>CM060940.1:20945000-25945000 GCA_030765085.1 Allium cepa
GTAGCAATTCGTTCCCACATCGGTATGGTTATCCTATCGGCCATCGTATCGTCTCCCAAAAATCCGTACCTTCTCTCTCTCCATTTTCAATTACCATCTTCCAATTTTCTTAAGGACAAAATTTTAAAATGGGCTTGCAAAAAATACCTATTCCACATTGAGGCCATATTGAAAATTAATTGTAAAACTAGACCTCTTTTTATACATCTTACATATTTATAGAATGTGCAAGCAATATTTAAAAAAAAAATTAAAGCTTGCGCATTACATAAATGTGTAAGCTTTAAAATTGCATTTGCATATTTTAAAATTACATTTGCGCATTTATGAAATGTGAAAATGCAATTTCAACTGTGTAATAAATAGACAACACTTTAATTTTTTTAATGCTTGCACATTTATGGAATGCGCAAGCTTTAAACCTTTTTCTTAAATATAGCTTGCGCATTCCATAAATGCGCAAGTTATTTTAAAACCATGCTTAATTTAACAATTAGTTTTCAAGGAGGATTTAAAATTTTGTCCTTTTCTTAGTTTTTTTTTTTCAACTCCCAATCAAAGATGATCTAGTAAAGTATAATAAAGTCTAAAGGTGTAATCCCAAGCTCCTTGCATGGAAAATGAAATGTATGAGCGGTTTTATACCACCAAAAAGCAATAGTAGCAACTAACTGCATGTCACCATTTATAGCTTTATGGACGCCTAAATGGTAAATTACGTAACAAGTTAATCTTTACTATATATATGTGTGTGTGTATGTGTGTGTGTATTAGAAGTAAAACAAAATGCTATTATTTTTTATTGGCAGGTCGAATTATAGTGGCCATACCACTTTTACAACAATTATTACAAGTATGAGGCAAAAATGCCTCAGCAATTACACATGGCTAGAAGATTAGAAACACACTAATACAAGCACTTTGACATGAAACACATAATTACATATAGAAGACACAACCCAAAAACCATACCAAAACAGCTATATTCATTCAGTGGAAGCCGAGATTGCAATTATAAGGATAAAATATCCAAACCGCCAAAAGCAACATAAACACCAAAAGGCAGTCTTACCAAAAGGAAACATAAATTGCTGAAGCTAAATTACACAAGAAAAAACCACATGTGTGACGACCCGGAATTTTTAACAATTTAAATTTGAATAGTTAATTGATTTAAAATATTTAAAGGTTAGTTTTAACTTAAATTCCAGGTATCAATGTTCACTTGATAATTAAATTATTGAAGTATATAGTTTAAATATTGAATCTAATAATTTGAAATTGGCTAAAATGCTGAATCTGGAGTTTTAAGCTTGTTAAAAATAATTTGATGGCTTATAAAATTTATATTGATAGCACTGAAGGTAGTGAAAGTGTTGAAATTGAGTTTGGAAGTGTTTTGTTCCGTTTTAAAAATATATCATTTAAATTAAATCTAAAAATAGCCTTCCGAGGCACAGTCTCGGAATTTGACGAAACCAGTTCCATTGGATCCGTAATAGTTAGTTATTATCGGATTTCAATTTTCGTAGCAATTAGAGTTGTCGTTTGACCTTGACAGCTCAAAACGCTTAGAACTATTTTAATCGATTTAATTTATAATTGATCGTTTATTTCCGTAACTCGCGCATACGATCAAATTAGCCTCTGAAACATGTTCCTTTGTGTTCGGAAGGCGGGTAGAACCTTATTAACATCTGTTGGCATGTCTGATTTGGGGTCCGAAATTTCACGGAGCGATTCGAGGTATGCTCGATAATTAATTATATAGTAATCAGGCGTATTCAGAAAGCCATCCTCAACCCTATATCTAATTCCCCTGTCTTCCTCTCAGATCTAGGAATAGAAATCGAAATTTGTTCGTTCTCAAGCCCTAGTTCCTCCAATGAAATCGCAATCTCGAAAAAAAAAGAATTGACATAGGCGTACGGTTCTGATGGGGCGACGCGTCCATGAAGCCGTTCGATTCAAGGGTTGGAGGCAGGCACGTCAGCTCTCAAGCGAGAATGGGTACAGTAGCATGTTGACGCGGAAGCACGAGGGGGCGACACTGAAGCCAAACTCATGTCCTGGAGATGAACGGTGAGCTGATGAGAGATGGTGATTTGATGGAGGCTGCAAGGCGCGAGCAATGATGCGGCAGAGAGCGTTTGGTTTTGGGTGCGAGCTGAGCTAGGGCAAGGGGTGCTCGATGCTTGCTGTGGTGATATAGCAGGTGAGTTTTCTCAAATTGTCTTGGGTCATGTATGTGAATATTCTCAAGGTTTCAAACGCAGAAATATCAAAGTTTAAACTAATTTTTTTTAAAAACCTTAGTTTGATAATGATGTTGTTTAATATTTATTAATCTAAGTTGTATGTTTCATTTAAACTAAGCAGGTAGATTCTTAAGTTAAATTCGAAATTTAATTGATAGTGTGCTTAAGGAAAAATTAAGAAAATAAAATATTTATCTTAAATTAGACTTAAAGATATTAGATTAAATTATAGATTAATGATAATCAAATTCCGGATTTATAAAATAAGAATTTAAAGTGATATAGTTAGGAAATTAATTAATTTATTTGACTTACTTTTAATTAGTTTAGGTTTGAGTGACTAAGATTATTTAATTAATCAGTTCTGTAATTAACGAGAAACTAATTAATTTATGGTTAAGAAATAATTAATTATTGATTAGGGGTTATAAGTTATTTAATTTTTGATTGATTAATTTATAGGTAGAGATGAATTAATATAAGTAACTAGAGAATTCGTTACTTAAATGATAATCATTTAATGTAAGTAAATTAATGGATTAACTCGTTCAGGTTTAAATAAATCTAATTAGTTATTAAATGATAAAATGAATAAATAAAGGTTAAATAAAAATAGTAACAATGGAAAATTACTTGATAAAGGAAAAAAAATTAAAGGGTAAATTACTTAAGAAAGAAATTAGGAATTAATAAGTGATAAATTAAAGGGTAATTAATCAATGTAAGTGATTATGGTATTGTTGATTTGAGCAATTAATTAGGATAAATATAACTAAGGTTAATAGATAAAGGATAATCAATTTGTGTTATTAATTTAAGGCAAATTACTTAAGGAGTCTAAAGGGGAAATTAGGGAATAATAAATTAATAGTTGTAGTTCATTAATTAATCTTGAGTAAACAGGGTTGAGATGGTTAAGGTAATCAATTTAATTTTTATTAAATTAATTAGAAACGTTATGACTAATTAATCTTGCTTATTGTTGATTAAAGTATATTGAATATCCTGGCTTATTTGATACCGTTGATATGTGGTTTAATATGCTATGTTTGGATTGAACTGTTCTAGCACGGTTTGTCTATCAGTGTTAAAATTTGGGTATGAATGGAATAGTTTTAGAACTTAAACAGCTTGTTCTAAGATGAAATTGGACTCGAAAAGACCGGGAATTGGTTATTGGAAGATACCCGAAACTACTCCGAATTTTCATAGATTTATATGTAAAATCTAATGGCTGAAATGAAACGATTTAAGTGAATTGGACTAATTAATCCAAATTTTGGGTACTAGAAGAATTATGTGTGAAATAAGTGTGTCATCATCAAATTGTGAATTTGTAAATTTATTCGAGTTACCCGGGTTATATAAATAGTTTACTTGAATATTCTATGTTTGTTGGGTTTACTCACGCTGGTTTCCAGCCTGAACCGGGTGTTACTTTGGTGTAATGCTTGGGTCAGACCGAGTATTACAGATTTTCAGGTAGGTAAGTTCTGGAGCCCAGGAGGCGAGCTAGATGGCAAGAGCGTATAGAGTATTTCTGTTGTATATTATTGTTGCTAATCTGAGACATGACAACTGTATATATGTGAAACTCTGATGTATATTAAATGTAATCGACAGATATAGTATTCTTTTGTAAACTGTTATTATTTATTATTATATTTTATCCGCTGCGAATGTGAGTTGTTGATGTTTCTGTTCTTCTTCTTCTATCTCTTTCATCTTTTTCATAACTATCTAGAATCTTCGGCTTTGGAAATTTTGGGTCGATACATTTGGTATCAGAGCTGGAAGGTTAAGCGAGAACCTTGGCTCTGGTGGGAGTTATTCGGTAAGTAGAGTCCAAAGTACTCTAAAATGAGTTGAGTGTATATATATGAGCGCGTACTTGTTATTTTCTTATATAAAGATTTTAAATGATTATATATAATAAAATATTTTGATGTATAAAGCAATATTTCCTTCTAATAAATATTAGGATGATTGGTTGTTAAATTATTGAAATTTAAATTTAGAAGTAATATAATACAACCAAAATTGAAGTCTTGAATTAGAATTAAATTAAGTAGAAATAGAAATACAACCAAATTAAAATTTAATTGATTGAAGATGGAATTCTAAATCTGATCCCAGAACTTGAAAATTTTGTTTTAAAGTAATGAAAGATAATTAATAAGTATTATTTGGATAATTGGGACTTGTTGCAAACTATGGGTTGTTTGAAAATTTGATTTGAATTAAAAACCAAAAGAGGTCTAAAATTTTAGGATGACCTCGTGTGTAAAGGAAATAATATGTATGAATAAGGAATATACATAAATTAAATATAGTTTGGATAAACTCTAAATGTTGAGTTTGAAATTTGAAGTGTGATGTAAAACCCAAAGTGATATAGGTTTTAAACTTATATGAGGGAAAGAATTTTGAAGTTTGAAGCGGGAATTCAAACTGAGTAAGGTTGATTGGATTAAGTAAATTGGAATTTAACTTGGGAAGTTAAATGGTTAATTTGACTTGGTAGTTTGTGTGATCTCAAAATGGGTTTGAGATCTAGAAATTGGAAATGGATGGACGTTTAGGATATGGAATCACTTTAAACTGAAAATTTGAATAATTGAGTTTGTAAATTAATTTGTTTTAAAAAAACTTTAAAGAAAAGTTAATTTGGTTTAAAGAGTTAAACCAACCTTTGAGAATTTAACTCGAATTTATATAATTCGAAATGGGTTAAAGTTGAAATTTAGATTCCATTTGTACCAATTGAATTTAGTTTAAATAAATTAGAATTGAAGTTGAATTGGGAATAAATCAAGTCCAATGGAATTTTGAGTTATTTGAATTGGAATAAGGTCAATTTAAATGGAAATTTAAATTGAATTGTTGGGAAAGTGAACAGTTTTGACTCCGAACTATTTTCAATATAAATTGTTTTAATATCAACTTATTTTCTAAGCTATTTAAAATATACAAGCTTTCTTTCTTAAAGCCAAATTATTTTATACTTATTTTACAATTATTTTTGGAGTTATGTAACCATTTTTCAAATGTTTTCTAAATTAATTACTATTTTTCAACCATGTTACAAATTAATTACTATTTTACTACTATTTTGCAATTACCATAAATTTCTGAAACTATTTAGCTATTTCTCAACTATTTTACAATTAGTTAACTATTTTACAGCTATTTTGCAAACTAATAATTATTTTTCAACTACTTATCTTTTTTTAAAATTTTCAAGCTAATTTCTAAAAATAAACTGGTCGGAGTTCAAACTGTTATTGATTTAAATACCCAATTGAGATAAGAATTGAAGTGATAATCTAAATGGGGATTAATGTAAATGTGAATAAGTGAATGTGAATGGAAAGGAAATTGATTTGGTTAATAATCAAGGAAGTTAAATATGTAGGATGTACGTATATTATTCCATTCGCATAGTGATTTGGTCCAGATTCGAGCATAGAATTTCGAGATAGTTATATCGATCCGAGTTGGGATTTTTCACTCAATTTTCGACGGCGAACCTGGATATGGATTGTTGATTGGTTTTGGATATTATTTATCATAGTTATGGCTATGCAAGGAGAATGATGGTTTCTGATCAAGAAACCAGATCTGTGTCCGCACAAGGAGGTCGGGTGGACGATACTAGTTCGGAAGTGAAATTGTGTGATCGAGCGAGCAATCAGATTGGTATAGCGTACGAATGATAAGTGTACATCGTACAGATTTGAATGAAATTGACATTGGAAGGAGTAATCAAATTTGAATGTTTGATTTTGAATAAACAAAGTTATATCTTTGTTATATGTAAGATGAAACCCCCTTGTGAAATCTATTGCCGGAAGAAAATGATTTTTGAAGCTGTTTGAAGTATAAAGGAATTTTATATAAGTTTGAACGATTCAAAGTTTTAAAAAAATTATATATATCTGAATATATATATATAAAGGATCTATGAGGATTTTGGAAAAAGGTTTTAGGAACCTTTGGATTTGGAAGGGCTTTTGATTTTTGGGTAAAATCAGTATTGAATTTGGGAAGCCTAGTTTGAGAATTATCGATTTTGGGATAATCGATTTTGTGTAAAGGAGCTTCATATGATATCATACTAGGTGTATGATTTGAAAATACTATATGTATAGTATAAAGTGTTTTGATGATGGCTCTGGGGGAAAAGGCGCTCCCTTGAAATGAACTTCTCAGGAGTGCGATCAGGTGGTGCTGCCTTGAACCCCAAGGGGGTTCTAAAGTTGATCCTGTAAGGAGTCCAGACAAAACTAGTTCCTGGGGATTATGAGTAGTGTATACTATAGCGAAAGTCGTGCGTACCGCTGAGAGCCAACAGTCTGCGTCTGATTTTATATCGGTAGACCGTGACCTATGTAGGAGTGGAGAAGTTTCATTTCGACAGCGAAAATCAGAGGCCGTAGAGAGCCTGCAGTTACATGGACTTTTGATGTGATGGCAACGTAACCCTGGGATGTAACTGTGATCTGTCGTGGGTTCCATGGCGTAATCGGGAGGCCGCAAAGAGCCTGCAGTTACATGGACTTTTGCTGCGATGGCAACGTAACCCTGGAATGTAACTGCGACCATGGATGGGGGTGATGATTACCAGAGCATTCTCACCAAAGATATTTCCTCTATTTCAAAATGCTTTCAATATTTTCAATAAAATTATTTTTCCAAGTATTTTCACTGGATGTTGAAAATGGGTCTACTAAGTACTTATAGATTTTCAGTCCTACGCCTGATCAACGTATGACTGAGTTTCTGTGAGAACAAAGATAGACTGGTTGAGACATCGAGTTATAAGAAGTATTTTTATAAGAAGCTATTTTAATAATATTATGCGAATTTAAAAGCTTTTCTAAAATTTTAAAATAAAATGTTGGAATTTTGGGAAATGAAAGAAATCCAAACTGGAAGTATGAAAATGTTTGAATTCAGGAAACTTTAATGAAGTGGTTTTTGCAATAAAATCAAACATTGATTTAAAGGTTGGAAATAAGCTAATCAATTAAATAAACTATTGGATAAAATATATTGATGAAATTTAACTTGGTTAAACAAATGGATCGTAAGTTAATAATGGAGTTTGGAATTGAATTCGAATTGTAAATAGAATTCGACTTGGATTTGATAATGAATTGAATAAGTGGGGATGTTGTAAAAATAAATAGAGTTGGATCGAAATAGTGAAGGTTTGAATTATAAACAAAATTCAAGTGTGATATGAATAATATTCAATGTAATTTGCAAGTAAATTAGATATAATGGAAGTGTTGTCGAATGAAATGAAAATGAATTATAATAAACAGGGTTTGGATTGCAAAAAAAAATCCAGATAAGTAGAAATAAATTGAGAATGGCTTTGTATTAATAAAATAAATTCGAGAATAAATTACGTAAGTGAATTAAAAATTTAAATATGGGGTGGATAAATGGGTTAATCGAATTAAATAATAAATGGATGAAGTCTGATTGAATAAAAAATGAATCAAAGTTGTAATTGGAATTGGATTATCAGACTGAACTTAAGTTCGGTGGCATATGTGCTTGGATATTATTTTGATAAATGGAGAAGGAGAAGTAAAATTTAAAATTAAAATGGATGGGCTAACTGAATTTAATAGAATTTGATTAAATAAGAATCAAATAGAAGTAAACTTAATTTTGATGTTGGAATAAATTAAAGTAAATTAACTTAAGTTTAAATTTCTGAAAGATTGACTTCGAATAAGGGTGAAAGCCCATTAAATAAAAGCTTGGATTGAATTAATTTGGGAATGGCTAGTAGTATACAAGAATGGAATGCGTCGAGCTAAATGAATGGTGGGTGAATAAATTAGAAATGAAATGGAATTAAATACAAGTTGAGTTGGAATTAATTTAAAGTAGTTTTAAACTGAAATAGATACGCTATTAAGCGAGTATCGTCAAATTTTCATATAAATAATTATAGTTTGACGTAAACAAAAGTAATTAAAAAATCTATGAATTGATAGGGATTAAATAAATTGGTTTCAGAATTATTTGAAGTGAATATGAGTTTGTTTGGATTAAAAATAAATCGAACTTAAGTAATTGAGTTGTAAACCATTAAAATTGAATGAAATGGCATATAAATTTGGTTGAAAGCAATTGAATAAGCTTTAAAATCATATGAATCACTTATGGGAAGCGTTTGACACTTGTTGTGTATGTAATGCTTGTGTTTAGCCATTAAAAGTATGTGAAATGCAAATAGATTTTCTTATATGGCACTTACATATTTAAATTGAGTAAGTACAAGTACCGGGAAGCCATTTGGCTGGATTTGGTTGTGCTATTTGCTAAAATAAATAAGCCGCTTGCTTAAAATGCTAAATAAGGTACGTCTACGCAATAAAAATAGGAAATATGAACTGTTTTTGCTTTTTCCGACCGTGTGGGTCGATGTATATATATTTATATCTCTTGTCAAATTGCAAAAGCTCCTCCGTACAAAGGAGACTCTGCCAAAAAAATTTGAAAATTTTGGGAGTTAGAAAATTTTTGTTAAGCAATAAAACGATTTCGAATTTGAAACCAAAATAAATTAGTGAATGAAACTAATTTAAAATAATGATATGAATCAGTTAGAAACGGAAGATAAGATTTAATATTCAAAATCTAAAATAGATTGAATTCATATGAAAACGGGGAAAACTAATTTGAATAGAAGTAGATGTGAAAACTTCTGTAAGGAATGTATGAAATGATTTTTAAAGGGGCTATGGTTAGATATTATTGCTAGGTAAGATATGCAGGTTTTATAAAGGGAAAAGAAAATTTGGATTTGATTTCAGGAGATAATGTGAATAGCCCGACAAAAAGGTATGTATTTAAATTTCTGTATGAAATTGGATTGGGTTTTTGATCTAGCCACTTGGCTTTTGTTTTCTTTTGGAATTTGGGAGCCCGTAGAGGCCTTTTGTAGTTGTACCAAGCTAGCCGCGCAAAGGAGACGCTGGCAAAAAATTTCGAAAATTTAGAGAGTTAGAAAAATTTTGATAATTCAAATTTTGGTTTTAAATTGAAATCTAAATAATTGAGCATCAAGGTTTTGTTTGAAAACTAGAAAAGGTTTGGGAAGTTGGTTAGGGTGATAGTGGGCCTTTAATAAAGGATAGTTGATAGGAAGTTGAATTGTGAGCTTTCGGAAAAGTAAACGGATATTGGTTCATTCTCCCTAACAAATAATTTCGGGGACGAAATTCTTTTAAGGGGGGAGGAAAGTGACGACCCAGAATTTTTAACAATTTAAATTTGAATAGTTAATTGATTTAAAATATTTAAAGGTTAGTTTAACTTAAATTCGAGGTATCAATGTTTACTTGATAATTAAATTATTGAATTATATAGTTTAAATATTGAATCATATAATTTGAAATTGGGTAAAACGCTGAATCTGGAGTTTTAAGCATGTTAAAAATAATTTGAAGGCTTATAAAATTTATATTGATAGCACTGAAGGTAGTGAAATTGTTGAAATTGAGTTTGGAAGTGTTTTGTTCCGTTTTAAAAATATATCGTTTAAATTAAATCTAAAAATAGCCTTCTCAGGCACAGTCTCGGAATTTGACGAAACCAGTTCCATTGGATCTGTAATAGTTAGTTATTATTGGATTTTAATTTTCGTAGCAATTGGAGTTGTCGTTTGACCCTGACAGCTCAAAACGCTTAGAACTATTTTAATCGATTTAATTTAAAATTGATCGTTTATTTCCGTAACTCGCGCACACGATCAAATTAGCCTCCGAAACATGTTCCTTTGTGTTCGGAATGCAGGTAGAACCTTATTAACATTTGTCGGCATGTCTGATTTGGGGTTCGAAATTTCACGGCGCGATTCGAGGTATGTTCAATAATTAATTATATAGTAATCGGGCGTATTCAGAAAGCCATCCCCAACCCTATATCTAATTCACCCGTCTTCCTCTCAGATCTAAGAATAGAAATAGAAATTTGTTCGTTCTCAAGCCCTAATTCCTCCAATGAAATCGCAATCTCAAAAAAAAAAATCGACATAGGCGTACGGTTCTGATGGGGCGACGCGTCCACGAAGCCGTTCGATTCAAGGGTTGGAGGTAGGCACGTCAGCTCTCAAGCGAGCATGGGTACAGCAGCATGTTGACACGGAAGCACGAGGGGGCGACATTGAAGCCAAACTCATGTCCTGGAGATGAACGGTGAGCTGATGAGAGATGGCGATTTGATGGAGGCTGCAAGGCGCGAGCAATGATGTGGCAGAGAGCGTTGGGTTTTGGGTGCGAGCTGAGCTAGGGCAAGGGATGCTCGATGCTTGCTGTGGTGATATAGCAGGTGAGTTTTCTCAAATCGTCTCAGGTCATATATGTGAATATTCTCATGGTTTAAAACGCAGAAATATCAAAGTTTAAGCTAACTTTTTAGAAAAACCTTAGTTTGATAATGATGTTGTTTAATATTTATTAATCTAAGTTGTATGTTTCATTTAAACTAAGCGGGTAGATTCTTAAGTTAAATTCAAAATTTAATTGATAGTGTGCTTAAGGAAAAATTAAGAAAATGAAATATTTATCTTAAATTAGACATAATGATATTAGATTAAATTATAGATTAATGATAATCAAATCCCAGATTTATAAAATAAGAATTTAAAGTGATATAGTTAGGAAATTAATTAATTTATTTGACGTACTTTTAATTAGTTTAGGTTTGAGTGATTAAGATTATTTAATTAATCAGTTTTGTAATTAAAGAGAAACTAATTAATTTATTTGACGTACTTTTAATTAGTTTAGGTTTGAGTGATTAAGATTATTTAATTAATCAGTTCTGTAATTAAAGAGAAACTAATTAATTTATGGTTAAGATATAATTAATTATTGATTAGGGGTTATAAGTTAATTAATTTTTGATTGATTAATTTATAGGTAGAGATAAATTAATATAAGTAACTAGAGAATTCGTTACTTAAATGATTTTCATTTAATGTAAGTAAATTAAAGGATTAACTCGTTCAGGTTTAAATAAATCTAATTAGTTATTAAATGATAAAATGAATAAATAAAGGTTAAATAAAAATAATAACAATGGAAAATTACTTGATAAAGGAAATAATAATAATAATTAAAGGGTAAATTACTTAAGAAAGAAATTAGGAATTAATGAGTGATAAATTAAAGGGTAATTAATCAATGTAAGTGATTATGGTATTGTTGATTTGAGCAATTAATTAGGATAAATATAACTAAGGTTAATAGATAAAGGATAATCAATTTGTGTTATTAATTTAAGGCAAATTACTTAAGGAGTCTAACGGGGAAATTAGGGAATAATAAATTAATAGTTGTAGTTCATTAATTAATCTTGAGTAAACAGGGTTGAGATGGTTAAGGTAATCAATTTAATTTTTATTAAATTAATTAGAAACGTTACGACTAATTAATCTTGCTTATTGTTGATTAAAGTATATTGAATATCCTGGCTTATTTGATACCGTTGATATGTGGTTTAATATGCTATGTTTGGATTGAACTGTTCTAGCATGGTTTGTCTATCAGTGTTAAAATTTGGGTATGAATGGAATAGTTTATAACTTAAACAGCTTGTTCTAAGATGAAATTGGACTCGAAAAGACCGGGAATCGGGTATTGGAAGATACCCGAAACTACTCCGTAATTTTCATAGATTTATATGTAAAATCTAATGGATGAAATGAAACGATTTAAGTGAATTGGACTAATTAATCCAAATTTTGGGTACTAGAAAATTTATGTGTGAAATAAGTGTGTCGTCAACAAATTGTGAATTTGTAAATTTATTCGAGTTACCCGGGTTATATAAATAGTTTACTTGAATATTCTATGTTTGTTGGGTTTACTCACGCTGGTTTCCAGGCTGACCCGGGTGTTACTTTGGTGTAATGCTCGGGTCAGACCAAGTATTACAGATTTTCTGGTAGGTACGTTCTGGAGCCCATGAGACGAGCTAGATGGCAAGAGCGTATAGAGTATTTCTGCTGTATATTATTGTTGCTAATCTGAGACATGATAACTGTGTATATGTGAAACTCTGATGTATATTAAATATAATCGATAGATATAGTATTCTTTTGTAAACTTTTATTATTTATTATTATATTTTATCCGCTGCGAATGTGAGTTGTTGATGTTTCTGTTCTACTTCTTCTATCTCTTTCTTCTTTTTTCATAACTATCTGGAACCTTCGGCTTCGAAAATTTCAGGTCGTTACAATATGTATATATTTGCACTAGATAACCCAATGGCCACTATCCACAACCTTGTTTCATGGAGAATGACGCCTAACTACATAGAGCAATGTGTCCTACTACACATAGCAATCCCATAAGTAATGTAATGTAGGCGGTGAAATGACTCAAGGCAGTAGACTTGGGTTAGAAAATACACAAACCAACAAATGGAACTATCATAATTCGAGACCGTCGAAACCGATAAGCACAGGTTACAGTAGCTCCTCAAAAGGCAGGAAGCCAATACCACGAGATCTATACAAGCTACCAGAAATAGCCAAAAGATAAAGTACCTAACCCATTCAAGATATCATTCCATAGGACCTCAAAAAAATTCATGAACATGAAATAGGGACGGAGATAGGTGGATGAATGAGTATCAGCTCCTGAAGCATTCGGAAAATTGTTGGACATTTGCTAGGAAGGAGATAAACTACGGTCATCTCTAACATAAAGATAGTAGAAGTAAGGTTCGTAGAATAGCTTAGGAGACAAATAAGCACAACCAACTATGTGATATAGATTTCAAAGAGAGGCTAAATTAGGGATAATAGGGAAAGAAAATAGGAGAGAAGGAAATATATGAGAAATATGATGACCTGTCTCCTCGACCCTCGGAAATCGACACTAATACACGCACGGTATTCACCTGCCATAAATCCAAATGCTAGAAGGCGGATTATTAGGGGTAAAGTAAAAGTAGAAGATAGAAACATAAATTCTCACATTTTGTTTAATTATATAGATAGATAGAAACACAAACTCTCACATTTCGTTTAATTATATAGATAGATAGTACACACAACCATTCTTATTAGGGTACATTAGAGTTATTATATCAACTAACCCAGTCAGGAATAGTTATAACTACCTGCTCCCACGCTTACTAGTAAAAAAAACTCAGACACAGCGGAAAATGAAAGATAGATAGATATCCACATAAGATGCTCCATGCTCCAAAAACTCCTCCAGAATGCTTCACCAAAATGCTCCTAACATCATCCTAACTACTTGGCTGCTTAGAAAAATAGGGCACCCAGAGTTTAAAAGAAAAACAAAATAAACTCCGGGTCAGTCATGGGAGAGGTGTGAGAACTCAAAATACTATGTTTGAAAACAAAAAGGTAAACATGGAATGGTTTTTTACCTTATGATAACCAAATCTTTATTACGTAAAAATGATTTGATATTATTTTTAATGACATTTCTTTGAGAACATTTGCAAGTAAGCTTATTAATCGTAGCATAAATTCTTACATTGATTAAATTACAACATATTAGCCATAAAGTAGGTTCTACAAACAAAATGGAAAATACTTATTGGAAAATGGGTTTCCTTACAAACGACCAGGTGAAGGGACTACCTTTCGGCAGTTCATCTCTAGAGGAATGTACCGAGAAATACAAAACATTTACACCTTTACCAACACAAGACCGGCCTACCTTTCCCTAGATGGTACCAAATATGTCATCACATCGATGGTTACCGACCTATCCGAGACGTCTCATGGCACATGCCACAATAATTTAAACCTGAACTTTATAGTGAGTAGAAAAATATCTAAAAAGGGATGATCATACCCTATTAGTTGTGAACCACATAGCCTTGCCACATCTACCCTATTTCAGCCATTTTTGGGTGTGAGGCTTGAGGTAACGATTACCTTTCACATAGCACATTCCATTTTGAATGCCACATTGCCATTCCATGGTCATATAACTGATTTTTACAAATGTATAACTCCTGAGCTCATACGTCTTAGGAAAGGGTGTTAAGCTAAGAGAAGTTGCCTTTTCCACCACCAAACAGATAATATGTTCATAGAGATCACTTGTGTAACTAGAAATACAATGTCAGACATTTATCCATACAAGTTGTCCAGGAAACAGGACAAACTGAAGGCACTCGCCTACCACATCCTGCCGGGAGTCATCCCCAGGATTACTAGTGAGAAGTACTTGCATTGAAGATCTTAAATGAAGAACTACTGCCACATAATGATATGGGAAATTTCCCCAAAGGGTCAGTGATAAGCAATCCTACGTTTCATCTTCCAAATCATATCCATATTTTCACTTCGAATACGTAAATTGGTTCGAAGTGGTCTTCGGATAGAAATTACCCAAATCTGACACCAGTTCCTTCATACCAATCATTGATAAAAAGAGGTTCTATGAATAGGGAATCACCTTTAATTGATTAAGTTCTTTTTATTAAAATCTCTTATGAGGATGTATATTTCTAAAACATTCTTTCCGGTATATACGAAATCATTAAACATCTCTTATAAAATCCTTTGATAATTTAAAGCCCTTTTAAACTGGGAATACATTTGAAATCATTTCATTTTTCACTCATGAAAATGTTGATTCGAGTAAAACAAATTTATTGTCCCCTCTGTTGGGCCAGTCTGAATAGTTAATGAGAGTAGGAAACTGATTTTCCAAACTTAAGCCTAGACACTATCTCTCTGACACCTATAAGACGGTCAAGTTATTTAATTGACTCTAAATCATTTACAATTTAAACATTCCATAAATCCTTCAAAATAATCTTTAAAATACTTTATAAATCATTTAAAAATATTTACAAATTTATTTCAATAAGCGTTACCCGTTAGTGACATTTATATACACCAATTCTCCTTGTCAAAACTGTATCACTTTGGATTTACAGAATTTGGTAATGGTCAAAATTCCAATACTGTTCATATTTAACTCTATAGTCAAAACACAAAATCCTTAGTTCAATAATAATAATTACTATTAACTGTACTACTTTGGCCAGAGATTTTGACATGATTTGAAAAAGAACCGTTGCGTTGAAAATTCATTTTTATAACTCAAATTACTTTTAAAATGAAGAGGAGAGTGTATGGTATTTATAGGCTTAGAAGAGAGTAAAAAATATCTATGCAAACATCACCATCACATGCATCCTCATCATCACTCCCCTCATATGCACGACTTGAATTCCATCACCCATGTGCCCCTCACTTCCATCACTTTAAGGCATGCATATGTTTACTTTTGCATACTTAAGATGTAAGAAAACTTAAAATATCTTACATATTTTATATAATATTTAATTAAATATATGTGTATATGTATATTTATATGCATATGAATATGTTTTCATGTATGAATGTGTACATGTATATGTGTACGTTATATATATCCACAATGTTGCACAACATCTATACATTGTATCGTCACAAATTCCGATTTCGATTTCTGGTCATATTTTCACTTTTTAGTTAATATACATATATTTGTAAACAAAATTTGAAAATAAATTTCTTATCATTTTTACCAAATTGGAACGATCATATTTCATTTATATAACCATACAAATTAATATTAATAATTGTTTACAAAAAATTTGTTATATCGATAAAGCAAAAACAAATTTTTCTTATGATTTCAGATCAAGTATATATCTTTATAAAATTAATGATAAATCATTACTCAATAACTATTTGAAATGAGTTATCAAAATCATTATAATTATCAAGTAATACATTTATTAAAGTGATATATTTGTGGGTCGTCGTAGACTTTCCCACTTAAAAGAATTTCGTCCTCGAAATTTAGATAAGAAGAAAATAGCTCAAAAGGAAATATATTCGATAAGATGGAATATATACAAGAGTATGGATAAGTGATCACACCACAGGTGGTGAATACACTATAAAGATATGATTTATATAGCCTATATATCAATCCTAAACTCAGGATATGCCTTTCTCATTCTATCCTCTATTTCCCAAGTGCAATCCTCAACATCTCCACTCCATTGAACTTTTCACTAACCTTATCACCTTCATAATTAATCGTTTCTCAACATGATCTACGATTCGAACAGGCCATCTAATAATATCCAAATTTGATTCTACCTCCAAGTCTTCCTGAGCAATTATTTCTATGATTTTCTCTAGGTTATGCACATGTTTTCGTAAATGAGATATATGAAAGACATTGTGCACCCCTGACAACCTTTCTGGCAATTGTACTCGATAAGCTAGTGGACCGATTTGTTCGAAAATGGGAAAAGGTCCAATATATCGAGATGCTAACTTTCCAGCCCTTCCAAACCTCACTACTCCTCTAATCGAAGAGACTTTCAAAAATACTGAATCTCCAACTGAGAATTCTAGATTTCTACACCTTTGGTCTACATAACTTTTCTGTCTGCTCTGGGCTTCCTTTAGCCTCTATTTAATCATATCAGCCTTTTCTAAATCTTCTCGTATCATATCAGGACTAAGTGTTAACTGATCTCTGGTCTCGATCGAACATGTTGATAACTTGAATGGGCGACTATGTAGAGCTTCATGCAGTGCCATGCCAATACTAGCTTGATATGTTATTATAGGAGAACTCTACTGAATGCAAATATTTTCCCATGAGCCTCCAAAGTCTAGAATACATGCTCTTAGAAGATCTACCAAAACGCGACTGACTCTTTTCATCTGACCATCGGTTTGGTGGTGATAAGCAATGCTTATATACAGCCTTGTTCCCAAAGTTGCATGTAATTCTTCCCATAATTGACTAGTAAAGATTGGATCCTGATCGCTTACTATACTGCTTGGAACTCCATGCAATCGGACAATCTTTTTCATATATATATCTTTGTAAGGCTTATATCGGCCCTAGTTGGCTTTATTGGAATGAAATGTGCACTCTAGTTAAGCGGTCTATGATAACCCATATGCCTTCATTTCCCTTCCTTGTTCGAGGTAAGCTATCAATGAAATCCATTGATATTTGATCCCACTTCCAAGCTGGATTCTCCAAAGATTGAAGTAACGTTGAAATTTTCTATTGGTCGCTCTTGACTTGTTGGCAATTTATGCATCGGCTAACATAAATGGATATGTCACTTTTCATATTTCTCTATCAAAATGTGCGCTTCATGTCTTTATACATTTTTTTAATTCCCGGATGAATGTTAAGTTTGGATTTGTGGCATTCAGCTAACACCTCCTGCCTAAGATTTTCCACATCCGGAACACCAATTCGCCCATTCAACCGCAATATTCCATGGTTATCTACTTTAAAGCTTGAGTTCTGCCCTTTGTATATATCTTTAATAATATCCTTTAGGAATTAATCTTCTTTTTTGCTTGTTGGTACTTCTTTCCAAAAGAGTTGGAGTTACTACCAAATAAGAAATAACAGAATTCTTACTACTCAACGCGTCTGCTACTATGTTGGTTTTCCTGCGTGTATATAGAATACCTAGATCATAAGATGCGAAAAACTCTATCCAACATTGCAGCCTCATGTTAAAATCTTTCTACGTGAAAAGATGCTTTAAATATCTATGATCCATGAAGAGCTCAAACTTTTCACTTATTTAAGGAGGAAATTTTATTTACTAAGGTCAATTCAAAGTTTTATTGAAATAAACTATGAAAAATTCTTACCCAACAAATAATGCATCCATATTTTTAATGTGAACACCACAGCTAATCATTCTACGTCGTGTGTTGCATAATTCTTCTCATGGGTCTTTAGCTGCCTACTTGAATAAGCGATCACCTTTCTTTCCTGCATCAGAACTGCACCAACGCCTTCCCCACAAGCATATGTACAAATGGTTAATCCACTATTTCCATTTATAATTGCTAGAACTAGAGCGGTTTTCAATCTTTTCTTATGTTCCTAGAATGCTTCTTCACATTTAGGAGTCCAGATAAATTTAGCATCCTTTATTCCTAACTTCGTTGGGTGGTAAGCAATTTTTGAGAAGTCTTGAATGAATATTCTGAAATACCCCGCCAAATCTAAGAAACTACAAATTTCTTTTGGAGATTGAGGCTGCTTCTAGTTTAGAACAGCTACAACCTTTACAAGATCTACCAAACTCCCGTCCTTTGACACTATATGTCCAAGGAATCTTACCTCCTTCTCCCAAAAATGACATTTTGAGAATTTGGCTTTAAGCATATTATTTCTCAATATCTCCAACATAATTTCTAGATGCCTTTCGTTCTCTTCTTCTGTCTTAGAATAGATAAGGATATCATCGACAAAGAATAACAAAAATTTATCGAGTACGTCTCTAAATACTCTATTTATAAGGTATACAAAATAAGTGGGTGCATTGATCAGCCCAAAAGGCATAACCAACCACTCGAAGAAAATATTTGGACCATTAAATGAAGTTAGATGGATGCCTTCTTCTACGATTTGTAGTTGATGGAATCCTATAGGTCCATTTTCGAGAATACCCGAGCACCATGCAACTGATCAAACAAGTCATCTATTCGAGGAAGAGGATACTTGTTCTTAATTGTTTGTTTATTCAAATCTCAATAACCTACACACAACCTTAAAGATCCATTTGACTTGGCAATAAAAACCATTTCTGATCCCCAACTTGAACGACTAGGTCTTATTAACCATTTCTTTAATAGTTCCTGGGTTTGATTATTTAACTCCTCCCTTTCCCTTGGAGCCATCCTTCGATCAGATTGTTTAATTGGCCTTGCACCAGAAATCAAGTCGATACGAAACTTGATTTCCCGATGTGGGAGTAAACTCTTTACTTCTTTAAAAGTCTGAATTCTCTAAAAATAGGTATCGTTTCTGGTTCTTATTAGGACGAATCTAAGACATAAAGAAAACAAACCCACCTTAGACTAGGATCTTCACAAGATATTTCTATAAACTTCCTGAAACCGATCCATAAAGATAATCCTTATATCGCAATCGAGAATGGCTTTATATTTAGTCAACCAATCCACACTGAGTAAAATGTTGAATCCAATATAATCCAAGGCAAACATGTCAAAAGGAAATTTATGGGGAGAGTGGGAAATCACTTTTTCACAGTTCACACAAAGATTAGTAGTACCACCTATAGGATCTGTTACGCAGATAGGGGTATTTACTAATTTAGGGTCAAATTTTAATACACTACTGTTTCTTTAGAAACAAAACTATGAGAAGCTCTTATGTCAAATAATACTCTAATTAAAACATCTTTGATTAAAATGTTACCTTCCAAAACTCCTTTACCCTTCACATCCTGAGAGGTTGAAGGTACATCCTTTGCAGCGTAAACTCTAGCTTGCTCTCACTTCCTCATAATTGGACAATCCTTTATCATGTGCCCTGGTTGATGACAATAATAACAGAGACTATTCTGAACCATAGGAAAGATGGAATCCTTGACTTTCGGACTCCTACAATCCTTTGCAATATGGCCCTTCCTTTTACAATTGTTACAAGTGTAATACTTAAAGCAGTTTCCTTGAGATCCTTCCTTGGGTTTTCCTTGCCATGACTTTTTCCCATTGTGACTGAATTTCCTCCTTTTCAGTTGTTGGTGTAGTTGTTGGATTAAGCTACCGCCAGATTCTTCTTATCTAATGTTTCGTAACATAATCACATATCCACCAAGTCTGTAAATAGTCCTTTTACACGAGCAATCATCTTACTCTGGTACTTCTCGTTCATCCTAGAAATAAACTTCTCATTTTTCTTTAAACATGTGTCAACTAGACCTGGATCAAAACAAGATAATTCATTGAACTTATTTGTATACTCTTCAACAGTCATTTCATCCATCTTCAAATCCATAAAGCTTCTGTAAAGACGAGATTTCTCGGATGCTCGCATGTACTACTCCTCAAGACTTCCTTAAACCTTTTCCAAGAGAAATTGTCTTTCGAATCATTTAGGGTAATGGACTCCTACCAAGCTAGATCCCCTTCCTGCAGTTGTCATGAGGCCAAAAACCTCTTTTTCTCATTACTAATATCCAACGTCCTAAAGATCCATTCACATAACTTAATCCAAGCATGCAGTTCAATGATAGCTTTTGTGAATTTGAATGGTTTTCCCCGTAAGCTGGTAAAATTCTTGCACAGGGCATCAAAATTAACCTAGGGTTGTTTGGGAGCTACTTCTTCTACAATAGCGGTTGGAGCTTGGCCATTGGTTGTTGTAGTGCCGCTATTTCCCCATCTTCGTCCTCTATGAGTACTCATGTCTTATTACTTGAATTTAGTAAGATAATTTTAGAATACAAAGACAAAATTACCATGGGGAATGGGTATTAAGTATATCACAACTTGATTTTTTATCTTTAAAGATAAGGGTTTTAAACGTGCACTCTCAAAGATTAAACTCATTCTAGGGTATTACTAACCCTATTTTTAATGAGCTATACCCCACCAAAGCCAAGGTTCTTGCTTAATCTTCAGCTCTAATACTAAATGTGACGACCGTCTTCTCGACCCTCAAAAATCAACACTAATATATCCACAGTATTTACATGTCGTAAATCCAAGTATCAAGGAGGCAGATTATCAAGGATAAAGTAAAGTAAAAGTAAAAGATAGAAACACAAATTCTCACATTTCATTTAATAATATAGATAGATAGCACATAAAACCATTCTCACTAGGGTACAATAGAGTATTATATGAACTAACCCACCAGGAATAGTTATAACTGCCCGCTTCCACACTTGCTGGTACCAAAAAAACTTAGACACGATAGAAAATAAAAGATAGATAGATAGATATCCACATAAGATGCTCTAACACCATGCTCCAAAAACTCCTCCAGAATGCTTTACCAAATTGCTCCTAACATGATCCTGACTACTTGGCTGCCTGGAAAAATAGAGCACAGAGATTTTAAAGGGAAAACAAAATAAACTCCAGTTTAATCATGGGACTAAAGTATGGGAACCTAAAATACGATGTTTGAAAATAAAAAGGTATCTCATAAGACCACGCTGCATATAAACGTGGAATGGGTTATTACCTTATGATAACCAAATCATTATTACACAAAAATAATTTGATATTATTTTAAATGACATTTCTTTGAAAACATTGCAAGTAAACTTATTAATCATAGCCAAAATTGTTACATTGATTAAACTCCAACATATTAGCCACATAGTGGTTTCTAAAGAAAATGGCAAGCACTTATTGGAGAATGGGCTTCCATACAAATGATCAAGTGAAGGGACTACCTTCTGGCGATACATCTTTGGAGGAATGTACCGAGGCTGCAGAACATCTGCACCTCTACCAACACAAGACCGGCCTACCTCTCCCTAGATAGTACCAAATATGTAATCATCCCAATGGTTACCAACCTATCCGATACGTCTCGTGGCACATGCCATAATAATTTAAATCCGAACATTATAGTAGGTAGAAAAATATCTTAAAAGGGATGATCATACCCTAATGGTTGCGAACCACACAGCCTTGTCGCATCTACCCTATTACGGCCATTTCCTGGTGTGAGGCTTGAGGTAAGATTACATTTCACATAGCACATTCCATTTTGTATGCCACGGTGCCATTCCATGGTCACATGGCTGATTTCTACAAACGTATAACTCTTGTGCTCGTATGTCTCGGGAAAGAGTGTTAAGTTAAGAGAAATTGCCTTCTCTGCCACCAAACAGATAATACATTCAGAGAGATCACTTATGTAACTAGAAACACAATGTCAGACATTCATCCATACAAGTTGTCCAGGAATAGGACAAATCGAGGCACTCCCCTATCACATCATATCGGGAGTTACCCCTAGGATTAGCAGCGAGAAGTGGTCTTCGGATAATATAATATGGGAAATTTCCTCTAAGGGTCGGTGACAAGCAGTCCTACATTCCATCTTTCAAATCATATCCATATCTTCACTTCAAATACGTAAATTTGTTTGAAGTGGTCTTCGGATAGGAATTGCCTAAATCCAACCCCGTTTCCTTTGAACCATACATCGATAAAAAGATATTCTGTGAATAGGGTATCATTCTTTAATTGATTAAGTTCTTTGTGTCAAAGTCTCTTTTGGAGATATATATTTATAAAACATTTTTTCGGTATATACAGAATCATTATACCTCTCTTATCAATCCTTTGATAACTTAAAACCCTTTTAAACTGTGAATACTTTTGAAATCATCTTATTTTTCACTTAACGTAAATACTGATCTGAGCAAACCAAATTTACTATCCCGTCCTTTGGTCCAGTTTGAATAGCCAGGGAGAACAGGAAACTAGTTTTTCAAACTCAAGCCTGTATACTATCTCTCTAACACTCATAAGGCGATCAAGTTATCTAATCGACTCTAAATCATTTAACATACAAAATTTTCATAAATCCCTTAAAATAATCTTTAAAATACTTTATAAATCATTTAAAAATATTTACAAAAGATTTGAAAAGAACTGTTTCATTTAAAACTATATTTCAAAAGTTATAGAAAAGTGCCGCGGAAAGTGCTTTTTAAGATATATTGATCGAAATGACTTTTGTATCATTTGGAAATCCATTTTATAAATCAAGTTACTTTTAAAAAAATTGAAAGATTTTTAGAATTTATTTCATATTTTAAAATAATTTTAAAATATCAATTTCAAAGAAATCTTATTATGGATTCTGAACTGCAAAACTGCGATTTTTTCAAAAACTTGGTTTACTCATACTTCGAAATATACTTATCGAAATCTTGATTTTATTTCTTTCTATGAAAACTATGGATATAATAGTTTGGCAAATTCTTATCTTAATGAATTCGAAGCTATATTCCATGTTATATACTCTTTTGGCCTTTTATGATGTAAAATTGCGAACTGCCATTACACCACGCGCCTATTTTTGACTAAACTTTCAATTATATTTCAAACTTCACCAAAACACTTTCATATGTTTATAAAACATTTCAAACTCATTTTTAAACCATTTTAACTAGGTTTAACATTCCATATACACTAATTCTTTCAATAAAGAAAAGTGATTTCCTTTGTGCTTATCGAGTGTATTTTCATGACTTGCATATATATTCAACATTCATATTAAACGACCATCATCAACAATCAAAATCAAACATATATAACATCCATTGCAAACATAATATCATTATCCAAGAATATAATATAAGCAAGAGTTTCTCACCTTAGGTTTAAACAACTAACTAAAAATCGTTATAGCTCCGCAATTTGATTCTCTAAGCTCAAGATCCTATGGACTTAAGCTCCCAAGTAACTTGGCCTAAGCTTGGGATGACTTGAAAACACACAGCCTAGGGTAGAAGAAGAAGAAGGCTCGGCCTTCAATGGATGAGGTGGAGGCCGTGAATGTAGAGAGGAAGAGTGGAGTTTTGGAATCGTTTTAAGGTGCTTAAGTGTATATAAATATATATTATAATTTTAAATTCTTTTTGAGAAATATTTTGGCATCATTTCCTTTAGGTTGGAAGCCATGAAAGTATGGAGAGACGGCTTAGGAAATGAACAGGAAGATGAATGAAAATGAAGAGGAGAGTGTATGGTATTTATAGTCATAGAAGAGAGTAAAAAAATATCTATGCGTACATCACCATCACATGCATCCTCATCATCGCTTATCCCCCCGTCGGCCATGTGCACGGCTTCAATCACATCACTTCCATCATTTAAGGCGTGCATATGTTGACTTTTGCATACTTAAGATGTAAGAAAAAACTAAAAATATATTATATATTTTGTATAAAAATATATTTTGTATAATATTTTTATACTTAAATATACGTGTATATGTATGTTTATGTGCATATGAATATGTTTCCATGTATGCACATGTACATATGTATGTGTATGTTATGTATCTCTACAATGTTGCATGCCTTCTATACGTTTTATCGTTACGAATTTCGGTTTACAGTCATTTTTCACTTTTTATTTAATATGCATATATTTGTAAACAAAATTTGAAAATAAATTTATTATCATTTTTAACTAATTAAAATGATAATATTTCATTTATAACTATATAAATTAATATTAATAATTATTTAAAAAATTGTTGTTATATCGATAAAGTGAAATGAATTTTTCTTATGATTTCAAATCAAGTATATGTCTTTATAAAATTAATGATAAGTTATTACTCTGTAGCTATTTGAAATGAGTTATCAAAATCATTATAATTATCAAATCAATGCATCTATTAAAGTGATATATTTGTAGGTCATTACAAAAATAGGGTGGAAGGAGTAGAAATGTTTAGAGTGGATTAAGTGGAGAGGAAAAGCAAATGAAAGTGGAAGCGATGGATACAACCCTAACCCCATTTTCACATTTTCGAAGCTCTTTTATTAAACTCTTCCTCTTGAGTGCCTTCATCAACTAATTTTTTAAGTTATCGAGTAAATAAATTACCTAAAAATGGTTGAATCCAAACTCATACATGAACTGAACTACTCTATGAATGTTTACCAAGTGCTTATGATGGTATTTCAAAGTGCTAACTGTTAGAAATGCATATCTAGTGTTTTTATGATAACAACCATATGATGATAGTACTAATGAATTTTATAATGCCAGTTTTGGAATATAGACAAGGGGATGTATTTTTAGCTTCATGATATTAATAGTCGGAAAAAAGTTATATATTTGAAGACAAATATTATATGAAGCTATTGAAGTATTAAAATGACCTTTAAATAATCAATGTGGTACTAACAATAAATCGATGATGCACAAAGACACAAGAAGATGAGCATTGAAGATAGTATACAAAGATTATGTCACTTTGTTGTGTTTAGTCATGTGTTGAGTCCTAGAAGTAAACTATTGTTAAAAGCACTTAAACGATTCCCAAATCACTCTAAATTTTGCCATAACCTCCTTTACATATCCTAGTATTTTTAAGATTTTTTCCTAGATTTTTTAGAGGCTCGACAAAAAGTGATAGAACAAAAGATATTCTATCATAGGCTAATTGTTCCCGAAATAGGCCACCATCGATCAATGGTCGTGTTTCCAGAGTAATAAACCTTCGTGCAGAAAACGTTTATTTTATTGTTTGAATTTCTCAATCGTGTCTCTTCCTTCCCAATGGCCTTACCCATCATTAATGGTTGAAACCCAAAAGAAACATATCCTACTTGAATCCATTCATCTCCTTTATAAATGCAGCCTCTTTACTCAGCCAAATAACCTTTCTACTCCCTCAACTCTTTGATTTTTGATTTGTGTTTCAAGTTCTTGAAACAAGAATCATTTTGTATTCGTGTAATTCCCCTAATTCTTGATAATATTATTCAGAAGATTTAATTAGAATAAATTAAATAGAATAATATAGAGTGATAGGGAGATTGAGGTTGATTAATAAATTTGGTGGCTATACTTATTCAAAATGAAGGAGCTAATAAATGGTTAAGTGTTAACTAAATAAATCCTGGGGCATTAGGGTAAAATTGCCGACCACATTCTCCATCCTTATACTATTGTCCCTAAAGCAATACACATTCATTTTAGCATAAGAAAAATTTTAAAATGTAAGAAGAAAAGGAGCTGGCCATTGGAGGAAGATAAGAAGAGAAAATTCAAGTAAATCTTAGGATTCAAGCGAGAAGGAATCAATCTCAATCTATCTCTAATTTCCTTATCCAATCTAAGATGAATAGCAATTTCATCTCTATTTCGCAAATTCATTTTTTATTATATGTTGGATAATGATATGCTGGATTTATAATTTATTAGCTTAAATAAGGTTGTTTGAAAGAGGAATATACATGGTTTTAGGGTAAAACCAAGGTTAAACTTTTCTTAAATGCCACGGATAAATTATATGTTATAGAAAATATGATTTTGGAATTAGGTTTCAATTTTTATGATTTTCCAAGACGTGGAAATTAATTAAGAATTTTCAAATAAAAATATGATTACTTGGGTTTAAAAATTTACTTTGGAAAATATATCAAGATTTTGGATCTGTAATTTTGATATGTAAGATAATATGATTAAAGTGAATTTTTGAACTTTTTACGGATTTTTACTAAGTGAATTAGTATGGAAATTAAACTATATTGAAAGGAAGGCCTAAATGATTTATTTGTTTTGTTGATGGGAAGGGCTTATTTGCTAAATGTTAATTAGTTTTAGACTAAGAAAAATTGAGGCAAATATTAGCAAAATAACTAGAAAGTTTATGTAACCAATCAGGTGTTTACATTGGGAAAGTTTGTAACAAAAAGTTTACTTTATTTGGTAAAAACACCCTTTTACTCAGGAAAGTAGGTTCTGCCTCCTTTGGAAGGAGCTTTAGACCCAGAGCTTCGGCCTCCAACCTAGTTAAAACTTTCTAGGTCGGAACCAGTAAACCAATACATGGTATCATTTAGCTAGTATGTAATGGATTGAAGAAAGGCGGAAGGTATGGTGTCAAAACGTATCTTCCAAAGGGATTGGTTCATTTGTTTTGTTTTGTTTTAAAAGAAAAGCGTTTTACTATTTATAAAAGGGTTTCGAAGCAGTCGAAACCAATGGTTTCGAAAGGGTATTTCTAAAGAAGCTTTCGCATGAAAGTCGCCGCCTTTGTTTTAAAGTAGTAGCTTCCAAAGAAGTTACTTAGTCTTTATCTAAGGCTTTTGGAAGGGGTAGTTTCGACCAAGTCAAAACCCTTTTGTGATTTGATACCTTTCGATGGCCTTGAAGACATCAATGTAGTCGAAAGGTACTGTTTGTTTTTATAAATATAAGCCACTTCCTACAGCTTTCGAAAGGGGTTAGGGGTTCCGAAGGAAATGGTTTCGAAAGGGGTTTCGAAGCCAACCTTTAATTATTTTACCCAGATGTTTTATGCTTTCTAAAGGATGGTTTCGACACCATCAAGATTCCCCAATACTTTTGTGAATTGAAGAATGGTTTCAAAAGAGTTGCTTTTGCTTATGTTCACTTTGACCCAAATTGACTTTTTAGATATAAGCCCAATGATTTCAAAAGGGGGACTTTCAATGGTTTCGAAAGGTAACCTTCAATGGTTTCGAAAGGGGTACTTTCAAATGGTTTCGAAGCTATGCTTCTATACTTATATGATAATACTTTAACACAGTTGAAAGAAATCATTTGAAGTATTCGAAAGGCAGGAGCCTAATGTTTTAAAGTTGGATTTTAATGCTTTCAAAGGAGGTCATCCTATGAGGTCGAAAGCAAGGTTTCGAAAGGTTTTAAACCTAAACCCAAATTTTAAAACAAAAACCAATGGCTAAATTAAAGGAGTTTTTATAATGGTTTTGAAAACAAGATTTCCTTGATAAAATTATAGGTTAAAGGGATTAACCATGCTCTATATTAAACCCACAAGAGTGGTATTGTTATGTTATTATGATTGCTTCTTCAAATATAAATACATTCACATTTTTTGAATCCCATAATTGTATTTTGAGGAAGGGTAGAATTACCAGCTATGTTGACCCGGTAGTGAATATAAATAAAGTGAATTCCTAGATGAAAAGATTTGCATCCAAGGGGTCAGGGAGACCAAAATGTAGGATGCCTAAATTTGGAAGTGGTCAGAAAGACAGGTTAGTGATCCTATGAAAATTATGGCAGGGAAATTGTTGGGGTTACCAATAGGTTCATGATGATCCTATGAAAACTATGTTATAAAGAGTGGTTGGCGGGGGCCAATTGGTTTATGGTGCACCCATGAAAACTGTATCCGGATCAAGTTATTGATAGCTGTCATTAGGTTTCCAGCCCACTCTTGAAAACAGGGACAAAAGAGAAGTTATTGGAGTTACCAATACGTTTAAGAGAACCCATGAATTAATTAAGTTAATTGGCGGGGGGGAATAGGTTCCTAGTGCACCCATGAAACCTATGAAATAGGACAGGGAGTCCATACATTATATAAAGGTTATTAGTAAGCCCATGAAACTAATAGGTTAATAGTGACCCTAGAGACTATAAAAATAAAACAAGGAGTCAATTAAACATAGGTTGTGGAATATGTTTTAATACGTTTGCATATCATCATAATATTTTGGAATGATTATGTTTTAACCATTATTGATGCAGAAGCACAATATATGGTTTTATAAAAGATTTTAGGATATGGGTGAGGGAAAACCCGTTCCTCTAAGCGACGTGGTCTTGCTAGATATCTAAATGAATTGAGATGGTAGATTATTAATCATACCAGGTTGAATGTCTGACTCGAAGTTTATTTTTTTCCCTTTAAACTCTCCAGTACTCAGTTAATTTTGAGTAGATTGAGATTTAAAGTTTTCAGGTTCTCTTCTTAGACGAATAAAGCATCCGGAGGCTTGTAGAAGGCAGTTAGTTATTAAAGTTATCTTTTTCCGCTGTGTATTTTGTATGTAAAGGCAGACTTATTAGCCTTATTATTTACTTTGATCAACTAGGATGGCATCTTCATATGTCGCTCTTAGCGTATGTGTAATAATTATAATTTTCTAAACGTGGTTAACATTTGTTGAATTATGTAATGAATATGAAATGTTTTGAATGGAATATGGAAATGTGCTTTTAATTTGTTAAATTTTTTCCGTTCTCCTGTGATCTGTGCATCAATATATCTAACATCATCGTATTTGGTCGTCGAGGATTGATAAATATGGATGACTGCAGCATCTCGAGCCGTCAGTTTTGGGCCTCTAAGTAGAGGGATGTTACAATTTGGTATCAAATCATAGATTTATGAAACTTTAAAAGAAAGTTAAAACTAATTTTTTTTTAAAAACATAATCCAATGAATTTGAAAATATGATTGGGATTTGGGTTTATGCTACAGTAACATACTTGTATTTGACATATAAAATAAAAGTGCGTGTTCCCCTCTCTCTTAGACCATTCTTTTGTATCTTACTAAGGCTCGTATGTAGATTAATGAGAAAGAAGATATGGAAGAGGGAAAGGAAGAGGAAGCACCACAACCAACGGAAATGCTTGACCTAATACCAGGAGGAATCAAGGTCGACAGGCTAATGCTAATCCAAATGCTGAACCAATGTAGTTGCTGGAAATCTATCAGTAGATGTGGGGATGGCGTATTGGTATTGGACAATCTTTTGCAAGAAGGAGCTGCTGGTAATATTGGAGGAGCTAATCATGTAGCACCAGTTGGATATAATTATGTTAGGCCGAGTAGGGATTGCACCAGTCTGGGTGGAAAACCATTTGTTGGAACGGAGGATGCTGTTAAGTTTGAGAGTTGGCTATTGAGTTGTGAGAGGATCCTTATCGATCTAGGCTTGGATGTGGGCAAAAGAGAAGGCTGGCCTCTAGGTAGTTGCAACAGGCATCGCTTCATTGGTGGAATAGTGTGACCAATGGAGTACCCGAGGAAGAGATGACATGGGCTGATTTTAGAATGAGGTTCGAGCAATAGTTTTTAACTGAGGCTGCTAAGTCGGCATTGATGAGGAAGTTTAAGGATTTAGTCTAGGGTAATATGCCAGTAATTGAGTAAGCCACCAAGTTTGGTGAGTTGTCTCGATATGGATATGCCACTATAGACACTAACATCAGAAGAAATGAAAGGTTCATTTGAGGACTGAGATGGAGCTTGCTAGAATAACCATGATCCATATCTGTGACCTTATAATGTAGTGGTGGAGATGGCCATTTTCCATGAAGAGATGTTGGCTGGTTGTGCTAGCGAGAAGCTAGTCGAATCCCAGGGTTCTCAGGGAAAGAAGAGGAAGTTCTTTAAGAAGAAAGGATCCCATAAAAGGGATGTGAGACCAAGAAGGCGAAGGCTGAATTAGTGTGCTTCAAGTATGATAAGAAGGGTCATTATGCTCATGGGTGCAGAACGGGCAAAGGGAAGAAGCTTGCAGAGAATAAGGATGTGAAATGCTTCAATTGAAACCAAGTTGTGCATTACAAGAACCAGTGTCCAAAGCCAGTCAGGACGGACAGAGGGAAGGTTTTTGCTATTGGACCACCATCTTTTTTAAGGCCTACTACAGTAGAGAAAGGGAAAATTGTGATGGAAGGTACATTTTTGATTCAGAGTATACTGGTTAGGATACTATTTGATACCGGTGCATCATGCTAATTTATTTCATAGTATTTGGTTGGTAGGTTATGCATAGAACCCATATACCTTGTTACTTCCATAAGGGTTGGAAATTCGATAAGAGGGTATGCAACTCTAGGGATAAGATGTGACAGTTAGTACTTGATTTGTTAGGTCATAAGTTTGCATGCAGTTTATATGTTTTTGATTTCATAGATTTAAGGATCATTTTGGTTATGGATTGGTTGGGTAAGTATGAAGCTGGGATATTTTGCCAGGATAGGGAAATATCATTGAGACACTTAAATAGTCATAACCGAATAATCTTCTCATTGGGAAACTCAAGCAGGAGTGTTTGTGCTTTGTTAAATGATATGGAAGTGAGAGAAGAGCTAAGTCAGGTTCGAATAGCAAGAGAGTTTGCAGATGTCTTTGAGCCAGTCATGGGAATACCATCGAAATGATTTGTTGAGTTTTGGATAGATCTTGTGTCAGGAGCTAAACTTGTAAGTAGACCACCTAGTAGGATGACACCAAAAAAGATGAAGGAATTGATGGTGCAGCTAGTGGATCTAGAAGAAAGGAATTTAACTAGACCAAGCAGTTCACCTTGGGGAGAGGCCACAGTATTCGTGAAGAAGCCAGATGGGTCATTAAGGGTGTGTATCGACTATCATAAGTTGAACGAAAGAATGATAAAAAATAAGTACCCTCTACCGAGAATTAACGATCTGTTTGATCAGTTGAGTGGAGCCAGAGTGTTTTCTTAGTTGGATTTAGCGATGGGGTTTCATCAGTTAAGAGTGGTAGAGGACGGTATCCCTTTGACAGCATTACGAACTAAATATTGCTCGTATGCATGGTTAGTAATGTCATTCGGGTTGACTAATGCGCCTGCTTTCTTTGTGGATTTGATGAACCGAGTTTTCCGAGAGCACTTGGATAGGTTCATGTTGGTATTTATATATGATTTTTTGGTATACACTAAGGATGAGAGAGAGCATGAAGATCATCTTAGAGTTGTGGTAGAGACACCGAGGCAGAATTAGCTAAAGGCAAAGTTTTCCAAGTGTCATTTTTGAAAGAATGAGGTTAAGTTTCTTGGTCATGTGGTTTCGGAGAAAGGATTGCCAGTCAATCTAGATAAGAAAGAAGCTGTGAAACATTGGAAGAGACAAGAGACTGTGACCAAGATCAGAAGTTTTCTTGGACTTTCTGGCTACTACCAGATACATTAAGGATTTCTCAAGGGTAGTAGTGTCTTTGACTAAGCTTACCAGGAAGGAAGTGAAGTTTGTTTGGTCCGACAAAGGTGATGAAGCATTCCTTAAGTTAAAGCATCTGATGACCAATGCTTCGGTGTTAGTAGTTCCAAATGGAAACCAAGGGTTTGTAGTATACACTGATGTATGTGGGACTGAATTGGGGGCGGTGTTGATGCAAAAGGGCAAAGTCGTTGCCTATGCATCTAGGCAACTTAGACCACACGAAGTAAGATATCTTACTCATGACTTGGAGTTTCTGCGATGCTTTTTGCCTTGAAGATTTAGAGGCATTATCCCTTGGGGTGGGAGATTTCGGTTGTTTACCGATCATAAGTCACTAAAATATTTATTCTCTCAAAAGGAGTTGAATATGAGGCAGCAGAGGTGGTTGGAGTTTTTGGTTTTTTATGATTTTGGTAGAGTATACACCAGAAAAAGGTAATAAGGTGGTTGATGCTCTTAGTAGAAGACATCAGAATGTGGAGTGCACTATATTAGCAGAATGGAAGGATCTAGAAGCTTTGGCCAGTTGTGGTGTGCAGTTATGATCAGCTGCTAGTTCTTGTCAGAGTACTACCAGGATATCCTATTTAGAAGTTCAACCAGTGTTGATCGAGAGAATTGCTTCTAAACAGAAGGAAGATCCAATATTACCCGATAGGATTAGAAGGCTTGAGGTTGGAAACGAGGTTGATGATTTGAAAGATTTTTGTCTTGACCAGAGAGGATGGTCGATAAAGAAGGGAGGGATATGTGTTCCAGATGTTGAGAACTTGAGGAGAGAAGTCCTTGAGGAATGTAATCGATCCAAGTTTACGATTCATCCTGAAAGGACCAAGATGTATCAAGATATGAATATGTGCTTCTATTGGGAAGGCATAAAGAGAGATGTTGGCTTGTGGGTTAGACATTGGGTGAACTGTCAACAAGTGAAAGCTGAACATCAGAAGCCGAGTGGGTTACTTTAGCCTCTAGCGATTCCAGTTTGGAAATATGATTCGATATCCATGGATTTTATAGTTGGATTACCAAGGTCAAGCAAAGGAAAGAGAGTATATGGTTCATTGCGTATAGATTGACCAAGAGTACCCATTTCATTTCAGTAAAATCGACCAGGACTGCACCAGTTTTGGTGAAGTTATTCATGAAGTGCATAGTTAGACATCATGGAGTTCCTAGTAGCATAGTCAGCGATAGAGATGCTTTATTTACTAGCGAATTTAGGAAAAGTCTATAGGATGTGCTAGACATTAAGCTCAAGATGAGTACATCATATCATCCACAGACGGATGGGCTGATAGAAAGAGTTAACGAGGTACTCAAAGATTTGTTGAGAGCTTGTGTGTTGGATTTTGGTGGATCTTAGGAGGATCATCTGCATTTGATTGAGTTTTTCTATAATAATTGCTACCAGACTAGTATAGAAATGGCGCCTTTTGAAGCATTGTATGGAAGGCTAAGCAAATCCCCTGTATGTTGGTTGGAGACTAGAGATAGATTGGTCTTAGGCCCAAATTTGGTTAGGGAGGCATTAGAAAAGTCTGGGTTAATCCGAGGGTGGATGAAGGAAGCTCGATCCAGATAGAAAAATTACGCAAATAAGAGGCGTAAATACCTAGAGTTATCTGTAGGAGACAGAGTTTTTATTAAGGTATCACTGATGAAAGGTGTGGTACGATTTGGGAAGTTAGGGAAATAGAACCAAGATATGTTGGTCCATTCTAGATTATAAAAAGGATTGGAAAGCTCATATATAGAGTAGATTTATCAAATAGTATAGCAGGTGTCCATAATGTATTTCATGTATCTCATCTTCGCAAGTATGTGCATGATCCAAAGGCCATATTCCTCCAACAGGGTTGGAAGATCTGGTAGTAGAGCCTGATTTGACTTTTGTTAGACAACCAGTTCAGGTTGTAGCGAGAGATCAGAAAAGGTCCAAGACAGTCAAGTTGGTGAAAGTTCAGTGGAGCGACAATGAGAAAGATTGTACTTAGGAGACAAAGGACATGACTCGAGATGCTTATCATGATCTACTTTGATGGCATGTCGATATTAGATTTATATAGATTAACTGCTAGTCGGGTAGGCTAGTATAGTTGTTAGGAGTCGTTACAGATGATTGCTATGTTTAGTATTTAGTCCTTGTTGAATTTCGAGGACGAAATTCTTTAAGGAAGGGTGCCTGTAACACCACTAATTCTTGATAACATTATTCATGAGATTAATTAGAATAAATTAAATAGTATAATGTAGAGTGATAAAGAGATTGAGTTTGATTAATAAATTTAGTAGTTGTGCTTATTTAAAATGAAGGAGCTTACAAATGGTTAATGTAGGATCGATTCCACCCTAGAGGGGATGAATAGGGTGATACTATTAATTATAAAAATTATTATGAAAGTTTATACAAAATAATTGCAAGATAGATATAGCTGAATTATAGCAGCACAAATAATAAATAGAAAACACAGATTTGTCCAGCTTCGGCAAAACCCTGTCTACGTGTTGCCCCCAAAGTTTCTACTACAAATTAAGTAGTCAGACGCTTACACATGTAAACTCACGACACTCGTTATTGACTAACCTAACTTTACGCTCAAAACCCTGCCAAAACTCAGCCACTGAGTTGTGAATTCTCGAACTACACCACCTTAGTTCGTCCTCTAGTCACACGGCTAGAATTTACAAGAGTTAAAAAGAATAAATACAAATTTAAACAATTTAAAAAAAACCTAATTTCAAATATTAAAGCCCAAATAGTAAATTATAGAAGCCAGCCGAATAAGTAAAAATATTTCCCTCCTCCTTTTTATTATCGACCCATATTCTTTTGTGAATAATGTCTTCTGCTTCGTTTCATTGCTCGTTTGTTCCTCTCTTAGAAAATTAGGGTTTTTGATAATTTGAAGACTCCGACTTCAGTACCTCGATCGAATGATGCTTCTTCGAATTTTGTTCTTTTCTTAACTTCGGCTACTCCAAATTGTAGCGAGCGTGTATACTGGTTGAAAATTTTGTAAGTGATATTCCTTTTTAATTTCAATTGTGCTCAACTTTGATTCGAGTTGAATGATTGTTCTTTGTTGCTTGAACTCGAATGATCTCGTATGCAGATGATGTTACGGTTTAAATAGGAATCCAATTCCTATAATTTCGTTCATTCGAATTTGTCATTTAATTTAGCTCGGTCGTTGATTTTGCTTGAATGCTTGAGATTGATCATGACCTTTTCAATATGTATATTTTCTGATTGCTTGGTTGTCACGGTTTTGGTTTCTGACTTGTTCGACTTCCTTGGCCACCATGGTTTTGATTTGTTGTTGAACTTGTTTTTGTTTGTGACTTTGGCATTGCTTTGAACTGCAGTTGTCTTTGACTTGATTTGAAACTCTATGTCCAGTATTTTGGTTCTCTGGTCTCTGACTTTGTCTTGTTCGACATGTGTGTTCATGCCTGTAGTTTCATACATATCACTGTACATGTTGTTTACTACATACATGATTGAAGTTATAGCCTTGCTTGCATATAGTCTGGTTTGGACATCTGATTCATGTGTACACATATGCTGGCATCATCCTTTGCAGTATTTTGTAATCTACTTATGCACTCTGATGAATACATGTTTACTTTGCATATATTTGTCACTTTGTTTCATGTGCTGTTGTGTGTGGTCTCTGGTCTATATGCATTAGTGCTTCTTGGAGTGAGGTTTTAATACATGTCCATATACATATGTATATTGCACCACTGTATCCATGCTTCATTGTGTTCGTTGGTCTTTACTATGCATTAAACTTGGTTTTGAAGTTGTTTCATAACCCCACCGTGTACATTTTCTTATGGTTCCATTGATGATGTTATGTGCTTGTTGTATATTGTATATACGCACTGTGTATATACATGTGTGATTGTACATGTATATATGTATGTTGTATATGTTGGTATGCGTTTGCACTTTGTTCATTTAAGTCTTGTTGTAGCTGAAACTTTGAAAAGCTACATGTGTGCTTGAGTTTTGGTTTGCATATGAACTGGTTCTTGATGTTTCTCCTTGATTTTTTGGCCTTCACTTGATATCTGTTGCACCATGTAGTAGCTATGCTTGCATATTGTCGTTGCCTCTGTTTGTGTAGTTAGTTCATTGAGGTGGTTTGTTGCCAGTGCATATGTGTCTTGCATATCAGGTTTGTGTTATACTGCTCTGGCTTCGAGTTTCTTTGAGCATTTGTATTCATGTTGGCAGGCTTGTGTTTTTTGATGCAGTCTTGACTAGTCGTGTACTTTTCAAGTGTACGCATTGAATTTTGGTTGAGGCTTGTTCTGTGTATCTTGACCCATAGTTTTGTATTCCACCTGAGTTGAATCCAGCTTAAAGCTCGGGTTTGACCTTGTGCTTAATATCGTGACATAATATTTATTTCACTTGAGTTGAACTCGGCTTTTGATTTGGGTTTGACCTTGTGCTCACATGTCCCTTCATTTTTATCAAGTGTGTATCGGTGTGCACAGCCTTGTGGCATGTATTGTGATACACTGTCCATGTTACAAGTTGTTCGTGTATGATGAATTCAAAATTAAATGATGATGAGCAACCCAAATAACTAAGGCAAATAATATTTTCAAATACATTTTATTTTACACTGCAGAAATATATTGTTTTCAATTTTACTGCTTCAGTATTTATTTTGCAAATAACTCAGATGCTGGATTCATTCTGGAATAGAGTTAAAGATAAATATGAGTGAATGAGCGATAAGTATTGAAGACATTTGTAAATGAAAAATTGTGATGTAATCAAAATTGCATTGTAATTGAAATTGTGCATATATATAATGAGAGCTCAAATTTGTACTATTCAAAATTGTAATAAATATTTGTTTGAATAAAATATCTGTTTGAAATTAAATTCTGTGTTATTTATTTTATTCAGCAAATGTTTATTTAATTATGTGAATAAATGAAATGGTACATTAACAAATACATTTAAATGAATATATATATATGTGTGTGTGTGTGTGTGTGTTTATTATCATCAAACAAAAATCATATACTTGCATATTCAACAATCTCCTCCTTTTGACGATAACAAACATATATTTAAGATTTTGAACTTTATTAAATGTATTTGATTATTTAATTTGCTCCCCCTATTTGAATGCTCCCTCTCTACACAATGCTCCCCTTTCTTATATGCATGAAAATAAATAAAAATATGCAAATGGATCATGATGCAAATAAATAAAATATTTGACCTTTATTTGTCAAAATCTTAACTTTTCTCTCCCCCTTTTGTTATCAGTAAAATAGTAATAGTGTTAGAAAAATAGAGACAAAGTGATATACATTAATACAACATCAAAACACAATTGAGTATAAATATTAAATTTCAATAAAAAAAATGAAACAAAAATCATAAGTACTCTGTTTGACGCATATTTCACTTTTAGAATGATAAGGATGATGAAAAAACCATATAGTTGTGTCTATTTATGGTATACTTATATCAGGAATTTGAATATTTACTAACCATGCATAACCGTGAAGACTTTTAAATGAGATCAGTAGTATTCTAAAAAAATTTAAAAATGAATTCAAGTATGTTATGCCGCCTTTTGGCAAGGCCGAGATACCAAGGAACTGACTGGAAAATAAGGGTCACACGTCCTCAATTTTGAATGATTGTTGGTTTACTACAAAAATCGATGGATTTTTCCTAAGTCCGGATTGGGCTACAATTGATGCGGTATGTCAAGCAAAGCCGTGGAAACCAACATTCCAAATTTCGAGGCAATCCGACTTCGTATGCTCGAGTTATCACTAATGGAAATTAGAGGAAATCCACGTTATTCGAATCCATAAAGCAAGAGCCTTGCCTCGAATCCATCCTCCCAGAACCTTGCCTCGAATCCATGAAAAGTTCCTTTGCTTCGACTCCATTGGGCAAGCCCTCACTTCAAATCCATCCAAAGCCTTCCCTAGTTCGAATCCATCAGAGTATTCCTATCTTCGAGTCCGTCAAGATGGAACCGTTTGAATCCATGAAGTTCAAGAAGCTTCAACTCCAATTCATAACCATCTTCGAATCCATAGAGCAAAGAATTCTTCGTATCGATCGAACCATGGAACGCCTTGATCGATATGAAGGAACGCACGTGTGATTGAATCGAAGGAGCATACCTTCGAATCCTACTCTTCGAATCCATCAGATAAGCGCGGCTAAAACCACTCTGAGTCACCATATGGATTCGACCCTATGGATTCAAACCATATCGATTCGAACGAATTCATAGGACGAGGAGCACCATCTTGGATCGATCATAACTTGAGATCTACAAGTCCAAATGCTACGAAATTTTCACAGGAGCTTTCATATACATAGAAGAATGTCCACGCCAAGTTTCATCACGATTGGACACTTTTTTGATCGATTCGAACCAAGGGTCGAATCGATCCCAAAGTGGGCCCGGATCTCCAGAATTCGGCCATGTGGGCCCCCACACGTGCCAGAAGTGGTCTCCCCGAATTTAGGCGAAATATCAGCCTCCGGCACTTATAAATAGAGCCCCTGGTCATTCAGAAAAGGGATCGGAGAATTTTAGAGATAAAGCACGTCTACACGCTGCCAGAATTGCTTCAGAGCACCACTGCTGCCTTTGATTTCGAATTTTGGCTTACTACTTGCTATACTTTGACATTAAAAAGTTGTATTCTCCGAATATCAAGCAATAAAGTAACAAAAACTTCATAGTGGACGTAGGCAAAATGCCGAACCACTCTAAATCGTTGTCTCTTGTGCAATTTACTTCCTGCTATTTGGAGTTTTTGTTAGATAATCCACGTTTTAATTTACTTTCTTCATTTATTATCTCTTCACAAACTTCCGATGAGTTTTGTGCCCAATTTTGACACAAACACTTTGGTGCTTTCACCAAGAGAAAAAAAACCCAGTTTTTTCTCCTACTCCTTGGATCTATCTTCGATACCGGATTGAATAAATCTAAGAGAGAGATCCAGATCATTAAATTCGCATTCCTTCCATTCTATTCAGATTTGCAAAAGTCTAAGGAAAGGATTCAACGCTTCAAGATGGTGAGCACAAGAACCACTTCTAGCGTTGGTGATCAAGAAGGTCGGGATAGGCAAAATCCCACACAGCTACAGACTACCAATCAAGATGCTGCTGGGCATACGGATCAGTCAGGTCCGGTCACAAGACAAGAGTTCCAGGCGCTACTCCAGGAACTAACCCAAAGCCGACAACATCTAACTGAGCAGTTGTGCACTAACGCTGAGTTGACCAATCAACTAAATCGCCAAAAGCAAAGAAGATCCAGAAGGGATCAAGCTCCTCATTCTTCCACCGAAAGCTCTGCTTCATCTGACTACAATAACAGATCTACCCGTCCCAGGCTAGACGGAAACCATGCGCAAGCTGCTGACTATCAACGGGCGTTAACCGTTGGGCAAATAAGAGTTGGCCCATCTACCAGCTTCCATACTGGACCCTCCTCCTGAGGAGGCACTATTCCACAATACACTGCAGATGATCGAGCTGCCACAGCCGGTGTAGTTGACATAGGAGTTGATACCCGAGATCACTCCAATCAAAATTATCATCAGCAGGGACATGCTCCAGAGTCATATGTCCCAGAAGACGTCGAGCCAAGGAGGCGAGATACGGATCGTCGACAACGCCCGATCCCACCTCGCACTGTGGAACCTGACCACACTTTGGCTCACCACACACATAATGTTCCAATACCAGACTTCTCAGCCATGGTACGACAAATGATTCGCGAGAGTCAAGGCCTAACAAATGACGATTGGGGAATCTCCCGAAGTCATACCCCGTTTACTGATGACATATTGTATGCTGAACCTCCTCGGCGATTCAGAATGCCAACCCTGCCCATGTATGAAGGAAATTCCGACCCAAATCAACATATTTTGAAATATGAATGGTCGATGACTGCTGAGAGAGCTGATGACGCAGTAAAATGCCGTAGTTTTCCCATTTCCTTGGGGGGAATTGCGACGATGTGGTTTACATGATTACCGCCACGGTCTATTTCTTCATTTGATCGGTTAGCTACCAAATTTATTGAGCAGTTTCGCATGCATATTGCCCGACCTAAAGATGTTAATACCTTATCAAGTGTCACTCAAGCTCCCGGACAGACACTTAGACGATATTTGGAGAGATTCAATGCTGCATGCACAGAGATCACCAACCCCAATGATAATTCTATTTTAATGGCTTTGACTAAAGGAATCGACCCTGATTCCGAGTTTGGAAATTGGTTAGCTGGAAAGCCTCCCGCATCGTTGGACCGTTTCTATTCCAAAGCCGCTCAATTCTTGAGGCGAGAGGATGCGAAACAGTCTAGGAAGCAGGACGATGCAAGGCCCGGCGGTGAAGGCATTCAGAGTAATGTTGCGGTTAAACAATCCGGAGAAGGTTCAGGAAAAGTCGAGTTGAATATTCAAAATAAACAGACTCAACGATCGAGAAACGGTGATAGCCGAAGCAAGAAGCAAGACCAGAATCGTGGTCCGAGATGTAGGGCCGCAATGTTTGACAGTTATACACCGCTTAACACGTCACTGGAAAACGTATACCTACAGACTTGTAATACTATGCAATACAAGAAGCCTGCTCCGAAGCCTTCGTCGAAAAGGCAGATTCAAACAGGAAAATTCTGTAGGTTTCATGAAAGTTATAGGCATAATACCAATGAGTGTAGGCATTTGCAAGACCTCATTGAAAAGTTGATCAGAGAGAGAAAATTGGACCAGTTTGTTCGGGCGCCGCAGTCTGGTGGAGCGGGCCCATCTAATCAAAATCAAACGCAGAATCAGGAAAGACAAGGTGAACCCGCTCGTACGGGCGGAAGGTTGGTTATCAATACAATAAGTGGTGGTCCCCATCCAGCAGACAGAAGCTGGAGAGAAATGGAGTCATATGCTAGCTCGATCAGGCATGTGGACTTTGAATGTTATAGTAACTCAGAAGACGGAACACCGGCTAAACAACAAAAGACGATGGCTGATGAAATCGTATTTAGAAATCGAGACGCCGATAAAGTCGAAGCTCCCACAATTGACCCGTTGGTCATATCCGCTCAAGTTGGTCCTGCTTAGATGGAGAGGATCGTGGTAGACAGTGGGAGTTCTGTGAACATATTGTTTAAAAGAGCATATGATTTAATGAAAATGGAAGCTAAGGACTTAAAACCTTGTCAATCACGAGTCCACGGCTTCAACGGGAGTGCGACTATACCGACCGGAATGGTTGAATTGCCGGTGGAGTTGGGAGTGGGAGAATGCCGAAGAGTTCGGATATTGCAATTTGTTGTCTTGGATATTCCTTCCCCGTACAATGCCTTTTGGGCCGACCGGCCCTTGCTGAATTTGGGGCTGCTATTGCCCCATGGTGTTTAACTCTGAAGTTCCCTACTGACCATGGGATAGGAGTTGTACAAGGAGATCAGGCTGCTGGAAGAGCCTGTTATGTTGCTGAGCTGCGGGAGGCGCAGCGAAAAGAAAAAGGAAAAGGCGTAGAGGAATCTCTCTGCGTCCGTTTTACTGACGATTGACAATTAGCCTGGGCCTCGACCTGGGCACCACAACCAATTCCAAAAGGATCTAGATCCAAGGGAAAATGATAATGAAGAATCTACGGAAAGTCAAGCTTCTCCGGCCGAGCTAACCATCGATGTCCCGATTGACTATGATCACAATGACTCGAGAATGTTGAAGATTGGGTCTCAGCTTAACCAAGAGACACAACAGAAATTGGTTGATTTTCTCCGGGCGAATCTCGACGTATTCGCTTGGACGCACTCTGATATGTATGGAATCTCGCCAGACATCGCGAGCCACACTTTGAACATTGACCCGCGGTATATCCCGGTCAAGCAGAAAAGACGTGGTATGGATCCAGAGAGATCTGTCGCCCTTAAGGAAGAGGTCGACAAATTAAAGACGAATGGGTTCATTAGAGACGCTTTATACCCAGAATGGGTTTCCAATCCTGTACTTGTCCGAAAACCAAACGGGAAATGGAGAACGTGTATTGATTACTCTGACCTGAATAAAGCCTGCCCGAAAGACAGCTTTCCGCTTCCCTGAATCGATCAAATGGTAGATTCAACCGTCGGACATGAATTATTATCCTTCATGGATGCTTACTCAGGTTACAATCAGATACCCATGCATGTACCAGACCAAGAGCACACAAGCTTCGTAACCGACTTGGGATTATACTGCTACAAGGTCATGCCTTTTGGATTAAAGAATGCTGGCGCAACTTATCAACGCTTAGTCAACCGAATGTTTGCCGATCAGATTGGGAAGACTATGGAGGTCTATGTAGATGACATGTTGGTGAAATCACGATACTCTGATGATCATGTCAAAGACTTGGAGTCAATGTTCAATATCCTCCGGAAATACGGGATGAAGCTTAATCCACTAAAGTGTCATTTCAGAGTCGCATTCGGAAAATTCCTTGGGTTCATTGTCAATGCCCGAGGAATAGAGGCCAACCCCAAAAAGATCTGGGCTATCAGAAATCTCCAAACTCCGAGAACCATAAAGCAAGTTCAGAGTCTTAATGGGAAAGTTGCAGCACTAAGCAGGTTTATCTCAAAGTCGACCGACAAATGCATTCCCTTCTTCGATTTGATTCAAAAAGGGAAACGAAACTTCGAATGGACTGCAGAATGTGAGGGCGCATTTCAATCGCTAATCCAACATCTTTCCGTACCACCAATCCTTTCACAGCCTGTAAATCATGAACAGTTATATCTCTACCTGGTGGTATCTGAAAATGCAATCGGTGCTGCATTGATTCGGGAGGAAGACCGAGTGCAAAAACCGGTCTACTACGTGAGTAAACGATTGACCGGAGCCGAAAGAAATTACCCAAAGCTCAAAAAGTTGGCATATTGCCTAGTCATTGCCTCGAGGAAGCTCCGTCCATATTTTCAAGCTCATCCTATTACTGTGTACACCGATCAGCCGTTACGGCAGGTCCTCACGCGGCCTGAGATGTCTGGTAGGTTACTAAAATGGAACATCGAACTGAGTCAATTCGACATCACTTATACTCCAAGAAGGGCCATTCACGGCCAAGTCCTCGCAGATTTTATAGCCGAATTCACTGTTCCTGAAGACTTGCCCAAGACTAGCAAATCTTCCGAATACACATGGAAGTTGTACACCGACGGTGCGTCCAACGATTGGTGCTCAGGAGCTGGGGTAGTGCTTGAAACCCCCGAGGGACGATCCATATGTCATGCTTTAAAATTCGAGTTCCGCGCAAGCAACAATGAAGGCAAGTACGAAGCTCTACTTACCGGACTAAAGCTTGTCCGTGATCTGAAAATCATCGCTGTAGAGATCTACTGTGATTCCCAGTTGATAGTATGTCAAGTTCGAGGAGAATATTAGGCCAAAGACCGAAGATTAGCCGCTTATCTAACTCGAGTCTTGAAGATGCTTGATCAATTCAATTACTATGCCATTCTCTACATACCCCGAGAGCACAATCAGAAAGCTGATTCGTTGGCAAAGTTAGCAAGTACGGGCGAGGCTCAGCAGTTGGGGGTTGTTCCGATTGAAACCCTATCCTCTCCGAGCATTGATCGAAGGGAGACCGATTTTACATTTGAAGCTACCTCCATTAGGGAGTCGTGGATGACTCCTTATCAAGATTATATCGAACGTGGTGTATTGCCCGAGCAACGAAGCGAGAAAAGACAAGTTCTACGAAAGGCCTCACGATTTGTTATTCAAAATGGAGTCATGTACCGGAGAGGATACTCTGTTCCTCTCCTCCGGTGTATCGCGCACGATGAAGTCAAACGAGTGTTACACGATGTACACGAAGGAGAATGTGGCGATCACATTGGGGAGCAAGCACTTGCAAAGAAAATACTTCGATATGGGTATTATTGGCCTACTGTTAATCGCGATGCTGCAGACTATGCTAAAAAATATGACAAATGCCAGAAACACGCTCGAATTCCTAGAGCCCCGCCTACTGAGATAACCCAAATGGTCAGTCCTTGGCCATTTGTGGTATGGGGAATAGATATCATCGGCACATTGCCTCTGGCCAAAGGTGGCGCGAAGTACGCCATCGTCGCAGTTAATTATTTCACCAAATGGGCTGAAGCTGAACCCCTGGCGACAATTACGACAAAGAAAGTAATCAACTTTGTAATACGTAACATCATCTGCCGTTTTGGTCTCCCACATACTATCGTCACCGATAACGGAACCCAATTCGACAGTACTGAATTTAAGAATTTCTATCAACGATTCCACATCCATAAGAAATTCTCTACAATAGCGCACCCTCAAGCAAATGGTCAAGTTGAAGCTGTTAATAAAGTCATCAAGTCCATTCTAAATAAGCGATTGGAAAAAGCTGGGGGCAAATGGGTCGACGAACTTCCTATGGCGTTATGGGCCTATCGGACAACTCATAAAACTGCAACCGGTCATACCCCGTTTTCTCTATCCTACGGCTCTGAAGCCGTTATTCCAGTCGAAATGGAAATGCACTCTCATCGTGTAACATATTATGATCCGAAAACAAATGCCATACTTGCTGAATCTTTGGATTTACTCGATGAGAAGCGTGAAGAGGCTGACTTGAGGGCGGCCGCATATCGAAGTCAAGTCGCTCGACTGTACAATGCCAAGGTTCGTCCGCAAGCCTTCGAACCCGGCGATCTCGTACTCAAAAGGGTCTATCCGGTTCCTTCGCACATGAGGCCAAATTGGGAAGGGCCGTATGTGATTTCACAAAAGCTCGGAGATGGCACGTTCAAATTATCGACCGTTGATGGTCTTACTTTGCCGAGAGCTTGGAATAGCGAAAGTCTTCGTCGCTACTACATATAAAAGACTTTATTTATTTATTTTCTGTCAATTTATCCCTTTGCATTTTATTCTAGCGTTTCGAGATTTAAATTTGTAATAAGGCAACTGACTTTGCCATATTTTCTCGTTTCAGCAATAAAATGTCATCTCTTCGAGCCAGAGCTGTGATTCACTGAATATGACGTACAATATCACGATGCACGGAGAGCTAAGTTCCATCACGCGGTGGGATTTATTCAAATAGGGAGTGACTGTGATACGACCGGTCACTCGCTAAGTGAAACCCGAGCTCGGGAGCAGAACACTACATCAACATTCACAGGGATTGATATACGACAATCCCTCCTCCAACTCCAAATTCCCAGAGTGCGAATTGGAGTATAAACTTCAACTCTCGGTTCCCGGAGTGCGAACCGGAGTATAATTCCATCGCTCCCAGAGTGCGAGCCAACTCCAAATTCCCAGAGTGCGAATTGGAGTATAAACTTCAACTCTTGGTTCCCGGAGCGCGAACTGGAGTATAATTCCATCGCTCCCAGAGTGCGAGCCAACTCCAAATTCCTAGAGTGCGAATTGGAGTATAAACTTCAACTCTCAGTTCCCGGAGCGCGAACCGGAGTATAATTCCATCACTCCCAAAGTGTGAGCTAACTCCAAATTCCCGGAGCGCGAATTGGAATATAAACTTCCACTTTTGGTTCCCGGAGTGCGAGCCAGAATATGAAACTCTATCTCCAAATTCCCAGAGTGTGAATTGGAGCATAAACACCAACTCTTGGTTCCCAGAACGCGGACCGGAGTGTAAATTACTAACTTCGAATTCCCGGAGTGTGAATTGGAGTATAAACGTCAATTACAGGTTCTCGGAGAGCGAACTAAGTCATAAACATTGATAATTAATAAGTTCCCAGAATATGGGCCGAACTGTTAATTGCAATTTGTGTTAAGTCCCCAAAGTGTGGACATGTATTCAAGGCTTATGACATATGTGAGCATGAGCTAATCAATGCAATACTTAAGCAAAAGAGAAAAGAGTTGTTTTTCATTTTATCAACAAACAAAAAAGGGGTTTGATTACATGATAAAACAAAAAACAGTCCATAAAGTGGGTGTCGAGTCCACACTTATACACGGCCTAAAAAAGGAGAAGTAAAAAGAACTGCCATTTCACAACCGCATGATAAAACGAGAAGTTCACTCCTTCTTCTTCGGGGTTGAGCCGCTAGACCTACTACCCGGCTTCTTGCGAGATTTTTTGTCCTTATTGGGAGCATCCTCGGGATCTAGCATAATATCCACGTCTTCCTCAGAGCTGGAAGGGATAGAGATCCTTTTGTGAGGACGAACCGGAGGCAGAGAAGCCGTAACAGGTGGTGAAGCTTCGACACTAGAAGTTATAGCTGTGCCGGCGGGAGAAGTAACCATTAAGGGAGTTAAGCTTGGTGGAGCAACATCACCTCCGGAACCACCGACCGTCGTCACTGCAGCCATTTCAGCGCTTATCTCGGCAAGGATTTCTTCTTCTCGGGAAGATCGAGCAGCGCTGGACACACTGACAGTCGGCATAAATGAGCTAAAAGTTGGGGCGACACCGCCCATTGCAAAGGAAGGATCGGTAAAAGGTTCACAGGGTTTCTTGAGAAGTTCCTCAATCATTTGAACATCAAACGACATTGAACTCCCCTCTCCCATCTCGCCGGTTACGGCGGTAGTTGTAATAGCCTCAGGTTCGACAGCTCCTTGCATTGGCTGCGAAGTTTGTGGTACTGGAAGTGCTGGCGCATCACTTTCAGTCACTGGTCGAAAAGAAATGAGAATAATTAGTCAAATGATCTGTTCCAAGTTCGTCATTCTAAAAACACTTAAGCAACATTTGAAATACCTTCTTTGCCTCGGCTCGATGATGAGACGAGTTCGGAAACAGTAGTTGTACCAAGGGACAGTTCCGGTCGATACGGGTTATAAGCAGGAACAACATGTGGACCAACTATAGCAGTAACTCCAGACGAGGTTGGGGCATCAACTGAAACATCCTCACTAAAATGTGCAGCTCCAGAACCCTCGCCAGTTTCCACATGGTGAAAACCAAGTCTCTCTCTCTCAGCAGAAATCATCGCTTCATGGAGAAGTTTCCTTTCCTCCTCGCTCAACAAGCGAGACTCGAGTTCAAATTCATCCACGGCACCTTTAGGGAGAGATGCTTTCTTGTTCGCCACCAATTTTCTCCAAGCACTGAGTAGAAGCGTAGAATAATCTCCGAGCCACGAGAGATTCCTGTGCTCAAGCACATTAGCATTGTAAGTGTCAAGAAGATCATCAAACTCGGCTTCTACTCTGAATATCTCTGCTTGAACTCTCCCTTCCACTTCTGCCTCCACCGCTTCAACTTTAGCAACCGCCGCGTCTCGCTCAGCTCGGAGAGACACGGCTTGCTCGCACGCTTCTTGTGCGGCCATGTTAGCGTCATCTTTTTCCTTGTTCAAGTCGGCAAATTTAGCCTTTAACTCCTCAAGTTCTTTGACCGTCGCATCTCGCTCGGCCTCAACATCTTTGTACTGATGGCCCAAATCTTCAACTAAAGTGCAATGCGCTTGTTGCATCTTCGCCATCTCAGCTAGTGTCTCATCGACCTTTTTTAGCGACTCCATTTCGGCCTTACGAGAAGATTCCGTTTCAGATTGAAGTATGTCAACAATACGGTTCTTCTGAGCCAAGTCTGATTCCAGTTTCTCAATAACTTTGGCTCGATCGAAGGCTACTTTCGAAGCTTTAACAGCCGCCCTGTACCATTCTTTATACTGAGCATAAAAATCATGGGTATAGCTGAGGGCGGTGCTCACAGCCTCTTCGGGAATTATTTTGAGATTGGGTGGAAAGATATAAGCATTGAATCATATTTCTGGAAAATCTTTCTTCAGTTGAGCAATTCTTATTGCCCCTTCACCAGACGGTTCAAGAGGGGCCTCCTCCACAGTTACGGTCGTAGCCGTATCAGTCCTTGAACGATGTGGACCAGGTTTTGTGATCTGTAGAGATGGATGTTGTCGCGAAGGTTCAACTGCAGGTGCCTGGCTTCTGGGTGGCGGAGGAGAACGAGAGGGTGAACGGTACCTTCGGTCTCTATCAGAACGCTCCTGGCTAGAATAATATCGAGAATGGTCCCTTTCACGGTGCTCTTGCTCATAATGCCTCCGTTCACGATCACGGTCAGAATCCCTACGGCGAGATTCGTAATAAGATGAAGAATGATGCACTCGCCGAAGTCTATCAAGTGTAGAAGGACGATCCGACATGGCACCTGTAAAGAAGAAACAATTCAGTTAAGTACCAAGAAAAAGCACTGCAATGCATGTGGAAGTCGTGAAGTGTTGTGAAAAGTGTATAAATGCGCAAACCCCCCAACCAACCAGAAGCGTCAATTACACTAACGGGAAAAGATTCGCTTATATCAAGCGCTCCCTAGAGCTCTTCCAACCCGGACCCGTGGTAGAGAGATACGTAGTCCGGAATGGGAATATCGTCCAACCCTATGAAAAGGTCTCCGGACTGGCGAGGACAGGCGCCGGAGACAGTAACCCCGGGTTTGGAACAGGTTATGTTAACGCTTAAATTTGAACGCTAACACCCCGGTGTGTGAAGTGTATTTGTGAAAGCACCACCCGATAGATCGGGAAAGAATTATAAGTAAGGAGATTGCAGAAAAGCAGTAAAAACACAAGTTTTATAGTGGTTCGGCCCAAAATCAGGCCTACGTCCACTTAGATTCTTTTTATTGCTGATATGAGTACAATTTATATCACTTTCTTCAATTACAATTAACTTCAGACAAATAGTTCAAACTCCCATGAAGAATAATCTTTCCAATTCATCTTGAATGATTGTGATTCTTCTTTGAAGTGTGTAATAGCGTCCTTGGAGTTTGGAGTGCTTGGAGTGCTGCTTGAGTTGAGAAAATGGCAGAGTAACGGTGCTTCGAGAATTAGCCCAAAAGGGTCCCCTCCACATTGAATGTGGCCATGTATTTATAGGCAAATTTTTAGGCTGGAACTTTCAAGTCATGAGTCGTGACCGACTCATCATGAGTCGTGAGTCGTGGCCGACTCATCGTGAGTCGTCTGCGAGTTAAAAGTTGCCGTCTAAGATGAGGCGACCCTGGTCTTCTACACAGCAGCTTCAGGTTGAGTCATCAATGAGTCATCATGTACGACTCATCTTAAGTCGTAAGTCATCAACGAGTCATCCCCTTGCAGCATGATTCTGAGCTTGTCTCTGAGTCGTGTGTCGTGAATTGACCTATCTTTTGAGTCGTAGCTGCCTTAGGTCATAGACTCCTTAAGTCGTAAGTCTTTTGAGCCATAAGGTTTTATGACTCGGATCTCTCCTTGGGTCGTTGAGTCGTTAATGAACTTGAGTCGTAAGGTTTTATGAACCGTTCATCTCCTGAGTCGTAAACCCAATGGAATACTTAAGGGACTCGAATGGATGAGTCGCGACCAAATGAGTCGGTCTTTGATGAGTCGGAGCCAGGTCAGATGAGTCAGTGATAGAATGAATCGTGAGGTTTCTTGAGTCGGCAGCTTAATGAGTCGGCCTGTATCATTGAGTCGCTACTAGTTGAGTCGGGGATTCTTTGAGTCGGTCCTTTCCTTAAGTCGTGAGGTCTCCTAAGTCGTTAGGCACCTTAAGTCGTAGGTCGTTTCAAGTCTTAACCCGTTGACGCCTCTAACTCGTAGGCCTTTTAGTTCGTATGCTGGAACGGGGTTAACATTTGCCCCTCGAAGCACACGCTTAAGTCGTAAGTCGTGTGCTTCGACTCATCATGACCCGTGCCGAATCGAGTCCCAACATTTCCAGGTATAAAAATGCTTGAGTCGCTTCTCCTCTTTCTCACTTCTTATTACTTATCCCAGAGCCGCATCTGCCATTAGAGACCTTTCAACCTTTCGAAGGCGAATCCAAGTTAACTGATCATCAATCCATCCTTTCCACTACATTGCGTAAGTGATTTTGAACTTCAATCCAACAACGTCCATTGCTAGGGCACAAATTTTCTCTTCCTGTTCCCAAATCACCGCCGCATGTCTCACTTGGGCTTTGATTTGAGTTGTGAACGATTCTGATCATTGTTGGCTACGTTGTTGTTGTGATCCTCTAGATTATAGCATCGCGTTTGATTCGCCGTACACTTGAAGCGATTCGAATTGGTTTTTTGGGTGCTTTCTGATGATGTGAGGAGAAGATGATGAATTACAATGTCTTGATTTGACTGGCCCGTGGGTTCGGAGGAGATAAGGAAGTTCTTAACGGGTTAACGGGTTAGAAAGGGGTTGACTGGTTGAGGAAACGACTTAGGATCTCACGACTTAGTTGGTTTTGCTTTTCGGCCACTGATTCTGAAATACCTTGCAATCACAACCGTACACGACTTAATGCTTTTAGCCATAAACCACAAACGACTCAAGCTATAAGTCGTGAACGACTTAAGCCATAGGCCGTGAATGATTCAAACCATGAGCTGTCAACGACTCAGTACTTGCTACTTTCCCGTGACTTATCCTTTAAACCGTGCACGACTTAAACCATAAGCCGTGTACGACTCAGTGGCTTCCATGCGACCCAGTAGCCTTTACTATCGACTTTATTCCGACTTAGCAAATTTTACGACAAAATCCATGAGTCGTAACCGGGTTAGAACTTAGAAGGTTTCTTATTGCTTTGATCTGGAGCCTTCCTCCTGTTCTTTGACTTACGACTCATAGTGCTGCCGACTTATAACATCAGCGGTTTAGAGTTGGAGTAACCTAACTTAACTCGCCTCACTTTCCTTAGGTCATAGTCGAGCCACCTAAATAGCCAACGACTTAGCTTAACCCGTACAAAGAATCCTTGAGTCGTTTACGACTTAGTACTTGTAAATTTTGTTTGAATTGTAAATTTTGTTTGAACTCCGAATTATTGCATGGACTCTGAACTGCTATACTGCTGCATTCTTTTACAGATTACTTCAACTTGTAAGCTAATAATCTGTTAATACAACATTCACAGAAAACTGGGACGAATATACTGTCATTGATTGTCCACATCGAACGACAGATTAGTTAATGATATATAATTAACTTAAATAAATCGTGTGAACGAAGTGCTACCAATTTCAAGTGGAATATTAAAGCAGCACTGGATTAGTCAATTGAAACTGACCAGCCCGCATTAATATTATGCTTGAGCTTTAAATAACAAGTTCCGAAATTACCATAGTCAATCAATCGTCAACCAGTTTAATTCCAGTTATCTTTACTTGTTATTATTATTATTTTTATTAGCTTTGCACGACACTTCACACTTTTTAGGAAACGTGCACCTTCGCATTTGAACATCTAGTTGCTTGTGTAGAATGACCTCTCATCAAGAAGAGCCGATGGGTCAGGCTGAAGATGTCTTTCCAGTAGCCATCCCTATAGACAACCCTCCGGAGAGAACACCCACAACTTTGAATCAGCGGGTGTTTAACCAACTGCGCATCCAGTTTGGCATTGATGATGCTGACACCTTATTTCCGGGGCCAAATGACACTGCTGACAATCCTCCCTACGGCTTTGTTGCAGTCAATCGCCAAATGTGCTTAAGTGGGGCGATTCCTCCTTTTAACGACTTTCTCCAACAGCTTCTGCTTCGGTTGTCTATCTCTCCATTCCAATTACACCCCAATGGCTACGCCATTTTGATGGGGTTATGTGTTCTATTCAGGAGAGTTTTGGATCGGTTACCAAGCTTCGAGGAGATCTGCTATTTTTGCTCATTCACGAAAACTAAAGACCATCCCTCCATCGTGGTTGTAAGAAGCGCTCGAAATCGCAAACTTATTACTGATCTCTCCGAAAGCGCTCACGGATTTTTGAATCAGTTTTTCTTCGTTCGCTGCCCTCCAGGGTTTTATGCCATCTGGAGAGTGGGAAGTAAGATTTCCTGTCTCTACTTTTTCCGTTTTGAAACTTTCTCGAGATCTGAACTCTCAGCTGCTAATTTCATTCTTTTTCTGTTTTTAGCACTACCACCCCCTGCTAGGGACCCAAGTCTCAAGCAAATTTTTGAAAGATTAAATGCCGTGCCGGTAGAAGAGAGGAGCATAAAGTTTCTGCTAAACGATGAACTTTTACATCAATACGGACTCCTCCATCTCTCTCGCTTTACTCGGCCTCGTGAAGCTCCAACGGAGGTTCCTGACTCTCCGGTGAAAACTTCTGATCTTCCGATCTCCACTAAAGAGCACATACGAGGAGAAATTTCTGCAGAAACCTTATTAGTAAAGTGCTCTACTCCCAGAGACGATACGGGACCCTCCGAAAAGCCCGCACTTGCTCCCATTATTGAAGAAGAAGAGGAGCCCCTTTCCCAAACCAGGGAGAGTGCTGACAAAGGAGATGATGGAGGGAATCAGGTTGGGCATGCCGGTGATGACGTCTTTGGGGATTTAAGTGACATAATTATTACTTCCCAAGAGCTCTTTAAAGAAGACCCTGCTCATGGTAAAGCTATACCTCCGACGATTGAAGCAACATCTGCCCTCCAACAGACTCTTACTCCTTCATCTCAAGAATTGTCATCAACAGTGAAATCTATCACTTCCCCCCAACAGAGGAGTGGTTCGTTAGTCCAACGCGAGTAGCTTGCACTTCACACACAACTAAGGATTTTCCAGCACATTTATGCACTTATCTTCTTATACTTTAGAGATTTCTAAAGCTTATCTTTTCTTATTTCAGATTCTTCAATGACACGCGGCGGATCGTATTATCAGGATTTCCAACGCTACGGGGGGCGTGGTCAATATGATTATCGGCGTTACTTTCCCTCTTATAGAGAGTCTGACGAAGAGAGGGCTGCTCGAAAGGCTCGTGAAAGGAGGGATGCAGAAGAGCGTTATGACAGAAGGGATAGGGATGATTACCATGATTCTCTGCAAAGGAGTGACGACTCTCACAAAAGGAAATCTTACGACGACCGGGGAAAAGGTCATGTAACTGAAGATTCAGGCAAACGAGCCCGACATGGTGAGAGACATACTTCCACTATTCCCGAAAAGCCTACTGCCCCTGCCCCTCTTGACATTACTTCTGACTCTCCTGCTCTTGGGAAGGAGGACATCCAGACAATAATAAGTAGGCCTAAATTTCAAGTGGGACCGGGCCCAGCCACTTTACAAAGTCGTTTTCCGCAGTGGTGTTTAAAGGGTGTGAGGTTTGATCTCGACCTAGTCCCTATTGACAAGCCTGCTATGCTACGAAATCTTGACGCCGTTAAACTTGATATCGAGAGGATGTCAAACTGGCAGAAGCTTGTTGATGAGCTTCAACGAGTTAACCGTGCCAACTTAGAGGCTATGCTCACCATGGAAAACGATAAGGCTGAGTGGCAAAAGGTCCTTGAGCAGCATGATACCGAGATGAGAAGTATTACTTCCTACAACGAGGAGCTCGAAGCAAAGGTTGAGAAGTTGAAAGATGAGCTTGCTGCTTCCTCTACTTCATACTCTCAAAAAGAAGAAGTGCTTCTCAGACAAGTTAGAGATGCTCATGCCAGTCAGAGAGACGCTGAGGACAGGCTTGAAGTACAAAAAAGAATCAGTGACGGCTATGTCTCTGATATTGCTGAGCTTCGAAAGAAAAACAACTCCCAGGAGGCGGAGATACAAATGCTTAAGCTTCAGCTTGCCAGAACTGAAAGGGAGCGCGATGAGGCTGTCGCCGGCAAAATCGCAGCCGAAGAGTCTCATGAGGCGACCAAAAACAGCTTCGGCTCAACATTATTCGACTTCTACTTGCATAGCGTCTTGGGGCGTGGAAGCCTCGCCTTTCTTGGTCCCAAGTATGAGATCACTTTAGCTGAAGTGTGGGAGGCCGCCCTCGATATGCTTGGTGCTGAAGGTGCTGGTTATGACGAGCCAGCCCTGGAAAGGCATTATTTTGATGAAGACGCTCGCGCTGCTCTCGCCAGGGGAAAGGAACAACTTGCCAAACTAAGAACCGAAGTGACGGAAGGGGACCAGCTGGGGAAAACCACTTCAACTACTCTAGTCCAGCCACCTTCTTCGTCTGAAGTCGACATTATTGGTTCCAGTTCCCATCTCGCATCTCCCACCAAAGTTACCGCTGATATTACAAGCACACAAGGTGGAGACGAGGGTGAAGAGAGCGCTGATGCGCAAGCTTATGAAGTCGATATCAGGAAACCAGCTTCTCCAGGTAACTTCACTGTTAATCTCGCTACTGTCAATTCTGCTCAAGCTGGTTACTCATTTATTTCTCATGAGTTTCACGAGCTCCTTGGCTATTTTCTCAACCTTGACGAGCCTTCATCTCCTCTCTTTACTGACTTCATTGGTGAACCCTCATCTCCTCTTTTTACTGACTTTAACCTTTTTTCTTCTGTAGAGAAAGTACCAAGCACTGCTCAAACTTCTACTCCTCCGGTCATCCTTCCTTCATCTCTTCAGGCGGTGCCTCCTTCTGCCTCGCAACCTGGATCACAGGAGGAACAAATAGAGGCTCTTCACGGCTTGGATGATCCCATCACTTCGCAAGAGCAGAAAGATGAGAGACCTGAGGGAGGTGACATTTCCCCGGAACGGACTCCTTCTGACGACATTGTTCTATCAAAACTTGTCACTCCGGGGAGTGAGTCTTCCTCACAAAGGAGAGAGAAGCGTGGGACATCAAAAAGGAGGGGGAAGAAAATCACCGCCACTGAAGAGGAGCCGGAAGTTGAACCGGTTACACCTGCCTCTCCTACTTCCCTTATACCCACTGGCCGACCTGAAAAGCTGGTTATTCGACCGAGCAAAGGGTCCAAAGGAGGGAAGAAGAAGTGAAGATTTTAGTTTTTTGCCTTTTGTATGAACTGGCCGAGAGTTGTGCGGGTATCGGCGCCCGCTTTTATTTTGAAAACCTGTATCTGCATTATAGTTGAATAAAATGATTCTTCGTTTGTACAAATTTCTGTTTGAATTTGAGAATGCATTTACTATTTATTTTTGCACAAGTTTGTTTATATAGTGTTGCAGCGGGCTTATGGTATGTTGCTTGAGTATTACTCTACTGATGCATCTATACTACTATACCATGTTGCCCCCATACCTTAAGCTTGCTGCAATATTTTACACTTCGAGGGGACTTGCACTCTTATTTGCTAAAGAATAATTATTTTATTCTTTAAAGAAAATTTTTTATAGAGTACAACTCCCTTCGTATAAGTTTTTACGCTTTGTCGTTCGAAGAAATCACTTTTTTCTTTTGCTTACGTGCATATTTCACCAAGTGAATTCCTCTATGTGGTAAAGCGGACCTCTGAAGGGTACTTTAACTTCTTTTCTTTTTACGATCATTTCCCATAGTAGGCAAATTACTTTTCCTTTGAAAGTTAAAGTACGCTTTTGATGAGGATTTTTTTTTATATATAGAAAGTTGTACCTCTGAGGAGGGATTTTTTCACGTTTCAACACTTGGAAGTTTTATTTCAATCTCGGTGAAACGTGTACCTCCAAGGAGTTATGCCTTAGAAATCCTTTTCACGTTTCAACACTTGGAAGTTTTATTTCAATCTCGGTGAAACGTGGGTTTCCGAAGAGGTCTTTCTTCTTAATTGTGTCCCCGGGAGGGGGTTGTACCTCTAAGGAGGGATTTTTTACGTTTCAACACTTGGAAGTTTTATTTCAATCTCGGTGAAACGTGTACCCCCAAAGAGTTGTGCCTTCGAAGAAAGCCTTTTCACGTTTCAACACTTGGAAGTTTTATTTCAATCTCGGTGAAACGTGTACTTTCAAGAAGATCTTTGTTTTTGCATTTCAACTTTGGTGAAGTGAAATTCCGAAGAGCGGTTGTTACACTTCAACTCCTGGCGAAATGTGCCTCCGAAGAGGGCTTTTATTTTGCTTGCATTTCAACTCTGGTGAAGTGAAATCCCGAAGAACGGTTATAACACTTCAACTCCTGGTGAAATGGGCCTCCGAAGAGGGCTTTTATTTTGTTTGCATTTCAACTCTGGTGAAGTGAAATCCCGAAGAGCGGTTATAACACTTCAACTCCTGGTGAAACGTGCCTCAGAGAGGGTTTTCATCGCCTGGAAGTTACTCTCTCATGGTTGGAGGGTCATGACTCCTCCAATCTTTTTTGTTGAGTAGAGAACTTTCTTTTTTGTGGCGTATGACCCATTAGAGGTCTTTTATCCTCCGAAGAGTTGCGCCTCCGAAGAGGACTTGTGCTGCTGATGGTAGCTTTGGTTGTTCCTTTGTTCACTTGCTTATGCCTTTTCAGCGATCCCCTCCCTTTTTTTTTTTTTTTTTTCAAGTTTTCATCCCCCTCTTCTCGCAAGTGGCTTGTTTAATCCAAGGAAATGTACTTCATTGCCAGGCAAGTTCGTGAGAACGGGCACTAGCTTCCTAATTGGATGTTTGTTTGTTCAAACAATCTCAATTTATCAGCAAGGGCTCGTTTCTATCGAAATCATTAGCCGTTCAATTGAAGTATTTCCTATCTAGGATTTGAATTCGGGGTCTTTGAGACTTGAAATTTGTTTGTTGAATGATGGTGAGAATCGCTCGGTCTTATTATGCGCAAGTTTCATTTCCATTGTCTGCAAAAATTTAAATTGACATTTCAGCAACACATTTTATGTATTTTTATATCAAAAACAAAGCAAACCTATAATGATAATAAGGAACACAAGATTTATAGTGGTTCGGCCATGAAATTGGGCCTACATCCACTTTATATTCTTTCATTATTTACTTGCATCAGTTTCACAATTGCTTTCAATTACATGAATCATACATTCATAATTCTTTTTACAATGTTTCAACAAAATTTTCAAGTAAAGTATGGACGCAAGTGGTTGCTGTTCCATGCCCTTGGAATTTGATCTCCATCAACAGTGGTGAGCTTGAATGTGCCGTCGAGAAGCTTCTGACCTATTACATATGGTCCTTCCCAATTTGGCCCAAACACACCTGTCGCGGTCATAATTCTCTTCAGGACTAGATCTCCAATTTCAAAGCTGCGTTGACGAACTTTGGAATTGAAATGTCTGGCTATCCTTTGCTGATGAGCTGCAACTCTGAGGTTAGCTTCATCTCTTTTTTCATCAAGGAGATCCAGCGCTTCAAGTTGCAACTTTTCATTTTCTGCTTGATTGAAATGAATTCTTCTGTGTGAAGGGACCTCTGTTTCAACCGGGATCATTGCTTCCGATCCGTATGCTAACGAAAAAGGAGTATGCCCAGTTGCAGTTTTGTGAGTAGTTCTGTATGCCCATAGTGCAAGTGGTAGTTTATCGACCCAACCACCTTTTGCTCTTTCGAGTTGCTTTTTGATGGTTGATTTGATGATCTTGTTCACTGCTTCCACTTGCCCGTTTGCCTGCGGATGAGCTACTGCCGAAAAGCTTTTCTGGATTTTGAATCGTTTGCAAAAATCCTGGAATTCCTCGCTTTCAAACTGAGTACCATTGTCTGTGATTATTTTCTGAGGCACACCGTATCTGCAAATGATATTCTTGGTCACAAAGCTTATCATTTTCTTAGAAGTGATAGTAGCCAATGGTTCAGCTTCAGCCCACTTAGTAAAATAATCAACTGCAACAATAGCATATTTAATCCCTGATTTAGCAGTTGGTAGCGGCCCAATGAGATCCATTCCCCAAATTGCAAATGGCCATGGACTGACCATCTGTGTGAGTTCGGTAGAAGGTGCTCTAGGAATTTTGGCATATCTTTGACACTTGTCACATTTTCGGGAGTAATCTGCGGCATCCCGATTAATTTCTGGCCAAAAATATCCGTATCGGAGAATTTTCTTTGCTAGTGTTTGACCACCTGAATGATCACCGCATTCTCCTCCATGCACTTCAGCTAGGATTGTTTTGGATTCTTCCCGGGATACACATCGAAGCAATGGCATTGAGAATCCCCGTCTGTATAATCGGCCATCCTGAATTACATAGCGAGAGGCCTTTCTTAGAAGCTTTCGTCTTTCTATCGAGTTTTCTGGCAGAGAACCCCTGAGTAGGTAATCCAGTATTGGAGTCATCCATGACTCTTGTTCTTGAGATACATTCACAATCCAATCTATATCCATCTCGTCTATACTTGGCGCTGAAAGGACTTCTACAGGGACCAATCCCAATAGTTGAGCTTCACCAGAACTTGAATACTTTGCGAGGGAATCTGCCTTCATATTCTCTTCCCGAGGAATGTGGCTTATTGAATAGTGACCGAGTTCACATAGGAGTTCCCAAGCCTTTGACAAGTAGGAAGGCAAATTTCCACCTTTTGCTTGAAATTCTTTCTTGACTTGGCATACAATAAGCTGAGAATCACTGAAAATTTGTAATGCTTGAATGTTCAGCTCTTTAGCGATTTTCAGACCTGCAATAAGAGCTTCATATTCTGCTTCATTGTTTGTTGAAGGAAATTCCAGTCTTAGTGCATAACATAATGATCGACCTTCAGGAGTTTCAAGTACCACTCCGGCTCCAGAGCAGTTGTCATTCCTTGCGCCATCAACATACATCTTCCACTGGATTGGAGAATCATTGACCGCTTTTTCCTCATCATTATCTTTCTCTGTGAATTCTGCAATGAAATCAGCTAAAGCTTGTCCGTTGATTGCTTTTCGGGGGTGATAGGTGATGTCATATTGACTAAGTTCAATGTTCCATCTTAGAAGACGACCCGAAGTTTCAGGGCGAAATAGGACTTGCTTTAGAGGCTGATCAGTGAGTACTTTGATAGGATGAGCTTGGAAATATTGCCTCAGTTTTCTCGATGCAACTAGTAGGCAATAGGCGAGTTTTTCCAACTTGGAGTAATTCAGCTCTGCCCCAGTGAGTCTTTTGCTGATATAGTAAACTGGATGTTGAATCCTTTTGTCTTCCCGTATCAGCGCTGCACTTAGAGCATGAGATGATACTGCCAAGTATATAAGAAGATCCTCACCATTGCCTGGCCTAGAAAGTATCGGAGGCGTTTCCATATGACGGATCAACTCTTCAAAAGCTTTTTGGCATTCGGGAGTCCATTCAAAGTTCTTCTTTCCTTTTTTCAGGGCATCGAAGAACGGGATGCATTTATCAGTAGCTTTGGAAATGAACCGATTCAAAGCGGCGACCTTTCCGTTGAGACTTTGCAATTCCTTCTTCGTTCTAGGAGCTTTAACTTCTTTTAAGGCGGTAATTTGAGCTGGGCTAGCCTCTATGCCCCTAGCACTGACAATAAAACCTAAGAACTTTCCGGATTCGACCCCAAATGTACATTTCAGAGGGTTAAGTTTCATTCTGTATTTCCGGAGGACTGCGAACATTTCTGCTAAGTGTTCAATGTGATCCACTGCTTTCCTGGACTTCACTAACATGTCGTCGACGTAGACTTCCATAGTTTTGCCCAATTGCGGTTTGAACATAGCATTAACAAGTCTTTGGTAGGTTGCCCCTGCGTTTTTCAATCCGAAGGGCATAACTCTGTAGCAATAAAGTCCAACATCTGTGATAAAGCTTGTATCCTCTTGATCCGGCTCATGCATCATGATTTGGTTATAACCGGAGTAGGCATCCATGAAGGATAACAATTCATGTCCCGCAGTTCCGTCTACCAGTTGATCGATCCTGGGTAATGGGAAGCAATCTTTGGGGCAAGCCTTGTTTAGATCAGAAAAGTCGATGCATACTCTCCATTTTCCATTAGCTTTCTTGACCAACACAGGATTTGAAACCCAATTCGGATACGTAGATTCTTTGATGAAGTTATTTTCCATGAGTCGGTCAACTTCTTCTTTTCTGTTTAACTGGCGTAAACTTTGGGTCAATATTCAGAGCGTGTACTGCAACTTCTGGGGATATCCCACACATATCGGCATGAGTCCAAGCAAAGACATCCAGATTTGCTTTCAGGAAAGATATCAAGACATTCTGAATTGACACATTAAGCTGCGAACCCACATTCAACACCTTATTTGGGTCCTTCGGGTCAACAGGTACCGGAATTGTCGTTTCCACCGGTACTACTCTATTCTCCCCTGTACTGGCTTTTCTGGGATCCATTTCTTTCCGTGCCCCGCTGTGCTCGCCAGTGCAGGGTCCGCTCTGTAATTGCTACAAAGCTGGTTCCTTGATGCGGACTGGAGTTGCCGCATCCTTTCCCATTTCTCTTTTTCTTGACTCTCGCAGCTCTGTCCAATAACATTCTCGTGCAGCATTTTGATCCCCTTTTATAACTCCTACTCCATTGTCAGTAGGGAATTTAATAGTGAGGCACCACGGGGCTAGGATAGCTTTGAATGCTGCGAGTGTTGGACGGCCAAGAAAAGCATTATAGGCAGAAAGCTCATCGACAATCACAAATGTTTGCTTTCGGGCCACTTTCCTTTCTCCTTCCCCAAGTTCTACAAACAAATCGATGGTTCCTACTGGTTGCTTTGGCTCCCCTGTGAAGCCCACGATTTTCTGTGATGAGGCTTGCACATCGATCATAGGGATTTTCATCTGGTCAAATGTCTTCTTGAAGAGAATATTGCATGATGCTCCGCAGTCAATGAGGACTCTTCTGACAATGGCTGGTCCAATACCAGCCGAGATGACCAAGGGATCTAAAGTAGGAGCTTCAATACCTGTAGAATCTCTGGCTCTGAAAATAATATCGTCACTGAAAGTTTTCTGTTGTTTAAGGGGCGTAGTGTCTTCTAGAACAAAGACGTTTTCTTCGGCTGGAGCATATTTCAAAGCCCTGGAATATCTCTCCATCTCACCCCAACTTTTACCAGCTGGGTGAGGTCCTCCTGAAATGACATTGATAACGGGCCTTCCAGATTCGTGCCCCGTAGCTTTCTCTCCTGCCCCGGGCTGATGAACAGGGGCCCGCTGCCCCTGACTCGACGATGCAGGATTGTTGCTATTCTTTTTTACGAATTGCTGCAACTTGTTTTCTCTTAGCAACTCTTCAATCAGATTTTTCAGCTGGCGGCATTCATCAGTTTCATGACCTGGTTGATTGTGGAAGCGGCAGAATTTCCCACTTTGTATGGCTTTTCTCCCAGTTCTCAACGGGATAGGTTTAGGGAAATCGATGGAATCTTTAGTGGCGAGGTAGATGTGCTCCGGTGTATGTGATAATGGAGTATATTCTGATGGCTTGAAGGATCGGGGCTTCTTCAGATTACCCTGTCTCTTCCCATTACTATTCTCCCTTTTTTCCCCCATCGATTCATTCTTGCGTGGAGCGACAGTGTTGTCTTCTGCTTTTTCTAACACTGTCTTTACTGGTAAAGGACGGCTTTCCAAGCGAATGAACTCGTCTGCTTTTTTGTAGAACTTTTCGAGAGAGGTTGGCTCCTTCATATTTAACCATTTCCCAAATTCGCTTGACTTATCGATAGCCCTCATCAGATAAGTCAATATCATTCGTGGTTCAGCATTGTCCACCTCAGCCAGTGCTATATTGAAGCGGTTCAAGAAGGATCTGATAGATTCACCAGGATTCTGCTCTAAACTCGATAGTGACATAATATCCTTGGCCTTCGAAGCATATAGTCTAAACTGCTCCTTGAATTTTCTGGTCAAGTCTGAAAACTGATCGATAGATCGGACTGGTAACTTGGTGAACCATAATAAAGCCACGCCTTCCAGGTATACGGGGAAATATCGGCACTTTATTTCGTCGGAGGCCCTGGCACCTGTCATGTGCCAGTCATATTTATACAGGAACTCATTCGGATCACTCGTCCCTTTGTAAGCTGGAATAGTCGGAGGGACAAACTTCCTTGGAAATTCCGCCTTCAAGATTTTTTCAGTAAACGGAGTTTTACTTGGAGCGAAACCCCATTCCTTCTCATCTTCAATCCTTTGCATACTTTCTTTCATGATCTGCCGGACCATTCCAGAAAGATATTCCTCATCATGTCGAGTTCTAGATCCACCGGCGTCAGGTACTGCCTGCTCAAAGGGACTAGTAGGCCTTTCAGGAGCATTCCTTTCATTAACATCATGAATGTTGCCAGCATAGTTCCTTTCATTACCAGCCGGTTCATTGTTTGCCCCAAGTAAGTCGTTCAACTTATTCAGAATCAGAGCATTCTTGGCACTTTGAGCCTCTAGTTGTGCATTTTGGGCGTTTATCTGCTGGTTTAGCCCTAGAATCACAGCATCCAATTCCGCTTTTGTAACTCCAACAGACGGAGTGGGTAGATTAGGCACAGGGGAAGCGGAGGTTCCCTCTTGAATGTTCCCAGATCTGATAGATCTGCTTTTCCTTCCAGGAGCCATAATCTCAGATATACTTCTGGTTTTTAAGGAAATTCTTTCTTCAAATCTCTGCGAAGCAATGATGACAGCTGTCCTGAGTTCGATTCTCAGTGAAAGCACCAAAAATGTTAACGCTTAAATTTGAACGCTAACACCCCGGTGTGTGAAGTGTATTTGTGAAAGCACCACCCGATAGATCGGGAAAGAATTATAAGTAAGGAGATTGCAGAAAAGCAGTAAAAACACAAGTTTTATAGTGGTTCGGCCCAAAATCAGGCCTACGTCCACTTAGATTCTTTTTATTGCTGATATGAGTACAATTTATATCACTTTCTTCAATTACAATTAACTTCAGACAAATAGTTCAAACTCCCATGAAGAATAATCTTTCCAATTCATCTTGAATGATTGTGATTCTTCTTTGAAGTGTGTAATAGCGTCCTTGGAGTTTGGAGTGCTTGGAGTGCTGCTTGAGTTGAGAAAATGGCAGAGTAACGGTGCTTCGAGAATTAGCCCAAAAGGGTCCCCTCCACATTGAATGTGGCCATGTATTTATAGGCAAATTTTTAGGCTGGAACTTTCAAGTCATGAGTCGTGACCGACTCATCATGAGTCGTGAGTCGTGGCCGACTCATCGTGAGTCGTCTGCGAGTTAAAAGTTGCCGTCTAAGATGAGGCGACCCTGGTCTTCTACACAGCAGCTTCAGGTTGAGTCATCAATGAGTCATCATGTACGACTCATCTTAAGTCGTAAGTCATCAACGAGTCATCCCCTTGCAGCATGATTCTGAGCTTGTCTCTGAGTCGTGTGTCGTGAATTGACCTATCTTTTGAGTCGTAGCTGCCTTAGGTCATAGACTCCTTAAGTCGTAAGTCTTTTGAGCCATAAGGTTTTATGACTCGGATCTCTCCTTGGGTCGTTGAGTCGTTAATGAACTTGAGTCGTAAGGTTTTATGAACCGTTCATCTCCTGAGTCGTAAACCCAATGGAATACTTAAGGGCCTCGAATGGATGAGTCGCGACCAAATGAGTCGGTCTTTGATGAGTCGGAGCCAGGTCAGATGAGTCGGTGATAGAATGAATCGTGAGGTTTCTTGAGTCGGCAGCTTAATGAGTCGGCCTGTATCATTGAGTCGCTACTAGTTGAGTCGGGGATTCTTTGAGTCGGTCCTTTCCTTAAGTCGTGAGGTCTCCTAAGTCGTTAGGCACCTTAAGTCGTAGGTCGTTTCAAGTCTTAACCCGTTGACGTCTCTAACTCGTAGGCCTTTTAGTTCGTATGCTGGAACGGGGTTAACAGGTTACGACTACAGACTTCCATCTCTTAAACTTAGGTACAACAACCTTGCCTTTCTGACCCTCTTCTATTCGGGAAAGGTCGGCTGCTATCTCACTGTCCGTGGGCGATCTTTCATCATCGCTCGCTTCTCTTATCACAATGCCAGGTTTTCTTTTTGCCACTTTTTTCTTCTTCCTCGAGGCCGATTTTGCCAACCCTTCAATTACAATACTCTGGCTCATCCCAATCAAACCCAATGTCCTTAAGTTATCGTCGGTCAACAGCAAGTCAATGTGCCTTGAGTCGCTTGGGACCCTTTGCAAGCTTTGAACGACGCCTCTATAGTGCCCACCGGTAGGTCTCGAAATGATGGCTGTAAGAGTAATAGAGTATTAGTGTAAGTATTAAAAGTGGTCATTCAAAGACGAATTATGATACTTACGTCTGGATAACCATCTCCTGGCAAACCCTGGGGGGCATCGAACAAAAAACCACTCGTTCTTGAAATAACTAAGCCTGGTCCAGGCCCCAGTCACAACCTGACAGTTCCTGACCGCCTCCAGAAAAGTGAAAGACGGGCTATCACCCCTACTCTTGAAATTTAATATGTGCCTGATCTCGTTAGGCCTTGGCGGGCGAAAAAGGCAATCCATAAATATAGCAAAGACGCTATTCAGTAATGCATGCCCGTTGGGGTGGAGTTGTGAAGGAGCGATTCCTAAATACGACAGCATCTCTCTGATGTATTGGTTAAAAGGAGGAAGAGATCCAGCCGCGCAGGCATGATGGTAAAGGAAGTATATCCTTCAGGTGGGTTATGTGGTCTGTCACCGGCACTAGGTAATAAAACATCGTCCAGGGATATGTTATGTTTCGAACATATCCGGCCCAACAGAGACTCCGAGATATTGGACTGGACAGAATCGATAGGATCTTCGATAAATATGGCCTCCGGCAACTCATCCGGAGCCGGATCTATGACTTCAGGAGGGATTTTCGGAATCTCAAGCGCTGGAGGAGGCGAGCTTTGTGCTTCTTGTTGTTGAGAACTCGAAGATTCCATAATTAACTAACTCACCAGAAAGTGGTGTTAAATACATAAAAAGCCCATGCATTCCTCCGGTGTAAAGTGTATGAATATGTCGTGCAGTGCAAGTGCTATGCAAAACTTAAGCAGATTTTACAAGTTGAAACAAGATGTCCGAACGACGAAACTTTGGAATTTGAGAATGAAAATGACCGTCATCGCTGACCGTCACTTTCACGCCACCCAGATGCTACTGACCAATTCAAGTATAAATTCGTTATATTTTGGTAAAGTCATGGTGCCATCGACGAGCTCCAAAAGAGAGGTCAAGTCAAATTCGATTATGCAAGGCCGAAGCTCGCCGGAGTCAAGTATGCTAAAGTTCAGTGAGTTCGTTAAAGTTCAACTTGAAATTGGTCGTAGTTCAGATGTTGGAGCAAATCAGAAGAGTGGGAGTCCCAGAAGCAAGAACGTTCGAATCGATCGACTCGAATCGATCGACTCGAATCGACACGAGTCGAATCGATGAACTTCGAATCGGTACGCCCCGACTCCATGTAGTTCGACTCGATGAGACCTTGGGACAGAGAAGCAATTCGAATCCATGAAGCCCTACATGACTTCGAATCGATCAAAGTTAAGCTCCTTCGAATCGATCAACGTATCGTTACTTCGAATCGATCAATATTGAGCTCCTTCGTATCGATCAGAATATCGTTATTTCGAATCAATCGCCACGAGCCTTTTTTTCTTTTTCTTTTATATACATCGATTCGAAGCTATGCATTCAAAATCGATTCGAATCGCTCATTCTTGGATCGATGCGAAGCAATGAAAGACAACACTCTGATCGATACGACTCGAATGGTTTCATTCCTCAGTTCCATCGAGTCGACCCACTTCGTTCAGATCTCACCACTCCTCAAAATTTTTAGAAGAAAAGATTGAATCGATGCCAAAAAAAGTTCTAAGTTCTATCATTCTCATCTCGAATCGATCCCTTGATTACCTGAGTTGATTTGGTTACGAATGGAAGCGTGAAGGGGTTTGATCGATTCAAGAGAAGCATGTTTGTCTTAGCCCTGGAGAGATCGATTCGAAGAGGAGGCTATAGCAACAGTGAAAAGTAAAAAGTGAAAGTGACACCGGCTTCACGTATTTATATGGGTCTCACATAGGAAACGGGACAATTCGTCTCTCGGTCAAAATGACCGACTCCAAGCGGTCACGCGCTGATCAATTCGAACAAGCCACGTTCGAATCCATCATGTTCGAACCCATCACGTTCAAACCCATCGCATTCAAATCCATCAATACTCCGAATCCATCCATGCAGTGCCGATGCGAGGCATCATCGATTCGTAGGAACAACCGAACAGAGGCTGGATTGAGAGTCTTATCGACTGAAGCACGAGGTCCATCGGGCCATCGATTCAAAGGCCATCGATTCGAACAAACATAGCTTCGAATCCATCAAAGACCACCGATGAAAATGGACGAAATCGTTTCAATGTGAAAATTACTTGTCTACCTTTTATACCGATTCAGGAGAGGATCGATACAAGAGGATAATCATAGACAACCATAAAAACAATGTTTTGACCTGAATCAAAAATCGGTTCAGGAGAGGATCGATGCAGAATTCGATAACAAACCGAACTGACAACGAATGGCAATCGCGCAACGTTAACCAAAACCAAAGTGGTACATATATGCACATGTGTATGACTAACACTTGATCTTTAACATTTACAGGGATCAAATGTTCATCTCGTCATGGTTACAACGACTGACGACTTTCAAAAGAGCATGTCCCGATTGTCCAACGTGAAATTGCAGCTTTTCAAAGCACGTCATGTTTACACAAGACGTACTTTGGGGGGCAAATGTTATCCCGCCTTTTGGCAAGGCCGAAATACCAAGGAACTGACTGGAAAATAAGGGTCACACGTCCTCAATTTTGAATGATTGTTGGTTTACTACAAAAATCGATGGATTTTGCCCAAGTCCGGATTGGGCTACAATTGATGCGGCATGTCAAACAAAGCCGTGGAAACCAACGTTCCAAATTTCGAGGCAATCCGAGTTCGTATGCTCGAGTTATCACTAATGGAAATTGGAGGAAATCCACGTTGTTCGAATCCATAAAGCAAGAGCCTTGCCTCGAATCCATCCTCCCAGAACCTTGCCTCGAATCCATGAAAAGTTCCTTTTCTTCGACTCCATCGGGCAAGCCCTCACTTCGAATCCATCCAAAGCCTTCCCTAGTTCGAATCCATCAGAGTATTCCTATCTTCGAGTCCATCAAGCTGGAACCCTTCGAATCCATGAAGTTCAAGAAGCTTCGACTCCAATTCATAACCATCTTCGAATCCATGGAGCAAAGAATTCTTCGTATCGATCGAACCATGGAACGCCTTGATCGATACGAAGGAATGCACGTGTGATCGAATCGAAGGAGCATACCTTCGAATCCTACTCTTCGAATCCATCAGATAAGCGCGGTTAAAACCACTCTAAGTCACCATATGGATTCGACCCTATGGATTCGAACCATATCGATTTGAACGAATCCATAGGACGAGGAGAAACATCTTGGATCGATCATAACTTGAGATCTACAAGTCCAAATGCTATGAAATTTTCACAGGAGCTTGCATATACATAGAAGAATGTCCACGCCAAGTGTCATCACGACTGGACACTTTTTTGATCGATTCGAACCAAGGGTCGAATCGATTCCAAAGTAGGCCCGGATCTCCAGAATTCGGCCATGTGGGCCCCCCACACGTGCCAGAAGTGGTCTCCCTGAATTTTAGGCGAAATATCAGCCTCCAGCACTTATAAATAGAGCCCCTGGTCATTCAGAAAAGGGATCAGAGAATTTTAGAGATAAAGCACGTCCAGACGCTGCCAGAATTGCTTCAGAGCACCACTGCTGCCTTTGATTTCGAATTTTGGCTTACTACTTGCTATACTTTGACATTAAAAAGTTGTATTCTCCGAATATCAAGCAATAAAGTAACAAAAACTTCATAGTGGACGTAGGCAAAACGCCGAACCACTCTAAATCATTGTCTCTTGTGCAATTCACTTCCTGCTAGTTGGAGTTTTTGTTAGATAATCCACGTTTTAATTTACTTTCTTCATTTATTATCTCTTCAAAAACTTCCGACGAGTGTTGTGCCCAATTTTGACACAAACAAAGTATCTTCTAACCGCGCATAACCGTGAGGACTTTTATATGGAATTAAAATCAAATTGTCTATTTAATTAATCAATTTTGATGTGTGTTCCACATATGCGTAACCGTGAGGACTTTTAAATGAGCATGAAAGCACATAATCAAAATTTTCAAGTAATTCACCCATGCATAACCATGAGGACTTTTAAATGAGAGTGAATACTTTGGATGTTTTTATTGCTAATATATAGTAAAATGAAAAGTGACTGATTCCTATTTAAAACACCACATATTGACATATTATATTGGAATTTGATGAGTGATGGTCGATAGAAATATGGTAGCAATAGAGATGGTCATGGAATTTTTACCAAACAAAAAGTTTTTATAACTCTTATTTAAATTTCTAAAGAGATTTACTAATTATACTGTCTCAAGTTATAATATACGATTAATATCAACACTCGTCACTTTTTTAATCACTATTTATCTTTTCGATAATCAGTAGGGAGTCAGATTAGTTAATGTAGTCATTTAAAATCAAATCCAAAAATAATTATAAAATCAAATTTCTAACATGACTAATCTGAAACATGGTCAACAAAAACGATTTTCTGAAAAGGGTTTTATAAAAATGTCTGCTATTTCAAAATTATTTCAAATGAAAAATATGCAGATATTTTCTTTGAAAATGATACAGCTACTATATATCTCGACATATATCACGTTCCACCAGTAATTTTTCTATCAACTTGATTACCAGTGTAATCTGCATTTGAATTTCCCTTTGACTCAAAATTATCATTAGATGAAAGTCATAGACCAGACCGTGAAGTTGCAACAATTTCTTGAAATCCTTTCTACAACTTCTAAATAAAATTGATTGAAGCCGTGCCAATAAAAAAACGCCGTAAAATAGCCAAATGCATTATCATCAACCAATAAAACACCATCATTAATCCAAACTAATCTATATGAACTAGTTCAAAGACTCTAGAGATTCTTAAAGTGTTCTCGGCATAAGAATATAATTGGCCAACTATTTTGAATAAGTCTGAATCAAAATCAACATTCATTTCTTTATCAATAACTGGCCGAGCTAAATTAAATTATGGAGTAAATTATCACATTTCAAGATAAATATACCATTATTAATTTCTCGTTGTTGCCCATAGTGATTTTGCTACCTTTATACTAGGCTAAGGAACTTTGATTTTTCGTCCGTTGTGTGCCTGGAACAGCCAGAATCTAGATAACACTGTTGCTGTTACTTAGCCTGCCACCATACCTACATGTGAAAAGATTTTTGTGATCTATTTGTTTTATAGATCCATGGTTGTTAGCGGCAAATTATTTTGAAAAATAAGTTTGTGGAGATCCAAAACTGTTTATATATATTCCTTTCGACACCTAGATTTGTTTGACTTTGAGGGAGTTTATATTTGTGCCTTTTGTTGAAAGAGGCTATGCGGTAGGATCGTGTAATATGGAATAACGGAATAGTCTAGGTAGATAAAGTAAGTAAAAGCAAGGTAGACACAGGGATTTTATACTGGTTCAGACCTCGAGTCCAACGTCCAGTCCCTAAGCTTCACTTAGGAATTTCACTAACTAACACCCTCAATTAACCTTGAGGAATAGGTTTACAACTTACCCGAACAACCGAACGGGATTTCTTGCTTCAAGTACCGAAGAGGACTTCAACTCAATTACTAAAAAAAATATTTGACTTGTTGTGTTCTTATCAACACTAATTAGTCTAATGTAGTACAATATTCCTATAATCTTATCCTCGAGAGTATGCAATGTGTTTGTGAAGATTTAGGAAATGTGAATTGCTATGAATCAAAAGAATGTTAAAAACAAAGCAGTGATTCAAGCAATAGATTTGTGTGTGCTTTGAGAATTTCTAGATAATATGTTCAAGAAGATAGTAAGATTAAAGCAAGAGAATTCGGTGAATTGAAGATGTTAGAATTATGTATTTATACTTGTAGAAGAGGTGCATCTGTTGGCTAAGGTTGCAGACAAGAGATGCTTCCAATTCTATTGGTGAATGGTTGCAACTCTTGGGAGGAAGAAGGTGTCCATTCATAGAAAATTCGCAGGATCAAATTCAGTCGACTGAACAGAGAATTCAGTCAACTAAAAATATGAAGTAAAATTTTCAGGAACAAATTCAGTCGACTGAACAGGGTTTTCGGTCGACTGAAACTGTACATGTTGTATATGTGTAACAGGTTTAGTCGACTAGTCATCCCTGTTCATTCGACTGAACTACTAAACTGTGCACAGTGAATGTGTATTAAAAATGAAATTTATAAAATGTGTTCTAGTGTTTGTGCAAGCCTCTTGAGGATAGATTTTAACAATAAATCTAAACTAAGACCTATATAAAAATCATACTTATGTTTATTCTTGGTCTTCATCGTTCTTTCTTTAGCTTTGCATATATCTCTTCCTTTTTTTTGAAGCACATTGTCGTTGATCAAAATTTTAGCGTATCAACATTCTCCCCCTTTTTGATTGATGACAATACTCATGTGTGTAGAGATTATTTCCTCCCCTTGAATATATGCACTATCTTTTCTACAAAACAAGGTTAGTAACATAGATTTCTCCCCCTTTGTCATTGACAAAAAGGAAGTAATAATCATAGAAGTATATTGTCAAAAACAATCACTGATATGTATGTCTATCGTTTAAGAACGTAGCATAGAATATAGCATAAAAATGTAGCATGAGAAATAAAATATAGAATGTTGCATGAATGAATAAAACATAAAATGTAGCATGAATGAAACATAAAAGGCTATTTATACAAGCCTTGTGATACTTAAAAGAATAAAAAGCCACATAAGAGTTTATTCATCTTTGTCCCAATCATATGAGGCTTCTCTCCCTTCCCTTGATTCGCGGATAACGGGTCCACCTGTGAGAGGTCTATAACTTCCTCCTTGACCACCACTAGTGCCACTCGTGCTGCTGCTTGTATGTTCTTCGGACGATGTCCATGTGAAAGTAGGTGCAGGACGCTTACCGCGTGATGTTGAAGCAGTAGTGGAAGTAGAACATGAGATGGCATCCCATAATTTATTGAATAATCCTTTAATTTTATCAAGTTTGTAATATACCTTCTTGAGGCGATTATCAAGAATTTGTTGATTTCTTGATAAAATTCCTAATGATTGATTGGTAGTAAAACTTGGGTCAATGATACGAATTTCATCTTCTCGGTCGAAGGGTTCTTCATGTGGAGCTTGTGGAGCTTGTTGCGCTTGTGGAGGTTGTTGTTGTTCTTGATGCCTAGCTTCCCATTCGGCAAGAGATATGATGCGAGGAGGTCTATCCGGGAGTTGCATAAGGCTTATTGTCCGTTGGTTAATTTGATGGACCATTGTATTTTCGGACTCGGGTAATGGCGTATCAATATTGAGGAGAAGTCTCATGATATATTCTCCAAAATATATAGTTCGCATTTTGCCATTATTAAATGTGAGAAACTCATCGAGGATTAGTTGGAGCCAATTGACTTGAATATTTCCCCAAATAGCATATAGAGCTCGATAATTGATTGGGTAGACAAGTTCATATGAACCCGTTCGTGGAGTAATTGTTCTCATAAGAGCTTTGTGAAGGATTCTAGGTCTAGGTTGTAGGGAAGTGGACTTAAAATCTCGAATGTTAACATTATCATCCAGAAATTGATGATTTATGTTATCTCGAATTTGTGGACTGAATTCTACCTCATCAAGCTTTCTCCCTATGTTAGGTGATCCTAAGATGTGTGCCATTCGATCTAAGGAGAACCAAACTTTCTTCCCACACACCATACTCCAAACACTATCATTTGGATTTCTTGGAGTTTGGTGTCCAAGATTAAGATTTGCATAAAATAATTTGACCATGATATGGTTTATTGCATGGTCGTTTCTTTTAAAATCCAAATGAGAAGTTAAACCTGCCCGATCCGTTAATGCTTGAATGTTGTATGTCTGAAGGCTTTGAAAATCAACGAAGCAGTGCTCGAAAATGCGAGAATTCTTCATTTTATTCCACCTCATTATAGTTACGCCATCATAGAGCCATTGTGCAGTTTGAGCATCAATTGGCTCGGAGGATGATGAAGAAGAAGCTCTTGATCTTTTTGGGGCCATTTGTTGTGAGATTTGAGAGTAATTTGTGAATTGGGGGCTAGGGTTTTGGAAAAAAAAGGGGAAGAGAGAACTTTTGGAAGGTAAAAAGTGAAGGTAAAAGGGTAAAAACTGGTTGATAAAAGGGGAAAAGTTGTCTGGGAATTGGAGTTCAGACAGACTGAAAAAGCCTGTTCAGTCGACTGAAATTTTGGCCGAAGTTTTCTGTGTTAAATTCAGTCGACTGAACAAAGTTTTTAGTCGACTGAACTGTTGTGTATTTGTTTTCTACCTAGTGTTCAGTCGACTGAGCAGGAAGGTTCAGTCGACTGAACCTTGAGTTTTTGGAATTTTAAAACTTATAAAAAATTTCAATAAATGATTACAACAAAATACAATATAATAACATGATTTGGCCACCGAAATAATCATTTCTTTGAAGATGGACTATTTTTCTTTTTACGTCCTTCATTCTCCATATAGTTTATATCCCATGAATTTGGACTATACTGAGGAGTTTTTGGAGACATCCAATGATTCACGGGATCGGCTGGTGTACGATAAGACGAAGACGAATCATACGAACTAACCGGTCGAGGTAGAGGCTCAGTCACTTCGTTTTTCTTTGAGCCACAAAAACGTAAACCGATTTTCTCTAGGAAGCTTAATCGTCTAGCCGTTACTTTTTGTTCGAAATATAATTCTCGTTGAAGATCAATTTGTTGTTGTTGAAACTGATGAATCTCATCAATATTTCTTTTTGTATCTGGTGAGATAAAAAGACCACGTTTAGCCTTCTTTGATTCCGGTGTGTAGCCAGTTCGATACTTGTCCCATTTATAGACTGGCTCATGCTTTGGTGTTGGAGTAGGGAATTTTGGTGATATTGGTGAGTTATCGACCGAATAGGTGATGTTGATTGGGGAGTATGAGTTGTTTGAGGACATTTTTATATCAACTTTTTAATTATTATTTTTTGTAAGTGAAAATGAGTTGTGAAAATGAAAATATGTTAAACGTGTATTTATAGGATGATTATTCTAAAAATATTATGGTGATAATTTTTTAAACCAATCAAAGATTTAATGGTTAAAATAAATCAGTTGGAAATGTATGGATTAGAGATAACCCTTATATTATTATTTATAATGTATCATTATTTGAAAATATAAATTGAAAGTCATAGTTTTCTTTATTCAGTCGACTGAGCATATAGATTTAGTCGACTGAATTGTAAAAAAATTGATAACTTTATAAAATATCTTTAAAAGAGATTATTCCTAATTCTCATCGTAACTTTATAAAGGAGTTTTCTAATAAAGGTTTAGTAAATATATTGGCAATTTGATTTTCAGTAGAAATATATTCTAAATTTATGATTCCTTTTTCGATATTGTCTCGTAGAAAATGATGACGAATATCTATATGTTTTGTACGAGAGTGATTAACCGGATTTTTAAATAAATTTATTGTACTTGTATTATCACAATATATTGTAGAGTTTGTTAAATTTATATTAAAATCCTTAAGTGTTTGTTGCATGTAGATAACTTGAGTACATGCTAAGGCGGCTGATATATATTCCGCTTCATACCTGGAAAGAGAAACACAATTTTGTTTCTTACTAAACCAAGATACAAGTGATTTTCCGATGAAATGGCACGTACCACTTGTACTTTTTCTATCTGTTCGAGATCTACCAAAATCAGCATCACTGAATGATACTAATTCAAATGGACACGCTTTTGGATAGAAAAGACCAAAATCTTTAGTATTATTAAGATATCACATAATTCATTTTACCGCTCTTAAATGTGATTCTTTAGGATTAGATTGAAAACGTGCACATAAACATACGCTCATCATTATGTCTGGTCTAGTAGCGGTTAAGTAAAGTAAGGAACCTATCATGCTTCTAAATAATATTTGATTTATACTTTTGCCATTTTCATCTCAATCGAGATGAGTAGTGGTACTCATAGGAGTAGTTTTAGCAGAAGTGTTCTCCATTCCGAAACGTTTAATTAGATTAGCACAATATTTTTCTTGGTTTATGAAAATTCCATTTGTTAATTGTTTAATTTGAAGTCCGAGAAAATATGATAATTCTTCCATATGAGACATTTCGAACTCCTTAGTCATTATATTTGAAAATTCTTTACATAAATTTTCATTTGTCGAACCAAATATAATATCATCTACGTATACTTGAATTATTAAAATATCTTTAGTAGTATTTTTAATAAAAGTCGTTTGATCAACTTTTCCAATTTGAAATCCCGAATTTAGTAAGTAGCTTTTAAGTCTTTCATACCAAGCACGAGGTGCTTGTTTAAGACCATATAGTGCTTTCTTTAATTTATATACATGATCTGGATATTTTTCATGTATAAATAAAGGAGGTTGTTCTACGTATACATTTCCTTTTATAAAACCATTTTAAAATGCACTTTTAACATCCATTTGATAAAGTTTAAAATTATGAAAATATGCAAAAGCTAATAGAATACGTATTGCTTCAAGTCTTGCAACGGGAGCAAAAGTTTCTTCAAAATCAATACCTTCTTCTTGATTATATCCTTGTGCTACTAATCTAGCTTTATTCCTAGTTATATTATCTTGTTCATCTATTTTATTTTTGTAAACTCATTTTGTTCCTATAACTGATTGATTATTCGGAAGGGGAACTAATTCCCAAACATCATTGCGCTCAAATTGATTTAATTCTTCTTGCATTGCAATAATCCAGTAATCGTCTGTTGATGCTTCTTTAGGATTTTTAGGTTCTATTGTAGAAATGAAAGCTATATGTCCCATTTGATTTAGTTGATTTCTTGTCTTAACTTGAGAATTGATTTCACCTATTATGTTTTGAGTAGGGTGATCTTGTAATATACTTGGTGATGATCTTAGTTCATTATTACAATTTTCAAGATTTGTATTTTCTATATTTATATATTCTTCATCATCTTTTATACTTAATTCTTTGTTGAAATTCTCATCAAAAGATACATGTAAGGTTTCTTCGATTACGTTTGTTCGTTTATTAAATACTCGATATGCCTTACTTCGTTCTGAATATCCTACAAAAATTCCTTCGTCGGCTTTTGGATCAAATTTACTTAGTTGATATTTTGTATTTAAAATAAAACATTTTGATCCAAACTTTTTGAAATAAGATATATTTGGATTTTTGTTGTTGAATAGTTCATATGAAGTATTTTTAGTTAACGGTCTAATTGATATTCTATTCAATACATAGCATGCAGTAGCTACGGCTTCTTCCCAAAAATGTTTTGGTAGAAAACTTCCATTTAATAATGTCCTAGCACATTCTTGTAATGTTCTATTTTTTCTTTCTACAACTCCATTTTTGTTGAAGAGTTCTAGGAAATGAAAAATTATGATTTATTCCTTTCTTTTTACAGAACGTTTCAAAAGCTTCATTTTCGAATTCGCCTCCATGGTCACTTCGTATATTTTTAATCTTCAAATCTTTAGTGTTTTGAATTCTTTTGACAAATGTTTTTAAATGCTCAAAAGTATCACTTTTACTTTTCATAAAAATTGTCCATGTATATCTTGAGAAATCACCAACTATTACAAACACGTATTGATTATGATTAATGGATTGAACTTGTGTTGGTCCAAATAAATCCATATCTAGTAATTCTAATGGTTGTAAAGTCGAAATATTTTTCTTAGATTTGAAAGATGATTTCGTCAATTTACCTTTTTGACAATCATCACAAAGATTTTTATTTTAAAGTTTATTTTGGGTAAACCTCTTACTAATTCATTTTTGGAAAGTTTTCTAATAGTTTTAAAATTTATATGACAAAATCTTTTTGTGCCATGACCAAGGATCATTATCTTTGGCTAGTAAACACATACTTGTATTATGATTAATATTCATATTTAGAACGTAAATATTCCTATCTCTTTTTCCTTCAAAAACAAGATTTTGGTTTTGATCAAAAATACTACATTTATTTTCCGAAAAAGTTATTTTAAAGCCTTTGTCACACAGTTGACTTATGCTAAGTAGATTATGTTTTAGATTTTCGATTAATGAAACATTTGTTATAAAAGGTAAATTTGATGTACCGTAATTGCTCACATCTCCTTTGCCAATGATATAGCCTTTTGAATTGTCTCCGAAGGTAACCGAGACACCATCAAAGTATGTGATGTTTGTAAGCATATCTTTGTCTCCGGTCATGTGTTTTGAGCAACCACTGTCTAATATCCATTTCTTCTTTTTAAGTGGGACCTGAAAATAATACAAAATTATTGGTACCCACCTTTTAATAGGGTCCTAAAAAGTTAGAGCTTAGGAAGCCAAACCCAATTTGGTTTAGTATCCTTTTTATAAATATAGTTTTTATTATTATGAACACTATCCATAAATGTTTTAATATATTTATTCCTAAATAAAATATTGTTAGCCTTTGGAACCCAAATTTTGACTATCTTGGTTTCTACTTTTGTTTTAACAGGTTCTCTTAATAACATTTGTTGTTTTGAATCAATATTCCTCTTAAAATTTGTATTTTTCTTTTTAGGAATTTTTGACTCCTTTTTATATCCTAATCCATGTTTATTTGAAGAGGATTGAGAATTTTCTAAAATCTTAGATAAATTTTCTCTTCCTTTGTTAAAGTTAGAAACATTTTTAGTGATGTTATCTAATCTTGCTTGAAGACTATTATTTTCTAACTCAGCTTGTCTAATCTTAGTTTTTAACTCATGATTTTCATAAACAATTATATCATTCTTTGTCTTTTGAGTTTCAATTTCTTGACTTAAAAGTGATAATTGAGTTTCCGAATTTGAATGAGATTCTTGAACTTTTTCAAGTTCTTCTTCTAAAATTTTCTTTTCATCTTTTAACATATCCCTTTCAAATTTAGCTTTGTTTTGATTTTCACGAGTTTCTTTGAGTTTCTTTTTAAGAGTTTTTATTGTGTTCAAAATTTCAGTGTTTACTTCAATTAAGTCATCGAAAGTTAAATTACCTACTTCAGATTCTTGAGCCATGAAGCATACATTTGCCTGTTCATTGTCGCTATCATTTTCATTTTCGGATGAAGATGAATCCGAATCATCCCATGTTACAGAGAATGCCTTCTTTTTGAATTTCTCTCTCTTGTTTTTGTTGTTGAGAGCTTTTTTATTCTCCTTCTTTTGCTCTGGGCAATCCTTGTGCATGTGACCTTTCTTGTGACAGTTGAAACATTCTATATTCGAGGATGTAGGTTTGTTCAAGAAATCCTTATTGAATCTGTTTTTATTTCCTTTTCTATATCTTAAGAATTTCTTGAAATTTCTGGCTATAAATGCTAAATCCTCATCTTTAGACTCTGATTCTTCCTTTTCTGCATGAAAAGCTACATTCTTTCTTTCTTAAGCTTGATCTTTCTTAGCTTGCATATTTACTTCATAGGACATAAGATTTCCAATCAATTCCTCTGGTTTCATTATAGATAGATCATTTGCTTCCTCGATTGCTAGTACTTTTCTTTCCCATTCATCAGTGAATGAATTTAGAACTTTAGACACAATGTCAAAATCCGTGTATTTTTCTCCTAATCCGATTAAAGCATGATGAATGTCTTGAAATCTTGAGTACATGTCATTGATGGATTCAATTTGTCGCATTCTAAAGCTTTGGAATTGATTCTTCGGCATGGATATCTTTGTTTGTTTAACCTTGTTTGTGCCTTCATGTATGACTTTAAGAGATTCCCAAATTTGATATGCAGTAGTACATATGCTAACACGGTTGAATTAGTTTCTATCTAGGGCGCAAAATAGCATATTCATAGCTTTGGCATTTGCACTAGCTTCATTCTTTTGAATTTGTGTCCATGTACGATAATCGGTTGTGGGTACAACGAACTCTGCTTGAGTAGCATTCTAGGCTTCGAAACTTGTTGCTTGCATATAAATCCTCATCCTTGTAGCCCAATAGTTATAGTTTAGTCCATTGAATAGAGGAGGTCTTTGGGTAGATTACCCTTCCGCAAATGTAGAACTATAGGCAGATGTTGTGCTTCTACTTGCGTTATTTTTCATATTATCAATATGTCTAATAACGGTGTTATGGTTATAGGACGGCCTTGCTCTGATACCAATTGAAAGAGGCTATGCGGTAGGATCGTGTAATATGGAATAACGGAATAGTCTAGGTAGATAAAGTAAGTAAAAGCAAGGTAGACACCAGGATTTTATAATGGTTCGGACCTCTAGTCCTACGTCCAGTCCCTAAGCTTCGCGTAGGAATTTCACTAACTAACACCCTCACTTAACCCGGAGGAATAGGTTTACAACTTACCCGAACAACCGAACGGGGTTTCTTGCCTCAACTACCGAAGAGGACTTCAACTCAATTACTAAAAAACAACATTCGACTTGTTGTGTTCTTATCAACACTAATGAGTCTAATGTAGTACAATATTCCTATAATCTTATCCTTGAGAGTATGCAATGTGTTTGTGAAGATTTAGGAAATGTGAATTGCTATGAATCAAAAGAATGTTAAAAACAAAGCAGTGATTCAAGCAATAGATTTGTGAGTGCTTTGAGAATTTCTAGATAATATGTTCAAAAAGATAGTAAGATTAAAGCAAGAGAATTCGGTGAATTGAAGATGTTAGAATTATGTATTTATACTTGTAGAAGAGGTGCATCTGTTGGCTAAGGCTGCAGACAAGAGATGCTTCCATTTCTATTGGTGAATGATTGCAACTCTTGAGAGGAAGAAGGTGTCCATTGATAGAAAATTCGCAGGTTCAAATTCAGTCGACTGAACAGAGAATTCAATCAACTGAAAATATGAAGTAAAATTTTCAGGAACAAATTCAGTCGACTGAACAGGGTTTTCAGTCGGCTGAAACTGTACATGCTGTATATGTGTAACAGGTTCAGTCGACTGGTCATCCCTGTTCAGTCGACTGAACTACTAAACTGTGCACAGTGAATGTGTATTAAAAACGAAATTCATAAAATGTGTTCTAGTGTTTGTGCGAGCCTCTTGAGGATATATTTTAACAATAAATCTAAACTAAGACCTATATAAAAATCATACTTATGTTTATTCTTGGTCTTCATCATTCTTTCTTTAGCTTTGCACATATCTTTTCCTTTTTGTTGAAGCACATTGTCATTGATCAAAATTTTAGTGTATCAACATTTGGAACCCAAATTAGAATAGTTTCTACGTTTTTGAGTCTGTACCAACAAATGTTTTGATTATGTCCAATTTTTCTACAAATTGTGCACTCGGATTTTACTTGACTAATTTTGCTTTCAACACGTTCAGATTGATTATACCCAAGTCCTTGTCTAACAGGATTAACAGTTTGTTTTCCTAATAGCATATTTAATGATTTTTCGCTTTTGGAAAATTTTCCTAAAGTTGTAGACAATTGTTGGACTTGCATTCTGAGAGATTCATTTTCATTCAATAATTGAGTGCACTTTTTAATACAATTTTCTCTCCTTGTGTTTTTACTTTCTTTCATTGATCTTAATTTCTGACTTTTTAATTTCTTCTTTGAATAATGGACACTTATCGCACTTAGGGCTCTTACTTTGATAGTTTTTAACTAATTGATCAAGCTATTTATTTAAATCTATCAAAGTATATCTTTGTGATTCAATTTTAGCATATTTCTCCCTAAGTCATTCAAAACAGCCATTAACTTCGTGGAAATATATAGGTAATTCTAATTGAGAAAGTTTTGATACCTCGTTGAGCTCGTCATTATTGCTATCATTGTATCACCTCGAAGGCACAGATCTGTTCTTTCACTCTCACTGCTAGTGCTTTTATAATCATCATCTATTTTATTCCACATGACTATAAAATTTCTTCTTTTCGGTTCTTCCCTTGGTTGAGTTGAATTGATATGACCGGGTTTATTGCACTTGTGACATATGATTTTCTGCTCTTCTGAATTGTTCAGTGCTTCGACTATCCTGCTTTTCAATTGTTAATTTAGAGCTAGATTTCTGTATTTGTGGTTCCACTTTCTGAATCTCTTCATTAGTAGCGCCAGCTTAGCTGCTCCATTATCATCCTCATCACGACTACCTTTTACCAATCCTATTAACCACGTTTCTTTAACTAAGTCGATTGTGGAGGATTTTTTCATTGCTGTTGACTTTTGCACCATATATTGCATCAAAAGTATTCCAGATTTCCTGTGCATTTTCACAATAAGAGATAATGTTAAAATTATCTTGATTAATATGATAATACAGTATATACATGGCAAGAGCATTAATCGAAGTAATTTTCTCATCATTTATATCACACCCATTTTCAATAATATCCCAACATTTAATATTAACAAATTTTTAACAAAATTCGATTTTTAATTTCGAATTCAGGAATTCTATTCCATCAAAAACGGGAGGAATAATATTGAACCATCCCTCAGCAAAAGCATTATTAAAAGAAGCCATTCAAATTTGTAAAACAAAAATTGGTTTTTTAAAAATCAAAATTTTAAAACAAAAATGGCTTTTGTTCTTAGCTCTGATACCACTTGTAGGATCGATTTCACCCTAGAGGTGGGTGAATAGGATGATGCTATTAATTATAAAAATTATTGCAGAAGTTTATATAAAATAATTGCAACACAGATATAGCAGAATCATAGCAGCACAGATAATAGCTAAATAGAAAATAGAACACACAGATTTACCCAGCTCCGGCAAAACCCTGCCTACATGCTGCCCCCAAGGTTTCTACTAGAAATTAAGTAGTCAAACGCTTACACACGTAAGCTCGTGACACTTGCTATCGACTTACCTAAATCTACGCTCAAAACCCTGCCAAAACTCAGTCACTGAGTTGTGAATTCTCGAACTACACCATCATAGTTCGTCCCCTAGTCACACGACTAGAATTTACAAGAGTTAAAAAGAATAGATACAAATTTAATCAATTTAAGAACAAAAACCCTATTTAAATATTAAAGCCCAAATAGTAAATTATAGAAGCCGGCCGAATAAAAAAAATTCCCTTCTCCTTTTTATTATCGGCCCGTATTCTTTTGTGAATAATGTCTTCTGTTTCGTTTCATTGCTCATTTGTTCCTCTCTTAGAAAATTAGCGTTTTTGATAATTTAAAGATGCTGACTTCAGTAGCTCGATCGAATGATGCTTCTTCGAATTTTGTTCTTTGCTTAACTTAGGTTGCTTTAAATTGTAGCGAGCGTGTATACTGGTTGAAAAAATTGTAAGTGATATTCCTTTTTAATTTCGATTATGCTCGACTTTGATTCGAGTTGAATGATTGTTCTTTGTTGCTTGAACTCGAATGATCTCGTATGTAGATGATGTTACGCTTTAAATAGGAATCCAGTTCCTATAATTTCGTTCATTTGAATTTGTCATTTAATTTAGCTCGGCCGTTGATTTTGCTTGAATGCTTGAGATTGATCCTGACCTTTTCAATACATATATTTTTTGATTGCTTGGTTATCATGGTTTTGGTTACTGACTTGTTCGACTTCCTTGGCCACCACAATTTTGATTTGCTGTTGAACTTTATTTTCATTTGTGACTTCGGCGTTGCTTTAAACTACAGTTGTCTTTAACTTGGTTTGAAACTTTATGTCTAGTAGTTTGGTTCTCTGATTTTGTCTTGTTCGACATGTGTGTTCATGCCTGTAGTTTTATACATATCATTGTACATGTTGTTTACTGCATTTATGATTGAAGTTATAGCCTTGCTTGCATATAGCCTAGTTTGGACATCTGATTTATGTGTGCACATATGCTACCATCATCCTGTGTTGTTTTTTGTAATTTGCTCATGCACTCTGCTGCATACATGTTGACTTTGCATATATTTGTCACTCTGTTTCATGTGATGTTGTATGTGGTCTCTGGTTTATATGCATTAGTGCTTCTTGGAGTGTGGTTTTGATACATGTCCTTATACATATGTATATTGCACCACTATATCCATGCTTCATTGTGTTCATTAGTCTTTACTATGCATTAAACTTGGTTTTGAAGTTGTTTCATAACTCCGCTGTGTACATTTACTTGAGTCTAGTTCCATTGATGACGCTATGTGCTTGTTGTATATGTGCACTATGTATATACATGTGTTATTATACATGTATGTATGTTGTTTATGTTTGTGAAAACCCAGATTTCTGGGCATTGTAATTAATAATATAATTGAGTTAATTAACAGAAATACCGAATTTATAGATTGAACAAGTGAATCTGATCAAATAAATATTTATATTTGTAATTGCGTTGTATATATATACATAGATTTTAAACAGAATTATAATATACAAGTTGAATTTGTATTTGTTTAAATATATGTATATGTAAAATTGATTTGAAATTTAATTTGAATTTGGATATTTAAATAGAAATTTTATAAAAAAAAATTATTTATATCTTAAATCATAACTTGGTTTTAAAATGTATTTTTATAATTTTATTTAGAGCGTAAAATTTTGAAATTCAAAGTATAGATTTTAAATTTTTTTTGGATGTTAAAATATTTGTATAAACTTTTATTTATAAACATAATTGGTTTATTTATTTTAAAATTTTCTGCATAAATAAGTACATATTAACTAATTAATTAAGCATAAGTTTACACTAAACTATATTAACATTTAACCAAGTACTAATTAACTTAAGAGACATGTGTTAAGTAATAAGTGTTCATATTGACAAATGTTGATATTTAGGAAAAATGTCATTTAATTTAGTTTTTATTTTATTTTATTTTAAATCATTTCAGCTTATTTAAAACATTGCCTTCTTCCCTTCCCTTTCTTTTTCTATTTTTCTAAATCTAAAGCTAAGAAAATAAAATCTGCAATCACTCCATCATAACCATTTCAAAATCAGAAATCGACTTAAATCTGAAAACACTTCCTCTAATCTCTGTAATTCATCACACATTTTCAAACATGCATGCCTGTAAAAAGCATTTTCAAAACAAGAACATGCCTGTACATTTTCTAATCTGTTCAAGCCTGCATCATATATCTAGAAATTGTTACTACATGCAATTTCATTTTCAAGTTATAAGAAAATCTGAGAACTAAGCAAATATTCCAGTTTTCAAACCATATCAAGCACTAAAGTTTTAAAGCAAAAAAAAGGGTTTCAGATATTCAAAGCTTCCTCTGTTCAAATAAAGATGAGTATCCTTTTTTATTTGAACCATTATCTTCATGCAGTGATAAATGTGAAAGTAAAGCTGTAATAAATGTTGCTTGAGTGAAATCATGTTTTATATATATATATGTGTGTGTGTGTGTGTGTGTGTGTGTGTGTGTGTGTGTGTGTGTTTGTGCATGTCAGTAAAACTAAATTTGGGAAGTCTGTTCTTGATCAAAGAAAATACTCATTCCAGAAATCAATATTTTTTCTCTAATTTATTTTTAGGTAAGATCTGTAAATGGAAATGTTTGTATATGAGTGAAATCATTTCTAAAAATAGTTTCAATTTAAGATATCATGTAAATATTTTGAAATTTGAATTTTACAGTAGGAAAGCAACTCAAGTCGAAAAAATTGATTTTAAATTTTCACTTTTTGATTTCAATTTTGGATTCGAGGTTAAGGAACATGATTTTGGAGATAAGTATTATGAATTTTAAGATTGGGGTTTAAGGGAATGGTCGAGATGAACAAAATATGGAATTTCGTTGATTCCAACTAGTTAGGGAAATTTTAGGCTTTAGGGTTTTGGTCGAAGGCGGTCACGGAGTTGACGTGCAGGGGAAAATTGGTTATTGGTCCTAACGATCACCGAGGCGGCAGGAAATTGAAGAACTAGGGTATAACCTGGGTTTTGATAAGGCTTGATTTCGATGTCATTGCGACATCGTCAGGACTTGGAGCACGACCGCGATGGTTGCAATCGAGACGTGATGGTGTAAGGCTTCTATGGAAGAAAGGCCATGGGTTTCGGTCATCTAGATCGTCGGCGATGGGTGGTTCTTTGTTTCGAGTTAAGGTTCCAGTTGGGGTTGAAACACTCAATTTCAATTCGAGAAAGATCAGTGAGATCTGGTCAATGGGGAGGCTTCGCGAAGTCATCGATGATGTGTGGGAGGCTTCGCAGTTGGTCGACGTCAAAGGGTTCGCCGTGCACCGTGCACACCTGCACATCAGGTTATGATGGGTTGATGTTTTCGAGTAACTCAAGTTTTACTCGAGTCTTTCTCAAGACGGCCTTGAAGCAAGAGGGTAGCACGTGAGTATAGGGTATGCTCGGGAAAGTGGACATTTGGGTCTCGAGTTATGCTTTGATTAAGGAATCAGGTTTTAAAATGTAAAATATAAGGAAAGGTGTTTCATATTTAGATCAAAGGACCTGAACTCTTCAAATACTTCTCGGCTTCAAAGCATAGTAAAACAAGTTTTAAAATACAAATTGGAATTAGCTCTTAAAACATATACTTGATAATGTTTTAAGTTATTTTAAGGAAGATAAGTTTTGCTAACTTTAAAATTTTCTAGTTAAATGATTATTTTATTCTAAAACTTAATTGATGATTTAATTAGGTAAAGGGTATCATATTGATAAAATGATTTGAAAATGGAAATGGTAATAAGGCATTAATAAGATAAGTTTTATCTTAAGATGATTAAGGTTTAATGCCTAGTGATTAATTAAGTTGATTAAGAAAATTTGAGTATAATTAATTAATAAGATTTATGAGTGTAATTACTTTGTGAAGTAATTGATGGATAAATTACTGATGTAATTAACATAAGGAAATTTTACTTAATGGAAGGTAATTAAGGGTTAATTACTTAGGAGAAGTAATTAAGTATTAAGTACTTGGTGTAATTAATTAAAGGATTGATATAATTAATTAAGAAGTTAATTAATTAAGGTAATTAATTATAGAATGGTTAATTACCGATATGATTAATTAAGGCTGATAAATGGAAGTAATTAATTAATGTAATAAATGAAAGTAATTAAAGATTTATTTAATGTAAATGGTTAAGGATAATTAATTAAAGGATAATTACCTTATGTAATTAAAGATAATTAACCAAGAATGATTAATTAAAATGGATAATTAAAGGATGATTAATTAAAATTTTTGTAAATTAATTAATGTTAAGTGAGCAGGATTAAGGAAGATTTAAGTTATTAATTTATTTGTTTAGGTTAATCAGACATGGAATGACTAATTTATCTTGCTTATGATTGAATAATATTGCATGCCTTAGATTGATTGATATCTCGAATATGTGATTTGTGATGCTATGTGATATGATATGTTTGGTTTAAACTGAGATAATGTAGTTATCTATCGATGATGAGTTCATATGTATGGATGACACCCTGTATTTAAAGTTTGAACTATTTTCATTCGAATAATTTGGATAAGATGGTATTGAATTCGAAAAGACCGGAGTTGGGTATTAGCAAATACCCGAAACCTCTTCGATTCTTTATAGATTGATATGTGAAATCAATAAGATGGAATGGAATGATTTAAGTGAAATTGGACCATTTAGTCTAAATTTTGATACTTAGAAATTGGTGAGTGAAATATGTGATGTTTATAACAATTTGTGAATTTGTAATTGATACAAGATACCCGGGATATATATATATATATATATATATATATATATATATATATATGTCGCATGCTTTTGTAATTCATGTTAGATGGGTTTACTCACGCTGGTTTCCAGCCTGACCCGGGTGTTACTTTGATGTAATGCTCGGGTCAGACCGAGTATTACAGATTTTCAGGTTAGGACGTTGTGGAGCTCAGGAGGCGAGCTGGAGGGCAGGTACGTATGCAGTGTTTCCCGCTGTGATATATTATTGTATAACTAGGACATGTTGTTTTTAAACTGTCCAGTGATTGGTAATGGTTTTAACTCTGATGTATTTAAATGTAATTGATTGATACAGCTTTCTCTGTGTAAAGAATAATATGTGATATTATATTTTGATCCGCTGCAAATGTGAGATGTTGGTGTTTCTGTTCTTCTTCTTCCTCTATCTCTTTCTTCTTTTCCTTAACTATCTGGAATTTTCGGGATCGAAAATTTTGGGTCTTTAGATTTGGTATCAGAGCTGAAGGTTAAGCGAGAACCTTGGCTCTGGTGGGATTACTCATTAAGGATAGGGTCAATGGTACCCTAGAATGAGTTGAGTATGTGTATATATATATATATGAGAGCGTACTTGTTATTTTCTTATATAAAGATTTTAAATGATTTTATAAGAATATATTTTGATATATATAGCAATATTTCTTTCTAATAAATATTAAGCGAATTGGTTGTTAAATTATTGGAATTAAACTAAGTGGTAATAGAAATACAACCAAATTGAACTTAAATTAAGGATAAGTTTGAAATGGATTCAAACTGAAATTAAATCTTGAAGTTGGGGAAGAATTTCATCTTCAAACCAGAAAATAGAATGGTTATCGTGTTTAATAATGGGATGATTGTTTAATAAGGAAGTAACCATTTGATGAAAATACTTGTAAATTAGAAAGGATGTAAATTAAAGTGGGATTCAAATTATGAAGTTCTGAATTCTAAATTTAAACATTTGAAATTGTTTTCAACATGTTAAAAGAAATAATATTATTCAAACTATTTTAAATGTAATCTTATTTTAGAATAAGAAGTTGTTTGTAAACTCTAGAGGAATTTTGTTTTGAATTAAAACCAAGGATGGTTTAAATTTTTAAATTTGGCTTGGTGGACCAAGAAGTAAATATGTATATATGTGTGGATATACATAATATCAAAGATGGTTTGAAATAAACTCTAAATATTGAGTTTTAAATCTGGAATGAGATATGATACCCAAAGTGATAAATTTTTGAACTTAATAAGTGGGAAGATTATTTATGAGAAGTTTAAAACTTGAAATGGAAGTTCAAATTGGGTAAGGTTGACTGGATTAAGTGAATTGAGTTCAACTTGGGAAAAAGATAAATAAGTTGGAATGATCAAGCTGATTTGAAAATTTCAAGATGAAATTAAGATTTAACTTGGGAAGTTAAATGGTTGATTGGAATTGAGAGTTTGAGTGATTTCAAATTGGGTTTGAGATCCGAAAATTGAAAATGGATGGATGTTTTAAAATAATTGGATGATATTACCCTACTGTTATTAAAAATCTTTAAACTGTGAATTGGATTTGTTTAAAGAAATGGGGTATGGTAATATATCCATTATTAAGGTAAAATGGAATCACTGGATTTAAGATTTGAATGTTTAAGATAAAACTTCAAAGGTTTGGTTTCAAAATTGCAATTTGGTGATAAATTGAATCTCAAAGATTTAGTTGTTAAAAAAAATTGAATTGTTATTTGAACTTTGAAATAAGTTTAAAATGAAATTTGGATTTAGAATTAAATGGTTTAAAGATATAAGTTGATTGTTATCCCGTCTTTTGGCAATGCCGTGATACCAAAAGATCAATCAAAAGCCAAAGATTGGCTATGCATTGTTTAACCATGGATATCAATGGATTTTGTCCGAGCTCGGATCAGGCTACAATTGATAGAACACGTCAAGCACAGTCATGAAAAGCAACACTCCAAGTTTCGAGTCAATCCGAGGTCGCATGTGTCAACTCCACCACACCACGACCTAACTTCCTCATAGGTCACTAACGACCTAAGACCTAAGACCTAAAGACCTAAGACCTAAGACCCAACGACCTAAAACCTAACGACCTAAGACCTAAGACCTAACGACTAAGACCTAATGACTTAACGACCTAAGATCTAAGACCTGACGACCTAAGACCTGACGACCTAAGACCTGACGACCTAAGACCTAACGACCTAAGACCAAAGAACTAACGACCTAAGACCTAAGACCTAAGACCTAACGACCTAAGACCTAACGACCTAAGACCTAAGACCTAAGACCTAACGACCTAAGACCTAACGACCTAAGACCTAACGACCTAAGACCTAAAACCTAACGACCTAAGACCTAAGAGCTAACGACCTAACGATCTAACGACCTAACGTTCTCCTATAAATACCCAAGCTATTCCACATTGAAAGGGGGACTTTTTTCTCGGGACTTCCCTGTACTTTGAAGCTCGGAGACTCTGCTGCTCTCACGACTTCAACAACATTTCAACTACCAACAACACTTCAAAGAGCCGAGAGAAGCGATCAAATACATTCAACATGAATCCAGAAAGCAATTCATCATCAAAGTTCTAACTGTCTGTTGTATTGGTGTTGAATATGAAGGATGATTGTAAAACTTGTAATGAAATCGGTGATAGAAAATAATAAGCAGACGTAGGCTTGACTTTGAGCCGAACCACTATAAAAACCGTTGTCTCTTTATTATTTCCTGTTATTTTCTTCTTATTTTCAGTTCCTGTACTAACGGCTGGTGCTTTCTTTTGATTACTACTTACACCGGGGTGTTAGCGTACACTTTTCAACGTTAACATTTTTGGTGCTTTCACTGAGAATTGAACTCAGGAGCGCTTTCATCATTACTTCGCAAAGATTTGTTGAGAGACTCTCGTTAAGAACCAGAAGTCTATCCGAGATTATGGCTCCTGGAAGGAAAACAAGTAGAAGACAAAGACCAGAAAGAAGTCAGCACGAAGGGAGTCAAGGGGCTTCCTCGGGAGTGAACCAAACTTCAGTCTTCATCACCAGGGATAAGATGGAGACAATGATGAAAAGGTAAGAGGAGTTGATCCGGAATTTGTTTTAGTAGATTGGGCAACTTGGAGCGCAAAATCAAGGAGCGACTGGAGTTCAGAATAGAGCAGGACTATCTAAGGCAGCACCGAGCTAGGGGCACTCATCTAGAGCACACTGACCCAATACCGAGGAAAACATCCGGTGGATTCGAGCAACATGGCATTAACAGAGGAATAGGAGCTCAACCAGGAGAACAGATTCCAGAATTCACTCGTGAACTCGAGGGGCAGGCCGAAGGCAATGGACGAGGACTACAACTAGAAGACAATGACAGATTAGTAGAAATGGTCAAAAGAGCTATGAGAGGTGGCTTGGTAAATAAGGACTTGGAGGATGTGAATAGGAGTCCTTTTACCACAACAATCAGGCGAGCTAAGAACCCACCACACTTTAAGCTACCAACGTTGGATATGTATAATGGAAGGACAAACCCTACAGTACATCTAACAAAATATATGAGGCATATGGAGGTGCTGGGGGCATCAGAGGAAGTTATGGCCCGGTGCTTTCCATTGTACTTGACAAATATTGCTACACTTTGGTTTAGACAGCTGGAGAGTGGATCTATCGGAACGTGGAGTGATTTGACTGAAAGGTTTATGAGGCAATTTAGGGTCCACATTTCGAGACCCAAAAATGTGATGAGCTTGGCAGCATTGAAACAGAAAGCTGGGGAATCTTTGAGAAGTTTTTTGACACGGTTCAATACAGCCGCAGCATCGGTGGATCGACCAGATCCATCCATGATCTTGATGGCAGCTGTGTCAGGCATAGTTGACGATACAGAATTCAAGAATTCGCTGACAAGAGATCCCCCCATGGATCTAGGGGAATTCTATCATGAGGCTGAAGGATTCTTACAGTTAGAGGACGCAAAAGCCGAAAGAGAAGAAGGAGAAGGAATCGACATTTATGCAATCAAAGGTGGAAATCCTCCCGAGAAAGGTGTAGAATCTAGCAAAGGTAAACGAAAGGCCGAGGATAACAGCGATAGATCAGTACGACCACGAAGGGAGCCAAGATTCACCTCATACACGGAGTTGAATGAGACTTTGGAGCGGATATACCAAGACACCAAGGGACAGGTTCCTTATCAAAAGATAATAAGGAGAGATCCAACTAACAACGAGAGAAAGCCGGACAAGTATTGCTCATTCCACGAGTTGATTGGTCATAGCACAAATGACTGCAGACACTTAAAAGACGAAGTTGAGGGGCACATCCGGGATGGTTTGCTATCACAGTATGTGAAAAGGAAGATCGCAACAGTGGAACAAGAACGTCACCACCTGCACCAACTGAAGACGGCTCAGGATCCAGGCGTCAGCTTATTATCAATTGATTGAGATTATGATGAATGAGTGGAAAACTCTATATCAACACAACTAGGTTGTCCACACATGTACGGGACCGCGAACGATCCCAAGGCATGCTCTGATACAATTATAAATCATATCGATGTAGGCGTTTGCACTCGGACGTAACTACTTTACTTTTGTGTTTTACTTCTGATGTTTGGATTTGACTTTGCCAGACATTTTTGTCTTAAAACTCTTCAGTTGGATGAATATTGAATTTTGATAAATTTAAAAAGGCTAAGTCACTTACACATGTACGGGGTCGCGAATGGTCCTTAGGCATGCTCTGAGTTGGCTAAGCTTCTTACACATGTACGGGATCACAAACGGCCCTTAGGCATGCTCTGAGATGGCCAAGCTACTTACACATGTACGGGGTCGCGAACGGTCCTAAAGCATGCTCTGAAATGACAGTAAATCACCTTGGCAAACGATCCAGGAACTCACCCGAACGTGAACCTGGCATCGATAATACTAAGCCCCCCCGGGCACACTTATTCGCCTCGAACAGGCACACAAACGATCCAGGAACTCACCCGAACGTGAACCTGGAATCGATAATACTAAGCCCCCCCAGGCACACTTACTCGCCTCGAACAGGCACCCGACCTCGAACGGTCACAACTCGCCTCGAACGGTCACAACTCGCCTCGAACGGCGCCCGACCTCGAACGGTCACAATTCGCCTCGAACGGCACCCTGACCACGAACGGTCACACTCCACCTCAAATGACTCGATCCCGAACGGTCGTCATTTGAGGTCAGGCTCTTGATCGCGAACGGTCACACTTTGCCTCAAATGGCTCGATCTCAAACGGTCGTCATTCGAGGTAAGGCATTTGATCGCGAACGGTCACATTTCACCTCAAATGGCTCGATCCCGAACGGTCGTCATTTGAGGTCATATAAAACTGTTAATTTCTCTGCAGGACATCAACAGGATATGAACATCCAGCATATGGCATTACAAAACACACATTCCTATCGCAAGGCATGTTTTGGGGGGCAAATGTTATCCCGTCTTTTGGCAATGCCGTGATACCAAAAGATCAATCAAAAGCCAAAGATTGGCTATGCATTGTTTAACCATGGATATCAATGGATTTTGTCCGAGTTCGGATCAGGCTACAATTGATAGAACACGGCAATCAAAGTCATGAAAAGCAGCACTCCAGGTTTCAAGTCAATCCGAGGTCGCATGTGTCAACTCCACCACACCACGATCTAACTTCCTCATATGTCACTAACGACCTAAGACCTAAGACCTAAAGACCTAAGACACCTAAGACCTAAGACCTAACGACCTAACAACCTAAAACCTAACGGCCTAAGACCTAACGACCTAAGATCTAAGACCTAACGACCTAAGACCTAAGACCTAACGACCTAAGACCTAAGACCTAACGACCTAAGACCTAACGACCTAAGACCTAATGACCTAAGACCTAAAACCTAACGACCTAAGACCCAGCGACCTAACGATCTAACGGCCTAACGTTCTCCTATAAATACCCCAGCTATTCCACATTAAAGGGGGAACTTTTTTCCCGGGACTTTCCTAGACTTTGAAGCTCGGAGACTCTGCTGCTCTCACGACTTCAACAACATTTCAACTACCAACAACACTTCAAAGAGCCGAGAGAAGCGATCAAATACATTCAACATGAATCCAGAAAGCAATTCATCATCAAAGTTCTAATTGTTTGTTGTATTGGTGTTGAATATGAAGGATGATTGTAAAACTTGTAATGAAATCGGTGATAAAAAAGAATAAGTGGACGTAGGCTTGACTTTGAGCCGAACCACTATAAAAACTGTTGTCTCTTTATTATTTCCTGCTATTTTCTTCTTATTTTCAGTTCCCGTACTAACGGCTGGTGCTTTCACTTGATTACTACTTACACCGGGGTGTTAGCGTACACTTTTCAACGTTAACATTGATTTGATTTGATTTAAAGGATTAAATCAACATTTAAAAATTTAACTCGAATTTATATAATTCGGGATGGTTTAAATTTGACATTTGAATTGAATTAGTTCAAAATGAATTTGATTTATATTGATTGGAATTGCGATTGAAGATGTATAAGTTTAAAATTTCAAATGGAAAATTTGAATTGGATTGTTTTGAAATGAAATTGAAGTTGAATGAGTTCAAATTCAAATAGGAATTGAAATGATTTGAAATTGAAGTGGGTTCAATTTGAAATTTGTCCAAATTGATTTGAATAATATGGAATTGTAATTAAAGTTGAATAGGTTTAAAATTCAATTGGAATTTGATTTGAATTTAGAAAAGAAATTGAGGATTAATTCAAATTGAATTGGGGTTAAATTAATTTCAATGGAAATTGAAGTTATTTAAATTGAAATTGAGTCAATTTAAATGGAAATGGAAATTTAAATTGAATTGATTGGAAATGGAGGTTGAGAATTGAATAGTTTGACTTTGGACTATTTTCAAAATAAATTGTTTTAATATAAATCTATTCTTTTCAAATTATTTACTATACAACTTTTCTTTTTAAAACCTAAAACTATCTTATACTTGTTTTACAATTATTTTTGGAACTATTTAACAATTTTTCAACAGTTTTATAAACTAATTATTGTTTTTCAACTATTTCACAAATTAATTACCATTTTTCAACTATTTTGCAATTATTTAAAATTTCTGTAACTATTTGACTATTTTTCAATTATTTTACAATTACTTAACTATTTTACAGCTATTTTACAAACTAATAATTATTTTTCAACCACTTATCTATTTTAACTTTTCAAGCTATTTTCTAAAATTTAAGCTGGACAGAGTTCAAACTGTTAATGATTGAATATCCATTTGAGATAAGGATTAAAGTAATAATCCTACGGAATTGAAACAATTGTGATTATGTGGATAGAAATTAAAGGAAATGTGAATAGAAAGAGAAATTGATTTAGTTGATAATCAATGAAGATAAATACGTTGGATGTACGTATATTATCCTATTCGCATAGTGATTTGATTCAGATTCGAGCACAGAATTTCGAGATAGTTATATCAATCCGAGTTGGGATTTTCACTCAATTTTCGACGGCGAACATGGATATGGATTGTTGATTTGATTTGGATATTCTCTATCATAATTATGGCCATACAAGGAGAATGACGGTTTCTGATCAAGAAATGAGATCTGTGTCCACACTAGGAAGTCGGGTGGACGATACTAGTTCGGAAGTGAAATTGTGTAATCGAGTGAGCGATCAGATTGGTATAGCGTATGGATGATATGTGTACATCGCACGGGTTTAAATGAAATTGATACTGGAAATTTGTGAATAAGAAATGTGAAATGGTTTTTGAAATGGAAGGTATATTTTGTGAAATATACAATGAATAAAAGTGGAAATTGGATATTTCTATGATAAAATTTACTTTATGGAAGTAGGTAATTTGGTAAGTGACTTTATAAAAGAGTAATCAAATTTGAATATTTGATTTGGAATAAACAAAGTTATATATCTTTGTTATATAAGATAAATCTCCCCTTATTGAATCTATTGTCGGAAGAAAAGGATTTTTGAAAATATTTGAAGTATAAAAGGAGTTTTATACAAGTTTGAAGTAATCCAAAGATTTTTAAAGTTATGTTTATATATATATATAAAGGATCTTATGAGAATGATTTTGAGGAAAGTTTTTGGAACCTTTGGATTTGGAAAGGCTTTTTGATTTTTGGGTAAAATCAATATTGGATTTGAAAAGCCTAGTTTGGGAATTGGGATAATCGATTTTGAGAGAAAGATTTATATGGATACATACTAGGTGTATGATTTGGAAGATACTATATGTGTATCGTATAAAGTGTTTTGAAAATGGCTCTGGAGAAAAAAGGCGCTCCCTTGAAATGAACTTCTCAGGAGTACCATAGGTTGGTACTGCCTTGAGTCTCAAAGAGGGGGAGGCTCTAAAGTTGATCTTGTGAGGAGTCCGGACAAACTAGTTCCTGAGGATTATTGGGTAGCGAATGTAGAGGGCGCTGATGCCTACAGAGGCATTTGGGTTGTGCTATGACGATAGTGTAACTCTATGTCGCTGTGATCTACTGTGTGGACCATAGCTGAAATCGTGTGGAGGTGAGTGTCAACGGTCTACACTTTATTTTGCCGGGAAGGCAATGTAACATCGGTAGACTGCGATCTATGGTCGAGTGGAGTGGAGAAGTTTCATTCCTTTGGCAGCAAAATTCGAGGGCGATGAGGCCTACAGTTATATGGGTTTTTTCTATGATAGCAACGTAACCCCAGTTGTAGCTACGATCTGTAGCGGGTTTCATGGTGTAATCGAGGGGCTCGGAAGCCTACAGTTATCTATGGATTTTGTCGGGATGGCAACGTAACCATCGGGTTAACTGTGACCATGGATGGGGGTGATGATTTCCATAGCATTCTCACTAAAGATATTTCCTCTATTTCAAAATGTTTTCTATATTTTTAATAAAATTATTTTCCAAAATTATTTTCACTGGATGTTGAAAACGGGTCTGCTAAGTACTTATAGATTTTCAGTCCTACGCTTGATCAACGTATGACCGAATTTCTGTGAGAACAAAGATGGACTGGTTGAGACATCGAGTTATAAAAGTACCTTTATAAAACTATTCTATAATAATTTAAAATGTTTTGAAATTTTAATTTTTCTAATAATAATCATTTTAATAAGTTCTGGCTTCGTTCCTTTTCGGGGACGAAAAGATTCAAAGGGGGAAGGAATGTGAAAACCCAGATTTCTGGGCATTGCAATTAATAATATAATTGGCTTGATTAATAGAAATACTGAATTATAGATTGAACAAGTGAATCTGATCAAATAAATATTTATATTTGTAATTGTGTTGTATATATATACATAGATTTTACACAGAATTATTATATACAAGTTGAATTTGCATTTGTTTAAATATATGTATATGTAAAATTGATTTGAAATTTAATTTGAATTTGGATATTTAAATAGAAATTTAAAAAAAATTGTTATTTATATCTTAAATCATAACATGGTTTTAAAATGTATTTTTATAATTTTATTTAGAGCATAAAATTTTGAAATTCAAAGTATAGATTTTAAATTTGTTTTGGATTTTAAAAAATTTGTATAAACTTTCATTTATAAATATAATTGGTTTATTTATTTTAAAAATTTCTACATAAATAAGTACATATTAACTAATTAATTAAGCATAAGTTTACACTAAACTATATTAACATTTAACCAAGTACTAATTAACTTAAGAGACATGTGTTAAGTAATAAGTGTATTCATATTGACAAATGTTGATATTTAGGACAAATGTCATTTAATTTAGTTTTTTTTTTAAATCATTTCAGCTTATTTAAAACATTGCCTTCTTCACTTCCTTTTCTTTTTCTAATTTTCTAGATCTAAAGCTAAGAAAACAAAATCTGCAATCACTTCCTCATAACCATTTCAAAATCAAAAATCGACTTAAATCTGAAAACACTTCCTCTAATCTCTGTAATTCATCACTCATTTTCAAACATGCATGCATGTTAAAAGCATTTTCAAAACAAGAACATGCCTGTACATTTTCTAATCTGTTCAAGCCTGCATCATATATCTGGAAATTGTTACTGCATGCAATTTCATTTTCAAGTTATAAGCAAATCTGAGAACAAAGCAAATATTCCAGTTTTCAAACCAAATCACGCACTAAAGTTTTAAAGCAAAAAAAGGGCTTCAGATTTTCAAAGCTTCCTCTGTTCAAATACAGGTGAGTACCCTTTTTGATTTGAACCATTATCTTGATGCAGTTATAAATGTGAAAGTAAAGCTGTAATGAATGTTGCTTGAGTGAAATCATGTTATATATATATATATATGTGTGTGTGTGTGTGTGTGTGTGTGTGTGTGTGTGTGTGTGTGTGTGTGTGTGTGTTGTGCATGTCAGTAAAACTAAATTTGGGAAGTCTGTTCTTGATCACAGAAAATAATCATTCCAGAAATCAATATTTTTTTCTCTAATCTATTTTTAGGTAAGATCTGTAATTGGAAATGTTTGTATATGAGTGAAATCATTTCTAAAAATAGTTTCAAGTTAAGATATCATGTCAATATTTTGAAATTTGAATTTTACAGTAGGAAAGCAACTCAAGTCGAGAAATTTGATTTTAAATTTTCACGTTTTGATTTCAAATTTGGATTCGATGTTAAGGAACATGATTTTGGAGATAAGTATTATGAATTTTAAGATTGGGGTTTAATGGAATGGTCGAGATGAACAGAATATGGAATTTCGTTGATTCCAGCTGGTTGGGGAAATTTTAGGCTTTAGGGTTTTGGTCGAAGGTGGCCACGGAGTTGACGTGCATAGGAAAATTGGTTACTGGTCCCAACGATCACCGAGGCGGCAGGAACTTGACGAACAAGGGTATAACCTGGGGTTTGATAAGGCTTGATTTCGGAGTCGTTGCGACATCGTCAGGACTTCAAGCTCGACCGCGATGGTTGCAATCGAGACGTGACGGTGTGAGGCTTCTATGGAAGAAAGGTCGTGGGTTCCGGTCATCTAGATCATCGACGATGGGTGGTTCTTTGTTTCGAGTTGAGGTTCCGGTTGGGGTTGAAACACTCGATTTCGATTCGAGAAAGATCAGTGAGATCTGGTCAACGGGGAGGCTTTGTGAAGTCATCGATGATGTGTGGGAGGCTTCGTAGTTGGTCAGCGTCAAAGGGTTCGCCGTGCACCGTGCACACGTGCACATCAGGTTCTGATGGGTTGATGTTTTTGAGTAACTCGAGTTTTACTCGAGTCTTTCTCGAGATAGTCTCGAAGCAAGAGGGTAGCACGTGAGTATAGGGTATGCTCGGGAAAGTGGACGTTTGGGTCTCGGGTTATGCTTTGATTAAGGAATCAGGTTTTAAAATGTAAAATATAAGGAAAGGTGTTTCAGATTTAGATCAAAGGACCTGAACTTTTCAAATACTTCTAGGCTTCAAAGCATAGTAAAACAAGTTTTAAAATACAAATTGGAATTAGCTCTTAAAACATATACTTGATAATGTTTTAAGTTATTTCAAGGAAGATAAGTTTTGCTAACTTTAAAGTTTTCTAGTTAAATGATTATTTTATTCTAAAACATAATTAATGATTTAATTAGGTAAAGGGTATCATATTGATAAAATGATTTGAAAATGGAAATGGTAATAAGGCATTAATAAGATAAGTTTTATCTTAAGATGATTAAGGTTTAATGCCTAGAGATTAATTAAGTTGATTAAGAAAATTTGAGTATAATTAATTAATAAGATTCATGAGTGTAATTACTTTGTGAAGTAATGGATAAATTACTGGTGTAATTAATATAAGGAAATTTTACTTAATGGAAGGTACTTAAGGGTTAATTACTTAGGAGAAGTAATTAAGTATTAAGTACTTGGTGTAATTAATTAAAGGATTAATATAATTAATTAAGAAGTTAATTAATTAAGGCAATTAATTACAGAATGGTTAATTACTGATATGATTAATTAAGGCTGATAAATGAAAGTAATTATTTAATGTAATAAATGAAAGTAATTAAAGATTTATTTACTGTAAATGGTTAAGGATAATTAATTTGTATAATTAATTAAAGGATAATTACTTTATGTAATTAAAGATAATTAATCAAGAATGATTAATTAAAATGGATAATTAAAGGATGATTAATTAAATTATTTGTAAATTAATTAATGTTAAGTAAGCAGGATTAAGGAAGAATGAAGTAATTAATTTATTTGTTTAAATTAATCAGAAATGGAATGACTAATTTATCTTGCTTATGATTGAATAATATTGCATGCCTTAGATTGATTGATATCTCGAATATGTGGTTTGTGATGCTATGTGATATGATATGTTGGGTTTAAACTGAGATAATGTGGTTATCTATCGATGATGAGTTAATGTGTATGGATGACACCCTGTATTTGAAGTTTGAACTATTTTCATTTGAATAATTTGGATAAGATGGTATTGAATTCGAAGAGACCAGAGTCGGGTATTAGTAAATACCCGAAACCACTTAGATTCTTTATAGATTGATATGTGAAATCAATAAGATGGAATGGAATGATTTAAGTGAAATTAGACCATTTAGTCTAAGTTTTGGTACTTAGAAATTGGTGAGTGAAATAAGTGATGTCTATAACAATTTGTGAATTTGTAATTAATATAAGATACCCGGGATATATATATAAGTTGCATGCTTTTGTAATTCATGTTAGATGGGTTTACTCATGCTAGTTTCCAGCCTGACTCGGGTGTTACTTTGATGTAATGCTCGGGTCAGACCGAGTGTTACAGATTTTCAAGTTAGGTCGTTTTGGAGTTCAGGAGATAAGCTGGAGGGTAGGAACGTATGGAGTGTTTCCAAGCTGTGATATATTATTGTATAACTACGACATGTTGTTTTTAAACTGTCCATTGATTGGTAATGGTTGTAACTCTGATATATTTAAATGTAATTGACTGATACAGCTTTCTCTGTGTAAAGAATAATATGTGATATTATATTTTGATCCACTGCGAATGTGAGATGTTGGTGTTTCTGTTCTTCTTCTTCTATCTCTTTCTTCTTTTCCTTAACTATCTGGAATTTTCGGGATCGAAAATTTCAGGTTGTTACAATGTTGGTTAGGGTTTGCACTTTGTTCTTTTGAGTCTTGTTGCAGTTGAAACTTTGAACAGCTGCATGTGTGCTCGAGTCTGGGTCTGCATATGAACTAGTTCATAATGCCGCTCCTTGATTTTCTGGCCTTTACTTGATATCTGCTGCACCATGTAGTAGTTATGCTTGCATATTGTTGTTGCCTCTGTTTGTGTAGTTAGTTCATTGAGGTGGTTTGTTGTCAATGCATATGTGTCTTGCATATCAGGTTCGTGTTATACTACTTTGGCTTCGAGTTGCTTTGATCATTTGTGTTTATGTTGCCAGGCTTGTGTTTTTTGATGCAGTCTTGACTGGTCATGAACTTTTCAAGTGTACGCATTGAATTTTTGTCAAGGCTTGTTTTTTGTATCTTGACCCATGGTTTTGTATTCCACCTGAGCTGAATCCAGCTTAAAGCTCGGGTTTGACCTTGTGCTCAATATCATGACTTAATATTTATTTCACTTGAGTTGAACCTAACTTTTTATTTGGATTTGACCTTGTGCTCACATGTCCCTGCATTTTTATCAAGTGTATATCTGTGTGCATGGCCTTGTGGCATGTACAGTGATACACTATGTATGTCACAAGCTGTTCGTGTATGATGGATTCAAAATCAAATGATGACGAACAACCCAAATAACCGAGGCAAATAATATTTTCAAAATACATTTTATTTTACATTGCAAAAATATTTTCTTTTCAATTTTACTGCTTCGGTGTTTATTTTGTAGATAACTTAGATGTTGGATTCAATCTGGAATAGAGTTGAAGATAAATATGAGTGAATGAGTGATATGTAGTGATGACATTTGTAAATGAAAATTTGTAATGTAATCAAAATTGTATTGTAATTGAAATTGTGCATATATATATATATATATATATATATATATATAGTGAGAGCTCAAATTTGTATGTAGTGATGACATTTGTAAATGAAAATTTGTGATGTAATCAAAATTGTATTGTAATTGAAATTGTGCATATATATATAGTGAGAGCTCAAATTTGTACTATTCAAAATTGTAATAAATATTTGTTTGAATAAAATATTTGTTTGAATTTAAATTCTGTATAATTTATTTTATTCAGCAAATATTTATTAATTTATGTGAAAAATAAAATAGCACATTATCAAATACATTTAAATGAATATATATGTGTGTGTGTGTGTTTATTATCATAAAAAAGAATCATATACTTGTATATTCAACAATTAAGTGTTAACTAAATAAATCCAGAGGCATTAGGGTAAAATTGTCGACCACATTCTCCATCCTTATACTATTGTCCCTAAGGCCACACACGTTCATTTTAACATATGTAAAATTTTAAAATATACGAAGAAAATGAGCCAGCCATTAGGAGGAAGATAAGAAGAGAAATTCAAGTAAATCTTAGGATTCAAGCTAGAAGGAATCAATCTAAGTCAATCTCCAATTTCCTTATCCAATCTAAGGTGAATAATAATTCCATCTCTATTTTGGTTTTTCTAATCATATGATTTCGGATTTAAGGGTAAATTTATTTTTGATGATATATTGGATGATTATATGTTTGATTCATAATTTATTAGCTTAAACAAGATTGTTTGAAAGAGGAATGTGCACGGTTTTAGGGTAAAATGGAGGTTATATTGTTTTTAAATGCCATGGGAAATTAAATGTTATAGAAAGGATGATTTTGGAGTCGGGTTTCAATTTTTATGATTTTCCAAGACGTTGAGAATTAATTATGGATTTTCAAAGGAAAATATGGTTAGTTGGGTTTAAAATTTTATTTTGGAAAATATATCATGCTTTTGGTCTGTAATTTTAATATGTCATATAACATGATTAAAGTGAATTTCTGGAATTTTTGAGAATTTTTACAAAGTGAATTAATATGGAAATTAAATTATTTTGAAAGGAGAATCTAAATGATTTAATTGTTTTGTTAACGGGAAGGGCTTATTTGATAAATGTTAATTGATTTTAGATCTGAGAAAAATTACGGAAAATATTAGCAAAATAATCTAAAAGTTTATGTAACCAATCAGGGGTTTACATATGGGCAAGTTTGTTACAAAAAGTTTACTTTATTTGGTAAAAACAGCTGTTTACTTAGAAAAGTAGGTTCCACCTCCTTTGGAAGGAGCTTTCGACAAAAGCTTCCTCCTCTAACTTAATCAAAACTTTCTAGGTCGAAACTAGTAAACCAATACACTTGGTATCATTTAACTGGTATGTAGTGGATTGGAAAAAGACGGAAGGTAGGGTGTCGAAACGTAGCTTCCAAAGGGGTTGGTTTCTTTGTTTTGTTTTGTTTTAAAAGAAAAGTGTTTGCTGGTTTACTAAAGGGTTCGAAGTAGTCGAAACCATTGGTTTCGAAAGGGTATTTCTAAAGAATCTTTCGAAGGAGAGATGCCTCCTTTGTTTTAAAGTAGTAGCTTCCAAAGAAGTTACTTAGTTTCTATTTGAAGCTTTTGAAAGGAGTAATTTCGACCAAGTCGAAACCCTTTTGTAATTTGATACCTTTCGATGACCTTGAAGACATCAATGCTGTCGAAAGGTACGGTTTGTTTATATAAATATAAGTCACTTTCTACTACTTTCGAAAGGGGTTAAGGGTTTCAAAGGAAATGGTTTCGAAACGGGTTTTGAAGCCAACCTTCAATCGCTTTACCCAGATGTATTATGCTTTCGAAAGGATGGTTTCGACATCATCAAGATTCCCCAATACTTTTATGAATTGAAGAATGATTTCGAAAGAGTTGCTTTTGCTTATGTTCACTTTGACCCAAATTGATGTTTTAGATATAAGCCCAGTGATTTTGAAAGGGGGACTTTCAATAGTTTCGAAAGGTAACCTTCAATGGTTCTGAAAGAGGTACTTTCAAATGGTTTCGGAGCTATGCTTCTATACTTATATGATAATACTTTAACATAGTCGACGACTTTTGAAAGAAAGGTTTTAAAGTATTCGAAAGGTAGGATCCTAATGTTTTAAAGTTGGATTTTAATACTTTCGAATGAGGTCATCCTACGAGGTCGAAAGCAAGGTTTCGACGGTTTCGGAAGGTTTTGAACCCAAATTCAAAAAGAAAATTCCATGGCTAAATTAAAGGAGTTTTTGTAATGACTTTGAGAAGAAGCTTTCTTTGAAAAAATTATAGGTTAAAGGGATTAACCATGTCCTATATTAAATTCACAGGAGTGGTATTGTTATGTTATTATGGTTGCTTCTTCAAATATAAATATATTCATATTGTTTTAAATCCCATAACTGTATTTTGGGGAAGTGCAGAATAACCAGCTGCCTAGTAGTGAATATAAATTAAGTGAACTCCTGGATGAATAGATTTACATCCAAGAGGTTAGGGAGACCCAAATGTAGGATGGCTAAATTTGGCAGTGATCATAAAGACAGGTTCATAGTGATCCCATGAAAACTATGACTAGGAAGTTATTGGGGTTACCAATAAGTTCATAGTGATCTCATGAAAACTATTATAAAGAGTGGTTGGTAGGGGGCCAATTGGTTTGTAGTGCAACCATGAAAACTATATCTGTATTAAGTTATCGACAGTTGTCATTAGGTTCCTAGTCCACCCATGAAAACTAGGATAAAAGAGAAGTTATTGGAGTTACCAATAGGTTCAGGGAAACCCATGAATTAATTAAGTTAATTGGTACGGGGCCAATAAGTTCATAGTGCACCCATGAAAACTATAGAATGGGACAAGGAGTCCATACATCATATAAAGGTTATTAATAAGCCCATGAAAACTAATAGGTTAATAGTGACCTTAGAGACTATAAAATATGACATGGAGTCAATTAAATAGAGGATGGAGAATGCAATATGTTTTAATATGTTTGCATATCATCATAATATTTTGAAATGATTATGTTTTAACCATTGTGGATGCAGAAACATAATATATGGTTTTATAAAAGGTTTTAGGATACTAGTGGTTGGAAACCAGTTCCGCTAAGCGTGCATGGTCTCACAATATATCTAAATGAGTTGAGATGGTAGATTATTATCATACTAGACTTTATGTTTGACTCAAAGTCTATGTTTTCCTCTTAAAATCTTGGGTACTCAATTGATTTTGAGTATATCAAGATTTAAGGTTCTTAGGTTCTATTCTTAAACGAATAAAGCTTCCGGAGGCGTGTAGGAGGCAGTTAGTTACTAAAGTTATCTTTTCCTGGTGTGTATTTTGGATGTGAAGGCAGACTTATTAGCCTTATTATGTACTCTGATCAACCAATGGGGCATCTTCATATGTCGCTCTTGGCGTATGTGTAATAATTATATTTTTCTGAATGTGGTTAACATTTGTGAGATTATGCAATGAACATGAAATATTTTGAATGGAATGTGGAAATGTGCTTTTAATTTGTTAATTTTTCATATTCTTGTGATCTATGTATCAATGTATCTAACACCGCCATATTTGATCGTCGAGAATTAATAACTATGGATGATTGTAGCACCCGTAGCCGTTAGTTTTGGCTCTCCAAGCAGAGGGATGTTACAGTTCAATTCCATATCCATTGCTATAAAAATAGTTCTAAACCTCTGCCTATCTAATTCAACATCGTTTGGTATGGTTATAATATTGTTGTAAGAAGTTGAAATGCAAAATCGATATTATAGACACAAAGTTACATTAAAAAAATTACAATGCTTGAAAAGGAGAAGTTATGTGCTAGATAAGAAGTAGTTGAGGTCTGGTTTGAGAAGTTCAGGCAAAGTCTATGCATATAGGACTGTAGTAGGGGGAGGTCTGAACCAGTATAAAAGTTAAGGTTTGCAATTTACTTTACTACATTTGTTATATTGCTTGTTACTTAACCAACTCATGTATATAGTTTGTTATATCATAGATCTTTCCACATTTATAAGTAAATAACTGGAATAGGTGGAGACTTTCACAAGCTAATGAATCATGAGAACGAATATCTCGTGACTATGAAACCTTAAATATGTAATGATAGGAAAATGCATTTTAAAGGTTGTTAACAGCTAAAAAAATACTTACTGATAAGCTAGTCTATGTGCTGACATACATTTCATCATTCGTAAGCAACCGAAAATCAAAATGAACCTTTTGGGCATCTAAATTTCAGTCCTTAAAGTCACCGAACTCAGTAACTCTACTAGTTGCCTACGCAATCCCCTATGACTTCTCATTGCCCTACTACCTCGATGGCCTCGATGGACTCTTCGTCCTTCACGATAGTCAACGCTCCCTTTATCGGCTTCTTTTTCATTCCTTTTAGCTGAACCTGAATCAAATAAGTCTTTTAAACCATGTTCATGCCCAAAAGGAACAATCACATTTTTTGCACCACCGACTCCACCATCGCCGATGTTGTTCTCTCCATGCATGTAACGACGCAATTTTAGGACGCCCGAAAGTCAACATCGATACGTCCACTATATCCAATGCCGCACAGTCGAATGCCAGAAAACCGAACCGTTAGGGTTTAAGAAGAAGAAGATAGAAGAAGAAAAGGAAACAATAACATAATCTCACATATCACAGTGGAACAAATATAATAGATAAATGAATATCTTTAAAACAAAGAACTATATCAGTTATTACATTACATCACATTACATCATCAGAGTGTTACAACAACAAATAGCGGGAAAGAATATAACATATATTAGTGATACGCTTTGCCATCCAACTTGCTCCTGATCTCCACAGCATCTCTTTTCTGACTTCGCTCCAGAATAATGATAACCTGACTCTAGGCTGACCGTGTGGAAAAATTGTGGGCACTCAGAGTTTAGAAAGGGAACAATAAACTCCAGGTTAGTCGTGGGACCGGTGTGAGATCTTAAAAACAGTTATTTTCACAAAGAAAATAAAAAGAAATCCGCTATGCTTTTGGAAAATGAAACTACCATAAGGCCTCCCGCCACACACACAATGCAAACGTAGAATTGGAGAAGATTTCTCCTTATGATAGTCAAACATGCTTAATATGCAAAAATCTTTTTAATATTATTATTAGTGCATAGTGCAGAAAACATTTCGAAAGTATATTATTAATCTCAGCCAGCATAGACATTTCGCACTTATGCCTACTATAGCTACCATGTTCAATAGCAGGTTACCGCCACATTCCATGGCAAGTTATACAACTAAAACCGTACAGGGCGCGTATTATTTCTTTGGATTTCCAACAAATGGTCAGGCTAAGGAACTTTCTACTGCCACATGGGTACGCCTCTGGAGGGACGTCCCGAGAACCTACCCGGATCTGTGCCAACACAAGGCCGGGTTACCTCTATAACTAGGTAACTACTACTCGAGTATGCCATCCCCCGGTCATTTGCGACCTTTATCCGAGGATCCTTAACCACAAAGAAACAACCACAAAGTATAATAAATTTGCAGTAACAATATAGGTTAAGTATCTGGGCTCCATACCATGATACCACCCTTTTCCAGAAGGAAATGACATACCCTAAAGGGCATGACCCTCATAACCTTGTCGCATCTTTCCTTTTTTGACCATTTCCGGGGTGTGAGATCCGATGAGGTCTCGTCCACAAAGCTGCGCTTTACACGAAAGCCGTGTTTGATCACACATGATTAACAAATGATCATCAACACACAGCAACACTTAGCATGCAACACTACCAAATTGGGAGTATATCACTGATAACCTTCAACTACATAACCTTTGAGCTCGTACGTTTCAGAGAAGGGTGTTAAGCTAAGAGAATAAATTCTCCGCTACCAACAGATATGTATTTGAAAGAAATTTGCTTTATATCTCAAAGTGTAGTGTTAGACATACAACCATACAAGTCTGTTCCAGGTTCGAACAGAACCAAAGGCACCTCGTCCAATATAGGAAGAAGCCCTTGCAAGTCCCGGTATCCACAATTCCGATCGGACTCCCCATCACATGTGAAGATCTTTATATCGGAGCAACTTAGTGCAGAGACATTCGATAGGTTATCCTATCGTTTTCGAAGACACCCGGTCTTCACCACCGTCTTCAAATGCTATTAATTTAATCGAATCACTATTTGGATTGGGTTATATGACATAAAGTCCTCTCCCAGCTAATCTGAATAATGAGCGCTTATTTTAAAAAAATAAGTATTATATTCATATTTCAACAAATCACAACAAATTTGCACTTTGATCTTTTAAACAAGAGATCCATCATAACCACAAAGGCTCGATGTGGTTTTCGAATATCCATTTGGAATCCGAACCCCGATCGCATCGAAATTCAAATGCCATTAAAATGCCAATATTGATAGTCGGTTATTTAACTATCAATCAACATTCACAACAATCATCAAGATTTAGAAAAAAATTCAATTATTTATTTTCAAAAATATCTTCGCAAGATAAAATTTTAGCACTTCAACTATTTGAAAAACAAATATCAAATCACTTTTCGCAGTTCAATACTTTGAAAATAATTTCAAATCATTTTTCCTTACGCGGAAAATATTTTCAAATATTTATTCATTTTCACTGAAAATCTGCCGAGTTCAAATGCTTTAAAATAATTTAAATTACTTATCCAAACATATATACTACTTGGAACATTCAGAATAAAAGCTATTTTAAACGCTTTATTTAAAACATTAGTTATGAAGATATCATATTAAAATCTCATATAAAAATTTCAAGTCCAAACTAATTTTAAAATAAAGTTAGTAGATAGGATATAACTATTTAAATATCCATTTTCTAAAACAAATATCAATTAAAACTTTAAATAATCAAAATAAATCTTTACTTTAAAGATTTTCAAAATAACCCAAGTAAATAATTCTCAAAAATAATCTTTCCTTAAAACCATCTTCACAACTTCAATTTCATATTTATAGACTATATTGAAAACATACTCGGCTTTCCAGGGAAAGTACACCTTCCATTCTAAAATGGTTCATTCAAATCCGTAAATTCCTTTCCACACTTTTTATTTTTAAAACAAATTTCCCTTTCTTTTATAAAATTCCCATTGTGAATTTAAATTCCCAAATATCCACTGATATATGATTTTTAGATCGATTTCAAAAATCGTATACAAACACCAAATCAATTTCCAATTTTATTTTCAAATTTTATTTTTCAAACACCAAATCAAATTCCAAATTGATTTTCAAATTTTGTTGCCTTTAAAAATAAATTCCTTTATCTCTTTCAAAACTATTTAAAAATCAAATTTTAAATAAATCCTTCAACTTTAAACAATATTACTAAGAATTCCTTTATTAAATCTTTTCCCCTTTTTTGGAATTTATTCAATAGGATTTCACTATAGATTTTCTACTTAAATTTAAAAATCTAATTTTTATTTATTTCTGGTATCTTACGATACCAAAAATATATTCGGCTAAATTTTAGTCTTCAACAATTTCAATCACAATATAATCACACACACATATTTTAAATAAATCAACTCACAATATTGAAACAAATTCAAATATTTGAGGAATCCAGTTGGATCCCTCCAACCTGTTTTCCCTACATCCACAGACATTAGCACAACAATTAAATACCAATTCCACTTCGAGGTGGAATATATCATGGTATATGGGATTTGTAAAATACCATCCGCTATTATGCGGCGCATAGGGTCTCATCCGCTATATAATGCGGGAAATCAACAATTCCAAATACATATATAATACCAATTCCACTTCGAGGCGGAATATCGCGGTATATGGATTTAAATATAATATCATCCGCTATTATGTGGTGCATAGGGTCTAAACTAATATAACTGATAATAAATTAATCATCCAAGCACACAATCAACAATCAAATTTAGCTATCACAATTCAACCATAAATCAAAAGCTGAAATTTTCAATTATTATAATTTCAGTGAGAAGATCTCACCTTAGATTTTAATTTACAGTCTATTTCCGTCCCGGCTCGATTTCACGATTTTTAAACCTTATAACAAACAATTACATAATTTATTAATATTCGAAATGATCGAATAATCAATTTTCATTTGATAATTTTAATTCACCAGTGATTTTATTTTAGACTAATAGTTTTAATTTTAAACTAATCATTTGGGTTTTTTTTAAAACTAATTCCCTTTTAATATTTCTAACAACAAAAATAATTAAATAAGTTTACTAACAAATTTACCATAGTACTACTTTATTTCTTTAATTTAACTAATAATTAGCTTTAAGCTAACTCGTTTTTAAATAAAATATTTTCTAGTTATTTCTGTTTACTGTTTATCTATTTAAAATAGAAATCTTAACCCTTACTGTGAAAATAATTTCTATTTAACTACACTATTCGTATATAAATTATTTAAATTAAAATAACATCAAAATACTTTACTGTAAATTATATGTGCATTTCCTTTAAATACTCACATAATTGCTGCTAAAAATTTTTAGCTTGCTAAATAAAATTCCTACTCATAAACATCATGTCTATACCATTTTTTTATATAAATAAAACAGAAAAAGCAGCAGAATTACCTATTCGAGAAAATTGCCGTCACACGAACCCCAAAGCACAACACCACACAAGACAATGTCAGATCGCGACTGCCCATCATGACCCAACCGGATCGCGACCTAACCCTCTTCGTCGACGCTGAGCTTCCAGTCACAGTCGCGCCTCTGCCACTTGACGACTTCGACAACGCGACCTCCTAAACTTCACGAATACCAAACTCGACGAGCAGGCAACCCCGCAACCACTCGAATCCCATCGCGACATCGACTAACAGACATCACCACGTTGCGACCCAAAATCTACAGCCTCCACGAAGTCGCCACTCTCGATCGATTCGATTCGAATGCGACGTAGGCGGTTTTGTTTTCGCGAACTTCAGTCGCATTTTTTTTAGTTCGATTTTGAATTCTGTCCCACCATTTTTTTCTGATGGATCGAATTAAGCTTGAAGAGAGGAACAGGGAAAATGAAGAATGAGTGTCTCGATTTAAACTCGAACGAGGCAGCCTGCTACTGAGAATAAAGCAGAGAAGGGACGTGATAAAAGAAAAGATCGCTTGCGTGTTTGAGTATATTAACTACGGTGATATTGACATGAAGGCAAAAAGGTTTGATGTGGACAGAATTTCAGCTGATGGGATCCAGGTTGACCAGTCAAATTATATTTAATTTTGAATTTAAATTCAAATTGTCTCGCTAAACGCAACTAAAAATCTTGACCTCCAGTCGAGACATGCCGCTAGGCGTTTATAATGTTATACGCATATTTCGAACGCAATGGAAAAGGTTCCGAGTCCTAATTTGATCGTATGGAGAAGATAGCATTTTGGACCCAGGTATTTATTTAATTTTCGATATAAATTTCAGTGCGTTTATATATCGTACGCTCACACAACAACTCCAAACACTACGAAATTTGAAATCCGATAATAATGCAATATTACGGATCCAATGGAACTGGTTTCGTCGAATTCCGAGATCGTGTCTCGAAAGGCTATTTTTAAATATCGATTTAAACAATACGATTTCAAAACTAAACAAAACATTTCCAAATTAAATTCTAAAGCTTCCATTATCTTCAGTATTCTCAATATAAATTTTCTAAGCCTTGAAATATTTTTAATCAACTTAAAGCTGAAGATACAAATTTTTACCCAACTTCAATAAATTAAATTCAATAATTTAATTGCCAAATTCATATATATATTTGAAATTCAAGTTAAACTAACTTTCAAATATCTAAAATCGATTAAATATTTCGATTTCAAATGTTCAAAATTTCCCGGTCGTCACATCGCATAAACTTTTTTGCATAAAAATTAAGCAATCTAGCCATTTCTAAAAGTGCAGATCACAATAGCAACGTTTATGTTGTTCGATTTTGAGCGGATTTTGAGGTTGAGGAAAAAAATGCCGATTTTGAAAGATTTACGCGAACCTGAAACGGTGAATGAGATGACTGCGAGATGAAGAAGAAAATACGATAAAGACTTGGTTGTTTTATTCGAGTGTGAATTGTTTTTTATTCTTCCAAGTGCATTGTTCCTTCAGTTACAAATGTGTGAAAATTATAACTTAGCAGAACCGTTGGTCTAATGTTCCAAACTGCTATATTAGGGTACGTTGCTCTAGTTAGATTTTTCCGTTTTACTAATTAATTAATCTTCGTCCTTCAACAAATTCGATATTTTTTATTTTGGCTACTTTCCATCTTCAAACGATATCGAAAAAAAAAAACTAAAATGAAAAGATAGACAAATGTAACGCCGCATCTCGAATCCTAGCGGTAACGGGTTGGTAACCCGATCCACAGCAGCATTTCGTTCTCGCGCCGGTATGGTCACCCTGTCGGCCGCCACATCGTCACCGTTTATTTTCAATTACCATCTTCTAATTTTCTTAATTTTGTTTCAGCTCCCAGTCAAAGATGATATAGTTTGGGACAATGGGACTCCATTTCCTGAGATTGTTGATAGGCTTACTCCTCATCCGTTCCTTTTAGATTTTGGCTTTGACGCTGTGTTTTGTCGGTATAGTATGAAGCATTGGCATGGCTTTGTGGTTTGAGGTTCTTTGGATTTTCAGGACTTGCTGTATGGAACGATAAGGCTTCCAAGATTTATTTTGTAAGTTTTATGTAATTTTGTATTTGTCTTCATTAATTCACATGTAAATAAGTTTTGTTTTACATTTTATTTGATCTACTTGATTGCTAAGCTTGTTTCGTACTTGTTATGTAGTATTATGTCATCCATTGTGAATTGCAATGCTACAAATTTATTGAGAATGGCTATCATAAATTCATCATTGTACTTGATGCGATACCTATTATCAATTCTAATGCATAATCCTAGTAAACATGTAGATTTCGTGATCAAGTATTGTTTACATTTCATTTTGTCATTGTTTACTTTTGACAATGATAACCATAATCTTTTGAATGCTGAAAAATGATGGATAGCTGAAGCCTAGCATTGTGAACAAAAATCTGAAAATGAAAACCATATGTTTCAAATTCTATCTAAAAGCGAGTCTTTTCAATTATGATTCGATTGGCAAATTCTGATTTAGACCTCAATCAAAACTGCTGTTGAGAAAAATCATTCAACCCATGTTGAAATAAAAAATGTTAAGGTATTCATTTGATTACAGTTCAAAATTTGTTATTCTTTAAAGAAAATAAATATAAAACAAAATAGAAGTTTAAATTTTGCGTTTTGATGTGGAAGTCATGTGTCAAATTCACATAAAATATAATTTTTTATGGAAAAAATATTCATCATTTTTACTTCTTACATCCGTAGGTTTTATATGATAACCGAATAGAGTAAATTTTCTAAGATACACGCATATATAAAATAATTAAAATACTAGCCTTTGGATCTACGATTCATGATTTAAATTCAGTTTATTTTAAATTTTAAACTTTACAATTTCTGATTTAAATTCCATTTTGAAAACCATGAAGCCTAGAGCCATGACCATCCTTAGCGGTTGTTTTTTCAAATGCATTCACAGTAAGAGAAAAATGTCAAGCATCATGAAAATTGTGTGGCTTAGGATCCATAGATACAAAGATGACAATTCTAGAGTTCATAGGTAGAGCGTCTTCAATAAATTCTACTAAGCAAAAGAGATTATAAATTGTTGCGGCTTTATTGAACCTGCTACCAAGCGGCATGTTTCTTAGATCATGAACGTCAACAACTTCATTTTCTCCTACATTCATTGATTCAATTCCAAAGAATACTTCCTTAAATCCATGAAACCTTAGCTCACGTACTTACTGCCAAACCTCCAAAATTTTCGTTTGTTGAATTTCTACATGGGATCATCGTTTGAAATTTTCTTCTCTATAAATGTACTTTGTGTCATCCAATTTTATTTTCTAAAATAAGGCCCTAGTTTTTAAAGCTATTTACCACAAAAGTTGTCACATCTTTAGCATTTAAAGCTTCAAAACCATTGAAATAATAATAATCGGCAGTGAAATCTCCACGAGCGATATCCATGCTGGAGAAAGAGATATGAGAAGGCCTCCTAATTGGCAAATTAGTGGATTTTCAAAAGCTAAATTAAATCAAATGAAAATAGACAAAAGCCAAAGCGTGATCAACAAGAGGACACGGTTCATCAAGTAATTAGATCCTGCCCTTTCCTGATTTTATTTATCATTAAACGACATTAAAAGTAGGATAAAACCACATTTATAACATGAGAAGACTTTATATTTATGTTTTCTGCAATAATATTGTGTCAATGATATATCATGTAAGTTAAATTCCGTATCACTATTTATTATAGTACCCTCCTCGTGTTCAAAAGGAGTAGATGTAATATCTGTAGATTTATTCTTTACGCAGAATTAGACGTAATCCTTATAGATTTTACTATACTAACATCGGTTCTGTGACTGTGAATATGTCGAAAATATTGACTTACTTTAATGACCGATATTTCAAATAATGTAAACAAATTTGAAATTTGAAAATTTGGAAGTTTGGAAATGTTATATAAGCTCGCTTACTTTGTTATTTTGGAATATAATTATATTTATTCGGACCAGTATAAGAACATTGTTTGAACTTTTATTTTATTAATGATGGATTGCTTGCTTTTTACAGCGGCAGAGATACCATGTTGGTGTTACGTTTGAAAGCTATATTTGACCTAGATTTAAGTGAAAATAATAATTACGTGTGTGTGTATATATACATACATATATATATATATATATATATATATATATATATATATATCCCTTATATGTGGTTATCTTGATCAAAATTTGACTATTGTTGTCTCCTTAGGCGGTTATATAACGAATTTTTAAGATCCTTCTGACAGAGGGATTTCACCATTAGGGCTTCTCATGTCAAACCTACAATGTTCTAGGACCTGCTTAATTTTTATTAAAATTTAAGGACCTGACACTTTAATTACATAATCACCGCTAGTTATTAACAAAACAGGATACTGTAAGTCTCCTCACTTATTTTGTTTGCTCAAGAGTCTAAAATTAATTCAAATTATGCAGCAGATCAGCTTAATATGTCAAAAGTTCCTGATCCAATCTGACAAGTCTTCGTCTTTAAATCAACGAACATTAAAAGGAAAACAAATCAGATCTCGGCTTTGCAGAAGGTAATGTGATCCTATTTTACTCATATTTTCGAGTGATATTTTTTTAACCTGTCATCATATATTGTTGTGTCTTTTGAACAAATTAATTTTTATTATTTACAATCAGTAAACATTGTTTGATAATGATTATTAACGTATAGATTAAATTGGTAATGACACTGCTTGCTGAATGAAAAATAATTATATAAGATGATGAAGCATAAAAGAGTTGTAAAATAATAGAAGTCTTTATCATTTTCAGTTCTGAGAAAATGATAAAAATCGTACAGAAAATTAATCATGTATATATAACATAATATAAATGTATATATCATTTTATAAAAGATACTTTATCATTTTAAATAAAATAATATTCCACATTATACAAAATAAAAGTATTAATATACTGCATTATACAAAATATTTAAAATGTTAGATTAATATACCACAGTATACAAAATAATACATAAAACGGTAAATTAAATTATCTTTCATTCAAAAATTACTGTTACAGAATAAATATATTTATATTATCATTTCAAGAAAAGTTAAGTGCATATCTTTTTATACGAACAAAACAGGAACATGTTTTGTAATTTAGATATTAAATCAAATAAAAAAATTGCATCTAGCTTACATTTAATTGATAAAATAATTTAATTATTTTACATAAAAAGATAAAGTTAAAAGCGTTTATTATTTCATATGAATGGACAACATAATTTATTATCTCATGTAAGAAAATATATAATTTTACATAGAAGGGAAAAAAAACCTTTTAATATAAAAGACAAAATAAATAAATTATATATGTGTGTGTGTGTATACGGTAAGTTTATTTAGACACAATTGGTGACACAAAGAATCTCCACCATTGGATTGCCTCCTAACTTACACCTTCCCCATAAAGACAAAAATACAATGGTCCGGATCTTTTGTGTCACCATTTTGTGTGCAATTTTGTGTTCAAATAGCCATACACACGCACGCACGCACGCACGCACGCACGCACGCACGCACGCACGCACGCACGCACGCACGCACGCACGCACGCACGCACGCACGCACGCACGCACGCACGCACGCACGCACGCACATATAAGACAAAAGAATCTATTTTTATATGTAGAAAAGATTTCTAGGAACACAATTTTGTGTGAAATGGCATCTGTTATCGTAACACATATGACTTGTTGATATGCCTTTTGACTACAATAATCTTTTTGCCTTTTATATTTTTTAATAAAATTGCATAGACAATTTTAAACTAAAATGAGAATCTCATTTACACTTTTCATTAAAACAATAAATACAGAAAAAAGCAGACAACTAGACATGATTCAACGTTAAAAATAAATGTAAAATACAGTTTCAGTAATAGATGTCTGCGCATATCATCCTACATAAAGATAAAAAGTATTTTTCACTTTACATAAAAGGATATATATTTTTTCACTTTCGGTAAAAGATAAAAGTATTTATCATTCTGTATGAAAGCTGATTTTTTTTTTAACCTTTTATGCAAAATGATTCTTGTTGATATCATTATGCATTATATCTTTTAAATATACTTGTAGATTCGTTATTTTTATGATTATTCTGAAATTCACCCATAACGAACGTTTGAACCATGACTTAACCATTACCTATAAAAAGCAGCACTTGAAAGAATTCTTTGTTGCAAGCATCATTTCTGCAGTGTTCCAAAGAGATCGTGACTCGTGAGCTATGACCACCGAGTCAAGTATTGCCCTAAAAAAACTTAGAATGCCTGCATACTATAGAGTCATTGGCTGTGCACTTGTTTCGACCCTTCCTGTGCGGTAGCTTCGCTCATCAAAAATCAAAAGTTATACTAGTCAATTTTTATTATCTATTGTTGATTGTGAGCAAAGAGAAGTAGAAAGAGAAAAATATGGCTTCATATTCATGTGCAATAAAAGGATATAGCTCGAGGGATACAAGCACACAGTTCTTACTTTGCCGAGAAAGAAGCTAGGTTAGTTGAAAAAATGAAGGCGAGAATGAGGTTGTTTCTATATGAAATTGTTGGATGGTGTTTATTGAGCTGCTTAGAATGGTGGGTTGAATTTAATTCCAGACGCTTTTAATGGGATTTTCCTGCTCAGGTGAAATTCAAGATCAATGTGGATTGTCTTCTCTTACCCAAGCACATATACAAGGAACCAAGAAAAATTGATCTTCACCTTCCATGTTTCTATACCACCAACTGAGAGCAAGCATGCTTCTGCTGCCACTCTTGTATCACCACTACCCTCTACTTCAAGGAGGCCAAATCAAAAATTGCCTCCACCTTTAGTAGCACACTATCAACTTCTTTTCCCTTTTTACTAGAAGTGCCCATGGTAAGTTTGCCACTTTGTAACATCGACATGTTCTTTTCCCTCCCGAATTTCCAAACCATTTGTTGTTTAACCAAAGTTTTCGATACATGATCCATGGTGCGCTGTAGAGCTTTCTAAAGCGCTCCTCTTTGGATGCTGGCTCGATTCCAATAATGCTTGGCTCATTCGTGTTTTTTTTTTTTTTTGGTCGGCTTCTCTAGCCCGGTTAATTGCGTGCTCCAAAGCTGTCCTCTTTCTATTTCTCACCGCAATCTTTTTTTTTTCTCAATCCAATAAAACTAAGATTGGCATCATGATTATATGTCCAAAATGCGTAGAACACCTCCCACATCATCTCTCAGTATCTAACTTTGTCATATTCACAATTTTGGACTTGTAGTTTTAAACATGGTTCATCCCACCCAAGATCTCGATTTTGCATTTGAGTGAGACAAGAACATCAAACTTCATTCATATCTTTTTGACACTCATCTTGTTCGATAGATTAAAATCTCAACCAAAATCCAGATCAAAATCTTGACTTGAAATCTTGTTAGCAGGTTTGCAATTATTTGGTCCATCTGTTAACTTCCCAAAATGCATTTATTATTCTGTTCTCTTTTTTATATAACTTCTCGAAATTCAACCTCAATCATAGCAAAACATTAATATATACATACTTTTATTTGAAAAGCTTATAATAGCATCCATGAGACTTTGTATAATATTATTTTATTCTCTTGTTAGCAGGTTCCACTCCCGCTGATGAAAATTTTTCATTGTTATTTTTTCTCTTTTTTTACTATTCTATTCCAACATCAATAAAATAGTATCCATTCTTTATATTTTTAAGTTTTACATCCAACGACGCTCTTTAATTCAATTTTGTATAACTTTATCTTACTTTGTGACATAAGTAATTTTGTAATCTTTTTGAAAACAAACGGTAAGTTCATCTAATCATAAATAAAACTATTTTTATAATAATATTTTGTTATGACATTCAATTTTTTTTCTCAAACTTAACAGGTTTTAAGAAATAATATAACAGTAGGTTTGCAATTTTTTGATCCGACTATGAACTGTTTAAAATGCTCTTACTATAGGTAGACGAGGACACAAGTTTACCTCTGTCACGACGAAACTTAATCTCTATTTTTATTTGAATAGTTTGGAATACTATTAAAGTTGTAAGTTCAAATCCTAATGGTGATAAATTTTCACATATCTGATCTTTTATATTTTTTGTGATGTTGTTCTATTCTCAACATCAAGAAAACAATTTCTATCTAATTTTTTCAATTTTATGTCCAATGACAGTCTTTATTTTGATTTTTTTAATCCAACCTCTAGAAAAAAAATGTTTTTTAATATTTGATAATAAATGACATTTTAATCCAATCTTAAATAAAATTAGTTTTATATATTACACTTTGATATGATATCACCTTTTCTAAACTTAACAACTATTTCAAAAATATTATTACACTTGAAAATTATTTTTACATTTTTTAGTATAAATTCAATATATATAAATTTAGTTCTACCTATGTCTATCAATTTTTTGTCAAACAAAAAATAATCATTGCTACATACAAAGTTTGATTATTTTATTTAAATATGTATTTTGTTCGAATATATTGTTTATGGAAAGGCTGCGTACAATCGACCTCCCCAGAGCCTGCTATCGTGCGGGAGCCTCATGCACTGGGTTCCACCTTTATATTGTTTATGCACATGCACATTACACGCCAAAATATTCACTTACCTAATTGATGTATTGATACGCCTTTCAGTTTCGTTCATAAATAATTTTTAGTAGATTTTGTTTTTGCTTGGATGGTCTATAAATGATGACAACTTATGAACTTAAGTCTAATAAGATGAACAGTACTACTTAAATTTGATATTTTGATTAGTATTGTGAGTTACACTAAAGAATTCTTAAAAACAGTTTCAATGTCAAGATTAAAAAAAAAATTGCTATAAAATATTTGACATTTATTTAACTTTTCTACAGATTTTGCATATAATTAACTGATGTTTTACACGACCAGTTGACATTTAAACTTTTGAATTTCGAAATAAAAACATTTTATCTTTCACGTGTAGAGCATGTGCCGTTTGTACTAATTCTCATGTGTTTCACATGTGGGGTGCATGTCATTTTTACTGTTTCTTATGCTTTTTGTGTAAGTAACATCTATCAATTATATCAATCATTCTGGACCCATGAAACATGTGCCTTATGTACTAATCCTTTTGCATTTTATGCGTTAAGAGCTTGTTGTTAGATCTTATGTACATAGTAGGAGTGAATAAGCCATATGCAACAACTAGTCTTGCTTATGAGATAACGGTGATGTTATAAGTTGATGCCAAACAAATTGCATCCATTATTTATTAGTTATATTTTAGTTTATGCTGGAAGCAGATGCATGATCTCTTCTGTTGGAAACAAATGGCATTTAATCAATGTTTTGGGTAGATAATATTTTTTTTTATGAATTGCCGATGATTAATATGATTCGTGAGAAAATACATTGAATTTATACTGTTAAACACATGCTTAACCATGCATGTTTCTGTTATTATATTGCTTATCCACAAATGTCAGTCAGTCATTTAAAGTATCTAAATTTATGAAGATAGCACTATTCGTTAGCACATGACCAATTTGGTTAGGATGAATAATGGAACAGTTCATAAGTTGTACATAAAATCTAAGGTTGTTATGGCAATACGAAAAACTATTACCATACCGATAGTACTGATCGGTTAAAAATCGCTACTGATGTTTTATCAATACCGTTGGTGATTGGTAATAATAAATATATTAGCATATTAAATTTTTATTGAATTAAGACTTTGATAATGACAAGAAAAGTAAATATTTTATTGCTAATACCAAGTTGCAACACTTAAATGCATATATCAACATTTTTATTTAATTTGATTGATATAGAAAATCATGATACTTTTGTCAGTTCTGAACAAATGCCACAGAAATAAGATGAAAGAATAGTAAAATTCAATGATTGAAAAAACTTCTTAATGTGTAGTTCATATTTTATTTTCGTAAATACAGATATGCAATGTCTATTAATGTATCTCTATTCCCAGTGGGGGCATCCGACCCCCTTTAATTTTTTCATTTTTTATGAAGCTATGGAATTTCTTATTTTATTATGTTTGGACTTTGAGAAATTAGGATTTAAGTGTGAAAAATGATTATGAACTGAACTTCCCTCATGGATTCTTTTAGTGTGGTTTTATGATTTGAGCTTGGAAAATTGTCGCATTGGGAAAAATATGTTTTGGTGAAAGAAGGATATACTTTTATCTTTGGCCACTTAAATTTACTTATTTTCTTTTTACCATTTTGTATTTAATTATGCCATTTAACTTTTATATTGTACTGTTTGGTCTTTTGTAGCATTAACAATGTAACAACTATACTATGAGTTAAGTCAAAATAGGTAAGATCACCTTTTCTAATCAATTTAGTTAGTTTAAATTTTAATATGGATTATTAGGTTTTAATTTGTTTCTTCTTTATTTTGAGTTATTAGCAATGATATAGAATATTAGCATATTACGTTAGAGCAAGATAAGTTACGACTACGTATATAAAATATTCATCCTTTAAGAAACTTCATTTATCAATGCAAATAACTTCAATTATATGCACCAAAATGTATAATGTAGAAAAATTCAATATTTTGTAGTTTAAAGAGTTCGACTCCCATGTTCTTTACCTCTGGCTTGATGCCCCCACACGCACGCACACATACATACGTGCGTATATGTATGTATATGTATGAGACCTTGCTAAACTGACTTCAGAACTGTTGGTTTGGTCAGTTATAGTTACCAGGATGGCAAAAGAAAATGTGAACTGTGATATTTTGGTCGTAGATAATCTAACCAGCATTTTTTACATTACCCTCTAACTACCTTAAAACCATTCTCTATTGCATGGCCCATATGCTTCATCTTTACGTGTTCTCAACCGCTAAACTAGTTCTTCTTTGTATTTGTATTTGTATTTGTATTTTGTTTGGTAATATATGCAACCATAGAATAATAGATTATAGTATCCTTTGGTGACAAAATCTTGTTTTCCCTTCCTTCTGTCTCCATGTACTCAAAGGAAATGAGTTGCTATACCTACCCATCAGTTTTTACATTTAAAGTAAGTTCGACACTCACTTTACATTCTCTTTAATAAGATTAACTTATGTGATGTAAATTTTCTTGTTATGATTGATGTGCATGTTGTACGTTTACATGATTGAGTATTGCGCATTCATCCTTCTGTCCCGCTGAATAATAGTTGCATTAATGTTGATTTAGACAGGCTTGGTTAAAGACCCATCATTCTTTATTCTATTTTGTCATGAATGACTTAAATGTTTCACTGTTTTATAACATGATTAATCTTGCCGTGTTACATGATAATGCAACCCTTAAATGCTCTTTTGTGAAACAACCAGAGAAATTCAACCACATAAATCTATGTTAGAGCGCTTAATATTTAGACCCCAATGGTTGAATATGAGAATTTTTTTTACAATAATTAAGCGTTTATTTAATAGGCGTCGAAATCTCAAGCATCTATTTAATGGGGGGTCTGACAATTAATCTCTTACCCAAGAAGAGATTGGTGGACGCCTATATAGTAGGCATCTCATATCAAGCGCCTGTTAAACGTCCATTTAAAAAGCTTTTAAATAGGCGTTTGAGAATAATTCATGATTACTATTACCCTGAATATTCAGGGTAGTAAATGCGATTGGAGAGTTCTTTGTTTCGAAGCTGAATCCAAACCTCGAATTCAACTCTGTTGGAGATGCTCCAAGCCACTCAAATTTAGGTGTAGGTAGATGCTTCTTGGGATGACGACAAATGAACTTTTGCCTTAAACACAATGAGTTTATTCTCAATGGCAGGAGATATACAGTAAGATTTAAACCTAGCTTGATTTGCTTAATGATAAAGTTGAACATTACGACCTATTAGGCATCCATAATATTCTTCTAACGACCCCATGTCGATCCCTAGTACTGCAGCAATGAACGCAATATCTCATGTAGGTCCTTAATCCCTGTCATATCACTAGCCATGCCACCTCATTTCACTGACTCATGATCCCACCCTTCACAAAACTACAACATTCTCTTCTATATAAAAACCCTACCCCGGCTTCATTTCTTCATACCTCAACTCCTACACCATGGCCTCAAGCAACATCGTCCTGCTTCTCATCTTCATCAACATCCTGTTTTTCTCTCTAGTCTCTTCTCACAACGTGCCCTGCCCACCAAAACCTACTCCTAAACCAAAGCCACAGCCTCATCCCACGTGCCCTACCCTTAAGCTTGGTGTATGTGCTAGTGTGCTTGGTATAGGCAGCATTATTAGTAAAGCATCCAAAACCTCCTGCTGTAGCTTGCTTCTGGGTTTGGTTGATGCAGAGGCCGCTGCTTGCCTTTGCACTGCTTTAAAAGCAAATATTTTAGGTATTGGTTTGGATATTCCAGTTAGTCTAAATTTGTTGTTGAACTATTGTAAGAAGTCGGCACCTGTAGGCTTTAAGTGTGATTAATAAGTTAATATGTTATGTGTGTATTCATAACGTTTGCGTGCAGCTTTTGTGCTATGATGAATTTGTGCTTTGTTGGTTCAGAGTTGGGATTTAAATAGTTTGTGTGTGTATTTATAAGGGTGGTGCGGTTATAGTGTGAGGAGAAATATGTTTGTTGTAATGGAGTGCATGTAGCATTTATTGATTGTATAAGAAGTTATTGAAGTATGTTGAATATGTATGTATGATCATTCCTGAATATGTATGTCTGGTCATTCCTAATAATATTCTTGTTCACTTCCAGCTTATCAAACAAAAATCAATTAATTAAATAATCCATACATACCAATCTATTTTGAATAATATTAAAAATCCACCATTCACATGAAAATCTTATTTCATTTTAGTCATGATGAACTTAAAACGTCCTAGAATGTCATTTTAAGACAAAACGTTTTAAAACAAATTAAATGATATACTTGGTCTAATGCAAAAACGCATTAAACAACATTATTAATGTCATTTTAGTAACCAAGCCTCTAAGCAGTTGAGCGGATAAAGGTTGTTTAGTCACTTGCATTGGTGGTCAATTAAGTGAACTACACAAGCCATTTTTGGATGCTTCATGACTTGTTTAGCCAGTGCTGGCTGTGTTTTAAAATTGTAGCGATCCCCACTTTATACACACTATTATAGCCTTCAATCATCATTTAACCTTTTCATTTCGTTTACAATATTTATGAGGAATTTTTGTTTAGCTTCTAAGAATCATCCTTGCACTTTTACGACATAATTAAACAGAATTCACGGTATATTTTTATTTGGGATGTCCTAGAATGACCGGCTTGTAGCAGTACAAGATACACGGCTAAACAAATTAAGGGTGGATATCGAGGATGGTGAAAAATTGTGCGTTTCACATTTTTCCCGCCGTGAGCCGGTTAAGAAAACACCGGTTGAAATAGTATTATTGTTTTTATCTTCCAACTTTCTGTTGTAAAATTGACACGGCTTCACTTGAAATTTCTTAGAAAAATACCGAAAATATTAGACCCCGTTTGATTCATCATTTTTAGTTTTGAGTTTTCGTTCAAAAATCGTACACACGACACATGCATTTTATAAAAACCACAAATTCGGAAAATGACACAAGCATATAAAATAGAAAATAATTTTATTTTGTTTTTCGTGTTTTGAGAAATAACAAAACAAATAACAAAAGAATGAAAAACAATCCATCCATTCCGTCGTCGCTTCATCACCTCAGCCATCCCTCCACTGTCGTCATAATTGCCTAATTTTTTTAACTTTGCTTATGTTATTATCATATTTTGTTATGAATGTTGAAAACGTAAAACACTAAACACAAAACGAAATCAAATAGACCATTGGGTATTTGTTTTCTTATTTTGTAGGATGGGTGAAGTGAAAAACTTTTGGATGCAGACAGCGATCCTTTTCTGATCCAATACTTAACAAATCTGTCACCAAACGGGCCAAGAAGCCCTACTCACATGGGTGATCTGGCAAAGCGGGCCAAAATGTACTCAGATAGAGCATCACATGTATGATCTTGACTCTTGAGTAAACTATAACACTTTAGGTGTACTTGCTAAACTTTATTTTGGTCATCTTTTTCTGAATATAACATCTTTGAAACACACCAAGAAAACCAAAAAAAAGAAAAGAAAAGAAATAAAGAAAAGTAGAAGAAGAAGAAGAAATTCTATCGTTTGTTTATGTTTCTGCCAAAACCAAATCAATCCAGTGGGTGATTCCCCTGAAACTTGGTAGTGTAACCATAATATTTTTCTAGCATGACACACAAAGCTTACAAAAGGACTCAAGTTTAGAATAATTAATACAGTGTTAATGGTTTAATCAACTCTTTAATTGTAGATGCTGCAATATCAGTATTGATATTCACTCCCTTTTGTCGCTGTTAATGGAACAGAGCTTAATTTTTCTTTGTTGATTGGATGTAGTAGCCGCGTTATTTTCTTAGTGTGATTGATGTATGGTATGTTTTGTACATTAGCCTACCAGTCTTAAAGTGTGCACAATTGTTCTTACAGTAGAATATTGTCTGTTAGAATTATAGTGCTTGTTCTTTTCCATATTTATTGATCTCAGACCATATAATGTATATTATAGCTGGCATGTAAAGAATGAAAACAAAATCAAACGCTTTCAATCCAACTTTAGGAGTTTTCTTATCTCAAGCATTAGCACATCAATACTAATCTAGTAACTAAACATCAAGAGATCATTTAGTCATGATTAATGATTAGTTTGTATTTAACTATGTAATACGAGCGTTACGGCACGCGCTTCGCGCGTGAATTGTTTTCCTATAGATTATAGATGGTTAACACATTCAAGAAAAAATGATTTGTACAAATATCTAAACATGCTTTTACATTGAAATAACGTGTAGTTAATTTAAATTTTATTTTTAAGTTGCAACATTTTATTTTTTATTAGTTTGAATTTTATTTATAGTATTAATTAATAAATAATGAGTTTGCAAATTATGTTTATTTGTTATATCATATTTTTTGAAGTATGAAGTTGTTGTCAAGGACAAAATTTATCGGCGTTTTAGCTTCAAGGACGGACCTTCAGTATTTTAGACCGTATGACATTTTTCTTTAGGTATCACTTTTTAGTTCTTAATAGCAGTTTTTAGGTATCAGATTGTAGTAATCGGTAACAGTTTTTAGGTATCAGTTTTTAGATCGGTAGCAGTTTTAAAAGAATGTTTATCCTTATGAATAATTTTGAAAGAATGCTTGTGCTTGTGGTTAAAATATTGAGGTTGTGTCCTTAAGGCTAATAAGTTTGCAATTAGATCCTATTTTTAAGGGATGTTAAAATTTGTTAACATCTGCATAGGGGCATATTTGATAGTTTACGCTGACACTAAAAAAATATGACACCACAGGTGTTACAACTATTAGGAAGTTAATTATTAATTTCAAAGGTGTTTTCTCTGTATTCTATGTCATTATTCACTATTATGAAGCAGGAGAATGTACTGGGGGAAAAAAAAGCCCATTCAAACCATGTTCCAATTTCATTGTTTTGTACATGAAAAACGGTGAACTATTATGTGGGGCCAAAATGTACATCACAAACACAATTAACACATAAATCCAAATGTTTGTTCTTGCTTGATAGTCTGTTATTTCGTAGAATTAAGGAAACATTCACATGGGTTCATATGCCATGCTTGCTCACGGGATTGCTTAGGATACTCTGTTTAGTTAATGACCAATAGATAACCGATCAGACTATCACTTCCGACAATTATATTTGTTTATTTTATTTGCCAACTTGACTGGCAGAAACAAGTCCCATGTATAGTTCATTATTCTCAGTTTGCACAATGATTATTCTTTTTATTCAACTGTTTGATCCTTATAACATTAGGAACCAGAACTCCTAAACAGACATTTTAAAAGACAGTTCAAGACTTATGGCTCTGTTATTAGCGTTATGTCACCCTCTTAAACGTGTTATTAATTATTATATCTTATCTTTTATGTTTGGTGTATAAAATAGAAATACTATCCATTTCATTATTCAAACATTGTAGCATTCTTTTGAATTTCACTTTATCCTGTAGCAGAAGTTACAAGTTAACGAGTTAAGTGGTGTATGTTCACCTATGTAGAACTGACCTATCGAATTGCAAACAGCTAGCTGGCAAATTCCTAGTATAGTACCATGTCGTTTTCCATTCAGACCATACATAATTATCAATAACAATTGATGAATTGAAGTTGTACTGTTGTGTTATTTACTTATCACCCCACATTAGTTTGTATATCAGTCGCAATACTTTTTTCAAAATAAATAAATAAATGTGAATAAATATTCTATTTTGTTATAGCCATGATTCTTGTAATCAAGAAAGCTTTCCAATCCCAAAGTTTATGCACATGCAAAAATTCATAGATATGTATATTATAATGTTCACATGCTAAACATAGTTGCATCTATATAAACAACATGAACACTACAGCATACTTTTTGTAACACATTAGAATTTCAAAAAAATGAGATATGCATCATCAATATTAATCATACTCCTAACACTAATCCCACATGCATTATCAAACAATCGCCATCTTACCCCTTCCAAAGGACTTCTTCCTTGGATAAACCCCCCAAACAACCCCAATAATTGTGCTTTGGATATACTAAATTTAGGGCTATGCCTTGATGCATTGGGCGGTTTAGTCCATGTAGGGTTAGGGGATGCCATACAAAACCACTGCTGCCCTGTAATACAAGGGCTGCTGGAGCTTGAAGCTGCAGTTTGCTTGTGCACTGCAATTAAGTTGAGGGTTCTTAATCTTGATATTTTCATTCCTTTGAGTTTGAAGGTTTTGGTCACTTGTGGCAAGGACCCTCCTCCTGGTTGGATTTGCCCTCTTGATTAATTATTAACCCATTTGTATTAATTGCTAATTACGTTATCATATGTTGTGTTGTTTGAGTTTTGCTTTTGGTGTTGTAGTTTGGATTTGGTTTTTGATTTTTGGGTGTTGTTTTTCTCATTTGATGCATTGCAGTGATTGATTTCATGTATAAGCTTAGATGTACTGTGTTTATGAAAATGCTTGATTAGCATGGATTCCCTAGAACATGAATATGTTACACAACTGCAACTTTTGAAATTTATTGGTATATTTTACTCAATTTATTCTTCTACAACAGCTGAAAAATATACAAACTTTGTATGTATATAGACCATGTCCTATATGAATATGATCAACCAACCATAGATAAAATGAAGAAAGGTTAAAGGATATAATTAGGTTATCCAACTCTAGAAGGTTTTGCTACTCTTGATAGAATTAGAGCTAGACCCACTATTCTATTTTCAGATATAAAAAGACAAGGTGGCATGGTTGTTGTTGTTCATAATTGTGGGAAGAAAAAAGAAAAAAGACACGAAAATATTCTCATGTAATGCATGTTACTATCAAGTCACGGGCTGTTATCTTGAAATTTTGTGAATTTAGCAGTAGAAAATTGACTTTAATGCCCATTATAGATGTTTCTGTACCGATGTTGCTATAAAGGCCTGGGCTTCCAGTCGTTTATTTCTACACATGTGGCACCTTATTCAGCATATGGTCTTACGATACATCTGAATCATTGTACCCACACTGGGCCGGCTCAACCACTTGGGTTGCCCTAGGCAACTCAAAGTACAAAGGGGCAAAACATTTTACAAAAAATCAACTCCAAGGAATAAATTGAAATCAAGACTTACAGCATTGACAAGCTTACCTATAACCACTGCACCTATACATGCTTCACACATACAAAATACAGTACCGTAATTAAAAATGTTGTCCTCACCTTCTACCTCCACCAGTACGCTGCTCCCACCTGGGGGTTGTCCTAGACGGCCGCCTGGCTGGTCTTGCCCTGAAACCGGACCTGTACCCCGACAAGGCCTCGCATAATACGAGTAATGCCTACTTCTAATACTGTTTAATATTTTCGATCGGTCTTATTCTTATTAGTGAACAAACCAGGAATATATTAAAAACTGCATGAAATATACATATTTACATTTTATATTAATTAACATTAGTTCATTAATGGATCATGTGTTTCCAAAATGATCGTATTATGTGTGTTCTTAAGGCTTAAGACATATGGTATTGGCAATGATTATGCATGCACCATCATACATATACATCTACACACACATATACTTACTGTACTAACATTTATCTGTTTTCAACTAACAGAACCCTAAAAGCTCATGAAATTGGAGACGTAGCATAAAATTCCTTATTCAGTGGAAGAAATAAAGTTACAACATACTCTTTTCGGACAACAAATGCACAAAGACATACAACATCAAATACCACACTGGAAATTACAACAGAATGAAGAAAACAAGACTATTAATAAGTACTATGGCAATAACAACGAAGTACTATAATATGAGAAGAATGAAAGGCTCAAAGAGGACACTGAAAGCCATAAGGGAAATTTTTGCCACAAGTGTTCAAGAGAAGGGTAAGGCTGAGAGGGACATTAAGGTTGATAAGGCCAAGGATATTGGCCCTAATGGCGAGGCAGAGGCAGACGGCAGCCTGAAGGTCGACTAGGCCTGAAATCAAAGAGCAGCATTGGGCTGTAGACGATCCACCGATGTTGATGTTGATCAAGCTGAGTACGTTAGCGCATACGCTGAGTTGGAGGGCGTTGATTGGGCATGTGAGTGTGGTGGGTGGGAAGGGTGGGTATGGTGTGGGTGGGAATGGCGGGTACGGTGTAGGGCCGTTTGGGTTGGGAAATGGAGGTCTAGGAATGGGGTACTTGGGGCATTTGGTGCATGATGCTGTGAAGGAGAAGAGGAGAACGTTGAGGATGAGGAAGATGGCAACTGCTGATGATGAGGGTTTTGATCCCATTTTGGCAGTGTGGCGCTGGTGTGTGTGGTGAATTTGGATATGGGGGGTGCGTGGGTTTTTATAGGGGGTTCTCCATTGGTGGTTGAGATATCCTAATTGGGTTTTAGTAAAAAAATAAAAATAAAATAAAAGGAAATTAACAGAATAAGATCCCATTGTTAAAAATATGTTGTCGTGTTTATTCATTTATTTTTATTTTATTGTATGTGTTGCATGGGAGCTAGTTTTGCGATACCTTTTACGAAAAATTTTAAGAGCATTTATTTTAATTGTTAATAATCGAAGAGATTTTAAATAGTTTATATGAAGTGTTAGTTAGCGATTCATGTTTGGTGATTTAATACATATTGGTTTAAGAGTTCTTCATAGAACAGAAGTAATATTGCACGTACATACTTGTATTTATTTTTTAATCTTGGAATATCTCATTTTGATTACTAAATGTATAATTGAAGAAAAATAATATTAGAATCTTTTGGAACATCTTAATTTGTGGAGTTTAAAAATATTATTTAAATTACGATTTTTTAAGCATTTTACGATTGTTAGAAAAAAAAAAAATGAAAAATCTTACGAGCGAAAGTTATCATAATATCTGAAATACCGAACCATTGAAAATCAGATAAAAACTGTAGAAAATAAAACTCTTAAGTCAAGTGATATAAATATCTAAATATACCTTACGTAATTCATCTTTTCGTCTTAATGAGCTTATGATACGAACTTGTTTTTTAGCCCTCAAATTTTGGCAGAAAAATAAATATTGGTCCTATCTATTGGTAGCATATTTACCATATTGAACAAATGTACGTGCCTACTTTGTTCCATACTGAAATGCAACTTGTCATTGTATTGATGTGTTGCAGCTCTTTTTGGGCACTAGAAAATGACCTTAAATGACCATTTTATATAATAATAAATCTGAAAAAAAGGCATATATTTGAACTGGGTCCTGGGGCGTCGCACAGAAAGCCCAGCCCCGACCCGGCCCTACTTCTACAAACTATAGGATGAAATTTGCTTATCAAACATACAACATATGACAATGTTTATTTTCACAACACTTCACAGAACACAGCTCACAATTCCCAAATAATAAGCACAAACGCAAACAACAAGATTAAACATAAATTTTAGAACCCACACAGCTATACTAGCCCAACTTAAGCACACTTAAACCCCTCAGGCACCTTTTTATCACAGTAATTAAGCAAAAGGCTAAGGTCCACCAGCACATTAAGCTTAATCCCCAGAACATTAGCCTTAACCGCCGTACAAAGACACACCGCCGCTTCCAGATCAACCAAGTTTTTAAGCAAAGAGCAGCATGGCTTTTTAGGCACTTTACCAACGTTAAGGTTAATCAAGCCATTAAGCACGTTAGCACAGACACCAAGCTTTAACGTGTCCACTGGACATTTTCCAGTTGATGGGCCGGGTTTGGGCTTTGGGCTTGGAGTCGGGCAAGTGTTGCATGCGCCCGCGTATGAGAAAAAAAGGAGGTTGAAGGCGATGAATATGGCTAGCGATGTGGAATTTTTAGAAGACATGGTTGCTAAAAAAGAGTGTGGGGTGTGTGAGATTTATTATAAGGCGTGTTTTATTGAGTATTTATAGAAGGAATGTGGGTTTATAATGCTTGATTAATGATGAATATGACAAATATTTCATGGAATCGTGGTGTAATTAGCTGGAGGAACATGGTTAAGAATTTATTAAGATTTGGAAATTAGTAACTGATTCGGTGTATCTCATAATGTGCTACGATAACAGGTACTTTATCGGAGAATTAACTTAAAAGGACAAAAATTTGTATGTTTTAGCCGACACAACTTTAATGTTTTAAGCATAAGGACAAACATTCTCGTAAAAATTATTCATAAGGACAACATTCTTTCAAAATTATTCATAAGGACAAACGTTCTTCCAAAACTGCTACCGAACTACAAACTGATACTTAAAAACTGTTGCCGATAATTATAGACTGATACATAAAAACTATTATCAATAACTAAAAACTGATATCTAAAGAAAGCTGTCTTTCAGGCTAAAATGCTAAAGGTCTATTTTTAAGGCTAAAACGTTGAGAAATTGTCCTTGACAATAATTTTCTATACTGTATTTAGGTCTGTAAACGGATACTTTCGGATACAGATAGTGTTATATCCGTATCCGAAACCATTTTCGGATATCGATTATTCGTATCCGCGGATGCGAACAGATATCAGATATTTATCGGATATTTTTCGATCAGTTCACAACCGATAAATCTAAACAAATAAATAGAAAATTTTGATTTATTATAAATTCATTTTTGTACTAAATATATAGAAATAATAAATACATAAAGAAAAATAATTTTAAGTAGTAAAAATTGATTTTTATATACATATTAATTTTTTTTACCGGGATGTAATAGTAAAAGACAATCATTTTATGTACTAACTACATAAAAATTAACTATAATCTTGATAAAAACCGAACGGATAATTATCGGATATGGATATGTCCATATCTTATCTGTATCCGTTTTTCGGATATCAGATAATTTTTCATATTTCGAATACGGATACGGACGAATTTCGGTTTTTTCAGGTACTCATTGACAGCCCTAACTGTATTTATATCGTGTTTTTTGTATTGTTATAAAATTATTAAAAGAAGTTTCGTCTTAGTTGCCGTCTGTTTCTTGTAATAACTGATTCTTGGGCCTGGGCTTTATTTCATATGTATTGGGCTAAGCTAAAGATTTGGGCTTGCCTGAATTTACTCTACTTTGGACTATATACAAATGGATTCAAGTTTTGCGGCATTTGGACTTGTTTATGTACTATTTGTTAGTGCCGTAGTTTATTTAGTGAGTTACCAAAGCCGCGGTATTTAAATGGACCAAATAGAGTGTAATTGGGTCATTTTTTGTACCAGATTTCAAACTAAAATGAAATACAAAATCGTACGAAGCTCAGATGCTATATTAGGATTAATCAAGCTAAAAAAAGAAAGAAGAAGATGAAGAAAAAAACAAATAATCACTAATGTCTATGTCTTTGCTACTAACTAAATTCGTAACAGAAATGATGCATGACTCTTATTTATCATAAAAAACAAAGTATAAAATAAAAGATTAGTCAACAAGATCCAAAATAATAGAAAATATTTCTAAAACAATAAGAAAAATTCTGTGGCATGGTGAAGCCAGAAAAAATTAATTTTTTTATAATATATAATGAGAGTGTCTTGCTATAAAAGTACCTAGAAATGTGCTTTCTAATACGATTTCTAAGGTGCATCATATATAATTAATTTATGTGTAGCATCATATACAATTCATTTATGTGTTACTTAATGCCGAAGAAGATAACTAGGAGATACCACTAACACATAAACACTAATTCTGGTTTATCTTCCTTTATAATAAAAAACCACATGACAATCTCCAAAGAATGAGGAAGTCAGCCAGAGCCACCAAGCAAAACAAAAGCCCACAACAATTTCTTGACCAATCAGGAAGGAAACTTTTAATTTTTCATCTTTTGATGTTTATCTTCCTCCTTAGAATAGTGCTCTTCCTTCGTGGATTAGTATCAAAAATTGAAATTTCGAACAATTTTGATAAAAGAGATTTTGGATTTTAAGGTTTTACATGTTAAAGATTAGACCGAGATGTTTAACATTTGCAAAAAAGTCAAAAAGTTTTGATGATTAGTTACTGAGTGATGAAATAGAAATGGTGTTAAGTAGCATGTTTATTTATTTAAACTTGATTAAAATTTTATATGGTATCAGTAGCACTACAAGAGGAAGGGCTGATTTCCGACGTCAAACAGTGACACCATAGCGATATGCGACGGCGAGGCATTGCTAAATATAAAGATGTCGCTAAAGCGTCACATAGGCATCGCTAATTGACGACGTTTTAGTGACGCCTACAATGCTTTGGCATTCTTTGATAGGCGTCACAAATTCGTTGAAAATTGCTTATGCTTTTACGATGCCTTCATATTTTAGTTACGCCTTAGAAACATTTTTTTATATTTTATTTTTATTTATTATGCGTCATGCAATATGTTTTTAATTTTTTTAACCTACAGACCATTCAGCATAGTTACTCGCCCTCTAAAAACCCTACAGTCACAGTGTTTCATCTACCATTCCAAATTAACATGTGGAAATTTGTGAGAAGGGCATACTAACACACAACTTTGCTTCTGTTTTATTGAAAAATAGGGATGCTTTTTAACAATCTGTAAACGATAAATCAACACCACTAATTATTTTTAACAATCTATAAAGACATTCATACCCTTTGAATAAATATTTTATCACTTAATCAAATCAACACTATTAATTATGAAATTTCTTTGCTAAATCTTGTTAAATATTTTCATTGAAAACTAACTAATAAATTGTTGCTTTACCATGTGAAAATGATCAAATCTTGTTTTAATTTTTCAAAGTTGTCTCGTTTATTTTTTTTTTTGTTAATTTGAATTTTTATTTCTAAGCTGTATCGTTTAATTTTTTTGTTAGTTTGAATTTTTTTCCCGTTATCAATTAATAAAAAGAAAAAATATATAGATAGTTTATTTGTTAGATCATATTTTTAAGCGATATTAAGTTTGATAATATATGTAAAGAGCGTATGAATTTGCAAAAAGGTATATTCGCTATATCGTATTTTTAAGTGATATTAACATTTGTTAATATCTATAGAGAGACGTTTTTGTAAGCTTTCACTTATACTTTGGAACAAAAAATTATAAAAATAGTTTATTGTTTTCTATTTCAACCCATTTTGAATCTAATGTATGATAAAAGAGCAATGCTATATGCATGAATTTAGGATCAAATATGTAGATGTTATTTTTTAGGACCTACAATAGATGGACTGAGTTTAAGAACAAACATGTAGATGTTATTTTTAGGATCAATTAGTGGAGAAATTTGTTAAAGTATTATATATAAAGGGCAATTTTGGAATTTTGCGGTCGGACCAAAAGATTGCGCTTCCAAGCCAATTATTAATAAAGATTATTCAAGCTAAAAGAAAGAAGAAGATGAAGGTGTCTTTGCTACTAACTAAATTCGTAACAGAAATGATACATGACTCTTATTTATCATTAAAAACAAAGTATAAAATAAAAGATTAGTCAACAAGATCCAAAATAATAGAAAATATTTCTAACACAATAAGAAAAATACCGTGGGATGGTGAAGCCAGAAAAACTTAATTTTTTTATAACATATAATGAGAGTGTCTTGCTAAAAGTATCTAGAAATGTGCTTTCTAATACGATTTCTAAGGTGCTTCATATATAACTAATTTATGTGTAGCATCATGTACAATTCATTTTTGTGTTACTTAATGCCAAAGAAGACAACTAGGAGATACCAGAAACACATAACCTTAATTCTGGTTTATCTTCCTTTTTAATAAAAAACCACATGACAATCTCCCAAGAATGAGGAAGTCAGCCAGAGCCACCAAGCAAAACCAAAGCTCACAACAATTTCTTCGCCAACCAGAAAGAAAACTTTTAATTTTTCATTTTTTAATGTTTACCTTCCTCCTTAGAATAGTGCTCTTCTTTCGTGGATTAGTATCTAAAATTGAAATTTCGATCAATTTTGATAAAAGAGATTTTGGATTTAAGGTTTTACATGTTTCAAATTAGACGAGATGTTTAACATTTGAAAAAAGTTGAAAAGTTTTGATGATTAGTTACAGAGTGATGAAATAGAAGTGGTGTTAAGTAGCATGCTTATTTATTACCTGGTATCAGTAGCACTACAAGAGGAAGGACTGATTTTCGACGTCAAATAGTAACGCCATAGCGATATAGCGACGGCGAGACATCGCTAAATATTAAGATGTCGCTAAAGCGTCACATGGGCATCCCTACTTAACGACGTTTTGGTGACGCCTACAATGTTTTAGCATTCTTTGATAAATATCACAAATTCGTTGAAAATTGCTTATGCTTTTACGATGCCTTCATATTTTAGCTACGCCTCAGAAACATTTTTTTTATATTTTATTTTTATTTATTATGCATCATGCAATATGTTTTTAAATTTTTTAACTTACAGACCATTCAGAATAATTACTTGCCCTCTAAAAACCCTATAGTCATAGTATTTGATCTACCATTCTAAATTAACATGTGGAAATTTGTGAGAAGGGCATACTAACACACAGCTTTGCTTCTGTTTTATTGAAAAATAGGGATGCTTTTTAACAATCTGTAAACGATAAATCAACACCACTAATTATTTTTAACAATCTATAAAGACATTCATACCCTTTGAATAAATATTTTATCACTTAATCAAATCAACACTATTAATTATGAAATTTCTTTGCTAAACCTTGTTAAATATTTTCATTGAAAACTAACTAATAACTTGATGCTTTACTATGTGAAAATGATCAAATCTTGTTTTAATTTTTCTTGTTGTAAAAATTATATGATTTTCAATGTATTTTCTTAATTGATTATAATATTTTTCTGGATACAAAACAAAAAAATTCTTAGTTTCATATTTCACTCTGCTTTAGAATGACTTCTAACACAATAATCAAAATTTTATTTGTGATACCGATATTTATCAATATATATGTTTATATGTGTGTGTGTGTGCGCGCGTATGCATACATACATACATACATACATGCATACATGTATGTGTGTATGTGTGTATGCAAACATGCATACATATCTATACGTACATGTAGATACACACACATGTATATATAGATACATACACACATGCGTGCATACATACATGTATATGTGTGTGTATTTTGTGACATGTAATAAAGTGCTCTGATTTAAATATAAAACCGCGTTCATACTTAAATATGTCATTTGGTACAACAGCATATAAGTTAAACTAAAATTTCGTATATATGATAATAACTAGTGTGAAACCGTGCTACGCATACGAAGTATAGTAATAAGTTACTATTTAATGATGAATAACTTTTACTTTAATATCTGTAGTTGCCAAATATGAATTACTTGAGTGAGAATTGAATCTTTATAAGTATATCTGCTATTTGCCTCAAAATAACATGATAATTCAATTTTGTTCAAGCGAGTTAGCACACCTAAGCATCGTTTAATAGTGTTTCTTCATCTATTGTTGATTAACATATTTGATATACCATGTCATAAAAACCGATAAGATGATATTTCAAACATCTAAGGAACAAAATGCATAATAATAGCTTTTTTGTAAATGAAATGGAACCCCGGTAGGGTAAAGAATATATTTTGATAGTTGCCTCCAAATAGTAAAATACTACCTAGTACTTGTTGAATTTACCATCACAATCATTAGTACTTGTTGAATTTACCATGCATCATAACCATTGACTTTGGAAAAGTACAACTTTTCACAACTAAGATCAACCACCAAGTATTTACATAACCAAATATTTGTTGCTCTGTGCAAAGAAAAAATATAAACAGAGAAAATACTGCATATTTGAAGTTTTTTCTTCTAATTTTGCAACGTGCTTTAATGTTTACTGTAAATAAAAATACGGAACAATCAGTAGAACAATTTTTGCATATCTCATAGAGAAAAATAACTCAAGTTTTCATGTTCGCACAATGTAATCACTGTTGAGCACATGGTACTCTTCCTTAAAAGAGTGTGCTCATGTGCCCAATTTATACATCTTTATGTAAACTCCCTTATAATAAAATACAACTTTCAAAGCATAAGACTACCTTACATGCATATGAGAAAACTCTGTAAACAAAATATTTAGAAAAGGGGATCTAGAAAGGAGATACGTAAGAAAGACCCATCTACAATAGGAAAATATCGCCCAATATAAATAATCAACACAAGACTATCTTACTTTGGCAAAATCAAATCAAATGAGCATAAATACGCATGACTGGATATAACACATATTTTATCCTTGAACCACTTTATTAGATAATGCTAAAAGACTATTAATATCAATGTGTCACTCATAATTACATGTGTTTAATTTATGAAGATTACTTCCCCTCTGCGTGCCTAAATAAATGTGCACGTAACATACATAGAAGAATAAAAACTAATAACTAACTATTATAAATTGCCAATAGATAGGTCATTAATATGATAATATTGTTTTTTATGTAACATCCTTTGCCTTATTGCATGATTTTTCCTGGCATCATAATATTACACACAAAAAGAAGCATTTAACATGCTTTAAAGGATGAAATACTCATCTTATTGAAGCAAAAAATTCCCTCACAAAACTTACACCAAGATCGAACCATTGAAACACCTTTCCACCATCAGTTTTTATCCATTCATTGTAACTGCAGATGTGAAATAGATTGCTTAAATCAGTAGTTCAAAGTTTGGCTAATGATTCATTTTTAAAAATATTCTTGTAACTAAAAAAGCACATTAAGTGACTCAAAAGAATAGCTTCCCAACAAAGAATTGAAAAGTTAAGTTAGTGACAAAAAGCCAAAACGGTATATAACATGGTTTGAAGGTGAACCCTGTATATCCATTATCATATTGCTACTAGAAAATACACCATACATATTAATAATAGAAGGATAATTCTTTTATAATTGATCAGATGCATTCAAGTGATATGTGTGAGCTTCTGGCTCATGTTTAAATTATGCCAAATTTCGTGAAATATAATCCAGTTGAAATTGTACCAATTTTTTTCTAAAATAAGCTTATGGCTTTCAATTTTAGAAATAACGCAAAGATATTTTTTAACGTTTTCATTATAGCTCCAATATGGTAGCCATTCATTTGTATATCCTCAAAACTCAACAAATTTCTTTTAAATTTTCTCGAGTATAATGTATTTTAAATTAAGATATATGTATCATTTGGTAATACTATATGGGTTCTTCTAAACTCTTCAATTATATTGCAGATTTGCTATGGTTGAAATTTTTAGCTAATTTTTTTGATAGTTCAGAGAAAAACTTCTGGCTTTTCAAAATCATATAAGCAGTTACACTAGCTAGTAGATATATATTATCACTCAAATATTGGTGGTCCCTACCTTAAGAATTAAAGACAATATAATTAGTAAACTATTAAAATTTGTAAGCATTAAATAAATGCTAATACTTTTCATAAAAATTTAAAATGGACTACTAATTAAAACACAATTCATCTGTACGTTATTTCAATTAGTTTTGAAAGAAAAAAAAACATGAAAGCACCAACTTCTAACTGGTTGAAACGTCAAGTTTAACCACTCTTGTCTAGTGTTTGGAAGTGTGACCATCTTCTAGTGGTTATAACGCTCCTTCAGGGAGTTCTATGAGTAAAGATGATCCTTTTCAATTAGATGTTTTGTTTTAAGATTGTCGTAGATATGATACCTTAAAAATATAAGAGTCTTTGTTTTATCCTATCGAGACATATTATTATCATTTTTAATGGCATTTTCTAAGTATTGAGATCGTAATTGAATGTCAGCATCCAATATCTATGACAAAAAGTTATCTCCTAATAAGTCCAAAGTTTTAAATTCAAGCTTGACTACATTTGTCATATTACCAACTTAAGTGGAAATAAAAACGCATAAGCATCAAAATATCGTTCATGGGTATATAATAAATGCATTTCATAAAGTAAGAACCCATATCTGATAGTAGTTACAGTAAAAAAAATTGCAGCAAAATAGTAAAAGACAACCAAATATAATCTATAAAAGCGACTATACTTTTTTTATTTACATCCTTTTGATAGCTCTAAATCCAATCACATTAATTACATTCATTAATTTCCTTGAAAATGCAAAACTACCCTTGAACATATGGAAAGGCCTTTATATGGATTGATTAGTGGAGAGGGGATTGATTGATGAAGAAAGCATAAGCCATTAGAGAGAGAGGCAGAAGATATATTATTCATTTCTCATTTGAATTAGTGATTTTTAGAACACAATATTACAATGATTCAAACTATTAGTTTCTATTTATAGATCAATGTCAATGTGAATTCATCAAAACCGCATGATAATGTTCAAAACATCTGGTTTGGAACCATATCGAACTTCTGGCTCGAACAAAATATACACACAATTTAAAGTTGTTAAGTTTTATTCCTTAACTATATCTCAAACATCAAATTTCTATGCATTTATTTGGTTTAATAAAATTACCAAATATACAAACAAATCTCTTCTAGAGATATGTTATCATTTCCAAATTTATAAATCTCTTCTAGAGATATTTTATTATCACGACTTCTGGAGTAAACTTATCTCTTCTAAAGATATATATATATATGTATGTATGTATGTATGTATGTATGTATGCACTATTGGAATGTCATATCAATATATAATATTTCTTTTTCATAATTACATAATTACTACCTTTACAGTAGTATAAAATATCTCTGCTGGAGATTTTTGTTGTAACTGCTTTTGAAATGGCATATCAAACTTTAAACGCAGTAACAAAATTAGATGCACCGAATGAAAGTAAGATGTGAGAGATAAAAGCACTACTTCTGGAGTGTAATATTTGGTATACAATACCATATTTAGGGATAAATTATTGTTATTACTTCAAAACTTTTGTATGGTTATTTCTTCAGGGAATATAGTGTTTTCTTTTAAGGAATTGCTATGTAACAAAAATAAAATTCCTATCTAGGATGTTGGATTTTGTAATATAAATATAAATAAATCTCTAAAACATCTCTTCAAGAGACTAATATATACACACACATCCGTAAATAAAAATAGTATAACATATGAATAATCTGTTCTAGAGAATATTAAAATGTATTTGTTCAACTAAATAGCTAGCCATATGTACATAGAAGTAATTTATCAAAACATCAATTTTTTTATGATTAATAAAAATTAGGTCAATTAATTATTTTATAGTACTTACAAACTTCAAGTTTGAGTTATTATAGATTTATCAATGAGTAAGCAACAAAGAGAATAACCAATTACAGTCACTCATTGAAATGCAATTAGACTTTGCATTGTGCAAAACGTGTTAATTGATCATGTATACTTTCTAATAATTGGAAGTAAAAAATTGAGAAAAATAATTTAAACTGACTACAACATATAAACTGAAATGTTACTTGAATTCATAACAAATAATAAACGTCCCTTTCCAAGACTAAATTAATAGTTACTTTTTCAATCCGGTGATGTTTGAAATATCGTATAACATAATATCTTTAGGATATTTGGTTAATATAATGTAAATGTGAAGAGATAAGGTAAACAATAACTCATTTGGAGATTTTTGTAATCTCTTGAATGCAACATCATTATCTCATATAAAGATTTATTAATTTCCTTTAACTTCTTCAAGAAGTACAAACTTATCATTTTTACACAATTTCAATAGAGCTCCTGGCTTCTAATTCATGAACTTCAAGTTCATTAGTTTGTTATGAACTTCAGGTTCTCAAATCTTGTGTAAACTTCTCCCTTTTTTTGAAGCTTGTACATTTTGGCAAATTAAAAAAAATACTGATAAGAATTCAAACTTGTAAACTTTATCAGAAAGTACTTTCATAATTCAAGACTTCAGATCTTGGACCTTGAGATATACAACTTCTATTAAAATAATTTCTTTGCACAACTTCATGTTGTTGTCAAAACGTATTTCCATTTGACGATTAAATTTTCTGATCCTGTTTTTTTAGTTAGAATTTCTAGTTCTTTATTTTGAGGAAACTTGTAATTCACCAATTTATGGAAACTCAACCTTTTATCATTATAGAAACTACAGGTTCTCAATTCTTATTTCCTTTTCTCTTTTTTCAAGGAAATATTGGAAGATATTAAGCTTATCATGTAAGCTTTTACTAATGTTTCCATTCACTTCAGATGTGCTAAATCAAACTCAATGTTAGATCTAAACTTAATACGATCTCAAAGATATATTATTTTTATATTTGTTTCTCTAAGAAACAATAAAATATTTCTTCTGGAAATATAAATCATATAAAATAATATTCAAAGCCTTCATCAAATCTAAATCAAATCAAAAGGTTTTTAAAATGAAAACTCCATTTACCAACCATGTTTGATTTCTCAAATCCATGTTCAAACTAAATACAATCAAATTCAATAAATTTGCTTGAATCAACAATATCAAATTTTGTCAAGTTCAAACTTGCATTCCAAAATAAATGAACTCAAAAACATAAAAATATGCATGATGTTGAGACCTACAATATAATAAGATCAGAAAAATGAAAACAACAAAAAATTAGATCTGAAATATAATAACTAATAAAATAAGAATGAGATCTCAAGTTTAGATCTATATAAGATCTAAAATTATAAGAATAATATAATAAAATCTAAAAGATAGGACAATAGATTTAGATCTGAAGAAGTAGATCTAGAATGGAATGAGATATAAAAAAAAAAAGAAAAAAATGATTTGGAAGATAAGATCAATCAGATCAAAAAAATGACTTGCCGTTTTGATATCTATAATTGGATCTGGAAAAGAATAGATCTGATTTCATGGATTATCACAATTGTAGATCTATAATTTTTTTTATAGAGTTCGTACTGATAACGTGTTATAAACTAAAAGAAGATAAGAAGCCACTAGAAAAGAGGAGAAAATGTTATTCACACTGATATCATTATACAGAGATTGATTTTTCCAATTACATTACATAGGCTCCTTTATATATAAGCCTTAGAGCATGAGATTGAACATATCCCATGGTGTAGGACTAAATAGAAAAACAAAAAAGCATATTCACTTTTATATTTTGTTGAGATTAGTCCCACATCGGGGAATTTACAATATGAATTCTGCATAAATACTAATAGACTTTCCATCACATTAACCAATTGATTTTGTGATAATATGTAGTTCTCTAACATGGTATCAGAGCGAGTTTAATTACGTCACACGTCACCCTCAATGAATGTCCACATGTTTGGATGATCTTACCCAACATGTGCGGGGGCGTGTTGCGATTGGTCCCACATCGGGGAATTTTAACATATTTACATATATTATGACAAAACAGAGAAAATACTGCATAATTTAAGTTTTTTCTTCTAATTTTGCAACGTGCTTTAATGTTTAGTGTAAACAAAAATATCAAACGATAAGTAGAACAATTTTTGCATATCTCACAGAGAAAAACAACTCATGTTTTCATATTCGCACAATGTATTCACTGTTGAACACATGGTACTCTTCCTTAATAGAGTGTGCCCGTGTGCCCAATTTATACGACTTTATGGAAACTACCTCATAATAAAATACAACTTTCAAAGCATAAGATTACCTTGCATGCACATGAGAAAACTCTGTAAACAAAATATTTAGGAAAGGGGATCTAGAAAGTAGATACATAAGAAAGACCCATCTATAATAGGAAATTACCGCCCGATATAAATAATCAACACAAGACTATCTTACTTTGGCAAAATTAAACCAAATGAGCATAAATACGCATGACTGGATGTAACACATTTAATCCTTGAATCACTTTATTAGATAATGCTAAAAGACTATTAATATCATTGTGTCACTCATAATTACATATGTTTAATTTATGAAGATTATTTTCCCTTAGCGTGCATAAATAAATGTGTACGTAACATACATAGAAGAAGAAAAACTAATTACTAACTATTATAAATTGCCAATAGATAGGTCATTAATATGATAATATTGTTTTTTATGTAACATGCCTTTGCCTTATTGCATGATTTTTCCTAGCATCACAATACTACACACAAAAAAGAAGCATTTAACATGCTTTGAGGATGAAGTACTCATCTTGTTGAAGAAAAAAAATTCCCTCACAGCACATACACTAAGATCGAACCATTGAAACACCTTTCCACCATCAGTTTTTATCCATTCATTGCAACTGCAGATGTAAAATAGATTGCTTAAATCAGTAATTCAAAGTTGGCTAATGTTTCATTTATAAAAATATTCTTGCAACTTAGAAAGCACATTAAGTGACTCAAAAGAATATCTTCCCAAAAAGGAATTGAAAAGTTAAGTTGATGACAACAAACCAGAATGGTATATAATATGGTTTGAAGGTGAACCCTGTATATCCATATTGGAGGAGATTTATAAAAGAGGTGCATGTGTCTAAAATATAACATGTAACAAGATTGCAAAACATTTGTGCACATTACGCTTCATTTTGTGTATGAAACATGCATACGTTAGGCTTTTAAGCCAGGCTAAAGAGAAAACAAAAGGTGGATGTTTACTATTTTCCATTGCATGAACGGAACGATCAACAATTGAAATTTAAAAAGACACAGTAAATATGATATTGTAGGAATGCGAGTACATTAATGAATGATACATGCATTCAAAAAAAATTCGAGCATAAAAGAGTATTTTCATAGATTTTCACAACAATAGAGAACAGTAATATTTATATGTTTAAGATTTTGTATACATGCATTAATATTTCTTTGTGGATTAGCATCTAAAATTGAAATTTTGATCATTTCTGATAAAAGATATTTTCGATTTTAAGGTTTTACATGTTTAAGATTAGACCAAGATGTTTAACATTTACGAAAAAGTCAAAAAAAAAATGATTAACCAATGAGTGATGAAATAGAAGTGGTGGTAAGTAGCATGTTTATTTATTAAACTTGATTAAAATTTTATATAGTATTAGTTACATTACAATAGGGAGGGCTGATTTCTGATGTCAATTAGTGACGGCATTGCGGCAAGATGATGACTAGGTGTCGCTAAATTTGAAAATGTCGCTAAAGCAATAGATAGACATCGCTAATTAATGACGTTTTGGTGACGTCTACAATGTTTTCACGTTCTTCATACGCATTCACAATTCGTTGTAAATTACTTATGCCTTTGTAACGCCTTCATATTTTAGCTGCGCCCTAGCAACGTTTTTTATATTTATGTGTTTATTTATTATGTATCATGTGATATTCCTTTAGTTTTTTTAACCTCGGGTTATTCAATACATTACTCGTCCTCTAAAAACCCTATATCCATAGTATTTCTTCTATCATCACAAATTAACATAAGTTTCAAAAATGATATCTCGCCAATTCAAAAACCCTAGCCACCATGATTGCCTTGCACGCATCGATTTTCAATTCACGTTGATTTCAAGATCGATAACGAAGGAACCACCAAATCTCACAGAAATAACTCGATTAGGTATTGATTAGATTTACCGAGTGATATTTATCGTTTTACTTCTTATCTTAAAAGTTGCACCGATTTAGATTTAATACTATTTATTATCTCAATCTTGCTATTTTGTTTCACGTGATTCTTTGAACGCTAATTAATCATTTGGTCATCGAGCTCTAATGCCAAAAAAACAAATTAGCCTGATATTTTTAAAAAGTGAAATAGAACATATGCGACTTGCAAGGAATTTATATAGGTAGCCTGATATTAATTTATCTATTTTTTTTTCCTTTTTGAAATTTAATTTCCTAATCTACTAAAGATTTTCTGCTAGTTGGCATATGATTTAATAAAAAGTTTAAGACCTAATACCAATATAGGAATTTTTTATAGGTGAAATTATTATCAAAATGTGATAGATGAAATATTAATCTCTCACTAAGTCTGTTTCCAATTGAAGTTTTTTGTGTTAGCTTTTATGAATTTTGCTAATCCGTGTCAAGTGGAACTATTTTTTGCTTTACTTGTTTTGAATTACTTATTTAGGTGTAGTGAACGATATAATGTTATTTTCACCAAAATATTTTCTTGTTTTGTATATACCTTCTATTGTTTCCCTAGCTTAAATTTGCACTAATCAGTTACACATGCATACCCCCAAAAGTATGTAGCTAAGTACTTGAAATATTATTAACATACTATGATACTACTATATGATAATCCACCCACCCACCATATTTCAATTTCATCTCTTTTTAGTCTCAATCAATTGAAACTTTTCAAAGAGCGGTTAGGAATTTTAGCAAGGAGCAGAGAATGGTTATATTACAAAATACATCACCATGTCAAAATCTAATTAATGGGACTAGAGGAATATAGAAAGTTAAAGACATGCTCCTAATGTTAATTGAAATTTCGTATCAAGTTATTTTTTTGTGTGCCTTTTTTGGGAATATCCCATGTTTCAACCATAGCACAACTCAATACAAACATAATTATGATTAAACCATGGACTCAGTTCTTGAATTGGCCAAGTTAGTAGAGATGTACCTAAAGAATTAGCCTTTTTTTACTACTGATAGAGAGTTAGAATTATGTATAAATTAACGCCAAGAATCACTCCAATACTGAAAGTACGTAGGATGCAAGTTAGCACCTATCGTAATGGAAAATTTGAAAGTTGAAACATCGACTATTGTACCTAACATCTATAATATTAAGCGCTAGTTCTTCAGTAAAACAGAAGTGGTTGGATAGTGAAGTAAATTTTGGTAAAATTTAAGTGCAAAATGCAGACTAATAATTGATTAGTCAGTTATTAGTTAATTCGTTTGAAATAATATAATTGATTTTCTTGTTATAGATGCATCATCTTGCAAATGAGGAATAAGAATAAGAAGCATGGATGCATATCTACAGAGGCATGGAATCGACTTAAGGCTCATTGGGAGCGGGAGGATGTGAAACAATGAGTACCCCAAAACTCTACGAATCGCCATACCAATCCCAAAGTTCAAACTGGTGGTTGTTGATCGATTGCAGTGCAAAAATGATTTGGTAATTTTTTATTTTATTTTGGAATGGTAATTAGTCGACAAAATATCTGATAATATAACTATTTTTTAATTAGTGGAGTATCTGCGAGAGACTACATGTATGGAGGTGTACAAACAGATGCGTTGTGTCACCCCATCCTATGGTTTAAAAAATCGTTGTATTGACCAACCATCCACTGTATTTGCTGTAAGTTATGGCATTGATTAAATATTCTAACATGTATAATGTATTATAAAATGCTAAATATGATATATACACATAGGAAAAGTACGATACCGAGTTACGGTATAAAGTCAAGGATATCACGCAAGAAGAAGAAGATCATATATTTGACAAGCTCATCTCAAATGAAGAAACAAGATTGAGTAGAAGATGGACTCATAGGCCTGATTCCCATAGTACGAAATTTATCTATAACATTTGATTTCAAGTGGTTAAACAGATAATGATCATGTATAAAAACTTGAACGGTGGAGTATAAACTAATAAGAGAAAATTTTACTTTGTAATCATTTCCTTTAGCAGTTACACTTTTAAACAATATTGAATATTGCACAAACACAATAGTAACATAACACAGGAGCACAAACCTAAACAATCCATGAAAACTGGGCCATGAATAGAAGAATTTAGATGGATGATTTCATTATTTTTGATTTCCACAAAAAATATATAAAATGACCGTACATTGTCTAAATGGTGGGATTGATAATAGATTTGAACCAACTTAAAGAGTTGTCATATAAGTTTATCTAAAGTCTCAAATTAAAACTAGTGCAATGAAAAAATAGAAGGAAATAGAAATATTTATTTTAATTGTTAACCTTAAAGATAGAAAGAAGCTAAAAGTTCCGAAATTTTTAATCTTATCAACAATGTTTTATTTCATTCTGAAAAGTTGAGGGCAGAAATATCAAAAGGCAATTTTGTAGGGATAAACAAGATTGAGGTGAATCATTTATCCACATACGTAAACAATTTCATATGTTTATGTATGTATGTATGTATGTGTGTGTATATACACGAAAAGGCATTGATCAAATTGGATGGCAGAAACCATTAATCAAATTGCCAACTAACTTATGGACAAAATAAACTTTATCGGTTTTTCCTTAAAAAATTGAATATGGTGGTATGACTTTATATTCTATTGTTAACCATAAAATATTCTCAAGAAAAAAGCATGAAAGAAGGAGCATGTGGGCGTTGGTAAAGATCAGAAAGCATCAAAATGGTCTGCTTAAACAAGGCTTTCGACAAAGAGATAAAAACTACCTTAGCAATATCTTTCAAAAAGGTCCAAAAGCTGTTTCGACAACATCAAAAGAGACCTTTCTACTAAGTTGGGGGATACCTTTTGAAGCCAACATGCAATGCATTTCCTACACATGCATTAAACCATTTGAAACATTTGATTTCATCTCAATATATACATGTCGGAAAAGAACCTTTAGCCGAATTAACTCTACAGCCTTTCAAAATGGTCAAAACCACTTTCACCTGTTGAGGAAGTGCTATACATCTATTGCCACAAGAGCATAAGGTTCCGAATTAATCAGACCAGAAGCTTTCGAAGTCATTCCAAGTCAACTTAGACGGCACATCAACATACAAGACAAGGGCACATTAATAGACCTTTCGACAAGGACGAAAGCTATCAAACTAAACCTTTCAACAAGATCGAAAGGAAACAAACCAAAAAAAGAGGCCTAACCACAAGCAGCAACAAAAGAATGACTAAAACACCTTCGACTAGGTTGAAAGGTATAGCTCAGTGGACATTCAAAAAAGCAAAGAGGAAGGCCTTTCAACAATGTCGGTTAGCATTGGGGCGAAAGGTCCAAACCCATGCCAATAAATATCACCCCAAGGGGCAGTGATAAGGGATCCAAATTTCTTCCACCCTTCACTTGTATGTTTTCTTAAACTTGAAATACTCTAATTCTCAATTCAAATTGGGGATTTGGTCAATTTGTACAATTGTGTTCAAATAAAGGAGGATTATGAAGATAATATTTAATTAGCACCTCAAATTTTCTTAATTTTTCATGAATATGTCTACCTGCGGTAAAACTAATTGAAAGGTCCCCCTTTCGACTTTGTCGAAGCCTTTAGTTCTCAAATTTCCTTGAGGCCTCAACTCAAATCCATTAAGCTACAAGCGTTACCACTTTCGACTGAGTCGAATCCATTCCAGCTCCAATATTTCCAAAAATTGTTAAAATCTTCACACAAATTCCCTAGTCTAAGTCGAAAGGTGGTTTTGATATTGTTTACAGTAAACTCATTCAAAAGGTACCATCAGAAGGTAGTTTACCCTCTCGACTGTTTCGAAAGGTCTCAAAGACAAGTTTTAATCACTTTTACTCATTTAAAAATCTCAAACAAGCTTCTTTTATTCGAAAGGAGGTTTGGCAAGCATTATTCGTACTTCAACTTCAAATTTGGGGTATTGACAAGTTTTCTTGTCAACATATTTGGCGTTAGAAGGAGGGCTTGAACCTCCGATGTCTAACAACTTTTATCCCCGATCAATTGCATTAAGACCTTCATATAAAATAGGAATATGGTAGGAGTAACGAGTAATAACATCAATCCAAGCGAAGAGGCTGCTTCATAGTTAGTTTTGAAAGATGGCATGGTCCCAAATTTTAACTTAAGGAATACAGGAGTTAGACAACCCTCGACCCTAGAAAAATTGGAAAGCAATATAATCAAGGTCTTGAATCAACGATCATAAATGATAACAACACAAGAACATTTTGATTGAGCTCCAACCCGAGAATCAATAAATATTATGGAAATGGAGGATGAAGTGCAACCTCCAAATGAGATAGAAGATCAAGAGTTAAACCAAGAAAGTCGAGTAAAAAGATCTCTCGAGCAATCAAATATAGTCCAAGGAAACAACAAGGGTAGTCACGGAAATGAAATTGACGGAGAAAGCGTCCAACACAAAATAATGATGAATACGCTTGGAGAAAAAGAAATTTTTTGATCTAGAGGAATAGGTTATTCTTCAAAAGGTCCCATTTTCCGAAGAAATAATGACAACAAATCTTCCACCACACATCCAAATTCCTTCGCTAAAGTATGATGGAACAACTGATCCAGATGACCATCTTGTTGTCTTCGAAAATTGGATAAACTTATAGAATGCTCCAGAGGCAGTTCGCTATAAACTCTTTCCCAAACTTTTTAAGGAGCATCTATCAAATGGTATAGGAGTTACCGAATGGAAACCAACTATTCTTAGGAACAATTTATGTTCGGACGGCTAAAGTTCTATCGAGTTAGAAAATAGCCGAACGAATTTCGAAATAAAAATAACCGCAAGCGCACGGTGTACTATTGATGTACGTGGTGAGTACGGGTCGATCCGTAGGGAATTGTTGATTTTAAAATTTTCTATTCAATCAAATTAACCAAAGTTGAAAAGTGTGAAGCTAAAATTGTAGAAAAATAACAAAAAAAAAGTGATAAAAATATGAGAGTTAAATGACAATTTAGAGATAATTCCACTCTCTAGATCATGTAGTTCAACAAATTATGATCTCTCTTTTTTGGTCATAAGTGAATTTAAATGATGTGTTTATCACAAGTATGGCTTATTTTTGCTATTAATTAGCTCAACATAAGCCATCAAATTATAACACAACCTTTAAACCACTTACTAACTCTCATAAAAATGACAACAAAGTTAAAAATGAAATCTTTTTTAAGTATGGTCTGTTAACTATTAATTAGGAATATAGACCAACAAATTTTAATTTCAAACCATTTTCTTATGCCATAACCATATTTTGATGAAGAGACATCCGCGTTAGTGATTATTTAAGCATAGCCTATTTGGTGTCAACAATATAGGCTATCAAATTCAAAACAAAAACAACAAATTAAACCACTTCAAGCATTGTCATTAAGCACAAAAAGAGAGTTATAATTATCAAAATGTTGAAGCTACATGATTAGAGGCTTCATAACCCATAAATTGAAGGGATTAGCCTCTCATATTTGTTATTAAAACAACAAATATAACTTGCAACATGAAAGAAAAAAAGGAAAAAGGGAGCAAAGTAAAGAAAAAAACTATTCTACTTGCATAAAAAATAAATCTACACTACTAACATGAAAGTAAATAAACAAAAGAAGCATGTAAAAGAAAGAGAGCACTAATTAACAAGCATAGAAAAAAATAAAAGTTACATGAAAATAAAAATGGCTAAGTAGCTATGGAAAAGAAAGAAGAGAGCTTGGTTTAATTTTGAGCCTAAAACTAACTAAAGAGAGACTAAGTGAGAGTAAGAGATTACATGAAACATATCGGTATTTATACATGTATGAAACCCTAATTCATATTTTTAGCGAATGCCCAAAATGCCCATGAGGTAGTGTGACCACCAAGTAATCATTAGCATGTCATAATCCCCATTTAAGTGTACATGAAGTCATTAATTCCATAAGCATGTGCATTAGCCTCTAATTTGTACATTAAGGTGGTGGGTAGGTGGGGTTCTCCGTGTTCTTCACTTTGAATTATTTCCATCTTCATTCCTTTGTAATTATTTTGTGCATGCACGTGTCTTCATGTACCCACTCGCATTAGAGATCAAATTCCTACACAAATATGTATAAACTTCCAATTAGTTTTTCTCAAAGAAATATACACACACAAATGACTGTTTTGCCCCTGTATGAAGATGGATATGTGATAATTTGGAATTAATATGGATTTTTGGTTAAACAAGTTAAAATACCAAATATGATCATTTATTTAATTTAAATAGATTAAATATGGTGGTAACATTTACGTGCACATCAAATACCCCCACACTTATCTTTTTATTCGTCCTCGAATAAAGAAAAAACTAAGATAAATCCATTTTCGTGGGGAGCATGATTGCATTGAGCGTATGCAACAAGCCGTTAAACCTCTGGGTGTCCCCAGTAGGACGAGTGTTGTCTCATGAGGGTTTTCAGCGGATACTACCCACAAAATCCAAATGCAGAATGAAAATATTTACAAAATGCAAGATTTATTTACAAAGATGTGAATGCAAATTTTTGAAAATATTTACAAATGAAAGATTTACTTTTAAATTGACACAAATATGTTAAGTATATGTTTCAGTCATTATCTTGAAAATTTATGTAATTTACTCGTTAAAATTTCCAATAAAAATCAAGTTATCATAACAAATAGACAATAGTTTAACTTGTTGTTTCCGATTGACAACAAAGTGTAATTATAAAATGGATCCTTAGTTGATTATCAAAGTTTATCAAAGTGGTATATTCATTTCTTTTCAATAACAAGTCAAATCAAATAAGTTAAAATAGTGCTTGGATTTCATTTTCTTACTCTCTCTTATTTTTATATTTTTTTTGAAAATTTTATTGATATTTACAATATTTACATATTCCTAACTCAGATAAACTAAGGCCAGATATATTACCCATGCACTGCCTTGCGGACTTATGTGAGGGGAATATAGAGCGTGGCGAGTGAACACACGAGTGTGAACACCTATTGACTGTAGGCATTATTCAAAAGAATTTTTTTCTTATATATACACCTAGCTCAGATAAACTAAGACCAGTTATACCGATCGTGCACTGCCTTTCGGGCTTAAGTGAGAAAGGTATAGAGCATGACGAGTGTATACACAAGTGTGTACAACTGTCGACCGTAGGTGTTAATAGAAAATATTTACATATATAAAAATGTTTTATTTTTTTAATTTTTTTTTGAAAGAGAGATTTTTGCAAAATAATATTAGCACCACTTAACTTAGAAGACAAAAAAAATTGTTATATCCTTTACTTAAGATCAACCACTTTTTAAAACAAAGATTTTCAATTAGGATATATTCATAATTATCATGTATGAACCTTTCTATATACTAGTTAAACTATCATTATTTATAATCAAACTTTATTTTTATTTTTTGTTCAGACAAATAAATTTTCAAAATTTTTAATTTAATAAACCAAAACAATATATTTATCCTATAGTGTTTGTTTAAAAATAAATCAAAAATGCTTAAATAAAATTATTTTTTTGAGGTTTTTTTGCAAAGAAAAAGTAAAAATAAATCATGAAAAATCGAAAATGAAGATGAGTCTCCCCCCACACTTGATTTTGACCGTGTCCCCACAGTCAACCCAAGTGGAAGGAGAAAAATAAAAACATAACCTTTATTTAAACGAAAATGAAAAGATGATTATTTACGTGACATCAGAAAGTATGCCGTTAAAAAGTAAATGAAACGGTCTTCCAAAGAGCGATTCATTTGTCTCGACAAGTATGCGGGACATACCTTAAGCTCGAGAACCAAACCGTAAAAGATTTCGAAATTGAATGTTGATTTGGAAAAACGAAAGTTGTTTTATTGAAAATCATACAAGTTGTTTTATTTTCAATGATTTTTGGGGTAGATGGAAAAATTGGTTAAAGTTCAACTTCTTCCAAATTACCGATTTCAAAATCAAAATGGTGACCAAAATTTTCCACTTCAGAATTTAACAACTCGTTTTCAAAAATTCCATAAAACTCATATTCGTTAAATTCAACTTCCTTTGTTGGATTATCAACAACTTCATCGCGTAAATCGAGTTTAAAATTCAAAGTTGTCGTATTCAAATTTTCAAAAAAGGAAGATCGAAGTTTAAATCAAGTTTCGCACCCTCAAAAGAATTGAAATCCAACTTAATTACCATATTTTCAACAACTTGATTAAGATCGTCATTATCAATTTCAAAAGTTGTTATTTGAAAAGCAATGATCTGGGTAAAAGATGGTTTAATGTTTGACTCGTTACACATTGAAATTTGATTTTGTTTCTCACGAAAATTTTCCAATGTTTTAATCAACAAATTCGTGTGATCATCGTAAATTTCATTAATTTGCTCAACAAAGTCAAATTTGTAATTATTAACTTGAGAACAAGAACTGTCAATTTGATAAACAGTAGATTATTATTTGATTCTTCGCAAGTTGAGATTTGATTATGATTTTCATGAAAAGTTTTGTATTTTTCAAGTAATAAATCCCCGTTATCTTTTTCCATTTGGTCAACAAAATCAAGTTCATGATTATTAATTTGACAATTTTCATTTTGAATTTGTTGATAACCAAAGTTTTCAATCGTATCGTTATTGAAACTATTCCTATTGCCAAAATTATTTGAAAATTGGTTCCATTTTCATCTTGATTTTAAATTCATTTTGAAGCTCGAAGTTGAATTGGCATGGGTTACACTTGAAACCATTTGAATTTTGAAGTGAATTCAAATTTTGATTATTTTGGCTTGAACTATTACAAAAAATGAGTTGTACAAATCGTTTATACATTGATTTTGTTGTGTAGAGAGTTCAAGTAAAGATGAAATGCTATTTTCGAGATTTGAGGGTTGATCATCGTTTTGAAAACTTTGCTGTTCAAAATTTGAATCGTTTATATAATGGCTGTCGTTAAAATATCCATACGAATTTGGAGTGAAATCATATGGATTATATTGATTTTCACAACCATTGTAAAATTCAAGTGAATATGAAAATATGGACATTTTCAAGAATGTTTTTGGTTTTTTTTATAAAAGAAAATTATTTACAATAGAATTTATTTTTTAAAATGGAAAACTGATTTTTGTTTTTTTTGAAAAGATTTTGTATATTTTTTTTGGATTTTTGATTTTCCAAAAAAAAACTAAGTGTATTTTTTTTTGAATATTTGTAATTTTGATTTGAAAATTTTCAAAGGAAAAGGAAAAAAAACTAAGCTAAGGAATATTTATAATTTTTTTAGTTTTGGATTTTTAGTTTTTTTTTAAATATGCATGAACTGATGCAACTAAATGAATGCAGTGGTTAATTACAAATAATTTATCCTAAGTTAACCTAAAATTGTATAATCGCACATTGTCTTAGATAAATAAGATAGTTCCCAGCCAGGTAACAGACAGGATTTATCGGTGCGCCACGAATCACCGTAGCAATGCAGTCGAAGGTTTAAGCACCTTCAGAAAAACAATTCAGTATAATAATTACGAATCACCGTAATATTTATAACTGATTATTGCTCTGCCTTAGCATGGATACCAAGAAATTAAATTGTTCGAAGAAAACAAATCGTCAATATACAATTAAGAGTTATCGATGTCTAACCGTTATTATTAATCAAAATTTAGAATGAAGTGCAAAAATTAAACGTGTATTAACAATGCAACTATGAATGGATTTTTTTTTTATTTTTTTATAAAATCCAAGCAAACAACAATGGAATTCAAATAAAATTATAGATGAAAGCGATAATTTTTTTTATAAGAAAGCAAACAATTTATTTTTGGCAGCAGAGCGAAGCAACCAATTCTTCTAATCTGCTTTGGCAATCTGCAAATAAAACAAACACACACACACACATACATATTTTTTTTGTCTTAAAGAGAGAAAGGAAATTAAAAACAAAACAAACTAAACCAAAAACAGTTGAAAACAAATTTTATTTTATTTTATTTTAATAAGAGTGGATCTTATAACAATTTAAACCAACACCGACTAAAACAAAACTTTTTTTAAGGATAAAGTAAATTAAACAAAACTAAGACAAATTACAAAAACAAAACAAAATAAAAAATTAAAAGAAATGCTTAAACACCAATGCACTGCCCCGGCCCAGTCTAAACAAAGCAACAAAGAAAAATATCCAATTCAACTTTACGAATTCACAATTGCCAGCAACAAAAATTCAAATTCTCTAATCCATGAATTTTTTTACTTCCTAGAAATCAAATCTTAATTTTCTTTCACAAATCACTTCATAAATCTTCAAATTTTGAAACCGCTTGGGCTCCTTTTCATGGTTTTGGTCACGAGTCTAGATTGAAATATCTGATTGAGATTGAATTTGGTTTGTTGACTTCGGTTGGTGTGGTCACGAATTGGGAAAATGTGCTCTGGTGGTGAAGTTCGATTGGGGAAGTTTAGAATTTGAGTAGTAGTGGATTGGGTTGCGAGTCGTGAAGGAATTGCAGGGATTCGAGGGCGATTGGCAACCAGTGATGATAGGAGTTTCTGGTGAAGTAGTTGAAGTCGCGGTGATCGTTGTAACTCGAGGTGTTCGTGGAAGATTGTTGAAGGCTGTTTGACTGATGGTTTGTGAAGAGGATGGTTTGTGAAGAAGCACGTGATGTTTGAACAGGGGATGGAAGGATGTGAAGTAGGGTTGGTGAGCAGTAGAAGTTGATAGAAAAGCAGGGTTGGGGTTTCGGTCTGGAATGATGGTTTAGAACAAATGAAGATGGAAGAGGCAAATGTAAGGAAGTGGTATTTCAGATGATAGTAAATATACAAGGATGATTGTGGTTGATTTGTTGAAATGGAGATGGTGATGTTGTTTGTAGCAGTGGATAATGGGTGGGGGCGAATGTTTGTAGTGGCAGCAGTAAATCGGTGAAGGCAGTGGCATGAAGGGGAGGACTAGAGTTTGTCTGCACTTGTGTTGATGAAATGGTTTGTAGAGTAGTGCTCGGGGATGTTGGTTGAAGCAGTAAGAAGTGGTGGCTGGTGAAGTCAGAGAAGCAAGTTTGAAGTATGTTTTATGCAAGGGTGGAGCAGTTTGCATAGTTTTTGTGTGAAATGTTGAAGAGTATTGTAAGGTAGTTTGATGGTGGTCGTGGTGGAGTTACGGTTGCAAAGCAGTAAGGTGATGGTGGTACGGTCAGTTGGTTGGCTGTTGTCGCCAGAGAGGGTTGTGTGGTCAGAAGACAGTAAGAAGTGGCTGCAACAGTGCACAGTTGAAAAGAGGCAGAAATATGCACGGTTTTGCAGTTTTGTTGTTTTTTCCCTTGTAAATGTATATAAAAAAGGAAAGAAAAATGTAAATGTAACAATGAAAATTCAAATGTGAATAAATTTTCTACAAATTGTGTTTTTTTTCAAATATGCAAATGCAATTGAACAAAACAACTAGAAAACAACAACAAACACTCAATTAAAATTACACACAAACACGCTATTTTTTTTAAATAAACACACACAAAGAAAATCACACAAAAATCAAACAAAGTAATTCGAAGAATAGAAAATCAAAATCGAAACAAATTCCCCAACAACGGCGCCAGAAGCTTGTTCGGACGGTTAAAGTTCTATCGAGTTAGAAAATAGCCGAACGAATTTCGAAATAAAAATAACCACAAGCGCATGGCGTACTATTGAAGTACGTGGTGAGTACGGGTAGATCCATAGAGAATTGTTGATTTTAAAATTTTCTATTCAATCAAATTAACCAAAGTTGAAAAGTGTGAAGCTAAAATTGTAGAAAAATGACAAAAAGAAAGTAATAAAAATATGAGAGTTAAACGACAATTTAGAGATAATTCCACCCTCTATATCATGTAGTTCAACAAATTATGAAATTATGATCTCTTTTTTTTGGTCATAAGTGTATTTAAATGATGTGTCTATCATAAGTATGGCTCATTTGTGCTATTAATTAGCTCAACATAAGCCATCAAATTATAACACAACCTTTAAACCACTTACTAACTCTCATAAAAATGATAAAAAAGTTAAAAATGAAATCTATTTTAAGTATGGTCTATTAACTATTAATTAGGAATATAGCTCATCAAATTTGAATTTTAAATCAATTTCTTATACCATAATCATATTTTGATGAAGAGGCATCTGTATTGGTGATTGTTTAAGCATAGCCTATTTGGTATCAACAATATGTGCTATCAAATTCAAAACAAAAACAATAAATTAAACCACTTTAAGCGTTGTCATTAAGCACAAAAAGAGAGCTATAATTATCAAAATGTTGAAGCTACATGATTAGAGGCTTCATTACCCCTAAATTTAAGGGATTAGCCTCTTAAATTTGTTATCAAAACAACAAATATAGCTTGCAACATGAAAGAAAAAAAAGGAAAAAGAGAGCAAAGAAAAAAACTATTCTACTTGCATGAAAAATAAATCTACACTACTAACATGAAAGTAAATAAACAAAGAAGCATGTAAAAGAAAGAGAGTACTAATTAACACTGCATAAAAAAATGAAAGCTACATGAAAATAAAAATGGCTAAGTAGCCATGGAAAAGAAAGAAGAGAGCTTGGTTTAATTTTGAGCCTAAATCTAACTAAAGAGAGACTAAGTGGGAGTAAGAGATTACATGCAACATATGGGTATTTATACATGTATGAAACCCTAATTCATATTTTTTTTGGAATGCCCAAAATGCCCATGAGGTAGTGTGGCCATTAAGTAATCATTAGCATGTCATAATCCCTATTTAAGTGTACATGAAGTCATTAATTTCATTAGCATGTGCCTTAGCTTCTAATTTGTACATTAAGGTGGTGGGTAGGTGGGGTCCTCCATGTTCTTCACTTTGAATTATTTCCATCTTCATTCCTTTGTAATTATTTTGTGCATGCATGTGTCTTCATGAACCTACTCCTATTTGAAATCAAATTCCTACAAAAATATGTATAAATTTCCAATTAATTTTTCTCAAAGAAATATACACATACAAATGTCCGTTTTCTCCCTATATGAAGATGGATATGTGACAATTTGGAATTAATATGGATTTTGGTTAAAACAAGTTAAAATACCCAACATGATCATTTATTTAATTTAAATAGATTAAATATGGTGGTAAAAATATGCACATTTATGTGCACATAAATTTACTTGTGACTTTGTGGCCCAATTTTATATATTCAAAGATACAACTATGGACTTTAGCTTGCTAGAAACTATCAGACAAAAGCTAGAGGAACTTAGTGAATATTTAATCAAATTTAGCACAGAAGCATTAAGGTCAGAAGGTACAACTGATAGAGAAAAGCTTATGGTAGTCCGATCAAGACTAATTGAACAAACTCCATTCTGGAAAGACCTTTATATCAATGGATGCAAAGGTCTACAATATTTCTTCCTCCGGGCTGAGTAGTTTATTCGATTGGATGAGAAGCACCATGCTAAGAATGAATTTCACCGAGAATCCAAGGAAGAGAAATCTAATTTTGGACGTCATAAAATGTGATCGAGGGAAAATGAAAACTCAAAGGGACGTCGAAGAAAGAATTCCCAAATGAATTATGCAGTCTTAAACAAACCCATCTCCCACATATTCTCCAAGATGAAAGGAAATGAGAATTTTACTGCACTTCATAAGGTTTTGAGCACCCCAGAGCCAAATAGAGGAGGAAGTTGCTGCGAGTACCATAAAGTAAATGGACATGATACCAATGAATTTTGTATTCTATCAGAGAAAATTCGAGGCATGATCAGGGCAATATTCTTGCAAGAGTTCATCAAAGTAACTTGAAAGACATCTTATTCAAGTTGAGAGGAAAGCAATTCAATGATGCCAAAATGCAGATTTCTATCAAATCATGAGGACTCGCCGCATCAGTTCAACTATGAACTCTCTCTCTCTCTCTCTTTTCATAGCTTTTTAACTTGATTTGTATTTCCATTCATACTTAAATTTGTATTGTGCATTGATTATGTATTGTTTAACTCAAGTGCTATTACAAGTAAAACTAAATCAAACTAAAGCATTTAATCAACTCTGAGAACACAACAAACTCCAGAATACTTAAAGAAGACAACTCAAATGCCTGAAATGAGATAATTAATATAGCCAACACAGTACAAAGGCTTCCCTCTAAGAAGTGTCGAATCGCCGCAAAGCTCAACATCGATTTTGGAGAAAGTCCTTGTATACTAACCCTAATTTTAGCAAATGATTTTAAAAGAAATTTCTTAAACATGTCCATTTAAGAAAACTATTTTCAGTTACCCCACGGCTTGGGAGAAAACAAATTAAATACCTATTTATTCCAAAATCAGATTTATGCAACCAATTTGATATATCTAATAGCATTAATGAATGCATACAAAAGTAATATTTCGAAGTTTACTAAAATTATAAGAGGGGGAAGACCTAGAATTTCTATCATTTGAAATTCTATATTTAATTGATTTTAAATATTCGAAAGTAAATTTTATAAGTTGAATAACTTATATTTGAAATATAAAGATTTAATTGGATAATTAAATCGTTAATTTAATATCTGAAATTACGGAAATAATTGGAATTTGGATTTAATATGAATGAAAATGATTTATAAAGTTGATATAAATTCTATTTCAATCAGAATGATGTTAAAGAACTTTTAAAATTGAATTAAACGTTAATTTGTAGAAATTAAATATTTTAATATTTAATGAACGCGTAAAAATAGCCATTTTGCAAACAGTCTTTGATTTCGACGAAACTAGTTTCATTAGATTCGTAATGTTATATTATTGTAGGATTTCAAATCTTATGTCAATCAAATTTACGGTTTGTCCTAGGAAATCTAAAACGAGTAGAAATTTGTTTTAGTAAACTTTAAATTTAAATAAGTCGATTCGAAAACCTATCTTCCAAATACGATTGAATTGGCTCCCGATATATATATTCCATTATGTTCGAATAGGGGTAAAACATTATAAACACTAGGCGGTGTGCTTCGTTTGGAGTTCAAATTTTTTTCGGATGAATAGTGTTTCGGAATTTTATATAAAAGAACCTTTATCTTTTCAATTTTCACAAAACCCTAATAGGGTTAGGGCCAGCCGCCATTATACTTTCCACGGCCAGAAATTCGTTTACATTCCCTTTTGATCTCTTCCAATCCATCGATAATTAGACCAAACTCTCAACTGCAACATTGAAGAGCACATCAAGATCTATGTTTTCAGTGGCGGTGATCGATTTTTATTGAGTGGATCGATGGAAAATCGCATGTGAAGCTAGGCAGTTCATAAGCAAATTGCACGGAATAGGGGCAGCCGAGTTCATGAGATTCAGTGTTCGTGATGGGCTTTCATACGATGGTCGTTGATCGACGTCTAGTCGAGCGAAGTGGTCGTGAAAATTCGATGATGTTCGGTAGCAAAATGGGTTTTCACGTGATCAAAACCTAGGGGGAGGGGGAAGATGAGAACAACGACCACGATTTGGGTTTTGGGAATATACGACCCAATTTGATTTAAGGTTAAAATTAAAAAGAAAATAGAAAATAATCATATATTTAATTCGTATAAACTTTGTAACGTCATAACTTCTTCATACGAGTTCCCTTTTTTATGAAACAAGTTGTTTGGGTCCGTATTGACGAGCACTACATTTTAGAGCTGGTTTGAAGTTGATTGGAGCTAGAGTAAATTTTGGATAAAATTAAATGGCTTTTTAATTTTATTTGGAATAAAACATTGCAACTGCTATTGGAACCAATATGAGTACAACTCACTCTTTTTCACTCACTAATATTTTTATATAAGTTAGAATAAATATTATTTATGATAATTGATGATTGTTTGAATGATATAGGATATATTATATATATTGACTGGTATTTGGATATATTCCTGCCTATTGGAGCAGATGAGACCCTATACGTTCCCGTGTATGAGCGGGCGACCCTTTTGTACGTGTGTTGCCACGAAGCGGACATTGTACACATATTCTAATATGTAAATTTGTTGCAGGTGACAGGTTGGAAAGATCCAACTGGATTCCTCACCAGTATTGATTAACCTATATATATTGTAATATATGCTGTTATCATGTGATATATGATGTTTTGGATGCTGTGATTGATGTATTTAGTGCTGTTGCAGCATTGGGCCAATTTTGGTAATTTAAAAATGTTAAGGCGATGGATTTTCAAATTAAAAAGATTTCAAAGTGATTTTGAAAATATATGTTCTATTAATTTTTTAATTGTTAAGTAAATGGATTTATTTTAAATAAATAAAGAGTTATAATTTTTATGTTATAAGAATTATGATTTTTGTGAAATATTACTAGAATGTTATTCTTGAAATATAGAGTTGATTAATTTTTAAAATGAGTTAAATTGAGATTTTTGACGTTATAATAAACGGTCTTCAATGTTAAATTCCACTCTATCGGTTTTGTTTGATTATGTTTAGCATGATAGAGGGTTCTCGCTTCTTGTTAGGTAGCGAACGGATGACTCTTAACCCTACATGTCCCTAGTGTAAAAGGGTTGGTTGTAGTCGATAGGCTGGCCGTAAATGTAAAACGCGAGGTATCAGTGTGAGCTACGGTGGAGTTAACACTATCTACAGACCATCATATTTGGTATTAAAGCTTAGATTTTGTATATTCCTAAGCTTTGATGTGTACTTACTATAGATAGGGACAGTAGCACCCTAGATTGAGTTAAGTGTATTATATATATAGATGCGTATTTGTTAGTGAATATAAAATGTTTTATATTGTGTTTGCTTATCCGTTGAGTTGTTTATGAATTCTGGTCGGTATGTGGGACGTCATGTTATCGATAGGGATTTCCAAACACTTAAACGAGGCAAGTCGATATAATATCATTTTAAATTGGGTAAATGAAATAATTTACCATGATTATATTTTATATATAAAGGAAATAATTTTTCAGAATTATTAAAGTGTATATAAATTGATTGTTTGGTTGTTTGAAAAGGTAAAAATATATGAGTTAATACAAGTTGTTTGAATAATCTAAATTAAGAAAAATTGTAAAAGAATGAAATTATATATGCAAATGAATTATAAAGTATGGAATTATAATTAATATGATTTACGATTATGAAATAATATTTTATATAAAAAAAGAAACTATATGAATATATTTATAAATATGAGTTATAAATAAAAATGAATTTAAACTAAGAATTGAAAATTTTGAATTTCGTTTGTTTTGAAAGTTGTTTTTTTTTCAAAAGTCAAAGAGAATATAGTATTACAAGATAATTGAATTTGGAATAATCTTATATAAGTAAAGTAAAATAGTGAAACTATATAAGTAAAAAGATTTATAAATGTGATTTATAAATAAAAGGATTATTTTTAAAAGAATATAAAGCGCTGAATTCACTACTGTTGTTGGGAAATAATAAGGGTGATGACTGCAGCATCATCAATATCATTTTCGAGTTTCTATGTGATGGATTTGCTACCAATAGTAAATTGGAATTTAAGTTTTGATGTGATAAACAAATTTGAATTTAAAATCCAAGCTGTAATTGATAAATATAAGTTAAATGAATTTTGGACTTATAATATGAAATGAAATAAAAAGTTTAACTTTGGTAAAGTTAAAATGAATTTGAGTTAGCATTATAAAATGTATGATTTGAAAGTAACTAAAGGGAAGTTAAATAAATTGTACTGGATTAGATAAATTATTGAAATGGAAATTAAACGTAAGGAGTAACTGATTATATGATATGAGTTTGGAAGTTTGAATAAATAAGTTACATAACTTATAGAATGAGAAAATGTAAGTAAAACGATTTGTTAAAATGGTCAAACAGTTTTGTTAAGCAAAACGAAATCTGAATTTGAACAAGTGATACGAAATTTGACTTAAATAAAATTAAATAAAATAGAATTTTAATTAAATTAGAGATGAACTTAAGTTGTCTAGTGAAAGTAAATATAAATGAAGACGAAATGAAATGTAACTTAAGTGATGTTGAATGAAGTTGAATTTGATATCAAAATGAATTAATAAAGTGAATCAATGAAATGAAGTCATTAAATGAATATGAACTTGAGCTATATAATGTAATTCAACTTGAAGTATTAAATGAATTAGCAATCGGATTAGTAAATAAAATATGGATTAAATGTTAATCAATCGAACGTAAGTAAATTGATATGGAATAGTGGATGCAAGAGTTAATTCATTTAAAGCTAATTGAATATTAAACCAATTGGAATTAAATGTTGAGACTTGGTTTTGATTCATGACACGAAGCTATCACTACGACATACAGATTTGATGACTGCTTTGACAAAAAAAGAATATATACTACAAGGAGATGAGATTTTAAAACCAGTGCATCAACTATATTATTTTATTTTTAAGTCTTAGGTCAATATTGTAAAAATCTCTCCTCGGTTACGTATATATTAGCTTATATATTTATCATACTATTTCCTAAATATTTTATACATATATAAGCATATATTAAATTATAAAAGTGTTTTAAAGTTATAGAAATTAATATACCTACGTAAACTGTGCATATTGCACAGATTTCACCAGGTCAGTCGAATGGCACTGGAAAATTTGTGCAACATGCACAGGTGCATAGATATATGAATTTATATTTAAAATCTATTTTGAATATTCAGTCAACTGACCTAGAGGCTCAGTTGACTGAATTTCTACAACAACTACTTTTCGAAAAGACACGACTTTTTGTGAAGAGTTACGAACCTCTAACGAAAAGATTTGGACGCAACATTTCAATTTAACCTCTTCACCAACAGTCGCCGCTTTGTAACCTTTATAAATACAAACTCTGACTTGATTTCAAATCACTTAATCATAATCGAATTTTCTTATCTCTCTGATCTAATTCTATGGAATCTATTTGCTATCATACTTTCAATTATTCCGCATTAAAGTAATACTATACCTTTCTATTCTTCATATACTTCATATATATATATTTATACTCAAGGAGGAGATTATAGGAAGGGTGTAATACAAGTGAAAAATCTGTGTTATCAGAACACACAAAAGTCAAAACTATTTTCTATATCTGTTGAAGTACTGTTCTACTGCTCAGACGAGTGAAGTCCTCTTCAGCTGTTGAGGCGAAATCCTGTTCTATTGCTCAAGTCCCTGTTCGGCTACTCAGAGGTGGTATAGACCTGTTCTTTCGGGTTAAATAAGGTTTGTTGTTTTAGTGAAATTCCAGGAGGAGTCCGGGACTGGACGTAGGACGGTACTCCGAACCAGTATAAAAGTCTCTGGTGTCATTTTACTATACTGCTTTTTATATTCCACACTATTTGCTTTATCGCTATCATCACTATACTCTGTATTATCATATACATATTACACGATCCATAACACACTTTCATTTGGTAACAGAAACTGATGGTCTGGAATTGGCCAATAATGATTGTGACTTTAAAGCTTTATACGCTGTTTTGGAAAACATTAAAGTCAACTGGCTACGTTTAATTCTTGACGAATTCTTAAGCTTCAACAATGGTAGAATGAATGTAGTCTACTATGATGAATATATCATGCGACTTCTAAAGGCTTGTGAGATTCCGAAACCGGACTCGCCGATTTCTACTGTTGGATGTTTAAATTCTCGTACTTTGGCGTTACTGAAGCCACCGGTTGCTCGACCACCACCTATTGTAGGATCGATTTCACCCTAGAGGGGGGGGTGAATAGGGTGATAGTGTTAATTATAAAAAAAAAAATTAATTGCGGAAGCTTATAAACTAATATTAACACAGATCACAGAATATTACCAGCATAGAAATAAATAGCAGAATAATAAAATGCAGAACAGAACAACACAGAATTTACCCAGCTTCGGCAAAACCCTGCCTACGTGCTGCCCCCAAGGTTTCTACTAGAAATTAGAAAGTCCCTCGCTTACACACGTAAACTCGCTATACCCGCTTTTGACTATCCTAACTCTACGTTCAAAACCTTGCCACAACTCAACCACCGAGTTGCGAATTCCCAAACTACACACCGTAGTTTGTCCCCTAGTCACACGACTAGAAATTACAACGGTTTAAAAGAGAATTTTAAAATTAAAAAGCAAATAGCCCTTAATTTAAATATAAACAAAAAGCCTTTTATATTATTCAAGCCGACCCCTTTTCTTTGTTTTATGTGACCCGATCCACTTCTATTAGCTCAGTCTTCTTTAACTTTTGTGAGAAAATATGGCGGCTTTCTTCGTTCTTTCTTCCCGATTAAAAATTAGGGATTTTTCTAAGCGCCTGTTAGATTTGATCGAATCTCTGGTTAATCAAGAGTTGCCTTGCTCGATCGATTCTCGTTGCTCTCACTGGCTACTTCGATGAGTTCGATTCTTGCTTCTGGTAAGAATTTATGCTTCGTTACTTTTCGATTTTTGTATTCGAACTCGGATGTTCATGCCGATGATGATTCTAGGGTTTATATAGGACTCGAATTCCTATTTTTGCGTTCGTATATACTTTATTTGAATTTGTCAATGAATCACCTCGGCCACTTGATGATGCTTGAATGTTTGAGATTGATTCTGACTTCTTCAAATCACTTGAATAACACGGTTTTGAATTCATGTGATGACCAGGGCTTTAATTTGTGACATTTGACTTTGTCACACGTATATTTTCGACTGTTGATTTCTTGGTTACCATAGTATTTTGTTTTCTGGCATTTTTACTTTGACTTATTGACATGGCGATTTTACTGTCACTTCAGCCACTTGAATTCTTAAACTAAGCTTCTGGATGTTAATCGAAACTGTACACTTGCTTGCTGTTGTTTGGATTGGCTTGTATATTACTGCTATATATGCATTGTGCTTGCCTGTTGCACTCTGGTATGTCCACTGCAGTTTGTGTCTTGCCACTGACTGGCTGCCTTCATGTACATGTCGAACTGATCGGTTGCATCTGTGGTTTGTATATGTGTAGTTGTTATTGCCAGTTGCCTCTAGTTTTGTTGATCTTGCCTTGTATCACAACCTACTGCATATTCCTCCTGTAGCATGCTTGTTGTTGCATGCTTGTTTGTATTTACTTGGTGCATTGCTGTCATGTTGGTTCAAATTGCACTTGGTCTTTGTTGCATGCTTTGTACTTCATTTGAGGTTGTCTCCACCTTCTGGTATGCTGCAGCTTGGTCTTTGTTTTGATTCATTTCGTGATGATGTTGATTTCATGGTGCTATTGCATTATGTTGGTCTGACTCGAATTTGATATTTGAGCTTCAGTAGTTGTACTCTGGTTGGTCATTGTTGCATTACTGTATCAAGTGGCAGTTGCTATATGCCTTTGTGCTTACTGTACTTGGTTAAATTCATTGCTGAGTTGATCATGTTTCTGGTTTTGTTTGCATTGTTGGTCATCACTTTGTTTTTGGGTTGATGTACATGTGGTTTTGTGGCACTGCTTGCAGTCATATTGAATTGAGTTTGTTCATGTTCCATCGACTTGTTTTGTACTGGTTTGAGGCTTGAGTTGCATATCTGAATTGTATCTAATCTGGACATATGTGAGTTTGAAGTTGTTGTCTCATTTGTTGCTGTGTTGGCTTGATGGTTCCTGTTGCACTTCACATGTGATATTCTGTCCGGATACATTTAACTTAGTTGTATTTGAACATTTTTGATTTTGGTCGAGGCTGCATATATGTATGAGCTGGTACACGTTTGTATACATTGACTGGCTTGCTCCTGACTAGTTTATTAAACTTGTATATTCGAACTGCACCTGTGTTGAATCCAGTTTTATTTGGATTTGACCTTGTGCTCACCTGTCCCTGTAGCATTATCAAGTGTATATCGGTGTGCACGGCCTTGTGGCATATACAGTGATACACTGTGTATGTCACAAGCTGTTCGTGTATGATGAATTCAAATTTAAATGATGACGAACAACCCAAATAACCGAGGCAAATATTATTTTCAAAAACCATATTTTATTTTATATTGCAAAAATATTTTATTTTCAATTTTACTGCGTTAGTGAATATTTTTGCAGATTGCTCAGATGCTGGATTCAAACTGGAAAGAAATTGAAGATAAAAATACGAGTGTGAGTGATATGTAGTGAGGTTCTGAATGTAAATTGAATTGTAATTAGAAATTGTATTGTAATTGAATTTGTATAGTTATAGTGAGAGCTTGAAATTGTACTATTCAAAATTGTAATAAATATTTGTTTGAATAAAATATTCGTTTGAATTCAAATTCCGTGTTATTTATTTTATTCAGCAAATATTTATTTAATCTGTGAAAATAAAATAGTATATTAACAAATACATTTAAATGAATGTATATATGTTTATTATCATCAAACAAAAATCATATAAGCGCATATTCAACAATCTCCCCCTTTGATGATAACAAACATATAATTAAGACTTTGAATATGTTAAATGTATTTGATTGTTCAATTTGCTCCCCCTATTTGAGTGCTTCCTATTTTCTCGAAACCCCCCCTACATATATGCATAGAAATAGAAATATGTAAATGAGCCTATATGCAAATGGAAAATTATTTGACCTTTGCTTAATTTTATTTGACAAAATCTTAACTTTTTTCTCCCCCTTTTGTTATCAGCAAAAGAATAATAGTAATAGAAAAATAGAGATATAGTGAACGATATTAATTCAACATTAAAACTCAATTGAATATAAATATTAAATTTCGATAAAAAATCAAACAAAAATCATAAATATTTTGTTAGGCGCATATTCCACTTTTAGAATGATGGAAATGATATCATCATATAAAACCATACAGTTGTGTATATTTGTGGTATATTTATATCAGGAATTTGAATATCTACTAACCATGCATAACCGTTAGGACTTTTAAATGAGATTAGTAGTATTCCAATTTTATTTAAAAAAAAATGAATTCAAGTATCTTCTAACCACGCATAACCGTGAGAACTTTTAAATGGGATTAGAATCAACTTGTTTATTTTAAAAGAAAAAAATCAACTTTTGATATGCGTTCCATACATGCATAACCGTGAGGACTTTTAAATGAGCATGTAAGCACATAAAAAATTCCAAGTAATTCATTCATGCATAACCGTGAGGACTTTTAAATGAGAGTGAATACTTTGGTATTTATTTATTATTATTATTAATTATTTTTATTTATTTTAAAAAAAATGTGAAAATGAAAAACGAACGATTCCTGTTTAAAGTACCACATATCGACAAACTATATAGAATTTTGATGAGTGATGGTTGTTAGAAATATGATAGATATAGAGATGGTCATGGAATTTTTTACCAACAAAAAGTTTTATAACTCTTGTTTAAATTTTTAAAGAAATTTATTAATTATACCGTCTCAAGTCATAATATTTGATTAATATTAACACTCATCACTTTTTCAATCACTATTTTTCTTTTTGATAAACATTAGGGAGTCAGATTAGTCAAAATGTCATTTAAAATCAAATTCAAAAAATAATTATGAAATTAACTTTTCAAAAATGACTAATATGAAAATATGGTCAAAAATGATTTTCTCCAGGGGGTTTTAAAAGAAAATTTTCTGCTATTTGAAAATTATTTGAAATGAAGAATATGCAGATATTTTCTTTGAAAAACGATGCAGTTACTAAATGTCTCAACAAAAATCACGTTTCACTAGTAATTTTTCTATCAACTAGATTACCAGTGTAATCTGCATCTGAATTTTTCTTTCACTCAAAAATTATCATCAATTGAATTTTATAGACCAAAACATGAAGTGTGCACCAAAAATTTCAAATTCAATTTAACAACAATTTAAATGACATTCTTTTGAATTTGAAATGAAGCAATGTTAACAATAAAAAACATATCATAGTGTCAATCATAGAAGCCATAGGATGGACAACTATCAACAGTCATTAAAAACTTCATTATTATTTCGAAACAATTTCTTGAAGTTTCAACAATTTCAAAAATTTCTTAAAATCCTTTTTATAGCATGAGTAACTAGTAATCAATCAACATCATAATTTGACCAAACAGATTAAGTTCAATGATGAAAGGATGGTTGGTCTACTTTTAAGCACAAATCAAAGAAGAACAAGTCAAAAGAAATCATATCAATTAAGAATAAGTCAAAATTAAAAAAATCATCTCTTTTCAATATCACAATCTTTGGCTGATTTCATTCAAAATACGGTGCAGATTATCACATTTAATATATCGTTAAAAACAATTTTACCTGTTTTACCTTTACGATAATTTTTCATTGTTGTCCATTGTGATTCTGTCACCTTTATACTAGGCTAAGGAGCTTTGCTTTGTCGCCCGCTGTGTTTCTGGAACAGCCAAAATCCAGAGAACACTGTTGTTGTTCCTTAGCCTGCCACCACACCTACACGATGAAAGATTTATGTGACCTATTTGTTTTTATAGGTCCATGGTTGTTAGTGGCAGAAAATTTTGAAAAATAATTTTGTGTAGACCCAAAACTATTTATAATTGTTCCCTTCGACACCCAAATTTGTTCAACTTTGGGAGATTTTATATTTGTGCCTTTTGGAACCCAAATCGATATAGTTTTCACATGTTTGGGTCTATAGCAACAATTATTGTGATCGTGTCCAAATTTTCTACAAATTGTGCACATAGAATTAACTTGATTAATATTGCTTTCAACAATTTTCGAATTATTATATCCAAGTCCTTGTCTAACCGTATTAACAGTTTGCTTTCCTAATAGCATATTCAACGATTTTTCACTTTTTGAAAATTTATCTAAAGTCGTTGATAATTGTTGGACTTGTGTTTTGAGAGATTCATTTTCGTTTAACAATTGTGTGCACTTTTTAATAGAATTCTCTCTCATAGTATTTTCATTCTCTTTTAAAATCAGAATTTCATTTTCAAGTGATTTTATATTAATTTCTGATTTTTTAATTTCCTCTTCGAATGTTGGACACTTATCACACTTAGGGATCCTACTTTGATAGGTTTTAACCAATTGATCAAGTTGTTTATTGCATTCTATCAAAGTATCTTTTTGTGATTCAAGTTTAGCGTATTTTTCCCTAAGTCGTTCATAACAGCCATTTACTTCATGAAAATATATAAGCAACTCAGAATGGGTAAGTTTTTATACCTCACTTGGCTCGTCATCGTCACTGTCAGTTGTATCACCTCGAAGACACAATTCTGCCTTTTCGCTTTCACTGCCAGTGCTTTGATCATTCTCGTCTATTTCATCCCAAGTGGCTGCAAAACTTTTCTTTTTCTGTTTCTTTCCATGACTGGATTTAATTTGTGGACAATCGGGCTTGATATGGCCGGGTTTGTTGCATTTATGATAGATGATCTCCTGTTCTTCTGAGTAGTCAAGTGCTTTCCCTATTATGCTTTTCAATTCATGATTTCGAGCCGGATTTCCGTGTTTGCGATTCCACTTTTTGAATTTCTTTATTAGTAGCGCCAATTCTGCTGCTCCATCACCTTCATCGTTATCATCATCACTTTCGGTTGTTCCTTTGAGAGCTATTGATTTCTTTCGAGCGTCACCTCCTTCACGCTCTTCCTTGAATTTCATTTCTAGCTCATAAGTGGTGAGATTTCCGATGAGTTCTTCGACTTTGAGTTGTTTTAAATCTTTCGATTCTTGAATGGCAGTTACTTTTGCTTCAAAGCTTCGTGGAAGGACTCTGAGGATTTCTCGGACTATTTCCAATTCGGTGTATGTTTTTCCGAGAGCTTTTGATTTGTATACGATATTGGAAAGTCGTCCGTACATCTCTTTGACATTTTCTTCCTTCGCCATTGTAAAGTTATCGTATTCGCTGCTTAGCATGGCAAGGCGAGATTCTTTGACTTGAGATGTTCCTTCGTGAGTCACTTCTAGTATGTGCCATATTTCCTGCGTAGTTAGACAATGTGAAACACGATTAAATTCAAATTGATCTAATGAACAGATAATAGAATTCATAGCTTTGGCATTAGTATTCTGTAATTTATTTTCTAGTTCTGCCCATTGTTCCTTTGGTTTCTCTATTTCCTGATTATCTACAGTTATAGTTGGTATTCTATAACCTGTCTCAACAATATCCCAAGCGTCAATGGTTTTCAAAAAAAATTTCATCCTATTTTTCCAAAAAACATATTCACCATTGAACATTGGTGGTCTAACTATCGACTGACCCTCTGCAAAAGCATTATTAAAAGAAGCCATTTTAAAATTTCTAATTTTTAAAAACAAAAACTGATTTTTTCAAAAAAAATCGAATTTTTAAAACAGATGTTGACTTCTATTCCTAGCTCCGATACCACTTGTAGGATCGATTTCACCCTAGAGGGGGGGTGAATAGGGTGATAGTGTTAATTATAAAAAAAAATTAATTGCGGAAGCTTATAAACTAATATTAACACTGATCACAGAATATTACCAGCACAGAAATAAATAGCAGAATAATAAAATGCAGAACAGAACAACACAGAATTTACCCAGCTTCGGCAAACCCTGCCTACGTGCTGCCCCCAAGGTTTCTACTAGAAATTAGAAAGTCCCTCGCTTACACACGTAAACTCGCTATACCCGCTATTGACTATCCTAACTCTACGCTCAAAACCTTGCCACAACTCAACCACCGAGTTGCGAATTCCCAAACTACACACCGTAGTTTGTCCCCTAGTCACACGACTAGAAATTACAACGGTTTAAAAGAGAATTTTAAAATTAAAAACAAACATAAAAAGCAAATAGCCCTTAATTTAAATATAAACAAAAAGCCTTTTATATTATTCAAGCCGGCTCCTTTTCTTTGTTTTATATGACCCGATCCACTTCTATTAGCTCAGTCTTCTTTAACTTTTGTGAGAAAATATGGCGGCTTTCTTCGTTCTTTCTTCCTGATTAAAAATTAGGGCTTTTTCGAAGCGCCTGTTAGATTTGATCGAATCTCTGGTTGATCAAGAGTTGCCTTGCTCGATCGATTCTCGTTGCTCTCACTGGCTACTTCGATGAGTTCGATTCTTGCTTCTGGTAAGAATTTATGCTTCGTTACTTTTCGATTTTTGTATTCGAACTCGGATGTTCATGCCGATGATGATTCTAGGGTTTATATAGGACTCGAATTCCTATTTTTGCGTTCGTATATACTTTATTTGAATTTGTCAATGAATCACCTCGGCCACTTGATGATGCTTGAATGTTTGAGATTGATTCTGACTTCTTCAAATCACTTGAATAACACGGTTTCGAATTCATGTGATGACCACAGCTTTAATTTGTGACATTTGACTTTGTCACACGTATATTTTCGACTGTTGATTTCTTGGTTACCACGGTATTTTGTTTTCTGGCATTTTTACTTTGACTTATTGACATGGCGATTTTACTGTCACTTCAGCCACTTGAATTCTTAAACTAAGCTTCTGGATGTTAATCGAAACTGTACACTTGCTTGCTGTTGTTTGGATTGGCTTGTATATTACTGCTATATATGCATTGTGCTTGCCTGTTGCACTCTGGTCTGTCCACTGCAGTTTGTGTCTTGCCACTGACTTGCTGCCTTCATGTACATGTCGAACTGATCGGTTGTATCTGTGGTTTGTATATGTGTAGTTGTTATTGCCAGTTGCCTCTAGTTTTGTTGATCTTGCCTTATATCACAACCTACTGCATATTCCTCCTGTAGCATGCTTGTTGTTGCATGCTTGTTTGTATTTACTTGGTGAATTGCTGTCATGTTGGTGCAAATTGCACTTGGTCTTTGTTTTATGCTTTGTACTTCATTTGAGGTTGTCTCCACCTTCTGGTATGCTGCAGCTTGGTCTTTGTTTTGATTCATTTCGTGATGATGTTGATTTCATGGTGCTATTGCATTATGTTGGTCTGACTCGAATTTGATATTTGAGCTTCAGTAGTTGTACTCTGGTTGGTCATTGTTGCATTACTGTATCAAGTGGCAGTTGCTATATGCCTGTGCTTACTGTACTTGGTTAAATTCATTGCTGAGTTGATCATGTTTCTGGTTTTGTTTGCATTGTTGGTTCATCACTTTGTTTTTGGGTTGATGTACATGTGGTTTTGTGGCACTGCTTGTAGTCATATTGAATTGAATTTGTTGATGTTCCATCGACTTGTTTTGTACTGGTTTGAGGCTTGAGTTGCATATCTGAATTGTATCTAATCTGGACATATGTGAGTTTGAAGTTGTTGTCTCATTTGTTGCTGTGTTGGCTTGATGGTTCCTGTTGCACTTCACCTGTGATATTCTGTCCGGATACATTTAACTTAGTTGTATTTGAACATTTTTGATTTTGGTCGAGGCTGCATATATGTATGAGCTGGTACACGTTTGTATACATTGACTGGCTTGCTCCTGACCAGTTTATTAAACTTGTATATTCGAACTGCACCTGTGTTGAATCCAGTTTTATTTGGATTTGACCTTGTGCTCACCTGTCCCTGTAGCATTATCAAGTGTATATCGGTGTGCATGGTCTTGTGGCATATACAGTGATACACTGTGTATGTCACAAGCTGTTCGTGTATGATGAATTCAAATTTAAATGATGACGAACAACCCGAATAACTGAGGCAAATATTATTTTCAAAAACCATATTTTATTTTATATTGCAAAAATATTTTATTTTCAATTTTACTGCGTTAGTGAATATTTTTGCAGATTGCTCAGATGCTGGATTCAAACTGGAAAGAAATTGAAGATAAAAATACGAGTGTGAGTGATATGTAGTGAGGTTCTGAATGTAAATTGAATTGTAATTAGAAATTGTATTGTAATTGAATTTGTATAGTTATAGTGAGAGCTTGAAATTGTACTATTCAAAATTGTAATAAATATTTGTTTGAATAAAATATTCGTTTGAATTCAAATTCCGTGTTATTTATTTTATTCAGCAAATATTTATTTAATCTGTGAAAATAAAATAGTATATTAACAAATACATTTAAATGAATGTATATATGTTTATTATCATCAAACTAAAATCATATAAGCGCATATTCAACACCTATCATATCTTTTGAAGAATGGACTCAACGACAATTATCTCAAGACCAAACGCAACAACATGGCAAACCATCTCAAGGCCCATCTCGTCAAATATCAAATCGTCATTAACAAGATGAAAATTTGATTCCAAATCCGGGCCGTCAACCACGTGAGTCAATTTCTATAATATGCCATATACCACAAATTCTTCAATCCAATATCACCAAAGTTGACAAGAAGCTTGATAATGTCAAAGGATTTTTATGAAATTATGGCAAGCTATCTCATGTTCTTCCAGGACTTCCATTGCTACTTTAAGCAATTATGGTAAGCAACCCGTCTTTACTTGGTCTTCTTCTTCTTACGATCAAGCAAGTAGTAGTGACGATGATGGAGATGGAGGTGATAGTGGTGGTCAGACATCACATAGTGGTAGGGGTAAGCAACCAATGGCTTAAGATGTTTTTTCTTTTTATTAAAACATTAATATTCATTTTGTATGGCTTGTACTAAATGGCCACCTATTTATATTATTTCGAACACTCTTGTTTACGGAAGTTTAATGTATGAATGATTGTTTTCTTCGTAATATCTATGACATTATAACTTCATATTACTTATTCCTTTTTGTCGATGACAAAGGAGGAGAAATATTATTACTAACATTAAGAATGCAGGATATAGAGCGTCAAAAATTCAGGGGGAGTAAGTATTTATGTTATATATATATAGTCGAAATCTATATCTATTTACAGGTTGTCATTAATCAAAAAAGGGGAGAATGTTGAGACTTGGTTACGATTCATGACATGAAGCTATCACTACGACATACAAATTTGACGACTGCTATGAAAAAAGAGAATATATACCACAAGAAGACAAGACTTCAAAACTGGTGCATCAATTATATTTTTTTTTTAAGTCTTAGGTCAATATTTACGGGTTGTCATCAATCAAAAAGGGGGAGAATGTTGAGACTTGGTTTTGATTCATGGCACGAAGCTATCACTACGACATACAAATTTGACGACTGCTACGAAAAAAGAGAATATATACCACAAGAAGACAAGATTTCAAAACCGGTGCATCAATTATATTATTTTGTTTTTAAGTCTTACGTCAATATTGTTAAAATCTCTCCTCGGTTACGTATATATTCGCTTGTATATTTAATCATTCTATTTCCCAAATATTTTATACATATATAAGCATATAATTAAATTATAAAAGTGTTTTGAAGTTATAGAAATTAACATACCTATGTAAACTGTGCATATTGCATAGATTTCACCAGATCTAGATATATGAATTTATATTTAAAAACTATTTTGAATATTCAGTCAACTGACCTAGAGGCTCACTTGACTGAATTTCTACAACAACTATTTTTCGAAAAGACACGATTTTTTGTGAAGAGTTACGAATCTTCAACGAAAAGATTTGGACGCAACACTTCAATTGAAACTCTTCACCAACATTCATTGCTTTCTAACCTTTACAAATACAAACTCCAACTTGATTCCAAATCACTTAATCACAATCGAATTTTCTTATCTCTCTGATCTAATTTTCTAGAATCTATTTGCTATCATACTTTTAATTAATCTGCATTAAAGCAATACTATACCTTTTTATTCTTCATATACTTCAAATATATATATTTATACTCGAGGAGAAGATTATAGAAAGGGTGTACTACAAGTGACAAATCTGTGTTATCAAAACACACAAAAGTCAAAACTATTTTCTGTATTTGTAGAAGTCCTGTTCTGTTGCTCAAGTGAGTGAAGTCCTCTTCAACTACTAAGGCGAAATCCTATTCTGCTGCTGAGGTTTTTGTTTGGCTGCTCAGGTGTTGTATAGACCTGTTCCTCTGGGTTAAATGAGGGTTGTCGTTTTAGTGAAATTCCAAAAGGATTCTGGGACTGGACATAGGATGGTGCTCCGAAGCAGTATAAAATCTCTGGTGTCATTTTACTATACTGCTTTTTATATTCCGCACTATTTACAGTATTACTATCATCCCTATACTGTGTATTATCATATATCCATATTACACGATCCATAGCACACTTTCATTAAATGTGTTAAACCAAATTGAATGTGGGTAAATTAAATAAATTTGGTAATGTTGGATGTGCATTGGTTGTCAGAGGGTGTTAATTGATTTGAATAGAAATTCATTAAGTATTAGTGAAGTTGGATTAATGAAATTAAAATATAAATAATTGAATTCAACTTAATAGTAAGTGTATCTAAATAGAATTGAATTTGAATTGAATTGGAAGTGAACATAATTGAATGTAAACTAATTGAATTTGAATAAATGAATGTTTGTAAAATCCGCTGTTAACGAATCAAATGTGATTCAAATTGAAAGTCAATTCAATGAATATTAATGAGAAATGAATGAATATCGATTTGGCATGGATTGATCGGATAAATATTGAATTGTTGGATGTTAGTGGAATGATAGTTGTTTGTTGGTTGGATTTGTTTCCTTTTGTTGCATTTGCTATATTGGCATGTATAGTTGTCGTATTGATATATGTTGTATATTGATATTATTTTCTATATATATGCTTCTCATTTTTTGTTGAGTATTTAGTAGAGGCATATGGCGCTTGTGTAACAACCCTAGATTTTGTATATTATTTAAATTGGACTTTCTTTTATTTTTAAATTATTTTTAATTTGTTTTATTTAAAATATTTCATTTTTAAATATAAATGCTGACTATTAAGTAATCTATAGTTCAAATTAGTATAATTTGAATATTTTACTATAAAGTGAATTTTTGGTCAAAATAGTCAAACTTTGACTTTTAATTTAAAATTTTAAAAGTTTGAAAATTTGAATTTTATCTTTTATTATGAAAGTACATAAAATTTTAAGAACACTTCTTTTCGTTTCGTTGAAAACGGAGTTAAATAGTAAAAGTTATGTATATTTCAATACTGACTATAATTTGTTTATTCTGCAATTTTGTTATTTTAAATTGTATAAATTATAATTTATTGTCATATTTCATTTTAATCTGGGCCAATATGTTATTGTATGTATATTCTTGTAGTATAATAATTTTAAAATGAAGTAAATAATTTTCCAAAGTCAATGGTGATTTATTTGTAATTTCTGGACAACGTTTTGGATTTTAAGCAATTTCTTTAAATCTTTTTCTTTTTTCTTTAAATTTAATTTTTTTTATGTGTTAATATTTTATTTTAAGTATATTTTGTCTTTTAATATTTTTAAAGTGATGTTTGAATTTTTCCAAAGCTTATTGAATCTATTTCCAAATTTTAAAGCCTAGTTTCTATTTTTCTGCTATTTTCTTTATTTAAATTATATTTAAATTAAAATTTATATATTTATTTGTGAATGCATTTTTACTTTTATATTTTTATCTTTGTTATAAATATTTTTACAAGTCCATATAAATTTTCCAAAGTTCATTTTGTTTATTTCCATTTTTCTAGACTAGTTTGCAATTTTGTGCTATTTTCTTATTTTAACCTTATATAATTAATAAATATTTATATATATTTTATATTTGGTTATATTTTTGAAATTGTGACTGGAATTATTATTATTCTCAGTAATATAAACATATATAAATAAATTAAGGAGATATCAAAGGTTTTAAAAGCTTTTGAAACGTGAGTCGTTTCACCTCCTAAGTCGTTTCTTTTACCGTTTCTTCATTTACTCTTTGGCAGTTTTTTTATTTATTAGCCACATCTTTCAGCTACATACTCTATTTCCTATTTACGTACATTCATTTTCATTTCTGAAACAAAAAAAATTCGGCCATGGCTATTGAGAAGAGTTTGGGTAACGATTTTTCAACTTTTCTTATTCTTCTTCCTTGTTTACATTGATTTTTGCACTTGTTCTCATCTAGATTTGATTGGCTCCTCCTCCTCCAGCTCTGACCCGACCTCCACCACCCCCTTCCTCTGACCATCACCCATCCTACTACCTCTCCATTTCAGGCCAAGCAAATCCAAGGTAAATATCATCACCAAAATCCACAAATACATTACCTATTCACACAAACCGAGCCTAGTTTGCTAGCACCACCTTCACCTTCCTTTAGCCGCCACTTTCACCACCGCCACTAGCTCAGAACTGACCTCCACCCTCTGCCACATCACCCACCACCATCTGGACACCTGGCCATGCCCCTATAGCTTGAGGCCGAGCCCATGTATAGCCTAGAAATGATGATATGTTGCCTTGTGTGCAGATTGTTGCACCCTATATCCATCACCTTCAATTTCCACCATGGCCATCACCAATAGCCTCCACCACCCGATCTTCCACCACCTCTAGCTACCACATCAGACCCCAGCTGACCTTCACCTTGCATGGCTGGACCCACAACAGCAAGGGCCGAACCCTATGGTACAACAAAAGCCACCATTTGCCTAGAAACCCTTCACCTACCCTAAGTGTAACTTCCTCCATTTGTTTAGCCTTGTAGCCGCACCTTTTCCATACCCATACCTGATCCAAACCATGCTCAAACCTGACCTTATTGATCCCATAGGCCATGCAAACAAACATAGAGAACAAGTGCAATTCATTCGATGTTGTTTTGGGCTTTAAATTCTAATGTTATTTGATGTTTAAATCGTGTTGAAACTTACATATATTTGTATTGTTTTGTGTAAATATTTGAACAAGTCAAATTGCTTTGGCTCTCCACTCTCAAGTCATATCCATGTCATCGTGCCTTCATTGTGTTGTGTTATGTGCTTTGGTGGATATCTCCAGCTTTGAACATGTGAGTTATTCTCACCACACAATACGTACATATATAACTAGTAAATTGACCCCTTTTGAATCTGTAAAATGCATTATCATGTTACACCTGCTATATTATTTTCATATGATGTTCACACCTGTTATTACACTTGTTGTATTATATGTTATTGTTATTTCATACTATTCTATCAGTTATATCAGTTATCACCATTGCAAGTTCCCTGTGGACTAGAATCACTATGGGTTGAAATGATACATACCCAAACGGACTTTAGAATAGGAAAAATCGTTATGGGCTGAAATGATAGGCCCGAACGGTTTCCAAAATCATTCATTTTACTTAGGATTCGGGTTTGAAATGATAAAACCCGGATTTTTCTTTTTAAACTGCGGATTGAAATGATACATATCCGTATCACTTGACTTAGGCTAGAAAACCATAAACAGACCCGTGGTTATTTTATAAAGCGTTTTTGGATGTTTTAAGTACTTTAAAAACATAAATTTATGATATTTGATTTAAATAGATTTTGAAATGTTTTAAAATAAAGAAATTATGATTTTTCTATGAGTTAAAAAATGTAATTAATGAACGGTTAAATTGGATTTTTGAAATATAACCTAAGTTTGGAATTTTGGAATTTTGGTTAAAAGTGATATTTAAGTTATATAAATAAAATGGTATTTATTCTTATTTTGAAATGGTAAATATGATAATTTGATTTAATTTTGAATTGAATGATTTAATAAAGTATTATTGGTTTTTCTATGAATTAAAATGGTTAAGTAAACGAATGCTTGAAAGTGAAATTTTTAAATACAACTTGATTTGGAAATGTGGAATTTGGTTTTGTTTAAAGCTTTAAGTTAATTAAATAAATTGGGAATTTAGTTTAATTTGTGAAATGATAATTTGAAAATTTAAATGTTAATAAAGTGTTAAATGTAAAAATAAGAAAGTTTACACTTGAATTTATTAAGTGGATTTGTGAAAGTTGATTTAATTATAAATGTTGCTTTATAAAAATCATTAATTAAAAGAGTATTTTAATGAACATCTTTGAATGTTAAAATTTGATTTTTTAATGTTTAACTGGTTTAAATTGAAATGTTTTCAAGTATAACTTTCAGCACCTTTTCTGAATGCTGTAAAAGGCTGAAATTTTCAATATTTATGGTTTTTAACTTAGTAAATGAGCTCAGAATGATTTGAAACTTTGGAAATTTAATACTTGAATTGAAAGTATAATAATTACACCTTTAAAATGATTTTAATTGAATTAAATTGATAGAATATAAATTATTTAAAGGTGATTTGAGATGATATTAAATGAATGTTATCTTTGAATTTAAAGATGTTTAAGAGATGATACATCGTAATGTTTCGAAATGAAGTTTTGAAAAGATATGATATTTTTACATATATAAATGTTTGAAATGAAGTTTTGAAAGTATGATATTTTGATATTAAATGTTTTGAAATGAAGTTTTGAAAGTATGATATTTTGATATTAAATGTTTTGAAATGAAGTTTTGAAAGTGTGATATTTTGATATTAAAAATGTTTTGAAATGAAGTTTTGAAAGATATGATATTTTGATATTAAATGTTTTGAAATGAAGTTTTGAAATTATGATATTTTGATATATATTAAGTGTTTAGATATGATATCTTGATATTAAAAATGTTTCGAAGATGAAGTTTTGAAAGTATGATATTTTGATATATATAAAATGTTTTGAAATGAAGTTTTTGAAAGATATGATATTTTGATAAATATTAAATGATTCGAAGATGAAGTTTTGGAAGTTATGATATTTTGAAATTAAAACGATTTGAAAATGAAGTTTGGAAGATATGACGTTTATGTATTAAAAATGATTTGAAATGACTTGATATTTATTTTGATAAATATTTGAATTGAAAGATAGGTTACGATGATATATTGAAATGGTTTGGAAATGATTTAATCTTTATTTTGATAAAGATTTGGGTTGAAGTGATATTTTATTTTGAAGTATAAAATATTGTTTTAAAGTTATAACTACGGTTATAATAACGAATGGTTGTTAAAGAGACCGGGATCGGATATTGTCTTATAGCCGGCCAATACCGAAAACCACTTTAACAACTATGTACGCGGTGGAGATTCCAGAATGAAGTAGGATGGTGGTGACGTTCTTGAGGTATATTACGTGGACCCAACTCCCGTGAGTTGGCATATATGACTAAAACAGGAGCTATACCGGGCTACACAAAGGGTCGCACCCTTTCATCGAGCATGCTCCAACGGAAACCATTCTATTACTTTTGTGATTCGATACGGTGGCGCCACTTTGATTCGGGGGTATTGTTCGAGGTGGGCGGAAGCTGCTGGCTTACCGTCACCATCGGTCCGGGAGTGCAAACGGTGTATCCACCCTGGCATTGCCTCGTGTGCCGTGTCATATCCTTATAGCGAGCCCACTACGATTTTGGTTTTTAAGATCCGACCGCGTTAAGGTTCACCATCCCCTTAGCGCTATTTTCTATATGATTATACTTTACTGATTAGACACTATTGTATATAGCGTATATTACTACATAGTAAATAGTTTAACGGATCCTTAGAGGATGGGCGGTCCCAAGCATCTTCTAAGTTATTTGTATATTTGCTATAGTTCACTTGAGTTGGTTTACATTGTATAAGTATGTATGTCCTGACTCGAGTGTTTGTATTTTTATTTACGCTCGGGTCATCTTGAGTTATTCACAGATTTGGATTTCCACTTTCTGGAGATTGGAATCGCTGGAGATTATCTACTTGTCATGTTTTATCTTTAGCAGTCTGTTGTTCCTTTCAGCTCTTGTATTAGTAGACTTCTATGTAGTGAGACTTCCTTTGTACTTTATTTCTTTTGTTGTATTTTATGTGAGTCTGATATTCTATATAGTAGCTTCATGAACTACTATCTCTTTTACTTCCGCTGCATTATTATTACTCTGTGTCTGTAATTTTTATTTACTGTATATTCTGAGATTTGCCAAATTTTTATTTAAAACGCGGTATTTTGAGCAATTCAATAATGGCATGAGTGTCAACCTATACACTTAATATGGATGCAAACGACTGAAAATACCTGGTTGTTACAGTTGGTATCAGAGCTCTGGTTTTAGGCAAAACTCAGTATATAGAGTAAATTTAATTTCAGAATCACTTTCGTTCGAGCTAGAATTCCTTCTTCTTCAATTCGGTTTCCTTTGAATTTTTTGGAACGTTCCCTGTGGTTCCAAAATCCATTCATGTCCCTCACTATTCATCTTCTTTTGGTTCTGGAGTATCCCATAACTCCACTTCAAAAGGATCTTTATAATGAGTCGGTGGTCTCGCCAATCTCAAATTGATTTCTAAAGAGGTGAAACTCCTTTACAACAGCATCGATTCACCAAAAATTTTATATCCTCGGTTTAGATGCTAGTATCTCTTATTATCCCAAACTCCATCTCTTGAGTTCGAATGTAGATCTACCTCAGAAAATCCACATCGATCTTATTCCTTAAGTCACGGTTGACCCGGTTAAGGTTGCCCGTGATATATATAAGCTTATCCATCTTCCTATTCTGTTATTTAATCATGTCATCCTTGTTTCCAACTTATTTCCAAATCAGAATTTCCTTTGATTTGAGTTAATCATATTTGAATCTCTATCTTTCTTTGAAAATCTATTCATGTATAGTGTATTTGTAAACTAATATATAAAATTAAAATGTTTTATATATTGTGTTGTTTGAGTTGTTGATGTTGATTTGGGTTTCCGATCGATTCGTCCGATCAACGCTATCGATAGGATTTCCAAAACACTTTGACAGAACAAACTGACACAATATTATTTTAAATTTGGTTAATGAAATAAAATTTTGATATATATATATATATTTATGGAACTTAATAAAATGATTCAAATTGATAATTTGAAATGATAATACTTGATTTATCATTTATTGTTCTATAAATGAATTTATAAATAGTTGTTTATAAATTTATTTGGGAATGAATTTAAAACAAGATTTTGAGAATTTAAATTCCGATTACTTCGAACTTTGGTTTAAAGTTTTAAAAAGGGATATATTATTTAAAGTATTTTCAAATAGAATTTGTTTCCAAAGAATTTTAAAGTGCTCTTCTTTTTGTCGCTGGAAAATAACTTCGGTGATGATCGCGACATCATCGACGTTCATTTTCGAGTTTCAAAGTTAAGAGACTGTTCTGTAGTCTTGCTACAGCCTTGTTTTGGGGAATGTAATTGATTTAAATTTCTAAAATATGACTTGATTTATAATATATATAGATATATGATTTAAATTTGATTTGATAAGTTATGTACATACATTTATTTATCTCTAAATGGTTTGAAGAAATCGAAAATTTAATTCTTAAATTCAATTATAAAAAGAAAATCAAAATTTTGGGTGAATATTCAAGTATGAAATGATTTAATTGGAAAGTTTTATTTGTATAATACAATTGAATTCAAATATAACTTACCTTAATTTCAGAAGTTAACAATGTAATTGGATAATATACAATATAAAAAGATTTTTTGAGTGGTTATAATAAATGTTATACACTAAAATTTTAATTATAAAATGATTAACAGAGGTAAATATAATAAAGGGTAATTGAATAACTTATAATATAATAACGTTAAAAGAACTAAGAACAAAAGAAAGCAGTTATTATAAGTGTAAGTATATTTAACATAAGTGATAAATATATTGAGAGGAATAAATTTAATTTTAATTAGGAATAAAGAAGAATAAAATTTATTAAGTACATTGTGGGTGTAATAAATGATTATTTTTCAAACCCATGGTTTTAAAAATTGTTAATTTAAGATGATTGGATAATAAGATAATGAAATTTGAGATAGTTAAGATTTATTTAACTTGTGTAAAGATTTATTCTCTATTTAAGTTGAAATTTCCATGCTTTCAAATATATTTCCTTATTTTGCTTTCCAAACTATCTTTTGGTTGTCCTTATCATCCTTATCTTGCTATAGATTGGTATAGACATCTTTCTATAATCTTTCTGTTAGAAATTTTTCTATAATCTTTGATAGATCTTTGGTAATCATTTTGAACCCACCTTTTTCGTGCTTGTGTTCTTAATTTTGGAGAATCTTGGAAAGATCATCTCCACCTTGTTAAACTTACCTATAACAACGGTTATCAGGTATAATCTCAATCTTTTGGTCACCTTGTCTTAATCTTATTTCATTTCTATATTTTTTTCTATGCTTTTCCGCACCTCATGCCTTTTCGGGGACGAAAAAGCTTTGAGTGGGGGAGAGTGTAACAATCCTAGATTTTGTATATTATTTAAATTGGACTTTCTTTTATTTTTAATTTTTTTTAATTTGTTTTATTTCAAATATTTCATTTTTAAATATAAATACTGACTATTAAGTAATCTATAGTTCAAATTAGTATAATTTGAATATTTTACTATAAAGTGAATTTTTGGTCAAAAAAGTCAAACTTTGACTTTTAATTTAAAATTTTAAAAGTTTGAAAATTTTAATTTTATCTTTTATTATGAAATTACATAAAATTTTAAGAACACTGCTTTTCGTTTCGTTGAAAACGAAGTTAAACAGTAAAAGTTATGTATATTTCAATATTGACCGCAATTTGTTTATTCTGCAATTTTGTTATTTTTAGATTGTATAAATTATATTTTATTGTCATATTTCATTTTAATCTGGGCCAATATGTTATTTTATGTATATTCTTGTATTATAATAATTTTAAAATGAAGTAAATAATTTTCCAAAGTCACTGGTGATTTATTTGTAATTTCTGGACACCGTTTTGGATTTTTAAGCAATTTTTTAAATCTTTTTCTTTTTTCTTTAAATTTAATTTTTTTCATGTGTTAATATTTTATTTTAAGTATATTTTGTCTTTTAATATTTTTAAAGTGATGTTTGAATTTTTCCAAAGCTTATTGAATCTATTTCCAAATTTTAACCTAGTTTCAATTTTTCTGCTATTTTCTTCATTTAAATTATATTTAAATTAACATTTTTATATTTATTTGTGAATGCATTTCTAATTTTATATTGTTATCTTTGTTATAAATATTTTTACAAGTCCATATAAATTTTCCAAAGTTCATTTTGTTTATTTGCATTTTTCTAGACTAGTTTGCAATTTTGTGCTATTTTCTTATTTTAACCTTATATAATTAATAAATATTTATATATATTTTATATTTGGTTATATGTTCGAAATTGTGACTGGAATTATTATTATTCTCAGTAATATAAACATATATAAATAAATTAAGGAGATATCAAAGGTTTTAAAAGCTTTTGAAACGTAAGTCGTTTCACCTCCTAAGTCGTTTCTTTTACCGTTTCTTCATTTACTCTTTGGTTGTTTTTTTATTTATTAGCCACATCTTTCAGATACATACTCTATTTCCTATTCATGTACATTCATTTTCATTTCTGAAACAAAAAAAATTCGGCTATGGCTATTGAGAAGAATTTGGGTAATGATTTTTCAACTTTTCTTATTGTTCTTCCTTGTTTACATTGATTTTTGCACTTGTTCTCATATAGATTTGATTGGCTCCTCCTCCTCCAGCTCTGGCCCGACCTCCACCACCCCCTTCCTCTGACCATCACCCATCCTACTACCTCTCCATTTCAGGCCAAGCAAATCCAAGGGGAAGATCATCACCAAAATCCACAAATACATCACCTATTCACACAAACCGAGCCTAGTTTGCTAGCACCACCTTCACCTTCCTTTAGCCGCCACTTCCACAACCACCACTAGCTCAGACCTGACCTCCACCCTCTGCCACATCACCCACCACCATCTGGACACCTGGTCATGCCCCTATAGCTTGAGGCCGAGCCCATGTATAGCCTAGAAATGATGATATGTTGCCTTGTGTGTAGATTGTTGCACCCTATATCCATCACCTTCAATTTCCACCATGGCCATCACCAATAGCCTCCACCATGTGATCTTCTACCACCTCTAGCTGCCACATGAGACCCCACCTGACCTTCACCTTGCATGGCTGGAACCACAACAGCAAGGGCCGAACCCTATGGTACAACAAAAGCCACCATTTGCCAAGAAACCCTTCACCTACCCTAAGTGTAACTTCCTCCATTTGTTTAGCCTTGTAGCCGCACCTTTTCCATACGCATACCTGATCCAAACCATGCTAAAACCTGACCTTATTGATCCCCTAGGCCATGCAAACAAACATAGAGAACAAGTGCAATTCATTCGATGTTGTTTTGGGCTTTAAATTCTAATGTTATTTGATGTTTAAATCGTGTTGAAACTTACATATATTGTATTGTTTTGTGTAAATATTTGAACAAGTCAAATTGCTTTGGCTCTCCACTCTCAAGTCATATCCATGTCATCGTGCCTTCATTGTGTTGCGTTGTGTGCTTTGGTGGATATCTCCAGCTTTGAACATGTGAGTTATTCTCACCACACAATACGTACATATATAACTAGTAAATTGACCCCTTTTGAATCTGTAAAATGCATTATCATGTTACACCTGCTATATTATTTTCATATGATGTTCACACCTGTTATTAAACTTGTTATATCATATTTTATTGTTATTTCATGCTATTCTATCATTTATATCAGTGATCACCATTGCAAGTTCCTTGTAGACTAGAATCACTAGGGTTGAAATGATACATACTCGAACGGACTTTAGAATAGGAAAAATCGTTATGGGCTGAAATGATAGGCCTGAGCTGTTTCCAAAATCATTCATTTTACTTGGGATTGTGGGTTTGAAATGATAAAACCCGGTTTTTTTCTTTTTAAACTGCGGATTGAAATGATACATATCCGTATCACTTGACCTAGGTTAGAAAACCATATACAGACCCGTGGTTATTTTATAAAGCGTTTTTGGATGTTTTTAAGTATTTTAAAAACATAAATTTATGATATTTGATTTAAATAGATTTTTAAATGTTTTAAAATAAAGAAATTATGATTTTCCTATGAGTTAAAAAATGTAATTAATGAATGGTTAAACTGGATTTTTGAAATATAACCTAAGTTTGGAATTTTGGTTAAAAGTGATATTTAAGTTATATAAATAAAATGGAATTTATTCTTATTTTGAAATGGTAAATATGATAATTTGATTTAATTTTGAATTGAATGATTTAATAAAGTATTATTGGTTTTTCTATGAATTAAAATGGTTAAGTAAACGAATGCTTAAAAGTGAAATTTTTAAATACAACTTGATTTGGAAATGTGGAATTTGGTTTTGTTTAAAGCTTTAAGTTAATTAATTAAATTGGGAATTTAGTTTAATTTGTGAAATGATAATTTGAAAATTTAAATGTTAATAAAGTGTTAAATGTAAAAATAAGAAAGTTTACACTTGAATTTATTAAGTGGATTTGTGAAAGTTGATTTAATTATAAATGTTGCTTTATAAAAATCATTAATTAAAAGAGTATTTTAATGAACATCTTTGAATGTTAAAATATGTTTTTTTAATATTTAAATGGTTTAAATTGAAATGTTTTCAAGTATAACTTTCAGGACCTTTTCTGAATGCTGTAAAAGGCTGAAATTTTCAATGTTTATGGTGTTTAACTTAGTAAATGAGCTCAGAATGATTTGAAACTTTGGAAATTTAATACTTGAATTGAAAGTATAATAATTACACTTTTAAAATGATTTTAATTGAATTAAATTGATAGAATATAAATTATTTATAGGTGATTTGAGATGATAATTGTAACGACCCAGAATTTTGAATAATTTAATTTGAAATATTTAATTAAATTTTAAATATTTGAATGATGGTTTGACTTGAATTTCAAATTATCAGAATGAATTTGGTGATTAAATTTTAAAATTTAATCTATTGAGAGTTGAATAAAAATTTGAATCTTCAAATTTAAGCCAATTAAAAATATTTCAAAGGCTTGTAAAATTCATATTGATAATACTGAAAACAATAGAAGCTTCCGAATTGAATTTGAAACTGCTTTGCTCAGTTTTGAAATTATATCGTTTGAATCGATATTCAAAAATAGCCGTCCGAGACACAGTCTCGGATTTCGACGAAACTAGTTCCATTGGGTCCGTAATATTGAATTATTCTCGGATTTCAAATTTCGTATTTTTCGGAGTTGTTATGTGAGCACACGACGCATAAACGCATTGGAATTTAAGTCGAATTCAATTTGAAATTTAAATTTAAATGGGTCAAACACAGCACGTTCTCTTCCCTACAATTATCCCTAAAATCGTGCCTAAGACCACGGCAGTTAATCGTGCAAAGCATGGTAGCGTTCCCCTATATTAATTTCAAAATCAAATGGCCGATGGCAGAAATCTCAAAGAAAATAAAAAAATGGCCAAGCTCCTCTTTCCCTCTCCTGTTCTTTAAATTCACAACTGCTATACTCCTTTAAAATCAAATCATATTTCCCTCTTTTCATCGTAAGTCAAAATCAACAACCATGGCCGAACAAATTCCTCCTCTTTGCTAATCAAAGTCGCGTTCGAACTCGCGTAGGCGGCTAGGGTTCAAGCAACTGAAGAGGAGGGGGACGCGAGCACACGCGCGCGTGGGCCGCGTGGAGAGGGTCGCGAGTGATTTAGGGTTCGCGGCGACAAGGGCGACTCGCGTAGGGGCGGAGACGCGTTTGCAAGTGCTCGCGATTCGAGATAGAGGAGTGGGGCGGCGGCATGGGTCGTGTGCAGGCAGAGATTGATCGATGCGATCTGGAGGCGCTCGAAAAACTTGGAGGCGCGCGGCGAGCTCGACGATTGGCGATGGTCTGGGTTCGCAAATTTCTTCCAGTGAGGTATGATTATAATTATCAAATTTATATATATATATGTAGATTATGTGTAAATAATTTAAATAGGTATAAAATAGCTTTGTTTTTAAATTACTGAATATAAACACCCACATACATATTTTGGTTAAAAACAGTAAGTACATTTAAACAGGAAAATTTTTAAAAGGAAGATTTGTTAGGAAAAATGATTTATTTAAAAGAAATTGATTTAAAGATATTAATATAAAATAAGATAATTAGTAAAAATAAATAAAAAAATAAATGAATGAATACATTATAAATTTACTAGTTTATTTTGAAAATAATTTCCTAAAGTAAATTTTGTTTCAAATTTAAATTTTTAGTTAAAATAATTATTAAACAAAGGAATTTTAAAATATAGAAGAAATTTATATAAGCAAAATGTTTGAAATATTTATGAAAATGAGATTTTAGTTTAGATTAAAGAAAAGTTAGTTTGAAATTAAAAGGTTTAGTTAAATAAATTTATTTAAAAGAAATTTAGTTCAATTGGAAATTTCTAGTTAGAATTATTTTAAAAGGAAAATTTGTTTAAATAAATTTATTAAAGGAGAAATATGGTTTAAATAAAACTATCAGTTAATTTAACTATTAAAATGAAATCACCGATGAATCGAAATTATCAAATCAAAATTTATTATTCGATCTGTTCGAATATTAATAAATTGTGTAAAATATTTATACAAGGTATAAATCAAGGAAATCGAGTCGAGATGGAAAATGGATTGCTAATAAAAGCAAAGGTGAGAACTTCTCACTCAAAAAATTTATAAGTTGGATTTGCAGTTATTTATTGATTGTTGCTTGATTGTGATATTAGATATAGTAGGATATATCTATATATATAGCAATATATATATATTGGCATATGTATATATTGCAGTTGCTTGATTTCCCGCATTGTATAGCGGATGAGACCCTATTGCGCCGCCTATTAAGCGGATAATATTTTATAAAATCCCATATACCGCGATATTCCACCTCGAAGTGGAATTGGTATTGTGCTAATGTCTGTGGATGCAGGGAAAGAGGTTGGAGGGATTCAACTGGATTCCTCACAAATATTTATTTGATTCAGATATTGTGATATTTGATTGTTTATCATATCAATATATGATATTTAAAAGTCATGATTGACTATTTGATGTGTTGCATCATCGGATCCAATTTTGAAGTTTAAAAATAACGATTTTGATTTTTTAGGGATTTCTAAAGTGATTTTTGAAAGTATACGGTTATAAAATATTTTTGGAATTGATTCATCTTAAATAAATAAACGTTATAATTTTAATATTATAAAATTATGATTTTTGAGGAATACAGTTAAAAGTTGATTTTTGAAAATATGGGATGAATGATTTTATAAAATAGTTAAAATTTGGATTTCTGAATTTATTATAAAAAGTTTAAAAAATAGGATTTATGAAAATTGATTATTTTATAAATCAAAATGATGAATTATAAAGGAGTTAAAAGACATTTTAAAAGAATAATATAAATTGATCCATATAAAAGATTTATAAATTGATATTTATAAATTAAAAATATTGGAATTATAAAACGAGCTTTTATAAGTGTTAGAATGAATTGTGAATGAATTTCATAAATGAATGAAATCTATAGGATTATAACGGTGAAGTTATAAATGGAATTTTATAAATAAAATTTATAAAGTTATTTAGGGAATAGATTTGGATAAATAAATGAATCTTATAAGTTATAAGATTTATAATTATGAAGTTTAAAGGAACGATTTTGCAAACAAATAAATTATAAGCATTTAACTTATAATATGGACTTTCGGTATATAATTGAGTTATAAATCGAATAAGTTAATAAAGGAAATTTATAAGAGGAAGTGTTATAAAATAAATGGAAATGGAATTTATAAACATTATTTTATAAATCCGCAACGACTTATCTTGATAAGTAAATAGTTGTAATTTATTAATGGAGTTATATTCACGTTTTAGACAGTGAATAATTCTTTAAAATAAAAGGAATAGAAATGATGAAATTGGTTAACAAGTATATTCATGTTTTTGAATAGTGAATAATATGTTAAAGATATGGTTTTGAATGTGATGTTTTAAATAGAATTAAAACGATCTAACGATGTTTTGAATGTATTAACTATCGAAACTATAGATTTCAACATTCATTGTTGAAATAGACATTTTCGAGAAATAGAAGGAAATGGTAGACTATAACACTGTTGTTATAGTAAATGATTTCCGAAAGGAAATGTTTTGTATAGTATTGGGATTTATATATCTATTTTAATTTCGAATCCCTATACTAGTGATTTTGGGTTGTCGTAACGATGTTTTACGCAACATTCGTTTTGGCCCAAATAAATATGTTTAAGAGAATGATTTCCTTAAAGAATGATATATATACTTAATTTCGATTAGAGTATATCGAATATTTTCTAAGTATAGAAAATAAAAAGACTTGTGAATTACTTATAAATAAATAAGTATGGAAATGTTTTTCCAATGTTAAATGAAGAGTCTAGAGAATTTATCTTTTTGAAGATAAATTGAAAATGAATAATTGAAAACGTATATTCATTGTTATTTTGGAAATGTAAAATTCAATATGGAATTTAAAAGTGAAATTGGGAAAATGGGTTTAAAATAAATAAATATTGATTTATTTTTGAAGTATTGAAAATATATATCTTGTAAAGATATTTTTGGAAAATAAATAATTTGGAAGATTATTTGGAATCTGGTGATGTTGTGCATATCTATTGATAGTTCAATAACCGACTATCAATATTTACCTTTAAATAGGTATTTGTTGTGATTTGCTTGAAATTGAATGCCACACTTATTTTTTTTAAAATAAGCGCTCACTATTCGGGTTAACCGGGAAAGGACTTTGGGGTCGTATAACCCATTCCGAATATGCGATACGTCGTAATGGATTGCATTCGATGACCGGTGTTGAAGACCGGATATTTGTGAAAACGGAAGGATTACCGTCGAGTTACTCTACATCGGCTGATCTCCGATATAGAGGTTTTATCACCTTTAGTGACGGGAAGTCCGGTCGTGATTAGTGAATATCCGGATTGCAAGGACTTCTTTGGAAGTGCCTTTGGTTCTGTTCGAGCCCGGAATAGACTTGTATGGATTGTATGTCTGACATTACAAATTGAGATATAAAACTGACTTCTTTCAAATATATTTCTGTTGGTGGCGGAGAATTTATTCTCTTAGCTTAACACCCTTCTCTGAGACATACGAGCTCAGAGGTTATATAGTTGAAGGTTATCAGCAATATATTCCCAATTTGGTAATGTGACATACTGAGTGTTGCTGTGAAATGATCATTGTGTTGATTATTTGTGATAGGATCATTTGTTTGATCGTTTATCTTTGTGATCATTTCTATGATCATTTGTTGACCCAAATCACGGCTTTTGTATAAAGTGTGTTTTTGTGGACGTGACTTCGTCGAGCCTCACACCCCGGAATGGTCAAAACAGGAAAGATGCGGCAAGGTTATGAGGGGTAGCTCCCTTTAGGGTGTGTGCATTTTTTTCTGGAAAAGGGTGGTATCATGGTATGGAGCCCAGATACTTACTCATGTTGAAACACTTTATTTATGATTGTGTGATGTTGATGACGAGCGCTCAGTTAAAGGTCCTAAAGGACCGGGGGATGGCATACTCGTGTCAGTTGTTACCCAGTTAGGGGTAACCCGGCCTTGTGTTGGCAGAGATCCGGTTTGGTTCTCGGGGACGTCCTTCCAGAGGCGTTCTCATGTGGTAATGGGAAGTTCCTTGGCCTGACCATTCGTTGGAAATCCAAAGAAACAATACGATCTTGTACGGTTTTAGTTGTAGAACCTGCTTCCTCAGGAGGTAGCTATAGTAGGCATAATATAATGGTACCTATGCTGGCTAAGATTTATATTCTACTTTCGAAATGTTTTCTACACTATGCACTAATAATAATATCAAAATTGATTTGATTTTGCGTAGCAAGCATCTTTGACTAACATAAGAAGAAATCTCCTCCAAGTCTGCGTTTGGATTGTGTGTGTGGCGGGAGGCCTTATGGTAGTCTCATTTTTAAAAGCATTGCGAATTGATTTTAAAAATATTCTTCTATTTTTTTTAAAGATAAATAAACTGTTTTGAGTTCCCACACCAGTCACATGACTGACTCGGAGTTTATTGTTTTCCTTCCTAAACTCTGGGTGCCCACCAATTTCCACACGGGCAGTCAAGAGTTAGGTTTATCAGGATATTCTGGAATTCAGGAGTTGCTGGAGGCAAGATGGATGGCATTGGCATATTTACTAGTATATAGTAATTCCTTTCCGTTGTTTGTTGTTGTACACTCTGATGATGAAATGTAATGTGATGTAATAATTGATATAGTTCTTTGTTTAAAGATTATTCATTTATCTATTATATGTTGTTCCGCTGCGAATTGTGAGATTCTGATGTTGTTCTGTTATTTCTTTTCGTTCTATTTTCTATCTTTTCTCTCTTCTTCTACCTCTTTCTTCTTCTTTCCTTTTTCTTAAAACCATAACATTTCGGTTTTTCGGCAACGAAAAATCGCAATCGTTACAATAATAAATGAATGTTATCTTTGAATTTAAATAAGTTTAAGAGATGATATATTGCAATGTTTTGAAATGAAGTTTTGGAAAGATATGATATTTTGACATATATAAAATGTTTGAAATGAAGTTTTGAAAGTATGATATTTTGATATTAAATTGAAATGAAGTTTTGAAAGTATGATATTTTGATATTAAATGTTTTGAAATGAAGTTTTGAAAGTGTGATATTTTGATATTAAAAATGTTTTGAAATGAAGTTTAGAAAGCTACGATATTTTGATATTAAATGTTTTGAAATGAAGTTTTGAAAGTATGATATTTTGATATATATTAAGTGTTTAGATATGATATCTTGATATTAAAAATGTTTCGAAGATGAAGTTTTGAAAGTATGATATTTTGATATATATATATATATATATATATATATATATATATAAAATGTTTTGATATGAAGTTTTTGAAAGATATGATATTTTGATATATATTAAATGATTCGAAGATGAAGTTTTGAAAGTTATGATATTTTGAAATTAAAACGATTTGAAAATGAAGTTTGGAAGATATTATGTTTATGTATTAAAGATGATTTGAAATGACTTGATATTTATTTTGATAAATATTTGAATTGAAAGATATGTTATGATGATATATTGAAATGGTTTGGAAATGATTCAATCATTATTTTGATAAAGATTTGGGTTGAAGTGATATTTTATTTTGAAGTATAAAATATTGTTTTAAAGTTATAGCTATGGGTTATAATAACGATTGGTTGTTAAAAAGACCGGGATCGGATATTGTCTTATAGCCAGCCAATACTGAGAACCACTTTAACAACTGTGTACACGGTGGAGATTCCAGAATAAAGTAGGATGGTGGCGACGTTCTCGAGGCATACTACGTGGGCCCAACTCTCGTGAGTTGGCATATATGACTAAAACAGGAGCTATACCGGGCTACACAAAGGGTCGCACCCTTTCATCGAGCATGCTCCATCAGAAACCATTCTATTACTTTTGTGATTCGATACGGTGGTACCACTTTGATTCGGGGGTATTGTTCGAGGTGGGCGGAAGCTGCTGGCTTGCCGTCACCACCGGTCCGGGAGTGCTAACGGTGTATCCACCCCGGCATTTCCTCGCGTGCCGTGTCATATCCTTATAGCGAGCCCACTACGATTTTAGTTTTTAAGATCCAACCCCGTTAAGGTTCACCATCCCCTTAGCGCTATTTTCTATATGATTATACTTTACTGATTAGACACTATTGTATATAGCGTATATTACTACATAGTAAATAGTTTAACTTATCCTTAGAGGATGGGCGGTCCCAAGCATCTTCTAAGTTATTTGTATATTTGCTATAGTTCACTTGAGTTGGCTTACATTGTATAAGTATGTATGTCCTGACTCGAGTGTTTGTATTTTTATTTACACTCGGGTCAGCCTGAGTTATTCACAGATTTGGATTTCCACTTTCTGGAGATTGGAATCGCTGGAGATTATCTACTTGTCAAGTTTTATCTTTTGTATTCTGTTGTTCCTTTCAGCTCTTATATTAGTAGACTTCTATGTAGTGAGACTTCCTTTGTACTTTATTTCTTCTGTTGTATTTTATGTGACTCTGATATTTTATATAGTAGCTTCATGAACTACTATCTCTTTTACTTCTGCTGCATTATTATTACTCTATGTCTGTGATCTGTGATTTTTATTTACTGTATATTCTGAGATTTTCCAAATTTTTATTTACAACGCGGTATTTTGAGCAATTCATTTCCGGCATAAGTGTCTACCTATACACTTAATATGGATGCGAATGGCTGAAAATACCTGGTTGTTATAGCTTGCTTCGCATTTGGAGCTCGCTCGTGCTATATTAGCCATATATGCTCGCTTATAATTTATAAGGTGCATATCTCAGATTATATATCGTAATTTTACACTTTTTTCCCTACGGGATGCCTTATCCTCGAAGATGAGATGTATATTTGTGATATATATGTATGTTGTAATCCTACTACGATCGAACCATGCAAAGGAGAAGCTGGCGAAACTTTTGAAAATTTAAGGCGTTATAAATTATTTTGGGAATTTTTTCAAAATTATATTTGATAACTAAAATTTTGATTTTGAGTTGAAAGTTAAACGATGTTAGTTGGTTTTGAAAAGATATCTATTAATGGATTTGAAAACTTAGAAATTTTTTTATAAGAAGTTTAACTAATGGACCTTAGGAAAGTTAAAAGGTTTAAATGAATTTGATATCTAATTTGAACTAACTGTTTTTAAAAGTTAATGGATTATGTAGTTTTTCCTTACTTGGTAATTTCGAGGACGATTTTAAGTAGGGGAGAATGTAACGTTCCTGAATTTTTGTCATTTAAAATTCAGGTATTTAATTTATTATAAATATTCACAAGTAAATTTTATTAGCTGAACAACTTATATTTGAAATATGAAGATTTAATTGAATAATTAAATTGTTAATTTAATATTTGAAATTGCAGAAATAATTGGAAATTGAATTTAATGTGAATAAAAATGATTTATAAAGTTGAATTTAATTCTATTTGAATTAGAATGATGCTAGAGAGCTTTTAAAATTGAATTAAAAGTTAATTTGTAGAAATTGAATATTTTAATATTTAATTAACGAGTGAAAATAATCATTTTTCAAACAGTCTCGGATTTTGATGAAACCAGCTTCATTGGATTCGTAATGTTATATTATTGTAATATTTCAAATTTCTTGTCAACCAGATTTACGGTTTGTCCAAGGCAAGCTAAAACGCATAGAAATTAGTTTAAGTGAATTTTAAATTTAAATAGTCGATTCGAAAACCTATCTTCCAAATACAATCGAATTTGCTCCCAATATATATTCCACTATGTTTGGAATACGGGTAAAATATTATAAATGCCAGGCAGCATACTTCGTTTGGAGTTCGAAAAATATTCAGATGAATAGTGTGCGTAAATTTTCTATATAAGGCCAAACTTTTTCTTTTATTTTCACAAAACCTAAGCATCTAGGGTTTACAGCCACCACCTATATTCAATGGCCAATATTCTCGATTCTTCTTCCTCCTTTTTCTCTTGATCTGCCAACCGACTTGAGAAACTTCCTAAAGCAAACACGTAGAAGGCATCAAGATCTATCGATCCGACGGTGGTGATCGTTTGATTCACGATGTAGAAGGAGAAGTCAAGCCGCATTCATTCGTTCTTTGGGTGTGACTTTCAAGGCCGATACTCAACCGAGCTTCACTTGCTTACGGCCGTAGGTGGAGCTCAAGGTGGCCATTCGTTTGGCGGCCCCTGATCGTCGTCATGATCGAAGATGGAGTCGCGATAATTTATGGAAAAATGGCGGCTAATTGGTTCACGCACGTATTTTGAACGAAGTAGAAGAAGCAATGATTGGCGGCCAGATTTTGAAGATGCAGATCGAACGGCTCCGAGGGATTTTGGGTTAAAATTAGAAAGTAAATTATGAAATTAATTTTATTAAAAATTGTATAAACTTCTAAATGTTATAACTTTGACATACGAGGTCCGGTTTTGACGAAAAAAGTTGCTTTGGGTCCGTATTGATGAGCACAGCATTTTAGAGCTGATTTGGAGTTGATTGGAGCTAGTTTAAATTTTGGGTAAAATTAAAAGGCTGTGTAATTTTATTCGGATAAAAAACCGCAACTGCTATTGGAATTAATGTGAGTACAATTCACTCTTTCTGACTGACTGATATTTTTATATAAGTGAGAATAAATATTATTTATGATGGTTGATGATTGTTTGGATGATATATGATATATTATCTATATATTGGTTGGTATTTGGATATATTCCTGCCTATTGCAGCAGATGAGACCCTATACGTTTCCATGTATGAGCGGATGACCCTTTGTACGCGCGTATGCCTCGACGCGGACATTGTATGCATATTATAATATGTATATTTGTTGCAGGTGACAGGTTGGAGGAATCCAACTGGATTCCGCATCAGTATTGGTTTATTTACAGATATTGTGATATATGCTGCTATCATATGATATATGATGTTTTGGATGCCGTGATTGATGTATTTACTGCTGTTGCAGCATTGGGCCTATTTTTGGTAATTTAAAAATATTAAAGTGATGATTTCAAATTAAAAAGGATTTCCAAGTGATTTTGAAATATACGTTTTGTTGAGTTTTGAATTGTTACGGAAATGAATTTATTTTAAATAAATAGAAGCTATAATTTTTATGCTATGAAAATTATGATTTTTGTGAAATATACTTAAGTATGGTTTTTGAAGTTATATAAGTTTTAATAACGATTTGTAAATAATTAAAAGAATAAGTTTATTTAAATCTAGATTTTTGAATTATTATAAATGATATGTATATAAGATTTATAAAATGGATATTTTGTAAATCAAAATAATGGGATTGTAATGGAGTTTTATAAATGTTAAAATGAAGTTGTAAGTGAATCTTATAAGTGAATAAGATTTATAATTTGTGAAGTTATAAATGAATGAAATTGTAAATAAATGATTTATAAGTGAATCTTCCATTTAAATTTAATGTGCAATGATAATGAATTTGGTTAGAGAATCATATCCACGACTTTGGACAGTGGATAATCCCCTAAATAAATGTGTAGATATATTGAATTTGGTAAACGATTTATATTCACGATTTTAGACAGTGAATAATGTATTAAATAAAATGGATATTTTTAGGAAGTGATATTTTAAATGGAGTTAAACGATTTGAAGATATTTTTAAATGTGTTAAGTATCGAAACCATAGATTTCAACATTCATTGTTGAAAAAGACGTTTTTGAGAAGTAAAGGAAATGATGGACTACAACACTGTTGTTATAGTAAATGATTTTTGAAAGAAAATGTTTTGAATAGTATATGTGATTTATATATTTATCTAATTATCGAATCCCTATACTAGGGATTTTTGGTTGTCGTAACGATGTTTTACGCAACATTTATTTTGACCCAAATAAATATATTTGAGAGAATGTTTTCCTTACAGAATAAAGAAATATATACTTAATCCTAATTTAAGTATAAGGGATATTTTCTTAGTGCTGAAAATAAATTGAATTGTGAATTATTTATTATTAAATAAGTATATGGAAATGTTTTTCAATATAGAAAGTTGAAATGGTTTTGAGATTATATCTTTTTAATGATAATTTGAAGCATGTGGGCCCATAACCCACAGGTCCCAAGATCGAAACCTGGCTTTGATACCAAATGTGATGACTCGCAAATCCATACCCTTTGAATCGATAATAAATCATGCATGTCCGACCCAAAAAAGCATAGACTGACGGAAAGTCAAGAGAAAGAAAGCAAGAGAGAAGAGCGAAGAGAGGAAAGAGAGAAAATAGAATTAAACAAAACAATACAGAATCTCACATCGCAGTGGAAAGCATATAATATCATATCAATGATGTTTACAAAATAGAAACTGTATATACATACAACAATCAAAGTTCAACAATCTAACAATAGTTATCAACATGGATAGTTATTATAACATGTCCTCACAAATGCTGATAATATACAACAACTAAGCACATCGGATAATCAAAACAGATACTTGTATACGAAATGAAGATCCTTAGCCCGCCTTCTAAAGCTCCAAAAGCACTAAACCTGAACCTGTAAATATACTCGGTCTGACCCGAGCATTGAAAGGGAAGAACGTCCGTATCAGTCTAGTAAACCAGCGTGAGAAACACACTCAATTGAATTTATTAAATTACCAAAATTTTCCTTTATCAAAACAAAATTATCTCGTAAGACACGCCCACACATAAACACGGACATATTCGGTACCATCTAGTTATAGAGGCGGGCCATCCAAAACATCATACATCACATGATAACATCATATATCACAATATCTATAAATAAAACCAATACTGATGAGGAATCTAGTTGAATCCCTCCAATCTATCATCTACTACAAATATACATATTAGAATATGTGTACAATGTCCGCTTCGAGGCAGACGCGCATAAAAGGGGTCATCCGCTCATACACGGAAACGTATAGGGTCTTATCTGCCCCAATAGGCAAGAATATATCCAAATACCAATCAATATATATACGATATATCATATATCATCCAAACAATCATCACTCAGCTAAAACAAATTTATTCTAGTTCTATAAAAATATCAGTGAGTCAGAAAGAGTGTGATGTACTCACATTGATTCCAATAGCAGTTGCAGTGTTTAATTCCGAATAAAATAAAACGGCCGTTTAATTTTATCCAAAATTTACACTAGCTCTAATCAACTCCAAACGAGCTCTAAAATGTAATGCTTATCAATATGGACCTAACATAACTTGTTTCGTAAAAAACGGACCTCGTATGAAGAAGTTACGCTATTTTAAAGATTGTACGAATTTATATATAAAATTAATTTCAAAATTTATTTTATTTTGACCTAAAATAGATCTCTGCCATTGATTCCTCTTGATCATATCCTGGCCGCGTTTGTTGTCTTGTTCCCCTTCAGGCTAGCAAGTTTGAATCTAGCCCAATGGCCACCTTCAACTTTGAATTTTTGCTACTCCTACCGACCACTAGAAGTTGATCATTTGGGGTTAAAATCCCAATATACATATAGTAGCAGTGGTCTCTTCATTATGAAATATCCAATGCAAGGACTATTCGCTACTAATTCTAGGGGTTTCCCGATAGGATGTGGTAGGAAAGTACCTTCGGTTTGTCCTATTCCCGAACAACTTGTATGGATGTTTGTCTGACATTGCATTTCTAAAGATTACGTACATTGGTTTTTACAAACGTACATCAGTAGTGGCGGAGAAGGCAACTTCTCTTAGCTTAACACCCTCCTTGAGACATATGAGCTTATGGTTTGTATTTTTATAGGAGGCAATTAGTAGTCAACGGAAATGGCCGTGTGGCATTCAAAGTGATGTGATATGTGATATGTGAAAGGTAATCGTTACCTCAGGCCTCATCAACCGAAAATGACAGAAACAGGGTTAGATGTGGCAAGGCGAAGTGGGTTGCTCCCAAGTAGGATATGATTATCCTCTTCTAGATATATCTTTACATGCTATGACGTCGTGTATCTTGTTATTGTGGTTTGTATGCTAGAGGGCCCTCGGTAAAGGTCGGTAATGAACGAAGGATGACATATTCGGTACCATCTAGTTATAGAGGTGGGCCGGTCTTGTGTTGGTAGAACCAGATGTTCTGTGCCTCGGGACATCCATCTAGAGGTGTACCCATCGGAAGGTAGTCCCTTCACTTGGTCATTTGTATGAAAATCTAAACTCCACTATGTACCAGCCATTTTATTTGTAGAGCCTAGTATACTGGAATTTAATAATGGTAACAATTTCAGCTATTTTGAATATTAATTGTGCAATAGACACTATTATATAAGATGATTTGATATGAAATGTCTTAGTTATCGTAAGGTAAAAACTTGTCTGTATTTATGTGTGGACTTGTCTTATGAGATACTTTTTTTGATAAAGGAAAAGCTTGGTAATTTAATAAATTCAGTTGAGTATGTTTCTCATGCTGGTTTACCAGACTGATTCAGGCGTTCTTCCCTTTCAACGCTCGGGTCAGACCGAGTATATTTACAGGTTCATATTTGGTGATTTAGAGCTTCAGTAGGAGAGCTGGAAACCTTCATTTTCATATACATGTATCTGTTTGATTATTCGCTGTGCTTAGTTGTTTATATTATCAGCATTTGTAAGGACATAATATTATAACTGTCCAGGCTGATGATTAAGGATTGACTGTTGAACTCTAAATGATGTATGTATATACAGTTTCTATTTTGTAAAGATTATTGATATGATATTATATGTTTTCCGCTGCGATGTGAGATTCTCTATTGTTCTTTTTGTTTCACTCTTTCTTCTCCTCTTCTTCTCTCTTCTTTTCTTTCTCTTGACATTCCATCAGTCTGTGCTTTTTGGATCGGACATGTGTGGATAATTGTCGATTCAAAGGGTACAGATTTGCGGGTTGTCACATGTGTAGATAATCTTTTAAATTAAAGGTGTAAAAGTAATGTATTTGATTGGAATTATATCCATGATTTCGGACAGTGGATAATCCCTAAAATAAATATATAGAAATGCTTGATTTGGTAAATGAACTATATTCATGATTTTGAAAAGTGAATAATGTTTTAAATTAAATGAATGTTTTGGGAAGTGATACTTTCAAACAAATTAAATCATTTGAAGATGTTTTAAAATGTATTACGTATCGAAATCATAGATTTTAACATTCATTATTGAAATAGACGTTTTCGAGAAATAAGGAAATGATGGACTATAACACTGTTGTTATAGTACATGATTTTCAAAAGAAAATGTTCTGTATATTATATCTGATTTAAATATCTATCTAATTTTCGAATCCCCATACTAGTGATTTTGGGTTGTCATAACGATGTTTTATGCAACATTCATTTTGACCCAAATAAATGTGTTTAAAGAGAATGTTTTCCTCAAAGAATCTTGATTTAAGTATATGTAATATTTTCTAAGTGTTAAACATAAAGAGGTTTGTGAATTACTTATTATTAAATAAGTATATGGAAATTTTTTCCAAAATAGAAGTTGAAATTATTTTTGAGATGATATCTTTTCTAAAGATAATTTGAGGTGAATATTTAACAAGTGATTTAATTAGTAAAAGATCAATTAAAAGGGCCTAGTGATTGTTCATGGTGCTAAATCTTTTTTGTTTGCTTTGACAGTTAAACAACCGACTATCAAATTTGGCCATTTTAGTTCCTTGGCTTGATGTGGGAACTATTTAGTCGTACACTTAGTGCGTAGCCTTCTATGTAGGCTTTATTATCGTTTATGTTATGCATGTTGGTTCGTATAGTGTGGAGTATTACTCCAATCTATCCAGCTTCCTTCTTCGTCTGATGGATAGCAATTTGAAATTTGGAGACGTGATAAGTCTACGAGACTTATTTTTTATGTGAGGTTGAGAAACGCTTTTGCATTGTTAGTACGAAGAGACTGGGATGAGTTTTATCTAAAAACCACTTCAGACCAACGTATATGCGTTCAATTGTGCATGTTATCGATGATATTATTATTTAGGATTTTCATAGTGGGGGACTGCTTGCTGATCGTTTGAGGTTAAAATCCCAATATACATACAGTAGCAGTAGTCTCTTCATTATGAAATATCCAATGCAAGGACTATTCGCTACCAATCCTAGGGATTTCCCGACAGGATGTGGTAGGAAAGTACCTTCGGTTTGTCCTGTTCCTGGACAACTTGTATGGAAGTTTGTCCGACATTGCATTTCTAAAAGATTACGTACATTGGTTTTTACAAACCTACATCAGTGGTGGTAGAGAAGCCAACTTCTCTTAGCTTAACATCTTCCTTGAGACATATGAGCTTAAGGGTTGTATTTTTGTGGAAGGCAGTTAGTAGTCAACTGAAATGGCCGTGTGGCATTCAAAGTGATGTGATTTGTAAAAGGTAATCGTTACCTCGGGCCTCTTCAATCGAAAATGACCAAAACAGGGTTAGATGCCGCAAGGCTAAGTGGGTCGCTCCCAAGTAGGGTATGATCATCCTTTTCTAAATATAACTTCACACGCTATGATGTCGTGTATTTGATTATTTTGGTTTGTACGCTGAAGGGCCCTCGATAAAAGTCGGTAACGACCGGAGGATGGTATATTCGGTACCATCTAGTTATAGAGGTGGGTCGGTCTTGTGTTGGTAGAGGATCCTTTGTGATGGTCCTCGGTACATTCCTCTAGAGATGTACTTTCGGAAAGTAGCCCCTTCATTTGGTCATTTGTATAGGAATCCAAACTCCACTACGTACTTGCCATTTTGATTGTATTACCCATTTTGGGCTATATGCTGGAACTTAATCAATGTAATAATTTCGGCTATGATTAATATTATTTGTATACTGACACTAGTTAATATAAGAGGATTTGATGTGATATGTTTTTGTTATCGTAAGGTAAAAACATGCCCGTGTTTATGTGTGGGCGTGTTTTACAAGATACTTTTGTTTTCATAAAGGAAAATTTTGGTAATTTAATAAATTTAGTTGATTGTGTTTCTCACGCTGGTTTACCAGAATGATCCGGGCGTTCTTCCCCTTCAATGCTCGGGTCAGACCGAGTATATTTACAGGTTCATATTTGGTGTTTTGGAGCTTCAACAGGAGAGCTGAAGATCTTTATTTTCATATACACGTATCTGTTGACTATCCGTTGCTTAGTTGTTGTATATTATAGGCAATTGTAAGGACATGTTATTATAACCGTCCAGGCTGATAACTATTAATTGATTGTTGAACTCTGATTGATGAATGTATATACTATTTCTGTTTTGTAAAGATCATTGATATGATATTATATGTTTTCCGCTGCGATTTGAGATTCTGTATTGTTCTGTTTGGTTCTCTCTTCTCTCTTTCTTCTCTTCTCTTCTTCTATCTTCTTTCCTTTCTCCTGACTTTTCGTCAGTTTGTGCTTTTTGGGTCGGACATGTGTGGTTTATTGTCGATTCAAAGGATACGAATTATGATTTTTGTGAAACATAAGCAAAATGTGATTTTTTAAATATGGAGTTATTTATTTTGTGAAATAGTTTAAATTGGTATTTTGACATTATTGTAAATGTTTTACATTTAAGATTTGTAAAATTGAAATTTTATAAATCAAAATGATGGAAGTATTAAGGAGTTTTGAAAGTGTTAAAATGAAGTTTAAATAAAGAGATTTATAAGTATTTTACTTATAAATTGGACTTGGGCATGTAATGGGATATAATTAGAATTTGTTAATAAAGTGATTTTATAAATTGAAGTTTTTATAAAATAGAAATGTGAATTTATAAACATTGTCTTATAAATCTGAAATCAATTTATTTTGATAAGTTAGATATGAAAGTTTGTTAAAGGAATTTCCTCCATGATTGTGGATAGTGGATAATCTTTTAAATTAAAGGTAAAAGCAATATATTTGGTTGGAATTATATCCACGATTTTGGACAGGGGATAATCCCTAATAATAATGTGTAGAAATATTGGATTTGGTAAATGAACTATATTCACGATTTTGGATAGTTTTAAATTAAATGAATGTTTTGGAAAGTGATACTTTTAGATAAATTAATTTGTTTGAAGATGTTTCAAAATGTGTTAAGTATCGAAACTATAGATTTCAACATTCATTGTTGAAATAGACAAATTCGAGAAATAAGGAAATGATGGACTATAACACACTATTGTTATAGTAAATGATTTTCAAAAGAAAATGTTTTGTACAGTATATGGGATTTATATATCTATCTAATTTTCGAATCCCTATACTAGTGATTTTGGATTGTCATAACGATGTTTTACGCAACATTCATTTTGACCCAAATTAATGTGTTTAAAGAGAATGTTTTCCTTAAAGAATAAAATATATACTTAATCCTGATTTAAGTGTATATAATATTTTCTAAGGGTTGAAAATAAAGAGGTTTGTGAATTACTTATTATTAAATAAGTATATGGAAATGTTTTTCAATATAGAAGTTGAAATGATTTTTGAGATTATATCTTTTCTAAAGATAATTTGAGGCGAATATTTAGCAAGTGATTTAATTAATAAAAGATCAATTAAAAGGGCCTAGTGATCGTTTATGGTGCTAAATATTTGTTTGTTTGCTTTGATAATTAAACAACCGGCTATCAAATTTGGCCATTTTAGTTCCTCGACTTGATGTGGGAACTATTTAGTCATACACTTAGTATGTAGCCTCTTATGTAGGCTTGATTATCGTTTGTGTTGGGGATGTTGATTCGTATATTGCGGAGTATTACTCCAATCTATCGAGCTTCCTTTTTGGCCCGTAGGATGCGATGTTGAAAGTTGGAGACGTGATAAGTCTATGAGACTTAGTTTCCATGTGAGATTGACAAACGCTTTTGTGTTGTTGGTGCGAAGAGACCGGGATTAGATTTATTTGAAAACCACTTTGGACCAACGTATATGCGTTCGATTGTGCACGTTATCGATGATATTGATATTTAGGATTTTCATAGTGGGGGACTTCTTGTTGATCGTTTGGGGTTAAAGTCCTAATATACAAATGGTAGCGGTGGTCTCTTCATTATGAAATATCCAATGCAAGGACCATTCGCTACTAATCTTAAGGATTTCCTGACAGGATATGGTAGGAAAGTACTTTCGGTTTGTCTTGTTCCCAGACAACTTGTATGGATGTTTGTCTAACATTGCATTTTTAAAATATTACGTACATTGGTTTTTACAAATTTACATCAGTGGTGGCGGAGAAGGCAACTTCTCTTAGCTTAACACCCTCCTTGAGACATATGAGCTTAATGGTTGTATTTTTATGGAAGGCAATTAGTAGTCAACAGAAATGGCCATGTGACATTCAAAGTGATGTGATTGTGATTTGTGAAAGTTAAACGTTACCTCGTGCCTCATCTAGCGGAAATGACCAAAACAGGGTTAGATGCAGCAAGGCTAAGTGGGTCGCTCCTAAGTAGGGTATGGTCATCCTCTTCTAGATATATCTTTACATTCTATGACATCGTGTATCTGATTATTGTGGTTTGTATGCTAGAGGGCCCTCGGTAAAGGTCGGTAACGGCCGAAGGATGATATATTCGATACCATCTAGTTATAGAGGTGGGGCAGTCTTGTGTTGGTAGAGGATCCTTTGTGATGGTCCTTGGTACATTCCTCAAGAGATGTACTACCGGAAGGTAGTCCCTTCACCTGGTCATTTGTATGGAAATCCAAACTCTACTATGTACGTGACATTTTGATCGTATTACCCATTTTGGGCTTTATGCTAGAATTTAATCAGTGGAACAATTTCGACTATGATTAATATTATTTGTGTACTAGATGCTAGTATAATATAAGAGGATTTGATATGAAATGTTTTAGTTATCATAAGGTAAAAACATGTTCGTGTTTATGTATGGGCGTCTCTTACGAGATACTTTTGTTTTGACAGAGGAAGTGGTAATTTAATAAATTTAGTTGTGTGTGTTTCTCACGCTGCTTTACCAGACTGATCCGGGCGTTCTTCCCTTTCAATGCTCAAGTAAGACTGAGTATATTTACAGGTTCAGATTTGGTGTTTTGGAGCATCAATAGGTGAGCTAGAGATCTTTATTTTTGTATGCACGTATCTGTTGATTATCTGCTGCTTAGTTGTTGTATATTATTGACAATTGTAAGGATGGGTTATTATAACCGTGTAGTCTGATAACTATTGATTGACTATTGAACTCTGATTGATGTATGTATATACAATTTCTATTTTGTAAAAATTATTGATATGATATTATATGTTTTCTGCTGCGATGTGAGATTTTGTATTGTTCGTTTTGGTTCTCTCTTCTCTCTTTCTTCTCTTCTATTCTTCTTTCTTCTTTTCTTTCTCCCGACTTTCCGTCAGTTTGTGCATTTTGGGTTAGACATGTGTGGTTTATTGTCGATTCAAAGGGTACAGATTTGCGTATCATCATAGAAGGCGTATTCATACTTTTTCAAGAAAGATTTTGATAGCACAAAAAGCTTATTAGAACTCAAACTTGAGAATCCTATTCGCAACTAAAAGACTATTGGTTCATGAATCATGACCTCCCAGTCTCCTATTTGCGATTCTTGTCTCTATTATGAGAACAACAAGAAAGTTCTTGCAAAAGACTACATTGAGAAAAACTCTTTTATCAAAAGGATTCATGAGTCCAAACTATTTTCCAAAAGCTAACTCTTCATTATAATAGAAGGGGTTTAGTTACAAAATTCTTTTCATCAAAAGAGACTCCATTTTAATTGGCCAAAAATTATTTTCATATACAAATACTCAAGCCTATGATGCTATTCTGTAGCACCTCCTCGAGGGAGGTACATAAGCCCACAACCATGGCACCTCTTAGAGGGAGGGAATTTACCCTACGACGCTATTCTGTAGCATCTCCTAGAGGGGGAGATAGAACCCCGTAACGTCAAAACCACCTCTTAGGGGATGGGTGAGGATAGCATCCATCAACAGCCTTTTGAAGGAAGGTCAGCTAAGTATATATCGCTTTGAAACAAGGGAAGCCTAAAGAGAGGCTCTCAAACAATGGATAAAGATGTCCAAGCCCAGCGAGAGGCTCATTAAAGAGTGGACTGAGACATCCAAGTCCAAACGGGAGAGCTCAAAAAAAGAATAAAGTCAAAGATGTCTACAGCTCCAGGCAAGAGTTAAAACCTAAGATATTAATGGGTCAGAGAAAGAAATCTATCTATAAACTGGGACAAATTTGAAACCCTACTAGGAATTTCTTGTTTGGATTTACTAAATTTGTCACTAACCCCTATGAGGAACCAACATTCCAATTAGCTACAAGGCTTTAAAGATGCAACCTAACTCTAATATATCAAACTCTACTAACCCATAGTTCTAGTAATTTCTTGTTTGGATTTACTAAATTTATTATGGCCGGAAAGACTTCTAATTTTGATATTGAATAGATTTCTAATAATCTATTTGTCAGTTTGGATCCTGATAAGATTTTGGTGAAATCCCCGATTTTATGAACTTTCGATTCCTTTTCATGAAGATTTCATTTTGGTGAAATCTTTGATTTGGATAAATTTCTATGATTTCAAACATTGATGTCTTGATGATTTATTGGTTTCATTGAAGAATTTCTATGGAGGCTGGCTTCATATTGAATTCCTATTTTCAAGCTTTCCCAATTTCTTCGTTAACTTCTGAAATGATTTATGAATTTTACATACATGAATTTTCATGATAATTTCCCATTTAACATTTGTTTTATGAGTTTTTAATTTCTTAACTCCTTTGTAGAGTTTCCATAATAATTCATAGATTTCCCATTGATTTTTGTTATGATTTGCTGATTTTGTATTCATGATTCCTTTATTAAATCATTACGGTGATTTCTTGCTGAATTTTTGGTTTAATGAACCTTAAATTCCCCTATTGACTTCTTTGATGATTCATGAATTTTACATGTTACAATTCCCCATTGAATTTTCATGATGAATTTCTTATTGATCACTTGTTCCATGAGTTCATGGTTTCTTCGTTTCCTTTATTGAGTTTACACAATGATTTCTGGATTTGCCATTGATTTCATGATTTTGAACAAGAATGGACAAGTTTAAAGTCACCTTTTTGGGGATTCTTGGATTATTGAGTTCCCATCTTTTAACAAGTTCCTCGATTTAATGAAATCCAATTTTCCTTGTTGATTTTTGTGGTGAATGGTTAATTTTACATTCTTAATTTCCTTATTTGGATTTTTGATAATATTTTGTTAAGATTTTGACTTTATGAAATCTTAATTACTTGTTGATTTTCTTGATAAATTATGAATTTTTGATTTCCTTATTGGGTGATTTCTAATTTCTTTACTGAATGTTCGATAATTCATTATGAGATTTCTGATTTAGTGAATTCTAAATTTCCTTATGGATCTTTATGAAGGTTGTTGAATTTTGTATTCCTAATTTCCTCAATGGATCTGTGATGGTGTGACGCCCCACCTCTATGCTCATAATAATAAAGAGTATTAAAAGATATAGAATAAGGCTGGATAGGAGCGGCCATCCGTAGTTAGGCCTTACACTAGTATTGGTTATCTCGATAAGAGTGGTATATATTTTTATTTTTCATCTCTTATTTATTTACTCCCATCGACATACCCAATTCCAGTATAAAACGAACTACGATGGTTCATAATAGTTTAGGACAATAAATATAATAATAACGTAGACAAGCTAAATGCGGAACACAGATAATAAAAAGTCTCATATATATAACTGATGTCAGTTACAATACATGTGATACAATACATATGATACAACTACAACTGTCGACTCAGGAAGTTATATATACAAGTACATTATTGACAATAATATACATGAATACATATCATCCTATACTATGACAATGACTACTCCAAAAGGTATGAAGAGGCTTCATAGCTCAAGCAGCAACCCAAAGTAAGATATCTACAACCTGTAATAACTCGGTCTGACACGAGTATTAAATTCAAAAGAAAATAATACATGGGTCATTCTAATTCAAACTCAGTTATTAGTGCATGGAAGCAATAATAATAAATAACAATTAGATGACAGTAACAATAAATCTCGTCTATCCTATCCTTTAACAAGAAATCAGATAACGGTAAATATAACACGTAACAGTGTTAAACAACAAATTAGCAAATTAAAATTATCAACGAAGATAAATGAAAGGATTATCAATGAAGATAATTTAGAAAACAACAGAATTGCCTAAACGGCAATTAACAACAAAATCTAATTATTAAATAAATAAATAGAAACTCATAATCTAATTATCAAATAGATAATTAGACGACAACAAAATGACCAAATCAAACCAAATCAAAATATAATCTCAAAATATTGAATTGGAAAAAAAAATTCAAGCAATTGAAATATCAATTTAAAACGTCACTTCCGTCTGGCTGTAGTACACGCACGCGTGCACTGCCTCGCCAATACAGCATATGAAATATGCAAAAGATCAGGAAATGCACAATGAAAGTTCACAAACGAGCACAAGGTCAAACCCGAGCTTTACAGCTGGATTCAACACAGATGCGCTACAAAACATCATAAAACTGTCGAGCCTAAAATTCAATTACTACCAAACCGTGCAGTGATGGATATGCCACCAATTGCCACTAGTGAATATGATAACACAACCCATCACTGAAACAACAACAATGAAATGACTACAAACACAATACATGCAACTACACCAAGGAATGGCAACATGTATGCTACAGATCTGAAACCACAAGAGCAGTCACACCCAAAACAAAGGCAACATTAAAAAGAATCAAATTCAGCAATACACAAAGACCAAGGCATAGTACACAATAGTGGCACAACACTAAAACTGCATGTATAACCAAATGAAGACAGCAAGTACAACTAAATGCAAACTATATCAAAAGTGATACAGTGACAATGTGGATGCAACACGTTATCCCGCCTTTTTAGCAAGGCCGTGATATCAAAAGATCGACCGAGAAAAGCAACATAGCTCGTCTCAAAGATTGGTCAACTCAACATCTCAGCAAAGCAAGTTCTGTTGAATGATTTTCCATCTAAGATCCCCTACGGAGGGGGGGTCCAGGTGGTGGCAACCCCCCAAGGTGGGGGTGCGGGGGCAACGCCACCGCTACGGGGTTCGACCTGCCTGGTCAGGTCGCAGGGGTCCAGGGGGCAACGCCCGCGGCGGGGTGCGGGGCAGCGCCCCGTCCAAAACGGTATGCGACCTAGGGCATGGAGTATCCAACGAGTTAAAGCAGGCGACCTACGACCTAGAGGTCCAAGCGACCTACGACCTAGAGGTCCCAGCGACCTACGACCTAATTTCCTACTACCTACTGGCCTATTAACCCCTCAAAACATCTAGCGACCTAACCTCTTACGACTTAAAGAATGGAATGACTCAGCATGGGAAGCGACCTATCAAGCTCCAAGACTCAGCGACCTAGCGGCACAACGTAGCGACCTAGCTGTCAAAAGCCTCCAGCGAGTTAACGAGTTAAAGCTTCCAGCGAGCTACAGAATTCCATGCAACTTAGCGACCTATCTCCTTCCAAGTTAAGTCGTTCGCGACCTAAAAGACACCTCACCAAAGTTAGGTCGCTCGCGACCTAACTCCTATCCTTAACCTGTAGGTCGCTCGCGACCTATCCACCCTCTTCAAAGTTAGGTCGTTCGTGACCTATGCACCTCAATGTTAGGTCGCTCATGACCTAGAGCATACCCCGCCTTTTTCCCTTAGGTCGCTCCATGCCATAACTCCTAAGGCCATTATCCCTTAGGTCGTACTCCTTCTTCTACCACACCATAAGTCACCCACGACCTACGACCTACCTTAGGTCGTTCACGACCTAGACCCAGCCGACCTAACTTCGAGCTCTCTTATAAATACTCCGCCTACTTCAACGACAAAGGGACTTTTCCGGATTTGAAGGCGCCTACACTTTGATGATTTCTCGACTCTCCGAACACCTCAACCATTGAAGATTCTCCATCAATACATCTACTCCATTCGGCATGGGTCCGAATAACAATCCATGATCAAAGTTCTAATCTCCTTCTTCAATTGTGTTGTAAACTTGAAAGTGAATTGTAAAAGTGTTGTAATCGATCAATCGTGTTGTAAAGGTGTTTTAATCTTGTAAAAGTGTGCTCAAAGAAGATAATGGAGGATGTAAAGTGGATGTAGGCTTAACTCTAAGCCGAACCACTATAAAAATCACTGTGTCTCTTTTACTTTTCTGCTATTTTTTGTTTACTTTGATTCCCGTGCAAACGGGTGGTGCTTTCACTTCGTCATGATATGCACCGGGTGTTAGCATTAATCTCATTTTTATCGTTAACACAAAAGATGTATAGTGCAATGTACAAGCAAGGCTGAGGCATAGTGCACCAAAGGAATAACAACAATGCACAAAGGCTACAGAAACTTGACACAGATGCAAGCTGAAACATCAAGACAGCATACGAAGCAAGTTTCAACAAATGACCAGGTCCAACAACACAAATGCACAAGAGCGGTGGACAATGCATGAAGATTTGAACACGATATCAAGTGCATCAGTATATATAACGGTGATACCGATGACTGCAAATACAAGCAGATAGGTACAAAGTCAATATCAAGGGATCAACCAGATAGGTACATAAGTGGATGTTCACATATATGGCAGCAATGAAACAACAACGTGAATAACACGTCATTCACCCATATGCAGTGCACAAATAACAGGGTGACCCAGCTAGTTCGAACTAGAATACAGGTATCAGGGGGCATGAGCAGACTATGCCAAAATCTAGAATGCAAATAAATCAAGTGCATAATGGCCGAAGCCAATACACATAGGAAATGCAAAGTCAAAGTCAGGTACTTACATGAAAAAACGAACCAGACAAGGCACAGAGCAAATTCAAATACTGCAAAAGTCACAAGGGATTTCAAAACCAAAATAGTTCAAGTGGACAGAGTACGTACAAAGGAAATGCCAAAATCAACATAATCAAATCCAATGACCAGAGGCAATGGACAGTATGGCCGAAGTTACACAAAACCAAAATCGTCTCAAGTATAATCATCAAGCCAGAAATCATCAAAATACGCGAAATTGATAAAATCAGTGAAATCACCAACAACGAGACAAGAACGAACAGCCGAAGCACTTTACTAACTTTGAATAAAGATGTGAGTGAAAGAAACACTCACCTTGTTTCCATGAGCACAGAACCAAAGATCGAACAGTTCAAATCGAAGCCGTGGCACTCAAGAATTGGAGACAAACCCTAGCAGCATTGCAAAATCGAAGAGACGATCATCCATCCGAGCATGGAAATCAAATTCGATCGAGTATTTGAAGTCGCCATCATCAAATTACCATAACCCTAATTTTTTGATCAGAGAGGAACGAACGAAAGAATGAGCCGCCATTAACTTTTCTTTCGTACGTTTGTTTAGGGTTGCTAAGTGAAATGAAAATGGAGAAGAGGGAACGGGTCTTTGCCTTGATAAGTATCGGGCCTCAAATAATAAAAGAGACGTGAGCCAAATCTCATATTTTAAAACCTGTATAACTTTAACGAATTTTTAAATAAATCCAAACCCGATTAAAAACTCCAAATAACAAACGGCTAGCAGTTTAATCGCCTAATGACGTGTAACGACCCGTAAATTTTCGATAGTTAAAATAACTAATTTAAAAGATCGTGATTTAATGTTAGAAAAATTTTGTAATTCATTTGGAATAATAATAACTGGAATGAATTGCAACAATAATTATCCAAGTAATGAAAAATGAATGCTACTTAGTGAATGCCTTTGAAATCAATGGTTGAATAGGATAATAAATGTTGAATTCATTGGGTATAATAGAGAAATTGATTGATAAGTAAAATCTATCTAAAATCAAATATTGAATATTGAACAGGTAAATAGTTTAAATTAAATATTTAAAACTTATTGAATAATTGAATAACTGTAAAAATGGAAATAGTGTTCTAAATTGTGAATTGATTTTAAAAGTTGAATCTTATAAGTTCAATTTCAATATTTCAAAAGATAATGAATTATTGGGTAAGCGAAATTGTCTAAATTTAATATCTGGGATTTATTGAATAATTTAACAAAGGGAATTGAATAACCGTATAATAGAAATGGTTGTTCTATAATTTTAATTCATTTCAAAAGTAAATTTTTAAGTTTGTTTGAATATTTCAAAGGATAGTGATTTAAGAATAATTAAATTTGTTTAAATTTAATTTTACAAATATTTGAATAATTAAATTCCGAATTTGATATGATTGATTGATATTGAAATTTAATATATGAAGATAGAGTGAATAATGGAAATTTGATTAATATGATTCAAATTGATCTCCAAAATGAATGTAAGTTATATCAGGATTATAATAGAGTTAATAAGATTTTAAAAATTGGAATTTATTGGATAATTGAATAACGTGTTTAATATGATTAAAAATGATTGGTAAAATTTTATTTTATCATATTAAAATTAGAATGATGTTGTAGAACTTTTAAAATCGAACTAAAAGAAAATTTTGTGAAAATTGAATATTTTAATATTAATTTGGCGAGCTAAAATAGTCATTTTTCAAACGGTCTCGGATTTCAACGAAACTAGTTTCATCGGATTCATAATGTGATATTATTGTAAATTTTCAAATTTCAAGTCAATCGGATTAACCGTTTGTCCGGGGCAAGCCAAAACGCATAGAAATCGGTTTAATCGATTTAATTTTAAATCGATCGTTTATTGCCGTATCTCGCGTAAACGATCGAATTAGCTCTCGAAACCTTTTCCATTATGTTCAAAATAGGGGTATAACATTTTAAACGTCGGATGACACGCCTTGATAGGGGTTCAAAATTTTGAGTTTCTTAAATCGAGATATTTGGATATTAAATTAATATATATCTAGTCAAACAAAGCTGTTTTAACATTACATCAGCCTAAATTCCTTCTTTTCACTGTAACCCTAAGCCTACTGTGGCTTTCAACTCACATCCCCTCCCACTTCTTGTTTTAAACCCACGGCAGTAAACAACAGAGCAGAAAAAAAAAGCAAATGAGATTCAAAAATCATAATCACGCAAATTACTCAATAGAAAAATACGAAACAAATTTTAAAAATCTTGTTTAAGCTCAAACTTCAACTTGGTATGCTGTTAGTAAGGTGCAGTCTTGTTTGGCCTGGTGACAGTGAGAGTCGAACAACAGAACGAGCTAGGGTTTCGGTTTTTGAGGGTTTGGAGGCGTATTTGCACGAGGCGAGGGTGGATTCGAGTTTAGCATGGAAAGACGCATCTCCGGCCTAGATTTCATAAAGCTCGGTGGTGGGAGGTCATTTGCGTCGCTACAGTGTTGAAGGGGAGGAGTGTTTGGACGCATTTTGATAGGGGGACTCGAGCTTGGTGTTTTTGCTATGGTTGGAGGGAGATTGAGGAAAGAGGAAGAATGGTGGTGGTCTCGGGTCATGGCATGGAGAGATGGCGAACCTGGAAGTGTGCGTGCACGGCTTGGTTCCTGTGTTCACATTTCTTTTGTCAGGGTGGAAGAGAAGAAGGGTGTTTGTGGGCCGGGCTAAATAATGTGGGTATGGGTTTAATAGAATAATATTATGATGGTGTTTAATTAAATTAAATTATTGGTGAACTTATAAAATGTATAACTCTCACATACGAGGTCCGATTGAGACAAGACTTTTTGCATTGGGATCGTGATGACGAAAGCTTCGAAATGAAAGTGGTTTGGATGAATTTGGAGATAGTTGAAACTTGGGCTAAATTTGGAAGTCGTCCGGTTTAGTTCCAAGCCGGAACGTCTCGGTAACAACAGGAAAATCAAGGTGAGTGTTTTATAACGCTCACAACATACTAAATATCTTTATGCTAGTTAAATTTGACATTATGAAGTGATATGAATTTTTTTGTCGTTGTTTGATAGAATTTAATTGTCATTTGAATTAACCGTCGAAAATTAAATTGACAGTTAAATTTGAAATTAAAATTGAAATTGAATTGCGATTAAATTACCTACATTGATAACTATGAAATTGCCATGAATTGTATTGCCTATTGGATGATGTATGTCGATGGATGTTATTGGTTGATAGTTAAATGTTTGGATGTTTATTTGCTTATATATACTGTTATGCATATATATGACACCGTGATTTGATTTAAGTGATATATATATTCATCCTTGACATTTAATTGAAATAAATAATTACTTGGCCATAGGATAGAAAATTATATACGGACACCGAATTTGCTAAATTAATAATTTTTAAAAATCATCGATTTGAAATTTATTTAAATGTTTTGATTTGAAAGTTATAAATAGAAATCGAATTTATAGAAATTGAATTTATCGAAAAATTGAGTTTGGAATGTTGAAATAAATTTTGGTTAAAAGAAATTGTTAAAAATTAAAGTGGAGACTTTGGAATTTAAAAAATCGGGATATGATTGAATTTCGAAAATTGATTTGTTTAAAGATTGAACCTAAATTTGAGCTTTGAATATTTCTAAGTAAAAGCAATATAAAAATGATATTTTGAAATCGAGCTTGGAATTGAATCGTATTCGAAATTGGATTTAAACTTGAATATTATTGGAAAATTTTGTTAAAGTATCATAAATTGATATTGTGAAAAATCAAGCTAAAAATCGATATACATTGGAATTGAATAAGTTGAAGGTGAATGTAAAAATTGAATAAATTTGAAGTCAAAGTTGACAATGATTTGAATTGAAATCGAAATTGAATCGGTAAATTGGAAATTGAAATTTATTTGAATTGGGAAGTTATAATTGAAATGGATTGGTTTTGAAGCTGTTTTAATTTGTTTTCCCAATTACTCTGTTATATAAACCATTTTGAATACTTAAACCATTTTAATCTATTTTTAATCTACTTAACCCAATTTAAATTATTTTAAACTAATTTATCAATTTTAAATCCATTTTAAAGATTTTAAGTATTTTTAACTATTTTAATTATTTAAACTATTTTTAAAACTACTTAAAACTATTTTCTAAAATTCCAAACAGGTTAATAAGGTGGAATGTTTATGTTTAAATCTTGAATTTGAATACAAATTGGATTAAATGAAGCCGCAACCTAAATTGAAATTCGAAATGATTTTGAAATCGAAATGAGATATTGATGTGAAAAAAATGATTATTGAAATGAAATCTTACATTTGAATAGATACGATGATATTTGAAATGGATTTGATTTTTGAAACGAATATGATATTTTGATATCAATTATGAATCGATTGAAATGTAAAAGAGCCAACGGTGTAATAATACGTAGTTGTTAAAGAGACTGGGATCGGATATTGACATACTCTCTGTCGATACCGAAAACCACTTTAATAACTATTATACGCGGAGTGTTGATCCAGAATGAAGTGGATGGTTTGGTGAACGCGTTGACTGAAGAAAGAGAACGATATTGGATGACCCCTGACATGACTAAAACAGGAGCCACGCCGGGCCATTGAGGTTCGCAACCTCTAGCGGACACGCTTCTTCGATACCATTTCTATTACATTTGTGATGCGATTTGGGTGCACCCCTTGATTTGAGAGTGTTGTTTCGCGGTGTTGGGGTAGCTGCTGGCGATGCTCAACATCAGTCCGGATCACGCAACTACTAGTATCCTAGTTGGTATCGCCTCATGTACCTTGTCATACTGATTATCCTATTCGCGACCACTATGTTATGCTTTGTGTTATACCTATGGGGTACCCTCTGATAACCACCAGTTTACGGTGGGGCTTACGGCGCTGTATAGACTATGACATTATAAAAATGTGTTAAGGGGGATTATGGTAATGCCTTAACGCTATTTTGATGCTTTATATTACTGATAGACATTATCTACTTAGCGTACCTTACTACATAGTAGATAGTTTAACGGATCCTTGAGAGATGGAAAATCCCGTAACATCTCTTAAGTTATTGCACGCACATTAACACTGGATATGAGATGTCAAACCCCGTAAACATCTCTGACGCCATTACACTCATATTTATTCACGATTGATTTAACTTTCATAAGGATATTTTAGTCCTGACTCGAGTGTTTTGTCTTTTCATTACGCTCGGGTCAGTCCTGAGTTTTCAGATTTTTGAAGATCTATTCTGGAGGATGAAGGCGAAGATTTGGTACACTATTACTATTATTATCTGTGCATCATGCTGTCTGCTGCATTATTTTAATTGTTCTGTTGTATATGTATAACTCTGATAAATGTTGTATAAATAATAATCAAGGTATAGTAAGCAGCTTCATGAACTATTTATTTGACTATTATATTTTATCGTTCCGCTACGAGATTCTGTGTTGTTTCATTTCCTTTATTTCTCTTTCTTTTCTTTTCCTATTTACCCCAATAACCATCTGCCCTTTTGAATGGTTTGGAATCGACATGTGTATTTGATCGTCGGTTTAAACTGTCCAAAAAGGCGGGTCGTTACATGACGATAAATAACTGATGCGAAATCCCGGGTTGTTACAGACTCCCCTCCTTATAAAAATTGCGTCCCCGCAATTTTCATAATTAAAGGCCTCAATAACAATTATTTTTCTAACATAAACTGGTTAAGCTAGAAAAATAAAGGTCAAGGATACAAACGCCAAAGAAATCTTTTAATTTCATAAAAGAAATTCATAAATTTTCAACAAAATCTAATTATCAAATAGATAATCAGAGAACAACAAAACTGAATAATACAATTATTAGCAATATTTAATTATCAGTTAGATAATTAGAATAAAGAAATCACAAAACAACAATATCTAATTATGAATACGATAATTAGAAAACAGCAAAATCTAATTATCAACAAAGATAATTAGAAAACACAAATCATAATTCGCAAAACTGCAATTATCTAGTTATCAACCAGATAATTTGAAAACAACAATTATCTAATCACCAAAAAAGATAATCAGAAATCTCAAATCAACAAATATCTAATGTTAACCCCGTTCCAGCTCACGAGTCAAAGAAATCAACGAGTTAAGGCCTGGGGTGAGCCACGACTTAAGGTGTTTAACGGCTCAGGAAGGATCTACGACTCAGGAAGCCTCACGACTCATCGAGTCACCGACTCAATAAGTTAATGACCTAAAGCTCAAAGCGACTTAAAGGGTTACGGCTCAAGGGAGTTAACACCGACTCAACTGATTACCGACCTAACATATGAACCGAATCAACGACCTATCTAGTTACGACTCAACAGGCAAACGACTTAGTAACCTTAGCAGCTTAAGAGAATAGTCCGACTCAACGTCCTTAAGGAGTTACCGACTCAACGGCCTTGAAGGGTTACGACTCAACAACCTTGAAGGGTTACGACTCAACGACTCAGGAGGGACAGCGACTCACCGGGTTATAGCCTTAGCGACTTAAAGGTAACGGCCGACTCAACGGGTTAACGACTCATGGAGTTAACAACTCATGTGGCAGACCGACCTAAGTTTTCAAACGACTTAAGTGACTTAAGATGTCTAATGACCTATTATAAGTCGCTGGCGACCTAAGCAACAAGGAGAAAACTCAATGCCGCTTCCCTTATGTCGCTGCCTGCTGACTCGTGATATTTAAGTCGGTCACGACTTACGACTCATCCTGAGTCGGTCACGACTCATGACTTAAACAATTCCAGCCTAGAAATTTGCCTATAAATACGTGGCCACCTCCAACATTCAAAGGACTTTTTGGGCTCATTCTCTTCAAGCGCCGTTACTCTGCTGCATTCCAAACCAATCCAACACTTGAAGCTCTCAAGACACGAAGAACGCTACAAACAACTTCGAGAAAAGATCACACACATCCAACATGGATTTGAAGACTCTAATCTCCATTGAAGTTTAGGCTACTTGTTCTAAGCGACTTGTAATTCAAAGTGTATTGTACTTGAAAAGAATTGTATCAGCTTGTAACGAGATCATCAATAAAAGTACTTAAAGTGGACGTAGGCTATACACTTAAGCCGAACCACTATAAAATTGTTGTTGTTTACTGCTTTTCCGCTATTATCTGCTTGTAATCTGTTCCCGAGTTATCGGGTGGTGCTTTCACAACTATAACTCATACACCGGGGTGTTAGCGTTCAAATTTTAGCGTTAACATTTTTGGTGCTTTCACTGAGAATTGAACTCAGGCGAGTTATCATCATTGCTTCACAGAGGTTTGTAGAGAGAATTCCCTTGAAAACCAGAAGTCTATCCGAGATTATGGCTCCTGGAAGGAAGAGTAGATCTGTCAGATCTGGGAATATTCAAGAGGGAACCTCCGCTTCCCCTATATCGAATCAAGCCACTCCAGCTGTCGGAGTTACAAAGGCAGAGCTGGATGCTGCAATTTTAGGGCTGAACCAACAAATCAATGCCCAAAATGCACAATTTGAGGCTCAGAATGCCCAGAATGCCCTAATTCTGAATAGGTTGAACGATTTGCTTGGGGAAAACCGCCAACCGGCAGATAATGAAAGGAATTTGGCTGGCAACATTCGTGATGCTGAAGAAAGAAATGCTCCTGAAAGAGCTGCTAGCCCCTTTGAACGAACACTTCCAGAGGTTGGTGGATCTAGGACTCGACATGATGAGGAGTATCTTTCTGGAATGGTCCGCCAAATTATGAAAGAAAGTATGCAGTGGGTTGAAGACGAGAAAGAATGGGGTTTCGCCCCAAGTAAAACTCCTTTTACCGAGAAAATCTTAAAGGCTGAATTCCCAAGGAAGTTTGTCCCACCAACCATTCCAGCTTACAAGGGGACGAGTGATCCGAACGAATTCTTATACAAGTATGATTGGCACATGACTGGTGCCAGAGCCTTTGATGAAATAAAGTGCCGATATTTTCCTGTGTATCTCGAAGGTGTAGCTCTGCTTTGGTTCACCAAACTTCCAGTCCGATCTATCGATCAGTTTTCTGACTTAACCCGGAAGTTCAGGGAGCAGTTCAGACTATACGCCTCAAAAGCTAAGGATATCATGTCACTGTCAAGTTTGGAACAGAATCCAGGGGAAACTATCATATCTTTCTTAAACCGCTTTAATATAGCGCTAGCTGAGGTGGACAATGCAGAACCGCGAATGATATTGACTTATCTGATGAAGGGTATTGACAAGTCGAGCGAATTTGGGAAATGGCTAAACATGAAGGAACCAAATTCCCTTGAAAAATTCTATAAAAAAGCAGATGAATTCATACGCTTAGAAAGCCGTCCCGTACCGGTAAAGGCAGTGTTGGAAAAAGCTGAAGATAACACTGTTGCTCCACGCAAGAATGAATCTGTAGGGCAAAAAAGGGAAAATAACAATGGGAAGAAGCAGAGTAATCTGAAGAAGCCCCGATCCTTCAAGCCATCAGAGTATACTCCTTTATCAGATACGCCGGAGCGTATCTACCTTGCCATTAAAGATTCTGTTGACTTTCCTAAACCTCCTCCTCTAAGGACCGGGAAAAAAGCTATAGAGAGTGGGAAGTTCTGCCGCTTCCATAATCAACCCGGTCACGAAACCGACGAATGCCGCCAGTTGAAAAATCTGATTGAAGAGTTGCTAAGGGAAAACAAACTGCAGCAATTTGTGAAAAAGAATAGCAACAATCCTGCTTCATCTAGTCAGGGGCAACAGGCTCCTACTCAACAGCCTAGGACGATTGAGAAGGTTGCAGGGCATGAATCTGGAAGGCCCATTATTAATGTCATTACAGGAGGACCTCACCCAGCAGGCAGAAGCTGGGGCGAGATGGAAAGGTATACCCGAGCTTTAAGGTATGTACCGACCGAGGAAGATGTATTTGTTTTGGAAGGTGCTACGCCCTTGAAACAACAAAGAACTTTCGATGATGATATTGTGTTCAGAGCTAGGGATTCCGCAGGTATTGAAGCTCCTACTTTGGATCCTCTAGTCATCTCGGCTGGTATCGGACCAGCTATTGTCAGAAGAGTTCTCATTGATTGTGGCGCATCCTGCAATATTCTCTTTAAGAAAACATTCGACCAAATGAAGATCCCTATGGCTGATGTGCAAGCCTCATCGCAGAAAATTGCTGGTTTCACTGGGGAGCCAAAGCAGCCGGTAGGGACCATTGATTTGTTTGTGGAACTTGGAGAAGGAGAGAGAAAAGTGGTCCGCAAGCAAACTTTTGTGATTGTCGACGAATTTTCTGCTTACAATGCTTTCCTTGCTCGTCCAACTCTGGCAGCGTTCAAAGCTGTTCTTGCCCCGTGGTGCCTCACTATTGAATTCCCTACAGACAATGGAATAGGAGTTATAAAAGGTGATCAAAATGCTGGGCGAGAGTGCTATCTGACAGAGCTACGGGAAACCAGAAAAAGAGAAATGGGAAAGAATGCGGCAGCCCCAGTCCGCATCAAAGAACCAGCCTTGTAGCAATTACAGGGCGGACCCTGCACTGGCGAGCACAGTGGAGCAAGGAAAGAGATGGACCCTAGAAAAGTCAGTGCAGGGGAAAATAGAGTGGTACCAGTGGAAACGACAATACCAATACTTGTTGACCCAAAGGACCCAAACAAAGTGTTGAATGTGGGTTCACAACTTAATGCGTCAATTCAGAATGTCTTAATATCTTTTTTAAAGGCAAATCTGGATGTTTTTGCTTGGACTCATGCCGATATGTGCGGAATATCCTCAGAAGTTGCAGTGCATGCTCTAAATATTGATCCAAAATTTACACCTGTAAAGCAGAAAAGGAGAACTCAAGGTCCGGAAAGGTCAGCGGCATTAAAAGAAGAAGTTGATCGACTCATGGAGAATAATTTTATCAAAGAATCTACCTATCCGAATTGGGTTTCAAACCCAGTGCTGGTTAAGAAAGTCAACGGAAAATGGAGAGTATGCATCGATTTTTCAGATCTAAACAAGGCTTGCCCCAAAGACTGCTTCCCATTACCCAGAATCGACCAACTGGTAGACGGAACAGCGGGACACGAATTGTTATCTTTCATGGATGCTTACTCCGGATATAACCAGATCATGATGCATGAGCCAGATCAGGAGGACACGAGCTTTATCACCGACACTGGTCTTTACTGCTACAGAGTTATGCCCTTCGGGTTGAAGAATGCAGGGGCGACATACCAAAGACTCGTTAATGCTATGTTCAAACCACAACTGGGCAAGACCATGGAAGTCTACGTCGATGACATGTTAGTAAAGTCTAAGAAAGCGGTGGATCACATAGAACACTTAGCAGACATGTTCGCAGTTCTCCGAAGATACGGAATGAAGCTCAATCCTTTAAAATGTTCATTTGGAGTGGAATCCGGCAAGTTTTTAGGCTTCATCGTGAGCGCTAGGGGCATTGAGGCCAGTCCAGCTCAAATTACTGCATTGAAAGAAGTCAAAGCCCCTAGAACAAAGAAGGAATTGCAAAGTCTCAATGGAAAAGTCGCCGCCTTGAGTCGGTTCATTTCCAAAGCCACAGATAAATGCATCCCATTCTTTGATGCCCTAAAGAAAGGAAAGAAAAACTTCGATTGGACTCCCGAATGCCAAAAAGCCTTCGATGAATTGATTCGCCATATGGAGACGCCTCCAATACTTTCTAGGCCTGGTGATGGCGAGGATCTTCTTATATACTTGGCAGTATCATCTCATGCTTTAAGTGCAGCGCTGATACGGGAAGACAAAAGGATTCAACATCCAGTTTACTATATCAGCAAAAGACTCACTGGGGCAGAGATGAATTACTCTAAGTTGGAAAAACTCGCCTATTGCTTACTAATTGCGTCTAGGAAATTGAGGCAATATTTTCAAGCTCATCCTATCAAAGTCCTCACTGATCAACCTTTAAAGCAAGTCCTGTTTCGCCCTGAAACTTCGGGTCGTCTTCTAAAATGGAATATTGAACTCAGTCAGTATGACATCACTTATCATCCCCGAAAAGCAATCAATGGACAAGCTTTAGCAGATTTCATTGTAGAATTCACAGATAAGGGTAACAGTGAGGAGAAAACAATCGACGATTCCCAAATCCAATGGAAGTTATATGTCGATGGTGCGAAAAACGACTACTGTTCTGGAGCCGGAGTCGTACTTGAGACCCCTGAAGGTCGATCATTATGCTACGCACTAAGATTGGAATTTCCTTCAACAAACAACGAAGCAGAATACGAAGCCCTTATCGCTGGTTTAAGGATTGCTAAAGAATTAAACATCCGAGCGTTACAGATATTCAGTGATTCTCAGCTTATTGTATGCCAAGTCAAAAAGGAATTCCAAGCAAAAGGGGGGAATCTGCCCGCCTACTTGTCAAAGGCTTGGGAGCTCCTGGATGATTTCGATCATTACATGATAAGTCACATTCCTCGAGAGGAAAACACGAAAGCAGATTCTCTCGCAAAGTATTCTAGCACAGGTGAAGCTCAATTTCTGGGGCTAACTCCAGTGGAGGTCCTGGCGACTCCTAGCATTGATGAGATGGACATTGATTGGATCATGAGCATGTCTCAGGAGCAAGAATCATGGATGGCTCCGATAACAGAATATCTGCTCAATGGATCCTTACCAGGGAACTCAAAAGAACGACAAAAGTTACTGAGAAAAGCCTCTCGATACATAATCCAGGATGGCCGATTATACAGACGGGGATTCTCAATGCCATTACTTCGATGTGTATCCAGGGAAGAGTCTAAAGCAATCCTAGCAGAAGTACACGGAGGAGAATGTGGTGATCATTCAGGTGGCCAAACATTAGCAAAGAAAATTCTCCGATACAGATATTTTTGGCCAGAAATTAATCGAGATGCAGCAGAGTATTCCCAAAAATGTGACAGATGTCAAAGATTCGCCAAAATTCCTAGAGCTCCTTCCACTGAACTCACACAGATGGCCAGTCCATGGCCGTTTGCAATATGGGGAATAGACCTTGTAGGACCGTTGCCAACTGCCAAATCTGGAATTAAATACGCCATTGTTGCTGTAGATTATTTTACTAAGTGGGCAGAAGCTGAACCACTGGCTACTATCACCTCAAAAAAGATGATAAGTTTTGTGACTAAAAACATCATTTGCAGATACGGTGTGCCTCAAAAAATAATTACAGACAACGGAACTCAGTTTGAAAGTGAAGATTTCCAAGATTTTTGCAAGCGATTCAAAATCCGGAAAAGCTTCTCAGCAGTGGCTCATCCGCAGGCAAACGGGCAAGTGGAAGCCGTGAACAAAATTATTAAGTCAACCATCAAGAAGCAACTTGAAAGAGCAAAAGGTGGTTGGGTCGATAAGCTACCACTGGCACTATGGGCATACAGAACCACTCACAAAACTGCGACTGGGCACACCCCGTTTTCATTGGCATACGGGTCAGAGGCAATGATTCCGGTAGAAATAGAGGTCCCTTCACACAGAAGAATCCATTTCAATCAAGCAGAAAACGAAAAGCTACAGCTTGAAGCGCTAGATCTCCTTGATGAAAAAAGAGATGAGGCTAATCTCAGAATTGCAGCTCATCAGCAAAGAATAGCCAGACATTTCAATTCCAAAGTTCGCCAACGCAGCTTTGAGATTGGAGACCTAGTCCTGAAGAGAATTATGACAGCGACAGGTGTGTTTGGGCCAAATTGGGAAGGACCATATGTCATAGGTCAGAAGCTTCTTGACGGCACATTCAAACTCACCACTGTTGAAGGAGATCAAATTCCAAGGGCATGGAACAGCAACCATTTGCGTCCATACTATACTTGAAAATTTTGTTGAAATATTGTAAAAAGAATTATGAATGTATGATTCTTGTAATTGAAGGCAATTGTAAAACTGATGCAAGTAAATAATGAAAGAATATAAAGTGGATGTAGGCCCAATTTTCTAGCCGAACCACTATAAATCTTGTGTTCCTTATTATTATTACATGTTTGCTTTATTTTCGATATAAAAAGTACATAGAATGTATTACTGAAATGTCGATTTAAATTTTTGCAGACAATGGAGGTGAAACTTGCACATAAAAAGACCAAGTGATCCTCGCCAAATTTCAAAAAAGCCCCGAATTCAAATCCTAGATAGGAAGTACTTCAATTGAACGGCCTATGATTTCGACTGAAACGGGTCTTTGCTAATAAATTGAGATCGTTTGAACAAACAAACATCCAATTAAGAAGCTAATGCTCGTTCTCACGAAATTGCCTGACAATGAAGCACACTTCCTTGGATTAAACAAGTTACTTGTGAGAAAAGGGAATGAAAGCTATAAAAAAAAAAGAGGAAGCAGAGGATCATTGAAAAAGGCATAAGCAAGTGGACAGAGGAACAACCAAAGCCATCATCGGCAGCACAAGTCCTCTTCGGAGGCACAACTCTTCAGAGGATAAAGACCTCTAATGGGTCATACGCCACAAAAAAGAAAGTTCTCTACTCAACAAAAAAGATTGGAGGAGTCATGACCCTCCAACCATGAGAGAGTAACTTCCAGGCGATGAAAACCCTCTCTGAGGCACATTTCACCAGGAGTTGAAGTGTTACGACCGCTCTTCGGAATTTCACTTCACCAAAGTTGGAATGCAAACAAAATAAAAGACCTCTTCGGAGGCACATTTCACCAGGAGTTGAAGTGTTACGACCGCTCTTCGGAATTTCACTTCACCAGAGTTGAAATGCAAACAAAATAAAGACCTCTTCGGAGGCACATTTCACCAGGAGTTGAAGTGTAACAACCGCTCTTCGGAATTTCACTTCACCAAAGTTGAAATGCAAAACAAAATAAAGACCTTCCTGGAAGCCCACGTTTCACCGAGATCGAAATAAAACTTCCAAGTGTTGAAACGTGAAAAGGCTTTCTTCGAAGGCACAACTCTTTGGAGGTACACGTTTCACCGAGATTGAAATAAAACTTTCAAGTGTTGAAACGTGAAAAATCCCTCCTCAGAGGTACAACCCCCTCCCGGGGACACAATTAAAAATAAAGACCTTCCCGGAAGCCCACGTTTCACCGAGATCGAAATAAAACTTCCAAGTGTTGAAACGTGAAAAGGCTTTCTTCGAAGGCACAACTCTTTGGAGGTACACGTTTCACCGAGATTGAAATAAAACTTCCAAGTGTTGAAACGTGAAAAATCCCTCCTCAGAGGTACAACCCCCTCCCGGGGACACAATTAAAAAGAAAGACCTCTTCAGAAGCCCACGTTTCACCGAGATCGAAATAAAACTTCCAAGTGTTGAAACGTGAAAAGGCTTTCTTCAAAGGCACAACTCTTTGGAGGTACACGTTTCACCAAGATTGAAATAAAACTTCCAAGTGTTGAAACGTGAAAAAATCCCTCCTCAGAGGTACAAATTTCTATTTAAAAGAAAAATCCTCATCAAGAAGCATACTTTAACTTTCAAAGGAAGAGTAATTTACTTATTCTAAAAAAAAAAAGGAGGGAAGAAAGTTAAAGTACATTCAGAGGTCCGCTTTACCACATAGAAGAATTCACTTGGCAAAATGTGTACATACGCAAAAGGAAAAAGTGATTTCTTCGAAGGACAAAGCGTAAAAACTTATATGAAAGGAGTTGTACTCTATGAAAAATTTCTTCACGAATGAAATAGTCATTCTACAGAAAATAAGAGTGCAAGTCTCCTCAAAGTATAAAATATTGCAGCAAGCTTATGGTATGGGGGCAACACGGTATAGTTACATACAAAATACCACAAGCTCACCGCAGTATCATATAAATAAACTTGTGCAAAAATGAATAATAAATGCATTCTCAAATTCAAACAAGAGTCTGTGCGAATAAAGGATCATTTTATTCAATTGCAGATACAGGTTTCAAAAAAAAAAAAAAAGAGCAGGGGCCGGTGCCTGCACAACATCCGACCATTACACAAAAAAGGAGTCAAAAAGCCCGAAGTCCGACTCTTCACTTCTTCTTGCCACCTTTGGACCCTTTGCCTGGCCGAATGATTAATTTTTCAGGTCTACCTATAGGCATAAGAGAAGAAGGAGAAGGAGGTGCAACCGGTGCAACTTCCGGTTCCTCTTCAGTAGTGATGATTTTCTTCCCCCTCCTCTTCGATGTTCCATGCTTCTTTCTTCTCTTCGAAGAAGACTCACTCCCTGGAGTAACAAGAGCGGACAAAACTATGTCATCAGAGGGAGTCCGCTCCGGAGAGATCTCGCCTCCTTCAAGTCCCTCGTCCTTCTGCTCTTGCAAAGCAATAGGGTCATCCAAGCCATGAAGAGCCTCAATCTGTTCCTCTTGTGACCCGGGTTGTGAAGCAGAAGGAGGAGTCACCTGAAGAGACGGAGGAGAGATAACCGGAGGAAGTGAAGTCTGCACAACACTTGGCATTTCAACTGCAAAAGAAGAGAAATTAAAAATATTAGTATCTCCCCGAAAGAAGGGAGATATGGGTTCGTCAAGATTCAAGAAGTAATCGAGAAGCTCATCAAACTTTTGAGGAGTAAGCAAGCGGTCCACCTGAATCGGACCAATATCAAAATTACCTGAAGATGTTTGCTTCGTAAGTTCAATCTCATAATTCTGAGCCCCGATATCCTCCAAAGCCTCATCATCAGTAGGGGTGATTACCCCGGTTCTTATAGGAGGCGGCGAATGAGCACTAGAGCCTGTAATGTCCACTTCGGGAGAAACTAAAGGGCGTTCAGAAGAGGTAGGCGGTATTTCTTTCTCAGAACGTTCCCCTTCCGCCATTCCGGCCCGTACCTTGGCGAGTTGCTCTTTTCCCTTGGCAAGAGCGGCGCGGGCATCATCATCAAGATAATGCTCTTCAAGAGCTGTCTCAGCGTAGCCAGCACCTTTACCACCTAGCATATCAAGTGCTGCCTCCCAGACTTCAGCTAATGTAATTTCGTATTTAGGGCCCAGAAAGGCAAGGCTGCCACGCCCCAAAATGCTATGCAGATAGAAATCAAATAATATGGAGCTAATATCAGCTTTGGTTGCTTGATGGCACTCTTCGGTCGCGAGTTTACCAGCAACAGCCTCATCACGCTCCGTTTCGGCTATAGCAAGTCGAGCTTTTAGCATCTCTATCTCCAAGCTTTGAGAACCGGCCTGTTCTCGCAGCTGTAAAGTTTCAGCACGATATTCTTCTATGACCTTCTCTTGGTGTGTAAGCTTATCTTCGACTGCCCTTTGACTGGCATGCGCATCTCGTACTTGTTGCTGAAGCATGCTCTCCTTTTGAGAATGGAAAGTAGATGAAGTAGCTAATTCTTCCTTAAGCTTTTCTACTTCCGCTTCCAGCTTTTCATTATAGGAAGCAATACTTCTCATTTCGGCGTCATGCTGTTCGAGAGTCTTCTGCCACTCAGCCTTATCGTTCTCCATTGTGAGCATGGCCTCGATATTGGCTCGGTTAACCCTCTGAAGTTCGTCGACAAGTTTTTGCCAGTTCGGCATTCTTTCAATATCGGTCCTGACAGTATCAAGATTTCGCAGCATAGCCGGTTTGTCGAGAGGAACCAAGTCGAGATCAAATCGAACCCCTCTCAAGCACCACTGAGGAAATCGACTTTGAAGAGTGGGAGGACCTTGCCCGACTTGGTATGCGGGCCGGTTGATGATTGCTTGAATGTCGGAGCGAACGGGAGCAGGAGATTTAGCAGGAACATGTTCAGAAGCTGTCGGCATTGTTTCTTCAGTAAGTCTAGCCCGCTTGCTAGAAGAATCGTCTATGTGACCTTTACCTCTCTCATCGTGAGCTTTTCTCTTTTGAGTATCATCATCTCTGTGGGGAGGGTCATGTCTTTCTTGTTCCCTTCGGTGACGTTCTTCATATGCTCGTCTCTCGTCGGCTTTCCTGATAGCCCTCTCTTCATCTGATTCTCTGTAAGAAGGGAGGTAACGCCTGTAATCATACTGGCTACGCCTTCCGTAGCGCTGGAAATCATCATAGTACGAGCCGCTGCGCCCCATAGGAGAATCTGGAATAAAAATAATAAGCTTTAGAAATCTTTAAAGTACAAGAAGATAAACGCGTAGAAGTTATGAAAAATCCTAAGGGTTGTGTAACGTGTAAACTATACGCATCAAGTTATAGACCACTCTGTGGAATAGAAGTAGTGATAACTTGAGTAGGAAGAGTTGACATTTGTTGTAGAGAAGATGTCGCCTCGATTATAGAAGAGATGGTTTTGGAAGCATCATCTTTGAAAAGTTCTTGGGAAGTCACAATTAAATCGCTCAACCCCTCGAAAACATCATCGCCATCATGTTTTTTGGGACTGGCTTTTTCAACTCCTTCGTCGGCAGATCTTCCGGAAGATCGTGGAGTTTCTTCCTCTTCGATAACAGGGGCAAGTGCAGACTTATCAGACGGCCCCGCAACGTCCTTCGGAATTGAACATCTCACTAGTGGAGTTTCCATAGAGGTTCCTCCCTGCATGTGCTCTTTAATAGAGACCGGGGCATCAGGAGTTTCCGCCGGAGAATCGGGAATTTCAGTTGGAACTTCACGAAGTTGAGTAAAGCGAGAAGAATGAAGAAGCCCGTATTGATGTAGAAATTCATCATTTAACAAAAACTTGATACTCCTCTCTTCTGCCGTCACGGCGTTCAATCTCTCGAAAGTTTGTTTATAGCATGGATCTCTAGAGGGAGGAGGAAGCGCTAAAACAGGAAAAAATAAAGAAGCCAAGTTAGCATTTAGCAACTCAGATTTCGAAAAGCCCAAGAATGGTGAAATAAAAACAGGAAAATCTTACTTCCTACTCTCCAGATGGCATAAAACCCCGGAGGGCAACGAACAAAGAAATACTGATTTAGAAATCCATGAACACTTTCAGGAAGATCGGTGATGAGCTTGCGGTTTCGAGCACTCCTTATAACTACGATAGAGGGGTGATCTTTAATTTTTGTGAATGTGCAAAAGTAGCAGACTTCCTCGAAGCTCGGTAATCGGCCCAGAACTCTATTAAATAGTACACATAACCCCATCAGAATGGCATGACCATAGGGGTGCAATTGGAATGGAGAGATAGATAATCGAAGCAAGAACTGCTGAAGGAAGTCATTGAAAGGTGGTATGGCACCGCTCAAGCACATTTGGCGGTTGACAACAATAAAGCCAGAAGGGGGCCTATCTGCAGTATCATTTGGCCCCAGCAGTAAGGCATCAGCTTCGGCAATGCCAAATTGGGTGAGCAATTGATTAAACACCCGCTGATTCAGAGTGGTGGGAGTTCTCTCCGGAGGATTATCCAACAAGTTGGCTACTGGGAAGACATCCTCAGCCCGACCCATCGGTTCTTCTTGTTGAGATGTCATTCTACACAAGCAACTGGGTGTTCAAATGCGAAGGTGCACGTTTCCTAAAAAGTGTGAAGTGTTGTGCAGAACTAATGAAAATAACAAGTAAATATAACTGGAATTAAACTGGTTGACGATTGATCGACTATGGTAATTTCAGAACTTGTTAATTTAGAGTTCAAGCATAATATTAGTGCAGGCTGGTCAGTTTCAATTGATTGTTTCAGTGTTGCTTTAATATTCTACTTGAAATCGATAGCACTTCGTTCACACGATTTGTTTAAGTTAATTATCTGTTATTAACTAATCTGTCATTTGATATGGGCAATCAATGACAGTATATTCGTCCCAGTTTTCTGTGAATGTTGTATTGAACAGGTTGTTAGCCTGCAAGTCAAAATAACCTGTGAATGAATGCAATAAAATTCAACAGTTCAAAGTTAATGCAATGGTCCAAAGTTCAAACAGAATTCACATAAGTCATAACTCGTCAACGGTTCAAAAGTTCTGAGTCGGCAGTACCCTAAGCCTTGAGTCGTAGAAATAAGGAGATTATCTCCAAGTCTTATCTCGGCCACGACTCAAGGTTTAGGTCGTGGAGTATGTTAAAGAAGCTCTGGTTCAAAATAATAAGAAAATCTCTAAGTCTTATCTCGGCCACGAATCAAGAGTCTTATCTCGGCCACGACTCAAGGGTTTATCTCAGTCACGATTCAAGGGTTTTATCTCGGCCACGACTCAAGGCTTAGGTCGTGGAGCATGTTGAGTCGTATCAGGGTTAAATCGCAAAGGTCGCTGGATCGTACAAAGATAGCCGAGTCAAACCTACGACAATATTCGAATCAATCTGACCCATTAACCATCTAACTCCTAACCCATTAACCATCTAATCCATAACCCGATAACCCAATAACCTCGCAATGGTTAACCCCAGTTCCATCACACCACTAGGTCGCCTCAAATCTCGAATCGTTACAAGTAAGATCAAACCGCCTACCTTTAATCCATCAATGTCCGATGTAATAATATTCGCAAGGATCAAGGGGGAAAAACAGAGGCGGAGATCGGCAATCATCAGCAATTGAAAAAAGATGCAAAATCTCTTACACGGTGTGATGCTAAAGATGATCGAAGAAAAATCAGGTTGGAATCGCCTTTGAGAGCTTGAAGATGCGTTAATGGCAGACACGGTTCAAAGGATAAGAAATAAAAAGTGGGAAATAGGAGGAACGAGTCAAGCGCTTTATACCTGGAAGAGCTGGAACTTGAATCGGCTCGCCCGAGTTATGATAAGTCGAAGCACACGACTTACGACTTAAGCGTGCGCTTCGAGGGGCAAATGTTAACCCCGTTCCAGCTCACGAGTCAAAGAAATCAACGAGTTAAGGCCTGGGGTGAGCCACGACTTAAGGTGTTTAACGGCTCAGGAAGGATCTACGACTCAGGAAGCCTCACGACTCATCGAGTCACCGACTCAATAAGTTAATGACCTAAAGCTCAAAGCGACTTAAAGGGTTACGGCTAAAGGGAGTTAACACCGACTCAACTGATTACCGACCTAACATATGAACCGAATCAACGACCTATCTAGTTACGACTTAACAGGCAAACGACTTAGTAACCTTAGCAGCTTAAGAGAATAGTCCGACTCAACGTCCTTAAGGAGTTACCGACTCAACGGCCTTGAAGGGTTACGACTCAACAACCTTGAAGGGTTACGACTCAACGACTCAGGAGGGACAGCGACTCACCGGGTTATAGCCTTAGCGACTTAAAGGTAACGGCCGACTCAACGGGTTAACGACTCATGGAGTTAACAACTCATGTGGCAGACCGACCTAAGTTTTCAAATGACTTAAGTGACTTAAGATGTCTAATGACCTATTATAAGTCGCTGGCGACCTAAGCAACAAGGAGAAAACTCAATGCCGCTTCCCTTATGTCGCTGCCTGCTGACTCGTGATATTTAAGTCGGTCACGACTTACGACTCATCCTGAGTCGGTCACGACTCATGACTTAAACAATTCCAGCCCAGAAATTTGCCTATAAATACATGGCCACCTCCAACATTCAAAGGACTTTTTGGGCTCATTCTCTTCAAGCGCCGTTACTCTGCTGCATTCCAAACCAATCCAACACTTGAAGCTCTCAAGACACGAAGAACGCTACAAACAACTTCGAGAAAAGATCACACACATCAAACATGGATTTGAAGACTCTAATCTCCATTGAAGTTTAGGCTACTTGTTCTAAGCGACTTGTAATTCAAAGTGTATTGTACTTGAAAAGAATTGTATCAGCTTGTAACGAGATCATCAATAAAAGTACTTAAAGTGGACGTAGGCTATACCCTTAAGCCGAACCACTATAAAATTGTTGTTGTTTACTGCTTTTCCGCTATTATCTGCTTGTAATCTGTTCCCGAGTTATCGGGTGGTGCTTTCACAACTATAACTCATACACCGGGGTGTTAGCGTTCAAATTTTAGCGTTAACATCTAATTATCAAAAACGATAATCAGAAATCTCAAATCAACAAATATCTAATTATCAAAAACGATAATTAGAAATCTCAAATCAACAAATATCTAATTATCAAAAACGATAATCAAAAATCTCAAATCAATAAATATCTAATTATAAAAAACAATAACCAGAAACAACAAATATTCGATTATCAAAAACAATAATCAGAAACAACAAATATCCGATTATCAAAAACGATAATCAGAAACAACAAATATCCGATTATCAAAAACGATAATCAGAGCTCATATCAACAAATATCTAATTATCAAAAACGATAATCAGAAATCTCAAATGAACTAATATCTAATTATCAAAAACGATAATCAAAAATCTCAAATCAACAAATATCTAATTATCAAAAACGATAATCAGAAATCTCAAATCAACAAATATCTAATTATCAAAAACAATAATCAGAAATCTCAAATCAACAAATATCTAATTATCAAAAACGATAACCAGAAATCTCAAATCAACAAATATCTCATTATCAAAAACGATAATCAGAAATCTCAAATCAACAAATATCTAATTATCAGAAACGATAATCAGAAATCTCAAATCAACAAATATCTAATTATCAAAAACGATAACCAAAAACAACAAATATCCGATTATCAAAAACGATAATCAAAAACAAGAAATATCCGATTATCAAAAACGATAATCAGAAGCAGCAAATATTCGATTATCAAAAACGATAATCAGAAACAACAAATATCCGATTATCAAAAACAATAATCAGAACTCATATCAACAAATATCCAATTACCTGCAGATAACTCGAAATAACAAATATCTAGAAATCAATTAAGATGACTAGAAAATCAACATAAAAGGTTGGATCGATCCCATCAGATGGCGAGTTTTAGCTACGCCGCACGTGCATCAACAAATGGCCGAAGCCTACCAAGTACTATATTTTTGGCCCCCAACAAATGACCAGAAGGTCCAACAAATGACCCGAAGGTCCAACAAATGACCCAAAGGTCTAGTACTAGTATTGACCCGACGGTCCATCATATGACCCGAAGGTCCAACATATGATCCGAAGGTCCATCATAGTGGCTCGAAAGCACACAAAATCATCAAAATCATCAAACAACAAATGTTTCAATTAATAAGTCCAGAATTGACCGAAATAGCAAACGCACATGTCCCATACACGAGTTTTACTAAATCATTTAATTCTCTTCATCGTCTCCTCGAAAGTGCAAAATCGTATATTTTTAATAAATAACATTTTACATTCTCAAACGGACAAGTCCGGAATTAAGCGGATCAGTAAAAGTAAGTGTTCATAGTCCTCAATTTTGCTGAAACGTTTAAATCGCTTCCTCATTCTTTTGAAAGCGCAAACTGTAGAAATTTTGGAAAACAATTTTATTTTAAAACGATTTGCAAATCCGTGATTGAAACAGCAATAACTGTAGCAAATTCGATAAGGAAATTGCACTTCTCAAAACACCGTAAAAACGGATCTCAAAATCAGCATTGCGGGATAACCACTTGAAAATCCACTTTAAAATTGACGGTTACTGAAGCCAAAGCGACGGTAATTTTTATATGTCAAAATCTCATCAAAATAATTCACATCAAAATATAATACCAGTGAATTTTCATTCATTAAAATGTCAACAAAGCACCGTGCTTCAAAAATTTACCACCGGTGTAAAAATCCCATTATAAAAATAACGGCAACAAAATACGTTTAAAACCAAACATCGGTTCAACGTAAAATTAATGCAGTAATGTGTAACTCAAACTCGCACGTATACCACAAATGAACAAAGAAATCACTCAAATATATTTTCAATGAAGATAATTTAAAACAACAAAAATCTCAACAAAATCATAACTACAATCGCTTCGGATCCTCAAATCGGATTCGAAATTTTCAAAGAAAACAATAATAATCACATCTATGTAACAACATAATGAAATTTATTTCATTTTCATATTTTGATTTTTAAATCAAAAAGGTTATCAGCTGTACTCAGCGAAGACAGTCTCATTGTTTCCGCTCCGCACTCTGATAAACAAATCACAAATTAATAAATCATCAAACACAATTTCACTTTTATTTTTAAATAAAGATATTTAAAAATTTCATCATAATTTCAAAACTTTAGTTTTGACTCAAGACACACTAAAAACATCGACTAATAGTTGTAACACATGTTCCATCTAAGTTATGATTTATATTATGTCCATAAACCCCTCGCTCTGATACCAACCGTGACGCCCACCTCTATGCTCACAATAACAAAGAGTATTAAAAGAAATACTGTCTGTTATTACGAAGAATAAGACCGGATAGGAGCGGCCATCCGTAGTTAGGCCTTACACTAGTATTGGTTATCTCGATAAGAGTGGTATATATTTCTATTTTTCATCTCTTATTTATTTACTCCCATCGACAAACCTAATTCCAGTATAAAACGAACTACGATGGTTCATAATAGTTTAGGACACTAAATATAATAATAACACAGACAAGCTAAATGCAGAATACAGATAATAAAAAGTCTCATATATATATATAGATATATATATATATATATATAACTGATGTCAGTTACAATACATAAGATACAATTACAACTGTCGACTCAGGAAGTTATATATACAAGTACATTATTGACAATAATATACATGAATACATATCATTATATACTATGACAACGACTACTCCAAAAGATATGAAGAGGCTTCATAGCTCAAGCAGCAACCCAAAGTAAGATATCTACAACCTGTAATAACTCGGTCTGACCCGAGTATTAAATTCAAAAGTAAATAATACACGGGTTAGTCTAATTCAAACTCAGTTATTAGTGCACGAAAGCAATAATAATAAATAACAATTAGACGACAGTCACAATAAATCTCGTCTATCCAATCGTTTAACAAGAAATCGAATAACGGTAAATATAAAACGTAACAGTGTTAAACAACAGAATTGCCTAAACGGCAATTAACAAAAAAATCTAATTATTAAATAAATAATTAGAAACTCATAATCTAATTATCAAATAGATAATTAGACGACAACAAAATGATCAAATCAAACCAAATCAAAATACAATCTCAAAATATTGAATTGGACAAAACAATTCAAGCAATTGAAATATCAATTAAAAACGTCACTTCCGTTTGGCTGCTGTACATGCACACATGCACTGCCTCGCCAATACAGCATATGAAATATGCAAAAGATCAGGAAATGCACAATGAAAGTTCACAAATGAGCACATGGTCAAACCCGAGCTTTACAGCTGGATTCAACACAGATGCGCTACAAAACATCATAAAACCGTCGAGCCTAAAATTCAATTACTACCAAACAGTGCAGTGATGGATATGCCACCAATTTCCACTAGTGAATACGATAACACAACCCATCACTGAAACAGCAACAATGAAATGACTACAAACACAATACATGCAACTGCACCAAGGAATGGCAACATGTATGCTACAGATCTGAAACCACAAGGGCAGTCACACCCAAAACAAAGGCAACATTAAAAAGAATCAAACTCAGCAATACACAAAGACCAAGGCACAGTACACAATAGTGGCACAACACTAAAACTGCATATATAACCAAATGAAGACAGCAAGTACAACTGAATGCAAACTATTTTAAAAGTGATACAGTGACAATGTGGATGCAACAAATGTATTGTGCAATGTACAAGCAAGGCTAAGGCATAGTGCATCAAAGGAATAGCAACAATGCACAAAGGCTACAACAACTTGACACAGATGCAAGCTGAAACATCAAGACATCATACGAAGCAAGATTCAACAAATGACCAGGTCCAACAACACAAGTGCACAAGAGCGGTGGACAATGCATGAAGATTTGAACACGATATCAAGTGCATCAGTATATATAACGGTGATACCGATGACTGCAAATACAAGCAGATAGGTACAAAGTCAATATTAAGGCACGAACTAGATAGGTACATAAATGGATGTTCACATGTATGGCAGCAATGAAACAACAACGTGAATAACACGTCATTCACCCATATGCAGTGCACAAATAACCGGGTGACCCAGCTAGTTCGAACTAGAATACAGGTATCGGGGGCATAAGCAGAGTATGCCAAAGTCTAGAATGCAAATAAATCAAGTGCATAATGGCCAAAGCCAATACACATAGGAAATGCAAAGTCGAAGTCAGGTACTTACATAAAACAATGAACCAGACAAGGCACAGAGCAAATTCAAATACTGCAAAAGTCACAAGGGAGTTCAAAACCAAAATAGTTCAAGTGGCTGGAGTACGTACAAAGGAAATGCCAAAATCAACATAATCAAATCCAATGACCAGAGGCAATGGACAGTATGGCCGAAGTTACACAAAACCAAAATCGTCTCAAGTATAATCATCAAGCCAGAAATCATCAATATACACAAAATCGATAAAGTCAGTGAAATCACCAACAATGAGACAAGAACGAACAGCCGAAGCACTTTACTAACTTTGAATAAAGATGTGAGTGAAAGAAACACTCACCTTGTTTCCACGAGCACAGAACCAAAGATCGAACAGTTCAAATCGAAGCCGTGGCACTCAAGAATCGAGTGGAGACAAACCCTAGCATCATTGCAAAATCGAAGAGACGATCATCCATCCGAGCAAGGAAATCAAATTTGATCGAGTATTTGAAACCGCCATCATCAAATTACCGTAACCCTAATTTTTTGATCAGAGAGGAACGAACGAAAGAATGAGCCGCCATTAACTTTTCTTTCATACGCTTGTTTAGGGTTGCTAAGTAAAATAAAAATAGAGAGGAGGGAACGGGTCTTTGCCTTGATAAATATCACGGCCTCAAATAATAAAAGAGACGTGAGCCAAATCTCAAATTTTAAAACCCGTATAACTTTAACGAATTTTTAAATGAATCCCAACCCGATTAAAAACTCCAAATAACAAACAGCTAGCAATTTAATCGCCTAATGACGATAATTAATTGATGCGAAATCCCGGGTTGTTACAGATGGTTTCTTATTGGATGTCAGGTATAATGAATTTTGAATTTCCTTGCTAGTTTTTATAATTATTCCTAACTTTTATTTTCTTCACTTCCTTGTTGGAGTTTTGATGTTCTTTCGATTTTTTGATTTGACAAACCGTACACTTGCTTATGAGTTTTAATGAAGATTTATGATCTTTGTATTCTCAATTGCTTTATTGGATCTTTGGATCCCTGATTTTGTGAATCCTAAATTTCTTTTCCATTTTCATGAAGATTTGCGTGTTTTGTATTTCAGATTTATGGGTGGAAATTTCTAATGAATACATATTGAATTTATGGTTCTAAAATTTCCTTAAAGATTTCAATGATGATTTATGAATTACATGTCCATGCTTTCCTTATTGCATTTTGGATCTCTTGCTAAATTCCAGATCCAGAGTTTAAATCTTCTTGTGAGTTTTGTTAGTAATTCATGAATTTCATATTTTCAATTGAGACCCCCATAACTTTGAAGAATTATGTATTTCATTATTGAATTTTATGTGGTTTGTGAATTTTTCTATTAAATCTAAAATTTAGTTTCAACACAAGATATTCATATCACCAAATGAAATTGATGCCAATTTACTTATTACCTTTTCACTAAATAAGAATTATGAAACAGTGGAGTTAAAAGATGTAACGACCTAGAATTTCTGCCAATTAAAATTCATATAATTAATTAATTTTAAATATTAAAAAGTAAAATTTAATAAGCTGAATATATTTTATTTCGAATATCTATATTTAATTGTGTAATTAAATCGATAATTTAATATTTGAAAATACAGAAATAATTGAAAATTGGGTTTAATGTATTAAAAATGATTTACAAAGTTGTATTAAATCATATTGGAGTTAGAATGATGTTATAGAACTTTTAAAATCGAATTAAAAGTTAATTAGTGAAAATTGAACATTTTAATATTTAATTGACGAGTTAAAATAGCCATTTTTCAAATAGTCTCGGATTTCGACGAAACTAGTTTCATCGATTCCGTAATGTTATATTATTGTAAGATTTCAAATTTCGTGTCAATCGGATTTACGGTTTATCCGGGACAAGCCAAAACGCTTAGAAATTAGTTTAAATCGATTTAGTTTAAATTTGATCGTTTGTTTCCATAACTCGCACATATGATCGAATTAGCCTCCGAAACCTATTCCACTGTGTTCGGAACGTGGGGTAAACCCTAGAAACGCCAGCCGACACGCTTCGTTTGGAGTTCGGAAAATTTTGGATGAACAGTGTTTTGAGAAACTTTCTATAAAAGGCCCCCTATTTCACAATTTTGCAACAAATCCTAGAATGAAACCCTAGCCGCCATTTCAAACAATTCAATGGCTAGAAAAGTCGATTCTTTCTTTCTCAATTTATCCTAATCTATCAACAATTATGAAAAACTTTCAACACGAAAGTTGTAGAGATCGTTGAGTACTACAAATCCAACGGTGGATTTGCGTTGAAGCGGCTTCGATTCGCCATAATTTGGCGATAAAAGGGGGACGTTCGTGCACGTTTTTCGAGTGCTACAGGGAGCCGAGCTCAGCCGCACTTGGCTCGGTGACGTACGGCGACGCGAGCTTCAACGTGGCAGTAGTTGATCGACTTCTCGGTGATGGTAGGTGGAGCGGCGTTCGAATGTTGATGGCGTGTGTAATGGGTTCTTTAGTCGCGTTATTTACTGAAGGGAAGGAGATGGAGCCTTCGGCCTTGATTTGATGAAAGAGATCAACCGCCCTGATTATAGGTTTAAAAATTAAAAATAGAATTGTAAATGTTAATTATATTATAATTGTGTAAACTTTAAAATGCTATATCCTGGTCATACGAGGTCGAAAAATGACAAAACAACTTGTGTTGGCTTCGTTTTGACGAGCAGTACGCGATGGAGCTAGATTGGAGTTGATTTGAGTTAGTGAAATTTTTGGGTAAAATTAAACGCTCGTTTAATTTTATTCGAAATGGGAACAAGGTGAGAACTTCTCACTCAATCGAATTGTTTCGATTTAAATTTAAAATAGTTAAATTTAAAATTGCTTGATTGTATGCTTGGATGATAAATTATTACCTGTTGTATTGAAATAGACATTATACGCCGTATATTAAGCGGCAGTTATTTATTAAAAACATATACCGCGAATATTTCACCGTAAAGTGGAATTGGTATTATATATATACTTGGAGTTGATTTCCGCAATTATATAGCGGATGAGACCCTATTGCCCCGTATAATAGTGAATAATATTTTATAGATCCCATGTACCGCGATATTTCGTTTTAAACGGAATTGGTATTGTGCTAACATCTGTGGATGCAGGGAAACAGGTTGGAGGGATCCAACTGGATCCCTCGACCGTATTGATTTATTTACAGATATTGCGATATACTCTGTTATCATATTGATATATGATGTTTGGATGCCGTGACTTATTATTTGGTGCTGTTGCACCATTTGACCTATTTTGGAAAATTAAAAGTTTTAAAGTGATTATTTCCAAATTTTAAAAGGGTTTTAAAGTGATTTTTGAAAGTATACGTTTTATTAAAATTTTGGAATTGATTCATTTTAAATAAATAAACGTTAACATTTTAATGTTATAAAAAATTATGATTTTTGAGAAATATAGTTGAAAATTGATTTTTGAAAGTATACGTTGTATTAAAATTTTGGAATTGATTCATTTTAAATAAATAAACGTTAAAATTTTTGTGTTATAAAAAATTATGATTTTTGAGAAATATAGTTGAAAATTGATTTTTGAAAGTATACGTTTTATTAAATTTTTTAATTGATTCATTTTAAATAAATAAACGTTAAAATTTTAATGTTATAAAAAATTATAATTTTTGAGAAATATAGTTAAAAATTGATTTTTGGAAATAAGGAGTTGATGATTTTATAAAATAGTTTTAAATGGAGACTTTTGAATTTATTATAAACGGTTTATAAATAAGATTTATAAAATTGAATTTTTATAAATCGGGATAATGAAATTTTAATAGAGTTTTTATAAATGTAAAAGGGAGTATTGAATGAATCTTATAATTAATAAGATTTATAATTTGTGAAATTTTAAAAGAACAATTTTGTAAATAAATGAATTATAAGTATTTAACTTATAATATGGATTTTGTGTATATAATTAAGTTATAAATTGAACTGGTTAATAAAGGAGATTTTTGAATTATTATAAATGATTTATATAAAAGATTTGTATAATTGATATTTATAAATTAAAAAATATTGGAATTATATAGCGAGTTTTTATAAGTGTTAAAAGGAAGTATAAATGGATTTCATAAGTGAATGAAACTTATAGATCTATAAATTGTGAAGTTATAAAATGAATAGATTTTTGTAAAATAAAAGATTTATAAGTAATTAACTTATAAATTGGATTTTGACATTTAAATGGGATATGGATGGAATCTGTCAATAAAGTGATTTTAGAAGTTGAAGTTGTTATAAATTATAAATGGAATTATAAACATTGTTTTATAAATCCGAAATCGACTTATTTTGATAAGTTAATTTTCTCTAGCTTATTAAAGGAGATATATTCACGATTTTGGATAGTGGATAATCCTTTATATAAAATTTGTAGAAACATTGAATTGGGTAAACAAAGTATATTCACGATTTTGGACAGTGAATATATTATTAAATAAAATGATATGTTTTGGGAAAGTGATATTTTAAATAGAATTAAAATGATTTAAAGATGTTTTAAAATGTATTAAGTGTCGAAACCATAGATTTCAACATTCATTGTTGAAATAGACGTTTTCAAGAAATAAAAGGAAATGGTGGACAATAAAACTGTTGTTATAGTAAATGATTTTCGAAAGGAAATGTTTTGTATAGTATTGGGATTTATATATCTATCTTAATTTCGAATCCCTATACTAGTGATTTTGGGTTGTCGTAACGATGTTTTACGCAACATTTGTTTTGACTCAAATAAATGTGTTTAAGAGAATGTTTTTCCTAAAAGAATAAAATATATACTTAATTTTGATTTAAGTTTATTAAATATTTTCCAAATGTTGAAAATAAATAGATTTGTGAATTACTTATTATTAAATAAGTATGGAAATGTTTTTCCAATATGAAGTGAAATGTTTTGAGATTATATCTTTTTAAGATAAATTGAAAAGTGATTTGAAGTTTGTTTTCAAACGGTTAAAGTGTGGAAAAATATATATCTTGTAAAGATATTTTTGGAAAATAAATAATTTGGGAAATTATTTGGAATCTGGTGATGTTGTGCATATCTATTGATATTTAAATAACCGACTATCAATATTTACCTTTAAATGGGTATATTGTTGTGATTTGCTCGAATTTGAACGCTATACTTATTTTTAATATGCGCTGGTTATTCGGTTTAGCCGGTAAAGGACCTTTGTGTCATAAATCCCATTCCGAATAGTGATACGACGTATATGGATAACATTGAAGACCGATGGTGAAGACTGGGTATTTGCGAGAACGATAGGATGAACTATCGATTGTCTCTATACCTTGTTGCTACGGTATAGAGATTCAGATTCCTTAAGTGATGGAAGTCTGATCGGGAATGTGAATACCCGGATTTGCAAGGACTTCTTTGGAAGTGCCTTCGGTTCTGTTCGAACCCAGAATAGGCTTGTATGGATTGTATGTATGACATTACAAATTGAGATATAAAGCAGATTTCTTTCAAATACATTTCTGTTGGTGGCGAAGAATTTATTCTCTTAGCTTAACACCCTTCTTTGAGACGTACGAGCTCAGAGGTTATGTAGTTGATGATTATCAGTGATATACTCCCATTTTGGTAGTGTGGAACACTGAGTGCTGCTGATCATTTGTTGATCAAAGCGTGGCTTTTGTAAAAAGCGTAGCTTTGTGGATGAGATTTCGTCAAACCTCACAACCCGGTTATGGTCGAAACAGGAATCGTGGCAGTAAGGTTATTTGAGGGTAGAGCCCTCTGAGGATATGTCATTCCCTATCTGGATTGTGAGTGGTATCATGGTATGGAGCCCAGATACTTACTTTGTGGTTGCTGCAAATTTATTACTTTGTGGTTGTTGGTTGAGAGGTACCTCGAATAAAGGTCCCAAAGGACCGGGGGATGGCATACTCGTGTCAGTTGTTACCTAGCTTAAAGGTAACCCGGCCTTGTGTAGCAGAGATCCGGTTAGGATCTGGGAACGTTTCTCCAAAGGCATTCTATTTTACTTGGGAAGTTCCTTTGCCCGACCATTTGTTGGAAATCCATACAAAACAATACGAGCCCTGTACAGTTAGTTGTAAAACCTACCATTCACTTATGGTGGCGTCCCACTATTTGGATGGTAGCTATAGTAGGCATAAGTGCGGAATGCCTATGCTGGCTAAGATTTATATCATACTTTCGAAATGTTTTCTGCACTATGCACTAGTAATAATATCAAATGTTTTTCTTTGATGCGTATCAAGCATGTTTGACTATCATAAGGAGAAATCTCCTCTAATTCTGCGTTTGCATTGTGTGTGCGTGTGCGGGAGGCCTCATGGTAGTCTCATTTTCCAAAAAGCATTACGAATCTATTTAAAAATGTTTCTTTGTTTGTTTTTAAAGATAAACTGTTTTAAGTTCTCACACCAGTCACATGACTGACCTGGAGTTTATTGTTTCCTTCCTAAACTCTGGGTGCCCACCAATTTCCAAACCGGTAGTCTAGAGTCAGGTTATCAACATATTCTGGAATTCGGGAGTTGCTGTAGAGATATGGAGGCAAGTTGGATGGCATGGCGTATCAACTAGTATATAGTATTTCTTTTCCGCTGTTTGTTTTTGTACACTCTGATAATGTAATGTAATGTGATGTAATAACTGATATAGTTCTTTTTTTTAAAGATATTCATTTATCTATTATATGTTGTTCCGCTGTGATTGTGAGATTCTGATGTTGTTTCTGTTATTTTCTTCTTCTATCTTCTTCTTCTACCTCTTTTTCTTTTTTAAACCCTAACGGTTCGGTTTTTCGGCATTCGATTATTCGGCAATTGATACAGTGGACGTATTAATGTCAACCTTCGTGAGTCGAAATACCCGTTCCTGACAAAAGAGGTTTGACTCAAGGAGAGAACACCTGAAGAAGATAGGTGACTTTCTCCCAAGGTTCATCTAATTGAATCGTAGTCTGCGAATTAGTTGATATTATCCTAAATTCTTAATCATATATATCTCAAAAAAAATTATGAAAAAATATAAACAAACCACATCTTGGACATTAAGTCTATAAAATTAATATTATTCTTTGAGATCTCCTACCAAGGTTACAATCTTAATAGAGGTCATTATCTATTTTGCAAGAAATAAAGAGAGAAGCTCCTTGGGGTTTTTGTCCTAAAGAATAAAAGCTTCTTTCATACTAGGAGGGTAAATGTTAACCATAAATTATTCTAAGGAATAAAATCATGAAAGAAGGAAAATGTGGGCATTGGTTAGCATCAAAAAGCACCAAGATGGTTTGCTTAAACATAGCTTTCAACAAAGAGGTGAAAAGTATCCCAGCAACACCTTTAAAAATGTCCAAAAGACGTTTCGACAGCATCAACAGAGACCTTTCGACTGTGTTAGAGTCTACCTTTCAAAGCCAACATGCAATGCACTTCCTACACATGTACTAAACCGTTCAAATTGTTTGGTTTCGTCTTAATGTATACATGTCAGAAGAACCTTCAGCGGAATCAACCCTTTCAAAACCGTTTACAACTTTTCGAAACGGTCAGAACCACTTCACCTAGGAAGAGCTATACATCTATTTCCATAAAAGCATAAGGCTCTGAGTTAATCAGAGCAAATGCTTTCATAGTCATTGCAAATCAACTTACTCGGCACATCAACATACAAGACAAGGGTGCATCAATAGACCTTTCGATAAGGACAAGAGCTATCAAGCAACCACTTTCGACAAGATTGAATGGAAACAAAGCAAAAGAAAGAGGTTTAACCATGAGCAGCAACAAGGGAATGACTAAAACCCCTTCGACTAGGTCGAAAGGTATAGCTTAGTGGACATTCACTAAATCAAAGGGGGAGGCCTTCTGAAAATGTTGATAGCTTGGGGGTGAAAGGTCCAAACCGGCGGCTATAAATATGACCCCAAGGGCAGTGATAAGGAATCCGATTTATTCAACCTTTCACTTTTCTTAAACTTGAACGATGCTAATTCTCAATTCATACATTGTTTTTTACATACTTTCTATATTTATACAGTTAGAAATGAAAGGATAGCTTAAATGGGCTTGGGCTTGTCATAGAACCCGTTATTGCTTATTAAATTCTATTTTCATATAAAAGAGTAAAGCTGAGGCTATATGATACTTTTCTCATTTATATCCATTATTTCCTATTCAAATTAATCTAGGGTTTCGCCGGTCCATAAATTATTTTATCAAGAGAAAAAAATATGCAATAATTGCCTCAAATATCTTTAGATCTGACGTTCGACTTCACTATGACCTCCAAATCTGAGATCGATTTGATGAAATTTCTAGACGATGGTCTTTTTAGATAGAAAAGTTAGAGTTCCAACATAGATCTGTTACAACGTGAAAAGATTTAAGCCTTTGACACTTATTGAGGCTTGTGCTAGGCTTAGCAAGAGTTATATGGTTACTGATGCAGTTCCTCGATCTTCAGATTGGTGTTGACAAGGGTTTATTAGAATATTTGCTCAATGGTCAGCAGTAGGTATGTGATTAATATTGAGATTTTCTTTTAATACCTTTTCAAGAACAAAGTATAAGTCGATTTCTATATGTTTGGTCCTTGAATGAAGTATAAGATTTGTGGAGAGGGATACGGTACTTAAATTATCACACCATAACACTAGTTTGATTCTTGAATTTATCTATAGTTTTTTGAGTATATGGTGCTAAATATTTATATGTTTGTTTGTTTTGGGAAGTGATACTTTTAAATAAATTAAATGGTTTGAAGATGTTTTAAAATGTGTTAAGTATCGAAACCATGGATTTCAACATTCATTGTTGAAATAGACGTTTTCGATAAATAAGGAAATGATGGACTATAACACTAGTGTTATAGTAAATGATTTTCAAAAGAAAATGTTTTGTATAGTATATGGGATTTATATATCTATTTAATTTTGGAATCCCTATACTAGTGATTTTGGGTTGTCGTAACGATGTTTTATGCAACATTGGTTTTGACCCAAATAAATGTGTTTAAAGAGAATGTTTTCCTTAAAGAATAAAATATATACTTAATCCTGATTTAAGTATATGTAATGTTTTCTAAGTGTTGAAAATAAAGAGATTTGTGAATTACTTATTATTAAATAAGTATATGGAAATGTTTTCCAATATAGAAGTTGAAATGATTTTTGAGATTATATCTTTTCTAAAGATAATTTGAGGTGAATATTTAGCAAGTGATTTAATTAATAAAAGATCAATTTCAAGGGCCAAGTGATTGTTTATGTTGCTAAATATTTGTTTGTTTGCTTTGATAGTTAAACAACGGACTACCAAATTTGGCCATTTTAGTTCCTCGACTTGATGTAGGAACTATTCAGTCATACACTTAGTACGTAGCCTTCTGTGTAGGCTTGATTATCGTTTGTGTTGAGGTTGTTGAATTGTATAGTGCGGAGTATTACTCCAATCTACCAAGCTTCCTTCTTGGCCCGAAGGATAGCAAATTGAAAGTTGGAGACGTGATAAGTCTATGAGATTTAGTTTCTTATGAGATTGAGAAACGCTTTTGTGTTGTTGGTGCAAAGAGCTCGTGATCAGATTTATTTGAAAATCACTTTGGACCAACGTATATGCGTTCGATTGTGTAGGTTATCAATGATATTGATATTTAGGATTTTCATAGTGGGGACTGCTTGTTGATCATTTGGGGTTGAAATTCCAATATACATGTAGCAGTGATCTCTTCAATATGAAATATCCAATGCAAGGACTATTCACTACTAATCCTAGAGATTTCCCGATATGATGCGGTAGGAAAGTACCTTTGGTTTGTTCTATTCCGGGACAACTTGTACGGATGTTTGTCTAACATTGCATTTCTAAAAGATTACATACATTGGTTTTTACAAACGTACATTAGTGGTGGCGGAGAAGGCAACTTCTCTTAATTTAACACCCTCCTTGAGACATATGAGCTTAAGGGTTGTATTTTTATGGAAGACAATTAGTAGTCAACATAAATGGCTATGTGGCATTCAAAGTGATGTGATTGTGATTTGGGAAAGTAATCGTTACCTCAGGCCTCATCTACCGAAAATGACCAAAACAGGGTTAGGTGCAGCAAGGCTAAGTGGGTCGCTCTCAAGTAGGGTATGATCATCCTCTTTTAGATATATCTTTGCACACTATGACGTCGTGTATCTGATTATTGTGGTCTGTATGCAAGAGGGCCTTTGGTAAAGGTCAGTAATAACCAGAGGATGATATATTCGGTACCATCTAGTTACAGAGGTAGGCTGGTCTTGTGTTGATAGAGGATCCTTTGTGATGGTCCTCCGTACATTCCTCAAGAGATGTACTGTCGGAAGGTAGTCCCTTCACTTGGTCATTTGTATGGAAATCCAAAATCCACTACATACCTGCCATTTTGATCGTATTACCCTTTTTGGGCTATATGTTGGAATTTAATCAATGTAACAATTTCGGCTATGATTAATATTATTTGATTACTAGACGCTAGTATAATATAAGAGAATTTGATATGAAATGTTTTAGTTATCGTAAGTTAAAAACATGTCCGTGTTTATGTGTGGGCGTGTCTTACAAGATACTTTTGTTTTCATAAAGGAAATAGTAATTTAAAAAATTTAGCTAAGTGTGTTTCTCACGCTGGCTTTCCAGACTGATCCGAGCGTTCTTCTCTATCAATGCTTTGTCAGATCGAGTATATTTATAGGTTCAGATTTGATGTTTTGGTGCTTCAGTAGGAGAGCTGGAGATCTTCATTTTCGTATACACGTATCTGTTGATTATCCATTGTTTAGTTGTTGTATATTATCAGCAATCGTAAGGATAGGTTATTATAGTTGTCTTGGCTAATAACTATTGATTGATTGTTGAACTCTAATTGATGTATGTATATACATTTTCTATTTTGTAAAGATCATTGATATGATATTATATGTTTTCTGCTGCGATGTGAAATTCTGTATTGTTCTATTTGGTTCTCTCTTCTCTCTTTCTTCTCTTCTCTTCTTCTCTCTTCTTTTCTTTCTCCTGACTTTCCGTCAGTTTGTACATTTTGGGTCGGACATGTATGGTTTATTGTCGATTCAAACGTTACGGATTTGTGGGTCATCACAGAAGGCATATTCATACTTTTTCAAGAAAGATTTGAATAGCACAAAAAGTTTATTAGAACTCAAACTTGAGAATCCTATTATCAACTAAAAGACTATTGGTTCATGAATCATGACCTCCTAGTCTCCTATTTGAGATTCGTGTCTCCATTATGAGAACAACGAGAAAGTTCTGGCAAAAGACTACATTGAGAAAAATTCTTTTATCAAAAGGATTCATGAGTCCAAACTATTTTTCTAAAGTTAGCTCTTCATTATATTAAAAGGCTTTAGTCACAAAATTATTTTCATCAAAAGAGACTCCATTTTAATTGGCCAAAAATTATTTTCAGACACAAATACTCAAGCTTATGATGCTATTCCATAGAACCTCCTAGAAGGAGTTACATAAACCCACAACGCTATTCCATGGTACCTCTTAGAGGGAGGGACTTAACCCTACGACGCTATTCCATAGCATCTCCTAGAGGGAGAGATAGAACCCTAACGTCAAAACCACCTCTTAGGGGATGGGTGAGGATAGCACCCAATAGCAGCCTTTTGGAGGAAGGTCAGCTAAGTATACATCCCTTTGAAATAAGGGAAGCCTAAAGCGAGGCTCTCAAACAATGGCAAAGATGTCTAAGCCCAGAGAGAGGCTTAATAAAGAGTGGACTTAGACGTCCAAGCCCACTAGGGGCTATAAAAAAAAGAATAAAGACAAAGATGTCTACAACTCAAGGCAAGAGTTAAAACCCAAGAGAATAAAGGGTCAAAGAAAGAAATCTATCTATCAACTGGGATAAAGTTGAAATCCCAAAGAGGGATATAGACAGAGGCAACAGGACAAAGGTGTTCAACATTGTAATTGAAAACAGACAAAGAGCTCAAAATCATATCCGAAAGAGACATGATATGAATCAGCAAATCTTAAAACATCTATTGTTTGAAAAGGATTAAGAAATCCATATCCTAAAAGAAGGCATAAGATCTAAAAATGGAAAAGAGAATCCATAATATAGTAACAAAGTAAAGATCTCTACCAAAGCCAAAAGTATGGAATAAGTAACCAATTATCTTTAACGAAAATAGAGTCTACACTCCAAGAAAGATTGAGTAAATCATAAATGAGTTCTTGAGAATAGAGTGACTCCTTAGAATAAAAGAAACTCTATATTATATGAGGAACCAACATTCCAATTAGCTACAAGGCTTTGCAGATGCATCCTAACTCTAATATATCAAAAACTCTACTAAACCATAGGTCTAGGAATTTCTTGTTTGGATTTACTAAATTTGTTTTGGCCAGATAGATTTCTAATTTAGATATTGAATAAATTTCAAATAATCTATCTGTCAGTTTGGATCCTGATAAGATTTTGGTTAAATCCCTTATTTTATGAATTTTCGATTCCTTTTCATGAAGATTTCATTTATGAATTTGGATAAATCCAAAACTCCTACGTTCACTTCATGATGATTTATTGGTTTCATTGAAGAATTTTTGTAGAGGCTGGCTTCATATTGAATTCCTAGTTTCAAGCCTTCCCATTTTCTTCGTTAACTTTCAAAATGATTTATAAATTTTACATACATGAATTTTCATGATAATTTCCCATTTAATAGTTGTTTTGTGAGTTTTTAATTTCTTAACTCCTTTGTAGAGTTTCTATAATAATTCATAGATTTCCCATTGATTTTTGTTATGATTTTCTGATTTTGTATTCATGAGTTTTTTACTAAATCATTGCGGTGATTTCTTGCTGAATTTTTGGTTTAATGAATCTTCAATTCCTCCATTGACTTCTATGATGATTCATGAATTTTACATGTTATAATTCCCCATTGAATTTTCATGATGAATTTCTTATTAATCACGTGTTCCATGAGTTCATGGTTTTTTGGTTTCCTTTATTGAGTTTACACAATGATTTCTGGATTTGCCATTGATTTCATGATTTTTGAATAAGAATGGACAAGTTTCAAATCACCTTTTTGGGGATTCTTGGATTACTGAGCCCCTTCTTATAACAAGTTCCTCGATTAATGAAATCCAAATTTCCTTGTTGATTTTTGTGGTGATTGATTAATTTCACATTCCTAATTTCCTTATTTGGATTTTTGATAATCTTTTGTTAAGATTTTGACTTGATGAAATCTGAATCAATTATTGATTTTCTTGATAAATTGCAAATTTTGTGTTTCCTCTTTGGGTGATTTCTAATTTCTTTACTGAGTGTTCGATAATCCATTATGATATTTCTGATTTAGTGAATTCTAAATTTCCTTATGGATCTTTATGATGGTTGTTGAATATTGTATTCCTAATTTCCTTAATGGATATGTGTGGTTTCTTATTGGATATTAGATATTATGAATTTTGAATTTCCTTGCTGGTTTTTATAATTATCCCTAACTTTTATTTTCCTCATTTCCTTGTTGGAGTTTTGATGGTCTTCTTCCAGTTTTTCGATTTGACAAACCTTACACTTACGAGTTTTAATGAAGATTTATGGTCTTCATATTCTCGATTACTTTATTGGATCTTTGGATCCCTAATTTTGTGAATCCTAAATTTCTTTATTCATTTTTCATGAAGATTTGCATGTTTTGTATTTCTAATTTATGGGTGGAAATTTCTAACGAATACTTATTGAATTTTCGGTTCTAAATTTCTTTAAAGATTTCAACGATGATTTATGAATTACATGTCCATGAATTCCTTATTGCATTTTAGATGATCTCTTGCTAAATTTCAGATTTATCAGTGTTTAAATCTTCTTGTGGATTTTGCTAGTAATTCATGAATTTCATATTTGCGTGTTAGTTATTACCTTACGATAACTAAAACATTTCATATCCAATCCTCTTATATCATTAGTGTCTAGTATATACAAATAATATTAATCATAGCCGAAATTATTACATTTATTAAATTCGAGCATATAGGCTCTACAAATAAAATGGCAGGTACGTAGTGGAGTTTGAATTTCCATACAAATGACTAGGTGAAGGTACTACCTTCTGATGGGTACACCTCTATATAGATGTCCTGAGGCACAGAACATCTGCCCTCTACCAACACACGACCGGCTCACCTCTATAACTAGATGGTACCGAGTATGTCATTCTCCGGCCGTTACCGACCTTTACCGAGGGCCCTCAAAGCATACAAACCACAATAATCGCATACACGATGTCATAGCATGTAAAGACATATCTAGAAGAGGATGATCGTATCCTACTTGCGAGCGATCCACTTAGCCTTACCACATCTAAACCTGTTTCGGTCATTTTCGGTTGATGAGGCCTGAGGTAACAATTACCTTTCACAAATCACATATCACATCACTTTGAATGCCTCATGGCCAATTCCGTTGACTACTGATTGCCTTTCACAAAAATACAACCCATAAGCTCGTACGTTTCAAGAAGGGTGTTGAGCTAAGAGAAGTTACTTCTCCACCACCATTGATGTACGGTTGTAAAAACCAATGTACGCAATCTGTAGAAATGCAATGTTAGACAAACATCCATACAAATTGTCCAGGAACAGGACAAACCAAAGGTACTTTCCTACCACATCCTGTCGGGAAATCCATAAGATTAGTAGTGAATAGTCCTTGCACTGGATATTTCATAATGAAGAGACCACTGCTACTATATGTATATTGGGATTTTAACCCCAAACGATCAACAAGCAGTCCTCCACTATGAAAATCTTGAATATCAACATCCTCAATAACAAAGCTGCACAATGAACGCATATACGTTGGTCTGAAGTGGTTTTTAGATAAATTTAATCCCGGTCTCTTCGCACCAACAACGCAAAAGCATTTATCAACCTCACGCAGAAACTAAGTCTCATAGACTTACCACGTCTCCAACTTTCAACTTACTATCCTTCGGCCAAGAAGGAAGCTTGATAGATTGGAGTAATACTCTGCACTACATGAATAAACATTCTCAACACAAACAATAATCAAGCCTAACAGATGGCTACGTACCAAGTGTACGACTAAATAGTTCCCACATCAAGCCGAGGAACTAAAATCGTCAAATTTGATAGTCGATTGTTTAACTATCAAAGCAAATAAATAAATATTTAGCACCATAAACAATCATTAAGCCCTTTTAATTGGTCTTTCATTAACTAAATCACTTGCTAAATATTCACCTCAAATTATCTTTAAAAAAGATATAATCTCAAAACCATTTCAACATTGGAAAACATTTCCATATACTTATTTAACAATAAGTAATTCCCAAATTAGTTTATTTTCAACACTTAGAAAATATTCCATATACTTAAATTAGGATTAAGTATATATTTTATTCTTTAAGGAAAACATTCTCTTTAACATATTTATTTGGGCCAAAATGAATGTTGTGCAAAACATCATTATGACAACCCAAAATCATTAGTATAGGGATTCGAAATTAGATAGATGTATAAATCCCATATACTATACAAAACATCTCCTTTCGAAAATCATTTACAATAACAACAGTGTTATAGTCCATCATTTCCATTCTTCTCGGAAACGTCCATTTCAACAATGAATGTTGAAATCTATGGCTTCGATACTTAACACGTTTTAAAACGTCTTCAAATCATATTACCCATTTAAAATATCACTTTTTCAAAACTTGTCTTTATAAAAGATCACTTTCCAAAAACATATCCATTTTATTTAATAAATTATTCATTGTTCAAAATCGTGAATATAGTCCATTTAACAAATCCAACATTTCCACATATTTATTAAAGGATAATCCACTATCCAAAATCGTGAATATATCTCCTTTATCAAATTCATTACTTCTACATGTATTATTAAAGGATTATCCACTATCCAAAATCGTGGATATAATTCCAACCAAATACGTTGCTTTTACACATTTAAGTTGAAGGATTGTCCGCTGTCCAAAATTGTAGATATAGTACCTTTAATAAACTTCCATATTTTAACTTATCAAATTCAATTGATTTCAGATTTATAAGACAATGTTTATAAATTCACATGTATTATTTTGTAAAAACTTCCATTTATAAAATCTCTTAATTAACCGATTCCAGTCATCTCTTATTTGTTTACCAAAGTCCAAATTATAAGTTAATTCACTTATAAATCATTTATTTACAAGTTTATTCTTTTATATCTTCATCAGTTCACTTATAACTTCATTTTAGCATTTATAAAATTCCTTTACAATCCTATTATTTTTATTTATAGAATATCGGTTTTATAAATCATATACATAAACAATTTATAATAATTCAAAAACTCAATTTAAACTATTTTATAAAATAATCAACTTCATATTTCAAAAATCACATTCTGATTGTACTTCACAAAAATTATAATTTTTATAACATAAAAATTATCACATTTATTCATTCAAAATAAATTCATTCTTGTAACAATTCAAAATTTAACAAAACATCTATTTTCAAAATAACTTAAAAATCTTTTTTAATTTGAAATCATCACTTTAACATTTTTAAATTACCAAAATAGGCCCAATGCTGCAACAACACCAAATACATCAATCTCAATATTCAAATCATCATATATCATATGATAACGGCATATATCACATTATCTGTAAATAAATCAACACTGGTGAGGAATCCAGTGGTATCCCTCTAACCTATCACCTGCAACAAGCATACATATTAGAAAATAGGTACAATGTCCGCTTCGAGGCAGACGCGCGTACAAAGGGTCATCGCTCATACATGGGAACATATAGGGTCTCATCTACTCTAATAGGCAGGAATATATCAAAATACCAATCAATATATAGATAATATATCATATATCATCCAAATAATTATCAATTATCATAAAAAAATTATTTTTCACTTATATAAAAATATCAGTAAGACAAAACGAGTGAATTGTACTCACATTGATTCCAATAGCAGTTGCAGTGTCTTATTCCGAATAAAATTAAACGAGCATTTAATTTTGCCAAAAATTTACACTAGCTCCAATCAACTCGAAACCAGCTCTAAAATATAGTGCTCATTAATACGGACCTAACGCAACTTGTTTTGTCAAAAAAGGATCTCGTATGAAGAAGTTATGCTGTTTTAACGTTTATACGAATTTTAAATAATATAATTTACAACTTTATTTTTATTTTAAAACCCTACATTAACAATAGCCGTTCATTTTGATCCAAGAAAATCTAGGTCGTGCGCCTTTTCTTCTCTATCTTTTTCGTTTCATCCAGGACATGAACCCATAGGCTGTCGATATTGCTTGAATTTTCACGCCTACTACTACTTGAAGATGATTGAAGACCCCCACGTCGAAGCTGCCATTATCTAGCACCACCATCAAGAAACCGGCCCTACTCGGCTTGCCCCAATGCACCGATTTTCATGCTTGAACTCGTGACTTTTGGACTCGAATATCCGTTGATCTATAGCTCGAAATCCAATCCTGACCGTTGATCTAGAAGATCTTGATGCCCTCTACGTTTTTTTAGTTGGAGATTTTTCATATAGGTTGACGGATTCGAAGAAATTGAAGGAAGAAAATCAGCCATTTTCGGCCATTGGTTTCATAGTGGCGGCTAACCCTAGCTGAATTAGGGCTTTAGTGAAAAATTAAAGAAGTGAAGTCCTTATATAGAAAATTTACGTGCATATTCATTCGAATTTTTTTTGAACTCGGAACGAAGCGTGCTGCCTGAGGTTTACAATGTTTTACCCCTATTCCGAGCATAATGGAATATATATCAGCAGCCAATTCGATCATATTTGCAAGATAAGTTTTCAAATCGAATTATTAAAATTTACTTAAACAAATTTCTACGTGCTTTAGCTTGCCACGTGCAAAGCTTAAATCCGATGGACACGAAATTTGAAATCTTACAGTAACATAACATTACGAATCCAATGATATTAGTTTCGTAGAAATTCGAGATTATATAAAAATGACTATTTTCACTCGTTAATTAAATATTAAAATATTCAATTTTTACAAATTAACTTTTAATTCAATTTCAAAAGTTCTCTAACATCATTCTAATTCAACTGCAATTTAATTCAACTTTATAAATCATTTTAATTCTCATTAAATCCAATTTCCAATTATTTCTACAATTTCAAATATTAAATCAACAATTTAAATTATCAAATTAAATCACTATATTCGAAATATAAATTATTCAGCTTATAAAATTAACCTCTGAATATTTAAAATCAAGTAAATATACGAATTTCAAATAAAAAAATTCTGGGTCGTTACATTCTCCCCCACTTATAAGATTTTCGTCTTCAAAATTATCAAGTAAGAAAACGTCACAAAATCTATTGATTTTTCAAAACAATTTGTTCAAACTAGATTTCAAATCTTTTTAAACCTTTTAACTTTTCCAAAATCCATTCGGTAAACTTCTTATAGAAACCTCTCTAAGTTTTCAAATCCATATGTAGTTATCTTTTCAAAACTAACTCATACCGTTTAACTCTAACTCAATATCAAAACTTCGAAACAATGTAGAATAATCTAACATAGATCATTGTCCTAAGTGTCTCTTAGGAATCGTGCCTTAGGATTTAATTCGAATCTTATCCTTTTATAGTGCCTTGTTTTATCAATCAAGCTTATTTGAATTCATTTTGAGAATAACCTTTTTCCTCTTCGTTCTTTCTTTATTTCTTAAAGAAGAAGAGATGGTTAGACCTGGCAGTCCTAGCACTGGTCAATCCAGTGGTCCTCCTCTAGATGGTATACTCATGTCTTCCCAACAACTTTTGGATCTTGTAAAGAATTAAAGATTTATTTGTGCTTTGAATAAGAACCCTAAAAGGTTTTACCTCTAAAATTAGAAGTGCCTTTCGACCAGCTTGTAGATATCGCTTTTCGACTTGAAGAGGCCAATAAAGAAATTGATGTTGAAGTTGTGGGTGTCAATAAGAACTTCAACAACAACAAGAAGAGGCCTATTAAGTTCAAAGGCCCTAATCCCAAAAAGAAAGGGAAGTAAGCAACTTCGGTAGCAAAGACTCATACCTCTAGTCGTGGACAATGCTACAATTATGGTTCTACGGGCCATTGTGCAAATAGATGTCCGAAACCCTTTTTTTGTCGTTATTGCAAAAGTTCGGGTCGTGTTATATCTATATGTCCCACACTTTAAAGTAGGAGAGAGGGAGAGCTGAATGTTGTGTAAGCTCCTAGTAACACTTCTCTTGGTCAAGATATTTCACATTCTGTCCTTGATGGCATTAATTTGTTTCGTGATTATCCTATTCGAATTCTTTTGGTACTGGTGAATCTCATTCTTTTATATCAAAAGAACTTGTTGATACTTTTTCTTTAAATATTTTGGGCTTGATGACTTCACTGAGAATTGCTAATCCGGTTGGCGGATCCACAACATGCAGTTTACTTTGTAAAAATAATGAGATTATTTTATGTGGTTATGCTTTCTGAGCCGATTTGCATGTTATGCGCTACTTAAGTTTGGAATTGATTTTGGGAAAGGATTGGCTTAATCGTTATGAAGTCCACATCCTGTGTCCCGAGAGGGCTATACATCTTTGACATCCTCAATCTGATAAGCAAATTTCTATCGTTCTTAAAGATTTAGATTCCAATTTGGTAGCAACCTTATATTCTCTAAATCCACATGATGACGATGACAATGATGAGGAAGATGTCATTTCCCTCATTCACGTTGTTCGTGAATTTCCCGATATCTTTGAGCCTGTCTTAGAAATACCACTTAAGAGATCTATTGAGTGGTGCTAAGGTCTTTTCTCAACTCGACCTTGCCACCGGTTTCCATCAACTATGTGTTGCAGAGGATATCGTTCCACTTACTGCATTCTGCACTCGTTATGATTCTTATGAGTGGCTTATTATGTCATTCGGTTTGATGAACCCTCCATCATATTTCATCCATCTTATGAATAGAGTATCCTACGAATATCTAAATAAATCTGCCCTTGTATTTATTGATTATGGGTGAAAACAACAATTTAAAATTTGCAAATATTTCTAATAAGACATTTATAAGTATAATTGGATTTTGTTCGAAAACGAGCAAAGAATATTCATAAATTTTTTAAGAGGTATGTTTATCATATAAAAGATGATTTTTTGTTGTTTTGCCCATTGAGTGCTTTAAGAATTTTGATCGATGCGCCTGATCAACATTATCGATAGGAATCTCCTAAATGCTGTGATGAGACAGTCAGACGCAGTAAATTGACTTGGAATAAGTAAATTTTTCTAAAATGATAACTACATAAAGTTAATTAAAGAGGATCAATTAAAAGAACTCCTTTCCAATGCTCCTATTTTTGTGATTCCCAAAAGGAACCAAGACTTCATTGTTTATACCAATACTAGTCGTATTGGTTTGGGTGCCATACTCAAGCAAAAGGGAACGCGTTATCACTTATGCTTATATACAATTAAAGCCAACCAAGACTAGATATGCCATTGATGATCTAGTACTCCTTGTCATTGTTTCCGCTCTTAGAATTTGGCGTTATTATCTTTTGGGAGAGAAATTTTATCTCTACACCGATCATAAATCTTTGAAGCATTTGTTCTCTCAAAAGGAACTTAATTTGCATCAACTACGTTGGTTCGAATCCTTGCATCTTATGATCTTGATATTCTCTATACTCTCAGAAAGGGAAATCGTGTTGTCGATGCCCTTAGTCGAAAGAAACAAGCGGTTGTTTCCATGATGATCTTAGAATGGAATGATCTCGAGACTTTGTCCACTTGTGAGATTCGAGAGGTGAATCCAATTCATGTTCATCTCTTATTTTATGTAGTGTTGATGCTCATCCTTCTCTTTTAGCACCGCTTATTGTCCTCAATCCGATGGACAAATGGAGCATGTGGTTCAAACTCTTGAAGAACTTCTTCGTGCATGTGTTCTTGATTTTGGTGGAAGTTGGAAAGATCATTTTTATTTTGTTGATTTTTCTTACAATAATAGCTTCCAATCTAGTATTGGTATAGCACTTTTCGAGGCACTCTACGAAAGGCTATGCCGATTTCCTTTGTGTTGGCTTGAAGCCGGTGAGAAGCTGGTTTTAGGTCCAGATTTTATTCGTGATTCCACAGAAAAGATTGACCTTATTTGTCATAGGATGAGTAAAGCTCAAAGTAGAAAAAAAATCCTATGCCGATAACTAAAGAAGGAATTTAGAAATTTTTATGGGAAATTTGGTGTTCATTCGTGTTTCACCTATGATGGGTGTTGACCATTTTAGTTGATTGGAAAAATTGACACCTTGATATATTAGCCCATTTCCCTTCACCGAACGCATTGGTTCCGTGGCTTATCGCCTTTTATTACCGACTGAATTTTCTGCTATTCATGATGTATTCCACGTTTCTCAAGTACGAAAATGCTTTAGAGATTCTGATTCTATTCTTGAGCTTGGTATTATTGAAGAAATTAAAGTTTCACCTAATTCGACTTATGAGCAACATCATATTCGTATCATTGCTATGGAGGTTAAACGCCTTCAAAATAAAGATGTTTCGCTTGTGAAAGTTTAATGATCCATAAATCCTAAGGCTTGCTCTTGGGAATCAAGAGAATTCATCGAGCGAACACATCCAGACTTACTCTCTCGTGCTCCTTATGGTGAACTTCTCACTTTAAAATTTTTCTTTTGTGTTGTTATGCCTTTGTGTGGTTGTTAATCATTATTTTCTTCTTAAGTATTGCGAGGACACAATTTCTTTAAGGGGAGGAGTCTGTAATAACCTGCATATTTTACGATTATATATTTAAACGTTTTATTTAAATATAACATCGTTAGTCGAATTTAAAGTCCAAAATGTGACTTTCTATAAAAGATCGAATCCGGACTCGGGACCACTTCCATTGGGTCCAAACGGCGTTTGCTACCTTTTTGAGTATAAACCCTGATATGTTTGGAGTTGAATAGAATTTTGGTATTTTCATTTGGGCTTTGGATTTGGGTTTCAGCCCACTAACCTAACAAAGAACCCAACTCCTCTACCAAATACCCTAACTCCTCTACTGTTCATTCATTCTACTCCTCATTTCCTAACACTCAAGCTAAAGAGAAAAACAGGGGAAAAGTAAGGAAATTAGAAATTCCTAATCCCTAGTTCTCTTAGGAAATTCAAGTTCTTGCTCAAGATCAAAGAGCAGCTTAGGTAAGCATCCTCTTCATCTTCTCCATCTCAATCTCTCTTCAATTTTCAGAAATTTCTATAACCTAACATATGAAAAACTTCACCTATGATAATAGATTAAAGATCTATAGGTGTATTGAAGAGAAATTGATCTTGCCTCGTTTTAGACCTTCTCATTCGTTGTTTCTGAGTTTTAAAGGTGAGTTTTTGAATCACATCTGCATCTATAGCTTTCATTGTTATTAAGTATGAATTCCTAACATCTATTCATGTTCATTTGCTTTTGATTTGAATTGATTTGGTGAATTTTTTAATTTTGATGTTTTGAAGTCAAAATCACTACAAATCATATCTTGGATGTTTGGACATGTTATTTAGGGTGTATCAAAGAGCCAATAAAGTTGGTTGTCGCTTGGCATAAATACCTAGCCTTGATCGCTTGTCCCGTCGCTTCCGAATCGATTTGACCATCAATGGCCTAAGCGAATTTTGCCCAAGTCTAGGTGATCAGACGTCTGGTTGAAGAACTCAGACGTCTGGTAGGGGTCTCTTGTAAAGACACGCCTTTTTGGACAGTTTAAACCGTCGATCAAATACACATGCCGATTCCAAACCATTCAAAAGGGAAGATGGTTATTGGGGTAATTAAAAAAAGAAAGGAAAGAGAAATAAAGGAAACGAAACAACACAGAATCTTGCAGCGGAACGATAAAATATAATAGTCAAATAAACAGTTCGTGAAGCTGTTTACAGTACTTTGATCATTATTTATACAACATTTATCAGAGTTATACATATACAACAGAACAAATAAAATAATGCAGCAGACAGCATGATGCAAAGATAACAATAATAGTATACCAAATCTTCGTCTTCGTCCTCTAGAATAGATCTTCAATAAGCTGAAAAACTCAGGTCTGACCCGAGCGTAATGAAAAGACAAAACACTCGAGTCAGGACTAAAATATCCTTATAAAAGTTAAATCAATCGTAAATAAATATGAGTGTAACGGCGTCGAAGGTGTTTACGGGGTTTGACATCTCCTATCCAGTGTCAACGTGCGTACAATAACTCAAGAGATGTTACGGGATTTTCCATCTCTCAAGGATCCGTTAAACTATCTACTATGTAGTACAATACGCTATTATAATATGTCTACAGTAAAGTAAAGGTATTAAAATAGCGTTAAGGCGTTACCATAATCCCCCTTAACACATTTTATAATGCCATAGTCTATACAGCACCGTAAACCCCACCGTAAACTAGTGGTTATCAAAGGGTGCCTCATAGGTATAACACAAAATAAAACGTAGTGGTTGCAAATAGGATAATCAGTATGACAAGGTACATGAGGCGATACCAACTAGGATACTAGTAGTTGCGTGATCCGGACTGATGTTGAGCATAGCCAGCAGCTACCCCAACACCGCGAAACAACACTCCTAAATCAAGGGGTGCACCCAAATCGAATCACAAATGTAATAGATATGGTATCGAAAAAGTGTGTCCGCTAGAGATGGCGAACCTCAATGGCCCGACGCGGCTCCTGGTTTAGTCATGTCAGGGGTCATCCAATATCGTTCTCTTTCTTCAGTCAACGCGTTTACAAAACCATCCACTTCATTCTGGATCAACACTACGCGTATAATAGTTATCAAAGTGGTTTTCGGTATTGACAAAGAGTATGTCCATATCCGATCCCGGTCTCTTTAATAACTACGTATTATTACACCGTTAGCTCTTTTACATTTCAAATCGATTCATAATTGGTATCAAAATATCATATTCGTTTCAAAATCAAATCCATTTCAAATATCATCATATCTATTTAAAATGTAAGGTTCCGTTTCAAAAATCATTTTTCGCCTCAATATCTCATTTCGATTTTCAAATCATTTCGAATTTCAATTTAGGTTGCAACTTCCTTTAACCTAATTCGTATTTACATTCAAGATTTAAACATAAACATTTCACCTTATTGACCAGCTTGAAATTTTAGAAAAATAGTTTAAGTAGTTTAAAAGAAGTTTAAATAATTAAAATAGTTAAAAGTACTTAAAATCTTAAAATGGATTTAAAATAGGTAAATCAATTTAAAATGATTTAAATTGGGTTAAGTAGATTTAAAATAGATTAAATGGTTTCAGTATTTAAAAATGTTTAATATAACAGAGTAATTTGGAAAACAAAATAAAACAGCTTCAAAACCAAACCATTTCAATTATAACTTCCCAATTCAAAACAATTTCAATTTCCACTCTACCGATTCAATTTCGATTTCAATTCAAATCAATGTCAACTTTGACTTCAAATTAATTCAATTTTACATTCACCTTCAATTAATTCAATTTCAATTTATATCGATTTGGAGCTTGATTTTTTCAAAAATATCAATTTATAACACTTAACAAAATTATCCTTCAATATTCAAATTTAAATCCAAATTTCAAACATGATTCAACTTCAAGCCCAATTTCAAAATATCATATATTTTTTTCACTTTTACTTAGTAATACTCAAAGCTCGAAATAATATTCAATCTTTAAACAAATCAATTTTCGAAATTCAATCATATCCCGATTTTAAATTCCAAAGTCTCCACTTTAATTATTTAACAATTTCTTTTAACCAAAATTTATTTCAACATTCCAAACTCAATTTTTCGTTAAATTTGATTTCTATAAATTGATTTCTATTTATAACTTTTAAATCAAAACATTTAAATAAATTTCAAATCGACGATTTAAATTTTTTTATTAATTTAGCCAATTCGGTGTCCGTATATAATTTTCTATCCTATGGCTAAGTAATTATTTATTACAATTAAATGTCAGGGATGAATATATATCACTTAAATCAAATCACGGTTTCATATGTATGCATAACAGGATATATATATAAGCAAATAAACATCCAAACATTTAAATATCAACCAATAGCATCCATCGAAATACATCATCCAATAGACAATACAATTCATGGCAATTTCATAGTTATCAATGTCAGGTAATTTAATCGCAATTCAATTTCAATTTCAGTTTAACTGTCAATTAAATTTTCAACGGTTAATTCAAATGACAATCTATATGACAATTAAATTTTATCAAACAACGACAAATAAAATTCATAACACTTCATAATGTCAAATTTAACTAGCATAAAGATATTCAGTACGTTGTGAGCGTTATAAAACACTCACCTTGATTTCAATGTAGTTCCAGCGTTTTATTTCGAATAAAATTAAACGAGCATTTAATTTTACCCGAAATTTCCACTAGCTCCAAATGATTCCAATCCAGTTCCATAGCATAGTGCTCGAAAAAACGAAGCCAACGCAATTCGTTTCGTCACAATCCGACCTCGTATGACAAAGGTACAGCATTTTAAAGTTTGTATGAATTTAAATGTAAACTAATGTACTATTTTCTTTTTAATTTAAACCCACACTTTGATCATGGCCGTTGATTTCACAAACTACAGATCTGGGCCACCCTCCCCTTTCTCTTCTCTCACGCATTTCTTTCCAGTAAAACACGTACGTGAAGAACCCATATAGCCTCCACAAAACCCTAATTCACGCGCCATCTACAACGATCTTGAAGATGATCAGGAACCACCATTTTGAAGCTCAACTCGAATGCTATCATCGGCCAGAGGCCGGCCATGCTCGGCGCCCCTAAGACTTGGAAAACGTGAACGAACGTAGTGCATTCAATCTCGATTTGCCGTTGATCCGTAGCTCCATTTCCAATCTCCACCGTTGAAATTAAAGATCCCTTCGTCCTCTTCAAGTTTGCAGTTGATGACTGTTGCTAATTGTTCATGGATTGGAAGTAATCGAGGGAAGAATGAAACTAATTTCTGGCCATTCGAAATGATAATGGAGGCTGAAGCATTTGTTAGGGTTAGGGTTTTTAAATTGTGAAGAGAAGGGGTCCTTTTATAGAAATTCGCAAAACACTACACACCGAAAATTTTCCGAACTCCAAACGAAGAGTGTCGGCAGTCATTTCTAAGGTTTACCTCGCGTTCCGGAAACAATGGAATAGGTTTCGGAGGCTAATTCGATCGTATGTGCGAGTTACGGAAATAAACGATCAAATTTAAATTAGGCCGATTAAACGAATCTCTATGCGTTTTGGCTTGCCTCGGACAAACGGTAAATCCGATTGACATGAAATTTGAAATCTTACAATAATATCACGTTATGGATCCGATGAAACTGGTTTTGTTGAAATCCGAGACTGTTTGAAAAACGGCTATTTTAACTCGTCAATTAAATATTAAAATATTCAATTTTCACAAATTAACTTTTAATTCGATTTTAAAAGTTCTACAACATCATTCTAACTTTAATATGATAAAATAAAATTTTACAAATCATTTTTAATCATATTAAACTCGTTATTCAATTATCCAATAAATTCCAAATATTAAATTTAAACAATTTAATTGTTCAATAATTCATTATCCTTTGAAATATTTGAAATTGAACTTATAAGATTCAACTTTTAAAACCAATTCACATCTTAGAACACTATTTCCATTTTACAGTTATTCAGTTATTCAATAAGTTTTAAATATTTACTTTAAACAATTTACCTGTTCAATATTCAATTATTTGATTTTAAATAGATTTTACTTATCAGTCAATTACTCTATTATACCCAATGAATTCAACATTTATTATCCTATCCAACTATTGATTGCAAGGGCATTCACTAAGTAGCATTTATTTTTCAATACTTATTACTATTCAAATCTTCGAAATCAATCTATTAAAATTTGTACTTCTACCTAAATCATTCACAATTCTTATTCACTTATCTACATTTGTTTTTTCATATATTCCCTTATAACCAAGTTATAACATTTGAGTTAATTCAATTAGATTGGAACTCCAATCAATCTACAAATAATTACTTGGATAATTTGTTGCAATTCATTCTAGTTATTATTATTCCAAACGAATTACAGATTTTTTTTCTAACATTAGATCACGAAATCTTATTAAATTAGCTATTTTAATTATCGAAAATTTACGGGTCGTTACACTCTCCCCCACTCAAAAATTTTCGTCCCCGAAAAGGAAAAAGAAGGGAAAAGGAACTAAGTATAGAATTCAACATTAGATATATTTTATTCAAAGTTACCAACTTATAAAACAATGAAATTCCATTTATAAAGTCATAACTACGCTTCCACTAAGTTACTCCAAACGGCTTTCTAACTTTAAAAGTTAGTTATCAAACAAGTTATAAAATTTTAAAACTCGAAAATTTTCTGACACCCGAATTTACGAAAAAATTCGGCAGAGTCTCCTTTGCGCGGCTCGATCGGAAAAAAAAATGACAGTATATATATCACAAATGTACATCTCATCAAGTGATGAGGCACCCCGTAGGGAAAAGGTGTAAAAGTACGGTATGTAATCCGAGATATATACCTTATATATTATTAGCGAGCATGTACGGCTAATATAGCACGAAAGCGAGCTCCAAATGCGAAGCAAGCGCAACCCGCACCTACTAAACACTCAACAAACCATGAGAAACATGCATATTATGAAAATAATATCAATATACATCATATAGGAACGTAACAACCACATGTGCCAACATAGCAATTGCAACAAACAACAAATGCATCCACCAAATCAACTATCATCCAACTATCATCCAATGAATCCATAACCAATCAGTATAAATTCACTTCTCATTAATATTTATTGACTTGGGTTTCAATTTTAATCACAGTTGATTCATTAACATTGGATTTTACTAACATTCATTCTCAATTCAATTAGTTAACATTCACTAATTTATATTTACACTAGTTCACTTCCAATTTGAATCAAATTAAATTCTATTTAAATTCATTTAACTTCCAATTTGATTTCAATGATTTATAGCTTTCAATTTCAATAACACTTAATGAGTTATATACAATCAACTAACAATCATATAACAACCAAATCATACCCAACATAACCAAATTATTAATTTTACATTCAATTTGGTTTATCTCTTTCAATTCCAATTGATTCTTAGCCATACCAAATTCTTTTGTTTACATTTACTTCATATTCAGTTTCAGTTAATAACCAATTTATTTGCGGAACATTTTATTAATGCAGAACATTTTATTAATCGTCACTTTAATTTATAGTCATTCCATAAAAGTCTAACTTCTTATATATGACTTTTCTTAGTTTATAGTTATCTCAAAAGTTGCAAATTTATCTTCACATATTTGGCATCTTAAATTTCCAATATTAACTTTTAATAAGTCCGTAAGCCGTACATATGTCATCCGTGAGCAATATCAATCTAATCGCTTATTCGATCACACAATTTCACTTCCAACTAGTATCATTCACCCGACTCTCTAGTGCGGACTCAGATTTGGTTCCTTGATTGAAAACTGTTACTCTCCTTGCATAGCCATATACTATGATAGAGAATTCCAGAATCAAACCAAAAATCCATATCCAGGGTTCGCCGTCGAGAATCGAGTGGAAAATCCTAACTTGGATCGATATAAATCATCTCGGAATTTTGTGCTCGAATTTGGATCAAATCGTTATGCGAACAAAATAATATACGTACAACTCACGTATTACCTTCCAATGGATTTCTATCCAATTTATCTATACTAAACTATTTTATTGGCTTTTTTTTACAATTAATTATTCACAATCCATTATTCAGTTAGTATATTCATTTCTTTACATAGCATGTTCTTTAACATTATCTTTTCTTAAACATCATATCATAGAATTTGCTTACTCAAGTTCATTTTAAACATTCTATATAATTTAATTAAATTCAATTTCATTTTCCAATTGATTCTTAGCTATACCAGATTCTTTTGTTTACATTTACTTCAATTTCATAATTTTAGTTAATAACAAATTTATTTATGGAACATTTTATTAACCAGCACTTTAGTTTATTAATCATCCTATAAAAGTCTAACCTCTCATAAATGACTTTTTTTTTTCTTTTTTTTTGTTGCAAATTTATATTTAATTCTACAACCAGTTTACAAAGACATTGCTTGACTCAATGGCCTTTTCTTAAGTTCACTTGCTTGTTCCATTTATCCATTCATCATTTCATGCTATATTTAAGTATATAAAAAAAATTCACAACCAAATTTCCCATTTACATACATTTTAATTCCTTTTGAGTTTTCCTTACTTGTATATCCAGTTACTTTCAGGTTCTGTTTATCTATACAATATCTCATTACATATCTAAAACATCATTATAACTTTTAACACTTGGTAAGTCTTGTTATATGTTATTAGAATGTAATTTTGGTATTATACAAATTTATAGAATTTCATTTTACTTAATTAGAACGTTCACACATTTGATTTATTTAAATCCTCTTTACCTTTCAACTTTAAAGGTACACTACAACTCTAAAGTTTTCCCAATATATAAGCTTAAATATCTTAATCCTCTTATTTTATAAATTTTGGTTATTCACATTTCATTCAAATAATTTGAAAATTACTAATTAACATAACTTAGAAATTTAAATGCCCGGTTCTTTTCAAATCGTTTGAAATAAACATATGCACTTATATCTTTAATATATCAAATCATACCTTTGGAGTTTAAACCAAAACCCATTTACCCAAAATAATTTCGAAGAAAAACAAAGCTTCTTAGAAGTCTTCCCCACTTTGAGACTCGAAAATGAACGTCGATGATGCTGCGCAGTCATCACCGAAATTATTTTCCAGCGACGTAAGGGAGGAGTACTGAATTCATTCCTTCTTTTAAAAATCCTTTCAAAATATTTCCATAAACAATTTCCAACTAATATTACTATATATTTCTTCAAAGCTTTGAAAACCATTGTTAAAACCTCCGGGTCTTAAATTCAATATTTTCCAATTTAAATCTATTTTAATTTATAAGTCACCTTTATAAAATATTCTTATAGGATTTCTTTCTTAAAGAATTTCATAAGTGTTTTATCATTGTTCATTTTGTAATTCACCTTATTTATTAAATTACAATATCTAATTAATGATAATAACCAATATTTTCATTACTACAACCAGGTAAGCTAGATAAGTCACAATAATTTATGAAATTTTTTCTTTAAATATAATTAGAGCAAAATTATTTCATTTACCCAATTTCAAAACAATACTATGTCGAATTGTTCTGTTTAAGTGTTTAGAGATCCATATCAATGACGTTAATTACTCGTATTGACCAGAATCCATAAGCCACTCAACAAATCAACCGACACAATATAAAACATTTTATATCACTAACAAATACGCTCTCTCATATGTATACACTCAACGACTCATTATAGGGTATTACTACCCTATTTATAAAGAGTCAGACCCCACAAAGCTAAGGTTATCGCTAAACCAAAGCTCTGATACCAACTGTAACGACCCGCCTTTTTGGACAGTTTAAACCGACGATCAAATACACATGCCGATTCCAAACCATTCAAAAGGGCAGATGGTTATTGGGGTAATTAAGAAAAGAAAGGAAAGAGAAATAAAGGAAACGAAACAACACAGAATCCTGCAGCGGAACGATAAAATATAATAGTCAAATAAACAGTTCATGAAGCTGTTTACAGTACTTTGATCATTATTTATACAACATTTATCAGAGTTATACATATACAACAGAACAAATAAAATAATGCAGCAGACAGCATGATGCAAAGATAATAATAATAATAGTATACCAAATCTTCGTCTTCGTCCTCCAGAATAGTTCTTCAATAAGCTGAAAAACTCAGGTCTGACCCGAGCGTAATGAAAAGACAAAACACTCGAGTCAGGACTAAAATATACTTATGAAAGTTAAATCATCGTAAATAAATATGAGTGTAACGGCGTCGGTGGTGTTTACGGGGTTTGACATCTCCTATCCAGTGTCAACGTGCGTGCAATAACTCAAGAGATGTTATGGGATTTTTCATCTCTCAAGGATTCGTTAAAATATCTACTATGTAGTACAATACGCTATTATAATATGTCTACAGTAAAGTAAAGGTATTAAAATAGCGTTAAGGCGTTACCATAATCCCCCTTAACACATTTTGTAATGCCATAGTCTATACAGCACCGTAAACCCCACCGTAAACTTGTGGTTATCAGAGGGTACCTCATAGGTATAACACAAAATAAAACGTAGTGGTCGCAAATAGGATAATCAGTATGACAAGGTACATGAGGCGATACCAAGTAGGATACTAGTAGTTGCGTGATCCAGACTGATGTTGAGCATAGCCAGACGCTACCCCAACACCGCGAAACAACACTCCCAAATCAAGGGGTGCACCCAAATCGAATCACAAATGTAATAGATATGGTATCGAAGAAGTGTGTCCGCTAGAGATGGCAAACCTCAATGGCCCGGCACGGCTCCTGTTTTAGTCATGTCAGGGGTCATCCAATATCGTTCTCTTTCTTCAGTCAACGCGTTCACTAAACCATCCACTTCATTCTGGATCAACACTCCGCGTATAATAGTTATCAAAGTGGTTTTCGGTATCGACAGAGAGTATGTCCATATCCGATCCCGTTCTCTTTAATAACTACGTATTATTACACTGTTGGCTCTTTTTAATTTCAAATCGATTCATAATTGATATCAAAATATCATATTCGTTTCAAAACCAAATCCATTTCAAATATCATCATATCTATTTAAAATGTAAGGTTCCGTTTCAAAAATCATTTTTCGCCTCAATATCTCATTTCGATTTCCAAATCATTTCGAATTTCAATTTAGGTTGCAACTTCCTTTAACCCAATTCGTATTTATATTCAAGATTTAAACATAAACATTTCACCTTATTGACCAGCTTGAAATTTTAGAAATATAGTTTAGTTTAAATAACTAAAAACTTAAAAATACTTAAAATCTTAAAATGGATTTATAATAGGTAAATTAGTTTAAAATTATTTAAATTGTGTTAAGTAGATTTAAAATAGATTAAAATGGTTTAAGTATTTAAAAATGGTTTATATAACAGAGTAATTTGGAAAACAAAATAAAACAGCTTCAAAACCAAACCATTTCAATTATAACTTCCCAACAAAACAATTTCAATTTCCACTCCACCGATTCAATTTCGATTTCAATTCAAATCAATGTCAACTTTGATTTCAAATTAATTCAATTTTACATTCACCTTCAATTAATTCAATTTCAATTTATATCGATTTGGAGCTTGATTTTTTCAAAAATATCAATTTATAACACTTAACAAAATTATCCTTCAATATTCAAATTTAAATCCAAATTTCAAATATGATTCAACTTCAAGCCCAATTTCAAAATATCATATATTTTTTCCACTTTTACTTAGTAATACTCAAAGCTCGAAATAATATTCAATCTTTAAACAAATCAATTTTCGAAATTCAATCATATCCCGATTTTAAATTCCAAAGTCTCCACTTTAATTATTTAACAATTTCTTTTAACCAAAATTTATTTCAACATTCCAAATTCAATTTTTTGATAAGTTCGATTTCTATAAATTGATTTCTATTTATAACTTTTAAATCAAAACATTTAAATAAATTTCAAATCGACGAATTAATTTTTTTTTATTAATTTAGCCAATTCGGTGTCCGTATATAATTTTCTATCCTATGGCCAAGTAATTATTTATTTCAATTAAATGTCAGGGATGAATATATATCACTTAAATCAAATCACGGTTTCATATGTATGCATAACAGGATATATATAAGCAAATAAACATCCAAACATTTAAATATCAACCAATAGCATCCATCGAAATACATCATCCAATAGACAATACAATTCATGGCAATTTCATAGTTATCAATGTCAGGTAATTTAATCGCAATTCAATTTCAATTTCAATTTAACTGTCAATTAAATTTTCAACGGTTAATTCAAATGACAATCTATATGACAATTAAATTTTATCAAACAACGACAAATAAAATTCATAACACTTCATAATGTCAAATTTAACTAGCATAAAGATATTCAGTACGTTGTGAGCGTTATAAAACACTCACCTTGATTTCAATGTAGTTCCAGCGTTTTATTTCGAATAAAATTAAACGAGCATTTAATTTTACCCGAAATTTCCACTAGCTCCAAACGATTCCAATCCAGCTCCATAGCATAGTGCTCGACAAAACGAAGCCAACGCAATTCGTTTCGTCACAATCCGACCTCGTATGACAAAGGTACAGCATTTTAAAGTTTGTATGAATTTAAATGTAAACTAATGTACTATTTTCTTTTTAATTTAAACCCACACTTTGATCATGACCGTTGATTTCACAAACTACAGATCTGGGCCGCCCTCCCCTTTCTCTTCTCTCACGTATTTCTTTCCAGTAAAACACGTACGTAAAGAACCCATATAGCCTCCATAAAACCCTAATTCACGCGCCATCTACAACGATCTTGAAGATGATCAGGAACCACCATTTTGAAGCTCAACTCAATTGCTATCATCGGCCAGAGGCCGGCCATGCTCGGCGCCCCCCAAGCCTTGGAAAACGTGAACGAACGTAGTGCATTCAATCTCGATTTGCCGTTGATCCGTAGCTCTATTTCCAATCTCCACCGTTGAAATTAAAGATCCCTTCATCCTCTTCAAGTTTGCAGTTGATGACTTTTGCTAATTGTTCACGGATTGGAAGTAATCGAGGGAAGAATGAAACTAATTTCTGGCCATTCGAAATGATAATGGCGACTGAAGCATTTGTTAGGGTTAGGGTTTTTAAATTGTGAAGAGAAGGGGTCCTTTTATTGAAATTCGCAAAACACTACTCACCGAAAATTTTCCGAACTCCAAACGAAACGTGCCGGCAGACGTTTCTAAGCTTTACCCCGCGTTCCGGACACAATGGAATAGATTTCGGAGGCTAATTCGATCGTATGTGCGAGTTACGAAATTAAACGATCAAATTTAAATTAAACCGATTAAACAAATCTATATGCGTTTTGGCTTGCCTCGGACAAACGGTAAATCCGATTAACATGAAATTTGAAATCTTACAATAATATCACGTTACGGATCCGATGAAACTGGTTTCGTTGAAATCTGAGACTGTTTGAAAAATGGCTATTTTAACTCGTCAATTAAATATTAAACTATTCAATTTTCACAAATTAACTTTTAATTCGATTTTAAAAGTTCTACAACATCATTCTAACTTTAATATGATAAAATAAAATTTTACAAATCATTTTTAATCATATTAAACCCGTTATTCAATTATCCAATAAATTCCAAATATTAAGTTTAAACAATTTAATTGTTCAATAATTCATTATCCTTTGAAATATTTGAAATTGAACTTATAAGATTCAACTTTTAAAACCAATTCACATCTTAGATCACTATTTCCATTTTACAGTTATTCAATTATTCAATAAGTTTTAAATATTTACTTTAAACAATTTGCGTGTTCAATATTCAGTTATTTGATTTTAAATAGATTTTACTTATCAATCAATTACTCTATTATACCCAATGAATTCAACATTTATTATCCTATCCAATTATTGATTGCAAAGGCATTCACTAAGTAGCATTTATTTTTCAATACTTATTACTATTCAAATCTTCGAAACCAATCTATTAAAATTTGTACTTCTACCTAAATCATTCACAATTCTTATTCACTTATTTACATTTGTTTTTTCATATATTCCCTTATAACCAAGTTATAACATTTGAGTTAATTCAATTAGATTGGAACTCCATTCAATCTACAAATAATTACTTGGATAATTTGTTGCAATTCATTCTAGTTATTATTATTCCAAACGAATTACAATTTTTTTTTCTAACATTAAATCATGAAATCTTATTAAATTAGCTATTTTAATTATCGAAAATTTACGAGTCGTTACATCTCTGGTAAAGATTAAAAACAAATGCATAAAATAAAATGGCAGACAAAAGGACCAAACGTCTGGTTCAACCGGTCAGACGCCTAGTTAGGGGTTCTGGAGATCTTACAAAAAAGGAAAAATTAAAAGAAAATGGCCGAACCCCAGGTCAGACATCTGGTCATGCCAAGTCAAACGTCTAGTCCTATTACCTTTTGACCATTTTGCCTATTTTTGAGTGAATTTCCAATTTTTATTGATGTTTGTTGATCCGATTAGTTGTTGTCATTTATTATTGACTTTGATGGCTTCTTTTCTGCATTTCTGTGAATATCCATCTAATGGATTTGATATCGGTTTTCATGGTTTTAATTCGCGTCGTCGAATGTGGATTTTTGTTATAGATTGATTTTATAATCGTTTCTGTGATTTGTCACTTTAAAATACAAAGGTTTCTATAGTAGTAGTAAATACTCAAATTCTTTCAGAATAATGATTTCAACTTTACTTTTAATACAAACCTCGTTTTCAAAAACTATTTTCAATCTATTAGTATATACAAAGCTTTACCTCATTCGTATGAGAAATCTAATTAAACGACTTAGCAAATAAAGGGGTATGAAAAGCTTGCGTTTACTTCATGGGTTGATTTTTGGACTTGTTCGATTGAACTCTTGTGACAATTTTCGAGTGGAAATCTACAATTTATTTGCAAATAATTAAGATAAGCTAGTGGTTATAGGACATGAAGCCTAACTCATATATTTACTAGCTTAGTGTACTTTACACTTTTTCATGACAACTTTCGAGTGGAAATCTACAATTTGTAAATATTTAAGTTAAGCCAGTGGTTATGGGACATGAAGCCTAACTTCTATATTTAGCTTGGTGTAAATTACACTTTTATTGATTAATGATGACCATTTTTATGGGCTAGCGACCCATGGTCTTTTGACCGTTCGTGGAGCAATTGGCTCATTCGTCCGCGTGGGGGCTGCACCATGATAAAGTGTGTGCATGAGGCGTATCATTTAGGGTGCATCAATGTTCGGATCATTCGTCTGCGTGGGGGACTGTACCATGGCAGAGTCTATGCATGAGGCGTATCTTTTAGGGTGGGTCTATGTTCGACTCATTCATTGGCATTGGGGACTGTACCATGACTGAGTCTGTGCATGTGGCGTATCTTTTAGGGTGCATCGATGTTCGGCTCATTCATCCGCATGAGGGACTGTACCACGATAGATTCTGTGCATGAGGTGTATCTTTTAGGGTGTATCGATGTTCGGCTCATTAGTCTACGTGGGGGACTGTACCACGACAGAGTCTGCGCATGAGACGTATCTTTTAGGGTGCATCGATGTTCGGCTCCTTCGTCCGTCCATGGGGCTATACTACGATAGAGTCTGTGCATGAGCGTATCTTTTAAGGTGCGTCGATGTTTGGCTCATTCGTCCGCGTGGGGGACTGTACCACGATAGAGTCTGTCCATAAGGCATATCTTATAGGATGCATCGGTGTTCAGCTCATTCGTCCTCATGGGGGACTGTAACCTGTATTTATGGGATAGCGAATCAATTGTGATACATGTATTGGTGTGTTTTCATGCTTCCATTTGTGATAGGCCTCCCCCTTTATGTTTTTTGGATTTTCTATTATGGATTTCTGGAATTTATGTTTCACCATTTATTGCGATTGGCATTAATATGTTTTGTCAATATTTTAGGTTTGGTGAATAAACTAAGAATATGATATTCTTTTTGGTGACTTGAGAGGATTTGAGATGTTGTATGATTTTCATTGTTATTATATATTTTTGTCATATCTCTTATCCTATCTCATTTTATATGATATTTATAGCTAGACTGATCTGTTTATAATTTTTCTTCTTAAATAATACTTGGGTCAGACTGAGGTGTTTCAGGTACTTCCACTTGACTTCTTAGTAGGGACTAGCTTCTGACTTTTGGCTAACTACTTTAGCTTAGTATTTTTTGCTTTCATACATTCAAGATAGAGACTCCTTGATGTATACTTATTCTTTTATGATGTAGTAGATCTTTTATGACCACTACTTTGATGTACACTTCTATGTGTTATATTCATATCTATTTCCGTCTTAGTGATATAAATATCGATGACTAATTTTGTGTTGTGTTTATTTTATATTTGTTTTCGAATGTCACATATCCACTGTGTAGTAGCTTTGACTTTGTATTTGTTGTGTCAGATTTCCTCTTGAAATGAAATGCGTTTCATACTATCTGACATAATGGTACTCACACAAAGTAATTACATAGATGGTCGCTCCTCAACAGCCTTATTCTTTGTGTTAGTCGAAGACATTACCCAGTAGTGTCCTTGGCTAGTGTGAGTATAGAGGTGGGGCATCACAGCTTAGTATCAAAGCCAATTCTGATCCTGGGAAGCGTGGAGGGTCCATAACCCATAGGTCCGAGGATCAAAACCTTGCTCTGATATCAAATGTGACGATCCGCAAATCTATACCTTTTGAATCGATAATAATCGACACATCTCCGACCCGAAAAGCATAGACTGACAGAAAGTCAAGAGAAAGAAAAGAAGAGAGAAGAAGAGAAGAAAGAGAGAAGATAAAACCAAACGGAACAATATAGAATCTCACATCGCTGCGGAAAACATATAATATCATATCAATGATCTTTACAAAATAGAAACTGTATATATACATTCGTCAATCAGAGTTGAATAATCAGTCAATAACTATCAGCTTGAACAGTTATAATAACATGTCTTTACAGTTGCCGATAATATAAACAACAACTAAGCAGCGGATAATCAAAACCTATATGTGTATACGAATATGAACATCTCCAGCTCTCCAACAGAAGCTCCAAAGCACCAAATCTAAACCCGTAAATATACTCGGTCTGACCCAAGCATTAAAAGGGAAGAATGCCCGAATCAGTCTGGTAAACCAGTGGGAGAAACACTCAACTGAATTTGTTAAATTACCAAACTTTTCCTTTGTCAAAACAAAAGTATCTCTAAGACACGCCTACGCATAAATACAGACATATTTTTACCTTACGAACTAAAACATTTCATATCAAATCATCTTATATTATACAAGTGTCAAGTATATACTAATAATATTAATCATAGTCGAAACTGCTACCCATATAGAATTTCGAGGCTATTCATTATGCCTTTACAAACAAAATCGCAAGCTCTTAGTGGGTTTTGGATTTCCATACAAATGACCAGGTGAAGGGACTACCTTCCGATGTGTACACCTCTAGATGTATGTCCCAAGGCACAGAACATCTGCCCTCTACCAACATAAGACCGACCCACCACTATAACTAGTTGGTACCGAATATGTCATCCTCCGATTGTTACCGACCTTTTCCGAGGGCCCTCTAAGCATACTAACCACAATAATTAGATACACGACGTCATAGCATGTAAAGATATATCTAGAAGAGGATGATCATACCTTACTTGGGAGCGACCCACGTAGCCCTGCTGCGTCTAACCCTATTTTGGCCATTTTCGGTTGATGAGGCCTGAGGTAACGATTATCTTTCACAAATCACAATCACATCACTTTGAATGCCACATGACCATTTTCGTTGACTATTAATTGCCTTCCACAAAAATACAACTCTTGAGCTCATACGTCTCAAGGAAGGTGTTATGCTAAGAGAAGTTGCCTTCTCTGCCAACACTGATGTACATTTATAAAAACCAATGTACGTAATCTTTAGAAATGCAATATTAGACAAACATCCATACAAGTTGTCCAGAAGCAGGACAAACCGAAGGTACTTTCCTACCACATCCTGTCGGAAAATCCCTAGGATTAGTAACGAATAGTCTCCGCATTGGATATTTCATAATGAAAAGACCATTGCTGTTATATATATATATATATATTGGGATTTTAACCCCAAATGATCAATAAGCTGCCCCTCACTATGAATTCCTGAATATCAATATCATCAATAACCTGCACAATCAAACGCATATACGTTGGTCCGAAGTGATTTTCAGATAAATCTGATCCTGGTTTCTTCGCACCAACAACGCAAAAGCTAAGTCTCATAGACTTATCACGTCTCCAACTTTCAACTTGCTATCCTTCAAGCCAAGAAGGAAGCTCGGTAGATCGGAGTAATACTCCACACTATACAAATCAACATCCTCAACACAAACGATAATCAAGCCTACACAGATGGCTACGTACTAAGTGTACGACTATATATTTCCCACATCAAGTCGAGGAACTAAAAATAGCCAAATTTGTTAGTCGATTATTTAACTATCAAAACAAACAAACAAATATTTAGCGCCATATACAATCACTAAACCCTTCTAATTAATCTTTTATTAATTAAATCACTTGCCAAATATTCGCCTCAAATTATCTTTAAAAAGATATATTGTCAAACCATTTCAAAATTGGAAAAAATTTCCATATACTTATTTAAAAATAAGCAATTCACAATTCTCTTTATTTTCAACACTTAGAAAATATTCCATATACTTAGATCATGATTAAGTATATTTTTTTATTCTGTAAGGAAAACATTCCCTTTAAACATATTTATTTGGGTCAAAATAAATGTTGCGTAAAACATCGTTACGACAACCCAAAATCACAAGCACAAGGATTCGAAAATTAGATAGATATATGAATCCCATATTCTATACAAAACATTTCCTTTCGAAAATCATTTACTATAACAACAGTGTTATAGTCCATCATTTCCTTATTTTTCGAAAATGTCTATTTCAACAACGAATGTTGAAATCTATGGTTTCAATATTTAACAAATTTTAAAATATCTTCAAACCATTTTATTCCATTTAAAATATCACTTCTCAAAATATTCATTTTATTTAATATATTATTCACTGTCCAAAATCGTGAATACAATTCATTTACCAAATACAATATTTCTACACATTTTATTAAAGGATAATCCACTGTCGAAAATCGTGGATATAGCACCTTTTACCAAATTCATTAATTCTACATATTTTTAAAGGATTATCCACTATCCAAAATCGGGGATACAATACCTTTAATAAGCTATAATAATTAACTTATCAAAATAAGTCGATTTCTGATTTATAAAACAATGTTTATAAATTCAATATATATTTTATAAAAATATCCATATCTATAATCGTTTTTATTAACCAATTCCATTTATCTCATTTACATGCAAAAAATCCAAATTATAAGTTAATTACCTATAAATCTTTTATTTTACAAAATCCATTAATTTTATAACTTTAAAAATTCATAAATCTTATTTACTTATAAGATTCATTTTTATAACTTCATTTTAACACTTATAAAACACCTTTATAATTTCATCACTTTTGATTTATAAAAATTCAATTTCATAAATCTTATATATAAATCATTTATGATTATTCAAAAATCTCAATTTATACTATTTCACAAAATAGTTAACTTCACATTCCAAAAATCATATTCTGATTATCTTTCACAAAATCATAATTTTTATAACATAAAAATTATAACTTCTATTTATTCATAATAAATTTATTTCCTTTAACAATTCAAAAATTAATAAAAAATCCATTTCCAAAATCACTTGAAAATCCTTTTTAATTTAAATCATCACTTTAACATTTTTAAAATCACAAAAAATAGGCCCAATGCTGCAACAGCACCAAATACATCAATCACGGCATCCAAAACATCATATATCACATGATAATAACATATATCGCAATATCTATAAATAAATCAATAGTGGTGAGAAATCTAGTTAGATCCCTCCAACCTATCACCTGTAAAAATATTTATACTAGAATATGTGTACAATGTCTGCTTCGAGGCAGACACGCGTACAAAGGGTCATCCGCTCATACATGGGAACGTATAGGGTCTCATCTGCTCAAATCAGCAGGAATATATCCAAATACCAATCAATACATAGATAATATATCATCTGCACAATCATCAATCATCATAAACAATATTTATTCTCACTTATATAAAATATTAGTGAGTCAGAAAGAGTGAGTTGTATTCACTTTGGTTCCAATAGCAGTTGCAGTATTTTACTCCGAATAAAATTAAACAAGCATTTAATTTTATCCAAACTTACACTAGCTCCAAGCAACTCCAAACCAGCTCTAAAATATAGCGCTAGTCAATACGGACCCAACGTAACTTGTTATGTCAAAAACGGACCTCGTATGAAGAAATTATGACGTTACAAAGTTTATACGATTTTATATATAAATAAATTTATAATTTTTGTTTTATTTTCAAACCCACTTTTAATCATAGCCATTTGTTCCTGTTCATCATATCGTGGCCGATCATTTCTTCTCCTTACCCATCGTCATACGCGCGTGAAGAAACCTATAGCCGTCGATGACATTCGGATTAACACGACCACCTCATTGCATCTGAAGACGATCGGCTACCACCACTCGAACGCATGTCACGACCTCCACTTCTAGACGAAGACCTGTCCAACTCGGCTTTTCTCCTATGTTGAAAAATGTGCACGACGGTAGCGACTTCGAGCAAGAATTGCTGCCGATTTGCTTTGCTTCAGACGATCATAGCCATTGGATCGATGGATCTCGTTGTGCTCTTCGACGTTGTAGTTGGAAGTTTTCCCTAATTGTCTACGGATTGGAAGATAATTGAAGAATATGAAGATGATATTTTGGCCATTGAAAAGGTTGCAGGTGGCGGGAAACCCTAGCTAGGGCTTGAGTGAAAACAATGAAATGTGGTGGCCTTTTATAGAAAATTTACGCGCACTATTCACCCGAAAAATTTTTGAACCCGAAACAAATTATACCGCCTAACATTTGTAATGTTTTACCCTTATTCCAAACACAATGGAAAACATATCAAGAGTCAATTTGATCGTATTTTAAAGATAGTTTTTCGAATCGACTATTCAAATTTAGACTTCACTTAAAACAAATTCTACGCGTTTTAGCTTGCCCCGGACAAACCGTAAATTCGATTGACACGAAATTTAAAATCTTACAATAATATAACATTACTGATCCAATGAAACTTGTTTCGTCGAAATCCAAGACTGTGTGAAAAATGGCTATTTTTACTCGCCAATTAAATAGTAAAATATTCAATTTGTATAATTTAACTTTTAATTCAATTTTAAAAGTTTACCAACATCATTCTAATTCAAATAGAATTTAATTCAACATTATAAATCATTTTCATTCACATTAAATTCAAATTTCAATGATTTCCATAATTTCAAATATTAAATTAATAATTTAATTATCCAATTAAATCGGTATGTTCGAATATAAGTTATTCAACTCTTAAAATTTACTTGTGAATATTTATTATTAGTTAAATATACGAATTTCAAATGGCTGAAATTCTGGGTCGTCACATTCTTTCCTACTTAAAAGAATTTCGTCCTCGAAATTACTAAGTAAGAAAAAGTCACCAAATCCATTAACTTTTCAAAAACAATCCATTCAAATTGGATATCAAATTCATTTAAAAAATTTAACTTTCTCGAAATCCATTAGTTAAATTTCTTATAAAAACTTTTCTATGTTTAAAATCCATCGTAATTATCTTTTCAAAACCAACTAACATCGTATAATTCTTAACTTAATATCAAAAATTTAGTTATCAAAAATTTTCCAATTTTCCTAAATTTTTCTAATGCCTTTAATTTTTAAAAAAAATCACCAGCGTCTCCTTTGTACGGTTCGATAATAGTAGGATCACAACACATATATTTCACAAGTATACATCTCATATTCGGGGATGAGGCATTCCGTAGGGAAAAAAACATAAATTTTAGTTTTGGACTTATATTATGAAACAAAAATTTAACTTTGGTAAAATTGAAATAAATTTGAGTTGGCATAATGGATATATGATTTGAAATTTAATGAAGGAAAGTTAAATAAATTGAACCGGTTTTGAACTGGATTAGATAAGTGATGAAATTTGACTTAAGTAAAAGTTAAATAAGATGAATTTAGAAATGAAATTTAAGTTAAGTCAGATAGAATGAAATGTTGTGCTGAAACATAACTTAAGAGATGTTGAATCAAGATTGAATTTAATATCAAAATGAATTAATAAAGTGAATTAATGAAATGATGTTGTTAAATGAATTAGCAATTGAATCAATGAATTGAACTAATGAAATAGATTAGTAAATAAAATATGGTATAGTGGATGTAGGTGTTAATTCATTAAAATCTAATGAAATTGGAAATTAAATAACTGAATGAAAGTCAATTGAATATTAACCAACTAGAATTAAAAGAGTTAAACCAAACTGAATGTAAAAAAAAGTAAAAATTAATGTTTGAATGTAAAGTAAATTAAGTAAATTTGGTGATGTTGGATATGCATTAGTTGTTAGATGGTTGTTAGTTGATTGAATAGAAATTCATTAACTGTTAATGAAATTGAATTAATGAAATTGAATTAATGAAATTGAATTAATGAAATTAAAAGCTAAGTAATTGATTTCGAATTATAAGTGAAGTTACTTTAAATAGAATTGAATTTGATTTGAATTTGAAAGTGAACAAACTTGAATGTAAATCTGTAAATCTTATCTCTCTGATCTAATTCTCTAGAATCTATTTGCTATCATACTTTCAATTATTCTGCATTAAAGCAATATTATACCTTTCTATTCTTCATATACTTTATATATATATATATATATACACACACTCGAGGAGAAGATTATAGGAAGGGTGTACTACAAGTGACAAATCTGTGTTATCAGAACACACAAAAGTCAAAACTATTTTCTGTATTTGTTGAAGACCTGTTTTGCTGCTCAAGCGAGTGAAGTCCTCTTCGGCTGCTAAGGCGAAATCCTGTTCTACTGCTCAGGTCCCTGTTCGGCTGCTTAGGAGTTATATAGACCCGTTCCTCCGAGTTAAGTGAGAGTTGTTGTTTTAGTGAAATTCCAAAAGAATTCTGGGACTGGACGTAGGACGTTGCTCCGAACCAGTATAAAAATCTCTTGTGTCCTTTTACTATACTGCTTTTTATATTCCACGCTATTTACAGTATTACTATCATCACTATACTTTGTATTATCATATTCCATATTACATGATCCATAGCACACTTTCATTAAATGTGTTAAACCAAACTGAATGTGTGTAAATTAAATAAATTTGTAATGTCGGATGTGCATTGGTTGTCAGAGGGATGTAAGTTGATTTGAATAGAAATTCATTAAGTATTAATGAAGTTAGATTAATGAAATTGAAAGCTAAATAATTGAATTCAAATTAATAGTAAGTGAATCTAAATAGAATTGAATTTGATTTGAATTGGAAGCGAACAAACTTGAATGTAAATTAGTGAATGTAAACTAATTGAATTTGAATAAATGAATGTTAATAAAATCCACTGTTAACAAATCAAATGTGATCCAAATTGAAAGTCAATTCAATGAATATTAATGATAAATGAATGAATATTGATTTGGTGTGGATTGATCGGATAGATATTGATTTGTTGCATGTTAGTTGGATGATAGTTGTTTGTTGGTTGGATTTGTTGCCTTTTGTTGCATTTCCTATATTGGCATGTATAGTTGTCGTATTGATATATGTTGTATATTGATATTATTTTCTATATACATGCTTCTCATTTGTTGTTGAGTATTTAGTAGGTGCGTGTGGCGCTTGCTTTGCATTTGGAGCTCGCTTTCGTGCTATATTAGCCGTATATGCTCGCTAATAGTATATAAGGTACATATTCAGATTACATATCGTAATTTTACACTTTTTTCCCTACGGGATGCCTCATCCTCAAAGATGAGATGTATATTTGTGATATATATATGTTGTGATCCTACTACGATCGAACCGCGCAAAGGAGACACCGGCGAAACTTTTGAAAATTTAAGGCGTTAGAAATTTATTTTGGGAATTTTTCAAAATTATATTTGATAACTAAAATTTTGATTTTGAGTTGAAAATTAAACGATGTTAGTTGGTTTTGAAAAGATAAATATGAATGGATTTGAAAACTTAGAAAAGTTTTTATAAGAAGTATAATTAATTGAGCTTGGGAAATTTAAAAGGTTTAAATGAATTTGATATCTAATTTGAACTAATTTTTTTGAAAAGTTAATGGATTTTGTAGTTTTTTCTTATTTGGTAATTTCGAGGATGAAAGTCTTTTAAGTAGGGGATAATGTAATGATCTAGAATTTTTATCATTTGAAATTCATGTATTTTATTAATTACAAATATTCACAAGTAAATTTTATTAGCTGAACAACTTATATATGAAATAAAAAAAATTAATTGGATAATTAAATTGTTAGTTTAATACTTGAAATTGCAGAAATAATTAGAAATTGAATTTAATGTGAATAAAAATGATTTATAAAGTTGAATTTAATTCTATTTGAATTAGAATGATGGTAGAGAACTTTTAAAATTGAATTAAAAGATAATTTGTAGAAATTGAATATTTTAATATTTAATTAACGAGTGAAAATAGTCATTTTTCAACAGTCTCGGATTTCGACGAAACTAGTTTCGTTGGATTCGTAATGTTATATTATTGTAATATTTAAAATTTCGTGTCAATCAGATTTATGATTTGTCCGGGGTAAGCTAAAACGCGTAAAAATTAGTTTAAGTGAACTTTTAATTTAAATAGTCGATTCGATAACCTATCTTCCAAATACAATCGAATTGGCTCCTGATATATATTTCACTATGTTTGAAATAGGGGTAAAACATTATAAATGCCAGGCAGCATGCTTCGTTTGGAGTTCGAAAAATATTCGGATGAATAGTGCGCGTAAATTTTCTATATAAGGCCAAACTTTTTCTTTTTTTTCACAAAACCTAAGCATATAGGGTTTACAGCCACCACCTATATTCAATGGCCGATATTTTTTATTCTTCTTCCTCCTTTTTCTCTCAATCACCAACTGATTTGAGAAACTTCCTAAAGCAAAAATGTAGAGGGCATTAAGATCTATCGATCCAACGTTGGTGATCGTTTGATTCACGATGTAGAAGGAGAAATCAAGCCACGTTCATTAGTTCTTTGGATGCGATTTTCAGGGCAGATACTCGACCGAGCTTCACTTGCTCATGGCCGTAGGTGGAGCTCGTGGTGGCCATTCGTTTGGTTGCCCCTGATCGTCGTCATGATCGAAGATGGAGTCGCAATAATTTGTGGAAGATGTCGGCTAATTGGTTTATATACGTACTTTGAACGAAGTAGAAGAAGCAATGATCGGTGGCTAGATTTTGAAGATGCAGATCGAACGACTCTGAGGTATTTTAGGTTAAAATTAAAAAGAAAATTGTGAAATTAATTTTATTAAAAATTGTATAAACTTCTAAATGTTATAACTTTGACATACGAGGTTTGTTTTTGATGGAACAAGTTGCGTTGGGTCCGTATTTATGAGCACTACATTTTAGAGATGGTTTGGAGTTTACTAGAGCTAGTGTAAATTTAGGGTAAAATTGGATGGCTGTTTAATTTTATTCGTAATAAAACACTGCAACTGCTTTTGGAACCAAAGTGAGTACAACTCACTCTTTCTGACTCACTGATATTTTACGCGTGTCTGCCTCGAAGCGGACATTGTACATATTTTCTAATATGTATATTTGTTGTCGGTGACAGGTTGGAGGGATCTAACAGGATTCCTCACCAGTATTGGTTTTATTTATGGATATTGTGATATATATTGTTATCATGTGATATATGATGTTTAGGATGTCGTGATTGACGTATTTAGTGCTCTTGCAGCATTGGGCCTATTTTTGAGAATTTAAAAATGTTAAAGTGATGATTTCAAATTAAAAAAGGATTTTCAAGTGAATTTTGAAAATAGATATTTTGTTAATTTTTGAATCATCAAGGAATGGATTTATTTGAAATAAACAAATGTTATAATTTTTATGTTATAAAAATTATTATTTTTGTGAAATATAACCAGAATGTGATTTTTGAAATATGGAGTTATTTATTTTGTAAAATAGTTTAAATTGTATTTTTGAATTTAATATAGATGGCTTATACATAAGATTTATAAAATTGAATTTTTATAAATCAATGTGATGGAATTATAAAGGAGTTTTGTAAGTGTCAAAATGAAGTATAAATGAATCTTATAAGTAAACAAGATTTACAGATTTATGAAGTTTTGAAGTTATAAAAAGAATGATTTTGGAAATAAAGAGATTTATAAGTGAATTAACTTATAAATCGGAATTGAAATGTAAATGGAATTTGTTAATAAAAGAGATTTTATAAGTTGAAATTTTTATAAAATAGAAATGTGAGTTTATAAACACTGTTTTATAAATCTCAAATCAATAGAATTTGATAAGTTAATAGTGAAAGTTTATTAAAGGAATTTCATCCACGATTTTGGATAGTGGATAATCCTTTAACTAAATGTGCAGTGGTAATGAATTGGGTAAAGTAGATATATTCACGGTTTTGGATGGTGAATAATATATTAAATAAAATGGATATGTTTTGGGAAGTGATCTTTTAAATGAAGTAAAATGTTTTGAAGATGTTTTAAAATATGTTAAATATTGAAACCAAATATTTCAACATTCATTGTTGAAATACACGTTTTCGAGAAATAAGGAAATGATGGACTATAACACTATTGTTATAGTAAATGATTTTCGAAAGGAAATGTCTTGTATAGTATATGGGATTTATATATCTATCAAATTTTTGAGTCCCTATACTAGAGATTTTGGGTTGTCGTAATGATGTTCTACGCAACATTCGTTTTGATCCAAATAAATATGTTTAAGAGAATGTTTTCCTTACAGAATAAAATATATACTTAATCGTGTTTTAAGTATATGGAATATTTTCTAAGTGTTTGAAATAAAGAGATTTTTGAATATGCTTATATTATTGAAATAAGCATATGGAAATGTTTTCCAATATAGAAAAGTTGAAATGGTTTGAGATTATATCTTTTTAAAGATAATTTGAAGTGGATATCTAGAAAATGATTTAAATAATAAAAGATTAATTAAAAGGGCCAAGTGATTGTATATGGTTCTAAATATTTATTTGTTTGCTTTGTTTTGGGAAGCGATACTTTTAAATAAATTAAATGGTTTGAAGATGTTTTAAAATGTATTAAGTATCAAAACCATAGATTTCAACATTCACTGTTGAAATAGACATTTTCGAGAAATATGAAAACGATGGACTATAACACTGTTGTCATAGTAAATGATTTTCAAAAGAAAATGTTTTGTATAGTATATGGGATTTATATATCTATCTAATTTTCGAATCCCTATACTAGTGATTTTGGGTTGTCGTAACGATGTTTAACGCAACATTCATTTTGACTCAAATAAATGTGTTTAAAGAGAATATTTTCCTTAAAGAATAAAATATATACTTAATCCTGATTTAAATATATGTAATATTTTCTAAGTGTTGAAAACTAAGGGGTTTGTGAATTACTTATTATTAAATAAGTATATGGAAATGTTTTCCAATATAGCAGTTGAAATGATTTTTGAGATTATATCTTTTCTAAAGATAATTTGAGGTGAATATTTAGCAAGTGATTTAATTAATAAATGATCAATTAAAAGGGCCTAGTGATTGTTTATGGTGCTAAATATTTGTTTGTTTGCTTTGATAGTTAAACAATCGACTATCAAATTTGGCCATTTTAGTTCCTTGACTTGATGTGGGAACTATTTAGTCATACACTTAGTACGTAGCCTTCTGTGTAGGCTTGATTATCGTTTTTGTTGAGGATGTCGAATCGTATAGTGTGGAGTATTAGTCCAACCTATCGAGTTTCCTTCTTGGCCCAAGGATAGCAGTTGAAAGTTGGAGACGTGATGAGTCTATAAGACTTAGTTTCTGTGTGAGGTTGAGAAACAATTTTGCGTTGTTGGTGCAAAGAAGACGAGATCAGATTTATATGAAAACCACTTTGGACCAACTTATATGAGTTCGATTGTGCAGGTTATTGATGATATTGATATTTAGTATTTTCATAGTGGGGGACTGCTGGTTGATCGTTTGGGGTTAAAATTCCAATATACATATAGTAGCAGTGGTCTCTTCATTATTAAATATCCAACGCAAGGACTATTCGCTACTAATTTTAGAGATTTCCCGACGGGATGTCGTAGGAAAGTACCTTCGGTTTGTCCTCTTCCGGGACAACTTTTATGGATGTTTGTCTGACATTACATTTCTAAAAGATTACGTACAATTTTTTTTACAAACGTACATCAGTGATGGCGAAGAAGGCAACTTCTCTTTGCTTAACACCCTCCTTGAGACGTATGAGCTTAAGGGTTGTATTTTTATGGAAGGCAATTAGTAGTCAATGGAAATGACCATGTGTCATTCAAAGTGATGTGATTATGATTTGGGAAAGTAATTGTTACCTCATGCGTCATCAACCAGAAATAACCAAAACAGGGTTAGAAGCTGCAAGGCTAAGTGGGTCGCTCCCAAGTAGGGTATGATTATCCTCTTTTAGATATATCTTTACACACTATGACGTCGTGTATTTGATTATTGTGGTTTGTATGCTAGAGGGCCCTCGGTAAAGGTCGGTAATGATCGGAAGATGATATATTCGGTACCATCTAGTTATAGAGGTGGGCCGGTCTTGTGTTGGTAGAGGATCCTTTGTGACGGTCCTCGGTACATTCGACTAGAGATGTATTGCCGGAAGACAGTCCCTTCACTTGGTCATTTATACGAAAATCCAAACTCCATAACGTACCTGCCATTTTGATCGTATTACCCATTTTGGGCTATATGCTGGAATTTAATCAATGTAACAATTTTGACAATGATTAATATTATTTGTATAGTAGACGCTAGTATAATATAAGAGGATTTGATATGAAATATTTTAGTTATAGTCAGGTAAAAACATGTCCGTGTTTATGTGTGGGTGTGTCTTACAAGATAATTTTGTTTTGATAAAGGAAATGGTGATTTAATAAATTCAGTTGAGTGTGTTTCTCACGCTGGTTTACCAGACTGATCCAGACGTTCTTCCCTTTTAATGCTCAAGTCAATCTGAGTATATATGCAGGTTTTGATTTGGTGTTCTAGATCTTCGGTAGGAGAGCTGGAGATCTTCATTTTCGTATACATGTATATGTTGATTATCCTCTATTTAGTTGTTGTATATTATCGTCATTTGTAAAGAAAGGTATTATAGCTGTCCAGGCTGATAACTTTTGACCGATTGTTGAACTCTGATTGATGTATGTATATATAGTTTTTGTTTTGTAAAGATCATTGATATGATATTATATGTTTTCCGCTGCGATGTGAGATTCTGTATTGTTCTATTTGGTTCGCTCTTCTCTCTTTCTTCTCTTCTCTTCTTCTCACTTGTTTTCTTTCTCCTGACTTTCCGTTGGTTTGTGCATTTTGGGTTGGAGATGTGTGGTTTATTGTCGATTCAAAGGGTACGGATTTGCGGGCCGTCACAGAAGGCATATTCATACTTTTTCAAGAAAGATTTTGATAGCACAAAAATTTTATAGAACTCAAACTTGATAATCCTATTCTCAACTAAAAGACTATTGGTTCATGAATCATCACCTCGTAGTCTCCTATTTGAGATTCGTGCTCCATTATAAGAACAACAAGAAAGTTATTGCAAAGACTACATTGAAAAAAACTCTTTCATCAAAAGGATTCATGAGTCCAAACTATTTTTCAAAAGTTAGCTCTTCATTATATTAGAAGGGTTTTGTTAAAAATTCCTTTTATCAAAAGAGACTGCATTTCAATTGGCCAAAAATTATTTTCATATACAAATACTCAAGCCTATGATGCTATTCCGTAGAACCTCCTAGAGGGAGGTACATAAGCCCATAACGCTATTCCATGGTACCTCCTAGAGGGAGGGACTTAACCCTACGACGCTATCCCATAGCATCACCTAGAGGGAGAGATAGTACCCTAACGTCAAAACCACCTCTTACGGGATGGGTGAGGATAGAACCCTTCAGCAGCCTTTTGGAGGAAGGTTAGCCAAGTATACATCCCTTTAAAACAAGGGAAGCCTAAAGAGAGGCTCTCAAACAATAGATAAAGACGTCCAAGCACAGAAAGAGGCTCAATAAAGAGTGGATTAATACGTCCAAGCCCAATAAGGGCGGTAAAAAAATATAAAGACAAAGATGTCTATAGCTCAAGGAAAGAGTTAAAACCCAAGAGAATAAAGAGTCAAAGAAAGAAACCTATCTATCAACTGGGACAAAGTTGAAATCCCAAAGAGGGATATAGACAGAGGCAACAGGACAAAGGTATCCAACATTGTAATAGAAAACAGACAAAAAGCTCAAAATCATATCCGAAAGAGACAAGATATGAATTAGAAAATCTTAAAACATCTGTTATTTGAAAAGGATTAAGAAATCCGTATCCCAAAAGAAGGCACAAGATTTGAAAATGGAAAAGAGAATCCATAATATAGTATCAAAGTAAAGATCTCTACCAAAGCAAAACGATTGGAATAAGTAAACAATTACGCTTAGTGAAAGTAGAGTCTACACCCAAAGAAAGGATTGAGTAAACCACAACCGAGTTCTTGAGAGTAGAGTGATTCCTTCGAACAAAAGAAACTCTATAGTATATGAGGAACCAACATGCCAATTAGCTACAAGGCTTTACCGATGCAACCTAACTCAAATATATCAAAAACCCACTAACCCATAGGTCTAAGAATTTCTTGTTTAGATTTACTAAATTTGTTTTGGCCAGATAGACTTCTAATTTTGATATTGAATAAATTTCAAATAATCCATTTGTCAGTTTGGATCCTGACTAGATTTTGGTTAAATCCTTGACTTTATGAACTTTCAATTCCTTTTCACGAAGATTTCATTTATGAATTTGGATAAATCCAAAAATCCATATTGAATTCATGATGATTTATTGGTTTCATTGAAGAATTTCTATAGAGGCTGGCTTCATATTGAATTCCTAGTTTCAAGCTTTCCCAATTTCTTCGTTAACTTTCGAAATGATTTATGAATTTTACATACATGAATTTTCATGATAATTTCCCATGTAACATTTGTTTTATTATTTTTTAATTTCTTAACTCCTTTGTAGAGTTTCCATAATAATTCATAGATTTCCCATTGATTTTTGTTATGATTTGCTGGATTTATATTCATGATTTCTTTACTAAATCATTTCACTGATTTCTTGCTGAATTTTTGGTTTAATGAATCTTCAATTCCCCCATTGAATTCTACGATGATTCATGAATTTTACATGTTACAGTTCCCCATTGAATTTTCATGATGAATTTCTTATTGATCACTTTACCATGAGTTCATGGTTTCTTGGTTTCCTTTATTGAGTTTACACAACGATTTCTGGATTTGCCATTGATTTCATGATTTTGAACAAGAATGGACAAGTTTCAAATCACCTTTTTGGGGTTTCTTGGATTACTGAATTCCTATCTTATAACAAGTTCCTCGATTTGATGAAATCCAAATTTCCTTACTGATTTTTGTGGTGATTGATTAATTTTACATTCCTAATTTCCTTATTTGGATTTTTGATAATTTTTTTTTAATATTTTGTCTTGATGAAATCTGAATTACTTGTTGATTTTCATAATAAATTGTGAATTTTTGATTTAGTTATTGGGTGATTTCTATTTTCTTTACTAAGTGTTCCATTATGAGATTTCGATTTAGTGAATTCTAAATTTCCTTATGGATCTCTATGACGGTTGTTGAATTTTATATTCCTAATTTCCTCAATGGATCTATGATGGTTTCTTATTGGATATCGGATATAATGAATTTTGAATTTCCTTGCTAGTTTTTATAATTATTCCTAACTTTTATTTTCCTCATTTCCTTGTTGGGGTTTTGGTCTTCTTCCGGTTTTTCGATTTGACAAACCATGCACTTCCTTATGAGTTTTAATGAAGATTTATGGTCTTCATATTCTCGATTGCTTTATTGGATCTTTGGATCCCTGATTTTGTGAATCCTAAATTTCTTATTCATTTTCATGAAGATTTGCGTGTTTTTTATTTCTGATTTATGGATGGAAATTTCTAATGAAAACTTATTGAATTTCTGGTTCTAAAATTTCCTTAAAGATTTCAATGATGATTTATGAATTACATGTTCATGATTTCCTTATTGCATTATGGATGATCTCTTGCTAAATTTCAGATTTATCAGAGTTTAAATCTTGTGAATTTTGTTAGTAATTCATGAATTTTATATTTTCAATTGACACCGCCATAAATTTGAAGAATTTTATATTTCATTATTGAATTTTATGTGGTTTGTGAATTTTTCTATTAAATTAAAATTCAGTTTCAACACAAGATATTCATATCACCAAATGAAATTGATGCCAATTTACTTATTACTTTTTCACATAAGAATTATCAACTAGTGGAGTGAAAAGAGGTTTGACTCAAGGGGCGAACACCTGAAGAATATAACTAACTTTCTCCCAAGGTTCATCTAATTGAATCGTAGTCTGCGAATCAGGTGGTATTATCCAAAATTCTTAATCATATATATCTAAAAAAAAATTGTCAAAAAATATAAACAAACCATGGCTTGAACATTAACTCTATAAAATTAAGATTATTCTTTAAGATCTCCTAACAAGGTTACAACCTTAATAGAGGTCGTTATCTATTTTGCAGGAAATAAAGAGAGAAGCTCCTTGGAGTTTCTGTCCTAGAGAACAAAAGCTTGTTTCATACTAAGGGGGCTAAATGCAACCATAAATTATCCTAAGGAATAAAATCATGAAAGAAGGAACACGTGGGCATAGGTTAAGATAAAAAAGCACCAAGATAGTCTGCTTAAATATAGCTTTCGACAAAGAGGTGAAAAGTATCCCAGCAATACCTTTCAAAAATGTCCAAAAGATGTTTCGACAGCGTCAACAGAGACCTTTCGACTGAGTTGGAGGCTACCTTTCGAAACCAACATGCAACGCTTTTCCTACACATGTACTAAACCATTTGAATTGTTTGGTTTCGTCTTAATGTATACATGTCGGAAAAACCTTCAACCGAACCAACCCTTTCAAAAGTGTATACAGCCTTTCGAAACGGTCAAAACCACTTCACCTATAGAGGAAGAGCTATACATCTATTGCCATAAGAGCATAAGGCTTTGAGTTAATCAGAGCAGATGCTTTCATGGTCATTTCAAGTCAACTTAGGTGGCTCATCAACATACAAGACAAGGGCGCATCAATAGACATTTCGACAAGGATGAGAGCTATGAAGCAACCCCTTTCGACAAGATTAAATGGAAACAAAGCAAAAGAAAGAGGCCTAACCAAAAGCAACAACAAAAGAAAGACTAAAACCCCTTCGACTACGTCGAAAGGGATAGCTTAGTGGACATTCACTAAATCAAAGGGGAAGGCCTTCCGACAATGTCGATAGCTTGGGGGCGAAAGGTCCAAACCCATGACTATAAATATGACCCCGGGTGTAGTGATAAGGGATCCGATTTCTTTAACCTTTCGCTTATACGTTTTCTTAAACTTGAAAAACACAAATTCTCAATTCATACATTTTTTTTACGTACTTGTTGTATTTATACAGTTACAAATGAAAGGATAGCTTAAATGGCTTGGGTTTGTCATAGAACCCGTTACCACTTATTACATTCCATTTTCATATAAAAGAAGTAAAGTTGAGGCTATATGATACTTTTCTCATTTATATCCTTTATTTACCCATTCAAATTGATCTATGGTTTCGACGATCCACAAATTCTTTTATCTAGAGGAAAAATATATGCAGAAATTGCCTCAAATCTCTTTAGATTTGATGTTCGACTTCACTATGACCTCCAGATCTGAGATCAATTTGATGAAATTGCTAGAAGATGGTCTTTTTAGATAGAAAATTTTGAGTTCCAACATAGATCTGATACAATTTGAAAAGATCTAAGCCTTTGACGCCTACTGAGGCTTGTGCTAGGCTCAGCAAGAGTTATATGGTTACTGCAGCAGTTCCTCGATCTTCAGATTGGTGCTGACAAGGGTTTTGTCAGAATATTTGCTCACTGGTCGGTGGTAGATATTAATATTGAGATTTTCTTTCAATACCTATTCAACAACAAAGTATAGGTCGATTTCTATATGTTTGGTCCTTGAATGAAGTATAAGATTTGCGGATAGGGATACGGTACTTAAATTATCACATCATAACACTAGTTTGATGCTTGAATTGATTTATAGTTCTTTGAGTATATGGTGCTAAATATTTATTTGTTTGTTTTGTTTTGGGAAGTGATACTTTTAAATAAATTAAATGGTTTGAAGATATTTTAAAATGTGTTAAGTATCGAAACCATAGATTTCAACGTTCATTGTTGAAATAGATGTAAATGATGGACTATAACACTATTGTTATAGTAAATGATTTCAAAAGAAAATGTTTTGTATAGTCCAAAGTTTGATACACTTTAAATATCTCAGAATCCTTTTAACTATCTTCCAATGTTCACTAAGTAGCTGATGCATAACCTGATTATCTTTATTTACATTGTATGATATCTCTGGCTTATGATAGTTGCATATTGCAGAGATCCTACAATGCTTCTCTATTGCTTGATATCTAGACAACTTTAGATTACTTATCATTGGAGTGGGCAATAGCTTTTCTAGATTCATTTTTGCTCTGCAGAAGATCTCAGTGATGTATTTTTTTTGATTTAGTTGTAAACCTGAATCTGACAATCTCTTTACTTCAATGCTTAAGAAGTAACTTAATTCTCCCAAATCTTTAATTGAGAAACGCTTATCAAGATATTGTATGATACTGTTAATTTTCTTGTTATTGTTCCTAGTAATTATGAAATCATCCACATATACATGAATGTATGTTACTTCATCCTAGTTGTGTTCTGTAAATAAAGAGCTATCTGATTTTATTAGTTGATGATGCAATTTCATGGGTGTTGCTTTCAGTTTTTCAAACCATGCCTTTGGAGCTTGCTTTAAACCATAAATTGCTTTGTTTAAGTTGCATACTCTGTTATGTGATTGTCTGTATCCCTATGGTTGTTCCATGTAAACTTCTTCCTGAAGTTCTCCATTAAGAAATGCATTGTTTACATCTAATTGCCTAATGTTCCACATCTTATACAAGGCCCTCCATGTAAGAATGACCCTTATGGTTGTTGGTTTTACCACCGGTGAGAATGTTTCATTGAAATCAAAACCATACTGCTGTGTGTAACCCTTAGCAACAAGTCTGGCTTTGTATTTTGATATTGTTCCATCAGGATTTCTTTTTAGAAATAAAAGAAGAAATGCAGAAATGAGATTATTATTGAACTGAATCATACATTGGTTTGTTACACACTTGTTATATTTATATAGCTACAAATGAAAGGATAGCTTAATTGGGCTTGGGCTTGTCATACAACCCGTTACCGCTTATTACATTCTATCTACATATAACAGAAGTAAATCTGAGGCTATGCGATACTTTTCTCATTCATGTCCTTTATTTAAGAAGCAGTTAAATATTTATACGAAAGCAGTTCTTTTGCTATCACCAAGTATGTTAATGTTTAAATTTTTGGTACGCTTACTGAATTTTTGATTTTAATAATCAATCCAGTCTCCGTGCTATTAATCATTTTGAATTATGATAATATTATGTTCTTGGAATCATTACCATACTCCTATTATCAATATGCATGGGAACCTCGGGAGTGAGAATTTAGGCTTTCAGTAAGTGATGTTTATGATGATGATGATCTAGCATCACCTGCTATTAGAGACTATTTAAGATGATCTTTACATCAAAGGAATAGCTATTCTCTACAATGCATAACTAACTCTTGCTATGACTATTCTCTACCGACCTCCATAAATGTAGGAATGTATGAGAATTGGAGATCTCAGATAGATTTATGTTTTCTAGGTTAACTTTCAAGAAATTGTTATGAACAAAATAGCATAAATAGTGCAATAATATTCTTTCCACGTAATATCTTACTATCTTAGCATGTTACTTAGTCTATAAACTAAAAATTGGTTGGATAGAAATAGCACTTTAGACAAAAATGGTCAAGCAATATGTTTTTAATAAAGGAAACCATGCCAGTTAGGTCCCCTTAGTTCCATGTGCCTTATCTCTTTTACACATATAAACCTTTGTTTCATTATTAGTTTCATGCATATGTTAACATAATCATTATAACTTACCTCTTATCTTCAATCCTTACTATAAATGTTATTCTTCATCAAATGATCTCCTACATATATCTATCTTTGCTCAATATGATACAAAATCATGGGTCATTTAGATATATTTTTCATTCTGCAAGCTTTGAAACCTATATAATGGATATAAATATAAGATATCAGTACAATTGAAATTACTGAATTTGCAAGTTTGATGTGAAGCACCATAAATTTTCCGACTTAGAATTTATAGAATAATAATTTGTTTGCTGCTTAGTATCAGATGGTTAGGTTATCCACATCTTTATAAATTGCCGTAAGGTCCATTTATCATTAATCTTTATTTAAGCTTTTCATAATAGCATTGCATTTATCACTTCATGGTATTCGTCGGTGGTTTACTTGCAACCATTTCAGAGGAACTTCTATGGTATACTACCAATGGGAAAATATTTTAAGGATAAATTATCCTAATAATTTAAGCCCAAGGCCAGCCATTTATTTTTTTACTATAAGGACAAACCCAAATCTCATCATTCAAGTAGTCAACTTGTCAAGTCCATCAATTTTCGCTCAACAACTTCTTTCGCGCTTTCCTCCACCAGATATCCACTATGCTTTCCTCCTCTTCCCCGTCTTTATATCTCCGTTACGTTTTCCTCCTCTTCTCTTACTTACTTTCATGCTCAAAGTTTTGCACCATCGTGCTTTTCCTATACGCATCAAATTGGAAAGTCTCGTCGCTATTGCCTAAAACTGAGAGCCACTGCAAACACCATTGAAGTATTACTACCTCAATATGGAGTCTCATCATCCTTAATGCTAGAGTTTTGATGGTGCCAAGCTTTGAGTTGCTTGAGTCTGAAACTTGAACGGATCTATATACCACTTCTTACTTTTGTGGAGGTAGTGGCGTTGTGAGGCCGAAGTCCATCTGAATATAATTGTATGTCATTGCTTGAGGATGCTTGAGTTCTGAAATTTTCTAGGCGTTGGACGACAGTTAAACCTAGTAAACTAATACTAAAAAATGAACAATTGAACAAGAAGAACCGCAAAGGCGAGAGAAAAGAACTAAGAGAAGACATGAATAACAGAAAGAAGATGAAACTCAATTAGAAAACATAGAAGAGAAGGTATTGATACTATGATTTACATTAAAATTCAATCAACTATTAACTTAAAAACTGGTACCTGCAAACTGCTATTAATAACTAAAAAATGATACCAACAAGTTAAAACAGATACCTAAAAGCTACTATCGATAACTAAATTCTGATACTATACATTAAAACATTTTAAAATTATGATAAATAAAACTGATAATAAGCATTAATCTAATACACACCAAAGCCAAAACTACAACTTTACATATATCAGTTACTGAAACTAAAAATAGCAAAAACTCAACTAAAAATGATACTAACAAAAGGATATTACAAAATAATGATATTCATCGTTTCATTGAACAAAAACCAAATACCGGCCAAAATAAACCTGAAAAATGTTGCAAACAAGAGCAAGAATTGTGTATGACATATTAATGGACAATGATCACTACTAAAATTTAGCCAAGTTCATGTCAACACTGGAATAAGAAGAAAACATCAGCAAAAAAATGTTTTGTTCAGGTTGTCATTTATTCTAGTACAGTAATTACTTTTATAAAACCAAAATCAAAAATAAAATAGATTTAACAAAAATGATATATATTATCATTAAAACTAGTACTTAAAAATTGATTCTCAAATTAATAATTAAACTGATGGTCAACAAAATTCATTAAATAGTTGATACCAACGAAACACTAATTCAACTCAATAATCATCATATTTACTCTGTAACAACTTCATTTATTTATATACTCAAACAAACAAAACAGTAAACAAACTTCCACACTTCATATTGCAAAAAATGATACTTAGAAAAAACAAAAACGATACCCAAAAACCATCCTTACTAAACTCAACACAGCAATACATTATCAATTAAACCAATATGAATGCAATGAAACAAAACACTAATTAAAACCGTTTGCCTCAAAATTTGAATTTATTACAGTATAATAATTTTGTTATACAACAAAAATCACAAACTCAAAAATAGCACGTTCAATTATACCTGAAACTGATAATAATACAAATATAATGAAAAACCAATATCAAGTTCTATTATACCTGAAACTGAAACTAGTAGCATGCAAAATTTGATATTGTATTTTGTACTATCTAAAACTGATTCTAGTAGCATTTACATTTTTACATGCCTGAAACTGGTACTAATAATATCAAAAACTAATACTGAACAATTATTATTGAATAAATGAACCAACATCACCACATAACCTATAAACAAATAATAAAACTGATAATGGTATTACTACAAATTAAACTGATACTTAAAATGAAACTTGAAATGTTACCGTATACCTAAAACAAATAAATAATAAAACTGATACTGCTTGTACTACAAAACCGATACTATAAATGAAACTATAAACGATACTACATAACAAAGTTTAGTTACAAAAAGAAAGTTAATGACATATTTAAAATTTGCTAAGCCAATATATAAAGAACAAGTTAATGTACATATTAACATATGCTAAACCAATATACTTATATGATTGAGTTCGATTATACAAAATTGCCAAAAAGGCATACACGAAGTATAATTCTCAGCAAATTTATGAAAACATAAAAATCATATCTTCTTATAAGTTTAACAATTACGCCTATTTGTGACCATATTGCTTGCATACACCACATCTATTTTGCTTATTTCGAATATATGCAAATCCTCCTTTCCGTTTAATAGCAGGCCTACGACACCACGTTTCACCGTAGGTGGCTTAATAACATCTTCAACACTTGCATCAACAATATGCTTAGCGAAGCAAGGAATAGGATTTATAGGTTTAACAAATTAGAAGCTGTGGAACTCATCTTGAATAAATAACCGATAAACATATTCACGTTCTTTGCTTTACAACTAAAAGTAAATTCTATTTCATATGAAGATAACAATGACTATGAAAGGCTGGAGGAAAATTTTAACCAACACCTAAAATCACATCCTAATGGTGATCCAACATAAAAACCAAATTGTTTTAATTTATTCAAAAACCATTTCCAGCTATCTACATTTTCAAGAGAAACCATACCCATAGCCGAAGGGAAAAAACCTGCAAATAATAATTAAAAAAAATTAAAAAATTAATCAACTATTAACTCAAAAACTGATACCTAGAAACCAATACCTAAAAACTAATAACTAAATTCTGTTACTATGTAGTAAAACATAAAACATTTTAAAAATCTTACACCTAAAAACTGATAATAAGCGCCGATCTAGTACACACCAATGGGAAAATATACAACACTACAAAATATCACTTTTAATCAAATCATAATATCATATTCTAATCCTTTCTGATACTACACAACCACATATGTTGCTCCAAAATTGATACTAAATTAAAATCTTAATATCAAATTCTAATACTTTCTTATACCATGCAACACATATGTTACTCCCAAACTGATAGGAAAAAAAATCTTAATATCAAATTCTAATAGTTTATGATATCACGCAACGCATATGTTACTCCAAACTGATACTAACAAAAAAAATCTTAATATCAAATTCTTTTATTTTTTGATATCACGCAACACATATGTTACTCCTAAACTAATATTAAACTAAAAGTCTTAAAGTCATATCTTATTTTTAGTATATGCACCGTTGTATAATATTATAGTAATAGAAAATGATACTAATAAAAATTGACATTAACACAAACTCAAAATAACAATTATTGAAATTAAAAAATGACTAACATAAATTGATAATTTTCAAAAATGATACTAAGAAAAATGATACATAAAAACAAAAATTATACATAAAATGCGATCTTCACTGAACTCAAAACAACAATAAAATTTTAATTAAACCAATATAAATGCAAGAAAAAACCATCAAACAAAAATATTTGCATTACATTGTCATTTTATTACACTATGATAATTTTCTTTATACAACAAAATCAGAAACAAAAATGTAACGATTTTATTCAAAAATGATACCTACAGACTGTAAAACTAATACCTAAAATCCGATTCTAAAGTTAGTAAGAATAATGCTACTCAAACAAGGTTAATTAAATGCTTGATACTAACAAACTTCAATAAATGTTTGATAGTAACAAAACACTAATTCAACTCATTTATCATTATATTTAATCTATAACAACTTCATTTTTTCTAGACACAAGAATCAGAAATGAAAAAGTAACTATTTTTTTAAATTGATGCCTATAGACTGTAAATAGATATCTAAAATCTGATACTTAAATTAATAGGTCAACAATAAACCACAAATGAGAAAGATAGCAAACACACCAACCTGCATCCTATAGTGCGCCTTCAACACCCTAATCTTAACAACAGCAATAGCGATCCCATCCATCACCAAGATACCAGAAACCATAACCTTCTTTACCCTACAACTAAATCCATCTTCTCAAACTTCAACATCTTGACAAGCACTATTGTCCAAGTGGTTAAGTGATTCGACTTTGGTGCAAGAGGTCACAAATTCGAAACTTGCGTGACATGATTCGAACGTTTATTGACATGTGTTATGTTGTACATAAAGTACCATTTCAAAAAAAAATAACTTCAACATCCTAAATTGCAACCCAAATTCGCCCAAAATTGCACACATTCAACTATTACACCAAACCTCCATCATCCAAACCAACCAGGCAACCTTCCGCTGCCTATCACAAACAAAAACTCAACAGTACGACGTGAACGCAACTCCAGTAAATCCAACTCGATAGAACTCGGTTCAACCCACTTTATTTTTATTTTTAATTTAAATTCGAGTTCGATTTGCGTCCGCCCTTTTTTCATTGTTTTTTTCGATTTGAATTCCAGATCGGATAAGAAAAGAGAAAATGTGATGGTTAGGGCTTTTTAAACTATTTTAACGTTTGGTTCTTAGAATAAAATACTGATGGGCAGTCCTGGGTATAAAAAGCCTATAAAATTGTTTTTAACAATATTTTCCTGTACTGACCAATCGCAGTGCAATATCTTTTTTTACATTTCAATTTTCCATGCACAGTGCACTTAAGATACTATGCTGATAAAATTTTACAATTTAACGCTAACTTAACAAGTCAATGATAATTCCAATCTTGTAGTGATGAACGCCTCACTTTGAATGAGTCTGACTAGTATATGTGATTTGTAATTAATAGAGTTTGTATAAGGGTAAGTTTTTATATCATCCATACTAATTGTGGCTTGATAAATATGAAAATTTTCTTTTTCTGGCAGTAATATACAGAATTTGTTCATTGTGAAACTTTGTTTAACAATTAGACTATATGATTAATCTAGCGACTATATAGCTCTATAATCTTCTTTACAGCAATAGTGTTAGAAATATCAACATTTTTTTGGAAAAAGGTACTTTATATACTGAAATAGAACACATATAACTTAATGATATGCCTCGTTAAAACCTTGCAATCCCCCTAACCTATATAGGTACCTCGCAAGGAAAAAGAGTACATATCATTTCCATATATTAACAATACAACAAAGCAAAGCCTAAACCAAGTTGTCAAATAGATGGAGTAGTAAACAAATATGGAATACACTCAAAACCATCCGTGCGAACAACTTGGGTCAGCTAGCAAAATAAAATAAGAAATCAAACTACAAAAGACACGTGTAAAAAAAAAGCACTAAGGTCAGAGGCTATGCATTTTCATCAACAGGAGAGAGACACTCGACAACTTTAACAAATTAGATCTAACCTAAAAATACCCAACCGAAAGATCAAAAATGGCAAAGACAGTTGAACAGATACAGTATGAAGACAACCCTCACCAAGTAACAGAAGGAAGTAGATTATTGTTCAAGGAGGACGATGGTTAACTGATGGATCTGTGGCGATGTTAAACTCAACTAAGATAATTTTTAGCTCTAAGCTTATCGTTTAAGATTTTAATTTGTATAGGAATAGAAATTTATATCCTTGAATTAAGAGACCGAGTCTTAAATTATTAGGCAGTTCAACACCTTTAAAACTCGATTATTTCTTTCACACCAAATGTTCCAAATCAGGGAAGTAATTGTTATGTTAGTGAATTGGTTGATTAAAGAGACTTATTCTGGGTTTGACATAACCTTTCCAAAATGTGATTAATATCATAGTTGTTACCGAGATTCAGCTTTAGTTTGCGCAAAGTATCTTCTAGTAATATTCTCGAGTAGCTGCATTTAAAAATAGACAATCCCTGTCTTCATTTTGGTTTGAGCACAACACATAAGTTTGATCAATATTTGAATTCCATTTACCAATCCTATCTTTAGTGTTTAATTTGTTTAATTTTTTCATCAGTGCACAAATAGATATCTTTGGAGCATAGCCTTTATCCTAAATTATCTTAGTCCACTTAAAATTAGTATGTCTGCATCTGAAATGTTTCCATGTCGATTTCATAGCGAATTGTCCATTTCTGTTAGGAGTCCAGCACCAGAAGTCTTGTTGCATTTGCTTATGGATAGTTATATTGTGGACGGATTGGTGAATTTGTGTAGGAACTTAAGCAATATGTTGTTTCCATTTATTGTCTGAAATGAGCATGAGTACTTTTTTGTTACAACCACCAATAATAGTTATAGTATTCCATCCAAACTTGTCAATCAATTAGGAGCCATTAAGTTGTGGATCAAACCATATATAAGTGTTTTCACCATTAACTATTTCCCTCTCCATTAACCCTTTGCACCATTGCCTAGCTCTTGAAAGTGACTGTGCTATATGATCGAGTAATATGGAATATAATAATTAACTAGTGCGGAAAATAATTGCAGTAAAATAAAATGATACCGGGAATTTTTATGCTGGTTCAAACTCCCGCTCTACGTCCAGTTCCAGACTCCTTCTGGAATTATAGCTAGCAACCCTCACTTAACCCAGAGGAACAGATAATACACCGCCTAAGCAATCGAACAGGACTTGACCACTGAGCAACAGAATAGGACTTGACTGCTTGAGAAACCGAACCGGACTTTCTTACAAACTAGATTAACTTGACTTTGTGTGTTATGAATAACACAGATTTGTCACTTGTAGTACACCCTTTCTATAATATTTTCCTCAAGATTGATGTATTGTTTGGAAAAGATTAGGAATATTAATATTGCTTGAAGAAATAGAAGTGAATTGGTAAGCATTGATCGTATAAGAATTTGTGAATAATGAACTCAAGATTGCAAAGCACTATAGATCAAGAGAGATTAGAAAATTAGGTTATTTGATCAATGATTCTTGAGTGTTTATATAGTGTATGTTGATATATGGATTTTGGTAATAAGTATCTGTTAATAGCTGAGAGATGCATCCATCCAGGAAGAAGATAACTCTTGATCAAAAGTAATGTCTACTCAAAAAGTTGACAGTTGCAGTTTTTAGTTGATTGGACATGTTTTGGTCAGTCGACTGAATTCAAAACATGCACAAAAATTTGCACCGACTCAATCGATTGACCTAGTGTGTTCAGTCGACTAGTCGGTGCTTTTAAAAACGTTTTTACACAGCCTCAATCGATTGTTTATAGTAGGTCGGTCGACTGAGTGCTATTATTTCTATGCAATAAAACTATTTTGTGTGTATATGAAATATATAAAATAAATGCAAGTTTTATATGAATTTTTGAATGGTGAACCATGAGGAAATATTTTAACAAAGCTCTTAACTAGACTCTATATATATTTATTGACTCTAGCTAAGATATATAACAAGATGAACCAATATTTTGAGTTGATAAGTCCTGATGTTTTCATAGTCATAAATTCGTGAATTATTGTATCTTGTCGGCACTCAAAACCTATGATCCAACATTCTCCCTGTGACGCCCCACCTCAATACCCACACTAGCCAAGAACACTACGGTGTAGTGCTATCAACTAGCATGGAGAATAAGGCTGTTGAGGAGCGACCATCCATGTAATTGCTTATCACACGGTGGCTATAAATAATCTTCGAAAACAAACATAGAAATAATCATAACACAAATCAGTCACAGATATCCATATCACAAAGGCGGAAGAAGATATGAATATATAACTAACACATGAAAGTATACATCAGAGTAGTGGTCAGTAAGATCCACGATAATACAAAAGAATAGCAACACGTGCTATACAAAAGAATACAACTATGAGTCTATATCTCAAGTGTATACAACAAAAACTGCTAATCTAAACAGTTTGCCAAAAGTCAGAGTGATGAATCCCTGGGAAGAAGTCAAGCAAAAGCACCTGTAACATCTCAGTCTGACCCGAGTATTATTTAAGAAAATAATAAACGGGTCGGTCTAGCTATAAATATCAGATGACATGATATAACATAAAAGATATGGCATAAACATAAAATATCCATAATGACATACCACTATAAGTATGTAAATAATGATCAACAGAAGATCAATCAATAAGAGATAATCAATATCACAAGAATCTTCTCAAAGATTCGGAAAGGGCATCATACCCCAAACTTGTACTCATAACAAGTCAATGACATAAATTCTAGAAATCAATGCAAGAAGTCCAGAAATCATAGAAAAGAGAAAGAGGCCTATCACATGATGGTCCGAAGACCAAGGGGAGCTACCCCACATGTGTGAATGGAATCACACAGATTAAGGTCCAGACTAACCAAAAAGCAAAAAGGTATGTGTGAGTGGAATCACACAAGTGGTGTCTAGTCTAACCTCGCAACAAGAGACATCGCACAGTTGCTAGTCTAAATCATCAGAATGATCGTCATGATCAACGAGAAGTGTCACTTACACTAAGCTAGTAAATATAGAAGTTTAGCTTCATGTCCCATAACCACTTGCTTAACTTAAATATTTACGAACAAACTGTAAATCTTTACTAATAAAATTGTCACAAGAGGTTCAATCGAACAAGTCCAAGAATTAACCGACGAAGTGAACGCAAGCGTTTCATACCACTTGTTTTACTAAGTCGTTTAATTAGATTTCTCATCCGAGTGAATTAAAGGTTTGTATATACTAATAGATTGGAAAACGGTTTAAGAAAAGAGCTTTGTTATTAAAAATAGAGTTGAAATTGTTTGTTAAAAGAGTTTTGATATTTACTACTAGTATTGAAACCTTTATATTATAAAGTGACAAAACACAGAAGCAATTGTAGAAACAATCAGTCACAAAGATCGCATACGGAGATGTGAATAAAATCCAAGGAAATCAGCTCAACGTTTTTCAGATAAGATCCCCTACGGAGGGGGGGTCCAGGGGGGGTGGCAACCCCCCAAGGTGGGGGTGCGGGGGCAAAGCCACCGCTTACAGGGTTCGACCTGCCCGGTCAGGTCGCGGGGGTCCAGGGGGCAGCGCCCCCGGCGGGGTGCGGGGCAGCGCCCCGACCAAAACGGTACGACCTAGTGAAGACAAAATGAGGTCTAACGACCTAAGGGGAATAGGGTCGAGCGACCTAATGGTTGCGACCTAGGGGTCTAAGGAGTCAAGCGACCTAACTGGAGCAACCCTGTGGTCATGCGACCTAACTGAAATGGCCAAGCGACCTAACAATAGCACAGGTCAAGCGACCTAACGTTTTAAGGCCGAGCGACCTAATTAAACTCGCGACTTAATGATGTGAAAGGCGTGCGACCTAACATGTTACGACCTAAGGGTCGAGCGACTTAGTGGAACAAGGTCATGCGACCTAACGTGTTACGACCTAAGGGTCGAGCGACTTAGTGGAACAAGGTCATGCGACCTAACGTGTTACAACCTAAGGGTCGAGCGACTTAGTGGAACAAGGTCATGCGACCTAATACTTGTAGTAGGGTTGAGCGACCTAACGGAGTAAACGGTCGAGCCACCTAACAGGTTATAGGTCATGCGACCTAGTGGGTTAACGGCCTAACAGCCTATGGGTTATAGGCCCAACGACCTAACGGGTTATAGGTCCAACGACCTAGCGGGATAGAAGGTCATGCGACCTAAAAATGGAAGGCAGGGCCGAGCGACTTAAAGGACCAAGGCCACACGAGTTAAGACCTAACGACCTACGACCTAGAGGCTCACGACTTACGACCTAAGGAGCCAGAGCCAAGCGACCTAAGGCTGTATAGGGGATTTAAGGCCAGAAACGACCTAAGTGTTAGCGATAACGACCTATAGGCCAAACGACCTACGACCTAAAGCCCGAACGACCTAACACCGAACAAGCATTTAGATGGCCCAGCGACCTATGGTGCTAACTCGCGAGCGACCCAAGGGTTAGGTCGCGAGCGACCTAACTCCGAGCACCAAAAATGGCCAGAACGACCTAAATGCAGGAAATTCACAAAAAACGCTAAAAATTGGAGTTTTTGGCCAATCCAATCCAAACCAAATGCAAATGTGCATGCAAAAGTGATAGGGAATCATTCCCAACAGTCCAATATAGTTATAGACTAGATTTGTGAGATAAAAATCTCACCTTTTCACTAAAATTTATGAAGATGAAGCTTGAAAGCAAGGAGAAGCAATCCAAACTTGAATCCAATATCTTCTACTTGAATTTGGAGTTGAATGTTGGATTTGCAATTGAATTTGTGCTTGGAGTTTTAATTTCCCATTCTCTTCACCATTAATGCCAAAGCTTGAGTTAGTTAGGAAATTTATGAAGAGTGAGAAGAAGGGGGTTGGAACTTGGGCTTAATAGGCTAAACTAACCCAAAGTCCAAAGCGGGAAAAGTTAGTGAAATTTCACTAACTCCAAACCTATCGATGTTTATACTTAAAAAATTGTAAACGGCATTTCGAACTTAATGGAAGTGGTCTCGATTCCTAATTTGACCGTTTGCAAAAAGTAGCTTTTCGGACCAATGTCCGATTAACGACAAAATATTTAAATAAAATTTTTAAATATTAAGTCGATAAATATGCGGGTTGTTACACTCCCCCTTTTGATGATGACAACTCCATTTGCTACGAGCGAATCTTCGACAAGCTTTGTTGATTTATCTCTCCCCCTGAATATATGCCTGCAACTTTGATATAATATTCTCCCACTAAATCTATGTCATATTTCCTATCAATAATTTATATTTTCTCCCCCTTTGTCATCGACAAAAGGGAGAGCACTCAAAATAGAGAATATTAAAATATGAGCAATATAACTCAGAAACACATCTACATAATGAAAAACATAGCATATATAATGCAAAAACACATCGAACATATTACACAAGAACAAGAGTACACAAATACATAATCATAGGGCATAGAGTTTAAAAGTTACGTAGTCAAACTAGAAAGATACCACATATAACATAGCATCAAACTGATATTGTTTGAAAGTAGAATAACATAGAAGTTCAAGATCATAAGAGTATTTTAAAAAATCCATACTCATTACTGGTGCTTCCTTCATTTGAGCTCTCTTCCTCACCTTCAGTTTCGTTGTTGCCGGATTCGTCACCATCGCCTTCTTCCTCATCTTGTTCTTCATTTGAAGTAGACCTCTTGAAGTGCTCTGTTGATCATTTCCCATGAGAGGTAGGAACATGTACAGAGATTAAAGAAGGTTAGGAGCACATAATTGCTTTCCAAATATTGTTGAGAAAACTTTTAATATGATTGAGCTTTCTGTTGACCTTGGTGACGTTTTTATCAACTCTAGAAACACTTGATTCTACCCGAGATAGGTGTTGATCAAGGAGTCTTTGGCTATGATAGATGATATATACGGCTTCTTGTGGCCTTGCTTAAGGATCCACTTCTTGAATCTCATAGACTTCCCATTTGGGTGGAGTAGGTTGAGATGATGAGGAGGCCTGAATATGGGGAGATTGTTGATGAGTGGAGGGTTGAGCTTGATTGGAGGCTTGGTTTTCAAGCCAATATACGTAAGTGATGATGATGTGGTCAAGATATTGTTTTGGCAGATTCATTAGGCTAAGCGTCTTGGTTTTTAAGGATCCTATGGTTGAGCATTCAGAGTCAACAAATGGAACTTTGAAATGCTTGAGAATGCGCATAATGTATGCACCATAGTGTATCGTTCGCATCCGACTTTGGTTGAATGTTTGAAATTCATCTAAGATGATTTTAGCCATATTTACTCGTTGACTAACCCAAATAGCATACAGGGATTGAAAATATCTCCGATATACCTTCTCATAACTTCCGTCCTAGGGGTGATGGTGTGGGCAAGCGCACGATGCATGATGCGAGCTTTGGGTTATAGCGCTACTGCCTTTAGTTCTGTTAAATCATCGTAGAGGTACATATGACTAATACGACCTCGAGTCTCCATATTTACGGCTATTTTCACTAATTCTTAACCTTCATCTGAACATATAAGAATTCTTGCAAACCGTTGAAGTGGAAGGAAATTTGTTTATACCACATACCATGGTCCAAATAGCATTATCCGGGTTTAAGATGTTATGGTGGTTGAGGTTTAGGTTAGCATAGAATAGTTTTACGAGGAGATGGTTGATCTTTTTGTTTGCAGCGTAGTTGATTAGAGACTCTATTCCGCTTCGACGAGATAAATCTTGAATCGCATAAGGAGAGAAATCAGGGAACTTAACAAATGATCCTTCGAAAATGCAGGAATTTTTTATCTTGTCGAGTGCTTCTTTTTCATTTTGTAGCCATCCTCTAATTTGAGAGTCGGAAGGACTGATGATTGAGATTGACGAGCTCGTTTGGGTGCCATTTATGGAAGTAGAGTTTGAAGAGGAAGTAGAAAGTTCAAATTTAAAGAGGATAGTTTAAAATTTGAATAAATTGAAGACATTTTTAGCGATTTTGAAGTCGGAGCAAGGATTAATGGCAGAGAGTTGAAAGTGTTGGAGTAAAAAGTGAAAAGGTGTAAGTTTTAAAAGTGATTTTGAAATGGCTATTGGGTAGGAAGACCGGGTTAACGAGTGTCAATCGACTGAGTATTCAAAACCAATCGATTGACTGAGTATTTTAAAAAAAATTATATGGGTCAGTCGACTGAATTCAAGGGTTCAGTCGATTGAACTCATCTCCAGACTTTTTAGTTCAAATTTTCCAATTTAGTCAACTGAGTTGGTGGGTCAGTCGACTAACTACAGGGTAAAACTATGTATAATAACAGGTACAGTCAATTATCTATCCTATGTTTGTCGGTTGAATTTGTTTACAAACTGCAGGGTGAAGATACATACTAGAAAACAATTTTCAGAAACAACATGATTATAAGAATTATTAAAAGATTAACATACAAAAAAATAATTAAATCACTCAAACAAGAAACACAGGAGATACGACACACACACACATATATGAAATTTATGAAGAGTAGGATGAAGAGGACGGAGTGTGGTATTCATCCGGTACAATTTTGGTATTCTTCTGAAGTGGTCATAGTGGTGACCATCTATTTCCATGTTCCAATGAATTTGGAGAGACATGGGGACGTTGAGATGATGGTTCCAATGGGTTACGACGTGAAGGTGAACTTGGTTGGTGAACCTTATTGTGATACGATGATCCACAGAATTTTAGAGCCACTTGTTCGAGGAAGCTTAATCGCTTCGCATTTACCTTTTGCTCGTGATACAGCTCTCGTTGTAATTCCAGCATCTTCCATTTATAATGATGAATGTCGTTTATCTTTTCTTTGATAGATGGCGATACGAAAAATAAAGAGCATTTATCTCTTTTACAGAGAAGAGTATAGCCGGTGCGAGTGGACGGTGGAACAATCGGAACGGGCTCGTAAATGGGGTCTGGTGTTGGAAGATTCACCGAGTCCGAGCTAATTGATGTATTGGAGAGTGAAGATGAATCCGACTTGTTTTGAGAAGACATTATAGAGATTGAAGAACTTGTAAAAAAAACTGAGGATTTTCTTTTCATTGAATAAAAGTTGGTGAGAAAATTATGATAATAATCATGAATTTATATAGAGAGGATGAGTAAAAATAGATAATATGTGTGTTTGCTATCTTCTTGAAAGTTAAAGCCGGTTATTTAAAAGAAAAAATAACTAACAATCCTGAAGAATAAATGGTTGAACATGAATGGTTAGGAACAAAAGACAAAAAAATTGAGCATAGTAAAAAAAAATTGAACAAGAAGAAGGATTGAGAAAGATAGAGTAGTAGTTTGGAAGAGCATCAACTTGTCATGCTAGAGATCATGATTTTAGGTGTCAAAATACATAATTTTTTTTAGAGTAAATTTTAGTTTTGAAAATATACAAAAATTATAAATCTTTTAAAGACATAATTACTAATTCTCTTCTACGTTTAATAAAAATATTTTCATTCCAAGGTTTTGTAAATATATCAGCCAGTTGATTTTCAGAGGATACAGATTCCAATCCGACTAAACCCTTTTCAATATTATCACAAAGAAAATGATGACATATGTCAATATGTTTATTTCGTGTGCGATTTACAAGATTTTTAGATAAGTTTATAGCACTTGTATTATCACAGAAAATAGTAGATTTAGATAAATTTATCCCAAAATCTTGAAGTGTTTGTTGCATGCAAATGACTTGAGTACATGCTAAAGTAGCATAAATGTATTCTGCCTCACAAGTCGAAAGTGAAACACAATTTTGTTTCTTGTTAAACCAAGAGACAAAGCATTGTTCAATGAAGTGCCAAGTCCCACTAGTACTTTTTCGATCCGTCCGACATCCTCCAAAGTCAGCGTCACTATATGAAACTAACTCGAAAGGACATTCTTTTGGATAGAAAAGTCCAAAATCTTTGATTTTGCATAGATAACGCAAAATTCCTTTCACTACTCTCATATGTGATTATTTAGGATTTGCTTGAAATGAAGAACATAAACAAACGCTCATCATTATGTCAGGTCTACTGGCTATTAGAAAAAGTAATGATCCAATTATGCTTCAATATAATTTTTGGTTGACACTTTTGCCATCTTCATCTCTATCGAGATGTATTGTTGTACTCAGTGGAATTGGTTTAGCAGAAATATTATCCATACCAAGGCATTTAATTAGATTATTACAATATTTTTCTTGATTAATAAAAATTCCATTTTCTAATTGTTTAATCTGTAAACCAAGAAAATATGATAATTCTCCCATATGTGGCATTTCAAATTCTTTGGTCATTATTTAGAAAATTTCTAACATAATTTTTCATTTATAGAACCAAAAATAATATCATCTACATAAATTTGAATAATTAAAATATCCTTTTTTGTTCTTTTAATAAAAGGAGTTTAATCAAACTTCCTAATTTCAAATCCAGAATCTATTAGATAGCTTTAAAGATGTTCATACCAAGCATAGGGTGCTTGTTTTGGACTGTATAAGGCTTTCTTAAGTTTATAGATGTGGTCTGGAAATTTTTCATGTATGAATATAGGAGGTTGTTCAGCAAAAATATTTTCTTTTATGTAACCATTTAAAAAAACACTTAACATCCATTTGATAAAGTTTGAAATTATGAAAACATGCAAAGGCCAGTAAGATTTGTATTGCTTTGAGTCGTGCAACTGGAGCAAACGTATCTTCGTAGTCAATTCCTTCTTCTTGATTATATCCTTGTGCAACTAATCTAGCTTTATTCCTAGTTATATTACCTTGTTTATCTGCTTTATTTTTGAAGACTCATTTAGTACCAATGACTATTAAATCACTTGGTCTAGGAACTAGTTTCCAAACTTTGTTTTGTTTGAATTGGTTTAGCACTTCTTGCATAGCTATAATCCAGTAGTCATTAGTAGAGGCTTCTTTTACATTTTTAGGTTCAATGTTGGATTGAAATGCTACATGACCCATTTATTAAGTTGATTTCTAGTTCTAACATGTGAATCAATTTCTCTTATGACATTTTCTACAGGGTGATCTCGTAAAATCCTAGGAGAAGATCTTAATTCATTATCATTATGAACAATGTTTTCATCCACTTCAAAAGTATGAACAATGTTTCATTTTCTTCAAAATTATTTTGAGTAACTGTATTGGTGACCATCTTAGAGATTATTTCATCATCCTCAAATTTTTTATTAAATTTTAAATTTTCGTCGAATGAAACATGAAGTTTTTCTTTGATTGTTTTTGTTCTTTTATTGAAAATTCGATATGCTTTACTTCGTCTCGAATACCGTACCATCGGATCTTCGATCAAATTTTCCAAGCTGATCTTTTGTGTTTAAAATAAAACAATTTGAACCAAAAATTTTAAAATAAGAAATGTTCGGTTTTCTTTGATGAAAAAGTTCATATGAAGTGTGTTTTGTTAAAGGTCGGATTGAAACATGATAAAGAACATATCAAGCAGTTGCTACTGCTTCTGCTTAGAAATGTTTTTTGTAATGCGCTTCCTTTTAATATGTACATTCTTGTAACGTTCTATTTTTCCTTTCAACCACTCCATTTTGTTGTAGTGTTTTAGGAAAAGAAAAATTATGATAAATTCCCTTTTTATTACAAAAGTGTTCAAAAGCTTCATTTTCAAATTCACCTCCATGATCACTTATTATATTTTTTATTTTTGAATTTTTGAGATTTTGAATTCTTTTTGCAAAGATCTTGAAATTTTCAAATGTATCACCTTTAATTTTCATAAAAATAGTCCAAGTATATCTTGAGAAATCATCTACTATAACTAACACATATTTATTATGGTTTATAAATTGAACTTGAGTTGGACCAAAGAGATCCAAATGCAATAGTTCTAGTGGTTGTATAGTAGAAATATTTTTCTAGGATTTAAAAGATGATTTTGATAATTTACCTAATTGACAAGCATCACAAATATTGTTTACTCTAAAATTCGTTTTTGGTAAACCTTTTACTAAATTTTTTTTATATAATTTATTTATAGCTTTGAAATTGATATGACAAAATTTTTTATGCCATAACTAGGGATCATTTTCTTTGGCTATTATTTATGTTGTAATTTATATTCATATTCAAAATATAAATATTTTTATCTCTAACACCTTCAAAAATAAGATTTTTATTTTGATAAAAAATGCTACACTTATTTTCAGAAAAAGAAATATTGAATCCTCTTCCACACAATTGGCTAATACTAAGTAAATTATGCTTCAGTTTTTTATCTAATAAAACATCTGTAATAAGTGGCAAAATAGATATACCATTATTGCTCACATCACATTTGCCGATGACATATCCTTTAGAATTATCTCCAAATGTGACTGAACCTTCATCTAAGTAGATAATATTCATTAGCATTCCTTTGTTTCTTGTAATATGTTTTGAGCAACCACTTCCTAGTATCCATTTTCCTCTCTTTTTAAGCGGTACCTACAAGAATACAGAATTAACATTAGTACCCACCATTTTATTTTGGGTCCTAAAAGTTAGATTGTAGGAAGCCAAACCCAAAAGGGTTCATAATTCCTTTTGAAGATTTTTATGAACAGTTTTTATAAAAGATTTTATATGCTTATTTCCAATCAAAAAGTTATTTGTTTTAGGAACCTAAATTTTAATTGATTTAGTAAAATTTGAAACTTATGAACTATGTTTCTCAACTTTATTATTCCTTTTATATGAATAATTCTTTTTCTTTGGAATAATTTTAGAAGATTGCTTATATCCTAGTCCTTTTTTATTTGAAGCAGTTTGACGCAGCGGATAATACGAAAACAATGAAATCGATGAAATGTAGCAATCAGTGGATTGATGAATACCAAAAGGCCCAAATTCGTTGATCCGAAGATATCGAATTCTAGCTATCTCTAACACGTTGATCGCGCACGATACCGTGAAAGAAGATCTTCAATTCTTCAAACGTTGATCAAGCGCACTTGATTCCGTGAATCGGCTTCAACAATCGTTGATTCGAGCGCACTCGAATAACCGAAAGTGGAGATAGGAGATTACACTCAACTACCAATTTAAGATGAAAGCACACAGCAATCAACAAGAAATTTTATTCAAAAATCAACCAAGTTACAAATGACAACACACATCCCCTATTTATAACTTTTCACAACCAGCTCCTTAAGTCGTTGCCGACTTATGCCCCATGGTACACGACTCACGACTCAACAATTATTAGCGACTTAACAACCCCTCATAACACTACATACCAATACTCATATACACCACATACGACTTAGATAAGGTCGTGACCGACCTAATGACATCACGATACCTACCAACTCAACTTAAGTCGGCAGCGACTTAACTCACGCGGCTTTACAACACAATGCCGACTCAATAACATACCGACCTACAGTTTACAATGACCCAATACAATGACTCAAAGCTTCACCGACTCAGCACTTTACATCACTCAGGTCGTATACGACCTAATTACATACAACATAAGAACAAATAACAAACGACTTAATCCTACAACGACTTATCATTCTTCGGCACAAAGATCAGCGGTTTAGCATAGGTCGTTAAATCGTACGCGACTTATCATGGGTCGTTAAGTCGTACGCGACTTATCTTAGGTCGTGAATTCCCTATCCACTTGCTTGTCAGGTCGTAGCCGATCCAAGCCCTTATCCCTTTCTCTCCCTTTGCTCCTATGGCTATAAGTCGTGAACGAATCATAGTACTCGAACGACTTAAGCCCAATGAACCCTTAGGTCGTGCTGCACCATCCATCCCGGGTTGAGAAAAATTCATCCTCGAATTTGTTAATTCTTCCGCATCAGATTGTTCATCTCCATAGTATGGCACAAGATGCTTAACATTGAACACGTCAGAAGTGTATACATCCTCCGGCAGCTTCAACTTATAAGCATTTTCGTTAATCCGTTTCACAATTTCGACAGGACCAATTTTTCTGGTTTTCAACTTGTTATAAGTGCCCACTGGAAAACGATCCTTTATTAACACAGCATACACCAAATCACCTTCATTAAATCCAAAATTTCTTCGTTTCAAATCTGCAAATTTCTTATATTTTTCATTTGACTTTTCCAATCGTTCCTGAACGATCTTATGACATTCCTTCAATCCTTCAACAAAATCAACAGCTCGTCTAACTGTCCCCTTCGGTTGTGGCACTACTGCTAAGTCCAATGGTCCCCTCGGTAGATTTGAATATACAATCTGAAATGGACTGAATTCCGTACTACGATTCACTGCATGATTATGTGCAAATTCTGCCTGGCATAACTTCATGTCCCAACTCTTCAGATTATCTTTCACAAGACATCGTAATAAATTTCCCAACGATCTGTTAACAACTTCCGTCTGTCCATCTGTTTGCGGATGATAAGTGCTGCTAAATTTCAACTTCGTTCCCACCATCTTCCACAAACTAAGCCAAAAATAGCTCAAAAATCTAGTATCCCGATCAGAAACAATAGATTCTGGTAACCCATGTAATCGATACACCTCCTTAAAGAATCATTGTGCCACTCGGACTGCATCCGCTGTCTTCTTGCAGGCAATAAAATGTGCCATCTTCGAAAATCTATCCACCATAACAAATATAGAATCATTTCCCCTTTGAGTTCTAGGCAAACCCAAAACGAAATCCATGCTGACATCAACCCACGGTTTAGTTGGTACAGGTAACGGCATATACAATCCTGCATTTGTCGCTGTTCCCTTCGAAACCTGACATATATGACATCTTTTTACGAACCTCTCTGCCTCTTTCCTCATCGATGGCCAAAAGTAAGATTGAGAAATCAAGTGCAAGGTACGATCACGGCCCACATGTCCTTCCTCGTGCAATTCCTTGATAATCTTCATTCTCAAACTGCTCTCTGGAATACATAACTGATTTCCTTTAAACAGAAAACCATCAACCAACACAAATTCATCAATACATCCTCCCTTGACTTTCTCAACAAATTTCACAAAGTAAGGATCTTCTTGAATCAGCTCTGGCAATAATTCAAACCCTGTCACTTCAACTTTCATTGTAGTCAACAAATGACTCCTCCTACTCAAAGCATCAGCCACACGATTTGTTACCCTAGATTTGTGCTTCACGACAAAGGTAAATTGCTGTAAATATGCAATCCACGATGCATGCCTCGCTGAAATCTTATCCTGCCCTTGTAAATGCTTCAAAGCTTCATGGTCTGTGTAAAGAACAAACTCTTTCTGAAATAGATAATGCCTCCAATGTTTAACAGCTTGCACAACAGCATAAAACTCAACATCGTAGGTATTGTATCTCATCTTTGCCCCTGATAGCTTTTCACTGAAATAAGCAACTGGCTTCCCACTCTGACTCAACACTCCTCCAATCCCAACCTTTGATGCATCAGTGTGTAGCTCAAACAACAACTGAAAATCTAGTAATACAAGAATTGGTGCTGTCGTCAAAAGTTCTTTGGTTCGTTCAAAGGCAACCCCTGCTTCCTTCGACCAAGAAAACTGCTTCCCTTTCATACAATCAGTAACCGGTGCCATCACGCTACTGAAGTGAGGAATAAACCTTCGGTAGAATGATGCCAATCCATGAAAACTTCTAACTTCAGTGATAGTTCTCGGCTGTGGCCAATTTCTAATAGCTTCAACTTTACTCTGGTCCACTTGGATTCCCTTCTCAGATACAACATATCCCAAAAATAATACACTTCGAGTCATGAACACACATTTCTTCGTAGCTGCATAAAATTGTTCCTCACAAAGAATAATTAACACCTTTCTCAAATGCTTTTCATGCTCCTCTGTGCTCGCACTATAAATCAGAATATCATCAAAGTAAACTACAACAAACTTCCCAATGTATGGCCTAAAGATTTGATTCATTACTCGCATAAATGTACTAGGTGCATTCGATAGACCAAACGGCATAACCAACCATTCATACAATCCTTCCCTTGTCTTGAACGCGGTCTTTCATTCGTCTCCCGGTCTAATTCGAATCTGATGATATCCACTCTTCAAATCAATCTTCGAAAAGATAGTAGCCCCACTCAACTGATCTAGCAAGTCATCCAACCTTGGCATAGGACATCTGTAGCGAACAGTAATCTTGTTCAAAGCTCTACTATCGGTACACATTCTCCATGTTCCATCCTTCTTCGGCACCAACAATGCTGGTACTGCACAAGGACTCAAGCTTTCCTGAACACGTCCCTGCTCTAATAACTCTTCCACTTGCCTTCGTAACTCCTCATGTTCCTTCGGACTCATTCGATAATGTGGTCTATGCGGTAATACTGCTCCCGGGACAAGATCGATTTGATGTTGAATGTCCCTCAGTGGCGGTAACTCCTTTGGCAACTCTTCTGGAAATACGTATTCAAATTCTTTCAAAACTAGCTTTGCTTCTTCTGGAATTTCAACCTCTTCATGACTCTCTCGTCCAATCAACAAATAGACTTCAGGTTCATCTTCAACTTGCTTAACAAACTCCTTCAAAGATAGCAAAGTTTTCAATTCTTCGATCTCTTCTAGCTTGCTTTCCTTCTGTTGCTGCTTCTTAGGAACTAAAGTAATCTTAGTACCTTCGAACATGAAACTATAGCTATTAGCACGACCATCATGTTGTACTGCTCTATCAAACTGCCATGGTCTGCCCAACAACAGATGACACACATCCATGTCTACAACGTCACACCAAATTTCGTCTTTGTACTTCTTCCCAATAGAAAAATTCACACAAGCCCTTCGACACACCTTCACTTCACCTCCCTTCCTTAACCACGCTAGCTTGTATGGTTTAGGATGCTTCTCAGTTTTCAAGTTCAACTTTCTTACTGCTTCTGTCGAGATAATATTATCACAGCTTCCAGCATCAATAACGAACTTGCAAACTTTCCCTAGAATAGTGCATGTCGACTGAAAAATATTGCTTCTCAACCAACTAGAATCCTCTTCTTGCTTTGGTGTAAGACATGACCTCCTCATCATAAGATTACAACCTTCATCTCCAGACAATTCTTCTTCCTCCTCAACATAAGGTGCATTTAAACATTCCGCCTCCTCACCATCATTCTCAATCTCAGCAACCATTGCTCTCTTCTTCGGCTTCGGACATTCATTGCTTTTGTGACCCAACTCCTGACAATTATAACATTTGAAACCGCTGCTAACCTTCGCCTTCTCAGTCTCCTTCACCACTGGTTTTGTAACAGGTTTAGGAACATTAGAACTTCCACTAACACCCTTCGCTTGATTATTGGAATTAGTAAACACACCACCTCCACGCCTTCCCTACTTCTCCCAAGCCAACGCTTTCTGATGTGCCTCTGCTATTGATCTAGGATCAAACATATTAACCATATCCTGGATCTGCATTCTCAATCCCCCAATGAATCTAGCAGTTAGTTGTTCTTCCGTTTCCATAATATCATTCCTGGCAATGAGTTGGAAAAATTCATCAGCATAATCACTAACAGACTTCGTCCCTTGCCTCAGATTATGCAATCTCTGGTACATGAGTGATTGATAGTTGTAAGGTAAAAATGTAGCTCTCATCAACTTCTTCATCTTCTTCCATGATTCAATCTTTGACTTTCCCATTCTCTCCCTTGTAAGTTTAGTTTGCTGCCACCATGCCAAAGCTCTCCCCCTCAACCTAGTAGCAACCAACTTCACTCGACGATTCTCCGGAACTTCCTTGAAATCAAAGATCTCTTCAACATTAGACAACCAATCAAGAAATTCTTCAGCTACCATTCCACCCTTGAACTCTGGAATTTCCATCTTCATACCTGATTCCCATCGACGATCTTCATCCACATCCTGATATGAATTTCGAACTTGGTCTCGATCTCGATAATGAATGCTAGCTCTATCACCCTCTTCATCAAAATCAAAAGTACGCCTACATCGATCTCGACCATTATCATCCCTTCGTTCATGCATGCTTCTTCGACTATATCTCTCTTCATCTCTATACGCCTCATTGTCAAATTCACGTTGACTTCTTCTCTCTTCATGTCCATAGTCTTGATGATCTCTCCGTGATGAAATTGATGTTTCTCTTCTATCTCTAAAAGAATGCGGTGATACCCTCCTCGCTTCCGTAACCGATGGCGAAACTCGGTTTCCTCCATGGTTCGAGTTTGGTGATCTCCTCCTTTGAGTTTGATTTAAATCATTCATCAACTTCACTAATTTTCCAATGCCTTCATCAAATTTCTCATTAATACGTTGTTCCATAAGCTCGGCTTCTTCTCTTCTGTACAAAGCTTCAACATTTTTATGACGATTAGCTCTTCTAGGCGGCATGATTGAAAACTTCTCAAAAACTTCAAACTTCACAAGTTTCACAAATTTCAACTCACGGCTCAAACACTTGTCTCGGCTTGAACTCACGGCTTAACCCCTTAACTCGGCAACAAGTTGACTCGGCCTCCACCTCAACAAAATGTGCTTCAACACAACTATGCTCGGCCTTCAAACGCTTCACGGCTTAATTTGGCTCGCAACTTCAAAAATTTGGCGCACAAAGATCTCGCGACACAACTCAAACACACTTCCAAGTTTAGATCCAAAATGAAATGGATCAAAATCTTCAAACTCGTTGCAACTTCAAGATGAACACGATAAACTTCAACTTCAAACCTCAACTTCAAAAATTGGCTCCAAGTCTCGGCTTAGCTATGATTGGCTAAGTCTAGCTCTGATACCAAACTGACGCAGCGGATAATACGAAAACAATGAAATCGATGAAATGTAGCAATCGGTGGATTGATGAATACCAAAAGGCCCAAATTCGTTGATCCGAAGATACCGAATTCTAGCTATCTCTAACACGTTGATCGCGCACGATACCGTGAAAGAAGATCTTCAATTCTTCAAACGTTGATCAAGCGCACTTGATTCCGCGAATCGGCTTCAACAATCGTTGATTCGAGCGCACTCGAATAACCGAAAGTGGAGATAGGAGATTACACTCAACTACCAATTTAAGATGAAAGCACACAGCAATCAACAAGAAATTTTATTCAAAAATCAACCAAGTTACAAATGACAACACACATCCCCTATTTATAGCTTTTCACAACCGGCTCCTTAAGTCGTTGCCGACTTATGCCCCATGGTACATGACTCACGACTCAACAATTATTAGCGACTTAAAAACCCCTCATAACACTACATACCAGTACTCATATATACCACATACGACTTAGATAAGGTCGTGACCGACCTAATGACATCACGATACCTACCGACTCAACTTAAGTCGGCAGCGACTTAACTCACGCGGCTTTACAACACAATGCTGACTCAACAACATACCAACCTACAGTTTACAATGACCCAATACAATGACTCAAAGCTTCACCGACTCAGCACTTTACATCACTCAGGTCGTATACGACCTAATTACATACGACATAAGAACAAATAACAAATGACTTAATCCTACAACGACTTATCATTCTTCGGCACAAAGATCAGCGGTTTAGCATAGGTCGTTAAGTCGTACGCGACTTATCATGGGTCGTTAAGTCGTACGTGACTTATCTTAGGTCGTGAATTCCCTGTCCACTTGCTTGTCAGGTCGTAGCCGATCCAAGCCCTTATCCCTTGCTCTCCCTTAGCTCCTATGGTTATAAGTCGTGAACGACTCATAGTACTCGAACGACTTAAGCCCAATGAACCCTTAGGTCGTGCTGCACCACAGTTTAAGATATAATTTTGGAAAGATTTTCTCTACCTTTATTAAAGTTAGAGACATTCTTGGTAATATCGTCTAACTTTGTTTTAAGGCTAGAGTTGTCTAGTTCTAAAATCTAGACATTTGCTTTAAGATCATGATTATCAATTAATAGAGCATTATCTTTTCTTTCTGTGTTTCTATCTCTTGACTTAACATAGAGAGTTGTGATGTCATATTAGAACAAGATTCTTGAGTAACCTCAAATTTTTCTTCTAAGATTTGATTCTCATCTCTTAGCATATCTACTTCGATTTCAGTTATATTCAGATTTTCAAAAGATTCGTTATGTTTTCTTTTGATGTCTTTTAGATTATCAAGTAATTTTGAGTTTATTTCTAATAGATTCTTTAAAAGTTAGATCACTTACCTCGTCTTTTGTGGCCATAAAACATACATTAGCTTATTCCGTATCACTATCTGAGTCACTATCTGATGATGAAGATGATTCTGAATCATCCCAAGTGACAGAGAAAGCTTTCTTCTTGAATCTGTCTTTCTTGTGCTTACGTTTGTCTTACTTTTTCGCAGGATAGTCTTTCTTGATGTGGCTTTTCTTATGACATTTATAACATTCTAGGGCAGACGATGATGGTTTGCTGGGGTCGTTATTATTGCTGAAGCGATTCTTGTTAATTCTGCAGTTGTTGCTCTTTCTATGTTACAAAAACTTTTTGAAATTTTTAGCAATGAACGCTATGTCTTCTTCATCTGAATCTGATTCGTCCTTTTCTGCCTGGAATGCTATATTCTTCTTATCTTAAGCCTGCAATCGTTTTTCCTGGAGATTAACTTCATGAGAAGTTAGATTTCTTATTAACTCCATCGATTTTGTGTCAAAATGTCATTAGCTTCTTTGATTGCTAATACTTTTCATTCCCATTCATTCGTTAGTGAGTTGAGGATTTTTGAAACAATATCAAATTCTATATAAGTTTCTCCTAACACTATCAAAGAATGATATACATCTTGAAATCTAGAGTACATTTCATTTATAGTTTCATCTTGCTTCATTTTAAAATTTTGGAACTAATTTTTTAGCATAGAAATTCTACTCCTTTTTACTTTGTAAGTACATTCATGTGTAATTCTAAGAGTACGCCAAATTTCATGAGCATTTTTACACATGCTTATTCTATTAAAATAAATTTTTTCTAATGCATAATATAACTTACTCATAGCTTTAGCATTTGCAGTAGCATCCAACCATGATGAATATTCGATAGTAGGCATAGTATATTCAGACTGCACAATGTTCCAGGTTTAATAACTGTTTGCTTGTATATAGATTCTCATTCTAGTAGACCAGTAGGTATAGTTTATTCCATTAAATAGATGTAGTCATAGTAGATTGACCTTCTAGAAAGGAAGTGTTAGTTACAGTGCTGGTGTTGTTTTCCATATTTTAAAAATCAGATAACTATCTTATGATTATATGATGTCCTTGCTCTGATACCAAATGAAAGTGTCTGTGTTATAAGATCGAGTAATAGGGAATATAATAATTAACTAGTGTAGAAAATAATAGCAGTAAAGTAAAATGACACCAGGAATTTTTATGCTTGTTCGAACTCCCGTTCTATGTCCAGTCCCAGACTCCTTCTGGAATTAAAGCTAGCAACCCTCACTTAACCCAAAGGAATAGGTAATACACCGCCCAAGCAACTAAACAGGACTCGATCTCCTGAGCAACAGAAGAGGATTGACTGCCTGAGCAACCGAACATGACTTTCTTACAAACTAGATTAACTAGACTTTGTATGTTCTGAATAACATGGATTTGTCACTTGTAGTACACCTTTCCTATAGTTCCTTAAGATTTATGTGTATAATTTTGTGTGTATGGAGATTAGGAAGATTAATATTGCTTGAAGAACATAGAAGTGAATTGGTAAGCAATGATCGTATGAGAATTTATGAATAATGAACTCAAGATTGCAAAGCATTATAGATCAAGAGAGATTAGAAAATTAGGTTATTTGATCAATGTTTCTTAAGATTTTATATAGTGTATGAAGAGTTATGGCTTCTGGTAATAGGTATCTGTTAATAGCTAAGAGATGCATCCATCCACGAAGAAGATAACTCTTGATCAAAACAAGTGTCTATTCAAAAAGTTGACAATTGGAGTTTTCAGTCGACTAGACATGCTTGGTCAGTCAACTAATTCAAAACGTGCACAAAAATTTGCACAGACTCAGTCGACTAACCTTATGTGTTCAGTCGACTGGTCAGTGGTTTTACAAACATTTTTATACACCCTCAGTCGACTGTTTATAAAAGGTCAGTTGACTGAGTGCTATTATTTCTGTGCAATAAAACTATTTGTGTGTGTACATGAAATATATAAAACAAATGCAAGTTTTATACGATTTTGTGAGTGATGAACCTTGAGGAAAGATTTTAACAAAGCTCTAAACTCGAATCTATATATACTGATTGACTCTAGCTGAGATATATAACAGGACGAACCAATATTTTGAGTTGATAAGTCCTGATGTTGTCGTAGTCATAGATTCGTGAATTATTGTATCTTATCAGCGTTCAAAACCTATGATTCAACAGCACCGAGCATGGTTTTTCAAGTATATGAAGCATTATTGTCCATAGTAGCAATCCAAAAATTGACATAATTATAGTACTTATCATGCATCCACTTGGCCCAAAGAGAAACACCTTGAATATATTTCCATAAAAGTTTTGCAGCAACTACTTTGGCAACTTCATCAATTTTCCTTATTCCTAGACCCCCTTCACTTTTTGTTTTACAAACATCTTCCCAACTCATTTTATGAGCTTTAGATTTCCATAAAAAATTTGCACATAATGAGTTGATTTTCTGAGTAATTGTCACAAGGAATTGAGTGAATTGTAGCTAAAATTGAATATCTGGATATACGACTGTTTTAATTAGTTCTGCTCTTCCACTTATATTGAGCAACTTATATGCCAATGACTGAATTTTTATTAATTTGTCTACCAACCATCCAAAGTCCCTTGCCTTTAATCTGCCATTAGAATAAGGTATGCCTAGATACCTAATTGGTAGATTTCTAGCATGGATTTTAAGAATATCAGCAATTTGATGTTTGTAACTTGCACCTTTACTGAAAAACAAAGTTGATTTATTTGGATTTAAGTCAAGACCAGTAAATTTCCTTAGGTCTTGAAAAATTTGCTGTATGCTTTTGGCATTCTCAATGGTAGCTTAACCAAGACTATAATATCATCTTCATATAACAAATGGGTAATCATTGGTTCAGTTTAGTATATTGGGGTAATATTACCTTTCAAGTATTCCATATCTAAGTTTATGGTAAGGAAATCCATATCAATAGTAAATAAATATGGCAAGAGAGGGTCCCAATGTCTTAATCCTCTCGAGCTGTCAATGAATCCAAAGTGGCAGCATCATTTAAAACTGAAAACGAAGGAGTAGAATGCATTCATATACGAGATCAGCAAATAATCGTGGAAAACCCATAGGCATCATCATATGATGAATAAATTCTCTACTTATTTTGTCATGCGCTTTATACAAATAAATTTTTAGGCATAGATTGTTAGAATTTTTCCTATTGAATCCTCTAACCATTTCATTTGCTAGTAGGGAATTCTCAAAAATAACTCTACCAGGAATGAAAGCATACTGGTTATATGAGATAAGATCATTCATATAATCTTTCATTCAATTACAAAGAAGGTTTGCTAAAAATTTATATGAAACATTACATAGAGAAATTCATCTAAAATTAGTCTAATCAACCGCTTCAGGTTTTTTTGGTATGAGATAGATAAATGTGTGATTGATTTCTCTAATAATTTTTCTTGATTGGAGAATACCATTCATTGCATTTCAGATATCATAATTAATTTGCTCCCAATGGACTCTGTAAAATTTTGAGTTAAGACCATCTGGTCCAGGGGAGCTATTATCATCTGGAAAATGGCTGCTTTAATTTCCTCTAGTTGAAATGGTTTGCACAAATTATTTCTTGCATTATCTGATAGGATTTTCTTGCATGTTATGCATGGAAATTGAAATGTAGCTTGTGATGATAAGAACATATCCAAAAAGTAATTAATAGCTTCATGAGCAATTTTTTCTAATGCCAATGACCATGAACCATTATCATAAAGAATGAAATTACTCCTTCGTTTAGGTTTGAGAACATTGATTTTTTGAAAAAGAATTCAGTCGGTTTATCGCCTTTAATAAGCCAATTAATTTTCATTTTTTTCTCATCTTCAACTACAATTTTCCATGTGATGGAGTGAATCTATTCATAATTTGATGTATATTGCTCCATTAGACTACCTTTTAAAGGATTCCGAATTAACAGATTATAAATCTCATTAGCCTCATCCTTTAATTTAGCAACCATTATATATATGTTGCTTTTATTTTTTGCCCATTTCTTTAATGCAACCCTAACATATTTCAGTTTGCATAAGAGCATGTGAAGAGGGTTGCTAGAGAATTCTTCCATCAGAGCATCATGAAGGGAAGAACGACAACCCAATTGTAGATTCCAAGAGTTATTATACTTGAAAGGTACTCGAATTCTCTTTTTATTATGTAATATAAGTTTGTCCATTATAGGAGTATGATCGCTCAAAGAGCGATTACCATAATTAATTCCAAAGTGGTCAAATTTTTCCAACCATAAATTGTTAAGAAAACATGGTCTATCTTACTATTAATAGAGAACATGTTACCTCCTCTCCATGTAAAGTAATTTCCTGAGAAATCTGGCTCCACCAATTTAGAAAAAGAAATGTAGTCTATAAAGTCTTGATAACCCGTCAAATTAAAGAGACCATTATTCAGTCTATCATTAGGAGAGAAAATAGCATTGAAACTACCCACCACAATCCATGGTAGATTAATATACTTAATTGTTCTGAAATATACTGCCATAACTCTTTATGCTTCGGATCTTCATTGAATGCATACACTGTGGTGCACAAAACACTAATACCATTTACATTATGTAAAATACAAGAAATGTATTGGTCATTAGTATGTAGTATGTCATTGGAACATTGAGTAGAGTCCCATATGATTAAGATACGACTTTTCTGATCATTAGTTATGTTATGAGAAAATTTTCAGTTATTGGTAACTTTGGTCATAAATATATCGATATTATCTAGAGATAGCTTATTTTCAAGTATTCCAATAAAGGAAAATCTAGTACTATTCAAAATTTGCAACATATCCATCTAAGTAGTGCATTCATACCCCTGATGTTTCAAAAGAGTTCCTCCATCTATTGGCTATTTTCAGGGTTGCTACCGCCTTCAGGGGAAGAAGTTATCCCTAATATCTTAGCTCTGTTAGTTTTTTTGCTTTTGTCATTCAACTGATTGACTAAACAGGCCTATGTAGGATTTGCAATCACATCAGGGTTAGCGGTGACCTTAAATTCTAAAGGAACTTCCTCTGTTCTAAATTTTTGAGTTGCTCTATATTAAGAGCTATGCAGAGAATCTGGATTCTGCTCAATAGAAGCCAAACTCGAAAATGGATCCGGAGATGCTTCAAACATTGCAACTGGGTCGCTATAAGTCTCCTTAGTATAGATATTTGGTGGTTGTAAAGTCGTGTCAGTTTCTTTAGTAATAGAATTCTGGAGCAAATTTGTATTAATAGTCAAAGTCGGAATACTCGACTGGATATTTTGGAATAAGAAGAATTTTATTTAGAAATAATGTTGCTGTCACCACTTATACTGATGTTGTGAGTATTTTCCTATTCTGGCGTGAATGAGTTCAATTGAGCATCATGGCTTTTGAATTGCTTACCATATTAGTTTCCATGTTGATATAAATATTCATGTCCGAATTATCTTTCGATGGTTTTCGAGTAGTCGCTTTAGGCATCCAAACTTTATTAAACTGACAATGATTTTTTGTATGTCCAAAGCTTGAGCAATTCGAGCAAGTAGATGGTTTCCATTCATACGATACTTCTTTCCAAATAATTTAGTCCTTTTAAGTTAAAATAGGGACTTTATTCGCAAACTTAAAAGAGTTATTAATTTCAATTAGCACTCTATCATAAGCAATTTTTATAATACATTAAGTGAATTTATCTAATTTGATGGGGGATCCAAGCACTGAGGCAATACGACTAATCCCCTCTTTCATCCAGTAGTCAAGAGGGACGTTGGGGAAACAAATCCAAATCGGAATGGAATGAAGAAATTCTTTGTTGAGTTGCATTCTTAGAGACCACCTCTTCATTATCATCAATTTTTTTATTGTAGTAGTAGGGTCCTCCTTCTAAAACTTTATTAGAGTCTTGTTTTTTGTTAAGTTTAATCACATAAAATCCATTTTCCATAGAGTAAATAGAAATTCGTCATTTGTTAAGGGTAATAAGGCTTAATACCAACCACATAAACCATAATGGCATTATCCCACTGTTTTCAAGTATCTTGAGCAACCTCAACAAACATTTTGGCACATTCCATAGAACTAAATTCACGAGGATGGTAGAATTTTAACGGGATAGGCACCGAAATATTATTGTCCATGACATCTTCGTTCCATGTCCAGCTAGATGAAGTGGAAAATTTCCATCTGTTGGCAGCAAATTTGTTAAAAGATTGAGTGGGGTGATAAGCATTACCGTTGGTTCTAACCGAGTTTTGATGAATGTTTTGCTGTGAAGGCATTCTTAAATTTTTATGATGTAAGTCAGTAGGTGTGGGATTAGAGGATCGACTTTGATAAGTATATTTAGATTGATGTTTTAATTTACGGGAAACAACTGGAATGAATCTATCATCAGAATCAACTACAGGGATAGAAGGTGGTAATGGGGAAAATCCTGGTGGAGGATCTAGGAGTCGAGGAGGCGGGGGTGGGGAGGCCGGGAAAATACTATAGTTGGAGGAACACATCACGGCGACTGGGGGAAGGTTAACACGAGGCGGAAAGGGCGGGGCGACAACGGGGAAGTTAGCGGTAGAAGCTAAACAGGGAAGAGGCGAATTGCAGAAGCCAACGGCTGCGCCTTAGGGTTTCCGCAATTTTTTCTTAGAAAATACTAGGTATCAACATTATTAACACAAAAAGCTAGTATCTATTGTGTTCTGTTTTGGCATATGTCCGAAGCAAAACTCCTGGTGTTTAATTGAATTCAGCGCTTAATTTTGCTCAAGTGGTATGGTAGTCCATTTCAGATACGTCACTAAAGTGATTAAGTTGTACCCCATATGAAAATTCATAGCTGGTAAATTAATAGTACATAATTTTTCTTTCTTAGTACTTTAGCTTACATATTCTAATGAAATGTTTAGTATTGAATTTTTGAGGAGAAGATTGAATATGATTTAGTTTTATTATTAATATCTGATTAAATAAGCTTTTTGTATGCGATTATATATATAGCCTAATTCTATTAGCCGTTTTTATTTCTTAAATTATAATTCTATCAGCCCTTGCTTGTTTCCTAAATTACAATTTCCTGATAACGCGCTAAGTATAGGCTAAATAACAAGATAGCAGACAATTGTATAATGGATGCTAGCTTTTTATTTGTTTCTATTTGCAGCTTATAATAAAATATTCCGAGTCTATCATTTCTATTTCTTCACACTCCCCCTCAAGGGGGTTCGAAAAAAATTATAAAACCCAACTTGTCGAGTATGTTCAAATGGCTGGCTTTGTCGAGTGCTTCTATGAAAATAACTAATGGTTTCTCTTTGCTTATGACAAATGAAGTTTCTATTTTCCCCAGTTGCACTTTTCTTTAACAAAGTGACAGTTTACCTCTATGTTTTTTTCTCTCATAGAAAACTAGATTGGATGCAATATGTTGCGCAGCTTGATTATCACAGTACATTTGCATTGTTCTTGTATGTATATCTTCTTGTCATTGAGTAATTTCTTAATCCAGATAAGCTCATTTGCCGTAGATATCATAGCTCGATATTCTGCTTCTACACTTGATCTAGCCACAACATTTTGCTTTTTTGGTTTTCCAAATGACCTAGCACTACAAGAAAAGTAATTATTTGCTACACTATATGGTAGAATTTGTTACCAAAATGCAATTGCTGATTTTTCTCCTCCTCCCTTATCCAAACCAAAAATGCAACAAATATGAATTTCAGTTTCTGCAACTTACGACTCTTAATTTTTTCTGTTCCCACACTTTTCATTTCCACCGTTTTTATTTTCCATTTCCCTCTTCTCTCTTCTTTTTTCATAACCCTAATTCTTCTACCCAGTCTCTACTCCCACCCTATCTCTACCTTTGCTCATCTCGATGTTTGGCCTGTCTTAGCTTCCCCCACTATCACTGCCTTCATCCTCATCTACGTATTTGTTCATGTCTCTATCTCAACCTCCATATCCATCCTCAATAAGGAATTTTGCATTTTCTTTTTCAAGGTGTATCCCTATATGTTATATATTTGATTCCGTTATGAGTACATGTTTGGATCCATTAACTTGCATTATATTTATTTATTTTTTTCTCGCACTTTTGAAAGGTTACGGTTTTGAATTACATTTGTTTTCCCTTACGACTAACATATAATAATCTTGTCTCAGCCAGTTTTTAAAGGATGAGGCAACATAACGACTTTGGTGGTGATTCTCGTCTAAATTCAGCCAATTCTAAACGCGGTACCTTCTTGAACTTGTTATCTTTGCACTAGGTAGGTAGTAGCAAATTAATAGATGTCGAGCTTTACATCTGCTGTCTAGCATCCAAGATGGTTTATGAAGCGATTCACTTGATTTAGATATATCATGATGATGTGTGTTTTGTTGTGATACAAATTACTACATCATATAGTAGTCTCCACCAGTACCACAATAATATTATCACAATACCCCACTTATCTTCCTCCTTTTATAAATATGCATGTATATAGAATACAAGATATTTTAGGTTTTATGGTGATAATAATTGACAAATAAATGAGACCATGTGTCATAATCAAAGGTATTAATAAAAATGTATGACTGCCTATCTTTACTAACTGGTATAAATTCTTCTAATTTACATTCTTTACATTAGAGATTATTTAATTTGTGATATAATCTTTTAAGGGAAGGGGTACAATTTGTTGGACGTGGCATTAAAACAACACTACTGAACACACTTAAACCAACATTAACCTAGGTTGTTCTAAAAATGTAATTCATACACCCTTTAAAATCCATAATTAATTCATGGTTTTGTTAATATTCAAGTGCATAAAAAACTGAATTGGGAAGGAAGTGCACTTTCAAAGTTACAACCAGGTTCACTGATCTACGATGACTTATGCAATAAAAATGGCAGTAACTATCTTTGCGATAAAATTTTGAAACATTCAATTAATCTTAATAATCTGTATCCATATTCCATATGCATTTTCCAAGTTACTACTTTACCATTTTCATGTCTTGGTTTCATTTTCAGCGTCAAACTACAATTCAAAATTAAATCAAAGGTAACCTTGTACAAAATGGCGCAGTAATCTTGTATTAAATGGCGAAGTACAAAATGTTAGCTGTATCAGTAGTGCGGACCTATATTTGTCATATTCTATCTATCAGACATGTCTTATTTATTTATTTATTTTCTATTTTGCTCTATTTTTAAAATTCTGGCTTTTCTAGAAAAGCAGGATCCAAAAATGTGCTTGTTTAGATTTCAATATTTGTTAGAAGTGAAATTCTAAAAATAATACTTTTAATCTTTCTTTTTTTAATTTTTCATTTTATTTTTATTTTATATGTTGACATGGTTTATATCTGTATAATCTTTTTTTTTTTGTAACTATAAGTTAAACATTGAATTATATGATTTAATAGAGATTTAGAAAGATGTAAAAATAAATACAAATTTATTTTAGTTGAAATCTATGTTGATTACTAAATAAATATTTAGTTCATCTTTAAAATGTTAAAGGATAATTATACCAATTAGGCGTTGAATGTAAATAAAATATCAAGTTAGTGCTTTTTTTCTTACACCGTCCACTTAGACATAATACTATAATTGTATCTATTTAGATGCAGAGAACCAACAATATTATTTTGGTAGGAACATACCTTATTATGTTGGTATTTTTTTTTTTTTTGAAAAAGGTAAAAGGGCCCGGCCCAATATAAAGTAACAATCGGGTAAACTCACCCGAAGAAAAAACAAACAAGAATACAAACCCTAAAAAACACACGACAACGCCTCCAAACACAAAACAACAGAAACTCGAAAATGGCGACAAGCCAAAATCAACCCAAAAGCAGGACGATGAGAAAGAATACAGCCAAAATCAAGCAGATCTCAAGGAGGACGAAGATTCTTCTTATCCTTGCAGTACCTATCCAAAGGATGGAGCTCAATACTAGGGTTTCTCGCAAGATCTGAATTTGAATAGCCATTCTTCAGATTTGTAGTGCAATCAGCTGAATTGGTGCAACCACTAGCTTGAACTTTAATCTCTCTTCTCGCAGCAGTAGTACAGGCAGCTACATGAACTTTCGTAGAATGATGGTGATGAGAAGAACTGCTACTCTCGCCTTTACTCCAACAAGATAAGTGATAGACCTTGTTATTCAACAAACTCTTGTAGAAAATGGCTAATTTTTTGTTGTCATTAACTTTCGTATGATTTAAATCATCGATTGACAGCAAAGTAAGCTCTTTGGAAACGCAGCTGGGAGTGTGGTAATTCGACAGCTCTGCAACAGGTAGTAAGCCACTATTACTATTCATTAAATGCATTAAATTAGTGTAAAGATTGTTATTAACGTGTCTACTTCCCTTGCAGGTACTGTCCTTTGCATCTGCAGAATGGCCACCACCAGGAAGATAGTCCAGAGGCATGCCGCTTCTTATAAGCGAGAATTTAGCTTTGTCAGTATCATGTAAATGGCAGTGACAATCTTTTCGACTGCTATGAGGGATATACTTGGTGTATTTCCCATTAAGTAAGAGATCTTCAACATAATTCTCATAGTCAATAGAGTTATTCATATCAGATAGATCAGCATTCTTGTGATCTGACAGCTTGCTAGCTTTTTTGATGAGAATCTGAAATTCAGAAAGAATTCTGTTCCATATTTGAATACTGTCATTTTCTTTTTTGTTGTGAATTCTTTGATTTCTTTCTTTCCAAATATGATAGATGACAGTAGTAAGCATAATTGAAGCTCTTTTAAACTCTTTGGACTTGGGCTTAAAGCATTGCTGAATGTATTTTATGCTTTCACTAATGTTTTGAATTGGCAGATTTTGATTAAAACCCAGAGCATTTTTGGCAATAAACCAGATATGTTTTGAAAAGGCACAATCAAAAAAGAGATGGTCTGCATTTTCCATACCATTTTTGCATAAAATACATGTTTTGTCAATGTTCTTATTCCACTTTGAACATCTTTCAAGAGTTGGAAGTCTATTAAGGATGGCAAAGTAAGAACAGTGAGCCATTTTTGGGCAGTTAGATTTGCACCAAATTACTTTTCTCCAATAAACTTCAGTTTCTATACCTTTCACAAAGCTCCAAACTTTTTTAAAAGAAAAGGAACCTTTAGAACAGAGCTTCCAAACCCAAGTGTCTCTTTGAATATTATTATCAATAGTAACTTTCTCAATAGCATTTCTAAAAATATTAGCAGCTTGATGGGTATTTACATTCCAATTATGGTTGGAAATAATATTTTGAACTTTATCATTAGCACCACCAATAAGAAACAAATTATTCCACCCCAGTAGATCAATGAGGGACTTACCAAATATCCAGGGGTCAAACCATAAACTAGTTGAGTTGCCATCCTTAATCTTTCTTTCTACAAGATTTTTACCATTTTCTCTGCATTCTAATATGGTTTTCCAAGAGAATGAATGATAATTTGCAGCTTTAGCAGTCCAGAGATTTTTGTTTTTAAGATATTTGTTTCTCATCCATCTGGCCCACAAAGATTTACCATCTAAAAACTTCCAAAATAACTTGTATTTAGCAGCTTCCCTCAAGTCTTTGATGTTTCTGATGCCTAAACCCCCTGCCTTTTTAGTCATGCATACTTTCTCCCAAGCAATTTTGTGCTGTTTACCTTGCCATATAAAATTAGCACATAATTTCTCAATTTTTTGAATTGCCTTTGCTGGTAAATTATGAGCTTGAATCCAATATAAGACAATTGCAGTGATGACAGTGTGAGTAAGTTCTAGCCTGCCAGCTAGAGTTAGTAACTTGCTAGACCATCCTTCAAGCTTGCTTTGAATAATATCATATAATCTAGAACAGTCTCTATCATTCAGTTGATTTATACTTAGGGGAAGGCCAAGGTATTTAACTGGCAAATTTCCTTCTTTAAAATTGAGAATGCTTAAAATTTCTTCCCTGGAATTGCATCCTTTGCTGAAATATACTTTGCTTTTGCAATCATTGACTTTTAGCCCTGTAAATAGTTCTAGCTTTTTAAAAATAGCAGCAATAGCATTTGCATTTTTAATATCTGCAGCAACAAAAAGAAGCAAGTCATCAGCATATAAAAGATGAGTAATGGATGGCTTGATTCTGTTTATGGGTTTTATATTCCCCTTGTTTTGCTCAGTTTCAATTAGAACAGTGAAGTATTCCATAACAATAGTGAAAAGATAGGGAGAAAGGGGATCTCCTTGTCTAATTCCCCTGTTACTATGTATATATCCAGTTGGGGAGCCATTAATCATCACAGAGTATGTAACATTGTTAATGCATTCTTTAATAAGGTCACAAAATTTTTCATTAAAGCCCATAATACTCATCATATGAATTATAAAATCCCTGTTAATTTTGTCAAAAGCTTTGTGTAAATCAATTTTGATACACATGATTTTTTTATTATTCATGTTAAAATTCCTAATAAGCTCATGAGCAAGCAATATGTTATCAGTAATAAGCCTGCCAGGGATAAATGCACACTGATTTTCAGAAATTAAAAATTTCAGAAACAGTTTAATCCTGTTGCAAAGAATGGTAGAGATGATTTTGTAAATAAAGTTGCAACAAGATATAGGCCTATAATCTTCCATACCATTGGGATTAGGAGTTTTAGGAACAAGAGTTATAAAGGTATGATTGAAAGATTTTAAAAGCCTCCCTGTTCTAAAAAATTCAGATATGACTTCAAAAATTTTAGGGCTAATATCAGCCCAGTGAGTTTTGTAAAATAAAGCCCCAAAACCATCAGGACCAGGGCTTTTGTTATTGTTAGCATTGAAAATAATATTTTTAATCTCCAAAAGATTAACAGGGGCTAATAAAATTTCCTTACTCAGCTCTTTTAAAGAAAATTTAATATTGAAGTAAGGAAATGAATGCAGATAATTTTCAGAATTAAATAACTCAGTGAAGTATTTAATGGCTTCCCTCTCAATATCATTAGAATTCTTTAAAGCATTACCATTAGCATCAATAAGTTTGTTAATAGTATTACTGTTTTTTCTATTGGTCATTTTAGCATAAAAAAAACTGCTAGCTTCATCACCATTAGTAAGCCAGTCAACCTTGGCCTTTTGCCTCATATTAACTGAATGAATATGAAGGGAAGAAATGAGATTATTCTGAGCTTGAAAAAAATTGGTAATGATATTACTGTCTGAGCAGTTGTTGTCAAGAGCATTTTGTAACCTCTCACATTCATCTCTAATACTTTTAAGCTCATTTTTATTCCTACTATTATTCCAGTTTTTTATATGACCTTTGGCAATTTGTAAAAATTTGTGAAATTTATATTGAGCAGTGCCATGAATATTATAAGACAAGCATTTGGTGATGGCACTTCTATAATTATCATCATAAACCCACCCATTCTTAAATCTGAATGGTATGTTTTTTTTGCAATTACTACTATCAGTGAAGAAAATTTGAATAGGTGTGTGGTCACTAGTAGCTTGTGGCAGAGTGCAACACTTGTAATGGGGAAATATATTAGCAAAATTTTGATTGATTAATATTCTATCAAGTTTGCAATGAATGTTTCTAAATTTCCCAGACTTCCAAGTATATCTATTACCAACCATATTAGCTTCAATTATACCAGTCCTTAAAAAAAATTTGTTGATATATTCCAGTTTACTAAAAGGAACTGAAATACCACCTCTCTTATCATATGAATGCATGATAGTATTAAAATCACCCATTATGATCCAAGGATGAGAAATATTCCTATTTAAATTCTCAATATGATTCCATAAGTCAGATCTTTCATTTTCAAAGTTTGAGGCATATATAAAAGAAATATTTAAGACAAATCCACCCTTATTAGAGAACAAGCAGTGGACATATTGAAGATTAAAAATACAGTTATCTAAACTCCAAACATTATCATCCCATAAAACAAGAATTCTACCATTGCCCCCCTTATGATTATTATTCACACTTCTCCAATTAGGGATATGTCTGACATGATAGTCAGCAATCTTATCATTATCTAATTTATGCTCTAAAAGACCTATAATACTAGGTTTTTCAGACATAAGTAAATTAGAAACATCCAATTTTCTAATTGGGGAATTAAGACCTCTAACATTCCAAGAGATAATAGACATAGTAAAAGAGATTAAGAAATAAAAAAATAAGGATACACAAGGATATGTGATTAGTTACAGTGAATCACTGTAACTATCTTCATCCTCTTGCACTTCCAGCTTCTTTTCCTTTCTTTTGTATGTAGAATCACTTTTGACTTTTAGAAGCTCTCCCCACTTATCATTTTTTGAGATGTATTTTTCTCTGAATTCTTTATCAGTTGTATCTTCTACTTGTTCAGAAGATGAGATATCATTAAGGCTTTTAAGGCTTTTAATTCTATTTCTGGCTTTCTTTCTATTTTTTTTATTAACTGCAGATTGTGAGGAAACAGCATTCACTGCTGCCTGTATTGTTTTTCCAGATAAAGACTTTTTTTTTACTGGGGATAATGAATCAGAGAGGAAATTCAAGCTAGTGTTCTTTGGAGGTTCAATTAAATCTACAAGATTCAAATCAGAAGAGTTTTGCTCAATATTCATACTATCAGCAACAGTATTTGCCTGAACAGAGACTTGAGTATCTGTAATTTCTTCCATTGATGCTTTAGGTGAAGCAATTCGAACTACATCAACTTTCTGAGGGGGGTAACTGATTTTACATTGCATATTTTCTTGATTTTCATCATGACTAGATTTGCTGGCATCTATCATTGTGGCATGAATTTTCAAATCTTGAAAAGAACTTTTCTGCACAGATTCATTCAGTGTTGTAACACTGTTTTCTTCTGCAACATCCTGAACTGAAGTATCATTATCTCTACATTTTTCTTTCCATATTTTTTTTGCCGAGCAATTTTCATCAGAATGACCAAAACATTTACAAGATTTGCATCTAGGTGGGATCCATTCATATTCGATACTTTGCACTATGTTGTCACCATCATACATTGTGATGTTAGCTTCATTTGGTAGCTCTGCATCAGCTTTTATTTCAACAAGAATTCTTGCATAACTCAGTCTCGTTTCCTTAGCAGTTGGTTCATCTAATTTTAGTGGCATACCCACCAAACTTGCTATAGCACTGAAAGCCTCCTTATCCCACAATCTTAGGCTTAATTCAGGTAATCTAATCCAAATTGGCATAGAAGACAGTAGATCCCTATCAAAATTAAATTTCTTGCTCCATTTTTTCAGAATAATCAACTTGCCATTTATGAAATATGGCCCCCCATTTAAAATTTTTCCACAATCTTCAGTTTTTGAAAATCTTATTATAAAGAAGCCATTATTTCTAGTATAAATCTCAAAGCTACCTGTGGGATTCCAATTTCGCGTAATATAAGTCTTGAAATGATGATATGGAGGCCTTGGACCATATACATATGCAATAACTGAATGACTCCATTTATTCTCTGTACGTTTATCAATGTCTTCCTTTACAGTAACAAATTTCTTATCATTTATATTGATAGGAGCAACATAATGCAAGTCAAATTCAGAGCCTAACCCTCCTTTCTTGAGAAGATCAGCCCATGAAGAGGCTTTGTGTGTCTTCTGAGCAGTGTCAATGCTGACTGGGGCAGTAGAGATTTGATTTCTTGGGTTCGGTTTCTGCCTGATCACATTTCTTGACTGTAAATAATCATTTCTTGAATCTGCCCTGCCATTAAAGAAAGAATTACGACCATTTTCTGGTTTTCTTGGAATATTTCTCTGAAAATTAGAAACAGGATTCTTTCTGCTTGCTCTCCTGTTGTAGACAACTTTCTGAAATCCCTCATCATCTACAACAGCATCAGCATTTACAACAGCACTGCTCGCAATGGAGGGTTTGACTATGGGTTTGGGTTGCTGTGAGTGGGGGATAGATATTGATAATGGGGGAAGAAGAGATGGAGGAGAAGAAGAGACTCCAATCTGATCAAGCTTTTCAAAAATAGGATTATCTTGCATTTTTATTGTATCAGCCATTACATTGTTTTTTCGGGTGCTTTAGAAGAGAAGTTTTTTCCCCTAAATGCAAATGCTAATTGTTAAGGCTTAGGCAAACATTATGTTGGTATTTCAATGTGCGAGAAATCCAAAAGAAGGGAATGAAACTGCAATAAAAATCCACACCGCTATTACAAATCCAAATATTCTCTAAAAGCTGTTTTGATTTTTGTCGCAGTTGGGTGTCCTCTTCATTTGACTTTCCCTATAATTTTTTGGGTCCAATTGCAAAGCACGAGCAATCGATTCATCAGTTCTATCTATATGAATGCTACAATAGAACATGAAAGCTTTCTTCATTGCAAAATAATATTAACAATAATAATAATAAATAAAATAAGTAAAAAGAAGCAGAAGAAAAAATATCCCTATTTTCTTGTTTCTATTATGTCGAGTTGGACTCAACCGCCTGTCTTTTTGAATTTTTCAAAATACCCTTCACATCCATGTATCTAAATCATTTTATCTATGTATGTATATATGAAAAGCAGCAATCCTTGGTTGTTGATTGATTGCAGTGTTTTGAAGGGCTGCTGGAATTAATGACGGAGGAGATAGTAGTGTTTTGATGGAATGGCAACAATGGCAGTGATAAAACTGCAGTTATAAGAGGATGTTGTGTAGAGGAATTTGCAAGTGGAAGGTTGGTATGTGCGTAAGTGATGGGGATTGAGTATGAAGTTGTAGTGTGAAGAGAAGGTGAGTATGAAGTTGTAGTGTGAAGAGAAGGTGGGACGGTAAATGTAAATGACAGAAAAAACAGAGAAATATAAAATGCAAACTGTACAATGTAAACTGAGAATGCAAATTGTAAATGAAAATAATCTTTTTTTTTTCTTTTTTTTTTTATATGAAATGCAAATGAAGAAACAACTAGAAAACAATAACAACACATACAAAAAAAAATGCACACACAAAACAAAAACACAAAAAAATCGAACAACAATAATTCGAAGAATAGAAAATTAAGATCAAAACAACTCTCCGGCAACGGCGCCAAAAACTTGTTAATCGGCTAGTTTTCTATCGGTTTAGAAAAATTCCGAAAATTTTCAAATTAAAATAACCACAAGCGCACGGCGTACTATTGAAGTACTTGACTAGAACGGGTCGATCCACAAACAACTTTTTAGATTTTTAAATTCTATTCAATCAAATTAAATCAAAGTTGAGTGAAAATTAATCTAGAGAATTAGAAAATGAACTACCTAAAAGAAAAGAGATGCAAATATAAAAGTTAAACGACAATTTTTAGAGTAGATCAACTCTCTAGATCATGTGGTTCAACACATATGAAATCATGTTATTTATGTATGTATATATGAACAAACTTCAATCATTATACATTCAAAGAAGCACAAGCTAACATTCCTTGTAGTACCATGTCATTCAAGCATCAACTTAAATCCTCAAATCCACAAGCAAATGGAAAAAACAAACCATGAAAGTTACAATGAAATAATCACCTCAGGACTATTCATTACTAGAACTGCACTATAAGCTTATAACACAGAATATCTATTGATCATTCAGAAAAATCAAATTATAGCGATATCATGTTAATTGTTCTGGCTGGCACCATGGATGTTTTCAAGAAATCCAATCTCTAATAAACCATCAAATGCTAACATATCGGAACATAATACAGATGAAATATAAAACAAAATGAACAATGGAAAACTTTCACTAACTAGGCACACAAAGCATACATACAGGTATCCATCATCTCCAAATTGGACCAATCAATTCAACAAAAGTAAATGAAAAAGAATATAGTATCAATCAATTTTGGTTTACAGGAACCCATAAAGCACGGAGAACCCAATAACAATAAGCCAAACGATGTGAACCAACAAAATGGCCTGACCTCCTTTGCCGCCACCATTGTCGACCTGCAAAACCCACGTTTCGCGGCTTTCGCCATGCGTACGCCTGCGCACGCGGCCTCAGTGCAGCCGCACCAGTATGTCACGCCGTTTTCGCCGCAGAACGGATTGGGTCTGAAGCAGCTGACGGGCATAGTTGCACGGATCCGGGCTCGTCTTGGAGGGACGGACATGGTGAGTCCTCTTGTTTGGCCAGCGAACCGGAGATGATGACTGAGAGAATGAAGATGGTTAACGAAAGGAGAAATTTGGAGGGCATGTTTTAGGAGTTTGAATGTATAAATCTATATATGCTGCAGGAAGAACATGCAAACAATAATATGTACTAAGAGTTATATCAAGTATGCATCAGAGAGGGATCCATGCACGTGCACAGATACATGGCTAGTATATATAGGGTGTATGTAATCTTCATCCGACAGTATTGAAAGCTCATTTCACATTCTTCAATTCTCATCCATATTATCTTCTCTACATTTTTCAATATTCCTAACTAAGGTTGGACGACAATAGTGCTTCTTACCACAACATCTCCTGAAATCCATTTCAAGGTGGCATCAAAATTAAAGTAGGATGTCACTCTCACGCTAAAGGATTTCTTCTCATATGCCTTGTGAAACTGCATCACTTTTGGCTCCACCACAACCGTAGCATCTTTTGGAACATGATCAACCTCGGCAACATAGGTAGCATTTGCAATCCCAACGTTAATAACTGTTCGATTGACCACAGTAGTAGAAGTACTAGTTCCGTAGCCAGGAATAAGGATGGTCGGGTAGTTCAAATCCCAGGCCACAACCAGTCTCGTATTAGAACAGTTACATCCAAATCTTTCAGAAGCTCTTTTCGGGCCAACACCCACCTCACCACACAAATAATCACAGTAACTATCAACTCCAAGATCATACACTAGCCCTGGCCTTACCGCCTTCATAGGACTTATAAAACCAGCACCAGATGCGTAGTAAGTTGCATTTGCATGCTGCTCGTCCAATATTCTACCATTCTTACTGTCTTCATAATAAGATGAAGTCATAATAGCAGACTTTATCATGGCCGGAGACCAATCAGGATGCATGCTTTTCAAAAGTGCTGCCACGCCACTTACATGTGCGGTTGCCATGGACGTTCCTGACTGTACATTGATCGGGAACTTAGTCCCTGAATTTTCAACTACAGAGTTCCAGGCTGCAATTATATTCAATCCTGGTGCAGAAATGTCTGGTTTCGGAAAGCCTCCGAATTGGCTTTCTCCACGCGAGGAGAAAGAGGCAATAACACGAGAAGGAGATACTCCAAGAACTGCGTGTTTGAATGTAATCATACCAGTCGCTGTTGTGGTAATGTTCTTGGTTGAGTTGATGTAGGAAATGATTTCAAGCCCATCCTTCCATGTAACTTGAGAGGAAGGCAAATCTCTTGACTGTGCTAAACTGATCGTGTATCCTTCTTCTTTCCCATGTATTCTTATTATGCCTTCAGAAGCAGTACCGATATTTTCAGTAAGGCCTGTACCACTTGTCAAACTAAAATCAACCGGTAGGTGATCAAGGCAAACGGTGATGTTTCCCTTGTTGCCAGCAGCAAGGTCGCAAGTAGTGTTAGTATCTAGTAATGTAAAAATGAGATGCAGCAGAAAATGAACTTTTTATTAATAAATAATACAGTGGTACAGACTTGTATTTATATACAATAGAATGGACCTAATATAATCCAGCCCGCATATATACAGTAATCTAAAACAAACAAAAAGAATGCATCCTGGCCGTTCACTATGATCTGCGGTTGATGTTCTATGAGACAATGTCTCGTGGATAGATAAGTGTGCTTCAGTGTTTTTGTTTGTATCATTATACTCCCCTTCAAACAAAACTAGGGTTTCATTTCTTCTTTCTCTTTTATGTCGGCTGGAAAAACTTTGAGTTCTTTACGAAATCTATGGAAATTTCTGGCAGATAACGCCTTGGTTAGAAAATCTGCTCTTTGATAATAAGATGGAACATGGTTGATGGCGAGCTTGCCACTTCCAGTCCTTTCTCGTACAAAGTGGAGATCTATCTCCATGTGTTTAGTGCGAGTATGTTGAACTGGATTCATGGAAAGAGAGATGGCACTGAGGTTGTCACACCAAATAATGGGCTTGCGAGTTGATTCGAACCCTAATTCCCAAATTAGGGTTTCGATCCAAACAATTTCAGCGACCGCACTTGCTATGCACCTATATTCGGCTTCGGCACTGCTTCTGGAGACTGTAGTTTGCTTCTTTGTGCACCAAGAAATAGGGTTTGGTCCCAGATATACACAGTATCCAGAAGTGGATTTTCTGTCGTCGATGTCATTTGCCCAATCGGAATCGCCGTAAGCATGTATATTTATGTCTTTACTACCCTTTAAAAGTAACCCAAAAGTGTCAGTGCCTTTGAGGTATCTGAGAATACGTTTTACTGCAATCCAATGCTCGTTTAAAGGATTTTGCATGTATTGGCATACTTTATTGACACTATAGCATATGTCTGGCCTTGTAATAGTAGCGTACTGTAGTGCCCCCACAATGCTCCTGTATTGCTTGACATTATCAATAGGCTCACCTCTGTTTTTAGACAACTGTTTATTGCTTGTCATAGGGGTGGGTAGTGACTTTGCTTTGTCCATGTTGTGCCTGATCAGAATGTCATTGATGTATTGCTTCTGTGAAAGGAAAAATTCATTGTCAGTCTTCCTTTGGATATTTATCCCTAAGAAATATTCCAATTCACCCATGTTCTTGATTGCAAAGTGTTTGTCTAGTAGCTCTATGATGTGGTTGATTTCTTGTTGATTATCTCCTGTAATGAGTATGTCATCCACATACACAAGTACATATATGCTTGCATCCTTGTCCTTTTTTAAGTAAAGTGAGGTGTCTGATTTGGTTGCATTAAAACCCAGATGTGTTAGTGTGCTTTTAAGCTTTTCATACCATGCTCTAGAGGCTTGCTTCAATCCATATATAGCTTTGTGCAATTTGCAAACATAACCTTTATTTGTGTGATTATTGTATCCTTCTGGCTGTTGCATGTAGACATCTTCACATAATTCGCCATTTAAAAAAGCATTATGGACATCTAGCTGTTTTATTCTCCAGTTTTTGTGTAGAGCTAAAGTTAGCATGATCCTTATAGTGGTTGGTTTGATCACTGGGGAAAAAGTCTCAGTGAAATCAAAACCAAACTGCTGTGAGTATCCTTTTGCCACCAGCCTGGCTTTATATTTGGATATATTACCATTTGCATCTCTTTTAATTTTATATGTCCATCTACATCCCACAACATTTTTGTTCTTTGGTGGTTGCACTAGTGTCCAGGTTTTGTTTTTAACTAATGCACTTAACTCTTCATCCATTGCTTTTCTCCACTTTTCATGTTTGCTAGCCTGATCATAAGAACTTGGCTCCACCTCATTTGCTTGAGCTGTGTATAATTTTGGTTTAAAAATACCACTTTTAGATCTGGTAATCATGGGGTGTCCTGATCCAGGATGCTGATTATAAGAGTCTTCTGATTGATCATCATTGTAGTTGACTGTTGCATCCTTTGCTTGATTATTATTAGTCATACATGCATTTTGATTATTATCTTGGTAGCTGCTTGGCATGCTAGCATTCTGTATATCATTTGAATCAACTGGTGAATGATGATCATTACATCCATTATCTGAACTGTAACCTGATTTGGTGCTTGATATAGATGCATTATCTTCAAAATTTTGTATTTTCTGATTTTCTTTTTGTGTATATTCTGATAGAACTGGAATGTGAAAGCCACATGTTTTGCCATTGTTGATTTCGTGATTCTGCTCTCTTCTTCCTGCAAATGGAAATATACTTTGATTAAACACAACATGCCTAGAAATGTAAATTTTGCCTTGGTTGTCCATGCACTTGTATCCTTTTTGGTTATGTGCATACCCTAAAAAAGTACATGGACTTGACCTTAGGCTCAACTTATGTTTATTGTATGGTCTAAGATAAGGATAACATAAACATCCAAAAATTTTTAACTGGTCATATTTTGGTTTTACTTTGAAGAATTTTTCATGTGGGCAGTCATTGTTTAACACCTTTGTGGGCATCCTATTAATGAGATATACTGCAGTGGCAAAAGCATCACTCCAGTATTTCAATGGCAGGGATGCTTGAGATAAAAGTGTTAAACCAGTCTCCACAATGTGTCTATGTTTCCTCTCAACTAAACCATTTTGTTCTGATGTGTGGGGGCAGGTAGTTCTGTGTAGAATTCCTTTTTTGTTAAAAAATTCTTTTAATGATTTAAATTCTCCCCCACCATCTGTTTGTATTATTTTTACACTCTTGTTAATTTGTTTTTCAACATGAGTGACAAACTGTATTATAGCATGGCTAGTGTCAGATTTAACTTTGAGAAAATAAATCCATGTATATCTTGTGTGTGCATCCACAAGTGATAGATAATACCTGTGTCCTTGTGTTGAGAAAAGTGGTGCTGGTCCCCATAAATCTGCAGTAATTAACTCAAGGGGTTCTTTATATACTGTTTCAGAAGTTTGAAAAGGTAATTTATGCATTTTTCCCATTTGACAATGATCACACAAAGATAAATCAGATCTATTTGGAACAGAGATATTATTTTGCACTAAAATGAGTTTAACTACATCATAGCTAGGATGGCCAAGTTTACAATGCCATTCATGAAACAATTTTACATTGCTGTCATTTCTTGAGCTAACATTATTTGACCATATTCTCTCATTAGCAGCACCATTGTTTTGGACATTGCTGAACTTGTATAAGCCATTATCCAGATTGCCCTGTAATAATACTGTTTTATTTAATGAATCTCTAACAAAGCAAGTTTTTGGGTGAAACTCAAAATATACCTTATTTTCACTGGCAAATTGCGAAACACTAATAAGGTTTTTCTTGATACTTGGTACTCTTAATAAATTGTTTAAATAAAGTAACCTAGTACCTTTTATACAGCCAGCACCAACATGTGTTATATTTGCAGTTTCACCATTTCCCATAAGAACAGATTGGTTACCTGTGTATGCTTTGTTGCCCAGATTTAGATTCTGTAAATTGTTTGTGATATGGTTTGTGGCACCAGAATCTGGAAACCATTCATCCATGCTGTAATCTTCAATTTTAGGTGTGTCATCAGTGGTATTATCTCCACTGTTTCTGGACTGGTTGCTGGTTTGAGTCATGTTAGCACTTGGTTGCTTGCTGGTTTGAGATGTTTGCCCTGCATTGTAATCTTCTTTATATCTGAAGTAGCACTTGTTTGCCATGTGCCCAAATTTTTCACAAATCTGACATTTGACCTTACTGTTGTATCCACTCCTCCCTCTGCCTCTGCCTCTTTGAGTATAACTTCCTCTCTGGTTTTGATAGTCTTGCCTGGGTTGATTTGATGAATTTCTCTGATTTCTATTTTTTGATGTGGCTGCATAGTTGACACTGTATTCTTCTTGCATTGATTTTCTTTGTTGAATCCTTCCCTCATGAGCAAGTAGAGCTGTGTGTATGTATTCAATATCAGGCAGGGTTGATTGTGTGGCAATATATGTTATTAAAGACTCATAGTCTTGATCTAATCCATTAGTGATTATTAAAATCTGCTCACTGATCGACACATTGTGACCAACACCCTTTAATTTGTCACATAAATTCTTGATTTTTGCAAGATATTCTCTCATTGGCATATCATTTTTCTTTGCATTCTGTAACTCTCTTCTATATTGCATGACTTTTGCTGCTGACTGCGAACTGTAAATGCGCTCAATTGCTGACCATATCTCATAAGAGCTGCTACATCCAACCATTTGTGAGAGTAAGCTTTGACTAATTGAAGATAATAGCCAAGATGATAGGAGATTATCCTGCTTTTGGTAATGTTTGTAATCTGGATTACTAACTGTCTTGCCTTCTCTGTCAGTTATCATGATTGGTGGTATGATTTTGGTTCCAGCCACATAATCATGTAAGTCATATCCTTTTAATGCTATTTCAACTTGATATTTCCACAAAACATAATTGTCTTCATCCAGTGATGTTGTGACAACTTGACTTTTAGGTTTGATCAAGGTCAAATCTGAATTCTGGGGATTGTTTGATTGACTCCCTGAAGTGGCTGATGTCATTGCTTCTTCATCGAATGCCATGATGATTCAATGCTCTTTGAAATGCCGGTTTCTTGATGAGAATTGTAGAAAACAGGGATATCTTCTTTATTTTGGCGTGGCTATCGAAAGATAGCAGCCAAGAATCAAGAACTTGATTTAAATCGAAACTGCTTGTGATAGGTATATATTACTGTTTCATCAAGAAACAGTAATGTGTATGAACAGCAGTAGGAAAGAGGATTGCAATTAGAGGGAAAAGTGAAGAATAATCTGATTTCACCTCTGAGATGAATATAGAACAGATGCAACCGATCTTGGCGTGATCAAGAGAAAGATATACCTCCTCAGTGATGAAATTTTTCTGAGAGGAGCCAATGCAGTCTTTAAATCTTTTGAAATTTTTATTTTTGAGAAGATTTGCCGTTTGGCTTTCAAGCTCCGATACCATAAAATGAGATGCAGCAGAAAATGAACTTTTTATTAATAAATAATACAGTGGTACAGACTTGTATTTATATACAATAGAATGGACCTAATATAATCCAGCCCGCATATATACAGTAATCTAAAACAAACAAAAAGAATGCATCCTGGCCGTTCACTATGATCTGCGGTTGATGTTCTATGAGACAATGTCTCGTGGATAGATAAGTGTGCTTCAGTGTTTTTGTTTGTATCATTATAGAGGAAAAGCAGTGGAAGTGTAGCTAGATGGCTTGTACAAACCCTCGCCATAGTACTCCTTTCCATTACCCAGCTTCAAAACCGACCTAAAATTTCTATCAACGCTGCTGGCTGCAACAGTAAGAATCCAATGCGCATCATTCCTCACCGTGCGCGAAGAGGGTCCATTATTGCCTGCAGAACCGACGACGATGACTCCTTTTTTATGAACAGCTGCAAATGTTGCAATAGTAAGAGGATCGTTATCCCTATTGTAATACCATTGGTCAGCCGAATATCCAAGAGAAATGGAAAGCACATCCACTCCATCCTTCACGGCAGCATCCATACCCGCCAGTACATCCTCCAAAGCGCACCCAACGCTGCTGCTGCTGCTGCTGCAGACTTTATACGTAGCAAGGTGAGCATGTGGGGCCACGCCCGACATTGTATGGGAGCCCAGCCCAAAGAAGTCCACGTCCTCCACGAAGTTGCCGGCCGCTATGCTGGACACGTGGGTCCCGTGCCCTACGTTATCCGTGGGATCTTCTTCATTTCGAACCAAACTGCGAGCGCCAATCAGTTTGTTGTTGCAGGAGGTTTTGTTCTGGAACCCGCATACACCGTTCCACTTTTTAGGGGGAGGAGGTACGTTTTTGTCGCTGAAGGAAGGATGGTTTGGTAAAATGCCAGTGTCTATGACTCCGATGATGGCGCCTTCACCGAGGTTGGACGAAGTGTTCCAGAGACCGGTAGGACCTGTAAGGTCGAGGAAGTCTGGAGTGTGAGTTGTGTGAAGAACGAGGTGTGTACTCTCACGTGCTTGGATGAAACCAGGTTTGGATCCCATCTCTTTGACTTCTTGCTCTGTTAGTTTTGCAGAGAAACCACTGAAGACTTCTGTGTAGATGTGGATGAATCTGTCTGGAGATGATGATCGTGGTAAGAATGATCTGTACCAACTTTCAATGTCCTTGGTGCTATTGGTATCGGGTTGTTTAACTTGAATTATGTAGGTTTTTAGATCAACATCAGGTGATACTGCATCGCCAATATTGTACAAGGACGAAGACGAAACAAGGATGAAGATTGTAAAATAGATCAAGGAATCGGGAGATGAGGACATTTTTAACTTCTGATTTACTGTATTGGTTCTTTGGTTTTGTATATTGATCTCTGAGTACTAATTGTGGAAGGAAGGACGAAACAGCTGGCACTTTGAAATATTCATGTACGCAAATAATACTAAAAAGATTACATAATTCATCTGATTTCTCATCAACATGCATGCAGGTAATATTATTTAGATCTGCACAATCAAACGAAATGTACAAATGTGTACATGTAAAGTAATAATTCACACAATAAATGAATCGTAATTATTCACAATAAACTAATTATAAATATGTAAATACAGTGGTAAAGCTAACAATCAATCAAAATTTGTGTATCCAACAGCTGGCACTTTGAAATATTCATGTACGCAATTAATACTAAAAAGATTGGATAATTCATCTGATTTCTCATCGACATGCATGCAGTTAATTAATATTATTTAGATCTGCACAATCAAATGAGATGTACAAATATGTACGTAATAATTCCCATAATAAATGAATCGTAATAATTCACAATAAGTTAATGTCCATCATAAATTTAATGGTGTGATTTTTAAACGACCCATGGAAAAAAACCTATGCCAAGATTATGCTCAAGTTAAAAATTATTACCTAAATTTTATAGTTTGTGCATTTCATGAATACGCAAATGCATATTTATCATTTGCGCATATATGGAATTCGCAAATAATATTTTTTCCATCAAAATTACAATAACCTCATTTTCTTTCTTATTTCACCTTTTCCTCTCCATCTTTCCAAAACCCTCCTTTAGTCTCCAATCTAACCTATTATATTTCTCAAATCAAACATCAAATCAAAAGAATGTTTTGTTTATTTTCAAATAATTACCAGTTTTATCTCTACATGGTCTTCATCATCTAAGAAAATTAAAGATAAAAAATTTATTGCTAAAATTACTAGTTAATTATTGTTGTTGTCGTTATAATTACTAGTTAGCGTTGTTGTTATAAGCGAAATATTAGGTATTGATAAATGATATTAAATTTCATATATGCGCAAATAATAAATATACATTTACACATTTATACAATGCGCAAGCTATAATTTTTTTAAAAAAGACAGCGCATTCCAAAAGTGCGTAAGTATCAAAACTCGGCATATTTCTGCATTAGGTTTTAAGTTGAGCCAGATTTTGCTATAAGTATTTATTTTTTCAATGCCTCTTTTAAAAATTTGTCCTTATTTAATTCATCTAGAATAACCATATTAAAAGGGTTTTTGATCATACACATGAGCATTATCGCTATAGATCATCACTAACTAGCCATTACTAGTTTAAAATAATCTAAGTCAAAGCCCAACAAGGAGAAATTGCGAATCAAATTTAGCCCAAATGCAAAAGAATGCCCCTAGTTTTGTACAAATGCACATGTGCACAGAGTGCACATAGTTCCACTCTTCACTTCTTCTCCTTTGTTGATGATTCGATGGTTTCTTCATGCTTCTATATCGTTATTGAACTCTCAGAAACGCCCTCATTAGCTTCAATAGCTTGTGTAGTCGATTTATGAATTTAGTGCTACGATGATATGCATGGGATATTTTAAAACTAGATCAATTTTGGTACAAATTAGTTTTCTCTGCTTAAATCTTCATGCTTGAATACCATTAGGACTGTGTATATTAGCATTAGGAATGTTCGGATGCATAACAAACCTCATGTAATAAGTCTGGCGTTGAAAGGTGATTATTGTTTACTAGAAAACTCATAAATCTAGTGTCGGGCATCATAGAGTCATGGTGTACATTTGAGAATCTATAAAACCATATTCAAGCATCGAGCGTGCAACCTTAAAACATCAAACTTAAAAATCATCAAACTTGAAAATCATCATTACTGAATACAATTAAATCTAATCCACACAAAGAGAATAAAAGAATGCAATTCTCTTTATACACGATATGATCTCCACTTACATTCCTATCATACATAAAAAACTGCGAATGTTGGCAAAGCGTGAAAACCATTGTCCAAAAGTAGAAAAACAAAAGTGATAGTCTACGGGAAAATATAAACAAGTAAATCTATTTATAAGAGTTTATGCAACAGGAAATTGTTGTCAAGGACAAAATTTTCCAGCTTTTTATCCTCAAGGACAGACCTTCAATATTTTATCATGAAGGACAACTTTTTGTAGGTATCAGTTTTAGTTATTGGTAGCAGTTTTTAGGTATCAGTTTGTAGTTATCGGTGGTAGTTTTTAGGTATCAGTTTTAGCTCGGTAGCAGTTTTGTTGTCCTTATGAATAATTTTGGAAAATGTTTGTCCTTATGAATAATTTTTAGAAGAATGTTTGTCCTTGTGGTGAAAATATTGAGGTCGTGCCCTTGAGACAAAAAATATACAAATCTTTGTCCTTTAAAATAATTCCCCCTTTATACAAACCAAAATTGAGGCAAATACAAATGTCTCTATTGTTATTAACGCAAATATTTTTATTAATAGAGGCAAATAATTTGCTTAAATTGCCCTTATATAAATGGATGAGAGGCAGAAGAAGAAAAGCCCTTACAAATCATGCCCCTAAGAATAATTAAGAGCATATATATTACTTAAATGCCCCTATAAGTGCTAGAGCAATAAAGGCACTAGGAAATGTCCCTACTAGTGCATGAGCCTCAAATAAATTTACATGCATTTGGCACTAAGAAATGTCCCCTATTGCATGAGCCTCAAATAAATTTACATGCCTTTTTTACTTTTAACAGATTTAATCTACTAAAACATGTAATAAATTTACGTCATGTTATAATATTTTAATGTATAATATGTTATACCTAAATTGAAACTTAAGGCATAAATTATTATTGAAATAATAAGGACCGTTTAGAATACCAAACAAATCAAGTAATTTATAGTTACAAGAATCACCAACAGTTAACAACACTGACAATTCAAGAATACATCAAAAAAACATCCTCGTAATTCATAGCCAGAATAATGTATATAATTGGTAAGATATTTCACTGGTGTCTTGAAGATACAAAATCTGCACACAAAAAAGAAAATTTAGTTTTACCTAACATATTGGTTATGTGTAGAACAATTTTGCAAACTACTTTCATATATGCTATGTAATTGACAAAAGATTAAAAAGCTTCGGTTGCTGCATGGAAGTTAGTATTTAGTATATTATTCCAAGTATCATACAAGGATGGATTCTGCCTTCAACAAATCTGTTACCTTATTTTTCAACTTTTCACTGGATTTAACTTATTAAGATTGTCATAAAAGTGAAGTCAAACCCAAGCTCATAAATGTTGTGTAAACATAATAATATGATTAATCAAATGACGATCATAGATGTTTGCCAAATATACCAAAGCTATAAAACATTACACTAAATTGAGTTAACTACTAAATTAAAATGAGAATTGACTATGCATTGAAATCAAATCCCAAGCACATAAATGACATAAACATACGGTTAACTAAAAGATTGAGCATAAATGGTCAGTAAATACACCATATTTAGATAACCAAATTACTTATTAGTAGCTAAAAAGGGAAAGTATTGTGTAGTGGAATCAATTCAGCTCAAATAAATGATATGGAAAATTGATTCCCAAACGGGATGAGTAGAAATGTTTTCCTGCAACAGTAATTATCTTTCTGAATAAAATAAGAATTAGTTGTGCAGTAAGTCGTATCACAAGACCCACTATGTGAAGGAATCAAATTAGATTCACAAAAAAGCTACGAAAACATTAGTTGGGCATGTGAGTGATCAAAAATGATTTACTAAATGCAATAAAGTTACCAAATTAAAAGCAGAATTAATTGTGCAATGAAATTAGGTCATAGGCACAAAATTTTATAAACACATGATTTACAAAATCAATGGGTAACATAAAGTTTCCAAACGTATTAAATTTTGAAAACCCAATTACTCGTTTGTCAAAATATTTCATGGTATAAATTGTACCTTTTAGCAAATATTGATTGTGTCTGGTTAAAAGTGAAAATACCACTGGTCGATGAGTGAATTTTCATAGAAAACGACGACGAAGGAGAAATTAGGGTTGTGTTAGAAAAATAAAGTTAAGAACATGATACTAAGAAGATGAATTACCTGGATCAATTAATGTAGAAACAAGCAATGGAGAAAGCTCCGATGAACTCGGCATCACTATCAGCTTACTAAACTAAATAACATCTTGTCAAATTTAAGCTCTTATATTTTAAATGTGAAGAAATTTAGTACTTAAAAATAGAAATCATAAGTTTATTGTAGGAAACTAAAAAAAAATTGACATTACTACCGCTGAAAGAAGATCATTGACGATACATAACGACATGAAGGTCATAATTTTTGCAATGTGATTCAAAAATTCTGAAATATGATTGTTCGGCAACGATAACTAATGGTACATGACACATGTGAATTCTATAATTTGATTTATTAATCTTTGGTAACATTGTCATTATTACTGTAGTCAGCATTTTTTATGAATTCTGGCTGAGTAATTGCGAATTGAAGTTATCATCCTAGCATTTGAAAAGATATATGCTCATGCGCTATACGAAACAGTACTTGTAAAGATTTTCCACATATGGGAACAGTAAGTGCAATATATGTGACTATTTTTTTTACCTATATCCCTCTGCATCTAAAAAGATATACACCAAATTTTTAAAAGAAAAAATGGGTATTATTAACAAGCAAAGGGAAGTGATGCTGCCCTTGTAGTTAAACTACAAAATGGAGTATTAATATTTGAAGAACATATGACATTCCATATACAGTAAAGACTTTGAAATGTTAATAAAGAAAACCATTTTTGGTAAATTGCAGACATTATACATCATGTGCATTAATTGGAATTTCACTACGCTATAATTCTGAATCCATTAATCAATTTCAAACCATACTGTTGGAATCATGGTCAGTAGGTGCATACGACTCATTCTGTTAAATAAAATTCAAGTTATTTCCCACAAGGAAATAACAAATCAAGTTTATTCAAAAGAGTTTTTACCATCGGATTGACATAGTTAACTGTGTTTTTGCCTACCACTTATATTTAAGCAAACATAAAGTGCATATGGTGCAAGCTCACAGGTCAAACCGAACACATCACCTATTAATTGAACAGATCAATCTAAAACAATGTAAGGATATAGTAAAAAAAGTTCAAAATACCAATTTTTGTTGAATATGTAAATTATTAATTGAATTAAAAATATACGTATTTATTGATGCTAGTTAATATATAAAATCACTTCAAAGGAAACATCTTCTACATTCGTTTCCGATGTCAAATTCCTTTTCCTATATTAAAGTTTACGAATATAGAGTTATACTTATAGAAATACTACTAATTATATGCATATATATATGCACTACAAGAATAACATTATATAGCGACAACACACTTCCGATGGCCGCCAACAGAAATTTCCAACGGCTAGCACTGGTCCGTCATCTTCGTGTCATTTATGTAATTAAAATATAATAATCGTTAAGGCCATCGAAAACCGACGCAAATATAGCCGTAAGCAGCCATCGATAGCCGTCCGAAATAAACGTGTTTACAGGCCAGATTGGCCGAGAGCTGCTTCATTATCTCTCTTTCACCCAAATCATTCAAATTCCCCAACTCCCCCACCTCCTCCCCACGACAGCCAGCCCCGTACGCCTTTCGAAGCATCTCCAACATCATCAATCATCACTCCCAACAACTCTATCCTCTCCATCCATCTCCAAATTGGGTTTTTCCTAAATCCTAATTGATTTTGATTTGTTAATTTAGGGTTAAATTGTAATTCTAGTTGTTTATAATAGCTGATTGATTGTTTATTTACATTAACTAATTAGTCACTTGATTAGTTTATTTACATAAACCTAAACCCTAATTATTAATTTCCTAAACCCTAATTAATAATATGATTAGTTTATTTACATTAATGAATTAGTGTATATATACGTTGATCATTTAATGTATATGTACATTTGAGCTAGCATTTGGTTAGCATTCGGTAAGTTAGGATTGATGTGAATGATTGTGTTTATGGTTTGTAAAATTCCAAAAACGATAATTAAGATATATTAATCATAATAAACCCTTAATCGTTTATATAAAATCAAGTTTGGTACAATATTGTGTGACATGATATAAACTAGTGTATACTGTAGTTTAATGGTATTTTAAATAAAATATAATACTATATACGTAATTCGTTAAATTTAAAGACATAAATAATATATATTTTCAAAATAGTAAAAATCATATAATATAGTATATATTTAATAAAACAGTAAAATGCTAATAAACTATTGTACAAATGCTAATATACGTTATATAATTAACTAATTGTGCATAATATTGATATATAATGCTAATATTGGTATAAACAATTAGACATGCATAATGTGTTTTATTTTTTATAAATCTCTTAGAGACACTAGTACAAAAAGTGCATATTGCTTCGCCTCATTTGCATCAGTTGAAGTAAAAACTGATGCAAATAGAACTATTTGCATCAGTTCTATCTTAATAACCGATGCAATTGGTACGTGAAAAGCAATAGGTAATAAAAAAATCAAATTTGCATCAGTTGTCACCAACAACCGATGCAATTGGTACGTGTAAATAGTTTTAGTCGCATCAGTTTTAAATTCAACCAATGCAACTGCATTAGTTTGCATTCATTTTCCATCGGTTTGCTACTCCAACTTTCATTTTCCCTCCCCTTAACTTTTCATTTCCCGCTTAGCTTTCATTTATCCCTCCACTTCCTCCGTAATCCGTTAAGAAGAAAACAAAAGCCACTTTATATTCGTTCAATTGAACGACTTCAAATCAAATTGTACGACTTCAAATCAAATGAAATCTAATGTCAATTTATAAACTCATGTCTCGATTCGAATTCAAAAGCAAATCTCAAAGCCAAATCAAAATCGACTCTCTTAAGCAATTCTCAAATTCAATTGCGGATTTTAGGGGATTCGATGCGTTGAATTTGATTTGGGGATTTCAGTCGCTGGTGGGTTGGTCACGTGTAGTTGGTCTCAGTGAATTAGGAACTCGTGATTTGGAATCGTTGTTGGTGGAGGCGATAAAACTGCAGTGACGAGGGACAGTAGGCAGTGATCTGGTGAAGTGATTGAAGTCTAGTGTTCGAGTCCGAGTTTGAGGAGAGATTGTAGAGGGGCTCTTTTGTGCAAAAGCCTGGCTAAGAGATGAAGTTGCAGGTAATCCAGTTTTGTCAATTTTGTCCATTAAAGTGGACTAATTTTGATATTTCCTTGGTATTTAGGTGCATACATATATAGTGAATTTGTTTCAGATCATTATTGTTATACTCATCAAAAGGGTGTGATGTTCATTGCTAGATTTGCAACAGATTTACTATATTGAAGGTCGACACAAGTAGTACTGAAATGAATGAACAAATACCATTGTATCTTTTGTTTACTACAACTACAAAAATCACCACTTTGACTTCATTTATGCTACAGGTGATGTTGATGATAACATGGGCTTTGTACCTGCCAACGAGGATGAACTGGTGCCATTAAATCAGTAGGTATATATCCTTGCAATATTTTGTATTTAATTCTTGCCTTCCTTTTTTTGGGTATATGTGATAGAGGGAGCCATGACTATTACCTCTCTTATATAACTCTTACCTTTATTTATGAGACAAATGGTCCTATGTGATGGAACAATGTTTTTTTAAGCTCTAAATAGATAATTATTGTTCTTGTTTCCTACAGATAATTGTTGTTCTTGTTTCTCACAACGATTTTGGTATTATACTGTCTTGTGGTCTAAAATCTACGAGTGTAGATTCTTGCATCATAATTTTATTTTGTTATTACCCTAGAGAGTAAAAAAGATTTGTTTGTAGTAATCCATTTATTTTTGAACATATGACTCGTGAAAATTTATGATTTAACACAACTTATTATATGAGGTAGACGAGTCTCATGATTATTTCACATTTTTAAAGGACTTCTTTTTTCAATTTGACCTACTTAACAAAATCAGATTGCTTCAAAATTTGTAACAAATTTATAAATATATGCTTGTTTCTACAATGCTGGTGCTATTCAGTGTTTTTCGTTGAAGCCATTTGAAATTGCACCTATGCAATCTCATCGTTTCTTTTACATTGGCTTGATTTCAAATCGCACTATTGCAAATTCTTCAAAAAAACAAAATACTGTGATGCAATTTGAAATCGTACCACCATAAAAACCTGTCTTAGCACCAACGTGGTCGTGCTCAAATTTGTAATATTTTTTTAAAGTGGTATTTATTTGTTACAAATTTTGAGAAGTGGGCTGAACTGAAAAGGATTAAAAAAGAAAAGAAAAACCGGTGCACACACAGAGGTTATGTTGATGAGCCAAATTTAAATATACTAAATGAGATGAAAACTGTCTAGGGTCAAGCTAAAGGGTTAGTCAAGTGCTATTTTTGCCATCATCATTGCAAAATCCAGCATCAACATCAAAATCTGTAAATGATCAAGATTCATTGCCCCTCCAAGTAAAGGATATATACCAAGCTACAAAAATCTTTAATGGTTTATTGGCATTTTACATTATTATTTTTTCAGTGATTACTGCTTCTTACCTTGCCATTAATAGTTTGTAATTGCTCATGGATTTATAATGTTATGCGACCTCATGGTTTAGGAGATTCTCGATTGGATTCAGTGATTACAAATGGTGTTTGATGGTTTTCAAAGAGGTTGTAGTGGATGGACTGTTCGGAGCGGATAGAAATGCAAAAAGGTTTTTCTTAAGTGGCAGTTTTGACTGCGTGGATGGATGAAGTGTTGGTGGTGGAAGGAGTAATGTCGTTATGGTTCAGGTAGCTTGGTGTGCAGAGGATGGATGAAGACTGGGTATTTGTTGTATTTGTAGTTTGTTTAATATTGTGGTTGTGGATGCTTGTGGCTGAGTTACAGTCAGAGGAGATGATGGTTTTATGGTGAAGTTAGGGTGTATATGCAGTGGATGTGGGTGACAGTGGTAGTTGGAAGTGCTGGAGTGGGGAAGTTTTAACAGTGGCGAGTGGACAGTTGTGTGAAATGGGTAATGTTGTATGACTGCTGTAACAGTAGTTACAGATGGATGAAGGAAGGATGGTGGTACTGTATGAAGAGTTTTGGTTGACAGCAAATATTTGATGAACAACGCGGTTCAGTGATGGGTTAGAAGTTGTATATGGTTTGGCAAAAATGGAGATGAACTAGGTATGTGCACAGAGTAGTTGATGTTGTTTTGCAGCTTGTATGTTGCAGGGAGGTTTGAAAGTATGAACTAGGTGGAATGTTGATCGAATGTGTGTGCATAGCAGTGGCACAGTAGTTGTATGAGTTGAAATGAGGAGATGGTGGGTGGTGTGATGGTATTGATTTGGTTGCTGTCAAAACTGCTGTAGGTGTTGGTGTGGCTTGTTGTCGAGGCAAGTAAAGGGTCAGTTGTGTTAGGTTGAGTAGCAGAAGTGGATTTTGTATAGATTGCACAGTTTGATGTATCCACACTTATTTTGTATAGATTATTAACACTGTAATTGATATATGCTTATTTTGGTATTATGTTATTCAGTTTGTATTTGCCATCAAATTTAATTTTGAATGATTGTTATATTGCATGCAATAATTGTTTGTTATAATCAATAATATATATATATATATTGTCTATTTGAGTACTGTAATAATGATTTCTGAGAATGACTTTTTTGCATCAGGTATAAATAGCTGATGCAATAGAGAGATTAGTTTGCATCGGTTGTTATAAAAAACCGATGCAACATGGGGGCTGTGTCCAAGCAATCAACCATGATATTTTACATCAGTTGTTAGTAACAACCGATGCAAAAAGGACCTTTTTGCATCGGTTTCAGAACTGATGCAAAAGTGTTAAGCCTGTTGCATCGGTTGCATATGCATCGGTTGTTGAACTGATGCAAAAGGAGGGTAAAAACCGATGCAAATGGTCTATTTTGTAGTAGTGAGAGTTTTTGGCCCCATTTATCAAGTATTATATATGATCGTTATATGGATATTCTTTTTATTAGAAAACGGACATGCATGTTCATATGATACAATATTTGTCAAATTTTTCCATGTATTGGACAAGTTACAAACACTATAAAGTAATTACATTTCGTAAATCATTTCATTTTAAACAGTTAACAAAATTTCAGCAGCACTTACTTTTTGTTCCTTGTGTATACACATTTGCGTATGATACAGGGAACAAATGAGAAGTGTCGTCGAAATTTTATGAAATCGTTTAAAATGAATTGATTTATGAAATATAATTAACACTGCGTTTGTAATGGAAAGTAGGATGATCAACCATCAAAGAAAAAAATAATATAGAAACTAAAAATTTAATATTATATCCATTTCAAGGCGCAAGAAAGCGCAAAAAGGCGTAAAAGCAATTACAATGAGCAAAAAGGTGAAAGAAGGCGAAACGAGGCGTAAATTAGCAAATTCAATAACATTGTAAATAAATATTTTTAAATTAAAAAATAAAATGTCAATCCATAAAATAAATGAGTAATACTAATTTTAATTTTTATAATAGGTTTTAAAGTAGGAAAAATGGTCAGTTATTTTACTGATCAGAGCTAGATGTATGAACAACAAAGGGAAACGGGCTTAATAAGTGAACATTTTTATAACGAGGCACATGTGTTTATTAAATTCGCTTTAAGTAAAAATGAAAAAGACGAAGAAGTTTGTTGTCCATGTAGTAGGTGCAAACTGCTGAAGCATTTGATAGCGGATATGGTTAGAGTCCATTTGCATGAATACGGTTTCGTGTCGAATTATTTGGTGTGGAATCGTCATGGAGAAATTATAGCACCTAACCAAGAACAGTTAGAGGAGGATGTTGGTGATTAAATTAGTACGACGAATCTCATAGAACATATGCTTGAAGATGCAGTACGACCAATATTCCCCACCATTGAAATTGATAATGACGATATTAACATGGAAGAGGTACCAACTGTTAGAGCGAAAAAAATACATGATTTATTGGATGCTGCTAAGAAACCCTTATGAAATGGCAGTACAAGTGGCACTCAATTATCTGTTAATACAGAGTATATTGCGATAAAATCAAAATACAACCTCACAGAAGTCGGATTTACAGTTGTTGTACAAGCTGCTAAATGGCATATGCCACTCAATATGTGAAAATCATTATGAAGTAAAAAAAACTTATGTCTACTTTCGGTTTGCTATATCAAAAATAGATACTTGTTTAAATGGTTGCATGTTGTTTTGGAAAGAAGACATCAATCTTTGAAATTGCAGAATATGCAGCCAGCAAAAATGCAAACCAAGAAAAAAGAAGGGAAAAGAAGTTCCATACAAGCGTATGCATTACTTACCTATCACTCCTAGGCTTCAAAGGTTATATGCATCATCTCTAGCAGCACATCATATGAGATGGCATAATGTAAGAACACAGGAAGAAAGTACGTTAACACACACAGCTGATGAAGAAGCATGGAAGCATTTTGATAAGAAATATCCTACTTTCATAGCGGAGAGCTATAACATTAGACTTGGTTTATATGCGGATGGATTTTTACCATTTTTTCAGTTTGGTTCTAAATATTCATCTTGGCCTATAATTGTTACACCATACAATCTACCTCTATGGATGTGTATGAAAACTCAATATACGTTTCTCACAATTGTCATCCCTGGCCTAGATGATCCGACATAGGGAATTGATGTTTACTTACAACCGTTAATCAAAGAGTTGAAAACAACATGGTATGAAAGAGTCGAAACATATGACGTATCAAAAAAAAATTCGAATGTTTGCTTCTTTGTTGTGGACAATTAACGATTTTCCTACATATGCAATGCTTTCGGGTTGGAGTACGACCGGTCGTGTAGCGTGTCCTTATTGTATGGAAGAAATACGAGCATTTTCTTTATCAAATGGGAATAAAATTCTATGATTGGATTGTCATTAGTGTTTTCTCCATATTAATCATCCTTTTAGAAGAGATAAAAAATTCACAGCTAATACAGATGAACTTTGCGACCACAAACAATTTGGTCAAGCGAAGATATATATGAAGTTGTAAAGGATTATCCAAAGATATATGAAACCAGACAACAAATTGAAATTCAAGGTAAATCACGATTCATAATTGATGCAAATAACGTATATTTTAGGAGTTGCCTTATTGGAAAAATCTCATAATCCATCGTAACATTGACGTGATGCATAACGAGAAAACATATTTGATAATCTTTTTAATACAGTTTTGAATGTTAAGGGCAAGACTAAGGACGATTTGAAATCAAGACGTGATATAGAAGAAATTTGTAACCGTCCTGAGCTTCAAATCAAGCCAAATGACACTAAAAAACCCAAAACATGCTATGAGTTAGACAACAACCAAGTTAGAGTATTGTTAAAATGGGTGGAAGGATTACGATTTTCCGATTGGATTTCCTCTAATCTTCGTAGATGTGTCGATTATAAGAACGGGGGACTAAGTGGGATGAAAAGCCATGATTATCATATAATGATGGAAAATTTGTTGCCCGTCGCTTTTAGAGAACCGTTGCCTGGAATTTTTTTGGAATGTTGTAACGTACCTTAGTTTGTTTTATAAGGAGCTTTGTTTAACTACGTTAAAAGTTGATCGTCTACATAAATGTAACGACCCAGAATTTTTAATAATTTAAATTTGAATATTTAATTAATTTTAAATATTTATAAGTGAATTTATAAGTCAAATAAATTTTTATTTGAATTATTGGATTTAATTGAATTATTAAATCGATAATTTAATACGTTAAATTATGGAAATAATTGAAAATTGAGTTAAAAATGATTTAAAATAATTTGGAAAATTTTATTTAATCATACTGGAGTTATAGAAATATTTTAGAACTTTTAAAATCAAATTAAAAGTTAATTTGTGAAAATTGAATATTTTAATATTTAATAATTGACTGTAAAATAGCCAATTTTTGAACAGTCTCAGAATTGAACGAAACCAGTTTCATTGGATCCGTAATAGTTAGTTATTACCGGATTTCAATTTTCGTGTCAATCGGAGCTATCGTTTGATCGTGGCAGCTCGAAACGCATCGAATTATTTTTAATTTAAATTTGGCGAGTCAAAATAGCCATTTTTCAAAAAGTCTCGGATTTCGACGAAACCAGTTTCATCGGATCCGTAATGTGATATTATTGTAAGGTTTCAAATTTCAAGTCAATTGGATTTACCGTTTGTCCGGTACAAATTAAAACGCCTAGAAATCGACTTAAATCGGTTTAATTTAAATTGAGCGTTTTCAGCCATAACTCGCACATACTTCCGAATTAGCTTCCGAAACCTGTTCCATTGTGTCCGGAACGCGGGATAAACCCTAGGTACGCTGGTTACGGCGTCTAAATCGGAGTTCGGAATTTCCGGGATGAATAGTGTCGAACGAAACTCTATAAATACACCTCTCTCTTCATAAATTTGATAAAATATCATTCCAAACCCTAATTCATTCATGTAGCCGGCCCTAAAACTGAATGGCCAGAAATTGATCTCATTTCTTCTCTTTGATCTCTCAATCCATCAAGAATTGGCCAAAGTGATCAACTACAAACTTGTAGAGAGCGTCGAGTACTAGAGATTCAACGGTTATGATCGGAAACGGAGTTGTGTGGAGCGAGATATGTGGGGCCGTTCGTGGTCAGGTTTGCACGACTTTCTAGGTGCAAGACATAGCCGAGCTCAAGGCTATCTTGGCCGAGCATGGTGGAGAGGAGGAGCTTCGCAACGGCGCGTCCTGATCGAGCTCTCGTCGAGTGTGGAGATCGTATAATTTAACCCTAGCTATCTAAATGGGTTCGGCCTTAGATTGTCTTCCTGGAGATGCAAACGCAAGAGGGAGATGAAGCTAATGCACGGCCTGATGAGGGGGGGAGCAAATCTAACGGCCCAGATTTAGTTTGGTATAAGAATTTGTTAATAAATGTTGGAATTTGTTATTTAAAACTCGTGTAACTTGTAAAATTCATAACTTTTTCATACGAGGTCGAAAAAATGCAAACTCAGTTGCGTTGGAATCGTATGGACGAGCACTACGCGATGGAGTTGGTTTGGAGTCGTTTGGAGTTAGTGAGAATTTCGGGTAAAATTAAACGCGCGTTTAATTTTATTCGAAATAAAAGCTTAAACGGAAATTAAAACCAAGGTGAGAATTTCTCACTCAATCGAATAGATTTCGATTTTATTTTAAATAGTTAGATTTAAAATATTTGAATGCATGTTTGAATGATGACTGTAAATTATTGATTGTTAAAATAGACATTATTCGCCGTTAGTAAGCGGATGTTATTTAATATAAACATATACCGCGAATATTTCATAAACAGTGAAATTGGTATTATATATAATATCAATATATATATATTGGCATATGTATATATTGCAGTTGTTGATTTCCCGCATTTTTTGTTTAGCGGATGAGACCCTATTGCGCCGTTATTAAGCGGATAATATTTATTAAGAACATGTACCGCGATAATTTCGTACTGGAGCGAAATTGGTATTGTGCTAATGTTTTTGGATGCAGGAAACAGGTTGGAGGGATCCAACTGGATTCCTCAACAGTATTTATTTTATTTCAGATATTTTAATATTTGATGGATTATCATATCGATATATGATATCGTTGTTAGTCGTGATTGACTATTTGGTGTGTAGCATCATTGGACCCAAATTTTGGGATTTTAAAATGGTTTTAAAGTGATTTTTGAAAATATACTTTATTTCTGGAATTGATCCATTATAAATAAATAAACGTTATAATTTTTAAAGTTATAAAAATTATGGTTTTTGTGAAATATAGTTAAAAGCTGATTTTTGAAAATAAGGAATTTATGACTTTATAAAAGAGTTTAAATGGAATTCTGAACTTGTTATAAAAAGTTTAAAAATAGGATTTATAAAATTTGATTATTTTATAAATCGAAATGATGAAATTATAAAAGAATTTAAAGACGTTTTAGAATAATAATATAAACTGATTTATATTAAGAGATTTATAAATGGATATTTATAAATTGAATTATAGACATTATAAAACGAGTTTTTATAAGTGTTTGAATGTAGTGAAAATGAATTTCATAAATGAATGAAATTTATAGAATTATAAACTGTGAAGTTATAAATGAAATTTTATAAGCAATAGGTTTATAAAATTTATAAAGTTATCGAAAGAATGAATTTTGGATAAATAAACAATCTTATAAGTTAAGATTAATAATTTGGGAAGTTAAATGAACGATTTTGTAAAATAATCGTTTTATAAGTAATTAACTTATAATATGAACTTGTAGTTTATAATTGAGTTATAAACTGGAATATGTTAATAAAGGAATTTATAAAAAGGAAGTTTTTATAAATAAATCGAAATGGAATTTATAAACGTTGTTTTATAAATTCACAAACGACTTATTTTGATAAGTTAATTGTTATAACTTAGAAATAGAGTTATATTCACGTTTTTAGACAGTGAATAATCCTTTGAATTAAAATGAATAAAAGGATGGAATTTGTTAAAGAAGTTTATTCAAGTTTTTGAACAGTGAATAACACGTTAAAGAAATTGTTTAGAATGTGAATGTTTTAAATAGAATTAAAACGATCTAACGATGTTTTAAAATGTGTTGAGATTCGAAACCATAGATTTCAACATTTATTGTTGAAATAGACGTTTTCGAGAAATAAAAGGAAATGGTGGACTATAACACTGTTGTTATAGTAAATGATTTCCGAAAGGAAATGTTTTGTATAGTATTGGGATTTATATATCTATTTTAATTTCGAATCCCTATACTAGTGATTTTGGGTTGTCGTAACGATGTTTTACGCAACATTCGTTTTGGCCCAAATAAATATGTTAAGAGAATGTTTTCCTTAATAGAATGAAATATATACTTAATTCGATTTAAGTATATTGAATATTTCCTAAGTGTTGAAAATAAAAGATTGTGAATTACTTATTTAATAAGTATGGGAATGTTTTCCAATATGAAGTGAAAAATTAGAATTTATCTTTTTGAAGATAAATTGAAATGAATGATTGAAATCATATATGCATGGATATTTTGAAATATAAATTCATTATGGAATTTATGAATGAAAAGTGAAACTTGTTAAAAATAAATATTGATTTATTTTTGAAGTGTTGAAATTATATATCTTGTAAAGATATTTTGGAAAATAAATAATTTGGAAAATTATTTGGAATCTGGTGATGTATGCATATCCATTGATAGTTCAATAACCGACTATCAGTATATTCCCTTTGAATGGGTATTTGATGTGAATATGATTGAATTTGAATGCACACTTATTTTTGAATAAGCGCTCACTATTCGGGTTAACCGGGAAAGGACCATGGGGTCGTATAACCCATTCCGAATATGTGATACGTCGTTAAGAATTGCATTGAAGATCGGTGTTGAAGACCCGGTATTTGCGAAAGCGATAGGATGACCTATCGATTGTCTCTGCACTGAGTTGCAACGGTATAGAGACTCCCTAAGTGATGGGAAATCCGATCAGGATTGTGGATATCCGGATTGCAAGGACTTCTTTGTAAGTGCCTTCGGTTCTGTTCGATCCCGGAACAGACTTGTATGGATTGTATGCCTGACATTACAATTTGAGATATAAAGCCGATTTCATTCAAATATATTCCTGTTGGTGGCGAAGAATTTATTCTTTGCTTAACACCCTTCTTTGAGACGTACGAGCTCAAAGGTTATATAGTTGAAGTTATCAGCAATATATCCCATTTTGGTAATGTGACATGCTGAGTGATGCTGAAATGATCATTGTGTTGATTATTTGTGATAGGATCATTTATTTGATCGTCTATCTTAGTGATCATTGTGTTGATCATTTATTGACCCAAAGCATGGCTTTTGTATAAAGTATGTTTTTGTGGACGTGACTTCGTCGAGCCTCACATCCCGGAAATGGTCAAAACAGGAAAGATGCGGCAAGGTTATTAGGGGTTGTTGTAGCTCCCCTTAGGGTATGTGCATTTCCTTCTGGAAAGGGGTGGTATCATGGTATGGAGCCCAGATACTTACTCATGTTGAAAACACTCTATTTATTATGGTGTGATGTTGGATATCGAGCGCTCGGTTGAAAAGGTCCTAAAGGACCGGGGAATGGCGTGCTCGTGTCAGTAGTTACCCAGTTAAGGGGTAACCCGGCCTTGTGTTGGCAGAGTTCCGGTTTGGTTCTCGGGGATGTCTTTCCAGAGGCATTCTCAGTGGCAATGGGAAGTTCCTTGGCCTGACCATTTGTTGGAAATCCAATTCCCAATACGAAACTTATACGGTATTAGTTGTAGAACCTGCTATTCACTTATGGTGGTCACCACTGTTTGGATGGTAGCTATAGTAGGCATAGTTCGAAATGTCTATGCTGGCTAAGATTTATATTCTACTTTCGAAATGAATTTTTTCTACACTATACACTAATAATAATATCAAATGTTATTTTAAATGCGTATCAAGCATCTTTGACTATCATAAGGAGAAATCTCCTCCGATTCTGCGTTTGCATGTGTGTGTGTGCGGGAGGCCTTATGGTAGTCTCATTTTTAAAAAGCATTGCGAATTGATTTAAAAATATTCCTCTATTTTGATTTTAAAGTAAATAAACTGTTTTGAGTTCTCACACCAGTCACATGACTGACTCGGAGTTTATTGTTTTCCTTCCTAAACTCTGGGTGCCCACCAATTTCCACACGGGCAGTTAAGAGTTAGGTTTATCAGGATATTCTGGATATTCAGGAGTTGCTGGAGGCAAGCTGGATGGCATGGCGTACTAGTTTATATAGTATTTCTTTTTCCGCTGCACTGTTTATTGTTGTATGTTGTTGTACACTCTGATGATATGATGTGATGTAATGAAATGTAATGTAATAACTGATATAGTTCTTTGTTTAAAGATTATTCATTTATTATTATATGTTGTTCCGCTGCGAATTGTGAGATTCTGTTGTTGTTCTGTTGTTTTCTTTTGTCCGTTCTATTTTAAAATTCTTCTATCTTCTATTTTTAAAATTCTCTGTTTTCTAAAAAAAATCGTCTATCTTCTTTTCCCTCTATTTTTCTTTTTCTTTCTTCTTTTTCTCTCTTCTTTCTTTTCTTTTCTTTTTAAAACCCATAACATCTCGGTTTTCGGCCTTTGATTTCTCGGCAGTCGATAAAGTGAGTGTCGATGTCGAATTTTCATAGAGTCGAAAAATCCTGTTTGTTACATTTGGTATCAGAGCTTATGGTTAAGCGACAACCATGGTTCTGTAGGGTATAATTCATTAGAGATAGAGTCAGCAGTACTCTAGAATGAGTTTGAGTGTAATAATAGCTATGAGAGCGTATTTGTCAGTGAATATAAAATTGTTTTATATTGTGATGATTGGTTTATTGAGTGGTATATGAACTTTCGTCAGCGTGGTCCGCAAGACTATGCCGAAGGGGTTTCTAAACACTTGAATAGAACAATTCGGCACAGTATTGTTTTAATTGGGTAAATGAAATGATTTTGCCTTGATTATATTTTTATATATAAAGGAATAATTTTTCAGAATTATTAAAGTGTATATAAGTTGATTGTTAGGTTGTTTGAATAACCTGAATAAGAGAAAAATTGTATAAGCAAAAGAATTATAAGAATTGAGTTATAATTAAAGTGATTTACAATTGTGAAATAAACTTATATATATAAGAAGTGAAACTATATTTATGAATATGAGTTGTAAATAAAAGTGAATTTAAAGTTAAATGGAATATAACTTAAGAGTTGTTGAATGGAATTGATATTGGTATCGAAGTAAATAATCAAGTGGATTAAATGAATATGAACTTGAGTTATGTAATAGAATTCAACTTTGTAATTGAATTGAATGAATGGATTGAATGTTAATCAATTGAATGTAATTTAAAATTGATATGAAATAATGAATGTAAGTGTTAATTCATTAAAATCTAATTTTATTAGAAGTTGAATGGTTGAATAAAAATCAATTTAATTAAACAAATTGAAAGTGATGGTGTTAAACTAAATTGAATGAATATAAACAAAGGAATTTGGTTGAAATTAATAAACTTTGGTTGTTATTTGATTGTTGATTGGTTGTAATAATTCATTAAGTGTTAATGAAATTGGAAGCTATGTAATTGAATTCAAATTAGAAGTAAATAAATTTGAATAGAATTGAAAGTGAATTGGATTTAATTAGTAATGTAAACTAATTGAATTGAGAATGAATGTTAGTAAATCCAATGTTAATAAATCAAATATGATTTAGAGTGAAAACCAATTCATTAAATATGAATGAGAATATGAGGGAATGTTTATTGGATATGGATGTTAGTTGGTTGATGGTTGAATATATATTGCATTTGTTGTTTTACTACATTGCTATGTTGACATATATAGTTATTATGTTGCTATATGTTGTATATTGAGATTATTTGCATATGTGCATGTTCTCATGTTGTTTGTTGAGTTTAGTAGGTGCGGATCGCGTTTGCTTCGCATTTGGAGTTCGCTTTAGCGCTATATTAGCCGTATATGCTTGCTAATAAAATATAAGGTACATATCTCGGATTAAATATCGCACTTTTATACTTTTTTCCCTGCGGGATGCCTCATTACTTGATGAGATGTATATTTGTGATATATATACTGTCATTTTTTTTTCGGATCGAGCCGCGCAAAGGAGACTATGGCGAATTTTTCCGGAAATTTAAGGCGTTAGAAAAATTTTTGAGAAAATGGGAAAATTTTGAAAACTTTAACTTTGTTTTAAAGTTGAAAGTTAAATGATATAATTGTTTTTGAAAAGATAACTAAGTATGATTTGAAAACTTAGTAAAGTTATTGTAAGAAGTTTAATTATGAATTTTGGAAAGTTAATAAATTCTGTAACCTTTCTTAATTGTAATTTCGAGGACGAAATTCTTTTAAGGGGGAAAGATTGTAACGACCCAGAATTTTTAATAATTTAAATTTGAATATTTAATTAATTTTAAATATTTATAAGTGAATTTATAAGTCAAATAAATTTTTATTTGAATTATTGGATTTAATTGAATTATTAAATCGATAATTTAATACGTTAAATTATGGAAATAATTGAAAATTGAGTTAAAAATGATTTAAAATAATTTGGAAAATTTTATTTAATCATACTGGAGTTATAGAAATATTTTAGAACTTTTAAAATCAAATTAAAAGTTAATTTGTGAAAATTGAATATTTTAATATTTAATAATTGACTGTAAAATAGCCAATTTTTGAACAGTCTCAGAATTGAACGAAACCAGTTTCATTGGATCCGTAATAGTTAGTTATTACCGGATTTCAATTTTCGTGTCAATCGGAGCTATCGTTTGATCGTGGCAGCTCGAAACGCATCGAATTATTTTTAATTTAAATTTGGCGAGTCAAAATAGCCATTTTTCAAAAAGTCTCGGATTTCGACGAAACCAGTTTCATCGGATCCGTAATGTGATATTATTGTAAGGTTTCAAATTTCAAGTCAATTGGATTTACCGTTTGTCCGGTACAAATTAAAACGCCTAGAAATCGACTTAAATCGGTTTAATTTAAATTGAGCGTTTTCAGCCATAACTCGCACATACTTCCGAATTAGCTTCCGAAACCTGTTCCATTGTGTCCGGAACGCGGGATAAACCCTAGGTACGCTGGTTACGGCGTCTAAATCGGAGTTCGGAATTTCCGGGATGAATAGTGTCGAACGAAACTCTATAAATACACCTCTCTCTTCATAAATTTGATAAAATATCATTCCAAACCCTAATTCATTCATGTAGCCGGCCCTAAAACTGAATGGCCAGAAATTGATCTCATTTCTTCTCTTTGATCTCTCAATCCATCAAGAATTGGCCAAAGTGATCAACTACAAACTTGTAGAGAGCGTCGAGTACTAGAGATTCAACGGTTATGATCGGAAACGGAGTTGTGTGGAGCGAGATATGTGGGGCCGTTCGTGGTCAGGTTTGCACGACTTTCTAGGTGCAAGACATAGCCGAGCTCAAGGCTATCTTGGCCGAGCATGGTGGAGAGGAGGAGCTTCGCAACGGCGCGTCCTGATCGAGCTCTCGTCGAGTGTGGAGATCGTATAATTTAACCCTAGCTATCTAAATGGGTTCGGCCTTAGATTGTCTTCCTGGAGATGCAAACGCAAGAGGGAGATGAAGCTAATGCACGGCCTGATGAGGGGGGGAGCAAATCTAACGGCCCAGATTTAGTTTGGTATAAGAATTTGTTAATAAATGTTGGAATTTGTTATTTAAAACTCGTGTAACTTGTAAAATTCATAACTTTTTCATACGAGGTCGAAAAAATGCAAACTCAGTTGCGTTGGAATCGTATGGACGAGCACTACGCGATGGAGTTGGTTTGGAGTCGTTTGGAGTTAGTGAGAATTTCGGGTAAAATTAAACGCGCGTTTAATTTTATTCGAAATAAAAGCTTAAACGGAAATTAAAACCAAGGTGAGAATTTCTCACTCAATCGAATAGATTTCGATTTTATTTTAAATAGTTAGATTTAAAATATTTGAATGCATGTTTGAATGATGACTGTAAATTATTGATTGTTAAAATAGACATTATTCGCCGTTAGTAAGCGGATGTTATTTAATATAAACATATACCGCGAATATTTCATAAACAGTGAAATTGGTATTATATATAATATCAATATATATATATATTGGCATATGTATATATTGCAGTTGTTGATTTCCCGCATTTTTTGTTTAGCGGATGAGACCCTATTGCGCCGTTATTAAGCGGATAATATTTATTAAGAACATGTACCGCGATAATTTCGTACTGGAGCGAAATTGGTATTGTGCTAATGTTTTTGGATGCAGGAAACAGGTTGGAGGGATCCAACTGGATTCCTCAACAGTATTTATTTTATTTCAGATATTTTAATATTTGATGGATTATCATATCGATATATGATATCGTTGTTAGTCGTGATTGACTATTTGGTGTGTAGCATCATTGGACCCAAATTTTGGGATTTTAAAATGGTTTTAAAGTGATTTTTGAAAATATACTTTATTTCTGGAATTGATCCATTATAAATAAATAAACGTTATAATTTTTAAAGTTATAAAAATTATGGTTTTTGTGAAATATAGTTAAAAGCTGATTTTTGAAAATAAGGAATTTATGACTTTATAAAAGAGTTTAAATGGAATTCTGAACTTGTTATAAAAAGTTTAAAAATAGGATTTATAAAATTTGATTATTTTATAAATCGAAATGATGAAATTATAAAAGAATTTAAAGACGTTTTAGAATAATAATATAAACTGATTTATATTAAGAGATTTATAAATGGATATTTATAAATTGAATTATAGACATTATAAAACGAGTTTTTATAAGTGTTTGAATGTAGTGAAAATGAATTTCATAAATGAATGAAATTTATAGAATTATAAACTGTGAAGTTATAAATGAAATTTTATAAGCAATAGGTTTATAAAATTTATAAAGTTATCGAAAGAATGAATTTTGGATAAATAAACAATCTTATAAGTTAAGATTAATAATTTGGGAAGTTAAATGAACGATTTTGTAAAATAATCGTTTTATAAGTAATTAACTTATAATATGAACTTGTAGTTTATAATTGAGTTATAAACTGGAATATGTTAATAAAGGAATTTATAAAAAGGAAGTTTTTATAAATAAATCGAAATGGAATTTATAAACGTTGTTTTATAAATTCACAAACGACTTATTTTGATAAGTTAATTGTTATAACTTAGAAATAGAGTTATATTCACGTTTTTAGACAGTGAATAATCCTTTGAATTAAAATGAATAAAAGGATGGAATTTGTTAAAGAAGTTTATTCAAGTTTTTGAACAGTGAATAACACGTTAAAGAAATTGTTTAGAATGTGAATGTTTTAAATAGAATTAAAACGATCTAACGATGTTTTAAAATGTGTTGAGATTCGAAACCATAGATTTCAACATTTATTGTTGAAATAGACGTTTTCGAGAAATAAAAGGAAATGGTGGACTATAACACTGTTGTTATAGTAAATGATTTCCGAAAGGAAATGTTTTGTATAGTATTGGGATTTATATATCTATTTTAATTTCGAATCCCTATACTAGTGATTTTGGGTTGTCGTAACGATGTTTTACGCAACATTCGTTTTGGCCCAAATAAATATGTTAAGAGAATGTTTTCCTTAATAGAATGAAATATATACTTAATTCGATTTAAGTATATTGAATATTTCCTAAGTGTTGAAAATAAAAGATTGTGAATTACTTATTTAATAAGTATGGGAATGTTTTCCAATATGAAGTGAAAAATTAGAATTTATCTTTTTGAAGATAAATTGAAATGAATGATTGAAATCATATATGCATGGATATTTTGAAATATAAATTCATTATGGAATTTATGAATGAAAAGTGAAACTTGTTAAAAATAAATATTGATTTATTTTTGAAGTGTTGAAATTATATATCTTGTAAAGATATTTTGGAAAATAAATAATTTGGAAAATTATTTGGAATCTGGTGATGTATGCATATCCATTGATAGTTCAATAACCGACTATCAGTATATTCCCTTTGAATGGGTATTTGATGTGAATATGATTGAATTTGAATGCACACTTATTTTTGAATAAGCGCTCACTATTCGGGTTAACCAGGAAAGGACCATGGGGTCGTATAACCCATTCCGAATATGTGATACGTCGTTAAGAATTGCATTGAAGATCGGTGTTGAAGACCCGGTATTTGCGAAAGCGATAGGATGACCTATCGATTGTCTCTGCACTGAGTTGCAACGGTATAGAGACTCCCTAAGTGATGGGAAATCCGATCAGGATTGTGGATATCCGGATTGCAAGGACTTCTTTGTAAGTGCCTTCGGTTCTGTTCGATCCCGGAACAGACTTGTATGGATTGTATGCCTGACATTACAATTTGAGATATAAAGCCGATTTCATTCAAATATATTCCTGTTGGTGGCGAAGAATTTATTCTTTGCTTAACACCCTTCTTTGAGACGTACGAGCTCAAAGGTTATATAGTTGAAGTTATCAGCAATATATCCCATTTTGGTAATGTGACATGCTGAGTGATGCTGAAATGATCATTGTGTTGATTATTTGTGATAGGATCATTTATTTGATCGTCTATCTTAGTGATCATTGTGTTGATCATTTATTGACCCAAAGCATGGCTTTTGTATAAAGTATGTTTTTGTGGACGTGACTTCGTCGAGCCTCACATCCCGGAAATGGTCAAAACAGGAAAGATGCGGCAAGGTTATTAGGGGTTGCTGTAGCTCCCCTTAGGGTATGTGCATTTCCTTCTGGAAAGGGGTGGTATCATGGTATGGAGCCCAGATACTTACTCATGTTGAAAACACTCTATTTATTATGGTGTGATGTTGGATATCGAGCGCTCGGTTGAAAAGGTCCTAAAGGACCGGGGAATGGCGTGCTCGTGTCAGTAGTTACCCAGTTAAGGGGTAACCCGGCCTTGTGTTGGCAGAGTTCCGGTTTGGTTCTCGGGGATGTCTTTCCAGAGGCATTCTCAGTGGCAATGGGAAGTTCCTTGGCCTGACCATTTGTTGGAAATCCAATTCCCAATACGAAACTTATACGGTATTAGTTGTAGAACCTGCTATTCACTTATGGTGGTCACCACTGTTTGGATGGTAGCTATAGTAGGCATAGTTCGAAATGTCTATGCTGGCTAAGATTTATATTCTACTTTCGAAATGAATTTTTTCTACACTATACACTAATAATAATATCAAATGTTATTTTAAATGCGTATCAAGCATCTTTGACTATCATAAGGAGAAATCTCCTCCGATTCTGCGTTTGCATGTGTGTGTGTGCGGGAGGCCTTATGGTAGTCTCATTTTTAAAAAGCATTGCGAATTGATTTAAAAATATTCCTCTATTTTGATTTTAAAGTAAATAAACTGTTTTGAGTTCTCACACCAGTCACATGACTGACTCGGAGTTTATTGTTTTCCTTCCTAAACTCTGGGTGCCCACCAATTTCCACACGGGCAGTTAAGAGTTAGGTTTATCAGGATATTCTGGATATTCAGGAGTTGCTGGAGGCAAGCTGGATGGCATGGCGTACTAGTTTATATAGTATTTCTTTTTCCGCTGCACTGTTTATTGTTGTATGTTGTTGTACACTCTGATGATATGATGTGATGTAATGAAATGTAATGTAATAACTGATATAGTTCTTTGTTTAAAGATTATTCATTTATTATTATATGTTGTTCCGCTGCGAATTGTGAGATTCTGTTGTTGTTCTGTTGTTTTCTTTTGTCCGTTCTATTTTAAAATTCTTCTATCTTCTATTTTTAAAATTCTCTGTTTTCTAAAAAAAATCGTCTATCTTCTTTTCCCTCTATTTTTCTTTTTCTTTCTTCTTTTTCTCTCTTCTTTCTTTTCTTTTCTTTTTAAAACCCATAACATCTCGGTTTTCGGCCTTTGATTTCTCGGCAGTCGATAAAGTGAGTGTCGATGTCGAATTTTCATAGAGTCGAAAAATCCTGTTTGTTACAATAAACTTAAGGAAGAAATCCCTTTATTGCTCTGCAAACTGGAGAAAATATTCCCTCCAGGTTTTTTTAATGTAATGGAGCATTTATCTGTTCATCTTCCATATGAAGCACGTCTTTGAGGTCATATACAATATGGATGGATGTATCCATTCGAGAGGTAAGGCATTAATATCGAGTGTGGTAAATAATATTTTAATTACAAAAATATAAGTCATTTTCGAATAAAAATATTTTCAATTAGGTACTTATATCATTTAAAGAAAAAAGTGTGATAAAAAGCCCGAGTTGAAGGCTCAATTTGTAAATCAAATATCGAAGAAGAAGCTTCGTTCTATTTTTCTCATTATTTCAATGATCATGTGAACTTATCATTTGAGAATGCTACGCATAATGATGAAGTCGTTGAACAAGATTATTCTTCTGAGGCCATGTTATTTATTTTTAGACAGCAGGGTCGACCTATTGGAAAATATATGGAAGTATCGTTGGACGATAAAGATTACCATGTAGCACACACATATTTTCATTGTAATTGTACTGAAGTTGCACCATTTATTAGGTAATACTAAATTACAAGTCTGGATATATTTATTTTATATAATACATACATGTACGTTAATTATAATGTAGTATATTATCTATGTTTGCAGTGTTTATGAATCACAACATCCAAGCGGCGATATAAGCAAAGATTTCGCTACTTGGTTTTCGAACTACGTTTATGATCCAATAAATTGTGTGGTCGATGAAGGATTAAAACATCTAGTGATTGGACAAAAAAGAAAAGTTAAGACATATCCAATATTCTTCGTTAACGGATTTAAATTCAACACAAAAGAATATGGTATTGAAAAATTAATTAACAATATCGGTGTATCTGTTAAAGGCAGTGATGATCCAAATGATCATATAAATGATTTTTATGGCGTGTTAACCAAGGTTTTGCAATTGACATATTTCACTAGACCCGTGGTGGAAGTTTTTTTGTTTCGATGCAACTGGTTCAGCAAAGTTCCAAGTTTTGGAGTTATCGTGCATCCAGACTATAATCTTGTAGAAATAAAACATACCTCGTGTTATCAAAAGTACGGTCTTTTTGTACAATTCAAACAAGCCCTACAAGTTTATTATACCCCTTATCCATCTCTAAAAAGAGATAAAGCAGATTGGTCGGCAGTTTTTAAAATGAAGGCAAGATTTATGTTTGATGGAAAGAATATTCCAAACGAACAAGCCTATTAAGTAGATATCAAGGGAAATGTCGAAATAACAATAACGAACGATCACATGGACCTCTCAATGACGAATCAAATGTATTAGTAGAAGCATTTGAAACTATAGAGTAAAATGATATCGAGTATGAAACTAGTCCTAATCAAAAAACGACGAGGACAGATTGCTAATATATAATTTAGTATAAGGTAATTTATGTGATTATTCATGTTACATTTTTCTCATCAATTATGATTCGTTTCTCATAATTATTATGAATTATATGTTCTGAGATAATAAATTGATATGTACGTGACAGGTATTATGTCCTTTTTCCAAAGGCGTAGCTCTTCCCACCCTAGTTCCTCCTCTTCTTCTCGTAGAGGGAATAGAGGTGATGACAGTAGCCCTTCAGAGCCAGCTGCACGACCAGTAGTGCATTTACAGCACAAAGCCGATGGATCATAAGTATTAAAATTAGTAGTATAGCGTTAGAAATATTTTGTATATTTTATAAATAATAGTCTAAAGCTATGTTTCAAATTTAACACAGGGGATTTGAGCTAAAGCCATAGTGGTTCTTAGTATTTCCATGCAGGCATATATGAGTAGGATGACTGATTGTTGGCCCCGATGGAGTAAGATCCCTAACCCAATCAGAGAGAGCATTTGGCATGACTTTTTGGTGAGTTTAAACTTACATTTTTATAAATTATTGTTCTACAATTTGTTGACTACTTAAAAATGTACAACTTACATTTAATGTTCTCAATGTGCGGTGTTCCGTAGATCTGCAGGAAGCGGACATTTACCTTGTGCAGCGCTAATGGAATTCTAAGATAGCAAAGAATTATCGGGACATGATGTCGGGCCTTAGGAGAGCTGGGAAGAAACCGAAATTGATGGTGTATATGATGCTTGGTTGCCTGATGGAACAATGATGAGTTTAAGATAATTAATCTATCATATATATATATATATCTCATTACTTTGTTTTACAGCTATTAAATATATTGTTCAATTATTTAAATTTGTAGGCGGAGTCACAGAGGAACTCTTCGAACAGAAATAAGAACCCAGCAACACATCATGGAGGTTCCAAGTCATTCCAACATAATCACAAGGATTTGGTAAATTTATTAATTGTGATTATAAACAGTCATTTATATAGTTTAAGTTATAAATTATTAATAAATAGTTAATATAAACAGTAATATATATACATTATTTATTGCAAGAAAGAGCGCGTCGATGTCTGGTCTCATACATGGAAGTATTTGCTCATACTCATGCCATAAATTAAACGGACGAAGCTGGCAACCTTACATATGCATGGGAAGATGAGGATAAGGCGATGGCTGCATATGTATGTATATTTTGAATTTTAAGTATTAATATTGAGTAGTTTAAGTAATAGCTTTAAAGAATTAAAATAATGTTGTGTTTATTTCAACTGTAATTTTTATGGCATTGTAGGAAAAGTTTCAAGAGGCGCGGGCATAAATGCTAGAGGGATCAGATCGCATGAGTTGAACCATAAGGAGGAAGACGCTATTTTTGACTCCATCATGGATCTGACACAACGTAATCGGCATTTTGGTTATGAAAACCAAGCTGTAAATTATAAAAAAAACTATCTTATAAAAGTTACACAATTGTTATAAAAGTTATAGAAAAGTTCTATAACGGTTTTTTCTCGCAAGTTAGGGCATCTCAACAAGCATACCAAAAAGAGCAGGACAAAACCAAGCTACAACAGCTAAGAGCCATGGTCGAGTAGTTGCAGGAGCAGGACCGTCTTCATGCTATACAGATGGAGCAGTTGAATTAGTGCTTAGTGGAGTACGCGCAGCAACATGGTTCATTTCCTTCCTCGTCTGGTGCTTCTGGAGGCAAGGACGACTCTTGACAGTTATGCTTTTCTGTGTTTGTGCTTGGATGTTGTATATGTTGACTTGAAGTTGGTGAGGATGATTTGTTTTGGTATGTGTTTGGTACACTTTGATGAGAGATTGGATGTGTTGTATTCATTCGGTACATTTTGTGGAGTTATTTGATGTTTGACATTGATTGGCTAGTGTTTTGTTGGATGTTTGAGGATGTTTGATGGTTGATTTTGTATAAATTGGAGTTTATGATCTTGACTTTGTATATATTAGAGTTTATGATTTTGTTTAAATTGGAGATTATGGTTAATATTATTGTTCGTATAATATGTGATGTTGGTTGTTATATATATATATATATATATATATATATATATATATATATATATATATCTGAATTATCTGTGTGGATTGGAGTTGAGAAGTATATTGATATATATGTAGATTTGGTGAAAGTAGAATAGGCGTAGAAATAAAACATAAAACCAGATTACCGACAACTTACGAGTAACAAACTTTCGACAACTACCGATGGATATTGGTTACGAGTGGATCTTCGTGTACCTCGTTGATCCTCGAAGATCATCGTTATTTTTCAGTTAGAAACCATCAAAAAGATGTCGGAAGATTGTTGTTGACACCGTCGGAAGTTGACAAAAATCGTGTACGCTATTCCAACGGCTATACCGTCGAATTCCGACGGCTATTTGCTGTCGGAATAGCCCAATGTTCTTGTAGTGATGTGTACTTTGGCACGTGCGATGCACGTACTTGCACATGAGTAATTAGTATTAAAAAACATCTTTTGTAAGCTTTTTGGATCTTACAAACTCACATCGTGAATTTGAAGTGTACGTAATCTTGTATATTTTCATATGTATACATTCACAAATCAATCGTTTGTCAAAACATCAATGAGACTAAGTTATTTTTGAAAATAATAACATAGGCAAGGAAAAAAGCAATTAATTGTTATATCAATACCTTGGAAAATGCAACAAATATTAAAATTAGCACTTCGTGTGGTTTGGAACCTAAAAAACTTACATACCTCACTTTTAAAATATAATCAACAACCATATTAATATATAAAGAATTTTCCTTATCCATCATAGTGATCACACTTACCTTGATACTCTCTTCCTCGCAAATCCTCAATACTAGCTGAAATATAAACTAATTGATGCTAGTTTGTATAGTTTTGTATTATTGGGTCTGTCCATTCTCATTACTCTAATTTTATTAAATTCATTACCGATCATTTCCCCTTCCATAAATGTTAAGATTAGCGGACACACACAAACACATTATCTGGTTCTAGCAAATTGAGGAATTTTGATGGTGGTAATTATCAGTGCCCGTCCAAAAAATGTGAAAACATAAAATCAACAAGGTCGTTAAGGTAGTGAGTTTCTACTGTGAGGCACATAAGAGGCTGTTTCAAGGTAGCTAAAAGCAAGAAGAAGCATATTAAGCATTAACTCAGCATAAATGTTCTGAATGCGAGTGTTGTATTTTACTCATTCTCAACCTCGACCATCTTTTCTCGCCCCTCCAATTCGCTATGGTTATCAATATTTTCTATGCAATCTGATATACAATTTACAAGTTGTGCACTGTAACTATCAAAACATAATAAAATTATTTAGTTTCCCATGTAGCCATTATCTTCCATATGTTAACTCGTTTGTTATCTTCTAAAGATTGTCCATTCTTTCCATTAATAGTCTGAAGTTGACATGGTTTCAAATTTCTGGATTGACACAATGGTATATAATCATGCCAGTGCTGCTTTTGCCACATTTCTGGACTGATACATGGTTTCAGATGTGTTTTTCTTGATATATGTTGACTTATAAATTGTTGCTTCATATTATACAAACTACTGCTTCATACTGAGATATTGTGAACTGTAAGTTTATCATCCAAAAATATTAATGTAAGTATTAATATTTGTTGCTATAATGCAAACTGCTGCTTCAAATTGAAAAAAGATAAGACAGATGATTATTATGGCTTTACTCTTGAAATTGATGATCCCAACTTCCTAGGTAATATGAATATACTTTTAAAACATCTTATGTTCAAGAATATCAACTGATGACTAATATTCAAATTCAAACCATTGCGACAAATTGGTTACTAAATTGTAAACTAATTTTCGGTACAAATTCCAGTTTAGTTATTCAAATTATTCATATTCAAATCACAAATTTAAGAAATAAATAATATTTTTTAATTATTCAATAATTTTCTAAATCTATTAAAATCAGACTATTAATTGCATGCATTTGACCAGAAATTGGATGAATTATCCAATCTTTTAAATTTGGAAAAAAAATGAAAAAATCATTTGGATCAGTTTTGGTACATGTTAATTTTTTCTCCTATAATTTTTTTTTTAAAATTTGGGCTTAAGGTTAGGGTCCACATGCATACTATAGCATGTCAGTAGCAGATTCACAGATTTAACATCGTAGCACCTGCTGGCTATCGCCATCAGCTTACATTTGATTAAGTTCAAGTTGAGATGGCCATAGTTGTCGCTTCTTCTAAAAACCAAAATAATTTTCAGATCAAAGATTCAAGTCTAATTCTTAATAATGCTAAATCCGGTAGAGGATGGTAATTTGACTATTTTGTGCTCTGTATAAAAACTCCTGTAAATAGATTTTTTTGTCACTGCTTTTATTTTTCTACGTTTGGACACTAGTTTTCAAACATTGCTAACATGGACGGTTCTTTATGTATAATAGGAATGTAAGTGGAGATCTTATTATGTATAAAGAGGAATGCATTCTTTTCTTCTCTTTGTTTGGATTAGATTTTATTATCTTCGTGATTTTATTAGATTAGTGTTTTAAGGTTGCACATTTGGTGCTTGAATGGTCTTTTCTCAGATGTACATCAGGAACCAGTGATGCCCATCAGTGGATTTACGAGCTTTCCAGTAAAAATAATCATCTTTCAACCTCAGACTCATTACATGAGGTTTTCTATGGATCTGTACAATTCTAATGCTTACATATACAATCCTAATGATATCCAATGCATGAAGGTTTAAGGAGAGGAAAATTAGTGTACTAAAATTGATGCTGTTTTGAAATATTCCATTGCATTTCGTAGAACAATGGAGCACTAAATTCTCAGATCGACAACGCAAGCAGCTAAAGCAAATGAGGGCGTTTCTAAGAGTTTAAAGGTAGCACAGAAGCATGAAGAAGCTGTCGAAGCTGTCGAATCATCAATAGACAAGGAAAAAGTGGAACTATGTGCACGATGTGCCCATGTGCAAGTGCATAGGACTCGGGGCCTTCTTTTGCATTTGGGCTGAATTTAATTCGCAATTTATTGTAACTGGGATTTTGATTTAAATCATTTTAAACATGTAACGGCTAGTTAGTGACGATCTGCAGTTGCAATGCTTATGTATATGATCAACAACCTGATCGGTTAGGGAAGAAATTTAGATGATGTGATTTCCTTTAACTGGGCTACTTTTAGCGAGGCCTCGACTTTAGAAAAAGCTTTGAATCTATGTGGTTAAGCGATAATAAAAATATAAAATTAAATTATTTCAAATAAAAAATTTCAATTAATCCAAGAAATTTTTTATGCAGCTACCGCAACAAATTTTCAATATTTTTGGACAAAAATAATATCATAGAATTACTGGCATTCCATTTCAAAGCGAACTGTGCTTTCCACTACAACCAGACTTCATAACCTCAAAAGTAACACAAACAAAATTTTCAAAAGTCCCATCAAACAATATTAAACATAAGCCTCCACTACAACTGGACTTCGCAAAAAACATACAGATAAAACATAGAATAAAATCTTTAAGTAGTTAGATTTCTAAATCATATGGTATGCCCGTATCGGGCAGCCATTGATTGATGTCGATGAGTTTATCAACTGAAAATGGCTCCGCGTCTTCTTTCTTGCACAAGAGCCTGTTTCCTGGCCACTTCACTCTTTCTTTCGGCCCACTCATGCAATCAATCGCTCCAGGACCATTATTTTCAAAATCCATATGCTAGGCCGTTTTGCTCCTCCCATCACAATCATGCCACCCTGCTGGATCGATTATCTAGTCAATGTAAGTTCTCATTATGATTACTTGTGAAAAGTTGAACCAGGGCCTTCCAAGGTAGGCAAAATCATGTTTGGGGTTGAACTCAGAATTAGGTCCTATGTGACAATGATCAATAGATATACCTGTATATACACGCCTATATGTATTAAAATGTTTTGTTATAATATTATGTTTACCATCAAAAAGAAATGTGTATACCTATGTTTTTAGCAGATCCATTTATATTATAATTCCTGAAAAATTGTTTTCCACTTTTGGCATAAACCGTGTCTTGATAACTGATTAAATCGTGGTCATAGTACGCATATCGATTGCTATCACTCTTGAGGCCTACTGCCTTCTCCTGACTTTTATCGAAAATGTTCTTAACCGTAATGTGTTTAGTTATAAATGCATTACCAAGCACCACTGCATGACAAATACTACGTTAAATCTTGTGTTTAGGGACATATGATTAGAGGCAGTATAAAGTAAATGCCTCTAATTGTTATAAACTAGAGAAAAATGAAATTAACTATTATTCACATTTATTAAGGAATAATTAAAGGCCATTAACACATGATATATTTCATAACTAATATGATTTTAATTAAGGGCAAGATTCATCTCTCCTTTCTACCAAGCTTTAATAAATTCATGTCGCTTAGTTCATTTACATCCTTTTCAATTGAAAATTTGTCTTTCCGTCCTTTTTACATATCCTATAAACATTGAAACAAATAATCGTAAAATCAATCAAACCCGATATTTTGTAACGTGAAATTGATCCTATAATTTATTTGTAGTTATCAGGTGAAAATCATGCTTTGTTCACAGTCTATCCTACAAGAAGTGATGGGATAAATGGCTCTACAATAGAATGCTAGGTTTCTTTGTATTCATATTGGAAAAGGGCTGGACGTAAACCTATTTTATTTTTCAACCATGTTTTTCTAAACTGTAATGTAAATTACGAAACAAATAGTACATTTAGCATAATTCATACTTTTCTTGGACTTTTGCTTTAGATGTTAAGTAAAATTATGGAGATTTTAAGTTATAAATATGAAATGAAATCCCCTATCATGGTATACCTCCACTAACAATGGTTTGTAAATTATCATAATTAAGCAATGGAACATCTTTTATTTTACATATTTGTTGACATGGTCAAAAAGATGCATACAGTATACGAAGATGAAGATCTCCAGCTTTCCTTTGGAAACTCTAAGTGTTTTCAACTAAACCTGAAACTACTCAGATTTGACCCGAGGATTAAAAATACCCAGATCATGCTTGATAAACCAGTGTGAGATACCCGAAATTTAAATGCTGATATGAATCAATACCTTTGAAAAGAAGGGTATCTCATAAGACCATGCATACATAAATACAGACGGGTTTTTATCTTGTAGTAACCAAAATACTATATTGAGAAACACTTTGATATTATTATTAACGACATTCTTTTGAAAATACTTTTCAAGTAATATATCAAAATAAAGTATCAGTATCCGGACTAAGTCTATGGTAATATATCTGAACTGGGTCAACAGAATACACAAGACTAAATATATGACCAAAGGGGTGGCTGAAATGTTTGCAAAGCGTTACAACTATTTTGGAAAAAAAAATCAAAATTGCAAAGCTCATATTGGGATTGGATTTCCAACATAACAGGGAATTGGTGTCCTTTTCCTTCAATCCATGCATAGCAAACATAGTTCCTATGGTGCCTTAATCGTTTTTCTCAAGCAAGTCACTTAAAACTGCACTTGCTACACTACCAACATCCAGTAGCTTTATCACTTTTCACAAGCTAGCTACTATATTCAAATAAATGGCTTGAGGATCCAGATTCCACCGGACTGCTCCATACATATAAAACTAATAGCTTAAAATATATACCCTACGGACCACATAATTACCCATATCATCTTCGAGATGTGAGGCTACGCTTATTTTAACAAAGTCGCACTTTGCTTTTCACAAAGCCACGCTTTATTTTTCCACAAAGCACGTTCCACTTAGAATGCCACATTGGTATTTCTTCGATCACTATTGACTTCCATAAACATACAACCTATGAGATCGTACATCTCAAAGAAGGGAGTTAAGCTAAGAGAAGTTGCCTTCTCCACCACTAAGAAGATGTACGTTTGTAAAATTCAACTTTATGATTGTAGAAATGCAATGTCAAACATTTGTCCACACAAGTTTGCTCTGGGACTAAACGAAACCGAAGGCATTCCTCCTACTACAATTTGTAGCGAGTAGTCCTAGCAATCCGAATATCAAAACATAATAGGACCATTGCTATAATAAATGTCTCTATGTTGGGAGCGACCCAGAGAGTGTCAACAAGCAGTCCTTCCTCCATGAAGATCTACAGTCTTCAACAATCATCATCTTCAACATGTCTTCACTTTCGAACATATACATTGGTTCGAAATGGTTTTCGGATAAGAGTTACCCAAATCCGATCCCGGTTCCTTCAAACCAATCATCAATTAAAAAAATGTTAAGTTTGTATATGATTATCAATCATCAATCACTTTAATTCATCTTTTTATTCATTCGTAGGTATCTCTTAGAGATATATTCATTGAATAATTTCTTTATCATCGTCAGAGTATATGGAATCATTAAGCCTCATTTATCAAATCATTTGGTAAATTTAAACCTTTTTAATCTTGGAATAATTCCAAATCAATTCATCTTTTACTTAGAAAAATATTTTCAAATCATTTATTAAATCTTAATCAAAGATTTCTTATTTCCAAAACATAACTTTTAAATAGGTCAAAAACGATGTTATTTAAGACATAGTTTACTACAAACCCTAAACAGTTAATTCAAATATATAAATTAAAATATTTCCGAGTCATTAATTTAAATCACTACAAAGATTTCTTAATTCAAAACTCAAAAGCTTTGATTGCGTTAAAACCATGCTATCTTGGATGTTAATCCAAAATCAGTAAATATTAAGTGAGCAGAATCTATAGAAATCATTTAATATACTCAATATCAATTCCTGTGTTCAACCAATTAATATAGGCAGAATAACGGTGAAATCGCCTTTTAAATTCTATAAATAGTATGAGTTCCCTCTTCGGACTTTAACATCGAGTACAAGAAGATTATCTCCACAAAATCCAAGTTATTTATATTAGAAAATTATATCATTATACATTGAAATTTTTTGATCCAAGTAAATAAAACATACTATTCCCTCTGTCGGGCTAGTCCGGATAGTCGGGGAGAGTAGAAAACTGGTTTTCCAAACTCAAGCCTAGACACTGTCTCTTTGACACCCTTAAGGCGGTAAAGTTATTTGATCGACTCTAAATCATTAATCATTTAACCATTCCATAAATTTCTCAAATTACTTTTAAAATACTTTATCAGTCATTTGAAAAGATTTAGAAAAGAATGGTTACGTTTAAAACTGTATTTCGAAAGTTATAAAAAAGTGCTGCGGAAAAGTGTTACGGAAAGTGCTTTTTAAGCTATATTGATCAAAAAGACTTTTTATCACTTGGAAATTTGTTTCTATAACTCCAATAAATTTTAAAAAAAATTAAATGATTTATGAGATTTATTCCATATTTTTAAACAATTTAAAGAAAATGTATCTAAAACATTTGTGATTTGGCCACCAGACTATAAAAGCACGATTTTCTTGAAAACTTTATTCGCTCATATTTCAAAATCTATTAAATTAAATCTCGATCATTATATTTTGTTTGAAAACTATAGTCATAAGAGTTTAGAAAATTCTTATTGCAAAGAAATCCAACTCCGATTCCATCCTATAGAAGGATTTTACTTTTATGGCGCGAAATCTCGAGCTACCGTTACGCAACGCGTCTATTTTTGACTCCAAACTCAATATTTTTCAAAACTTCTCCAAATTTAACTTTATGTTTATAAAACATGTATAAACCATTTTCAAACGTTTAAACCAATATATTCCATATTAAATCTCTTTTTCACTTTTAAATATTATTTTTTAATATTTTAACTTACATAATATTATACTATTGTAATATTATATTTGATTTCATAGATGATTATAAAATCATATTAAATTTCATTTTCACCTTTCGAAACATTCTCTAATATAGAAAGTTGTTTATTATCTATCTTTCAACTATTCAATATATATGTCCACATAAATTAAATATCATTCCTTTAACATTATAAAAATGTTATCTTTCCTTTTCTGAATGAAACCTTTTCATTTTTAAATCATTTCAAAGCATTCCTCTTTTATGATTTCAAAACATTTTGAGGCTTAAATTTCCACATATACCACCATTTATTCCTTCATGAATTAATTATAGTTAACACATTAACTATCATCATAAACTTCATATTATTAATTCATTATTCTTTGTCATTCATCCAAGTGAACATCCAATGTTAACAATCAAGTATACATCCATATAAACATCCAAATAAACATCCATTTCATGTATAATCATGTCAATAACTTTTATATACTTGTAAATAAAATCTTAACTTGCTTCTAACTTGCAAATCTTTTTAGTCATAAACTAGAAAGGTAAGGGTTTCTCGAGATCTCACCTTAAATCAAACCGACTTCCTACCAACATTCATAGCATCACAACACTTCTCTAAACATTTCTACCATGCCCCAAACACTTCATTTCCCTTGCTCAAGTGCTCGACCAATCTTCCCTTGCTCCAAGACCCATAGTTTGCTCCTCCACCATATTCAAGTGCTCACGGCCTCACCAACGACCTTGGCTCTCGGCCCAAGACTCCTATATTCTTGCTTGATCATGGCCTTGGCTTGTATAAGGTGGCTGTGGAGTGTTAGGGTGGAAAGGAGATGGTTTGGTTTGGTTTGGAGGAGTACAGATCTTGTATGTGTGTGTGTATATATTTTTATATTATTCTTCATAATTTCTTTTGATAATGTTTTTTTAAGATAGGAAGGTTATTAAAATGGCTTGAGGAAGGAGAAGAAAAAGTAGAAAATTTGTGAAGAAATGAGAGAAAGAGGGGTAGGAATCTACAGGCGCAAAATGAATTAAATAATATAACTTGTTATAATTATGTCTAGTCACATCACAAATCTTTTATAATACATACATGCATACATATATATATATATATAATTATGTTTAGTCACATCACTTTGTTATATATATATAATTATTATGTCTAGTCACATCACTTTATATATATATATAATTATTATATCTAGCCACATCACTTATATATATATATATATATATATATAGTTTTATTATGTCTGGTCATCACTTTCTTTTATATATATGTATAATTATTATGTCGTCATCACTTTCTTATATATATATAATTATTATGAGATAATTTATTTCTAAGTGTATTGTTATTTATTTTATCAACTCTTATATATGTATATATAGTGCACAAAGACGAACAATGTTCTCGACAACCTTCTGGTGTCGAAAGCTTGAAATTTCGAAAAACGTTCTTCGGTTACATGTTCTGTTTTTCTATGAACTACTTAATTTGGTAAAAAAAATTTGAAAACAAATTTCACCATCATTTTTAATTAATTAAAATGATTTTATTTTCATGTTAAAACTTATATATTGAATATTTAGAATTAAATAAATATTCATTAAACAAAGCGCTGAAATTCCATGTCATTACAAGCGCAGTGGAGCCACAATAGGAGGGTGCATGGCAAGAGTAATGGAGGTAGAAACAATCAAATGTGCTCCGTTTACTTGTAAGGCTCTAATGAAGAAATGTCCTCCCAGGACCTTTTTATTGGATTATTTTTTCCTTTTTGGTCTCAGACTTCCCTAGAAACGCTGAAGCAAGCTTAGACATCGTACCATCGAAAATCAAATATTAATGCAGTTGATTAAATTTGAAATCACATACCGAAAAATCACTAATAATAAATGATATACATACAACCAAATATATACCTATGGAGTAGAGGTATCAAAAACACGAAGGAAAGTAGAACGAGATAAAGGATGATATATGCACAGAAAGTTATGCTTTTGCAGTAAAGGTTCAATAAAGATAATTATACGCCTGCAAATATCGTTATCAAGCCTAAGTGCACTCTTCCTGCACACAAAAATAGTTCTCACTTAGTGCTAGTATACCCAGGGCGATCAATTAATAAAAAAAGCAAGTCAGTGTAGGAAAGAGGATTAAACAAGAGAAGTAAGAGGGAATGAAGGTAGCTTGAACACAGTAAAGTTCGTCGTACGAGCGTAGTAAAGTTTTTCACAACCCGAGGTAAGTTTTTATGAATGGAATATTGAAAAGGTTAATCTCAGTAGGTAGGCACGGTCAAGTGTTCAACATGTAAGATATGTGTGCTGGTTAAGGGAAAATAGTAAATGGGAGCAAGTTGGATGAGGGACACTCCAACTATTGCTAACCACTTTGATAAGGAGATGAAGTGGAAAATAAAGACTACTTTTAATATGTTCTAAGGTCAAAGAAACAAACCCCTCTACGGGATGATGAATGTGCTCAAAAGGGGCGGAAGCCTACATTTATAGCCAATTATTCCAAAGCGATTCAAGATATTTGCAACTTGACACTCTTTACAAATGGTTGAGACCAACTCAGTGCAAGAGGATGAACTCTAAACAAAAGTGCTAGGAAGGCCGTCAAAAGCCATAAGCAACAAAAAGAATGAACAAATAAAGTGGGTAGATGATTTTGAAATTCACAATGAAAAGATAGATTCAAAATATTATCCAAAAAAGTAGAAGACCCAAAGCCAATTCTTCAAGTAAATCAATTCAATTCAGTGATGTGTCGACAATACAATCATTTTATGTACAAATTGGTCCAATGAATTCATATAGGTATCAAATATTCCACTCTTGTAAAACATGTTTTACCCTAATGACTGCGACCGTATTTAAAAAATGGCGACTGTTCTAAGATTTCTTGCCCTAAAGTCAAAATTCTTTCCAGACTTCAACCTGCTTCCTCCAGATCGTCGAGTTTTCACTCGCCTTTACTTCTGCAGGCTACCCCCTCTAAATTGTGATTCTTTCTCCAGTCCAGTCTGTGACTGGAAGCCTTCAATTTTTGGAGTAAGTTGCTCTAGCCTCCACGATGGACACTTGTGGATGAATTTCCCCCTCTTTCCCATAGTTGGCAGCCTCGGGCTGGCGTTGGCTTTTGCTTGCAGGCTGTTGTAGGATCCCAGAAGGTTGATTTGCAAAGTAATCCTGGTGTTGTACCCATCTTCGTAGATGGTGCTGAATTGGTTGTTGATGGATGTCTTGAGGAGGATGGTCTAGTTTCGGGTGATGGCTCGGGGCTCTCTTAGGTAAGTCCCGCCTCTTCTTCTTTTGATGAATTCGGTGCCTATTCCAATTCTGTTAGTGCGAGTCGCAAGCCATCTTTCTCTTGGTCATCTTTGTTGAAGAATAAGCCTAACAACGCAGACTTTTTATGACTAAGCAATACGATGTCGATTTTGCCGACACACCTGTCCAACCCCCCCCCCTCACTCTAAAGGAAATTATTGATGCTAGAATTGCATTTTGAAAAGACTATTTCGTTGGCTTCTTTTAGGACGAAGCTCCCTATTACTCAGTTGTCAAAAGATGTATTTAGTTTGTGGCATTTGCATGGTTCGGTTAACGTCGGATGTGAACTCCTTGTATTTTTTTTAAATTCTCCTCCCCTCATGAGAAGCTCAAGTTTTAAAATCAAACCCTACCATTATTGAGATAAAAGTTTTTATCATTAACCAACGGTCCCTTTCTACCTATCTCGTGCATGAACAAGTTTTATCTATTCCCGTTTGGGAGCATTTCTCAAATATTCCTTTCATTTTTCAATTGGTAGAGGGGGTAAACTGGATTGCCAACCATACTGGACAACTGATTTGTTTTGACATTTCCACCAAGCATAGTCGGTTTCTTCATTATGCTAAGACACTTATTGAGATTCCCCCCGATAGGTAGCTTTCATTCTAAATCCCTATCTCTTTGGCCAAGAGGAGGGTCATTCACATCGATGTCTCTTACCAATGGAAGCCGCTTATTGGTATATATATACCATTCCATTAACCATGAAATTCCCAAATGTCCTCACTCAGACATACCTAAGAACCCCTAGCCAAAGCCCCTGAGGATGCGTTTGCGGGTCAAAGCTTCCCACCCTCTTAGCCTCCTACCTGTCCTTTAGCCCCCATCACTTTGGTCTCTCCTGTGTTGGTTGACCCATCACCACTGCCCGTTGCTCATCCTTCTACTCTACCTGCTCCTACCTACAGCACGGCTCCACCTCTAGATCTGACTGCCGTCTTTTCATTGACACCCTGATCGCATCTCCTAAGAAGCGATTTTTTCTTGCCTTGATAGGCGACTGTAACGATAACGATTTTTTGTCGCTCGAAAACCGACATCAATACGTCCACTGTATCAACTGCCGAAGCAATCGAATGCCGGAAAACCGAAATGTTATGGTTAAAGAAAAAGAAAGAGGTAGAAGAAGAAAGAAAAAGATAGAAGAAGAACAGAAAAGAAAGAAACAACATCACAATCTCACAATCGCAGCGGAACAACATATAATAGATAAATGAATATCATTAAAACAAAGAACTCTATATTTTATACATTACATCATTATCAGAGTTTACAACAACAATAGACAACAGAGTCAATACATCAATGGACAGTCATATAAACTTGTCCTCATACAGAATACATAGCGGAATAATATATAGTATAATATCATATACAAGTGGTACGTCTCGATATGCAGCTCGCCTCCTGAGCTCCATAGCACTTCTAAATCCAGAATAACCCGATAACCAAACTCTAGACTGCCCGTGTGGAAATTGGTGGGCACATAGAGTTTAGGAAGAGAAACAATAAACTCCAAGTCAGTCATGTGACTTGTGTGAGAACTTAAAACAGTTATTTATCTTTAAAATAAAGAATAGGATAATTTTAAAATAGATTCGCAATGCTTTTTAGAAAATGAGACTACCATAAGGCCTCCCGCACACACACACAATGCAAACGCAGAATCGGAGGAGATTTCTCCTTATGATAGTCAAAGATGCTTGATACGCATTAAAAAGAAACATTTGATATTATTACTAGTGCATAGTGAAAAAAAACAATTTCGAAAGTAGAATATAAATCTTAGCCAGCATAGGCATTTCGCACTTATGCCTACTATAGCTACCATCCAAACAGTGAGGCGCCACCATAAGTGAATGATAGGTTCTACAACTAAAACCGTACAAGATCGTATTGTTTCTTTGGATTTCCAACAAATGGTCAGGCCAAGGAACTTTCCATTACCGCATGGAAACGCCTCTGGAAAGACGCCCCGAGAACCTAACCGGATCTCTGCCAACACAAGGCCGGGTTACCTCTGCAAAAATAGGTAACTACTGACACGCGTATGCCATTCCCCGATCGTAACCGATCTATATCCGAGGATCCTCGATTTCCAACAACCACAAAGAAATAAATTTGCAGCACAACATAGGTTAAATATCTGAGCTCCATTCCATGATACCACCTCTATCCAGGAGGAAATGAACATACACTAAGGGGCGCTACTCCCTAGAACATTGCCGCATTCTTCCTGTTTTGACCATTTCCAGGAAGTGAGGTCCGACGAAGTTTCGTCCACAAAGCTACGCTTTATACAAAAGCTGTGCTTTAATTCACAAATGCTCAACAGCACTTCGTATGCCACATTACCAATTTGGGAATGTATCACTAGTAACCATCAACTACATAACCTCTAGGGTGTTAAGCTAAGAGAATAAATTCTCCGCCACCATCGGAAATATATTTGATAGAAACCAGCTTTACATCTCAAATTGTAATGTCAGACACACATCCATACAAGTCCGTTCCGGGATCGAACGGAACCGAAAGCACTTCCAAAGAAGCCCTTGCAATCCGAATATTCACTAATCACGATCGGACCTCCCATCACAAAGGGTAATAAATCTCAATATCGGAGATCAGCCGATGCAGAAACATTCGACGGTAATCCTTCTGTTTTCATAAATATCCGGTCATCAAATGCAATCCATTACGACGTATCACATATTTGGAATGGGTTATACGACCCCAAGGTCCTTTCCCGGCTAACCCGAATAGTGAGAGCTTATTTTAAAAATAAGTGTGTCATTCACATTCAAGCAATTCACCACAAATACCTATTTAAAGGTAAATATTGATAGTCGGTTATTTAACTATCAATAGAGATGTGCAACATCACCAGATTCCAAATAATTTCTCAAATTATTTATTTTCCAAAAATATCTACACTAGATATATTTTTCAATGCTTCAAAAATAAAACAACATTTATTTTTAAACAAATTTCCCTTTTCATTTATAAATTCCATAGTGAATTTATATTTCAAAATATCAACTGATATACGTTTTTCAATCGATTTCAAATATTCACTTTCAATTTATCTTTACAAAGATAAATTCTCAAAAATGTTTCATTTCATATTGGAAAAGCATTTCCATACTTATTTAATAATAAGTAATTCATAAATCTTATTTATTTTCATCACTTGAAAAATATTTGATATACTTAAATTTATATTAAGTATACATTTCATTCTTTAAGGAAATCATTCTCTTAACACATTTATTTGGGTCAAAACGAACGTTGCGTAAAACATCGTTACGACGACCCAAAATCACTAGTATATGGATTAAAAATTAAAACAGATATATAAATCCCAATACTATATAAAACATTTCATTTTCGGAAATCATTTACTATAACAACAGTGTTATAGTCCACCATTTCACTCTATTTCTCGAAAACGTCAATTTCAACAATGAATGTTGAAATCTATGGTTTCGATGTTTAATACATTTTAAAACATCTTTAAATCGTCTAGATTCATTTTATAATATCATTTCCCAAAAATATATCCATTTTATTTAATAATATATTCACTGTCCAAAATCGCGAATATACTTCACTAACCCAATTTCAATATTTACTACACGTTTTATTTCAAGAATTTATTCGCTATCCAAAATCGCGAATATACTTCCTTTTATAACTACTATATTCAATTTATCAAATTCAATTTGATTTCGAATTCATAAACATTATCTATAAATTCCATTTCTATTTATAAACTTCGATCTATAAATCTCATTTATTAATCTATTCAATTTATATAACTCAATTATATACAAAAGTCTATATTATAAGTTAAATACTTATAATTCATTTATTTACAAAAATCGTTCTTTAAAACTGTACACATTATAATCTTATTACTTTTAAGATTCAATTATATTTTATAACAATTTCAACTTATAAAATCCCTTTATTAACGATTTCTATTTATATCCCATTTAAATGCCAAAAATCTAGTTTATAAGTTAATTACTTATAAATCTTTTATTTTACAACATTTGTTCATTTTATAATCTTCACAATTTATAAATCTATAACTTTCAATGAAATCCATTTTATACTTTATTTTAACACTTAATAAAAACTCGTTTTATAATTCCAATATTTTTTTTACTTATAAATATTAATTTAAAAATCTTTTATATACATCCTTTATAATGATTCAAAATTCCAAATTAAATCATTTTATAAATTAATCACTATTTATTTCAAAAATCTCAATTTGGTTATATTTTACAAAAATAATAATTTTTATAATATTAAATTTTATAACGTTAATTTATTTTAAAAGGAATCAATTCAAAATTTTAATAAAACGTATACTATTGAAAATCACTTTAAAAATCTTTTAAAATTCAAAATCGTTACTTTTAAACTTTAAAAATGGATCTGATGATGCAATAGCACCAAATAGTCAATCACGACTTCCAAACATCATATATCGATGATAATCAATCAAATATCACAATATCTGAAATCAAATAAATATTATTGAGGAATCCGGTTGGATCCCTCCAATCTGTTTCCCTGCATCCACAGATGTTAGCAAAATACCAATTCCGTTCTAGTACGGATTATCGCGGTATATGGGATTTATAAAATATACTATCCACTTAATAGGCGGCGCAATAGGGTCTCATCCGCTATATAATGCGGGAAATCAACTCCAAGTACATAAATAATACCAATTTTACTGTACTGTGAAATATTCGCGGTATATGTTTTTAATAAATAACCTCCGCTTAATAACGGCGTATAATATCTATTTTAACAATCAGTAGATAACAATCATCATTCAGGCATACGATCAATAATTTTAAATCTAACTATTTAAAATTTAAATCGAAACTGTTCGATTGAGTGAGAAGTTCTCACCTTGCTTTTTAATCTGCTCCGGTTTTTTATTTCAAATAAAATTAAACAAGCGTTTAATTTTACCCGAAATTTTCACTGACTCCAAACGACTCTAATCCAATTCCATAGCGTAGTGCTCCACAAAACGAAGCCAACGCAATTCGTTTCGTCCAAAACGGACCTCGCATCAACAAGATATCGTATTTAGAAGTTTAAACAATTTATAACATATAAATTAATTACAAATTTATTTATTTTTCACCCTAACATATCATCACCGTTCGATTTGCATCCCCCTTCATCAGGCCGCACCCGCCCTTTCTCCCATCTCCGTTCAATTCACGTACGTATTCATGAATAAGAACCCATAGCCGTCCTAGGGTTTGAATTTTTCGAGCCTCCTCGTCGACATCCACTCCGATCAACCACCACCACGACGAAGCTCGTCACGAGCACTACACTCGGCTACAACCCTATAGAGCTCGGCCATCACCTAGCCTCGGGACACGCGTGCAATTGCCGGCCGTTCAAGTGAGGATTTTCGTCGATCCGTCGCGTGAAATCCCATCATCACCGTATGGATTCGAAGCTCTCGAGATGGTCTTCAAGTTTGTAGTTGAAAGTTTTAGCTAATTCTTCACGGATTGGAAGAGATTGAGGGGAGAAGAAGAGAAGATTTTGGTCATTGGAAGAAGAAGTGGCGGCTGGCCATAGGAATTAGGGTTAGGTTTCTATTTTCTCGCAAAATAAATTATGGAGGTGCTTATATAGAAAAATGGCGAAAACACTATTCACCCGAACTTTTCCGAACTCCAAACGAAGCGTGCCGGCTGGCGTTTCTAGGGTTTACCCCGCATTCCGGACACAATGAAACAGGTTTAGGAAGCTAATTCGATCGTATGTGTGAGATATGGAAATAAACGATCGATTTAAAATTAAACCGATTAAACTAATTTCTAGGCGTTTTGGCTTGCCACGGACAAACGATAAATCCGATTGACTTGAAATTTGAAATCTTACAATAATATCACATTACGGATTTGATGAAACTAGTTTCGTCGAAATCCGACACTGTTTGAAAAATGGCTATTTTAACTCGCCAAATTAATATTAAAACAATTTCGATACGTTTCGAGCTGCCACGGTCAAACAAAAACTCCGATTGCTACGAAAATTGAAATCCGATAATAAATAACTATTACGGATCCAATGGAATTAGTTTCGTCCAATTCTGAGACTGTTCGAAAAATGGCTATTTTCACTAGTCGATTTAAATATTAAAATATTCAATTTTCATAGATTAACTTCTAATTCGATTTTAAAAGTTCTAAAACATCATTCTAACTTTAATATGATATATTAAAAAATTTCAAATCATTTTTAATCATATTAAACCCAATTTTCAATTATTCCTGTAATTTCCATATTAAATTATCGATTAAATTACCCAAATTAAATCCAATATTCGACGAATAAATTATTCGACTTTTAAATTCCACTTGTTAATATTTTAAAATCAACTAAATATTCAAATTTTAATTAACAAAAATTCTGGGTCGTTACAAATTTCCCCCCTTAAAAGAATTTCGTCCTCGAAATTACCAAGTAGGAAAAAGTTTAGAAATCCATTAACTTTCAAAAACAATTCGTTCAAATTAGATTTCAAATTCACTTAAGTGTTTAACTTTCCTAAAATCCAATAGTCAAACTTCTTACAAATCTTTACTAAGTTTTCCAAATCATACTTAGTTTTCAAAATCTCCAATTTTCTCAAAAATATTCCAACGCCTTAAATTTTCGAAAAAATTCGCCAAAGTCTCCTTTGCGCGGCTCGATCCGGAAAAAAAATGACAGTATATATATCACAAATATACATTTCATCAAGTGATGAGGCATCCCGTAGGGAAAAAGTGTAAAAGTACGATATTTAATCCGAGATATGTACCTTATATATTATTAGCGAGCATATACGGCTAATATAGCACGAAAGCGAGCTCCAAATGCGAAGCAAGCGCAATCCGCACCTACTAAACACTAAACAACAACATGAGAATCATGTGTATATGACAATAGTATCAATATACATTATATAGCAACATAACAACTACATATGCCAACATAGCAAATGCAACAAAATAATGAATGCAACCATCAAACAACTATAATCCAACAAATCAATATTCATTCATATTCAAATCCAATTAGTTTACATTCACTAATTTACATTCAAGTTGGTTTGCTTACAAATCAAATTATATTCAATTCCATTTAGATTTACTTACTTCCAATTTGATTTCAATCACTTTAGCTTTCAATTTCGCTAATTCAATTTCATTAGCACTATGAATTATATACAATCACTTAATAATCAAATAACAACAAATTCATTCAACATAACCAAATTATTAATTTTACATTCAAATTGATTCGTTTCAATCCAATCAAATTCATTTACTTTGCTTTCAACATTAAATTTGGTTCAACACTTTTAATTCCAATTAGTTTAACATTCGATTGACTTTCATTCAATTATTCAATTAGCTTTAAATGAATTAACACTTGCATCATTATCCCATATCAATTCATTTATCTTCGATTGATTATTCAATCCATTAATTAATTCAATTGCTAATTCTTTTTATCATTTCAAGTTGAATTTCATTTATATAACTCAAGTTCAAATTCTTAATGACTTCATTTCATTAATTCACCTATTAATTTGCTTCAACACCAAAATCAACTTTATTTAACATTACTTAAGTTATTTTCCATTTCAACTACATTTAAAATAATCTGGCAGCAATTCCTCTTTTGGAAACCCGAAAATTAACACTGATGATGTTGCAATCATCATCGGAATTATTTTCCAACGACCGAAAAGAGTTTAGAGCTTTCATCCTTCCAAAAAAAAATTCCGAAATACCAAATCCTTTCAAAACACTTCTCTGGAATTTTATTTTAGATTATAGATCACATTTACAAATCCTTTACTTATATAATTTTACTATTTATATATAAGATTATTTTACAGTTGTAAATCACTTTAATTATAACTTCATACTTATAATTCATTAGCTTATACAATTATTCTTTTACAACTGTTGTTTTATTTAACTTATTCAAAAAACTTTTAATTTACTTATATATATTTATATTTTCAATAACCAAACAATTCAATTTATATACACTTCAATAATTCTGAAAAACTATTCCTTTATATATAAAATATAATCGAGGTAAAATTATTTCATTTACCCCATTTAAAACAATATCGTGTCAAATTGTTCTGTACAAGTGTTTAGAGATCCCTATCAACAACGTTAATTACTCGTGTTGACCAGAATCCATATGCCACTCAACAAACCAATCATCACAATATAAAACAATTTATATTCACTAACAAATACGCGCTCATATCAATTATTACACTCACACTCATTCTAGAGTACTACTGACTCAATCTCTAATGAGTAACACCCAACAGAGTCATGGTTGTCGCTTAACCATATGCTCTGATACCAAATGTAACGATAACTATTTTTCGTCGCTCGAAAACCGACATCAATACGTCCACTATCAATTGTCGGAGCAATCGAATGCTGGAAAACCGAAATATTATGGTTAAAGAAAAGGAAAGAGGTAGAAGAAGAAAGAAAAAGATAGAAGAAAAACAGAAAAGAAAGAAACAACATCACAATCTCACAATTGCAGCGGAACAACATATAATAGATTAATGAATATCATTAAAAGAACTCTACATTTTATACATTACATCATTATCAGAGTTTACAACAACAATAGACAACAGAGTCAATACATCAATGGACAGTCATATAAACTTGTCCTCATACAGAATACACAGCGGAATAATACATAGTATAATATCATATACAAGTGGTACGTCTCGATATGCAGCTCGCCTCCTGAGCTCCATAGCACTTCTAAATCCAGAATAACCTGATAACCAAACTCTAGACTGCCCGTGTGGAAATTGGTGGGCACCCAGAGTTTAGGAAGAGAAACAATAAACTCCAAGTCAGTCATGTGACTGGTGTGAGAACTTAAAACAGTTATTTATCTTTAAAATAAAGAATAGGATAATTTTAAAATAGATTCGCAATGCTTTTTAGAAAATGAGACTACCATAAGGCCTCCCGCACACACACACAATGCAAACGCAGAATCGTAGGAGATTTCTCCTTACGATAGTCAAAGATGCATGATACGCATTAAAAAGAAACATTTGATATTATTACTAGTGCATAGTGAAAAAAACAATTTTGAAAGTAGACTATAAATCTTAGCCAGCATAGGCATTTCGTACTTATGCCTACTATAGCTACCATCCAAACAGTGAGGCGCCACCATAAGTGAATGATAGGTTCTACAACTAAAACCGTACAAGATCGTATTGTTTCTTTGGATTTCCAACAAATGGTCAGGCCAAGGAACTTTCCATTACCGCATGGAAACGCCTCTGGAAAGACGCCCCGAGAACCTAACCGGATCTCTGCCAACACAAGGCCGGGTTACCTCTGCAAAAATAGGTAACTACTGACACGAGTATGTCATTCCCCGATCGTAACCGATCTATATCCGAGGATCCTCGATTTCCAACAACCACAAAGAAATAAATTTGCAGCACAACATAGGTTAAATATCTGGGCTCCATGCCATGATACCACCTCTATCCAGGAGGAAATGAGCATACACTAAGGGGCGCTACTCCCTAGAACATTGCCGCATTCTTCCTGTTTTGACCATTTTCGGGAAGTGAGGTCCGACGAAGTTTCGTCCACAAAGCTACGTTTTATACAAAAGCTGTGCTTTAATTCACAAATGCTCAACAGCACTTCGTATGCCACATTACCAATTTGGGAATGTATCACTAGTAACCATCAACTACATAACCTCTAGGGTGTTAAGCTAAGAGAATAAATTCTCCGCCACCATCGGAAATATATTTGATAGAAACCAGCTTTACATCTCAAATTGTAATGTCAGACACACATCCATACAAGTCCGTTCCGGGATCGAACGGAACCGAAAGCACTTCCAAAGAGGCCCTTGCAATCCGAATATTCACTAATCACGATCGGACCTCCCATCACAAAGGGCAATAAATCTCTATATCGGAGATCAGCCGATGCAGAAACATTCGACGGTAATCCTTCCGTTTTCATAAATATCCGGTCATCAAATGCAATCCATTACGACGTATCACATATTTGGAATGGGTTATACGACCCCAAGGTCCTTTCCCGGCTAACCCGAATAGTGAGCGCTTATGTTAAAAATAAGTGTGTCATTCACATTCAAGCAATTCACAACAAATACCTATTTAAAGGTAAATATTGATAGTCGGTTATTTAACTATCAATAGAGATGTGCAACATCACCAGATTCCAAATAATTTCTCAAATTATTTATTTTTTCAAAAATATCTATACTAGATATATTTTTCAATGCTTCAAAAATAAAACAACATTTATTTTTAAACAAATTTCCCTTTTCATTTATAAATTCCATAGTGAATTTATATTTCAAAATATCAACTGATATACGTTTTTCAATTGATTTCAAATATTCACTTTCAATTTATCTTTACAAAGATAAATTCTCAAAAACGTTTCATTTCATATTGGAAAAGCATTTCCATACTTATTTAATAATAAGTAATTCATACATCTTATTTATTTTCATCACTTGGAAAATATTTGATATACTTAAATTTATATTAAGTATATATTTCATTCTTTAAGGAAATCATTCTCTTAACACATTTATTTGGGTCAAAACGAATGTTGCGTAAAACATCGTTACGACGACCCAAAATCACTAGTATAGGGATTAAAAATTAAAATAGATATATAAATTCCAATACTATATAAAACATTTCATTTTCGGAAATCATTTACTATAACAACAGTGTTATAGTCCACCATTTCCCTCTATTTCTCGAAAACATCTATTTCAACAATGAATGTTGAAATCTATGGTTTCGATGTTTAATACATTTTAAAACATCTTTAAATCGTCTAGATTCATTTTATAATATCATTTCCCAAAAATATATCCATTTTATTTAATAATATATTCACTGTCCAAAATCGCGAATATACTTCACTAACCCAATTTCAATATTTACTACACGTTTTATTTCAAGAATTTATTCGCTATCCAAAATCGCGAATATACTTCCTTTTATAACTTCTATATTCAATTTATCAAATTCAATTTGATTTCGAATTCATAAACATTGTCTATAAATTCCATTTCTATTTATAAACTTCGATTTATAAATCTCATTTATTAATCTATTCAATTTATATAACTTAATTATATACAAAAGTCTATATTATAAGTTAAATACTTATAATTCATTTATTTACAAAAATCGTTCTTTAAAACTGTACCCATTATAATCTTATTACTTTTAAGATTCTATTATATTTTATAACAATTTCAACTTATAAAATCCATTTATTAACGATTTCTATTTATATCCCATTTAAATGCCAAAAATCTAGTTTATAAGTTAATTACTTATAAATCTTTTATTTTACAACATTTGTTCATTTTATAATCTTCACAATTTATAAATCTAAAATTTTCAATGAAATCCATTTTATACTTTATTTTAACACTTAATAAAAATTCGTTTTATAATTCCAATATTTTTTTTTACTTATAAATATCAATTTAAAAATCTTTTATATACATCCTTTATAATGATTCAAAATTCCAAATTAAACCATTTTATAAATTAATCATTATTTATTTCAAAAATCTCAATTTGGTTATATTTTACAAAAATAGTAATTTTTATAATATTAAATTTTATAACGTTAATTTATTTTAAAAGGAATCAGTTCAAAATTTTAATAAAACGTATACTTTTGAAAATCACTTTAAAAATCTTTTAAAATTCAAAATCGTTACTTTTAAACCTTAAAAATGGATCTGATGATGCAACAGCACCAAATAGTCAATCACGACTTCCAAACATCATATATCGATATGATAATCAATCAAATATCACAATATCTGAAATCAAATAAATATTATTGAAGAATCCAGTTGGATCCCTCCAACCTGTTTCCCTTCATCCACAGATGTTAGCACAATATCAATTTCGTTCTAGTACGGAATTATCGCGGTATATGAGATTTATAAAATATACTATCCGCTTAATAGGCGGCGCAATAGGATCTCATCCGCTATATAATGCGGGAAATCAACCCCAAGTACATAAATAATACCAATTTTACTGTACTGTGAAATATTCGCGGTATATGTTTTTAATAAATAACCTCCGCTTAATAACGGCGTATAATGTCTATTTTAACAATCAATAGATAACAATCATCATTCAGGCATACAATCAACAATTTTAAATCTAACTATTTAAAATTTAAATCGAAACTGTTCGACTGAGTGAGAAGTTCTCACTTTGCTTTTTAATTCTGTTCCAGCGTTTTATTTCAAATAAAATTAAACAAGCGTTTAATTTTACCCGAAATTTTCACTGACTCCAAACGACTCCAATCCAATTCCATAGCGTAGTGCTCCACAAAACGAAGCCAACGCAATTCGTTTCGTCCAAAACGGACCTCGCATCAACAAGATATCGTATTTAGAAGTTTAAACAATTTATAATATATAAATTAACTACAAATTTATTTTATTTTTCACCCTAACAGATCATCACCGTTCGATTTGCATCCCCCTTCATCAGGCCGCACCCGCCCTTTCTCCCATCTCCGTTCAATTCACGTACGTATTCACGAATAAGAACCCATAGCCGTCCTAGGGTTTGAATTTTTCGAGCCTCCTCGTCGACATCCACTCCGATCAACCACCACCACGTCGAAGCTCGTCACGAGCACTACACTCGGCTACAACCCCATAGAGCTCGGCCATCACCTAGCCTCGGGACACGCGTGCAATTGTCGACCGTTCAAGTGAGGATTTTCGTCGATCCGTCGCGTGAAACCCCATCATCACCGTATGGATTCGAAGCTCTCGAGGTGGTCTTCAAGTTTGTAGTTGAAAGTTTTAGCTAATTTTTCGCGGATTGGAAGAGATTGAGGGGAGAAGAAGAGAAGTTTCTGGCCATTGGAAGAAGTAGTGGCGGCTGGCCATAGGAATCAGGGTTAGGTTTCTATTTTCTTGCAAAATAAATTATGGAGGTGCTTATATAGAAAAATGGCGAAAACACTATTCACCCGAATTTTTCCGAACTCCAAACGAAACGTGCCGGCTGGCGTTTCTAGGGTTCACCCCGCGTTCCGGACACAATGGAACAGATTTCGGAAGCTAATTCGATCGTATGTGTGAGATATGGCAATAAACGATCGATTTAAAATTAAACCGATTAAACTAATTTCTAGGCGTTTTGGCTTGCCCCGGACAAACGATAAATCCGATTGACTTGAAATTTGAAATCTTACAATAATATCACATTACGGATCCGATGAAACTAGTTTCGTCGAAATCCGACACTGTTTGAAAAATGGCTATTTTAACTCGCCAAATTAATATTAAAACAATTTCGATATGTTTCGAGCTGCCACGGTCAAACAAAAACTCTGATTGCTACGAAAATTGAAATCCGATAATAACTAACTATTACGGATCCAACAGAACTAGTTTCGTCCAATTCTGAGACTGTTCGAAAAATGGCTATTTTCACTAGTCGATTTAAATATTAAAATATTCAATTTTCACAGATTAACTTCTAATTCGATTTTAAAAGTTCTAAAACATCATTCTAACTTTAATATGATATATTAAAAAAATTCAAATCATTTTTAATCATACTAAACCCAATTTTCAATTATTCCTGTAATTTTCATATTAAATTATCGATTAAATTACCCAAATTAAATCCAATATTCGACGAATAAATTATTCGACTTTTAAATTCCACTTGTTAATATTTTAAAATCAATTAAATATTCAAATTTTAATTAACAAAAATTCTGGGTCGTTACAACGACGCTCATAGTGCTGAGCTAATTGCTCAGGAAATTCAAGCCAAACTTTCAAAAGTCACTCCTTTAGTTTGTCGTGGGGAGGCTGGGACATGGCTTCATAGGGATACTAGCCTTTGCCACCACTTTATATGTACGGTGTTTCCAAAATGGATTTCTTGATGAAAAAGATGAGAGGAAGCTTTTCAATAGGCTTTTAAATGGCGAGTTAATCCTCCGCAATGATGGTTAGTTCGGCACTAATAACAAAGCGATTTTATCTGTTAAGGACTAGAATCTTAAATTTATCTTCTCATCCTGCACTCCTAGAGGAAGGCCTGATATTTTACTTGGTATTGTCGTTGCACCAATATTTAGCTCCTAATGTTATTTCTTGGATGTCATGCTTCGCTGAGTTTGTTTTTTATATTTGTAGTACATTATCTGTTTTTTATTATTCTGCCAGGCATGTTGGCTTTTTGTTACTTGTCTCATTTTGATATCGAACCAGGTATATTGGCTCTGTGATTGCATGTTGTGTGGCCCTTTGAGTCATGGACTTTTGTATCTTTACACATACATACGCATATAGTACGGATGTACAATCCTTGGACCATACATCCTTTATATAAAAAAATTCATATAGGTATTTAATCAAGCAACTCAAGGACATGCACGATCATGCGTGCACACACACACACACACACACACACATATATATATATATATATATATATAAAATCACTCCAATTAAGTAAACAATCATGGAAATATATACGACAATGATACTGTAAAAGTAAAGACAAAATAAACGAAAAAAAGATTTAAGTAAACACGAACGAAAAAAGGAAAATATGGGATTCACTTACAAGTAATGGTGATTTATAGCAAGAAAACGAAGATGAAAACTAAGGAAGATGTTATAGTATAAACCATGGATTAGGTAGAGGAGTAAAGAAAGGAGGAGTTAGAAATATATAAATTTCCAAAGAAGATTTTAACCGTAAAATTCATAGTGCATAAAACTTAGCTTAATAATCATTGGATGTGAACGATGATAAAGAAAATCCATACAAAGCAAAGCGTATTTCTTGGAATAAGAAGGGAGGTTTGCCTATCCCTTTTTCCTATTTGAATTCTTTTAAAAACTGACCTTTTACTTGTGGTCTAGTTGAATCTACATTACATGGATGCAAATATACATGGAGACGGAGGGGAACTGCAATGAACATAGACAAAATACTTGTTAACTTTGAATTGATGTCCATGTTCTTGCAACTTAGCACCATCGCCTTGCCTTTTTCTATAAGTGACCACACCCCTATTTTGGTCTCTTTTAGCACTACTAAATCATCAACGGAAAAGAGTTCCTTTTTGCTATATGAACAATTGGTGCTACTTTGAAGGGCATGCTCACTGTATAGAAAAAGGATTGTCTGCTACTACATGGGGTTCCCCTTCATATGTTCTGATACATAAATTGAAGATAGTGAAATCTGAAGTGAAAGCATGGCACAGATCAAGAGCAACCGGTAACAATATTACTACACTACAAAGGAGTTTGACTCCATTTTTCATCAACCTGACCAAACACCAGAGAATGTTTTGCTTTATGACAATATGCATTATATGGGCCAGCAACTTAATGATCAACTGTGCAAACAGTATAAGTTGCTGAAACAGCAAAGTAAAGTATGGTGGCTACAAAAATGGGACTGAAACACCAAGTATTTTTATGGTAAAATGTCTATGAGAAGGCATAAAGATAAAATATATGCCTTAATGGGTTTGCAAGGGAACTACATTTATGACAACAATAATATTCGAGATGAAGCCATTGCATATTATCAGCTTTTATTTAATGGTGACACACAACCACTGTTTATCCATCTATTTCACCACGAATGCAAATTAATGACTTGGGGAATGAATACTTATCTGCCCCAGTCACTTTGGAGGAAATTAAAGCGGTTATTTTCTTTATTGATGACTATAAAAGTCCGGGACCTAATGGATTCTCAGCTAAATTTAATAAACTGCATTGGGATTCCCTGCATGAAGATACTCACAACTCAGTGTTAGATATTTTTCAAATGAAAAAAATGCCGCATGGAGTAAAAAAATATTGTTACATTGGTTCCCAAAAAAGATAAACCCCCATCTATTTCAGAATATAGACCTATTTCTTGTGCAAATGTTTTTTTATATAATAATCTCTAAGATTCTTTGCAGTGGAATTAAACGGTTTTTTTCGGTGTTGATTGCAGAAAATCAATCATTATTTATGCCCGGTAGAAACATTGGTGAGAACATGTTACTTTCTTATGAACAGATTCATGATTTTACAAAACGGGGTAGACCAAAAATGTGCATAAAAATTGACTTGCAAAAACCTTATGACATGGTGAATCATAATTTCGTTTGTCATATGCTTATGTCTTTTGGTTTCCCTACATCTATTATACAGTTGATTTATGAGTGTATTTGAACCCCTACTTTTTCCATAATGATTGATGGACGACCACATGGTTTTTTCCTTCAAATAGAGGACTACAGTAGTAGGGGTGGGTATTTAACCGACTAAACTGACTTAACCGACATCAACCGAACCGACTAAACCGATAAATTCGGTTAACCGACGTAATGGTTAACCGACCGACCATAACCGAACATTTTCGGTTCGGTTAACGGTTAATGAAATTTGCTCAATCGGTTAACCATGGTTAACCGACCGACCGTAATGATTATCACTTAACTCTTTCTTTCTCATTCTTGCTATTTTTACTGCAGTAAACATGTCTTTGAACTTGAGCTACTAACATGTCGTTTGTCATTTTTGATGTTTGTCATTGAGACTTCAAAGCTTTGAGCTGTTGACTTGCTGTGGAGCGAGTGTGGATTGTTTGTAGTTTGGCTTATGAGTATTGATATATAATATCAGTTGTGACTATGTGAATATATCAGTTTTATACCATATCAGTTTGAATACTCAGTCAGTTCATATATCATATATAATTATATAGTTGATACTAGATTACAACTGTGTAGCTCATATATCTGTTATACTATCAAACTATATAATATCAGTTGCATATATGAGTTGCACACACATATGGTTTAGTTTGTACTTCGTTATTACATATATACACTTCAGGTTCACTTATTTATTGTTTGGACAGACTTATATAAAACCTGTATTGCATTATCCATTTGTTTACCTTATATGTTTATAGCCATATACATGTAATATCAGTTTAATATGAATGTGTATTAAACTGCATTTTCTATTTGTTTACAAACTGTGTATTAAACTACATTATGCCATTATCTATTTGTTCAATTATATGCTTCAGTTCAATTCTTATTCTCCTATAGTTTATAGTTATATATGCTTACACATGCTTCAGTTAATTACTAAATTATCCCGTTTACCATTGTTTGGATAGATGTGGAGAATGGAACTGAAGTTGAAGAAAGGTGGAGACTAAAGTTGGAGAATTGACTAAGAACTGAATTACTAAATTATCTATTTGTTGAAATTGGACTGAATTACTAATGTAATGTAGTAACTGTAAATATTTAATGATGCTTGTAAGTTGTAACGTATAAACTAAGAACTAAAGTATGAACTAAGGACTGAAGTATGAAGTATGAATTGTAATCTTGTAATGTACGAACTAATGATGCTTGTAATGTATTGCATCAGGTATTAATGCATGCATAGAAGTATTAAGTATTACTAACGTATGAACTGAATTATTGAAGTTTGAAACTGCATTTATTAGTGTATATATATGTTGCAGTTTTATAACCATTTAACATAAACGGATTACCATTCATGTTAATCGGTTAACCGATTAAATAAATCTGTTAACCGTGATTAATTTTGATCGGTTCGGTCGGTTAACCAATGTCATAATTAACCAAAGACCGGTTAACCGAACCGCCACAATTTTGTGGTTAACCGAAAAAATTAACCGATTGAATTGGTTAACCGACCGTGCCCATCCCTATACGGTAGGGTGACCCGTTATAACCATATTTGTTTTGCATTGCTATGTAATATTTCACACTTCTTATGGAAGTGCGTATGACTAAAAAACAACTACCGCCTATTTCTAATATTCAACCTACTATAACACACTTGTTGTACACTGATGATGTTATGATTTTCCTAGCTGCTACTATAAATAATGCTACCTATATGGATTATATTTTTTCTGTTATGGAGGACACTGTTGGCCTACGTATTAACCAAACCAAGTCGCAAGTTTTCTTCAGTACAGGTGCAGTAAATAAAACTGAAGTTTCTACTATTCTAAATATTCCAAAGAACAGTTTACCTGTCAAATATATCGGTGTTCCACTTACATTAGAGTATATCCATTCTTCTCATTGTGCTCCCTGCTGTAGAAAATTAGTCCGATATTAGATGGTTGGGACAGTAAGTTGCTAACAACAACTGGCCAAGTAGAACTTATTCACAGTACTATTACTCCTACTGTCATGTATTGGCTTTTAGTTTATCATTTACTAGCTTCAATTTTGAAGAAAATCGATAAGCTACGCGCAGAATTTTTCTAGGAAGGGAAAATGCATAAGATATCATGGGATACCTTATGCAAGCCCAAATCCAAAGGGGTCATTGACCTCAGAAAATTCACTGATCTCACTGGTACTGCTAGAATTAAACTACTATGTAATTTGTTAACAACTAATTGCCTCTGGTCAAGATGGATAAGATCAAAATATTTATCGAATTCAAATTTTTGGGTGATGGCAGTAAACAACAATTTTTCAGATGCTTTAAAATCAATTTTAAGGCAACGCAATGTAGCTGTTAAGATTATGAATCGAGTAATTGTCAACGGTGAGCATACAGATTTATGGTTTGATCTGTGGATCAATCACAAATCTTAGTTGATCTTATTGGCTGGAATAGGGTTTCCCTAAGCAATTCAGTTAACAATAAGGCGAGCCTTATTATACGGGAGCGACAACTGCAACCACGGTCTTTGTCAGAAACTGGGGAAGTTTCTTCCGAGATTTTGCAAGTTAAACTAAGTCGAGATGACTTCTCTGATTACTGGACTATTACCAATCAATGAAGTTTTTTTCTCATCCGTGTGGAACGAAATTTGACTATAGGCAGAAAAGGATGATAACTACTTATTAATTTGGCATAATATGACAGCAAGGAAGTTCTCTTTTATTGTGTTTTGGCCTACATACAACATTTGCCTTCCGCTGATAGACAGGTGAATTGGGGAATGAATGTTAAAACGCAATGTTTACTTTGTAACAATCATAATGAAACTCATGCTCATTTATTTATGCAATGTAACTACAATACTTATCTATGGGACAAATTGTTCCGTAAGTTGGATCTCCAATAAGACACTACAGCGATCTTGAGCCAGCGTCTCTCGACTGTAAAGTGGATCTTTCCACTCAAATCGGCTTCTCAGCAGCTGGCATATGGTCAGTGAGAGTTCGCCGCCATTTTGAAAACAAATTATGTTTGGAGGATAAAAGGATGAAGCTCCTCGAGATCGATGTTCGATTGCAGTTTGTACGTCAATATCAGCAGCGACATCTAACATCGGTGGAGAGAGACAAAAAACTGAAATGGGTTATAGAATTGGGGGATTCTGGATAACTGCCTGTTTCACTGTAAAAGATATTTTGATGGCTTTTGTTTTCTTCGTATTGGGCTGGACTGGATTGAACGTAGACAGATGGAGCATTTTAATTCTCAACCCAAGATGGATCCGTATTTTATTTTATTTTTTTGTTCTATTGTTTTCTTGTATTGTAGTTTTCAATTATAATAGAGTTGTCGTGGATGTCGTGCTATTTCTCCTTACCACAATGGTAAGAAAATTTTTAAGAAGGCGAATCCTACTATTATTGCATGGTTCTATTTGCTTATTAATAAAGAACCTTTATTTTCAAAAAAAATTCTTGAAATATGAACCGATATATCTAACAACAATCGAGAAAAGTTATCAATGATAACAAGACACGTAAGAAGCATTAATTGCGAAAATAATTTCTTTGACTATTTTAAAAACTAGGTGTGAGACGTCAACTTCATCTAATTTACATCAACATAGACCTGTGAGGCAAGTATATCAGTCGTTTTAATCCTATGACAGGTCTAGCGTAGGTTTTCATGGATACGAAGTCAGTAAGCTCTATATAATAATGTGGAGATAAAATAGGCTCCATAAACATTAGAAAGAGACTGCAAATGCCCCCAGGATACAACATGCATAGCCCAACAAAAATCGTTGATGAAACTACAAAATCTACAATTTATGTACGACAACCGACGAAGATAAGACCTTAAGACTGTGCCGCCATTGTTGTCAGATGTCGCACAGCCAATCTAAAGCAACAACAAGTCAAATCACTTAGTAGTCGATTTTTTATAGAGCATCACGATCGTAGACTTCGCACGTAACCAACCAGCGCAAAGAAAATACATAACATAAAACCAACTTGGCTCAACAAAGGAAAAATAGCTAATCAAAATTGTGCCGTCAAAGGCCAAGCAAATCGCGTCGTCATAGCTAATCCGGTCGGTGCCTCCATAGCAAATGCAGTAACAAGTCACAATGTCTAGCATTCGAGCCTTCACAAACCAACATAAAGCAAACTCATAGTGAGAAGCTAACATTACTCGATAAGCTCCATCACAATAGCTGAACAAGCTGCACCGTTGGAATAAGAAGAGGGAAAAATGAATTACAATCATAACTAACTCCAACCATGCAGCCATATAAAATTATACCGCAATTATATAAATTGTAATGTGCTACCATGCTAGCATCGAACTATTCCACAACCTAGTAAAACTACATCACCAAATGTGAAATATGTCGTCAAAGTTGAAACAAGCCATGTTACCATGTCCAAAAAAGTTAGTTAGAATAATATTTGTTAACCACATTTCTGTAAAGCTATGCACGAAACTTAACAAATTCTAAAGTGGGTATCGAAATTCATCTCAAATGTCTACATACAACACTAATACTAGCCATACAAAGGACATCTTATAGCCACACTCTTGAGTACAACACTTCAAAAATTCAAAATTCCCTCTTAGCTATATAGCTAAATAGTCCCACCGAAAGCCAAATTCCCCTCATAAAGGTAATTTTTCCAACCTAAAGTACCACGTCATCATCCATGCACTTTTAACCAATCGAAGGGATAAAGGATGCGTGATAAGATATAAAGGCATAGGAAGGATGCATGGATATGATTTTACCAATAAATGATGTCATCTCTGTTACAAAATGAAAGACACTATAAGAGAAAAAGAAATGGCATTTTACTACCTCTAAATTTTATGAGGTAAAAAGTTGTACTGACTGCCATTAGAACCTAAAAGCTTTGTTATCATTGTTTATGTAAGTATTGTGTGCGGCTTATATATCTTAATTAATCAAAAGGTAATTTTGTCATTATAATTAATCGAGTGCATATTTAATTTTTAATATTTCGTAATTTAGTAATCAAACTAACAAATATCATTTAATTATATTTATCTAGTTATTTTAAATATATGATTGCAACCGTTCTCTCCTACTCCCCCAATTTCAGCAATCCCATCTTCTTCTACCTTATTCTCTCCATGACTAAGAAGCCTTGAAAATATTCCCCCATGCTGCCTGGATATGCCTCGTTTAGTTTGACTAGATTTGGTCACACTTTCAAATCTCAGATCCATCCAACCCGATCCCAGTCCCCTCCAAGGCCAATCCTAGGCTCGTCGATTGAATTCCCGAATTTATGTGCCTCTGGTGCTTTCTACCTTCAAACGAGCAACATTTTTGACATTTTCCTTATACAAGGTGAGATTCCAAACTCTAAACCTTATTCCACTTTGAATGCATCGCCCATGCTTGGTGGCAAGGCTAGTTGTTTGCTCGACTAGAGTTTAGCTAAGGGTTGTAATGTGGCTGAAGTTTTTTAAGCAATGGTTATGCCATCGGCTGATATAGGCTCTCGCTCTGATGATGCTCAATTGATTGCCGTTGTGGCTAACATCATTCCTCATATGCCTACTGCTAATCCCGCCGCTCCTTCCCTGTGACAAAGACAAGTTGGCACTGCAATTGCTGCTATAGCAGGTCAGTCGGCTGTAGAAATGCCAAGCCCAGTATGCCCCAAACCGTAGCCATCTTTATTTCAATCCTTGCTCTGTAATGCTGCAGTTTACAAACCTATTGATTTTGAGATTGAAGTGAAAAATGGAATTATGTCGCCCTCTCTTGCAGTTTTGCATGCTGGGAAAGATTACCGGTCGAGGTTTTTGGTTGTTTTTTTTGGACCCCAATCAGAAGATTCAAAATGTGAGAAATCAATGTCATAGTATATGGAAAGCTAGAGGTGATCTTCGTATAATCTGCGTTGGCTCAATGTATTGCTTCAAATTCTCTAACATTGAAGAACATCACGTGTTCTTGAAGCTAATCCATCCTTCTTTGATGGAAAACCCTTCCACATAACCACTCAAAACCCATGCACATAACCACCTGGTTTCCTTCGACGGCCAGTGCTAGGGATCAAGTGATGTCTATTCCAGTTTGGGGATACTTTTCACATATTTCGTCAGTTTTACAACTGTTAATGGAATTAAATTGGCTAGCGTGCACAATTGGTAAATTGAAATATTTTGACTTTAATACGGTAGCCCATGAGAGATTGGTTTATGCTAAGCCCCTGATTGAAGTAACCCTCGATAATTTGCTCCTTTCTTCGATATGCATTCAGCTTGCTGTAGGATATATAGCAGAAGTTCGTGTTAGATATGGTTTGGCTCCTAATATTTGTGCCAGTTATCATTCTTTTGTCCACCTTGCCGACTCTTACAAGCACCCTGCCTCGACCCAGGATGCTCCTTCTCCAGTCAAGATTCCAATTCGAAGACCTCTAGTACGTATGTGAGTTCCTAAGTCTTTGACATGCCCTCCTTCGGATATTGCTCCTGTTATGGATGCTAGCTTCTGATCCTTCACTTTTGGAGGCTCGCCCTGTCTCTCCAACTACTGCTAGTACCGTTACTCCTTTAATTTCTTCCTTTGACACCGCTATTGAGTCTATGTCTGGTGCTACCGTTGATCCTATGGATTCATATGCAGCTAATGGTAATGTTATTAAATGGGATTCATCCGAGAAAGCTTGGATTCATGAGTTGTTTGAGATGAGATATGACCCTACTGGACATGATTTTCATATGTTTGTTAGTGAAGTTGATGGTGAATCCAGGAGTCTTCACTATAGTGAAATCCTTATGCTCACCATTGCAAGAACCCGGGGTGCTAGGAATAGAGCTGTTTTTTTTGAATTGAGCAGGGATAGGAAATTTATCTACTGTAAGGATTACTATGGTTTAGCCTGAAAGTTACATCTCATTTTGCAGATTATCTGCATCTTTAAATGCTGAATGTTCTGATGATTGTAGTGATTCCTCCGCTATTAAGGAGAACTAAATTTAGGTAATTTATAGTAGTTTAGGCTCCCCTACCTATCTCCTATTTTGTATTTCCTTTTATTATTTGTTCTGTGCATGTACAGAACACATGTTTCATATATTTATAATAAGTGGAATGACCACTATAAAACTAGCTGTCTATGCCATTAAATAATAATATACGATTACATAATTAATGTAAATATGCAAAAACGTAAACTATAAGGTGAAAAGTGAGCCAGGTATTGTAAATAACCGTGGTAATTTTAAATTTAGGTATTAGGAGTTAAAAGTGGAATTTTACAATGCGATGTATTTCAAATTTATTCAGATTAATTAATTACAATTTAGTTTTATCGTTTTGGTTGATATAATAGGGATATACATATTAAATTTGTCATTATTTGATATTCATTAGAAATGTTAGTAAATATTAATTAACTTAAAAATAGTTTAAATTCTATATTATGCAATTAACCTAAAAATATGGAGTTGAATATAAAATGTTAGGAGAAGTAAAATGTAAAGTGATGGGAGTGATTCGGTAAAATAAGTGTAAACTGGTAGATTGAAATATTTTAAATAATATATCAGGAGAAAATAAAGGAGAAGAGAGAATACTCCTAAAATCAAAATTAGAGCTAGAAATTATTATGTTTTACTATAATTTAATGATGCATTTTCAATTATTTCCTCCAAACAACACATTTATTCTTACTTCATGCTGCTAATATAATTTCTTCTCTTGCCTTCTATTTTGCAAATATATCCTATCTACTCCTCCTCAAAATTTGTTTGTCATCTAAGTAGCCTACTGATTCATCCTCTTGGTATATGCACATACGTAGGCAATAAGTTTTCTGTCATTTCATCCATACATCAAATTTTCTCTCTCTTAGTGCTACTAATATGATTTCTTTCTCTTGTCTCCTATTTTGCAAATATGCCCTACGTACTCCTCCTTTTCCTCATCATCTAAGTAGTCTATTAATTCATCCTCTAGATATATGTATTGGTGTATATAAAAAAAACATACATAATACACATGCAGACACACATGCGGGCACGTGTGGGATGCGCTCGTGTGCGCATGTAGTATTTTTTAGGTTTAGTTGCTAGTTTTGTTCTAATAATGAAAATAATTTTTCGTTCAATACGATATGTTAACTGTTTAATTAAGACTAATGAATAATTAAAAAAATAAAAAATTATTATTTTTCTTAAAATGTTAGAACGGTCGGTTTTCCCACTTTTGTGTGGCCAGGAATATCGAATTCTAATTCTATGTCAAATTGTCCACACTTTAGACTTTTTTTCAGCACAGAATTCTAATGGTTTTTTTTTTCTAAAGTTGTAATAATATAATCGTTGGTAAACTAGGAAGAAATAACTCATGTAAGATAATAGTTGCTGAAATCACTTCATGCATCCAGACTATCTCTCTATGGGTGTGTTTGCGCCGAAAGAAAACATGACATTTAAGCGGAGAAGTTAAGTGAATATGGAACATGTTTGCAGCCATAAAAGAGGTATTTGAGAAAAACATTTAAATTTTGATTTTTCATTTAGTTGAGCTATAATTAATTAATTAATTAATTGTTTTTTAATGAATAACATGTGTCGGTAATTTGCAAAAATAAATAAGTTGAAAAATTATAAATTGCTCAGATTCAGTTCACATCAACTCTATGAGGTAGAGCAGTTTGATACGATCGCAACGCAAAAACCCACATTCCAAGTTGGCCTCATTTGAAAAAGTTATTAATTTTAGAAATTTATAAATATTTAAATTTAACAATTAATATTAGCTAAAAAAGAAAACGGAACACAATATTGCATTCTATCTCAACGGGACTGAAAACAGGGTTAACTAATTTTGGACATCCAATGCGTTGTGGGAAAAAGAAGCTACAAACGGTACCTATGCACTACTTAAAAACAAGGAAACCAACTTGCTTGCATGTTACTGCATGTTTTTTTTTTGTGATTTCGAAATTCTTGAATATAGTTCCGTTATTGCATTTTTCTGAAGTCCACCCTCATATAATCGTAGTTTCTCCGCCTTTTCAGCCATTCAATTTCATGCCAACTGAAGTGATGAAAGAATTATAGTATCAATGTTACAGTGGATTTTTCTTTGAATATTCGTAACTTGATTTAAATCGGTTCCAATTACGGAGTGTGTAAGTCAGATCCAGCAAAATGATTGTTCCAGATTGTGAACTAGACAGTTGAAATACCATTGGTAAACCTAAAGAAATTGCTTTAGGTACTTAGTTTTGACTTCATTTTCTGCTTCAATTTCATTGTTTGATTTATGGAATTTGATCTTCATTAAAATTGGTTTTGTTGGTATTTGTAGTTTATAAATTATAATCTTTAACAATATTTTGATATAGATTTCTCATATGCATTGTCTTGGCATACTGTGTAACCAATGGCTGCTGCACCATGGAAGTTGATCAAAAACCTACAGGTTCATATGGTTCCATATTTGTGTATAATGTGGCCGATGTCCTGGACCAAAGGTTTATTTTTCCTATTTTTATAATGTCATGACTTGTTGCAATGTTCAAAACTATGTGGAAATCAACCACAACCTTTCGGCGCACTTTGTTTCTCTGCTTGTGTTTTTCGATATACTATTGTATCTTTGCTTGCAAACATCTACCAAAAGGATGGATCAACAGTCATTCTTGAGTAATTAAGGGATTTAAAGGGTGGCCTATTATGGTTAATTCAGCTTTTTACTGAAAGCTGTAATGCAACTATCTGCTTATGTTTGAGTAATCTATTTTGAAACTGATGATACCATTTTGAAAACCGAAAGGTTTTTCCCATACCCAATTCTTCAAAAAAAAATTAAACTTTTGCAACAACCATTCATCATTATAGCGCTCAAACTACGCCAATATGAATAAGTAATCCACATCAAACATCAAATTTCAGTGGCCATTTCTCATAGGTCATCGTTCACGATGGTTGAAGTTCAGCTACACCAAAGGTCCATTGGATGCTACAAGTTCATTTAAAATTTGCTCAGGTAGTTAATGTCTGAAACCAATTATGCTTATGATGATGTGTGTAAAGTAACCCTTATGCATACCTTTTTTTAATGCATAGACAGTACATTCAAATCCATACGTTCTGTTAAGTGGTTTTAATTGTGTTCCCTAACCGAAGTAATGTTTACTTTGTAAACTGTCATCCATATTTCACTTCTGGAAAAAAAAATTGGACAAATGATTTGTTGTTTTCATTCTTTTAACTTTATTTTTCAGAAAGGACTTTTGTTTTAGTTGGACATCAAGCATTGTAACTCATAGCCTGCTACGATGATTCATGTTGAAAGAAAACATGGGCATGAGTCTTGAATAAATTTCAAGTATTTGATCATTCTACCAATGGACGGTAAATTATGTACAGTTTAGCAAAAAGGGACTTATTCACTAATAACAGAAGCTTAGCGAAACAATAAATGCATGCTCATTATTGTTTGTGAAATGGATTGGTCTAATCCATGTACTCATTTGCAGAATTGGTTTCTCACCCATTTCATACCTGGTTCTCCCTTTAAAGACATGATAAGCAATGAGGTAGAAGCAATAAGACCACGCGACCTTCAAGAATCCTGATAGCTCTATTCACACTTCCATAAATATTGAGATTAGCGCACACGTTAACTTAGCATATTAAGCAGTTAAAAATATGAAAACAGAACATCAACAAGGCAGTTGAGGCAGTGACTTTCTACTGTGAGACACATGAGAGGCTGTTTCAAGGTTGCTGAAAAAAAAAAGAAGCATATCAAGCAGTTAACTGAGCATAAATGTTCTGAACGTGAGTGATGAATTTGATAGTTTAATTAGAAGTTAAGGTGGGTAAGCCTTAATTGGTGACAAAGACATGTCCCGAAATCTGCTGCCAAGGCCTGAAAAGGGCTTAAGCATAAGGACACCCCTCGATATAGGTATTTACCTCTTACACTACTATAAGTCAACAAAATAGAAAACAAAAATTAAATCCAAAATACGTTGAAAGTGAACGCACACAAGTATGCACATTTATCAGAAAATATTACTATGTCTTTTCAGGTATTACTGAGCATTAGCATTTGAAAAATTGTTGTATAATATTTGTTATGCTCATTATTCTTGCAGTATTTCCAAAAGACGTGAACATGCAAATTTCATCATTCCAATAGAACTATATGATGTTCCACCAGCCCCACTGAATATGTTGGGGTTACCAGTTCATCAGGTAACTACCTCTGATTTTTGATTTTCGATTTCCAATTTTACTCATTCTCAACCTCGACCATCTTTTCTCACCCCTCCAATTCACTGTGGTTATCAATATTTTCTATGCAAACTGATATACAGTTTACAAGTTGTGCATTGGGACTATCAAAACATAATAAAATAATTTAGTTTCCTATGTAGCCATTATCTTCCATATGTTAACTCGTTCGCTATCGTCAGAAGATTGTCCATTCTTTCCATTAATGGTCTGAAGTTGACATGGTTTCAGATTTCTGGATTGACACAATGGTATATGATCATGCTATTGCTTCTTTTTCCACATTTCTAGACTGATACATGGTTTCAAATGTGTTTTTCTTGATATATGTTGACTTATAAATTGCTGCTTCATATTGTAGAAATTGCTGCTTCATATTGAGATATTGTGAACTGTATGTTTATCATCCAAAATTATTAATGTAAGTATTAATATTTTTTTCTATAATGCAAGCTGCAGCTTCATATTGAAAAAAAGATAAGATAGATGATTATAATGGCTTTACTCTTGAAATTGATGATCCCAACTTCCTAGGTAATAGAAATATACTTTTAAAACATCTTATGTTCAACTTCAACTGATGACTGTTGAAATATTCAAATTCTAACCATTGCGACAAATTGGTTACTAAATTGTAAACTGATTTTCGGTACAAATTCTGGTTCTGTTATTCAAATTATTCATATTCAAATCACAAATTTAAGAAATAAATATCATTTTTGAATTAGTCAATAACTTGCTAAATTTATTAATATCAAACTATTAATCGCATGTCCGTTGAGCAGAAATTTTATGAACTATCCAATCATTTAAAACCGGAAGAATCATACGGTAAAAAAAATGAAAAATGCATTTGGATTGATTTTGGTACATATTAATTCTTCCTCGTATATTATTTTTAAAACAGGTTGGGATCCACATGCATACTACAGTACGTTAGCAGCCGATTCACAGACTTAACATCGAAGCGCATGCTGGTAATCACCATCATCTTACACTTGATTCGGGTCTACTTGAGATGGCCATAGTTGCCGCTTCTTCTGAAAACCCAAACAATTTTCAAATCAGAGATTCATGTCTAATTCTTAATAATGCTAAATCCGGTAGAGGATGGTAATTTGACTATTTTATGCTCTGTATAAAAACTACTGAAAATAGATTATTATTTTTTGATCACTGCTTTTATTTTTCTACGTTTGGACACTAGTTTTCAAACTTTGCTAACGTATACAGTTCTTTATGTATTATAGGGGTATAAGTGGAGATCTTATTATGTATAAAGAGGAATGCATTCTTTTCTTCTTTGTCTGGAATCTGGATTAGATTTTATTATATTCAGTAATGATGATTTTATTAGATTAGTGTTTTAAGGTTGTACGCTTGGTGCTTGAATATGTTTTATAGTTTCTCAGATGTAGATCAGGAACCAGTGATTGACATCACTAGATTTACGAGCTTTCCAGTAAACAATAATCGTCTTTCAATGTCAGGCTCATTACATAAGATTTGCTTTGGATTTGTACAATCCTAATGCTAACATATACAATCCTAACGATATTCAATGCATGAAGGTTTAAGCAGAGGAAAATTAATGTACCCAAATGGATGCTGTTCTGAAATGTTCCATGACATTTCGTAGAACAATCTGAGCACTAAATTCTCAAATCGACAACGCAAGCAGCTAAAGCTAATGAGTGCGTTTCTGAGAGTTTAAAGGCAGTACAGAAGCATGAAAAAGCTGTCGAAGCCATCGAATCATCAATAGAGGAGGAAAGAGTGGAACTATGTGCACGCTGTGCACATGTGCATGTGCACAGCACTAGGGGTATTCTTTTGCATTTGGGCTGAATTTGATTCGCAATTTCTTGTTATTGGGATTTGATTTAGATCATTTTAAATTTGCAACGGCTAGTTAGTGATGATCTGTAGTGGTAATGCTTATGTATACGATTAGAACCCGATCGGTTAAGGAAGAAATTAAGATGATGTGATTGCCTCTAACCGGGCTACTTTTAGCGAGGCCTTAACTTTAGCAAAAGCTTTTGAATCTAAGTGGTTAAGCGATAATAAAAATAAAAAATTAAATTATTTCAAATAAAAAAATTCAATTAATCCAAGAAATTTTTTAGGATGCAACTGCTACAAATTTTCAATATTTTTGGACAAAAATAATATCTTGGAATTTTTGACATTCCATTTCAAAGAAAATTGTGCTTTCCACTACAACCAGACTTCATAACCTCAAAAGTAACACAAATAATGTTTTCAAAAGTACCATCAAATGGTATTAAACACAAGCCTCCACTACAACTAGACTTCGCAGAGAAAACACAGAAAAAACATAGAATAAAATCTTTAAGTAATTAGATTCCTGGATCAAGAAGTTTATCTAATACCAAATCTAACAAAAAATTAGTGACAGAATTATGTAACAGCAGTTGCAATATTCTAATTAACAAACACAGAAGAAATTGTATGCTACTGGAAATGATAACAAGAATGGTAATTGGCAAATATAGATGAACAGAGAATCAAATTGCAGAGATTAACAAGATAGATGAAATGATAAGCACAGGAAGTAACAAACATGATATAATATTTGCATATAAACTGAACAAGAACTAGAATTATGTACTACAGAAATGAGAACTAACAGAGAATTATAATATCAAAGAAGAATAATAATTGAAATGATAACAATAATATTGAAAACAAGATAGAACTGATACTAAACTAAATCGAAGTACACAAAATATAGACAAGAACTAATTGGAAAGAAGTAATCTGGCACTAGAAGTGCAATTGTATTAAAGGAAAAATGAATTCATTAGCTTTAGATTTTTCACAACATCCCATTACATTGCTGATACCCATACACACACACATTGCCATTCACATGCAACACCTGATTCAATCATTTAACTCAAGCACCCAATACAGGCCAGTTTCAACATACAAGCAAACCCATTTCACTTAACAATACCACTGCAGATATATACAACTCAACACAGGGCCAAAACCTGATTGTATCACTTGTGCACGTGCACACATGCATACACTGATACAGCATATTATCTCTCTCCTCATGACTTGTTTTCATTGACTTTCTTCTCTGACATCTTCCGGGCACCCTCCAGCAGCTTCTCCGATGAACCAGAGGACAACTGTGGTGAACTTGGCCTAATCTTCTCAACATTAGCATTTTCTGCCGCCTGACAGTATTCTCCTTTAACCAAGTCCATGGCAATCATCCCTTGACTGTTACATCGATTCAAGCAACGGTTCCAATTAAGGAGTGTTGAAGTCAGATCCGGCAAAATGGTTGTTCCAAATTGAGAACTAGACTGTTGAAACGCCATTGGTAAATCTGAAGAAATTGCTTTAGGTATTTAGTTTAGACTTCATTTTTTACTTCAAATTCATTGTTTGATTTATGGAATTTGGTCTTTATTAAAATTAGTTTTGTTGGTATTTGTAGTTTATAAATTATATTCTTAACAATGTTTGGTTATAGCTATTCATGGACCCTTAAGGAGATGAACAGCAGTAGGAGCCAATATGCATCTTCTTGGAGTACTATGTAACCAATGGCTGCTGTGCACCTTTGCAAGTTGGCCACAACCATATAGATTCAGACGGTTCCATATTTGTGTACGATGTGGCTGGTGTACTGTACCAAAGGTTTATTTTTCCTATTTTTATAGTGTTTTGTTTTGTTGCAATGTTCAAAGCTATTCATGTGGAAATCAACCACAATATTTCAGCACACTTTGTTTGTTTACTTGTGTTATTCCATGTATTATTGTATTTTTGCTTGAAAACATCAACCAAAAAGATGGATCCATGGTCATTCTTGAGTAATTAAGGGATTTCATGGGTGGTCCAGGTTTATTATGTTTAATTAATTTATCTTACGGAAAGCTATAATCCAACTACCTGCTATGTTTGAGTAATTTATTTTGAAACTGATGATACCATTTCTAAAACCATTAGGTTTTCCCATACTGAATTCTTCAAAAAGAATTAAAATTTTGCAACTTTTATTCAACATATACCACTCAAAATACATCAATCTGAATTAATAATCCACATCAAACATTAAAGTTCATTAGCAGTTAACTTAGCATAAATGTGCTGAACGTGAGTACTGTATTTGATAGTTTAATTAGAGGTTAAGAAGGGCAAGCCTTAACTGGTGACAAAGACATGTCCTGAAATCTGCAGCCACGACGGCTTAAGAATAGGAATACCCCAAGATAAAGGTATTTACCTCTTACACTACCATAAGTCAACAAAATAGAAAACAAAAATTAAATCCAAAATATGTTGAAAGTGAATGCACACAAGTATGCACATTTATCAGAAAATATTACTTTGTGTTTTCAGGTATTACTGAGCATTAGCATTTGAAAATTTCTTGTACAATATTTGTTATGCTCATTATTCTTGCAGTATTTCCAAAAGATATGAACATGCAAATTTCATCATTCCAATAGAACGATATGATTTTCCACCAGCCCCACTGAATATGTTGGGATTACCAGTCCACCAGTTAGCTACCTCTGATTTTTCATTTCCAATTACCAATTTTACTCATTCTCAACCTCGACCATCTTTTCTCACCCCTCCAATTCACTATGGTTATCAACATTTTCTATGCAAACTGATATACAATTTACAAGTTGTGCATTGTAACTATCAAAACATAATAAAATAATTTAGTTTCATATGTAACCATTATCTTTCATATGTTAACTCGTTCGTTATCTTCAGAAGATTGTCCATTCTTTCCATTAATGGTCTGAAGTTGACATGGTTTCAGATTTCTGGATTGACACAATGGTATTTGATTATGCCATTGCTGCTTTTGCCACATTTCTAGACTGATGCATGGTTTCAGATGTGTTTTTCTTGATATATATTGACTTATAAATTTCTGCTTCATATTGTAGAAACCGCTGCTTCATATTGAAAAAAGATAAGATAGATGATTATTATGGCTTTACTCTTGAAATTGATGATCCCAACTTCCTATCTAATAGAAATATACTTTTACTACATTTCATGTTCAACTTCAACTGATGACTATCGAAATATTCAAATTCAAACCATTACGACAAATTGGGTACTAAATTGTAAACTTAATTTCGGTACGAATTCCGGTTCAGTTATTCAAATTATTCATATTCAAATCACAAATTTAAGAAATAAATATCATTTTTGAATTATTCAATAATTTGCTAAATTTTTTATATTAATATCAGACTATTAATTGCATGTCTGTTGAGCAGAAATTGGATGAACTATCCAATCTTTTAAAACCGGAAGAATCATACGATAAAAAAATGAAAAATGCATTTGGATTGATTTTGGTACATATTAATTCTTCCTCGTATATTTTTTTTTTAATTTTGGGCTTCAGGTTGGGATCCACATGCATACTACAGTATGTTAGCAGTTGATTCACAAATTTAACATCGAAGCGCCTGCTAGTAATCACCATCATCTTACACTTGATTCAGGTCCAGTTGAGATGGCCATAGTTGCCGCTTCTTCTGAAAACCCAAACAATTTTCAGATCAGAGATTCATGTCTAATTCTTAATAATGCTAAACCCAGTAGAAGATGGTAATTTGACTATTTTGTGCTCTGCATAAAAACTCCTGTAAATAGATCCTTTTTTTATCACTGCTTTTATTTTTCTATGTTTGGACACTAGTTTTCAAACTTTGCTAACATATACATTTCTTTATATATTATAGGAATGTAAGTGGAGATTTTATTATGTATAAAGCGGTATGCATTCTTTTCTTCTCTTTGCCTGGATTAGATTTTATTGTATTTAGTAATGATGATTTTATTAGATTAGTGTTTTTAAGGTTGCAAGCTTTATGCTTGAATACAGTTTTATAGTTTCTCGGATGTACATCAGGAACCAATGATGTCCATCGCTGGATTTATGAGCTTTTCAGTAAACAATAATCATCTTTCAACGTCAGACTCATTACATGAGGTTTGCTATGGATCTGTACAATCCTAATGCTAACATATACAATCCTAATAATATTCAATGCATGAAAGGTTTAAGCAGAGAATAATTGATGTACCAAAATTGATGCTGTTATGAAATGTTCCATGACATTTCGTAGAACAATCGAACACTAAATTCTCAAATCGACAACGCAAGTAGTTGAAGCTAATGAGGACGTTTCTAAGAGTTTAAAGGCAGTACAAAAGCATGAAGAAGCTGTCGAAGCCATCGAATCATCAATAGAGGAGAGAAGAGTGGAACTATGTGCACACTGTGCACATGTGCATGTGCACAGAACTAGGGGCATTCTTTTGCATTTGGGCTGAATTTGGTTCGCAATTTCTTGTTATTGGACTTTTGATTTAGATCATTTTAAAGTTGTAACGGCTAGTTAGTGACAATCTGTAGCGTCAATGCTTATGTGTACGGTCAGAAACCTGATCGGTTAGGTAAGAAATTAAGATAATGTGATTGCCTCTAAGCGGGATACTTTTAGCGAGGCCTTGACTTTAGAAAAAGCTTTTGAATCTAAGTGGTTAGGCGATAATAAAAATAGCAAATTAAATATTTCAAATAAAAAATTTCGATGAATCCAAGAAAATTTTTAGACAGCTACCGCAACAAATTTTCAATACCTTTGGACATAAATAATATCTAAGGATTTCTGACATTCCATTTCAAAGCAAACTGTGCTTTCCACTACAACCAGGCTTCATAACCTCAAAAGTAACACAAATAATATTTTCAAAACTACTGTCAAACAATATTAAACACAAGCCTACACCACAACTGGACTACGCACAAAACACATAGGTAAAACATAGAATAAAATCTTTAAATAGTTAGATTCCTAGATCATATGGTATGCCCGTATCAGGTAGCCATTGATTGCCGTCAATGAATTTGTCAACTAAAAATGGCTCCGCATCTTCTCTCTTGCACAAGAGCTTGTATCCTGCCCACTTCACTCTTTCTTTCGGCCCACTCATGCAATCAACCGCTCCAGGACCATTGTTTTCGAACTCCATATACTAGGCCATTTTGCTCATCCCATTCCAATCATGCCACCCTGTTGGATCGATTATCTTGTCAATGTAAGTTCTCATTATGATTACTCGCGAAAAGTCGAACCAGGGTCTTCCAAGGTATGCAAAGTCCTGTTTGGGGTTGAACTCAGAAGTAGGTCCTACGCGACAATGATCAATGGATATTCCTATATATACACGCATATATGTATTAGAATGTTTTGTTAAATATTATATTTATTATCAAAAAGAAATATGCATACCTGTGTTTTTACTTTGATCTTGCGTCCCTTGCACGGTGACAAACCCTGAACACCGCATGTAAATGTTGCAGTTTTGGATTACCACAGAGGCATCTCCAAATATGAAATCCACCGATCCACTTATATTACAATCTCTGTAAAATTGTTTTCGAATTTTTGCATAAACCGTATGTTGATAACCGATGAAATCGCAGTCATAGTACGTGGATCGATTGCTATCACTCCTGAGGGCTACTGCCTTCCCTTGATTTTTATCGAAAATGTTCTTAACTGTAATCTGTTTAGCTATAAATGCATCACCAAGCACCACTGCATGGCAAATACTACATCAAATCTTGTGTTTAGGGACATGATTAGGGGCAGCATAAAGTAAATGCCTCTAATTATTATCAATTAGACACAAATGAGAACTTGACTTCTATTAACATTTATTAAGGCATAATAAAAGGCCATTAACACATGATATATTTCATAATTAATATGATTTTGAATAAGGGCAGGATTCATCTCTCATTTCTACCAAGCTCTAATAAATTCTTGTGGCTTAGTTCATTTCATGGTTCGAAATTCCGGCCGGCATGCTGGAATTTCAGTCATTCCGTCACCGTTTCGGCATTGATCGGGCCGGAATTCGCTTCAAAACCCATTCCCGTTTAAATGGCTACAAAATCGTTTTCATTGTGTAAGAAAAGTAAAAACACACTTAAATGAAAAAAATGCGCAAGAAGTACCTAATTCTAAGAAGCAAGAGAGACTAAAAAGCTTTTAGGGCTTCAGATTGAATTTTTTTAGCAATTATATGTAGGGCTTCTAGATCTTGGAGTCGAATTTAGGGCTTCATTTTGTTTAAGCAGCCAACAATTGCTTGATCTACAAATGGAACAACCTTATTCTCTTCTTTTATTGGTGAAATTGTTAGGTTAGTTTGAAGAAGGAGGTTATAGAATCAAATGGATGACAGAATGAGGCAGGCGACATTTGATATGTAGGCTATCTCGATACTGGATCGTTTTTTGGGACTTCTGTTTCTATTTTTTTCCTTTTGGTTTATTTTAGACTTTTGGTTTATCTTTAGGCTAAATTGTACATCTGTACATTAGAGAATATTTTACCCTGTTAATGAACAAATATCCATCGTTTACCTAGCTTTAAGGAGACTAAATTTTAGTAGGAAATATGTTGTTTTGGGCTAAAAGGAATATATTTTCATAAAATATATATACAAAAAAGTAAAGTAATCCGGAACTAGAATTGCAACGGAAATCTCTGGAATTTTCAAAACGAAACCAAAATTATAGAAATTTCAAATGACCGAAGCGGAATCGAAAACCGAAATTTCAAACACCTTGGTTCATTTACGTCCTTTTCAATCCAAAATTTGTCTTTCCTTCCGGTTTACAAATCCTATAACTTTTTGTAAAAAATTTAATCTCAAAATCAATCAAACCCAGCAGTTTGTAGCGTGAAATTGATGCTTGCAATTTGTTAGCAGCAGGTGAAAACTCTTGCTTTGTTCACAGTCTATCCTACAAGAATTTACGGGATAAATGGCTCTACCATAGAAGGCTAGGTTGCTTTGTATTTATAGTGAAAAAGGTCTGGACCTAAATCTATTTTATTTTTCGACCATATTTTGCTAAATTGTGATGTAAATCATTTAGCACAATTCATACTTCTCTTGGACTTTTGCTTCAAATGTTAAGTAAAATCATGGATATTTTAAGTAATAAATATGAAATGAAATCCCCTATCATGGTATACCTCCATTAACAATGATTTGTAAATTAGCATAATTAAACAATGGAACATCTTTTATTTTTACATATTTGTTGACATGGTCAAAAGGATGCATACAGTATAAGAATAAGTTTTTTGATCAAGGTAGAGAAATGTATGCACATAGGCCTTGTAAGCTCCATTTCACCTCCTTATTTTCTTGTTTAAATTGCTTTTATTACTATATATATACATTGAAATTGGGATAAATAATCTAGAGTCTCAAGTCATTATCACATTTTCACGGTCAAAACATGTTATGATGATACTGGGTATGTATATTGTCGAGAAAAACAGTCTTAGTTTTGAAATTTTGATTGAGGTAACATCTAAGATTAAAGGTAGCATGAAAATTTGATGATAATTTAAAAGATTTGCATGACTAGACTTTATGAAACGCTTATATATGAATAAGCACACGGCATCTCAAATGAAAGGTTCACTATGAGTTATCAATCTCAAATGAAAAGTTCACTATCATTGTTCAAAACTTACTGAGGGCTCCTTGATCAGTGATGTGATGTACTCTATCACTTTCATTTCGACTGCTCACCAGAAATGATCTATCGAATATAAGGATTTGAATATGTTACAACCCGCATATTTATCGATTATATATTTAAATATTTTGTTTAAATATTTTATCGTTATTCGGATATTGGTCCGAAAAGCTACTTTTTGCAAACGGTCGAATTAGGACTCGAGACCACTTCCATTGAGTTCGAAATGCTGTTTACAATCTTTTTAAGTATAAACTTTGATATGTTTAGGGTTAGTGGAATTTCACTAACTTTTCCCGCTTTGGACTTTGGGTTGGTTTAGCCTGTTAAACCTAAGTTCCAACCCCTTCTCCTCATCTCTTCATAAATTCCTACCTAACTCTAGTTTTAGCATTAATGGTGAGTGGAAAGGGAAATTAAAATTCCAAGCCCAAGTTCATTAGCAAATTCAACATCCAACGCCAAAATCAAAGTAAAGACATTGGATTCAAGCTTGTAGTTGCTTCTCTATTGACTTCAAGCTTCTTTTTCATTGAAATTGTGCAAAGGTGAGATTTTTATCTCACAATTCTAGTCTATAATTATATTGGACTGTTGGGAATGATTCCCCATCACTTTAGCATGTACATTTGCATTTGGTTTGGATTGGATTGGCGAAAAACACCAATTTTTAGTGATTTTGGTGAAAACCTGCATTTAGGTCGCACTGCCTCGGAATTAGGTCGTTCTGGTGGAAAATTCGCCTCGGAGTTAGGTCGCAAGGTCGTAAGTCGTAGGTCACTCGCCTTTAGGTCGTGCCTCTTTAGGTCGCTCGGCCTTGCCTATCTCGTTAGGTCGCGTGACCTTAGGTCGTTCCCCTTTAGGTCGTATGACCTTAAATTGTTCACATGGGTTAGGCCTTTAACCCATTAGGTCGCTCAAATGAGTTAGGTCGTTGGACCTTATTTCCTCTTAGGTCGGCAACCACTAGGTCGTTTGCCTTACTTAACTCGCGAACACCGTTAGGTCGCAAGCCTTTAGGTCGCATGACCCCTATCTTCCTTAGGTCGTTGGGCCTAGTTTCCTTGGGTCGTTAGACTGTTAACCCGTTAGGTCGCGCATCACCCTAACTCGCTCGGCCTTGCTGTTAACCCGTTAGGTCGCGCATCACCCTAACTCGCTCGGCCTTGCCTTCGTTAAGTCGTGAGACACGTTAGGTCGCGCATCACCCTAACTCGCTCGGCCTTGCCTTCGTTAGGTCGCGCATAACCTTAACTCGCTCGACCTTATTTAGGTCGTTAGGTCGCGAACACCTCTACGTCGCTCGACCCCTTATACTCGTAGGTCGCTCGATCCTATCTTCCCCTTAGGTCTTCACTAGGTCGTACCGTTTTGGACGGGGCGCTGCCCCCTGTACCCCCGCGAACTGACCGGGCAGTTCGAACCCCGTAGCGGGGGCGTTGCCCCCGCACCCCCACCTTGGGGGGTTGCCACCCCCTGGACTCCCCCTCCGTAGGGGATCTTATCTGAAAAACATTCAACAGAACTTGCTTTGTTGAGATGCTGAGTTGACCATTCTTCGAGACAAACTATCTTTGGCTTTTCGGTCGATTTTATGGTATCACGGCCTTGTTAAAAAGGTGGGATAACAAGTTTAAAAATATGAAGGTTTCAATACTAGTAGTAAATATCAAAACTCTTTCAACAAAATGATTTCAACTCTATTTTCAATAACAAAGCTCTTTACTTAAACCATTTTCCAACCTACTAGTATATACAAACCTTTACCTCACTCGGATGAGAAATCTAATTAAACGGCTTAGTAAAACAAGTGGTATGAAACGCTTGCGTTCACTTCGTCGGTTAATTCTTTGACTTGTTTGATTGAACCTCTTGTGACAATTTTCTAGTGAATATTTACAGTTTGTTCGTAAATATTTAAGTTAAGCAAGTGGTTATGGGACACGAAGATAAACTTTTATATTTACTAGCTTTGTGTAATTGACACTTCTCGTTGATCATGACGTTCAGTTTATGATTTAGACTAGCAATTGTGCGGTGTCTCTTTATTTGCAAGGTTAGACTAGACCTCATTAGTGTGATTCCGACTCACACATATCTCTTTGTCCGCAAGGTTAGTCTAGACACCATTTGTGTGATTCCACTTACACATACCTTTTTGTTGCGAGGTTAGGCTAGACACCATTTGTGTGATTCCACTCACACATACCTTTTTGCTTTTTGGTTAGTCTAGACCTCATCTGGGTGATTCCGACTCACCCATAGGGGTAGCTCCCCATGGTCTACGGACCGTCATGTGATAGGCCTCTTTTCCTTTTTCTGTGATTTCTGGATTTCTTGTGTTGATTTCTGAAATTTATGTCATTGACTTGTTATGAGTACAAGTTTAGGGTATGATGCCATCTTTGGATCTTTGAGAAGATTCTTGTGATGTCGATTTATCTCTTATTGATTGATCTTCTGTTGATGATCATTTGCATACCTATAGTAGTATGTCAGTATGGATATTTTATGTTTATGCCATATCTTTTATTTTTTACCATGTCATCTGATATTTATAGCTAGACTGATCCGTTTATTATTTTCTTAAATAATACTCGGGTCAGACCGAGATGTTACAGGTGCTTCTGCTTAACTTCTTCCCGGGATTTGCTACTCTGACTTTTGGCTAACTATTTAGATTAGCAGTTTTTGTTGTATACACTTGAGATATAGACTCATAGTTGTATTCTTTTGTATAGCACGTGTTGCTATTCTTTTGTATTATTGTGGATATTTTTGACCACTACTCTGATGTACACTTTCATGTGTTAGTTATATATTCATATCTTCTTCCGCCTTTGTGATATGGATGTCTGTGACTGATTTGTGTTATGCTTATTTCTATGTTTATTTCCGAAGATTATTTATAGTCACCGTGTGATAAGCAATCACATGGATGGTCGCTCCTCAACAGCCTTATTCTCCGTGCTAGTTGACAGCACTGCACCGTAGTGTTCTTGGCTAGCGTGGGTATAGAGGTGAGGCGTCACAGAATACCAATGAGGCTTTGGGTGATACTTGATCTTGAATGTGAGTAAATTTTATGTGTCAGGTTTTGTGTATTATGACTCCATGTTTCCTATCCTAGTTTTAACTCTATCAGTATTATGGGATTTCAAAAGTCAGTACTATATTGAAATTATTGTTAAAGATAAATGATTTTGGAGTATGAAAAGTCCTATATATTAGAGCTTTTGGAAGAATATATGATGTCAAATACATAGAGTTTTTAAATGGAAAAACTTTAGATCTAATTGGATTTCGAAAATAAGAGTTTCTGTTGTAAAACTGCAAGTTTGACTGTTTTATGTAGTGTTTTGAAAGTAAGAAGTACTTCATATGTTAGTTTTGAAAGTGACAGTATTAAGAATATCAAGTTTGAATGCATAAATTTACTACATGAATCCAGAATATACAATATGATTTCACATACAACAGTTCCAAATATTTCGGATTTTGATATGTTTTGTATATATGAACTTTCAGTTAAAAGTAAACTGATTTTGAAAAATGCGAAGTTTCAGATGCATATTCAACTTTGAAAATGTATTAAGTATTGTATACAATTTCTATACATGGAAACTTTAACATTGAGTTTTAAATAAGCTAGGGACTTTGAGGATGTAAAACTTTGAAGGCATACCATCAGATTTTGAGGATATATGCTATTAAGTCTCAAGCATATATGTACAGCTTTATATTCGTTTTCTTGTTTAAATTGCTTTTATTACTATATATACATTGAAATTGGGATAAATAATCTAGAGTCTCAAGTCATTATCACACTTTCACGGTCAAAACATGTTATGATAATACTGGGTATGTATATTGTCAAGAAAAGCAGTCTTAGTTTTGAAATTTTGATTGACGTAACATCTAAGATTAAAGGTAGCATGAAACTGTGATGATAGTTTAAAAGATTTGCATGACTAGACTTTATGAAACGCGTATATATGAATAAGCACAAGGCATCTCAAATGAAAGGTTCACTATGAGTTATCAATATCAAATGAAAAGTTTACTATCATTGTTCAAAACTTACTGAGGGCTCCTTGATCAGTGATGTGATGTGCTCTATCACTTTCGTTTCGAGTGCTCACCAGAAATGATCTATCGAATATAAGGATTTGAATAATATTGAGGCTTTGGGTGATACTTGATCTTGAATATGAGTAAACTTTATGTGTCAGGTTTTTTGTATTGTGACTCCATGTTTCCTATCCTAGTTTTAACTCTATCAGTATTATGGGATTTCAAAAATCAGTACTATATTAAAATTATTGTTAAAGATAAATGATTTTGGAGTATGAAAATTACCATATATTAGAGCTTTTGGAAGAATATATGATGTCAAATACACGAGTTTTTAAATGGAAAAACTTCAAATCTAACTGGATTTCGAAAATAAGAGTTTCTGTTGTAAAACTGCAAGTTTGACTGTTTTATGTAGTGTTTTGAAAGTAAGAAGTACTCCATTTGTTAGTTTTGAAAGTGACAGTATTAAGAATATCAAGTTTGAATGCAAAAATTTACTACATGAATCCGGAATATACAATATGATTTCGCATATAGCAGTTCCCAAATATTTCGAATTTTGAGATGTTTTGTATATATGAACTTCCAGTTAAAAGTAAACTGATTTTGAAAAATGCGAAGTTTCAGATGCATATTCAACTTTGAAAATGTATTAATATTGTATACAAGTTCTATACATGAAAAAATTAACTTTAAGTTTTAAATAAGCTAGGGACTTTGCGGATGTAAAACTTTGAAGGCATACCATCAGATTTCGAGGATATATGTTATTAAGTCTCAAGCATATATGTACGGCTTTATATTCGTTTTCTTGTTTAAATTGCTTTTATTACTATATATACACATTGAAATTGGGATAATAATCTAGAGTCTCAAGTCATTATCACACTTTCACGATCAAAACATGTTATGATAATACTGGGTATGTATATTGTCAAGAAAAGCAGTCTTAATTTTGAAATTTTGACTGACGTAACATCTAAAATTAAATGTAGCATGAAACTTTGATGATAGTTTAAAAGATTTGCATGACTATACTTTACGAAACACGTATATATGAATAAGCACAAGGCATCCCAAATGAAAGGTTCACTATGAGTTATCAATCTCAAATGAAAAGTTTACTATCATTGTTCAAAACTTACCGAGGGCTCGTTGATCAGTGATGTGATGTACTCTATCACTTTCGTTTCGACTGCTCACCAGAAATGATCTATCGAATATAAGGATTTGAATACCAATGAGGCTTTAGGTGATACTTGATCTTGAATATGAGTAAACTTTATGTGTCAGGTTTTGTGCATTGTGACTCCGTGTTTCCTATCCTAGTTTTAACTCTGTCAGTATTATGGGATTTCAAACATCAGTACTATATTAATATTATTGTTAAAGATAAATGATTTTGGAGTATGAAAATTCCCACATATTAGAGCTTTTGAAAGAATATATGATGTCAAATACATAGTTTTTAAATGGAAAAACTTCAGATCTAACTGGATTTCGAAAATAAGAGTTTCTGTTGTAAAACTGCAAGTTTGACTGTTTTATGTAGTGTTTTGAAAGTAAGAAGTACTCCATATGATAGTTTTGAAAGTGACAGTATTGAGAATATCAAGTTTGAATGCATAAATTTACTACATGAATCCGGAATATACAATATGATTTCGCATATTGCAGTTCCCAAATATTTCGGATTTTGATATGTTTTGTATATATGAACTTCCAGTTAAAAGTAAACCGATTTTGAAAAATGCAAAGTTTCAGATGCATATTCAACTTTGAAAATGTATTAAGTATTGTATACAAGTTCTATACATTGAAACTTTAACATTAAGTTTTAAATAAGCTAGGGACTTTGAGGATGTAAAACTTTGAAGGCATACCATCAGATTTTGAGGATATATGTTATTAAGTCTCAAGCATATATGTACGGCTTTATATTCGTTTTCTTGTTTGAATTGCTTTTACTACTATATATACACATTGAAATTGGGATAAATAATCTAGAGTCTCAAGTCATTATCACACTTTCACGGTCAAAACATGTTATGATAATACTGGGTATGTATATTGTCAAGAAAAGCATTCATATTTGTAGAATTCATTCAATCGATATAAATCAATCATGTTACCCCTCTACTCTAAAAAGAAAAATTAATATTATCGTTTTATGTAAATTTTGTGTTAAATTATATTTTCATAACAGCCATTATATAATCTATAAATGTCAACTTTAGAAGGTTAATTACTCCGAGATAGTCTCGAGATGGACTTAAAGATCCGAGATGTCAATCCGAGATGTATACCCGAGATACTCATCTCACCTGAGATATCGTCTGATACTAGATATTGTTTATAAAATTCTCGAGACAAAACGTGATCGAAATTTGAGATTTAAAACCTTGCTGACATGAAATACATCATTTATGTTCCACATTCTTCATAGCAACAACACATGAAAACAACTCTTTATTTGCCATGTTTTTTGGGGTCATGTATCATTTTTCTTAATGGTTTCTTAAAACTTAAATAGTATTTTGGTTCTCTTGCTAACAAAATAAACTCTCCAAACTAAACTTGAATAAAGTATCGTAACGCTATATGTTCTAACATGATCATCAAAATTTGTTTTTTTCGTATTATTTAGGCCAATATGTATCGATTTTGAGTTTGTGCAATTAATTTTTTTGGGACGATGTGTTTCCTATGTTAGCGATTGGTAGATAGCAATCAAAATTTTCAAAATAGAATTCACATTGTAAATCATAAAGTTTTCTTTATCAAAACAATATTCATATGATAAAATTTAAACTTCTTATTTGGTTAAGGACCATGCACAACGTGTAAGTTTGTTCTCTATTTTATTGGAACAAGGATTTTGTTGTCTAATAGCATGTATCCAGATTTTTATTTAGGATTCAATCTTTTGTATGTAACCAGCAATGATATTTGTCAATGGAACAATGTACCAATACAAGTGATAAGAGAAGCAAATAGAAGAACCAACTATGGATGGGACTAAAATACAAGTTACAGCCCAGTGAAAAATGTTAGAAGTCTCATATGGCCTTGCTCTTCAGGTGAAAATTTGTTTGTTATGTTGCTAAACAAATGTTGATCAAATTTTTGAAGTTATAGTCTTGTGCTGATTATGATGAGGTTAACACTCTTTTTATTTTATTTTTGGTTTACTTTACCGTCACAAATTAAATGAGCTGTTAGCTTATAACATTTCATGAGTAATTAATAGAATGCATCTAAATCATTAATACATTTTCTTTGAATATTTAATACTAAAACCTTGAAGGAAAAACTATATCACCCTTATTCTTCATAATATTCTCAATTCAAATGCTGATTTTCCTAAAAAAATTGTATTTCCTAAGTTGCATTCTGTATATACTCCGATTAATGGTTGTCAATGAATGCATGAACCTATATATCTCGCTAGTGGTTTACACAAGTTTGATATCATTTCAAGGTTTTCTATTTTTGTCGTGTAAAGCTTCTTCATTTTAGAAACTCAAGTTTCTATTTTGGGAACTTTAAATACAAATTATAGTGCTTGATATTTTGCAACGCTTCAATCGTCATGTTTAAAGGGTAAACATTGTACCGCAACTTGCTCCAATATACATTAGTTCTGATTGCAACATTACTTTTATGCAATGTGATTTACAAAGTATAACATATGTGATAATGTAAGTAACGTGTAGATCACAAACTAAGCTTATATAGAAATTTATGTTAATGCGACGATTTCCATCTGTGTTCAACCCTCTTTATACGGCGGTATTATCTCCAATTTTCAAAGTAATCTATCCTTGGTTTTCTCTTATGTACAATTTCATTTATAAATTGGTTAAATCATTACGTTCAAATACTTTAGTCTAATTTGTGAATAGAATTTTATTCTAAGAATTGTTGAAATGAAAGTAATAATTTAGTTTTTTTTTCTACTTAACTTAAATTTTTATAAATTGCTTGAATAGATTTATGTACGTAAATTAAAAAAAGTTATTTCTTATAATAAAAATTATGTAGCATGTTGCACTTCAAATACCATGACTATTTTATGATTTATTTTCCTTTTTAGTATTCTATTCGGGCATCCCCATTAAATATTGCATGTTTCATTTTGCTTGCTATAATCCAAATAGTGCATGAAGTGCTAAGCCATTGGATTATAACTATTCTATTATTTGTGTGTCAACACACACACATGCATACTTATGTTACAATTATCTCTTAAGTATATATACATATTTTTACTTCATATTTTGTGTCATAATGTAAACTATGTAAAATATTTTCATGATATATAGTGCAAATTTCATATGATGCATTGACATTAATTTAAAACTGTTCACAGTCTTTCAATATCAAAGATACAGTTTAATGTACTTGTATATTTGTTATCATATGTGAATAACATTTGCATTTACTCTTTACAAACTTATAGGACAGGCAATACAATTTGTTTCTAGTCTAAAGTACCGATGTCGTAACTATAAAATTTACGAACTTCAGTAAACTGATATAAATAAAATCTTAGTTTAAGAAGTATTAAAAGTAGTTTTCCTTTGTTAATACAAACTGTAACTAATTTAACGTGTTATACATCAAAAATAATTTTATAGTCCATTTGAGTTACATCATACATGCTGCACTTGACGATTTTGTTCAAGATTTGCAGTCATTTCGTAGACAGCGTAAAATTGGCCTTTTACCAGAAATGCACTTGGATTTGAGTTACACATTTATTTTGTAGATACTTACTGCCTTAAAATTGGCCTTTTACCGAGAACGTTAGTCATAATTAACCAAGGGATAATGCTTTAGTTTATATCCAACCAAACACACATTTCCTTGCTTTATATGATACTTTAGGCTATTTCATGCTTAGATCATACAAATTTGTGATTAAAAATAAATTATACTCACTTTGATCATGCTTAATTTGAAATATTTAACACATTGTGTAGTGAAATATCGATTGCCTGGTGTGGATATGATAAAACATTGTTTACACGCTATTTTTCAAAATATTATGATTACTGGCATTGGAAAACAAGTCAACATAATTTTCACTTGGTTTGACCTCATGTAGTTGATTTAAATTTAGTGATCATGGTGTTATAGGCTTAAGTATCGATGTCGTATTGGTTTCTCAGCATCTTTGTTCCAATTCTACTGGATTTCATTTCTGAGTTTCTATACTCATTAGTATATTGACAAAAGAACTCTTGTTCCGATTCTTATTCGTCTTCCAATTTGAGTGCAGGGATCTGTTTTTGTATTTTTAAAACCTTCTCTCTTTCTAATGCATCCTTGCTGAACACATACATTTCTAAATTTGATTCTTTTAATTATGTAAACTATTTTTGTCAAAAACGTTTTTTTCCAAAGCTCAAAATCATACAGGTATTTGATTAGAATTAAATTAGTTTCTGGTTTGAGGTTATATTATATTTTACGTTATGCTTTGGATCTATCATTCACTCTTTTGGAAAAAAAAACCTATTCTGAGCATGAGATTGACTACGCTACATTAAGATCATATTTTTGTTCTTTCCCAAGCATAGCTTTAATTTAAACTGGTTCTTTTCAGTTTTTTTTTACAAAGATCACATAAAAATATAGGCCCATTTCCCTATAATAACCCAAGCTTGCTACTTCTTTTTTAGTTGATTAATTCAAAATAGTATATGAATTAAATTGTGCAATGACCTTGATAATTGTATGCGAAGTTGGCCTTTTGTTTTGAATTACAAGGGATTGGAATGAATTAAGGTTTCTATTTTTACTTGCTTATGACGAGGTTTGAAATAAATCTGTCCTTTATATTAATGTGCAGCCAAAGCCCCTTCTGTTCAAACAGTCTCCATCAATTATCTTTTGGTAGGGCTGTCAATGGATACCCCAAAAATATGAAATCCAGCCGCATCTGCATCCGAAAAACGGATAAAGTTCCAAGATTTGAAAAAACGGATGTAAATACGTAGACATCCTCATCCGAAAATTATATGTTTTCCTTTTTCCATTTTTGTTGTTTAAATTATGTGTAATTAGTACAATAAAAGATATGTTTTATCTTTTTATTAAGTTAAAAGTTCATATTATACACAGTAAATACATTTTAACCGTTACTTTAACGCCTTAATGAGTAATGGGATTGAAAAATGTTTATATTAAACAAAAGATATTTCATTTATGTTTCTTGAATTATGTGTAATTAGTGATATGATAATTATCAGATATCCATCCTTATTGGATACAGATACATATATGTTACTATTCGCATCCGAAAGTATCCGTTGATATGCCTACCTCTTGAAACATTGCCTTATGCATTTTCTAAGTCAATATGATATTGCATTTGGTTTTATCCACAAACTTTCAAAGTCATGTTTGGATGTTTGATAAGAAATAAGCTTATCATACAGGCTTATTTCTCAACTAGGCTAATTTATGTTCGTAGGATTTCTCTTTAGAAAAAAGTAACAAACAATTGCTATTTGGCAATTAAGGACGGTTACTCGACCAAACTTATTTCTCTTCTTAGATTAACTCCAACATATTTGCAGGTCAACATTGGAACAAATGATCCCAGTTTGACAGTCTGCATCAGTAGCAAAATGTGATGTCTTATTTCAAACTATCTTTTACCTAAAAATTAGATGTTGCCAAACCAATATAGAATCAAAATATGTATCCCGTCTCTTCTACTAAAATGTGTATATTGTTTCGCTAAACTATGTTTAATTACTCATGTACTAGCTGTCATTTTTTAGTGATCATAAAAAACCTGTGCTACTTTCTTGAGAGTTTAAATTTTCCCTTTATTTTTGCAATTGGATCCATTCAGTATTGATTTATGCTTAGGAAATTATACCCAACCTCTAGCAACAACTTAAACTAGAAGTCTTACCACTTGAAACTGTGGGCATCGACCAAAAATGCTTCAATTTTATTGAATACCAGTGTGGACTCGTGCTTCGCACACGGCCTGTTTGTGTTATGGTATATGTTGATATTTTGTTTGAGCGCAAATATGTAAATGGAAAGCAAGAGTATTTTTGGAATTTCAAAAAGACGCCGAGTAAAATAGTTCAACGAATTTTCTTTATTAGTAATAGAGATATATGCACTTAATTAGTATTATTACTATAACCAAACATGCGAATGAATTATTGTGCAATTTTTTCCACATAAGTTTTAGTAGAACTAATAACCCAATACCACATTTATTATCGGGCAATTACAAAATAGAAGCATATCCATGTGCATAGCAAATGTTCGTCCTAGTGATATAATATTCCACAGCTGGTGAATTCATGCCTGATAACATGGTGTGTATTTCTGATAACAAGCATACGTGTTACATTGGTAGTATTTTCCCTACTAGAGTGCGCGTTTGAGTCTTCTTTCTTGGTATTTCTTCCTAGTTTCCTATCACATGCCTGCTATGTTTCAATCAATTAATGAGCTATATAGGGAAGACGTAGTGAAGGGGAAAAAAATGCAATTTTAGTGAGCTACGATATATCAAAAACATGCAACGTAATTTATTTTCACGGAGAGAGTGAATTTATGTGTTTATAGAATGATGGATATACTTATCATCACCAACAGGCTATGTAAAATATTTTATCCAGTTCACGTTCAAGGTATAGCATAATTTAAATGAGATCTTATCTCATTTAACCAATTAAACCTATTTAATTTATTCATAACTACTTATATTTTGGTACGTGTAATTATAAAATAAATTTTGAAAATCTCGACTGTCATATATATATATATATTATTTTCTTTGAAGCGAGTTTCAAAAATTATATATATGTATATATATATATATAACAATTATACATTTTATGAATTAATTTAGGCCTTTAATAATTATTAAAATAATAATAAATTAATCAATATTACTGTTTGGGTCAAAATTGGTCACAAACACCCAATTGCCGATGAAAACACCCGTTCGCAATTACAGGTCACAAATAGCAAGTTTATAGAGAATAAAATATGAAGAACACTCAGAAAATTAAAAGGAAAGCAATAGAAACATACGATTTATAGTGGTTCGACAATCTTCGACCTACGTCCACGTTGAAGAGTTGCTACTTTATTTATTATCAGTCGTTTGTTACAAGAGCATAGATGATAATAATCGAGTTACAATAGAGTTCTACAGAGTAACGGCGTAGAAGAACCAAAAAAGATCCCTTTTCTAAAGATCCTAGGCTGTTATTTATAGGTGTAGACTGGAAATTTCTATCTCAAACTTCGGAAGACTCCTTCCATCACGTGGTCCTTGGTCGTTTCGACTCGATCTATGATCGATACGAATGAGATTCTATCGATCCAAATCTTGCCCAATTGAGCCGAGATCGATTATGAACATTCCTGAGGTTGTGAGCAAGCTCCTATGAAAATTTGGTAGCATTTGGACTTGTAGATTTTGAGTTATGATCGATGCAAGTTTGAATTTTTGATGCGCGGTCGAATTCATATCGCTCTCATTTGCATCGCTTTTAGGCACGTGATGACCAATGATGTGGCACTATCTTTTAGGATCGATCCACGTTCTATGCCTTGTGATCGAGTCCTCTTCCTTAGCGGCTTCATTTGTATCGAGGTGTCTCTTTTTCCTTCGTATCGCTCTAAACTTGTCTTGTTCGTATCGCTCTAAGCTTGTCTCGTTCGTATCGCTCTACCGGATAACATATTCGCATCGATTGATGGTTGATCGATATGAATATACATGAATAAGATCGATACATAATGGTTCGATCGATGGACACGAAGCTGAGCTCAGGTGATGGATACGTAATGTAGGAGTGGGGTGGATACGAATGAGGCAGTCTTCCATGGATATGAATGTAGGTGGTCCTTCCTCGATGGATGCGAAGCGTAGCCGTTTGTTTAGAGGGATACGAAGTCGATAATGCTTTGTCATGGACACGAATGAGGTTGGTGCATGATAGGTACGAACGAGGCCTGCAAGTTGATGGATACGAAAATAGTTAATTTTGATGGATATGAAGGAGGCCGCCTTGGATGGATATAAAGTAGGTTGAATCATGATGGATTCGAAGTGAGGTTGGTTATGGATACGAACCACTGTTCACATTGATGGATATGAATTGTAGTTGTTTTCCTTGACTTGCAACGATCGTATCTTGAGCATACGAACTCCGATTGAGTTGAAATTTGAAATGATGGCTCCCATAGCTTGTCGTACCATATCAATTATAGCTCGATCTGAACTCGGACAAAATTTGTTAGTATCCATAGCGAAATAGTGTATAACTGATCTTTGGGATAGATTATCTTCAGTTTTCAGTCAATTTTTTGGTGACACGGCCTTGCCAAAATGCGGGATAATAATAACCATTATATTATTTGCTCGATAATAATAAGATAACTTTTATTTGTTCTAACGTGATTTGTTTGTTAAAAACCATCCCCTCTTATCTATTTCACTCAAAATTCAAAGATGCAAGTTATATAATGTATTATATTTTGCGCCCAACCATAGCGGTCCTTCAACATATGATATCTGTCGATTAATAATTCACATTGTGCAAAAATGTTAATTGACATGTTTTTACTGTTACTGGTAACTAAGTGTCATCAAAATAGATTTTAAGGTTGATTTACTAGAGTTTATCATTCATAATTTGGAGGTTATTTCTTAAATTTGTAAAAGTTGGTGCTTTACCACGTTTTATAAGAGCATATTTATGCTAGAGCGTCTTTACTTCTTTTGTTCTATTTTACAGTTTTTAGCTGCTATAATTTTTGATATTGTTTTTCTAAAGCCATAGAGTAAAATAAGCGCCTAAAAATAAAATAAAGGAGTTTTTAGGCTTAAGGAAAAAGTTGACAAAAAATTTAGTCTCAAGACAATAAGTTTGCTTTTTAGGTCGAAGGACACTTTCTAGTGCAAATTACAGAATGATAATTGCAACTATTATTTTCTGTTTACACTAAAAAGTGTTCTTCAAACTAAAAAAAAAACTTACTGTCCATGAGACAAATTTTTTTTACAACTTCTTTTTTGTACTCATTTTCCTGTAAATAAAATAGAGGATTGTTAAAATACTAGTTTTGGACATAAGAGTATAATGTTAGAAGGACTCCATCCTAAATTAATTGTTATGGAAGAAATATGTAAAAGGAAACAAATAAAACAACCTACCGTTTAACCATCATTTGAATTTAAATTATGCAACATAATAGTGGGAACTAAAAAGAAAGACAATTGATGATCACTGTGAATAGCAAAACAGGAGCGATGTTCCAAAAAAATCATTAGTGTACTATGTTTGATAGACTTATATTAAATAGTAAAACGCTAGAATAAATAATGAAAGTTTTCTTGTAAGGTGCTTGATTGGTTGAATAATAATAATAATGGTAATAATCTTTAATGATAGTTGTATAGCTTTGGTGTCACACTTTTTTGGTATCAACGTGGACTACCAAAAATGCTCCTCTATATGTTATTAAATCCTAATTGCTTAAAAAAAGGATCTAATATAAAATTTATTTTACAAATTCAAATGTCCATAAAAGTAGATCTAACAATTAAACATGCTTTACAAATTTAAAACGCTTTTAAAAATAAGATCTAAAATTAAACTTCCTTTACAAATTCAAAATACATTTTTACAAATATACAAATCCTAATATCACTCAAAAATAAAATATTTTTTTTAAACTGATTTAAACATATGCAATTTATAAGAAAAACAATTCACGCACAAAGCGCGTGCCTTACCACTCGTATTAAATAGTTGTAATAGCTTTGGTGCCACACTTTTTTGGTATCAGCGTGAATTATCAAAAATGCCCCTATATATATTATCAAATCTTAATCACTTAAAAATAGGATCTAATACTAAATTTCTTTTATAAATTCAAATGTCCATAAAAGTAAGATCTAATAATTAAACATGCTTTACAAATTCAAAACGCTTCTAAAAATAGGATCTAACCTTAATTTTTTTTACAAATTCGGTATATTTCTTTACAAATATACAAATCTTAATATACTTGAAAATAAAAAAATCATTTTTTCGACTGATTTAAACATATACAATTTGTAAGAAAAACAATTTACGTGCGAAGCTCGTGCGATTACACTTAATAATAACAATAACAATAACAATAACAATAAGAACAAGAAGGAGGAGGAGGAGGAGGTAACGAGCTACCAAAAAGTTGCATAAAAACAACTCAGACCTGTCATTTAATCATAAGTCATTCAAACTATGCCGATAGGATGTGGGGTAATATAAAAATTATATATGATTTTTGGCAGAAAGCTAAAAGAATTTGTATTCTTGGTAGCTGTTTTAAAGATATTGAAAATACTGTCTCGCCAAGTTTGGAGTTCCCTTAACAATCCCTAAAGAGTAGAGATAACCTAGAATTTATGTGAGTGAAAATTTTGGACTTTTAAAATTTCAAACGATAAAATCATTGATCAATTAATTTAGCTGTTTAAATCTCACATGTGGTAGTAAGCATATAATTTCATGCATCCATAAATCTTTTTACTATAATCATCACTGACAATGAAATCTCATGAGTATTCGTCGATTTATTATTATTAGTTTCGAACATACCATCAAATTTATCAATTAACGGCATAATAGATTAGGAACACATCTGCTGATTAGTTTTTGAATCTATAGTTTATTTCAAAGAATAGGTATATGCTGAAGACATCGCCTTCCACTTCTCCATCGTTCAAGGCTGGATTTATACTTGGTATGCATTTACGTTGTGGATTATAACCAACACTTTGAATTAAGTACTTGCTAAATTATATCTACTTTTGAATCACAAACAGACTTGCAATTTTTGTCATTTTGCATAATATTTTGTTATATTTATTTTAAAAACAGCCCTATTCAAATTTCTCTCAGTAATTTGCATCTTAGCGAGTCATGTTTATTTTTCAGTAGTTCTACTATGTTTAAACCACTCACAAACCATGATCTTCTTATTCTGGAAACTATAAACATTTGAAATTTATTTTGTTTGAGCTGTTCATCTGAAGAATCCATGAACAATTATTGTTTGTTTCTTGAAACTGAAGTCATGAAGATATTATAAAGTTTTAAAGATACTACCATTCTATTTTGTGGAGATGTGAAGAAAGTGAAGGAGAAATTCTACTAGTGAACTCGTTTGAATTTAACACCCTGAAATTAGTCAGTGGAAAGTTCATTAAATACAGGTGTTGGGTATCGAGATGTTGAGAATGATAAGGTTGACCTAAAGAAATGGGAGTAGTCGTAAGTTCCCTAATTTACATGTAGTTTTAGGCAACATATAAGTTCAAATCATCCTTGCATGTCATATATGCTAATGCCATATTCTTCAGCCAATCTTGATTTTTTTTTAATTTAGTTATGGTGTTCATGCATTCACTTATTATTTTTTTTCACTCAAATCTTTGACTTCATCCTGGCATGATGTAATAATGCCTGGCCTAATACAATTATGGGATATGTTTTTATTTTATTTTTGCCAAGTGCATCAAAACTTCAAACTATAGCAGGCTAAAGTCTAAAGGTATTGCCTTCGATACTGTTTCATAATATGAAGTAAATGATAAACCTAAATCAGCTTAATACTATATATATACATACATACATATATACACATACATATACATATACATATATATACATACATACATATATACACATACATATACATATACATATATATACATACATACATATATACACATACATACATATACATACATACATATACATACATACATACATACATATATATATATATATATATCATTGCACGACTCTATTTACATCCCGGGTTCCAAGTAAATTATGATGAATGGAATAAACACTACATATATTTCTTTTGTTAATGGTACAATATGATTGAAATGACTTAATAATTTCAATACTTTAGTTCATTTGTAAAAACTGTGGACCTGTGCATATGTCTATTTTTTTATTTTTATGCAGAGAAGGCAACTAATTGGTGCCTAAATTTCATAATATGTTGTTGCAGGCAATTTTGACATTGCTGATTGGTTGGATTAAGGGGAATAAAGAGTGGCATTCAACAAGGTACATTTGGTAAGGCAAAAATATTTTATTTTATGACACTCTGGGTATAAATGGGCAATTTTGTGGGTTGGTTTAAAAATGTTAGCATCTTTGTGTTTTATTGCAGGTTGTTAATGCTTTGATTAAATGTGCATTTCAATCTGTGTATTCAGATTAAGGAAATTGTGATGATGGACATTATTAACCATAGTTTTTTTCGACACCTTAAGGTAGTTAGATTAAGGAGGTAACTAGCTGGGTATGTGCTAATTTTTTTCTAAATAAGTTTATATGCCTTATGATTGGAATTTTGTGTAGCAAATTTATTAACTCCAATACATGTGACCATAAAAGCACTACAATACAAGTTGTTGCATGACAAATTTTAAAGTGATCTTAAAGATCACTACAACACAAGCAATTTAAGATTGATGACAGGAAATGCAACATTTCTGTTCCACTTTCTTCATTGCAACAACTCATGATAACAACTCTTTATTTGCTATGTTTTTTTAGGGTCATGTAGCACTTGTCTTAATAGTTTCTTAAAACTTAAATAGTTATTTTGGTTCTCTTGCTAACAGAACAAACTCTCTAAACTAAACTTGAATAAAGTGTCGTAATGCTATATGACCTAACAAGATCATCAAAAAAAAATTCATATTATTTAAGCCAAAATGTATCAATTTTGGGTTTGTGCGATTAATTTTTTTGGTATGATGTGTTTCTTATGTTAGCAATCGATAGATAACGATCAAGATTTTCAAAATGGAATTCAAATTGTAAATCATAAAGTTTGCTTTAAATCGAAACGATATTCATATGGTAAGTTTTAAACTTCTTATTTAGTTAAGGACCATGCACAAAGTGTAAGTTTGTTCTCTATTTTATAGGAACAAGGATTTTTTGTCTAATAGCATGTATCCAGATTTTTATTTAGGATTCAATCTTTTGTATGTAATCAACAATGACATTTGTTAGTAAAACGATGTACCAATACGAGCGAGAAGAGAAGCTAATGGAGGAACCAATAATGGATGGGACCAAAATACAAGTTACAGCTCAGTGAAAAATGTTAGAAGTCTCATATGGCCTTGCTCTTCAGGTGAAAATTTGTTTGTTATGTTGCTAAACAAATGTTGATCAAAATTTTGAAGTTATAGTCTTGTGCTGATTATGATGAGGTTAACTCTCATTTTATTTTATTTTTAGTTTATCTTACCGTCCCAAATTCAATGAGGTGATAACTTATAATATTTCATGGGTAATTAATAGAATGCATCCAAATCATTAATACATTTTCTTTGAATATTTAATACTAAAACCTTAAAGGAAAAACTATCTCACCTATAATCTTCATAATATTCTCAATTCAAATGCTAGTTTCCCTATAGAAAATTGTATTTCCAAATTCGCATTCTGTTTATACTCCGATTAATGATTGTGATGCATGCATGAACATATATATTTCATCAGTGGTTAACATAAACTTGATATCATTTCAAGGTTTTCCATTTTCGTTGCGTAAAGCTTCTTCATTTTAAAAACTCAAGCTTCAATTTTGGAGACTTTAAGTACATACTGAGATCACCATTCAAGGTATAACACAATATAACTGAGATCTTATCTTATTTAACTAATTAAACGTTTGTGTATCTATGTTATAATAAGCGCTAAGTGAGGCGAGGCGATAGAAGCCTCACTCCGCTTAATGTGCTTAAGCATGATTAATTTTTTGTATACTTTATTCGTACATATCTAAATCTATTATAAAGGGATTATATTGAGTGTATTATATGTGTACATGTGTACTATATATGTTAAATTTGGATGATTAAATATTTGTTGAGAAGGAAAGAAATTGATTAATTGGTTCGATCAATTAATTTGCCTTGCATATGGATAGATGATGCCGCACATACCAGATCCTTTGTCGCGAATTCCTCCCTAAGTCGTGGCGAGCTTAGGTCGCTCCTCCTCCTTAAGTCGAACGAAGTCTTATGCCGCTCCTCCAGCTTATGTCGCGAGCAAACCCTAGGTCGCGAACGACCTTCCTTAAGTCGTGAAGATTATGCAGCGATATCTAAGTCGCGAGCATCTCCAGTAGGTCACTCCACCAGCTTATGTCACGAGCAAACCCTAGGTCACGAACGACCTTCCTTAAGTCGCGAAGATTATGCAGCGATATCCCTTAAGTCGCGAGCATTTCCAGTAGGTCGCTCCACCAGCTTAAGTCGCGAGCATCTCCAGTAGGTCGCGAACGAGCAGAACTTAAGTCGTTTGTATTGTATTATGTTGTCGCATATATGTTGTAACGTGTTGTTGTGTCGCATATGTTAAGTCGACTGTGTGTTGTAAACCCTATAAATAAGGGTGTTGTGTCACTTGTAAAGGGAGTTGATTTTGTATAAAATTTTGTTGAGAGCTTTGTGCCTCTTCAAAAATTGGAAGTTGAGTGTGAGCTCCTTTCTTCATCTTCGGTTATTCGAGTGCGCTCGAATTAATGAATTTGAAGCCGATTCACGGAATCTCGTGCGTGAGATCAACGTCGAAGAATCATAGATCTTCTAACCAATAATAAATGATATGGTCGAATTGATCAACTAGTAGCAGCTTGAAGTCTGCTATGTGGGTTTTGTTTTATTTTACTTTAGTTTAGTAAATCAGGTTGAAGTATGTAAAACCCAAGTTTTGATAATTTTTGGGTGTGTTTGCCAAACTATATATTTGAAGAAGTACATTTTAATATTCTCTTGAAGATATAACCCATATGACATACTCTTGAAGAGATGTTTTATGATTTTTATATTGCAAAATCCAAACATCCTAGAAGAGATGTTGTAGAATTATGTCACTTATGTAGAAACAGATATTGAGTATTGATGACATCCCAAAAACAGTGCATATAAAGTATCTTTAGAAGTGATATGTACCACTCTGGAAGCGGTGTTTATAAAATATCCCCAGAAGTGATATTATATCATCGTATAGCACTATAAAAGAATTGCCTGTAGAATATTGTCAAATACGATATAACACTTTAAAAAGTAATGTGATAATAAATTACCTAAAATTCAATCGTCTATTGTCATGGACCCGTAGCTCCATTAGACAAATTTAGAAGCATATAGTGATATGTAACCTTTTACTTTTCAGAACTTATGATGAATCAAATGTTATATGCACAAGTATTCTTGAAGAAATATCTTGAGATATGCTCCTGAAGAGATAATCTATATGTCGCATCATAATTTTCTCTAAAGCTATATAAATACGATCTTGAACAAACCGGTATGTGCAACCAATATAATTTCTTACTTTTATAACATTTCAAGAGTCTAGAAGATACTTTTATTTATGTTGTAAATATATCTATTTTACTGAACTCTCTAGAAGAGATGTTTATATATAATTATAACTAAGTATATATATTCTCTAATAAAAAAAATCATAATTAATGTTCAAAAGCAATATTAGAGATATAATCACGGAATAAAATTTAGCAACTTGAAGTTGTGTATACAATTTATTTGAACTAGAAGTTCAATATGATTCCAAACCAGATGTTTTGAAAATTATCATGCGGTCTTGAAGGATTCACACTGACATTGATCCATAAATAAAAAGAAAATTTACAATATAGATATAATACGTGGACGCACGTACATATCCATATATGTAAATATTCAGCCAACAACTTGAAGTTTGTTATGAGCTCATCTTAATAATTATGTGTAGATATTATTTAGTGATTTAAATCAACATAAATGTTGACTGACCTAAAATCGTGCATGTATTCAAATGATCTATACAATAAGGAAATTCCTCCAATTGACTAGATCAATAAATGAAAACAAACACTAATAAGCAATATCAACTAAATGCATCTTATCAACTAATAATAAAAATAAATAAAAAATATCCTCCTATTATTAATGTGTGTGGTGTATTTACTAGTAGCAATATCATGATGGATCAAAATGAGAGTCCAAAGATGATTATTATTTAATATGACAATGTCTGTCAACATTGAGGGGGAGGATAAAGGGATACAAGCTCATTTTGATCATCAGTGTTAAACTCTTGTTAAAATATACAATGATGCAAAATATTAATTAACTTGAATAAATTATAAATAATATCCCTAGTAGACTTTCTTCAATATAGATTTGAATCCCTGAAGGATCAAAATGTGTAAACCACATCTGAAATATGGTACAAAAGTCAGTTTGAAATACTTTTGGAGTAAGTAATAAAGATGTCAAATAAAAGAGATGAGTGTTCTTGAAGAAATACTTAAGGGTGCTCTTGAAAAGACTAATGACATGATTGTCAAATTACTCTAAAAGTGATTTAGGTACCTAAAACAAGATAATTAAAGAGACCTCAATAAATCATGTCTAGAACTGACAAGATGTAACGACCCGTAAATTTAACCGGTTTTGGTAACGTATTTTATTGAAATTTTGTGGGATTTTAAACGATAAAATTTTGAAATATAAATTTGATATTTAGAATGCGTCTAGTTAAACATAGCAACTGGTAAATTTTCGTCCAAAAATACGAAAATTTATTTCGTGCGTAAATTTACTTCAATTTAATCTGTTAAAAAGCGATGAAAATAAAACGTTTTCAAAACCAAAATATTTTTACATAGAAAAATTTTAAACCATCTTTTGAGCAAGTTGACAGTTTGTCGTTTTTCAAAATTCGGAATTTTTTAACTCCGTCGATCTTAATCTTCTGTGTTTTTGCTGCATTTTCCGCTGTTAGGAAATTCAAATTTTTATAATTCAATCGTACCACTGATATCCGTATACCGTTGTGATCGTCTCGTCGTGCTGATCTTCGCAGTATGTTCATTTGTATATTTTGCAGTTCGGTACGCCGCGAAAAACTGCGAAACGGTCATCCGTATCGGTACCGTTTTGAAATTTTTAAATTCATTGTCAGTTTGTTTAAACCACCGCGTAAATTTCAATAGTCACTAGCATGTAATTTCCTGGTATTCAGCTGCCAAGACCTTTGCTATTTTCCACGTTATTAATTTAGTTAAATATTTCATTTTTTTTTACCGTTTCTTCTACTTTTTGAAATTTAAGGGTGGCAAGTTATATTCCCAACATTCAATTATTTCGTTTGACCTGCTTATTGGTTCATTGCTTTATGTTTAAGCTTTTCGTTTCTGTACACTTGAAATAAAATATATCACCTTCCTTCTTCTCCCTGTAGCGTGAACAATCTTCTTCCAGATCCAAAAAAAAAAAATCAAAGCAAGCACACAACTCTTCTTTCCTCCCACCATTACATTTCTTCTCTGTAATTTATATTTTGCCTTTTCACTTAATATAATTTCCGCCTCCTCCACCACAACAAACCATCACCTTCGGCCAACTCAGGCGCCTCTCCTCCCCTGGATCCGCCTCACCTAGCCTTGGCATAGAACCCGAGCCACTGCCTAACGCGCGCCTCATCTCTTGCTCGACCTGCCTTTGACAGTGAGTATGTATATATACATTTAGAATATATTAGTCCATATTTATGGTTCCAATATCCATGCGGTTATAAGATATTATAAAGCGAAATTTAGATTTTCGAATATGGTATATGAGGCGTATCCAGTTTTGTTTATATTTTTTTTAGATAATAGGTTTATGTAAATTATATATAAGTGTTATAAAGTTAGAATTTTGTTGGTGCATGATGTTGAAATGCATGTGCGTGTACGTGAGGCCCTGTAGTATATGGTTTCAGTGAGTGTCTGCAATATACTAGTTTATATATTGTTGCTCAAATCTCTGTTCTAAGGCTAGTTAGATTCGAGTGTTAAAAAAAAATGTTAGTGCATTTGTTTAGTTAATATGGATTTAAACTTTATATAAAAATATGTTATGTTGTTGTACATATAAGTTATTGCCGTTTCGGACGAAAACTGTTCGGTTGATTGAAGCAAAACCAAGTGTAGTTGCTGTTTATAAAGCTAATAGATATAAAGATATTTTATATTGATATCTTATGTACTATGTTATATTTCATGTATGGGTTATATTAATATTTTGTATTTAATTTGTGACAAATATATATAATATGTGTTATGTTTAAAATTTAATTTTGGAATATAATATAGATTTGAAGTATATGTTTTGAAATTTATTTTAGGAAACAAATAATGTATATATGTTTGATTTTCCATGTGTGTTTAAATTTGAAACAATGTAGTTTATAATAAATATATACTTAAAATTTTAAGGTGTTTGAATATAGGATATGTATAGTTATATATAGCTATATGAATTCACTTATATCAATTTCCTTCACCGACCCCGTTCTGATTTGTTCCATCTAATTCTTTTATCAGCTTTGATCGTTGAAGCCGATGTTGCTGCTTCGATTCGTCGTTCAAATTTCAGTATCCGTATCATCTTCTGTATTCTCTAACCTCGAAAGGTGAGCAATCACTCACGATTAATGTTCTTTTATTTATTAAATTTGATTTCAATTGAAACGACAACTGAAATATACTGCTGTTATTTATTGCACTGTTACGTATGTATCAGTTCACCTTTGACATCTGACACCGTTATCTGTTATATATGCAATAATAATCCAGTTTGGTTGATAATTGATTGATTGTTTGTTGTTTATATTGGATGTTAAATTGAAACGTAAAAATGATGAATAGTATGCAATTGAACTTGACGTAGGATAGTTATAAAATTTGAATCGACATATGTGTTGAATTTGATTAGTTAATGTGAATAATATGACCCCTTTTAATTGTAAGTTAATTGACACGTAGAATTTGAAAAATTAGACTTTGAACCTTTGAACGTATATTGGATTAACTGTTGTAGTATTAAAAATTGAAAGTGAACGACAAGTGGAAAAACCGTAATGTAATAATCTTTAATCTACATGAAATGATAGTGTAGATTCTAGAAATGATTATATTAATTCACACAAACAACAATGTGAATCAATACGATTATTTCGGGATTATTTGAATTGATTATTGGATTGTGTTTGATTGTTATTGCTTGTTTATTTACTTTGACACCATCCCAGTTATCACACTGCAAATTCTCTTTGTTATGTTTTGATTTGAAATTGGAATCGGGTTGAAATGATAAATACCCAAAATGAACTTGACTTAGGATAGAGAATTAATGAAAAAATCCGATTGGTCAATAAATTGATTTAAAAATAAAATAATGATTTTATTCGAGCAAAGAATAAGTTTTGAAATGAAGTTGGAATTCGAATTTTTGAAAGGAAAATGTAAGATTGGAATCTGAAACAAATATTAACGTAGTAATTGATGAAAACACGTTGTTTGAAATTTAATTATTTAATAGCTAAATTTGGAATTATTAATAAATAATTGGGAAGTAGTAATAATTGAGTTTTGAAATTATTAAGTTTGAAGTTATTTAATAATTAAATTTGAAATTATAATTAAGTTTGAAATTATAATTAAGTTTGAAATTATTAAGTTGAATTTATAATTAAGTTGAAATGATTTGATAATTAAGTTTGAATTCATAATTAAGTGGAAATGAATTAATAATTAAGTTTGAATTTATAATCAAGTTTGTAATTATTAGGTTTTGAAACTGTTAATAATTAAGATTGGAATTATTTAATAATTGAATAAGATTGAATTATTTGATAATTGAATAAAATTGAATTCTTTGATAAGAGAAATTGAACTTTTGAATAAGTGAATTTGAACTTCGTTAATAAATGAAATAGGGTTTCTTTATTTATTAAATTTTGGAAAATTATTTAAGTAAGTTAATAAGTGAGATTGAACCTTTTTTTTTCATGAAAGTTAATTTTATTAATTAAGTTTGGAATTTGTAACTAAGTAAATAAATAAACGAAGTTGAATTTCTTTAACAAGAAATAAATGCGTTTTATTGAAACAAATGTAAGGCTTGGAGTTTAAGAATTTGATTTGACGAATTTAACTTAATTAAATCTCTAAGCTTTGATATAATGAAGTTGAACGTAAGTAATAGATTTAATGAATTGGAAATTTAATGGAAATTGTTTTAAATGATAAATTAGTTTAACGAATATTGAATGAAATCGATTAATGAATTGAAATTGATTTTGAATGTTAAATTAAATTAATTTAAATGATTTCGGAATGAAATTTTTATACGAACTTGAATCAATATTTGAACTGTTTAAATAAAAGTTGAAATCGAATTATAAGATTTTGAAATGGTAATTTGGAAGTTTTGAAACGTAAATTTGGAAATTGATTTAGTAAGACAAACGAAATGTTGATTTATGAATTGAAATCGAAAATGAATTGATTTGGTTTTTGAAATTTATTAAACGACCAATCGGTGTAATAATTACGAAAGTTATTAAAGAAACCGGAATCGGTTATGGATATACTCTCTATCTAAACCGAAAACCACTTTAATAACTATACGCGGAGTGATGATCCAGAACGAAGTGATTGGAATGATGTACGTAATGACTGAAGAAAGAGAACGATAATGGATAGCCTTGACACTTGTGTCAAATTGGAAATGACTAAAATCAGGAGCCGTGCCGGGCCAAATGGGGTTAGCCACCTCGAGCGAACACACTTCTTCGTAACTACTACTCATTACTTGTTATCGATTGGTGCACCCTCGTACTTTTCAGGAGTGTTGTTTCGCGGTGTTGCGATCGCTGCGGCGATGCGTTCTCACCAGTCCGGATCAGGCGAACGGTAGTTTCACTACCTTGGGTATTGCCTCATGTGCCTTGTCATACTTGTATCCCTATATACGCGACCACTATGAATTTGTTTTGTGTTATACCTATGGAGTACTCCCTGATATTCCACTAGTTTACGGTGGAGTTTACAGTGCTGTATAGACTATGACATTTATAAAATGTGTTAAGGGGGATAATGGTAACGCCTTAACACTATTTTGATACTTTATATTACTGATAGACATTATCTATTTAGCGTACACTACTACATAGTAGATAGTTTAACGGATCCTTAGAGGATGGTGATTCCAACATCCTTTGAGTTACTTGTATTTCGATTGCTATTTCACTTGAGTTGGATTTATTGATATAAGAATATTAATCCTGACTCGAGTGTTTTGTGTTTTGCTTCACGCTCGGGTCAGACTGAGAACACCAGCTTTCGAGACTCACCTTTGGAGTTGGAGCTTTTCTTGAAGATCCAGCCATCTATTCTGCTTCCAGTATTCGATGATTCCAGTTATGTATTCTGTTTTGTAAATGATGTATCGTGTTACTCTTCTGCGGTAAACTCTGATGTATCTTATATATTTATATAGTAGCTTCATGAACTACTATCTCTTTTACTTCTGCTGCATATTATTACTCTGTGTCTGTGATTCTGTGATTATTTATTTACTGTATATCTGAGTTTTGCCAAATTTAAATTAACAATGCGGTATTTTGAATTATTCAAGTCCGACATGTGCGGATGCGAATAGTCCAAAATAGCGGGTCGTTATAGTTGGTATCAGAGCTTTTGGTAGCTCTAGGCAAAACTTAGTATATATGGTAAATGTATTTACAGAATCACTCCCACTCGAGTTTCAATCTCTTCCTTTTGACTCAATTCCTTTGAATTTTGGAACGTTCCCTCGGTTCCGGAATTCATTCTTGTCCCTCACTACTTGTCTGCTTTTGATTCTGGAGTATCCCATAACTCCACTTCGAATGATCTATAATGAATCGGCGGTCTCGCCAATCTTCAAATTATTTGTAAATGGATGAAACTCCTTTACTATAGGCATTGATTTACCGGAGATTTATGTATCCTCGGTTTACGATGCTATCTGCTATACCTGAATTCTATTTCTTGAGATCGAATGTCGATTTGCCTTGGAATTCTGTATCGATCTTATTCTTGAAGTTACGGTCGACCCGGTTAAGGTTGTCCGTTAATTAAATAAGATTATCCATCTTCCGATTCCGTTAATTGAATTATCTTATCTTCTCCTCGAACTTATTATCGAATCAAAATTCTCTTTGATTAGATTTCCATCAAATTTGAATCTCTATTCTTGTTTTGAAATCTATTCTTGTATCGTCAAGTGAGGAATTGTGTTTGTAAATTAATATTTAAATGTTTCAAAATATGTTGTGTTGTTTGAGTTGTTGATCTTGATTTGGATTTTCAATCGATTCGTCTGATCAACGTTATTGATAGAATTTCCAAAACACTTGAACATAGCAAACTGACACAATATTGTTTCAAATTTAGTAAATGGTTTTGTATGATTATATTATAATAAGTATAAATTTTTCTGAAATTAAAAGTTAATGAACCTGTTGTCCGAAGGGTGGAAAAGTTTAATTTTCATTTATTTTGTAAACCATTGACTATTTCAACATGCAGAATTGAAAATTTAATTGAATTTAAATTTAGAATTTGAGAATTTAATCTTCGATAATTTCGAACTATGATTTTAAAGTTTTAAAATGTATATTTTTTTTATATTTTCGAATAGAAATGGTCTCAAAGAATATTTAATGATTAAATTTGAGCTCTTCTCTTGGGTCGCTGGAAAATAATTTCGGTGATGACGGCCGCATCATCGACATTTATTTTCGAGTTTCGAAGTGGAGAGACTATTCTGTAGCTTTGCTACGGTTTGTTATGGAAAATAAATTGATTTAAATTTCTTAAAGTATGATTTGATTTGTAATATATATTGATATATGATTTAAATTTGACTCGATATATTATATATATTTATTTATCTCTAAATAAATTTGAAGTTACTCGAAAATTTAATTCTTAAATTTATAATAAAGGATAATTCTATTATAAAATGAAATCAATGTTTTGAATAAACAATTAGGCCTGGATAATTAAATTAGAAAATTTTACTAGTATAATACTAAATTGCATTATATATAACTTACCTAAATTTTCAAAAGTTAACTATGTAATTGAATATTACATAGTATAAAATGATGTTAAAGGAATTTTTAAAATAAATTTGAGTAGTTGTAGTAAGTATAAATATACTTAATATATATGTGATAGGGTATATTAAGTAGAAAATTTTTAATAATAATTTGGAATTAAGAAGAATTAAAATTTTCAAATAAGGAATGATTAAAATAAATGGCTATTCAAAATTTATAATCTTTGAAATTGTTAATTTAAGAAAATTGATAATATACAATATAAAATTGTCATCACAAATAAAATGTGAGTGCGTATAATAATGTTATTCACTTAAATTTTTACTATAAAATGTTTATGGAGATAAATAGAATAATAAGTTAATTGAGCAATAGATGTGATTAATAAAATAAAATTTTGTTTTGAAAGTTAACAAATTAAAATTAAATCAATTTAATGTGGTATCTTGAATCAATTGAATTTAAATTGAATTTCATTTAAAAGAAACTTTTGTACCTAACATTAATAAATGTGAAATCAAAGAAATTTAATAAAAACAATCATGAATATAAAAATAAAATTTTTGAAAATGAATTTATTTAAATTGAAATTTATATGGTTTAAATTAATTGTTTATTTTGTAATTCAAGTCTATTTTCTTTTGGTTGTTTCTATTCTCCTGCTGCCTTCCTTTTCGAGGACGAAAAGTTTTGAGTGGGGGAGAGTGTAACGACCCGTAAATTTAACCGATTTTAGTAACGTATTTTATTGAAATTTTGTGGAATTTTAAACGATAAAATTTTGAAATATAAATTTGATATTTAGAATGCGTCTAGTTAAACATAGCAACTGGTAAATTTTCGTCCAAAAATACGAAAATTTATTTCGTGCGTAAATTTACTTCAATTTAATCTGTTAAAAAGCGATGAAAATAAAACGTTTTCAAAACCAAAATATTTTTACATAGAAAAATTTTAAACCATCTTTTGAGCAAGTTGACAGTTTGTTGTTTTTCAAAATTCGGAATTCTTTAGCTCCGTCGATCTTAATCTTCTGCGTTTTTGCTGCATTTTCCGCTGTTAGGAAATTCAAATTTTTATAATTCAATCGTACCACTGATATCCGTATACCGTTGTGATCGTCTCGTCGTGTTGATCTTCGCAGTATGCTTATTTGTATATTTTGCAGTTCGGTACGCCACGAAAAACTGCGAAACGGTCATCCGTATCGGTACCGTTTTGAAATTTTTAAATTCATTGTCAGTTTGTTTAAACCACCGCGTAAATTTCAATAGTCACTAGCATGTAATTTCCTGGTATTCAGCTGCCAAGACCTTTGCTATTTTCCACGTTATTAATTTAGTTAAATATTTCTTTTTTTTTACCGTTTCTTCTGCTTTTTGAAATTTAAGGGTGGCAAGTTATATTCCCAACGTTCAATTATTTCGTTTGACCTGCTTATTGGTTCATTGCTTTATGTTTAAGCTTTTCGTTTCTGTACACTTGAAATAAAATATATCACCTTCCTTCTTCTCCCTGTAGCGTGAACAATCTTCTTCCAGATCCAAAAAAAAAAAATCAAAGCAAGCACACAACTCTTCTTTCCTCCCACCATTACATTTCTTCTCTGTAATTTATATTTTGCCTTTTCACTTAATATAATTTCCGCCTCCTCCACCACAACAAACCACCACCTTCGGCCAACTCAGGCGCCTCTCCTCCCCTGGATCCGCCTCACCTAGCCTCGGCATAGAACCCGAGCCACTGGCTAACGCGCGCCTCGTCTCTTGCTCGACCTGCCTTTGACAGTGAGTATGTATATATACATTTAGAATATATTAGTCCATATTTATGGTTCCAATATCCATGCGGTTATAAGATATTATAAAGCGAAATTTAAATTTTCGAATATGGTATATGAGGCGTATCCAGTTTTGTTTATATTTTTTTTTATAGATAATAAGGTTTATGTAAATTATATATAAGTGTTATAAAGTTAGAATTTTGTTGGTGCATGATGTTGAAATGCATGTGCGTGTACGTGAGGCCCTGTAGTATATGGTTTCAGTGAGTGTCTGCAATATACTAGTTTATATATTGTTGCTCAAATCTCTGTTCTAAGGCTAGTTAGATTCGAGTGTTAAAAAAAAAATGTTAGTGCATTTGTTTAGTTAATATGGATTTAAACTTTATATAAAAATATGTTATGTTGTTGTACATATAAGTTATTGCCGTTTCGGACAAAAACTGTTCGGTTGATTGAAGCAAAACCAAGTGTAGTTGCTGTTTATAAAGCTAATAGATATAAAGATATTTTATATTGATATCTTATGTACTATGTTATATTTCATGTATGGGTTATATTAATATTTTGTATTTAATTTGTGACAAATATATATAATATGTGTTATGTTTAAAATTTAATTTTGGAATATAATATAGATTTGAAATATATGTTTTGAAATTTATTTTAGGAAACAAATAATGTACATATGTTTGATTTTCCATGTGTGTTTCAATTTGAAACAATGTAGTTTATAATAAATATATACTTAAAATTTTAAGGTGTTTGAAAATAGGATATGTATAGTTATATATAGCTATATGAATTCACTTATATCAATTACCTTCACCGACCCCGTTCTGATTTGTTCCATCTAATTCTTTTATCAGCTTTGATCGTTGAATTCGGGCCGATGTTGCTTTGCTTCGATTCGTCATTCAAATTTCAGTATTCGTATCATCTTCTGTATTCTCTAGCCTCGAAAGGTGAGCAATCACTCACGATTAATGTTCTTTTATTTATTAAATTTGATTTTAATTGAAACGACAACTGAAATATACTGCTGTTATTTATTGCACTGTTATGTATGTATCAGTTCATCTTTGACATCTGACACCGTTATCTGTTATGTATGCAATAATAATCCAGTTTGGTTGATAATTGATTGATTGTTTGTTGTTTATATTGGATGTTAAATTGAAACGTAAAAATGATGAATAGTATGCAATTGAATTTGACGTAGGGTAGTTATAAAATTTGAATCGACATACGTGTTGAATTTGATTAGTTAATGTGAATAATATGACCCCTTTTAATTGTAAGTTAATTGACACGTAGAATTTGAAAAATTAGACTTTGAACCTTTGAACGTATATTGGATTAACTGTTGTAGTATTAAAAATTGAAAGTGAACGACAAGTGGAAAAACCGTAATGTAATAATCTTTAATCTACATGAAATGATAGTGTAGATTCTAGAAATGATTATATTAATTCACACAAACAACAATGTGAATCAATACGATTATTTCGGGATTATTTGAATTGATTGTTGGATTGTGTTTGATTGTTATTGCTTGTTTATTTACTTTGACACCATCCCAGTTATCACACTGCAAGTTCTCTTTGTTATGTTTTGATTTGGAATTGGAATCGGGTTGAAATGATAAATACCCAAAATGAACTTGACTTAGGATAGAGAATTAATGAAAAAAATCCGATTGGTCAATAAATTGATTTAAAAATAAAATAATGATTTTATTCGAGCAAAGAATAAGTTTTGAAATGAAGTTGGAATTCGAATTTTTGAAAGGAAAATGTAAGATTGGAATCTGAAACAAATATTAACGTAGTAATTGATGAAAACACGTTGTTTAAAATTTAATTATTTAATAACTAAATTTGGAATTATTAATAAATAATTGGGAAGTAGTAATAATTGAGTTTTGAAATTATTAAGTTTGAAGTTATTTAATAATTAAATTTGAAATTATAATTAAGTTTGAAATTATAATTAAGTTTGAAATTATTAAGTTGAATTTATAATTAAGTTGAAATGATTTGATAATTAAGTTTGAATTCATAATTAATTGGAAATGAATTAATAATTAAGTTTGAATTTATAATCAAGTTTGTAATTATTAGGTTTTGAAACTGTTAATAATTAAGATTGGAATTATTTAATAATTGAATAAGATTGAATTATTTGATAATTGAATAAAATTGAATTCTTTGATAAGAGAAATTGAACTTTTGAATAAGTGAATTTGAACTTCGTTAATAAATGAAATAGGGTTTCTTTATTTATTAAATTTTGGAAAATTATTTAAGTAAGTTAATAAGTGAGATTGAACTTTTTTTTTTCGTGAAAGTTAGTTTTATTAATTGAGTTTGGAATTTGTAACTAAGTAAATAAATAAACGAAGTTGAATTTCTTTAACAAGAAATAAATGCGTTTTATTGAAACAAATGTAAGGCTTGGAGTTTAAGAATTTGATTTGACGAATTTAACTTAATTAAATCTCTAAGCTTTGATATAATGAAGTTGAACGTAAGTAATTGATTTAATGAATTGGAAATTTAATGGAAATTGTTTTAAATGATAAATTAGTTTAACGAATATTGAATGAAGTCGATTAATGAATTGAAATTGATTGTGAATGTTAAATTAAATTAATTTAAATGATTTCGGAATAAAAATTTTATACGAACTTGAATCAATATTTGAACTGTTTAAATAAAAGTTGAAATCGAATTATAAGATTTTGAAATGGTAATTTGGAAGTTTTGAAACGTAAATTTGGAAATTGATTTAGTAAGACAAACGAAATGTTGATTTACGAATTGAAATTGAAAATGAATTGATTTGGTTTTTGAAATTTATTAAACGACCAATCGGTGTAATAATTACGAAAGTTATTAAAGAAACCGGAATCGGTTATGGATATACTCTCTATCTAAACCGAAAACCACTTTAATAACTATACGCGGAGTGATGATCCAGAACGAAGTGGTTGGAATGATGTACGTAATGACTGAAGAAAGAGAACGATAATGGATAGCCTTGACACTTGTGTCAAATTGGAAATGACTAAAATCAGGAGCCGTGCCGGGCCAAATGGGGTTAGCCACCTCGAGCGAACACACTTCTTCGTAACTACTACTCATTACTTGTTATCGATTGGTGCACCCTCGTACTTTTCAGGAGTGTTGTTTCGCGGTGTTGCGATCGCTGCGGCGATGCGTTCTCACCAGTCCGGATCAGGCGAACGGTAGTTTCACTACCTTGGGTATTGCCTCATGTGCCTTGTCATACTTGTATCCCTATATACGCGACCACTATGAATTTGTTTTGTGTTATACCTATGGAGTACTCCCTGATATCCCACTAGTTTACGGTGGAGTTTACAGTGCTGTATAGACTATGACATTTATAAAATGTGTTAAGGGGGATAATGGTAACGCCTTAACACTATTTTGATACTTTATACTACTGATAGACATTATCTATTTAGCGTACACTACTACATAGTAGATAGTTTAACGGATCCTTAGAGGATGGTGATTCCAACATCCTTTGAGTTACTTGTATTTCGATTGCTATTTCACTTGAGTTGGATTTATTGATATAAGAATATTAATCCTGACTCGAGTGTTTTGTGTTTTGCTTCACGCTCGGGTCAGACTGAGAACACCAGCTTTCGAGACTCACCTTTGGAGTTGGAGCTTTGCTTGAAGATCCAGCCATCTATTCTGCTTCCAGTATTCGATGATTCCAGTTATGTATTCTGTTTTGTAAATGATGTATCGTGTTACTCTTCTGCGGTAAACTCTGATGTATCTTATATATTTATATAGTAGCTTCATGAACTACTATCTCTTTTACTTCCGCTGCATATTATTACTCTGTGTCTGTGATTCTGTGATTATTTATTTACTGTATATCTGAGTTTTGCCAAATTTAAATTAACAATGCGGTATTTTGAATTATTCAAGTCCGACATGTGCGGATGCGAATAGTCCAAAATAGCGGGTCGATATACAAGAAATAATCATCGATGATAAATTTATAAATAATGAAGCGCTTATGTTCATAAAAAGATTAAATATCTTGAATTAGGGGAAAACATGACTGGCCATCATGAATCTTTTATTAATAGAGAAATATGGACATGTAGTCCGCAAAGTAGCGAAAGTGCATGAAACGCTTAATATACCCCGAAGGTATAAATATGGTTTAAATCATATTAATGAAAGTATACAAATTCCTTAAAAATAAAAATACTTTCATGGTTATAAAGAAGGCAAAGAACAAGGAGTGTAGATTAAAATCTACTTTTAATTATTGCTGTAATGAAAATCTTGGTATAATTCATGATGAGTAGATTACTTCCTATTTTTAAGTATTGTTGTATTGAAACTCTTAACATCCATTGAAGTGTTAGTTGCGATATGCAAAACTTATTAAAATATATAAGTTCCTGAAGAATTGAAATAACTTTGATTATTATAAAGAATGGAATAAAAAATGGAATGTATATTACAATCTTCTTCTAAGTATTGCTGTAATGAAAATCTTGATGCACTTCAAGATGAGTAGATTACTTCCTGCTTTTAAGTATCATTGGAATAAAACTTTTAATATTCGGTAAAGATGTAGTTGTAATATGCAAAATTGATTTGAAGCGCAAAAATGAAAGCACATGATGTGTTTTTCATAAAGGTAGCGAACAAAATAGATAAAATGCAAATCATATTTGGAAGAAACAATCTTGAAAAATTTGATTGTGTCGAAGGAAACTATTAATAAGTTGTATTATTAATGAGATACATATTTATGGATCCAGACGTATCTATAACAAATTTGAGCTATCGAAAGACAAAAATGAATTCAAAGAAAACTTTTAAATCAGGCGGAGCATCCATAAATATGTTATAATGCACTCTTTTTCCTAAACTAAGATTTTTTCCCATTGGGTATTTCTTAGTAAGGTTTTAATGAGGCATTATCTTGATCCAGAAGTATCAACTCTCCAGTAACATTTGAAAATAAGTTATAATGTACTCTTTTTCCTTATTTAAGATTTTTCCCACTGGGTTTTGCTTACTAAGGTTTTAACGAGGCATTATTTTGATCTAGAAGAATCAAACGTCTTTTCAAGAAATAACATCTCAAATATGTTATTTAAGTTAAATTGTATTTTTATCCTTAACTAAGATTTTTCCAATAGGTTTTTCTTAGTAAGATTTTAACAAGGCATTAGTTTGATCCATAAGTATCAAGCTTCATTTAAAGAAGTAAGAAAATAAAATATGTCATTATACTCTTTTTCCTACACTAAGATTTTTCCCATCGGGTTTTTCTTAGTAAGGTTTTAATGAGGCATTGTTTTGATCCCGAAGTATTAAACCCTTTAGAAAGAATATCATTTTTAATATGATTTTACAAGTTGCACTCTTTTCCTCGTTCAAGGTTTTTTCTCACTGGATTTTCCTAACAGAGGTTTTTAGTGAGGCAATGGACAATATCTAGATCGACTGAATGAATGAATGCAAGCAAGATAACAATGAGGGGGAGCAATCATCATACAAGTTACAAAAGGGACAATTTCAATTTATCAGAGCATTCAAGATTTTGAAGACGCATATTCAAAGGGAAGTGTTATAATATTTATAAATATAAATAGTGAATATGCTATATATTGTTTTGTATTTAGTCCCACATCGTGGGATTAGATCTATCCCAAACTCCTAGACATTTATATAAAGATGCTAATGTAATGAAAATGGATTACTAATATCTGAATGAATAAAATTATTCTCTCTAATGGCTTCTGCATTCTTTATTTTATAACATATTATTATTATAACCAAACATGCGAACGAAATATTGTGCAATTTTTTCCACATAAGTTTTAGTAGAACTAATAACCCAATACCACATTTATTATCGGTCAATTACAAAATAGAAGCATATCCATGTGCGTAGTAAAAGTTCGTCCTAGTGATATAATATTCCACAGCTGGTGAATTCATGCATGATAACATGGTGTGTATTTCTGATAGCAAGCATACGTGTTACATTTGTAGTATTTTCCCTACCAGAATGCGCGTTTAAGTCTTCTTTCTCGGTATTTCTTACTAGTTTCCTATCACATACCTGCTATGTTTCAATCAATTAATGAGCTATATAGGAAAGATGTAGTGAAGGGGAAAAAAATGCAATTTTAGCGAGCTAAGATATATCAAAAACATGCAATGTAATTTATTTTCACGGAGAGAGTGAATTTATGTGTTTATAGAATGATGGATATACTTATCATCACCAACAGGCTATGTAAAATATTTTACCCATTTCACGTTCAAGGTATGGCATAATTTAAGTGAGATGTTATCTCATTTAAATATTAAACCTATTTAATTTATTCATAACCACTTATATTTTGGTCCGCCTAATTATAAAATCAAATTTGAAAATCTCGACTGTCATATATATATATATATATATATATATATATATAACAATTGTATATTTTATGAATTAATTTAGGCCTTTAATAATAATTAAAATAATAATAAATTAATTAATATAACTATTTGGGTCAAAATTGGTCACAAACACCCAATTGCCGATAAAAGCACCTGTTCACAATTACAGAATACAGATAGAAAGTTTATAGAGAATAAAATATGAATAACGCTCAGAAAATTAAAACGAAAGCAATGGAAACACACGATTTATAGCGGTTCGGTCATCTTTGGCCAACGTCCACTTTGAAGAGTTGTTATTTTATTGATTATCACTCATTGGTTACAAGAGTATAGATGATAATAATCGAGTTACAATGGTACATATATGCTTGAGACATATTTATGGTCGGTGCCGGCCATATTTTGTCATCTTAGAATGCATGCAAGATGATGTGGGGACCTATCATGGAGCAAAACTTATAGATTTAGATTCAAAAATAAGTCGGCACCGACCACAATATCGTCGGTAACGAGTTGTTTGGCTTTTCGAGATTTGTGCGCGACGGCCAATTCTTCATGTTGGAACTTCGAATTCGAAGAAAAAGACATGTTCAAGCTCGGAATCACAATATTTGTGCTATGATTCATCTATACATAGTGGGGACCTTCAACTAGAAAGAATATCGATCTTCCTTACCTTTCCCTCTTAAACTTTCTAGGTAAACCCAAGATCTACTAAATTGTAATCAAAAATTGATTGTAATTTTTTGTATTTCGAAAAATATTCCTCAAATAAAAATATTGTAATTTCTTGTATTTCTAGATATTGGTCGAAGATTTTGTCGAACACTATAAAAACAGTTATGTTTTGTTCTCTTTTACTTCGTTTTCATCATTTCAATATTTGTTTGATTCAGATTCTCTTAAAAACTTCAAAAAACATTCTTATTATTTTCATTTATTTATAAATACAAAAGAAAACATACAAGAATTAAAAATAGAACCAAGAACAAACTTCAAACATTATACATTCAAAGAAGCACAAGCTAACATTCCTCGTAGTACCATATCATTCAAGCATCAACTTAAATCCTCAAATCCACATGCAAATGGCAAAAACAAACCATGAAAGTTACAATGAAATAATCGAATAATCACCTCAGGACTATTCATTACTAGAACTGCACTATAAGCTTATAACACAGAATATCCATTGATCATTCAGAAAAATCAAATTATAGCGATATCATGTTAATTGTTCTGGCTGGCACCATGGATGTTTTCAAGAAATCCAATCTCTAATAAACCATCAAATGCCAACATATCGGAACATAATACAGATGACATATAAAACAAAACGAACAACAGAAAACTTTCGCTAACTAGGCACACAAAGCTTACATACACATATCCATCATCTCCAAATTGGACCAATCAATTCAACAAAAGTAAATGAAAAAGAATATAGTACCAATCAATTTTGGTTCACAGGAACCCACAAAGCACGGAGAACCCAATAACAATAAGCCAAACGATGTGAACCAACAAAAAGGCCTGACCTCCTGTGCCGCCACCATTGTCGACCTGGCAAAACCCGCGTTTCGCCATGCGTACGCCTGCGCACGCGGCCTCAGTGCAGCCGCACCAGTACGTCACGCCGTTTTCGCCGCAGACCGGATTGGGTCTGAAGCAGCTGACGGGGCATAGTTGCAAGGATCCGGGCTCGTCTTGGAGGGACGGACATGGTGAGTCCTCTTGTTTGGCCAGCGAACCGGAGACGACGACGAAGAGAATGAAGATGGTTAATGAAAGGAGAAATTTGGAGGGCATGTTTTAGGAGTTTGAATGTATAAATCTATGACATTTCTCCTTCGTTTCACAAATCTTATCGACTGATTAGATAAAATGGGTCAGATCCAGTACTCGGAGAAGTATTTCGATGATACTTATGAATACAGGCATGTTGTTCTTCCACCTGATGTCGCTAAGTTGCTTCCGAAGAATCGTTTGCTCTCTGAGAATGAGTGGAGAGCAATAGGATGCAACAAAGCAGAGGATGGGTTCATTATGCGATTCACAGGCCAGAGCTGCATATCATGCTTTTCCACAGGCCACTGAACTACCAGCAACAGCAGGAGAATCAGAATGCAGTTGCTGGTGCCATGCTTCCACAGAAGGCAATTAAGGAACAAAACTGAAACTTCTTTCATGAAATAGAAAAACTGAAGTTTTCTACATTTTATATGCATGTCATTATATGTTGGTTTCATTGTTAGAGATATAGATGGACGTTGAACAAATATTATAGTAGTTGATGTTATTGTTAAAGTTAGCGCTTCAAAGTAATTAGTGTTGGATAATTTGTTGCAAGTTTTACTTAGTCTTTGTTTTGTTTAAATAATACCTAGTCTATAGGTTGAATGCATATTTAGTGGATGACGTGAGCTACTTTAACGAATCTAGTTAGGTGCTTGTAAGGCTATATATGCCTTTGTTCTATTTCAAGTGAGATATAAAAAAATAAAAATAAAATGCAGTAGTTTTTTTTTTTTTTTTTTTTTTTTGGTTCCAACATTACTATCTTTCTCTCTCTCTTAATTTCTAACATGGCATCAGAGCCAAATGATTCTTAAGGCTTGTGCGGTTAACAAAAAAAATTGTGAGTGTTCTTTCAATGTCTACGTTAAACAATTTTTCAATTTCTATTCCTCTATTCAAAGGAGAAAATTATCAATCATGGGCTATCAAAATGAAATCATATCTTAAAGCTTTAAGTTTATGGGATGTCATTGAGAGTGATATTGATCCCACTCCTCTTCCACAAAATCCAACAGCCACCCAAGTCAAAAAATATGACGAAGAAATGGCGAGAAAGCCAAGGGCACTTTCGTGTCTACATGGTGCCGTATCGGAAGAAATCTTCACAACTATTATGGGTTGTGAATCTCCCAAAGAAGCATGGGAGAAAATTAAAGAGGAGTATGAAGGAAATCACCAAACAAAATTAATGCAAATTTTGAACCTTAAGAGGGAGTTTGAAATAATGGGGATGAAAAGTAATGAAGGTGTTAAGGAGTATGGGAGTCGGCTGATGTCCATTGTCAACCAAATCAAGCTACTTGGTGGAGAATTTAATAGCCAAAGGGTGGTGGACAAACTTCTTGTCACTCTTCCAGAAAAGTATGAAGGTAAAATTTCTTCACTTGAAGATACTAAAGATTTGTCTAAGTTAACATTTTCAGAATTGATCAATTCACTCCATGCGGTGGATCAAAGGAGGGCCATGAGAAATGAAGACGGTGAAAACAATAGTGAAAAAGCTCTTATAGCAAAGTTTTGTAATCAAAAGATGAAAGGCAAATCCCTCAAATGCAACAATTGTCACAAAATTGGTCATGAGGAAAATGATTGTTGGCATAAGGGAAAACCTAAGTGTTTCAACTGTCAAAAATTTGGGCATATGGCAAGGAATTGTAGGTTCAAAGACGAAGAGCAAGAGAACATGGCACAAGTGGCCGTGGAAGAGAACTTATTTTAGAGTTGTGGGTGAGATGTGCACCATGGAGAGAAGTGCTCCAATATTCAAAGAGTAGAGTTGATGAGAAGTGCTTCAACAATTGAAGGTGATGAGAAGTGCATCACAAATCGAAGAGAAGTGCTTCGTTTATTATCTCAATAACTTTGAAGCAAGGGGGTGTGTTAAAGTTAGCGCTTCAAAGTAATTAGTGTTGGATAATTTGTTGCAAGTTTTACTTAGTCTTTGTTTTGTTTAAATAATACCTAGTCTATAGGTTGAATGCATATTTAGTGGATGACGTGAGCTACTTTAACGAATCTAGTTAGGTGCTTGTAAGGCTATATATGCCTTTGTTCTATTTCAAGTGAGATATAAAAAAATAAAAATAAAATGCAGTAGTTTTTTTTTTTTTTTTGGTTCCAACATTACTATCTTTCTCTCTCTCTTAATTTCTAACAGTTATATGGTTGCTTTATATATATAATGGCATTTTATTGTGGTTTTGAACAGATGTGTTTGTAAGATGCCCTCGAACTTTGAGAATTATAATCGGATTTCATTGTGTTTTTGAATGAAATGTGTTTTAAGTTGCCAAAAAAAATAAAATGAATGTATAAATCTATATATGCAGCAGGAAGAACATGCAAACAATAATATACTAAGAGTTATATCAAGTATGTATCAGAGAGGGAGCCATGCACGTGCACAGATACATGCCTAGTGTATATATAGGATGTATGTAATCTTGCACAGTATTGAAAGCTCATTTCACATTCTTCAATTCTCATCCATATTATCTTCTCTACATTTTTCAATATTCCTAACTAAGGTCGGACAACAATAGTGCTTCTTAACACAACATCTCCTGAAATCCATTTCAAGGTGGCCTCAAAATTTTGTATGTATGTATGTATGTATGTATTATAATATAAAGCTTTGTTTTAAAACTTAATATTTTTCAAAAGTAAATTTAAGATTTATTCAATTGTTTTCAAAGTATAAGGTAATTGTTATTTTAAATAAGATAGTTTAAAAAGGTTTTAAACAAAGTTTTGTTTTGTCTTTCTTTTAAAGTATTTAAAATATGATAGTTTGAAAAGAATTTAAACAAGCTTTGTTTTGTTTTCTTTTAAAATGCTTATTATAAAATGGTTATAAATATATATATAAAGTTATCAATAAACTTTCTCTTAAAAATTATTTCCTCAACACTAAAAATAAATGTTTTAGATTTTTAAAATGCATACATAAGTATTTATGTATTTAGTAAATTATATGTTAGTTTATATATTTATTAAAAATGCATACATAAGTATTTATGTATTTATATATTTAAATTAAATAAAATTTATTAAAAATACATAAGTAACATGTGTAATTATTTTAAGGGATCTCTAAAACACATGTTAGAAGATTAAGCTAATTATGTGACAAGTGTCTTCATCTTTAAAAAAAAATGAATTAAAAATATTAAGAACATGTGTAAACATGTTAGCACTCTGGGAAAAATATTGATATCTTGAAATTTGGATCGAGGCTAGCATTTGAAGTGTAGATGAAGGGAAAAATATTGAATAATTTTTCCTATGATCGATTCGTTCGAATTCGATCAATTTAGGGTTTTTTACCTTGTTTAGTTTCGGTTGACTGTAGAGGGATGTACGGCTTGGATATAGAACCGAAGTCATGCGCATCTGGGGAGGTTGGTGTGCTTGGTCGTGGTGTCTCGATGGTGGGGCCGGCGATGTGTAACAGTGGCGAGGTGATCGGCGTTGATGGTTTTTGGTGGTTGATCGTTCTGTAGTTTTTGAGCTTGAAGGTCGATTTTCGTTTTGATTGATATTTGATGGATCTGGGTCGAAATTAGGGTTGTCGATGTCGTATGGCGTTGGTCGGCGACCGGCTTGATGGTCGGAGTGGATTGGTTGGTGGTGCAACGTGCACCGTGTTGGGGGAAGTTTTGGTTTGGGGGAGATAAGATCGACTCGGAGTAGTCTTCGTGTTCGCATCGCGTACGACTCGAAGGTGGAAAAGTGCTAGGTTTCTCGGAGTAGCACTCGCGACTTTACCGGGCTGGACTCGAGTTTGAGGATTGTGGGATTTTCTGGTCTTATTGTATTATGGACTTGAATTTGAACAAATGAATCAAGCACTTGGCTATAAACAAGTTTATAAAGAAACAAAATATAAAGTTAAAACTTGTTGATTTAAAGTAAAAGTAAATCAAACACTTTAAAAGGTTAATTGAATTTATTTTTCAAATTTAATGTGTTTAAAATGATTTCTTTGGAAATAATTAATTAAATTTTGAATTTTTATTTATAAGAATAGTTTGAATTTGAATTATTAGATCAAAGTTTCAAGTAGACTTTAAGTAATGTTTTAAAAACTAAGTTTTTTGAAAATGAATAAGTATAAATTGACGATTGAATTGTTTTAAATTTCAAAGTGTTTCTAAGTGTTTCAAACAAGGTTATTGTTAAAATTTTGAAATCAAATAGAATAATTTGTTATTAAATTATTAAAATTTGATTTAAACTCGAATAATTTAATTATGAAGATAAATATGGTTAATTTATCTTTGTTATTAACTTAAGAATACTTGATTAAATATGATTTGTAATTAAGTAAAGAATTAATTCAGATAACTGTATTCTTAATTAATTAAGGATTTTGTAATAAGATGTTAATTAATTAATTGTTTATTTAATTTTAAATATCACTTAATTATGGACTAATTAAGTGTACTTACTTAATGAAGTAATTATTGGTTAGTTATTGAAGGTAATTAAGTAAAGGTAATTACCTATGGAAGTAATTAGTGGGAAATTTTTCATGGAGTAATTAAAGTTGAAGTGATTAATGGTTAATCACTATGATGTTATTAATTAAGAAATTAATTAAAATATTTGTTTTAAAGTTAATTAATTAATGAATTAAGGAATTGTTTAATATAATTGTTGAAATTAATTAATTATGAAGAAATTAATTAATTTAAGGATTAAGTATTATTTAAATGATGGGGTTAATTATTTGCTAAGAGAGTAATCAAGGTTTATTAATGAAGTAATTAGAGATAATTACTTATGTAAGTAATTAAGAGTTAATTACTTAATTATTTTAGTTAATTAATTAATATTATTAATTAATAAATGTGATTAATTTAAGATTAATTACTAAGGGTAATCAATTAAATTGTAATTAATTAATAAAGTAATTAATTAAGGGTTAATTGTTAACTTATATTGATTAATAATTACTTAATGAAGTAATTAAAGATTACTTAATTAGAATTAATCAAAGTAAATATAATTAATTAAAAATTTAATTAATTAAGATAAGTAATTACAAATTGTTGATTACTGATTATGATTTATGAGTTGATTAATTACAAGTTAATTATTTAATTAAAGAGAATTATTAGTTAATATGGATCATTAATTAATATAATTAATGATATTAATCAAGGAGTATAAGTGATTAATTTAAGTCTGATTAGTTAATTGTAATTAATTGAGGTTTAATGCAATTAATTATAATTAATTAATAGAGGTAAATGAATGATCATTAATTATTGTAATTAATGATAGTAACTAAAGGTTAATTACTGTATATGGTTAAGGATGATTACTTGAATGTAATTAAAATATAATTAATCAGGGAAGATTAATTGAAGAAGATCATTAAGAGATGATTAATTAATTTATTTGGAATAAATAAATGAAGAAGGATTTAGGATTAATCCAGTTGATTAAGAGTTAATCGATTCTGCATTGGTTGATTGACTGATATTGGATGACCAATATTGGGTGATTGATATTGGTTAATACTGGATGATTTGGATATCTCTAATATATGCGATAGGCTGCTTTGTGAGATAAATATTGTTATGAATTATGTACTATGATAATGTGATCCATCTATCTGTTTATATCATCCTGAGTATAAGTTTAATTGTTTTAAAATCCTTAAGTACAACTTGGACATTAAAATGGCGTTTGATTTCGGTGAGACCAGGATCGGGTTTCCATATTTGGGATCCGAAAACCACATCGATTCCAATTAAACGTTAGGTCGTGAATCCAAGTGGAGCAAGTGAAGACTCGAGGTGTAAGAACTATACATTAGGATAACTCTGTGGGTGATTCCGTAATGAGTTTGACGGAATAGTACTTATAGGTTCGAGATAGTGATTTAGAGTGAAAGGACTATGGTCGTTGACTCTGAGGGTGATTCCAAAATGAGTGCAACGAGATAGTGCCTTCGGTTTCGTTCGAACCCGGAACGAACTTGTATGGATTGAATGCTTTCAGAACATCGTCGGGTGGACGATGAGCATTCTAAGGTAGATGTGTTCTATAAAGGTAATCGCAGCCTCAAGCCTCATCAACCGGGAATGGCTAAAACAGGGGAGGTGCAGCAAGGATTCGTGGGTAGCTCCCACTGGAGAGCAAGATGTGAAAGTGTACGTGTAGTACTAAGGATCGTGTAATATGGTATATAAATGCGGAAACTGATAATAGCAGTAAAAATAAAAATTAAAGCAAGCACACCAGGAATTTTTATACTGGTTCGAACTTCCCGTTCTACGTCCAGTCCCAGAATACCCTCTGGATTTAAACTAAACCCCTCACTTAACCCGGAGGAATAGGTATACGACACCTGAGCAGCCGAACAGGAATTTTTCCGCCTCAACAGCCGAAGATGACTTTAACTTCAATACAAATAGTTTGTTGACGAATGTGTTCTGAATAACACTGATTGTCTTTTGATAGTACAACTTTCCTATAATCAAATCCTCAAGAGTATATATGTGTGTGAAGATTTAAAAGGAAGATAATCACGTATAATCGAAGTTTATGATTTAAATCAAGGATTCTAGTGATATTGAATAAGAATGAATGCTTTTATTTGCAGAAATAAATAGAGAATAGATTTCAGAATTATAAACAAGAATCGGTGATTGTAGAAGTGATTTGAAGATGTTTATATAGTTGTAGAAGAGTTACAATCTTTCATGAAGAGTTTCAATCAAAAGTTGTGTCCGTATCTCTTGAAATAGAGGACGTTACTCTTCATGAAATGATCACATCTCTTCAGAAAGTAGCCGTTATTGTCAGGTCGGTCGACCGAAGATCCTGGTCGGTCGGCTGAGTTTGAAAACGTACACAAAACAGAGAGTATATGTGCACTGACTACAGGGTCGGTCGACCGAAGATCCTGTTCGGTCGGCCGACCTGTTGTTAAACAAAAATAGTAGTAGCTCATTTGGTTAGAGTACTTGCCTTTTAAAGTAGTGACCCGAGTTCGATCCTCGCTCCATGCATTTTTTGTAAACTTGATTTTGATTAAAATATGCAAGCAAGTTTATTTGAATATGAATGATGATTCTTGAGGAATGATTTTAACAATATTCTAAGACTCAATATAATAAAATATTAATACTAATCTCTGGATTGTAGTCTTGTCTCCTTTGTAGTGCACAATTTACTTTTATTCTCTTTTTGTCGCCTTTGTATACTATTCTCTTTGTACTTCGTCTTATGATCTCTGAAGCTTGTGTCATGAATCAAAACCCATGAATCAACAAGATGTTCCCCTGTCTAGAAGTCCCTTTTTATTCGGTTGTGTGGGCAGTTGGGTCATGGCCAACTACGGGGTTGTCTTGTTCGGGACTGTCCAGTAAGAGATGGTTCCGGCCTTGTGTTGCAGGGGAGCGGGCGTACTCCTCGGTACATTGATCTAGGCCACGTAAACGGTACCCCAGTAGCCCTGCCATTGAAGGAAACCCATTCTTCCTACGAGACCCTACGGTTTTGTTTGTATTACCCACTTTTATGGATACTAGCTGGAATTTAATAGTGTAACAATTTCGGCTATTTCTTATTTATTTGAAAACCCTAGACACTATTATAATATCACTGGATTTCCTATCAAATGTTTTTTGGTTAGCGTAAGGTAAAAACTTTTCCATGTTTATATGTGTGAAGTCTTACGTGATACCTTTTCTTATCAAAGGTTTTTTTAAACTTAAGCAATTTTAAACCGTTTACTCACACCAGACCCCTGTCTGGCCCGAGTGTTTATTTTTTGTTTTATTAAACTCTTGGGTACTCATATTATGTATGTGTAGTCAAGTGATTCAGGTTTGCTTGACGAATTCTGGAGGAGATATGGAGCAGGAGGCTTCTACATGTAGATATATTATGGTTCCGTTGTGTTTGTTTAGTATCTGTATCTTGTGTACTTGAGTTGTACAATTAGACAGATGTTTATAACTATCTAATATCTGTTGTATGTTGTGTACTCTGATGTAATGTGATACTATGTAATATTTTATGTGATATATTATATTTCATTCGTTCCGCTGTGAGTTATTTGTTGTTGTTTTTCTTCTTTCTCTTTCTTTTCTTCTTCTATCCTTTTCTTTTCTTCTTTTATCCCTTTCTTTCTTAATTGATGTGCGATTTCCTGGAGATAGGAAGTCGGGTCATCACAGCTGGTATCAGAGCATTAGGTTGAGTGAATACCTAGGCTCTGGAGTGGTGTCTTTCTTGAGAGAGCGTACTTGTAATTTTTATATATAACTATATATATATATATATATCTACCTGATCTGTTGGGTTATCTGTTTGGATTTTCCAACATAATTTTTAGAGGTAGATAGAGTTATGGTGTTCATGTGTAACACGACTACCACTAATGGAAAGGTCCATATGTTTGAGTTTGAAAGTATTTGTCGAGACTGTAGACCTAATACCATCTCGAGTGAGATTTGTAGTTTGGAGTAAGGATTTCTCTGATATCCGAAGGTAATATTTTTTAAGATTCGGAGTTTATCTTTGAAGTGTAAGTTTGGATCTGTCGGAAGTACAGAAGTAAATAATGATGTCTTGATAACTACGTGATGAGGTGCAGTATCCATGGATATTTTCAGAAGATGTTTTCTCTTGAAGCAGTTTTAGAAGTAGTTGAGGAGCAGTTTTTACCTGCCGCAGAGAAGATTCGTCTGTGTAGAAGTTGTCTGGATCTTTAGCAAGGAGGTTGGCTGTTCTGGAATATGAGACTAAGGTCTACGAGTTGTTTCGCTTCGGTATGATCTCATTTTTCATTCCTTAAGGAGAGCGAGATGTTGATGTTTGGTTTGGAGCCTGAATTTCTTGAGAGGTTGTATGCCATCTCGAAGGTTTGTTGATGGTTTTGGTTTTCGAGAAGCCTTTCGATTAGAAGTTTTTGGATGATTGTGATAGCAAGGCAACTCGAAGTGTTCGGCGTGCTGACGAGAAGGTCTTTTAGCTCTGCAGTATCATCGAGGTAGAGTTTGAAAGCAGCAGTGTGGCCATTTCTCTGATGGTCCAGGAATCTTATGGTTCTCTTTAAGCAGCCGGGCAGTTGGTGAATGTTTTTGAAGGGTTAACCTTGTTTGGAGAAGCTTAAAGTTGTTCTAATTGGTAAAGAGAGGACAGTTTCTTTGGAATCCAAACTAGGTAGGATCGCAAAAGTGACTTGCGATTAGTTTGGAATTTTTCTTGGGCAATCTTTTGTTTGAGGCTGGGAATTCTCATATGGAAGTAGGAGCTACTGATGTAATCAGAAGGTTGTCTGCATCTGGAGTTGAGTTACATATTGTTTTGGTTCTAGAAGTGATTTTGGTAGTCAGCCTAGTAGGAAGAGTGGGTGTAGTAGCTCAGAAATTTTTTGGGATTTGGATTTGGTCGAATCTAGTTTTTGAGTGTGGGTTTCTGTTATAAGGTTGTATGACTGAGTCAGATGTGTTACTCAGATTTTATGGATCTGATGAAAAAAGTTTCCCGGATATATTGGATAAGTTTGTATTCGTGTTCATCAACAATATTCTCATCTATTTCAGAATCAGAGTTGCGCAGCGGAAGCGAGGTAGCAGTTGTACAAGGAAGGAAGCAAGTTCAGTTTGCTATTGCTTGGGAAGTAGAGTTTGTGTTCTGGATTTCGACGAATTTTGAAGGACTTTTCTGTTGGATAGGATCCAGAAACTATTTTCTTTGGTCTAGTTATTTTTGTAAGTATCGGCATAGGTTGAGCTGATTAGGAGAAGTTTGGCAGCTCAGGGTTGTCGGTTGAGTTATGCTGATATGAAATAAGGAGTTTGGAATTCGAAGTTGGAGACTTCATTGTTATTAAGATTTCTCTGGTTAAGATAGCAGTAATTGAGTAAGATGGGATGGTTAGTTCTGAGGCATTTGGGATTTCTTATCTGTGTTTTGATAAGATAAGATTGAATTGCCAGTTTGGATAGCTGGAATTTATTGTATTTCACGTATCTCTAAGGAAGTAGGTGTACGATTCATCGATTGGTTGTTGAATCTGTAGACCAGTTGGATTTGGAGGTTGAGCTGGACTTGAGAGTGGCCTGATGTTCAGTTCAGATTGGTGGATCTAGAGATGAGAAGAGCTCTGGATTTTGGTGGTGTAGTTTGTTAGTTTAGTTTCTGTAGAGCGAGTCTCCCGGTGATTTATACTGGGGAAACTCGAGATTGTATTAGAGATTTATTCCGATTTGCATCAGGATAATTGGTTAGGTTTGTTTGTTTGATTTATTGCTATCGCTGTTAGTAACTGGATGTTAGGTATGCTTTGCTGTTTGAAATTGAAATCTGTATTGGGTTATTAAATTACCTTTGCTTTTAAAGTTCAGGACGAAATTCTTTTAAGGGGGGAGGATTGTAACGATCCGGAATTTTGGGCAATAACAATTTAATAATCTGCATTAATAATTTAATTGATTTGATAATTTTCTTTATAATTTTAATTTAAATTGGTGAAATTAATCTTTTAAAGGATAACAAATATTTAATCTGGTAAGTGTGATCAATATCTTTTTAACAATTTAAAATTGGTTAGAATTGTTTTTCAAAAGCTAATAAAATTTTATTCTGCTTATAATATATATACTTAATATATATTATGGATAGAAATATCTTTTGTTTTAAATAAAGGTAAATCTTCAAATTGTAATGTATATGTAAGTATATGTTCTAATTTGATGTTGTTTTGGAATTAAATTTAATCTATTAATAATATATATATGTATGAATTATAATATAAAGCTTTGTTTTAAAACTTAATATTTTTCTAAAGTAAACTTAAGATTTATTCAATTGTTTTCAAAGTATAAGATAATGGTTATTTTAAATAAGATAGTTTAAAAAGGTTCTAAACAAAGTTTTGTTTTGTCTTTCTTTTAAAGTATTTAAAATATGATAGTTTGAAAAGAATTTAAACAAGCTTTGTTTTGTTTTCTTTTAAAATGCTTATTATAAAATGGTTATAAATATATATATAAAGTTATCAATAAACTTTCTCTTAAAAATTATTTCTTTAACACTAAAAATAAATGTTTTAGATTTTTAAAATGCATATATAAGTATTTATGTATTTAGTAAATTATATGTTAGTTTATGTTAACATTTAAATTAAATAAAATTTATTAAAAATACATAAGTAACATGTGTAATTATTTTAAGGGATCTCTAAAACACATGTTAGAAGATTAAGCTAATTATGTGACAAGTGTCTTCATCTTTAAAAAAAAAATGAATTAAAAATATTAAGAACATGTGTAAACATGTTAGCACTCTTGATAACACTTGTAAGCTATTAAACAATATAGTTGACAAATGCAAATTTTGGAACCATGTGGCAATATATTTTTATTCTGATTTTTAATAAATGTTTTAAGAAGAGAATTAGTTTTCACAAAACACTTTTATTTTCCTTGTCTTCATTTCTTGATTCAATTCAATGGCAACCAGTAATTTTTTTTAAAATCTACAAAATTTAAGTTCTTCTCAACAAATCAAAATCTGAAGCAAATTAAAACCTGAAAATCTGCAAAGCAAATGTCAATCGGCAAATTAAAGGTCCTTCTCAACAATCAAATCCTGCAATTAAATTCTTCTGCAAAATCAACCTGCAAATTAAAATGGAATTCAATCTGCAATTCAAATAAGGATCTACAGTTCAACTTCAATTTAAAAGCATGCAATGGATTCAACTTTAACAGCATGCAGTGGATTTTCTTTAGACAGCAAAGTCAAGACCTTTTTCAAAATTAATGTTAAGGCCTGGAAAATTCAATTCAAAACTGCTTTGTTCTCTACTCTCTGCAAATTTAATCAGGTGAGTAAATGGTTCTTAAAAACAGTTTTTTTATGGGTAACTTTGCTTAATTGTTGTGATGGATGTTTGTAGAAACATGATATATATATATATATATATATATATATATATGTTTATGATTATGTATGCGTGTCTGTTATGTTCTCCGTAATTGTCTGCTTCAAGATTAACTACAGATAAATCCCTATATCTCTGCAAAAATCAAAATTCGACCTTGATTATAGAAAGAAAAGGGTAAATAACAATGTATTCTTGCTTTTTAAAATAAGTATAAGTGATTATATTTGATAATATACTGTAAAATGTAAAGTTACAGTGAAAATTAGGAAATAGGTAAAATTCAAGCGTGATGATTTTTGAATTCACTTATATGATATGTATTGTCTTCAAAAATTAGGAATTTTAAAAATAAAATTATGATTTTCAGTTTGAGGAATCATGAGAATTTTGGGTTTGAACTTTTGGGTTTTTTTGATGAATTGCCGTCGAACTACTCGATGATTCGAGTTGAAATTTGGATCGAGGCTAGCATTTGAAGTGTAGATGAAGGGAAAAATATTGAATAATTTTCCCTATGATCGATTCGTTCGAATTCGATCAATTTAGGGTTTTTTACCTTGTTTAGTTTCGGTTGACTGTAGAGGGATGTACGGCTTGGATATAGAACCGAAGTCGTGCGCATCTGGGGAGGTTGGTGTGCTTGGTCGTGGCATCTCAATCGTGGGGTCAGCGATGTGTAACGGTGGCGAGGTGATTGGCGTTGAGGGTTTTTGGTGGTTATCGTTCTGTAGTTTTTGAGCTTGAAGGTCGATTTTCGTTTTGATTGATATTTGATGGATTTGGGTCGAAGTAAGGGTTGTCGATGTCGTATGGCGTTGGTCAGCGACCGGCTTGATGGTCGGAGTGGATTGATTGGTGGTGCAATGTGCACCGTGTTGGGGTAAGTTTTGGTTTGGGGGAGATGAGATCGACTCGGAGTAGTCTTCGTGTTCGCATCGCGTACGACTCGAAGGTGGAAAAGTGTTGGGTTTCTCGGAGTAGCACTCGTGAATTTACCGGGCTGGACTTGAATTTGAGGATTGTGGGATTTTCTGGTCTTACTGTATTATGAACTTGAGTTTGAACAAATGAATCAAGCATTTGGCTATAAACAAGTTTATAAAGAAACAAAATATAAAGTTAAAACTTGTTGATTTAAAGTAAAAGTAAATTAAACACTTTAAAAGGTTAACTGAATCTATTTTTCAAATTTAATGTGTTTAAAATGATTTCTTTGGAAATAATTAATAAATTTTGAATTTTTATTTAGAAGAATAGGTTGAATTTGAATTATTAAAACAAAGTTTCAAGTAGACTTTAAGTAATGTTTTAAAAACTAAGTTTTTTGAAAATGAATAAGTATAAATTGATGATTGAATTGTTTTAAATTTCAAAGTGTTTCTAAGTGTTTTAAACAAGGTTATTGTTAACACTTTGAAATCAAATAGAATAATTTGTTATTAAATTATTAAAATTTGACTTAAATTCAAATAATTTAATTATGAAGATAAATATGGTTAATTTGTCTTTGTTATTAACTTAAGAATACTTGATTGAATATGATTTGTAATTAAGTAAAGAATTAATTAAGATAACTGTTTTCTTAATTAATTAAGGATTTTGTAATAAGATGTTAATTAGTTAATTGTTTATTTAATTTTAAATATCACTTAATTATGGATTAATTAAGTGTAATTACTTAATGAAGTAATTATTGGTTAGTTATTGAAGGTAATTAAGTAAAGGTAATTACCTATGGAAGTAATTAGTGGGAAATTTCTCATGGAGTAATTAAAGTTGAAGTGATTAATGGTTAATCACTATGATGTTATTAATTAAGAAATTAATTAAAATATATATTCTGAAGTTAATTAATTAATGAATTAAGGAATTGTTTAATATAATTGTTGAAATTAATTAATTATGAAGAAATTAATTAATTTAAGGATTAAGTATTATTTAAATGATGGGATTAATTATTTGTTAAGAGAGTAATGAAGGTTTATTAATGAAGTAATTAGAGATAATTACTTATGTAAGTAATTAAGAGTTAATTACTTAATTATTTTAGTTAATTAATTAATATGATTAATTAATAAATGTGTTTAATTTAAGGTCAATTACTAAGGGTGATCAATTAAATTGTAATTAACTAATATAGTAATTAATTAAGGGTTAATTGTTAATTTATATTGATTAATAATTACTTAATGAAGTAATTAAAGATTAATTAATTAGATTAATTAATCAAAGTAAATATAATTAATTAAGAAATTAATTAATTAAGATAAGTAATTACAAATTGTTGATTACTGATTATGATTTATGAGTTGATTAATTACAAGCTAATTATTTAATTAAAGAGAATTATTAGTTAATGAAGATCATTAATTAATATAATTAATGATATTAATCAAGGATGATTAATATAAGTGATTAATTTAAGTGTGATTAATTAATTGTAATTAATTGAGGTTTAATGCAATTAATTATAGTTAATTAATAGAGGTAAATGAATGATCATTAATTATTGTAATTAATGATAGTAACTAGAGGTTAATTACTGTATATGGTTAAGGATGATTACTTGAATGCAATTAAAGTATAATTAATCAGGGAAGATTAATTGAAGAAGATCATTAAGAGATGATTAATTAATTTATTTGGAATAAATAAATGAAGAAGGATTTAGGATTAATCCAATTGATTAAGAGTTAATTGATTCTGCTTTGGTTGATTGATTGATATTGGTTGATTGATTGATATTGGATGACCAATATTGGATGATTGATATTGGTTAATACTGGATGATTTGGATATCTCTGATATATGTGATAGGCTGCTTTGTGAGATAAATGTTGTTATGAATTATCTACTGTGATAATGTGATCCATCTATCTGTTTATATCATCATGAGTATAGGTTTAATTGTTTTAAAACCCTTAAGTACAACTTGGACATTAAAATGGCATTTGGTTTCGGTGAGACCAGGATCGGGTTTCCATATTTAGGATCCGAAAACCACATCGATTCCAATTAAACGTTAGGTCGTGAATCCAAGTGGAGCAAGTGAAGACTCGAGGTGTAAGAACTATACATTAGGATAACTCTGTGGGTGATTCCATAATGAGTTTGATGGAATAGTACTTATAGGTTCGAGATAGTGATTTAGAGTGCAAGGGCTATGGTCGTTGACTCCGAGGGTGATTCCAAAATGAGTGCAACGAGATAGTGCTTTCGGTTTCGTTCGAACCCGGAACGAACTTGTATGGATTGAATGCTTTCAGAACATCATTAGGTGGACGATGAGTGTAACGATCTAGAATTTTTGAACATTTGAAAATGAAATATTTAATTTATTTTAAATATTTGAATGATGGTTTGAATTGAATTTTCAATATAACTTTGAAATTGGCGATTAAATTATAAAGTTTAATCTATTGCAAGTTGAATATAAATTTGAATCTTCAATTTTAAGCTGATTAAAAATATTTCAAAGGCTTGTAAAATCCATATTGGTAATACTAAGGATAATAGAAGTTTCAGAATTGAATTTGAAAGTGATTTGATCAATTTTGAATTTTCATCGTTCGAGTCGATATTTAAAAATAGCCTTCCGAGGCACAGTCTCAGAATTCGACGAAACCAGTTCCATTGGATCCGTGTATTGAGTTATTATCGGATTTCAAATTTCGTATTATTCGGAGTCGTTATGCGAGCACACGGTGAGTAAACGCATTGAAATTGAATCGAATTCAATTTGAAATTAATATTTTATTTAGTCAACATACACAACGTTATCTTCCCTAAACTTACGCCTAGTATCGCGCCTGAAATCACGATATGAAATCGTGAAAGCACGATCTTTTCTCTGTCAAAGGCACGACATTTCCTTTCAGTTGAATTCGAAGAAGAAGAAAAAAAGAGAACAATGGCCGCTTCTTCAATTTCGTTCGTGTCTCCCCCTCCCTTTTCAAAACCTTATTCATGAAAACAAATCCATGGTCGTGGCCGAACCCTTCGCTATCCTTCTCCCCCTTCTTTCGACCTTCAATTTCAAAATCGAACGCGCAGAGGAAAAAAAAGAACGAATTCGATTTGAATTCGTTCGCGTCCAAGGGAGGAGCGCTCGCGCATGCTTGGGGAGGCGCCAAGTTCGTCAATGGCGATTAGGGTTTCTGATTAGAGGCAATGGGAGCTCGCGGCCTCAAGCATGAATTGGGTCGCGGATTGAACGCGAGGTCGAGTAGGGCAGGGCGCGTCTATCTTCGGTTAGTTAGGGTGTTGTAGTGGGTTCATGGCAAGGCGTGGAGGTCGATGGCATCTCGAGATGGCCAGGTCGACGCGTGACTTTGAGAGGGCTTTGAGGTACTGTGAGGTATATTTCAGTTTTGGGTTTTAATTTAATTTATATTATATATACATCTAACTGACTTTGGCAAAAATATTGGAATTTTTAAAAGATGTTAGGTATATTTATACAATGGAAGTAACTGAAAAGATTAAGAAAATATAATATCTTAACCCTCTGATTTAGATTTAAATTTATATAAGTTGGATTTATACAGTTTTTGGTATATGCTGTTTCAGGAAATTAATAATTACAGTAAAAAGTAGAAGATTTGCATTACTGTTTATTTATTTGCAGAAAATAAAATATAAGTGTATTATTGACTTATCTAAAATAGAAGATTTTGTGTAAGTAAAGGATTTTGAAATACATATAAACTATTTTAACAAGTATGTATGTTTTAAAATAATAATACAATACAATAATATACATTTTTTTTAAATCTATTAGCTTAAAATATAAATATTAGTAATTGATTGGGTTAATAAATGGATTGAATTTATTTAGGGCACTCAAAATAATTTGTTTTAAGGAAAATAGTTTATATCCAATTGTTGTAAATTAAAAGTACCAAATAGAAATGGATTCTTCAAGTTGATTCAAATATTAATAAAAATCAAATTGTTAGCCAAATGAATTTTATAAAAAGGGAATTGGTTTAAAAGTTGATTTTTGGTTTAAAAATTTAAATCATTTAAATTGAACTAAATTTTTAGATGAATTAAAATTTTAAAATGGTGAATTGAATAGTTCGATTTATATTGAATATTTATAAATTGCATAAATTATTTATACAAGGTATAAATCAAGAAAATCGAGTCAAGATAGGAAATGGACTGCAAATTAAAATCAAAGGTGAGATATTCTCACTTAAAATAAAATTATGTGTTGCAGTTATTGATTGCTGTTTGGTTGTGATATTAGATATAGTAGGATATATCTATATATAGCAATATATATATATTGGCATATGTATATATTGGAGTTGTTGATTTTCCGCATTTTATAGCGTATGAGACCCTATTGCGCCGCCTATTAAGCGGATAATATTTTATAAATCCCATATACCACGATATCCCGTCTTGAAACGGGATTGGTATTGTGCTAACATCTGTGGATGCAGGGAAACAGGTTGGAGGGATCCAACTGGATTCCTCAACCGTATTTATTTATTTATATATATTATGATATTTGATTGATTATCATATCGATATATGATGTTTGAAAGTCGTGATTGACTATTTGATGTGTTGCATCATCCGATCCATTTTTAAAGTTTAAAAATAACGATTTTTGATTTTAAAGGGATTTTTAAAGTGATTTTTGAAATTATACATTTATTCAAATTTTTGAATTGAGTCATTTTAAATAATTAAAACGTTATAAATTCTTATGTTATAAAAATTAAGATTTTTGTGAAATATAACCAAAAGGTGATTTTTGAGATAAGTAGTTATAAATTTATAAAATAGTTAAATTGGGATTTTTGAATTATTTTAAAACGGGTTATATAAAAGATGTATAAATTTGATATTTTAAAATTAAAAATAATTGTAATTATAAAACGAGTTTTTATAAGTGTTAAAATGAAGTATAAATGGATTCATAAGTGAATGAAAATTTATAGATTTATGAATTGTGAAGTTATAAAATGAATAGATGTTGTAAGACAAAAGATTTTAAGGAATTAACTTATAAATCGGATTTTTTGCATTTAAATTGAAATCTTTGATGAAGCAAAAATGGTTTATAGTTGAGATTTATAAAATATATATTTTATAGATCAAAATAATAGAATTTTAAAAGAAGTTCTATTAATGTTGAAAATAGGGTTATAAATGAAATCTTATAAGTAATAAGATTTATAATTTGTGAAGTTTTAAAAGAACGATTTTGTAAATAAATGGATTATAAGCATTTAACTTATAATATGGACTTTTGGTATATAATTGAGTTATATAAATTGAATTGGATTAATAAAAAAGATTTATAAATCGAAGTTTATAAATAGAAATGGAATTTATAGACATTGTTATAAATTCAAAATCAATGGAATTTGGTAAATTGAATATAGAAATTTATTAAAGGAAGTATATTCGCGATCATGGACAGCGAATTATTCTTTATATAAGAATATGTAGAAATGTTGAAATTGGTTAAGGAATTTTATTCACGATTTTGGACAGTGAATATATTATTAGATAAAACGGATATATTTTTGGGGAAGGGGTATTATGAAATGAAGTTAATGATTTTAAAAATGTTTTAATGTATTAAAAATCGAATACATAGATTTCAACATTCATTGTTGAAATAGACGTTTCCGAGAAATAGAAGGAAATGGTGGACTATAACACTGTTGTTATAGTAAATGGTTTCCGAAAGGAAATGTTTTATATAGTATTGGGATTTATATATTTATCTTAATTCCGAATCCATATACTAGTGATTTTGGGTCGTCGTAACGATGTTTTACGCAACATTCGTTTTGACTCTAAATGTGTTTAAGTGAATGTTTTCCTTAAAGAATGAAATATATACTTAATTTCGATATTAAGTGCATTGAATATTTTCTAAGTATTGAAAATAAATGGGTTTGTGAATTACTTATTAATAAATAAGTAGGGAAATGTTTTCCAATATGAAATGAACGTTTTGAGAATTATCTTTTTAAAGATAAATTGAAAGTGGATATTTGAAATCGATTTGAAAATCGTATATTCACAGATATATTGGAAATGTAAATTCAATATGGAATTTATAAATGAAATTGGAAAAATTTGGTTTAAAAAAAATAAATATCGATTTATTTTTGAAGTATGGGAATTATCTATGTATATATCTTGTAAAGATATTTTTGGAAGATAAATAATTTGGAAATTTTTTTGGAATCTGGTGATGTTGTGCATACCTATTGATAGTTAAATAACCGACTATCAATATTTACCTTTAAATAGGTATTTATTGTGATTGCTTGAATTTGAATGCTACACTTATTTTTTTAAATAAGCGCTCACTATTCGGGTTAGCCGGGAAAGGACCTTGGGGTCGTATAACCCATTCCGAATATATGATACGTCGTTATGGATTGCATTTGATGACCGGTGTTGAAGATCGGATATTTGTGAAAACAGAAGGATTACCGTTGAGTTACTCTACATCGGTCGATCTCCGATATAGAGGTTTTATCACCCTTAGTGACGGGAAGTCCGGTCGTGATTAGTGAATATCCGGAATGCAAGGACTTCTTTGTAAGTGCCTTCGGTTCTGTTCGAGCCCGGAACAGACTTGTATGGATTGTATGTCTGACATTACAAATTGAGATATAAAGCTGATTTCTTTCAAATATATTTCTGTTGGTGGCGGAGAATTTATTCTCTTAGCTTAACACCCTTCTCTGAGACGTACGAGCTCAGAGGTTATGTAGTTGAAAGTTATTAGTGATATACTCCCAATTTGGTAATGTGACATGCTGAGCGTTGCTGTGAAATGATCATTGTTTGATCATTTGTTTGATCATTTATTTGATCATTTATCTTGGTGATCATTACTTTGATCATTTGTTGACCCAAAGCACAGCTTTTGTATAAAGCGTGGCTTTGTGGACGAGACTTCATCAGACCTCACACCCCGGAAATGGTCAAAACAGGAAGGATGCGGCAAGATTATTAGGGGGTAGTGCCCCTTTAGTGTATGTCATTCCTTCTGGATAGAGGTGGTATCATGGTATGGAGCCCATATATTTAACCTATGTTGTTGCTGCAAATTTTGTGTTTGTTGGAAATCGAGGATCCTCGGATAGATCGGTTACGATCGGGAGATGACATATTTGTGTCAGTTGTTACCTAGTTTGAAAGGTAACCCGGCCTTGTGTTGGCAGAGATCCGATTAGGTTCTCGGGGTGTCTTTCCTGAGGCGTTTTCATGTGGCAATGCGAAGTTCCTTGGCCTGACCATTTGTTGAAAATCCAAAGAAACAATACGAGACTTGTACGGTTTTAGTTGTAGAACCTGCCATGGAATGTGGCGGTAACCTGCTATCGAACATGGTAGCTATAGTAGGCATACGATAATGGTCGTATGTTGCCTAAGATTTATATCTTTAATTTTGAAATAATTTTTCTACACTATGCACTAGTAATAATATCAAATGTTTCTTTTTAATGCGTATCAAGCATCTTTGACTATCATAAGGAGAAATCTCCTCCGATTCTGCGTTTGCATTGTGTGTGTGTGCGGGAGGCCTTATGGTAGTCTCATTTTTAAAAGCATTGCGAATTGACTTTAAAAATATTCCTCTATTTTGATTTTAAGGAAAATTAAACTGTTTTAGTTCTCACACCAGTCACATGACTGACTCGGAGTTTATTGTTTTCCTTCCTAAACTCTGGGTGCCCACCAATTTCCACACGGGCAGTCAAGAGTAAGGTTTATCAGGATATCCTGGAATTCAGGAGTTGCTGGAGGCAAGCTGGATGGCATGGCGTATTACTAGTATATAATATTTCTTCTCCGCTGTTGATGTTGTTTGTTGTTGTACACTCTGATGATGTAATGAAATGTAATGTAATGTAATAAATGATATAGTTCTTTGTTTAAAGATTATTCATTTATGTATTATATGTTGTTCCGCTGCGAATTGTGAGATTCTGATGTTGTTCTGTTATTTCTTTTCGTTTCTCTGTTGCTTTTATTTCTTTCTCTCTCTTCTTCTATCTTTTTCTTCTTCTTTAACCATAATGGTACGGTTTTCCGGCCTTCGATTGCTCGACAGTTGATACCGTGGACGTATTGATGTCGGTTTTCGAGCGTCGAAAAATCGCAGTCGTTACATTTGGTATCAGAGCATATGGTTAAGCGACAACCATGGCTCTGTTGGGTGTTACTCATTAAAGATAGAGTCAGCATTACTCTAGAATGAGTTTGAGTGTAATAATAGATATGAGCGCGTATTTGTTAGTGAATATAAATTGTTTTATATTGTGTTTATAGATTCTGGTCGGTGCAGTCTAGCTAACTGTGTTGATAGGAGTTTCTAAACTCTTAAACAAGATAAACTGACACGGTATTGTTTTAAAAATCGGTTAAATGAAATAATTTTACCCTAAAGCTATTTTTGTATATAAAAGAAATAATTTTCTGTAAATTATTAGTATATGGATGCATGGTTGTTAGGAAGTATTAATAATATTAAAAATTATTACCATTGAAATTGAATAAGAAATTGAAATCATAACTTCAAAGATAAGAAAATAAAATCCATATACAAATGAAATTTAAAGAATGTAAATTATAAATGTGATTTATAATTGAAAATAGAATTCCGGAGAAGTTTTTGGGAATGTTTTTGAAAGAATTTGGAAATTTTAGAAATTAAATTCCCTTTTGATTTGGAAAATGAATTTAAAAGGTTTTGAAAAGTATTTTGAAGGAATGAAAAGCTCTAAACTCTTTTGGTCGCTGGAAAATAATTCCGATGATGACCGCGGCATCATTGGTGTTCATTTTGGGGTTTCCAAAAGAGGAATTGCTGCCAAATTGTTTTAAAAGGAAGATGTTTGGAAAATTTGGGGTTTGGTTTTGAAATTCAAAGGATAATTTGAATTGTTTTCAATAATGGTTTTGAAAAAAGTTGAAAAGACTCTGGAATCCTATTTAAAATATTTATGGAATATTATTAAGTTGAAAATAAATTTGGAGTAATTAAAATGAATTGGAATTGAGTATTGAATTATGGAAATAAATTGTGAATGAATGAATAAATTTACAATTGCAATTAAATGAAAGTAAATTGAATCCAAATAGAATTGATTTTGGATTTGATTTGTGATAAATAAAGTGAAGTATTAAACTAAAATTAGTAAGCGAAACTAATGGAAATAAATGAATTGAATTCATATGGAATATTGAAATCCAGTTTAATATAAGTGGTTATAAACCAAAATAGTGAATTGAAAATAAAAATTGGGAATTGAAACTGGAATTGAAACTGAATGTTGAAAACAAATTTGAATAAAATGAATTGGAATTGGTAATGAATTAGTAATGGGAACTAATTTAAAATTGTGCAGTTATGAATAAAAGATGATTGATAAAATTCAATATTCAGAATATAAGTTAGACGAAACTCAAATATAATTGAAATTGTGAATTGAATGGAATTGAATTGAAATGCAAAAATTGAATGAGAATAAATATGTAACTTCAATAGTGAAGTAAAAATGTATAAGAAGCATATATTGAATATTTTGTAATGGAATTGGCAAAATGATTTGAATGTTGTAATTGGATATTATGGCTAGCAGGATATACAGGTGTATTAAAAGAAATGGAATTGGGATTTTGATTTCAAAGATAAAATTGAATTGCTCGAAAAAAAGTACGTATTTCAGTTTCAGTATGAAATTTGATGGTTTTCTTCTCCAGCCACTTGGCTTTCTCTTTTCTTTTTGATTCTGAGGGCCGTGGTGTCATTTTGTAGCCGTACCGAGCTAGCCGCGCAAAGGAGACGCTGGCGAAATTTTCCGAAAATTTAGGGTGTTAGAAAATTTTTGAGAAAATTTGAAAGTTTAAAAATTAAATTTGAATTTGAATTTTGAAGTAAACAATGTTGTTTAAAAACCTATAATTGAAGTTGGAAAGCTAGTTGAAATGATAATGGATCTTTAATAAAAATATTTAGGTTAGTAAGTTGATAAAACTATTTGGATTGTGAAAAATAGTAGACGAGTTAAGGACCTTTCCTCCTAACTTGTAATTTCGGGACGAAATTCTTTTAAGGGGGGAAGATTGTAGCGACCCAGAATTTTTGAACATTTGAAAATGAAATATTTAATTTATTTTAAATATTTGAATGATGGTTTGAATTGAATTTTCAACATAACTTTGAAATTGGCGATTAAATTATAAAGTTTAATCTATTGCAAGTTGAATATAAATTTGAATCTTCAATTTTAAGCTGATTAAAAATATTTCAAAGGCTTGTAAAATCCATATTGGTAATATTGAGGATAATAGAAGTTTCAAAATTGAATTTGAAAGTGATTTGATTAGTTTTGAATTTTCATCGTTCGAGTCGATATTTAAAAATAGCCTTCCGAGGCACAGTCTCAGAATTTGACGAAACCAGTTCCATTGGATCCGTAGTATTGAATTATTATCGGATTTCAAATTTCGTATTATTCGGAGTCGTTATGCAAGCACACGGTGAGTAAACACATTGAAATTGAATCGAATTCAATTTGAAATTAATATTTTATCTAGTCAACATACACAACGTTATCTTCCCTAAACTTACGCCTAGTATCGCGCCTGAAATCACGATATGAAATCGTGAAAGCACGATCTTTTCTCTGTCAAAGGCACGACATTTCCTTTCAGTTGAATTCAAAGAAAAAAAAAGAGAGAACAATGGCCGCTTCTTCAATTTCGTTCGTGTCTCCCCCTCCCTTTTCAAAACCTTATTCATGAAAACAAATCCATGGTCGAGGTCGAACCCTTCGCTATCCTTCTCCCCCTTATTTCGACCTTCAATTTCAAAATCGAACGCGCAGAAAAAAAAAACGAATTCGATTCGAATTCGTTCGCGTCCAAGGGAGGAGAGCTCGCGCATGCTTGGGGAGGCGCCATGTTCGTCAATGGAGATTAGGGTTTCTGATTAGAGGCGATGGGAGCTCGCGGCCTCAAGCATGAATTGGGTCGCGGATTGAACGCGAGGTCGCGTAGGGCAGGGCGCGTCCATCTTCGGTTAGTTAGGGTGTTGTAGTGGGTTCGTGGTGAGGCGTGGAGGTCGATGGCATCTCGAGATGGCTAGGTCGACGCGTGACTTTGAGAGGGCTTTGAGGTACTGTGAGGTATATTTCAGTTTTGGGTTTTAATTTAATTTATATTATATATACATCTAACTGACTTTGGCAAAAATATTGGAATTTTTAAAAGATGTTAGGTATATTTATACAATGGAAGTAACTGAAAAGATTAAGAAAATATAATATCTTAACCCTCTGATTTAGATTTAAATTTATATAATTTGGATTTATACAGTTTTTGGTATATGCTGTTTCAGGAAATTAATAATTACAGTAAAAAGTAGAAGATTTGCATTACTGTTTATTTATTTGCAGAAAATAAAATATAAATGTATTATTGACTTATCTGAAACAGAAGATTTTGTGTAAGTAAAGGATTTTGAAATACATATAAACTATTTTAACAAGTATGTATGTTTTAAAATAATAATATAATATAATAATATACATATATATATATTTAAAGTCTATTAGTTTAAAATATAAATATTAGTAATTGATTTGGTTAATAAATGGATTGAATTTATTTAGGCACTCAAAATAATTTGTTTTAAGGAAAATAGTTTAAATCCAATTGTTGTAAATTAAAAGTATCAAATAGAAATGGATTCTTCAAGTTGATTCAAATATTAATAAAAATCAAATTGTTAGCCAAATGAATTTTATAAAAAGGGAATTGGTTTAAAAGTTGATTTTTGGTTTAAAAATTTAAATCATTTAAATTGAACTAAATTTTTAGATGAATTAAAATTTTAAAATGGTGAATTGAATAGTTCGATTTATATTGAATATTTATAAATTGCATAAATTATTTATACAAGGTATAAATCAAGAAAATCGAGTCAAGATGGGAAATGGACTGCAAATTAAAATCAAAGGTGAGATCTTCTCTCTCAAAATAAAATTATGTGTTGCAGTTATTGATTGCTGTTTGGTTGTGATATTAGATATAGTAGGATATATCTATATATAGCAATATATATATATATATATATATATATATATATTGGCATATGTATATATTGGAGTTGTTGATTTCCCGCATTTTATAGCGGATGAGACCCTATTGCGTCGCCTATTAAGCGGATAATATTTTATAAATCCCATATACCGCGATATCCCGTCTTGAAACGGGATTGGTATTGTGCTAACATCTGTGGATGCAGGGAAACAGGTTGGAGGGATCCAACTGGATTCCTCAACCGTATTTGTTTATTTATATATATTGTGATATTTGATTGATTATCATATCGATATATGATGTTTGAAAGTCGTGATTGACTATTTGATGTGTTGCATCATCGGATCCATTTTTAAAGTTTAAAAATAACGATTTTTGATTTTAAAGGGATTTTTAAAGTGATTTTTGAAATTATACGTTTACTCAAATTTTTGAATTGATTCATTTTGAATAATTAAAACGTTATAAGTTCTTATGTTATAAAAATTAAGGTTTTTGTGAAATATAACCAAAAGGTGATTTTTGAGATAAGTAGTTATAAATTTATAAAATAGTTAAATTGGGATTTTTGAATTATTTTAAAACGGGTTACATGAAAGATGTATAAATTTGATATTTTAAAATTAAAAATAATTGGAATTATAAAACGAGTTTTTATAAGTGTTAAAATGAAGTATAAATGGATTCATAAGTGAATGAAAATTTATAGATTTATGAATTGTGAAGTTATAAAATGAATAGATGTTGTAAGACAAAAGATTTTAAGGAATTAATTTATAAATCTGATTTTTTGCATTTAAATTGAAATCTTTGATGAAGCAAAAATGGTTTATAGTTGAGATTTATAAAATATATATTTTATAAATCGAAATAATAGAATTTTAAAAGAAGTTCTATTAATGTTGAAAATAGGGTTATAAATGAAATCTTATAAGTAATAAGATTTATAATTTGTGAAGTTTTGAAAGAACGATTTTGTAAATAAATGGATTATAAGCATTTAACTTATAATATGGACTTTTGGTATATAATTGAGTTATATAAATTGAATTGGATTAATAAAAGAGATTTATAAATCGAAGTTTATAAATAGAAATGGAATTTATAGACATTGTTATAAATTCAAAATCAATGGAATTTGATAAATTGAATATAGAAATTTATTAAAGGAAGTATATTCGCGATCTTGGATGGCGAATTATTCTTTATATAAGAATATGTAGAAATGTTGAAATTGGTTAAGGAATTTTATTCACGATTTTGGACGGTGAATATATTATTAGATAAAACGGATATATTTTTGGGGAAGGGGTATTATGAAATGAAGTTAGTGATTTTAAAAATGTTTTAATGTATTAAAAATCGAATACATAGATTTCAACATTCATTGTTGAAATAGACGTTTTCGAGAAATAGAAGGAAATGGTGGACTATAACACTGTTGTTATAGTAAATGGTTTCCGAAAGGAAATGTTTTATATAGTATTGGGATTTATATATTTATCTTAATTTCGAATCCCTATACTAGTGATTTTGGGTCGTCGTAACGATGTTTTACGCAACATTCGTTTTGACTGTAAATGTGTTTAAGTGAATGTTTTCCTTAAAGAATGAAATATATACTTAATTTCGATATTAAGTGTATTCAATATTTTCTAAGTATTGAAAATAAATGGGTTTGTGAATTACTTATTAATAAATAAGTAGGGAAATGTTTTCCAATATGAAATGAACGTTTTGAGAATTATCATTTTAAAGATAAATTGAAAGTGGATATTTGAAATCGATTTGAAAATCGTATATTCACAGATATATTGGAAATGTAAATTCAATATGGAATTTATAAATGAAATTGGAAAAATTTGGTTTAAAAATAAATAAATATCGATTTATTTTTGAAGTATGAGAATTATATATATATATCTTGTAAAGATATTTTTGGAAGATAAATTATATGGAAAATTATTTGGAATCTGGTGATGTTGTGCATACCTATTGATAGTTAAATAACCGACTATCAATATTTACCTTTAAATAGGTATTTATTGTGATTGCTTGAATTTGAATGCTACACTTATTTGTTTAAATAAGCGCTCACTATTCGGGTTAGCCGGGAAAGGACCTTGGGGTCGTATAACCCATTCCGAATATGTGATACGTCGTTATGGATTGCATTTGATGACCTGTGTTGAAGACCGGATATTTGTGAAAACAGAAAGATTACCGTTGAGTTACTCTACATCGGCTGATCTCCGATATAGAGGTTTTATCACCCTTAGTGACGGGAAGTCCGGTCGTGATTGGTGAATATCCGGAATGCAAGGACTTCTTTGTGAGTGCCTTCGGTTCTGTTCGATCCCGGAACAGACTTGTATGGACTGTATGTCTGACATTACAAATTGAGATATAAAGCTGATTTCTTTCAAATATATTTCTGTTGGTGGCGGAGAATTTATTCTCTTAGCTTAACACCCTTCTCTGAGACGTACAAGCTCAGAGGTTATGTAGTTGAAGGTTATTAGTGATATACTCCCAATTTGGTAATGTGACATGCTGAGTGTTGCTGTGAAATGATCATTGTTTGATCATTTGTGATATGATCATTTGTTTGATCATTTATCTTGGTGATCATTACTTTGATCATTTGTTGACCCAAAGCACAGCTTTTGTATAAAGCGTGGCTTTGTGGACGAGACTTCGTCGGACCTCACACCCCGGAAATGGTCAAAACAGGAAGGATGCGACAAGGTTATTAGGGGGTAGCGCCCCGTAAGTGTATGTCATTCCTTCTGGATAGAGGTGGTATCATGGTATGGAGCTCAGATATTTAACCTATGTTGTTGCTGAAAATTTTGTGGAAGTTGCAAATCGAGGATCCTCAGATAGATCGGTTACGATCGGGGGATGGCATATTCGTGTCAGTTGTTACCTAGTTTGAAAGGTAATCCGGCCTTGTGTTGGCAGAGATCCGGTTAGGTTCTCGGGGCGTCTTTCCAGAGGCGTTTCCATGTGGCAATGGGAAGTTCCTTGGCCTGACCATTTGTTGGAAATCCAAAGAAACAATACGAGACTTGTACGGTTTTAGTTGTAGAACCTGCCATGGAATGTGGCGGTAACCTGCTATTGAACATGGTAGCTATAGTAGGCATACGATAATGGTCGTATGTTGCCTAAGATTTATATCTTTACTTTCGAAATAATTTTTCTACACTATGCACTAGTAATAATATCAAATGTTTCTTTTTAATGCGTATCAAGCATCTTTGACTATCATAAGGAGAAATCTCCTCCGATTCTGCGTTTGCATTATGTGTGTGTGCGGGAGGCCTTATGGTAGTCTCATTTTCAAAAGCATTACGAATTGACTTTAAAAATATTCCTCTATTTTGATTTTAAAGAAAAATAATCTGTTTTAGTTCTCACACCAGTCACATGACTGACTCGGAGTTTATTATTTTCCTTCCTAAACTCTAGGTGCCTACCAATTTCCACACGGGTAGTCAAGGGTAAGGTTTATCAGGATATTCTGGAATTCAGGAGTTGCTGGAGGCAAGCTGGATGGCATGGCGTATTACTAGTATATAATATTTCTTCTCCACTGTTGATGTTGTTTGTTGTTGTACACTCTGATGATGTAATGAAATGTAATGTAATGTAATAACTGATATAGTTCTTTGTTTAAAGATTATTCATTTATGTATTATATGTTGTTCCGCTGCGAATTGTGAGATTTTAATGTTGTTTTTTATTTCTTTCCGTTGCTCTGTTGCTTTTCTTTCTTTGTCTCTCTTCTTCTATCTTTTTCTTCTTCTTTAACCATAACGGTACGGTTTTCCGGCCTTCGATTGCTCGACAGTTGATACCGTGGACGTATTGGTATCGGTTTTCGAGCGTCGAAAAATTGCAGTCGTTACAATGAGCATTCTAAGATAGATGTGTTCTATAAAGGTAATCGCAGCCTCATCAACCGGGAATGGCTAAAACAGGGAAGGTGCAGCAAGGCTTCGTTGGTAGCTCCCACTGGAGAGCAAGATTTTCCCCTGTCTAGAAGTCACTTTTATTCGGCTGTGTGGGCAGTTGGGTCGCGGCCAACTGCAGGGTTGTCTTGTTCGGGACTGTCCAGTAAGGGATGGTTCCGGCCTTGTGTTGTAGGGGAGCGGGCGTACTCCTCGGTACGTTGATCTAGGCCACGTACTGTGACGGGCGGTACCCCAGTAGCCCTGCCATTGAAGAAAACTCATTCTTCCTACGATACCTTACGTTTTTGTTTGTATTACCCACTTTTGTGGCTAGTAGCTAGAATTTAATAGATGTAACAATTTCGGCTATTTCTTATTTATTTGAAAACCCTAGTTACTATTATAATATCACTGAATTTCCTATCAAATGTTTTGGTTAGCGTAAGGTAAATTTTTTTTCCATGTTTATGTGTGGGAAGTCTTACGTGATACCTTTTCTTTTCAAAGGTTTTCTAAAGTTAAGCAACTTTAAACCGTTCGCTCACACCAGACCCCTGTTTGACCCGAGTGTTTATTTTCTGTTTTATTAAACTCTTGGGTACTCATATTATGTATGAGTAGTCAAATGATTCGGGTTTGCTTGACGAATTCCGGAGGATATATGGAGCAGGAGGCTTCTACGTGTAGATATATTATGGTTCCGCTGTGTTTATTTGGTATCTGTATCTTGTGTACTTGAGTTGTATAGTTAGACAGATGTTTATAACTATCTAATATCTGTTGTATGTTGTGTACTCTGATGTAATATGATACTATTTAATATTTTATGTGATATATTATATTTCATTCATTCCGCTGTGAGTTATCTGTTGTTGTTGTTTTTCTTCTTTCTCTTTCTTTTCTTCTTCTATCCCTTTCTTTCTACATTGATGATGCGATTTCCTGGAGATAGGAAGTCGGGCCATCACAAAAACAAAAGTGATAGTCTACAGAAAAATATATACAAGTAAATCTATTTATAAGAGTTTAAACAAACCAAAATTGAGGCAAATACAAATGTCTCTATTGTTAATAACGCAAATATTTTTATTAATAGAGGCAAATAATTTGCTTAAATTGCCCTTAAATAAATGAATGAGAGGCAGAAGAAGAAAAGCCCCAATAAATCATGCCCCTAAGAATAATTAAGGGCATATATATTACTTAAATGCCCCTATAAGTGCTAGAGCAATAAAGGCACTAAGAAATGTCCCTACTAGTGCATGAGCCTCAAATAAATTTACATGCATTTGGCACTAAGAAATGTCCCTACTGTTGCATGAGCCTCAAATAAATTTACATGCATTTTTTATTTCTAACAGATTTAATCTACTAAAACATTTAATAAATTTACGTAATGTTATAATATTTTAATGTATAACATGTTAAACCTAAATTGAAACTTAAGGCATAAATTATTATTGAAAGTTTAAAATACCAAACAAATCAAGTAATTTATAGTTACAAGAATCACCAATAGTTAACAACACTGACAATTCAAGAATACATCAAAAAACATTCTTGTAATTCATAGCCATAATAATGTATATAATTGGTAAGATATTTTGCTGGTGTCTTGAAGATACAAAATCTGCACACAAAAAAGAAAATTTAGTTTTACCTAACATATTGGTTATGTGTAGAACAATTTTGCAAACTACTTTCATAGATGTTATGTAAGTGACAAAAGATTAAAAAGCTTCGGTTGCTGCATGGAAGTCAGTATTTAGTATATTATTCCAAGTATCATACAAGGATGGATTCTGCCTTCAACAAATCTATTACCTTAGTTTTCAACTTTTTACTGGATTTAACTTATTAAGATTGTCATAATAGTAAAGTCAAATCCCAAGCTCATAAATATTGTGTAAACATAATAATATGATTAATCAAATGACGATCATAGATGTTTGCCAAATATACCAAAGTTATAAAACATTGCACTAAATTGAGTTAACTACTAAATTAAAATGAGAATTGACAATGCATTGAAATCAAATCCCAAGCACATAAACGATATAAACATACGGTTAACTAAAAGATTGACCATAAATGGTCAGTAAATACACCATATTTAGATAACCAAATTACTTATTAGTAGCTAAAAAGGGTAAGTATTGTGTAGTGGAATCAATTCAGCTCAAATAAATGATATGGAAAATTGGTTCCTAAACGGGATGAGTAGATATGGTTTCCTGCGGCATTAATTATCTTTCTGAATAAAATGAGAATTAGTTGTGCAGTAAGTCATATCACAAGACACACTATGTGAAGGAATCAAATTAGCTTCACAAAAATTCTACGAAAACATTAGTTGGGCAGGTGAGTGATCAAAAATGATTTACTAAATGCAATAAAGTTACCAAATTAAAAGCAGAATTAATTGTGCAATGAAATTAGGTCATAGGCACAAAATTTTATAAACACATGATTTACAAAATCAATGGGTAACATAAAGTTTCCAAACATATTAAATTTTGAAAACCCAATTACTCGTTTGTTAAAATATTTCATGGTATAAATGGGTACCTTTCCACAAATATTGATTGTGTCTGGTTAAAAGTGAAAATACCACTGGTCGATGAGTGATTTTTCATAGAAAATGACGACGAAGGAGAAATTAGGGTTGTGTTAGAAAAATAAAAGTTAAGAACATGATACTAAGCAGATGAATTACCTGGATCAATTAATGTAGAAACAAGCAATGGAGAAAGCTCCGATGAACTCGGCATCACTATCAGCTTACTAAACTAAATAACATCTTGTCAAATTTAAGCTCTTATATTTTTAATGTGAAGAAATTTAGTATTTAAAAATAGAAAATCATTAGTTTATTGTAGGAAACTCAAAAAAATTGACATTACTACTGCTGAAAGAAGATCATTGACGATACATAATGACATGAAGGTCATAATTTTTGCAATGTGATTCAAAAATTCTGAAATATGATTGTTCGGTAACGATAACTAATGGTACATGACACATGTGAATTCTATAATTTTTTTTAGTAATCTTTGGTACCATTTCATTAGTACTGTAGTCAGCATTTTTTATGAATTCTTGCTGAGTAATTGCGAATTGAAGTCATCATCCTAGCATTTGAAAATATATATGCTCATGCGCTATACGAAACAGTACTTGTAAACATTTTCCACATATGGGAACAGTAAGTGCAATATATATGACTATTTTTTTTTACCTATATCCCTCTGCATCTAAAAAGATATACACCAAATTTTTAAAAGATGAAATGAGTTTTATTAACAGGCAAAGGGAAGTGATGCTGCCCTTGTAGTTAAACTACAAAATGTAGTATTAATATTTGAAGAACATACGACATACCATATACAGTAAAGACTTTGAAATGTTAATAAAGAAAACCATTTTTAGTAAATTGCAGACATTATACGCCATGTGCATTAATTCGAATTTCACTATGCTATAATTCTGAATCCATTAATCAATTTCGAACCATACTGTTGGAATCATGGTCAGTAGATGCATACGACTCATTCTGTTAAATAAAATTCAAGTTATTTCCCACAAGGAAATAATAAATTAAGTTTATTCAAAGGTTTTTGACCATCAGATTGACATAGTTAACTGTGTTTTTGCCTACCACTTATATTTAAGCAAACACAAAGTACATATGGTGCAAGCTCACAGGTCAAACCGAACACATCACCTATTAATTGAACAGATCAATTTAAAACAATGTAAGGATATAATAAAAAAATTCAAAATACCAATTTTTGTTGAATATGTAAATTATGAATTGAATTAAAAATATAAGTATTTATTGATACTAGTTAATATATCAAATCATTTCAAAGGAAACATCTTCTACATTCGTTTCCCATGTCAAATTCCTTTTCATATATTAAAGTTTACGAATATAGAGCTATACTTATAGAAATATACTAATTATATGCATATATATATGCACTACAAGAATAACATTATATAGAGACAACACACTTCCGATGGCCGTCAACGGAAATTTTCAATGGCTAGCATTGGTCCGTCATCTTCGTTTCATTTCTGTAATTAAAACACAATAATCGTTAAGGCCGTCGAAAACCGACGCAAATATAGCCATAAGAAGTCATCGATGGCCGTCGGAAATAAACGTGTTTACAGGCCAGAGTGGACGAGAGCTGCTTCATTATCTCCCTTTCACCCAAATCATTCAAAATTCCCAACTCCCCCACCTCCTCCCCATGACAGCAAGCCCCGTACGTCTTTCTAAGCATCTCCAACATCATCAATCATCACTCCCAACAACTCTATCCTCTCCATCCATCTCCAAATTAGGTTTTTCCTAAATCCTAATTGATTTTGATTTGTTAATTTAGGGTTAAATTGTAATTCTAGTTGTTTATAATAGCCGATTGATTGTTTATTTACATTAACTAATTAGTAACTTGATTAGTTTATTTACATAAACCCTAAACCCTAATTCTTAATTTCCTAAACCCTAAACCCTAAACCCTAATTAATAATATGATTAGTTTATTTACATTAACAAATTAGTGTATATATACGTTGATCATTTATTGTATATGTGCATTTGAGCTAGCATTTGGTTAGCATTCGGTAAGTTAGAATTGGTGTGAATGATTGTGTTTATGGTTTGTAAAATTCCAAAAACGATAACTAAAAAAAAATTTATCATAATAAACCTTTAATCATTTATATAAAATCAAATTTGGTACAATATTGTGTGACATGATATAAACTAGTGTATACTGTAGTTTAATACTATTTTAAATAAAATATAATACTATATACGTAATTCGTTAAATTTGAAGACATAAATAATATATATTTTCAAAATAGTAAAAATCATATAATATAGTATATATTTAATAAAACAGTAAAATGCTAACAAACTATTGTACAAATGCTAATATACGTTATATAATTAACTAATCGTGCATAATATTGATATATAATGCTAATATTGGTAATCTATAAACAATTAGACATGCATAATGTGTTTTATTTTTTATAAATCTCTTAGAGAGTTTTTGGCCCCGTTTATCAAGTATTATATATGATCGTTATATGGATATTCTTTTTATTAGAAAACGGACATGCATGTTCATTTGATACAATATTTGTCGGATTTTTCCATGTATTAGGAAAGTTACAAACACTATAAAGTAATTACATTTCATAAATCATTTCATTTTAAACAGTTCACAAAATTTTGACAGCACTTCCTTTTTGTTCCTTGTGTACATGCATTTGCGTACGATACAGGGAACAAGTGAGAAGTGTCGTCGAAATTTTATGAAATCGTTTAAAATGAATTGATTTATGAAATATAATTAACACTGCGTTTGTAATGGAAACTAGGATGATCGACCATCAAAGAAAAAAATAATATAGAAGCTAAAAATTTAATATTATATCCATTTCAAGACGCAAGAAAGCGCAAAAAGGCATAAAAGCAATTACAATGAGCAAAAAAGTGAAAGAAGGCGAAAAGAGGCGTAAATTAGCAAATTCAATAGCATTATAAATAAATATTTTTTAATTAAAAAATAAAATGTCAATCCATAAAATAAATGAGTAATACTAATTTTAATTTTTATAATAGGTTTTAAAGTAGGAAAAATGGTCAGTTATTTTACTGATCAGAGCAAAATGTATGAAAAACAAAGGGAAACATGCTTAATAAGTGAACATTTTTATAATGGGGTACATGTGTTTATTAAATTCGCTTTAAGTAAAAATGAAAACGACGAAGAAGTTTGTTGTCCATGTAATAGGCGCAACCTATTGAAGCATTTGATAGCGGATATGGTTAGAGTCCATTTGTGTGAATACGGTTTCGTGTCGAATTATTTGGTGTGGAATCGTCATGGAGAAATTGTAGCACCTAACCAAGAACAGTTAGAGGAGGATGTTGGTGATTAAAGTAGTACGACGAATCTCATAGAACATATGGTTGAAAATGCAGTATGACCAATATTCCCCACCATTGAAGTTGATAATGACGATGTTAAATTAGAAGAGGTACCAACTGTTGGAGCGAAAAAAAATACATGATTTATTGGATGCAACTAAGAAACCCTTATGGAATGGCTGTACAAGCGACACTCGATTATCAGTAAATACAGAGAATATTGCGATAAAATCAAAATACAACCTCACAGAAGTCGGATTTACAGTTGTTGTACAAGCTGCTAAATGACATATACCACTTGATATGTGAAAATCATTATGAAGTAAAAAAACTTATGTCTGCTTTCGGTTTGCTATATCAAAAACAGATACTTGCTTAAATGGTTGCATGTTATTTTGGAAAGAAGACATCAATCTTTGAAATTGCAGAATATGCAACCAGCAAAAATACAAACCAAGAAAAAAGAAGGGAAAAGAAGTTCCATACATGCGTATGCATTACTTACCTATCACTCCTAGGCTTCAAAGGTTATATGCGTCATATCTAGCAACACATCATATGAGATGGCACAATGTGAGAACACAGAAAGAAAGTACGTTAACAAACCCAGCTGATGAAGAAGCATGGAAGCACTTTGATAAGAAACGTCCCGCTTTCATAGCGAAGAGCCATAACATTAGACTTGGTTTATATACGGATGGATTTTCACCATTTTTTTAGTTTGGTTCTAAATATTCATCTTGGCCTATAATCGTTACACCTTACAATCCACCTCTATGGATGTGTACGAAAACTCAATATATGTTTCTCACAATTGTCATCCCTGGCCTAGATGATCCGACATAGGGAATTGATGTTTACTTACAAGCGTTAATCAAAGAATTGAAAACAATATGGTATGAAGGAGTTGAAACATATGACGTATCGGAAAAAAATTCGGATGTTTGCTTCTTTGTTGTGGACAATTAACGATTTTCCTGCATATGCAATGCTTTCGGGTTGGAGTACGACCGGTCGTTTAGCGTGTCCTTATTGTATGGAATAAATACGAGCATTTTCTTTATCAAACGGAAAGAAAATTCCATGATTTGATTGCCATCAGTGTTTTCTCCATATTAATCATCCTTTTAGAAGAGGTAAAAAAATTCAAAGCTAATACACATGAGACTTTGCGACCACGAACAATTTGGTCAAGCGAAGATATATATGAAGTTGTAAAGGGTTGTCCTAAGATATATGAAACTGGACAGCAAATTGAAATTCAAGGTAAATCACGATTAATAATTGATGCAAATAACGTATATTTTAGGAGTTGCCTTATTGGAAAAATCTCCTAATCCGTCGTAACATTGACGTGATGCATAACGAGAAAAATATTTGAAAATCTATTTAATACAGTTTTGAATGTTAAGGGCAAGACTAAGGACGATTTGAAATCAAGACGTGATATAGAAGAAATTTGTAACCTTCCCGAGCTTCAAATCAAGCCAAATGACACTAAAAAACCCAAAACATGCTATGAGCTAGACAACAACCAAGTTAGAGTACTGTTAAAATGGGTGGAAGGATTATAATTTCCCGATGGGATTTCCTCTAATCTTCGTAGATGTGTCGATTATAAGAACGGGGGACTAAGTGGGATGAAAAGCCATGATTATCATATAATGATGGAAAATTTGTTGCCCGTCGCTTTTAGAGAACCGTTGCTTGGAATTTTTTTGGAATGTTGTAACGTACCTTAGTTTGTTCTATAAGGAGCTTTGTTTAACTACGTTAAAAGTTGATCGTCTACATAAACTTAAGGAAGAAATCCCTGTATTGCTTTGCAAACTGGAGAAAATATTTCCTTCGGGTTTTTTAAATGTAATGGAGCATTTATCTGTTCATCTTATGAAGCACGTCTTTGAGGTCATATACAATATGGATAGATGTATCCATTCGAGAGGTAAGGTATTAATATCGAGTGTGGTAAATATTATTTTAATTACAAAAATATAAGTCATTTTCAAATAGAAATATTTTCTATTAGGTACTTAAATCATTTAAAGAAAAAAGTGTGACAAAAAGCCCGAGTTGAAGGTTCAATTTGTATATCAAATATCGTAGAAGAAGCTTCGTTCTTTTTTCTCATTATTTCAATGATCATGTGGACTTATCATTTGAGAATGCTACGCATAATGATGAAGTCGTTGAACAAGATTATTCTTCTGAGGCAATGTTATTTATTTTTAGACAGCAGGGTCGACCTATTGGAAAATATATGGAAGTATGGTTGGAAGACAAAGATTACCATGTGGCATACACATATTTTCATCGTAATTGTACTGAAGTTGCACCATTTATTAGGTAATATTAAATTACAAGTCTGGATATATTAATTTTATTTAATACATACGTGTACGTTAATTATAATGCAGTATATTATCTATGTTTGCAGTGTTTATGAATCACAACATCCAAGCGGCGATATAAGCAAAGATTTCGCTACTTGGTTTTCAAACTACGTTTATGATCTAATAAATTGTATGGTCGATGAAGGATTAAAACATCTAGTGATGGGACAAAAAATAAAAGTTAAGACATATCCAATATTCTTCGTTAACGGATTTAAATTCAACACCAAAGAATATGGTATTGAAAAATTAATTAACAATACCGATGTATCTGTTAAAGGCAGTGATGATCCAAATGATCATATAAATGATTTTTATGGCGTGTTAACCCAGGTTTTGCAATTGACATATTTCACTAGACCCGTGGTGGAAGTTTTTTTGTTTAGATGCAACTGGTTCAGCAAAGTTCCAAGTTCTGGAGTTATCGTGCATCCAAATTATAATATTGTAGAAATAAAACATACCTCGTGTTATCAAAAGTACGATCTTTTTGTACAATTCAAACAAGCCCTACAAGTTTATTATATCACTTATCCATCTCTAAAAAGAGGTAAAGCAGATTGGTCAGCAGTTTTTAAAATAAGGCAAGATTTATTTTTGATGGAAAGAATATTCCAAACGAACAAGCCTATTAAGCAGATATCAAGGAAAATGTTGAAATAACAATAACGGACGATCACATGGACCTCTCAATGACGAATCAAATGTATTAGTAGAAGCATTTGAAACTATAGAGTAAAATGATATAGAGTATGAAACCGAGTCCTAATCACAAAACGACGAGGACAGATTGCCAATATACAATTTAGTATAAGGTAATTTATGCGATTATTCATGTTACATTTTTCTCATCAATTATGATATCGTTTCTCATAATTATTATGAATTATATGTTCTGACATAATAAATTGATATGTATGTGACAGGTATTATGTCCTTTTTCCAAAGGCGTAGCTCTTCCCACCTTGGTTCCCCCTCTTCCTTTCGAAGAGGGAATAAAGGTGATGACAGTGGCCCTTCAGAGCCAGCTGCACGACCAATAGTGCATTTACCGCACAAAGCCGACGGATCATAAGTATTAAAATTGGTAGCATAGCGTTAGAAATATTTTGTATATGTTATATATAATAGTCTAAAGCTATGTTTCAAATTTAACACAGGGGATTTGAGCTAAAGCCATAGTGGTTCTTAGTATTTCCATGCAGGCATATATGAGTAGGATGACTTGTTGTTGGCCCCGATGAAGTAAGATCCCTAGCCCAATCAGAGAGAGCATTTGGCATGACTTTTTGGTGAGTTTAAACTTATATATTTATAAATTATTGTTTTACAATTTGTTGACAACTTAAAAATGTACAACTTATATTTAATTTTCTAAATGTGCGGTGTTCCGTAGATCTATAGGAAGCGGACATTTACCTTGTGCAACGCTAATGGAATTCTAAGATAGCAAAGAATTATCGGGACATGATGTCGGGCCTTGGGAGAGCCGGGAAGAAACCGAAATTGATGGTGTATATGATGCTTGGTTGCCTGATGGAACAACGATGAGTTTAAGATAATTGATCTATCGTATATATCTCATTACTTTGTTTTACAGCTATTAAATATATTGTTCAATTATTTAAATTTGTAGGCGGAGTCACAGAGGAACTCTTTGAACAGAAATAAGAACCCAGCAACACATCGTGGAGGTTCCAAGTCATTCCAACATCATCACAAGGATTTGGTAAATTTATTAATTGCGATTATAAACGGTCATTTATATAGTTTAAGTTATAAGTTATTAATAAATAGTTAATATAAACAGTAATATATATACATTATTTATTGCAAGAAAGAGCGCATCGATGTGTGGTCTCATACATGGAAGTATTTGCTCATACTCATGCCATAAATTAGACGGACGAAGCCGGCAACCTTACATATGCATGGGAAGATGAGGATAAGGCGATGGCTGCATATGTATGTATATTTTGAATTTTAAGTATTAATATTGATTAGTTTAAGTAATTAGCTTTAAAGAATTAAAATAATGTTGTGTTTATTTCAACTGTAATTTTTAAGGCATTGTAGGAAAAGTTTCAAGAGGCGCGGGCATAAATGCTAGAGGGATCGGATCGCATAGGTTGACCCACAAGGAGGAAGACGCTATTTTTGACTCCATCATGGATCTGACATAGTGTAATCAGTATCTTGGTTATGGAAACCAAGCCGTAATTTATAAAAATAAACTATCTTATAAAAGTTACACAATTGTTATAAAAGTTATAGAAAGGTTCTATAACGGTTTTTTCTCGCAGGTTAGGGCATCTAAACAAGCGTACCAAAAAGAGTAGGACACAGCCGAGCTACAACAGCTAACGGCCATGGTCGAGTAGCTGCAGGAGCAGGACCGTTTTCGTGCTATACAGATGGAGCAGTTGAATTAGTGCTTGGTGGAGTACGTGCAACAACATGGTTCATTTCCTTCCTCGTCTGGTGCTTCTGGAGGCAAGGACGACTCTTGATAGTTACGCTTTTCTGTGTTTGTGCTTGGATGTTGTATATGTTGACTTGGAGTTGGTGAGGATGATTTGTTTTGGTATGTGTTTGGTACACTTTGATGGGAGATTGGATGTGTTGTATTCATTCGGTACATTTTGTGGAGTTATTTGATGTTTGACATTGATTGGCTAGTGTTTTGTTGGATGTTTGAGATGTATGATGGTTGATTTTGTATAAATTAGAGTTTATGATATTGACTTTGTATGTATTAGAGTTTATAATTTTGTTTAAATTGGAGATTATGGTTAATAATGTTGTTAGTATAATATGTGATGTTGGTTGTTATATATATATCTGAATTATCTGTGTGGAATGGAGTTGAGAAGTATATTGATATATATATATATATATATATATATATATATATATATATATATAGATTTGGTGAAAGTAGAATAGGCATAGAAATAAAAAAATAAAACCAGATTACCGACAACTTACGAGTAACAAACTTTCGACAACTACCGATGGATATTGGTTACGAGTGGATCTTCGTGTACCTCGTTGATCCTTGAAGACCGTCATTATTTTTCAGTTACAAGCCATCAAAAAGACGTCGGAAGATTGTTGTTGACGCCATCGGAAGTTGACAAAAACCGTGTACGCTATTCCAACGGCTATACCGTCGGATTCCGACGGCTATTTGCTGTCGGAATAGCCCAGTGTTCTTGTAGTGATGTGTACTTTGGCACGTCGATGCACGTACTTGCACATGAGTAATTGGTATTAAAAAACATCTTTTGTAAGCTTTTTGGATCTTACAACCTCACATCGTGAATTTGAAGTGTACATAATCTTGTATCTTTTCATATGTATACATTCACAAATCAATCATTTGTCAAAACATCAATGAGACTAAGTTATTTTTGAAAATAATAACATAGGCAAAGAAAAAAGTAATTAATTGTTATATCAATACATTGGAAAATGCAATAAATATTAAAATTAGCACTTCGTGTGGTTTGGAACCTAAAAAACTTACATACCTCTCTTTTAAAATATAATCAACAACCATATTAATATATAAAGAATTTTCCTTGTCCATCATAGTGATCACACTTACCTTGAACTCTCTTCCTCGCAAATCGTCAATACTAGCTGAAATATAAAACTACTTGATGCTAGTTTCTATAGTTTTGTATTATTGGGTCTGTCCATTCTCATTACTCTAATTTTATTAAATTCATTACCGGTCCTTCCCCCTTCCATAAATGTTAAGATTAGCGGACACACACACACAAATACATTATCTGGTTCTAGAAAATTGAGGAATTTTGATGGTGGTAATTATCAGTGCCCGTCCCAAAAATATGAAAACATAAAATCAACAAGGTCGTTAAGGAAGTGAGTTTCTATTGTGAGGCACATAAGAGGTTGTTTCAAGGTAGCTAAAAATAAGAAGAAGCATACTAAGCATTAACTTAGCATAAATGTTCTGAACGCGAGTGTTGTATTTTACTCATTCTCAACCTCGACCATCTTTTCTCGCCCCTCTAATTCGCTATGGTTATCAATATTTTTTATGCAAACTAATATACAATTTACAAGTTGTGCATTGTAACTATCAAAACATAATAAAATTATTTAGTTTCCCATGTAGCCATTATCTTCCATATGTCAACTCATTTGCTATCTTCAGAAGATTGTCCATTCTTTCCATTAATAGTCTGAAGTTGACATGGTTTCAGATTTATGGATTGACACAATGGTATATAATCATGCCAGTGCTGCTTTTGCCACATTTCTGGACTGATACATGGTTTCAGATGTGTTTTTCTTGATATACGTTGACTTATAAATTGCCGCTTCATATTATACAAACTGCTGCTTCATATTGAGATATTGTGAACTGTAAGTTTATCATCCAAAATTATTAATGTAAGTATTAATATTTATTGCTATAATGAAAACTGCTGCTTCAAATTGAAAAAAGATAAGGTAGAAGATTTTATGGCTTTACTTTTTAAATTGATGATCCCAACTTCCTAGGTAATAGGAATATACTTTTAAAACATCTTATGTTCAACAATATCAACTGATGACTAATATTCAAATTCAAACCATTGCGACAAATTGGTTACTAAATTGTAAACTAATTTTCGGTACAAATTCCGGTTCAGTTATTCAAATTGTTCATATTCAAATCACAAATTTAAGAAATAAATATCATTTTTGAATTATTCAATAATTTGCTAAATTTATTAATATCAGACTATTAATTGCATGCATGTTGACCAGAAAATGGATGAATTGTCCAATCTTTTAAAATTGGAAAAAAATGAAAAATTCATTTGGATCAGTTTTGGTACATGTTAATTTTTTCTCCTATAATTTTTTTTAAAATTTGGGCTTCAGGTTAGGGTTTACATGCATACTATAGTATGTTAGCAGCAGATTCACAGATTTGACATCGTAGCACCTGCTGGTTATCACCATCAGCTTATACTTGATTCAGGTCGAGTTGATATGGCCATAGTTGCCGCTTCTTCTAGAAACCAAAATAATTTTCAGATCAAAGATTCAAGTCTAATTCTTAATAGTGCTAAATCCGGTAGAAGATGGTAATTTGATTATTTTGTGCTATGTATAAAAACTCCTGTAAATAGATTTTTTTATCACTGCTTTTATTTTTCTACATTTGGACACTAGTTTTCAAACATTGCTAACATGTACAGTTCTTTATGTATAATAGGAATGTAAGTGGAGATCTTATTATGTATAAAGAGGAATGCATTCTTTTCTTCTCTTTGTTTGGATTAGATTTTATTATATTCGTGATTTTATTAGATTAGTGTTTTAAGGTTGCACATTTGGTGCTTGAATATGGTCTCAGAGTTTCTCAGATGTACATCAGGAACCAGTGATGCCCATCACTGGATTTACGAGCTTTCCAGTAAAAAAAATAATCATCTTTCAACCTCAGACTCATTACATGAGGTTTTCTATGGATATGTACAATCCTAATGCTTACATATACAATCTTAATGATAATCAGTACATAAGGTTTAAGCAGAGAAAAATTAGTGTACCAAAATTGATGCTGTTTTGAAATGTTCCATAGCATTTCATAGAACAATGGAGCACTAAATTCTCAGATCGACAATGCAAGAAGCTAAAGAAAATGAGGGCGTTTTTAAGAGTTTAAAGGTAGCACAGAAGCATGAAGAAGCTGTCGAAGCCATCGAATCATCAATAGACAAGGAAAAAGTGGAACTATGTGCACGTTGCGCCCATGTGCATGTGCATAGGACTCGGGGCATTCTTTTGCATTTGGGTTGAATTTGATTCGCAATTTATTGTAATTGGGCTTTTGATTTAGATCATTTTGAACTTGTAATGGCTAGTCAGTGACGATCTGTAGTCGTAATGCTTATGTATATGATCAAAAACCTGATCGGTTAGGGAAGAAATTAACATGATGTGATTGCCTTTAACTGGGCTACTTTTAGCGAAGCCTCGACTTTAGAAAAAGCTTTGAATCTAAGTGGTTAAACGATAATAAAAATATCAAATTAAATTATTTCAAATAAAAAATTTCAATTAATCCAAGAAATTTTTTATGCAGCTACCGCAACAAGTTTTCAATATTTTTGGACAAAAATAATATCATAGAATTACTGACATTCCATTTCAAAGTTAATTGTGCTTTCCACTACAACCAGACTTCATAACCTCAAAAGTAACACAAACAAAATTTTCAAAAGTCCCATCAAACAATATTAAACATAAGCCTCCACTACAACCGGACTTCGCAAAAAACACACAGATAAAGCATAGAATAAAATCTTTAAGTAGTTAGATTTCTAAATCATATGGTATGCCCGTATCAGGCAGCCATTGATTGCTATCGATAAATTTGTCAACTGAAAATGGCTCCGCATCTTCTTTCTTGCACAAGAGCCTGTCTCCTGGCCACTTTACTGTTTCTTTCGGCCCACTCATGCAATCAATCGCTCCAGGACCATTTCTTTCAAAATCCATATACTAGGCCGTTTTTCTCCTCCCATCACAATCATGCCACCCTGCTGGATCGATTATCTAGTCAAAGTAAGTTCTCATTATGATTACTTGTGAAAAGTTGAACCAGGGCCTTCCAAGGTATGCAAAATCATGTTTGGGGTTGAACTCGGAAGTAGGTCCTATGTGACAATGATCAATAGGTATATCTGTACATACACGCCTATATGTATTAAAATGTTTTGTTATAATATTATGTTTACCGTCAAAAAGAAATGTGTATACCTGTGTTTTTAGTTTGATCTTGCCTCCCTTGCGCGTTGATGAACCCAGAACTATGCATGTAAATGTTGCAGTTTTGAATCACTATGGAGGAATCTCCAAAAATGAAGTCCATCGATCCATTTATATTATAATTCCTGAAAAATTGTTTTCCACTTTTGCCATAAACCGTGTCTTGATAACTGATTAAATCATAGTCATAGTACGCGTATCGATTGTTATCACTCTTGAGGCCTACTGCCTTCTCTTGACTTTTATCGAAAATGTTCTTAACTGTAATGTGTTTAGTTATAAATGCATCACCAAGCACCACTACATGACAAATACTACGTTAAATCTTGTGTTTAGGGACATATGATTAGGGGCAGTATAAAGTAAATGCCTCTAATTGTTATAAACTAGAGAAAAATGATTTTTAACCGTTATTAACATTTATCAAGGCATAATTAAAGGCCATTAACACATGATATATTTCATAACTAATATGATTTTGATTAAGGGCAAGATTCATCTCTCCTTTCTACGAGGTTCTAATAAATTCATGTCGCTTAGTTCATTTACATCCTTTTCAATTGAATATTTGTCTTTCCATCCTTTTTACATATCCTATAAATTTTTGAAACAAATAATCGTAAAATCAATCAAACCTGATAGTTTGTAACGTGAAATTGATCCTGCAATTTATGTTATCAGGTGAAAACTCATGCTTTGTTCACAGTCTATCCTATAAGAAGTGATGGGATAAATGGCTCTACAATAGAATGCTAGGTTTCTTTGTATTCATATTGAAAAAGGGAAGGACCTAAACCTATTTTATTTTTCAACCATGTTTTTCTAAACTGTAATGTAAATTATGAAACAAATAGTACATTTAGCATAATTCATACTTTTCTTGGACTTTTATTTTAGATGTTAAGTAAAATTATGGAGATTTCAAGTTATAACTATGAAATGAAATCCCCTATCATGGTATACCTCCACTAACAATGGTTTGTAAATTATCATAATTAAGCAATGGAACATCTTTTATTTTACATATTTGTTGACATGGTCAAAAAGATGCATACGGTATACGAAGATGAAGATCTCCAGCTCTCCTTTAGAAACTCCAAGTGTCTTCAACTAAACCTGAAACTACTCAGATTTGACTCGAGTATTAAAAATACCTAAATCATGCTTGATAAACCACTGTGAGATACTCGAAATTTAAATGCTAATATGAATCAATACCTTTGAAAAGAAGCGTATCTCATAAGACCATGCATACATAAATACAGATGGGATTTTATCTTATAGTAACCAAAATACTATATTGAGAAACACTTTGACATTATTATTAATGACATTCTTTTGAAAATACTTTTCACGTAATATATCAAAATAAAGTATCAGTATCTGGACTAAGTCTATGGTAATATATCCGAACTGGGTCAACAGAATACACAAGACTGAATATATGACCAAAGGGTAGCTGAAATGTTTGCAAAGCATTACAACTATTTTGAAAAAAAAAATCAAAATTGTAAAGCTCGTATTGGGATTGGATTTCCAACATTATAGGGAACTAGTGTCCTTTTCCTTCAATCCACGCATAGCAAACATAGTTCCCATGGCGCCTTAATCGTTTTTCTCAAGCAAGTCACTTAGAACTGCACTTGCTACTCTACCAATATCCAGTAGCTTTATCACTTTTCATAAGCTAGCTACTATATTCAAATAAATGGCTTGAGGATCCAAATTCCACCGGACTCCTCCACACACATAAAACTAATAGTTTAAAATATATACCTTACGGTCCACATAATTACCCGTATCATCTTCGAGATGTGAGGCTACGCTTATTTTAACAAAGCCACACTTTGCTTTTCACAAAGCCACGCTTTATTTTTCCACAAAGCACGTTCCACTTAGAATGCCACATTGGTATTTCTTCGATCACTATTGACTTCTATAAACATACAACCTATGAGATCGTATGTCTCAAAGAAGGAAGTTAAGCTAAGAGAAGTTGCCTTCTGCACCACTAAGCAGATGTACGTTTGTAAAATTCAACTTTATGATTGTAGAAATGCAATGTCAAACATTTGTCCATACAAGTTTGCTATGGGACTGAACGAAACCGAAGGCATTCCTCCTACTACAATTTGTAGCGAGTAGTCCTTGCAATCCGAAGATATCAAAACATGGTAGGACCACTGCTATAATAAATGCCTCTATGTTGGGAGCGACCCAGGGAATGTCAACAAGCAGTCCTTCCTCCATGAAGATCTCTAGTTTTCAACGATCATCATCTTCAACATGTCTTCACTTTCGAACATATACATTGGTTCGAAATGGTTTTCAGATAAGAGTTACCCAAATCCGATCCCGGTTCCTTCAAACCAATCATCAATTAAAAAAATGTTAAGTCTGTATATGATTATCAATCATCAATCACTTTAATTCATCTTTTTATTCATTCGTAGGTATCTCTTAGAGATATATTCATTGAATAATTTCTTTATCATTGTCAGAGTATATGGAATCATTAAGCCTCATTTACCAAAATCATTTGGTAAATTTAAACCATTTTAATCTTGGAATAATCCAAATCAATTCAACTTTTACTTAGGAAAATATTTTCAAATCATTTATTAATTCTTAATCAAAGATTTCTTATTTCCAAAACATAACTTTTAAATAGGTCAAAAACGATGTTATTTAAGACATAATTTACTACAAACCCTAAACAATTAATTCAAATATAGAAATTAAAATATTTCTGAATCTTTTATTTAAATCACTACAAAGATTTCTTAATTCAAAACTCAAAAACTTTGATTGAGTTAAAACCATGCTATCTTGGATGTTAACCCAAAATCAATAGATATTAAGTGCGCAGAATCTATAGAAATCATTTAATATACTCAATATCAATTCCTGTATTCAACCAATTAATATGGGCAGAATAATGGTGAAATCGCCTTTTAAATTCTACAGATAGCATGAGTTCCCTCTTCGGGCTTTAACATCGAGTACAAGAAGATTATCTCCACAAAATCCAAGTTATTTATATTAGAAAATTATATCATTATACATTGAAATTTTTTGATCCAAGTAAATAAAATATACTATTCCCTCTGTCGGGCTAGTCCGGATAGTCAGGGAGAGTAGGAAACTGGTTTTCCAAACTCAAGCCTAGGCACTGTCTCTTTGACACCCTTAAGGCGGTCAAGTTATTTGATTGACTCTAAATCATTAATCATTTAACCATTCCATAAATTTCTCAAATTACTTTTAAAATACTTTATCAGTCATTTGAAAATATTTATAAAAGATTTAGAAAAGAATGGTTACGTTTAAAACTGTATTTCGAAAGTTATAAAAAAGTGCTGCGGAAAAGTGTTACAGAAAGTGCTTTTTAAGCTATATTGATCAAAAAGACTTTCTATCACTTGGAAATTTGTTTCTATAACTCAAATAAATTTTAAATGATTTATAAGATTTATTCCATATTTTTAAACAATTTAAAAAAAATGTATCTAAAACATTTGTGATTTGGCCACTAAACTATAAAAGCACGATTTTCTTGAAAACTTTATTTGCTCATATTTCAAAATCTATTAAATTAAATCTCGATCATTTTCTTTTGTTTGAAAACTATAGTCATAAGAGTTAAGAAAATTCTTATTACAAAGAAATCCAACTCCGATTCCATCCTATAGAAGGATTTTACCTTTATGGCGCGAAATCTCGAACTACCATTATGCAACGCGTCTATTTTTGACTTCAAACTCAATATTTTTCAAAACTTCTCCAAATTTAACTTTATGTTTATAAAAATATTTATAAACCATGTTCAAACATTTAAACCAATATATTCCATATTAAATCTCTTTTTCACTTTTAAATATTATTTTTTAATATTTTAACTTACATAATATTGTACTATTGTAATATTATATTTGATTTCATAGATGATTATAAAATCATATTAAATTTCATTCTCACTTTTCGAAACATTCTCTAATATAGAAAGTTATTTATTATCTATCTTTCGACTATTCAATTTATATGTCCATATAAATTAAATATCATTCCTTTAACATTATAAAAATGTTATCTTTCCTTTTCTAAATGAAACCTTTTCATTTTTAAATCATTTCAAAGCATTCCTCTTTTATGATTTCAAAACATTTTGAAGCTTAAATTTCCACATATACCACCATTTATTCCTTCATGAATTAATTATAGATAGCACATTAACTACCATCATAAACTTCATATTATTAATTCATTATTCTTTGTCATTCATCCAAGTGAACATCCAATGTTAACAATCAAGTATACATCCATATAAACATCCAAATAAACATCCAATTCATGTATAATCATGTCAATAACTTTTATATACTTGTAAATAAAATCTTCACTTTCTTCTAACTTGCAAATCTTTTTTAATCGTAACCTAGAAAGGTAAGGGTTTCTCGAGACCTCACCTTAAATCAAACCAACTTCCTACCAACATTCATAGCATCACAACACTTCTCTAATACATTTCTACCATGCCCCAAACACTTCATTTCCCTTGCTCAAGTGCTCGACCAATCTTCCCTTGCTCCAAGACTCATAGCTTGCTCCTCCACCATATTCAAGTGCTCACGGCCTCACCCACGACCTTGGCTCTCAGCCGAAGACTCCTATATTCTTGCTTGCTCATGGCCTTGGCTTGTATAGGGTGGCCGTGGAGTGTTAGGGTGGAAAGGAGATGGTTTGGTTTGGTTTGGAGGAGTACAGATCTTGTATGTGTGTGTGTATATATTTTTATATTGTTCTTCATAATTTCTTTTCATAATATTTTTTTAAGATAGGAAGGCTATTAAAATAGCTTGAGGAAGGAGAAGAAAAAGTAGAAAATTTGTGAAGAAATGAGAGAAAGAGGGGTAGGAATCTACAGGCGCAAAATGAATTAAATAATATAACTTGTCATAATTATGTCTAGTCACATCACAAATCTTTTATAGTATATACATACATATATACATACATATATATATATATATAATTATGTTTAGTCACACCACTTTGTTATATATATAATTATTATGTCTAGTCACATCACTTTATATATATATAATTATTATATCTAGTCACATCACTTTCATATATAGATATATATATATATATAGTTTTATTATGTCTGGTCATCACTTTCTATATATATATATATAATTATTATGTCTGGTTATCACTTTCTTTTATATATATATATATATATATATATATAATTATTATGAGATAATTTATTTCTAAGTGTATTGTTATTTAGTTTATCAACTCTTATATATGTATATATAGTGCACAAAGACTAATAATGTTCTCGACAACCTTCTAGTGTCGAAAGCTTGAAATTTCGAAAAACGTTCTTCGGTCACATTTTCTGTTTTTCTATGAACAACTTAATTTGGTAAACAAATTTCACCATCATTGTTAATTAATTAAAATGATTTTATTTTCATTTTAAAACTTATATATTGAATATTTAAAATTAAATAAATATTCATTAAACAAAGCGCTGAAATTCCAGGTCATTACAAGGGTAGTGGAGCTATAATAGGAGGGTGCATGGCAAGAGTAATGGAGGTAGAAACAATCAAATGTGCTCCGTTTACTTGTAAGGCTCTAATGAAGAAATGTCCTCCCCAGACCTTTTTATTGGATTATTTTTTCCTTTTTGGTCTCAGACTTCCCTAGAAACGCTGAAGCAAGCTTAGACATCGTACCATTGAAAATCAAATATTAATGTAGTTGATTGAATTTGAAATTACATACCAAAAAATCACTAATAATAAATGATATACATACAACCAAATATATACCTATGGAGTAGAGGTATCAAAAACACGAAGGAAAGTAGAACGAGAAAAGGGATGATATATGCACAGAAAGTTATGCTTTTGCAGTACAGGTTCAATAAAGATAATTATACGCCGGCAAATATCGTTATCAAGCCTAAGTGCATTCTTCCTGCACACAAAAATAGTTCTCACTTAGTGCTAGCATACCCAAGGCGATCAACTAATAAAAAAATGCAAGTCAGTGCAGGAAAGAGGATTAAACAAGAGAAGTAAGAGGGAATGAAGGTAGCTTGAACACAGTAAAATTCGTCGTAGGAGCGTAGTAAAGTTTTTCGCAACCCGAGGTAAGTCTTTTATGAATGGAATATTGAAAAGGTTAATCTTAGTAGTTAGGCAGGGTCAAGTGTTCAACATGTAAGATATGGGTGCTGGTTAAGGGAAAATAGTAAATGGCAGCAAGTTGGATGAGGGACACTCCAACTATTGCTAACCACTTTGATAAGGAGATGAAGTGGAAAATAAAGACTACTTTTAATATGTTCTAAGGTCAAAGAAACAAACCCCTCTACGAGATTATGAATGTGCTCAAAAGGGGCGGAAGCCTACATTTATAGCCAATTATTCCAAAGCGATTCAAGATATTTGCAGCTTGACACTCTTTACAAATGGTTGAGACCAACTTAGTGCAAGAGGATGAACTCTAAACAAAAGTGCTAGAAAGGCCGTCAAAAGCCATAAGCAACAAAAAGAATGAACAAATAAAGTGGGTAGATGATTTTGAAATTCACAATGAAAAGATATATTCAAAATATTATCCAAAAAAAGTAGAAGACCCAAAGCCAATTCTTCAAGTAAATCAATTCAATTCAGTGATGTGTCGACAATACAATCATTCTATGTACAAATTGGTCAAATGAATTCATATAGGTATCAAATATTCCACTCTTGTAAAACATGTTTTACCCTGATGACTGCGACCGCATTTAAAAAATGGCGACTGTACTAGGGTTTCTTGCCCTAAAGTCACAATTCTTTCCAGGCTTCAACCTGCTTCCTCCAGATCGTCGAGTTTTCACTTGCCTTTACTTCTGCAGGCTACCACCTCTAAATTGCGAATCTTTCTCCAGTCTAGTCTGTGACTGGACGCCTTCAATTTTTGGAGTAAGTTGCTCTAGCCTCCATGATGGACGCTTGTGGATGAATTTCCCCCTCTTTCCCATAGTTGTCAGCCTCGGGCTGGCGTTGGCTCCTGCTTGCAGGCTGTTGTAGGATCCCAGAAGGTTGATTTGCAAAGTAATCCTGGTGTTGTACCCATCATCGTAGATGGTGCTGAATTGGTTGTTGATGGATGTCTTGAGGAGGATGGTCTAGTTTTGGGTGATGGCTCGGGGATCTCTTAGGTAAGTCCCGCCTCTTCTTCTTTTGATGAATTCAGTGCCTATTCTAATTCTGTTAGTGCGAGTCACAAGCCATCTTGCTCTTGGTCATCTTTGTTGAAGAATAAGCCTAACAATGCAGACTCTTTTATGCCTAAGCAATACGATGTCGATTTTGTCGACACACCTGTCCACCCCCCTCCCCTCTAAAGGAAATTATTGATGCTAGAATTTCATTTTGAAAAGACTATTTCGTTGGCTTCTTTTAGGACGAAGCTCCCTATTACTCAGTTGTCAAAAAAATGTACATAGTTTGTGGCATTTGCATGGTTCGGTTAACGTCAGATGTGAACTCCTTGTATTTTTTTAAATTCTCCTCCCCTCATGAGAAGCTCAAGTTTTAGAATCAGACCCTACCATTATTGAGAGAAAAGTTTTTATCATTAACCAACCGTCCCTTTCTACCTATCTTGTGCATGAATAAGTTTTATCTATTCCCATTTGGGAGCATTTCTCAAATATTCCTTTCATTTTTCAATTGGTAGAGGGGGTAAACTGGATTGCCAACCATACTGGACAACTGATTTGTTTTGACATTTCCACCAAGCATAGTCGGTTTCTTCATTATGCTAAGACTCTTATTGAGATTCCCCCCAATAGGTAGCTTTCATTCTAAATACCTATCTCTTTGGCCAAGAGGAGGGTCATTCACATCGATGTCTCTTACCAATGGAAGTCGCTTATTGGTGTATATATATACCATTCCATTAACCATGAAATTCCCAATTGTCCTCACTCAGACATACCTAAGAACCCCTAGCCAAAGCCCCCGAGGATGCGTTGGCGGGTCAAAGCTTCCCACCCTCATAGCCTCCTACCTGTCCTTTAACCCCCATCACTTTGGTCTCTCCTGTGTTGGTTGACCCATCACCGCCGTCCGTTGCTCATCCTTCTACTCTATCTGCTCCTACCTACAACACAGCTCCACCTCCAGATCTGACTGCCCTCTTTTCATTGACACCCTGATCGCATCTCCTAAGAAGCCATTTTTTCTTGCCCTGATAGACGACGCTCATAGTGCTGAGCTAATTGCTCAGGAAATTCAAGCCAAACTTTCAGAAGTCACTCCTTTAGTTTTCCGTGGGGAGGCTGGGACATGGCTTCATAGGGATACTAGCCTTTGCCACCACTTTATATGTAAGGTGTTTCCAAAATGGATTTATGTTGATGAAAAAGATGAGAGGAAGCTTTTCAATAGGCTTTTAAATGGCGAGTTAATCCTTTGCAATGATGGTTAGTTCGGCACTAATAACATTTGATTTTATCTGTTAAGGACTAGAATCTTAAATTTATTTTTGTTGAATTTATGCGATTCAAATATTTCCAAAGAAGATAAGAAAATAATTAATTGATTCAGTCAATCAATTAATTAGGCTGTATATGGAAAGATAAAGAGGAAAGATATGCATGGTATCTTTTAGAGAATGGAAACTAATTAATTTATAATCAATCAATTAGTCAAATTTATTATAAGAAGATAGAGAAGTTTATACATGGAGATTAATTTAAGCAATAGAAATTTATGGAAACATATATTTTTTGTCATTTATGTGCATTGGAATCAAATCAAGTAACCAAGAAAGATTGTCACATAATCTGGAAGTTAATTTTCTTCATCTCCAAGCATCCTTCATTTTCATGCCTATTTAAATGAAAGAAGTTCTTCTTCATATGTGTGTGAGCGTGTGAGAGAGGATCCACCATTATCCTCTTATTTAGTAAACCCTAATTTCTACAGTCAATCAATTAGGAGTTTTGAGCATAAGCAAGTCTTTGGATAAATTGATTATTCAATTTGTAATTGTAGGTTTGTCTCTCCACTACTGCCTATAATTTTGTAATCTTTCTTTTGTATTTTCTTTCTTCAGTGAAATAAAGAATAGTTGTTGGGTCCGTGGACGTAGGCAATCTAGCTGAAGCACGTTAAATCTCTGTGTTCTCCTTTCTTCTGTATTTTTTTTGTTTGGTGATTATTTTTCATTAAATTTGTGGTTGGTAATAAATCAATAAGCTAGATCCTTCTTTTGATTGTTTCCGCGCATTAGCATTCCGCCGCGTTTTTGGAATTTGTGCGAATCAGTTGAATTTCCGCACAACAATCTTCTCATCCCACAATCCTAGAGGCAGGCCTGATATTTTATTTGGTATCGTCGTTGCACCAATATTTAGCTCCTAATGTTATTTCTTGGATGTCATGCTTCGCTGAGTTTGTTTTTTATATTTGTAGTACATTATTTGTTTTTTATTATTCTGCCAGGCATGTTGGCTTTTTGTATTTTTCTCATTTTGATATCGAACCAGGTATATTGGCTCTGTGATTGCATGTTGCGTGGCCCTTTGAGTCTTGGACTTTTATATCTTTACACATACATACGCATATAGTACGGATGTACGATCCTTGGACCATACATTCTTTATATATAAAAAAATTCATATAGGTATTTAATCAAGCAACTCAAGGACATGCACGATCGTGCGTGCGCGCGCGCACGCACACACACATACATATATATAATCACTCCAATTAAGTAAACAATCATGGAAATATATACCACAATGATACTGTAAAAGTAAAGACTTAGACAAAATAAACGAGAAAAAGATTTAATTAAACACGAACGAACAAAGGGAAATATGGGATTCACTTACAAGTAATGGCGATTTATAGCAAGAAAACAAAGATGAAAACTAAGGAAGATGTTATAGTATAAACCATGGATTAGGTAAAGGAGTAAAGAAAGGAGTTAGAAATATATAAGTTTCCAAAGAAGATTTTAACCGTGAAATTCATATTGCATAAAACTCCACTACAACAAAAACACCTTTTTACAACTGCCAAAAACAGTTGTAATAGATTAAATACAACGGACAGTCGTTAGTCGTTATATCCGGAGTTGTAATAGGTCCATAATTTTGTACAACAGTTTTCGACAGTTATGAAAAAGTCTTCTACAACTGCATTTGGCAATTGTAAAAGGATTTTTGCAACCGTGGTACAGTTGTAAAAGACTTCTTTATAACTGCAATTGGCAGTTGTAGTAAAAGAAATACAACTGATGATGCTCCTGTCTAGACCCATAACAATAGTGCCTTATTCTTGATGCCCTGAAACCATCCTGCACTGGTCCTCGCTCTGCAGCAATATCCACACCCTGACAAGTTTGAAGCTGATGCTCAGCCTGTTTATGAAGTAAATAATTTAGTTAGAATGACTTGCAAGTTACTAATAAAGCTCTTGGTATTCTTAGATCATTATAAAAACTTTTGCTAGAAGAAGTTCGCTGAACTTATTTTTGCTACAATAAGTTTTACTAGAGTTACTTTGGTAACCAATTCTTGGAACTGAAAGTGAAGAAACAATGACTGATAAGCAACAAATTTACCTAAAAGCTATTCAATGCCTTGGTTTGATATTCAATTCACTTTGTATTTTATCCCTAAACAACAAAAATCTTCATGAAATATTAATTCCACTTATACATGATACCAAATTTTGAGAATAAAATACAAACATGTTATTTAGCACATGCCAGTATTGATATATTGTACAGAGCACTAAGGAGAAGCATCACAATGCTTTAATATCAAATGGCGGCATAGTCTGCTATGTTAGCGATCCGTAAAATAAATATTTGAAGACACATATTAATATATGAAACATGCAGAAGGAAAATAATTCTCACCCATGGATCTAGTGGCCATTTCTTCAAATTGTCTTCGTTGATCAAAATTTGTACCAGTTAACTATGCAAGTTATGAAAAAAAAATCATTATGAGTATCAAAGCCTGCCATTTAAATTATTGCTGTAAAACTACATCATTGCAATGCTTATACTGATGTATATAGCTGCATATACATAAATTTTACATGAATTATGGGGATATTATGTCTTAATCTTCAATTACATTAACTAGATTTCACCTAGCAATAGGAGTAAAGCTAATGTTTTTAATGGCATTAAGCAGATCTAAGTTGGTTTTTCAGTATTGAAAGGATTGAAAGGAAGTTGCTAAGGTAAATGTCAACATTATGTTAATTTGTTCAAACTAATCTGAACTTTGCCATGCTATGATATTTTAATTTTAGGTTTCAATTCATCTATCACAAAACTACATGAATGAAAGATTAAACCTGTCACAGACTTTGAAAACAAGGCACAGGATTAAAAAAGAAACATAATGTAGGTACGTGACAAGCGAATGGAACCTCACTACTGACAAAACTACATGGTACATTGGATAAACGAAACAAGGTACAGGATTACACACACTAACAAATGAAAATAGTGATACATCAAAGTCGATTCAGCAAAAAGGCAAGTAAGACAACACAACACAATAAAATAAATCACATTTCCCCTTATAGATGGTTGAAGCTGGCATACATAAGGGATAACACGCACAGTTGTATATACATATACGCTACCCATTATCTTTAACAACACGCACATTTACATACATACATATATGTATGTATATTCACAGGTAAACACACACCTTTACACGCTACTATATGAACTGAACCTCACTGCCACAAAGCTAAACCATCTAACATCAATAAATATTTGTAGCAGCTAGTATAAGAAATAGAATATGCCACCATATATACATAATACCCACGCACATAGTAAAATGATGCCTGAAACAAGAATATATTCACGCAAGAACACCCAACAGTTTCACACTCAAACACAGGCAAGGAAATTGGGTTTAATATAGCTAAAATAATTAAATTAAAACCACAAAAATCAAAATGCTGCACAACAAATACTCAGATATTAGACAAAGTAATGACATGGAAGGATAGGAACCTACCCTATTAAACATAATCCTGTCACCCACGTGACAAAACTACACGAATTAAGATTAAACTTTGGAAAACAAGCTAGAAAAATGTACCAAAACAAATTAAAAAAAGGAACGGCCTTTGCTTCATATCAATTTATCATATCATCAAAATCAATACAAACCATTGAACAAACAAGGAACGACCAGACCTTCTCGAGATCTCACCAACTGCTCACAGCAGTAAGAAGACGCGAAAGAGGTACGTGACAAGCGATTTAGATTGAAGCCGATGGGGGTCACATGCGACAGGCAGTGGAATCGAAAGGCAGGCAAATGCATATCAAATTGTGAATCGACTCCATCATCATAAGCATTGCGAAAATCGGTGGATTCATATTTCGACAGTAGGTGGCTAAAGTTTGTTGAGGCGCAATTTTTTTTGAAGGGAGGAAGAATTTGGGATCGATTTTAATTTAGGGAAGCATATGGAAGCATGCCTGCGTGAGGAAGCGGAAATATATGAATATAAGGCGTGAATTATTTTGGAGCCAATTTTTCATTATTCCCGCCTAAATTTCGTGCTTTTGCACTAACATTTCGTGGCTTACCGTCAATATTTCATACGTTATAGCCAAAATTTCGCCAAAATTTATAAAAAGCAATTATTATAAATTAGAATTAATAAGCAAAAATTTATATTAAACATGATATAAATTTCTTGAAAATTAATTTTTATTAAAATATTAAGTATTATTTGTTAATTATTACTAATTATTACTTATTACTTCTTATTTATAGTATAATATTAATTATTAAAAGTTAATTGTTATGTATACGTTACCAATTATTAATTATTAAATATTTAATAATAATTATTAAAAACTAATTACTGCTTATTAATTATAAGTATTAATTCTTTAATAGTAAATATTAACTATTACTTATTACTAATTTGCAAGGTTATTATTAAATATTAATTTTTAATCATTCTTAAATATTAATATTATTCATAATTCATTGTTACATATTATTTATAAAATATTAGTTATTATTAATATATAATAGACCTTTATTACGACGGATAAAAAAAGTTATTGAAAATAATTTTATACAACTTTCTGATAAAAACGTAACAATAATTAATTATTAATTATCAAAAATTAATTACTAAATATTTAATATTACTTCTTAATTGTCAATATTAATTATTATTTCTTAATTATTAATTATCAGAAATTAATTCATTTTTATTAATTATTGATTATTTAATGATAATTATTATTGATTACTTACTATATTAATTATCAATTGTACTTCTTAATTATTAATAATTGATTTTAATTATTAATTATTAAAAATTAATCTTATTTATCAATTATCAATTATTTAATTATTATTATTATTATTTATTTATATATTAATTATTAATTGTTGAATAGTAATTATTAATATAATTATTTCATATTTCAAATTAATTATTATTATTTAATGGTGATTAATATTTATTATTAATTTTTTATTAATTATTTAATTATTAATTAATTATTGAGTATTAATATTAATTACACTTACCAATTAACTATTACAATAGAAAAACGAAAAAGGTTGTAATAGGCATCTATTACAACTGCCAAAAAAGAAGAGTTGTTAAAAATAGGCATCTATTATAACTGATAAAAAAGTTGTAATAGGCATCTACTACAAGCGACAAAAAAGAATAGTTGTTAAAAATAGACATCTATTACAACTGGCAAAAAGAAAGGTTGTAGTATGCATCTATTACAACTAGCAAAACAAAAGAGTTGTTGAAAATATGTTTATTACAAATTTTTGTGAAAAAAAGTTGTAAAAAACCTTTATTACAACTGGCATTTTGCGATAGTTGTAAAATTGCAGTTGTGATAGAGTGTTTTTGTTGTAGTGCTTAATAATCATTGGATGTGAACGATGATAAAGAAAATCCATAAAAAGCAAAGTGTATTTCTTGGAATAAGAAGGGAGGTTTGCCTATCCCTTTTTCCTATTTGAATTCTTTTAAAAATTGACCTTTTACTTGTGGTCTAGTTGAATCTACATTACATGGATGCAAATATACCTGGAGACGGAGGGGAACTGCAACGAACATAGACGAAATATTTGTTAACTTTGAATTTATGTCCATGTTCTTGCAACTTAGCACCATCGCCTTGCCTTTTTCTATAAGTGACCACACCCCTATTTTGGTCTCTTTTAGCACTACTAAATCATCAACGGAAAAGAGTTCCTTTCGCTATATGAACAATTGGTGCTACTTTGAAGGGTATGCGCACTGTATAGAAAAAGGATTGTCTGCTACTACATGGGGTTCCCCTTCATATGTTCTGATACATAAATTGAAGATAGTGAAATCTGAACTGAAAGCATGGCACAGATCAAGAGCAACTGGTAACAATATTACTACACTACAAAAGGGGTTTGACTCCATTTTTCATCAACCTGACCAAACACCAGATAATATTTTGCTTTATGATGATCAGGGCCGGCCCCAGGGCAAGGCGACCAAGACGGTCGCCTAGGGCAACACGGCAGAGGAGGGCAACATTTTCAGTATCCGTGTTTACAAATTGTCTGGTTGATATAAGTAAAAGGGAATAAGTTTTAATAAGATTGTTTGGTCCAGTGGTTTGTTTGCTTCCTTCCTAATTGAATAGCCTGAGTTCAAGCATGTCTTATTGCAATTTTAATTTTTTTACTCCTCTTCCATTCTCTCTTTGCCTAGGGCAACGGAAGGTGTAGGGCCGGCTTTGATGATGATATGCATTATATGGGCCAGCAACTTAATGATCAACTGTGCAAACAGTATGAGTTGCTGAAACAGCAAAGTAAAGTATGGTGGCTACAAAAATGGGACTGAAATACCAAGTATTTTTATGCTAAAATGTCTATGAGAAGGCATAAAGATAAAATATATGCCTTAATGGGTTTGCAAGGGAACTATATTTATGACAACAATAATATTCGAGATGAAGCCATTGCATATTATCAGCTTTTATTTAATGGTGACACACAACCACTGTTTATCCATCTATTTCACCATGAATGCAAATTAATGACTTGAGGTTTGAATACTTATCTGCCCCAGTCACTTTGGCGGAAATTAAAGCGGTTATTTTCTTTATTGATGACTATAAAAGTCCGGGACCTAATGGATTCTCAGCTAAATTTTATAAACTGCATTGGGTTTCCCTGCATGAAGATATTCACAACTCAGTGTTAGATATTTTTCAAATGAAAAAAATGCCGCATGGAGTAAAAATATATAGTTACATTGGTTCCCAAAAAAGATAAACCCCCATCTATTTCAGAATATAGACCTATTTCTTGTGCAAATGTTTTTTATAAAATAATGTCTAAGATTCTTTGCAGTGGAATTAAACGGTTTTTGTCGGTGTTGATTGCAGAAAATCAATCGTTATTTATTGCCGGTATAAACATTGGTGAGAACATGTTACTTTCTGTAGAGTTGTACACATTTGTTTTAGTGTTTTTTTTTTATGTTTCTTGGGTTTTAGTCTTTAATGGGCTTTGGCCTATATTTGAATGGCTTCGGCCTGTTTTGAGATTTATATGTAAAACTGTTTCGTGCTTGTAAAAAGGGATTCGGTAATAAAAAATAAAGTGTTTTTTTTTCAGATCTGTTTCTCATCATGGTATCGGAGCAGGCGATTCTGCTGGCGATGGTGAATCTGCTGGCGTTTCTTCTTCAAATCTTCTCGTAATCTTCTTCCTCGCAACCCTAGATCCTCTTTCAACTCTAGAATCAGCTCTACTCAACTGAAATGGCGAATTCGAACTCAGATTCAACTGGAACAGAAGCTAATTTTCAGTCGAATCAGGGAGTGAATTTTAATGATCCTTATTTTCTCTCAAATTCGGATCATCCAGGTATGCAACTTGGAAACAATACTTTAACTGGATCGAATTATATCAATTGGGCAAGAACTGTTAAGATGGCTTTAATTGCAAGAAATAAACTCCAATTTGTTGATGGAACCTTACCTTTACCATCTATTAATTCACCTAATTATCAAAAATGGATTAGGAACGATTATATGATAATGTCTTGGATTCTTAATTCGATGGATAAGGTTTTATCTGAGAGTTTTATGTTTGTTGACTCTTCTGCACAATTATGGAAGGAATTGGCAGAGAGATTTGGTCAAACGACAGCACCAAGAATTTTTGAGTTACATCAGAGTTTAACCTCTACTCGTCAAAATGATCTTACTATTGCTGAGTATTATTCTCGTCTTAAAGGGGTGTGGGATCAACTACAGATGCTTGAAGGGTTTCCTGATTGTAGTTGTGGAGTTTTAAGAAACTGTTCTTGTGGAATTTTAAAGAAAATTCTTGAAAATGATCAGAGAAACAAATTAATGCAGCTTCTTTCTGGACTCACAAGGGATTATGATCAGGTTAAAACAAACATTTTAAGCTCAGATCCACTTCCTACAGTTCACAAAGCTTATTATATCTTGCAACAAGTGGAGCATCAGAATAAACTGGGTGATAAGAGCAATGAAAAACCAGAAATGAATGCTTTTAATGCTGTTAAGAATTTGCCTAAGCAAAATGTTCAAGGAACTTTTAGAGAAAGTAAGAAACAAAAGAGTGAGTATTTTTGTGATCTATGTAAAAAGAAAGGGCATTCAACTGAAAAATGCTTCAAAGTCATTGGGTATCCTGACTGGTGGATTAAAGATGGTACTGGAAGAGGAAAAGTGGTTCAGAAAAATGTTAACATGAGTAATACTTCTGCAAATCAAGGAATTCTTGGAAGCAAGCCAAATCCTGCTGAAGCTTCATCTGCAGCTATGAATTCTGCAATTTCTCAAAATGGACAATTTGATCCAGTCTTGGTTACAAATTTCTACAATGAGGTGATGAAGATGATGCAAAACTCCAATTCTTCTAACAGTGTTGAAGATAATCCTTTGGCAGCTTGCATTAATCATGCAGGTAATAGTTATTCAACTATTATTCACGACAGTCTTCAACAAAAATCATGGATAGTTGATAGTGGTGCTTCTGATCATATGACATCTGATTTAACACTTTTTGCTTCAATAAAAAAAGTAGAAAAACCTATACAAGTATCTTTGCCTGATGGTTCTAGAATTCATGTTACTCATAGTGGAACTGTGAATTTAAATTCAAATTTGCAACTACACAATGTTTTATACATTCCTACTTTTAAAAATAATCTTTTATCTGTAGGAAAATTTCTTGATCAAAATAATATAGTTGCAAATTTTACTAAATCTTCTTGTGTTTTCCAGGACCTTGACTCAAAACATCTACAAGCTGTTGGATCAAGAGTTTTTGGTCTTTACAGAATTTCTTTTCCATCTATGTTCAATAATTCCTCTGTATCTTCTTCTTTGTTTCTTAATAATTGTTCTCTTGCTTCTATTAACAACACTATAACTTCTTGTAATAAGCCTGGCATAGAAATTTTACATGCTAGGCTAGGGCATCCTTCTTTTAGCAAGATGAAACATTTTCAAAAATTTGTATCAGGCAAAGTACTTAATATAGATTTTACTTGTGAAGCATGTGTGTTAGGAAAACATCATAAACTCCCATTTCATCAGTCTGATTTTTATGCTGAAAATCCTTTTGATCTTGTTCATGTTGATTTGTGGGGTAAATATCATAGACCAGCTCTTTGTGGAGAGACTTATTTTTTAACAATTTTGGATGATCATACAAGAAATACTTGGACATATTTGTTACATTCAAAAGTTCAGGTTGTTTCTACAATTGCTGTTTTTATTGAATATGTGCTTACTCAGTTTAACAAGAAAATTAAGGTTTTTAGATCAGATAATGGGACTGAGATTATTCAAGCATCCTGCTCTCAATTATTTGCTTCCAAAGGCATTGTTCATCAAAAGTCTATACCAGGCAATCCTCAGCAGAATGGAAGGGTAGAAAGAAAACACAGGCATTTGCTTGAGACTGCAAGGACAATCAGAATTCATTCAGGTTTGCCTTATAAATTTTGGGGAGAATGTCTTCTGGTTGCCACTTCTCTTATAAACATTATGCCAAGTTCTATTTTACACTGGAAAACACCATATGAATTATTGATGCATAAACCTCCTGATTATCATTTTCTGAGAGTTATTGGGTGTTTATGTTTTTCATTTCAAAAGTTGCATGACAAGTTTGCAGAGAGAGCTAAGAGGTGTGTTTTAATTGGTTATCCTCATGGACAAAAGGGGTATAAGCTCTATGATTTGGATACTCACAAAGTTGTGTTTAGTAGAGATGTTCATTTTGTAGAAAATGTGTATCCTTTCAAGACAACATCAGCAATTCTTCCAGTTCAGACTCAAACACAGCAAGATATAATGCTTGTTAATCCAGCTTTAGACCAAAGTATTCCTTCAAATATTTGTCATGAACCCTCTCAACAACCTGCATCTCCTTCACATACACTATCAACTCCTATTGCACAGTCTTCTCCAGATAATGATTCTTCAAATTCAGATCATGTTTCTACTTCTCATATTGTACCATTAAGAACATCTTCCAGAATTTCTCAGTTGCCAAAGAAATATATTGATTTTGTTGTGGGAAAGTTGCCTTCAAAACAAGTTAATAATTCAGAGATAGAAAATATTTTTTCTTCAAATATTTTCTTTGATCCTTTACCTGTTCAGCTTGATTCAGATGATTTGCATAGCATTTCAAATGTTCTTTCTTCATTTGAACCATCCTCTTATAAACAAGCAAAAAGTATTCCTGAATGGGTTGAAGCAATGAACAGAGAACTAGAAGCTTTAGAGAAAAATGATACATGGGATTTAGTTACTCTTCCTCCTGGTAAGAAACCCATAGCCTCTAAATGGGTTTTTAAAACAAAATTCAAAGCTGATGGTCAAATAGATAAATGTAAAGCTAGAGTGGTTGCAAGGGGAGACAAGCAAATTTCTGGAAAAGACTACAAGCATACATTCAGCCCAGTTGCAAAATTCACTACAGTAAGAGTGGTAATGGCTTTAGCTGCTGCAAAGGATTGGGATATTCAACAATTGGATATAAATAATGCTTTTTTACATGGATATCTTCAAGAAGAAGTGTATATGACACCTCCTGCTGGATATGTTAGAGCTGCTTCAGATCAAGTTTGCAAGTTAAAAAAGTCTATTTATGGACTGAAACAAGCTTCTAGATGCTGGAATCAGGAACTAAGTAAGTTTTTAATCAATTTTGGTTTTGTTCAATCCAAGCAAGACTATTCTATGTTTACTCTGATGAAAGATAGTCTTTTTACTGTTTTAGTAGCTTATGTTGATGATTTACTTCTTACTGGAAATGATCCTTCCATAATTTCTGAATTGAAGAATCTTTTACATAAAGCATTTACCATTAAGGATTTGGGAAGGATTAAATATTTTTTGGGAATTGAAGTGTCAAGGTCAGCTTTAGGAATTTTTCTAAATCAAAGAAAATACATTATGGATTTGTTAAGGGATCATCATATGGAAGAATGTAAAACTGTTTCTTTTCCTATGGCAAAGGGTTTGAAATTGAGTTCTTGTGAAGGTGATATTTTATCAGATCCAGAAATATATAGAAGAATAATTGGAAAATTACTTTATTTGAATTTAACAAGACCTGATATATCATATTCAGTGCAGCAGCTAAGCCAGTTTCTTCAAACACCTAGGATTCCTCATCTTGATGCAGCATTTCATGTTCTAAAATATCTCAAAGGTACTATAAATATGGGTTTATGTTTTCCTTCTAAAACTGATTCAGTTTTGAATGCTTATTGTGATGCTGATTGGGGCATGTGTGATGATACTGGAAGGTCTTTATCTGGTTATTGTGTTTTCTTTGGTAATGCTTTGATTTCTTGGAAAACAAAGAAGCAGAAAGTGGTTTCTAAAAGCAGCACTGAAGCTGAGTATAGGTGTATGAGTTACACTACTGGAGAGCTAGTTTGGATTGAGAGATTATTAGCAGATTTGGGTATTGAAGTTCCCACACCCATTACATTACACTGTGACAATTTGTCTGCTATGTATATTGCACAGGACCCTTGTTTCCATGAGAAGACAAAGCACTTGAGGACCAAGCATCAAAAGTTGGATGTGCATTTTGTTAGAGAGAAGGTGCAGTCAGGTTTCATTGCAACCAAGTATGTAAAATCTGTTTTGCAAATTGCTGATATTATGACTAAACCTTTAGCTGGTGATCAACATAGAAGCTTGGTTTGTAAACTTGGTATGGTTTCTCAGTTTTTGTTTCAAGATTGTCCTTTGAATGGGGTCAATCTTGAGGGGGGAGTGTAGAGTTGTACACATTTGTTTTAGTGTTTTTTTTTTATGTTTCTTGGGTTTTAGTCTTTAATGGGCTTTGGCCTATATTTGAATGGCTTCGGCCTGTTTTGAGATTTATATGTAAAACTGTTTCGTGCTTGTAAAAAGGGATTCGGTAATAAAAAATAAAGTGTTTTTTTTTCAGATCTGTTTCTCATCACTTTCTTATGAACAGATTCATGATTTTACAAAACGGGGTAGACCAAAAATGCGCATAAAAATTAACTTGCAAATCAATCTTATGACATGGTGAATCATATTTTCGTTTGTCATATGCTTATGTCTTTTGGTTTCCCTACATCTATTATACAGTTGATTTATGAGTGTATTTGAACCCCTACTTTTTCCATAATGATTGATGGACGACCACATGGTTTTTTCCTTCAAATAGAGGACTACGGTAGGGTGACCCGTTATAACCATATTTGTTTTGCATTGCTATGGAATATTTCACACTTCTTATGGAAATGCGTATGACTGAAAAACAATTACTGCCTATTTCTAATATTCAACCTACTATAACACACTTGTTGTACACAGATGATGTTATGATTTTCCTAGCTGCTACTATAAATAATGCTACCTATATGGATTATATTTTTTCTGTTATGGAGGACACTGTTGGCCTACGTATTAACCAAACCAAGTCGCAAGTTTTCTTCAGTACAGGTGCAGTAAATAAAACTGAAGTTTCTACTATTCTAAATATTCCAAAGAACAGTTTACCTGTCAAATATATCGGTGTTCCACTTACATTAGAGAATATCCATGCTTCTCATTGTGCTCCCTGCTGTAGAAAATTAGTCCGATATTAGATGGTTGGGACAGTAAGTTGCTAACAACAACTGGCCAAGTAGAACTTATTCACAGTACTATTACTCCTACTGTCATGTATTGGCTTTTAGTTTATCATTTACTAGCTTCAATTTTGAAGAAAATCGATAAGCTACGCGCAGAATTTTTCTAGGAAGGGAAAATGCACAAGATATCATGGGATACCTTATGCAAGCCCAAATCCAAAGGGGTCATTGACCTCAGAAAATTCACTGATCTCACTGGTACTGCTAGAATTAAACTACTATGTAATTTGTTAACAACTAATTGCCTCTGGTCAAGATGGATAAGATCAAAATATTTATCGAATTCAAATTTTTGGGTGATGGCAGTAAGCAACAATTTTTCAGATGCTTTAAAATCAATTTTAAGGCAACGCAATGTAGCTGTTAAGATTATGAATCGAGTAATTGTCAACGGTGAGCATACAGATTTATGGTTTGATCTGTGGATCAATCACAAATCTTAGTTGATCTTATTGGCTGGAATAGGGTTTCCCTAAGCAATTCAGTTAACAATAAGGCGAGCCTTATTATACGGGATAGACAACTGCAACCACGGTCTTTGTCAGAAACTGGGGAAGTTTCTTCCGAGATTTTGCAAGTTAAACTAAGTCGAGATGACTTCTCTGATTACTGGACTATTACCAATCAATGAATTTTTTTTTGGCATCCGTGTGGAACGAAATTTGACTACAGGCAGAAAAGGATGATAACTACTTATTGTGTTTTGGCCTACATACAACATTTGCCTACCGCTGATAGACAGGTGAATTGGGGAATGAATGTTAAAACGCAATGTTTACTTTGTAACAATCATAATGAAACTCATGCTCATTTATTTATGCAATGTAACTACAATACTTATCTATGGGACAAATTGTTCCGTAAGTTGGATCTCCAATAAGACACTACAGCGATCTTGAGCCAGCGTCTCTCGACTGTAAAGTGGATCTTTCCACTCAAATCGGCTTCTCAGCAGCTGGCATATGTGGTGACGTTCATGTTGATTTACCACATATGGTCAGGGAGAGTTCGCCGCCGTTTTGAAAACAAATTATGTTTGGAGGATAAAAGGATAAAGCTCCTCGAGATCGATGTTCGATTGTAGTTTGTAAACCAATTTCAACAGCGACATCTAACATCGGTGGAAAGAGATAGAAAACTGAAATGGGTTATAAAATTGGGGGATTCTGGATAACTTCCTGTTTCACTGTAAAAGATATTTCGATGGTTTTTGTTTTCTTCGTATTCGGCTGGGCTGGATTGAACGTAGACAGATGGAGCATTTTAATTCTCAACCCAAGATGGATCCGTATTTTATTTTATTTTTTGTTCTATTGCTTTCTTGTATTGTATTTTCCAATTATAATAGAGTTGTCCTGTAATAGTGGATGTCGTGCTATTTTTCCTTACCGCAGTGGTAAGATTTTTTAAGAAGGCGAATCCTACTGTTGCATGGTTCTATTTGCTTCTTAATAAAGAATCTTTATTTTCAAAAAAAAAAATTGGAATATGAACCGATGTATCTAACAACAATCGAGAAAAGTTATCAATGATAACAAGACACACGTAAGAAGCATTAATTGCGAAAATAATTCATTTGACTATTTTAAAAACAAGATGTGAGACGTCAACTCCACCTAATATGCATCAGCATAGACCTGCGGGGCAAGTATATCAGTCGTTTTAATCATATTACAGGTCTAGCGTAGGTTTTCGTGGATACGAAGTCAGTAAGCTCTATATAATAAGGTGGAGATAAAATAGGCTCCATAAACATTAGAAAGAGACTGCGAATGCCCCCAAAATACAACATGCATAGCCCAACAAAAATCGTTGATGAAACTACAAAATCTACAATTTATGTACGACAACCGACGAAGATAAAACCTTAAGACCGTGCCGCCATTGTTGTGAGATGTCGCACAGCCAATCTAAAGCAACAGCAAGTCAAATCACTTAGTAGTCGCTTTTTTATAGAGCATCACGATCGTTGACTTCGCACGTAACCAACCAACGCAAAGAAAACGCATAGCATAAAACCAACTTGGCTCAACAAAGGAAAAATAGCTAATCAAAATTGTGCCGTCAAAGGCCAAGAAAATTGCGTCGTCACAGCTAATTCGATCGGTGCCTCCATAGCAAATGCAATAACAAGTCACAATGTCTAGCATTCGAGCCTTCACAAACCAACATAAAGCAAACTCACAGTGAGAAGCTAACATTACTCGATAAACTCTATCACAATAGCTGAATAAGCTGCACCGTTGGAATAAGAGGAGGAAAAAATGAATTACAATCACAACTAACTCCAACCGTGCGGCCATATAAAATTATACTGCAATTATATAAATTGTAATGTGCTGCCATGCTAGCATCGAACTATTCCACAACCTAGTAAAACTACATCACCAAATGTGAAATATGTCGTCAAAGTTGAAATAAGCCATGCTACCATGTCCAAAAAAATTAGTTAGAATAACATTTGTTAACCACATTTCTGTAAAGCTATGCACAAAACTTAACAAATTCTAAAGTGGGTATCGAAATTCATCTCAAATGTCTACATACAACACTAATACTAGCCATACAAAGAACATCTTATAGCCACACTCTTGAGTACAACACTTCAAAAATTCAAAATTCCCTCTTATAGCTAAATAGTCCCACCGAAAGCCAAATTCCCCTCATAAAGCTAATTTTTCGAACCTAAAGTACCACGTCGTCATCAATGCACTTTTAACCAATCAAAGGGATAAAGGATGCGTGATAAGATATAAAGGCATAGGAAGGATGCATGGATATGATATTACCAATAAATGATGTCGTCTCTGTTACAAAATGAAAGACACTATAAGAGAAAAAGAAATGGCATTTTACTACCTCTAAATTTTATGAGGTAAAAAGTTGTACTCACTACCATTAGAACCTAAAAGCTTTGTTATTATTTTTTATGTAAGTATTGTGTGCGGCTTATATATCTTAATTAATCAAAAGGTAATTTTATCATTATAATTAATATGAGTGCATATTTAATTTTTTATATTTCATAATTCGGTAATCAAACTAACAAATATCATTTAATTATATTTATCTAGTTATTTTAAATATATGATTGCATCCGTTCTCTCCTACTCCCCCAATTTCAGCAATCCCATCTTCTTCTACCTTATTCTCTCCATGACTAAGAAGCTTTGAAAATATTCCCCTATGCTGCCTGGATATGCCTCGTTAAGTTTGACTAAATTTGGTCACACTTTCAAATCTCAGATCCATCCAACCCGATCCCAATCCCCTCCAAGGCCAATCCTAGGCTCGTCGATTGATTCTCGAATTTATGTGCCTTTGGTGCTTTCTACCTTCAAACGAGCAACATTTTTGATATTTCCCTTATACAAGGTGAGATTCCAAACTCTAAACCTTATTCCACTTTGAATGTGTTGCCTATGCTTGGTGGCAAGGCTACTTGTTTGCTCGACTAGAGTTTAGCTAAGGGTTGTAATGTGGCTGAAGTTTTTTAAGCAATGGTTATGCCATTGGCTGATATAGGCTCTCGCTCTGATGATGCTCAATTGATTGCCGTTGTGGCTAACATCATTCCTCATATGCCTACTGCTAATCCTGCCGCTCCTTCCCTGTGACAAAGACAAGTTGGCACTGCAACTGCTGCTAAAGCAGGTCAGTCGGCTGTAGAAATGCCAAGCCCAGTATGCCCCAAACCGTAGCCATCCTTATTTCAATCCTTGCTCTGTAATGCTGCAGTTTACAAACCTATTGATTTTGAGATTGAAGTGAAAAATGGAATTATGTTGCCCTCTCTTGCAGTTTTGCAGGCTAGGAAAGATTACTGGTCGAGGTTCTTGGTTGTTTTTTTCTGGACCCCAATCAGAAGATTCAAAATGTGATAAATCAATGTCATAGTATATGGAAAGCTAGAGGCGATCTTCGTATAATCTGCGTCGACTCAATGTATTGCTTCAAATTCTCTAACATTGAAGAACATCACGTGTTCTTGAAGCTAATCCATCCTTCTTTGATGGAAAACCGTTCCACATAACCACTCAAAACCGATGCACATAACCACCTGGTTTCCTTCGACGGCTAGTGCTAGGGATCAAGTGATGTCTATTCCAGTTTGGGAACACTTTTAACATATTTCGTCAGTTTTACAACCGTTAATGGGATTAAATTGCCTAGCGTGCACAATTGGTAAATTGAAATATTTTGACTTTAATATGGTAGTCCATGAGAGATTGGTTTATGCTAAGCCCCTGATTGAAGTAACCCTCGATAATTTGCTCCTTTCTTCGATATGCATTCAGCTTGCTGTTGGATATATAGCAGAAGTTCGTGTTAGATATGGTTTGACTCCTAATATTTGTGCCAGTTATCATTCTTTGTCCACCTTGCCGACTCTTGCAAGCACCCTGCCTCGACCCAGGATGCTTCTCCTCTAGTCAAGATTCCAATTCCAAGACCTCTAGTACGTATGTGAGTTCCTAAGTCTTTGACATGCCCTCCTTCGGATATTGCTCCTGTTATGGATGCTAGCTTCTGATCCTTCACTTTTGGAGGCTCGCCCTGTCTCTCCAACTACTGCTAGTACCGCTACTCCTTTAATTTCTTCCTTTGACACCGTTATTGAGTCTATGTCTGGTGCTACAGTTGATCTTATGGATTCATATGCAGCTAATAGTAATGTTATTAAATAGGATTCGTCCGAGAAAACTTGGATTCATGAGTTGTTTGAGATGAGATATGACCCTACTGGATATGATTTTCATATGTTTGTTAGTGAAGTTGATGGTGAATCCAGGAGTCTTCACTATAGTGAAATCCTTATGCTCACTATTGCAAGAACTTGGGGTGCTAGGAATAGAGCTGTTTTTTTTTTTTTTTTTGAATCGAGCAGGGATAGGAAATTTATCTACTGTAAGGATTACTATGGTTTTAGCCTGAAAGTTACATCTCATTTTGCAGATTATCTGCATCTTTAAACGCTGAATGTTCTGATGATTGTAGTGATTCCTCCTCTATTAAGGAGAACTAAATTTAGGTAATTTATAGTAGTTTAGGCTCCCCTACCTATCTCCTATTTTTTATTCCTTTTATTATTTGTTCTGTGCATGTACATAACACATGTTTCATATATTTATAATAAGTGGAATGACCACTATAAAACTAGCTGTCTATGCCATTAAATAATAATATACGATTACATAATTAATTTAAATATGCAAAAACATAAACTATAAGGTGAAAAGTGAGCCAGGTATTGTAAATAACCGTGGTAATTTTAAATTTAGGTATTAGGAGTTAAAAGTGGAATTTTACAATGCGATGTATTTCAAATTTATTCAGATTAATTAATTACAATTTAGTTTTATCGTTTTGGTTGATATAATAGGGATATACATATTAAATTTGTCATTATTTGATATTCATTAGAAATGTTAGTAAATATTAATTAACTTAAAAATAGTTTAAATTCTATATTATGCAATTAACCTAAAAATATGGAGTTGAATATAAAATGTTAGGAGAAAATTGATGAATTATTTAATAATTTTATACATTCTTAAATATACATATTAAAATGTAAAGTGATGGGAGTGATTCGGTAAAATAAGTGTAAACTGGTAGATTGAAATATTTTAAATAAAATATCAAGAGAAAATAAAGGAGAAGAGAGAATACTCCTAAAATCAAAATTAGAGCTAGAAATTATTATGTTTTACTATAATTTAATGGTGCGTTTTCAATTATTTCCTCCAAATAACACATTTATTCTTACTTCATGCTGCTAATATAATTTCTTCTCTTGCCTTCTATTTTGCAAATATATCCTACCTACTCCTCCTCAAAATTTGTTTGTCATCTAAGTAGCCTACTGATTCATCCTCTTGGTATATGCACATACGTAGGCAATAAGTTTTCTGTCATTTCATCCATACATCACATTTTCTCTCTCTTAGTGCTACTAATATGATTTCTTTCTCTTGTCTCCTATTTTGCAAATATGTCCTACGTACTCCTCCTTTTCCTCATCATCTAAGTAGTCTATTAATTCGTCCTCTAGATATATGTATGTGTGTGTATAAAAAAACATACATAATACACATGCAGACACACATGCGGGCACGTGTGGGAATGCGCTCGTGTGCGCATGTAGTATTTTTGAGGTTTAGTTGTTAGTTTTGTTCTAATAATGAAAATAATTTTTCGTTCTATATGACATGTTAACTATTTAATTAAGACTAATGAATAATAAAAAAATAAAAAAATATTATTTTTCTTAAAATTACATGTTAGAACAGTCGGTTTTCCCACTTTCATGTGGCCAGGAATATCGAATTCTAATTCTATGCCAAATTGTCCACACTTTAGACCTTTTTTTCAGCACAGAATTCTAATGGTTTTTTTTCTAAAGTTGTAATAATATAATCGTTGGTAAACTAGGAAGAAATAACTCATTTAAGATAATAGTTGCTGAAATCACTTCATGCATCCAGACTATCTCTCTATGGGTGTGTTTGCGCCGAAAGAAAACATGACATTGAAGCGGAAAAGTTAAGTGAATATGGAACATGTTTGCAGCCATAAAAGAGGTATTTGAGCAAAACATTTAAGTTTTGATTTTTCATTTAGTTGAGGTATAATTAATTAATTAATTAATTGTTTTTTAATGAATAACATGTGCTGGTAATTTGCAAAAATAAATAAGTTGAAAAATTATAAATTGCTCGGATTCAGTTCACATCAACTCTATGACGTAGAGCAGTTTGATACGATCGCAACGCAAAAAACCCACATTCCAAGTAGACCTCATTTGCAAAAGTTTTTAATTTTAGAAATTTAGAAATACTTAAATTTAACAATTAATATTAGCTAAAAAAGAAAACGGAACACAATATTGCATTCTATCTCAACGGGACTGAAAACAGGGTTAACTAAGTTTGGACATCCAATGCGTTGTGGGAAAAAGAAGCTACAAACGGTACCTATGTACTACTTAAAAACAAGGAAACCAACTTGCTTGCATGTTACTGCATGTTTTTTTTTGTGATTTCGAAATCCTTGAATATAGTTCCGTTATTGCATTTTTCTGAAGTCCACCCTCATATAATCGTAGTTTCTCCGCCTTTTCAGCCATTCAATTTCATGCCAACTGAAGTGATGAAAGAATTATAGTATCAATGTTACAGTGGATTTTTCTTTGAATATTCATAACTTGATTTAAATCGGTTCCAATTACGGAGTGTGGAAGTCAGATCCAGCAAAATGATTGTTCCAGATTGTGAACTAGACAGTTGAAATACCATTGGTAAACCTAAAGAAATTGCTTTAGGTACTTAGTTTTGACTTCATTTTCTGCTTCAATTTCATTGTTTGATTTATGGAATTTGATCTTCATTAAAATTGGTTTTGTTGGTATTTGTAGTTTATAAATTATAATTTTTAACAATATTTTGATATAGATTTCTCATATGCATTGTCTTGGCGTACTGTGTAACCAATGGCTGCTGTGCACCATGGAAGTTGATCAAAAACCTACAGGTTCATATGGTTCCATATTTGTGTATAATGTGGCCGATGTCCTGGACCAAAGGTTTATTTTTCCTATTTTTATAATGTCATGACTTGTTGCAATGTTCAAAACTATACATGTGGAAATCAACCACAACCTTTCGGCGCACTTTGTTTCTCTGCTTGTGTTTTTCTTGAGTAATTAAGGGATTTAAAGGGTGGTCTATTATGGTTAATTCAGCTTTTTACTGAAAGCTGTAATGCAACTATCTGCTTATGTTTGAGTAATCTATTTTGAAACTATTGATACCATTTTGAAAACCGAAAGGTTTTTCCCATACCTAGTTCTTCAAAAAAAAATTAAACTTTTGCAACAACCATTCATCATTATAGCGCTCAAACTACGCCAATATGAATAAGTAATCCACATCAAACATCAAATTTCAGTGGCCATTTCTCATAGGTCATCGTTCACGATGGTTGAAGTTCAGCTACACCAAAGGTCCATTGGATGCTACAAGTTCATTTAAAATTTGCTCAGGTAGTTAATGTCTGAAACCAATTATGCTTATGATGATGTGTGTAAAGTAACCCTTATGCATACCTTTTTTTTAATGCATAGACAGTACATTCAAATCCATACGTTCTGTTAAGTGATTTTAATTGTGTTCCCTAACCGAAGTAATGTTTACTTTGTAAACTGTCATCCATATTTCACTTCTGGAAAAAAAAAATTGGGCAAACGATTTGTTGTTTTCATTCTTTTAACTTTATTATTCAGAAAGGACTTTTTTTGTTTTAGTTGGACATCAAGCATTGTAACTCATAGCCTGCTACGATGATTCATGTTGAAAGAAAACATGGGCATGAGTCTTGAATAAATTTCAAGTATTTGATCATTCTACCAATGGACGGTAAATTATGTACAGTTTAGCAAAAAGGGACTTATTCACTAATAACAGAAGCTTAGCGAAACAATAAATGCATGCTCATTATTGTTTGTGAAATGGATTGGTCTAATCCATGTACTCATTTGCAGAATTGGTTTCTCACCCATTTCATACCTGGTTCTCCCTTTAAAGACATGATAAGCAATGAGGTAGAAGCAATAAGACCACGCGACCTTCAAGAATCCTGATAGCTCTATTCACACTTCCATAAATATTGAGATTAGCGCACACGTTAACTTAGCATATTAAGCAGTTAAAAATATGAAAACAGAACATCAACAAGGCAGTTGAGGCAGTGACTTTCTACTGTGAGGCACATGAGAGGCTGTTTCAAGGTTGCTGAAAAAAAGAAGAAGCATATCAAGCAGTTAACTGAGCATAAATGTTCTGAACGTGAGTGATGAATTTGATAGTTTAATTAGAAGTTAAGGTGGGTAAGCCTTAATTGGTGACAAAGACATGTCCCGAAATCTGCTGCCAAGGCCTGAAAAGGGCTTAAGCATAAGGACACCCCTCGATATAGGTATTTACCTCTTACACTACTATAAGTCAACAAAATAGAAAACAAAAATTAAATCCAAAATACGTTGAAAGTGAACGCACACAAGTATGCACATTTATCAGAAAATATTACTATGTCTTTTCAGGTATTACTGAGCATTAGCATTTGAAAAATTGTTGTATAATATTTGTTATGCTCATTATTCTTGCAGTATTTCCAAAAGACGTGAACATGCAAATTTCATCATTCCAATAGAACTATATGATGTTCCACCAGCGCCACTGAATATGTTGGGGTTACCAGTTCATCAGGTAACTACCTCTGATTTTTGATTTCCGATTTCCAATTTTACTCATTCTCAACCTCGACCATCTTTTCTCACCCCTCCAATTCACTGTGGTTATCAATATTTTCTATGCAAACTGATATACAGTTTACAAGTTGTGCATTGGGACTATCAAAACATAATAAAATAATTTAGTTTCCTATGTAGCCATTATCTTCCATATGTTAACTCGTTCGCTATCGTCAGAAGATTGTCCATTCTTTCCATTAATGGTCTGAAGTTGACATGGTTTCAGATTTCTGGATTGACACAATGGTATATGATCATGCCATTGCTTCTTTTTCCACATTTCTAGACTGATACATGGTTTCAAATGTGTTTTTCTTGATATATGTTGACTTATAAATTGCTGCTTCATATTGTAGAAATTGCTGCTTCATATTGAGATATTGTGAACTGTATGTTTATCATCCAAAATTATTAATGTAAGTATTAATATTTTTTTCTATAATGCAAACTGCAGCTTCATATTGAAAAAAAGATAAGATAGATGATTATAATGGCTTTACTCTTGAAATTGATGATCCCAACTTCCTAGGTAATAGAAATATACTTTTAAAACATCTTATGTTCAACTTCAACTGATGACTGTTGAAATATTCAAATTCTAACCATTGCGACAAATTGGTTACTAAATTGTAAACCGATTTTCGGTACAAATTCTGGTTCTGTTATTCAAATTATTCATATTCAAATCACAAATTTAAGAAATAAATATCATTTTTGAATTATTCAATAACTTGCTAAATTTATTAATATATTAATCGCATGTCCGTTGAGCAGAAATTTTATGAACTATCCAATCATTTAAAACCGGAAGAATCATACGGTAAAAAAAATGAAAAATGCATTTGGATTGATTTTGGTACATATTAATTCTTCCTCGTATATTATTTTTAAAATTTTGGGCTTCAGGTTGGGATCCACATGCATACTACAGTATGTTAGCAGCCGATTCACAGACTTAACATCGAAGCGCATGCTGGTAATCACCATCATCTTGCACTTGATTCGGGTCTACTTGAGATGGCTATAGTTGCCGCTTCTTCTGAAAACCCAAACAATTTTCAGATCAGAGATTCATGTCTAATTCTTAATAATGCTAAATCCGGTAGAGGATGGTAATTTGACTATTTTATGCTCTGTATAAAAACTACTGAAAATAGACTATTATTTTTTGATCACTGCTTTTATTTTTCTACGTTTGGACACTAGTTTTCAAACTTTGCTAACGTATACAGTTCTTTATGTATTATAGGGGTATAAGTGGAGATCTTATTATGTATAAAGAGGAATGCATTCTTTTCTTCTTTGTCTGGAATCTGGATTAGATTTTATTATATTCAGTAATGATGATTTTATTAGATTAGTGTTTTAAGGTTGTACGCTTGGTGCTTGAATATGTTTTATAGTTTCTCAGATGTAGATCAGGAACCAGTGATTGACATCACTAGATTTACGAGCTTTCCAGTAAACAATGATCGTCTTTCAATGTCAGACTCATTACATAAGATTTGCTTTGGATCTGTACAATCCTAATGCTAACATATACAATCCTAATGATATTCAATGCATGAAGGTTTAAGCAGAGGAAAATTAATGTACCCAAATTGATGTTGTTCTGAAATGTTCCATGACATTTCGTAGAACAATCTGAGCACTAAATTCTCAAATTGACAACGCAAGCAGCTAAAGCTAATGAGTGCGTTTCTGAGAGTTTAAAGGCAGTACAGAAGCATGAAAAAGCTGTCGAAGCCATCGAATCATCAATAGAGGAGGAAAGAGTGGAACTATGTGCACGCTGTGCACATGTGCATGTGCACAGCACTAGGGGTATTCTTTTGCATTTGGGCTGAATTTGATTCGCAATTTCTTGTTATTGGGATTTTGATTTAGATCATTTTAAATTTGCAACGGCTAGTTAGTGATGATCTGTAGTGGTAATGCTTATGTATACGATCAGAACCCGATCGGTTAAGGAAGAAATTAAGATGATGTGATTGCCTCTAACCGGGCTACTTTTAGCGAGGCCTTAACTTTAGCAAAAGCTTTTGAATCTAAGTGGTTAAGCGATAATAAAAATAGAAAATTAAATTATTTCAAATAAAAAAATTCAATTAATCCAAGAAATTTTTTAGGATGCAACTGCTACAAATTTTCAATATTTTTGGACAAAAATAATATCTTGGAATTTCTGACATTCCATTTCAAAGAAAATTGTGCTTTCCACTACAACCAGACTTCATAACCTCAAAAGTAACACAAATAATATTTTCAAAAGTACCATCAAACGGTATTAAACACAAGCCTCCACTACAACTGGACTTCGCAGAGAAAACACAGAAAAAACATAGAATAAAATCTTTAAGTAGTTAGATTCCTAGATCAAGAAGTTTATCTAATACCAAATCTAACAAAAAATTAGTGACAGAATTATGTAACAGCAGTTGCAATATTCTAATTAACAAACACAGAAGAAATTGTATGCTACTGGAAATGATAACAAGAATGGTAATTGGAAAATATAGATGAACAGAGAATCAAATTGCAGAGATTAACAAGATAGATGAAATGATAAGCACAGGAAGTAACAAACATGATATAATATTTGCATATAAACTGAACAAGAACTAGAATTATGTACTACAGAAATGAGAACTAACAGAGAATTATAATATCAAAGAATAATAATAATTGAAATGATAACAGTAATATTGAAAACAAGATAGAACTGATACTAAACTAAATCGAAGTACACAAAATATAGACAAGAACTAATTGGAAAGAAGTAATCTGGCACTAAAAGTGCAATTGTATTAAAGGAAAAATGAATTCATTAGCTTTAGATTTTTCACAACATCCCATTACATTGCTGATACCCATGCACACACACATTGCCACTCACATGCAACACCTGATTCAATCATTTAACTTAAGCACCCAATACAGGCCAGTTTCAACATACAAGCAAACCCATTTCACTTAACAATACCACTGCAGATATATACAACTCAACACAGGGCCAAAACCTGATTGTATCACTTGTGCACGTACACACATGCACACATGCATACACTGATACAGCATATTATCTCTCTCCTCATGACTTGTTTTCGTTAACTTTCTTCTCTGACATCTTCCGGGCACCCTCCAGCAGCTTCTCCGATGAACCAGAGGACAACTGTGGTGAACTTGGCCTAATCTTCTCAACATTTGCATTTTCTGCCGCCTGACAGTATTCTCCTTTAACCAAGTCCATGGCAATCATCCCTTGACTGTTACATCGATTCAAGCAACGGTTCCAATTAAGGAGTGTTGAAGTCAGATCCGGCAAAATGGTTGTTCCAAATTGAGAACTAGACTGTTGAAACACCATTGGTAAATCTGAAGAAATTGCTTTAGGTATTTAGTTTTGACTTCATTTTTTACTTCAAATTCATTGTTTGATTTATGGAATTTGGTCTTTATTAAAATTAGTTTTGTTGGTATTTGTAGTTTATAAATTATATTCTTAACAATGTTTGGTTATAGCTATTCATGGACCCTTAAGGAGATGAACAGCAGTAGGAGCCAATATGCATCTTCTTGGAGTACTATGTAACCAATGGCTGCTGTGCACCTTTGCAAGTTGGCCACAACCATATAGATTCAGACGGTTCCATATTTGTGTACGATGTGGCTGGTGTACTGTACCAAAGGTTTATTTTTCCTATTTTTATAGTGTTTTGTTTTGTTGCAATGTTCAAAGCTATTCATGTGGAAATCAACCACAATACTTCAGCACACTTTGTTTGTTTACTTGTGTTATTCCATGTATGATTGTATTTTTGCTTGAAAACATCAACCAAAAAGATGGATCCATGGTCATTCTTGAGTAATTAAGGGATTTCATGGGTGGTCCAGGTTTATTATGTTTAGTTAATTTATCTTACGGAAAGCTATAATCCAACTACCTGCTATGTTTGAGTAATTTATTTTGAAACTGATGATACCATTTCTAAAACCATTAGGTTTTCCCATACCGAATTCTTCAAAAAGAACTAAAATTTTGCAACTTTTATTCAACATATACCACTCAAAATACATCAATCTGAATTAATAATCCACATCAAACATTAAAGTTCATTAGCAGTTAACTTAGCATAAATGTGCTGAATGTGAGTACTGTATTTGATAGTTTAATTAGAGGTTAAGAAGGGTAAGCCTTAACTGGTGACAAAGACATGTCCTGAAATCTGCAGCCACGACCTGAAAGGGCTTAAGAATAGGAATACCCCAAGATAAAGGTATTTACCTCTTACACTACCATAAGTCAACAAAATAGAAAACAAAAATTAAATCCAAAATATGTTGAAAGTGAACGCACACAAGTATGCACATTTATCAGAAAATATTACTTTGTGTTTTCAGGTATTACTGAGCATTAGCATTCGCAAATTTCTTGTACAATATTTGTTATGCTCATTATTCTTGCAGTATTTCCAAAAGACATGAACATGCAAATTTCATCATTCCAATAGAACGATATGATTTTCCACCAGCCCCACTGAATATGTTGGGATTACCAGTCCACCAGTTAGCTACCTCTGATTTTTCATTTCCAATTTCCAATTTTACTCATTCTCAACCTCGACCATCTTTTCTCACCCCTCCAATTCACTATGGTTATCAATATTTTCTATGCAAACTGATATACAATTTACAAGTTGTGCATTGTAACTATCAAAACATAATAAAATAATTTAGTTTCCTATGTAACCATTATCTTCCATATGTTAACTCGTTCGTTATCTTCAGAAGATTGTCCATTCTTTCCATTAATGGTCTGAAGTTGACATGGTTTCAGATTTCTGGATTGACACAATGGTATTTGATTATGCCATTGCTGCTTTTGCCACATTTCTAGACTGATGCATGGTTTCAGATGTGTTTTTCTTGATATATATTGACTTATAAATTTCCGCTTCATATTGTAGAAACCGCTGCTTCATATTGAAAAAAGATAAGATAGATGATTATTATGGCTTTACTCTTGAAATTGATGATCCCAACTTCCTATCTAATAGAAATATACTTTTACTACATTTCATGTTCAACTTCAACTGATGACTATCGAAATATTCAAATTCAAACCATTACGACAAATTGGGTACTAAATTGTAAACTTAATTTCGGTACGAATTCCGGTTCAGTTATTCAAATTATTCATATTCAAATCACAAATTTAAGAAATAAATATCATTTTTGAATTATTCATTAATTTGCTAAATTTTTTTATATTAATATCAGACTATTAATTGCATGTCTGTTGAGCAGAAATTGGATGAACTATCCAATCTTTTAAAACCGGAAGAATCATACGATAAAAAAATGAAAAATGCATTTGGATTGATTTTGGTACATATTAATTCTTCCTCGTATATATATTTTTTTTAAAATTTTGGGCTTCAGGTTGGGATCCACATGCATACTATAGTATCTTAGCAGTTGATTCACAGATTTAACATTGAAGCGCCTGCTAGTAATCACCATCATCTTACACTTGATTCAGGTCCAGTTGAGATGGCCATAGTTGCCGCTTCTTCTGAAAACCCAAACAATTTTCAGATCAGAGATTCATGTCTAATTCTTAATAATGCTAAACCCAGTAGAAGATGGTAATTTGACTATTTTGTGCTCTGCATAAAAACTCCTGTAAATAAATCCTTTTTTTATCACTGCTTTTATTTTTCTATGTTTGGACACTAGTTTTCAAACTTTGCTAACATATACATTTCTTTATATATTATAGGAATGTAAGTGGAGATTTTATTATGTATAAAGCGGTATGCATTCTTTTCTTCTCTTTGCCTGGATTAGATTTTATTGTATTTAGTAATGATGATTTTATTAGATTAGTGTTTTTAAGGTTGCAAGCTTTATGCTTGAATACGGTTTTATAGTTTCTCGGATGTACATCAGGAACCAGTGATGTCCATCGCTGGATTTATGAGCTTTTCAGTAAACAATAATCATCTTTCAAAGTCAGACTCATTACATGAGGTTTGCTATGGATCTGTACAATCCTAATGCTAACATATACAATCCTAATAATATTCAATGCATGAAAGGTTTAAGCAGAGAATAATTGATGTACCAAAATTGATGCTGTTATGAAATGTTCCATGACATTTCGTAGAACAATCGAACACTAAATTCTCAAATCGACAACGCAAGTAGTTGAAGCTAATGAGGACGTTTCTAAGAGTTTAAAGGCAGTACAAAAGCATGAAGAAGCTGTCGAAGCCATCGAATCATCAATAGAGGAGAGAAGAGTGGAACTATGTGCACACTGTGCACATGTGCATGTGCACAGAATAGGGGAATTCTTTTGCATTTGGGCTGAATTTGATTCGCAATTTCTTGTTATTGGACTTTTGATTTAGATCATTTTAAAGTTGTAACGGCTAGTTAGTGACAATCTGTAGCGTCAATGCTTATGTGTACGGTCAGAAACCTGATCGGTTAGATAAGAAATTAAGATAATGTGATTGCCTCTAAGCGGGATACTTTTAGCGAGGCCTTGACTTTAGAAAAAGCTTTTGAATCTAAGTGGTTAGGCGATAATAAAAATAGCAAATTAAATATTTCAAATAAAAAATTTCGATGAATCCAAGAAAATTTTTAGACAGCTACCGCAACAAATTTTCAATACCTTTGGACATAAATAATATCTAAGGATTTCTGACATTCCATTTCAAAGCAAACTGTGCTTTCCACTACAACCAGGCTTCATAACCTCAAAAGTAACACAAATAATATTTTCAAAACTACTGTCAAACAATATTTAACACAAGCCTACACCACAACTGGACTACGCACAAAACACATAGATAAAACATAGAATAAAATCTTTAAATAGTTAGATTCCTAGATCATATGGTATGCCCGTATCAGGTAGCCATTGATTGCCGTCAATGAATTTGTCAACTGAAAATGGCTCCGCATCTTCTTTCTTGCACAAGAGCCTGTATCCTGGCCACTTCACTCTTTCTTTCGGCCCACTCATGCAATCAACCGCTCCAGGACCATTGTTTTCGAACTCCATATACTAAGCCATTTTGCTCATCCTATTCCAATCATGCCACCCTGTTGGATCGATTATCTTGTCAATGTAAGTTCTCATTATGATTACTCGCGAAAAGTCGAACCAGGGTCTTCCAAGGTATGCAAAGTCCTGTTTGGGGTTGAACTCAGAAGTAGGTCCTACGCGACAATGATCAATGGATATTCCTATATATACACGCATATATGTATTAGAATGTTTTGTTAAATATTATATTTATTATCAAAAAGAAATATGCATACATGTGTTTTTACTTTGATCTTGCGTCCCTTGCATGGTGACAAACCCTGAACACCGCATGTAAATGTTGCAGGTTTGGATTACCACGGAGGCATCTCCAAATATGAAATCCACCGATCCACTTATATTACAATCTCTGTAAAATTGTTTTCGAATTTTTGCATAAACCGTGATGTATTACCAACCTTAGATCGGAGCCGATCTAACGCCATCCCAAACCCCTCCGAGCTAACTTCCCCCGACCTAAATTGCAGCCGATCCAAATATCTCCGATCCAAACCCCCCGACTAACTCTCGCCGATCCAACTACCTCCGACCTATGTGCCTCCGACCCAATTCCCTCAGCTAACTTTCCCCAATCGCAGCCGACCCAAATACCTCCGATCCAACATCCCCAATCCAATATTCCTCCGACCTGACCTGGCCTCCGCCATACGCGCGCGAAACCCGATCCATCCTCGCCTCATAACCAACCTAAACCATCCGTTATTCGCGAGCTAGGATTTTGAAGAGAAAGTCGCAAACAATTTTAGTCTATTACTGCAGCAAAGGGATAAGTCGCGAATGATTTTAGTTAAGTCGCGAACCGGAGCCGAGTTAGCATGAAATCCCTGCAATAATTTTAAGTCGGAGCCGAGTTAAATGTGCCGAGATTAACTAAGTCGGTACCGGTTTAAAATTAGGTCGCGTGAAATTTGAGTTGCCGCCTTGAACCGTTACCGAGTTATTTTTAAAAACGCGAAAAGGAGCCGAGTCACTGTGTTTTGCTTCTTTTTCTTTAAGTCGTGTGCTGTTTGTGATCTCCTATCTCCTCGTTCGGATAATCGAGTGCGCTCGATTCAACGTTCGTAGAAGCCGATTCACGGAATCTAGTGCGCTATATCAACGTCCGAAGAATCGTAGATCTTTGTTTCTCGGTATCGTGCGCGATCAACGAGACGAAGATAGCTAGAATCCAGTATCTTTGGATCAACGGATTTGGGCCATTCAGTATTCATCGATTCACCAATTGCTACATTCACCGATTGAAGATTGTTTTCGAATTATCCGCTGCGTCAGTTTGGTATCGGAGCTAGATTGCAAGGAGTTTGCATCATTTGGAGACTTGGGTTTCGAGAAATTGAAGTTTGAAGATCGGATTTGCCATTGTTGAAGAATTTGGTGTTCATCGTGTTCATCGTGAAATTACGACAAGTTGGAAGTTTCGATCTATTTTACTTTGGATCAGAGTTCGAAAGGTGTTTGAAAATTTATTTTTTTTTGAAGTTTGTTTGAAGTTTAATCATGCCTCCGAGACGAGCTCAACGACATCGCAATATTAATGCCTTGTATGGAAGAGAAGAGGCTGACGAAATGGAGCAACGAATTAACGAGAGTTTCACTGAAAAGTTGAATGATGGAATTGGTCGATTAGAGAGAATGATGCTTGAAATGAATCAAAATCGAAGAAGAGTTTCACCAGAATCAGACCATGGGGGAAGTAGAGCTTCGATCCATTCAGATCGAGAGAGAAGAGAAGAGCAAGATCATTGAAGTGTTGACAACCGTAATAGAAATGTTGAACGACGGAATGGTAGTAGAGATGTTGGAGGACGAGATCGACAACGTTATACATCAGACTTTGATGAGGAGTTTGATGGTGAAAGAGGAAGTGTTCATTTCAGAGATAGAGATCAGGGACAACGTCAATATCGGGTTATTGATGAAGATCGACGATGGGAATCGGGAATGAAGATGGAGATTCCAGAATTTAAAGGCGGAATGGTTGCAGAAGAATTCTTGGATTGGTTATCTAATGTTGAAGAAATCTTTGATTTCAAGGAAGTGCCGGAGAATCGTCGAGTAAAGTTGGTTGCTACTAGGTTGAGAGGGAGAGCTTTGGCGTGGTGGCAGCAAACCAAACTTACACGAGAACGGATGGAGAAGTCAAAGATTGAGTCTTGGGAGAAGATGAAGAAATTGATGAGAGCTACATTTTTACCATACAACTATCAATCTCTTATGTACCAAAGGTTGCAGAATCTACGGCAGGGGACGAAATCAGTAAATGACTATGCTGATGAATTCTATCAACTGATTGCTCGAAATGACATTATGGAGACAGATGAACAGTTGACTGCTAGGTTTGTTGGAGGATTGCGAATGCAGATCCAGGATATGGTTAATATGTTTGATCCGAGATCTGTGGCTGAAGCGCACCAGAAAGCGTTGGCTTGGGAAAAGCAGGGAAGACGAGGAGGTGGTGTGTTTACAAATTCCAATATTCAAAGCAGAGGTGTTAATGGGAGTTCCAGTGTTTCTAAAGCTGTCAGTAAACCAGTTGTGAAGGAGAATGAAAAGGCGAAGGTCAACAGTAGTTTCAAATGTTACAATTGCCAGGAAGTGGGCCACAAGAGCAACGAATGTCCAAAACCAAAGAAGCGAACTATGATTGCTGAGATTGAAGATGAGGATGTGGGTGAAGATGATTCTAGTCCAGTTGAGGAGGATGAACAGGATATCGCATCGGGAGACGAAGGCTGTAATCTAATGATGAGGAGGTCTTGTTTAACACCAAAGCAAGAGGATGAAGCTAGTTGGTTGAGAAGTAACATTTTTCAGTCGACATGCACTATATTGGGGAAAGTATGTAAGTTTGTGATAGATGCAGGAAGCTGTGACAATATTATTTCAACTGAAGCAGTGAGGAAACTGAAATTGAAGACGGAGAGACACCCTAATCCTTATAAATTAGCGTGGCTGAGAAAAGGAGGAGAAGTGAAGGTTGATAAACGAGTTCGAGTACCTTTTTCTATTGGGAAGAAATATAAAGACGAGATTTGGTGTGATGTAGTTGAGATGGATGTTTGTCATTTGCTTTTGGGTAGACCGTGGCAGTATGATCGAGCAGTGCAACATGACGGTCGGACCAATAGTTACAGTTTTATGTTCGAAGGTGTTAAAATCATTTTAGTACCAAAGAAGAGACAGCACGGAGAAAACAAATCTGAGGAGATTGAGGAGTTGAAAACGTTATTGACATTGAAAGAATTCGTTGAAGAAGTAGAAGAGAGTCCTGAAGTGTTTTTGTTAATTGGACATGAAACTACTGAATCCGTGGAAATTACAGAAGAAGTGAAGCCGTTATTGGAAGAATTCAGTGATGTGTTTCCTGAAGAGCTACCGAAGGAATTGCCACCGTTGAGAGACATACAACATCAAATTGATCTAGTGCCAGGTGCTGTTTTACCGCATAGGCCACATTATCGTATGAGTCCGAAAGAACACGAGGAGTTAAGAAGGCAAGTGGAAGAGTTGTTAGAGGAAGGACGTGTACAAGAAAGTTTAAGTCCATGTGCTGTGCCAGCATTGTTAGTACCAAAGAAGGACGGGACGTGGAGGATGTGCACTGATAGTCGAGCCTTGAATAAGATTACTGTAAGATATAGATTTCCTATGCCAAGGTTTGATGATTTGATTGACCAGTTGAGCGGAGCTGTTGTGTTTTCCAAGATTGACCTGAAGAGTGGATACCATCAGATTCGTATTAGACCGGGTGATGAGTGGAAAACTGCTTTTAAAACCAGGGAAGGTTTATACGAATGGTTGGTTATGCCGTTTGGCTTGTCAAACGCTCCTAGTACGTTTATGAGAGTGATGAACCAGATTTTTAGACCATTTGTTGGGAAGTTCGTGGTTGTTTATTTTGATGATATTCTGATTTATAGTGGGAATATGGAAGAGCACATCCAGCATTTGCGAGAAGTGTTGATAATTCTACGACGAGAGCAGTTTTACGCAGCAACAAAGAAGTGTGTGTTTATGACGAGCAGTGTTTTGTTCTTGGGGTATGTTCTGTCAAAAGAAGGTATTCAAGTGGATGAGAATAAAATAGAAGCTGTCAGAAGTTGGCCACAACCGAAGACAATTACTGAAGTTCGAAGTTTTCATGGATTGGTTTCGTTTTATCGAAGATTCATTCCACATTTTAGCAGTGTTATGGCACCAGTAACCGATTGTATGAAAGGAAAGAAGTTTATATGGACAGAGGAAGCAGGAGTTGCTTTTGAGAAGATTAAGACACTCTTGACGACAGCACCGATTCTAGTACTGCCGAATTTTCAGTTGTTATTTGAATTGCATACTGATGCTTCGAAGGTGGGAATTGGTGGAGTATTGAGCCAGAATGGGAGACCAGTCGCTTATTTCAGTGAAAAGTTATCAGGAGCAAAGTTGAGATATAGTACTTACGATATGGAATTTTATGCTGTTGTACAAGCTGTGAAACACTGGAGACATTACTTGTTTCAGAAAGAGTTTGTTTTATACACTGATCATGAGGCGTTAAAGCATTTACAGGGACAGGACAAGATTTCAGCGAGACATGCATCATGGATTGCCTATTTACAGCAATTTACTTTTGTCGTTAAGCACAAATCAGGGGTAACAAACCGTGTGGCGGACGCTTTGAGCAGAAAGAATCATTTATTGACAACGCTGAAAGTTGAAGTGACGGGATTCGAGTTATTGCCAGAGTTGATTGAAGAAGATCCTTACTTTGCAAAGTTTGTTGAAAAAGTTAAGGATGGGAATACTGATGAATTTGTGATGGTAGATGGTTTTCTGTTTAAAGGAAATCGTTTATGTATACCAGATTGTAGCTTGAGAATGAAGATTATCAAAGAATTGCACGAGGAAGGACATGTGGGCCGTGATCGTACCTTACAGCTGATCTCACAATCTTATTTTTGGCCGTCAATGAGGAAAGAGGTCGAGAGATTTGTGGAGAGATGTCATACATGCCAGGTTTCAAAGGGAACAGCGACCAATGCGGGGTTGTATATGCCATTACCTGTACCGACTAAGCCTTGGGTTGATTTGAGTATGGATTTTGTTTTGGGATTGCCTAGAACTCAAAGAGGAAACGATTCCATTTATGTGGTGGTTGATCGATTTTCAAAAATGGCACACTTTATAGCCTGTAAGAAGACAGCGGATGCAGTTCGAGTTGCTCAGTTATTTTTCAAAGAAATCTATCGACTTCATGGGTTACCAGAGTCTATTGTGTCGGATAGAGATACTCGATTTCTGAGTCACTTTTGGCTGAGTTTGTGGAAGATGGTTGGAACGAAGCTGAATTTTAGTAGCGCGTATCATCCACAGACAGATGGGCAGACAGAAGTGGTTAATAGATCGTTGGGAAATTTGTTACGATGTCTTGTGAAAGATAATTTGAAGAGTTGGGATATGAAGTTGAGCCAAGCTGAATTTTCTCACAACCATGCAAATAACCGAAGTACAGGGTTCAGTCCATTCCAGATTGTATATTCAAGTTTACCAAAGGGACCGTTGGACTTGGTAGTAGTACCATGTCAGAAAGGAGTTGTTAAACGGGCTGTTGATTTTGTTGATGGGTTGACAGAATGCCATAGAATCGTTCAGGAACGATTGGAGAAGTCAAATGAAAGGTATAAACATATGGCGGATAAGAAACGGAGAAATGTTGTTTTCAAAGAAGGTGATTTTGTTTATGCAGTGTTGACGAAAGATCGTTTTCCAGTGGGAACTTACAACAAGTTGAAAGCACGAAAAATTGGTCCAGTAGAAATTTTGAAAAGTATCAATGATAATGCATATCGATTAAGATTACCGGAAAATATTCATACTTCTGATGTTTTCAATATCAAACACTTGGTTCCGTATTATGGGGAGGAACTTGATGAAGTTGACAAGAGTGTGAATTCGAGGACGAATTCCTTCCAACAAGGGGAGGATGATGTATTACCAACCTTAGATCGGAGCCGATCTAACGCCATCCCAAACCCCTCCGAGCTAACTTCCCCCGACCTAAATTGCAGCCGATCCAAATATCTCCGATCCAAACCCCCCGACCTAACTCTCGCCGATCCAACTACCTCCGACCTATATGCCTCCGACCCAATTCCCTCAGCTAACTTTCCCCAATCGCAGCCGACCCAAATACCTCCGATCCAACATCCCCAATCCAATATTCCTCCGACCTGACCTGGCCTCCGCCATACGCGCGCGAAACCCGATCCATCCTCGCCTCATAACCAACCTAAACCATCCGTTATTCGCGAGCTAGGATTTTGAAGAGAAAGTCGCAAACAATTTTAGTCTATTACTGCAGCAAAGGGATAAGTCGCGAATGATTTTAGTTAAGTCGCGAACCGGAGCCGAGTTAGCATGAAATCCCTGCAATAATTTTAAGTCGGAGCCGAGTTAAATGTGCCGAGATTAACTAAGTCGGTACCGGTTTAAAATTAGGTCGCGTGAAATTTGAGTTGCCGCCTTGAACCGTTACCGAGTTATTTTTAAAAACGCGAAAAGGAGCCGAGTCACTGTGTTTTGCTTCTTTTTCTTTAAGTCGTGTACTGTTTGTGTTGTAACTTTTTCAATTGAGTGTTGAGTTGTACGCCTATAAATAGGCAAGCAGTGTCATTTGTAAAGGTGTTTTTGATTTTTTTTGAATAAAATTCTCTTTGATTGCTTTGTGCTTTCTTTAATTGGTAGTTGAGTGTGATCTCCTATCTCCTCGTTCGGATAATCGAGTGCGCTCGATTCAACGTTCGTAGAAGCCGATTCACGGAATCTAGTGCGCTAGATCAACGTCCGAAGAATCGTAGATCTTTGTTTCTCGGTATCGTGCGCGATCAACGAGACGAAGATAGCTAGAATCCAGTATCTTTGGATCAACGGATTTGGGCCATTCAGTATTCATCGATTCACCAATTGCTACATTCACCGATTGAAGATTGTTTTCGAATTATCCGCTGCGTCAAACCGTATGTTGATAACCGATGAAATCGCAGTCATAGTACGCGGATCGATTGCTATCACTCATGAGGGCTACTGCCTTCCCTTGATTTTTATCGAAAATGTTCTTAACTGTAATGTGTTTAGCTATAAATGCATCATCAAGCACCACTGCATGACAAATACTACATCAAATCTTGTGTTTAGGGACATATGATTAGGGGCAGCATAAAGTAAATGCCTCTAATTATTATCAATTAGACACAAATGAGAACTTAACTTCTATTAACATTTATTAAGGCATAATAAAAGGCCATTAACACATGATATATTTCATAATTAATATGATTTTGAATAAGGGCAGGATTCATCTCTCATTTCTACCAAGCTCTAATAAATTCTTGTGGCCTAGTTCATTTCATGGTTCGAAATTCCGGCCGGCATGCTGGAATTTCAGTCATTCCGTCACCGTTTCGGCATTGATCGGGCCGGAATTCGCTTCAAAACTCATTCCCGTTTAAATGGCTACAAAATTGTTTTCATTGTGTAAGAAAAGTAAAAACACACTTAAATGAAAAAAATGCGCAAGAAGTACCTAATTCTAAGAAGCAAGAGAGACTAAAAAGCTTTTAGGGCTTCAGATTGAATTTTTTTAGCAATTATATGTAGGGCTTCTAGATCTTGGAGTCGAATTTAGGGCTTCATTTTGTTTAAGCAGCCAACAATTGCTTGATCTACAAATGGAACAACCTTATTCTCTTTTTTTATTGGTGAAATGGTTAGGTTAGTTTGAAGAAGGAGGTTATAGAATCAAATGGATGACAGAATGAGGCAGGCGACATTTGATATGTAGGCTATCTCGATACTGGATCGTTTTTTGGGACTTCTGTTTCTATTTTTTTTCCTTTTGGTTTATTTTTAGACTTTTGGTTTATCTTTAGGCTAAATTGTACATCTGTACATTAGAGAATATTTTACCCTGTTAATGAACAAATATCCATCGTTTACCTAGCTTTAAGGAGACTAAATTTTAGTAGGAAATATGTTGTTTTGGGCTAAAAGAACATATTTTCATAAAATATATATACAAAAAAGTAAAGAAATCCGGAACTAGAATTGCAACGGAAATCTCTGGAATTTTCAAAACGAAACCAAAATTATAGGAATTTCAAATGACCGAAGCGGAATCGAAAACCGAAATTTCAAACACCTTGGTTCATTTACGTCCTTTTCAATCCAAAATTTGTCTTTCCTTCCGGTTTACAAATCCTATAACTTTTTGTAAAAAATTTAATCTCAAAATCAATCAAACCCAGCAGTTTGTAGCGTGAAATTGATGCTTGCAATTTGTTAGCAGCAGATGAAAACTCTTGCTTTGTTCACAGTCTATCCTACAAGAATTTACGGGATAAATGGCTCTACCATAGAAGGCTAGGTTGCTTTGTATTTATAGTGAAAAAGGTCTGGACCTAAATCTATTTTATTTTTCGACCATATTTTGCTAAATTGTGATGTAAATCATTTAGCACAATTCATACTTTTCTTGGACTTTTGCTTCAAATGTTAAGTAAAATCATGGATATTTTAAGTAATAAATATGAAATGAAATCCCCTATCATGGTATACCTCCATTAACAATGATTTGTAAATTAGAATAATTAAACAATGGAACATCTTTTGTTTTTACATATTTGTTGACATGGTCAAAAGGATGCATACAGTATAAGAATAAGTTTTTTGATCAAGGTAGAGAAATGTATGCACATAGGCCTTATAAGCTCCATTTCACCTCCTTATTTTCTTGTTTAAATTGCTTTTATTACTATATATATACATTGAAATTGGGATAAATAATCTAGAGTCTCAAGTCATTATCACATTTTCACGGTCAAAACATGTTATGATGATACTGGGTATGTATATTGTCAAGAAAAACAGTCTTAGTTTTGAAATTTTGATTGACGTAACATCTAAGATTAAAGGTAGCATGAAAATTTGATGATAATTTAAAAGATTTGCATGACTAGACTTTATGAAACGCTTATATATGAATAAGCACACGACATCTCAAATGAAAGGTTCACTATGAGTTATCAATCTCAAATGAAAAGTTCACTATCATTGTTCAAAACTTACTGAGGGCTCCTTGATCAGTGGTATGATGTACTCTATCACTTTCATTTCGACTACTCACCAGAAATGATCTATCGAATATAAGGATTTGAATATGTTACAACCCGCATATTTATCGATTATATATTTAAATATTTTGTTTAAATATTTTATCGTTATTCGGATATTGGTCCGAAAAGCTACTTTTTGCAAACGGTCGAATTAGGACTCGAGACCACTTCCATTGAGTTCGAAATGCTGTTTACAATCTTTTTAAGTATAAACTTTGATATGTTTAGGGTTAGTGGAATTTCACTAACTTTTCCCGCTTTGGACTTTGGGTTGGTTTAGCCTGTTAAACCTAAGTTCCAACCCCTTCTCCTCATCTCTTCATAAATTCCTACCTAACTCTAGTTTTAGCATTAATGGTGAGTGGAAAGGGAAATTAAAATTTCAAGCCCAAGTTCATTAGCAAATTCAATATCCAACTCCAAAATCAAAGTAAAGACATTGGATTCAAGCTTGTAGTTGCTTCTCTATTGACTTCAAGCTTCTTTTTCATTGAAATTGTGCAAAGGTGAGATTTTTATCTCATAATTCTAGTCTATAACTATATTGGACTGTTGGGAATGATTCCCCATCACTTTAGCATGTACATTTGCATTTGGTTTGGATTGGATTGGCGAAAAACTCCAATTTTTAGTGATTTTGGTGAAAACCTGCATTTAGGTCGCACTGCCTCGGAATTAGGTCGTTCTGGTGGAAAATTCGCCTTGGAGTTAGGTCGCAAGGTCGTAAGTCGTAGGTCACTCGCCTTTAGGTCGTGCCCCTTTAGGTCGCTCGGCCTTGCCTATCTCGTTAGGTCGCGTGACCTTAGGTCGTTCCCCTTTAGGTCGTATGACCTTAAGTTGTTCACATGGGTTAGGCCTTTAACCCATTAGGTCGCTCGAATGAGTTAGGTCGTTGGACCTTATTTCCTCTTAGGTCGGCAACCACTAGGTCGTTTGCCTTGCTTAACTCGCGAACACCGTTAGGTCGCAAGCCTTTAGGTCGCATGACCCCTATCTTCCTTAGGTCGTTGGGCCTTGTTTCCTTGGGTCGTTAGACCGTTAACCCGTTAGGTCGTGCATCACCCTAACTCGCTCGGCCTTGTCGTTAACCCGTTAGGTCGCGCATCACCTTAACTCGCTCGGCCTTGCCTTCGTTAAGTCGCGAGACACGTTAGGTCGCGCATCACCCTAACTCGCTCGGCCTTGCATTCGTTAGGTCGCGCATCACCTTAACTCGCTCGATCTTGTTTAGGTCGTTAGGTCGCGAACACCTCTAGGTCGCTCGACCCCTTATACTCGTAGGTCGCTCGATCCTATCTTCCCCTTAGGTCTTCACTAGGTCGTACCGTTTTGGACGGGGCGCTGCCCCCTGTACCCCCGCGAACTGACCGGGCAGTTCGAACCCCGTAGCGGGGGCGTTGCCCCCGCACCCCCACCTTGGGGGGTTGCCACCCTCTGGACCCCCCCTCCGTAGGGGATCTTATCTGAAAAACATTTAACAGAACTTGCTTTGTTGAGATGCTGAGTTGACCATTCTTCGAGACAAATTATCTTTGGCTTCTCGGTCGATTTTATGGTATCACGGCCTTGTTAAAAAGGTGGGATAACAAGTTTAAAAATATGAAGGTTTCAATACTAGTAGTAAATATCAAAACTCTTTCAACAAAATGATTTCAACTCTATTTTCAATAACAAAGCTCTTTACTTAAACCGTTTTCCAACCTACTAGTATATACAAACCTTTACCTCACTCGGATGAGAAATCTAATTAAACGGCTTAGTAAAACAAGTGGTATGAAACGCTTGCGTTCACTTCGTCGGTTAATTCTTGGACTTGTTCGATTGAACCTCTTGTGACAATTTTCTAGTGAAGATTTACAGTTTGTTCGTAAATATTTAAGTTAAGCAAGTGGTTATAGGACACGAAGATAAACTTTTATATTTACTAGCTTTGTGTAATTGACACTTCTCGTTGATCATGACGTTCATTTTATGATTTAGACTAGCAATTGTGCGATGTCTCTTTATTTGCAAGGTTAGACTAGACCTCATTAGTGTGATTCCGACTCACACATATCTCTTTGTCCGCAAGGTTAGTCTAGACATCATTTGTGTGATTCCACTTACATATACCTTTTTGTTGCGAGGTTAGGCTAGACACCATTTGTGTGATTCCACTCACACATACCTTTTTGCTTTTTGGTTAGCCTAGACCTCATCTGGGTGATTCCGACTCACCCATAGGGGTAGCTCCTCATGGTCTTCGGACCGTCATGTGATAGGTCTCTTTCCCTTTTTCTGTGATTTCTGAATTTCTTGTGTTGATTTCTGAAATTTATGTCATTGACTTGTTATGAGTACAAGTTTAGGGTATGATGCCCTCTTTGGATCTTTGAGAAGATTCTTGTGATGTCGATTTATCTCTTATTGATTGATCTTCTGTTGATGATCATTTGCATACCTATAGTAGTATGTCAGTATGGATATTTTATGTTTATGCTATATCTTTTATTTTTTACCATGTCATCTGATATTTATAGCTAGACTGATCCGTTTATTATTTTCTTAAATAATACTCGGGTCAGACCGAGATGTTATAGGTGCTTCTGCTTAACTTCTTCCCGGGATTTGCTACTCTGACTTTTGGCTAACTATTTAGATTAGCAGTTTTTGTTGTATACACTTGAGATATAGACTCATAGTTGTATTCTTTTGTATAACACGTGTTGCTATTCTTTTGTATTATTGTGGATCTTTTTGACCACTACTCTGATGTACACTTTCATGTGTTAGTTATATATTCATATCTTCTTCCGCCTTTGTGATATGGATGTCTGTGACTGATTTGTGTTATGCTTATTTCTATGTTTGTTTCCGAAGATTATTTATAGTCACCGTGTGATAAGCAATCACATGGATGGTCGCTCCTCAACAGCCTTATTCTCCGTGCTAGTTGACAGCACTACACCGTAGTGTTCTTGGCTAGCGTGGGTATAGAGGTGAGGCGTCACAGAATACCAATGAGGCTTTGGGTGATACTTGATCTTGAATGTGAGTAAACTTTATGTGTCAGGTTTTGTGTATTGTGACTCCATGTTTCCTATCCTAGTTTTAACTCTATCAGTATTATGGGATTTCAAAAATCAGTACTATATTGAAATTATTGTTAAAGATAAATGATTTTGGAGTATGAAAAGTCCTATATATTAGAGCTTTTGGAAGAATATATGATGTCAAATACATAGAGTTCTTAAATGGAAAAACTTCAGATCTAATTGGATTTCGAAAATAAGAGTTTCTGTTGTAAAACTGCAAGTTTGACTGTTTTATGTAGTGTTTTGAAAGTAAGAAGTACTTCATATGTTAGTTTTGAAAGTGACAGTATTAAGAATATCAAGTTTGAATGCATAAATTTACCACATGAATCCGGAATATACAATATGATTTCACATACAGCAGTTCCCAAATATTTCGGATTTTGATATGTTTTGTATATATGAACTTTCAGTTAAAAGTAAACTGATTTTGAAAAATGCGAAGTTTCAGATGCATATTCAACTTTGAAAATGTATTAAGTATTGTATACAATTTCTATACATGGAAACTATAACATTAAGTTTTAAATAAGCTAGGGACTTTGAGGATGTAAAACTTTGAAGGCATACCATCAGATTTTGAGGATATATGCTATTAAGTCTCAAGCATATATGTACAGCTTTATATTCGTTTTCTTGTTTAAATTGCTTTTATTACTATATATACATTGAAATTGGGATAAATAATCTAGAGTCTCAAGTCATTATCACACTTTCACGGTCAAAACATGTTATGATAATACTGGGTATGTATATTGTCAAGAAAAGCAGTCTTAGTTTTGAAATTCTGATTGACGTAACATCTAAGATTAAAGGTAGCATGAAACTTTGATGATAGTTTAAAAGATTTGCATGACTAGACTTTATGAAACGCGTATATATGAATAAGCACAAGGCATCTCAAATGAAAGGTTCACTATGAGTTATCAATATCAAATGAAAAGTTTACTATCATTGTTCAAAACTTACTGAGGGCTCCTTGATCAGTGATGTGATGTGCTCTATCACTTCCGTTTCGAGTGCTCACCAAAAATGATCTATCGAATATAAGGATTTGAATAATATTGAGGCTTTGGGTGATACTTGATCTTGAATATGAGTAAACTTTATGCGTCAGGTTTTTTGTATTGTGACTCCATGTTTCCTATCCTAGTTTTAACTCTATCAGTATTATAGGATTTCAAAAATCAGTACTATATTAAAATTATTGTTAAAGATAAATGATTTTGGAGTATGAAAATTCCCATATATTAGAGCTTTTGGAAGAATATATGATGTCAAATACACGAGTTTTTAAATGGAAAAACTTCAAATCTAACTGGATTTCGAAAATAAGAGTTTCTGTTGTAAAACTGCAAGTTTGTTTTTTTTATGTAGTGTTTTGAAAGTAAGAAGTACTCCATATGTTAGTTTTGAAAGTGACAGTATTAAGAATATCAAGTTTGAATGCAAAAATTTACTACATGAATCCGGAATATACAATATGATTTCGCATATAGCAGTTCCCAAATATTTCGAATTTTGAGATGTTTTGTATATATGAACTTCCAGTTAAAAGTAAACCGATTTTGAAAAATGCGAAGTTTCAGATGCATATTCAACTTTGAAAATGTATTAATATTGTATACAAGTTCTATACATGAAAACTTTAACTTTAACTTTTAAATAAGCTAGGGACTTTGAGGATGTAAAACTTTGAAGGCATACCATCAGATTTTGAGGATATATGTTATTAAGTCTCAAGCATAGATGTACGGCTTTATATTCGTTTTCTTGTTTAAATTGCTTTTATTACTATATATACACATTGAAATTGGGATAATAATCTAGAGTCTCAAGTCATTATCACACTTTCACGGTCAAAACATGTTATGATAATACTGGGTATGTATATTGTCAAGAAAAGCAGTCTTAATTTTGAAATTTTGACTGACGTAACATCTAAGATTAAATGTAGCATGAAACTTTGATGATAGTTTAAAAGATTTGCATGACTAGACTTTATGAAACACGTATATATGAATAAGCACAAGGCATCCCAAATGAAAGGTTCACTATGAGTTATCAATCTCAAATGAAAAGTTTACTATCATTCTTCAAAACTAACCGAGGGCTCGTTGATCAGTGATGTGATGTACTCTATCACTTTCGTTTCGACTGCTCACCATAAATGATCTATCGAATATAAGGATTTGAATACCAATGAGGCTTTAGGTGATACTTGATCTTGAATATGAGTAAACTTTATGTGTCAGGTTTTGTGCATTGTGACTCCGTGTTTCCTATCCTAGTTTTAACTCTATCAGTATTATGGGATTTCAAAAATCAGTACTATATTGATATTATTGTTAAAGATAAATGATTTTGGAGTATGAAAATTCCCACATATTAGAGCTTTTGGAAGAATATATGATGTCAAATACATAGTTTTTAAATGGAAAAACTTCATATCTAACTGGATTTCAAAAATAAGAGTTTCTGTTGTAAAACTGCAAGTTTGACTGTTTTATGTGGTGTTTTGAAAGTAAGAAGTACTCCATATGATAGTTTTGAAAGTGACAGTATTGAGAATATCAAGTTTGAATGCATAAATTTACTACATGAATCCGGAATATACAATATGATTTCGCATATTGCAGTTCCCAAATATTTCGGATTTTGATATGTTTTGTATATATGAACTTCCAGTTAAAAGTAAACCGATTTTGAAAAATGCAAAGTTTCAGATGCATATTCAACTTTGAAAATGTATTAAGTATTGTATACAAGTTCTATACATGGAAACTTTAACATTAAGTTTTAAATAAGCTAGGGACTTTGAGGATGTAAAACTTTGAAGGCATACCATCAGATTTTGAGGATATATGTTATTAAGTCTCAAGCATATATGTATGGCTTTATATTCGTTTTCATGTTTGAATTGCTTTTATTACAATATATACACATTGAAATTGGGATAAATAATCCAGAGTCTCAAGTCATTATCACACTTTCACGGTCAAAACATGTTATGATAATACTGGTATGTATATTGTCAAGAAAAGCATTCATATTTGTAGAATTCATTCAATCGATATAAATCAATCATGTTACCCCTCTACTCTAAAAAGAAAAATTAATATTATCGTTTTATGTAAATTTTGTGTCAAATTATATTTTCATAACAACCATTATATAATCTATAAATGTCAACTTTAGAAGGTTAATTACTCCGAGATAGTCTCGAGATGGACTTAAAGATCCGAGATGTCAATCCGAGATGTATACCCGAGATACTCATCTCACCTGAGATATCGTCTGATACTAGATATTGTTTATAAAATTCTCGAGACGAAACGTAATCGAAATTTGAGATTTAAAACCTTGCTGACATGAAATACATCATTTCTGTTCCACATTCTTCATAGCAACAACACATGAAAACAACTCTTTATTTGCCACGTTTTTTGGGGTCATGTATCATTTTTCTTAATGGTTTCTTAAAACTTAAATAGTATTTTGGTTCTCTTGCTAACAAAATAAACTCTCCAAACTAAACTTGAATAAAGTATCGTAACGCTATATGTTCTAACATGATCATCAAAATTTGTTTTTTTCATATTATTTAGGCCAATATGTATCGATTTTGAGTTTGTGCAATTAATTTTTTTGGGACGATGTGTTTCCTATGTTAGCGATTGGTAGATAGCAATCAAAATTTTCAAAATAGAATTCACATTGTAAATCATAAAGTTTTCTTTAAATCAAAACAATATTCATATGATAAAATTTAAACTTCTTATTTGGTTAAGGACCATGCACAACGTGTAAGTTTGTTGTCTATTTTATTGGAACAAGGATTTTGTTGTCTAATAGCATGTATCCAGATTTTTATTTAGGATTCAATCTTTTGTATGTAACCAGCAATGATATTTGTCAGTGGAACAATGTACCAATACAAGTGATAAGAGAAGCAAATAGAAGAACCAACTATGGATGGGACTAAAATACAAGTTACAGCCCAGTGTAAAATGTTAGAAGTCTCATATGGCCTTGCTCTTCAGGTGAAAATTTGTTTGTTATGTTGCTAAACAAATGTTGATCAAATTTTTGAAGTTATAGTCTTGTGCTGATTATGATGAGGTTAACACTCTTTTTATTTTATTTTTGGTTTACTTTACCGTCACAAATTAAATGAGCTGTTAACTTATAACATTTCATGAATAATTAATAGAATGCATCTAAATCATTAATACATTTTCTTTGAATATTTAATACTAAAACCTTGAAGGAAAAACTATATCACCCTTATTCTTCATAATATTCTCAATTCAAATGCTGATTTTCCTAAAAAAATTGTATTTCCTAATTTGCATTCTGTATATACTCCGATTAATGGTTGTCAATGAATGCATGAACCTATATATCTCGTTAGTGGTTTACACAAGTTTGATATCATTTCAAGGTTTTCTATTTTTGTCGTGTAAAGCTTCTTCATTTTAGAAACTCAAGTTTCTATTTTGGGAACTTTAAATACAAATTATAGTGCTTGATATTTTGCAACGCTTCAATCGTCATGTTTAAAGGGTAAACATTGTACTGCAAGTTGCTCCTATATACATTAGTTCTGATTGCAACATTACTTTTGTGCAATGTGATTTACAAAGTATAACATATGTGATAATGTAAGTAACGTGTAGATCACAAACTAAGCTTATATAGAAATTTATGTTAATGCGACGTTTTCCATCTGTGTTCAACCCTCTTTATACGGCGTATTATCTCCAATTTTCAAAGTAATCTATCCTCGGTTTTCTCTTATGTACAATTTCATTTATAAATTGGTTAAATCATTACGTTCAAATACTTTAGTCTAATTTGTGAATAGAATTTTATTCTAAGAATTGTTGAAATGAAAGTAATAATTTAGTTTTTTTTCTACTTAACTTAAATTTTTATAAATTGCTTGAATAGATTTATGTACGTAAATTAAAAAAAGTTATTTCTTATAATAAAAATTATGTAGCATGTTGCACTTCAAATACCATGACTATTTTATGATTTATTTTCCTTTTTAGTATTCTATTCGGGCATCCCCATTAAATATTGCATGTTTCATTTAGCTTGCTATAATCCAAATAGTGCATGAAGTGCTAAGCCTTTGGATTATAACTATTCTATTATTTGTGTGTCAACACACACACACACATGCATACTTATGTTACAATTATCTCTTAAGTATATATACATACTTTTACTTCATATTTTGTGTCATAATGTAAACTATGTAAAATATTTTCATGATATATAGTGCAAATTTCATATGATGCATTGACATTAATTTAAAACTGTTCACAGTCTTTCAATATCAAAGATACAGTTTAATGTACTTGTATATTTGTTATCATATGTGAATAACATTTGCATTTACTCTTTACAAACTTATAGGACAGGCAATACAATTTGTTTCTAGTCCAAAGTACCGATGTCGTAACTATAAAATTTACGAACTTCAGTAAACTGATATAAATAAAATCTTAGTTTAAGAAGTATTAGAAGTAGTTTTCCTTTGTTAATACAAACTGTAACTAATTTAACGTGTTATACATCAAAAATAATTTTATAGTCCATTTGAGTTACATCATACATGCTGCACTTGACGATTTTGTTCAAGATTTCAGTCATTTTGTAGACAGCGTAAAATTGGCCTTTTACCAGAAATGCACTTGGATTTGAGTTACACATTTATTTTGTAGATACTTACTGCCTTAAAATTGGCCTTTTACACAGAACGTTAGTCATAATTAACCAAGGGATAATGCTTTAGTTTATATCCAACCAAACACACATTTCCTTGCTTCATATGATACTTTAGGCTATTTCATGCTTAGATCATACAAATTTGTGATTAAAAATAAATTATACTCACTTTGATCATGCTTAATTTGGAATATTTAACACATTGTGTAGTGAAATATCGATTGCCTGGTGTGGATATGATAAAACATTGTTTACACGCTATTTTTCAAAATATTATGATTACTGGCATTGGAAAACAATTCAACATAATTTTCACTTGGTTTGACCTCATGTAGTTGATTTAAATTTAGTGATCATGGTGTTATAGGCTTAAGTATCGATGTCGTATTGGTTTCTCAGCATCTTTGTTCCAATTCTACTGGATTTCATTTCTGAGTTTCTGTACTCATTAGTATATTGACAAAAGAACTATTGTTCTGATTCTTATTCGTCTTCCAATTTGAGTGCAGGGATCTGGTTTTGTATTTTTAAAACCTTCTCTCTTTCTAATGCATCCTTGCTGAACACATACATTTCTAAATTTGATTCTTTTAATTATGTAAACTATTTTTGTCAAAAACGTTTTTTTTCCAAAGCTCAAAATCATACAGGTATTTGATTAGAATTAAATTAGTTTCTGGTTTGAGGTTGTGTTATATTTTACGTTATGCTTTGGATCTTTCATTCACTCTTTTGGAAAAAAAAAAACTATTCTGAGCAAGAGATTGACTACGCTACATTAAGATCATATTTTTGTTCTTTCCCAAGCATAGCTTTAATTTAAACTGGTTCTTTTCAGTTTTTTTTTTTACAAAGATCACATAAAAATATAGGCCCATTTCCCTATAATAACCCAAGCTTGCTACTTCTTTTTTAGTTGATTAATTCAAAATAGTATATGAATTAAATTGTGCAATGACCTTGAGAATTGTATGCGAAGTTGGCCTTTTGTTTTGAATTACAAGGGATTGGAATGAATTAAGGTTTCTATTTTTACTTGCTTATGACGAGGTTTGAAACAAATCTATCCTTTATATTAATGTGTAGCCAAAGCCCCTTCTGTTCAAACAGTCTCCATCAATTATCTTTTGGTAGGGCTGTCAATGGATACCCCACAAATATGAAATCCAGCCACATCTTTATCCGAAAAACGGATAAAGTTCCAAGATTTGAAAAAACGGACGTGGATACGTAGACATCCTCATCCGAAAATTATATGTTTTCCTTTTTCCATTTTTGTTGTTTAAATTATGTGTAATTAGTACAATAAAAGGTATGTTTTATCTTTTTATTAAGTTAAAAGTTCATATTATACACAGTAAATACATTTTAACTGTTACTTTAACGCCTTAATGAGTAATGGGATTGAAAAATGTTTATATTAAACAAAAGATATTTCATTTATGTTTCTTGAATTATGGGTCATTAGTGATATGATAATTATCAGATATCCGTCCATATTGGATACAGATACAGAAATGGTACTATTCGCATCCGAAAGTATCCGTTGATATGCCTACCTGTTGAAACATTGCCTTATGCATTTTCTAAGTCAATATGATATTGCATTTGATTTTATCCACAAACTTTCAAAGTCATGTTTGGATGTTTGATAAGAAATAAGCTTATCATACAGGCTTATTTCTCAACTCTTATTTCTCAACTAGGCTAATTTCTGTTCGTAGGATTTCTCTTTGGAAAAAAGTAACAAACAATTGCTATTTGGCAATTAAGGACGGTTCCTCGACCAAGCTTATTTCTCTTCTCAGATTCACTCCAAAATATTTGCAGGTCAACATTGGAACAAATGATCCCAGTTTGACAGTCTGCATCAGTAGCAAAATGTGATGTCTTATTTCAAACTATCTTTTACCTAAAAATTAGATGTTGCCAAACCAATATAGAATCGAAATATGTATCCCGTCTCTTCTACTATAATGTGTATATTGTTTCGCTAAACTATGTTTGATTACTCATGTACTAGCTATCATTTTTTAGCGATCATAAAAAACCTATGCTACTTTCTTGAGAGTTTAAAATTTCCTTTTATTTTTGCAATTGGATCTATTCAGTATTGATTTATGCTTAGGAAATTGTACCCAACCTCTAGCAACAACTTAAACTAGAAGTCTTACCACTTGAAACTATGGGCATCGACCAAAAATGCTTCGATTTTATTGAATACTAGCGTGGACCTGTGCTTCGCACACGGCCTGTTTGTGTTATGGTATACGTTGATATTTTGTTTGAGCGCAAATATGTAAATGGAAAGCAAGAGTATTTTTGGAATTTCAAAAAGACGCCGAGTAAAATAGTTCAACGAATTTTTTTTATTAGTAGTAGAGATATATGCACGTAATTAGTATTATTACTATAACCAAACATGCGAATGAATTATTGTGCAATTTTTTCCACATAAGTTTTAGTAGAACTAATAACCCAATACCACATTTATTATCGGGCAATTACAAAATAGAAGCATATCCGTGTGCATAGCAAATGTTCGTCCTAGTGATATAATATTCCATAGCTGGTGAATTCATGCCTGATAACATGGTGTGCATTTCTGATAGCAAGCATACGTGTTACATTGGTAGTATTTTCCCTACTAGAGTGCGCGTTTGAGTCTTCTTTCTTGGTATTTCTTCCTAGTTTCCTATCACATGCCTGCTATGTTTCAATCAATTAATGAGCTATATAGGGAAGATGTAGTGAAGGGGAAAAAATGCAATTTTAGTGAGCTAAGATATATCAAAAACATGCAACGTAATTTATTTTCACGGAGAGAGTGAATTTATGTGTTTATAGAATGATGGATATACTTATCATCACCAACAGGCTATGTAAAATATTTTATCCAGTTCACATTCAAGGTATAGCATAATTTAAGTGAGATCTTATCTCATTTAACCAATTAAACCTATTTAATTTATTCATAACTACTTATATTTTGGTACGTGTAATTATAAAATCAATTTTGAAAATCTCGACTGTCATATATATATATATATATATATATATATTATTTTCTTTGAAGCAAGTTTCAAAATATATATATATATATATGTATATATATAACAATTATACATTTTATGAATTAATTTAGGCCTTTAATAATGATTAAAATAATAATAAATTAATCAATATAACTGTTTGTGTCAAAATTGGTCACAAACACCCAATTGCCGATGAAAACATCCGTTCACAATTACAGGTCACAGGTAGCAAGTTTATAGAGAATAAAATATGAAGAACGCTCAGAAAATTAAAAGGAAAGCAATAGAAACATACGATTTATAGTGGTTCGACAATCTTCGACCTACGTCCACGTTGAAGAGTTGCTATTTTATTTATTATCAGTCGTTGGTTACAAGAGCATAGATGATAATAATCGAGTTACAATGGAGTTTTACAGAGTAACGGCGTAGAAGAACCAAAAAGATTCCTTTTCTGAAGATCCTAGGCTGTTATTTATAGGTGTAGACTGGAAATTTCTGTCTTAAACTTCGGAAGACTCCTTCCATCACGTGGTCCTTGGTCGTTTCGACTCGATCCATGATCGATACGAATGAGATTCTATCGATCTAAATCTTGCCCAATTGAGCCAAGATCGATTATGAACATTCCTGAGGTTGTGAGCAAGCTCTTATGAAAATTTGGTAGCATTTGAACTTGTAGATTTTGAGTTATGATCGATGCAAGTTTGGATTTTTGATGCGCTGTCGAATTCGTATCGCTCTCATTTGCATCGCTTTTATTTGTATCGCTTTTAGGCATGTGATGACCAATGACGTGGCATTATCTTTTAGGATCGATCCACGTTCTATGCCTTGTGATCGAGTCTTCTTCCTTAGCAGGCTTCGTTTGTATCGAGGTGTCTCTTTTTCCTTCGTATCGCTCTAAGCTTGTCTCATTCGTATCGCTCTAAGCTTGTCTCATTCGTATCGCTCTAAACTTGTCTCATTCGTATCGCTCTACCGGATAACATATTCGCATCAATTGATGGTTGATCGATACGAATATACATGAATAAGATCGATACATAATGGCTTCGATCGATGGACACGTAGCTGAGCTCAGGTGATGGATACGTAATGTAGGAGTAGGGTGGATACGAATGAGGCAGTCTTCCATGGATATGAATGTAGGTGGTCCTTCCTCGATGGATGCGAAGCGTAGCCGTTTGTTTAGAGGGATACGAAGTCAATAATGCTTTGTCATGGACACGAATGAGGTTGGTGCATGATAGATACGAACGAGGCCTGCAAGTTGATGGATACGAAAATAGTTGTTTTTGATGGATACGAAGGAGGTCGCCTTGGATGGATATAAAGTAGGTTGAATCATGATGGATTCGAAGTGAGGTTGGTTATGGATACGAACCACTATTCACATTGATGGATATGAATTGTAGCTGTTTTCCTTGACTTGCATCGATCGTATCTTGATCATACGAACTCCGATTGAGTTGAAATTTGAAATGATGGCTCCCATAGCTTGTCGTACCATATCAATTATAGCTCGATCCGAACTCGGACAATTTTTTTTAGTATCCATAGCGAAATAGTGTATAACTGATCTTTGGGATAGATTACCTTCAGTTTTCAGTCAATTTTTTGGTGTCATGGCCTTGCCAAAATGCGGGATAATAATAACCATTATATTATTTGCTCGATGATAATAATAAGATAACTTTTATTTGTTCTAACGTGATTTGTTTGTTAAAAACCATCCCCTCTTATCTATTTCACTCAAAATTCAAAGATGCAGGTTATATAATGTATTATATTTTGCGCCCAACCATAGCGGTCCTTCAACATATGATATCTGTCGATTAATAATTCACTTTGTGCAAAAATGTTGATTGACATGTTTTTACTGTTACTGGTAACTAAGTGTTATCAAAATAGATTTTAAGGTTGATTTACTAGAGTTTTTCATTCATAATTCGGAAGTTATTTCTTAAATTTGTAAAAGTTGGTGCTTTACCACGTTTTATAAGAGCATATTTATGCGAGAACGTCTTTACTTCTTTTGTTCTATTTTACAGTTTTTGGCTGCTATAATTTTTGATATTGTTTTTCTAAAGCCATAGAGTAAACATAAGCGCCTAAAAATAAAATGAATGGATTTTTAGGCTCAAGGAAAAAGTTGACAAAAAATTTAGTTTCAAAGACAATAAGTTTGCTTTTTAGATCGAAGGACACTTTCTAGTGCAAATCACAGAATGATAATTGCAACTATTATTTTCTGTTTACACTAAAAAGTGTTCTTCAAACTAAAAAGCAAACTTGTTGTCCATGAGGCTAATTTTTTTTACAACTTCTTTTCTGTACTCATTTTCCTGTAAATAAAATAGAGGATTGTTAAAATACTAGTTTTGGACATAAGAGTATAATGTTAGAGGGACTCCATCCTAAATTAATTGTTATGGAAGAAATATGTAAAAGGAAACAAATAAAACAACCTACCGTTTAACCATCATTTGAATTTAAATTATGCAACATAATAGTGGGAACTAAAAAGAAAGACAACTGATGATCACTGTGAATAGCAAGACAGTAGCGATGTTCCAAAAAAATCATTAGTGTACTATGTTTGATAGAGTTATATTAAAAAAATATAGTAAAACGCTAGAATTTATAACGAAAGTTTTCTTGTAAGGTGCTTGATTGGTGGAATAATAATAATGATGATAATAATCTTTAATAATAGTTGTATAGCTTTGGTGTCACACTTTTTTGGTATCAACGTGAACTATCAAAAATGCTCCTCTATATATTATTAAATCTTAATTGCTTAAAAATGAATCTAATATTAAATTTCTTTTACAAATTCAAACGTCCATAAAAGTAGATCTAACAATTAAATATGCTTTACAAATTCAAAACGCTTCTAAAAATAAGATCTAAAATTAAACTTCTTTTACAAATTTAAAATACTTCTTTACAAATATACAAATCTTAATATCACTTAAAAATAAAAATAAAAATATTTTTTTAACCGATTTAAACACATGCAATTTATAAGAAAAACAATTCACACACAAAGCATGTGCCTTACCACTCTTATATTAAATAGTTGTAATAGATTTGGTGCCACACTTTTTTGGTATCAACGTGAATTATCAACAATGCCCTATATATATTATCAAATCTTAATCACTTAAAAATAGAATCTAATACTAAATTTCTTTTATAAATTCAAATGTCCATAAAAGTAAGATCTAATAATTAAACATGCTTTACAAATTCAAACGCTTCTAAAAATAGGATCTAACATTAATTTTTTTTACAAATTCGGAATATTTCTTTACAAATATACAAATCTTAATATACTTGAAAATAAAAAAAATAATCATTTTTTGACTGATTTAAATATATACAATTTGTAAGAAAAACAATTTAGGTGCGAAGCTCGTGCGATTACACTTAATAATAATAATAACAACAATAACAATAAAAATAAGAAGGAGGAGGAGGAGGAGGTAACGAGCTACCAAAAAGTTGCATAAAAACAACTCAGACCTGTCGTTTAATCATAAGTCATTCAAACTATGCCGACAAGATGTGGGGTAATATAAAAATTATATATGATTTTTGACAGAACGCTAAAAGAATTTGTATTCTTGGTAGCTGTTTTAAAGATATTGAAAATATTGTCTCGCCAAGTTTGGAGTTCCTTTAACAATCCCTAAAGAGTAGACAACCTAGAATTTATGTGAGTGAAAACTATGGACTTTTAAAATTTCAAACGATAAAATCATTGATCAATTAATTTAGTTGTTTAAATCTCACATGCGGTAGTAAGCATATAATTTCATGCATCCATAAATATTTTTACTATAATCATCACTGATAATGAAATCTCATGAGTATTCGCCGATTTATTATTATTAGTTTCGAACATACCATCAAAATTTATCAGTTAACGACGTAATGAGATTAAGAACACATCTGCTGATTAGTTTTTGATTCTATAGTTTATTTCAAAGAATAGGTATATGCTGAAGACAACACCTTCCACTTCTCCATCGTTCAAGGCTGGATTTATACTTGGTATGCATTTACGTTGTGGATTATAACCAACACTTTGAATTAAGTACTTGCTAAATTATATCTACTTTTGAATCACAAACAGACTTGCAATTTTTATTATTTTGCATAATATTTTGTTATATTTATTTTAAAAACAGCCCTATTCAAATTTCTCTCAGGAATTTGCAGCTTAGCGAGTCATGTTTATTTTTCAGTAGTTCTACTATGTTTAAACCACTCACAAACCATGATCTTCTTATTCTGGAAACTATAAACATTTTTCAGCATTATTGAAATTTAGTTTGTTTGAGCTGTTCATCTGAAGAATCCATGAACAATTATTGTTTGTTTCTTGAAACTGAAATCATGAAGATATTATAAAGTTTTAAAGATATTACCATTCTATTTTGTGGAGATGTGAAGAAAGTGAAGGAGAAATTCTACTAGTGAACTCGTTTGAATTTAACACCCTGAAATTAGTCAGTGGAAAGTTCATTAAATACAGGTGTTGGATATCGAGATGTTGAGAATGATAAGGTTGACCTAAAGAAATGGGAGTAGTCGTAAGTTCCCTAATTTACATGTAGTTTTAGGCAACATATAAGTTCAAATCATCCTTGCATGTCATATATGCTAATGCCATATTCTTCAGCCAATCTTGATTTTTTTTAATTTAATTATGGTGTTCATGCATTCACTTATTATCATTTTTTTCACTCAAATCTTTGACTTCATCCAGGCATGATGTAATAATGCCTGGCCTAATACAATTATGGGATATGTTATTACTTTGCCAGGTGCATCAAAACTTCAAACTATGGCAGGCTAAAGTCTAAAGGTATTGCATTCGATACTGTTTCATAATATGAAGTAAATGATCAACCTAAATCAGCTTAACACACACCCCCCCCCCTTTTGTTAATGGTACAATATGATTGAAATGACTTAATAATTTCAACACTTAAGTTCATTTGCAAAAACTGTGGACCTGTGCATATGTCTATTTTTTATTTTTATGCAGAGAAGGCAACTAATTGGTGCCTAATTTTTTGTGTTGGCCCCATATGTGTCTGCTTCCCTTATTTTAGCACTCCTTAACTTGGATCTTCAATTGATACTGTGCTTGTTGATTGAAATGGAATTAATAATGCATGGGAAAAACATGTAGCAGCAATTATTAGAGCTGTTGCAGGCAATTTTGACATTGCTGATTGGTTGGATTAAGGGGAATAAAGAGTGGCATTCAACAAGGTACATTTGGTAAGGCAAAAATATTTTATTTTATGACACTCTGGGTATAAATGGGCAATTTTGTGGGTTGGTTTAAAAATGTTAGCATCTTTGTGTTTTATTGCAGGTTGTTAATGCTTTGATTAAATGTGCATTTCAATCTGTGTATTCAGATTAAGGAAATTGTGATGATGGACATTATTAACCATAGTTTTTTTCGACACCTTAAGGTAGTTAGATTAAGGAGGTAACTAGCTGGATATGTGCTAATTTTTTTCTAAATAAGTTTATATGCCTTATGATTGGAATTTTGTGTAGCAAATTTATTAACTCCAATACATTTGACCATAAAAGCACTACAATACAAGTTGTTGCATGACAAATTTTAAAGTGATCTTAAAGATCACTACAACACAAGCAATTTAAGATTGATGACAGGAAATGCAACATTTCTTTCCACTTTCTTCATTGCAACAACTCATGATAACAACTCTTTATTTGCTATGTTTTTTGGGGTCATGTAGCACTTGTCTTAATAGTTTCTTAAAACTTAAATAGTTATTTTGGTTCTCTTGCTAACAGAATAAACTCTCCAAACTAACTTGAATAAAGTGTCGTAATGCTATATGACCTAACAAGATCATCAATTTTTTTTTTCATATTATTTAAGCCAAAATGTATCAATTTTGGCTTTGTGCGATTAATTTTTTTGGTATGATGTGTTTCCTATGTTAGCAATCGGTAGATAACGGTCAAGATTTTCAAAATGGAATTCAAATTGTAAATCATAAAGTTTGCTTTGAATCAAAACGATATTCATATGGTAAATTTTAAACTTCTTATTTAGTTAAGGACCATGCACAAAGTGTAAGTTTGTTCTCTATTTTATGGGAACAAGGATTTTTTTTTTTGTCTAATAGCTTTGAATCAAATACGAGCGAGAAGAGAAGCTAATGGAGGAACCAACACTGTGGGACTAAAATACAAGTTACAGCCCAGTGAAAAATGTTAGAAGTCTCATATGGCCTTGCTCTTCAGGTGAAAATTTGTTTGTTATGTTGCTAAACAAATGTTGATCAAAATTTTGAAGTTATAGTCTTGTGCTGATTATGATGAGGTTAACTCTCATTTTATTTTATTTTTAGTTTATCTTACCGTCCCAAATTCAATGAGGTGATAACTTATAACATTTCATGGGGAATTAATAGAATGCATCCAAATCATTAATACATTTTCTTTGAATATTTAATACTAAAACCTTAAAGGAAAAACTATCTCACCTATAATCTTCATAATATTCTCAATTCAAATGCTAATTTCCCTATAGAAAATTGTATTTCCAAATTCGCATTCTGTTTATACTCCGATTAATGATTCTAATGCATGCATGAACATATATATTTCATCAGTGGTTTACACAAACTTGATATCATTTCAAGGTTTTCCATTTTCGTTGCGTAAAGCTTCTTCATTTTAAAAACTCAAGCTTCAATTTTGGAGACTTTAAGTACATACTATAACTACAGATATTTTGTATGCCTCAATAGTCATATTTAAAGGGTAAACATTGGACTGCAAATTGCTCCTGTATACATTAGTTCTGATCGCAACATCATTTTTATGCAATGTGATATACAAAGTTGAACATTAGATCACAAACTAAGCATATATAGAAATTTATATTAATGTGGTGATTTCTATCTGCGTTCAACCCTCTTTATATGGCAGTATTATCTCTAATTTTCAAAGTAATCTATCCTTTTGGTTTTCTCTTTTGGTACAGTTTCATTTGTAAATTGGTTAAATCATTATATTCAAACACTATAGTCATATTTGTGAATAGAATTTTATTCTGAGAGTTGTTGAATGAAAGTAATAATTTTATTCGGGTATCTCCATTGATTATTACATACTTCATTTTGCTTGATATAATCCAAATAGTGCACGAAGTATCAATCTTTTGGCTATAACTATTCTATTATTTGTGTGTCGACACACATACACATGCATATTTATGTTACAATTATCTCTTAAATATGTCTACATATTTTTACTTAAATTTTGTGTCATAATGCAAACTATATAAAATATTTTCATGATTTATAGTGCAAATTTCCTATGATGCATTGACATTAATTTAAAAACCATTCATCGTAGTCTTTCAATATCAAAATACAGTTTAATGTAATTATATTTATTTATCATATGTGAATAACATTTATATCTACTCATTACAAACTTATAGGATAAGCAATACAATTTGTTTCTAGGCCAAAGTATGGATGTTTTACCTATAAAAGAAATATTAAAATTGGTTTTCCTTTGTTAATACAAACTGCTACTAATTTAACATGTCATATATCAAAATAATTTTATAGTCTATTTGAATTACATCCTACTTGCTGCACTTGACCTTTTGTTCTAGAAATGGATAGTTATTTATGGATAGCGTAAAATTGGACTTTTATTTGAGCTACATATTTATTTTGTAGATAATTTACTGCCTTAAAATAAGTATTTTTGGTAGCAAGCATATGTATTACATTGATAGTATTTTTCCTACCAGAGTGCGCGTTTGAGTCTTCTTTCGCTGTATTTCTTCAAATTTCCTGTCACAGGCCTGCTGTGTTTCAGTCATTTAATGAGCTATATTGGGTAGATGTAGTTATGGCTGTTATGGTAATGATTTACCATTTTGCAAACACACTAACCGTACCATTTTTACCGGTAAGCTAAAATTGTGTATTATTGCCGTTATCGATAGACTATATACCGATAATCCAGTTAACTTCATAGTTAGATTTTAGTTCTTTGTGATGAATTTATGCCTACATATATAGTACACTTGTACACATATAACACACCTAATATAATCTCTTTATTATAGATTTAGATGTGTACAAATAAAGTATAACAAAAATTACTTAAGCAATGCTTAAGCTGCGCTTAAGCGACATTAAGCGAAGTGAGACTTCTATCGCCTCGCCTCGTTTAGTGCTTATTATAACATAGGTTAAAATATGTCAAAAACATGCGGTGTACTTTATATTCATGGAGAGTGACTAAATTTATGTGTCTATAGAATGATACGTCTAGGTTTATTTATCATCACTAGTGGGCTATATAAAATATCTTACCCAGATCACCATTCAAGGTATAACACAATATAACTGAGATTTTATCTTATTTAACTAATTAAACGTTTGTGTATCTATTTTATAATAAGCGCTAAGTGAGGCGAGGCGATAGAAGTCTCACTCCGCTTAATGTGCTTAAGCGCCGCTTAAGCATGATTAATTTTTTGTATACTTTATTCGTACATATCTAAATCTATTATAAAGGGATTATATTGAGTGTATTATATGTGTACATGTGTACTATATATGTTAAATTTGGATGATTAAATATTTGTTGAGGAAAGAAATTGATTAATTGGTTCAATCAATCAATTAATTTGCCTTGCATATGCATAGCAATGTGAGAGTATTTTAAAAGGAAACTAATTAATTAGCTAATCAATTATAGTCAATGCATTTGTTATATGAAGAAATAAATGATTAGTCATGGAGAATCAATCAATCAAAGGAAAGATATGGAAACTAAAATTGCGCTATCTATTTGTACTAAATCAAGTCATGCAATTTGGAAAGATAGTTGGATAATCAGGAAATTGATTTTGTTAATCTCCAAGCAACCCTTCATTATAAAGTCTATTTAAATGAAGAATTTCATCTTCATATGTACGTAAGTGTATGAGAGCATCCACCATTATTCTTTTATCTCTTTTGTACTCATTTCTCCTGTGGAATAAAAGAAGTTGTTGGGTCTCCGTGGATGTAGGATATTCACATCTGAACCATGTTAAATTTTCCATGTCTCTTATTTCTACTATTATTTCTGTGAGACTGTATAATTGATTTTTTTAAAATTTCATTGATATCTAAATAGACAATAATACTATATCCTGATCAAATAATTCTCTTCCGCTTAAATTAAAACAAATTTCACTACAATATATGTATGTACAAATTCACCACAAAGAACTAAAAATTTAACTACGAAGATGATTAATAAATTCATAGGTTTCAAAAGTTAGATTTGACCTTTTCTATTCATTAAAAGTTAGCATACTTGAGTTAAGTACAAACTATGCACATTTGTTAAATAAATTAATCATATCTTAATGCAAACCGATTCATGATGGAAACTGAGAAAATTTTGTTAGGAACGTATTTTTCTGATATAATCCTAATGCCATTTATTTTAAAAGTAATAATCGTATTTTTCTGATATAATCCTAATTCCATTTATTTTAAAAGTAATAATTTTTTGTTAAGCATTGCTTAAGTTTAAGCAAAGCTCTATTTAGGCAAAAGCGCCAATTAAGCGTGCTCATCGCTTTGCTTTTTCAAAAGATTAAGTGTTGTACATGCATTCGGCGCAAGGTTTTAAATATCGGATTTCGGTCACATTTCGTCTCGGAATTTTTACACAAGTTATCTCGTATCGGGGGAGATCTCGGACGAGATGAGTGCATATCGGGTGTACATCTCGGATTGACATCTCGGGTCTTATAATGCATCTCGAGAATATCTCGGATGTACTTATGTGTCTAAAATTGATGTGTCAAAAATTTATTTAACGGTTATAACTTTCTTAGTAAAAATGAAAATGGTAACATACTTGATTTACATGGAAAAATGAATATTTTTAGAAGAGTAGTAACTTGATTAGCTTAATTGATTTGGTAATGATTGAATAATATCATTTTATTTGAACATAATAAAGAAGTGAAACTTTTTGCTATGACTCATTAAGATAAAAAATAAAGAATATGTTCAAGAAGTTGGTAAATTATAATTGGATTGAGTAGCTTTTTTGAATCGATATGAAAATGAAAAATATTATGCAAAATAACAAAAATGTAGAATTTCGGGTGAGATCTCGGATTGAGATTTTGATCCATATTTCGGGTGAGGTTTGAATATCTCGGACGAGATGAGTGTCGAGGGAGATCTGGAGGAGATTTGTTGTCTTGTCTCGTTTAAGTGTGAAAATGAGATCTCGGAGGAGATCTCGGGCGATACATAGGAGATTTAAAACCATGATTCGGCGCTTAAGTGCGTTTTTTATTTTTACACACGCACACATACATACGTTATATATGTAAATATATAACAATTATATGTTTTAGGAAGCAAGTTTCAAATAAAACATCATCTTTTATAGCAAATTATTATATTGGCCTAAAAAAATAATTAAGTAAATATATAACAATTATATATTTTATGAATTAATTTAGGCCTTTAATAATAATTAAAAGGTAATATATTAATTAGTATAACAATTCTATTAATTTCTCGATAATAATAAGTTATAACTTTTATTCAACAAATTACTCTCAGTCGAAAACTGGGAGTTGCAATCGTGTAACACCCAGCTGTGAACTCATCCCTCTTTAACATTTAAACAATTTGAATATTAAAGTGCGTACGAACTTTGCTGTAATGGACACGAGTTCAGTTGCTTAGAGATCATCAAGGTAAATTCCAATATCTTACCTTTTAAAGTAAGATCCTTAAGCAACTATGCACACATTTTCTTTTCATCAATAGCGTATCATTTAAATATGTAGAGCTTGATCATTGGTCAAAACTCTATTAATGTCCGTATTTAATTATAAAATCCAACATCAAAGTCCACAATTCAATTCGATAATAGTTTTCAATTAACCAAGTTATTTTAGCTAGAGATTTTGACTACCAATTACAGTGTTATTAACCTTGTGTTTGAAGGAGCTTTTGAATAGTGTTTCACTTCACTACTAGAAAAAGTGTTGTTTCCTACCTTTATTTTTCAACGACATACTAACGACATTTGATCGGCGTTGGTATGTGGTCGGAAACCCAGTTCTAACGATTTCCCGACAATATAGCGAGACACCGACGCCACCCTCTTCATTCCACTACTAACGATTTCCCGACAATATTTCTACCATTCTGTCCAAATTTCCTCATAACCATGACTGATTCACGCTTTCCTTTAGTCTTCCACCGTCTGCTAGTATCTGCTGGCCGCCACCGACCGTCTCATCTTCAATCCCGATTCGATCTTTTGATTCGTCTACTCTGGTAATTCCTTGATTTTTATTTTCAAATTGCTTCTTGTCAGTTTTGATAGATCCGAAATTTGAGAAACTACATTTTGTAGAGTTGATTTGTTTCGTAGATCTCATAGTCCAATATATGGTAACATTTTAGTGAGTATGATTTATAGAAAGTTTACGGAGGATGACGGTAATAAAAAATACAACATTTTAGAAATGCTTGGAAGATGTATGTAAGCATGATTTGAGATTTATTGGAATTTTTCATGATTAAAATTTTGAGTTATGTGTTTACGTTGGTAGGTATGCTATTATTTACAAATTTAAGTAGAAAATCATGGTTGCTTTATCAGGTACAAATTAAATGTTGATAAGTTGTATATCACCCAAATGTAATATGTTATTACATTTGAGTGATGGATCTTACAAGTGTACTTGAACAAATTTATATAATCTTTGGTATTATTGCTTGGTTGTTGAATTGGAATTCTATATAAAGTTCAATTTATGATATTTGTTCAGTTGTGTACTACACAAAAAAACACAAATATTTGTTATATAGCTAAGTGCTACTTGTTCCAATTTCATACATGTGCTCGTGTGCATATGTGAAACCAAGAACAGGTGGGCTTTGCTTGCATGATAGATAGATAGGGGATTCATCTATATCATTTTATTTCATATCTGAGCATCAGTTTGTGATTGTAGCACTTTGCTCGATATATTTGTCTTTAATCACCGTTTATTATTGGATGTATTAAAATAATAAAGAGTAACAAACGTAAAGTTGGAAAAGGAATAGATGATTATATTCTCAAGTCAATTTAAATAAATTGAAATGACATGCTGGATCTGAGATTGAGGTCGGGTCAAAAATAAGATGGCCATCAATCTGACTTTATATTAGATCTAATCATCGACAAACTAACAAAAGGAATTTAACTCTGCTAGTGATCAAACACATGGTTTTGTATACCGTCACCTTATTCATTTTGTCGCACAATCGATCATGTTACCATTTGATTTTGCACAATTAAAAATTACTATAGATTCTTTAGATTTAAAGTAAAAGGTGTTATGGTTCATGACATTGACACATACCCCGTTTATTTATATGCTTACAATCATTTAATGTCCAGATTATTATATATTACCGGTTTTGTTTTTTGTTTTTTTTTGGGTGCAAATTTCTATTATAAATTAGATTTGATGACAAGATAAAATGCTAGAATTAGAAACTTCTGCTATGCGTCTTTAACTGTAGAGCAGTGAACATTTACTGTAATTTACATCAAAGAGTTGAGAACATTTTGTTGAAATATGGAGAGCTATGGTTATCTGGGGCTTGGTAAAAGAAATAAATAGGGGTTCGATATGGCTTCAATTTCGCGTTTAAATTTGAGAGGAATATTGAAATTAACTCATTTTGGGACCGATTACAAAATATATGGTTTCCATGTTTCTTAGTTCACAAAATACTTCTAGATGTTAAACCAACACATTATCGCAAATACCAGTTCTCTCTCTCTCTCTCTCTCTCTCTCTCTCTCTCTATATATATATATATATATATATATATATATATATATATATATATATATTATATATATATATATATTTCAGAATCAATTAGATGCGCTAACAAAAGAAGTAGATATTAAGAAGCGGGCATAGTTAATCATGAGGGTATGGGATTGGTAGATTAAAATTTACACTATTCATCACAATGTCATTTGATTGAACAATTGATAAGGAGCCGATCTGATCTCTATGTTAGTTGCCAGAGTATTAAATTACTTTCATAGTCAAAATGCTATCCATGTTCATATGAGCATTTGCCAAATTATGTATTTACCAAGTTGATGTGTTAAATTAATGCAAATAAATATTATCACCATCACAACTACGAAATGCGTTGGCCTAAACATCAGTATGTTTCAATTATATGGAGGAGGATAAACAAATATATTATCTCCATCAAACTATGAAAATATCAAGTTATCAGACAAAGGATGTTGATATTAGAAGCCACAATATCTTCTTGACCGCTGAATGAGTAATTAAGAGTTGCATTGTCCAAATTGATCTGATTTATACTACATCCATGGTTTGCCTTTTATGTTTTCCATTTTCTCCAATGAGTGCAAAATTAAAGATAATAACTCACATCACAGGGAGGATGAACATCATCTTGCATATAACTTATATAGTTTTGATGTTAATAATAGTCGCATGACATTAAATTCAAAATATAATCTTCATGTTGAAAAATAAAATATAAGGTAATATGTTTCCTTGTTATGTTTTTTCTATTTTTTTCTATTTTTTTTTTAAAAAGAATTGTAGAAAATTGGAACAAAAATGGTGGAGTAAGTCATTTTCAATGAAATCATAGAGCAAGTACTCATGCCCATTGACATGAAGATGTGAAGCTGATGCATGATGTAGGTTTGGATGCCTATTCTCCGTATCTTTGCCTCGACTTATTTCTGGTAAATGGATTACATGTTTTCATTTTTATTTGGATGCATAACACCAAAAAATAACACTAGCAACTGTAATTTTTCAGATGGAAAGGGGCCTGTAAATCCTAAAGGCTTAGCATACTACAACAAGTGGATCGACGGACTTGTTAGCTATGGTAAATTAATGCTACTTTTTATAGTATATAGTCATTTTGAATCTGAGTAAGCAACAAATTTCAATATTTGTAGGTATTGAGCCGCATGTAACCGTGTATCACTTTGATCTTCCACTCACATTACAAGCCCAGTATGAAGATCTTAGAAGCCCAAATTCATGTAAAAATTCGATCCTTAAAAATACAATTTCTGTAATGAAGGAATAAGTAATTAGAATAATCTCGTCCTTGTGTATATGAAATGATAAACTTATGCATCGGGATATGAATTCATACATCTGATACATTACACTTTTTTTCTTATTTTATTGTATTAGAAGGGACTCGCTATTTATCCGGATGTATGCTTCAAAAGGATTTGGTGACGGAGTGAAAAATTGGAGCCGCATGTAACCGTGTATCACTTTGATCTTCCACTCACATTACGAGCTCAGTATGAAGATCTCAAAAGCCCAAATCATGTAAAATTTCGATCCTTAAAAATACAATTTCTGTAATGAATGAATAAGTAATTAGAATAATCTCGTCCTTGTGTATATGAAATGATAAACTAATGCATCGGGATATGAATTCATACATCTGATACATTATATATTTTTTCTTATTTTATTGTATTAGAAGGGACTCACTATTTATCCCGATGTATGCTTCAAAAGGATTTGGGGATAGATTGAAAAATTGGGTAACGATTAATGAACTGAACTTAGAACCAATTGGAGGCTGTGACGTTGGATCTTTTCCACCTCAACGCTGCTCCAGCTCTTTCCGTGTATTCAATTGCTCGAAAGGCGATTCGGCAAAAGAACTATATATTGTCACTCACAACCTTTTGCTATTACATTTATCAGCCTTTATGTTGTACCGTACGGAGAAAAGTATAAGGTGTGATATTTTGTGAATGTGTCTAATATGATATTTCTTCATTTTCCTAATATAACGTTATTAATATTGGCCATTAGGTATGATTCATCTCAGCTACGTATTGATCGTAGTTTGGGTCTAGGTTTACTTAAATACTAGTGTATAATCCGTGCGTTGTGCACGGTACTTTGTAGAAAAATAATGTTATAATTTTTTTAAAAGAATAGAAGTCATGATGCAATATATGGTGAATTTGTTAGGATAAATGAGTTATAAATCAGATTTACATGTTATGAGATTTTTGTACAGTCATATTTGAATATAAATTAAATCATTAGTTTTGTTGATAAAAATGAGTTACGTATATATTTATTAATTTTAGGATTCAATATTTTTTATGCAAATAAATGAAAAGTAGTATTGTTAATTAATTTTGAAATTGATATTTTTATATAATTTTGTAGGAAAATATTAATAAACATAGATTTTGAAATTGACGTCAAGTTTTCAATATATTTGACTAAAAAATAATGACATACAGATTGAATTTCAAATCTCACTCAAGAATCAGCGAAAATACCTAAAATGGAAGTGTAATGTTATTGAATCAATATATATTTTTGTATTTAAAGTTCTTTTAGCACATATTTATCAGAAGTAAGTATATGATGCTAACAAAGTGATAAACAAAATATTTATTTAAACATTAAAAGAAATATTAATGATAAATTAGACCTGAAATGTTACAGCTCACATTGTCGTTGTAATTATGCAAAAATTGACTTTGAATTCATTGTTTCATATCTCGTTAATTCCAATTTTTAAATGAAAATTTTCAAGAAATATTTAATATTAACCTGTAAAGGATTATAAATACAAAAGAAAAAAAATATCTATTCAAAGCATGGTATGGTTTTTGTCCATCGGTTAACGTAAATTACGGATATAAATAGTTAAAATGTATCATTTTTACAAAAAGGTTCTAACTGAAATTGTTAATTATTTTTTAGCATTATAGTATAAAGACATCCCCTGCTTATCATTAATTGTAATATCATTTTTCATAAAAATAAATTTTATAAATGGCAAAGAATTCCCTTAACATACAAATTTTGAAAAGTAAAAATGTTATATCTGTAATGATATACCAATTTTAGAAAGATAGTACTCTGCATATATTTGTTTGTAATAAAATATCAACTTTAGAAAAAAAGAATTATATGTACATTTCTTTGTATTAGTACACTAATTTTTGAAGTAAAGAAATTTTATGAACTTGAAAGTAGAATAATACAAGAGAATTAAAGATAATTTAATTGTGAAAATTTTAAGTAATATAGACTTGAATGAATAAATAGTTTTACCATTTTGTCAATAGGAATGTGATATACACATTGAATTATCGTTTTTAATGATTTATTAGATCAATCAATAATTATTTTTAATTGGATTTATATAAAAAGTTTAAATTTGAGGCCACTTAATAAATTCAAATATATGGACATGAATGTAAAACAATATAAGAAAACTTAGAAGAAATTCATAAATAATCATAAAAACTAGTAAGTGTTGGTATTTAAATGTAACATAATAGGGGAGAAAACTGGTAAAACATTGTAATCTTACAAAAAACATTATAATTTTACAAAATGATTCTAATTGAAAATTTTAATTATTTTTCAACATTATAGTATACAAAAATTCACCGCTTATCGTTAATTGTAATATCATTTTTCCCAAAAATAAATTTTATCGATGGCAAAGAATTCACTTAGCGTTCAAATTTAGAAAAATAAAAATGTTATACTTATAATGATATACTAATTTTAGAAAGAAACGATTGTGTATGTATTTGTTGTAATTAAATACCAACTTTAGAGAAAAAGAATCATGTGTATATATTTTTTTAAAAACCCTACTCTAAGGAGTAGAGCTAGGAGATACAGGTGACTCGCCACAACCGGCCTTCCTTTTTAACCAATCCAACACAGAGCATCAACCCCCTAAGCATTCTTGTTTTTTCGAGGGATAACTGCTCCACGTCTTAAGGATTATACAACGCAGCTTGCTAGGACTCGAATTCGCGACCACAAGGAACATTGTTCCATAATCGCTGGGCAGACCTGACCAACTCAGTTATGTATGTAGACAAAATATGTGTATATTTCTTTGTATTATCGTACTAATTTTAGAAGTAAAGACATTTTATGAACTTGAAAGTTTAAGATGCGATATTTTTCAAAGGTATCTAATATGATATTTCTTCATATTTCCTACTGTAACATTATAAATATTGGCCATTAGGTATAATTCATCTCAACTACATATTGATTATAGTTCCAGTCTAGGTTTCCTTCAATATACGAGTACTTTGGCACGTGCGATGCACGTACGCAGGAGGAGTTGGTATGAAAAACACTGTTTGTTTTTTGGATCTTACAAAATGACTTTGACACGTACATAATGTAGCATTTTTTATATGTGTACATGCATGAATCAATCGTGTGAGTGTGCGCTATAAAAGTGTACACTTGGAGATTTTGTAGTCATAAATTATTTGTATTGCTTTCTTTCTTTTTTTGGTTACTTCATATCATTAGATATGAGGCATAACTATATATATACTCGAATATCTATGCCTTCATCGAAGAAATAATTTTTTTCATTTTAGAACATATTCTCATATCTTTTGTATGCTGTAAGCTATAAAGGTGTAAAGATTGAGATTTGTTAGTCAGAAATCATTAGTATTACTAATCGCATTTGGTTACCAATGAAATTTGCTTTGCTAATACTCCATTGTTAAAAAATATTATCAAATATTAACGATATATTACTTCCATGATGATTGTCTATTACTGACGTGTTGCAAGTTACTAAAGCACCTTGAAAAAAAGTCAACAAATACGCAAATAAGGGGAAAATCAAGCTTTAGCTGATATAACTTATATTATGACTAAAAAATAACTTGAAAATTGGTATACCTAAAAATAGCCATCTCTTCACTTGATGCATAGAAGGTACTTGGCCATCGTCAATTAATAATGCATTTTTATACCCATCCCTTCACTCAATGCACAATTCAAGGCGAAACAGCTAGAAAAAGAAACGGTGAAAACCGTACCCATATAAGTTAGATTCCTATGTGGTAAAAAATTTGCAATATCCATGTATAAGAGTTAATGTATCTAAATCATTGAGAACATCAAAATTAAACCTGAAATGATGCTATATTGAGATCAAGTTCTTGGTAGTTCATATTATGGATTAACTACGATAATTTACCAATCAGTAAATAGGACATGATTAAACATGAAGAAAGCATATGAACTACTGATTCTTCCATATATTTTTCCAATTACAATGATGTAAGGACAATAAAGGATCTATTATTTACAAAATTTAAAGTGCTTATGTGCACGACACATTATACAATGGATATTATCTATATCTTGATATAATCATATTAACTGCAGAATGCCATTATTTGTTATTCCGTTTAAAAGTTAACACTCAATTTACCTCTCTATCCTTTGTTCATCAATTTCCTACATTTGAGGCTTTGATATAAGATAGTGTCAATTTTTTTTGTACAACTTCATTTTCAAATATGGTAATATTATATACAGATTATGATTAAGGAATAATAAGGTACACATTAAAATAGTAAAAACACTTTTATTGTAGGCTATTAACTCTTATTAGATTATAGAAACATCAAAAATACATTTTTATAGTTAACCGAGAACCCCATAAATCATTAAGCAAGTGTTCTTAGTTTATGCATATAAGGTAGTGTCTTCATTTACAGAATTTTATGTGTGGTTAATACTTAACTATTAATTAATAGTTTTATCCTTCATTGAATAATTATCCCACATTTGTTTGCTTTATAATTTTGACATATACATTAAAATTCCAACTTTTCAGTTATCCATATTTGCCAAAAAGAAACATAAAATATGCATGCTAATGCCAAAATAGAATATAGTAGTTACATATTTCTGGCTTTAACTGAGATAATATCTTGCTGAATCAAGATCTCATCTTAAAATGAGAACCTAACAAATTTAATCCTAAACAGTATTATTTATACTCTATTATAACCATCTAAAATAATCACTACTAATTTCTGGGCATGGAATACCTTGAGTAGCCTCGACAACATCCTATGTTCCACACGTTGCCTCTTGATACATGTACTGGATCGAATCTTTGTGCTTCATGCAGTGCATGGTATACTGGATCGCATCTCTGGGCAGCATTCGGCCTATTCTGTTTCACACTAGATAGTATATCTCCATAGATATTATGTCAGCACTTCATATGCGTGCATATTATCCTAGCTAGCTGTGTTTGATGTGTTGCATTGTATAGCTATATTGCATATGCTTGCTTCAGAACATCTCACAAAACAGCAATATTTAGAGGTCTCATCTAGCACAAATCCATACGCTTGCACATATCATTCTCTTTCATACCGTCTCATTTGCTCTTACTGGTCACACCTTGTTTCCTGCACATGAATTGCTCCATATTCAGGCATCTCAAAGCTCCAGATATCATTAACTGATCGCTTAACCTAGCTTGATAACTTGCAACATTAAATTCCTCCAGTAAGCACGTTCAGCTCAACAATTTATCTCTTTCAAACCAGCAACCTGCAGCATCATCGAGTATCTCCAGTTTGAACACTCTAGCAACTTCCAGCATCATCGAACGCCTCCAATACGCTCAATTCAATCATCCCTTTTAGGCTAGCCATTCAACAACTTTGTTACAGCATTTTCAGTGCAACTTGCAGCATCATATTCTTTCTACTGCACACTTTAGTACACACATTTCAATTCGTGCTCATATTCAATATTTAAATCATATTTAGCCTTATTGGATTGCTTCAACATTACTTGCAACTACAGTATGCACACTTCAGTTCAACAATCTTGATACACTCTTATTCTATCTACAATGATACTGATGGATTTCTGAAATGTTCAAAGCCGAAGTAATCTTGACATGCTACATACTCTTGCTGTTACAACTCAATATTCATTAACAGTAGCAACTTGGCTTAATGCATCATCACCCCTTGCTCCACCTTGCATGATCTCTACAACAGAAGCTTCTCAGTTCCAGACATTGATGCATCGGCTGGCCTTAAAGTTCATATTCACATTCTATACTCTCTGTACTTGCTATACGTGCTGGCAGGAATAAATAGGTACCTATGCCATTTAATTGGAACGATTCAATCACTTAATGCAGGTAGTTGAAATGTCTAAAGAAGGATTGATGTAACAAAAGTTATATTGTATTCGTGATTGTTTCTCTTCACCCTGTAGTTGTATTACTGCATACCAGTAACGTGCAAAAGCATTGAACAAATTAAAGTAGTTGTACATGGAAACTAATTAATTTTAATTAGTCCCACATCACCTAAAACATCTTAATTGTTAGTGTATGTAAGCTAAGAGAGAAATTTTCTGTTGTGTAGAGTTTATAAAATTGCGATGAGGTATGAAGGGTATATGAAGTCAAGTTGATTGCATGGTAGTTGAAAAATGATGTTTATGTTTTTCAATCTTTATTGATGTAAAGGATATTTTCGGAATTTCAAAAAGGCACGGTTGAAACTAATGGATTGAATTCTCATTATTAATAGTAGAGATATTTTTGTTATGCAACTTGTGTAAATTCTGCATTCATAACCGAAGTTTAATCTTTTTTTCCCAAACAAATTTATGTTCCAGACATTACAAGGAGGAGGAATAACTATTGCGGTCTTTTGGTTTGAATCTTTCACAAATTTACAAGAAGACGTCACTGCAACAAAAAATGATGGATTAAACATATCAGTATAATAAATAAAATTCCGCGACAACGTAAAAAGAAAAGAAAAAAAACATAAGAAACCATTAAATAGTACATTATCAAACTTACCGACCACATGTTAAAAAATTATCTTTCCATCTAAGACGATAGTAAGCGGTACACAAAATTGTCCGGTATTATTTTACTACTATGAGTGTAATTTGACAAGTGTGATATTAGATTTAATCCTAGGTGTAGAAGAGAGAGACCTGTGATAATATTTTTTACATTACTTCGCACATTGTTGCACTATCGGGTACACTGATTTGAATGATTAAGATAAACACTGGTCATATATAACGACACATTCTTCTTGAATATTTACACAATGGCAACATTTTGTGTTTTATTAATTATATTTGTTACCAAATTTTGGTTATCCTTGACGAATAGCTGTTATCCACATAAGTTCTCAAAAAGATAAATTTTCATATCCTAAGCTCCAAGAAGATGATGCCGAACCTCATTGCAAGATGAGGTAACTAATATAGACTTCGAAGGTACAAAGCCGCTCTTTGATCACTTCGATTGCCATCAGTTATTTCGGTGACCTATGACCAGAAATGCGCTTATAGAACATCATCGAAAGGATCAAGGACTCTGCATTTCATGAAGGATCTCAATTCGACCATACCGAATTTCGCACCATATTAAACCTCGTTCACGTCGACATCCATCATGTCGCCTACCTTCGATGATGTGCGATGTCCTTACACTCATTTTGAAGTCTCAAGACCATCCAAGCAGTGCCGCACTTCATAAGCACTTTGGAGGTATTGTTCAGTGATGACATTAAAGGAATGTAAAGTTACGCCGCTCTTCGTTAATGTTCAACGTAGCACTTCATCAGCATGTTTTTTCGTTGCGTATCTATGCGAAGCGATATCGATGTTGGATACTATCAATATCCACAAGACTCTAATACTACTCCATGGCTATCATTGCCAAAGTCATTGCCTGCTTTCAAAGGACATCGAAGATGTTCAAAGAAATGGTGCCGAAGAATAGCGACGTCACATTAAATCCGTTAGCCTCGATAGAGCCCAAAACTATGAAGTGTGAACATCATCTTCCATGAATCATGACTACTACCGAGTGGTACCTTGATTAATGTCGAGAGTCATGGTTTCGAAGAAAATGTGGAATAAAGCCATCTTCTATCAACGCTGATGCTGTCAATGTCACCCACGCTTAGCACCACATGCGATCAAAGTTGTTAAATAACGATAGTATATTCGTTGAGATGTCGCCGTTTGTTGAAGTCATTTTGAAAGAGGAACCACAAGGTATGAATGCCATCGAAGGTCAATATTGTTATAGCATCGACTCTCATATATGCCCTTAGAAGATGTCACATATCTACATACGCGATGTTGATGACTATCGTCGTCAATGTCACAAGTGTTGTTAATAGCGCATTTTGTCGGCCATTGAATATCAACATCTAGGGCCATCATTGTCGCCACCATTTAATGCATACAACACCATCAATCAAAGAAAGGCCATAAGAAATGGAGTTGTCATCACTGACATTCATTAGTCATGCCGAGAACCATCAATACATCCAAAAGGTTTGTCGAAGCCGCTTTTACTAACGCCGCCTTTCATCAATGTTAATATGTGGTGGTAATGAAAGTCGATCAATGAAGAAGAGACTATTAACCCAATATTTAGAGATACCAAGTATCGATTTTATTGAACCAATGTCGAAGTTTAGCTATGTGAACATAAGAATGCTAGCCTTGATGTCCGACAACGCTGCAAATGTCGAAGCCTATAAAGTATCAATCTTGATGTTCGACAGTGCAGTTAATATCGAAGCCAATGGATGTCGAAGCCTGCCACTTGCCAAACCCAAAAAAATATGATCCTAGGCATGCTATTCTAGGGGCTAAGTTCTCTCTTCCCATTTATTACTTTCTAAAATTTGTAAATCCTAAATTGAATTGAGGATTTTTCCTATTGTAATACTTGAACAATTGTAAAATAAGGATTTGGAAATTAAATGAAGACATAGCCTTTTGACTTGATTTGGACTAGGACTTGCATATTCATTCGACTTTGCACATAGATTTACTTTGACTTGTGACTTGCATAGCACATTGAATTTTCTTGAACTTGTGATTTTTGTCGTGCATATTGACTTGAACATCGACCTTCATATTAACTTGCATGTTGCCTTGAACCCTCAACGATGTCGATCACTAAACCAAGAGCTTCCATAAATGCATACTTCTTCTCGACGACTTCAACTTGCCGCGATAAGGCCTCTCATTGATTATCTTTTTTCGTAATCACTTTTTGGGGTTGACGAATTTGTTCATTAAAACATAACATATCTGAACTCGCACATTGACTTCGACCTATATTGTATTTTACATGACTCCAGCTTCTATGACTAAACAAAGAATTGAAATGAAAATAGAATCATGCACATCTCAACCAACGATTGCGACTAGTTTCGAAGAAGCTACTCTTTGATTAATCGATTTTTTATTCACTTTTGGGTGTTGATGAATTTATTCGTTAACATTTTGACGCTAGAAGGAGGGCTCTCGATGCTTTATAACTTTCTTCATAAATTGATTACATAAAAAAATTCTTTTATTTCAAAAAATATGGTAAGAGTCAGGAAAAGTAATAACATCCCAAACTTCAATTTGGAGAATATGGACATTGGGCAACCTTCAACTTTAACAAGACTTACAAGAAATGAGACCAAAATTCAAGATTTAACTGATAATTAATAGTTATGCGAGAACTCCTTGAGCAAGCCCCATCTCAAAGATCTTTCAATACGGTAAAGCTTATGGAAGAAAAAAATGAAGTGGCATCTCCAAGCAAAAACCAAGATAAAACGCATTCTCTTAAGTCACCAGCAAAAAAAAGCAGTAAAGCAAAGATGTATCAGCAAAACGAGAATCAAGAAGGCCAAGAAGGAAGATCATATGCATACCTGTGTTTTTACTTTGATCTTGCCTCCCTTGCACGGTGACAAACCCTGAACACCGCATGTAAATGTTGCAATTTTGGATTACCACGGAGGCATCTCCAAATATGAAATCCACCGATCCACTTATATTACAATCTCTGTAAAATTGTTTTCGAATTTTTGCATAAACCGTATCTTGATAACCGATGAAATCGCAGTCATAGTACGCGGATCGATTGCTATCACTCCTGAGGGCTACTACCTTCCCTTGATTTTTATCGAAAATGTTCTTAACTGTAATGTGTTTAGCTATAAATGCATCACCAAGCACCACTGCATGACAAATACTACATCAAATCTTGTGTTTAGGGACATATGATTAGGGGCGGCATAATGAAAATGCCTCTAATTATTATCAATTAGACACAAATGAGAACTTAACCTCTATTAACATTTATAAGGCATAATAAAAGGCCATTAACACATGATATATTTCATAATTAATATGATTTTGAATAAGGGCAGGATTCATCTCCCATTTCTACCAAGCTCTAATAAATTCTTGTGGCGTAGTTCATTTCATGGTTCGAAATTCCGACCGGCATGCTGGAATTTCAGTCATTCCGTCACCGTTTCGGCATTGATCGGGCCGGAATTCTCTCCAAAACTCATTCCCGTTTAAATGGCTACAAAATTGTTTTCATTGTGTAAGAAAAGTAAAAACACACTTAAATGAAAAAAATGCGCAAGAAGTACCTAATTCTAAGAAGCAAGAGAGACTAAAAAGCTTTTAGGGCTTTAGATTGAATTTTTTTAGCAATTATATGTAGGGCTTCTAGATCTTGGAGTCGAATTTAGGGCTTCATTTTGTTTAAGCAGCCAACAATTGCTTGATCTACAAATGGAACAACCTTATTCTCTTCTTTTATTGGTGAAATGGTTAGGGTTAGTTTGAAGAAGGAGGTTATAGAATCAAATGGATGACAGAATGAGGCAGGCAACATTTGATATGTAGGCTAGCTCGATACTGGATCGTTTTTTGGGACTTCTGTTTCTATTTTTTTCCCTTGGTTTATTTTTAGACTTTTGGTTTATCTTTAGGCTAAATTGTTGTACATTAGAGAATATTTTACCCTGTTAATGAACAAATATCCATCGTTTACCTAGCTTTAAGGAGACTAAATTTTAGTAGGAAATATTTTGTTTTGGGCTAAAAGGAATATATTTTCATAAAATATATATACAAAAAAGTAAAGAAATCCGGAACTGGAATTGCAACGGAAATCTCTGGAATTTTCAAAATGAAACCAAAATTATAGGAATTTCAAATGACCGAAGCGGAATCGAAAATCGAAATTTCAAACACCTTGGTTCATTTACGTCCTTTTCACTCCAAAATTTGTCTTTCCTTCCGGTTTACAAATCCTATAATTTTTTGTACAAAATTTAATCTCAAAATTAATCAAACCCAGCAGTTTGTAGCGTGAAATTGATGCTTGCAATTTGTTAGCAGCAGGTGAAAACTCTTGCTTTGTTCACAGTCTATCCTACAAGAAGTTACAGGATAAATGGTTCTACCATAGAAGGCTAGGTTGCTTTGTATTTATAGTGAAAAAGGTCTGGACCTAAATCTATTTTATTTTTCGACCATATTTTGCTAAATTGTGATGTAAATCATTTAGCACAATTCATACTTTTCTTGGACTTTTGCTTCAAATGTTAAGTAAAATCATGGATATTTTAAGTAATAAATATGAAATGAAATCCCCTATCATGGTATACCTCCATTAACAATGATTTGTAAATTAGCATAATTAAACAATGGAACATCTTTTTTTTTCCACATATTTGTTAACATGGTCAAAAGGATGCATACAGTATAAGAATAAGTTTTTTGATCAAGGTAGAGAAATGTATGCACATAGGCCTTGTAAGCTCCATTTCACCTCCTTATTTTCTTGTTTAAATTGCTTTTATTACCATATATATACATTGAAATTGGGATAAATAATCCAGAGTCTCAAGTCATTATCACATTTTCACGGTCAAAACATGTTATGATGATACTGGGTATGTATATTGTCAAGAAAAACAGTCTTAGTTTTGAAATTTTGATTGACGTAACATCTAAGATTAAAGGTAGCATGAAAATTTGATGATAATTTAAAAGATTTGCATGACTAGACTTTGTGAAACGCTTATATATGAATAAGCACACGACATCTCAAATGAAAGGTTCACTATGAGTTATCAATCTCAAATGAAAAGTTCACTATCATTGTTCATAACTTACTGAGGGCTCCTTGATCAGTGATGTGATGTACTATATCACTTTCATTTCGACTGCTCACCAGAAATGATCTATCGAATATAAGGATTTGAATAAGTAACAACCTGCATATTTATCGATTATGTATTTAAATATTTTGTTTAAATATTTTATCGTTATTCGGATTTGGTCCGAAAAGCTACTTTTTGCAAACGGTCGAATTAGGACTCGAGACCACTTCCATTGAGTTCGAAATGCCGTTTACAATCTTTGTAAGTATAAACTTTGATATGTTTGGGGTTAGTGGAATTTCACTAACTTTTCCCGCTTTGGACTTTAGGTTGGTTTAGCCTGTTAAACCTAAGTTCCAACCCCTTCTCCTCATCTCTTCATAAATTCCTACCTGTTAACCCTCAATTTTCTACGACTCAAAAACTGCACGACTCAAACAAATTACGTGACTTAACGAGTCAAGGATTGGCCGACTTAAAGGAGTCAACGACTTAAGAAATTGGACGGTCTACGACTCAAGTTATGGACGACCTAACGGTTCAGCGAGTTGAAGGACTTGGTGACTTACGACATAGAGAAATCTGTGACTCAATGGTTTAGAAGAGAAGGGATGCTCCACGACCTAAGGCATCCACGACTTAAGGTTCCTACGACTTAAGAGAGTATACAGTTTACGACTTAAGGAAGCCCACGACTCAAGGACAGGATGACTTAACGGTTCAAGGGAGAGCACGACTTAAGAAGGAAATGAGTTAACGACTTAGAGCTATCTGCGACTTACGACCTAGCATGTGTCATGAGCGACTTAAGCAAATGAGGCACTGCTCCTTACTTAACACAGTGACCTCTTAACTCGTACACGATTCAGGACCTGGGTTATTATCTGAAGGGAACAAGCTTATCAGTTAACTCGTACACGACTCACAACCTAGTTTGAGTCGTCCACGACCTAAAGCTACTGGGTGAAGGTTCAATGCCGCATCAAAAGGACCAGTTGACTCATTTGCGACTTAGATGATGACTCGTGTGCGACTTAGGACTTGTACAAATGAACTTTTGTGAGACCATGGGGCTGGGCCAGATAAGTCGGCCACGACCTACCATAAGTCAATGACGACTCACGACCCAAGAGGAAAATTTCCCTATAAATACCAACCCACCTCAAGCATGAAGGGGATTTTTTTTTGGGGGGCGGGGCGATCTCTTTAAGCGCCGATACTCTGCTGAATTCTCGACTCACTCGACACTTCAAGTACGAAAGGCATCTCAACTAACTTCGAGAGGAAATCTAACGCAATCTACATGGATTCAAAGAATTCTTCTACATCAAAGTTCTAGTTGTTTCTCTCATCAGAATTGTAATTGAAGATTGTTGTAAAAGCTATAATCAATTCAGTAATAAACAGAGTTAAAGTGGACGTAGGCTTACCCTAAGCCGAACCACTATAAAAGCTGTTGTCTTTTCTGCTTTCTCTGTGACTTTTCTACTTGTTTTAAGTTCCCGTGTTCACGGGTGGTGCTTTCACTCAACTTCAATCTACACCGGGGTGTTAGTGTCTGATTTTTACGTTAACAAAAGACATCTCAACAAACTTCATGAGGAAATCTAACACAACCGACATGGATTCAAAGACTTCTTCTACATCGAAGTTCTAGTTATTTGTCTCATCAGTATTGTAATCGAAGATTGTTGTAAAGTTGTAATTGATTCAAAAATAAAGAAGACTAAAGTGGGCGTAGGCTTAACCTGGAGCCGAACCACTATAAAACTGTTGTCTTTTATCGCTTTCTCGGTGACTTTTCTATTTGTTTCTAATTCCCGTATTCACAGGTGGTGCTTTCACTTAATCTCTACATACACCGGGGTGTTAGCGTTCAATTTTAAGCGTTAACATTTTTAGTGCTTTCACTGAGAATTGAACTCAGGAAACTTCCACCATTGCTCCGCAAAGGTCTGTTGCAAGGATTTCTTTCAAAACCAGAAGTTTATTGGAAATAATGGCTCCTGGGAGAAAACGAAGCTCTGTAAGATCCGACAATGTTCAAGAGAATACTGCTACCTCTCCTCCTTCAAGTCAAGCAACTCCAACTGTTGGAGTTACACGAGCAGAGTTGGACGCCGTAGTTTTGGGGTTGAATCAACAATTGAATGCTCAGAATGCGCAGTTGGAAGCCCAGAATGCCCTGATCTTAAGTAAGTTGAATGACCTACTTGGGGCAAACCGTCAACCGAGTAATAATAATGGAAACCCTACTGTGGGAGTTCAGGATGTTGAAGGAAACATTTCTCAAAGAGCCGCAGACCCTGTAGAAAGGACTCCTCCTCACGCTGGAGGATCAGGGCCGCAGCCGACCCTCCGTGAACGATTGTCAAGGCAGAATTCAAAGAGAGTGGCTGAGGTGTGCCCTCCATAGCCTCTAAATGATGAAGAGTATTTTTCGGGTATGGTTCGTCAAATCATGAAGGAAAATATGCGAAGAGATGAAGATGAGAAAGAGAGGGGTTTTGCTCCAAGTAAAACTCCATTTACTGAAAAGATCTTGAAGGCAGAGTTCCCAAGGAAGTTTGTTCCCCCTACTATTCCGGCTTACAAGGGGACGAGTGATCCTAACGAGTTTCTGTATAAGTACGACTGGCATATGACTGGTGCCAGGGCGTCTGATGAAATTAAATGTCGATATTTCCCCGTATATCTCGAAGGTGTGGCTCTATTGTGGTTTACAAAGCTGCCAGTCAGGTCCATTGATCAATTCTCCGATTTGACCAGGAAATTCAAGGAGCAATTTCGATTGTATGCTTCTAAAGCAAAGGATATAATGTCACTGTCAAGTCTAGAGCGAAATCCGGGAGAATTCATCAGGTCATTTTTGAATCGTTTTAACATAGCTTTGGCCGAGGTAGATAATGCTGAGCCACGCATGGTCCTAACATACTTGATGAGGGCGATTGACAAATCGAGTGAATTTGAAAAATGGTTGAAAATGAAGGAACCAAACTCACTTGACAAATTCTACAAGAAAGCGGATGAATTCATGCGCTTGGAGAGCCTCCAAACACCGGCTAAGGTGGTATCAGCGGAAGTCGGGAACAATGGTGCTGCTTCGAACAAGAAAGAATCTAACACTCAGAAAAGGGGAAATGATGGTGGAAAGAAACAGGGAGATGCTAAGAAAGGCCGTCCTTTCAATTTCACACCCTTGACCGATACCCCTGAGAACATCTTTTTTGCGACCAAGGATGATGTCAATTATCCGATGCCACCTAAAATGAGAGTTGGGATTAGGATGGAAAAAAGTGGAAGGTTCTGCCGGTTCCACAACCAGCCCGGCCATGACACCAACGAATGTCGTCAGTTGAAAGAGGTAATTGAACAACTCTTGAAGGAAAACAAACTCCAGCAGTATGTGAAAAGGAACGGAAATGCCCCAGCTTCGTCAACTCAAGGACAACAAGTTCCCGCTCACCGTCCTGCCTCGAGTGAGAAGGCCGTAAAGCATGAATCGGAAAGACCTGTTATCAATATAATAACTGGAGGACCTCACCCAGCAGGTAAAAGCTGGGGCGAGATGGAAAGGTATGCCCGGGCCTTGAGGCGTGTACGAGCTGAAGAGAATGTTTTTGTTTTAGAGAATGATGCGCCTTTAACGCTACAAAAGACTTCCACAGACGATATTGTATTTAGTGCCAGAGATTCCTTGGGTATCGAGGCACCTATCATAGATCCTCTGGTCATATCCGCTGGTATTGGGCCGGCTATTATGAGAAGAGTTCTGGTTGATTGCAGAGCTTCATGCAATATTCTCTTCAAGAAAACTTTTGATCAAATGAAGATTCCAATGGCTGACGTTCAAGCTTCATCACTTAAGATTGCTGGGTTTGCTAGAGAACCCAAACAGCCGATTGGGACCATAGATTTGTTTGTAGAACTCGGAAAGGGACCGAGGAAGGTGGCTCGAAAGCAAACCTTTATAATTGTTGAAGAATTCTCTGCCTACAATGCCTTTTTAGGCCGACCGACTCTTGCTGCGTTTAAAGCTGTTCTTGCCCCGTGGTGTCTGACCATAAAATTCCACACGGATAATGGAGTTGGCGTGATTAAAGAAGAACAAGATGTGGGACGAGAATGTTACCTTACAGAGCTGCGTGAATCGAGGAAAAGAGAAATGGGAAAAGGTGCAGCGGCTCCAGTCCGCACCAAGGAACCAACCTTGTAGTAATTACAGGGTGGACCCTGCACTGGCGAATGTAGTGGCACACGAAGAGAGATGGATCCAAGGAAAGCCAGTGCAGGGGAGAATAGGGTAGTACCGGTAGAGGTAACAGTGCCGGTGCCCGTTGACCCAAAGGACCCAAACAAAGTGCTTAATGTGGGTTCACAACTCAACACAACTGTTCAGAATGTTCTGATTTCATTTTTGAAGGCTAATTTGGATGTGTTCGCTTGGACTCATGCTGACGTGTGTGGAATATCCTCAGAGATTGCAGTACACACTCTGAACATTGCTCCAAAGTTTACACCTGTCAAACAGAAGAGAAGAACCCAGGGTCCTGAGAGAACGGCAGCGTTAAAGGAAGAAGTGGATCGGCTCATGGAGAACGGTTTCATCAGAGAATCTACTTATCCAAATTGGGTATCAAATCCAGTGTTGGTGAAAAAGGCTAACGGAAAGTGGAGAGTATGCATTGACTTTTCAGATTTGAACAAAGCCTGCCCCAAAGACTGTTTCCCGCTGCCCAGGATCGATCAGTTGGTGGATGGGACGGCAGGGCATGAATTGTTATCTTTTATGGATGCATACTCCGGATATAACCAGATTATGATGCATGAGCCAGATCAAGAGGATACAAGCTTCATCACCGATGTTGGACTCTACTGCTACAAGGTCATGCCTTTCGGACTCAAGAATGCAGGGGCAACTTACCAAAGCCTTGTTAATGCCATGTTTAAACCACAGATTGGCAAGACAATGGAAGTTTATGTTGATGACATGCTAGTAAAGTCTAAGAAAGCAGTGGACCACATGGATCACTTAGCAGAGATGTTCGTAGTACTCCGAAAGTACAGAATGAAGCTTAATCCCCTGAAATGTTCATTTGGAGTGGAGTCCGTAAAGTTTTTGGGTTTCATTGTGAGCTCTAGGGGTATTGAAGCCAATCCAGCCCAGATCACTGCCCTGAGAGAGGTCAAGGCTCCTAGAACGAAGAAGGAATTGCAAAGTCTCAATGGAAAGGTTGCTGCTTTGAGTCGGTTCATTTCCAAAGCTACTGACAAATGCATTCCATTCTTTGATGCTCTGAAGAAAGGAAGAAAAAACTTTGAGTGGACTCCTGAATGTCAGAAAGTATTTGATGAGTTGGTTCGTCATATGGAAGTGCCTCCGATACTTTCAAAGCCTGACAGTGGTGAAGATCTCTTCATATATTTGGCGATTTCGTCTCATGCTCTCAGTGCAGTGTTGGTACGGGAAGACGCAAGGATTCAACGCCCAGTCTATTATATCAGCAAAAGATTCACTGGGGCAGAGATGAACTACTCAAGTTAGAAAAGCTCGCCTATTGTTTGTTGATCGCATCAAGAAAATTGAGGCCGTATTTCCAAGCTCATCCCATCAAAGTCCTCACTGATCAACCTCTAAAGCAAGTCCTATTCCGTCCTGAGACTTCGGATCGTCTTTTGAAATGGAATATTGAACTCAGCCAATATGACATCACTTACCATCCCCGAAAAGCAATCAATGGACAAGCTTTGGCAGATTTTATCGCAGAATGTACGGATAAGGGTGATAGTGAGGAAGAAGTCACTGATAGCATCCTAATCCAATGGAAATTGTATGTCGATGGCGCGAGGAATGATTACTGTTCCGGAGCAGGGGTTGTCCTTGAAACCTCAGAAGGGCGATCGCTATGTTATGCGCTGAGACTAGAATTCCCTTCGACAAACAATGAAGCTAAATATGAAGCTCTCATCGCTGGTTTAAGGATTGCTAAAGAACTAAACATTAAGGCATTACAGATCTTCGGTGATTCTCAACTTATTGTATGTCAAGTCAAGAAAGAGTTTCAAAACAAAGGAGGAAATCTTCCTACTTACTTGTCAAGAACCTGGGAACTTCTCGATGATCTTGACCATTATACGATAAATCATATACCCCGAGAAGAGAACATGAAGGCAGATTCTCTCGCAAAGTATGCAAGCACTGGTGAAGCTCAATTATTTGGATTAGTTCCTATGGAAGTCCTGTCGGCTCCAAGCACTGATGAGATGGATATTGACTGCATCATGACTATATCTCAGGAGCAAGAATCATGGATGACTCCGATAATGGAATATCTGCTCAACGGTTCTCTACCAGAAAATTCAAAAGAACGACAGAAGTTGCTAAGAAAAGCCTCTAGATATATAATTCAAGATGGCCGATTGTATAGGCGGGGATTCTCAATGCCATTACTCCGATGTGTGACCAAGGAAGAAGCTAAGACAATTCTAGCTGAAGTACATGGAGGAGAGTGTGGAGACCATTCAGGTGGTCAAACTCTAGCAAAGAAAATTCTCCGTTGCGGGTATTTTTGGCCAGATATTAATCGTGATGTTGCAAGCTATGCCCGAAAATGTGACCGATGCCAGAGATTTGCAAAAATCCCAAGAGCAATTTCCACCGAGATAACACGGATGGTCAGTCCGTGGCAATTTGCTATTTGGGGAATAGATCTCATCGGGCCTTTGCCAACCGCCAAATCCGGAATCAGATATGCTATTGTTGCTGTTGATTATTTTACTAAATGGGATGAATCTGAACCATTAGCTACTATTACCTCTAAAAAGATGATAAACTTTGTAACTAAGAATATCATTTGCAGGTACGGTGTGCCTCAAAAGATAATCACAGATAATGGAACCCAATTCGAAAGTGAAGAGTTCCAAGATATTTGCAAGCGATTCAAGAACCAAAAAAGCTTCTCAGCAGTGGCTCATCCGTAGGCAAACGGGCAAGTGGAAGCAGTAAACAAAATTATCAAATCAACCATCAAAAAACAGCTGGAAAAAGCGAAAGGTGGTTGGGTCGATAAGCTACCACTAGCACTATGGGCATATAGAACTACACACAAAACTGCGACTGGGCACACTCCATTTTCATTGGCATATGGATCAGAAGCAAGATTCCGGTAGAAATAGAAGTCCCTTCACATAGAAGGATTCATTTCAACCAAGCTGAAACGAAGATTTGCAACTTGAAGCACTTGACTTCCTTGATGAAAAAAGGGAAGAAGCTCAGCTCAGAATTGCAGCCCATCAGCAAAGAATTGCCAGGCACTTGAATTCCATAGTTCGCCAACGCAGCTTCGAGATTGGAGATCTAGTCTTGAAAAGGGTCATGACAGCAACAAGAGTGTTTGCGCCAAACTAGGAAGGGACATATATCATAGGCAAAAAACTTTTTGATGGCACTTTCAAACTCACAACTGTCGAAGGAGAACCAATCCCAAGAGCTTGGAACAGCAATCATTTGCGTCCCTATTTTACTTGAAAGCTTTGCTGAAATGTTGTAAAAGAATTATGAATATATGATTCTTGTATTGAAAGCAATTGTAAAGCAAGTGAATAATGAAAAGCTATAAAGTGGATGTAGGCCCAGTTTTTGGCCGAACCACTACAAATCTTGTGTTCTCTACTATTATAAACTGCTTTGTTTTATTTCGACATATAAAATACGTTAATTGTGTTACTAAAATGTCGATTTAATAATGCAGGCCATAAAAACAAAGCTTGCCCATTGCAAGACCAAGCGATCTCCGACATCACCCAGCAATGCTAAACCATCCAAAATTTCCATACTCAAATCCTACAAAAGAAGTGCTTCGAACAAAAGTTAGCGATGTGGATGGAAGTGGACCATTTCTAACTAACTGCAAATGTTTGAACAAACAAACAACCAGTTAAATAGCCTGTGTCCACCACCAACTTGCTTAACCATGAAGTATATTTCTTTGGATAAGGAAAATTATTGGCAACTATAAAAGGAAGACACTTGCAAAAGATAACGGGGATCGCCGACATGAATAGATGGCAAAGAGACATGGGCGAGCAAGCATCAAACAGCAAAAGACCTCTTCGGAGGCACAAGCCCTCTTTAGAGGCACAACTCTTCGAAGGATAAAGACCTCGAGCGGGCCTAGCCAGAAAAAGAGAGATCTTTCTCGATACAAAGTTGCGGACTGGTCGGTCGATACACTCCCGTGAATCCGTCCAACCGAGAGAAAGAAACTCCAAACTTCCAGGAAAAAGCCCTACTCAGAGGCACACGTTTCACCGAGATTGAAATAAAACTTCCAAGTGTTGAAACGTGAAAAGCCCTCTTCGGAGGCCCATTTCACCACAGTTGAAATGCTAAAAGACCTCGAGCGGGCTAAACCAGAAAAAGAGAGATCTTTCTCGATACAAAGGTGTGGACTGATCGGTCTATACACTCCCGTGAATCCGTCCAACCGAGAGAAAGAAACTCCAAACTTCTAGGCAAAAACCCTACTCAGAGGCACACATTTCACCGTGATCGGTGATACACTCCCGTGAGATGAAATGTGAAAAGCCCTCTTCGGAGGCCCGCTTCCCAGCGAACAGGGAAAAATAAAAGCCTCTCCCAATGGGCAGAAACAAAGGACCTCTTCCCAGAGGCACAATCACACAAAAAAGACCCCTTCCCAGGGGCACAATCAAACAGAAAAACCTCTCCCCAGAGGTGCAATCAAACAGAAAGACCTCTTCGGAGGCACACGTTTCACCGAGATTGAAATAAAACTTCCAAGTGTTGAAATGTGAAAAGCCCTCCTAGGAGGCACAACTCTTCGGACGCATGCATTTCACCGAGATTGAAATAAAACTTCCAAGTGTTGAAACGTGGAAAAGGTCTCGTCAGAGGTACAGGTTTCAAAATAAAAAGGAAAAGAAAAGCGGAGGCCGGTACCCGCACAATCTCCGGCCAGTACATGCAAAAAGCAAAAAGTAATAATAAATCGAAGCAGGACCCCTTACTTCTTCCTGCCACCACCCTTAGAGCCTTCACCTGACCTAATAGGCAGCTTTTCAGGACGGCTTGGGAGAGTCGAGGATGAAGGAGAGATGGTTACTGCCGGATCAACTTTCGTTTCCTCTTTAGAAACAAGAATGTCTTTCCTTCTCTTCTTGGAAGTGGCACGCTTCCTCCTTCTCCTTGAAGAAGACTCACTTCCCGGAGTAACAAGAGCAGATAATTTTATGTTATCAGAAGTGGTTCGCTCCGGGGACTCATCGCCTTCTCCAAGCCCTTCTCCCCCGTGTTCTTGGGAAGCAATAGGATCATCTAAGCCATGAAGAGCCTCTATTTGCTCCTCTTGCGACCCGGGTTGACAGGCGGATGGAGGAGTGACCTGGAGAGGCGGAGGAGGAATAATTGAAGGAGGAGGAGTCTGGACGATGCTCGACACTTTCTCTATAGAAGAAAAGAAGTTAAAGTCAGTAAAGAGAGGAGATAAAGGCTCATTGAGGTTCAGGAAATAGTCAAGAAGCTCATCGAACTCATAAGAAGTAAATGAGCAGTCTACTTGGGCAAGATTAACAGTAGAGTTACTTGGAGAAGTCGGCTTCCTGATATCAACCTCATAAGCTTGTGCTTCGGCACTCTCTTCGCCTTCATCTCCACCCTGTGTGCTTGTGATCTCAGTGGTAACTTTAGCAGGGGATGGATAATGAGAACTGGAGCCGACAATGTCGATTTCAGCCGAAGGTGAAAGCTGAACTAGAACAGTTGAAGTAGTTTTTCCTAAACGTTCCCCTTCCGCCATTTCGGCTCTTAATTTTGCGAGTTGTTCTTTCCCCTTGGCAAGAGCAGCGCGAGCATCGGCATCCAAGTAATGCTCCTCAAGAGCTGATTCGGCATAGCTAGCACCTTTACCGCCAAGCATGTCAAGTGCAGCCTCCCACACTTCAGCCAGTGTAACTTCATATTTGGGGCCTAGAAAGGCGAGACTACCGCGCCCCAAGACGCTGTGCAGGTAGAAGTCAAATAATGTTGAGCTGATGTTGGTCTTCGTTGCCTCATGAGAATCTTCAGGTGCAATTCTACCGGCAACGGCCTCGTCACGCTCTCTTTCAGCTTTGGAGAGTTGAAGCTTAAGCATTTCGATCTCTGCCTCTTGAGAGTCAGTTTTCTTCCGAAGCTTTGCGATATCAGCAACATAGCCCTCATTGATTCTTTTTTGTACTTCGAGCCTGTCTTTGGCCGGCATGAGCATCTCTCACTTGTTTCTGGAGCACCTCTTCTTTTTGAGTGTAAGAAGTAGAAGAAGTGGCGAGTTCTTCTTTATGTTTCTCGACCTTCGCCTCAAGCTCTTCATTATAAGTAGTGATGCTCCTCATCTCGGTATCATGCTGCTCAAGAACCTTCTGCCATTCAGCTTTGTCATTCTCCATAGTAAGCATGGCCACGAGATTCGCACGGTTTACCCTTTGAAGCTCGTCAACAAGCTTTTGCTAGTTCGACATCCTTTCAATATCAAGCCTGACGGCATCGAGATTTCGCAGCATGGCAGGCTTGTCAATAGGGACCAAGTCAAAATCGAACCGCACTCCCTTTAGGCACCAGTGCGGGAACCGGCTTTGCAGAGTAGCCGGGCCTGATCCAACTTGGAATTTAGGCCTGTTGATTATTGTCTGAATGTCTGTCTTCCCGAGAGCAGGAGAGCCAGAAGGAATGTCAAGTGAGACGGAGGCAGTGACCTTTTCAGGAGTTGTAGAAGCATGCCTTTCACCGTGTCGGGCACGCTTGCTTGGGTCCTCAACTATATGGCTTTTTCCCCGATTATCATGCGACTTTCTCTTGTGAGAATCGTCACCTCTCTGGGAAGAATCATGGTGCTCCTCCCTTTCTTTTCTATCATAACGCTCTTCTTGAGCCCTTCTCTCTTGAGCCTTTCGAGCGGCTCTCTCTTCATCGGTTTCTCTGTGGACGGGAAGGTAGCGCCTATAATCATATTGACTACGCCACCCGTAGCGCTGAAAGTCGTCATAGTAAGAGCCGCTGCGTCCCATCGGAGAATCTGAAATAAAAAAAACAAGTCTTAAAAGTCTTCAGAAAAAAGAAGCGTAACTGTAAAATCTTCAAAGTACAAAGAATTAGGTGTATGAAAATGCCGAAAGATTCTAAGTGTGTGTGATGTGCAAACTACGCGCATCAAACTACGAACCACTCTTCGATTGCGGAGTAGTCGTGGGGGTAGTAGTTAACGTCAACTCTTGGGTCGATGGAGCTTATTGCAAAGAAGAAGTCGCTTCCACTACTGAAGAAGAAACCCTAGTAGTGACAGGGTCGTCTTTAAAAAGCTCTTGTGAGGTGACAAAGAGATCGCTCAACCCTTCGAAAGTATCGTCCCCGCTCTGCCTGACAGGGCTTGTTTTTCTGACTTCTTCGCCAGACTTCTGTGAATGTTGGGAAGATCCATGAGGCTCTTCTTCCTCAATTACTGGGGTAAGTGCGAATTTGCCAGACGACCCCGCAACATCAACAGTAGTAGAGCACTTCACCAGAGAAGCCTCGGAGGCAGGTTCTTTTGGTATGGGTTCGTCAGAAGAAGCTGGGGCATTTAATGCTTTAGGTGGGGAGTCTGGAACCTCATGGGGGTGTGTGGAGCGAGAAGGGTGAAGAAGTCCGAACTGGTGAAGGAATTCGTTGTTCAACAAAAATTTCATATCCCGCTCTTCAACCGGTACAGCTACGAGCCTCTCCAGAGTTGGCTTGTGGCTGGGATCTCTAGAAGGAGGGGGAAGCGCTGAAATGAAAAAATGAAGTTAACACTTGGCAATTCGGACTTCACAAAACTCAAAGTATAGAAGAGGTAGATGATCTTACTTCCTTCCCTCCACACAGCATAAAACCCCGGGGGGCAGCGGACAAAGAAGAATTGAGTTAAGAACCCATGGGCAGTGTCAGGGAGGCCAACGATCAATTTATGATTTCGGGCGCTTCTCACGACGGTGATAGAAGGATGATCCTTAGTCCTAGTAAAGGAACATAGGAAGAAAATCTCGTCAAAGCTTGGATGTCGGTCAAATGTTCTCCTAAATAGCACGCACAACCCCATCAGAATGGCATAGCCATTGGGGTGTAGCTGGAATGGGGAGATAGTTAGTCGACGAAGAAGATTCTGGAGAAAGTTGTTGAAAGGGGGAATGGCCCAGCTTAGGCACATTTGCTGGTTAACCGCTACAAAGCCAGTAGGCGCCACATCAACAGTGTCACTTTTCTCAGAAAGAATGGCATCTGCTTCAGCAATGCCAAACTGACCACACAACTGACGAAAAGCTTTGTACGATAAGGTGGTAGGGGCTCTTTCTGGAGGATTGACTAATGGAGCTGGAATAAGAGTGGCCTCTCCAGCCTGGGCTGTTATATCTTCTTGCTGAGATGTCATTCTACACAAGCAACTGGATATTCAAATATGAAGGTGCACGTTTCCTAAAATGTGTGAAGTGTTGTGTAAAATCAACAAAGCAATAAGCGAATAAATCTGGAATGAAAACTAGCAAGCATTTGTCAGTTATGAAGTCCAGGGTTCGTTGTTTTAAAATATGAAAGAGAAATGTAGATGCAAACAAATCAGTTCAAGATAGCAATGCTTTACATTAATATTTCACTTTAGTTGATTGGTTCACAGCATTTCATATAGTATGTTTAAGTTGATTACTCTATGTTGACTAATCTGTCATTTGATATGGGCAGTCAGTGGCAGTATATTCATCCCAATTTTCTGTAAATAATATATTGAACAGGTTGTTAGTTAACACAAGTCAAAAGTGATCTGCGAAAGAATGCAACAAAGTTCAAGCAACAATTCAAAGTCCAAACAAAGCTTAAAAGTACAAGTGCTAACTCGCCAACGACTTAAGAAATCTTTTCTACGGGTTAGTGAGTCGTTGGTTCTCTGGCTAACTCGTCCGCGACCTAAGTCATTAAGTTAAGTTAGGTCGTGTCAATCTCGAGTTGCTGGAACTTTAAGTCGGCTGCGCTCTAAGTAGTAAGTCGTGGAAGATAAAGGAAACTTCAATGCAAAGCAACGAGAAACTCTCAAGTCCTAACTCGGCCACGACTCTTGGTTTAAGTCGTAAGGTATGTTAAGACGGTTCATAGTTAAGTCGCTAAAAGTTGCTGGGTCACGCAGAGGTGCCAAATTATACCTAAGGCGACATTCCACTCTCTTTAGCAAACATACCCTCTTACTCCTAACCCGTTAACCTTCTAACCCGTTAACCTCCTAACCCATTAACCATCTAACTCCTAATCCGTTACTCACAGTGGATAACCCTAGTTCTACCACACTACTAGATCGCCTCAAATCATGAATCACTGCAAGATAGATTGAACCGCCTGCCCTAAGTCCATCAGTATAACAAAATTCGCGAGGGTTAAGGGGGAAAATGGAGACAAAGATCAACGATGATCGGCAATTGGAAAAGAGGCAAAATCTCTTACGCAGTGTGACGATGAAGATTGTAGGAACTTAATTGGTTGCGAGGTAAACTGGTTGGATCTGTTTCTGAAAGCTTCAAAGGTCAATAATGGCGGAAGAAAACACGGAAACAAGTAAGTGAAGAAGAAGCGACCTAAGCCTTTTATATCTCGAGGCAGAGGAATTTGAACCGGCACACGAGTTAAGACAAGTCGAAGCACACGACCTACGACCTAGGCGTGTACTTCGAAGGGCAAATGTTAACCCTCAATTTTCTACGACTCAAAAACTGCACGACTCAAACAAATTACGTGACTTAACGAGTCAAGGATTGGCCGACTTAAAGGAGTCAACGACTTAAGAAAGTGGACGGTCTACGACTCAAGTTATGGACGACCTAACGGTTTAGCGAGTTGAAGGACTTGGTGACTTACGACATAGAGAAATCTGTGACTCAACGGTTTAGAAGAGAAGGGATGCTCCACGACCTAAGGCATCCACGACTTAAGGTTCCTATGACTTAAGAGAGTATATAGTTTACGACTTAAGGAAGCCCACGACTCAAGGACAGGATGACTTAACGGTTCAAGGGAGAACACGACTTAAAAAGGAAATGAGTTAACGACTTAGAGCTATCTGCGACTTACGACCTAGCATGTGTTGTGAGCGACTTAAGCAAATGAGGCGCTGCTCCTTACTTAACACAGTGACCTCTTAACTCGTACACGATTCAGGACCTGGGTTATTATCTGAAGGGAACAAGCTTATCAGTTAACTCGTACACGACTCACAACCTAGCTTGAGTCGTCCACGACCTAAAGCTACTGGGTGAAGGTTCAATGCTGCATCAAAAGGACCAGTTGACTCATTTGTGACTTAGATGATGACTCGTGTGCGACTTAGGACCTGTACAAATGAACTTTTGTGAGACCATGGGGCTGGGCCAGATAAGTCGGCCACGACCTACCATAAGTCAATGACGACTCACGACCCAAGAGGAAAATTTCCCTATAAATACCAACCCACCTCAAGCATGAAGGGGATTTTTTTTGGGGGGTGGGGGCGATCTCTTTAAGCGCCGATACTCTACTGAATTCTCGACTCACTCGACACTTCAAGTACGAAAGGCATCTCAACTAACTTCGAGAGGAAATCTAACGCAATCTACATGGATTCAAAGAATTCTTCTACATCAAAGTTCTAGTTGTTTGTCTCATTAGAATTGCAATTGAATATTTTTGTAAAAGCTGTAATCAATTCAGTAATAAAGAGAGTTAAAGTGGACGTAGGCTTACCCTAAGCCGAACCACTATAAAAGCTGTTGTCTTTTCTGCTTTCTCTGTGACTTTTCTACTTGTTTTAAGTTTCCGTGTTCACGGGTGGTACTTTCACTCAACTTCAATCTACACCGGGGTGTTAGCGTCTGATTTTTACGTTAACAAAAGACATCTCAACAAAGTTCAGGAGGAAATCTAGCACAACCGACATGGATTCAAAGACTTCTTCTACATCGAAGTTCTAGTTATTTGTCTCATCAGTGTTGTAATCGAAGATTGTTGTAAAGTTGTAATTGATTCAGCAATAAAGAAGATTAAAGTGGACGTAGGCTTAACCTGGAGCCGAACCACAATAAAACTGTTGTCTTTTACCGCTTTCTCGGTGACTTTTCTATTTGTTTCTAATTCCCGTATTCACAGGTGGTGCTTTCACTTAATCTCTACATACACCGGGGTGTTAACGTTCAATTTTAAGCATTAACACTACCTAACTCTAGTTTTAGCATTAATGGTGAGTGGAAAGGGAAATTAAAATTCTAAGCCCAAGTTCATTAGCAAATTCAACATCCACCTCCAAAATCAAAGTAAAGGCGTTGGATTCAAGCTTGTAGTTGCTTCTCTATTGACTTCAAGCTTCTTCTTCATTGAAATTGTGCAAAGGTGAGATTTTTATCTCACAATTCTAGTCTATAACTATATTGGACTTTTGGGAATGATTCCCCATCACTTTAGCATGTACATTTGCGTTTGGTTTGGATTGGATTGGCGAAAAACTCCAATTTTTAGTGATTTTGGTGAAAACCTGCATTTAGGTCGCACTGCCTCGGAATTAGGTCGTTCTGGTGGAAAGTTCGCCTCGGAGTTAGGTCGCAAGGTCATAAGTCGTAGGTCACTCCCCTTTAGGTCGCTCGGCCTTGCCTACCTCGTTAGGTCGCGTGACCTTAGGTCGTTCCCCTTTAGGTCGTATGACCTTAAGTTGTTCACATGGGTAAGGCCTTTAAACCATTAGGTCGCTCGAATGAGTTAGGTCGTTGGACCTTATTCCTTCTTAGGTCGGCAACCACTAGGTCGTTTGCCTTACTTAACTCGCGAACAACGTTAGGTCGCGAGCCTTTAGGTCGCATGACCCCTATCTTCCTTAGGTCGTTGGACCTTGTTTCCTTGGGTCGTTAGACCGTTATCGCGTTAGGACGCGCATCACCCTAACTCGCTCGGCCTTGCCGTTAACCCGTTAGGTCGCGCATCACCCTAACTCGCTCAGCCTTGCCTTCGTTAAGTCGCGAGACACATTAGGTCGTGCATCACCCTAACTCGCTCGGCCTTGCCTTCGTTAGGTCACGCATCACCTTAACTCGCTCGACCTTGTTTAGGTCGTTAGGTCGCGAACACCTCTAGGTCGCTCAACCCCTTATACTCGTAGGTCGCTCGATCCTATCTTCCCCTTAGGTCTTCACTAGGTCGTACAATTTTGGACGGGGCGCTGCCCCCTGGACCCCCGCGAACTGACCGGGCAGGTCGAACCCCGTAGCGGGGGCATTGCCCCCGCACCCCCACCTTGGGGGGTTGCCACCCCCGGACCCCCCTCCCTAGGGGATCTTATCTGAAAAACATTCAACAGAACTTGCTTTGTTGAGATGTTGAGTTGACCATTCTTCGAGACAAACTATCTTTGGCTTCTCGGTCGATTTTATGGTATCATGGCCTTGCTAAAAAGGTGGGATAACAACTTTAAAAATATGAAGGTTTCAATACTAGTAGTAAATATCAAAACTCTTTCAACAAAATGATTTATTTTCAATAACAAAGCTCTTTACTTAAACCGTTTTCCAACCTACTAGTATATACAAACCTTTACCCCACTCGGATGAGAAATCTAATTAAACGGCTTAGTAAAACAAGTGGTATGAAACGCGTGCGTTCACTTCATCGGTTAATTCTTGGACTTGTTCGATTGAACCTCTTGTGACAATTTTCTAGTGAAGATTTACAGTTTGTTCGTAAATATTTAAGTTAAGCAAGTGGTTATGGGACACGAAGATAAACTTTTATATTTACTAGCTTGGTGTAATTGACACTTCTCGTTGATCATGACGATCATTTTATGATTTAGACTAGCAATTGTGCGATGTCTTTTTATTTGCAAGGTTAGACTAGACCTCATTGGTGTGATTCCGACTCACATATATCTCTTTGTCCGCAAGGTTAGTCTAGACACCATTTGTGTGATTCCACTCACACATACCTTTTTGTTGCGAGGTTAGGCTAGACACCATTTGTGTGATTCCACTCACACATACCTTTTTGCTTTTTGGTTAGCCTAGACCTCATCTGGGTGATTCCGACTCACCCATATAGGGTAGCTCCCCATGGCCTTCGGACCGTCATGTGAAAGGCCTCTTTCCCTTTTTCTATGATTTCTGGATTTCTTGTGTTGATTTCTGAAATTTATGTCATTGACTTGTTATGAGTACAAGTATAGGGTATGATGCCCTCTATAACGACCCGCTATTTTGGACTATTCGCATCCGCACACGTCGGAGTTGAATAATTCAAAATACCGAATTGTTAATTTAAAATTTGGCAAAACGCAGATATACAGTAAATAAATAATCACAGAATCACAGACACAGAGTAATAATATGCAGCGGAAGAAACAGAGATAGTAGTTCATGAAGCTAATATATAAATATATAAGATACATCAGAGTTTACAACAGAAGAGTAACACGATACATCAAATACAAATCAAAATACATCACTGGAATCATCGAATACTGAAAGCAGAATAGATGGCTGGATCTTCAAGCAAAGCTCCAACTTCAAAGGTGAGTCTCGAAAGCTGAACCACTCAGTCTGACCCGAGCGTAAAGCAAAACTCAAAACACTCGAGTCAGGATTAATATTCTTATATCAATAAATCCAACTCAAGTGAAATAGCAATCAAAATACAAGTAATTCAAAGGATGTTGGAATCACCATCCTCTAAGGATCCGTTAAACTATCTACTATGTAGTAGTGTACGCTAAATAGATAATGTCTATCGGTAATATAAAGTATCAAAATAGTGTTAAGGCGTTACCATTATCCCCTTTAACACATTTTATATAAATGTCATAGTCTATACAGCACTGTAAACTCCACCGTAAACTAGTGGGATATCAGGGAGTACTCCATAGGTATAACACAAAACAAATTCGTAGTGGTCGCGTATATCGGGATACAAGTATGACAAGGCACATGAGGCAATACCCAAGGTAGTGAAACTACCGTTTGCCTGATCCGGACAGGTGAGAACGCACCGCCGCAGCGATCGCAACACCGTGAAACAACACTCCTGAAATTCCGAGGGTGCACCACTCAATCACAAGTAATGAGTAGTATTCGAAGAAGTGTGTTCGCTCGAGGTGGCTAACCCCATTTGGCCCGGCACGGCTCCTGATTTTAGTCATTTCCAGTTTGACACAAGTGTCAAGGCTATCCATTATCGTTCTCTTTCTTCAGTCATCACGTACATCAATCCAACCACTTCATTCTGGATCATCACTCCGCGTATAGTTATTAAAGTGGTTTTCGGTTTAGATAGAGAGTATATCCATAACTGATTCCGGGTTCTTTAATAACTTTCGTAATTATTACACCGATTGGTCGTTTAGTAAATTTCGAAACCAAATCAATTTCAATTAGAATTTAAATTCAACATTTCATTTGCCTTTCTAAATCAATTTCCATAATTTACGTTCAACTTCCAAATTACTATTTCAAAATCCTATAATTCAATTTCAAATTTTTTATTTAAAACAATCCAAATATTGATTCAAGTTCGTATATCAGTTTCATTCCGAAATCATTTAAATTAATTTAATTTAACATTCAAATCAATTTAAATTCGTTTACGATTTCATTCAATATTCGTTAAGCTACTTTATCATTCAAACGATTTCTAACAAATTTCCAATTCATTAATCGATTTCTTAAGTTCAACTTCATTATATCAACTTACAAATTTAATTAAATATCGTCAAATCAAATTCTTTAAATTCCAAGTCTTACGTTAATTTCAATAAATCACATTTTATTCCCTACTACGAAATTCAATTTCACTTATTTCTTTACTCAGTTTTCAAAAATTTCAAAACTCAATTAATAAAGAAACTAAATTTCACATATTCAAACAGTTCAATTTCACTTATTAACTTACTTAAATAATTTTCCAAAACTTAATAAATAAAGAAACCCAATTTCGTTTATTAACAAAGTTCAGATTTCACTTATTCAAAAGTTCAATTTCCCTTATCAAAGAATAAATTTTTTTATTCAATTATCAATTAATTCCATCTTATTCAATTATTGAATAATTATAATCTTAATTATTAATAATTTCAAAACTTAATAATTTCAAACTTGATTTTAGATTCAAACTTAATGATTAAATCATTTCAAACTTAATTCAATGAATAATTCCAAATTTAATTGTTAAATAATTCATTTCAAAACAACGTTCTTCATCAGTTATCACATTAATATTTATTTCTGATTTCAATATTTGCAATTTCCTTTCATCAAAATTTACGTTCAATTTTATTTCAAAACATTATTAATCAAATAGAATCTTTTATTTTATTTCAAATCATTGACCAATCGGGTTTATTTAATTCTCTATCCTAAGTCAAGTTCATTTTTGGGTATTTATCATTTCAACCCGATTCCAATTCCAATTCAAGATCAAGTATAATAAAGGGAACTTGCAGTGTGATAACTGGGATGCTGTCAAAGTAATTAAACAAGCAATAACAACAATCAATAACAATCCAATAATTAATTCAAATAATCCCGAAATAATCGTATTAATTCACATTGTTGTTTGTGCAAATTAATATAATTATTTCTAAAATCTACACTATCATTTCATGTAGATTAAAGATTATTACAATAATATTTATACGGTTCTTCATGATATTTATTATTCAATTTCAAACTACATCAATTTATTCAACATACATTTAAATAGTTCAAGGTGTCGTTAACACTATTTCTACGTGTCAATTTATTTAACATTCAAAGGGGTCATATTATACAAATTTAACTAATCAACTTCAACGCATATCAATTTCAAATTGTTAACTATTCTTTGTCAATTTCAATTTCAATTTATTTATCGCTTACTACATTAAAAATTTAACGTCCAATTACAATATCAAACAATCAATCATTTATCAACCAAACTGGATTACCATTACATAAATAACGGATAATGGTGTTAGATGTCAAAGGTGAACTGATACATAAATAACAGTGCAATAAATAACAGCAGCATATTTCAATTGTCGTTTCAATTGAAATCAGATTTAATAAATAAAAGAACGTTAATCGTGAGTGATTGCTCACCTTTCGAGGCTAGAGATTTTATACAGAAACGGGCTACGAATTCAGAGCAAGGTGAGATGGACACGCATTCGATGGAGAAAACCAAGCACGACGGCGAAGCTGATAAATAAGCATTGGCGAAAACAAATCAGAAATGGATCGATGAGAATAATAAATCAGTTTAACATAGACTGAAAATATATACATTATTATTAATATATATATATATATATATATTTCTTCAAAAATTTAATTTAAGACAAATATTAAAATAAAAAAATAAAATTTCAAAATCATATTTAACTTACACACATATAAAATGTATAATTTATGAACTTATGCAGTTTAGAAAAAAACAATATGGTATACACATATAAGCTATAAATATATGTAGACCTTAAATATCACGTTGTACGCATATTGACTGCAAGTATAGATACTTTAAAACATATTGTACAAAAATCAAAATTTTAATATATCATAAATCAAAGCCAGACCTTTGTATAAGAAATATGTATAAAATCATGTAAACAGTGGCAGTTATATAATATTATCACTTAATATAAAACACGCCATCCCAAACAATCTTTGGAAAAGCATATAACTTAAGCATATAACTAACTTATTTCAATCACACGTATGCAGATACCTACATATATCTATATATACACTGACACCAATGAGAATTCTAGACATTTATATACATACTGACCAAAAACTGCTATATGTATTTATACTCAAACTTCTACAACTATTATATACTTAAAACAAATGCAAATGCTTCAACCAGGTTACTCACACAATACACTTAAACAAAAGTCTTAAAACTATAAACGTATAGATTTTAAATCAGATGAGACAAAATTTATGAACTTATATACACAATAATGTAAGCAGATTTATTTATTTATTTATATTATCAAACTGACTCATCATATCATATTTTTACAACAACCTGTTCGATAATAAAGTTGCAAATTATAAAACAGTATTATAAATTTTTAACTTATGAATCCTTGTCAAAGCTAATCTATACTGTAGCTGTTAATAATAACTTTTAAATGCATATACATGCATACATAACTAACAGATTGTATTTATATAAAAGAAAACAACATATTGTATAAACTTATGTAACTGAATATATATGCAAACTGAATTTTTCTTCTTTTTATTTTTTTTCTTTATACATCAGCTAAGAATATTTACATAAATTGAAAATACTATAAACAGTATATATATTAACACATGTTAAAATCAGATATCTTTATGTATACATCAAAATCGAAACAATATTATAAATTGAAATTTATATACAACTTACGTTATAACCTATGAATAGCTAGCCTGACATGCAATCATGCTCGGCCCAAGATGGTAGCTCGACCACAAGATGACCGCTCAGGAAAGAAATGGATGGTGCGAAAATCAAGGGCTGATACGGTGGTGCACCAGGAAGGAAGAAGAAGCGTGTAAGGGACCGGAGGTGTCAGCGCCATTAGTGGAAGTGGCGGCGGCTGTAGGAGGGGTCAGCGCTGATGCCAGCGGGAGGCGGAGGTTGGAGCAGCGGTTATTGGTGGGGATGGGTTTGCTCTGAAGCAACAAAAATTAGTATATGTAAACAAAAAAAAATTATAGAAGGAGAAGAAGAAGTAGTTAGGGGAGAGGCCGAAGAGGGTGGAGCTCAAGGAAAGGAACGGTAAAAAACAAGGGGAGGTTGCTACTAAATCTCGTGAAGGGGAAGAGGACTAGTTTCCTTTGGGAATTAAAACAACTATAAATTAGCTAGGAAAAGCAATGGGAAGGAGTACAGGTTTTAATGAAATATGAATGCAACATAGAAAGGTGCGTTCTGTTTATATTCCTGAAGGAAATAAAGGAAATGCAAAGACCAGAAGAAATTCAACGGACCAAAATGGATATTTTGCACTAGCGAATAGAAAGTCAAATGTTGAATTCAGAAAAAAAAAAATTTAATTATCTCTACGGTTCAACCGATAGATGACGAATGGCCACAGACAAAATAATAGACAAGTTGCGGAGCCGATACGGTTACCATTTCCACGGATTCCGCTATGTATCGGACTTCAAAATATAAAGTAGAATATACCGTAGAGATCAGCGTGGCGAGACGATCAAAACAGCGTACAGATATCAGTGGTACGATTGAATTATAAGAATTCGAATTTTCTACTAGCGGAAAACGCATGAAAAACATAGAAAAATAAGATCGACGGAGCCAAAGAAGTCCGAATTTGGAAAAACGACAAACTGACGGCTTGCTCAAAAGACAGTTTAGAATTTTTCTATGTAAAAATATTTTGGTTTTGAAAACGTTTTATTTTCATCGTTTTTTAACGGATTAAATTGAAGTAAATTTTCGCGCGAAATAAAGTTTCATATTTTCGGACAAAAATTTACCAGTTGCTATGTTTAACTGGCCGCGTTTCAAATATCGAATTTATGTTGTGAAATTTTATTGTTTATTTTTATTTAACGAAAATTTCCAATTAACGCAAAACGCACGTTCCTTACATTAAAATTTGTTAATTTGGTTTCTGTTATTGGTTACGACTATTTCATATTATTACATTACGTTTTTATATGTATTACATTATTGGACTTATCGAAATTGGTCGTCTACGAATTTGGTTTTGGATTTGTAACATATATACAAAGAGATTTCCATTTAATAAATCGTAAAGTTTTATTTCTATCGGATTTTTAATTAAAATTTTATTTAATTTAGTATTTTAGAAGCGTTAAAAATACGGGTCATTACACCCTCTTTGGATCTTTGAGAAGATTCTTGTGATGTCGATTTATCTCTTATTGATTGATCTTCTGTTGATCATCATTTGCATACCTATAGTAGTATGTCAGTATGGATATTTTATGTTTATGCCATATCTTTTATTTTTTACCATGTCATCTGATATTTATAGCTAGACTGATCCATTTATTATTTTCTTAAATAATACTCTGATCAGACCGAGATGTTACAGTTGCTTCTGCTTAACTTCTTCCTGGGATTTTCTACTCTGACTTTTGGCTAAATATTTAGATTAGCAGTTTTTGTTGTATACACTTGAGATATAGACTCATAATTGTATTCTTTTGTATAGCACGTGTTGCTATTCTTTTGTATTATTGTGGATCATTTTGACAACTACACTGATGTACACTTTCATGTGTTAGTTATATATTCATATCTTCTTCCGCCTTTGTGATATGGATGTCTGTGACTGATTTGTGTTATGCTTGTTTCTATGTTTGTTTCCGAAGATTATTTATAGCCACCGTGTGATAAACAATCACATGGATGGTCGCTCCTCAACAGCCTTATTCTCCGTGCTAGTTGACAGCACTGCACCGTAGTGTTCTTGGCTAGCGTGGGTATAGAGGTGGGGCATCACAGAATACCAATGAGGCTTTGGGTGATACTTGATCTTGAATGTGAGTAAACTTTATGTGTCAGGTTTTGTGTATTGTGACTCCATGTTTCCTGTCCTAGTTTTAACTCTATCAGTATTATGGGATTTCAAAAATCAGTACTATATTGAAATTATTGTTAAAGATAAATGATTTTGGAGTATGAAAAGTCCTATATATTAGAGATTTTGGAAGAATATATGATGTCAAATACATAGAGTTTTTAAATGGAAAAACTTCAGATCTAACTGGATTTCGAAAATAAGAGTTTCTGTTGTAAAACTGCAAGTTTGACTATTTTATGTAGTGTTTTGAAAGTAAGAAGTACTTCATATGTTAGTTTTGAAAGTGACAGTATTAAGAATATCAAGTTTGAATGCATAAATTTACTACATGAACCCAGAATATACAATATGATTTCACATATAGCAGTTCCCAAATATTTCGGATTTTGATATGTTTTGTATATATGAACTTTCAGTTAAAAGTAAACTGATTTTGAAAAATGCGAAGTTTTAGATGCATATTCAACTTTGAAAATGTATTAAGTATTGTATACAATTTCTATACATGGAAACTTTAACATTAAGTTTTAAATAAGCTAGGGACTTTGAGGATGTAAAACTTTGAATGCATACCATCAGATTTTGAGGATATATGCTATTAAGTCTCAAGCATATATGTAGAGCTTTATATTCATTCTCTTTTTCAAATTTGTCCTTGGTGACCAAACACGCTTTTATTCCTAACAAAGCAATGCAAATATTCCTGCCCAACTCATATCGTCATGCCCTTGTAACCAAAAAATTGAAGAATTTTCCAGATCATCATCGTCAAAACTAAAACAAAAGGAGGGAAAAAATTAGGGCTAGCATCAACCCAAAACTCTTAAAATATGCCCTCCAAATTTCTCCTTTCATTAACCATCTTCATTCTCTTCGTCGTCGTCTCAGGTTCGCTGGCTAAACAAGAGGACTCACCATGTCCGTCCCTCCAAGACGAGCCCGGATCCGTGCAACTATGCCCCGTCAGCTGGTCCAGACCCGATCCGGTCTGCGGCGAAAACGGCTTGACGTACTGGTGCGACTGCACTGAGGCCGCGTGCGCAGGCGTACGCGTGGCGAAACGTGGGTTTTGCCCGGTCGACAATGGTGGTAGCACAGAAGGTCAGGCCTTTTTGTTGGTTCACATCGTTTGGCTTATTGTTATTGGGTTCTCCGTGCTTTGTGGGTTCCTGTGAACCAAAATTGATTGGTACTATATTCTTTTTCATTTACTTTTGTTCAATTGATTGGTCCAATTTGAAGATGATGGATACGTGTATGTATGCTTTGTGTGCCTAGTTAGTGAAAGTTTTCCATTGTTCATTTTGTTTTATATGTCATCTGTATTATGTTCCGATATGTTGGTATTTGATGGTTCATTAGAGATTAGATTTCTTGAAAACATCCATGGTGCCTGTCAGAACAATTAACATGATATCGCTATAATTTGATTTTTCTGAATGATCAATAGATATTCTGTGTTATAAGCTTATAGTGCAGTTCTAGTTAGGCCTGTCAACGGATACAATCGAATACGGATAGTGCTGTATCCGAATCCATATCCGAAAATAAAAATCCATATCCAAATCCGTATCCGATATTCGCGGATACCCGTTAAAGAAAATCCATATCCGTATCCACGAATACGGATATTTTCGAATATCCGAAAATATCTGTGTCCGAATTTCAAAATGCATATTCGAAAATGCATGAATTGTAGCAAATGCAACATATAATTGTAGCAACTACATAAATTGCAGCAAATATAGTAGCAAATTCATCATAAAAGCAAATACATAAATCGCAGCAAATACATCATAAAAGCAAATACATTATACATGTCATAAAAGCAAATACATCATACATGTCATAACCTAAAACAACATAAATTATAAAAACAAATACATCATACATGTCATAAATTGTTGCAAATACCAAAAATCATCTGAATAGCACACATATAATTAATTATATTTCATTCTTTTTCCATTTTTTCATGGAGCAGCGGCTAGTCGATGCTTCAAAAGTTTACCCCTACAAATTGTAATAGACTACCAGTTAGTGAAAAAATAAATCTAAAGTGAAGTAGATTATTTTTGTATATTGAATATACTATATACATCATCATAACAATGCATTCAAAATTCCAAACGACTTTAACTTGCAAAATTACTTAACCAAACACACTTACTGCTCCAAGCTTGGACAAGCTTTTTCATGCTTGCTGTAAGCTCCAAGCTTGGAGCAGCAAGCATGAAAAAGCTTGCTTGCTGCTCCAAGCTTTGGAGCAGCAAGCAAGCTTGAAGGGTATGCAATATGCACTTAAAACAGTATTGGAGCAGCGAGCAAGCTTAAAGGGTATGCAGTATGCACTTAAAACAGTTAAATAAAATCATACCATGTGTGAAGAGTACATATAGGCTATAGTTGCATCGTCCACAAGCTCAACGGTATTTCCTATAAAAAGAAGAACTGAATAATTATATGAAATAATTATTGCATTTAACCAAATTAAAAAACTAACCAATATCAGATGGTAACCAATCTTTTATACACATTAATGCTTCTACTATATCTGAAGACAACGAAGATCTATTCTTGGTAATCAACCTTCCACCGCTACTAAAAGCCGATTCAGATGCTACAGTCGATACAGGAACTGCTAAGATGTCGCAAGCAATCTTTCCAAGAATGGGAAAAGTGGGGCTATTAGTTTTCCACCACATCAAAATATCAAAGTTATCTTCATCCTCACCCATTGGCAACAATTCATCTTCTAAATACTTATCAAGTTCCGTCTTTAAAACTAGTGAACTTTCAACTTTCTGCTCAACGTAGTTTCTCTATTTTGAATCAATTTTTGTTCTCTTTTTAGGAAGATTAGTAGATAAATCCACAATATTACAAGAAGAATTGGTAGATGCATTCATGGATGAAATACTTTCCTTTTCATATAAAGAAAAAAGAGCCTTTAAAGATGCATTTATTTTTCCAACATGAATATGTGAATTTTCTCCGTAGATTAAGCCAAAGAAAAACTCAATGTAAGTCATCCTATAACGGGGATCAAAAAGCATACCAAGGCTCATCATTAGACTACAAGTGCTCCAATATTTGTCAAATTTAATTCTCATCTTTTGTGCCATTAATTGAATACACTCATGTTCATTTAATTCCCAACTTATAATGTTTTCATAAACATCACACACGCTTTTGGAATATAGATTAGCCGTTGGATACTGGACACTGGAAAATTTAAGGGTAATATCATAGAAAACTCTCAAACATTCGCTAATTTCTTTCCCAATCTCCCATACTTCACTTGATGGCAATGATTTATAATCATATGTCAAATCAACCAATCGCTCAAATGCAGGACGCAGTTGAAGTGCACTTTCAAGCATAAGATACGTCAAGTTCCATCGTGTTGGAACATCATAACAAACTCCGTTTCCACTTAATCTAGTCTGTGCTAATGCATTTTCCCAACTTTGTTTTCTACTTTGTGATGATTTCGTAAAATTGACTCTTTCTCTTATTTTTTCAATAAGCCCATGCGCAATTTTTAAACCGTCTTGTACAATCAAATTTAATATGTGTTTGCAACAACGCATATGAAATAATACACCATCTAAAGGCAAAACACATTTACCAACTAACCATTCTTTAAAATCTCTTATCAGAACATCGTTATTCGAAGCATTATCAACTGTAAGTGCAAATAATTTTTTATCAATATTCCAATGGAACACTTTTTCCTTCATAGTAGCACTAAGTGCCAATCCGATGTGTGGAGGAGGCAACTCGTGATAAGCAATGAATTTTTATCGTAATTTCCAATCATCGTCAATATAATGACATGTTATGCAACAATATCCTATATTTTGATGTTCTAATGTCCAAAATCCGTAGTAAGACTAACACGAGCTGACAAATCCGACGTATCTTGTACTTTTGTTCTCATATCAACAAAAAGTTTTAGAACATCACATTTAATTGTATTTCTAGAAAACATTTTGACCGTTGGATTAATGCTTCTAACATATTCTTGAAAATAAACATGCTCGGTCATATTAAATGGGTAATCATGCTTAGCAACCATACGAGCAAAACACATTCGGGTTCGATTTTGATCAAATTTCCAACTTGATAATTTGAAAGGCTTATTGGGAAAATGTTTAGTAGTCAGTATTCGCTGTCCTACTAGCCTCTTACTATCAACATTTTTTGGACAAAATTTTATATGGTTTTTTAAATGAATTGTTCCCATAGAGGAGGCTCCATTAAATACCCTAGTACAATGTTTGCACGTTGCCTTAATACGGTTAATACCATCTTCCATTACTATTTTTCTATCAAAATCTTTCCATACTTCAGATTTTAAGGATTTCATTACATGTTCATTTTTATCCGAATTTGTTGAAACATCTTGAATTATTGGCAAATTATTGTCCGGATCTTGACTTTCTTGCGCAGTAGAAATATTATCATTGGCATTAGAAATATTCATTGACGAACACTGAATGGACTTACTACTGCAACTTGATGATGTATTTGACATTTTTGCAATCTACAACATAAAAAAACAGTACAAAAAATTATTTTTGCATTCAACGTAAAAACAACTCAATTAACTGCGTATATGTATAGACCATCAAATTTGTACTTAAACACATTCAATATTACTTAATGGAAATGTAGAAACTGCATATAACATAGAAACTGCATACCTTTATATGCTTTCCAGCAGGTCCAAATATATAGGATGTATACACACCAGCTTGTTTTCTTCTGTAAGAAATGATTCAATTTGATAAATAAAATATAGCAACTTAATGGGAAAAAAGGTATTATGTATATTTAATTGCACAAAAAGTCACTAAATAAAATCGGTGAGAAACTGCATATAACATAGAAAAAGTATGTGGAGTCAGTCCACGCTAAGAAATTGACAACATTTCTGAAGACTTGACTTGCCCAAGCAATAAACTAATTAGGTGATTATTCTATGAAACCAACATGAAAATTTACATGATAAATAAGATAGCCAATTTTCTGAATATAAACATTCCACGTCTATGCTTTTAGACATCAACTTGTAATTTATCTTGTACATTTATGCCAAAGCATACGAAATTATAGATTTTAATTATTGATTACAAATTTATCTGGAAGCATCCAATCAATTGATATGTATGAGAATTGAGAAAGTAGTTAGGCATTTCTAATGCATGTCTACGAATTTGAAATGCTTTGTTATATTCATGGATGAAACTTAGGGTCTACAGCTACAAATAATTGAGTTAAAATTAGATCATGTTAATGTTCCTGTTTTAAACCAATAACTAATTACTTTTGCTTGTGTAAAATAAAAAAACATGAATGAATCTAAGCTTTAAAATAAGAACTAAAATCATGAATGAACGCCAAAATTGCATCAAATACATGCATTTAATCAAATAATAATGAATTAATGCTTTGAGAAGTCTGTTCATGTAATAACCCGGATTTTGGAGTATCTATTAAATTGACAATTAACTGGGTTAATTATAGAAATACTGATTTTATTGGGAATTAATAAATGAAATTCTGATGATTAGAGATCTCTGGATATATATGAATGAATTTAAAATAATAATTATTTAGAAATAATAAATCTGATGGTAGATTAGAATATGTTAATAGATGTCTATAAACTTTATAATATTGAAATGTTTTAATATACACATACAAGTATATAGGTGAGCATATATATTGGTGTGTGTATATATGTAAAATAATATGAAAACATTAATTTGAATATAAATTATTTTTGCATAAGACTTGGGTGAAATAAGATTTAATAAAGAATATTATATAAGAAATACATAAGACATATAATATATTTATTTGATTTAAAACATAAGCTATTTATATATATATATATATATATATATATATAAAAGAAAATGTTTACAACATTTCACACTTGTATATTGATTTAAATTTAAAAGCTTATTTATAAGAAGATAAACATTATTTATATATACATATAAATATACTTCATGAATATAATAAATTTATTTAATATTGTCTTTAAACACTTGTAAAACACTTGTAAACTTATAGAGTCATGATTTCAACATTTGTAAGCCAATTAGCTCATAAGTAGACAAGTGGCTTTATTTGATAATTAAAATTTGAAATTTAAGAGGAAAAAAAATATGAAAAAAGAAATTTGTTTTACTTTTGAGTTCAAATCTTCTTTTCTTCATCTCAACTAAAAAAAAACTGGAAATCTGAGGAAATAAGACTGAAAACTAAATCTAGGAAAGAAGATTCAACATCTGTTCAAATTTTCAAATGCAATATGAGAATTTGCAAATCAAAATAAAGATGAACAACAAGCTTCAAACGCCACAACAAAACAATTCAGATTCAACTAAAGCAAAAAGGAATTCAAACAATCCAGAAAACAAGAACATGCTCTCTGTTCACTGCTTCAAAACTGTGAGTAAATTGCTACCCTTAAAAATGCTAAATTCTGTTTGCAAATTTATACTTGTGAGTAACCGAGTTTGATCTATATTCAGTTTGGATTGCATGCAGTGTATTTTGAAGTGGTTACATGATTGTTTATCTTGTCAAATGAGTTTGTGTATATAGATATGGATGTGCATGTATGAGCTTCAGTATTTTAACCACTGTTCTATAGTATTGTTGAGTAACAATTTTTCTAAAAAAAATTTAAGTATATGATTTTGGTTGCCTGATTAAAATCTAAAAATAAGTATGCTTGTTAGATATGCATTGTTCTATATATATATAGATGGACATAAATATGCTTATGCATGTAATTTTAAGTCAAAGCACTAAAGTTTAAAGGCAAAGCAAAAATCAGTTTTTAAATATCCAGGAGCTTTTCAAATCTGAGCTTTGCTCTACATTTTTTTCAAATTCAGGTAAGTAACATCATAATATAAATGGATTAAAATATAATTAGGTTGCAAGTTTTATCACTGAAACAAATATGTTGTGAATGCATTATATGGATGTATTAGTGTGAATTATGATCTTCTGCTCTATCTTTATATGGTTTCCCAAACTCAAGACTCTATCTTACCACCTGATCTAGTTTGTTACGATTTGATTTACAAACCAAGAGTGTTTAAATTAGTTAGATTAAGTTTTAAAAACTTAAAGTTTGTTAAATCAAATTATGGTATTACTGTCAAGCCAGGATATCAAAGTTATGTTGAATAGTATGAAAATTCCAAATTGAGAAATAGATAGATTCGGTATTATGGATTAAAAAGTAAAATCAAAACATGATTTTTAGAACAAAAAATTAGGATTTTTAGTTGAGGGGGTATGGTGCTGTTCTGTGTTTGATTGTAAGGGGGAATTTTGAGTTTTTGGGTGATCTAAGCAATTTGAAGTGATGGGGTTCTTCTGGTAGGTGGAGGAGCAGTCGTTGATGCCGGGAAAAATATGAAATGGTGATGCAAATCAACATGGAAGCGGCGGTGATGATTTATTTTCTGTAGCCCTAGTTTTGTCTGGGTAATTTGGTTTGGTCGATTCATCTTGTAGAGATGATCGAGTTGAATGAGAATTGGGCAGATGGAAGCTTGGTCGTGGATGGAAGCACAGCCGGATTTGTTGGATTTTCGGTGGACGGAGGGCCGTGATCGTGGTGATGTCAGGTTATGATTGGTGTTTCTCCTTCTGTTCCAGGTTTGAGAATTAAACTCGAATTCAATTTCGAGCAGTGGAAGGAGAATTGATGGTTGTGGTTGGACGTGGGGTTGGTCGTCGACGTGGGGAGACCACAGGAGGTGGCTGGTGATGATCGTAGGCACGGTGCATGTGCACCGTGCATTTTTGATACTTGATGGTAGCTGGGTAGAAGCAGAGGAGGGTTGTTTGATTTACTCGAAGGAAGTGAAAGGGTTGCTCGAAGTTTTTGGATATATGACTCGAAGCTGGAATTTAGTTAGCTCGGGTTAGTATAACATCAGGTTGTAAAACTGTAAACCTGTAATGTGTTATAAATTTTGTTTAAACTGAAATTTATAATGGAAAGCAAAGGTAAACAGAATTGTAAAACCAAGTTTAAATTCTGGAATCCAAATTTAAGTTTAAATCTCAGTTTTAAATAAATTAAGTTTTTAAAACTTGAATTTGTCAAACTACTTTAAAAGTATTAAGTAGTTTGAATTTTAAAATAAAGTTTAAAAAGGGTAAGTGAGTTTAAAAATCTGAAGATTAATCTGAAATTAAATTTTAAATAAGTATTTTAGTTGGAAATGTAGGAAAGTTTTAAAATTTAAAATGATTTAATTATTTGAAACAGTTAAAGGGTAATTCAAATTGATTTGAATTTAAATATGAATTTGGTTTTAGACCTTTAAAAACTTCTTTATTAGGTGAGTTTTTCTTTAACTTGTGAAATGAAGGGTTTAGAAATGTGTTTTAAAAATTTTGTTAAAGATAATTTGAATTCATTTTAAATCTTAAATTTAAATGAAATTTGAAAGAAATTTTAAATAAACTATTTTAGCACTTTGATTATTAACAAAGTTTGACCTTTAAGTAAATTAGAATTTAAAGATTTGTAATTCATTAAGTTTATAAGTAAATTTAATGAATAATTAATTTATTTGATTAATCAATCATTTGGATCAATTAAATAAGCAATTAAAGTTTTAAACTAATTAATTAATGGTTAAGACTAATTAATTAGGAATAATTAATTTGTAATTAAGGATTAGTAATTAGATTTTAATTAATAATTAAGAATTAATTAATCAAGTAATTTAGAATTCATTAAGTTGAAGTTAACACTTAATTAATTTAATAATTAAAGATTAATTAATGGATAATTAGAGATTAATTAGTTATAATTAATACTGATTGATGGAAGTTAATTACTTAAGAAAAGTAATTAAAGAATTAATTACTTAATGTAATTAGTGGAGTTTAATGTGATTGGTTTAAATTAATTAATTAAGTTTAATTAATTTTAATCTCTAGATGATATGATAATAATTACTTAATGTAATTGATGAAGTATAATTACGTAGTGAAGTTATTAATGTCAATTACTGGATGTAATTAGTGGAAGATGGCTTAATTGTGGTAGTAATTTGGATTAAATTACTTTATAATTAATCAAAGGATTAATTAAAGGAATTAATTAAGGAGTAATTAAGTTGATAAGCAATTAAGGGTAATTAAATACCAGGTGATAAATTGTGATGATGTGGATATCTATTGTTGATGAATTATGTGACATCCTGTATTTAAAATTGAGTTGTATTTCACTTGAATAATTTAAGTTAAGATGATATTGGTTTCCAAGAGATCGGTGTCGGGTATTAGAAAATTCCCGAAACCACTTCGATTCTTTATAAATTGATATGTGAAATAAATAGGCGGAAATGGAATGATTTAAGTGAATTGGATCATTTATTCTATGTTTTGGAGCTTAGAAATCGATATGTGAAATAGGTGATGTCTATAACAACTTGTGAAGTTATAAACTGATATAAGTACCCCGGGTTTTTAAGTGTTGCATGCTTTTGTATTCTTGTTGAATGGGTTTACTCACGCTGGTTTCCAGCCTGACCCGGGTGTTACTTTGATGTAATGCTTGGGTCAGACCGAGTATTACAGATTTGCAGGTAAGGACGTTCAGGAGCTCAGGAGAAGAGCTAATGGATAGGAACGTATAGAGTGTTTATCCGCTGTGATATATATTATTATTTATCTAGGACATGTTGTTTAAAACTGTCCAGTGTTGTGAAATTGTTGTAACTCTGATGTATAAAGATATAAGTGTAATGACATAGTTTCTCTTGTATAACTATTATTTATGTGATATTCTATTTTATCCGCTGCGAATGTGAGATTGTGTGTTTCTTTTCTGTTCTTCTTCTAACTCTTTCTTCTTTCTCTTTCTTCTTTTCACTAACTATCCGGAATTTTCGGGATCGGAAATTTCGGGCTGTTACATTTGGTATCAGAGCTGAAGGTTAAGCGAGAACCTTGGCTCTGGTGGGGTAACTCATTAAGGATAGGGTAAGTGGTACCCTAGAATGAGTTGAGTGTGTATACATATGAGAGAGCGTACTTGTTATTTTCTTATATATAAAGGTTTTTAAATGATTTCAAAGTAAATGAATCTTATATAAGAAATAGATTATCTATTATATTAAGGAAATTGGTTGTAGTATTAATTAAATTAAAAGTAATAGTAAGGATTAAGTGGTAATAGAATTTCAACCAAATTGAAATTAAATTTAAGACAAGTTTGAAATAGATTCAAACTAAAATTGAAATCTTGAATTGGAGAAGAGTTTTAGAATAAGATAATTATAATTGGAAATGATAAATTAAGAAGAAGTTAACTAGAGGTAAGTAATTTAAAGGACAAATTACTTAATAAAGGTAATTAAGAAATAAGTTAATTACCGAATGTGATTAATTGGAATTAATTAATGATATAATTAATTTAAAGAAATAATAAATAATATTATTTAATGCATTTGAATGAAATGGATCTATTTCAAACAAGAATTTTTTGAAAATTTAAAAGAAATTTGTTTTGAATTAAAAACCAAAGGTGGTTTAAAATTTCAGAGTATAAGTTAGTATGTAAAAGAGGTATAATGTATATATATGTGGATGGTTTGAAATAAACTCTAAATATTGAGTTTTAAATTTGGAATGAGATATGATACCCAAAGTGGTAAGTTTTTAAGTGGAAAGATTATTATTGTGAAGATTAAGGATTGAATGAGGTTGATTGGATTAAGTAAATTGAATTTAGCTTGGGTGAAGTTAAAAAGGTTTAAATGAACAACTTGGATTGGAAATTTTAAGGTGAAATTGGAATTTAACTTGGAAAGTTAAATGGTTAATTTGAATTGGAGTTTGTGTGATCTCAAAATGGGTTTGAAATCCGAAATTGGAAATGGATGGATGTTTTTAAAACAAAGGCTAATTTGATTTGTGGTATAATATGTTAGGTCTGAACTGTGAATTGAATTGTTTAAAACTTTAAAGATAAATTGATTTAAAGGAATTAAATCAATATTTGAAGTATTAACTCGAATTTATATAATTCGAGATGCTTTAAACCTGGAATTTGAATTGAAATTAGTTCAAATTGAATTTGATTTAAATTAATTGAAATTGTGATTGAAGATGTATAAGTATAAAGTTCAAATGGAAAATTTGAATTGGATTAATTTGAAATAATTTGAAATTGAAGTGGGTTCAATTTGAAATTAGTCCAAATTTATTTGAATAATTTGGAATTGTAATTAAAGTTGAATAAGTTTTGAATTCAAATGGAATTTGAATTGAATTTGGGAAGAAATCAAAAATAATTCAACTTGATTTGGAAATGGAGTTTGAAATTGAGATTAGTTCAAACTGGAGTTGAAATGAATTAAAACTGAAACTAATTCAATTAAAATTTATTTGGATTAGTGGAATTTGAGATCAAGGTTGAATAAAATTAAATTTGAAAAGAAACTTAGATTAATTCAACTTGAATTGGGGATGAATCAATTTCAATAGAAATTGAAGTTATTTAAATTGGAGTTAAGTCAATTTAAATGAAAGTGGAATTTAAATTGAATTGATTGGGAATTGAACAGTTTTGACTCTAGACTATTTTTAATATAATTGTTTTAATATAAACTTATTTTCCAAGTATTCATTATAGAAGCAACCTTTCTTTTAAAAGCCAAACTATCTTATATTTGTTTTACAGTTATTTTTGAAACTGTTTAACAATTTTTCAACTATTTTACAAAACTAATTACTATCTTACTATTATTTTGCAATTATCTAAAATTTCTATAATTATTTTAGCTATTTTCTAACTAGTTTACACCTATTTTACAAACTAGTAATTATTTTCCAACTACTTATCTATTTTTCAATTTTCAAGCAATTTTCTAAATTTAAACTGGATAGAGTTTAAACTGTTATTGGTTGAATACCCAATCGAGATAAGAATAGATGTGATAATCAAATGGATTAAAGTAACTGTGAGTAAGTGAATGAAAATCAAAGTGAATATGAATAGAAATGGAATTGATTTGACTAATAACCAATAAAGATAAATACGTAGGGTGTACGTATGTTATTCTATTCACATAGTGATTTGATCCAGATTCGAGCACAGAATTTCGAGATAGTTATATCGATCCGAGTGGGATTTTTCACTCGATTTTCAATGGCGAACCTAGATATGGATTGTTGATTGGTTCTGGATATTCTCTATCATAGTTAAGCTATGCAAGGAGAATGACGGTTTCTGATCAAGAAACCAGATCTGTGTCCGCGCTAGGAAGTCGGGTGGACGATACTAGTTCGAAAGTGAAATTGTGTGATCGAGTGAGCGATCAGATTGGTATGGCGTACGAATGGTATGTGTACATCGTACGGATATGAATGAAAATGATATTAAAAAGAGTAATCAAATTTGAATATTTGATTTTGAATAAACAAAGTTATATATCTTTGTTATATAAGATAAAACTCCCCTTGATGAATCTTTTGCCGGAAGAAAATGGTTTTTGTAAGTGTTTGAAGTATAAAGGAGTTTTATACAAGTTTGAAATGATCCAAAATTTTAAAAATTATACATATCCGTATATATATATATATGTAAAGGATCATATGAGGATTTTGGAAAAAGGTTTTGGGAACCTATGGATTTGGAAAGGCTTTTGATTTTTGGGTAAAATCAATATTGAATTTGAAAAGCCTAGTTTGAGAATTACCGATTTTAGAATAATCGATTTTGTGTAAAGGAGCTTTGTATGAGATCATACTAGGTGTATGATTTAAAGATACTATATATGTATAGTATAAAATGTTTTAATGATGCTCTGGGGAAAAAGGCGCTCCCTTGGAATGGACTTCTCAGGAGTACCACCGGGTGGTGCTGCCTTGAGCCCAAGGGGGTTCTAAAGTTGATCCTGTGAGGAGTCCGGATAAACTAGTTCCCGAGGATTATTGGGTAGCGAAAGTCGAGGGCGCTGATGTCTACAGGGGCTTTTGGGTTATGCTGCGATGACAGTGTAACTCGATGTCACTGCGATCTACTGTGGGGACCATAGCGAAAATCGTGTGGAGGATGAGTGTCAACGGTCTACACTTGATTTTGCCGGGAAGGTAACGCAACATCGGTAGACTGCGATCTATGGTCAAATGGAGTGGAGAAGTTTCATTCTTTTGGCAGCGGAATTCGAGGGCGCTGATGCCTACAGTTATATGGGTTTTTGCTGTGATAACAACGTAACCCCGGTTGTAGCTGCGATCTGTAGCGGATTCCATGGTGTAATCGAGGGGCGCGGAGGCCTACAGTTATCTATGGATTTTGTCGGGACGGCAACGTAACCATTGGGTTAACTGCGACCATGGATGGGGGTGATGATTTCCAGAGCATTCTCACCAAAGATATATCCTCTATTTTCAAAAACTGTTTTCTATATTTTCAATAAAATTAATTTCTAAAAGTATTTTCACTGGATGTTGAAAACGGGTCTGCTAAGTACTTGTAGATTTTCAGTCTTACGCCTGATCAACGTATGACCGAATTTCTGTGAGAACGAGGATGGACTTGTTAAAACATCGAGTTATAAAAATATTTTTATAAAAACTATTTTAGTAATATTATATAGATTTCTAAAGTGTTTTAAAAATGATTAATGAAAATTTATCTGATTATAAGCATTTTAAAATTCTGGTTTCGTTCCTTTTCGAGGACGAAAAGATTCAAAGGGGGGAGGAATGTAATAACCCGGATTTTGGAGTATATATTAAATTGACAATTAACTGGGTTAATTATAGAAATACTGATTTTATTGGGAATTAATAAATGAAATTCTGATGATTAGAGATCTCTGGATATATATGAATGAATTTAAAATAATAATTATTTAGAAATAATAAATCTGATGGTAGATTAGAATATGTTAATAGATGTGTATAAACTTTATAATATTGAAATGTTTTAATATACACATACAAGTATATAGGTGAGCATATATATTGGTGTGTGTATATATGTAAAATAATATGAAAACATTAATTTGAATATAAATTATTTTTGCATAAGACTTGGGTGAAATAAGATTTAATAAAGAATATTATATAAGAAATACATAAGATATATAATATATTTATTTGATTTAAAACATAAGCTATTTATATATATATATATATATAAAAGAAAATGTTTACAACATTTCACACTTGTATATAGATTTAAATTTAAAAGCTTATTTATAAGAAGATAAACATTATTTATATATACATATAAATATACTTCATGAATGTAATAAATTTATTTAATATTGTCTTTAAACACTTGTAAAACACTTGTAAACTTATAGAGTCATGATTTCAACATTTGTAAGCCAATTAGCTCATAAGTAGACAAGTGGCTTTATTTGATAACTAAAATTTGAAATTTAAGAGAGAGAAAAATATGAAAAAAGAAATTTGTTTTACTTTTGAGTTCAAATCTTCTTTTCTTCATCTCAACTAAAAAAAAACTGGAAATCTGAGGAAATGAGACTGAAAACTAAATCTAGGAAAGAAGATTCAACATCTGTTCAAATTTTCAAATGCAATCTGAGAATTTGCAAATCAAAATAAAGATGAACAGCAAGCTTCAGATGCCACAACAAAACAATTCAGATTCAACTAAAGCAAAAAGGAATTCAAACAAGCCTGGAAGCAAGAACATGCTCTCTGTTCACTGCTTCAAAACTGTGAGCAAATTGCTACCCTTAAAAATGCTAAATTCTGTCTGCAAATTTATACTTGTGAGTAAGCGAGTTTGATCTATATTCAGTTTGGATTGCATGCAGTGTATTTTGAAGTGGTTACATGATTGTTTATCTGATCAAATGAGTTTGTGTATATAGATATGGATGTGCATGTATGAGCTTTAGTATTTTAACCTCTGTTCTACAGTATTGTTGAGTAACAATTTTTCTAAAAAAATTTTAAGTATATGATTTTGGTTGCCTGATTAAAATCTGAAAATAAGTATGCTTGTTAGATATGCATTGTTCTATATATATATATATATATATATATATATATATATAGATGGACATAAATATGCTTATGCATGTAATTTAAGTCAAAGCACTAAAGTTTAAAGGCAAAGCAAAAATCAGTTTTTAAGTATCCAGAAGCTTTTCAAATCTGAGCTTTGCTCTACATTTTTTTCAAATTCAGGTGAGTAACATCATAATATAAATGGATTAAAATATAATTAGGTTGCAAGTTTTATCACTGAAACAAATATGTTGTGAATGCATTATATGGATGTATTAGTGTGAATTATGATCTTCTGCTCTGCCTTTATATGGTTTCCCAGACTCAAGACTCTATCTTACCACCTGATCTAGTTTGTTAGGATATGATTTACAAACCAAGAGTGTTTAAATTAGTTGGATTAAGTTTTAAAAACTTAAAGTTTGTTAAATCAAAATCTGGTATTACTGTCAAGCCAGGATATCAAAGTTATGTTGAATAGTATGAAAATTCCAAATTGAGAAATAGATAGATTCAGTATTATGGATTAAAAACTAAAACCAAAACATGATTTTTAGAACAAAAAATTAGGACTTTTAGTTGAGGGGGTATGGTGCAGTTCTGTGTTTGATTGTAAGGGGGAATTTTGAGTTTTTGGGTGATCTAGGCAATTTGAAGTGATGGGGTTCTTCTGGTAGGTGGAGGAGCAGTCGTTGATGCCGGGAAAAATATGAAATGGTGATGCAAATCAACATGGAAGCGGCGGTGATGATTTATTTTCTGTAGCCCTAGTTTTGTCTGGGTAATTTGGTTTGGTCGATTCATCTTGTAGAGATGATCGGGTTGAATGAGAATTGGGCAGATGGAAGCTTGGTCGTGGATGGAAGCACAACCGGATTTGTTGGATTTTCGGTGGACGGAGGGCCGTGATCTTGGCGATGTCAGGTTATGATGGGTTTTGCTCCTTCTGTTCCAGGTTTGAGAATTAAACTCGAATTCAATTTCGAGCAGTGGAAGGAGAATTGATGGTTGTGGTTGGACGTGGGGTTGGTCGCCGACGTGGGGAGACCACAGGAGATGGCTGGTGATGATCGTAGGAACGTTGCATGTGCACCGTGCATTTTTGATACTTGATGGTAGCTGGGTAGAAGCAGAGGAGGGTTGTTTGATTTACTCGAAGGAAGTGAAAGGGTTGCTCGAAGTTTTCGGATATATGACTCGAAGCTGGAATTTAGTTAGCTCGGGTTAGTATAACATCAGGTTGTAAAACTGTAAACCTGTAATGTGTTATAAATTTTGTTTAAACTGAAATTTAAAATGGAAAGCAAAGGTAAACAGAATTGTAAAACCAATTTTAAATTTTGGAATCCAAATTTAAGTTTAAATCTCAGTTTAAATAAATTAAGTTTTTAAAACTTGAATTTGTTAAACTACTTTAAAAGTATTAAGTAGTTTGAATTTTAAAATAAAGTTTAAAAAGGGTAAGTGAGTTTAAAAATCTGAAGATTAATCTGAAATTAAATTTTAAATAAGTATTTTAGTTGGAAATGTAGGAAAGTTTTAAAATTTAAAATGATTTAATTATTTGAAATAGTTAAAGGGTAATTCAAATTGATTTTAATTTAAATATGAATTTGGTTTTAGACCCTTTAAAAACTTCTTTATTAGGTGAGTTTTTCTTTAACTTGTGAAATAAAGGGTTTAGAAATGTGTTTTAAAAACTTTGTTAAAGATAATTTGAATTCATTTTAAATCTTAAATTTAAATGAAATTTGAGAGAAATTTTAAATAAACTATTTTAGCACTTTGATTATTAACAAAGTTTGACCTTTAAGTAAATTAGAATTTAAAGATTTGTAATTCATTAAATTTATAAGTAAATTTAATGAATAATTAATTTATTTGATTAATTAATCATTTGGATCAATTAAATAAGTAATTAAAGTTTTAAACTAATTAATTAATGGTTAAGACTAATTAATTAGGAATAATTAATTTGTAATTAAGGATTAGTAATTAGATTTTAATTAATAATTAAGAATTAATTAATCAAGTAATTTAGAATTCATTAAGTTACAGTTAACACTTAATTAATTTAATAATTAATGATTAATTAAATGATAATTAAAGATTAATTAGTTATAATTAATACTGATTGATGGAAGTTAATTACTTAAGAAAAGTAATTAAAGAATTAATTACTTAATGTAATTAATGGAGTTTAATGTGATTGGTTTAAATTAATTAATTAAGTTTAACTAATTTTAATCTCTAGATGATATGATAATAATTACTTAATGTAATTGATGAAGTATAATTACGTAGTGAAGTTATTAATGTCAATTACTGAATGTAATTAGTGGAAGATGGCTTAATTGTGGTAGTAATTTGGATTAAATTACTTTATAATTAATCAAAGGATTAATTAAAGGAATTAATTAAGGAGTAATTAAGTTGATAAGCAATTAAGGGTAATTAAATACTAGGTGATAAATTGTGATGATGTGGATATCTATTGTTGATGAATTATGTGACATCCTGTATTTAAAATTGAGTTGTATTTCACTTGAATAATTTAAGTTAAGATGATATTGGTTTCGAAGAGACCGGTGTCGGGTATTAGAAAATTCCCGAAACCACTTCGATTCTTTATAAATTGATATGTGAAATAAATAGGCGGAAATGGAACGATTTAAGTGAATTGGATCATTTATTCTAAGTTTTGGAGCTTAGAAATCGATATGTGAAATAGGTGATGTCTATAACAATTTGTGAAGTTATAAACTGATATAAGTACCCCGGGTTTTTAAGTGTTGCATGCTTTTGTATTCTTGTTGAATGGGTTTACTCACGCTGGTTTCCAGCCTGACCCGGCTGTTACTTTGATGTAATGCTCCGGTCAGACCGAGTATTACAGATTTGCAGGTAAGGACGTTCAGGAGCTCAGGAGAAGAGCTAAAGGACAGGAACGTATAGAGTGTTTATCCGCTGTGATATATATTATTATTTATCTAGGACATGTTGTTTAAAACTGTCCAGTGTTGTGAAATTGTTGTAACTCTGATGTATAAAGATATAAGTGTAATGACATAGTTTCTCTTGTATAACTATTATTTATGTGATATTATATTTTATCCGCTGCGAATGTGAGATTGTGTGTTTCTTTTCTGCTCTTCTTCTAACTCTTTCTTCTTTCTCTTTCTTCTTTTCACTAACTATCTGGAATTTTCGGGATCGGAAATTCCGGGCTGTTACAGTTCAGGAACAACCAATGTAATTGGAATGATACAAAAAAGGTTAGCATGACCCCTATATGTAAGGATGACACCGCAAATTATAAATGGTTCAAATTAAAGGTTTTTGAAAAATAAAACCGTGTGCAGAAGCATCCAATCGATTTACTCGTTTTATATCTATTTTCTAAAAACAAGATATACTTTCTCAAAATCTAATCACTTGTTTGCTATGTTTCCTTTTAGAACTCGCAAAGACTGCTATAACTTCTATTTATGAATTATTTTTCCCTTCGTATGAACACGATTTAAAATTTTGTCAGCGTGTTTAAGAAAATATGACCTAGCATGATTAAAGACCTAAAGAATTCAGCTCGCACATATGTATATTTATATTTATAGACCATCAAATTTGTACTTGAGCACATTCAATATTAGTTAATGGAAATGTAGAAATTGCATGTAACATAGAAACTGCATACGTTTATACGCTTTCCTGCAGGTCCAAATATAGAGGATGTGTACACACCAGCTTGTTTTCTCCTGTAAGAAATGATTCAATTTGATAAATAAAATATAGCAACTTAATGGGAAAAAAGGTATTATGTATATTTAATTGCACAAAAAGTCACTAGATAAAATCAGTGAGAAACTGCATATAACATAGTAAACAGCTTAACTGCGGTTTAAAATAGTCAAAAATCTAATTTCAAGTAGGATGTACAAAAACATCTAATTCTTTTTTGTGTACATAAACTGCGGTTTAAAATAGTCGAAAAAGTAAATAAATCCTTTTCAAACAGTTTAAATGAGATAAGCAAAACATACATGCATTCGACTTATATGACATAAGTATTGTTTTGGAAAGTAACCATTGATTGAATTCTATATATTGTTCATTATTACTTAATGGAAATGTAGAAACTACATATAACACAGTAAACATCTTAACTTGTACAGTAACTGGTCGTACACTCAGGAACCATCTCAAACATTTGGCAATCAACAGTAATAATCTATAACCCTAATCATATTGCATCATACTATAGCTATCATCATCCATATTAAGGGAAAATAATGGACATGGAGATGTTAAAAATAAGAATAAAATAAGGCTTCATGAGGAAAATCTTTCAAGCAACTAACTGGTTTTCATCAAATGGAAAACAATGAATATTTCCTTTTAGTTCATTCAAAAAGTTGTCATCAAATGGATAAAATATAAATTTAGTGGTTTTCACTGTTTTGCTTAAAACGGTACCTTTCCAGCATTGCACCGAAAGGCAATAGCATGGCTATAAAAATTTGTTGATATTCAGTAAACTACTTCAAGCAACTAACTGGTTAATTTTTTAAATCGACTAACTGTAAATCAACTAACTGCAAATCAGTTTTCAAAAATCACCTAATTAAGTTTAGAAATTATACCGGGTTAAGATTTCCAAGCTTTCAGTCAAATTGAGAGAAAGAGCGAATAGAGTGATTGGTTGATAGGCGCCGCGACCTGCGAGAGATAGAGCTTCCAATCGAAGGAAGAGCTTCAAATTGAGAGACCAACGTTCGATCGATCTCCAATTCACATGAAGACGAAGTGATGACTGATGGCGGCTGGAAATTTTGGCTTTAGTGAAATGTTAGGGTTTTTCCATTTTGGTGTTGACTGGAGTGTTGCGTTGCGTACTTGCATGTGTTGTGTATATCTAGGTAATTAGGTACAGAGAGAAATGTGGACCTTTAAGTGCGGCCCAAACCCTATTTGTTCTCAAGGCCCATTTCCCTAGTAGTTTAATTAAATTTTTTATGTGTGCGTATGTATATCTGTATTATGTATGCATTTTCACGTCAAACAATCGGACGGATATATTTCGGATACAAATATCACTATAACCATATCTGTATCCGGAAAGCTTTTCGAATATCGGATATCCGTATCGTTTTTCGGATAACGGATATATTTCATATTTTCGGATACGGATGCGGACGGATATCGGATTTTTCGGTTACCCATTGCCAGGCCTAGTTCTAGTAATGAATAGTCCTGAGGTGATTATTCGATTATTTCATTGTAACTTTCATGGTTTGTTTTTGCCATTTGCTTGTGGATTTGAGGATTTAAGTTGATGCTTGAATGATATGGTACTACAAGGAATGTTAGCTTGTACTTCTTTGAATGTATAATGTTTGAAGTTTGTTCTTGATTCTTTTTTTAATTCTTGTATGTTTTTCTTTGTATTTATAAACAAATGAAAATAATAAGAATGTTGTTTGAAGTTTTTAAGAGAATCTGAATCAAATAAATATTGAGATGATGAATACGAAGTAAAAGAGAATAAAACATAACTATTTTTATAGTGGTTCGCCAAAATCTTCGACCAATATCTAGAAATACAAGAAATTACAACATTTTTATTTGATGAATATTTTTCAAAATACAAGAAATTACAATCAATTTTCTATTACAATTTAGTAGATCTCGAGTTTACCTAGAAAGTTTAAGAGGAAAAGGTAAGGAAGATCAATATTCTTTCTAGTTGAAGGTCCCCGCTATGTATAGATGAATCATAGCACAATATTGTGATTCCGAGCTTGAACATGTCTTTTTCTTCAAATTCGAAGTTCCAACATGAAGAATTGGCCATCGCGCACAAATCTCGAAAAGCCAAACAACTCGTTACCGACGATATTATGGTCGGTGCCGACTTATTTTTTAATCCAAATCTATAAGTTTTGCTCCATGATGGGTCCCCACATCATCTTGCATGCATTCTAGGATGACAAAATATGGCCGGCACCAACCATAAATATGTCTCAAGCATATTTGTACCATATATGTCTCAAATAAATGAAATTATTCGGTATACTTATATAAGAATAAGTTTTTTGATCAAGGTAGAGAAATGTATGCACATAGGCCTTGTAAGCTCCATTTCACCTCCTTATTTTCTTGTTTAAATTGCTTTTATTACTATATACAGTGATATTGGGATAAATAATCTAGAATCTCAAGTCATTATCACACTTTCACATTTAAAACATGTTATGATGATACTGGGCATGTATATTGTCAAGAAAAGCAGTCTTAGTTTTGAAATTTTGATTGATGTAACACCTAAGATTAAAGGTAGCATGAAACTTTGATGATAGTTTAACAGATTTTCATGACTAGACTTTATGAAACGCGTATATATGAATAAGCACAAGGCATCTCAAATGCAAGGTTCACTATGAGTTATCAATCTTAAATGAAAAGTTTACTATCATTGTTCAAAACTTACTGAGGGCTCCTTGATCAGTGATGTGATGTACTCTATCACTTTCGTTTCGACTGCTCACCAGAAATGATCTATCGAATATAAGGATTTGAATACCAATGGGGCTTTGGGTGATACTTGATCTTGAATATGAGTAAACTTTATGCGTCGGGTTTTGTGTATTATGACTCCATGTTTCCTATCCTAGTTTTAACTCTATCAACGTTATGGGATTTCAAAAATTAGTACTATATTGAAATTATTGTTAAAGATAAATGATTTTGGAGTACGAAAATTCTCGTATATTAGAGCTTTTGGAAGAATATATGATGTCAAATACATAGAGTTTTTAAATGGAAAAACTTCAGATCTAACTGGATTTTGAAAATAAGAGTTTCTGTTGTAAAACTGCAAGTTTGACTATTTTATGTAGTGTTTTGAAAGTAAGAAGTACTCCATATGTTAGTTTTGAAAGTGACAGTATTAAGAATATCAAGTTTGAATGCATAAATTTACTACATGAATCCGGAATATACAATATGATTTCGCATATGGCAGTTCCCAAATATTTCGAATTTTGATATGTTTTGTATATATGAACTTCCAGTTAAAAGTAAACAGATTTTGAAAAATGCGAAGTTTCAGATGCATATTCAACTTTGAAAATGTATCAAGTATTTTATACAAGTTCTATACGTGGAAACTTTAACATTAAGTTTTAAATAAACTAGGGACTTTGAGGATGTAAAACTTTGAAGGCATACCATCAGATTTTGAGGATATATGTTATTAAGTCTCAAGCATATATGTACAGCTTTATATTCGTTTTCTTGTTTAAATTGCTTTTATTACTATATATACATTGAAATTGGGATAAATAATCTAGAGTCTCAAGTCATTATCACACTTTCACGGTCAAAACATGTTATGATAATACTGGGTATGTATTTGTCAAGAAAATCATTCATATTTGTAGAATTCATTCAATCGATATAAATCAATCATGTTACCACTCTACTCTAAAAAGAAAAATTAATATTATCGTTTTATGTAAATTTTGTGTTAAATTTTATTTTCATAACAGATATTATATAAATCGATAAATGTCAACTTTAGAAGGTTAATTACTCCGAGATAGTCTCGAGATGGACTTAAAGATCCGAGATGTCAATCCGAGATGTACACCCGAGACACTCATCTCACCTGAGATATCGTCCGATACTAGATATTGTCTATAAAATTCTCGATACGAAACGTGATCAAAATTTGAGATTTAAAACCTTGATGACATGAAGTACAACATTTCTGTTCCACATTCTTCATAGCAACAACACATGAAAACAACTCTTTATTTGCCATGTTTTTTGGGGGCATGTATCATTTTTCTTATTGGTTTCTCAAAACTTAAATAGTATTTTGGTTCTCTTGCTAACAGAATAAACTCTCCAAACTAAACTTGAATAAAGTGACAAGCACCTTTGTCCAAGTGGTTAATTGATTCGGCTTTGGTGCAGGATGTCACAAGTTCGAAACTTGCTTTCGAACGTTTATTTGACATGGGATATGTTGTCCCAATGATTTGTTGTATATAAAGTACCAGTTCAAAAAAAAACTTGAATAAAGTATCGTAACGCTATATGTTCTAACATGATCATCAAAATTTGTTTTTTTCATATTATTTATGCCAATATGTATCGATTTTGAGTTTGTGCAATTAATTTTATTGGGATGGTGTGTTTCCTACGTTCGCGATTGGTAGATAGCAATCAAAATTTTCAAAATAGAATTCACATTGTAAATCATAAAGTTTGCTTTAAATCAAAACGATATTCATATGATAAAATTTAAACTTCTTATTTGGTTAAGGACCATGCACAAAGTGTAAGTTTGTTCTCTATTTTATAGGAACAAGGATTTTGTTGTCTAATAGCATGTATCTAGATTTTTATTTAGGATTCAATCTTTTGTATGTAACCAGCAATGATATTTGTCAGTGGAACAATGTACCAGTACAAGTGATAAGAGAAGCTAATAGAAGAACCAACTATGGATGGGACCAAAATACAAGTTACAGCCCAGTGAAAAATGTTAGAAGTCTCATATGGCCTTGCTCTTCAGGTGAAAATTTGTTTGTTATGTTGCTAAACAAATGTTGATCAAATTTTTGAAGTTATAGTCTTGTGCTGATTATGATGAGGTTAACTCTCTTTTTATTTTATTTTTAGTTTGCTTTACCATCACAAATTAAATGAGCTGTTAGCTTATAACATTTCATGAGTGATTAATAGAATGCATCTAAATCATTAATACATTTTCTTTGGATATTTAATACCAAAACCTTAAAGGAAAAACTATATCACCCTTATTCTTCATAATATTCTCAATTCAAATGCTGATTTTCCTAAAAAAATTGTATTTCCTAATTTGCATTATGTATATACTTCAATTAATGGTTGTCAATGCGTGCATGAACCTATATATCTCGTTAGTGGTTTACACAAGTTTGATATCATTTCAAGGTTTTCTATTTTTTTGTATAAAGCTTCTTCATTTAGAAACTTAAGTTTCTATTTTGGGAACTTTAAATACATATTATAGTGATTGATATTTTGTAACTCTTCAATTGTCATGTTTAAATGGTAAACATTGTACTGCAAGTTGCTCCTATGTACATTAGTTCTGATTGCAACATTATTTTTATGCAATGTGATTTATAAAGTAGAACATATGTGCTAATGTAAGTAACATGTAGATCACAAACTAAGCTTATATAGAAATTTGTTTCCATCTGTGTTCCACCCTCTTTATACAGCGGTACTATCTCCAATTTTCAAAGTAATCTATTATCGGTTTTCTCTTTTGGTACAATTTCATTTATAAATTGGTTAAATCATTAAATTCGAACACTTTAGTCTGATTTGTGAATGGAATTTTAATCTAAGAATTGTTGAAATGAAAATAATAATTTAATTTTTTTGTTGTACTTAGCGTAAATTTTTAGATATTACTTGAATAGATTTATGTACGTAAACTTAAAAAAATTATTTATTATAATAAAAATTATGTAGCATGTTGCACTTCAAATACCATGACTATTTTATGATTTATTTTCCTTTTTAGTATTCTATTCGGGCATCCCCATTAAATATTGCATGTTTCATTTTGCTTGCTATAATCCAAATAGTGCATGAAGTGCTAAGCCTTTGGATTATAACTATTCTATTATTTGTGTGTCAACACACACACACACATGCATACTTATGTTACAATTATCTCTTAAGTATATATACATATTTTTACTTCATATTTTGTGTCATAATGTAAACTATGTAAAATATTTTCATGATATATAGTGCAAATTTCATATGATGCATTGACATTAATTTAAAACTGTTCACAGTCTTTCAATATCAAAGATACAGTTTAATGTACTTGTATATTTGTTATCATATGTGAATAACATTTGCATTTACTCTTTACAAACTTATAGGACAGGCAATACAATTTGTTTCTAGTCCAAAGTACCGATGTCGTAACTATAAAATTTACGAACTTCAGTAAACTGATATAAATAAAATCTTAGTTTAAGAAGTATTAGAAGTAGTTTTCCTTTGTTAATACAAACTGTAACTAATTTAACGTGTTATACATCAAAAATAATTTTATAGTCCATTTGAGTTACATCATACATGCTGCACTTGACGATTTTGTTCAAGATTTCAGTCATTTTGTAGACAGCGTAAAATTGGCCTTTTACCAGAAATGCACTTGGATTTGAGTTACACATTTATTTTGTAGATACTTACTGCCTTAAAATTGGCCTTTTACACAGAACGTTAGTCATAATTAACCAGGGGATAATGCTTTAGTTTATATCCAACCAAACACACATTTCCTTGCTTTAGTTTACACGCTATTTTTCAAAATATTATGATTACTGGCATTGGAAAACAATTCAACGTAATTTCACTTGGTTTGACCTCATGTAGTTGATTTAAATTTAGTGACCATGGTGTTATGGGTTTAAGTATCGATGTCGTATTGGTTTCTCAGCATCTTTGTTCCAATTCTACTGGATTTCATTTCTGAGTTTCTGTACTCGTTAGTATATTGACAAAAGAACTCTTGTTCTGATTCTTATTCGTCTTCCAATTTGAGTGCAGGGATCTGTTTTTGTATTTTTAAAACCTTCTCTCTTTCTAATGCATCCTTGCTGAACACATACATTTCTAAATTTGATTCTTTTAATTATGTAAACTATTTTTGTCAAAAACGTTTTTTTTCCAAAGCTCAAAATCATACAGGTATTTGATTAGAATTAAATTAGTTTCTGGTTTGAGGTTATATTATATTTTATGTTATGCTTTGGATCTTTCATTCACTCTTTTGGGAAAAAAAACCCTATTCTGAGCATGAGATTGACTACGCTGCATTAAGATCATATTTTTGTTCTTTCCCAAGCATAGCTTTAATTTAAACTGGTTCTTTTCAGTTTTTTTTTACAAAGATCACATAAAAATATAGGCCCATTTCCATATAATAACCCAAGCTTGCTACTTCTTTTTTAATTGATTAATTCAAAATAGTATATGAATTAAATTGTGCAATGACCTTGAGAATTGTATGCGAAGTTGGCCTTTTGTTTTGAATTACAAGGGATTGGAATGAATTAAGGTTTCTATTTTTACTTGCTTATGACGAGGTTTGAAACAAATCTGTCCTTTATATTAATGTGTAGCCAAAGCCCCTTCTGTTCAGACAGTCTCCATCAATTATCTTTTGGTAGGGCTGTCAATGGATACCCCAAAAATATGAAATCCAGCCGCATCTTTATCCGAAAAACGGATAAAGTTCCAAGATTTGAAAAAACGGACGTGGATACGTAGACATCCTCATCCGAAAATTATATGTTTTCCTTTTTCCATTTTTGTTGTTTAAATTATGTGTAATTAGTACAATAAAAGATATGTTTTATCTTTTTATTAAGTTAAAAGTTCATATTATACACGGTAAATACATTTTAACTGTTACTTTAACGCCTTAATGAGTAATGGGATTGAAAAATGTTTATATTAAACAAAAGATATTTCATTTATGTTTCTTGAATTATGGGTCATTAGTGATATGATAATTATCAAATATCCGTCCATATTGGATGCAGATACAGAAATGGTATTCGCATCCGAAAGTATCCGTTGATATGCCTACCTGTTGAAGCATTGCCTTATGCATTTTCTAAGTCAATATGATATTGCATTTGGTTTTATCCACAAACTTTCAAAGTCATGTTTGGATGTTTGATAAGAAATAAGCTTATCATACAGGCTTATTTCTCAACTCTTATTTCTCAACTAGGCTAATTTCTGTTCATAGGATTTCTCTTTGGAAAAAAGTAACAAACAATTGCTATTTGGCAATCAAGGACGGTTCCTCGACCAAGCTTATTTCTCTTCTCAGATTCACTCCAACATATTTGCAGGTCAACATTGGAACAAATGATCCCAGTTTGACAGTCTGCATCAGTAGCAAAATGTGATGTCTTATTTCAAACTATCTTTTACCCAAAAATTAGATGTTGCCAAACCAATATAGAATTGAAATATGTATCCCGTCTCTTCTACTAAAATGTGTATATTGTTTCGCTAAACTAAGTTTGATTACTCATGTACTAGCTGTCATTTTTTAGCGATCATAAAAAACCTGTGCTACTTTCTTGAGAGTTTAAAATTTCCTTTTATTTTTGCAATTGGATCGATTTAGTATTGATTTATGCTTAGGAAATTGTACCCAACCTCTAGCAACAACTTAAACTAGAAGTCTTACCACTTGAAACTGTGGGCATCGACCAAAAATGCTTCAATTTTATTGAATACTAGCGTGGACCTGTGCTTCGCACACGGCCTGTTTGTGTTATGGTATACGTTGATATTTTGTTTGAGCGCAAATATGTAAATGGAAAGCAAGAGTATTTTTAGAATTTCAAAAAGACGCAAATATGTGTTATGGTATACGTTGATAGTTTTGAAAGTGACAGTATTGAGAATATCAAGTTTGAATGCATAAATTTACTACATGAATGCGGAATATACAATATGATTTCGCATATAGCAGTTCCCCAATATTTCGGATTTTGATATGTTTTGTATATATGAACTTCCAGTTAAAAGTAAACTGATTTTGAAAAATGCGAAGTTTCAGATGCATATTCAACTTTGAAAATGTATTAAGTATTGTATACAAGTTCTATACATGGAAACTTTAACATTGAGTTTTAAATAAACTAGGGACTTTGAGGATGTAAAACTTTGAAGGCATACCATCAGATTTTGAGGATATATGTTATTAAGTCTCAAGCATATATGTACAGCTTTATATTCGTTTTCTTGTTTAAATTGCTTTTATTACTATATATATACACATTGAAATTGGGATAAATAATCAAGAGTCTCAAGTCATTATCACACTTTCACGGTCAAAACATGTTATGATAATACTGGGTATGTATATTGTCAAGAAAAGCATTCATATTTGTAGAATTCATTCAATCGATATAAATCAATCATGTTACCCCTCTACTCTAAAAAGAAAAATTAATATTATCGTTTTATGCAAATTTTGTGTTAAATTATATTTTCATAACAGCCATTATATAATCTATAAATGTCAACTTTAGAAGGTTAATTACTCCGAGATAGTCTCGAGATGGACTTAAAGATCCGAGATGTCAATCCGAGATGTATACCCGAGATACTCATCTCACCTGAGATATCGTCTGATACTAGATATTGGCTACAAAATTCTCGAGATGAAACGTGATCGAAATTTGAGATTTAAAACCTTGATGACATGAAACACATCATTTCTATTCCACATTCTTCATAGCAACAACACATGAAAACAACTCTTTATTTGCCATGTTTTTTGGGGTCATGTATCATTTTTCTTAATGGTTCCTTAAAACTTAAATAGTATTTTGGTTCTCTTGCTAACAAAATAAACTCTCCAAACTAAACTTGAATAAAGTATCGTACCTCTATATGTTCTAACATGATCATCAAAATTTGTTTTTTTCCATATTATTTAGGCCAATATGTATCGATTTTGAGTTTGTGCAATTAATTTTTTTGGGATGATGTGTTTCCTACGTTAGCGATTGGTAGATAGCAATCAAAATTTTCAAAATAGAATTCACATTGTAAATCATAAAGTTTGCTTTAAATCAAAACGATATTCATATGATAAAATTTAAACTTCTTATTTGGTTAAGGACCATGCACAAAGTGTAAGTTTGTTCTCTATTTTATTGGAACAAGGATTTTGTTGGCTAATAGCATGTATCCAGATTTTTATTTAGGATTCAATCTTTTGTATGTAACCAGCAATGATATTTGTCAGTGGAACAATGTACCAATACAAGTGATAAGAGAAGCTAATAGAAGAACCAACTATGGATGGGACTAAAATACAAGTTACAGCCCAGTGAAAAATGTTAGAAGTCTCATATGGCCTTGCTCTTCAGGTGAAAATTTGTTTGTTATGTTGCTAAACAAATGTCGATCAAATTTTTGAAGTTATAGTCTTGTGCTGATTATGATGAGGTTAACTCTCTTTCTATTTTGTTTTTAGTTTACTTTACCGTCACAAATTACATGAGCTGTTAGCTTATAACATTTCATGAGTAATTAATAGAATGCATCTAAATCATTAATACATTTTCTTTGAATGTTTAATACTAAAACCTTGAAGGAAAAACTATATCACCCTTATTCTTCATAATATTCTCAATTCAAATGCTGATTTTCCTAAATAAAATTGTATTTCCTAATTTGCATTCTGTATATACTCCGATTAATGGTTGTCAATGCATGCATGAACCTATATATCTCGTTAGTGGTTTACACAAGTTTGAAGTTTGATATCATTTCAAGGTTTTCTATTTTTGTTGTGTAAAGCTTCTTCATTTTAGAAACTCAAGTTTCTATTTTGGGAACTTTAAATACATATTATAGTGCTTGATATTTTGTAACGCTTCAATCGTCATGTTTAAAGGGTAAACATTGTACTGCAAGTTGCTCCTATATGCATTAGTTCTGATTGCAACATTACTTTTATGCAATGTGATTTACAAAGTAGAACATATGTGATAATGTAAGTAACGTGTAGATCACAAACTAAGCTTGTATAGAAATTTATGTTAATGCGACGATTTCCATCTGTGTTCAACCCTCTTTATACCTCTTTATACGGCGGTATTATCTCCAATTTTCAAAGTAATCTATCCTCGGTTTTCTCTTATGTACAATTTCATTTATAAATTGGTTAAATCATTACATTCAAATACTTTAGTGTAATTTGTGAATAGAATTTTATTCTAAGAATTGTAGAAATGAAAGTAATAATTTAGTTTTTTTTTCTACTTAACTTAAAATTTTATAAATTGCTTGAACAGATTTATGTACGTAAATTAAAAAAAGTTTTTTCTTATAATAAAAATTATGTAGCATGTTGCACTTCAAATACCATGACTATTTTATGATTTATTTTCCTTTTTAGTATTCTATTCGGGCATCCCCATTAAATATTGCATGTTTCATTTTGCTTGCTATAATCCAAATAGTGCAAGAAGTGCTAAGCTTTTGGATTATAACTATTCTATTATTTGTGTGTCAACACACACACACAGAGTTGCAAACTTATGTTACAATTATCTCTTAAGTATATCTACATATTTTTACTTCATATTTTGTGTCATAATGTAAACTATATAAAATATTTTCATTATATATAGTGCAAATTTCATATGATGCATTAACATTAATTTAAAAACTGTTCAGAGTCTTTCAATATCAAAGATACAGTTTAATGTACTTATATATTTGTTATCATATGTGAATAACATTTGCATTTACTCTTTACAAACTTACAGGACACGAAATACAATTTGTTTCTAGTCTAAAGTACTGATGTCGTAACTATAAAAATTTACGAACTTCAGTAAACGGATATAAATAAAATCTTAGTTTAAGAAGTATTAAAAGTAGTTTTCCTTTGTTAATACAAATTGTAACTAATTTAACGTGTTATATATCAAAATTAATTTTATAGTCCATTTGAGTTACATCATACATGCTGCACTTGAGGATTTTATTCTAGATTTGCATAGTCATTTTGTAGACAGCGTAAAACTGGCCTTTTACCAGAAATGCACTTGGATTTGAGTTACACATTTATTTTGTAGATACTTACTGCCTTAAAATTGGCCTTTTACCCAGAACGTTAGTCATAATTAACCAGGGGATAATGCTTTAGTTTATATCCAACCAAACACACATTTCCTTGCTTCATATGATAATTTAGGCTATTTCATGCTTATATCATATAAATTTGTGATTAAAAATAAATTATACTCACTTTGATCATGCTTAATTTGGAATATTTAATACATTGTGCAGTGAAATATCGATTTCCTGGTGTGGATATGATAAAACATTGTTTAACGCTATTTTTCAAAATATTATGATTACTGGCATTGGAAAACAATACAACATAATTTTCACCTGGTTTGATCTCATGTAGTTGATTTAAATTTAGTGATCATGGTGTTATAGGCTTAAGTATCGATGTCGTATTGGTTTCTCAGCATCTTTGTTCCAATTCTACTGGATTTCATTTCCGAGTTTATGTACTCATTAGTATATTGACAAAAGAACTCTTGTTCTGATTCTTATTCGCCTTCCAATTTGAGTGCAGGGATCTATTTTTGTATTTTTAAAACCTTTTTCTTTCTAATGTGTCCTTGCTGAACACATACATTTATAAATTTGATTCTTTCAATTATGTAAACCATTTTTGTCAAAAACGTTTTTTTTTCAAAGCTCAAAATCATACAGGGGATTTGATTAGAATTAAAATAGTTTCTGGTTTGAGGTTATATTATGTTTTATGTTATGTTTTGAATCTTTCATACGCTCTTTGGAAAAAAAACCTATTCTGAGCATGAGATTGACTACGCTACATTAAGATCGTATTTTTGTTCTTTCCCAAGCATAGCTTTAATTTAAATTGGTTCTTTTCAGTTTTTTTTACAAAGATCACAAAGAAATGTAGGCCCATTTCCATATAATAACCCAAGCTTGCTACTTTTTTAGTTGATTAATTCAAAATAGTATATGAATTAAATTGTGCAATGACCTTGAGAATTGTATGCGAAGTTGGCCTTTTGTTTTAAATAACAAGGGATTGGCATGCATTAAGGTTTCTATTTTTACTTGCTTATGACGAGGTTTGAAACAAATCTGTCCTTTATATTAATGTGTAGCCAAAGCCCCTTATGTTCTAACAGTCTCCATCAATTATCTTTTGGTAGGGCTATCAATGGATACTCGAAAAATATGAAATCCAGCTGCATCTGTATTCGAAAAACGGATAAAGATCCAAGATTTGAAAAAATGGACGTGGATACGTAGACATCCTCATCCGAAAATTATATGTTTTCCTTTTTCCATTATTGTTGTTTAAATTATGTGTAATTAGTATAATAAAGGATATGTTTTATTTTTTTATTAAGTTAAAAGTTCATATTATACACAGTAAATACATTTTAACTGTTAAAAACTATTTATTATCATTATATTTGTTTACTTTTAACACCTTAATGAGTAATGAGATTGAAAATTGTTTTTATTAAATAGAAAAAAATTCATTTATGTTTCTTGAATTATGGGTCATCGGTGGATATGATAATTATCCGATATCTGTCCATATTGGATACGGAATAGATATGGTGCTATTCACATCCGAAAGTATCCGCTGTCATGCGTACCTGTTGAAGCATTGCCTTATGCATTTTCTAAGTCAATGTGATATTGCATTTGGTTTTATCCACAAACTTTCAAAGTTATGTTTGGATGTTTGATAAGAAATAAGCTTATCAGACAGGCTTATTTCTCAACTCTTATTTCTCAACTAGGCTAATTTCTGTTCGTAGGATTTCTCTTTAGAAAAAAGTAACAAACCATTGCTATTTGGAAATTAAGGACGGATACTCGACCAAGCTTATTTCTCTTCTCAGATTAACTCCAACATATTTGCAGGTCAACATTGGAACAAATGATCCCAGTTTGACAGTCTGCATTAGTGGCAAAATGTGATGTCTTATTTCAAACTATCTTTTACCCATAAATTAGATGTTGCCAAACCAACATAGAATCGAAATATGTATCCCGTCTCTTCTACTAAAATGTGTATATTGTTTCGCTAAACTATGTTTGATAACTCATGTACTAACTGTCATTTAGCGATCATAGAAAACCTGTGCTACTTTCTTGAGTGTTTAAAATTTCCTTTAGTTTTTGCAATTGGATCTATTCAGTATTGATTTATGCTTAGGAAATTGTACCCAATCTCTAGCAACAACTTAAACTAGAAGCCTTACCACTTGAAACTGTGGGCATCGGCCAAAAATGCTTCTATTTTATTGAATATTTGCACATAATTAATATTATGTTATAATATATGTAAATATAAATAGTGAATATGCTATATACTGTTTTTTATTTAGTCCCACATTGTGGGATTAGTTCTATCCCAAGCTCCTAGGCCTTTATATAAAGGTGCTAATGTAATGAAAATGGATTACTAATCTTTGAATGAATAAAATTATTTTCTCTAATGGCTTCTGCTTTCTTTATTCTATAACACGTTATCAGCACGATCCCTAAATAAAAGGAAAATTCAGATCTGATTATAAATCTTCAAAGCGATAAGCTATTTCCGATCCGATTAATCAAATCTTTTGGATCTCATTCTATTATTTTATTTCTTTTATATATCATTGTATTATTGATCTAATTATTTAGATCCGATTCTATTTGTACATCTTATTTTTTGTCCCTGTATTTTAGATCTCGTTTTGTTGCAGATCTTTTTTCTTCTTCCAATTTTTCAGATGACTTATAGATTTTAATATCATGTTCAAATGATATATTTTTTAGATCTGTAGATTTTAATCATTAGATCTCTTATTAATTTTTATTAATGTATATCCGTTTTTTTGTGATAATTTTGAATTTGATCCGAAACTAAAATTGTTTCATAGACTAAAATGTAATTTCAGACCTTATTTCGTTAGTATTCTTTTTAGATCTTACCTATCATATATAATTTTCTAGATTTCATTATATATGTGTATTATCTTATAGATCTTGCTCTATTAATATTATCATTTTAGATCTCATTTTATCGTAGATCTAAACTTTTAAATCTCATTCCATTGTTTGGTATAAAAAAAGGGTTTTCATTTTGAAACTTTTTTATTTGGATTTCGGTTTGAATGAGGACTATAGAAATGATTTTGCTACATGATTTATATTTCCAGAAGAAATATTTTATTGTTTCTTAGAGAAACAAATAGAAGGATAATATGTATCTAGAAGATCGTATTAAGTTTATATGAAATAATAGGAATTTGAAGTTCTTTTGTGCGAAGGTGAAAAATTAAAGCTTTCATAAGCTGAAATAAAGCCTTAAAGAAAATAAGCGAGCAATTCGAGAAGAAGATGTTGATATGTCGAGAAGACATAACACAAAAACAGTATGCTGGAATAACATTACAAATGTAGTAAATACTATTTCTTTGAAGAGAAATAGTATTATGATTCTCATGTTCGAATACAATTATGAAGAGTCCTCTTGTTTCATTGTGTTTATTTAATATTGGAGACCTGAAGTTCTCAAATAAAATTTATGCATATAAGTTTGTATTCCTAAAAAAGGGATTATATATCAAAACTCTATAAGTTTAAGATGTGAAGCGTTGAATTATTAGAAAAGCTACTTTAGATTATGGTAAATTCTAACCATATTTGCAATCAAACCTGAAGTTTGATAATGAAAATCAAGTTGTACCATCTAGGATCTAAAGTACTAAACAAATACTTTACTTTAAAGTAAAATTGGAACCTGAAGTTCAAAAAATATTTGCCAATAGTATTAACTACTAAAATAAATAAATGTATAGAAATTTGTTCACTCCAGAAGTGGTGATAATAATAATATAAAAAAATCTCTAGAAGAGATTTGTATATTTCGTAATGATAAAATATCTCTATAAGAGATTTGTTGATATATTTGGTGCTTTTATTAAACCAAATAATACATAGAAATATATCTACTCTCCCACTCTCTTTCTTTTTGATAGAAAATAAGGTGTTCTAACAGGAAATTTATTTCCTAATTTTTATTTCCTTCTTCCATTCATCCAATCATGCCTTTCAAAAGGTAAAATATGTAATAGATCAAGTTTCTTTCCTTTGGCTCATCAAGTAGGTATTTTGGGTTCTTCATAAAATGAATGTTAACATGTGATGTACAAATTTTCTCTCTCTGTACTTACAATATGTAAATAGCGCATATATTAATTCATATATTAATCGGTAGCAATTAATAAATCAATAAATAAAATTTATTGATTAATAAGAATGGTCCAACAGAGATGTGTTTGAATGCTTCATACATTTATTCTTCTTTTATATCTCTTATTGTAGACAAGGATCATACCGTACATACATGGTATATATTTCTATCTCTCACTATTGCAATTGTTATGAATTAATAAATGGTATTTAATACTACCTAATCATATTCTTAAATCTGCCTTTATTATAAAAATAAACATGATAAAGTCAGCATATTTTTTATTATAATTCATCATTTCTCCACCAATCAATCCATATAAAGGCTTTCCATAATTTCAAGGGTAATTTTGCATTTTCAAGGAAATTAATGAATGAATAAATGAGATTGGATTTAGAGCTATCAAAAGGATGTAAATAAGAAATTATAGTCATTTTTATAGATTATATTTGTTTACTGTAATGTTTTTCTTTCTTTCACTATAACTACTATTAGATATGGGTTCTTATTTTATGAAATGCATTGATTATATACCCATGAACAATATTTTGATGCTTATGCATTTTTGTTTCTACTTATAGTTGGTAATATGATATGTTAGTCCGTGAGATGATGGTTTTGATGACAACAACCTTAGAATAGATTATAAAACATAAATACTAACGGTATAAGCTTAGATATATATGTATATGCAGGATTTAACCATACAGGTACCAAGAATGAAGACTGTACAGTATAGAGATTCAAGGTATCAAGATTGAAGACTCATGAGTAACAAGAATATCAAGATTATCAAGAGTTCAATATTTCAAGTAATTTACTTTTTAATTAGGAATTTTGTTAAAACTCCTAGAAAAGCACTGGCATCTTAAAATCCAAATTATTCGCAGAATGGAATCCACTTCGAGCCCGTTAAAGGGATGAAACCCTAAGTAGGATGGAACCTACGAAAAATTTAATGGAACATTGTTTTGTATTCACTAACTTTTTATTCAAAATGATTTTTTAAAAATTATATCTTGATTTCAAAATGATTTCACAACCTTCCTTTTAAAAGAATCAAAAACATCTATCCTGATTTCAAATACTTTTAGCCTCAAAATAATCTTGAATTGCTAAATCAAATTATCCTTGGTTTTAAACAATCTTTTAAAATAAAAGTATATTTAATTTTTTAATTTTTATATACTTAGATTTAAATATAAAAATATAGTAAAATTTTATATATACCAAAATATTATTCTACATATTTATTTATGTATTTCAACTATATTTAAGTATATTTATAAAAGTTTAAAATAGTTTTAAAATAAGATAAAAGTTATTTTCAAAGAAAAACAAAACATCCAAAATTCCTTTGGGATGTCGACATGCCCAAGTACCCCATGTCGACATAGTGTCAGTTGAGTTCAAAATTTAAATTTCAAAAGAAGTGTCTATTCGTCATAACTCTTCACGAATGGACATGGCTGTTGTTCTTTTATAAATATGGGTTAGTTTCAACGAATTTCAATACATATTTTTTGGTTTTTCATTCCTCTTCTTCTTCCGCATTTCTATATACATATTCTTATCATTACTCTGCCGAAATTAACATTGAGTCTAACTAGATCATTTTTGGTTTGATTCTCTATCACAATCTCAACAAGATTCTCAGTGCTATTCAGAGTTATAGTTTTCTTTGTAATCAATTTAGCGAGAAAAGGTGTGATTGTGGCCTTTGAAATCAATCAAGCGAGATAAGGTGCGATTATAGCCTTGAGAAATCAATTGGGTGAACTTGTTGCCCGAGAAATCAAGTATCTCTATCAAGAGGATTGTGATTCTGGAGGGTGTACCTCGTTGCCTTGAAATCAAGGGTGTAATTGTAAAGATTGCTATTGAAAGGAAATCCGTTCTTGTTGTGCAGGACTGGATGTAAGGTAACTCTGAACCAGTATAAAATCCGGTGTGTTCTTTACTTTACTGCTTTTACTTTATTTCTGCATCCGTGTTTGTTTCTGTGATCATATCTGTGTCTGAATATTGCATACATCTATGTTCAAATTAACATAAACTTAAAAAGATTCAGTAATTCTTTATAAATGCTATTCACCCCCTCTCTATTGTTAATCCTAGCCTTAAGATCCGTAATTCGCATTTCTCACATTTGGTATCAGAGCAAGGTTTTCAAAGTTTCATAATCTAAATTTTGAAAAAGTTTTCAAAATGGCTACCGACACTGGTACTGTTACTAACACTAGTATCCCTGTCATTAGTTCATTTGTAGAAGGTCAGTCTACTGTCAGACCATCACTTTTTAATGGCAGTAACTATGCATATTGGGCATGTAGAATGAAAATATATTTACAATCTATAGGATTAGACTCTTGGAATATCATACAAGCTGAATATTCTGAACCCACAACTGATTTTGCACAGTGGACCGCTGAGCAAAAGACTGTTGCACAAATAATTCTAAAGAAATGAATATTCTATTTTGTTTGCTAGATAGAAATGAATTTAATAGAGTGTTAGTTTGTACATCTGCATATGAAATCAGGAAAACTTTGCCAGTAACTCACGAAGGAACAAGCAAAGTTAAACAGACCAAAATTTCCATGCTCACAAATCAGTTTCAATTATTTAAAATGAATCCTAATGAGCCTATTTCAGATATGTATAGTAGATTTCAGGATATTGTGCATTCTTTAATATCCTTGGGAAAGGAATTTTCTGAAGAAGATCAAATCAGAAATTTTTTAAATTCTCTTACTCCAGAATGTGATCAAAAGACACTTGCGATCGAAGAGGCAAATGACATCAGTACCTTAAAGATAGAAGAATTAATTGGAAATCTAATGGCGTTTGAAGTCCAAATGATCAGGAGAAGAGAAAGCAAAGCATCTGAAAAGAAATCAATGTAATTCAATGCATTGACCGATGGATCAGACTCAAACAGTGATAATGATGAAGAGATAGCCTTTATGACCAGAAATTTTAGGAAATTCCTGAATACAAAAGATGATAATCTCAAGAGAAACAACTATAAGAACTCTGGAAATCAGAATGTAATGCAAAGAATGTCAAATGTTTCAACTGTGATGAACCAGGCCATATCAAAAGAGACTGTCCGTATCTAGATAGGCAAAATCCTCCTATGAACAATTATCCAGCAAGGAAACGGAAGCGTGCATTTACTGCTACTCTAGATGACTCAGACTCGTCCTCAAGCGATGATGATCAGAAGACAGATAATTCAAATTTGTGTTACATGGCAGTTCACAACTTCGACGAATTTAGAGAAATGGACTCAGAAAAAGGTATACATTTACAATATGATTGGTTGAAATTGCATGCTTAGAAATTAGATGCTTGATTGCTTGATTGGTTGATTTTGAATTGGTGTATTATTTGAATTTTAAATTTTTTACTATTATTTTATTATTTTTATTATTATTTTATTATTATTTATTATTATTATTATTTTCATAGTATAATAATATATTGAAAATACTATATTTCTAATAATATTCCAGATATATATTAAATGTAATAAGTATATATATATATATATATTAGAGTACTTAGGAAAAATAAATCACAAAAATTCATAGGCACATGTCGACATGGTCCCCACCATGATGTCGACATGGGTACCAAAATTTGAAATTTGAAATTTTAATTCAAATGGTTGAATTTTCCTCCACCTTTTCACTTCATTCAATTCTCTGAAAAGGCATCTTTTGACCAGAAAACATATCCTTTGAGAATCTGTTTATTCACTATCTTTTATCATATCTTTTCACTCTCATTTTCAAATTCAAACTCTCTCTTCAAAACTTCAAGCTCTCTACTCTCTACTTTAATGGCTTCTTTAAGCAACCCCTCCACCATGAGAATTTCCAGGAAAATAAAAGAGCAACTCTTCAATGATCCGGAGGCAATAAAAGCATACATCAATTATGCTAATTATGCCAAGGTCAATCCCGGAAAGTTTGCTATTTTTCAAGATTTTTCTTCTAATGAAATTGATTCTCTTTTTGCAAACAATCATATTTTTAGTCTTATTGATGCTTCTCAAAATGATTTTGTTTGCTATCCAAATCTTGTCCAAATTTTCTATGCTTATTTAAATCATTGATTTTATAATGGAAATGAGGGTGAAATTTGGAGTAGTGTCAAAGGCACTAGAATCGTTTTGAATTGTGATCTTTTGGGTACCATTCTCAATTGCAAGAATACGGGAATGGATCTTTCTAGTTTTAAAATCGATGAAAATGATCGTGAGACATTTCATCACATTTTTGAAGGAAATGAAGATTTTGAATTTAAAAATCGAAACTTTCGACCAAAAGCAAGAATTGTCAATCTTCTTTTACAACATACTTTGACCCCAAGATCGGGGAATTTTAACAGTCCTACTTCAAAAGTTTGCAAAGCACTTTTTGCTATTTTTGAAAATTATGACGTTAATTGGGCGTAAGTTATTTTGGATGAACTTCATCCTAAAAATCTTGAAATGGGTGAGAACACTTTGTATCATGGAATTTATCTCACTCGGATTTTTAACTATTTTGAGTGGATTTCAAAGGCGAAGAATTTGTTTCTAGAAAAGTTTTCAATCATTCCAACATTTCGCTTATGAAAATTCCATTTGTTTTTCAACCTTATGAGATTCTTGTCGATAAGGAAGAGCGTTTGGCTCATGAGAAAATGGAAGAAGAGGAAGAGGAAGAAGAAGAAGAAGGGGATGAAATGGAAATTAAAGAAGAAGAAGAAGGTGAAACATCTTCGAAAAGCATCGACTATCCTCCTAATCCATCCAACAAAACCCTTCTCAAAAACCAAAAGACGATTGTTGAGAATCAACGGATTCTTAAACGATCCGTTAGTAAGAAGTTGGACAAAATTTCATCCAAGATGAACAAGTTCATTTCCAAAGTCAGCAACAAACTTGGACTTTCATCATCATCATCATCATCTAACTAGTTCTACCTTTTCGTATCTCGTTGTATTTGTTTTAGTTTGTTTTTATTTGAAAGTTCATGTAGTTTTTTTATGTTTAATCATTGTATCATCTTAGTATACAATGAAATGGAATTTTCTTTCTGTTATCTAGCTTATCTTATCTCCAGAATAATGTTAGTATATTATATAAACACACACACACAATTATTCACAAAATCAAAATAAATCATCAAATTTCACTACACCATGTCGACATACCCCCTATGACCATGTCGGCATGTGCTGGTCAGAAATGACAATTCATTTTGAATTTGAAATTTGAATAACTACCATATGTCTATTCATTTCAAACGAATTTCTACACCTATAAATACATATTTCTTCCATAATTCATCATTGAATATTATTTCTTATCTTCTCTATCTCTCATTCTTCTCACAATTTCAAATATGGCTAATCCAATTCATAACTTATCTGAGAATCTTGAAGAAACTCTTAATTCATTCAAAAATATTCTCTCGTTCATTCTCCGTAACCAGCGACACTTAGAATTGAGTCAAATGCAGATGATCAAGGAGCAAGAAAGGCATTTCGATGCGATACGATTGATGATTTCCTCCCTGCACAAGGATGATAACGAAGAACATCCTCCAGTCACTCTCACCAATGATAATGAAAATTGGGATGCCATTAAAGCAGACCCTATCTTTGGAGAAGAAGGATGGGTGGAAGTTCCTCGTAACGTTTGATTTTATTGGGTTGCTTTGTTTGAATTGTTTGCTTTGATTGATTTGATTTCATTTGCTTTGGCTTAGTTTGATATTGATTGATATTTAGTGTGGATTGATGTTTGTTGCACAAAACATGTATAATTATACATTGATATGTATATAATCTTTGATTCATATTGTGTCTATCAATATAATTATCTCTTAATTCTATATTCCATTGTATAAGTTTATTAATGCAGGAATTTTAGTCCAAGAATGAGGGGGAGTTATATAGTTTGGAGATGGTTTTTTGTTGATGACAAAGGGGGAGAAGTATAAAATAGAATAGTTAGGCATATATTAAGGGGGAGTTATTAGGATAGAAGTAATAATTTATAAATAAAGGTTGTCATCCCCAAAAAAAAAGAGATTGTTAGTCCGTGAGATGACGGTTTTGATGGCAACAACCTTAGAATAGATTATAAAATATAAATACTAACACTATAAGTTTAAATATATATGTATATGCAGGATTTAACCATGCAGGTACCAAGAATGAAGACTATACAATATAGAGATTCAAGATATCAAGATTGAAGACTCATGAGTAACAAGAATATCAAGATTATCAAGAGTTCAAGATTTCAAGTAATTTACTTTTTAAATAGGAATTTTGTCAAAACTCCTAGAAAACACTGGCATCTTAAAATCCAATTTATTCATGTAATGGAATCCAATTCGACCCCGTTAAAGGGATGGAACCCTAAGTAGGATGGAACCTATGAAAAATCTAGTGGGATATTGTTTTGTATCCGCTAAATTTTTATTCAAAATGATTTTTCAAAATTATATCTTGTTTTCAGAATGATTTCAAAGCCTTCCTTTTAAAAGAATAAAAAACATCTATCCTGATTTCAAATGCTTTTAGCCTCAAAATAATCTTGAATTTCAAAATTAAATTATCCTTGGTTTTAAACTACCTTTTAAAATAAAAGTATATTTAATTTTTTCAATATTTATATACTTAGATTTAAACATAAAATAATAGTAAAATTTTATATATACCAAAATATTATTCTATATATTTATTTATGTATTTCAACTATATTTAAGTATATTTACAAAAGTTTAAAATAGTTTTAAAATTAGATAAAAGTTATTTTCAAATAAAAACAAAGCATCAAAAATTCCTTTGGGATGTCGATATGCCCAAGTACCCCATGTCGACATAGTGTCAGTTGAGTTCAAAATTTAAATTTCAAAAGAAGTGTCTATTCGTCATAACTCTTCACGAATGAACATGGTTGTTATTCTTCTATAAATAGGGGTTGGTTTCAACGAATTTCAATACATATTTTCTGGTTTTTCATTCCTCTTCTTCTTCCACATTTCTATATACATATTCTTACCATTACTCTGCCGAAATCAACATTGAATCTAACTAGATCATTTCTGGTTTGATTCTCTATCACAATCTCAAAAAGATTCTCAGTGCTATTCAGAGTTATAGTTTTCTTTGTAATCAATTTAGCCAGAAAATGTGTGATTGTGGCCTTGGAATCAATCAAGCGAGATAAGGTGTGATTGTAGCCTTGGGAAATCAATTGGTTGAACTTGTTGCCAGGGAAATCAAATATCTCTACCCAGAGGATTGTGATTCTGGAGGGTGCACCTTGTTTCCTTGAAATCGAGGGTATAATTGTAAATATTGCTTTTGAAAGTAAATCCATACTTGTTGTGCGGGACTGGATGTAGGGTAACTCCGAACGAGTATAAAATCCGATGTGTTCTTTACTTTACTGCTTTTACTTTATTTCTGCATCTGTGTTTGTTTCTGTGATCATATTTGTGTCTGAATATTGCATACATCTGTGTTCAAGTTAACATAAACTTAAAAAGATTTAGAAATTCTTTATAAACACTATTCATCCCCTCTAGCGTTAATCCTAGCCATATGATCCGTAATTTGCATTTCTCACATGATAAACACAGCCAAGCTTGAATTCAAAGCTTTGGATATATTAGGAGATAATGTTTTGTCATAGATATTGGATGCTGGCATTTAATAACAATCTCATTACTTAGAAAATGCCATTAAAAATAATAATATGTCCCAGTATGATAAAACATAGGCTCTTATATTTTTAAGATGTCATATCCACGGCAATCTTAAAATAAAACATATAATTGAAAAAGATCACCTTTACTTATGGTACTCCCCGAAGAAGTGTTATGACCACTAGAAGATGGTCACACTTCCAAGCACCAGACAAGAGTGGTTGAACCTGAAGTTTCAAGAATTTAAATCTGTTAGGAAATACAATACTAACATGAAGTTAGATCATTTCTTCAAAGGTATTGATGAAAACTTCATTAATGATGAAAATCTAAGTACAATAATAAATGATATAGTCGAATTGATCAACTAGTAGCAGCTTGAAGTCTGCTATGTGGGTTTTGTTTTATTTTACTTTAGTTTAGTAAATCAGGTTGAAGTATGTAAAACCCAAGTTTTGATAATTTTTGGGTGTGTTTGCCAAACTATATATTTGAAGAAGTACATTTTAATATTCTCTTGAAGATATAACCCATATGACATACTCTTGAAGAGATGTTTTATGATTTTTATATTGCAAAATCCAAACATCCTAGAAGAGATGTTGTAGAATTATGTCACTTATGTAGAAAAAGATACTGAGTATTGATGACATCCCAAAAACAGTGCATATAAAGTATCTTTAGAAGTGATATGTACCACTCTGGAAGCGGTGTTTATAAAATATCCCCAGAAGTGATATTATATCATCGTATAGCACTATAAAAGAATTGCCTGTAGAATATTGTCAAATACGATATAACACTTTAAAAAGTAATGTGATAATAAATTACCTAAAATTCAATCGTCTATTGTCATGGACCCGTAGCTCCATTAGACAAATTTAGAAGCATATAGTGATATGTAACCTTTTACTTTTCAGAACTTATGATGAATCAAATGTTATATGCACAAGTATTCTTGAAGAAATATCTTGAGATATGCTCCTGAAGAGATAATCTATATGTCGTATCATAATTTTCTCTAAAGCTATATAAATACGATCTTGAACAAACCGGTATGTGCAACCAATATAATTTCTTACTTTTATAACATTTCAAGAGTCTAGAAGATACTTTTATTTATGTTGTAAATATATCTATTTTACTGAAGTCTCTAGAAGAGATGTTTATATATAATTATAACTAAGTATATATATTCTCTAATAAAAAAAAATCATAATTAATGTTCAAAAGCAATATTAGAGATATAATCACGGAATAAAATTTAGCAACTTGAAGTTGTGTATACAATTTATTTGAACTAGAAGTTCAATATGATTCCAAACCAGATGTTTTGAAAATTATCATGCGGTCTTGAAGGATTCACACTGACATTGATCCATAAATAAAAAGAAAATTTATAATATAGATATAATACGTGGACGCACGTACATATCCATATATGTAAATATTCAGCCAACAACTTGAAGTTTGTTATGAGCTCATCTTAATAATTATGTGTAGATATTATTTAGTGATTTAAATCAACATAAATGTTGAATGACCTAAAATCGTGCATGTATTCAAATGATCTATACAATAAGGAAATTCCTCCAATTGACTAGATCAATAAATGAAAACAAACTCTAATAAGCAATATCAACTAAATGCATCTTATCAACTAATAATAAAAATAAATAAAAAATATCCTCCTATTATTAATGTGTATGGTGTATTTACTAGTAGCAATATCATGATGGATCAAAATGAGAGTCCAAAGATGATTATTATTTAATATGACAATGTCTGTCAACATTGAGGGGGAGGATAAAGGGATACAAGCTCATTTTGATCATCAGTGTTAAACTCTTGTTAAAATATACAATGATGCAAAATATTAATTAACTTGAATAAATTATAAATAATATCCCTAGTAGACTTTCTTCAATATAGATTTGAATCCCTGAAGGATCAAAATATGTAAACCACATCTGAAATATGGTACAAAAGTCAGTTTGAAATACTTTTGGAGTAAGTAATAAAGATGTCAAATAAAAGAGATGAGTGTTCTTGAAGAAATACTTAAGGGTGCTCTTGAAGAGACTAATGAAATGATTGTCAAATTACTCTAAAAGTGATTTAGGTACCTAAAACAAGATAATTAAAGAGACCTTAATAAATCATGTCTAGAACTGACAAGATGTAACGACCCGTAAATTTAACCGGTTTTAGTAACGTATTTTATTGAAATTTTGTGGAATTTTAAACGATAAAATTTTGAAATATAAATTTGATATTTAGAATGCGTCTAATTAAACATAGCAACTGGTAAATTTTCGTCCAAAAATACGAAAATTTATTTCGTGCGTAAATTTACTTCAATTTAATCTGTTAAAAAACGATGAAAATAAAACGTTTTCAAAACCAAAATATATTTACATAGAAAAATTTTAAACCATCTTTTGAGCAAGTTGACAGTTTGTCGTTTTTCAAAATTCGGAATTCTTTAGCTCCGTCGATCTTAATCTTCTGTGTTTTTGCTGCATTTTCCGCTGTTAGGAAATTCAAATTTTTATAATTCAATCGTACCACTGATATCCGTATACCGTTGTGATCGTCTCGTCGTGCTGATCTTCGCAGTATGCTCATTTATATATTTTGCAGTTCGGTACGCCGTGAAAAACCGCGAAACGGTCATCCGTATCGGTACCGTTTTGAAATTTTTAAATTCATTGTCAGTTTGTTTAAACCACCGCGTAAATTTCAATAGTCACTAGCATGTAATTTCCTGGTATTCAGCTGCCAAGACCTTTGCTATTTTCCACGTTATTAATTTAGTTAAATATTTCATTTTTTTTTTTACCGTTTCTTCTACTTTTTGAAATTTAAGGGTGGCAAGTTATATTCCCAACATTCAATTATTTCGTTTGACCTGCTTATTGGTTCATTGCTTTATGTTTAAGCTTTTCGTTTCTGTACACTTGAAATAAAATATATCACCTTCCTTCTTCTCCCTGTAGCGTGAATAATCTTCTTCCAGATCCAAAAAAAAAAAAATCAAAGCAAGCACACAACTCTTCTTTCCTCCCACCATTACATTTCTTCTCTGTAATTTATATTTTGCCTTTTCACTTAACATAATTTCCGCCTCCTCCACCACAACTAACCACAACAAACCACCACCTTCGGCCAACTCAGGCGCCTCTCCTCCCCTGGATCCGCCTCACCTAGCCTCGGCATAGAACCCGAGCCACTGGCTAACGCGCGCCTCGTCTCTTGCTCGACCTGCCTTTGACAGTGAGTATGTATATATACATTTAGAATATATTAGTCCATATTTATGGTTCCAATATCCATGCGGTTATAAGATATTATAAAGCGAAATTTAGATTTTCGAATATGGTATATGAGGCGTATCCAGTTTTGTTTATATTTTTTTTTAGATAATAGGTTTATGTAAATTATATATAAGTGTTATAAAGTTAGAATTTTGTTGGTGCATGATGTTGAAATGCATGTGCGTGTACGTGAGGCCCTGTAGTATATGGTTTCAGTGAGTGTCTGCAATATACTAGTTTATATATTGTTGCTCAAATCTCTATTCTAAGGCTAGTTAGATTCGAGTGTTAAAAAATAAAAAATGTTAGTGCATTTGTTTAGTTAATATGGATTTAAACTTTATATAAAAATATGTTATGTTGTTATACATATAAGTTATTGCCGTTTCGGACGAAAACTGTTCGGTTGATTGAAGCAAAACCAAGTGTAGTTGCTGTTTATAAAGCTAATAGATATAAAGATATTTTATATTGATATCTTATGTACTATGTTATATTTCATGTATGGGTTATATTAATATTTTGTATTTAATTTGTGACAAATATATATAATAAGTGTTATGTTTAAAATTTAATTTTGGAATATAATATAGATTTGAAATATATGTTTTGAAATTTATTTTAGGAAACAAATAATGTATATATGTTTGATTTTCCATGTGTGTTTCAATTTGAAACAATGTAGTTTATAATAAATATATACTTAAAATTTTAAGGTGTTTGAATATAGGATATGTATAGTTATATATAGCTATATGAATTCACTTATATCAATTACCTTCACCGACCCCGTTCTAATTTGTTCCATCTAATTCTTTTATCAGCTTTGATCGTTGAATTCGGGCCGATGTCGCTTTGCTTCGATTCGTCATTCAAATTTCAGTATCCGTATCATCTTCTGTATTCTCTAGCCTCGAAAGGTGAGCAATCACTCACGATTAATGTTCTTTTATTTATTAAATTTGATTTCAATTGAAACGACAACTGAAATATACTGCTGTTATTTATTGCACTGTTATGTATGTATCAGTTCACCTTTGACATCTGACACCGTTATCTGTTATGTATGCAATAATAATCCAGTTTGGTTGATAATTGATTGATTGTTTGTTGTTTATATTGGATGTTAAATTGAAACGTAAAAATGATGAATAGTATGTAATTGAATTTGACGTAGGATAGTTATAAAATTTGAATCGACATATGTGTTGAATTTGATTAGTTAATGTGAATAATATGAACCCTTTTAATTGTAAGTTAATTGACGCCTAGAATTTGAAAAATTAGACTTTGAACCTTTGAACGTATATTGGATTAACTGTTGTAGTATTAAAAATTGAAAGTGAACGACAAGTGGAAAAACCGTAATGTAATAATCTTTAATCTACATGAAATGATAGTGTAGATTCTAGAAATGATTATATTAATTCACACAAACAACAATGTGAATCAATACGATTATTTCGAGATTATTTGAATTGATTATTGGATTGTGTTTGATTGTTATTGCTTGTTTATTTACTTTGACACCATCCCAGTTATCACACTGCAAGTTCTCTTTGTTATGTTTTGATTTGGAATTGGAATCGGGTTGAAATGATAAATACCCAAAATGAACTTGACTTAGGATAGAGAATTAATGAAAAAATACGATTGGTCAATAAATTGATTTAAAAATAAAATAATGATTTTATTCGAGCAAAGAATAAGTTTTGAAATGAAGTTGGAATTCGAATTTTTGAAAGGAAAATGTAAGATTGGAATCTGAAACAAATATTAACGTAGTAATTGATGAAAACACGTTGTTTGAAATTTAATTATTTAATAACTAAATTTGGAATTATTAATAAACAATTGGGAAGTAGTAATAATTGAGTTTTGAAATTATTAAGTTTGAAGTTATTTAATAATTAAATTTGAAATTATAATTAAGTTTGAAATTATAATTAAGTTTGAAATTATTAAGTTGAATTTATAATTAAGTTGAAATGATTTGATAATTAAGTTTGAATTCATAATTAAGCGGAAATGAATTAATAATTAAGTTTGAATTTATAATCAAGTTTGTAATTATTAGGTTTTGAAACTGTTAATAATTAAGATTGGAATTATTTAATAATTGAATAAGATTGAATTATTTGATAATTGAATAAAATTGAATTCTTTGATAAGAGAAATTGAACTTTTGAATAAGTGAATTTGAACTTCGTTAATAAATGAAATAGGGTTTCTTTATTTATTAAATTTTGGAAAATTATTTAAGTAAGTTAATAAGTGAGATTGAACTTTTTTTTTCTTCATGAAAGTTAGTTTTATTAATTGAGTTTGGAATTTGTAGCTAAGTAAATAAATAAACGAAGTTGAATTTCTTTAACAAGAAATAAATGCGTTTTATTGAAACAAATGTAAGGCTTGGAGTTTAAGAATTTGATTTGACGAATTTAACTTAATTAAATCTCTAAGCTTTGATATAATGAAGTTGAACGTAAGTAATTGATTTAATGAATTGGAAATTTAATGGAAATTGTTTTAAATGATAAATTAGTTTAACGAATATTGAATGAAATCGATTAATGAATTGAAATTGATTTTGAATGTTAAATTAAAATAATTTAAATGATTTCGGAATGAAAATTTTATACGAATTTGAATCAATATTTGAACTGTTTAAATAAAAGTTGAAATCGAATTATAAGATTTTGAAATGGTAATTTGGAAGTTTTGAAACGTAAATTTGGAAATTGATTTAGTAAGACAAACGAAATGTTGATTTACGAATTGAAATTGAAAATGAATTGATTTGGTTTTTGAAATTTATTAAACGACCAATCGATGTAATAATTACGAAAGTTATTAAAGAAACCGGAATCAGTTATGGATATACTCTCTATCTAAACCGAAAACCACTTTAATAACTATACGCGGAGTGATGATCCAGAACGAAGTGGTTGGAATGATGTACGTAATGACTGAAGAAAGAGAACGATAATGGATAGCCTTGACACTTGTGTCAAATTGGAAATGACTAAAATCAGGAGCCGTGCCGGGCCAAATGGGGTTAGCCACCTCGAGCGAACACTTCTTCGTAACTACTACTCATTACTTGTTATCGATTGGTGCACCCTCGTACTTTTCAGGAGTGTTGTTTCGCGGGGTTGCGATCGCTGCGGCGATGCGTTCTCACCAGTCCGGATCAGGCGAACGGTAGTTTCACTACCTTGGGTATTGCCTCACGTGCCTTGTCATACTTGTATCCCTATATACGCGACCACTACAAATTTGTTTTGTGTTATACCTATGGAGTACTCCCTGATATCCCACTAGTTTACGGTGGAGTTTACAGTGCTGTATAGACTATGACATTTATAAAATGTGTTAAGGGGGATAATGGTAAAGCCTTAACACTATTTTGATACTTTATATTACTGATAGACATTATCTATTTAGCGTACACTACTACATAGTAGATAGTTTAACGGATCCTTAGAGGATGGTGATTCCAACATCCTTTGAGTTACTTGTATTTCGATTGCTATTTCACTTGAGTTGGATTTATTGATATAAGAATATTAATCCTGACTCGAGTGTTTTGTGTTTTGCTTCACGCTCGGGTCAGACTGAGAACAGCAGCTTTCGAGACTCACCTTTGGAGTTGGAGCTTTGCTTGAAGATCCAGCCATCTATTCTGCTTCCAGTATTCGATGATTCCAGTTATGTATTCTGTTTTGTAAATGATGTATCGTGTTACTCTTCTGCGGTAAACTCTGATGTATCTTATATATTTATATAGTAGCTTCATGAACTACTATCTCTTTTACTTCCGCTGCATATTATTACTCTGTGTCTGTGATTCTGTGATTATTTATTTACTGTATATCTGAGTTTTGCCAAATTTAAATTAACAATACGGTATTTTGAATTATTCAAGTCCGACATGTGCAGATGCGAATAGTTCAAAATAGCGGGTCGTTATAGTTGGTATCAGAGCTTTTGGTAGCTCTAGGAAAAACTTAGTATATATGGTAAATGTATTTACAGAATCACTCCCACTCGAGTTTCAATCTCTTCCTTTTGACTCAATTCCTTTGAATTTTGGAACGTTCCCTCGGTTCCGGAATTCATTCTTGTCCCTCACTACTTGTCTGCTTTTGATTCTGGAGTATCCCATAACTCCACTTCGAATGATCTATAATGAATCGGCGGTCTCGCCAATCTTCAAATTATTTGTAAATGGATGAAACTCCTTTACTACAGGCATTGATTTACCGGAGATTTATGTATCCTCGGTTTACGATGCTATCTGCTATACCTGAATTCTATTTCTTGAGATCGAATGTCGATTTGCCTTGGAATTCTGTATCGATCTTATTCTTGAAGTTACGGTCGACCCGGTTAAGGTTGTCAGTGAATTAAATAAGATTATCCATCTTCCGATTCCGTTAATTGAATTATCTTATCTTCTCCTCGAACTTATTATCGAATCAAAATTCTCTTTGATTAGATTTCCATCAAATTTGAATCTCTATTCTTGTTTTGAAATCTATTCTTGTATCGTCAAGTGAGGAATTGTGTTAGCAAATTAATATTTAAATGTTTCAAAATATGTTGTGTTGTTTGAGTTGTTGATCTTGATTTGGATTTTCAATCGATTCGTCTGATCAACGTTATTGATAGAATTTTCAAAACACTTGAACATAGCAAACTGACACAATATTGTTTCAAATTTAGTAAATGGTTTTGTATGATTATAGTATAATAAGTATAAATTTTTCTGAAATTAAATGTTAATGAATCTGTTGTCCGAAGTGTGGAAAAGTTTAATTTTCATTTATTTTGTAAACCATTGACTATTTCAACATGCAGAATTGAAAATTTAATTGAATTTAAATTTAGAATTTGAGAATTTAATCTTCGATAATTTCGAACTATGATTTTAAAGTTTTAAAATGTATATTTTTTTTTATATTTTCGAATAGAAATGGTTTCAAAGAATATTTAATGATTAAATTTGAGCTCTTCTCTTGGGTCGTTGGAAAATAATTTCGGTGATGACGGCCGCATCATCGACATTTATTTTCGAGTTTCGAAGTGGAGAGACTATTCTGTAGCTTTGCTACGGTTTGTTTTGGAAAATAAATTGATTTAAATTTCTTAAAGTATGATTTGATTTGTAATATATATTGATATATGATTTAAATTTGACTCGATATATTATATATATTTATTTATCTCTAAATAAATTTGAAGTTACTCGAAAATTTAATTCTTAAATTTATAATAAAGGATAATTCTATTATAAAATGAAATCAATGTTTTGAATAAACAATTAGGCCTGGATAATTAAATTAGAAAATTTTACTAGTGTAATACTAAATTGCATTATATATAACTTACCTAAATTTTCAAAAGTTAACTATGTAATTGAATATTACATAGTATAAAATGATGTTAAAGGAATTTTTAAAATAAATTTGAGTAGTTGTAGTAAGTATAAATATACTTAATATATATGTGATAGGGTATATTAAGTAGAATAAATTTAATAATAATTTGGAATTAAGAAGAATTAAAATTTTCAAATAAGGAATGATTAAAATAAATGGCTATTCAAAATTTATAATCTTTGAAATTGTTAATTTAAGAAAATTGATAATATACAATATAAAATTGTCTTCACAAATAAAATGTGAGTGCGTATAATAATGTTATTCACTTAAATTTTTACTATAAAATGTTTATGGAGATAAATAGAATAATAAGTTAATTGAGCAATAGATGTGATTAATAAAATAAAATTTTGTTTTGAAAGTTAACAAATTAAAATTAAATCAATTTAATGTGGTATCTTGAATCAATTGAATTTAAATTGAATTTCATTTAAAAGAAACTTTTGTACCTAACATTAATAAATGTGAAATCAAAGAAATTTAATAAAAACAATCATGAATATAAAAAAAAAATTTGAAAATGAATTTATTTAAATTGAAATTTATATGGTTTAAATTAATTGTTTATTTTGTAATTCAAGTCTATTTTATTTTGGTTGTTTCTATTCTCTTATTGCCTTCCTTTTCGAGGACGAAAAGTTTTGAGTGGGGGAGAGTGTAACGACCCGTAAATTTAACCGGTTTTAGTAACGTATTTTATTGAAATTTTATGGAATTTTAAACGATAAAATTTTGAAATATAGATTTGATATTTAGAATGCGTCTAGTTAAACATAGCAACTGGTAAATTTTCGTCCAAAAATACGAAAATTTATTTCGTGCGTAAATTTACTTCAATTTAATCTGTTAAAAAGCGATGAAAATAAAACGTTTTCAAAACCAAAATATTTTTACATAGAAAAATTTTAAACCATCTTTTGAGCAAGTTGACAGTTTGTCGTTTTTCAAAATTCGAAATTTTTTAGCTCCGTCGATCTTAATGTTCTGCGTTTTTGCTGCATTTTCCGCTGTTAGGAAATTCAAATTTTTATAATTCAATCGTACCACTGATATCCGTATACCGTTGTGATCGTCTCGTCGTGCTGATCTTCGCAGTATGCTCATTTGTATATTTTGCAGTTCGGTACGCCGCGAAAAACTGCGAAACGGTCATCCGTATTGGTACCGTTTTGAAATTTTTAAATTCATTGTCAGTTTGTTTAAACCACCACGTAAATTACAATAGTCACTAGCATGTAATTTCCTGGTATTCAGCTGCCAAGACCTTTGCTATTTTCCACGTTATTAATTTAGTTAAATATTTCATTTTTTTTTACCGTTTCTTCTACTTTTTGAAATTTAAGGGTGGCAAGTTATATTCCCAACGTTCAATTATTTCGTTTGACCTGCTTATTGGTTCATTGCTTTATGTTTAAGCTTTTCGTTTCTGTACGCTTGAAATAAAATATATCACCTTCCTTCTTCTCCCTGTAGCGTGAATAATCTTCTTCCAGATCCAAAAAAAAAAATCAAAGCAAGCACACAACTCTTCTTTCCTCCCACCATTACATTTCTTCTCTGTAATTTATATTTTGCCTTTTTACTTAACATAATTTCCACCTCCTCCACCACAACTAACCATAACAAACCACCACCTTCGGCCGACTCAGGCGCCTCTCCTCCCCTGGATCCGCCTCACCTAGCCTCGGCATAGAACCCGAGCCACTGGCTAACGCGCGCCTCGTCTCTTGCTCGACCTGCCTTTGACAGTGAGTATGTATATATACATTTAGAATATATTAGTCCATATTTATGGTTCCAATATCCATGCGGTTATAAGATATTATAAAGCGAAATTTAGATTTTCGAATATGGTATATGAGGCATATCCAGTTTTGTTTATATTTTTTTTTTAGATAATACGGTTTATGTAAATTATATATAAGTGTTATAAAGTTAGAATTTTGTTGGTGCATGATGTTGAAATGCATGTGCGTGTACGTGAGGCCCTGTAGTACATGGTTTCAGTGAGTGTGTGCAATATACTAGTTTATATATTGTTGCTCAAATCTCTGTTCTAAGGCTAGTTAGATTCGAGTGTTAAAAAAAAAAATGTTAGTGCATTTGTTTAGTTAATATGGATTTAAACTTTATATAAAAATATGTTATGTTGTTGTACATATAAGTTATTGCCGTTTCGGACGAAAACTGTTCGGTTGATTGAAGCAAAACCAAGTGTGGTTGCTGTTTATAAAGCTAATAGATATAAAGATATTTTATATTGATATCTTATGTACTATGTTATATTTCATGTATGGGTTATATTAATATTTTGTATTTAATTTGTGACAAATATATATAATATGTGTTATGTTTAAATTTTAATTTTGGAATATAATATAGATTTGAAATATATGTTTTGAAATTTATTTTAGGAAACAAATAATGTATATATGTTTGATTTTCCATGTGTGTTTCAATTTGAAACAATGTAGTTTATAATAAATATATACTTAAAATTTTAAGGTGTTTGAAAATAGGATATGTATAGTTATATATAGCTATATGAATTCACTTATACCAATTACCTTCACCGACCCCGTTCTGATTTGTTCCATCTAATTCTTTTATCAGCTTTGATCGTTGAATTCGGGCCGATGTTGCTTTGCTTCGATTCATCATTCAAATTTCAGTATCCGTATAATCTTCTGTATTCTCTAGCCTCGAAAGGCGAGCAATCACTCACGATTAATGTTCTTTTATTTATTAAATTTGATTTCAATTGAAACGACAACTGAAATATACTGCTGTTATTTATTGCACTGTTATGTATGTATCAGTTCACCTTTGACATCTGACACCGTTATCTGTTATGTATGCAATAATAATCCAGTTTGGTTGATAATTGATTGATTGTTTGTTGTTTATATTGGATGTTAAATTGAAACGTAAAAATGATGAATAGTATGCAATTGAATTTGACGTAGGATAGTTATAAAATTTGAATCGACATATGTGTTGAATTTGATTAGTTAATGTGAATAATATGACCCCTTTTAATTGTAAGTTAATTGACACGTAGAATTTGAAAAATTAGACTTTGAACCTTTGAACGTATACTGGATTAACTGTTGTAGTATTAAAAATTGAAAGTGAACGACAAGTGAAAAAACCGTAATGTAATAATCTTTAATCTACATGAAATGATAGTGTAGATTCTAGAAATGATTATATTAATTCACACAAACAACAATGTGAATTAATACGATTATTTCGGGATTATTTGAATTGATTATTGGATTGTGTTTGATTGTTATTGCTTGTTTATTTACTTTGACACCATCCCAGTTATCACACTGCAAGTTCTCTTTGTTATGTTTTGATTTGGAATTGGAATCGGGTTGAAATGATAAATACCCAAAATGAACTTGACTTAGGATAGAGAATTAATGAAAAAATCCGATTGGTCAATAAATTGATTTAAAAATAAAATAATAATTTTATTCGAGCAAAGAATAAGTTTGAAATGAAGTTGGAATTCGAATTTTTGAAAGGAAAATGTAAGATTGGAATCTGAAACAAATATTAACGTAGCAATTGATGAAAACACGTTGTTTGAAATTTAATTATTTAATAACTAAATTTGGAATTATTAATAAATAATTGGGAAGTAGTAATAATTGAGTTTTGAAATTATTAAGTTTGAAGTTATTTAATAATTAAATTTGAAATTATATTTAAATTTGAAATTATAATTAAGTTTGAAATTATTAAGTTGAATTTATAATTAAGTTGAAATGATTTGATAATTAAGTTTGAATTCATAATTAAGTGGAAATGAATTAATAATTAAGTTTGAATTTATAATCAAGTTTGTAATTATTAGGTTTTGAAACTGTTAATAATTAAGATTGGAATTATTTAATAATTGAATAAGATTGAATTATTTGATAATTGAATAAAATTGAATTCTTTGATAAGAGAAATTGAACTTTTAAATAAGTGAATTTGAACTTCGTTAATAAATGAAATGGGGTTTCTTTATTTATTAAATTTTGGAAAATTATTTAAGTAAGTTAATAAGTGAGATTGAACTTTTTTTTTTCGTGAAAGTTAGTTTTATTAATTGAGTTTGGAATTTGTAACTAAGTAAATAAATAAACGAAGTTGAATTTCTTTAACAAGAAATAAATGCGTTTTATTGAAACAAATGTAAGGCTTGGAGTTTAAGAATTTGATTTGACGAATTTAACTTAATTAAATCTCTAAGCTTTGATATAATGAAGTTGAACGTAAGTAATTGATTTAATGAATTGGAAATTTAATGGAAATTGTTTTAAATGATAAATTAGTTTAACGAATATTGAATGAAATCGATTAATGAATTGAAATTGATTTTGAATGTTAAATTAAATTAATTTAAATGATTTCGGAATGAAAATTTTATACGAACTTGAATCAATATTTGAACTGTTTAAATAAAAGTTGAAATCGAATTATAAGATTTTGAAATGGTAATTTGGAAGTTTTGAAACGTAAATTTGGAAATTGATTTAGTAAGACAAACGAAATGTTGATTTACGGATTGAAATTGAAAATGAATTGATTTGGTTTTTGAAATTTATTAAACGACCAATCGGTGTAATAATTACGAAAGTTATTAAAGAAACCGGAATCAGTTATGGATATACTCACTATCTAAACCGAAAACCACTTTAATAACTATACGCGGAGTAATGATCCAGAACGAAGTGGTTGGGATGATGTACGTAATGACTGAAGAAAGAGAACGATAATGGATAGCCTTGACACTTGTGTCAAATTGGAAATGACTAAAATCAGGATCCGTGCCGGGCCAAATGGGGTTAGCCACCTCGAGCAAACACACTTCTTCGTAACTACTACTCATTACTTGTTATCGATTGGTGCACCCTCGTACTTTTCAGGAGTGTTGTTTCGCGGTGTTGCGATCGCTACGGCGATGCGTTCTCACCAGTCCGGATCAGGCGAACGGTAGTTTCACTACCTTGGGTATTGCCTCATGTGCCTTGTCATACTTGTATCCCTATATACGCGACCACTACGAATTTGTTTTGTGTTATACCTATGGAGTACTCCCTGATATCCCACTAGTTTACGGTGGAGTTTACAGTGCTGTATAGACTATGACATTTATAAAATGTGTTAAGGGGGATAATGGTAACGCCTTAACACTATTTTGATACTTTATATTACTGATAGACATTATCTATTTAGCGTACACTACTACATAGTAGATAGTTTAACGGATCCTTAGAGGATGGTGATTCCAACATCCTTTGAGTTACTTGTATTTCGATTGCTATTTCACTTGAGTTGGATTTATTGATATAAGAATATTAATCCTGACTCGAGTGTTTTGTGTTTTGCTTCACGCTCGGGTCAGACTGAGAACACCAGCTTTCGAGACTCACCTTTGGAGTTGGAGCTTTGCTTGAAGATCCAGCCATCTATTCTGCTTCCAGTATTCGATGATTCCAGTTATGTATTCTGTTTTGTAAATGATGTATCGTGTTACTCTTCTGCGGTAAACTCTGATGTATCTTATATATTTATATAGTAGCTTCATGAACTACTATCTCTTTTACTTCCGCTGCATATTATTACTCTGTGTCTGTGATTCTGTGATTATTTATTTACTGTATATCTGAGTTTTGCCAAATTTAAATTAACAATGCGGTATTTTGAATTATTCAAGTCCGACATGTGCGGATGCGAATAGTCTAAAATAGCGGGTCGATATACAAGAAATAATCATCGATGCTAAATTTATAAATAATGAAGCGCTTATGTTCATAAAAAGATTAAATATCTTGAATTAGGGGAAAACATGACTGGCCATCATGAATCTTTTATTAATAGAGAAATATGGACATGTAGTCCGCAAAGTAGCGAAAGTGCTTGAAACGCTTAATATACCCCGAAGGTATAAATATGGTTTAAATCATATTAATGAAAGTATACAAATTCCTTAAAAATAAAAATACTTTCATGGTTATAAAGAAGGCAAAGAATAAGGAGTGTAGATTAAAATCTACTTTTAATTATTGCTGTAATGAAAATCTTGGTATAATTCATGATGAGTAGATTACTTCCTATTTTTAAGTATTGTTGTATTGAAACTCTTAACATCCATTGAAGTGTTAGTTGCGATATGCAAAACTTATTAAAATATATAAGTTCCTGAAGAATTGAAATAACTTTGATTATTATAAAGAATGGAATAAAAAATGGAATGTATATTACAATCTTCTTCTAAGTATTGCTGTAATGAAAATCTTGATGCACTTCAAGATGAGTAGATTACTTCCTGCTTTTAAGTATCATTGGAATAAAACTTTTAATATTCGGTAAAGATGTAGTTGCAATATGCAAAATTGATTTGAAGCGCAAAAATGAAAGCACATGATGTGTTTTTCATAAAGGTAGCGAACAAAATAGATAAAATGCAAATCATATTTGGAAGAAACAATCTTGAAAAATTTGATTGTGTCGAAGGAAACTATTAATAAGTTATATTATTAATGAGATACATATTTATGGATCTAGACGTATCTATAACAAATTTGAGCTATCGAAAGACAAAAATGAATTTAGAGAAAACTTTTAAATCAGGCGGAGCATCCATAAATATGTTATAATGCACTCTTTTTCCTAAACTAAGATTTTTTCCCATTGGGTTTTTCTTAGTAAGGTTTTAATGAGGCATTATCTTGATCCAGAAGTATCAACTCTCCAGTAACATTTGAAAATAAGTTATAATGTACTCTTTTTCCTTATTTAAGATTTTTCCCACTGGGTTTTGCTTACTAAGGTTTTAACGAGGCATTATTTTGATCTAGAAGAATCAAACGTCTTTTCAAGAAATAACATCTCAAATATGTTATTTAAGTTAAATTGTATTTTTATCCTTAACTAAGATTTTTCCAATAGGTTTTTCTTAGTAAGATTTTAACGAGGCATTAGTTTGATCCATAAGTATCAAGCTTCATTTAAAGAAGTAAGAAAATGAAATATGTCATTATACTCTTTTTCCTACACTAAGATTTTTTCCATCGGGTTTTTCTTAGTAAGGTTTTAATGAGGCATTGTTTTGATCCCGAAGTATTAAACCCTTTAGAAAGAATATCATTTTTAATATGATTTTACAAGTTACACTCTTTTCCTCGTTCAAGGTTTTTTCCCACTGGGTTTTCCTAACAGAGGTTTTTAGTGAGGCAATGGACAATATCTAGATCGACTGAATGAATGAATGCAAGCAAGATAACAATGAGGGGGAGCAATCATCATACAAGTTACAAAAGGGACAATTTCAAGTTATCAGAGCATTCAAGATTTTGAAGACGCATATTCAAAGGGAAGTGTTATAATATTTATAAATATAAATAGTGAATATGCTATATATTGTTTTGTATTTAGTCCCACATCGTGGGATTAGTTATATCCCAAACTCCTAGACCTTTATATAAAGATGCTAATGTAATGAAAATGAATTACTAATCTCTGAATGAATAAAATTATTCTCTCTAATGTCTTCTGCTTTCTTTATTTTATAACATATTATTATTATAACCAAACATGCGAACGAAATATTGTGCAATTTTTTCCACATAAGTTTTAGTAGAACTAATAACCCAATACCACATTTATTATCGGTCAATTACAAAATAGAAGCATATCCATGTGCGTAGTAAAAGTTCGTCCTAGTGATATAATATTCCACAGCTGGTGAATTCATGCATGATAACATGGTGTGTATTTCTGATAGCAAGCATACGTGTTACATTTGTAGTATTTTCCCTACCAGAATGCGCGTTTAAGTCTTCTTTCTCGGTATTTCTTACTAGTTTCCTATCACATACCTGCTATGTTTCGTTCAATTAATGAGCTATATAGGAAAGATGTAGTGAAGGGAAAAAAAATGCAATTTTAGCGAGCTAAGATACATCAAAAACATGCAATGTAATTTATTTTCACGGAGAGAGTGAATTTATGTGTTTATAGAATGATGGATATACTTATCATCACCAACAGGCTATGTAAAATATTTTACCCATTTCACATTCAAGGTATGGCATAATTTAAGTGAGATGTTATCTCATTTAAATATTAAACCTATTTAATTTATTCATAACCACTTATATTTTGGTCCGCCTAATTATAAAATCAACTTTGAAAATCTCGACTGTCATATATATATATATATATATATATATATATATAACAATTGTATATTTTATGAATTAATTTAGGCCTTTAATAATAATTAAAATAATAATAAATTAATTAATATAACTATTTGGGTCAAAATTGGTCACAAACACCCAATTGCCGATGAAAGCACTCGTTCACAATTACAGAATACAGATAGAAAGTTTATAGAGAATAAAATATGAATAACGCTCAGAAAATTAAAACGAAAGCAATGGAAACACACGATTTATAGCGGTTCGGTCATCTTCGGCCAACGTCCACTTTGAAGAGTTGTTATTTTATTGATTATCACTCATTGGTTACAAGAGTATAGATGATAATAATCGAGTTACAATGGTACATATATGCTTGAGACATATTTATGGTCGGTGCCGACCATATTTTGTCATCTTAGAATGCATGCAAGATGATGTGGGGACCTATCATGGAGCAAAACTTATAGATTTAGATTCAAAAATAAGTCGGCACCGACCACAATATCGTCGGTAACGAGTTGTTTGGCTTTTCGAGATTTGTGCGCGACGGCCAATTCTTCGTGTTGGAACTTCGAATTCGAAGAAAAAGACATGTTCAAGCTCGGAATCACAATATTTGTGCTATGATTCATCTATACATAGTGGGGACCTTCAACTAGAAAGAATATCGATCTTTCTTACCTTTCCCTCTTAAACTTTCTAGGTAAACCCAAGATCTACTAAATTGTAATCGAAAATTGATTGTAATTTTTTGTATTTCGAAAAATATTCCTCAAATAAAAATATTGTAATTTCTTGTATTTCTAGATATTGGTCGAAGATTTTGTCGAACACTATAAAAACAGTTATGTTTTGTTCTCTTTTACTTCGTTTTCATCATTTCAATATTTGTTTGATTCAGATTCTCTTAAAAACTTCAAAAAACATTCTTATTATTTTCATTTATTTATAAATACAAAAGAAAATATACAAGAATTAAAGAAAGAACCAAGAACAAACTTCAAACATTATACATTCAAAGAAGCACAAGCTAACATTCCTCGTAGTACCATATCATTCAAGCATCAACTTAAATCCTCAAATCCACATGCAAATGGCAAAAACAAACCATGAAAGTTACAATGAAATAATCGAATAATCACCTCAGGGCTATTCATTACTAGAACTGCAGTATAAGCTTATAACACAGAATATCTATTGATCATTCAGAAAAATCAAATTATAGCGATATCATGTTAATTGTTCTGGCTGGCACCATGGATGTTTTCAAGAAATCCAATCTCTAATAAACCATCAAATGCCAACATATCGGAACATAATACAGATGACATATAAAACAAAATGAACAACAGAAAACTTTCGCTAACTAGGCACACAAAGCTTACATACACATATCCATCATCTCCAAATTGGACCAATCAATTCAACAAAAGTAAATGAAAAAGAATATAGTACCAATCAATTTTGGTTCACAGGAACCCACAAAGCACGGAGAACCCAATAACAATAAGCCAAACGATGTGAACCAACAAAAAGGCCTGACCTCCTGTGCCGCCACCATTGTCGACCTGGCAAAACCCGCGTTTCGCCATGCGTACGCCTGCGCACGCGGCCTCAGTGCAGCCGCACTAGTACGTCACAGACCGGATTGGGTCTGAAGCAGCTGACGGGGCATAGTTGCAAGGATCCGGGCTCGTCTTGGAGGGACGGACATGGTGAGTCCTCTTGTTTGGCCAGCGAACCGGAGACGACGACGAAGAGAATGAAGATGGTTAACGAAAGGAGAAATTTGGAGGGCATGTTTTAGGAGTTTGAATGTATAAATCTATGACATTTCTCCTTCGTTTCACAAATCTTATCGACTGGTTAGATAAAATGGGTCAGATCCAGTACTCGGAGAAGTATTTCGATGATACTTATGAATACAGGCATGTTGTTCTTCCACCTGATGTCGCTAAGTTGCTTCCGAAGAATCGTTTGCTCTCTGAGAATGAGTGGAGAGCAATAGGAGTGCAACAAAGCAGAGGATGGGTTCATTATGCGATTCACAGGCCAGAGCTGCATATCATGCTTTTCCGCAGGCCACTGAACTACCAGCAACAGCAGGAGAATCAGAATGCAGTTGCTGGTGCCATGCTTCCACAGAAGGCAATTAAGGAACAAAACTGAAACTTCTTTCATGAAATAGAAAAACTGAAGTTTTCTACATTTTATATGCATGTCATTATATGTTGGTTTCATTGTTAGAGATATAGATGGACGTTGAACAAATATTATAGCAGTTGATGTTATATGGTTGCTTTATATATATAATGGCATTTTATTGTGGTTTTGAACAGATGTGTTTGTATGTTGCCCTCGAACTTTGAGAATTATAATCGGATTTCATTGTGTTTTTGAATGAAATGTGTTTTAAGTTGCCAAAAAAAATAAAATGAATGTATAAATCTATATATGCAGCAGGAAGAACATGCAAACAATAATATACTAAGAGTTATATCAAGTATGTATCAGAGAGAGATCCATGCACGTGCACAGATACATGCCTAGTGTATATATAGGATGTATGTAATCTTGCACAGTATTGAAAGCTCATTTCACATTCTTCAATTCTCATCCATATTATCTTCTCTACATTTTTCAATATTCCTAACTAAGGTCGGACAACAATAGTGCTTCTTAACACAACATCTCCTGAAATCCATTTCAAGGTGGCCTCAAAATCAAAGTAGGATGTCACTCTCACGCTAAAGGATTTCTTCTCATATGCCTTGTGAAACTGCATCACTGTTGGCTCCACCGCAACAGTAGCATGTTCTGGAACATGATCAACCTCGACAACATAGGTAGCATTCGCAATCCCAACATTAATAACTGTTCGATTGACCACAGTAGTATGAGTACTAGTGCCGTAGCCAGGAATAATGATAGTCGGGTAGTTCAACTCCCAGTCCCTAACCAGTCTCGTATTAGAACAGTTACATCCAAATCTTGCAGAAGCTCTTTTCGGGCCTACACCCAACTCACCACACAAATAATTACAATAATTATCAACTCCAAGATCATACACTAGCCCTGGCCTTACCGCCTTCATAGGACTTATAAAACCAGCACCAGATGCGTAGTAAGTTGCATTTGCATGCTGCTCGTCCAATATTCTACCATTCTTACTGTCTTCATAATAAGATGAAGTCATAATAGCAGACTTTATCATGGCCGGAGACCAATCAGAATGCATGCTTTTCAAAAGTGCTGCCACACCACTTACATGTGCGGTCGCCATGGACGTTCCTGACTGTACATTGATCGGGAACTTAGTCCCTGAATTTTCAACTACAGAGTTCCAGGCTGCAATTATATTCAATCCTGGCGCGGAAATGTCTGGTTTCGGAATGATTCCGTATTGGCCTTCTCCACGTGAGGAGAAAGAAGCAATAACACGAGAAGGAGATACTCCAAGAACTGCGTGTTTGAACGTAATCATACCAGTCGCTGTTGTGGTAGTGTTCTTGGTTGAGTTGATGTAGGAAATGATTTCAAGCCCATCCTTCCATGTAACTTGAGAGGAAGGCAAACCTCTTGACCGTGCTAAACTGATCGTGTATCCTTCTTCTTTCCCATGTATTCTTATTATGCCTTCAGAAGCAGTACCGATATTTTCAGTAAGGCCTGTACCACTTGTCAAACTTCGATAAGTCGGTAGGTGATCAAGGCAAACGGTGATGTTTCCCTTGTTGCCGGCAGCAAGGTCGCAAGTAGTATTAGTATCTAGTAATGTAAGAGGAAAAGCAGTGGAAGTGTAGCTAGATGGCTTGTACAAACCCTCGCCATAGTACTCCTTTCCATTACCCAGCTTCACCACCGACCTAAAATTTCTATCAACGCTGCTGGCTGCAACAGTAAGAATCCAATGCGCGTCATTCCTTACCGTGCGCCCAAAGGGTCCATCATTGCCTGCAGAACCGACGACGATGACGCCTTTTTTATGAACAGCTGCAAATGTTGCAACTGTAAGAGGATCGTCATCCCTATAGTAATACCATTTGTTAGCCGAATTTCCAAGAGAAATGGAAAGCACATCCACTCCATCCTTCACGGCAGCATCCATACCCGCCAGTACATCCTCCAAAGCGCACCCAACGCTGCTGCTGCTGCTGCTGCTGCTGCAGACTTTATACGTAGCAATGTGAGCATGTGGGGCCACGCCAGACATTGTATGGGAGCCCAGCCCAAAGAAGTTCACGTCCTCCACGAAGTTGCCGGCTGCTATGCTGGACACGTGGGTCCCGTGCCCTACGTTGTCTGTGGGATCTTCTTCATTTCGAACCAAACTGCGAGCGCCAATCAGTTTGTTGTTGCAGGAGGTTTTGTTCTGGAACCCGCATACACCGTTCCACTTTTTAGGGGGAGGAGGTACGTGTTTGTCGCTGAAGGAAGGATGGTTTGGTAAAATGCCAGTGTCTACGACTCCGATGATGACGCCTTCACCGAGGTTGGATGAAGTGTTCCAGAGACCGGTAGGACCTGTAAGGTCGAGGAAGTCTGGAGTGTGAGTTGTGTGAAGAACGAGGTCTGTAGTCACACATGCATGGATGAAACCAGGTTTGGATCCCATCTCTTTGACTTCTTGCTCTGTTAGTTTTGCAGAGAAACCACTGAAGATTTCTGTGTAGATGTGGATGAGTCTGTCTGGAGATGATGATCGTGGTAAGAATGATCTGTACCAACTTTCAATGTCCTTGGTGTTATTGGTATCGGGTTGTTTAACTTGAATTATGTAGGTTTGTAGATCAACATCAGGTGATACTGCATCGCCAATATTGTACAAGGACGAAGACGAAACAAGGATGAAGATTGTAAAATAGATCAAGGAATTGGGAGATGAGGACATTTTTAGCCTCTGATTTACTGTATTGGTTCTTTGGTTTTATATATTGATCTCTGAGTACTAATTGTGGAAGGAAAGGACGAGACAGCTGGCACTTTGAAATATTCATGTACGACAATTAATACTAAAAAGATTAGATAATTCATCTGATTTCTCATCAACATGCATGTATGCAGTTAATATTATTTAGATCTGCACAATCAAATGAAATGCACAAATGTGTACATGTAAAGTAATAATTCCCATAATAAATGAATCGTAATAATTCACAATAAGTTAATATCCATCATAAATTTAATGGTCAGATTTTTAAACGACCCATGGAAAATAAACCTGTGTCAAGATTATGCTCAAGTTAAAACTTATTACCTAAATTTTATAGTTTGTGCATTTCATTAACAGGAAATTATTGTCAAGGACAAAATTTCACAGTTTTTTTGCCTTAAGGACAGACCTTCAATATTTTATCATGAAGGACAACTTTCTGTAGGTATCAGTTTTTAGTTATTGATAGCAGTTTTTAGGTATCAGTTTGTAGTTATTGGTAGCAGTTTTTAGGTATCAGTTTTAGCTCGGTAGCAGTTTTGTTGTCCTTATGAATAATTTTAGAAAATGTTTGTCCTTATGAATAATTTTTAGAATAATGTTTTTCCTTATAGTAAAAATATTGAGGTCGTGTCCTTGAGGCAAAAAATATACAAATCTTTGTCCTTTAAATTAATTCTCCTATTCATTAATACGCAGATGCATATTTATTATTTGCGCATATATGTCGCAAATAATATTTTTTCCATCAAAATTACAATAACTCCATTTTCTTTCTTATTTCACCTTTTCCTCTTCATCTTTCCAAAACCATCCTTTAGTCTCCAATCCAACCTATTATATTTCTCAAATCAAACATCAAATCAAAAGAATGTTTTGTTCATTTTCAAATAATTACTTGTTTTATCTCTACATGGTCTTCTTCATCTAACAAAATTAAAGATAAAAAATTTATTGCTAAAATTACTAGTTAATTATTGTTGTTGTCGTTATAATTACTAGTTAGCATTGTTCTTATTAGTGAAATATTAGGTATTGATAAATGATATTAAATTTCATATATGCGCAAATAATAAATATACATTTACACATTTATGCAATGCGCAAGCTATAATTTTTTTTTAAAAGATATAGCGCATTCCAAAAGTGCGTAAGCTATATCAAAACTTGGGCATTAAGTTTTAAGTTGAGCCAGACCTCTTTTAAAAATTTGTCCTTATTTAATTCATCTAGAATAACCATATTAAAAGGGTTTTTGATCATACACATGAGCATTATCGCTATAGATCATCACTAACTAGCCATTACAAGTTTAACAAGATCTAAGTCAAAGCCCAAAAAGGAGAAATTGCGAATCAAATTTAGCCCAAATGCAAAAGAATGCCCCTAGTTTTGTGCACATGCACATGTACACACTGCACATAGTTCCGCTCTTCACTTCTTCTCTTCTATTGATGATTCGATGGTTTCGATGGTTTCTTCATGCTTCTATATCGTTATTGAACTCTCAGAAACGCCCTCATTAGCTTCAATAGCTTGTGTCGTCGATTTGTGAATTTAGTGCTACGATGAAATGCATGGAATATTTTAAAACTAGATCAATTTTGGTACAGATTAGTTTTCTCTGCTTAAATCTTCATGCTTGAATACCATTAGGACTGTGTATATTAGCATTAGGAATGTTCGGATGCATAACAAACCTCATGTAATAAGTCTGGCGTTGAAAGGTGATTATTGTTTACTAGAAAGCTCATAAATCTAGTGTCGGGCATCCTAGAGTCATGGTGTACATTTGAGAATCTATAAAACCATATTCAAGCATCAAGCGTGCAACCTTAAAACATCAAACTTGAAAATCATCAAACTTGAAAATCATCATTACTGAATACAATTAAATCTAATCCACACAAAGAGAATAAAAGAATGCAATTCTCTTTGTACACGAAATGATCTCCACTTACATTCCTATCATACATAAAGTACCGCAAATGTTGGCAAAGCGTGAAAACCATTGTCCAAAAGTAGAAAAACTGTAACGACCCGTAATTTTGGGCAATAACAAGTTAATAATCTGCATTAATAATTTAATTGATTTGATAACTTTCTTTATAATTTTAATTTTAATTGGTGAAATTAATCTTTTAAAGGATAATAAATATTTAATCTGATAAGTGTGATCAATATCTTTTTAACAAATTAAAATTGGTTAGAATTGTTTTTCAAAAGCTAATAAAATTTTATTCTGTTTATAATATATATACTTGATATATATTACGGATAGAAATATCTTTTGTTTTAAATAAAGATAAATCTTCAAATTGTAACGTATATGTAAGTATATGTTATAATTTGATGTTGTTTTGAAATTTAATTTAATCTATTAATAATATATATATATATATATATATATATATACATATATATATATATGTATGTATGAATTATAATATAAAGCTTTGTTTTAAAACTTAATATTTTTCAAAAGTAAATTTAAGATTTATTCAATTGTTTCAAAGTATAAAGTAATTGTTATTTTAAATAAGATAGTTTAAAAAGGTTCTAAACAAAGTTTTGTTTTGTCTTTCTTTTAAAGTATTTAAAATATGATAGTTTGAAAAGAATTTAAACAAGCTTTGTTTTGTTTTCTTTTAAAATGCTTATTATAAAATGGTTATAAATATATATATAAAGTTATCAATAAACTTTCTCTTAAAAATTATTTCTTCAACATTAAAAATAAATGTTTTAGATTTTTAAAATGCATACATAAGTATTTATGTATTTAGTAAATTATATGTTAGTTTATGTTAACATTTAAATTAAATAAAATTTATTAAAAATACATAAGTAACATGTGTAATTATTTTAAGGGATCTCTAAAACACATGCTAGAAGATTAAGCTAATTATGTGACAAGTGTCTTCATCTTTAAAAAAAAATGAATTAAAAATATTAAGAACATGTGTAAACATGTTAACACTCTTGATAACACTTGTAAGCTATTAAACAATATAGTTGACAAATGTAAGTTTTGGAACCATGTGGCAATATATTTTTATTTTGATTTTTAATAAATGTTTTAAGAAGATAATTAGTTTTCACAAAACACTTTTATTTTCCTTGTCTTCATTTCTTGATTCAATTCAATGGCAACCAGTAATTTTTTTAAAAAATCTGTAAAATTTAAGTTCTTCTCAACAAATCAAAATCTGAAGCAAATTAAAACCTAAAAATCTGCAAAGCAAATGTCAATCTACAAATTAAAGATTCTTCTCAACAATCAAATCCTGCAATTAAATTCTTCTGCAAAATCAACCTGCAATTAAAATGGATTCAACTTTAACAGCATGCAGTTTGATTTTCTTTAGACAGCAAAGTCAAGACCTTTTTCAAAATTAATGTTAAGGCCTGGAAAATTCAATTCAAAACTGCTTTGTTCTCTGCTCTCTGCAAATTTAATCAGGCGAGTAAATGGTTCTTAAAAACAGTTTTTTTATGGGTAACTTTGCTTAATTGTCGTGATGGATGTTTGTAGAAACATGATATATATATGTCTATGATTATGTATGCATGCCTGTTATGTTCTCTGTAATTGTCTACTTCAAGATTAACTACAGATAAATCCCTATATCTCTGCAAAAATCAAAATTTGACCTTGATTATAGAAAGAAAAAGGTAAATAACAATATATTCTTGCTTTTTAAAATAAGTATAAGTGATTATATTTGATAATATACTGTAAAATGTAAAGTTACAGTGAAAATTAGGAAATAGGTAAAATTCAAGCGTGATGATTTTTGAATTCACTTATATAATCTGTATTGTCTTCAAAAATTAGGAATTTTAAAAATAAAATTTTGATTTTCGGTTTGAGGAATCATGAGAATTTTGGGTTTGAACTTTTGGGTTGTTTTGATGAATTTCCGTCGAACTACTCGATGATTCGAGTTGAAATTTGGATCGAGGCTAGCATTTGAAGTGTAGATGAAGGGAAAAATGTTGAATAATTTTTCCTATGATCGATTCGTTCAAATTCGATCAATTTAGGGTTTTTTACCTTGTTTAGTTTCGGTTGACTGTAGAGGGAAGTACGACTTGGATATAGAACCGAAGTCATGCGCATCTGGGGAGGTTGGTGTGCTTGGTCGTGGCGTCTCGATCGTGGGGTCGGCGATGTGTAACGGTGGCGAGGTGATCGGCGTTGATGGTTTTTGGTGGTTGATCGTTCTGCAGTTTTTGAGCTTGAAGGTCGATTTTCGTTTTGATTGATATTTGATGGATCTGGGTCGAAGTTAGGGTTTTCGATGTCGTATGGCATTGGTCGGCGACCGGCTTGATGGTCGGAGTGGATTGGTTGGTGGTGCAACGTGCACCGTGTTGGGTTATGCACAAGGAAGTTTTGGTTTGGGGGAGATGAGATCGACTCGGAGTAGTCTTCGTGTTCGCATCGCGTACGACTCGAAGGTGGAAAAGTGCTGGGTTTCTCGGAGTAGCACTCGCGACTTTACCGGGCTGGACTCGAGTTTGAGGATTGTGGGATTTTCTGGTCTTACTGTATTATGAACTTGAGTTTGAACAAATGAATCAAGCACTTGGCTATAAACAAGTTTATAAAGAAACAAAATATAAAGTTAAAACTTGTTGATTTAAAGTAAAAGTAAATCAAACACTTTAAAAGGTTAATTGAATTTATTTTTCAAATTTAATGTGTTTAAAATGATTTCTTTGGAAATAATTATTTAAATTTTGAATTTTTATTTAGAAGAATAGTTTGAATTTGAATTATTAAATCAAAGTTTGAAGTAGACTTTAAGTAATGTTTTAAAAACTAAGTTTTTTGAAAATGAATAAGTATAAATTGATGATTGAATTGTTTTAAATTTCAAAGTGTTTCTAAGTGTTTCAAACAAGGTTATTGTTAAAATTTTGAAATCAAATAGAATAATTTGTTATTAAATTATTAAAATTTGATTTAAACTCGAATAATTTAATTATGAAGATAAATATGGTTAATTTGTCTCTGTTATTAACTTAAGAATACTTGATTGAATATGATTTGTAATTAAGTAAAGAATTAATTAAGATAACTGTTTTCTTAATTAATTAAGGATTTTGTAATAAGATGTTAATTAATTAATTGTTTATTTAATTTTAAATATCACTTAATTATGGACTAATTAAGTGTAATTACTTAATGAAGTAATTATTGGTTAGTTATTGAAGGTAATTAAGTAAAGGTAATTACCTATGGAAGTAATTAGTGGGAAATTTCTCATGGAGTAATTAAAGTTGAAGTGATTAATGGTTAATCACTATGATGTTATTAATTAAGAAATTAATTAAAATATTAGTTTTAAAGTTAATTAATTAATGAATTAAGGAATTGTTTAATATAATTGTTGAAATTGATTAATTATGAAGAAATTAATTAATTTAAGGATTAAGTATTATTTAAATGATGGGATTAATTATTTGTTAAGAGAGTAATCAAGGTTTATTAATGACGTAATTAGAGATAATTACTTATGTAAGTAATTAAGAGTTAATTACTTAATTATTTTAGTTAATTAATTAATATTATTAATTAATAAATGTGATTAATTTAAGATTAATTACTAAGGGTAATCAATTAAATTGTAATTAATTAATAAAGTAATTAATTAAGGGTTAATTGTTAATTTATATTGATTAATAATTACTTAATGAAGTAATTAAAGATTATTTAATTAGATTAATTAATCAAAGTAAATATAATTAATTAAGAAGTTAATTAATTAAGATAAGTAATTACAAATTATTGATTACTGATTATGATTTATGAGTTGATTAATTACAAGTTAGTTATTTAATTAAAGAGAATTATTAGTTAATAGGGATCATTAAATAATATAATTAATGGTATTAATCAAGGATGATTAGTATAAGTGATTAATTTAAGTGTGATTAATTAATTGTAATTAATTGAGGTTTAATGCAATTAATTATAGTTAATTTATAGAGGTAAATGAATGATCATTAATTATTGTAATTAATGATAGTAACTAAAGGTTAATTACTGTATATGGTTAAGGATGATTACTTGAATGTAATTAAAATATAATTAATCAGGTAAGATTAATTGAATAAGATCATTAAGAGATGATTAATTAATTTATTTGGAATAAATAAATGAAGAAGGATTTAGGATTAATCCAATTGATTAAGGGTTAATCGATTCTGCATTGGTTGATTGATTGATATTGGATGACCAATATTGGGTGATTGATATTGGGTGATTGATATTGGTTAATACTGGATGATTTGGATATCTCTTATATATGCGATAGGCTGCTTTGTGAGATAAATGTTGTTATGAATTATCTACTGTGATAATGTGATCCATCTATATGTTTATATCATCTTGAGTATAAGTTTAATTGTTTTAAAACCCTTAAGTACAACTTGGACATTAAAATGGTGTTTGGTTTCGGTGAGACCAGGATCGGGTTTCCATATTTGGGATCCGAAAACCACATCGATTCCAATTAAACGTTAGGTCGTGAATCCAAGTGGAGCAAGTGAAGACTCGAGGTGTAAGAACTATACGTCAGTATAACTCTGTGGGTGATTCCGTAATGAGTTTGACAGAATAGTACTTATAGGTTCGAGATAGTGATTTAGAGTGCAAGGGCTATGGTCGTTGACTCTAAGGGTGATTCCAAAATGAGTGCAACGAGATAGTGCCTTCCGTTTCGTTCGAACCCGTAACGAACTTGTATGGATTGAATGCTTTCAGAACATCGTCAGGTGGACGATGAGCATTCTAAGGTAGATGTGTTCTATAAAGGTAATCGCAGCCTCAAGCCTCATCAACCATGAATGGCTAAAACAGGGGAGGTGCAGCAAGGCTTCGCGGGTAGCTCCCACTGGAGAGCAAGATGTTCCCCTGTCTAGAAGTCCCTTTTTATTCGGTTGTGTGGGCAGTTGGGTCGCGGCCAACTGCGGGGTTGTCTTGTTCGGGACTGTCCAGTAAGGGATGGTTCCAGCCTTGTGTTGCAGGGGAGCGGGCGTACTCCTCGGTACATTGATCTAGGCCACGTACTGTGACGGGCGGTTCCCCAGTAGCCCTGCCATTGAAGGAAACCCATTCTTCCTACGAGACCCTACGGTTTTGTTTGTATTACCCACTTTTATGGATATTAGCTGGAATTTAATAGATGTAACAATTTCGGCTATTTCTTATTTATTTGAAAACCCTAGACACTATTATAATATCACTGGATTTCCTATCAAATGTTTTGGTTAGCGTAAGGTAAAAACTTTTCCATGTTTATGTGTGGGAAGTCTTACGTGATACCTTTTCTTTTCAAAGGTTTTTCTAAAGTTAAGCAACTTTAAACCGTTTACTCACACCAGACCTCTGTCTGACCCGAGTGTTTTTTTTTTATTAAACTCTTGGGTACTCATATTATGTATGAGTAGTCAAGTGATTCAGGTTTGTTTGACGAATTCTGGAGGAGATATGGAGTAGGAGGCTTCTACATGTAGATATATTATGGTTCCATTGTGTTTGTTTGGTATCTGTATCTTGTGTACTTGAGTTGTACAATTAGACAGATGTTTATAACTGTCTAATATATGTTGTATGTTGTGTACTCTGATGTAATATGATGCTATGTAATATTTTATGTGATATATTATATTTCATTCGTTCCGCTGTGAGTTATCTGTTGTTGTTTTTCTTCTTTCTCTTTCTTTTCTTCTTCTATCCCTTTCTTTTCTTCTATATCTCTTTCTTTCTTAATTGATGATGCGATTTCCTGGAGATAGGAAGTCGGGTCGTCACAGCTGGTATCAGAGCATTAGGTTGAGTGAATACCTAGGCTCTGGAGTGGTGTCTTTCTTGAGAGAGCGTACTTGTAATTTTTATATATAACTATATATATATATCTACCTGATCTATTGGGTTATCTGTTCGGATTTTCCAACATAATTTTTAGAGGTAGATAGAGTTATGGTGTTCGTGTGTAACACGACTACCACTAATGGAAAGGTCCATATGTTTGAGGTTGAAAGTATTTGTCGAGACTGTAGACCTAATACCATCTCGAGTGAGATTTGTAGTTTGGAGTAAGTATTTCTCTGATATCCGAAGGTAATATTTTTAAAGATTCGGAGTTTATCTTTGAAGTGTAAGTTTGGATCTGTTGGAAGTACAGAAGTAAGCAATGATATCTTGATAACTACGTGATGAGGTGCGGTATCCATGGATATTTTCAGAAGATGTTTTCTCTTGAAGCAGTTTTAGAAGTAGTTGAGGAGCAGTTTTTACCTGCCGCAAAGAAGATTCGTCTGTGTAGAAGTTGTATGGATCTTTAGCAAGGAGGTTGGCTGTTCTGGAATATGAGACTAAGGTCTACGAGTTGTTTCGCTTTGGCATGGTCCCATTTTTCATTCCTTAAGGAGAGCGAGATGTTGATGTTTGGTTTGGAGCCCGAATTTCTTGAGAGGTTGTCTGCCATCTCGAAGGTTTGTTGATGGTTTTGGTTTTCGAGAAGCCTTTGAATTAGAAGTTTTTGGCTAATTGTGATAGCAAGGAAACTCAAAGTGTTCGGTGTGCTGACGAGAAGGTCTTTTAGCTCTGCAGTATCATCGAGGTAGAGTTTGGAAGCAGCAGTGTGGCCGTTTCTCCGATGGTCCAGGAATCTTGTGGTTCTCTTTAAGCAGCCGGGCAGTTGGTGAATGTTTTTGAAGGGTTAACCTTGTTTGGAGAAGCTTAAAGTTGTTCTAATTGGTAAAGAGAGGACGGTTTCTTTGGAATCCGAACTAGGTAGGATCACAAAAGTGACTTGCGATTAGTTTGGAATTTTTCTTGGGCAATCTTTTGTTTGAGGCTGGGAATTCTCATATTGAAGTAGGAGCTACTGATGTAATCAGAAGGTTGTCTGCATCTGGAGTTGAGTTCCATATTGTTTTGGTTCTAGAAGTGATTTTGGTAGTCAGCCTAGTAGGAAGAGTGGGTGTAGTAGCTCAGAAATTTTTTTGGATTTGGATTTGGTCGAATCTAGTTTTTGAGTATGGGTTTCTGTTATAAGGTTGTATGACTGAATCAGATGTGTTACTCAGATTTTATGGATCTGATGAACAAAGTTTCCCGGATATATTGGATAAGTTGTATTCGTGTTCATCAACAATATTCTCATCTATTTCAGAATCAGAGTTGTGTAGCGGAGCGAGGTAGCAGCTGTACAAGGAAGGAAGCAAGTTCAGTTTGCTATTGCTTGGGAAGTAGAGTTTGTGTTCTGGATTTCGACGAATTTTGAAAGACTTTTTTGTTGGATAGGATCCAGAAACTATTTGCTTTGGTCTAGTTGTTTCTGGAAGTATCAGCATAGGTTGAGCTGATTAGGAGAAGTTTGGCGGCTCAGGGTTGTCAGTTGAGTTATGCTGATATGAGATAAGGAGTTTGGAATTCGAAGTTGGAGACTTCATTGTTATTAAGATTTCTCTGGTTAAGATAGCAGTAATTGAGTAAGATGGGATGGTTAGTTCTGAGGCATTTGGGATTTCTTATCTGTGTTTTGATAAGATAAGATTGAATTGCCAGTTTGGGTAGCTGGAATTTATTGTATTTCACGTATCTCTAAGGAAGTACGTGTACGAATCATCGATTGGTTGTTGAATCTGTAGTCCAGTTGGATTTGGAGGTTGAGCTGGACTTGAGAGTAGTCTGATGTTCAGTTCAGATTGGTGGATCTAGAGATGTGAAGAGCTCTGGATTTTGGTGGTGTAGTTTGTTAGTTTAGTTTCTGTAGAGCGAGTCTCCCGGTGATTTATACTGGGAAACTCGAGATTGTATTAGAGATTTATTCCGATTTGCATCAGGATAATTGGTTAGGTTTGTTTGTTTGATTTATTGTTATGGCTGTTAGTAACTGGATGTTAGGTATGCTTTGCTGTTTGAAATTGAAACCTGTACTGGGTTATTAAATTACCTTTGCTTTTAAAGTTCGGGACGAAATTCTTTTAAGGGGGGAGGATTGTAACGATCCGGAATTTTGGGCAATAACAATTTATAATCTGCATTAATAATTTAATTGATTTGATAATTTTCTTTATAATTTTAATTTAAATTGGTGAAGTTAATCTTTTAAAGGATAATAAATATTTAATCTGGTAAGTGTGATCAATATCTTTTTAACAATTTAAAATTGGTTAGAATTGTTTTTCAAAAGCTAATAAAATTTTATTCTGCTTATAATATATATACTTGATATATATTATGGATAGAAATATCTTTTGTTTTAAATAAAGATGAATCTTCAAATTGTAATGTAGATGTAAGTATATGTTCTAATTTGATGTTGTTTTGGAATTAAATTTAATCTATTAATAATATATATATGTATGAATTTTAATATAAAGCTTTGTTTTAAAACTTAATAATTTTCGAAAGTAAATTTAAGATTTATTCAATTGTTTTCAAAGTATAAGATAATTGTTATTTTAAATAAGATAGTTTAAAAAGGTTTTAAACAAAGTTTTGTTTTGTCTTTCTTTTAAAGTATTTAAAATATGATAGTTTGAAAAGAATTTAAACAAGCCTTGTTTTGTTTTCTTTCAAAATGCTTATTATAAAATGGTTATAAATATATATAAAGTAATCAATAAACTTTCTCTTAAAAATTATTTCTTCAACGCTAAAAATAAATGTTTTAGATTTTTAAAATGCATACATAAGTATTTATGTATTTAGTAAATTATATGTTAGTTTATGTTAACATTTAAATTAAATAAAATTTATTAAAAATACATAAGTAACACGTGTAATTATTTTAAGGGATCTCTAAAACACATGTTAGAAGATTAAGCTAATTATGTGACAAGTGTCATCATGTTCAAAAAAAATGAATTAAAAATATTAAGAACATGTGTAGACATGCTAACACTCTTGATAACACTTGTAAGCTGTTAAACAATATAGTTGACAAATGTAAGTTTTGGAACCATGTGGCAATATATTTTTATTCTAATTTTTAATAAATGTTTTAAGAAGAGAATTAGTTTTCATAAAACACTTTTATTTTCCTTGTCTTCATTTCTTGATTCAATTCAATGGCAACCGGTAATTTTTTTTAAAATCTGCAAAATTTAAGTTCTTCTCAACAAATCAAAATCTGAAGCAAATTAAAACCTGAAAATCTGCAAAGCAAATTAAAGATCCTTCTCAACAATCAAATCCTGCAATTAAATTCTTCTGCAAAATCAACCTGCAAATTAAAATGGAATTCAACCTGCAATTCAAATAAAGATCTACAGTTCAACTTCAATTTAAAAGCATGCAATAGATTCAACTTTAACAGCATGAAGTGGATTTTCTTTAGACGGCAAAGTCAAGACCGTTTTCAAAATTAATGTTAAGGCCTGGAAAATTCAATTCAAAACTGCTTTGTTCTCTGCTCTCTGCAAATTTAATCAGGAGAGTAAATGGTTCTTAAAAACAGTTTTTTATGGGTAACTTTGCTTAATTGTTGTGATGGATGTTTGTAGAAACATGATATATATATAAATATATATATATATATATATATATATATATATATGTTTATGATTATGTACGCATGCCTGTTATGTCCTCTGTAATTGTCTGCTTCAAGATTAACTACAGATAAATACCTATATCTCTGCAAAAATCAAAATTTGACCTTGATTATAGAAAGAAAAGGGTAAATAACAATGTATTCTTGCTTTTTAAAATAAGTATAAGCGATTATATTTGATAATATACTGTAAAATGTAAAGTTACGGTGAAAATTAGGAAATAGGTAAAATTCAAGCTGACGATTTTTGAATTCACTTATATGATGTGTATTGTCTTCAAAAATTAGGAATTTTAAAAATAAAATTATGATTTTCAGTTTGAGGAATCATGAGAATTTTGGGTTTGAACTTTTGGGTTGTTTTGATGAATTGCCGTCGAACTACTCAATGATTCGAGTTGAAATTTGGATCGAGGCTAGAGTTTGAAGTGTAGATGAAGGGAAAAATATTGAATAATTTTTCCTATGATCGATTCGTTCGAATTCGATAAATTTAGGGTTTTTTACCTCGTTTAGTTTTGGTTGACTGTAGAGGGATGTACGGCTTGGATATAGAACCGAAGTCGTGCGCATCTGGGGAGGTTGGTGTGCTTGGTCGTGGTGTCTCGATCGTGGGGTTGGCGATGTGTAACGGTGGCGAGGTGATCGGCCTTGAGGGTTTTTGGTGGTTGATCGTTATGTAGTTTTTGAGCTTGAAGGTCGATTTTCGTTTTGATTGATATTTGATGGATTTGGGTCGAAGTAAGGGTTGTCAATGTCGTATGGCGTTGGTCGGCGACCGGCTTGATAGTCGGAGTGGATTGGTTGGTGGTGCAACATGCACCATGTTGGGGGAAGTTTTGGTTTGGGGGAGATGAGATCGACTCGGAGTTGTCTTCGTGTTCGCATCGCGTACGACTCGAAGGTGGAAAAGTGCTGGGTTTCTCGGAGTAGCACTCGCGAATTTACCGGGCTGGGCTCGAGTTTGAGGATTGTGGGATTTTCTGGTCTTACTGTATTATGAACTTGAGTTTGAACAAATGAATCAAGCATTTGGCTATAAACAAGTTTATAAAGAAACAAAATATAAAGTTAAAACTTGTTGATTTAAAGTAGAAGTAAATCAAACACTTTAAAAGGTTAATTAAATTTATTTTTCAAATTTAATGTGTTTAAAATGATTTCTTTAGAAATAATTAATTAAATTTTGAATTTTTATTTAGAAGAATAGGTTGAATTTGAATTATTAAATCAAAGTTTCAAGTAGACTCTAAGTAATGTTTTAAAAACTAAGTTTTTTGAAAATGAATAAGTATAAATTGATGATTGAATTGTTTTAAATTTCAAAGTGTTTCTAAGTGTTTCAAACAAGGTTATTGTTAAAATTTTGAAATCAAATAGAATAATTTGTTATTAAATTATTATAATTTGATTTAAATTCAAATAATTTAATTATGAAGATAAATATGGTTAATTTGTCTCTGTTATTAACTTAAGAATACTTGATTGAATATGATTTGTAATTAAGTAAAGAATTAATTAAGATAACTGTTTTCTTAATTAATTAAGGATTTTGTAATAAGATGTTAATTAGTTAATTGTTTATTTAATTTTAAATATCACTTAATTATGGATTAATTAAGTGTAATTACTTAATGAAGTAATTATTGGTTTGTTATTGAAGGAAATTAAGTAAAGGTAAATTACCTATGGAAGTAATTAGTGGGAAATTTCTCATGGAGTAATTAAAGTTGAAGTGATTAATGGTTAATCACTATGATGTTATTAATTAAGAAATTAATTAAAATATATATTGTTAATTAATTAATGAATTAAGGAATTGTTTAATATAATTGTTGAAATTAATTAATTATGAAGAAATTAATTAATTTAAGGATTAAGTATTATTTAAATGATGGGATTAATTATTTGTTAAGAGAGTAATGAAGGTTTATTAATGAAGTGATTAGAGATAATTACTTATGTAAGTAATTAAGAGTTAATTACTTAATTATTTTAGTTAATTAATTAATATGATTAATTAATAAATGTGATTAATTTAAGGTCAATTACTAAGGGTGATCAATTAAATTGTAATTAACTAATATAGTAATTAATTAAGGGTTAATTGTTAATTTATATTGATTAATAATTACTTAATGAAGTAATTAAAGATTAATTAATTAGATTAATTAATCAAAGTAAATATAATTAATTAAGAAGTTAATTAATTAAGATAAGTAATTACAAATTGTTGATTGCTGATTATGATTTATGAGTTGATTAATTACAAGTTAATTATTTAATTAAAGAGAATTATTAGTTAATGGAGATCACTGATTAATATAATTAATGATATTAATCAAGGATGATTAATATAAGTGATTAATTTAAGTGTGATTAATTAACTGTAATTAATTGAGGTTTAATGCAATTAATTATAATTAATTAATAGAGGTAAATGAATGATCATTAATTATTGTAATTAATGATAGTAACTAGAGGTTAATTACTGTATATGGTTAAGGATGATTACTTGAATGCAATTAAAGTATAATTAATCAGGGAAGATTAATTGAAGAAGATCATTAAGAGATGATTAATTAATTTATTTGGAATAAATAAATGAAGAAGGATTTAGGATTAATCCGATTGATTAAGAGTTAATTGATTCTGCTTTGGTTGATTGATTGATATTGGATGACCAATATTGGGTGATTGATATTGGTTAATACTGGATGTTTTGGATATCTCGGATATATGCGATAGGCTGCTTTGTGAGATAAATGTTGTTATGAATTATCTACTGTGATAATGTGATCCATCTATCTGTTTATATCATCATGAGTATAGATTTAATTGTTTTAAAACCCTTAAGTACAACTTGGACATTAAAATGGCGTTTGGTTTCGGTGAGACCAGGATCGGATTTCCATATTTAGGATCTGAAAACCACATCGATTCCAATTAAACGTTAGGTCGTGAATCCAAGTGCAGCAAGTGAAGACTCGAGGTGTAAGAACTATACGTCAGTATAACTCTGTGGGTGATTCCGTAATGAGTTTGACGGAATAGTACTTATAGGTTCGAGGTAGTGATTTAGAGTGCAAGGGCTATGGTCGTTGACTCTGAGGGTGATTCCAAAATGAGTGCAACGAGATAGTGCCTTCGGTTTCGTTCGAACCCAGAACAAACTTGTATGGATTGAATGCTTTCAGAACATCGTCAGGTGGACGATGAGCATTCTAAGATAGATGTGTTCTATAAAGGTAATCGCAGCCTCAAGCCTCATCAACCAGGAATGGCTAAAACAGGGGAGGTGCAGCAAGGCTTCGTTGGTAGCTCCCACTGGAGAGCAAGATTTTCCCCTGTCTAGAAGTCACTTTTATTCGGCTCTGTGGGCAGTTGGATCACGGCCAACTGCGGGGTTGTCTTGTTCGGGACTGTCCAGTAAGGGATGGTTCCGGCCTTGTGTTGCAGGGGAGCGGGCGTACTCCTCGGTACATTGATCTAGGCCACGTACTGTGACGGGCGGTTCCCCAGTAGCCCTGCCATTGAAGGAAACCCATTCTTCCTACGAGACCCTACGGTTTTGTTTGTATTACCCACTTTTGTGGCTAGTAGCTAGAATTTAATAGATGTAACAATTTCGGCCATTTCTTATTTATTTGAAAACCCTAGACACTATTATAATATTACTGTATTTCCTATCAAATGTTTTGGTTAGCGTAAGGTAATTTTTTCCCCATGTTTATGTGTGGGAAGTCTTACGTGATACCTTTTCTTTTCAAAGGTTTTTCTAAAGTTAAGTAACTTTAAATCGTTTACTCACACCAGACCCCTGTTTGACCCGAGTGTTTATTTTCTGTTTTATTAAACTCTTGGGTACTCATATTATGTATGAGTAGTCAAGTGATTCAGGTTTGCTTGATGAATTCCGGAGGAAATATGGAGCAGGAGGCTTCTACGTGTAGATATATTATGGTTCCGCTGTGTTTATTTGGTATCTGTATCTTGTGTACTTGAGTTGTATAGTTAGACAGATGTTTATAACTGTCTAATATCTGCTGTATGTTGTGTACTCTGATGTAATATGATACTATGTAATATTTTATGTGATATATTATATTTCATTCATTCCGCTGTGAGTTATCTGTTGTTGTTGTTTTTCTTCTTTCTCTTTCTTTTCTTCTTCTATCCCTTTCTTTCTTCGTTGATGATGCGATTTCCTGGAGATAGGAAGTCGGGTCGTCACCAAAAAAAAAGTGATAGTCTGCGGAAAAATATAAACAAGTAAATCTATTTATAAGAGTTTATACAAACCAAAATTGAGGCAAATACAAATGTCTCTATTGTTATTAACGCAAATATTTTTATTAATAGAGGCAAATAATTTGCTTAAATTACCCTTAAAGAAATGAATGAGAGGCAGAAGAAGAAAAGCCCCTATAAATCATGCCCCTAAGAATAATTAAGGGCATATATATTACTTAAATGCCCCTATAAGTGCTAGAGCAATAAAGGCACTAAGAAATGTCCCTACTAGTGCATGAGCCTCAAATAAATTTACATACATTTGGCACTAAGAAATGTCCCTACTGTTGCATGAGCCTCAAATAAACTTACATGCATTTTTTATTTCTAACAGATTTAATCTACTAAATCATGTAATAAATTTACGTAATGTTATAATATTTTAATGTATAATATGTTAAACCTAAATTGAAACTTAAGGCATAAATTATTATTGAAAGTTTAAAATACCAAACAAATCAAGTAATTTATAGTTACAAGAATCACCAACAGTTAACAACACTGACAATTCAAGAATACATCAAAAAACATTCTTGTAATTCATAGCCATAATAATGTATATAATTGGTAAGATATTTCACTGGTGTCTTGAAGATACAAAATCTGCACACAAAAAAGAAAATTTAGTTTTAACTAACATATTGGTTATGTGTAGAACAATTTTGCAAACTACTTTCATAGATGTTATGTAAGTGACAAAAGATTAAATAGCTTCCGTTGTTGCATGGAAGTCAGTATTTAGTATATTATTCCAAGTATCATACAAGGATGGATTCTTCCTTCAACAAATCTATTACCTTAGTTTTCAACTTTTTACTCGATTTAACTTATTAAGATTGTCATAAAAGTAAAGTCAAATCCCAAGCTCATAAATATTGTGTAAACATAATAATATGATTAATCAAATGACGATCATAGATGTTTGCCAAATATACCAAAGTTATAAAACATTGCACTAAATTGAGTTAACTACTAAATTAAAATGAGAATTGACTATGCATTGAAATCAAATCCCAAGCACATAAACGATATAAACATACGGTTAACTAAAAGATTGACCATAAATGTTCAGTAAATACACCATATTTAGATAACCAAATTACTTATTAGTAGCTAAAAAGGGAAAGTATTGTGTAGTGGAATCAATTCAGCTCAAATAAATGATATGGAAAATTGATTCCCAAACGGGATGAGTAGATATGGTTTCCTGCGACATTAATTATCTTTCTAAATAAAATGAGAATTAGTTGTGCAGTAAGTCATATCACAAGACGCACTATGTGAAGGAATCAAATTAGCTTCACAAAAAAGCTACGAAAACATTAGTTGGGCAGGTGAGTGATCAAAAATGATTTACTAAATGCAATAAAATTACCAAATTAAAAGCAGAATTAATTGTGCAATGAAATTAGGTCATAGGCACAAAATTTTATAAACACATGATTTACAAAATCAATGGGTAACATAAAGTTTCCAAACATATTAAATTTTGAAAACCCAATTACTCGTTTGTCAAAATATTTCATGGTATAAATGGGTACCTTACCACAAATATTGATTGTGTTTGGTTAAAAGTGAAAATACCACTGGTCGATGAGTGAATTTTCATAGAAAATGACGACGAAGGAGAAATTAGGGTTGTGTTAGAAAAATAAAATTTAAGAACATGATACTAAGCAGATGAATTACCTAGATCAATTAATGTAGAAACAAGCAATGGAGAAAGCTCCGATGAACTCGGCATCATTATCAGCTTACTAAACTAAATAACATCTCGTCAAATTTAAGCTCTTATATTTTTAATGTGAAGAAATTTAGTATTTAAAAATAGAAAATCATTAGTTTATTGTAGGAAACTCAAAAAAATTGACATTACTACTGCTGAAAGAAGATCATTGACGATACATAATGACATGAAGGTCATAATTTTTGCAATGTGATTCAAAAATTCTGAAATATGATTGTTCGGTAACGATAACTAGTGGTACATGACACATGTGAATTCTATAATTTGTTTTAGTAATCTTTGGTACCATTGTCATTAGTACTGTAGTCAACATTTTTTATGAATTATGGCTGAGTAATTGCGAATTGAAGTCATCATCCTAGCATTTGAAAATATATATGCTCATGAGCTATACGAAACAGTACTTGTAAACATTTTCCACATATGGGAACAGTAAGTGCAATATATATGACTAGTTTTTTTTACCTATATCCCTCTGCATCTAAAAAGATATACACCAAGTTTTTAAAAGATGAAATGAGTTTTATTAACAGGCAAAGGGAAGTGATGCTGCCCTTGTAGTTAAACTACAAAATGTAGTATTAATATTTGAAGAACATACGACATACCATATACAGTAAAGACTTTGAAATGTTAATAAAGAAAACCATTTTTAGTAAATTGCAGACATTATATGCCATGTGCATTAATTCGAATTTCACTATGCTATAATTCTGAATCCATTAATCAATTTCAAACCATACTGTTGGAATCATGGTCAGTAGATGCATACGACTCATTCTGTTAAATAAAATTCAAGTTATTTCCCACAAGGAAATAATAAATTAAGTTTATTCAAAGAGTTTTTGACCATCAGATTGACATAGTTAACTGTGTTTTTGCCTACCACTTATATTTAAGCAAACACAAAGTACATATGGTGCAAGCTCACAGGTCAAACCGAACACATCACCTATTAATTGAACAGATCAATTTAAAACAATGTAAGGATATAATACAAAAAAAATTCAAAATACCAATTTTTGTTGAATATGTAAATTATGAATTGAATTAAAAATATAAGTATTTATTGATACTAGTTAATATATCAAATCATTTCAAAGGAAACATCTTCTACATTCGTTTCCCATGTCAAATTCCTTTTCATATATTAAAGTTTACGAATATAGAGCTATACTTATAGAAATACTACTAATTATATGCATATATATATGCACTACAAGAATAACATTATATAGCGACAACACACTTCCGATGGCCGTCAACGGAAATTTTCAACGGCTAGCACTGGTCCGTCATCTTCGTTTCATTTCTGTAATTAAAATACAATAATCGTTAAGGTCGTCGAAAACCGACGCAAATATAGCCATAAGCAGCCATCGATAGCCGTCGGAAATAAACGTGTTTACAGGCCAGATTGGACGAGAGCTACTTCATTATCTCCCTTTCACCCAAATCATTCAAAATTCCCAACTCCCCCACCTCCTCCCCATGACAGCCAGCCCCGTACGTCTTTTGAAGCATCTCCAACATCATCAATCATCACTCCCAACAACTCTATCCTCTCCATCCATCTCCAAATTAGGTTTTTCCTAAATCCTAATTGATTTTGATTTGTTAATTTAGGGTTAAATTGTAATTCTAGTTGTTTATAATAGCCGACTGATTGTTTGTTTACATTAACTAAGTAGTAACTTGATTAGTTTATTTACATAAACCCTAAACCATAATTATTAATTTCCTAAACCCTAAACCCTAATTAATAATATGATTAGTTTATTTACATTAACAAATTAGTGTATATATACGTTGATCATTTAATGTATATGTGCATTTGAGATAGCATTTGGTTAGCATTCGGTAAGTTAGAATTGGTGTGAATGATTGTGTCTATGGTTTGTAAAATTCCAAAAACGATAACTAAAAAAAATTTATCATAATAAACCTTTAATCATTTATATAAAATCAAGTTTGGTACAATATTGTGTGACATGATATAAACTAGTGTATACTGTAGTTTAATAGTATTTTAAATAAAATATAATGCTATATACGTAATTCGTTAAATTTGAAGACATAAATAATGTATATTTTCAAAATAGTAAAAATCATAATATAGTATATATTTAATAAAACAGTAAAATGCTAAAAAACTATTGTACAAATGCTAATATACGTTATATAATTAACTAATCGTGCATAATATTGATATATAATGCTAATATTGGTAATCTATAAACAATTAGACATGCATAATGTGTTCTATTTTTTATAAATCTCTTAGAGAGTTTTTGGCCCCGTTTATCAAGTATTGTATATGATCGTTATATGGATATTCTTTTTATTAGAAAACGGACATGCATGTTCATTTGATACAATATTTGTTGGATTTTTCCATGTACTGGGCAAGTTACAAACACTATAAAGTAATTACATTTCGTAAGTCATTTCATTTTAAACAGTTCACAAAATTTTGGCAGCACTTCCTTTTTGTTCCTTGTGTACATGCATTTGTGTACGATACAGGAAACAAGTGAGAAGTGCCGTCGAAATTTTATGAAATCGTTTAAAATGAATTGATTTATGAAATATAATTAACACTGCGTTTGTAACGGAAAGTAGGATGATCGACCATCAAAGAAAAATAATAATATAGAAGCTAAAAATTTAATATTATATCCATTTCAAGGCGTAAGAAAGCGCAAAAAGGCGTAAAAGCAATTACAATGAGCAAAAAGGTGAAAGAAGGAGAAAAGAGGCGTAAATTAGCAAATTCAATGGCATTATAAATAAATATTTTTTAATTAAAAAATAAAATGTCAATCCATAAAATAAATGAGTAATACTAATTTTAATTTTTATAATAGGTTTTAAAATAGGAAAAATGGTCAGTTATTTTACTGATCAGAGCAAAATGTATGAACAACAAAGGGAAACGGGCTTAATAAGTGAACATTTTTATAATGGGGTACATGTGTTTATTAAATTCGCTTTAAGTAAAAATGAAAACGACGAAGAAGTTTCTGTCCATGTAGTAGGCGCAACCTGTTGAAGCATTTGATAGCGGATATGGTTAGAGTCCATTCGCGTGAATACGGTTTCGTGTCGAATTATTTGGTGTGGAATCGTCATGGAGAAATTGTTGCACCTAACCAAGAACAATTAGAGGAGGATGTTGGTGATTAAATTAGTACGACGAATCTCATAGAACATATGGTTGAAGATGCAGTATGACCAATATTCCCCACCATTGAAGTTGATAATGACGATGTTAACATAGAAGAGGTAACAACTGTTGGAGCGAAAAAAAATACATGATTTATTGGATGCTGCTAAGAAACCCTTATGGAATGGCTGTACAAGTGGCACTCAATTATCAGTAAATACAGAGCATATTGCGATAAAATCAAAATACAACCTCACAGAAGTCGGATTTATAGTTGTTGTACAAGCTGCTAAATGGCATATACCACTTGATATGTGAAAACCATTATGAAGTAAAAAAACTTATGTCTGCTTTCGGTTTGCTATATCAAAAACAGATACTTGTTTAAATGGTTGCATGTTATTTTGGAAAGAAGACATCAATCTTTGAAATTGCAGAATATGCAACCAGCAAAAATACAAACCAAGAAAAAAGAAGGGAAAAGAAGTTCCATACATGCGTATGCATTACTTACCATCACTCCCAGGCTTCAAAGGTTATATGCATCATCTCTAGCAGCACATCATATGAGATGGCACAATGTGAGAACACAGGAAGAAAGTACGTTAACAAACCCAGCTGATGAAGAAGCATGGAAGCACTTTGATAAGAAATGTCCCGCTTTCATAGCGGAGAGCCATAACATTAGACTTGGTTTATATACGGATGGATTTTCACCGTTTTTTCATTTTGGTTCTAAATATTCATCTTGGCCTATAATTGTTACACCTTACAATCTACCTCTATCGATGTGTACGAAAACTCAATATATGTTTCTCACAATTGTCATCCATGGCCTAGATGATCCGACATAGGGATTGATGTTTACTTACAAGCGTTAATCAAAGAATTGAAAACAATATGGTATGAAGGAGTTGAAACATATGACGTATCAAAAAAATTCGAATGTTTGCTTCTTTGTTGTGGACAATTAACGATTTTTCTGCATATGCAATGCTTTCGGGTTGGAGTACGACCGGTCGTTTGGCGTGTCCTTATTGTATGGAAGAAATACGAGCATTTTCTTTATCAAACGGAAAGAAAATTCCATGATTTGATTGTCATCGGTGTTTTCTCCATATTAATCATCCTTTTAGAAGAGGTAAAAAAAATCACAGCTAATACACATGAGACTTTGCGACCACGAAAAATTTGGTCAAGCGAAGATATAGATGAAGTTATAAAGGGTTATCCTAAGATATATTAAACCGGACAACAAATTGAAATTCAAGGTAAATCACGATTCATAATTGATGCAGATAACGTATATTTTAGGAGTTGCCTTATTGGAAAAATCTCCTAATCCGTCTTAACATTGACGTGATGCATAACGAGAAAAATATTTGATAATATGTTTAATACAGTTTTGAATGTTAAGGGCAAGACTAAGGACGATTTGAAATCAAGACGTGATATAGAAGAAATTTGTAACCTTCCTGAGCTTCAAATCAAGCCAAATGACACCAAAAAACCCAAAACATGCTATGAGCTAGACAACAACCAAGTTAGAGTACTGTTAAAATGGGTGGAAGGATTACGATTTCCCGATGGGATTTCCTCTAATCTTCGTAGATGTGTCGATTATAAGAATCGGGGGACTAAGTGGGATGAAAAGCCATGATAATCATATAATGATGGAAAATTTGTTGCCCGTCGCTTTTAGAGAACCGTTGCTTGGAATTTTTTTGGAATGTTGTAACGTACCTTAGTTTGTTCTATAAGGAGCTTTGTTTAACTACGTTAAAAGTTGATCGTCTACATAAACTTAAGGAAGAAATCCCTGTATTGCTTTGCAAACTGGAGAAAATATTTCCTTCGGGTTTTTTTAATTTAATGGAGCATTTATCTGTTCATCTTATGAAGCACGTCTTTGAGGTCATATACAATATGGATAGATATATTCATTCGAGAGGTAAGGTATTAATATCGAGTGTGGTAAATATTATTTTAATTACAAAAATATAAGTCATTTTCAAATAGAAATATTTTCTATTAGGTACTTAAATCATTTAAAGAAAAAAGTGTGACAAAAAGCCCGAGTTGAAGGTTTAATTTGTAAATCAAATATCGTAGAAGAAGCTTCGTTCTTTTTTTCTCATTATTTCAATGATCATGTGAACTTATCATTTGAGAATTCTACGCATAATGATGAAGTCGTTGAACAAGATTATTCTTCTGATGCAATGTTATTTATTTTTAGACAGCAGGGTCAACCTATTGGAAAATATATGGAAGTATGGTTGGAAGACAAGGATTACCATGTAGCATACACATATTTTCATCGTAATTGTACTAAAGTTGCACCATTTATTAGGTAATATTAAATTACAAGTCTGGATATATTAAATTTATTTAATACATATGTGTACGTTAATTATAATGCAGTATATTATCTATGTTTGCAGTGTTTATGAATCACAACATCCAAGCGGCGATATAAGCAAAGATTTCGCTACTTGGTTTTCGAACTACGTTTATGATCTAATAAATTGTATGGTCGATGAAGGATTAAAACATCTAGTAATGGGACGAAAAAGAAAAGTTAAGACATATCCAATATTCTTCGTTAACGAATTCAAATCAACACCAAAGAATATGGTATTGAAAAATTAATTAACAATACCGATTTATCTGTTAAAGGCAGTGATGATCCAAATGATCATATAAATGATTTTTATGGCGTGTTAACCCAGGTTTTGCAATTGACATATTTCACTAGACCCGTGGTGGAAGTTTTTTTGTTTAGATGCAACTGGTTTAGCAAAGTTCCAAGTTCTGGAGTTATCGTGCATCCAAATTATAATATTGTAGAAATAAAACATACCTCGTGTTATCAAAAGTACGTTCTTTTTGTACAATTCAAACAAGCCCTACAAGTTTATTATACCACTTATCCATCTCTAAAAAGAGGCAAAGCAGATTGGTCAGCAGTTTTTAAAATAAGGGAAGATTTATTTTTGATGGAAAGAATATTCCAAACGAACAAGCCTATTAAGCAGATATCAAGGAAAATGTTGAAATAACAATAACGGACGATCACATGGACCTCTCAATGACGAATCAAATGTATTAGTAGAAGCATTTGAAACTACAGAGTAAAATGATATAGAGTATGAAACTGAGTCCTAATCACAAAACGACGAGGACAGATTGCCAATATACAATTTAGTATAAGGTAATTTATGTGATTATTCATGTTACATTTTTCTCATCAATTATGATATCGTTTCTCATAATTATTATGAATTATATGTTCTGACATAATAAATTGATATGTATGTGACAGGTATTATGTCCTTTTTTCAAAGGCGTAGCTCTTCCCACCTTGGTTCCCCCTCTTCCTTTCGAAGAGGGAATAAAGGTGATGACAGTGGCCCTTCAGAGCCAGCTGCACGACCAATAGTGCATTTACCGCACAAAGCCAACGGATCATAAGTATTAAAATTAGTAGTAGCGTTAGAAATATTTTGTATATGTTATATATAATAGTCTAAAGCTATGTTTCAAATTTAACACAGGGGATTTGAGCTAAAGCCATAGTGGTTCTTAGTATTTCCATGCAAGCATATATGAGTAGGATGACTGGTTGTTGGCCCCGATGAAGTAAGATCCCTAGCCCAATCAGAGATAGCATTTGGCATGACTTTTTGGTGAGTTTAAACTTATATATTTATAAATTATTGTTTTACAATTTGTTGACAACTTAAAAATGTACAGCTTATATTTAATTTTCTCAATGTGCGGTGTTTCGTAGATCTACAGGAAGCGGACATTTACCTTGTGCAGCGCTAATGGAATTCTAAGATAGCAAAGAATTATCGGGACATGATGTCAGGCCTTAGGAGAGCCGGGAAGAAACCGAAATTGATGGTGTATATAATGCTTGGTTGCCTGATGGAACAACGATGAGTTTAAGATAATTAATCTATCGTATATATCTCATTACTTTGTTTTACAGCTATTAAATATATTGTTCAATTATTTGAATTTGTAGGCGGAGTCACAGAGGAACTCTTCGAACAGAAATAAGAACCCAGCAACACATCGTGGAGGTTCCAAGTCATTCCAACATCATCACACGGATTTGGTAAATTTATTAATTACGATTATAAACAGTCATTTATATAGTTTAAGTTATAAGTTATTAATAAATAGTTAATATAAACAGTAATATATATACATTATTTATTGCAAGAGAGAGCGCGTCGATGTCTGGTCTCATACATGGAAGTATTTGCTCATACTCATGCCATAAATTAAACGGACGAAGCCGGCAACCTTACATATGCATGGGAAGATGAGGATATGGCGGTGGCTGCATATGTATGTATATTTTGAATTTTAAGTAATAATATTGATTAGTTTAAGTAATTAGCTTTAAAGAATTAAAATAATGTTGTGTTTATTTCAACTGTAATTTTTAAGGCATTGTAGGAAAAGTTTCAAGAGGCGCGGGCATAAATGCTAGAGGGATCGGATCGCATGGGTTGACCCACAAGGAGGAAGACGCTATTTTTGACTCCATCATGGATCTGACATATGTGATCGGCATTTTGGTTATCGAAACCAAGCCGTAATTTATAAAAATAAACTATCTTATAAAAGTTACACAATTGTTATAAAAGTTATAGAAAAGTTCTATAACGGTTTTTTCTCGCAGGTTAGGGCATCTCAACAAGCGTACCAAAAAGAGTAGGACAAAGCCGAGCTACAACAGTTAAGAGCCATGGTCGAGTAGCTGCAGGAGCAGGACCGTTTTCGTGCTATACAGATGGAGCAGTTGAATTAGTGCTTGGTGGAGTACGTGCAGCAACATGGTTCATTTCCTTCCTCGTCTGGTGCTTCTGGAGGCAAGGAAGACTCTTGATAGTTACGCTTTTCTGTGTTTGTGCTTGGATGTTGTATATGTTGACTTGGAGTTGGTGAGGATGATTTGTTTTGGTATGTGTTTGGTACACGTTGATGGGAGATTGGATGTGTTGTATTCATTCGGTACATTTTGTGGAGTTATTTGATGTTTGACATTGATTGGCTAGTGTTTTGTTGGATGTTTGAGATGTATGATGGTTGATTTTGTATAAATTGGAGTTTATGATCTTGACTTTATATGTATTAGAGTTTATAATTTTGTTTAAATTAGAGATTATGGTTAATAATGTTGTTAGTATAATATGTGATGTTGGTTGTTATATATATATATATATATATATATATATATATATATATATATATATATATATATATATATATATATATCTGAATTATCTGTGTGGAATGGAGTTGAGAAGTATATTGATATATATATATATATATATATATATATATATATATATATATATAGATTTGGTGAAAGTAGAATAGGCGTAGAAATAAAAAAATAAAATACAATTACCGACAACTTACGAGTAACAAACTTTCGACAACTGCCGATGGATATTGGTTACGAGTGGATCTTCGTGTACCTCGTTGATCCTTGAAGACCGTCATTATTTTTCAGTTACAAGCCATCAAAAAGACGTCGGAAGATTGTTGTTGACGCTGTCGGAAGTTGACAAAAACCGTGTACGCTATTCCAGCGTCTATACTGTCGGATTCTGACGGCTATTTGCTGATGGAATAGGCCAGTGTTCTTGTAGTGATGTGTACTTTGGCATGTCGATGCACGTACTTGCACATGAGTAATTGGTATTAAAAAACATCTTTTGTAAGCTTTTTGGATCTTACAACCTCGCATCGTGAATTCGAAGTGTACGTAATCTTGTATCTCTTCATATGTATACATTCACAAATCAATCATTTGTCAAAACATCAATGAGACTAAGTTATTTTTGAAAATAATAACATAGGCAAAGAAAAAAGTAATTAATTGTTATATCAATACCTTGGAAAATGCAATAAATATTAAAATTAGCACTTCATGTGGTTTGAAACCTAAAAAACTTACATACCTCTCTTTTAAAATATAATCAACAACCATATTAATATATAAAGAATTTTCCTTGTCCATCATAGTGATCACACTTACCTTGATACTCTCTTCCTCGCAAATCGTCAATACTAGCTGAAATATAAAACTACTTGATGCTAGTTTCTATAGTTTTGTATTATTGGGTCTGTCCATTCTCATTACTCTAATTTTATTAAATTCATTACCGATCCTTTCCCCCTTCCATAAATGTTAAGATTAGCGGACACACACACAAACACATTATCTGGTTCTAGCAAATTGAGGAATTTTGATGGTGGTAATTATCAGTGCCCGTCAAAAAAAATATGAAAACATAAAATCAACAAGGTCGTTAAGGCAGTGAGTTTCTATTGTGAGGCATATAAGAGGTTGTTTCAAGGTAGCTAAAAACAAGAAGAAGCATACTAAGCATTAACTTAGCATAAATGTTCTGAACGCGAGTGTTGTATTTTACTCATTCTCAACCTCGACCATCTTTTCTCGCCCCTCCAATTCGCTATGGTTATCAATATTTTCTATGCAAACTAATATACAATTTACAAGTTGTGCATTGTAACTATCAAAACATAATAAAATTATTTAGTTTCCCATGTAGCCATTATCTTCCATATGTCAACTCATTTGCTATCTTCAAAAGATTGTCCATTCTTTCCATTAATAGTCTGAAGTTGACATGGTTTCAGATTTCTGGATTGACACAATGGTCTATAATCATGCCAGTGCTGCTTTTGCCACATTTCTGGACCGATACATGGTTTCAGATGTGTTTTTCTTGATATACGTTGACTTATAAATTGCTGCTTCATATTGTACAAAGTGCTGCTTCATATTGAGATATTGTGAACTGTAAGTTTGTCATCCAAAATTATTAATGTAAGTATTAATATTTATTGCTATAATGCAAACTGCTGCTTCAAATTGAAAAAAGATAAGATAGATGATTATTATGGCTTTACTCTTGAAATTGATGATCCCAACTTCCTAGGTAATAGGAATATACTTTTAAAACATCTTATGTTCAACAATATCAACTGATGACTAATATTCAAATTCAAACCATTGCGACAAATTGGTTACTAAATTGTAAACTAATTTTTGGCACAAATTCCGGTTCAGTTATTCAAATTGTTCATATTCAAATCACAAATTTAAGAAATAAATATCATTTTTTAATTATTCAATAATTTGCTAAATTTATTAATATCAGACTATTAATTGCATGCATGTTGACCATAAATTGGATGAATTATCCAATCTTTTAAAATTGGAAAAAAATGAAAAATTCATTTGGATGAGCTTTGGTACATGTTAATTTTTTCTCCTATAATTTTTTTTAAAATTTGGGCTTCAGGTTAGGGTTTACATGCATACTATAGTATGTTAGCAGCAGATTCACAGATTTAACATCGTAGCACCTGCTGGTTATCACCATCAGCTTGCACTTGATTCAGGTCAAGTTGAGATGGCCATAGTTGCCGCTTCTTCTAAAAACCAAAATAATTTTCAGATCAAAGATTCAAGTCTAATTCTTAATAGTGCTAAATCCGGTAGAAGATGGTAATTTGATTATTTTGTGCTCTGTATGAAAACTCCTGTAAATAGATTTTTTTATCACTGCTTTTATTTTTCTACATTTGGACACTAGTTTTCAAACATTGCTAACATGTACAGTTCTTTATGTATAATAGGAATGTAAGTGGAGACCTTATTATGTATAAAGAGGAATGCATTCTTTTCTTCTCTTTGTTTGGATTAGATTTTATTATATTCGTGATTTTATTAGATTAGTGTTTTAAGGTTGCACATTTGGTGCTTGAATATGGTCTCAGAGTTTCTCAGATGTACATCAGGAACCAGTGATGCCCATCACTGGATTTACGAGCTTTCCAGTAAAAAATAATCATCTTTCAACCTCAGACTCATTACATGAGATTTGCTATGGATCTGTACAATCCTAATGCTTACATATACAATCTTAATGATAATCAATACATGAAGGTTTAAGCAGAGGAAAATTAGTGTACCAAAATTGATGCTATTTTGAAATGTTCCATTGCATTTCATTGAACAATGGAGCACTAAATTCTCAGATCGACAACGCAAGAAGCTAACAAAAATGAGGGCATTTTTAAGAGTTTAAAGGTAGCACAGAAGCATGAAGAAGCTGTCGAAGCCATCGAATCATCAATAGACAAGGAAAAAGTGGAACTATGTGCACGTTGTGCCCATGTGCATGTGCATAGGACTCGGGGCATTCTTTTGCATTTGGGTTGAATTTGATTCGCAATTTATTATAATTGGGCTTTTAATTTAGATCATTTTGAACTTGTAATGGCTAGTCAGTGACGATCCATGGTCGCAATGCTTATGTATATGATCAAAAACTTGATCGGTTAGGGAAGAAATTAACATGATGTGATTGCCTTTAACTGGGCTACTTTTAGCGAAGCCTCGACTTTAGGAAAAGCTTTGAATCTAAGTGGTTAAACGATAATAAAAATATCAAATTAAATTATTTCAAATAAAAAATTTCAATTAATCCAAGAATTTTTTTATGCAGCTACCGCAACAAATTTTCAATATTTTTGGACAAAAATAATATCATAGAATTACTGACATTCCATTTCAAAGTTAACTGTGCTTTCCACTACAACCAGACTTCATAACCTCAAAAGTAACACAAACAAAATTTTCAAAAGTCCCATCAAACAATATTAAACGTAAGCCTCCACTACAACCGGACTTCGCAAAAAACACACAGATAAAACATAGAATAAAATCTTTAAGTAGTTAGATTTCTAAATCATATGGTATGCCCGTATCAGGCAGCCATTGATTGCCGTCACTACGACCAGGCTTCATAACCTCAAAAGTAACACAAATAATATTTTCAAAACTACCGTCAAACAATATTAAACACAAGCCTACACCACAACTGGACTACGCACAAAACACATAGATAAAACATAGAATTAAATCTTTAAATAGTTAGATTCCTAGATCATATGGTATGCCCGTATCAGGTAGCCATTGATTGCCGTCAATGAATTTGTCAACTGAAAATGGCTCCGCATCTTCTTTCTTGCACAAGAGCCTGTCTCCTGGCCACTTCACTGTTTCTTTCGGCCCACTCATGCAATCAACCGCTCCAGGACCATTTCTTTCAAAATCCATATACTAGGCCGTTTTGCTCCTCCCATCACAATCATGCCACCCTGCTGGATCGATTATCTAGTCAATGTAAGTTCTCATTATGGTTACTTGTGAAAAGTTGAACCAGGGCCTTCCAAGGTATGCAAAATCATGTTTGGGGTTGAACTCAGAAGTAGGTCCTACGTGACAATGATTAATAGATATATCTGTATATACACGTCTATATGTATTAAAATGTTTTGTTATAATATTATGTTTACCGTCAAAAAGAAATGTGTATACCTGTGTTTTTAGTTTGATCTTGCCTCCCTTGCGCGTTGATGAACCCAGAACTATGCATGTAAATGTTGCAGTTTTGAATCACTATGGAGGAATCTCCAAAAATGAAGTCCACCGATCCATTTATATTATAATTCCTGAAAAATTGTTTTCCACTTTTGCCATAAACCGTATCTTGATAACTGATTAAATCATAGTCATAGTACGCGTATCGATTGCTATCACTCTTGAGGCCTACTGCCTTCTCTTGACTTTTATCGAAAATGTTCTTAACTGTAATGTGTTTAGTTATAAATGCATCACCAAGCACCACTACATGACAAATACTACATTAAATCTTGTGTTTAGGGACATATGATTAGGGGCAGTATAAAGTAAATGCCTCTAATTGTTATAAACTAGAGAAAAATGATTTTTAACCGTTATTAACATTTATCAAGGCATAATTAAAGGCCATTAACTCATGATATATTTCATAACTAATATGATTTTGATTAAGGGCAAGATTCATCTCTCCTTTCTACCAGGCTCTAATAAATTCATGTCGCTTAGTTCATTTACATCCTTTTCAATTGAAAATTTTTCTTTCCATCCTTTTTACATATCCTATAAATTTTTGAAACAAATAGTCGTAAAATCAATCAAACCCGATAGTTTGTAACGTGAAATTGATCCTGCAATTTATGTTATCAGGTGAAAACTCATGCTTTGTTCACAGTCTATCCTATAAGAAGTGATGGGATAAATGGCTCTACAATAGAATGCTAGGTTTCTTTGTATTCATGTTGAAAAAGGGCTGGACCTAAACCTATTTTATTTTTCAACCATGTTTTTCTAAACTGTAATGTAAATTATGAAACAAATAGTACATTTAGCATAATTCATACTTTTCTTGGACTTTTACTTTAGATGTTAAGTAAAATTATGGAGATTTTAAGTTATAAATATGAAATGAAATCCCCTATCATGGTATACCTCCACTAACAATGGTTTGTAAATTATCATAATTAAGCAATGGAACATCTTTTATTTTACATATTTGTTGACATGGTCAAAAAGATGCATACGGTATACGAAGATGAAGATCTCCAGCTCTCCTTTAGAAACTCCAAGTGTCTTCAACTAAACCTAAAACTACTCAGATTTGACTCGAGTATTAAAAATACATAAATCATGCTTGATAAACCAATGTGAGATACTCGAAATTTAAATGCTAATATGAATCAATACCTTTGAAAAGAAGCGTATCTCATAAGACCATGCATACATAAATACGGATGGGATTTTATCTTATAGTAACCAAAATACTATATTGAGAAACACTTTGATATTATTATTAATGACATTCTTTTGAAAATACTTTTCAAGTAATATATCAAAATAAAGTATCAGTATCTGGACTAAGTCTATGGTAATATATCCGAACTGGGTCAACAGAATACACAAAGACTGAATATATGACCAAAGGGTAGCTGAAATGTTTGCAAAGCATTACAACTATTTTGAAAAAAAAATCAAAATTGTAAAGCTCATATTGGGATTGGATTTCCAACATTACAGGGAACTAGTGTCCTTTTCCTTCAATCCACGCATAGCAAACATAGTTCCCATGGTGCCTTAATCGTTTTTCTCAAGCAAGTCACTTAGAACTGCACTTGCTACTCTACCAATATCCAGTAGCTTTATCACTTTTGACGCAGCGGATAATAACAAAACGACATAGATCGATGAAAGTAGCAATCGGTGGTTTGAGAAATACTGAAAGGCCCAAACTCGTTGATCCGAAGATACCGAATTCTAGCTATCTCTGATACGTTGATCGCGCACGATACCGTGAAAAGAGATCTACAATTCTTCGAGCGTTGATCAAGCGCACTTGATTCCGCGAATTGGCTTCAACGAACGTTGATTCGAGCGCACTCGAAAGTGGAGATAGGAGATCACACTCAACTACCAATTTTATGAAAGCACAAAGCTAACAAACAAGAATTTTATTCAACAATAACCAAGTTACAAATGACCAACACAACAGCTATTTATAGCATTTTACAACCCAAACCCTTAAGTCGTTTCCAACCTAACACCCCACGACTTACGACTTAGCCAAGGTCGCTCACGACCTAAGCCTTCAGCGACTCAACTTATTACATCACCATACACACATGACCGACTTAACTCCTTGCCGACTTACGGGTTACAAACACAAGCGACATAACAGTATGACGACTCATCAACAACAACGACTTAAGATAGTACACGACTTAACGAATACACGACGTACGGCTTAACACCGTTTACAACTCAATACAACACATATACTCAACACGGACGACTTATCAATCAACGACCCAAATACACGCGACTTAACATATCCACGACTTAACAGATACAACGCACAGAATGTCAACGACTTAAAAGAAAATGACACGACTTAACAACAAACGACTTATCATTGCCACGACCTAAAATTCAGCGACTCAAGAGAAAAACTGTTGCATTCCTTCACGCGACTTAACTAGGTCGTAGTTCATACGCGACTTATCTTAGGTCGTGAACTCCCTTCTTCGGCATACTCGTTAGGTCGTAGATGACCTAAAACACTTTCCTTAGGTCGTAGCTGACTTAAGCCTTGCGCATTCTCAACTCGTGCTGCTACTTTGTTATCTCGTGGTGCTCCTCCTGTATCCTTAGATCGTTCACGATCTAAAGAATCCGAACGACTTAAGCCCTCGTTAGGTCGCGAACGGTCTAAAACGCGCTCCTTAGGTCGTGGCCGACCTAATTCCTCTTCCTTAGGTCGTGACCGACCTAAACCCAGCGAATTCTTAGGTCGTGCTGCATCATCCTCTCCGGGTTGAGAAAAGTTCGTCCTCGAATTTGTAATCTATTCTCCATCAGCTTGTTCATTTCCATAATGAGGTACCAGATGTTTAACATTAAACACATCAGATGTATATACATCCTCCGGCAATTTCATCCTGTAAGCATTTTCATTGATCCGTTGCACAACTTCCACAGGACCAATTTTTCTGGCTTTCAACTTGTTATAAGCACCCACTGGAAAACGATCCTTCGTTAACACAGCGTACACTAAGTCTCCTTTATTGAATTCAACATTTCTTCGTTTCAAGTCTACGGATCTTTTATACTTCTCATTCGCCTTCTCCAATTGTTCCTGAACGATTTTATGACATTCCGTCAGACTATCAACCAATTCGGCAGCTCGTTTAACTATCCCCTTTGGTTGTGGTATTGTCGTTAAATCCAACGGCCCCTTTGGCAAGTTTGAATAAACAATCTAAAATGGATTGAATCCTGTACTACGATTCACCGCATGATTATGAGAATACTCTGCTTGACATAACTTCATATCCCAACTTTTCAGATTATCTTTCACAAGACACCGTAGTAAATTTTCCAATGATCTGTTCACAACCTCCGTCTGCCCATCAGTTTGTGGATGGAAAGCGCTACTAAAATTCAGGTTCGTTCCGACCATTTTCCACAAACTTAACCAAAAGTGACTCAGAAAACGAGTATCCCTATCTGACACAATAGATTCTGGCAATCCATGAAGTCGATAGATCTCCTTGAAAAATAACTGAGCAACATGAACAGCATCCGCCGTCTTCTTACAAGCAATAAAATGTGCCATTTTCGAAAATCGGTCAACCACTACATAAATGGAATCGTTTCCCCTTTGAGTTCGAGGTAAACCCAAAACAAAATCCATACTCACATCAACCCAAGGTTTAGTTGGTACAGGTAACGGCTTATATTATCCAGCATTGGTCACGGTTCCCTTCGAAACCTGACAGATATGACATCGCTCCACAAACCTTTCCACTTCTTTCCTCATTGACGGCCAAAAGTAAGATTGAGAAATCAAATGCAACGTACGATCACGGCCCACATGTCCTTCCTCGTGTAACTCCTTGATAATCTTCATTCTCAAGCTGCTTTCTGGAATACATAACCGATTTCCTTTAAACAGAAAACCATCCATCAACGCAAATTCATTAGCACTTCCCTCCTTGACTTTCTCAACAAATTTCTTAAAGTAAGGATCTTCTTCGACCAGCTCTGGCAATAATTCAAAACTTGTCCCTTCAACTTTCATTGTCGTTAATAAATGACTCCTTCTACTCAAAGCATCAGCCACACGATTTGTCACCCCTGATTTGTGTTTGACAACAAAAGTAAACTGCTGCAAATAGGCAATCCATGATGCATGTCTCGCTGAAATCTTGTCTTGCCCTTGTAAATGCTTCAACGCCTCGTGATCAGTGTAAAGAACAAACTCTTTCTGAAATAGATAATGTCTCCTGTGTTTAACAGTTTGTACAATAGCATAGAATTCTACATCATATGTACTATATCTCATCTTTGCCCCTGATAACTTCTCACTGAAATATGCAATAGGATGCCCCTTCTGACTCAACATCCCTCCAATCCCAACCTTAGATGCATCAGTGTGTAGTTCAAACAACAACTGAAAATCCGGTAATACAAGAATTGGTGCTGTCGTCAAAAGTTCTTTGATTCGTACAAAAGCAACCCCTGCTTCCTCCGACCAAGAAAACTGCTTCCCTTTCATACAATTAGTAATCGGTGTCATCACGCTACTGAAGTGTGGAATGAATCTTTGGTAGAATGACGCTAGCCCATGAAAACTTCTAACTTCAGTGATAGTCCTCGGTTGTGGCCAATTTCTAATGGCTTCAACTTTACTTTGATCCACCTGGATACCCTTCTCAGATACAACATACCCCAAAAATAAAACACTTCGAGTCATGAACACACACTTCTTTGTTGCTGCATAAAACTGCTCTTCACGAAGAATAATTAACACCTTCTGCAAATGCTGAATATGCTCTTCTGTACTAGCACTATAGATCAGAATATCATCAAAATAAACTACCACAAACTTCCCAATGTACGGTCTGAAATTTTGATTCATCACCCTCATGAACGTACTTGGTGCATTCGATAGACCAAACGGCATAACCAGCCATTCATACAATCCTTCCCTCGTCTTGAATGTTGTCTTCCATTCGTCCCCTGGTCTGATTCGAATTTGATGATAACCACTCTTAAGATCAATCTTTGAAAATATAACAGCTCCACTCAACTGATCTAGCAAGTCATCCAACCTAGGCATAGGAAATCTGTAGCGAACAGTAATCTTGTTCAATGCCCGACTATCAGTACACATCTTCCATGTTCCATCCTTCTTTGGTACTAACAATGCTGGTACAACACAAGGACTTAAGCTCTCTTGCATGCGCCCTTGTTCAAGTAACTCTTCAACTTGCCTTCGCAACTCCTCATGTTCCCTTGGACTAATCCTGTAATGTGGTTTATGCGGCAACGCAGCTCCTGGAACAAGATCTATTTGATGTTGAATATCCCTCAATGGTGGTAACTCCGTTGGCAGCTCCTCAGGAAACACATCGTTAAACTCCTCCAGCACTGGCTTCACTTCTTCAGGAATTTCAACCTCTTCATTACATTCTCATCCAATCAACAAGAAGACTTCAGGCTCCTCTTCAACTTCTTTAACAAACTCTTTCAAAGATAACAAAGTTTTCAATTCTTCAATCTCCTCCAACTTGCTTTCCTTCTGTTGTTGTTTCTTGGGAACTAAGTGATTTTAGTACCTTCAAACATGAAACTATAGCTATTAGCACGACCATCATGTTGCACTGCTCTATCAAATTGCCATGGTTTTCCCAACAACAGATGACACACATCCATGTCTACAACATCACACCAAATTTCATCTTTGTATTTCTTCCCAATTGAAAAATTAACACAAGCCCTTCGTCCAACTTTCACCTCACCACCCTTCCTTAACCATGCTAACTTGTACGGTTTAGGATGCTTCTCAGTTTTCAAGTTCAACTTCTTTACTGCTTCTGTAGAGATAATATTGTCACAGCTTCCAGCATCAATAACAAACTTGCATACCTTCCCCAAAATAGTGCATGTTGACTGAAAAATGTTGCTCCTCAACCAACTAGAATCTTCCTCTTGCTTCGGTGTCGAACAAGATCTCCTCATCATAAGATTACAACCCTCATCTCCGGACAGCTCTTCTTCCTCCTCATCAAGTGGTGAACTGGAATATTCAGTTTCTACTTCCTCATCCTCACACTCAGCAATCATTGCTCGTTTCTTTGGCTTCGGACATTCATTGCTTTTATGACCCACTTCCTGGCAATTATAGCACTTGAAACTGTTATTGACCCTTGCCTTCGTAACCTCCTGTATAATTGGTTTTGTAACAGCTTTGGAAACATTGGAACTCGTACTAGCACCCTTCACGTGATTGTTGGAATTTGTAAACACACCACCACCTCGTCTTCCCTGCTTCTCCCAAGCCAACGCTTTCTGATGTGCCTCCGCCACAGATCTTGGATCAAACATATTAACCATATCCTGGATCTGCATTCGCAACCCTCCAACAAATCTAGCAGTTAGCTGTTCTTCCGTCTCCATAATATCATTTCGAGCAATCAGTTGATAAAATTCATCAGCATAATCATTAACAGTCTTCGTCCCTTGCCTCAGATTCTGCAACCTCTGATACATAAGTGATTGATAATTGTAAGGCAAGAATGTAGCCTTCATTAACTTCTTCATCTTCTCCCATGATTCAATCTTCGACTACCCCATCCGTTCTCGTGTAAGTTTGGTTTGCTGTCACCACGCCATAGCTCTTCCCCTCAACCTAGTAGCAACCAACTTCACCCTTCTATGCTCAGGAACCTCCTTGAAATCAAAGATCTCTTCAACATTAGACAACCAATCAAGAAATTCTTCAGCTACCATTCCACCCTTGAACTCTGGAATTTCCATCTTCATACCCGATTCCCATCGACGATCATCATCTACATCCCGATATGAATTTCGAACTTGGTCTCGATCTCGATAATGAATGCTAGCTCTATCACCCTCTTCATCATAATCAAATGTACGTCTATATCGATCTCGACCATCATCATCCCTTTGATCACGCATGTCTCTTCTACTATGTCTCTCTTCTTCTCGATATGGTTCATTCTCAAACTCACGTGGAGTTCTTCTCTCTTCATGTCTATATTCATGGTGATCTCTTCTCGATGAAATTGAAGTTTCTCTTCCTTCTCTAAAAGATTGTGGCGACACCCTCCTCGCTTCCGTAACCGATGGCGAAACTCTTTTTCCTCCATGGTTCGAGATTGGCGACCTTCTTCTTTGACCTTCATTCATGTCAATCATCAATTTCTCTAACTTCCCAATACCTTCATCAAACTTCTCATTGATGTGTTGTTCCATTTGCTCGGCTTCTTCCCTTCTATACAACGCTTCACATTCTGATGACGGTTAGCTCTTCTCGGCGGCATGATTAAATCAATACAAACACTTCAAAACTTCACAAATCTTCTACAAATCAAACTTCAACTAGCTCGCACAAGTTCAACTAGTTCGGCCCTAACTTCAACCAATGATACCAAACTGACGCACGGCCCAAACTTAACACAAAGTTACGCTCGGCTTTCACTTCAAACTCTCGGCTTAAACAAGTGATGCACGGCTCTACCCAACTTGGCTCAAACTCAAACACCTTTCCAACTTTGATCCAAAATGAAATGGATCGGAAGCTTCTAACTTGTTGCAACTTCAAGATGAACACGATGAACACCAACTTCAAACTCCTTGGATCCAAGACTCGGCTTAGCTATGATTGGCTAAGTCTAGCTCTGATACCAAACTGACTCAGCGGATAATAACAAAACGACATAGATCGATGAAAGTAGCAATCGTTGGTTTGAGAAATACTGAAAGGCCCAAACTCGTTGATCCGAAGATACCAAATTCTACCTATCTCTGACACGTTGATCGCGCACGATACCGTGAAAAGAGATCTATAATTCTTTGAGCGTTGATCAAGCGCACTTGATTCCGCGAATTGGCTTCAACGAACGTTGATTCGAGCGCACTCGAAAGTGGAGATAGGAGATCACACTCAACTACCAATTTTATGAAAGCACAAAGCTAACAAACAAGAATTTTATTCAACAATAACCAAGTTACAAATGACCAACACAACCGCTATTTATAGCGTTTTACAACCCAAACCCTTAAGTCGTTTCCGACCTAACACCCCACGACTTACGACTTAGCCAAGGTCGCTCACGACCTAAGCCTTCAGCGACTCAACTTATTACATCACCACACACACATGACCGACTTAACTCCTTGCCGACTTACGGGTTACAAACACAAGCGACATAACAGTATGACGACTCAACAACAACGACGACTTAAGATAGTACACGACTTAACGAATACACGACATACGACTTAACACCGTTTACAACTCAATACAACACATATACTCAACACGGACGACTTATCAATCAACGACCCAAATACACGCGACTTAACATATCCACGACTTAACAGATACAACGCACAGAATGTCAACGACTTAAAAGAAAATGACACGACTTAACAACAAACGACTTATCATTGCCACGACCTAAAATTCAGCGACTCAAGAGAAAAACTGTTGCATTCCTTCACGCGACTTAACTAGGTTGTAGTTCGTACGCGACTTATCTTAGGTCGCGAACTCCCTTCTTCGGCATACTCGTTAGGTCGTAGATGACCTAAAACACTTTCCTTAGGTCGTTGCCGACTTAAGCCTTGCGCATTCTTAACTCGTGCTGCTACTTTGTTATCTCGTGGTGCTCCTCCTGTATCCTTAGATCGTTCACGATCTAAAGAACCCGAACGACTTAAGCCCTCGTTAGGTCGTAAACGGTCTAATATGCGCTCCTTAGGTCGTGGCTGACCTAATTCCTCTTCCTTAGGTCGTGACCGACCTAAACCCAGCGAATTCTTAGGTCGTGCTGCATCAACTTTTCATAAGCTAGCTACTATGTTGGGCGAGTTTTCACCCAGAAGATCTCGAAACCGAGAAGTCACAGTTTCACCCGGGCTCGCGACCTCCACACAAGGCTCAATACCTGCGTAGAAGTCCATCCGGTATTCTCCATGTATAAGTTCATTCGGCATAAGGTCATTCGGCTATAAGCTCCCATTCGGCCACAAACCAACATTCCACACTCTCCATCCGGCCAGCACGTCATCCGGTCAAGCTCCTACCGAACCAACCTATACCGAACCAAACGTTCCCCACTACTACCGGACGAGACCACTGCCGGTCCAAAGCCCACACCTCGTTATCACCGAACCAACTACTCACAACACAATACCGGACCAGCCCTACCACCGAACCACAACCGTTACAACTCCACGGCCGGACCAAACAAGTACCGAAACTCATCACTGCCGGACCACCTCCACACTCATTACCACCGGTCCACACTTATTGCCGAACCGCGCCTGCCACCGGACCAAACTCCATGCCGAATGACATCCGCCGAACCAGGTGATTACCAGTCCAGATTGCTTCAGCCCGGGCCCACCAGCAGTTATATACTTCCAAGACCCCTGCCCCCTACCTCACTCTATAAATAGAGGGGCAGGGGTACAACAATGGCAGACAAGTTTGAGAGCTCAAGCAAGGAAGGAACTTTCAAACTACTTTCATACACTTGTACACAACGCATTGTACTTGTAACCTGAAAGAAAGAAGATAATAACATATAAAGTGGACGTAGGCACATTCTGGCCGAACCACTATAAATCTGTGTGTCTTTTACATTTCAGCCCCTACTTTTCTCATATTTACATACTCATCTAAAATCATTGAAAATTACATATAATCAACTAAATAATACGACTTGGAGGTGTTTGTCCATTTTTTGTGCAAACATTTTTGGTGCTTTCACTGAGAACTGAACTCAAACTTCATCTTCTCCCACTCAACCTTTTTCCTAACGACATCACTCGTTGCTTAGAAATCATGCCTTCCAAACAGAGAAGGGATGTTAACAAAGGAAAGAACATCGCAACTAGCAGCCTTCCAGATCCAGCAATCACAGATCAGCCCACTTCAACAGCAGTACCAGATGAAAATCAGGAAAATCCAACTGGTCCCGCAACGGAACAACCAATCACTAGGGCAGATCTGGACAGGGTTGTGGCTGAAGTAACTAACCGCTTCACATCCCAACAAGAAACTTTGGTGGACCAACTCATGACACGCTTAAGGGACGCTGAAGAGTCCAACCGCAACACTGAATCATGGGGTGAATCCCAATCCGGAGGATCCCGGAGGCAACAAAGGTCTTCACTCTTCGAACAAGCTATCAACAGGAAAAACAATGATAGGGGCCGCGCCCGGACTCAGCCCGAATTCCGACTCGAGGAAGCCCTTGGAACCGAACCTAGCGGGGGAGGCACCAGGCGAGGGTCGGATGTAGCTGAGCCAGTCATGCCACCTAATCATAGAAACCCCGCTGAACGGAGCCGAGCTAGAACCCAGCCCGAAGTTGACCCCATGGATGTGCTCGAAACAGAACCCCACAGGGGAAGATCAAGGCAGGGGGCAACTGTAGCTGGTCCTAGCGTGCATCCAAGCAGCCAAAGACAACCACTAGATAATGCTAGAGGTGATAGACTGTACCATCCCTACAGGTCATCTGGACGAGATAGATCCCGCAGGGAAGAACCGAGCTCATTTTTGTCCGCTCCAAGTTCTGACGAGCGGATGGCACGATTATTCAGAGAATGTGTCCAACGGGAGCAAAGGGACCGGGGAATAGGCGCTAGGGTCACCAGTCCCTTTACCCGAAATATCGAAACTGCCATCACTCCCCGGGAATGGAAAATGCCAACCATGGAACCTTACAAAGGAACTTCCGACCCCATCGTACACCTGCAGAGATACACCCAGCATATGCTCATGAGTGGAGCAACAGAAGGAGTATTATGTAAATGCTTTCCGCTATTCCTATCAGATCTAGCTACCTCCTGGTTCTGCCATCTACCCCAAGGATCCATCAACTCATGGGAGATGTTAAAAGAAAGGTTTATTAGCCAGTTCCGCATCCATGTGGAACAACCCAGGGATGCTTATTCTCTATCCAATGTCAAACAGAAAACCGGAGAGACGCTACAACAATATCTAACACGGTTCAACGCCGCAGCGGCAGCAGTTCAAGATGCCGATGAAAAACTCACTCTAATGGCCCTCTGTAGTGGCGTGCATCCAGACACCAAGTTTGCCAGAAGATTAACTAAGGAAAAACCAGTTACCTTGCCTGATTTCTTCCATGAAGCTGGAAAGTATATGAGACTTGAAGACGCTGCTACGGAGAGGCAGCCAGGGCAACAAGGCAAGATAATTCAGGACAAGGTTCCCACTGCAGCTAAGGACGCTCGAAGAAATGAATCTAGAGACAATGCTGGGGGCAGAAAGGGTGAGAAGCGCCAATATCGACCAGGGCCAAGATTTGACTCCTACACTCCTTTGAATGAAACAATCGAAAACATCTACCTAGCCACTCAGGGCGAACTCGGATACAAGCGCCCCCCGCACAAGAAAGAATCAGATAACGCACTCAAGTCCGGAAAGTTCTGTCGCTTCCACGAATCCCACGGACATGACACCAATGAATGCCACCATCTTCGGGACTTGATCGAAGAACACATTAGAAGAAGAAGACTGGAACGTTATGTGAAAAGTCAGAACAGGACTCCAACTCCTGCCAATGAGAACTCAAAGCAACCCCTCCCAGAAGTAGGCGGAGGGAGTCGCAACAATCACAACACCAGTGGCTCTAGTCAAGAGAAGATAGTAGTCCTTACCATCTCAGGAGGACCACACATTGCCGACAGAAGTTGGGCAGAGATGGAAAGGTACGGCAAGTCGCTTAGAAATACCGAAGGATACGTTAACTCCGTCACAGAAGAACGCCAACCGAAACGAAAAGAGAGCGACGACATCATATTCAGTAGACGCGATTTGGAAGGAAGACAGTACCCACATATGGATCCTATGGTCATCTCTGCCTGGTTCGGCCCTGCTAAAGTTTTTCGGATTCTAATAGACACGGGAAGCTCCGTAAACATCTTGTTCAAACATGCTTTCGACAAAATGAAGTTATCAATGAAGGATGTGTCTCCCTGCGACAAACCACTGCACGGTTTCACTGGAGATGCAAAAATGCCCCTCGGGCAACTTGACCTCTTCGTCGAAATAGGAAGTCATCCCCGCTCCGTGGTGCGAAAACAAACGTTCGTGCTAATAGAGAACCACTCGGCTTACAACGCCTTCTTGGGGAGACCAGCCTTGTCTGACTTCCAAATTGTCCTAGCCCCCTGGTGCCTGAAGATGAAATTCCCGACAGACAACGGAATAGGAGAAGTAGAAGGAGATCAAGACGCTGCCCGAGACTGCTATGTAACTGAGCTTCGCAACAACCGCAGAAAGAATAAAGGAAAAGATGCAGAGACTACTCTCTGCATGAAAAGCTTGGAGGCATAGCAACTAAAGAAAGCCCCTCCTCTTCGATACACAAGCGATCCCTTCAATGAACTAGACCCCCGGGATAAAGAGGAGGAGGCTACCGCCGAGCCTGCAGAGGCTATGGAATTCGTATCTGTAGATAAGCATGATTCAAGTAGACTATTAAAAATCGGATCTCAGCTGAAAACGGAATTGAAGGATCGACTCATTGACTTTCTCCGCCACAACTTAGATGTATTTGCGTGGACCCATGCCGATATGACAGGAATCTCCCCAGACGTAGCATGCCACATGTTGAACATCGATCCCACCAAGGTACCAGTAAAGCAGAAAAAGAGGAGCATGGGGGCAGAGCGATCAGCAGCCCTTGATGAGGAAGTAAAAAATCTACTTGCTAATGACTTCATACGGGAAGCCATCTACCCAGAATGGATCGCTAACCCAGTGCTAGTAAAAAAGGCCAATGGAAAGTGGCGAACATGTATTGACTTCTCCAATCTGAATGACGCTTGCCCGAAAGACTGCTTCCCACTTCCCCGAATTGACCAACTCGTGGACAGCACAGCTGGGCACGAACTCCTATCTTTTATGGATGCATACTCCGGATATAACCAGATCCCCATGCACGCTCCCGATCAGGACCACACTAGCTTCATCACCGACCGCGGATTATATTGTTACAAAGTCATGCCTTTTGGACTCAAAAATGCTGGAGCTACCTATCAACGCCTCGTCAACAAAATGTTCGCAGAACTGATAGGACGTACTATGGAAGTATATGTGGATGACATGTTGGTGAAGTCCAGGAAAGCCAACGACCATGTAAGCCATCTGGACGATATGTTTCGGGTACTTCGCCGATATGGAATGAAGCTGAATCCTCTAAAGTGCTCCTTCGGAGTATCATCGGGAAAATTCTTAGGATTCATCGTCCACGCCAGAGGAATCGAAGCAAACCCTGAACAAATCCGAGCTTTAAAAGAAATAAGGATACCTTCCACTCGAAAAGAAATGCAGAGCCTAAACGGAAAGGTGGCCGCCCTAAGCAGATTCATTTCCAAGGCAACTGACAAGTGTGTCCCTTTCTTCGAAGCACTCAAGAAAGACAAAGGGAGGTTCGAGTGGACCGACGAATGCTTAAAAGCCTTCCTCAACCTAATCGAACACCTTCAGAGACCACCAGTACTCTCAACTCCAAATGAAGGTGAAGTGTTATACCTATACCTCGCTGTATCATCTCATGCTCTAAGCGCCGCCTTGGTAAGAGAAGAAGACCGCACACAACGTCCGGTTTACTTTGTAAGCAAGAGATTTACGGGGGCAGAAGCCAGATATCCTAAACTTGAGAAGTTAGCATATTGTTTATTGATCGCGTCACGGAAACTGCGACACTACTTCCAGTCTCACTCCATCAGGGTTCTAACCGATCAACCACTAAGACAAGTGCTCCATCGTCCTGACACTTCTGGGCGACTCCTCAAATGGTGCATCGAACTAAGTCAGTATGATATCACCTACCATCCCCGCACCGCTATCAAAGGACAAGCCATGGCTGATTTCATTGCCGAATTCACTACCAACGAAGGCAAGGAACAATCCGAAGTAGCAAAAAACATCAAGTGGAACCTCTTTGCAGACGGAGCATCGAACGAACAAGGCTCGGGGGCAGGTATTGTGATCGTCACCCCCAGGGGAAGAAAGTTGTACTATGCATTAAGATTGGAGTTCACGGCCACTAACAACGATGCTGAATATGAAGCAGTAATAGCGGGATTGGAACTGGCCCTAGAAATTGGGATCAATTCCTTATGTATTCATAGTGATTCTCAGCTTATCGTAAACCAGGTACTAGGAGAATTCCAGACTCGAGGAGAACGGCTCACAGCATACCTAAAGAAAACCAGACTGCTGCTCGATCGATTGGACCATTATCTAATCAAACACATTCCTCGAGAAGAAAACCAAGAGGCAGATGAACTTGCAAAGCAAGCTAGTATGAAGGACAGCACCATTCCCGGAGCACTAGTAATCTCAAGGCAGCTAGCCCCAAGTTTCGAACAAGTAAATCTGATAACTGCAATCGAAGAAGGAACCTGGATGACTCCTATCCGGAAATATTTGCAAGATGGCATACTACCCGACAGGCGTGACGAAGCCAAGAAGATCTTGAGAAAAGTTCCCCACTACACAATACAAGAAGGCATCCTCTACCGGCGTGGCTTCTCTAGCCCCTTATTAAGATGCGTCGCCGGAAGGGAAGCCAAGGAGATATTAACAAACATCCATCAGGGAGGATGCGGAGATCACACTGGAGGACAGACTTTGGCAAGAAAGATACTCCGATATGGATATTACTGGCCCACACTAAACAAAGATACCCTAGACTTCGTTAAGAAATGCGACAGATGTCAGAAGTTCGCCAAGATCCCTCGACTGCCCACAAACGAAATTACTCAAATGACCAGCCCTTGGCCCTTTGCTGTATGGGGAATTGACTTAATTGGCGAACTGCCAACGGGCCGAGGCGGAGCCAAATATGCTATAGTGGCAGTCGATTATTTCACCAAATGGGTGGAAGCGGAACCTTTAAATAAAATATCTTCAGCAAAAATTATTAACTTCTTGATCAAAAACATTCTGTGCAGGTATGGAGTCCCCCTCAAGATCGTATCAGACAACGGACTCCAATTTGACAGCGAAGAATTTGCCGACTGGTGCCAAGAGCATGGAATTCATAAAAGCTTCTCATCAGTAGCTTACCCTCAGGCAAACGGACAAGTTGAAGCTGTCAACAAAATTCTCAAAACCCTAATCAAGAAGAAACTTGAAAAGTCAAAAGGCGCTTGGGTGGACGAACTTCCTACGGCACTATGGGCATACCGCACATCTTTCAGAACATCAACGGGACATACTCCTTTCTCTTTGGCATATGGATCGGAGGCAATGCTCCCAGTTGAGACTATTGTGCCTTCCCACCGTAGGATCCACTACAACCCAGAAGAAAACGAAGAACTCCTCCTCATGTCTTTGGAACTGATTGAGGAAAGGAGAAACGATGCAGCACTCAAAGCAGCAGCTCACAAACAAAAAGTGGCAGCACTATACAATTCCAAAGTCAAGCATCGCAGCTTACAAGAAGGAGATCTTGTCCTCAGGCGAATCTTTCCGCGCCCCGGGGCACTGGACCCCATCTGGGACGGACCATATGTAATTCACAAAGATCTCCACAACGGAGCTTACATTTTGTCAACAGTGGACGGAGAGGTGTTCCAGAGGGCATGGAACATCCGACACCTCCGTCGATACTTTTCTTAACTTGTACTGCCCATATGAAGTGAATTAACAAAGAGAACCAGTGGACGTAGGCATTTTCGTGCCGAACCACTTTAAAAAATCTTGTCTCTTTTTAACTTGTTCCTTTATGTCTTGGCTACTTGTTAAGTTTTATCCCTTTCTGTTGAACAAAATCCTATGGCATCTCCACTCAAGACGCACCGCGGCCTCATCTAGACTAGGCCTAACAGGTACGCCACGATTCTATGCACTCGCCAATGAGACTCTTTTGCTCCAGCATCCCTCTGCTGCGGGTTAACTCATTGCGCGCCTGCCCTCAAAGCCAACTGTAATGAGCCGATTATAAGTCATCATAAAGGCCGACTATAGCCGATGGCAGCTCGTTACGGCGTTCGGCTCGTCGGTAACCGTGAACCTACTTTAAGCCCCAACATAAGGTGTGGCCAGCCAGGGGTAGTTCACGGCCAACGGCACCCACGCTAGCCGGCCACGGTAAATCGAATAATACCCACGATTACGGACCATAACGGTTCGGGTAGTTACCGTGCGCGATCTCGGCTCCGATGTGTCTTAAGTGCGGCTGTGGTAAAAAAGAAAACTCCCCGCGGAGGCGTAAGATGGGTGACAAATGTCTCCAAGACCCACAGCTAGGGAAAGTGACTACAAAACCCGTTTGCCACGAACTTAAGCACATCGACGGCCTTCCGTGACTGGAAGTTTTACTTTTACTATATTTCCATTTCATTTAAATATTTTTCTCCTATCCTGTATAACAAACTCTAAAGTACAGGAAACCAAATAGGAAACATTCACTCATGAGGCTCTAAGCCTGCGTGCTGGGTAGCAGGGCGCTCTGCTATACCCGTGAACAGTTACACAAGACACTCAAAGCTACCGCCTGCGAATAAAACATAAAGGGCGGTACTCTCTTCTCTTGTACATAAATGCGTAACTATAACTTATTCATACACTGACATTGCAAAACGTGAAATTATATTTCAAGCAAAAACTTAACATCAAACACAAGTGGAATCACAGGCATATACATAATTATACTTCTCACACAGCACATAAAGATAGCAACAACATTTAAACATGACAAAATCAGCTTATATTATAAGATCACACGAAGTTATTCTTTGCAAATAATTTTATTACAGTTGCATATCAAAGACTAACATGAACAGTGATAAAAAAGAAACAAAAAGATGGCAGATGCATCCACACTCCATCACCAACTCCCCCAGCCTACTTAGCCGCAGGATCGGAGCCCCCAGCATGTGGATCTGAAGTCCCACCTGTCCAGATCGGAAGAGGAATTCATTAAACGAACGATCAAGTTATGAAAACACGGAAAGAAAAGAAAGGGAAAAGAATAACTCACCAGCATCCGCCGCTTGATCCTCATCATCCAACTGCACGCCCGCTTCCTCCGCAGCAAGCAGCCGCATCCCCTCCTTCACCGCCGCTTGCTCCTCCTTTGAGAACTGAGCAGTAACCGCACTCAAGTTGAAAGCCTCTCCGCCTTCCTTACCCGCGTTCACCCTGGCCTCCTCTAAAGCCTGGAGATACACCTTGGCCATGACCCGAGGGTAATCGTCCATCCAAGACAAGCCGCCCTCTTTCCAAGTATGGAAGTACATATCCTGAAGCATCTCATCCATCATCCCCTCATTTTCCTCAAACTCCCTCACCCGAGCCTCGGAAGCTTGCAACTTAGCGACGGCGACGTCCCTCTCTGATTGGTATCTCAAGCAGTCAGCCTGGAGTGACCTCCTCATTTCCTCCTCCTTCAACCTAAGGGACCTCCTCATCTCCTCCATCTCCTCCTTCAACTCAGCCTGAGCCATCTCCGCAGCCTCGAGTCTCCTCGACAACTCCTCTACCCGCTCGAGATCCGCATTTCGAACCTCATCCACCGTTGTAATGGCCATGTTAATCCGCTCCCTGCAGGTAACCTCCATCTTCCGTAACTCCGCCCTACTGGCCTTCTCCATGGTCTCTTTCAGACGCTGGGAGGCTTCCTCATGCTGGGAGATCTGGATGGCTTGGTCGGCAAGCTGCTTGGCCTGATCGGCAACCTTTAGCCTTAACCGAATATTAGCACTCCCAATCTCCTCCCCGGCCTTGACCAATCGAGCATGATGCTCCATTAACTTCTTAGTCTCTTCGGCCACCCGGTCAATATTAGCCTTGGCCTCGTCCCCCATAGTAACTACCCGAGTAGTAAGCAGATCAAGATCTAGGGACTTGGCCTCATCCAGCACACGTACCATGGGGTTGCGGGGAAGTAGGTGCTCGCCCGTGGTCTCATCAAATGAAATGTCCCGAAAACTTGGGTCTAAATCAGGATGACCGGCAAAAGGGTCACGAGGCACGGGGCGAGGCACATCGGGACGCCTTATATGAATGACAGTAGATCTCTTGGAAGGAGGAGGAGGGGGCAGGGCTCCGTGCTCTCCTCCGTAGTATCACGAGGAGGCTGAGTAGGGGGAGACAGAGTAGGAAGCTGCGAAGCAGAAGAAGACTCAAATAAGGAACGACTCCGCTTCCTTTTCTGAATGCCCTCTTCGATGACCCCAAGAAGAGGGCGGTACTTGACTACGTCCCCAGTGCGATCAGTAGAAGGTTTCGCGGAAGCTCTCCTCGACTTAAATTGTTCAAGGCGGTGTCGAACATCCGACGTTTTACCCGCCTGGCCTGCCCCTGGAATAAAGAACAAGTGTTACGAACATACAATAATCCGCAATTCAAAAAATGTGCTAAGTTAAAAAGAAAGAAAAGTGAGGAGACACATCTGTTATACAAACCCGGCGGAGGAGTGGGATACTGCAATAAGTCCTGGATCTCATTCCAGGACGGAAGTGAACCGTAAAAAATTTCTAAGTCCCTATCGAAAATGGAATCGGCAGAAGACAAAAGTTCACCTTGCATCGCCGGGGTCACCCTAGCTGAGGAACCCTTAGAGGATGGGTCAGTGCTAACCACAGCTTTGCCGGTTTCCTCTGCCCTCTCCGTTTCCTTCTCTGTTTCCGACTCCCCCTCTGACTCCCCGAAGGCCCGACGGAGAGCCTCATCCAGTTCGAGGTCCTGCTCAGAGGTTAGAGCAGCAACACCGCTACCACCCTGACCATCGCCATCTCCTCCACCCTCCGACCCTTCTCCAACTTCACCTCCTTCCTCCTCTTCTACACCTTCCTCCTCCGGGACATCCGGGCAAGTACTTGGAGAAGGGCCATCGGACTCCTTGAGCTTCTTGCCTCCTACGACTGGACGTTGTGCAAAGGGCTTCCTCTTGCCACCCTTCGCTGTCACCCCACCTTTAGGCTGGGCAGCCTTCTCTTCTGCCGTGTCCCTCTGTTTGACTACGGACTGATGTGGGAGGATCAAATTATACGACAAGAGCCTGGCATTCCTAATCAGATAAGCAGCCGATCTGTCTCTCCCGGAAATAGCTTCAATTTCTGCTGCCATCCGAACCAAGCGATCATCTTCCACAACCGCAAAACCACCTGTCGCTAGCAAGAAATAAAAGCGCATAAGAGAGTGAATTACAGCCAAGACAGGAATTATGAGTAGAGTTTTTACTTACATCCGGAGGTAAATCGGCGAATAGAGACGGAGTCATCCCTGACAAAGAACCACTCCTTCTTGAACATGCTATACTTCGAGTATAAATCCAAAACAGGCTTGAAGGAAACGGCTGACTCCAAGCTAATATATGGGGACCCCTTCCTGTACCCCCTCAGATTGTACAGATATCGTATTTCCCGGTGGGAGGGGGCGCGCCCATATCTCTTCTGGAAGATAGCATATAAGCATACCAGAATGGCATAAGAGTTGGGCTGAAGCTGGAATGGAGCCACCTTCAGATAAGTGACGAAGCTTAGTATCCAGGCGTTGATTGGAGGAATAGCCCCGCACATGCAATGGTACCGGCTATAAGCGAAGTACCCTTCAGGGGGATCATATGGCATGACCCCTTCCCCCGGTAACAACATAAGAGCCCTGTCTATCCCAAAGGAACGGGATATAACGTCAAGTTGCTCCTCCTTTAAGGAGCTTGGGAAGCAGTCAGGGGGAGAGTTCAAAAGTTCCTGTGGACCACATCCGTCCACTAGAGACTTCGGAATGGGTCGATGTTGCTCGGATCCTGATTGGACTGGGGGCAAGGAAGAAGAGGGCTCTCTTGTGCCTCTAGACTTCTTTCTGTCTGATCGTGTTTCCGCTTTGCGAGACATTTTCTGCAGCACAAGAAAAACACGGTGTTAGAGCAAGAAATATAGAAAGATAAACAAGCAAGTATCTAAAGAAAGCATATAAAAGCATAAGATTCCGCTCAAGGTTCAAGTATGAAGTCTCATTCGGCGGTGCAAGACGAGTTCATTCGGCACCAAACTCCAATGCTCATTCGGCATACATGTCATTCGGCATACATGTCATTCGGCATACATGTCATTCGGCATACCTCATTCGGCTATTCAATACACTCCGTACACATTCGGCAAACAGGGACATTCGGTGGCAAAGGTTCATTCGGCAGAAAGTATACATACCTGGTTCGGTATAAGCTGGTTCGGCGAAGACTTTGGTTCGGCAGCACAATATGGTTCGGCTCTACTCGTTCGGTAATGAAAAACGAGGGGGGTACGGCCTCTATATATAGGCGAGCTCAGGACCGGACCAAGGCATTCGACATACCGGACCGAATGAAAACCGAATGGAACTATCCATACCGGACCAGCCTCCAACCGAATGAAACCTGAGCCAACTCGAAACCGAATGAAGCTGCCTCTACCAGCAGAAACCAGAAACAGGGGGCACGCAGGCGCCTCACTCAGATAAGTACCGAACTCCAGAACTAACTAATAAAATGAGATTATGATAACGATGAATAAGTCGTCAAACTCTCACCGACATGGATTAAATCGTTTACACGTGTACGCGACCACGAATGGTCCATAGGCACGCTCTGAATGGTTATTAACCCTACCGTCGTGGGAATTTACACTTTGACACGCCTTTTTAAACTCATAGGTTAAACGGATATTTGGTTCTGATAATTGTGAAATGGCTAAGCTACTTACACATGTACGGGGTCGCGAACGACCCCTAGGCATGCTCTGAGCTGGCGATAAACCACCTTGGCAAACGACCCAGGGACCCACTCTAACGTGAACCTGGCATCGACAATGCTAAGCCCCCTCGGGGCACTCTAACTCGCCTCGAACGGCGCAATTCACTTCATCCCAAACATTTCGACCACGAGCGGTCGTCGTTTGAAATCATACTAAAAGTGTAAATCCCTTTGCAGGACATCAACAGAATAACTCATCCAACCTGTGGCGTTACAAAGCAAGACTTCCTACCATAAAGAAACAAAGCGCGACACATGCAAGCACGTGCCCCACTTTGGGGGGCAAATGTTGGGCGAGTTTTCACCCAGAAGATCTCGAAACCGAGAAGTCACAGTTTCACCCGGGCTCGCGACCTCCACACAAGGCTCAATACCTGCGTAGAAGTCCATCCGGTATTCTCCATGTATAAGTTCATTCGGCATAAGGTCATTCGGCTATAAGCTCCCATTCGGCCACAAACCAACATTCCACACTCTCCATCCGGCCAGCACGTCATCCGGTCAAGCTCCTACCGAACCAACCTATACCGAACCAAACGTTCCCCACTACTACCGGACGAGACCACTGCCGGTCCAAAGCCCACACCTCGTTATCACCGAACCAACTACTCACAACACAATACCGGACCAGCCCTACCACCGAACCACAACCGTTACAACTCCACGGCCGGACCAAACAAGTACCGAAACTCATCACTGCCGGACCACCTCCACACTCATTACCACCGGTCCACACTTATTGCCGAACCGCGCCTGCCACCGGACCAAACTCCATGCCGAATGACATCCGCCGAACCAGGTGATTACCAGTCCAGATTGCTTCAGCCCGGGCCCACCAGCAGTTATATACTTCCAAGACCCCTGCCCCCTACCTCACTCTATAAATAGAGGGGCAGGGGTACAACAATGGCAGACAAGTTTGAGAGCTCAAGCAAGGAAGGAACTTTCAAACTACTTTCATACACTTGTACACAACGCATTGTACTTGTAACCTGAAAGAAAGAAGATAATAACATATAAAGTGGACGTAGGCACATTCTGGCCGAACCACTATAAATCTGTGTGTCTTTTACATTTCAGCCCCTACTTTTCTCATATTTACATACTCATCTAAAATCATTGAAAATTACATATAATCAACTAAATAATACGACTTGGAGGTGTTTGTCCATTTTTTGTGCAAACATACTATATTCAAATAAATGGCTTGAGGATCCAAATTCCACCGGACTCCTCCACACACATAAAACTAATAGTTTAAAATATATACCCTACGGTCCACATAATTACCCGTATCATCTTCGAGATGTGAGGCTACGCTTATTTTAACAAAGCCGCACTTTGCTTTTCGCAAAGCCACGCTTTATTTTTCCACAAAGAACGTTCCACTTAGAATGCCACATTGGTATTTCTTCGATCACTATTGACATCCATAAACATACAACCTATGAGATCGTATGTCTCAAAGAAGGAAGTTAAGCTAAGAGAAGTTGCCTTCTCCACCACTAAGCAGATGTACGTTTGTAAAATTCAACTTTATGATTGTAGAAATGCAATGTCAAACATTTGTCCATAAAAGTTCGCTCTGGGACTGAACGAAACCGAAGGCATTCCTCCTACTACAATTTGTAGCGAGTAGTCCTTGCAATCCGAAGATATCAAAACATGGTAGGACCACTGCTATAATAAATGCCTCTATGTTGGGAGCGACCCATGGAATGTCAACAAGCAGTCCTTCCTCCATGAAGATCTCTAGTCTTCAACAATCATCATCTTCAACATGTCTTCACTTTTGAACATATACATTGGTTCGAAATGGTTTTCAGATAAGAGTTACCCAAATCCGATCCCGGTTCCTTCAAACCAATCATTAATTAAATTAAGTCTGTATATGATTATCAATCATCAATCACTTTAATTCATCTTTTTATTCATTCGTAGGTATCTCTTAGAGATATATTCATTGAATAATTTCTTTATCATTGTCAAAGTATATGGAATCATTAAGCCTCATTTATCAAATCATTTGGTAAATTTAAACCATTTTAATCTTGGAATAATCCAAATCAATTCAACTTTTACTTAGGAAAATATTTTCAAATCATTTATTAATTCTTAATCAAAGATTTCTTATTTCCAAAACATAACTTTTAAATAGGTCAAAAACGATGTTATTTAAGACATAATTTACTACAAACCCTAAACAATTAATTCAAATATAGAAATTAAAATATTTCTGAATCTTTTATTTAAATCACTCCAAAGATTTCTTAATTCAAAACTCAAAAACTTTGATTGAGTTAAAACCATGCTATCTTGGATGTTAACCCAAAATCAGTAGATATTAAGTGCGCAGAATCTATAGAAATCATTTAATATACTCAATATCAATTCCTGTATTCAACCAATTAATATGGGCAGAATAACGGTGAAATCGCCTTTTAAATTCTATAGATAGCATGAGTTCCCTCTTCGGGCTTTAACATCGAGTACAAGAAGATTATCTCCATAAAATCCAAGTTATTTATATTAGAAAATTATATTATTATACATTGATCCAAGCAAATAAAATATACTATTCCCTCTGTCGGGCTAGTCCGGATAGTCAGGGAGAGTAGGAAACTGGTTTTCCAAACTCAAGCCTAGGCACTGTCTCTTTGACACCCTTAAGGCGGTCAAGTTATTTGATCGACTCTAAATCATTAATCATTTAACCATTCCATAAATTTCTCAAATTACTTTTAAAATACTTTATCAGTCATTTGAAAATATTTATAAAAGATTTAGAAAAGAATGGTTACGTTTAAAACTGTATTTCGAAAGTTATAAAAAAGTGCTGCGGAAAAGTGTTACAGAAAGTGCTTTTTAAGCTATATTGATCAAAAAGACCTTCTATCACTTGGAAATTTGTTTCTATAACTCAAATAAATTTTAAAATATTTTAAATGATTTATAAGATTTATTCCATATTTTTAAACAATTTTAAAAAAAAATGTATCTAAAACATTTGCGATTTGGCCACCAAACTATAAAAGCACGATTTTCTTGAAAACTTTATTTGCTCATATTTCAAAATCTATTAAATTAAATCTCGATCATTTTTTTTTTGAAATCTATAGTCATTAGAGTTAAGAAAATTCTTATTGCAAAGAAATCCAACTCTGATTCCATCCTATAGAAGGATTTTACTTTTATGGCGTGAAATCTCGAATTACCGTTACGCAACGCGTCTATTTTTGACTTCCAACTCAATATTTTTCAAAACTTCTCCAAATTTAACTTTATGTTTATAAAAATATTTATAAACCATTTTCAAACATTTAAACCAATATATTCCATATTAAATCTCTATTTCACTTTTAAATATTATTTTTTAATATTTTAACTTACATAATATTATACTATTGTAATATTATATTTGATTTCATAGATGATTATAAAATCATATTAAATTTCATTTTCACTTTTCGAAACATTCTCTAATATAGAAAGTTATTTATTATCTATCTTTCAACTATTCAATTTATATGTCCATATAAATTAAATATCATTCCTTTAACATTATAAAAATGTTATCTTTCCTTTTCTAAATGAAACCTTTTCATTTTTAAATCATTCCAAAGCATTCCTCTTTTATGATTTCAAAACATTTTGAAGCTTAAATTTCCACATATACCACCATTAATTCCTTCATGAATTAATTATAGTTAACACATTAACTATCATCATAAACTTCATATTATTAATTCATTATTCTTTGTCATTCATCCAAGTGAACATCCAATGTTAACAATCAAGTATACGTCCATATAAACATCCAAATAAACATCCAATTCATGTATAATCATGTCAATAACTTTTATATACTTGTAAATAAAATCTTCACTTGCTTCTAACTTGCAAATCTTTTTTAATCGTAACCTAGAAAGGTAAGGGTTTCTCGAGATCTCACCTTAAATCAAACCAACTTCCTACCAACATTCATAGCATCACAACACTTCTCTAATACATTTCTACCATGCCCCAAACACTTCATTTCCCTTGCTCAAGTGCTCGACCAATCTTCCCTTGCTCCAAGACTCATAGCTTGCTCCTCCACCATATTCAAGTGCTCACGGCCTCACCCACGACCTTGGCTCTCGGCCGAAGACTCCTATATTCTTGCTTGCTCATGGCCTTGGCTTGTATAGGGTGGTCGTGGAGTGTTAGGGTGGAAAGGAGATGGTTTGGTTTGGTTTGGAGGAGTACTGATCTTGTATGTGTGTGTGTATATTTTTATATTGTTCTTCATAATTTCTTTTCATAATGTTTTTTTAAGATAGGAAGGCTATTAAAATAGCTTGAGAAAGGAGAAGAAAAAGTAGAAAATTTGTGAAGAAATGAGAGAAAGAGGGGTAGGAATCTACAGGCGCAAAATGAATTAAATAATATAACTTGTCATAATTATGTCTAGTCACATCACAAATCTTTTATAATATATACATACATATATATATAATTATGTTTAGTCACATCACTTTGTTATATATATAATTATTATGTCTAGTCACATCACTTTATATATATATATATAATTATTAGATCTAGTCACATCGCTTTCATATATATATATATATATATATATATATAGTTTTATTATGTCTGGTCATCACTTTCTTTTGTATATATATATATAATTATTATGTCTAGTTATCACTTTCTTTTATATATATATATATATATATATATATATATATAATTATTATGAGATAATTTATTTCTAAGTGTATTGTTATTTAGTTTATCAACTCTTATATATGTATATATAGTGCACAAAGACTAACAATGTTCTCGACAACCTTTTAGTGTCGAAAGCTTGAAATTTCGGAAAACGTTCTTCGGTCACATTTTCTGTTTTTCTACGAACTACTTAATTTGGTAAACAAATTTCACCATCATTGTTAATTAATTAAAATGATTTTATTTTCATTTTAAAACTTATATACTGAATATTTAAAATTAAATAAATATTCATTAAACAAAGAGCTGAAATTCCAGGTCATTACAAGGGCAGTGGAGCTATAATAGGAGGGTGCATGGCAAGAGTAATGGAGGTAGAAACAATCAAATGTGCTCCGTTTACTTGTAAGGCTCTAATGAAGAAATGTCCTCCCTAGACCTTTTTATTGGATTATTTTTTCCTTTTTGGTCTCAGACTTCCCTAGAAATGCTGAAGCAAGCTTAGACATCGTACCATTAATGCAGTTGATTAAATTTGAAATCACATACCAAAAAATCACTAATAATAAATGATATACATATAACCAAATATATACCTATGGAGTAGAGGTATCAAAAACACGAAGGAAAGTAGAACGAGAAAAGGGATGATATATGCATAGAAAGTTATGCTTTTGCAGTAAAGGTTCAATAAAGATAATTATACGCCTGCAAATATCGTTATCAAGCCTAAGTGCATTCTTCCTGCACACAAAAATAGTTCTCACTTAGTGCTAGTATACCCAGGGCGATCAACTAATAAAAAAATGCAAGTCAGTGTAGGAAAGAGGATTAAACAAGAGAAGTAAGAGGGAATGAAGGTAGCTTGAACACAGTAAAATTTGTCGTAGGAGCGTAGTAAAGTTTTTCGCAACCCGAGGTAAGTCTTTTATGAATGGAATATTGAAAAGGTTAATCTCAGTAGTTAGGCATGGTCAAGTGTTCAACATGTAAGATATGGGTGCTGGTTAAGGGAAAATAGTAAATGGGAGCAAGTTGGATGAGGGACACTCCAACTATTGCTAACCACTTTGATAAGGAGATGAAGTGGAAAATAAAGACTACTTTTAATATGTTCTAAGGTCAAAGAAACAAACCCCTCTACGAGATGATGAATGTGCTCAAAAGGGGCGGAAGCCTACATTTATAGCCAATTATTCCAAAGCGATTCAAGATATTTGCAGCTTGACACTCTTTACAAAAGGTTGAGACCAACTCAGTGCAAGAGGATGAACTCTAAACAAAAGTGCTAGAAAGGCCGTCAAAAGCCATAAGCAACAAAAAGAATGAACAAATAAAGTGGATAGATGATTTTGAAATTCACAATGAAAAGATATATTCAAAATATTATCCAAAAAAAGTAGAAGACCCAAAGCCAATTCTTCAAGTAAATCAATTCAATTCAGTGATGTGTCGACAATACAATCATTCTATGTACAAATTGGTCAAATGAATTCATATAGGTATCAAATATTCCACTCTTGTAAAACATGTTTTACCCCGATGACTGCGACCGCATTTAAAAAATGGCGACTGTACTAGGGTTTCTTGCCCTAAAGTCACAATTCTTTCCAGACTTCAACCTGCTTCCTCCAGATCGTCGAGTTTTAACTTGCCTTTACTTCTGCAGGCTACCACCTCTAAATTGCGATTCTTTCTCCAGTCTAGTCTGTGACTGGACGCCTTCAATTTTTGGAGTAAGTTTCTCTAGCCTCCATGATGGACGCTTGTGGATGAATTTCCCCCTCTTTCCCATAGTTGTCAGCCTCGGGCTGGCGTTGGCTCCTGCTTGCAGGCTGTTGTAGGATCCCAGAAGGTTGATTTGCAAAGTAATCCTGGTGTTGTACCCATCTTCGTAGATGGTGCTGAATTGGTTGTTGATGGATGTCTTGAGGAGGATGGTCTAGTTTTGGGTGATGGCTCGGGGCTCTCTTAGGTAAGTCCCGCCTCTTCTTCTTTTGATGAATTCAGTGCCTATTCCAATTCTGTTAGTGCGAGTCATAAGCCATCTTGCTCTTGCTCATCTTTGTTGAAGAATAAGCCTAACAATGCAGACTCTTTTATGCCTAAGCAATACGATGTCGATTTTGTCGACACACCTGTCCACCCCCCCCCCCCCCCCCTCTAAAGGAAATTATTGATACTAGGATTGCATTTTGAAAAGACTATTTCGTTGGCTTCTTTTAGGACGAAGCTCCCTATTACTCAGTTGTCAAAAAAAGTACATAGTTTGTGGCATTTGCATGGTTCGGTTAACGTCGGATGTGAACTCCTTGTATTTTTTTAAATTCTCCTCCCCTCGTGAGAAGCTCAAGTTTTAAAATCAGACCCTACCATTATTGAGAGAAAAGTTTTTATCATTAACCAACCGTCCCTTTCTACCTATCTTGTGCATGAACAAGTTTTATCTATTCCCGTTTGGGAGCATTTCTCAAATATTCCTTTCATTTTTCAATTGGTAGAGGGGGTAAACTGGATTGCCAACCATGCTGGACAACTGATTTGTTTTGACATTTCCACCAAGCATAGTCGGTTTCTTCATTATGCTAAGACTCTTATTGAGATTCCCCCCGATAGGTAGCTTTCATTCTAAATCCCTATCTCTTTGGCCAAGAGGAGGGTCATTCACATCGATGTCTCTTACCAATGTGGACGTAGGCAATCTAGCTGAACCACGTTAAATCTCCGTGTTCTCCTTTCTTCTGCATTTTTTTTGTTTGGTGATTATTTTTCATTGAATTTGTGGTTGGTAATTAATCAATAAGCTAGATCCTTCTTTTGATTGTTTCCGCGTATTAGCATTCCGCCGCGTTTTTGGAGTTTGTGCGAATCAGTTGAATTTCCGCACAACAATCTTCTCATCCCGCAATCCTAGAGGCAGGCCTGATATTTTATTTGGTATTGTCGTTGCACCAATATTTAGCTCCTAATGTTATTTCTTGGATGTCATGCTTCGCTGAGTTTGTTTTTTATATTTGTAGTACATTATCTGTTTTTTATTATTCTGCCAGGCATGTTGGCTTTTTTTATTTTTCTCATTTTGATATCGAACCAGGTATATTGGCTCTGTGATTGCATGTTGCGTGGCCCTTTGAGTCATGGACTTTTGTATCTTTACACATACATACGCATATAGTATGGATGTTCGATCCTTGGACCATACATTCTTTATATATAAAAAATTCATATAGGTATTTAATTAAGCAACTCAAGGACATGCACGATCATGCGTGCGTGCGCGCGCGCACATATATATAATCACTCCAATTAAGTAAACAATCATGGAAATACATACCACAATGATACTGTAAAAGTAAAGACTTAGACAAAATAAACGAGAAAAAGATTTAAGTAAACACGATCGAACAAAGGGAAATATGGGATTCACTTACAAGTAATGGTGATTTATAGCAAGAAAACAAAGATGAAAACTAAGGAAGATGTTATAGTGTAAACCACGGATTAGGTAAAGGAGTAAAGAAAGGAGTTAGAAATATATAAGTTTCCAAAGAAGATTTTAACCGTGAAATTCATATTGCATAAAACTCCACTACAACAAAAACACTTTTTTACAACTGCCAAAAAACAGTTGTAATAGATCAATTACAACGGACAGTCGTTAGTCGTTATATCCGGAGTTGTAATAGGTCCATAATTTTGTACAACAGTTTTCGACAGTTATGAGAAAGTCTTCTACAACTGCATTTGGCAGTTGTAAAAGGATTTTTGCAACCGTGGTAGACAGTTGTAAAAGACTTCTTTATAACTGCAATTGGCAATTGTAGTAAAAGAAATACAAAATATAAAAATTAATTTCTAAACACATTTTGCAACTACAGCAAGAAAACGATAAACAACATGAAAATATTGATATAAATTCGAAGGCATCACAATCCATTCATAAAGAAGACATCACAACTTTATATTCAAAATGCAAATTAAAAGTCATACACCATCACAGTAATATATATCCATGCTTTATTGTTAAATATGATTTCACGTTTGGTAGTTGAATCATATTTAACTGGAATACAATCTTATCACATCATGTTATACCTCTATTGCTTCAGCTAACTGGACGTGCTAGCACGTTCTCATGAAATTGTCCCCTGTCAGCATCATGTGTTCATACCACTTCGACGTAACGCTGCTGCAGACTAAACAACAAACTGATGATGCTCCTGTCTAGACCCATAACAATAGTGCCTTGTTCTTGATGCCCTGAAACCATCCTGCACTGGTCCTCGCTCTGCAGCAATATCCACACCCTGACAAGTTTGAAGCTGATGCTCAGCCTGTTTATGAAGTAAATAATTTAGTTAGAATGACTTGCAAGTTACTAATAAAGCTCTTGGTATTCTTAGATCATTATAAAAACTTTTGCTAGAAGAAGTTAGCTGAACTTATTTTTGCTACAATAAGTTTTACTAGAGTTACTTTGGTAACCAATTCTTGGAACTGAAAGTGAAGAAACAACGACTGATAAGCAACAAATTTACCTAAAAGCTATTCAATGCCTTGGTTTGATATTCAATTCACTTTGTATTTTATCCCTAAACAACAAAAATCTTCATGAAATATTAATTCCACTTATACATGATACCAAATTTTGAGAATAAAATACAAACATGTTATTTAGCACATGCCAGTATTGATATATTGTACAAAGCACTAAGGAGAAGCATCACAATGCTTTAATATCAAATGGCGGCATAGTCTGCTATGTTAGCGACCCGTAAAATAAATATTTGAAGACACATGTTAATATATGAAACATGCAGAAGGAATATAATTCTCACCCATGGATCTAGTGGCCATTTCTTCAAATTGTCTTCGTTGATCAAAATTTGTACCAGTTAACAACGCAAGTTATGGAAAAAAAAATCATTGTGAGTATCAAAGCCTGCCATTTAAATTATTGCTGTAAAACTACATCATTGCAATGCTTATACTGATGTATATAGCTGCATATACATAAATTTTACATGAATTATGGGGATATTATCTCTTAATCTTCAATTACATTAACTAGATTTCACCTAGCAATAGGAGTAAAGTTAATGTTTTCAATGGCATTAAGCAGATCTAAGTTGGTTTTTCAGTATTGAAAGGATTGAAAGGAAGTTGCTAAGGTAAACATCAACATTATGTTAATTTGTTCAAACTAGTCTGAACTTTGCCATGCTATGATTAAACCTACATGAATGAAACTACATGAATGAAAGATTAAACCTGTCACAAACTTTGAAAACAAGGCACAGGATTAAAAAAGAAACATAATGTAGGTACGTGACAAGCGAATGGAACCTCACTACTGACAAAACTACATGGTACATTGGATAAACGAAACAAGGTACAGGATTACACACACCAACAAATGAAAATAGTGATACATCAAAGTCGATTCAGCAAAAAGGCAAGTAAGACAACACAACACAATAAAATAAATCACATTTCCCCTTATAGATGGTTGAAGCTGGCATACATAAGGGATAACACGCACAGTTATATATACATATACGCTACCCATTATCTTTAACAACACGCACATTTACATACATACATATATGTATATTCACAGGTAAACACACACACGTTTACACGCTACTATATGAACTGAACCTCACTGCCACACAGCTAAACCATCTAACATCAATAAATATTTGTAGCAGCTAGTATAAGAAATAGATTATGCCACCATATATACATAATACCCACGCACATAGTAAAATGATGCCTGAAACAAGAATATATTCACGCAAGAACACCCAACAGTTTCACACTCAAACACAGGCAAGGAAATTGGGTTTAATATAGCTAAAATAATTAAATTAAAACCACAAAAATCAAAATGTTGCACAACAAATACTCAGATATTAGACAAAGTAATGACATGGAAGGATAGGAACCTACCCTATTAAACATAATCCTGTCACCCACGTGACAAAACTACACGAATTAAGATTAAACTTTGAAAACAAGCTAGAAAAATGTACCAAAACAAATTAAAAAAAGGAACGGCCTTTGCTTCATATCAATTTATCATATCATCAAAATCAATACAAACCATTGAACAAACAAGGAACGACCAGACCTTCTCGAGATCTCACTAACTGCTCACAGCAGTAAGAAGACGCGAAGGAGGTACGTGACAAGCGATTTAGATTGAAGCCGATGGGGGTCACATGCGACAGGCAGTGGAATCGAAAGGCAGGCAAATGCATATCAAATTGTGAATCGACTCCATCATCATAAGCATTGCGAAAATCGGTGGATTCATATTTCGACAGTAGGTGGCTAAAGTTTGTTGAGGCGCAATTTTTTTTTGAAGGGAGGAAGAATTTGGGATCGATTTTAATTTAGGGAAGCATATGGAAGCATGCCTGCGTGAGGGAGCGGAACTATATGAATATAAGGCGTGAATTATTTTGGAGCCAATTTTTCATTTTCCCGCCTAAATTTCGCGCTTTTGCACTAACATTTCGTGGCTTACCGTCAATATTTCATATGTTATAGCCAAAATTTATAAAAAACAATTATTATAAATTAGAATTAATAAGCAAAAATGTATATTAAATATGATATAAATTTCTTGAAAATTAATTTTTATTAAAATATTAAGTATTATTTGTTAATTATTACTAATTATTACTTATTACTTCTTATTTATAGTATAATATTAATTATTAAAAGTTAATTGTTATGTATACGTTACCAATTATTAATTATTAAATATTTAATAATTATTATTAAAAACTAATTACTGCTTATTAATTATAAGTATTAATTATTTAATAGTAAATATTAACTATTACTTATTACTAATTTGCAAGGTTATTATTAAATATCAATTTTTAATCATTCTTAAATATTAATATTATTATTCATAATTCATTGTTACATATTATTTATAAAATATTAGTTATTATTAATATATAATAAACCTTTATTACAACGGGTAAAAAAAGTTATTGAAAATAATTTTATACAACTTTTTGATAAAAACGTAACGATAATTAATTATTAATTATCAAAAATTAATTACTAAATATTTAATATTACTTCTTAATTGTCAATATTAATTATTACTTCTTAATTATTAATTATTAGAAATTAATTCCATTTTATTAATTATTGATTAGTTAATGATAATTATTATTGATTACTTATTATATTAATTATCAATTGTACTTCTTAATTATTAATAATTAATTTTAATTATTAATTATTAATAATTAATTTTAATTATTAATAATTGATTTTAATTATTAATTATTAAAAATTAATTCTTATTTATCAATTATCAATTATTTAATTATTATTATTATTTATATATTAATTATTAATTGTTGAATAGTAATTATTAATATAATTATTTCATATTTCAAATTAATTATTATTATTTAATGGTGATTAATATTTATTATTAATTTTTTATTAATTAATTATTGAGTATTAATATTAATTATAATTACCAATTAATTATTACAATAGAAAAACAAAAAAGGTTGTAATAGGCATTTAACATCGGTGGAAAGAGATAAAAAACTGAAATGGGTTATAAAATTGGGGGATTCTGGATAACTTCCTGTTTCACTGTAAAAGATATTTCGATGGTTTTTGTTTTCTTCGTATTCGGCTGGGCTGGATTGAACGTAGACAGATGGAGCATTTTAATTCTCAACCCAAGATGGATCCGTATTTTATTTTATTTTTTGTTCTATTGCTTTCTTGTATTGTATTTTCCAATTATAATAGAGTTGTCCTGTAATAGTGGATGTCGTGCTATTTTTCCTTACCACAGTGGTAAGGTTTTTTAAGAAGACGAATCCTACTGTTGCATGGTTCTATTTGCTTCTTAATAAAGAATCTTTATTTTAAAAAAAAAAAGGGAATATGAACCGATGTATCTAACAACAATCGAGAAAAGTTATCAATGATAACAAGACACACGTAAGAAGCATTAATTGCGAAAATAATTCATTTGACTATTTTAAAAACAAGATGTGAGACGTCAACTCCACCTAATATACATCAGCATAGACCTGCGGGGCAAGTATATCAGTCGTTTTAAACCTATTACAGGTCTAGCGTAGGTTTTCGTGGATACGAAGTCAGTAAGCTCTATATAATAAGGTGGAGATAAAATAGGCTCCATAAACATTAGAAAGAGACTGCAAATGCCCCCAAAATACAACATGCATAGCCCAACAAAAATCGTTGATGAAACTACAAAATCTACAATTTATGTACGACAACCGACGAAGATAAGACCTTAAGACCGTGCCGCCATTGTTGTGAGATGTCGCACAGCCAATCTAAAGCAACAGCAAGTCAAATCACTTAGTAGTCGCTTTTTTATAGAGCATCACGATCGTTGACTTCGCACGTAACCAACCAACGCAAAGAAAACGCATAGCATAAAACCAACTTGGCTCAACAAAGGAAAAATAGCTAATCAAAATTGTGTCGTCAAAGGCCAAGCAAATTGCGTTGTCACAGCTAATTCGATCGGTGCCTCCATAACAAATGCAGTAACAAGTCACAATGTCTAGCATTCGAGCCTTCACAAACCAACATAAAGCAAACTCACAGTGACAAGCTAACATTACTCGATAAACTCTATCACAATAGCTGAATAAGCTGCACCGTTGGAATAAGAGGAGGAAAAAATGAATTACAATCACAACTAACTCCAACCATGCGGCCATATAAAATTATACTGCAATTATATAAATTGTAATGTGCTGCCATGCTAGCATCGAACTATTCCACAACCTAGTAAAACTACATCACCAAATGTGAAATATGTCGTCAAAGTTGAAATAAGCCATGCTACCATGTCCAAAAAAATTAGTTAGAATAACATTTGTTAACCACATTTCTGTAAAGCTATGCACAAAACTTAACAAATTCTAAAGTGGGTATCGAAATTCATCTCAAATGTCTACATACAACACTAATACTAGCTATACAAAGGACATCTTATAGCCACACTCTTGAGTACAACACTTCAAAAATTCAAAATTCCCTCTTATAGCTAAATAGTCCCACCGAAAGCCAAATTCCCCTCATAAAGCTAATTTTTCGAACCTAAAGTACCACGTCGTCATCAATGCACTTTTAGCCAATCAAAGGGATAAAGGATGCATGATAAGATATAAAGGCATAGGAAGGATGCATGGATATGATTTTACCAATAAATGATGTCATCTCTGTTACAAAATGAAAGGCACTATAAGAGAAAAAGAAATGGCATTTTACTACCTCTAAATTTTATGAGGTAAAAAGTTGTACTCACTACCATTAGAACCTAAAAGCTTTGTTATTATTTTTTATGTAAGTATTGTGTGCGGCTTATGTATCTTAATTAATCAAAAGGTAATTTTATCATTATAATTAATATGAGTGCATATTTAATTTTTTATATTTCATAATTCGGTAATCAAACTAACAAATATCATTTAATTATATTTATCTAGTTATTTTAAATATATGATTGCATCCGTTCTCTCCTACTCCCCCAATTTCAGCAATCCCATCTTCTTCTACCTTATTCTCTCCATGACTAAGAAGCTTTGAAAATATTCCCCTATGTTGCCTGGATATGCCTCGTTAAGTTTGACTAGATTTGGTCACACTTTCAAATCTCAGATCCATCCAACCCGATCCCAGTCCCCTCCAAGGCCAATCCTAGGCTCGTCGATTGATTCTCGAATTTATGTGCCTTTGGTGCTTTCTACCTTCAAACGAGCAACATTTTTGATATTTCCCTTATACAAGGTGAGATTCCAAACTCTAAACCTTATTCCACTTTGAATGTGTTGCCTATTCTTGGTGGCAAGGCTAGTTGTTTGCTCGACTAGAGTTTAGCTAAGGGTTGTAATGTGGCTGAAGTTTTTTAAGCAATGGTTATGCCATTGGCTGATATAGGCTCTCGCTCTGATGATGCTCAATTGATTGCCGTTGTGGCTAATATCATTCCTCATATGCCTACTGCTAATCCTGCCGCTCCTTCCCTGTGACAAAGACAAGTTGGCACTGCAACTGCTGCTAAAGCAGGTCAGTCGGCTGTAGAAATGCCAAGCCCAGTATGCCCCAAACCGTAGCCATCCTTATTTCAATCCTTGCTCTGTAATGCTGCAGTTTACAAATCTATTGATTTTGAGATTGAAGTGAAAAATGGAATTATGTTGTCCTCTCTTGCAGTTTTGCAGGCTGGGAAAGATTACTGGTCGAGGTTCTTGGTTGTTTTTTTCTGGACCCCAATCAGAAGATTCAAAATGTGAGAAATCAATGTCATAGTATATGGAAAGCTAGAGGTGATCTTCGTATAATCTGCGTCGACTCAATGTATTGCTTCAAATTCTCTAACATTGAAGAACATCACGTGTTCTTGAAGCTAATCCATCCTTCTTTGATGGAAAACCGTTCCACATAACCACTCAAAACCGATGCACATAACCACCTGGTTTCCTTCGACGGCTAGTGCTAGGGATCAAGTGATGTCTATTCCAGTTTGGGAACACTTTTAACATATTTCGTCAGTTTTACAACTGTTAATGGGATTAAATTGCCTAGCGTGCACAATTGGTAAATTGAAATATTTTGACTTTAATATGGTAGTCCATGAGAGATTGGTTTATGCTAAGCCCCTGATTGAAGTAACCCTCGATAATTTGCTCCTTTCTTCGATTTGCATTCAGCTTGCTGTTGGATATATAGCAGAAGTTCGTGTTAGATATGGTTTGACTCCTAATATTTGTGCTAGTTATCATTCTTTTGTCCACTTTGCCGACTCTTGCAAGCACCCTGCCTCGACCCAAGATGCTCCTCCTCCAGTCAAGATTCAAATTCCAAGACCTCTAGTACGTATGTGAGTTCCTAAGACTTTGACATGCCCTCCTTCGGATATTGCTCCTGTTATGGATGCTAGCTTCTGATCCTTCACTTTTGGAGGCTCGCCCTGTCTCTCCATCTACTGCTAGTACCGCTACTCCTTTAATTTCTTCCTTTGACACCGTTATTGAGTCTATGTCTGGTGCTACAGTTGATCTTATGGATTCATATGCAGCTAATAGTAATGTTATTAAATAGGATTCGTCCGAGAAAACTTGGATTCATGAGCTGTTTGAGATGAGATATGACCCTACTGGATATGATTTTCATATGTTTGTTAGTGAAGTTGATGGTGAATCCAGGAGTCTTCACTATAGTGAAATCCTTATGCTCACTATTGCAAGAACCCGGGGTGCTAGGAATAGAGCTGTTTTTTTTTTTGAATCGAGCAGGGATAGGAAATTTATCTATTGTAAGGATTACTATGGTTTAGCCTGAAAGTTACATCTCATTTTGCAGATTATCTGCATCTTTAAACGCTGAACGTTCTGATGATTATAGTGATTCCTCCTCTATTAAGGAGAACTAAATTTAGGTAATTTATAGTAGTTTAGGCTCCCCTACCTATCTCCTATTTTTTATTCCTTTTATTATTTGTTCTGTGCATGTACATAACACATGTTTCATATATTTATAATAAGTGGAATGACCACTATAAAACTAGCTGTTTATGCCATTAGATAATAATATACGATTACATAATTAATTTAAATATGCAAAAACATAAACTATAAGGTGAAAAGTGAGCCAGGTATTGTAAATAACCGTGGTAATTTTAAATTTAGGTATTAGGAGTTAAAAGTGGAATTTTACAATGCGATGTATTTCAAATTTATTCAGATTAATTAATTACAATTTAGTTTTATCGTTTTGGTTGATATAATAGGGATATACATATTAAATTTGTCATTATTTGATATTCATTAGAAATGTTAGTAAATATTAATTAACTTAAAAATAGTTTAAATTCTATATTATGCAATTAACCTAAAAATATGGAGTTGAATATAAAATGTTAGGAGAAAATTGATGAATTATTTAATAATTTTATACATTCTTAAATATACATATTAAAATGTAAAGTGATGGGAGTGATTCGGTAAAATAAGTGTAAACTGGTAGATTGAAATATTTTAAATAAAATATCAAGAGAAAATAAAGGAGAAGAGAGAATACTCCTAAAATCAAAATTAGAGCTAGAAATTATTATGTTTTACTATAATTTAATGGTGCGTTTTCAATTATTTCCTCCAAATAACACATTTATTCTTACTTCATGCTGCTAATATAATTTCTTCTCTTGCCTTCTATTTTGCAAATATATCCTACCTACTCCTCCTCAAAATTTGTTTGTCATCTAAGTAGCCTACCGATTCATCCTCTTGGTATATGCACATACGTAGGCAATAAGTTTTCTGTCATTTCATCCATACATCACATTTTCTCTCTCTTAGTGCTACTAATGTGATTTCTTTCTCTTGTCTCCTATTTTGCAAATATGTCCTACGTACTCCTCCTTTTCCTCATCATCTAAGTAGTCTATTAATTCGTCCTCTAGATATATGTATGTGTGTGTATAAAAAAACATACATAATACACATGCAGACACACATGCGGGCACGTGTGGGAATGCGCTCGTGTGCGCATGTAGTATTTTTGAGGTTTAGTTGTTAGTTTTGTTCTAATAATGAAAATAATTTTTCGTTCAATATGACATGTTAACTATTTAATTAAGACTAATGAATAATAAAAAAATAAAAAAATATTATTTTTCTTAAAATTACATGTTAGAACAGTCGGTTTTCCCACTTTCGTGTGGCCAGGAATATCGAATTCTAATTCTATGTCAAATTGTCCACACTTTAGACCTTTTTTTCAGCACAGAATTCTAATGGTTTTTTTTCTAAAGTTGTAATAATATAATCGTTGGTAAACTAGGAAGAAATAACTCATTTAAGATAATAGTTGCTGAAATCACTTCATGCATCCAGACTATCTCTCTATGGGTGTGTTTGCGCCGAAAGAAAACATGACATTGAAGCGGAGAAGTTAAGTGAATATGGAACATGTTTGCAGCCATAAAAGAGGTATTTGAGCAAAACATTTAAGTTTTGATTTTTCATTTAGTTGAGCTATAATTAATTAATTAATTAATTGTTTTTTAATGAATAACATGTGTTGGTAATTTGCAAAAATAAATAAGTTGAAAAATTATAAATTGCTCGGAGTCAGTTCACATCAACTCTATGACGTAGAGCAGTTTGATACGATCGCAACGCAAAACACCCACATTTCAAGTAGACCTCATTTGCAAAAGTTATTAATTTTAGAAATTTAGAAATATTTAAATTTAACAATTAATATTAGCTAAAAAAGAAAACGGAACACAATATTGCATTCTATCTCAACGGGACTGAAAACAGGGTTAACTAAGTTTGGACATCCAATGCTTTGTGGGAAAAAGAAGCTACAAACGGTACCTATGTACTACTTAAAAACAAGGAAACCAACTTGCTTGCATGTTACTGCATGTTTTTTTTTTGTGATTTCGAAATTCTTGAATATAGTTCCGTTATTGCATTTTTCAGAAGTCCACCCTCATATAATCGTAGTTTCTCCGCCTTTTCAGCCATTCAATTTCATGCCAACTGAAGTGATGAAAGAATTATAGTATCAATGTTACAGTGGATTTTTCTTTGAAGATTCATAACTTGATTTAAATCGGTTCCAATTACGGAGTGTGGAAGTCAGATCCAGCAAAATGATTGTTCCAGATTGTGAACTAGACAGTTGAAATACCATTGGTAAACCTAAAGAAATTGCTTTAGGTACTTAGTTTTGACTTCATTTTCTGCTTCAATTTCATTGTTTGATTTATGGAATTTGATCTTCATTAAAATTGGTTTTGTTGGTATTTGTAGTTTATAAATTATAATTTTTAACAATATTTTGATATAGATTTCTCATATGCATTGTCTTGGCGTACTGTGTAACCAATGGCTGCTGTGCACCATGGAAGTTGATCAAAAACCTACAGGTTCATATGGTTCCATATTTGTGTATAATGTGGCCGATGTCCTGGACCAAAGGTTTATTTTTCCTATTTTTATAATGTCATGACTTGTTGCAATGTTCAAAACTATACATGTGGAAATCAACCACAACCTTTCGGCGCACTTTGTTTCTCTGCTTGTGTTTTTCGATATACGATTGTATCTTTGCTTGCAAACATCTACCAAAAGGATGGATCAACAGTCATTCTTGAGTAATTAAGGGATTTAAAGGGTGGTCTATTATGGTTAATTCAGCTTTTTACTGAAAGCTGTAATGCAACTATCTGCTTATGTTTGAGTAATCTATTTTGAAACTATTGATACCATTTTGAAAACCGAAAGGTTTTTCCCATACCTAGTTCTTCAAAAAAAAATTAAACTTTTGCAACAACCATTCATCATTATAGCGCTCAAACTACGCCAATATGAATAAGTAATCCACATCAAACATCAAATTTCAGTGGCCATTTCTCATAGGTCATCGTTCACGATGGTTGAAGTTCAGCTACACCAAAGGTCCATTGGATGCTACAAGTTCATTTAAAATTTGCTCAGGTAGTTAATGTCTGAAACCAATTATGCTTATGATGATGTGTGTAAAGTAACCCTTATGCATACCTTTTTTTAATGCATAGACAGTACATTCAAATCCATACGTTCTGTTAAGTGATTTTAATTGTGTTCCCTAACCGAAGTAATGTTTACTTTGTAAACTGTCATCCATATTTCACTTCTGGAAAAAAAAATTGGACAAACGATTTGTTGTTTTCATTCTTTTAACTTTATTATTCAGAAAGGACTTTTTTTTGTTTTAGTAGGACATCAAGCATTGTAACTCATAGCCTGCTACGATGATTCATGTTGAAAGAAAACATGGGCATGAGTCTTGAATAAATTTCAAGTATTTGATCATTCTACCAATGGACGGTAAATTATGTACAGTTTAGCAAAAAGGGACTTATTCACTAATAACAGAAGCTTAGCGAAACAATAAATGCATGCTCATTATTGTTTGTGAAATGGATTGGTCTAATCCATGTACTCATTTGCAGAACTGGTTTCTCACCCATTTCATACCTGGTTCTCCCTTTAAAGACATGATAAGCAATGAGGTAGAAGCAATAAGACCACGCGACCTACAAGAATCCTGATAGCTCTATTCACACTTCCATAAATATTGAGATTAGCGCACACGTTAACTTAGCATATTAAGCAGTTAAAAATATGAAAACAGAACATCAACAAGGCAGTTGAGGCAGTGACTTTCTACTGTGAGGCACATGAGAGGCTGTTTCAAGGTTGCTGAAAAAAAGAAGAAGCATATCAAGCAGTTAACTGAGCATAAATGTTCTGAACGTGAGTGATGAATTTGATAGTTTAATTAGAGGTTAAGGTGGGTAAGCCTTAATTGGTGACAAAGACATGTCCCGAAATCTGCTGCCAAGGCCGGAAAAGGGCTTAAGCATAGGGACACCCCTCGATATAGGTATTTACCTCTTACACTACTATAAGTCAACAAAATAGAAAACAAAAATTAAATCCAAAATACGTTGAAAGTGAACGCACACAAGTATGCACATTTATCAGAAAATATTACTGTCTTTTCAGGTATTACTGAGCATTAGCATTTGAAAAATTGTTGTATAATATTTGTTATGCTCATTATTCTTGCAGTATTTCCAAAAGACATGAACATGCAAATTTCATCATTCCAATAGAACTATATGATGTTCCACCAGCCCCACTGAATATGTTGGGGTTACTAGTCCATCAGGTAACTACCTCTGATTTTTGATTTCCGATTTCCAATTTTACTCATTCTGAACCTCGACCATCTTTTCTCACCCCTCCAATTCACTGTGGTTATCAATATTTTCTATGCAAACTGATATACAGTTTACAAGTTGTGCATTGGAACTATCAAAACATAATAAAATAATTTAGTTTCCTATGTAGCCATTATCTTCCATATGTTAACTCGTTCGCTATCGTCAGAAGATTGTCCATTCTTTCCATTAATGGTCTGAAATTGACATGGTTTCAGATTTCTGGATTGACACAATGGTATATGATTATGCCATTGCTTCTTTTTCCACATTTCTAGACTGATACATGGTTTCAAATGTGTTTTTCTTGATATATGTTGACTTATAAATTGCTGCTTCATATTGTAGAAACTGCTGCTTCATATTGAGATATTGTGAACTGTATGTTTATCATCCAAAATTAGTAATGTAAGTATTAATATTTATTGCTATAATGCAAACTGCAGCTTCATATTGAAAAAAAGATAAGATAGATGATTATAATGGCTTTACTCTTGAAATTGATGATCCCAACTTCCTAGGTAATAGAAATATACTTTTAAAACATCTTATGTTCAACTTCAACTGATGACTGTTGAAATATTCAAATTCTAACCATTGCGACAAATTGGTTACTAAATTGTAAACTGATTTTCGGTACAAATTCTGGTTCTGTTATTCAAATTATTCATATTCAAATCACAAATTTAAGAAATAAATATCATTTTTGAATTATTCAATAACTTGCTAAATTTATTAATATCAGACTATTAATCGCATGTCCGTTGAGCAGAAATTTTATGAACTATTCAATCATTTAAAACCGGAAGAATCATACGGTAAAAAAATGAAAAATGCATTTGGATTGATTTTGGTACATATTAATTCTTCCTCGTATATTATTTTTAAAATTTTGGGCTTCAGGTTGGGATCCACATGCATACTACAGTATGTTAGCAGCCGATTCATAGACTTAACATCGAAGCGCATGCTGGTAATCACCATCATCTTACACTTGATTCGGGTCTACTTGAGATGGCCATAGTTGCCGCTTCTTCTAAAAACCCAAACAATTTTCAGATCAGAGATTCATGTCTAATTCTTAATAATGCTAAATCCGGTAGAGGATGGTAATTTGACTATTTTATGCTCTGTATAAAAACTACTGAAAATAGATTATTATTTTTTGATCACTGCTTTTATTTTTCTACGTTTGGACACTAGTTTTCAAACTTTGCTAACGTATACAGTTCTTTATGTATTATAAGGGTATAAGTGGAGATCTTATTATGTATAAAGAGGAATGCATTCTTTTCTTCTTTGTCTGGAATCTGGATTAGATTTTATTATATTCGATAATGATGATTTTATTAGATTAGTGTTTTAAGGTCGTACGCTTGGTGCTTGAATATGGTTTTATAGTTTCTCAGATGTAGATCAGGAACCAGTGATTGACATCACTAGATTTACGAGCTTTCCAGTAAACAATAATCGTCTTTCAATGTCAGACTCATTACATAAGATTTGCTTTGGATCTGTACAATCCTAATGCTAACATATACGATCCTAATGATATTCAATGCATGAAGGTTTAAGCAGAGGAAAATTAATGTACCCAAATTGATGCTGTTCTGAAATATTCCCTGACATTTCGTAGAACAATCTGAGCACTAAATTCTCAAATCGACAACGCAAGCAGCTAAAGCTAATGAGTGCATTTCTGAGAGTTTAAAGGCAGTACAGAAGCATGAAAAAGCTGTCGAAGCCATCGAATCATCAATAGAGGAGGAAAGAGTGGAACTATGTGCACGCTGTGCACATGTGCATGTGCACAGCACTAGGGGTATTATTTTGCATTTGGGCTGAATTTGATTCGCAATTTCTTGTTATTGGGATTTTGATTTAGATCATTTTAAATTTGCAACGGCTAGTTAGTGATGATCTGTAGTGGTAATGCTTATGTATACGATCAGAACCCGATCGGTTAAGGAAGAAATTAAGATGATGTGATTGCCTCTAACCGGGCTACTTTTAGCGAGGCCTTAACTTTAGCAAAAGCTTTTGAATCTAAGTGGTTAAGCGATAATAATAAGAGAAAATTAAATTATTTCAAATAAAAAAATTCAATTAATCCAAGAATTTTTTTAGGATGCAACCGCTACAAATTTTCAATATCTTTGGACAAAAATAATATCTTGGAATTTCTGACATTCCATTTCAAAGCAAATTGTGCTTTCCACTACAACCAGACTTCATAACCTCAAAAGTAACACAAATAATATTTTCAAAAGTACCATCAAACGGTATTAAACACAAGCCTCCACTACAACTGGACTTCGCAGAGAAAACACAGAGAAAACATAGAATAAAGTCTTTAAGTAGTTAGATTCCTAGATCAAGAAGTTTATCTAATACCAAATCTAACAAAAAATTAGTGACAGAATTATGTAACAGCAGTTGCAATATTCTAATTAACAAACACAGAAGAAATTGTATGCTACTGGAAATGATAACAAGAATGGTAATTGGCAAATATAGATGAACAGAGAATCAAATTGCAGAGATTAACAAGATAGATGAAATGATAAGCACAGGAAGTAACAAACATGATAAATATTTGCATATAAACTGAACAAGAACTAGAATTATGTACTACAGAAATGAGAACTAACAGAGAATTATAATATCAAAGAAGAATAGTAATTGAAATGATAACAGTAATATTGAAAACAAGATAGAACTGATACTAAACTAAATCGAAGTACACAAAATATAGACAAGAACTAATTGGAAAGAAGTAATCTGGCACTAGAAGTGCAATTGTATTAAAGGAAAAATGAATTCATTAGCTTCAGATTTTTCACAACATCCCATTACATTGCTGATACCCATACACACACACACATTGCCACTCACATGCAACACCTGATTCAATCATTTAACTCAAGCACCCAATACAGGCCAGTTTCAACATACAAGCAAACCCATTTCACTTAACAATACCACTGTAGATATATACAACTCAACACAGGGCCAAAACCTGATTGTATCACTTGTGCACGTGCACACATGCATACACTGATACAGCATATTATCTCTCTCCTCATGACTTGTTTTCATTGACTTTCTTCTCTGACATCTTCCGGGCACCCTCCAACAGCTTCTCCGATGAACCAGAGGACAACTGTGGTGAACTTGGCCTAATCTTCTCAACATTTGCATTTTCTGCCGCCAGACAGTATTCTCCTTTAACCAAGTCCATGGCAATCATCCCTTGACTGTTACATCGATTCAAGCAACGGTTCCAATTAAGGAGTGTTGAAGTCAGATCCGGCAAAATGGTTGTTCCAAATTGAGAACTAGACCGTTGAAACACCATTGGTAAATCTGAAGAAATTTCTTTAGGTATTTAGTTTTGACTTCATTTTTTACTTCAAATTCATTGTTTGATTTATGGAATTTGGTCTTTATTAAAATTAGTTTTGTTGGTATTTGTAGTTTATAAATTATATTCTTAACAATGTTTGGTTATAGCTATTCATGGACCCTTAAGGAGATGAACGGCAGTAGGAGCCAATATGCATCTTCTTGGAGTACTGTGTAACCAATGGCTGCTGTGCACCTTTGCAAGTTGGCCACAACCATATAGATTCAGACGGTTCCATATTTGTGTACGATGTGGCTGGTGTACTGTACCAAAGGTTTATTTTTCCTATTTTTATAGTTTTTTGTTTTGTTGCAATGTTCAAAGCTATTCATGTGGAAATCAACCATAATATTTTAGCACACTTTGTTTGTTTACTTGTGTTATTCCATGTATGATTGTATTTTTGCTTGAAAACATCAACCAAAACGATGGATCCATGGTCATTCTTGAGTAATTAAGGGATTTCATGGGTGGTCCAGGTTTATTATGTTTAATTAATTTATCTTACGGAAAGCTATAATCCAACTACCTGCTATGTTTGAGTAATTTATTTTGAAACTGATGATACCATTTCTAAAACCATTAGGTTTTCCCATACCAAATTCTTCAAAAAGAATTAAAATTTTGCAACTTTTATTCAACATATACCACTCAAAATACATCAGTCTGAATCAATAATCCACATCAAACATTAAAGTTCAGTAGCAGTTAACTTAGCATAAATGTGCTGAACGTGGGTACTGTATTTGATAGTTTAATTAGAGGTTAAGAAGGGTAAGCCTTAATTGGTGACAAAGACATGTCCTGAAATCTGCAGCCACGACCTGAAAGGGCTTAAGAATAGGAATACCCCAAGATAAAGGTATTTACCTCTTACACTACCATAAGTCAACAAAATAGAAAACAAAAATTAAATCCAAAATATGTTGAAAGTGAACGCACACAAGTATGCACATTTATCAGAAAATATTACTTTGTTTTTTCAGGTATTACTGAGCATTAGCATTCGAAAATTTCTTGTACAATATTTGTTATGCTCATTATTCTTGCAGTATTTCCAAAAGACATGAACATGCAAATTTCATCATTCCAATAGAACGATATGATTTTCCACTAGCCCCACTGAATATATTGGGATTACCAGTCCACCAGTTAGCTACCTCTGATTTTTCATTTCCAATTTCCAATTTTACTCATTCTCAACCTCGACCATCTTTTCTCACCCCTCCAATTCACTATGGTTATCAATATTTTCTATGCAAACTGATATACAATTTACAAGTTGTGCATAGTAACTATCAGAACATAATAAAATAATTTAGTTTCCTATGTAACCATTATCTTCCATATGTTAACTCGTTCGTTATCTTCAGAAGATTGTCCATTCTTTCCATTAATGGTCTGAAGTTGACATGGTTTCAGATTTCTGAATTGACACAATGGTATTTGATTATGCCATTGCTGCTTTTGCCACATTTCTAGACTGATGCATGGTTTCAGATGTGTTTTTCTTGATATATGTTGACTTATAAATTTCTGCTTCATATTGTACAAACCGCTGCTTCATATTGAAAAACAATAAGATAGATGATTATTATGGCTTTACTCTTGAAATTGATGATCCCAACTTCCTATCTAATAGAAATATACTTCAGGGAATTAGGCTGAAGGAAAAACCTGAGAACATTTTTAGTCTGAAGGACAGAAGTTTTAAAATTTTGCCTGAAGGACAAAAAATGATATATTCATATAGCATTGCACATCCATAATGCTATATTCATATAGCATTACACAGCTGCTTGTTTGTGTATGCAGAAACTTATAAAATTGTGTTGTATATGGCATTATAGATGTGTAATGCTATATGAATATAGCATTATTGATGTGTAATGCTATATGAATATATCATTTTTTGTCCTTCAGGTTAAATTTTAAAACTTCTATCATTCAGATTAAAAGTGTTCTCAGGTTTTTCCTTCAGCCTAATTCCCTCAATATACTTTTACTACATTTCATGTTCAACTTCAACTGATGACTATCGAAATATTCAAATTCAAACCATTACGACAAATTGGGTACTAAATTGTAAACTTAATTTCGGTACAAATCCAGTTCAGTTATTCAAATTATTCATATTCAAATCACAAATTTAAGAAATAAATATCATTTTTGAATTATTCAATAATTTGCTAATTTTTTTTATTAATATCAGACTATTAATTGCATGTCTGTTGAGCAGAAATTGGATGAGCTATCCAATCTTTTAAAACCGGAAGAATCATACGATAAAAAAATGAAAAATGCATTTGGATTGATTTTGGTACATATTAATTCTTCCTCGTATATTTTTTCTTTTAAATTTTGGGCTTCAGGTTGGGATCCACATGCATACTACAGTATGTTAGCAGTTGATTCACAGATTTAACATCGAAGCGCCTGTTGGTAATCACCATCATCTTACACTTGATTCAGGTCCAGTTGAGATGGCCATAGTTGCCGCTTCTTCTGAAAACCCAAACAATTTTCAGATCAGAGATTCATGTCTAATTCTTAATAATGCTAAACCCAGTAGAAGATGGTAATTTGACTATTTTGTGCTCTGCATAAAAACTCCTGTAAATAGATCCTTTTTTTATCACTGCTTTTATTTTTCTATGTTTGGACACTAGTTTTTAAACTTTGCTAACATATACATTTCTTTATATATTATAGGAATGTAAGTGGAGATTTTATTATGTATAAAGCGGTATGCATTCTTTTCTTCTCTTTGCCTGGATTAGATTTTATTGTATTTAGTAATGATGATTTTATTAGATTAGTGTTTTTAAGGTTGCAAGCTTTATGCTTGAATACGGTTTTATAGTTTCTCGGATGTACATCAGGAACCAGTGATGTCCATCGCTGGATTTATGAGCTTTTCAGTAAACAATAATCATCTTTCAACGTCAGACTCATTACATGAGGTTTGCTATGGATCTGTACAATCCTAATGCTAACATATACAATCCTAATAATATTCAATGCATGAAAGGTTTAAGCAGAGAATAATTGATGTACCAAAATTGATGCTGTTATGAAATGTTCCATGACATTTCGTAGAACAATCGAACACTAAATTCTCAAATCGACAACGCAAGTAGTTGAAGCTAATGAGGACGTTTCTAAGAGTTTAAAGGCAGTACAAAAGCATGAAGAAGCTGTCGAAGCCATCGAATCATCAATAGAGGAGAGAAGAGTGGAACTATGTGCACACTGTGCACATGTGCATGTGCACAGAACTAGGGGAATTCTTTTGCATTTGGGCTGAATTTGATTCGCAATTTCTTGTTATTGGACTTTTGATTTAGATCATTTTAAAGTTGTAACGGCTAGTTAGTGAGAATCTGTAGTGTCGATGCTTATGTATATGGTCATAAACCTGATCGGTTAGATAAGAAATTAAGATAATGTGATTGCCTCTAAGCGGGATACTTTTAGCGAGGCCTTGACTTTAGAAAAAGCTTTTGAATTTAAGTGGTTAGGCGATAATAAAAATAGCAAATTAAATATTTCAAATAAAAAATTTCGATGAATCCAAGAAAATTTTTAGACAGCTACGACAACAAATTTTCAATACCTTTGGACATAAATAATATCTAAGGATTTCTGACATTCCATTTCAAAGCAAACTGTGCTTTCCACTACGACTAGGCTTCATAACCTCAAAAGTAACACAAATAATATTTTCAAAACTACCGTCAAACAATATTAAACACAAGCCTACACCACAACTGGACTACGCACAAAACACATAGATAAAACATAGAATTAAATCTTTAAATAGTTAGATTCCTAGATCATATGGTATGCCCGTATCAGGTAGCCATTGATTGCCGTCAATGAATTTGTCAACTGAAAATGGCTCCGCATCTTCTTTCTTGCACAAGAGCCTGTCTCCTGGCCACTTCACTGTTTCTTTCGGCCCACTCATGCAATCAACCGCTCCAGGACCATTTCTTTCAAAATCCATATACTAGGCCGTTTTGCTCCTCCCATCACAATCATGCCACCCTGCTGGATCGATTATCTAGTCAATGTAAGTTCTCATTATGGTTACTCGCGAAAAGTCGAACCAGGGTCTTCCAAGGTATGCAAAGTCCTGTTTGGGGTTGAACTCAGAAGTAGGTCCTACGCGACAACGATCAATGGATATTCCTATATACACACGCATATATGTATTAGAATGTTTTGTTAAATATTATATTTATTATCAAAAAGAAATATGCATACCTGTGTTTTAACTTTGATCTTGCCTCCCTTGCACGGTGACAAACCCTGAACACCGCATGTAAATGTTGCAGTTTTGGATTACCACGGAGGCATCTCCAAATATGAAATCCACCGATCCACTTATATTACAATCTCTGTAAAATTGTTTTCGAATTTTTTCATAAACCGTATCTTGATAACCGATGAAATCGCAGTCATAGTACGCGGATCGATTGCTATCACTCCTGAGGGCTACTGCCTTCCCTTGATTTTTATCGAAAATGTTCTTAACTGTAATGTGTTTAGCTATAAATGCATCACCAAGCACCACTGCATGACAAATACTACATCAAATCTTGTGTTTAGGGACATATGATTAGGGGCAGCATAAAGTAAATGCCTCTAATTATTATCAATTAGACACAATGAGAACTTAACCTCTATTAACATTTATTAAGGCATAATAAAAGGCCATTAACACATGATATATTTCATAATTAATATGATTTTGAATAAGGGCAGGATTCATCTCTCCTTTCTACCAAGCTCTAATAAATTCTTGTGGCCTAGTTCATTTCATGGTTCGAAATTCCGGCCGGCATGCTGGAATTTCAGTCATTCCGTCACCGTTTCGGCATTGATCGGGCCGGAATTCGCTCCAAAACTCATTCTCGTTTAAATGGCTACAAAATTGTTTTCATTGTGTAAGAAAAGTAAAAACACACTTAAATGAAAAAAATGCGCAAGAAGTACCTAATTCTAAGAAGCAAGAGGCTTTTAGGGCTTTAGATTGAAATTTTTTAGCAATTATATGTAGGGCTTCTAGATCTTGGAGTCGAATTTAGGGCTTCATTTTGTTTAAGCAGCCAACAATTGCTTGATCTACAAATGGAACAACCTTATTCTCTTCTTTTATTGGTGAAATGGTTAGGGTTAGTTTGAAGAAGGAGGTTATAGAATCAAATGGATGACAGAATGAGGCAGGCGACATTTGATATGTAGGCTATCTCGATAGTGGATCGTTTTTTGGGACTTCTGTTTCTATTTTTTTCCTTTTGGTTTATTTTTAGACTTTTGGTTTATCTTTAGGCTAAATTGTACATCTGTACATTAGAGAATATTTTACCATGTTAATGAACAAATATCCATCGTTTACCTAGCTTTAAGGAGACTAAATTTTAGTAGGAAATATTTTGTTTTGGGCTAAAAGGAATATATTTTCATAAAATATATATACAAAAAGTAAAGAAATCCGAAACTAGAATTGCAACGGAAATCTCTGGAATTTTCAAAACGAAACCAAAATTATAGTAATTTCAAATGACCGAAGCGGAATCGAAAACGGAAATTTCAAACACCTTGGCTCATTTACGTCCTTTTCAATCCAAAATTTGTCTTTCCTTCCAGTTTACAAATCCTATAATTTTTTGTAAAAAATTTAATCTCAAAATCAATCAAACCCAGCAGTTTGTAGCATGAAATTGATGCTTGCAATTTGTTAGCAGCAGATGAAAACTCTTGCTTTGTTCACAGTCTATCCTACAAGAAGTAACGGGATAAATGGCTCTACCATAGAAGGCTAGGTTGCTTTGTATTTATAGTGAAAAAGGTCTGGACCTAAATCTATTTTATTGTTCGACCATATTTTGCTAAATTGTGATGTAAATCATTTAGCACAATTCATACTTTTCTTGGACTTTTGCTTCAAATGTTAAGTAAAATCATGGATATTTTAAGTAATAAATATGAAATGAAATCCCCTATCATGGTATAACTCCATTAACAATGATTTGTAAATTAGCATAATTAAACAATGGAACATCTTTTATTTTTACATATTTGTTGACATGGTCAAAAGGATGCATATAGTATAAGAATAAGTTTTTTGATCAAGGTAGAGAAATGTATGCACATAGGCCTTGTAAGCTCCATTTCACCTCCTTATTTTCTTGTTTAAATTGCTTTTATTACTATATATATATACATTGAAATTGGGATAAATAATCTAGAGTCTCAAGTCATTATCACACTTTCACGGTCAAAACATGTTATGATGATACTGGGTATGTATATTGTCAAGAAAAACAGTCTTAGTTTTGAAATTTTGATTGACGTAACATCTAAGATTAAAGGTAGCATGAAAATTTGATGATAATTTAAAAGATTTGCATGACTAGACTTTATGAAACGCTTATATATGAATAAGCACACGACATCTCAAATGAAAGGTTCACTATGAGTTATCAATCTCAAATGAAAAGTTCACTATCATTGTTCAAAACTTACTGAGGGCTCCTTGATCAGTGATGCGATGTACTCTATCACTTTCATTTCGACTGCTCACCAGAAATGATCCATCGAATATAAGGATTTGAATATGTAACAACCCACATATTTATCGATTATATATTTAAATATTTTGTTTAAATATTTTATCGTTATTCGGATATTGGTCCAAAAAGCTACTTTTTGCAAACAGTCGAATTAGGACTCGAGACCACTTCCATTGAGTTCGAAATGCCGTTTGCAATCTTTTTAAGTATAAACTTTGATATGTTTGGGATTAGTGGAATTTCACTAACTTTTTCCGCTTTGGACTTTGGGTTGGTTTAGCCTGTTAAACCTAAGTTCCAACCCATTCTCCTCATCTCTTCATAAATTCCTACCTAACTCTAGTTTTAGCATTAATGGTGAGTGGAAAGGGAAATTAAAATTCCAAGCCCAAGTTCATTAGAAAATTCAACATCCAACTCCAAAATCAAAGTAAAGACATTGGATTCAAGCTTGTAGTTGCTTCTCTATTGACTTCAAGCTTCTTCTTCATTGAAATTGTGCAAAGGTGAGATTTTTATCTCACAATTCTAGTCTATAACTATATTGGACTGTTGGGAATGATTCCCCATCACTTTAGCATGTACATTTGCATTTGGTTTGGATTGGATTGGCGAAAAACTCCAATTTTTAGTGATTTTGGTGAAAACCTGCATTTAGGTCGCAATGCCTCGGAATTAGGTCGTTCTGGTGGAAAATTCGCCTCGGAGTTAGGTCGCAAGGTCGTAAGTCGTAGGTCACTCGCCTTTAGGCCGTGCCCCTTTAGGTCACTCGGCCTTGCCTACCTCGTTAGGTCGCGTGACCTTAGGTCGTTCCCCTTTAGGTCGTATGACCTTAAGTTGTTCACATGGGTTAGGCCTTTAACCCATTAGGTCGCTCGAATGAGTTAGGTCGTTGGACCTTATTCCCTCTTAGGTCGGCAACCACTAGGTCATTTGCCTTGCTTAACTTGCGAACACCGTTAGGTCGCAAGCCTTTAGGTCGCATGACCCCTATCTTCCTTAGGTCGTTGGACCTTGTTTCCTTGGGTCGTTAGACCGTTAACCCGTTAGGTCGCGCATCACCCTAACTCACTCGGCCTTGCCGTAAACCCGTTAGGTCGCGCATCACCCTAACTCGCTTGGCCTTGCCTTCGTTAAGTCGCGAGACACGTTAGGTCGCGCATCACCTTAACTCGCTCGGCCTTGCCTTCGTTAGGTCGCGCATCACCTTAACTCGCTCGACCTTGTTTAGGTCGTTAGGTCGCGAACACCTCTAGGTCGCTCGACCTCTTATACTCGTAGGTCGCTCGATCCTATCTTCCCCTTAGGTCTTCACTAGGTCGTACCGTTTTGGACGGGGCGCTGCCCCCTGGACCCCGCGAACTGACCGGGCAGGTCGAACCCCGTAGCGGGGGCGTTGCCTCCGCACCCCCACCTTGGGGGGTTGCCACCCCCTGGACCCTCCCTCCGTAGGGGATCTTATCTGAAAAACATTCAACAGAACTTGCTTTGTTGAGATGCTGAGTTGACCATTCTTCGAGACAAACTATCTTTGGCTTCTCGGTCGATTTTATGGTATCACGGCTTTGCTAAAAAGGTGGGATAACAACTTTAAAAATATGAAGGTTTCAATACTAGTAGTAAATATCAAAACTCTTTCAACAAAATGATTTCAACTCTATTTTCAATAACAAAGCTCTTTACTTAAACCGTTTTCCGACCTACTAGTATATACAAACCTTTACCTCACTCAGATGAGAAATCTAATTAAACGGCTTAGTAAAACAAGTGGTATGAAACGCTTGCGTTCACTTCGTCAGTTAATTCTTGGACTTGTTCGATTGAACCTCTTGTGACAATTTTCTAGTGAAGATTTACAGTTTGTTCGTAAATATTTAAGTTAAGAAAGTGGTTATGGGACACGAAGATAAACTTTTATATTTACTAGCTTTGTGTAATTGACACTTCTCTTTGATCATGACGTTCATTTTATGATTTAGACTAGCAATTGTGCGATGTCTCTTTATTTGCAAGGTTAGACTAGACCTCATTGGTGTGATTCTGACTTGCACATATCTCTTTGTCCGCAAGGTTAATCTAGACACCATTTGTGTGATTCCACTCACACATACCTTTTTGTTGCGAGGTTAGGCTAGACACCATTTGTGTGATTCCACTCACACGTACCTTTTTGCTTTTTGGTTAGCCTAGACCTCATCTGGGTCATTCCGACTCACCCATATGGGGTAGCTCCCCATGGTCTTCGGACCGTCATGTGATCGGCCTCTTTCCCTTTTTCTATGATTTTTGGATTTCTTGTGTTGATTTCTGGAATTTATGTCATTGACTTGTTATGAGTACAAGTTTAGGGTATGATACCCTCTTTGGATCTTTGAGAAGATTCTTGTGATGTCGATTTATCTCTTATTGATTGATCTTCTGTTGATCATCATTTGCATACCTATAGTAGTATGTCAGTATGGATATTTTATGTTTATGCCATATCTTTTATTTTTGCCATGTCATCTGATATTTATAGCTAGACTGATCCGTTTATTATTTTCTTAAATAATACTCGGGTCAGACCGAGATGTTACAGGTGCTTCTGCTTAACTTCTTCCCGGGATTTGCTACTCTGACTTTTGGCTAACTATTTAGATTAGCAGTTTTTGTTGTATACATTTGAGATATAGACTCATAGTTGTATTCTTTTGTATAGCACGTGTTGCTATTCTTTTGTATTATTGTGGATCTTTTTGACCACTACTCTGATGTACACTTTCATGTGTTAGTTATGTATTCATTTCTTCTTTCGCCTTTGCGATATGGATGTCTGTGACTGATTTGTGTTATGCTTATTTCTATGTTTGTTTCTGAAGATTATTTATAGCCACCGTGTGATAAGCAATCACATGGATGGTCGCTCCTCAACAGCCTAATTCTCCGTGCTAGTTGACAGCACTGCACCGTAGTGTTCTTGGCTAGCGTGGGTATAGAGGTAAGGCATCACAGAATACCAATGAGGCTTTGGGTGATACTTGATCTTGAATGTGAGTAAACTTTATGTGTCAGGTTTTGTGTATTGTGACTCCATGTTTCCTATCCTAGTTTTAACTCTATCAGTATTATGGGATTTCAAAAACCAGTACTATATTGAAATTATTGTTAAAGATAAATGATTTTGGAGTATGAAAAGTCCTATATATTAGAGCTTTTGGAAGAATATATGATGTCAAATACATAGAGTTTTTAAATGGAAAAACTTCAGATCTAACTGGATTTCGAAAATAAGAGTTTCTGTTGTAAAACTGCAAATTTGACTGTTTTATGTAGTGTTCTGAAAGTAAGAAGTACTTCATATGTTAGTTTTGAAAGTGATAGTATTAAGAATATCAAGTTTGAATGCATAAATTTACTACATGAATCCGTAATATACAATATGATTTCACATACTGCAGTTCCCAAATATTTCGTATTTTGATATGTTTTGTATATATGAACTTTCAGTTAAAAGTAAACTGATTTTGAAAAATGCGAAGTTTCAGATGCATATTCAACTTTGAAAATGTATTAAGTATTGTATACAATTTCTATACATGGAAACTTTAACATTAAGTTTTAAATAAGCTAGGGACTTTGAGGATGTAAAACTTTGAAGGCATACCATCAGATTTTGAGGATATATGCTATTAAGTCTCAAGCATATATGTACAGCTTTATATTCGTTTTCTTGTTTAAATTGCTTTTATTACTATATATACATTGAAATTGGGATAAATAATCTAAAGTCTCAAGTCATTATCACACTTTCACGGTCAAAACATGTTATGATAATACTGGGTATGTATATTGTCAAGGAAAGCAGTCTTAGTTTTGAAATTTTGATTGACCTAACATCCAAGATTAAAGGTAGCATGAAACTTTGATGATAGTTTAAAAGATTTGCATGACTGGACTTTATGAAACGCATATATATGAATAAGCACAAGGCATCTCAAATGAAAGGCTCGCAATGAGTTATCAATATCAAATGAAAAGTTTACTATCATTGTTCAAAACTTACTGAGGGCTCCTTGATCAGTGATGTGATGTGCTCTATCACTTTCGTTTCGAGTGCTTACCAGAAATGATCTATCGAATATAAGGATTTGAATACCATTGAGGCTTTGGGTGATGCTTGATCTTGAATACGAGTAAATTTTATGTGTCAGGTTTTGTGTATTGTGACTCCATGTTTCCTATCCTAGTTTTAACTCTATCAGTATTATGGGATTTCAAAAATCAGTACTATATTAAAATTATTGTTAAAGATAAATGATTTTGGAGTATGAAAATTCCCATATATTAGAGCTTTTGGAAGAATATATGATGTCAAATACATAGAGTTTTTAAATGGAAAAACTTCAAATCTAACTGGATTTCGAAAATAAGAGTTTCTGTTGTAAAACTGCAAGTTTGACTGTTTTATGTAGTGTTTTGAAAGTAAGAAGTACTCTATATGTTAGTTTTGAAAGTGACAGTATTAAGAATATCAAGTTTGAATGCAAAAATTTACTACATGAATCCGGAATATACAATATGATTTCGCATATAGCAGTTCCCAAATATTTCGGATTTTGATATGTTTTGTATATATGAACTTCCAGTTAAAAGTAAACCGATTTTGAAAAATGCAAAGTTTCAGATGCATATTCAACTTTGAAAATGTATTAAGTATTGTATACAAGTTCTATACATGGAAACTTTAACATTAAGTTTTAAATAAGCTAGGGACTTTGAGGATTTAAAACTTTGAAGGCATACCATCAGATTTTGAGGATATATGTTATTAAGTCTCAAGCATATATGTACGGCTTTATATTCGTTTTCTTGTTTAAATTGCTTTTATGACTATATATACACATTAAAATTGGGATAAATAATCTAGAGTCTCAAGTCATTATCACACTTTCATGGTCAAAACATGTTATGATAATACTGGGTATGTATATTGTCAAGAAAAGCATTCATATTTGTAGAATTCATTCAATCGATATAAATCAATCATGTTACCCCTCTACTCTAAAAAGAAAAATTAATATTATCGTTTTATGTAAATTTTGTGTTAAATTATATTTTCATAACAGCCATTATATAATCTATAAATGTCAACTTTAGAAGGTTAATTACTCCGAGATAGTCTCGAGATGGACTTAAAGATCCGAGATGTCAATCCGAGATGTATACCCGAGATACTCATCTCACTTGAGATATCGTCTGATACTAGATATTGTTTATAAAATTCTCGAGACGAAACGTGATCGAAATTTGAGATTTAAAACCTTGATGACATGAAATACATCATTTCTGTTCCACATTCTTCATAGCAACAACACATGAAAACAACTCTTTATTTGCCATGTTTTTTGGGGTCATGTATCATTTTTCTTAATGGTTTCTTAAAACTTAAATAGTATTTTGGTTCTCTTGCTAACAAAATAAACTCTCCAAACTAAACTTGAATAAAGTATCGTAACGCTATATGTTCTAACATGATCATCAAAATTTGTTTTTTTCATATTATTTAGGCCAATATGTATCGATTTTGAGTTTGTGCAATTAATTTTTTTGGGATGATCTGTTTCCTATGTTAGCGATTGGTAGATAGCAATCAAAATTTTCAAAGTAGAATTCACATTGTAAATCATAAAGTTTGCTTTAAATCAAAACAATATTCATATGATAAAATTTAAACTTCTTATTTGGTTAAGGACCATGCACAAAGTGTAAGTTTGTTCTCTATTTTATTGGAACAAGGATTTTGTTGTCTAATAGCATGTATCCAGATTTTTATTTAGGATTCAATCTTTTGTATGTAACCAGCAATGATATTTGTCAGTGGAACAATGTACCAATACAAGTGATAAGAGAAGCTAATAGAAGAACCAACTATGGATGGGACTAAAATACAAGTTACAGCCCAGTGAAAAATGTTAGAAGTCTCATATGGCCTTGCTCTTCAGGTGAAAATTTGTTTGTTATGTTGCTAAACAAATGTTGATCAAATTTTTGAAGTTATAGTCTTGTGCTGATTATGATGAGGTTAACTCTCTTTTTATTTTATTTTTGGTTTACTTTACCGTCACAAATTAAATGAGCTGTTAGCTTAAAACATTTCATGAGTAATTAATAGAATGCATCTAAATCATTAATACATTTTCTTTGAATATTTAATACTAAAACCTTGAAGGAAAAACTATATCACCCTTATTCTTCATAATATTCTCAATTCAAATGCTGATTTTCCTAAAAAAAATTGTATTTCCTAATTTGCATTCTGTATATACTCCGATTAATGGTTGTCAATGAATGCATGAACCTATATATCTCGTTAGTGGTTTACACAAGTTTGATATCATTTCAAGGTTTTCTATTTTTGTCGTGTAAAGCTTCTTCATTTTAGAAACTCAAGTTTCTATTTTGGGAACTTTAAATACAAATTATAGTGCTTGATATTTTGCAACGCTTCAATCGTCATGTTTAAAGGGTAAACATTGTACTGCAAGTTGCTCCTATATACATTAGTTCTGATTGCAACATTACTTTTATGCAATGTGATTTACAAAGTAGAACATATGTGATAATGTAAGTAACGTGTAGACCACAAACTAAGCTTATATAGAAATTTATGTTAATGCGACGATTTCCATCTGTGTTCAACCCTTTTTATACGGCGGTATTATCTCCAATTTTCAAAGTAATCTATCCTCGGTTTTCTCTTCTGTACAATTTCATTTATAAATTGGTTAAATCATTACGTTCAAATACTTTAATCTAATTTGTGAATAGAATTTTATTCTAAGAATTGTTGAAATGAAAGTAATAATTTAGTTTTTTTTTTCAACTTAACTTAAATTTTTATAAATTGCTTGAATAGATTTATGTATGTAAATTAAAAAAAAAGTTATTTCTTATAATAAAAATTATGTAGCATGTTGCACTTCACATACCATGACTATTTTATGATTTATTGTCCTTTTTAGTATTCTATTCGGGCATCCCCATTAAATATTGCATGTTTCATTTTGCTTGCTATAATCCAAATAGTGCATGAAGTGCTAATCTTTTGGATTATAACAATTCTATTATTTGTGTGTCAACACACACACACACATATGTATACTTATGTTACAATTATCTCTTAAGTATATCTACATATTTTTACTTCATATTTTGTGTCATAATGTAAACTATGTAAAATATTTTCATGATATATAGTGCAAATTTCATATGATGCATTGACATTAATTTAAAAACTATTCATAGTCTTTCAATATCAAAGATACGGTTTAATGTACTTGTATATTTGTTATAATATGTGAATAACATTTGCATTTACTCTTTACAAACTTATAGGACAGGCAATACAATTTGTTTCTAGTCCAAAGTACCGATGTCGTACGAACTTCAGTAAACTGATACAAATAAAATCTTAGTATAAGAAGTACTAAAAGTATTTTTCCTTTGTTAATACAAACTGTAACTAATTTAACGTGTTATACATCAAAAATAATTTTATAGTCCATTTGAGTTACATCATACATGCTGCACTTGACGATTTTGTTCTAGATTTGCATGGTCATTTTGTAGACAGCGTAAAATTGGCCTTTTACCAGAAATGCACTTGGATTTGAGTTACACATTTATTTTGTAGATACTTACTGCCTTAAAATTGGCCTTTTACCCAGAACGTTAGTCATAATTAACCAAGGGATAATGCTTTAGTTTATAACCAACCAAACACACATTTGCTTGCTTCATATGATACTTTAGGCTATTTCATGCTTAGATCATATAAATTTGTGATTAAAAATAAATTATACTCACTTTGATCATGCTTAATTTGGAATATTTAATACATTGTGTAGTGAAATATCGATTGCCTGGTGTGGATATGGTAAAACATTGTTTACATGCTATTTTTCAAAATATTATGATTACTGGCATTAGAAAACAATACAACATCATTTTCACTTAGCTTGACCTCATGTAGTTGATTTAAATTTAGTGATCATGGTGTTATAGGCTTAAGTATCGATGTCGTATTGGTTTCTCAGCATCTTTGTTCCAATTCTACTGGATTTCATTTTCGAGTTTCTGTACTCATTAGTATATTGACAAAAGAACTCTTGTTCTGATTCTTATTCGTCTTCCAATTTGAGTGCAGGGATCTGTTTTTGTATTTTTAAAACCTTCTCTCTTTCTAATGCATCCTTGCTGAACACATACATTTCTAAATTTGATTCTTTTAATTATGTAAACTATTTTTGTCAAAAAGGTTTTTTTTGTCAAAGCTCAAAATCATACAGGTATTTGATTAGAATTAAATTAGTTTCTGGTTTGAGGTTATATTATATTTTATGTTATGCTTTGGATCTTTCATTCACTCTTTTGGAAAAAAAAACCTATTCTGAGCATGAGATTGACTACGCTACATTAAGATCTCTTTCCCAAGCATAGCTTTAATTTAAACTGGTTCTTTTTAGTTTTTTTTACAAAGATCACATAAAAATATAGGCCCATTTCCATATAATAACCCAAGCTTGCTATTTCTTTTTTAGTTGATTAATTCAAAATAGTATATGAATTAAATTGTGCAATGACCTTGAGAATTGTATGCGAAGTTGGCCTTTTGTTTTAAATTACAAGGGATTGGCATGCATTAAGGTTTCTATTTTTACTTGCTTATGACGAGGTTTGAAACAAATCTGTCCTTTATATTAATGTGCAGCCAAAGCCCCTTCTGTTCAAACAGTCTCCATCAATTATCTTTTGGTAGGGCTGTCAATGGATACCCCAAAAATATGAAATCCAGCCGCATCTGCATCCGAAAAACGGATAAAGTTCCAAGATTTGAAAAAAAGGACGTGGATACGTAGACATCCTCATCCGAAAATTATATGTTTTCCTTTTTCCATTTTTGTTGTTTAAATTATGTGTAAATAGTACGATAAAAGTTATGTTTTATCTTTTTATTAAGTTAAAAGTTCATATTATACACAGTAAATACATTTTAACTGTTACTTTAACGCCTTAATGAGTAATGGGATTGAAAAATGTTTATATTAAACAAAAGAAATTTCATTTATGTTTCTTGAATTATGGGTCATTAGTGATATGATAATTATCAGATATCCATTCATATTGGATACAGATACATATATGGTACCATTCGCATCCGAAAGTATCCGCTATATGCCTACCTGTTGAAACATTGCCTTATGCATTTTCTAAGTCAATATGATATTGCATTTGGTTTTATCCACAAACTTTCAAAGTCATGTTTGGATGTTTGATAAGAAATAAGCTTATCATACAGGCTTATTTCTCAACTCTTATTTCTCAACTAGGCTAATTTATGTTCGTAGGATTTCTCTTTAGAAAAAAGTAACAAACAATTGCTATTTGGCAATTAAGGACGGTTACTCGACCAAACTTATTTCTCTTCTCAGATTAACTCCAACATATTTGCAGGTCAACATTGGAACAAATGATCCCAGTTTGACAGTCTGCATCAGTAGCAAAATGTGATGTCTTATTTCAAACTATCTTTTACCCAAAAATTAGATGTTGCCAAACCAATATAGAATCCAAATATGTATCCCGTCTCTTCTACTAAAATGTGTATATTGTTTCGCCAAACTATGTTTAATTACTCATGTACTAGCTGTCATTTTTTAGCGATCATAAAAAACCTGTGCTACTTTCTTGAGAGTTTAAATTTTCCCTTTATTTTTGCAATTGGATCCATTCAGTATTGATTTATGCTTCGGAAATTATACCCAACCTCTAGCAACAACTTAAACTAGAAGTCTTACCACTTGAAACTGTGGGCATCGACCAAAAATGCTTCAATTTTATTGAATACCAGTGTGGACTCATGCTTCGCACACGGCCTGTTTGTGTTATGGTATACGTTGATATTTTGTTTGAGCGCAAATATGTAAATGGAAAGCAAGAGTATTTTTGGAATTTCAAAAAGACGCCGAGTAAAATAGTTCAACGAATTTTCTTTATTAGTAGTAAAGATATATGCACATAATTAGTATTATTACTATAACCAAACATGCGAATGAATTATTGTGCAATTTTTTCCACATAAGTTTTAGTAGAACTAATAACCCAATACCACATTTATTATCAAGCAATTACAAAATAGAAGCATATCCATGTGGATAGCAAATGTTCGTCCTAGTGATATAATATTCCACAGCTGTGAATTCATGCCTGATAACATGGTGTGTATTTCTGATAACAAGCATACGTGTTACATTGGTAGTATTTTCCCTACTAGAGTGCGCGTTTGAGTCTTCTTTCTTGGTATTTCTTCCTAGTTTCGTATCAGATGCCTGCTATGTTTCAATCAATTAATGAGCTATATAGGGAAGACGTAGTGAAGGGGGAAAAATGCAATTTTAGTGAGCTAAGATATATCAAAAACATGCAACGTAATTTATTTTCACGGAGAGAGTGAATTTATGTGTTTATAGAATGATGGATATACTTATCATCACCAACAGGCTATGTAAAATATTTTATCCAGTTCACGTTCAAGGTATAGCATAATTTAAATGAGATCTTATCTCATTTAACCAATTAAACCTATTTAATTTATTCATAACTACTTATATTTTGGTACGTGTAATTATAAAATCAATTTTGAAAATCTCGACTGTCGTGTATATATATATATATTATTTTCTTTGAAGCAAGTTTCAAAAAATATATATATGTATATATATATAACAATTATACATTTTATGAATTAATTTAGGCCTTTAATAATTATTAAAATAATAATAAATTAATCAATATTACTGTTTGGGTCAAAATTGGTCACAAACACCCAATTGCCGATGAAAACACCCGTTCACAATTACAGGTCACAGATAACAAGTTTATAGAGAATAAAATATGAAGAACACTCAGAAAATTAAAAGGAAAGCAATAGAAACATGCGATTTGTAGTGGTTCGACAATCTTCGACCTACGTCCACATTGAAGAGTTACTATTTTATTTATTATCAGTCGTTTGTTACAAGAGCATAGATGATAATAATCGAGTTACAATGGAGTTCTACAGAGTAACGGCGTAGAACCAAAAAGATCCCTTTTCTGAAGATCCTGGGCTGTTACTTATAGGTGTAGACTGGAAATTTCTATCTCAAACTTCGGAAGACTCCTTCCATCACGTGGTCCTTGGTCGTTTCGACTCGATCTATGATCGATACGAATGAGATTCTATCGATCCAAATCTTGCCCAATTGAGCCGAGATCGATTATGAACATTCCTGAGGTTGTGAGCAAGCTCCTATGAAAATTTGGTAGCATTTGGACTTGTAGATTTTGAGTTATGATCGATGCAAGTTTGAATTTTTGATGCGCTGTCGAATTCATATCGCTCTCATTTGCATCGCTTTTAGGCACGTGATGACCAATGATGTGGCACTATCTTTTAGGATCGATCCACGTTCTATGCCTTGCGATCAAGTCCTCTTCCGTAGCGGCTTCGTTTGTATCGAGGTGTCTCTTTTTCCTTCGTATCACTCTAAGCTTGTCTTGTTCGTATCGCTCTAAGCTTGTCTCGTTCGTATCGCTCTACCGGATAACATAATCGCATCGATTGATGGTTGATCGATACGAATATACATGAATAAGATCGATACATAATGGCTTCGATCGATGGACACGAAGATGAGCTCAGGTGATGGATACGTAATGTAGGAGTGGGGTGGATACGAATGAGGCAGTCTTCCATGGATATGAATGTAAGTGGTCCTTCCTCGATGGATGCGAAGCGTAGCCATTTGTTTAGAGGGATACGAAGTCGATATTGCTTTGTCATGGACACGAATGAGGTTGGTGCATGATAGGTACGAACGAGGCCTGCAAGTTGATGGATACGAAAATAGTTGATTTTGATGGATATGAAGGAGACCGCCTTGGATGGATATAAAGTAGGTTGAATCATGATGGATTCGAAGTGAGGTTGGTTATGGATACGAACCACTATTCACATTGATGGAAATGAATTGTAGCTGTTTTCCTCGACTTGCATCGATTGTATCTTGAGCATACGAACTCCGATTGAGTTGAAATTTGAAATGATGGCTCCCATAGCTTGTCATACCATATCATTTATAGCTCGATCTGAACTCGGACAAAATTTGTTAGTATCCATAGCGAAATAGTGTATAACTGATCTTTGGGATAGATTATCTTCAGTTTTCAGTCAATTTTTTGGTGACACGGCCTTGCCAAAATGCGGGATAATAATAACCATTATATTATTTGCTCGATATTAATAAGATAACTTTTATTTGTTCTAACGTGATTTGTTTGTTAAAAACCATCCCCTCTTATCTTTTTCACTCAAAATTCAAAGATGCAAGTTATATAATGTATTATATTTTGCGCCTAACCATAGCGGTCCTTCAACATATGATATCTGTCGATTAATAATTCACATTGTGCAAAAATGTTAATTGACATGTTTTTACTGTTACTGGTAACTAAGTGTCATCAAAATAGATTTTAAGGTTGATTTACTAGAGTTTATCATTCATAATTCGGAGGTTATTTCTTAAATTTGTAAAAGTTGGTGCTTTACCATGTTTTATAAGAGCATATTTATGCTAGAATGTCTTTACTTCTTTTGTTCTATTTTACAGTTTTTAGCTGCTATAATTTTTGATATTGTTTTTCTAAAGCCATAGAGTAAACATAAGCGCCTAAAAATAAAATAAAGGAGTTTTTAGGCTCAAGGAAAAGTTGACAAAAAATTTAGTCTCAAGGACAATAAGTTTGCTTTTTAGGTCGAAGGACACTTTCTAGTGCAAATTACAGAATGATAATTGCAACTATTATTTTCTGTTTACACTAAAAAGTGTTCTTCAAACTAAAAGGCAAACTTGCTGTCCATGAGACAAATTGTTTTTACAACTTCTTTTCTGTACTCATTTTCCTGTAAATAAAATAGAGGATTGTTAAAATACTAGTTTTGGACATAAGAGTATAATGTTAGAGGGACTCCATCCTAAATTAATTGTTATGGAAGAAATATGTAAAAGGAAACAAATAAAACAACCTACCGTTTAACCATCATTTGAATTTAAATTATGCAACATAATAGTGGGAACTAAAAAGAAAGACAACTAATGACCACTGTGAATAGCAAAACAGTAGCGATGTTCCAAAAAAATCATTAGTGTACTATGTTTGATAGACTTATATTAAAAAAATATAGTAAAACGCTAGAATAAATAATGAAAGTTTTCTTGTAAGGTGCTTGATTGGTGGAATAATAATAATAATGGTAATAATCTTTAATAATAGTTGTATAGCTTTGGTGTCACACTTTTTTGGTATCAACGTGAACTACCAAAAATGCTCCTCTATATATTATTAAATCCTAATTGCTTAAAAAAGGATCTAATATTAAATTTCTTTTACAAATTCAAACGTCCATAAAAGTAGATCTAACAATTAAACATGCTTTACAAATTCAAAACGCTTTTAAAAATAAGATCTAAAATTAAACTTCCTTTACAAATTCAAAATACTTTTTTACAAATATACAAATCCTAATATCACTCAAAAATAAAATAATTTTTTTTAACTGATTTAAACATATGCAATTTATAAGGAAAAACAATTCACGCACAAAGCGCGTGCCTTACCACTCGTATTAAATAGTTGTAATAGCTTTGGTGCCACACTTTTTTGGTATCAACGTGAATTATCAAAAATGCCCCTATATATATTATCAAATCTTAATCACTTAAAAATAGGATCTAATACTAAATTTCTTTTATAAATTCAAATGTCCATAAAAGTAAGATCTAATAATTAAACATGCTTTACAAATTCAAAATGCTTCTAAAAATAGGATCTAACCTTAATTTTTTTTACAAATTCGGAATATTTCTTTACAAATATACAAATCTTAATGTACTTGAAAATAAAAAAAATCATTTTTTTGACTGATTTAAACATATACAATTTGTAAGAAAAATAATTTACGTGCGAAGCTCGTGCGATTACACTTAATAATAATAATAATAACAACAATAACAATAAAAATAAGAATAAGAAGGAGGAGGAGGAGGAGGTAACGAGCTACCAAAAAGTTGCATAAAAACAACCCAGACCTGTCATTTAATCATAAGTCATTCAAACTATGCTGATAGGATGTGGGGTAATATAAAAATTATATATGATTTTTGACAGAAAGCTAAAAGAATTTGTATTCTTGGTAGCTGTTTTAAAGATATTGATAATACTGTCTCGCCAAGTTTGGAGTTCCTTTAACAATGCCTAAAGAGTAGAGATAACCTAGAATTAATGTGAGCGAAAATTATGGACTTTTAAAATTTCAAACGATAAAATCATTGATCAATTAATTTAGTTGTTTAAATCTCACATGCGGTAGTAAGCATATAATTTCATGCATCCATAAATCTTTTTACTATAATCATCACTGACAATGAAATCTCATGAGTATTCGCCGATTTATTATTATTAGTTTCGAACATACCATCAAATTTATCAGTTAACGACATAATAGATTAAGAACACATCTGCTGATTAGTTTTTGAATCTATAGTTTATTTCAAAGAATAGGTATATGCTGAAGACAGCACCTTCCACTTCTCCATCGTTCAAGGTTGGATTTATACTTGGTATGCATTTACGTTGTGGATTATAACCAACACTTTGAATTAAGTACTTGCTAAATTATATCTACTTTTGAATCACAAACAAACTTGCAATTTTTGTTATTTTGCATAATATTTTGTTATATTTATTTTAAAAACAGCCCTATTCAAATTTCTCTCAGGAATTTGCATCTTAGCGAGTCATGTTTATTTTTCAGTAGTTCTACTATGTTTAAAGTAAACCACTCACAAACCATGATCTTCTTATTCTGGAAACTATAAACATTTTTCAGCATTATTGAAATTTAGTTTGTTTGCATCTGAAGAATCCATGAACAATTATTGTTTGTTTCTTGAAACTGAAGTCATGAAGATATTATAAAGTTTTAAAGATACTACCATTCTATTTTGTGGAGATGTGAAGAAAGTGAAGGAGAAATTCTACTAGTGAACTCGTTTGAATTTAACACCCTGAAATTAGTCAGTGGAAAGTTCATTAAATACAGGTGTTGGGATCGAGATGTTGAGAATGATAAGGTTTACCTAAAGAAATGGGAGTAGTCGTAAGTTCCCTAATTTACATGTATTTTTAGGCAACATATAAGTTCAAATCATCCTTGCATGTCATATATGTTAATGCCATATTCTTCAGCCAATCTTGATTTTTTTAATTTAATTATGGTGTTCATGCATTCACTTTTTTTTTTTTCACTCAAATCTTTGACTTCATCCAGGCATGATGTAATAATGCCTGGCCTAATACAATTATGGGATATGTTTTTATTTTATTTTTGCCAAGTGCATCAAAACTTCAAACTATGGCAGGCTAAAGTCTAAAGGTATTGCCTTCGATACTATTTCATAATATGAAGTAAATGATAAACCTAAATCAGCTTAATACTATATATATATATACATACATATATACACATACATATACATATACATATACATATATATATATACATACATACATATATACACATACATACATGTACATACATACATACATATACATACATATACATACATACATACATACATACATACATACATACATACATACATACATACATACATACATACATACATGCATGCATACATATATATCATTGCACGACTCTATTTACATCTCGGGTTCCAAGTAAATTATGATGAATGGAATAAACACTACATATATTTCTTTTGTTAATGGTACAATATGATTGAAATGACTTAATAATTTCAATACTTTAGTTCATTTGCAAAAACTGTGGACCTATGCATATGTCTATTTTTTTATTTTTATGCAGAGAAGGCAACTAATTGGTGCCTAATTTTTTGTGTTGGCCCCATATGTGTCTGCTTCCCGTATTTTAGCACTCCTTAACTTGGATCTTCAATTGATACTGTGCTTGTTGATTGAAATGGAATTAATAATAATGCATGGGAAAAACATGAAGCAGCAATTATTAGAGCTGTTGCAGGCAATTTTGACATTGCTGATTGGTTGGATTGAGTGGCATTCAACAAGGTACATTTGCTAAGGCAAAAATATTTTATTTTATGACACTCTGGGTATAAATGGGCAATTTTGTGGATTGGTTTAAAAATGTTAGTATCTTTGTGTTTTATTGCAGGTTGTTAATGCTTTGATTAAATGTGCATTTCAATCTGTGTATTCAGATTAAGGAAATTGTGACGATGGACATTATTAACCATAGTTTTTGACACCTTAAGGTAGTTAGATTAAGGAGGTAACTAGCTGGATATGTGCTAATTATTTTCAAAATAAGTTTATATGCCTTATGATTGGAATTTTGTGTAGCAAATTTATTAACTCCAACACATTTGACCATAAAAGCACTACAATACAAGTTGTTGCATGACAAATTTTAAAGTGATCTTAAAGATCACTACAACACAAGCAATTTAAGATTGATGACAGGAAATGCAACATTTCTGTTCCACTTTCTTCATTGCAACAACTCTTTATTTGCTATGTTTTTTTAGGGTCATGTAGTACTTGTCTTAATAGTTTCTTAAAACTTAAATAGTTATTTTGGTTCTCTTGCTAACAGAATAAACTCTCCAAACTAAACTTGAATAAAGTGTCGTAATGCTATATGACCTAACAAGATCATCAAATTTTTTTTTTCATATTATTTAAGCCAAAATGTATCAATTTTGGGTTTGTGCGATTAATTTTTTTGGTATGATGTGTTTCTATGTTAGCAATCGATAGATAACGATCAAGATTTTCAAAACGGAATTCAAATTGTAAATCATAAAGTTTTCTTTAAATCAAAACGATATTCATATGGTAAGTTTTAAACTTCTTATTTAGTTAAGGACCATGCACAAAGTGTAAGTTTGTTCTCTATTTTATAGGAACAAGGATTTTTTTTGTCTAATAGCATGTATCCAGATTTTTATTTAGGATTCAATCTTTTGTATGTAATCAGCAATGACATTTGTCAGTAAAACGATGTACCAATACGAGCGAGAAGAGAAGCTAATGGAGGAACCAACAATGGATGGGACTAAAATACAAGTTACAGCCCAGTGAAAAATGTTAGAAGTCTCATATGGCCTTGCTCTTCAGGTGAAAATTTGTTTGTTATGTTGCTAAACAAATGTTGATCAAAATTTTGAAGTTATAGTCTTGTGCTGATTATGATGAGGTTAACTCTCATTTTATTTTATTTTTAGTTTATCTTACCGTCCCAAATTCAATGAGGTGATAACTTATAATATTTCATGGGTAATTAATAGAATGCATTCAAATCATTAATGTTATAATATATGTATATTATGAAGTGAATATGCTTGTACATTGTTTTGTTTAGTCCCACATCGTGGGATAAGTTCAGTCCTTACCTCTGAAGCCCTTATATAAAGTAGGCCATGTAATGTAAATATATATCTATTCTCTGAATGAATAAAATGTCTCCACTCTTTTCCTCTAATGGCTTCTGCTCTTGTTTATTTATAACATATTCTTATTTGTTTATAACACGTTATCAGCACGATGTTTTATTTTTAAGATTTTATTTATGCATTTGAGATCTATTTCTTTTCTCTTGGGATCTAATTTTATTTCATAGATCAAATTTCGTTTTGTAAACATTTGTTTTGATCTTATTTCTTTTTCCTGGATCTCATTTTGTATATCTTATAATGTGATCTAATTATGTGAATCTAATATTATATATTTGTATAGATCTAACTTTGTAGACTTCATTTTTCAGATCTCATTTGTAGACTTATTAAATTGATTTTATTTGTAGATGTTATTATGTTGATCTCAATATGATCTAATTTTTCTGATCTAATTCTATTATAGATCTAATTTTATAGATCTATAACATTTTATATTTTATATACTGTTGCTTTTCTTTTCGATCCACAACCTTGATATGGTACAATGATTGATTTTAGATCTCATTGATTTTTCATTATTTTTAATTGACATTCTTTGTTATGAAGGATTTTATATAAAAATTTCTACCAAATTAATGTTGATTATCAAATATCTACATGAAATATTTTTGATATTTGTAGCATGTATAATTATATGTATTATTGCTGATTTAATAATACAGAGAGGTTTGAGTTGCAGGAGAAGCAAGCAGATTAATTTCCAATGACTCCAGTAATGGATATCGAATCGATGGTACTTATATTTTTGACTTGTTCCATTTTTCATTCGTCGATGTATAAAACACGTTTCCCTTTAATGGAAACACGCACTTTTGCTCTTGCTATGAGATTTCCGGTTTCATTCACGCATTGAGTAAAACAAAGTTCCATGATGTTCATATTTTCATTTAGAAATAATTTATAATTTATATGATCATATCTGTTTTTATTTTTGAATTAACCATATTCAGATTGTCTAGTGATTTAACTGAAAAAGAACATCTTTACCTATGGAACTCCCTGAAGGAGCGTTATGACCACCAAAATATGGTCACACTTTTAAACACTAGACATGAATGGTTGAACTTGAAGTTTTAAGTCTTTAAATATACTAGGAAATACAATTCCTCTATATTAAAATTACTTCTAAACTAAAATTATGTGAAAGGATTGTCTAGTGATGCTAACCTGAAGTTAGATCATTTCTTCGACGATGAAGGAAACTTCATTAATGATGAAAATCTAAGTACGGTAATAAATGATATGGTCGAATTGATCAATAATAGCAGCCTGAAGTCTTCTATGTGGATTTTATTTTATTTCAGTTCAGTAAATCAGTTTAAAGTTGGTAAAACCCAAGTTTTGATAATCTTTGGGTGTGTTTGCCAAACTATATATTTGAAGAAGTACATTTTAAATTTCTCCAGAAGAGATAATCCATATGACATACTCTTGAAGAGATGTATTATGATTTTTATATTTCAAAATCCAAACATCCTAGAAGAGATGTTGTAGAATTATGTCAATTATGTAGAAAAAGATATTGATTATTGACGACATCCAAAAAAAAAAACAATGCATATAAAGTATCTTTAGAAGTGATATGTACCACTCTAGAAGCGGTGTTTATGAAATATCCCCAGAAGTGATATTATATCATCGTATAGCACTATAAAAGAATTGCCTATAAAATATTGTCAAATGTGATAATAAATTATCCAAAATTTAATCGTCTATTGTCATGGACCCGTAGCTCCATTAGACAAATAGTGATATGTAACCTTTTACTTTTTAGAACTTACGATGAATCAAATATTATATGCATAACTATTCTTGAAGAAATATCTTTAGATATGCTCCTGAAGAGATAATCTATATGTCATATCATAATTTTCACTAAAGCTATATAAATACGGTCTTGAACAAATCGGTATGTGCAACCATTATAATTTCTTATTTTTATAACATTTCAAGGGTCCAGAAGATACTCTTATTTATGTTGTAAATGTATCTATTTTACTGAACTCTCTAGAGGAGATGTTTATATATAATTATAATTATATATATATATATATCTAGAAGAGAAAGTTCACTCCAGAAGTGGTGATACTAATATATCTCTAGAAGAGATTTATAAATTTGAAAATGATAACATATCTCTAGAAGAGGTTTATTCATATATTTGGTAATTTTATTAAACCAAATAAGTGTACATAAATTTGATTATAAAGGATCCTAATTTAGTTTAGATTAGATCCTAAAAGTATGAGAGCTATACATACGGTCCTGAGGAAATCCGTATCTGTAACATTCCAAGTATCCAGAAGATACTATTATTATTTTTGCTCTAATTTTTTTACGGAACTCTCAATAGAGATGTGTAGAAATGTCTATATGCAATTAAAAATTATTCCTTGATAAGTAATCATAATTAGTGTTCAAAAACTGACATTTGAGATATAATTGAGGAATAAAACTTAACAACTTGAAGTTGTGTGTATATTTTGTTCGAACCAGAAGTTCGATATGGTTTCAAACCAAATGTTTTGAACATTATCATGTGGTTTTGACAGGTTTGCATTGACATTGAATTATAAATAGAAATTAATAGTTTGGATCCTTGTAATAGTTTGTTCTAAAAATCACTAATTCAAATGAGAAAGAATATGAAAATTTTATAATATATATGTGATACGTGGACGCACGTATACATCCATATATGTAAATATTTAGCTAACAACCTGAAGTTTGTTATAAGCTCATCTTATAGATTATGCATAGACATTATTTAGTGATTTAAAATTCAATCAACATAAATGTTGAATGACCTGAAGTCATGTATGTATTCAAATGATCTACACAATAAGTAAATTCCTTCAATTGCTTAGATCAATGAATGAGAACAAACTCTAATAATCAATATCAATTGAATGCATCTTACAAAAGAATTATCCTCCTATTATTAATATGTATGGTGTATTTGCTAGTAGCAATATCATAATGGATCAAAATGAGAATCCAAAGATGATTATTATTTAATGTGACAATGTTTGTCAACATTGAGGGGGAGGATAAAGGGATACAAGCTCATTTTGATCATCAATGTTAAATATTTGTAAAATATAAAATGATGCAAAATATTAAGTAACTTGAATAAATTGTCAGTAATATCCCTAGCAGACTTTATCCAATATAGATTTGAATCCCTGAAGGATCAAAATTTGTAAACCACATTTGAAATATGGTTCAAAAGTCAGTTCAAAATATTTTTGGAGTAAGTAATAAAGATGCTAAATAAAGGAGGTGAGTGTTCTTGAAGAAACACTTAAGGATGCTCTGAAAGAGATCCATGACATGATTCTTAAATAACCCTAGAAGTGGGATAGGTACCTAAAACATGATAATTAAAGAGATCTCAATACATCATGTCTAGAACTGACAAGAAATAATCATCGATGATAAATTTATAAATAATAAATGTAACGACCCAGAATTTTTATTAATTAAAATTCGAATATTTAATTAATTTTAAATATTAATAAGTGAATTTATACGTCGAATAAATTTTTATTTGAATTATTGGATTTAATTGGATAATTAAATCGATGATTTAATATGTTAAATTATGGAAATAATGGAAAATTGAGTTAAATATGATTGAAATAATTTGGGAAATTTTATTTTATCATATTGAAGTTAGAACGATATTTTAGAACTTTTAAAATCGAATTAAAAGTTAATTTGTGAAAATTGAATATTTTAATATTTAAATCGACTAGTGAAAATAGTCAATTTTTGAACAGTCTCAGAATTGAACGAAACCAGTTTCATTGGATCCGTAATAGTTAGTTATTACCGGATTTCAAATTTCGTGTCAATCGGAGTTATCGTTTGATCGTGGCAGCTCGAAACTCATCGAATTATTTTTAATTTTAATTTGGCGAGTTAAAATAGCCATTTTTCAAAATGTCTCGGATTTCGACGAAACCAGTTTCATCGGATCCATAATGTGATATTATTGTAAGGTTTCAAATTTCAAGTCAACTGGATTTACCGTTTGTCCGGTACAAATTAAAACGCCTAGAAAATCGCTTAAATCGATTTAATTCAAATTGAACGTTTGTAGCCATAACTCGCACAGATGTCCGAATTAGCTTCCGAAACCTGTTCCATTGTGTCCGGAACACGGGGTAAACCCTAGAAACGCTGGTTACGGCGCGTAAATCGGAGTTCGGAATTTCCGGATGAATAGTGTTCGATTTTTCTTTATAAATAGACCAACACCTTCATAAATTTGATAAAAAAATAAAATAAAACCTAATATCTAACCCTAGCCGCCACCTCCCTGACCAATGGCCAGAAACGTCCGAACTTCCACCTCGATTATCTCCTCATCCATCGACAATTAGCCTTAGGTTTCAACTAGAGAATTGAAGAGGACATCAAGATCTACAAGTTCAACGGTGGAGATCGTGTTTGGAGCGACGATGGGGGAGATAAGGAGCCGCGTGCGTGGCCGTTGTCCTCGAGATTCGTGCAACATGGGGGGGGGGGGGGGTGAGTTCTATGGCCTTCAGGCCGAGCATGGAGGGGGTCAAGAGCTTCCTATTGCAAGTGGTTTGATCGAGTTTCGTCGAGAAATGAGATTGCAAATTGAAACCCTAGTTTCTATGTTCATGGGTTAGTGTTGCGTTTTGTGTACTGGAGCGTGCGTGAGGGAGAGGGAGAAGATAGGGGGGACGGCCAGATAAGATGCAAGGAGAAATGAACGGTCATGATGAGGGAATGGTGAAAATTTAAATTAAAGTTGTAATTATAGTTATAAAATCGTGTACAAACTTCAAAAATTGATATCTTTTTCATACGAGGTCGAAAACGCGCGAAACCAGTTGCGTTGGAATCGTATCGACGAGCACTAAGCGATGGAGTTGGTTTGGAGTCGTTTAGAGTTAGTGAGAATTTTGGGTAAAATTAAACGTCCGTTTAATTTTATTCGAAATAAATCGCTGAAACAAAATTGAAATCAAGATGAGAACTTCTCACTCAATCGAATCAGTTTCGATTTTATTTTAAATAGTTAGATTTAAAACATTTGAATGCATGTTTGAATGTTGATTGATATCTATTGATTGTTAAAATAGACATTAAGCGGATGTTATTTATTTAAAACATATACCGCGAATATTTCATAAACAGTGAAATTGGTATTATAAATAATATCAATATATATATATATTGGCATATGTATATATTGCAGTTGATTGATTTCCCGCATTTGTTTAGCGGATGAGACCCTATTGCGCCGTTATTAAGCGGATAATATTTAAATCCCATATACCGCGATAATTTCGTACTGGAGCGAAATTGGTATTGTGCTAATGTTTGTGGATGCAGGAAAACAGGTTGGAGGGATCCAACTGGATTCCTCAACAGTTTTTATTTGATTTCAGATATTTTGATATTTGATGGATTATCATATTGATATATGATATCGTTGTTGTCGTGATTGACTATTTGGTGTGTAGCATCATTGGACCAAGTTTTGGAATTTTAAAATGATTTATAAAGTGATTTTTGAAAATATACTATATGTTTGGAATTTGATCTATTTTAAATAAATAAACGTTATAATTTTTAAAAGTTATAAAAATTATGATTTTTGAGAAATATAGTTAAAAAAACTGATTTTTGAGAATATGATGCTATTGAGTTTATAAAATAGTTTAATCGAGATATTTTAGAATTATTGTGAAAAGTTTAAATACAGGATTTATAAAATTTAATTATTTTATGAATCAAAATGGTGAAATAATAAAGGAGATTAAAGAAGTTTTAAAAGAATAATATAAATTGAATTATATTAAGAGATTTATAAATGGATATTTATAAATTGAAATATGGACATTATAAAACGAGTTTTTATAAGTGTTTGAGTGAAGTGAAAATGAATTTCATAATTGAATGGAATTTATAGAATTTTAAACAGTGAAGTTATAAATGGAATTTTATAAACAGTAGGTTTACAAAATTTATAAAGTTATTGAAAGAACGAATTTTGGATAAATAAATGAATCTTATAAGTTATAAGATTTATGATTTGGAAAGTCTTTGAAAGAACGATTTTGTAAAATAATCGTTTTATAAGCATTTGACTTATAATATGAACTTTTAGTTTATAATTGAGTTATAAACTGGAATAGGTTAATAAAAGAATTTATAAAAAGGAAGTTTTTATAAATAAATAGAAATGGAATTTATAAACATTGTTTTATAAATTCGCAAATGACTTATTTTGATAAGTAAATTGTTGAAACCTATTAATGGAGTTATATTCACGTTTTTGAATAGTGAATAATTCTTTTAAATAAAATGTATAAAAGGATGAAATGTGTTAACGTAGTATATTCACGTTTTTGAATAGTGAATAAGATGTTAAAGAAATTGTTTTGAATGTGATATTTGAAATAGAATTAAAACGATCTAACGAAGTTTTAATTGTGTTGAGATTCGAAACCATAGATTTCAACATTCATTGTTGAAATAGACGTTTTCGAGAAATAAAAGGAAATAGTGGACTATAACACTGTTGTTATAGTAAATGATTTCCGAAAGGAAATGTTTTGTATAGTATTGGGATTTATATATCTATTTAAATTTCGAATCCCTATACTAGTGATTTTGGGTTGTCGTAACGATGTTTTACGCAACATTCGTTTTGGCCCAAATAAATATGTTTAAGTGAATGATTTCCTTAAAGAATGAAATATATACTTAATCTCGATTTAAGTATATTGAATATTTTCTAAGTGTTGAAAATAAATAAAATTTGTGGATTACTTATGAATAAATAAGTATGGAAATGTTTTCCAATATAAAGCGAATACTTTGAGAATTTATCTTTTTGAAGATAAATTGAAAAGAAATATTGAAATGAATAATTGAAATCGAATATTCATGGATATTTTGGATTATAAATTCACTAAGGAATTTATAAAGAAAGTGGAATTGGTTTAAAAAATAAATATTGATTTATTTTTGAAGTATGAAATAATATATCTTGTAAAGATATTTTGGAAAATAAATAATTTGGAAAATTATTTGGAAACTGGTGATGTGTGCATATCCAGTGATAGTTCAATAACCGACTATCAATATTTCCCTTTGAATGGGTAATTGATGTGATTTGTTTGAATGTGAATGCTACACTTATTTTTGAATAAGCGCTCACTATTCGGGTTAACCGGGAAAGGACCATGGGGTCGTATAACCCATTCCGAATATGTGATATGTCGTTGTGAATTGCATTGAAGATCGGTGTTGAAGACCCGGTATTTGCGAAAGCGATAGGATGACCTGTCGATTTACTCTGCACCGAGTTGCTCCGGTATAGAGTTCTCCATATGTGATGGTGAATCCGATCAGGATTGTGAATATCCGGATTGCAAGGACTTCTTTGTAAGTGCCTTCGGTTTTGTTCGAGCCCGGAATAGACTTGTATGGATTGTATGTCTGACATTACAAGTTGAGATATAAAGCCGATTTCTTTCAAATATATTTCTGTTGGTGGCGGAGAATTTATTCTTTTAGCTTAACACCCTTCTCTGAGACGTACGAGCTCAGAGGTTATATAGTTGAAGTTGTCAGCGATATATTCCCAATTTGGTAATGTGACATGCTGAGTGTTGCTGAAATGATCATTGTGTTGATTATTGTGATAGGATCGTTTATTTGATCGTCTATCTTGGTGATCATTGTGTTGATCATTTGTTGACCCAAAGCATGGCTTTTTTATAAAGTATGTTTTTGTGGACGTGAATTCGTCGAGCCTCACACCCCGGAAATGGTCAAAACAGGAAAGATGCGGTAAGGTTATGAGGGGTAGCTCCCTTTAGGGTATGTACATTTCCTTCTGGATAGAGGTGGTATCATGGTATGGAGCCCAGATATTTAACCTATGTGGTTACTACGAATTTATTACTTTGTGGTTGTTGGTTATCGGGATCCCGTGAGAAAGGTCGTTTACGATCGGGGAATGGCGTGCTCGTGTCAGTAGTTACCCAGTTAGGGGTAACCCGGCCTTGTGTTGGCAGAGTTCCGGTTTGGTTCTCGGGGATGTCTTTCCAGAGGCATTCTCATGTGGCAATGAGAAGTTCCTTGGCCTGACCATTTGTTGGAAATCCAAAGAAACAATACGATCTTGTACGGTATTAGTTGTAGAACCTATCATTCACTTATGGTGTCGCAACACTGTTTGGATGGTAGCTATAGTAGGCATAGTTCGAAATGTCTATGTTGGCTAAGATTTATATTCTACTTTCAAAATGAATTTTTCCCCTACACTATGCACTAGTAATAATATCAAATGTTATTTTAAATGCGTATCAAGCATCTTTGACTATCATAAGGAGAAATCTCCTCCGATTCTGCGTTTGCATGTGTGTGTGTGCGGGAGGCCTTATGGTAGTCTCATTTTTAAAAGCATTGCGAATTGAATTTTAAAAATATTCCTCTATTTTGATTTTAAAGATAAATAAACTGTTTTGAGTTCTCACACCAGTCTCATGACTGACTTGGAGTTTATTGTTTTCCTTCCTAAACTCTGGGTGCCCACCAATTTCCACACGGGCAGTCAAGAGTAAGGTTTATCAGGATATTCTGGATATTCAGGAGTTGCTGGAGGCAAGCTGGATGGCATGGCGTATTACTTATATAGTATTTCCTTTTCCGCTGCACTGTTTGTTGTTGTTGTTGTTGTACACTCTGATGATATGATGTAATGAAATGAAATGTAATGTAATAACTGATATAGTTCTTTGTTTAAAGATTATTCATTTATTTATTATATGTTGTTCCGCTGCGAATTGTGAGATTCTGATGTGATTCTGTTGTTTTCTTTTCTGTTCTATGTTCTCTATTCTCTGTTCCGTTCTATTCTAAAATTTTGTTCTATTCTCTATTTTCTTTCTCTTATCTTTTCTTCTATTTTAAAATGTTCTATCTTCTTTTCCCTATCTAAATTTTCTTCTCTTCTTTTCTACTTTTCTTTTCTAAAAAACCATAACATTTCGGGTTTTCGGCCTTCGATTTCTCGGCAGTCGATAAAGTGAGTATCGATGTTGAATTTTTGAAAGTCGAAAAAATCCCCGTTTGTTACAATAAAGCGCTTATATTTATAAATAGATTAAGAATCTTAAATTAGGGGAAAACATGACTGGCCATCATGAATCCTTTAATAGTAGAGAAATATGGACATGTAGTCCGCAAAGTACCGAAAGTACTTGAAATGCTTAATATACCCTGAAGGTATAAATGTGGTTTAAAATCATGTTAAATAATGAAAGTATACAAATTCCTGAAGAATATAAATAACTTTCATTGTTATAAAGAATGCAAAGAACAAGGAGAGTAAATTTCAACCTACTTTTAAGTATTGTTGTAATGAAAATCTTGATATAATTCATGATGAGTAGATTACTTCCTATTTTTAAGTATCGTTGCAATGAAACTCTTAATATCCATTGAAGTGATAGTTGCGATATGAAAATACTTATTAAAGTATACAGATTTCTGAAGAATATATATAACTTTTGTAGTTATAAAGAATGAAAAAGACATGAAGTGTAGATTACAAATTTCTACTAAGTATTGTTGTAATGAAAATCTTGATACATCAAGATGAGTAGATTACTTCCTGCTTTCTAGTAATGTTGTAATGAAATTTTTAATATTCATGAAAGATGTATAGTTGCAATGCGCAAAACTAATTTGAAAAAAAAAAAAAATATTGAAAGCATATGAAGTGTGTTTCATAAAAGTAGCATACAAATGCATAAAATGCAAACCATATTTGGAAGAAACAATCTTAGAAAATTTGATTGTATCGAAGGAAACTATTAATAAATTGTATTATTAATGAGATTCATATTTATAGATCCAGAAGTATCTATAACCAATTTGAGTTATCGAAAGACGAATATGAATTCAGAGGAAAATTTTAAATCAGGGAGAGCATCCATAAGTATTTTATAATGCACTCTTTTTCCTTAACTAAGATTTTTCCCACTGGATTTTTATTAGTAAGGTTTTAACGAGGCATTATCTGGATCCAGAAGTATCAACTCCTTGTAACATTTGAAATAAGCCATAATGTACTCTTTTTCCTTATTTAAGATTTTTCCCACTGGGTTTTTCTTATTAAGGTTTTAATGAGGCATTATCTTGATCTAGAAGAATCAAACGTCTTTTCAAGAAATAACATCTCAAATATGTTATTTAAGTTAGATTATATTTTTATCCTTGACTAAGGTTTTTCCCATCAGGTTTTCCTTTGTAAGGTTTTTTACTAAAGTGTTAAATTGATCCAGAAGTATCAAACTCTATCTGATGCAGTAAATTATTGAAATATGACATACTATATTGTACTCTTTTTCCTTCATTAAGATTTTTCCCATAGGGTTTTACTTAGTAAGGTTTTAATGAGGCATTAGTTTGATCCAGAAGTATCAAGCTTTATTTAAAGAAATAAGAAAATAAAATATGTCATTGTACTCTTTTTCCTTCACTAAGATTTTTCCCATTGGGTTTTTCTTAGTAAGGTTTTAATGAGGCATTATTTTGATCCTGAAGTATCAAACTCTTATAAGAAATATCATTTTTAGTATGATATTTATGATTTCACAAGTTGCACTCTTTTCCTCGTTCAAGGTTTTTTCCCACTGGGTTTTTCTAATAGAGGTTTTTAATGAGGCAAATCTATATCAATTGAATCGATAAATGCAAGCGAGATAATAATGAGGGGGAGCAATCATCATACATGTTTCGAAACGGAAATTTCCAAATTATCTGAGCATTCAAGATTTTGAAGACGCATATTCAAGGGGGAGTGTTATAATATATGTATATTATGAAGTGAATATGCTTGTACATTGTTTTGTTTAGTCCCACATCGTGGGATAAGTTCAGTCCTTACCTCTGAAGCCCTTATATAAAGTAGGCCATGTAATGTAAATATATATCTATTCTCTGAATGAATAAAATGTCTCCACTCTTTTCCTCTAATGGCTTCCGCTCTTGTTTATTTATAACATATTCTTATTTGTTTATAACAATTAATACATTTTCTTTGAATATTTAATACTAAAACCTTAAAGGAAAAACTATCTCAACTATAATCTTCATAATATTCTCAATTCAAATGCTAATTTCCCTATAGAAAATTGTACTTCAAAATTCGCATTCTGTTTATACTCCGATTAATGATTGTGATGCATGCATGAACATATATATTTCATCAGTGGTTAACATAAACTTGATATCATTTCAAGGTTTTCCATTTTCGTTGCATAAAGCTTCTTCATTTTAAAAACTAAATTTTCAATTTTGGAGACTTTAAGTACATACTATAACTACTGATATTGTGTATGCCTCAATAGTCATATTTAAAGGGTAAACATTGGACTGCAAATTGCTCCTATGTACATTAGTTCTGATCGCAACATCATTTTTATGCAATGTGATATACAAAGTTGAACATTAGATCACAAAATAAGCATATATAGAAATTTATATTAATGTGGTGATTTCCATCTGCGTTCAACCCTCTTTATATGGCAGTGTTATCTCCAATTTTCAAAGTAATCTATCATTTTGGTTTTCTCTTTTGGTACAGTTTCATTTGTAAATTGGTTAAATCATTATATTCAAACACTTTAGTCATATTTGTGAATAGAATTTTATTCTGAGAGTTGTTGAATGAAAGTAATAATTTTATTCGGTTATCTCCATTGATTATTACATACTTCATTTTGCTTGATATAATCCAAATAGTGCACAAAGTATCAATCTTTTGGATATAACTATTCTATTATTTGTGTGTCGACACACATACACATGCATATTTATGTTACAATTATCTCTTAAATATGTCTACATATTTTTACTTCAAATTTTGTGTCATAATGCAAACTATATAAAATATTTTCATGATTTATAGTGCAAATTTCGTATGATGCATTGACATTAATTTACAAACCATTCATCGTAGTCTTTCAATATCAAAATACAGTTTAATGTAATTATATTTATTTATCATATGTGAATAACATTTATATCTACTCATTACAAACTTATAGGATAGCAATACAATTTGTTTCTAGGCCAAAGTATGGATGTTTTACCTATAAAAGAAATATTAAAATTGGTTTTCCTTTGTTAATACAAACTGTTACTAATTTAACATGTCATATATCAAAATAATTTTATAGTCTATTTGAATTACATCCTACTTGCTGCACTTGACCTTTTGTTCTAGAAATGCATAGTTATTTTATGGATAGCGTAAAATTGGACTTTTATTTGAGCTACATATTTATTTTGTAGATAATTTACTGCCTTAAAATAAGTATTTTTGGTAGCAAGCATATGTATTACATTGATAGTATTTTTCCTACCAGAGTGCGCGTTTGAGTCTTCTATCGCTGTATTTCTTCAAATTTCCTGTCACAGGCCTGCTGTATTTCAGTCATTTAATGAGCTATATTGGGTAGATGTAGTTATGGTTGTTATGGTAATGATTTACCATTTTGCAAACACACTAACCGTACCATTTTTACCGGTAAGCTAAAACTGTGTATTGTTGCCGTTATCGATAGACTGTATACTGATAATCCAGTTAACTTCATAGTTAGATTTTAGTTCTTTGTGATGAATTTGTGCCTACATATATAGTACACTTGTACACATATAACACACCCAATATAATCTTTTTGTTATAGGTTTAGATGTGTACAAATAAAGTATTACAAAAATTACATAAGCAATGCTTAAGCTGCGCTTAAGCGACATTAAGCGAAGTGAGACTTCTATCGCCTCGCCTCGTTTAGTGCTTATTATAACATAGGTTAAAATATGTCAAAAACATGCGGTGTACTTTATATTCACGGAGAGTGACTAAATTTATGTGTCTATAGAATGATACATCTAGGTTTATTTATCATCACTAGTGGGCTATATAAAATATCTTACCCAGATCACCATTCAAGGTATAACACAATATAATTGAGATCTTATCTTATTTAACTAATTAAACGTTTGTGTATCTATGTTATAATAAGCGCTAAGTGAGGCGAGGCGATAGAAGTCTCACTCCGCTTAATGTGCTTAAGCGCCGCTTAAGCATGATTAATTTTTTGTATACTTTATTCGTACATATCTAAATCTATTATAAAGGGATTATATTGAGTGTATTATATGTGTACATGTGTACTATATATGTTAATTTGGATGATTAAATATTTGTTGAGAAGGAAAGAAATTCATTAATTGGTTCAATCAATTAATTTGCCTTGCATATGGATAGATGATGCAGCGCATACCAGATCCTTTGTCGCGAATTCCTCCCTAAGTCGCGGCGAGCTTAGGTCGCTCCTCCTCCTTAAGTCGAACGAAGTCTTATGCCACTCCTCCAGCTTATGTCGCGAGCAAACCCTAGGTCGCGAACGACCTTCCTTAAGTCGTGAAGATTTTGCAGCGATATCTAAGTCGCGAGCATCTCCAGTAGGTCGCTCCACCAGCTTATGTCACGAGCAAACCCTAGGTCACGAACGACCTTCCTTAAGTCGCGAAGATTATGCAGCGATATCCCTTAAGTCGCGAGCATTTCCAGTAGGTCGCTCCACCAGCTTAAGTCGCGAGCATCCCCAGTAGGTCGCGAACGAGCAGAACTTTAGTCGTTTGTATTGTACTGTGTTGTCGCATATATGTTGTAACATGTTGTTGTGTCGCATATGTTAAGTCGATTGTGTGTTGTAAACCCTATAAATAGGGGTGTTGTGTCACTTGTAAAGGGAGTTGATTTTGAATAAAATTTTGTCGAGAGCTTTGTGCCTCTTCAAAAATTGGAAGTTGAGTGTGAGCTCCTTTCTTCATCTTCGGTTATTCGAGTGCGCTCGAATTAATGAATTTGAAGCCGATTCACGGAATCTCGTGCACGAGATCAACGTCGAAGAATCATAGATCTTCTAACGCGGCATCATGTGCGATCAACATGTTGAAGATAGCTAGAATCCGGTATCTCGAGAGATCAACGGATTTGGGCATTTGCTATCATCAATTCACCAATTTATCTTTGTATCATTCCATCGTTCTGCTTCAAAAGTTATATCCGCTGCGTCAATTTGGTATCAGAGCCTAATCAGTTCCTAGGCCGAGTTGAAGTTGATTCAGATCCGACGTTAAAGTCGAAGCTAGTTGGAGCCGCGCAACACTTTTGTAAGTCAAAGCCGAGAGCTATAAGAACTAAGAAGATCAAGGCCGAAGTTAAAGCAAGTTAAAGCCAAAAACGAGCTTGTCCAAGTTTGTGCGAGATTTGTTCAAGTCGTGAGCTAGGAGTTTGTACGTAGATTTTGCATAATTGAAAGTTGTGCTAGTTGAAGTGTGTGTTTGGATTTGTTGAAGATTCGACAATGCCTCTAAGAAGAGTTAATCGTCATCATAATGTTGCAGATGTGTATCGAAGAGAAGATGCTGAACAAATGGAGCAACGAATTAGTGATAAATTCAATGAGAAGTTTGATGAGGGAATTGGTAGATTGGAAAGGCTCATGATGGATATAAATCAAACTTGAAAAAGAGCATCTCCAGGTTCAAATCAAGGTGGACATAGAATTTCTCCATCAAATTCTGAGAGGAGAAGAATGTCACCACTATCGGATCGGGGAAGAAGAAAACTATCAGTTTCGGGAGAAAGAGATGTGCACGGTAGCAGAAATGTTGATGGTCAGAATCGACATCGACATACGTCAGATTTAGAGGAATCCAGTGATGATGATAGTTGCTCTTGTCGAAACCATGACCAAGGACGAAGTCGAAATAGAGATTTCGAAGATGATCGTCGATGAGAGTCGGGGATGAAAACAGAGATTCCATAATTCAAAGGGGGAATGATAGTGGAAGAATTTCTTGATTGGTTATCAAATGTTGAAGAAATTTTGACTTCAAGGAAGTACCCGAGCATCGTAGAGTTAAGTTGGTTGCTACACGATTGAGGGGAAGAGCTATTGGCATGGTGGCAACAAACTAAACTTACACGGGAAAGAATGAAAAAGTCGAAGATTGTTTCATGGGAAAAGATGAAGAAGTTGATGAAGGCTACTTTCTTGCCTTATAATTATCAGTCTCTTATGTATCAGCGCTTACAGAATTTGAGACAAGGAACAAAGTCGGTAAATGATTATGCAGATGAGTTTTATCAACTGATTGCTAGAAACGATATCATGAAAATGGAGGAACAGTTGACATCTAGATTTGTTGGAGGATTGAGAATGCAAATTCAGGATATGGTAAATATGTTTGATCCGAGATCCGTTGCTGAAGCACACCAGAAGGCTCTAGCTTGGGAGAAGCAAGGTAGAAGAGAAGGTGGTGCGCTTACAAGTTCGATCAATCAGGTGAAAGGGGATAGTAGCAATACTAATGTTTCCAAGGCTGTTAGTAAACCGGTTGTCAATGAAGTTGCTAAGACCAAGGTCAACAACAATTCAAGTGTTATAACTGTCAGGAGTTTGGTCATAAGAGCAATGAATGCCTGAGGCCTAAGAAGCGAGCGATGGTTGCGGAGCTTGAGGATGCAGAAATAGAATGTTCCAATTCACCACAAGTTGAGGAGGAAGAAGAATTACTGATGGGAGACGAGGGATATTCTTTAATGATGAGGAGATCTTGCTTGACGCCAAAGCAGGAGAGGATACTAGCTGGTTGGGGAGTAATATTTTTCAGTCGACGTGCACTATTTTAGGAAAGGTTTGTAAGTTTTTTATCGATGCAGGAAGTTGTGATAACATCATCTCTACAGAAGCTATAAAGAAGTTAGCGTTAAAGACAGAGAAGCATCCCAAACCCTACAAATTGGCTTGGCTGAGGAAAGGTGGGGAAGTGAAGGTTAGTCGAAGAGCTTGTGTAACTTTTTCCATCGGAAAGAAGTATAAGGATGAAATTTGGTGTGACGTGGTGGATATGGATGTATGTCATTTGTTGTTGGGAAGACCGTGACAATTTGATAGAGCCGTGCAACATGATGGTAGGACCAACTGCTATAGTTTCGTGTTCAATGGCACTAGAATCACTTTAGTTTCTAAAAAGAGACAACAATGTGAAAGCAAGTTGGAGGAAATCGATGAACTAAAGACTCTGTTATCTTTGAAGGGGTTTGTCAAAGAAGTAGAGGATGGGCCTTAAGTATTTCTGTTGATTGGACGTGAAAGTAGTGAAACGGTTGAAATTTCTGAAGAAGTTAAGCCAGTGTTGAAGGAATTTGAAGATGTATTTCCTGAAGAATTACCGAAGAATTACCAAAAGAATTACCACCGTTGAGAGACATACAACACCAGATTGATCTTGTTCCGGGAGCTGTGTTACCACATAGACCACATTATAGAATGAGTCCACAGGAGCACGAAGAGAAGGAAGGTGGAGGAGTTACTTGAACAAGGGCACGTACAAGAAAGTTTAAGTCCTTGTGCAGTACCAGCCTTGTTAGTGCCAAAGAAGGATGGAACTTGGAGAATGTGTACAGATAGTCGAGCACTAAACAAGATTACAGTGAGATACAGATTTTCGATGCCAAGATTGGACGACTTGTTAGATTAGTTGAGTGGAGCTGCTATCTTTTCAAAGATTAATCTGAAGAGTGAGTATCATCAGATTCGAATTCGACCAGGGGATGAATGGAAGACAGCCTTCAGGACACGGGGGGTTGTATGAATGGCTGGTCATGCCATTTGGTCTTTCGAATGCACCTAGTACTTTTATGCGAGTGATGAATCAGATCTTTAGACCGTTTATTGGAAAGTTAGTGGTGGTATACTTTGATGATATATTGATATACAGTGGAAGCACAGAAGAACATCTACAACACTTGCGGAAAGTGTTGATGATACTTCGCCAGGAGCAATTTTACGCGGCAACAAAGAAGTGCATGTTCATGACACACAATATTTTGTTCTTGGGGTATATGCTGTCCAAGAAAGGTATCCAAGTGGATCAAGGTAAAGTTGAAGCAATCAAGGATTGGCCACAACCCAGGACTGTAACTGAAATGAGAAGTTTTCATGGTTTAGCATCATTCTACCGAAGGTTTATTCCACATTTCAGTAGCGTGATGACACCAGTGACAGATTGTATGAAAGGAAAGCAGTTTGTGTGGACTGAAGAGGCTGATTCTTCTTTTCAATAGATCAATACACTTTTGACTACAACACCGATTCTTAGATACCCCGACTTTCAGTTACTCTTTGAGTTGAATACTGATGCGTCTAAAGTTGGAATTGGTGGAGTGTTAAGTCAAAAGGGTCGTCCAATTGCTTATTTTAGCGAGAAACTTTCTGGAGCCAAGACAAGATACAATACCTATGACTTGGAGTTCTATGCTATTGCCCAAGCCATAAAGCATTGGAGACACTACTTGTTTTATAAAGAGTTTGTGTTGTGTACTGACGATGAAGCATTGAAACATTTGCAGGGACAAGATAAGATTGCAGCCAGACATGCTTCATGGATCACATACTTGCAACAATTTACATTTGTTGTAAAGCATAAGTCGGGAGTTACAAATCATGTGGCAGACGCATTAAGTAGAAGAAATCATTTGTTGACTACGATGAGAGTTGAAGTGATGGGGTTTGATGTATTTTCAGAATTGTTTGTTGAGGATCCTTACTTTGCTAAATTGTAGATGAAGTCGAGAAAGGGAAGACGGATGAGTATGTGTTAGTAGATGGTTTTCTATTCAAAGGAAATCGGTTGTGTATACCAGAGTGCAGTTTGCGAATGAAAATTGTGAAGGAATTGCATGAAGAAGGTCATGTGGGAAGAGATCGTGCCTTGCAGTTGATTTCTCAATCATATTTTTGGCCTTCCATGAGGAAAGAAGATGAAAGATTTGTGCAGAGATGTCACATATGTCAAGTTTCCAAAGGAATAGCTACGAATGCAGAATTGTATATGCCATTGCCCGTGCCTACTAGACCATAGATTGATGTTAGCATGGATTTTGTTTTGGATTTGCCAAGAACTCAACGAGGGAATGATTCTATATATGTTGTGGTGGATAGATTTTCGAAGATGGCACATTTCATTGCTTGTAAAAAGACCGCCGATGCAGTCCGTGTTGCTAATTGTTCTTTAAAGAGGTTTATCGACTACATGGGCTACCTGAGACCATTGTTTCTGACCGGGATACTCGATTTCTAGTCATTTTTGGTTGAGTCCGTGGAAGATGGTTGCGACTAAGCTGAATTTTAGTAGCGCCTATCATCCACAAACGGATGGGCAAACAGAAGTGGTGAACAGATCTTTGGGAAACTTGTTGAGATGTCTTGTGAAGGATAATTTGAAGAGCTGGGATGTGAACTTGTGTCAGGCAGAATTCGCACATAACCATGCCGTTAATCGAAGTACTGGATTCAGTCCATTTCAAGTAGTATATTCAGCCATTCCGAAGGGACCGTTGGATTTGTCGACAGTTCCACGTCAGAAAGGGGTTGTTAAACGAGCTTGTGATTTCATGAATGAGTTGCAGGAGTGTCACAGGATTGTCCATGAACGATTACTTAAGTCAAATGAGAAGTATAAGCAACTGGCAGATAAGAAGCGAAGGAGTGTGGACTTCAAAGAGGGTGATTTTGTTTACGCAGTATTGACGAAAGATCGTTTTCCAGTTGGAACTTACAACAAATTGAAAGCTCGAAAAATTGGTCCAGTAGAAATCTTGAAGAAGATCAATGATAATGCTTATCGGTTAAGATTGCCGGATCATATCCATACTGCCGACGTTTTCAACGTCAAACATTTGATTCCATACCATAAGAATAAGCATGTCGAAGAAGAGGAAAGTGAGAATTCGGGGTCGAATTCTTTTCAACCAGGGGAGGATGATGCAGCGCATACCAGATCCTTTGTCGCGAATTCCTCCCTAAGTCGCGGCGAGCTTAGGTCGCTTCTCCTCCTTAAGTCGAACGAAGTCTTATGTCGCTCCTCTAGCTTATGTCGCGAGCAAACCATAGGTCGCGAACGACCTTCCTTAAGTCGCGAAGATTATGCATCGATATCTAAGTCGTGAGTATCTCCAGTAGGTCACTCCACCAACTTATGTCGCGAGCAAACCCTAGGTCGCGAACGGCCTTCCTTAAGTCGCGAAGATTATGCAGCGATATCCCTTAAGTCGTGGGCATTTCCAGTAGGTCGCTCCACCAGCTTAAGTCGCGAGCATCTCCAGTAGGTCGCGAACGAGCAGAACTTAAGTCGTTTGTATTGTACTGTGTTGTCGCATATATGTTGTAACGTGTTGTTATGTCGCATATGTTTAAGTCGAGTGTGTGTTGTAAACCCTATAAATAGGGGTGTTGTAAAACCTATAAATAGGGGTGTTGTGTCACTTGTAAAGGGAGTTGATTTCGAATAAAATTTTGTTGAGAGCTTTGTGATTCTTTAAAAATTGGAAGTTGAGTGTGAGCTCCTTTCTCCATCTTCGGTTATTCGAGTGCGCTCGAATCAACGAATTTGAAGCCGATTCACAGAATCTCGTGCGCGAGATCAACGTCGAAGAATCGTAGATCTTGTAACGCGGCAACGTGCGCGATTAACGTGTTGAAGATAGCTAGAATCCGGTATCTCGAGGGATCAACAGATTTGGGCATTTGGTATCATCAATTCACCAATTTATCTTTGTATCGTTCCATCGTTCTGCTTCAAAAGTTATATCCGCTGTGTTAATAGATATGAGAGAATATTTAAAAGAAAACTAATTAATTAGCTAATCAATTAATTAGTCAATGCATTTGTTATATGAAGAAATTAATGATTAGTCATGGGGAATCAATCAATCAAAGGAAAGATATGGAAACTAAAATTACGCCATCTATTTGTACTAAAATCAAGTCATGCAATTTGGAAAGATACTTGGATAATCAGGAAATTGATTTTGTTAATCTCCAAGCAACCCTTCATTATAAAGTTTATTTAAATGAAGGAATTTCATCTTCATATGTACGTAAGTGTATGAGAGCATCCACCATTATTCTTTTATCTCTTTTGTACTCATTTCTCCTGTGGAATAAAAGAAGTTGTTGGGTCTCCGTGGATGTAGGATATTCACATCTGAACCATGTTAAATTTTTAGTGTCTCTTATTTATACTATTATTTCTGTGAGACTGTATAATTGATTTTTTTTTTAAATTTCATTGATATCTAAATAGACAATAATACTATATCCTGATCAAATAATTCGCTTCCGCTTAAATTAAAACAAATTTCACTACAATATATGTATGTACAAATTCACCACAAAGAACTAAAAATTTAACTACGAAGATGATTAATAAATTCATAGGTTTCAAAAGTTAGATTTGACCTTTACTATTCATTAAAAGTTAGCATACTTGAGTTAAGTACAAACTAGGATTAATTTTGTATTTAGGCCACTTTTGCAAAAAAATTACAAGAATAGCCCACTTTGCAAATTTATAACGGAAATAGACCAGTTTTGGCCACGTAGGACGACATGTGTACTGGCGGCATCTCAAATGCCGCCAGTACACGTCTTTGTGGCATAATAACACTGGCAGCATTTGAGATGCCGCCAGTTAGCGGCATCCCAAATGCCGCTGATTCTGCTACCCTCTGTTTAGTTTCCACCCCTCCCTCCTTTCATCCTCACCCCCCTTCTCTCATCCCCTCTTCAAAAAAGAAACGAACCCACCCCCCCCCCCCAATCACCAAAAATCAAATTTTGAAGCTTCCAACTACCAAAATCTACTTAGGGAAGGAAGGAATAACATCTAATTCTTCCTCTTTGATAGGTCATTAGCTATAGCAGGTAGGTTATTTGTGGAAACCCTAGTTCCATTTTTTTAATTTTATTTGTTGTTTGGTATCAAGTGATAATAGTTTACAAGTTGATTGAATAAATTGTAGAATGGCTCCCAAGTGTGTACCGACCATATGTTATTTCGATGGCGAATTGGTTGTTGATGAAGTTAATTGTGGAAAATATGTGGGGGGGGGGGGCGTGTAAGCCAGCTAAAGTGTTGAGAGGTTGTAATTTTGATGCAGCTGAAAGAATCGATCTATAAAGCGACCAAGATAACATAACATACTTGAATTAACGCATTTCAAATGCCGCATTGAGCGTCATTTGAAATAACGCTCTGTAAATTTCTCACTGGAAAATACAATGTCGCATTTTGCATTCCATACTTCGAACGATGCGGAACATACTTTGCACAAGTCACAACGTACTTCAATTATCGATGAATAGCATACTTCAAACGATGCACATAACATAACATACTTGAATTACATTTCAATTATACTTCAATAAAATACTTCAAACGATGCACATAACATACTTGAATTACATTTCAATTACATACCTCTATCACACATCAAGTTTCTAATATCATTACATTACATTTCAATTGTCCTTCAACGATCTACGTGGCCACAACGCTGAGTACTTGTACCCATGAACCAACAATTCGTTTCGGTATTCCAGGTTCAACTTTTCCAAACGACTAACTTCCGCTTGCATTTCTAAAGCATATTCCACTCCTCTAGGACATAGCGGTGGATCTAGCCACTTAAAAAAATTGCAGCATTCAACCTGATTCGGCCGAATCTTGTGATCGTTGTATCCAGCACAGCGGTAGAAACGACGTCCAGCGTTCCTATCATTTCTGCAAACGACTACTTCGCATTCCTCTCACCAGCTGCAAACTACACATATAGCGTGAGAGCTTGAGCTTCCATGATTTTGCCAACCTAGGACACCTAGAAGACGTGCATGGAGCGATTGTTGGCCTGGTATATCAACCGCTGCTTCTCCACGTGATGTTCCACTATCCTCATTCAGTGGTTCTTTTTCGAATTGTGTCTCTGGTATGAAATCAACTTCAAGGTCGGCGCCGCTTTAAATCTCCTTTCCTCTATTTTGTTCAAATTCGTCGTACATTTTCATCATTGTTACGTCGTCAATTTCCCAATTGTCCATTGTGCACCTGTGAATACAACCAAAAATACATCGACAAAACAATTGATGAATTTGAACGAGAAAAGTATAATAATTACCTTCGTCGCGGCACTTTTGGATTGAAATAGGGGAGGGGTTATTGCGAATTGTTGAAATCGGACGGGAAACCTAGAGCTTTTGCTAAAATAAATTTGGTAAAGTTAGGGTGTGGGTGGGGTAGTTGAAATATATATAGGCAGTAGAGGCGATATTTCAAATGCCGCTGGTGGTGGTATTTGAAATACCGCTCAAAGAGGCATTTCAAATGCCGCCTCGAGCGTCATTTGAAATGCCGCCTTGAGCGGCATTTGAAATAACGCTCTGTAACTCACTCACTGGAAAATACAATGTCGCATTTTGCGGCATTTCAAATGGCGCTAGAGGCGACATTGTATTTTCCAGTGAGCAAGTACCAGAGCGGCATTTAAAATACAAACACCAAAAAACATACATTGCAAATAACTTTGCAAATAACATTTTCGTCTAACATTAGATTACATAAACAATTGTTCTCAAACAAAGTAGAATGCGTTCGAATTAGGATTACAGACAAAATAAAACAAAAACATTAAGTTGCTGCATCGCATCGATTTTTTTATGACCATGAACACCACATTTGCTGCACCTATTTCCTTTAGGGGTCTGCATCTCCTCCATTGTACCTTTAATTCTACTTGAACGTGGGCGTCCTGGTTGTCTTTTAGCGACCGGAGGTAGAACCAATTGACTGTCACTTAAACTCCAATAACGTTTATCTCGTACCGGGTGAAACCCAGGGGTGTAAGCTGCCAGGTATTTCGCTGTGGAATACCATGTTGAGGCGAAGTCGTGATGGGCTCTATTTGCTCCATTGGAAACCGTTGAGCAAGCCGCCATAACATGCATACACGGTAGGTGCTCTAAATGAGGGATGTTGCACGTACAAGAGCAACTATTACCGTTGATTAGTACTTTGAACTCGTCACCAAAATAGTGTACAACTTGCCATTTAGATTGACTGAATCGAATAATTCTTGTATGCCTAGCTTCGTTAGCTCGTTCAGCGATCTTGGCTTCCCACTTTGGAGTTAGACGGGAAGACAGTTTTGCTGCCGCTTCTCTTTGTTGACAAAAATAATCAACCGACTGGAAAAAGGTGCGTGCAACTAAAGCTTTGACAGCTAATGACCTAGCTCATTTAAGAACACCGTTGAAACTTTCTGCACAATTGGTGGTCATGACATGAAATCGACCGCCATCATCTTTACACAACGCCCAGTTCTCCTCGTGCGCTCCCAAACTCCTTTCTATCCAATTGTGAGCCCTGATGCTTATAGTTTTTATTTCTTCACGTATTCTGATGTACTCGGCTTCTTCCGCGACACAAGCTGCAACATAAAATAGTCCGGTTAATCGTTTTTCTTTGAACCCTACAGCTTGAAAATTAGCCTTAAGATGTCTAGCACAAAATCTATGTTTATGTGGAAACACCATTTCGATTGCAAGGCTGATGGTATTCCTTTTATTCGATCCGAAATGAAGGTAATTCGTCGATTGTTTACACTGTGAATGAACCGCCGCATGCAGGCAAAAAACCACCCCCAGCTATCACCGGATTCAGACTCGACAATTGCGTACGCTAAAGGGTATAGATGGTCATCCGCATCAACAGCAGTGACCACAAGTAGAGTCCCTTTATATTTCCCGTACAAATGTGTCACGTCAATACATAATAACGGACGACAATGAACAAATCCTTCAATACAAGGTCCAAAGGCCCAAAAAGCTCGATCGAAGACTCCATATTCATCGGTCGTAACGTGTCCAACACTTCCCGGGTTTGATCTAGTTATTTCAGCAAAATATTGCCTTAGACTACTATATGACTTAGACCAATCACCATAAATTCTTTCCACCGCCTTACCCAAAGCTCTCCAAGCCTTCATATAACTAATTTTCACAAACAACTGTTCTTCCATCAAAATTTGTACCGTTCCGGCTGTAATATTTTGATCGGCTTTCACAAAAGGTAATATTTTTGCCACTATAAAGTTAGACGTCGCCTGCTTGTGGGTGGAGTTCACCGTTGGATTAACACAATTGTGTTCGCTAGGATATTTCCTTACAAACCACCAATTCTGCTCCGATATTTTTGAAACAATAGCATGAAGTCTCCATGGACAATTTCCATCTATATTACAAATGGCGGTGTATTTGGTTTTATTTGATTTTATTGCTTTAAAAGATACGACATGCAAAATCGACCATTCGCTCAACTGTTGTAACAACTTGGCTTTCGTCTCGAAAATCATACCAACTTTAAATCCATTCTCAACGCTTACGGTTGAAAACATCTCATTGTTGAAGCCAAGATTTGCAACGATTGACCTTGCCATAATTTGTGCATTGCACAAATCATCATCCAAAGGAACTTCCATTTTCACCTCATCGCTGTCTTCGGAAATATTGTCTTCAACCGGAAAATCATAGTTCAAAGGTTCATTGTTCACTTGCATACTACCTATCCACGACATGTCGTTCTCCACCACGTTCACTACATCCATACTATGTACGTGGGGTTCATCATTGCCATCTTCACCTTCTTCCCCGTCCATCTCAGTATCAACATCTTCACTGTTCACGTTTACGTTTACGTTTACATTCTCCAAATCAGCATTAGATTGCATAGCAGTATCGTTCGCGATGAATCTGCTATTCAAACAAACGTATTACTTTAAAATCATTACCGTAATTACTACCTACACAAATTTGATTTTTCATGAGACATACCTCTGACTAAGATCATATAATTCGGACGGAGTTGGATACATAAATTGAGACATATGGCATTGTGATGGTCCAGCGGGACTAGGCGGTGTTGGTCGACAAGGAAGATAACTGCATATAAGACGAAAAAAATTGTTAAGTTGGGCCCAACTATCATATTAATAGGACCAAATTTTCATAAACAAATGTTTCACCTTCCGAGCAAATGTTTAAAGGTGCCTTGACTTGGATAGGGGTACGTATACTGAATGCCCTATGGATATGTCATACACGAAGGATATCCATACAGACCTTGTTGTTGACTGTACATCGCTGGCATAGTCGGGTTAATGAAACTCGATGACGCGTCTCCACGGCTGATACTTACCGCCTCAACCGTTCTTCGTTGCTCCTCAATAACACTGTTAACTTCTTGTTCTCGTACGGGTTCTTCTACTTGCAAGCGCCTAATTTTCCCAACAAACAGCTCAATTGATTTCGATGTCGCTGAAAACATTAGCTCGACATCGTCATCATCGGCTATTTTTATGGCTTTTGATCCTGAGTCCGTCGGCCAATTACACACTACCTCTGTGTCAAATTCTTCATATTTTATCTTGGTCGCTTTATAGATCGATTCTTTCAGCTGCATCAAATTACAACCTCTCAACACTTTAGCTGGCTTACACGACCCCCCACGTATTTTCCACAATTAACTTCATCAACAACCAATTCGTCATCGAAATAACATATGGTCGGTACACACTTGGGAGCCATTCTACAATTTATTCAATCAACTTGTAAACTATTATCACTTGATACCAAACAGCAAATAAAATTAAAAAAATAGAACTAGGGTTTCCATAAATAACCTACCTGCTATAGCTAATAACCTGTCAAAGAGGAAGAATTAGATGTTATTCCTTCCTTCACTAAGTAGATTTTGGTAGTTGGAAGCTTCAAATTTTGATTTTTGGTGATTTGGGTGGTGGGTTCGTTTCTTTTTTGAAGAGGGGATGAGAGAAGGGGGAGTGAGGATGAAAGGAGGGAGGGCTGGAAACTAAACAGAGGGCAGCAGAATCAGCGGCATTTGGGATGTCGCTAAATAGCGGCATCTCAAATGCCGCTAACTGGCGGCATCTCAAATGCCGCTAACTGGCGGCATCTCAAATGCCGCCAGTGTTATTATGCCACAAAGACGTGTACTGGCGGCATTTGAGATGCCGCCAGTACACGTGTCGTCCTACGTGGCCAATACTGGTCTATTTCCGTTATAAGTTTGCAAAGTGGGCTATTCTTATAATTTGTTTGCAAAAGTGGCCTAAATACAAAATTAATCCTACAAACTATGCACATTTGTTAAATAAATTAATCATATCTTAATGCAAACCGATTCATGATGGAAACTAAGAAAATTTTGTTAGGAACGTAGTTTTCTGATATAATCCTAATGCCATTTATTTCAAAAGTAATAATCGTATTTTTCTGATATAATCCTAATTCCATTTATTTTAAAAGTAATAATTTTTTGTTAAGCATTGCTTAAGTTTAAGCAAAGCTCCATTTAGGCAAAAGCGCCAATTAAGCGTGCTCATCGCTTTGCTTTTTCAAAAGATTAAGTGTTGTACATGCATTCGGCGCAAGGTTTTAAATATCGGATTTCGGCCACGTTTTGTCTCGGAATTTTTACACAAGTTATCTCATACCGGGGGAGATCTCGGACGAGATGAGTGCATATCGGGTGTACATCTCGGATTGACATCTCGGGTCTTATAATGCATCTCGAGAATATCTCGGATGTACTTATATGTCTAAAATTGATCTGTCAAAAATTTATTTAACGGTTATAACTTTCTTAGTAAAAATGAAAATGGTAACATACTTGATTTACATGGAAAAATGAATATTTTTAGAAGAGTAGTAGCCTGATTAGCTTAACTGATTTGGTAATGATTGAATAATATCATTTTATTTGAACATAATAAAGAAGTGAAACCTTTTGCTATGACTTATTAAGATAAAAAATAAAGAATATGTTCAAGAAGTTTGTAAATTATAATTGGATCGAGTAGCTTTTTTGAATCGATATAAAAATAAAAAATATTATGCAAAATAACAAAAATGTTGAATTTCGGGTAAGATCTCGGATTGAGATTTTGATCTATATTTCGGATGAGATTTGAATATCTCAGACGAGATGAGCGTCGAGGGAGATTTGGAGGAGATTTGTTGTCTTGTCTCGTTTAAGTGTGAAAAGGAGATCTCGGAGGAGATCTCGGGCGATACATAGGAGATTTAAAACCATGATTCGGCGCTTAAGTGCGTTTTTTATTCTTTACACACGCACACATACATACGTTATATATGTAAACATATAACAATTATATGTTTTAGGAAGCAAGTTTAAAATAAAACATTATTTTTATAGCAAATTATTATATTGGCCTAAAAAAATAATTAAGTAAATATATAACAATTATATATTTTATGAATTAATTTAGGCCTTAATAAGAATTAAAAAGTAATAAATTAATTAATATAACAGTTCTGTTAATTTCTCAATAATAATAAGTTATAATTTTTATTCAACAAATTACTCTCAGTCAAAACTGGGAGTTGCAATCGTGTAACACCCAACTATGAACTCATCCCTCTTTAACATTTAAACAATTTGAATATTAAAGTGCATACGAACTTTGCTGTAGTGGACACGAGTTCAGTTGCTTAGAGATCATCAAGGTAAATTCCAATATCTTACCTTTTAAAGTAAGATCCTTAAGCAACTATACACACATTTTATTTTCATCAATAGCGTATCATTTAAAAATCTAGAGCTTGATCATTGGTCAAAACTCTATTAATGTCCGTATTTAATTATGAAATCCAACATCAAAGTCCACAATTCAATTTGAAAATAGTTTTCAATTAACCAAGTTGTTTTAGCTAGAGATTTTGACTACCAATTACAGTGTTATTAACCTTATGTTTGAAGGAGACCGGTCCACTTTTGAATAGTGTTTCACCTTCACTACTAGAAATAGAAAAAGTGTTGTTTCCTACCTTTATTTTTCATCGACATACTAACGACATTTGATCAGCGTCGGTATGTGGTCGGAAACCCAGTTCTAACGATTTCCCGACAATATAGCGAGCCACCGACTCCACCCTCTTCATTCCACTACTCACGAATGAAATCAAATAAAACTCTAAAACCTAGATTTCTACCATTCTGTCCAAATTTCCTCATAACCATGACTGATTCACGCTTTCCTTTAGTCTTCCACCGTCTGCTAGTATCTGCTGGCCGCCACCGACCGTCTCATCTTCAATCCCGATTCGATCTTTTGATTCGTCTACTCTGGTAATTCCTTGATTTTTATTTTCAAATTGCTTCTTGTCAGTTTTGATAGATCCGAAATTTGAGAAACTACTTTCTGTAGAGTTGATTTGTTTCGTAGATCTCATAGTCCAATATATGGTAACATTTTAGTGAGTATGATTTATAGAAAGTTTACGGAGGATGACGATAATAAAAAATAAAACATTTTAGAAATGCTTGGAAGATGTATGTAAGCATGATTTGAGATTTATTGGAATTTTTCATGAATTAAATTTTGAGTTATGTGTTTACGTTGTTGGTAGGTATGCTATTATTTACAAATTTAAGTAGAAAATCATGGTTGCTTTATCAGGTACAAATTAAATGTTGATAAGTTGTATATTGTTTGCACAAAAAATGGGCAAACACCTCCAAGTCGTATGAATTAGTTGATTTTATGTTGTTTCTAGTGATTTGGGTGATTTACGCAAATATATGAAAAGCAATGACTAAACTGTAAAAGACACACAGATTTGTAGTGGTTCGGCCAGAACGTGCCTACGTCCACTTCATATGTTATTCTCCTTTTTCTTTCAGATTACAAGTACAAAGCTTTGTATACAAGTATATGAAAGTTGTTTGAAAGTTCCTTCCGTGCTTGAGCTCTCAAACTTGTCTACCATTGTCGTACCCTTGCCCCTCTATTTATAGAGTGAGGCTGGGGGCAGGGGTCTTGGATGTATATAGCTGTTGGTGGGCCTGGGCTGAAGAAATCTGGCCTGGCACATCTGGTTCGACGGAGCTTAGTTCGGCGATGCTTAGTGGAGCATGGAAGTGGAGTTTGGTTCGGCTATGCAAGGAGGGAGGTATCTGGTTCGACATGTAGGGGAGACGAGCTGTTGGTCTGGTAGTGGAGGTTGGTTCGGTGATGTGGGTTGGTTTTGGACCGGTGGTACGTGGTCCGGTGAGGGATGGATGGTCCGGTCCGGTGTGGATTTGGACCGGTGAAGGCGAGGTAATGGAGTTTGGCTCGGCAGGGAAGTTGTTCCGGTACCTAATGCTTCGGTACCGAATGGTCTGGTTCGGCTTTGAGGTGGGGAGGCTTGGCTTCTCCTTTTCCTTTTGCACCGGTGGCGGTAGAAACGCCCCCAACACTTGCCCCCCAAAGTGGGGTATATGCCAGCGTATGCCACGCTTTGTTTTTCTTCAGATAGAATAGCTACATCCGGTCCTAGGTACCGTACCGTTTGGTCCGGTTATCTTGCGCTCGCCTATAAGTAGGTGCGTTAGGCCTTCGTAATTCTCTACCGAGTATGATTGCCGAATCCACCGAGTGCCGAATCAAACTTGACTATTCCGTATAGCCGAATCAGCCGAGTACCGAATCATAGTTAATTGCCGAACCAGGTGAGCCTGCTCTTGCCGAATCAATTATACTGCTGAAGCCTTTTGACTACCGAACCAGGTAATTTCCGGATGACTTTAATGTTTTTGAACAACCGAATGTCATTGAGAACGTAAGTGCTGAATGGCTCTTAGCCTAGATCTGCCGAATGGCTCTGGTGATAATTACCGAATGAACCTTATGTTGTAGATGCCGAATGAACCTGCGTTTTAAGTGCCGAATGGACTCTCGCATTGCTTTACCGAATGAATTTTTATATTTGAACCTTGAGTGAAACCCTAGACTTATATATGCTGGCTCGCTTTATACACTTGCTTGCTTATATTTCCATACTTCTTGTTCTAACACTATGTCTCTCGCCTTTGCGTATGCAGATAAATGTCTCAACGAGTGGAAACTCGATCAGATAAAAGGAAGTCCAAGGACAGAGAAGAGTCCTCCACAGTGCCCCCAGTTCGGGTCGAACGTCCTGGGCCTGCTCCGAGATCGCTAGTAGATGGGTATGTCCCCCAGGAACTCTTGAATTTCCCGCCCGATTGTTTTCCTAGCTCCCTCAGGGAGGAGCAGCTTGATGTCATCTCTCGTTCCTTCGGGATTGACAGGGCTCACATGCTGTTGCCGGGAGAGGGGGTTATGCCATATGACCCTCCTGAAGGATATTTTGCTTACAGCAGATACCACTGTATGTGTGGGGCCATTCCTCCGATCAATGCATGGATAGTCAGCTTCCTTACCTATCTGAAGGTGGCCCCTCTCCAGATCCAGCCCAATTCCTACACTATTCTGGTGTGCTTATTCGTTATCTTCCAGAGGAGGTATGGGCGCCCTCCTTCTAACCGGGAAATTCGATACTTGTATAATCTGAGAGGCTACAAGAAGGGGTCTTCGTATGTTAGTTTAGAAGCGGCCGTGCCCTTCAAACGGTCTTGGACTTATACTCAAAGTTCACCATGTTTAAGAAAGAATGGTTTTTTATCAGGGACGATTTTGTCTCCTTCCGTCTCTTCACTTCTGGCTGTAAGTTGAACTTTATTTACAATTTCTTTGTTCCGACTGTAGTGCTCCTTCTGATATGCTTCTATTTCTTGCTAGCGACAGGTGGCTTTGCAATCGTAGAGAGTGATTCCCTGGTCCAGATGGCTGCGGAAATAAAGGCCATTTCGGGACGGGACAGGTCGGCTTCTTTCCTGATCAGGAATGCTACTCTCCTGGAGCACAACTTGATCCTGCCACACCAGTCCGTGGTTAAGCAGAGAGACACGGCTGAGGAGAAGGCTGCCAAAGCCAAGGAAGGGGCCACCGTGAAGAGTGGCAAGAGGGAACCTTTTACAAAGCCTCCCGTTGTTGGAGGTAAGAAACTTAAGAAGTCTGATGGTCCCTCTCCTTGTACTTGCCCAATTGCTCCGGGAGAGGAAGATGTGGAGGAAGATAGAGGTGAGGGTGAAGGAGGAGATGGACAGAGCGGTAGTGGCGTTGGTGCCTTAACCTCCGGGCAAGCGGGAGAGATTCATGAGTGGACGGACGATGCTTTCCGTCAAGCTTTTGGGGAGTCGAAGGAAGGATCGGCTTTGGTTGAGAAGGCAAAGGAGGTTGGCAAGGCTGGGGCTGGCGTCGATTCATTCTCTAAGAGTTCTTCAGCTACGGCGACTCCAGCGATTCAAGGTGAACTTTTGACTTCTGCAGACTCCATTTACGATAGGGACTTAGAAATATTTTATGGTTCGCTTTCGTCCTGGAATTAGATTCAGGACTTATTGCAGTATCCTACTCCTCCGCAGGGTTTTGTATAATAGATGTGCCTTCTCACTCTTTTTATCTTAACATATTTCTTGAATTGTGGATCATTGTATGTTCGTAACACTTGGTTTTTATTTCAGGAGCAGGTAAGGCGGCCAAGTCATCAGATATCCGGCACCGCCTCGAACAGTACAAGCTACTCAAGGCTTCTGCCAAACCAAAGCCGCCAACTAGCCGTCTTGGGGATGCAGTTAGATATCGCCCCCTTCTTGGAGTCATTGAGCAAGATATGCAAAAGAGGAAGAGGGACCGATCTTCGTTTGAACCTTCTCTTGACCCTCAGCCTCCAGTCCAGCCCATCCATGATATGACTGAGGAGGATACTGAGTTTATACCTTCCCCCCTCCGTCCGAAAATCCAACCGTCGCTCCGATAGACCGTCCTGGTTTGGATCGCAACCCATTTGCCGGCCACCCTGATCTGGACCCGATTTGTCAGGATATCTCTTTTGACGAGGTCACGGGTGAGCATCTTCTTCCCCGCAATCCCATGGTACGGGTGCTTGATGAGGCTAAGTCATTAGACCTCGATTTGCTTACTACTCGGATTGTGACCATGGGGAATGAGGCCAAGGCAAGCATCGATCGGGTGGCTGAGGAAACCAAGAGGCTAATGGAGCATCACGCTCGACTGGCCAGGGCTGGGGAGGAAATCGGAAGTGCTAACATCCGGTTGTGGCTACAGGTTTCTATCAGGCCAAACAGCTTGCCGATCAGGCTATCCAGATATCCCAGCATGAGGCGGCCTCCCGACGACTAAAGAAAACCATGGAGGAGACTATCAAGGCTGAGTTGCGAAAGATGGAGGCCGCCTGCAAGGAGCGGATTGACATAGCTATTGCTACGGTGGACGAGGTTCTCGAGCAGGTAGAGGAGTTATCTGGGAGGCTTGAGGCCGCAGAGCTTGCTCAGGTCAGGCTAAAGGAAGAGATGGAGGAAATGAGGAGGACTCTCCAGGCTGACCGCTTGAGATATCGATCGGAGAGGGATGTTGCCGTTGCTAAGTTGCTGTCCTCCGAGGCCCGGGTGAGGGAGTTTGAGGAGAATGAGGGGACGATGGATGAGATGTTGCAGGATATGTACTTCCGTACCTGGAAGCAGGGTAATCTATCCTGGATGGATGATTATCCCCGGATCATGGCTAGGATATATCTTCGGGCTTTGGAGGAGGCCAAGGCCGATGCGGATAAGAAAGGTGGAGCGGCATTCAGCATGGATATGGTTACCGCCCAGTTCTCAAAGGAGGAGAAGGTAGCGGTGAAGGAGGGGATGCGGCCACTTGCTACAGAGGAAGCCGGTGTGCAGTTGGGGGATGAGGACCAAGAAGCGGGTGTTGGTGAGTTTTCCCTTTTTAGCTTTTCATAACTTGATCGTTCGTTGCCGGTTTAATGGACTCTTTTTCTGAATTGGACAGGTGGGGCCTCTGGTCATCATGCTGGGAGCTCCGATCCTGCAGCTAAGTAGATCCGGAGGGCTAGCGGGATGGGGGCGAGGCTCCGATTTTTTGACTTGACCCGCACATATTTTGGTCGCTGTCTATGTTAGTTCGAAACATTAATGCAACTCGTAATTATATTATTTGTAAAGAATGACTTTCTGTAATTTTATAACATAAACAGATTCTGTTATATTTGAGTGCTTTTGTTATTCTGATGTGTTGCATAAGAGACATAGCTGTGTGTGTGCTAGTGATTCAATTGTGTTTAATGCTAAGTTCTTGCTTAATATATAATTTCATATCTTGCAATGTTTGAATAAGTCCTAGCTACATGATTATGTACAAAAGAAAAGAGTACCGCCCTTCATGTTCTGGTTGCAGGGGGCAGCTTTGGACACCTTGGGTAATTGACCGTGGATGTGGCTGAGTGCCTTGTCACCCAGTTTGTGGGCTCAGATTCTCGTGAGCGAGTGCCTCCCATTTAGTGTCCTGTACTTTGGGGACCGTTATGCAGGATAGAAGAAAAGTATTTAAATGGAATGGAAATATAGGAAAAGTAAAACTTCCAGTCACGGAAGGCCGTCGATATGCTTAAGTTCGTGGCAAACGGGTTTTGTAGTCACTTTCCCTAGCGTGGGTCTTGGAGACATTTGTCACCCATCTTACGCCTCCGCGGGGAGTTTATCTTTTTTACCACAGCCGCACTTAAGACATATCGGAGCCGAGATCGTGCACAGTAACTACCCGAGTCATTATGGCCCGTAATCGTGGGTATTATTCGATTTACTGTGGCCGGTTAGCGTGGGTGCCGATCGTCAACCGTGAACTACCCCTGGCTGGCCACACCTTATGTTGGGGCTTAAAGTAGGTTCACAGTTGCCGGCGAGCCGAACGCCGTAATGAGCTGCCATCGACTATAGTCGGCCTTCTTGATGGCTTATAATCGGCTCATTACAGTTGGCTTTGAGGGCAGTCGCGAGAAATGAGTTAACCCGCAGCAGAGGGATGCTGGAGCAAAAGTGTCTCATTGGCGAGTGCATAGAATCGCATAGTACCTGTTAGGCCTTGTCCGGATGAGGTCGTGCCTTGATGTGGCTTGGATGGAGGTGCCATTACACAGAATTTTGTTCAACAGAAAAGGATACAGTTAACAAGTAGCCAAGTTATAAAGGAACAAGTTAAAAAGAGACAAGATTTTTTAAAGTGGTTCGACACGAAAATGCCTACGTCCGCTGATTCTCTTTGTTAATTTACTTCATATGGGCAGTACAAGTTAAGAAAAGTATCAACGGAGGTGTTGGATGTTCCATGCCCTCTGGAACACCTCTCCGTCCACTGTTGACAAAATATAAGCTCCGTTGTGGAGATCTTTATGGATTACATAGGGTCCGTCCCAGATTGGATCTAGAACTCCGGGGCGCGGGAACATCCGCTTGAGGACGAGATCTCCTTCCTGTAAGCTGCAGTGCTTGACTTTGGAGTTGTATTGTGCTGCAACTTTTTGCTTATGCGCCGCTGCTTTGAGTGCTGCATCGTTTCTTCTCTCCTCAATTAGATCCAAAGACATGAGGAGGAGTTCTTCGTTCTCTTCCGGGTTATAGTGGATCCTACGGTGAGAGGGCACTATAGTTTCAACTGGGAGCATGGCCTCCGATTCATATGCCAAAGAGAATGGGGTATGCCCTGTTGAAGTTCTGTAAGATGTGCGATAGGCCCAAAGTGCCGTAGGAAGTTCGTCCACCCAAGCGCCTTTCTACCTTTCAAGTTTCTTCTTGATTAAGGTTTTGAGAATCTTGTTGACAGCTTCGACTTGTCTGTTTGCTTGAGGATAAGCTACAAATGAGAAGCTTTTGTGAATTCCGTGCTCTTGGCACCAATCGGCGAATTCTTCGCTGTCAAATTGAAGTCCGTTGTCTGATATGATCTTGAGTGGGACTCCGTACCTGCACAGAATATTTTTGATCAAGAAGTTGATAACTTTTGCCGAAGATATTTTATTTAGAGGTTCCGCCTCCGCCCATTTGGTGAAATAGTCAACCGCCACTATAGCATATTTGGCTCCGCCTCGGCCTGCTGGCAGTTCGCCAATTAAGTCAATTCCCCGTACTGCAAAGGGCCAAGGGCTGGTCATTTGAGTAATCTCATTTGTGGGAAGTCGAGGAATCTTGGCAAATTTCTGACATCTGTCGCATTTCTTGACGAAGTCCAAGGCATCTTTGTTTAAAGTGGGCTAGTAATATCCATATCGGAGTATCTTCTTTGCCAGAGTCTGCCCTCCAGTGTGATCTCCGCAACTTCCTTGATGGATGTTGGATAAGACTTCCCTGGCTTCCCTTTCAGCGATACACCTTAATAAGGGATTAGAGAAGCCGCGCCGATAGAGGATGCCTTCTTGTAATGTATAGCGGGAAGCTTTCCTTAAGATTTTCTTGATTTCGTTACGCCTGTCGGGCAGTGTGCCATCTTGTAAATATTTCCGGATAGGAGTCATCCAGGTTTCTTCGTCGATCGCATCTATCAGATTCACTTGCTCGAAACTTGGTGCCAGCTATTTCGAGATGGTTAATGCTCCTAAAATAGCGATGTTCTTCATACTAGCTTGCTTTGCTAGTTCGTCGGCCTCTTGATTCTCTTCTCGAGGAATGTGTTTGATTAGATAGTGATTCAATTGATTGAGCAGCAGCTTGATCTTTTTCAGATATGCTGTAAGTCGTTCTCCTCGAGTCTGGAAGTCTCCCAGTAATTTATTTACAATGAGTTGAGAATCACTATGGAGACATAAAGAGCCGACTCCAATCTCCAAGGCCAGTTCTAATCCAGCTATTACCGCTTCGTATTCTGCGTCATTGTTGGTGGCAGCGAATTCCAACCTTAGGGCGTAGTGTACCTTCCTTCCCCTGGGGGTGATTATCACAACACCTGCCCCCGAGCCTTGTTCGTTTGACGCCCCATCTACGAAGAGATTCCACTTGATATCTTCTGCTATTTCTGATTGGTCCTTACCTTCATTAGTAATGAATTCGGCAATGAAATCAGCTATGGATTGCCCCTTGATAGCGGTGCGAGGATGGTAAGTGATATCATATTGACTTAGTTCGATGCACCACTTAAGTAATCGTCCAGAAGTGTCGGGGCGATGGAGCACTTGCCTTAGCGGTTGATCGGTTAAAACTCTGATGGAATGAGACTAGAAATAGTGTCGCAGTTTCCGTGACGTGATTAGTAGACAGTATGCTAGCTTCTCAAGTCTAGGGTACCTGGCATCTGCCCCTGTAAATCTCTTGCTTACAAAGTACACGGGCCGCTGTACGCGGTTGTCTTCTCTCACCAAAGCGGCGCTTAAAGCATGAGACGATACAGCAAGGTATAAGTACAGTTCCTCGCCTTCATTTGGAGTTGAGAGCACCGGTGGTTTTTGGAGGTGTCCGATTAAGTTAAGGAAGGCTGTCGAGCATTCATCAGTCCATTCGAACTTTCCTTTGTCCTTCTTTAAAGCTTCGAAGAAAGGGATGCATTTGTCGGTTGCCTTAGAGATGAACCTACTTAGGGCGGCCACTTTTCCGTTTAGGCTTTGCATCTCTCTTCAAGTGGATGGTGTCTTGATATCTTGCAAAGCCCGAACTTGTTCAGGGTTCGCTTCAATCCCCCTGGCATGAACGATGAATCCCAAGAACTTTCCCGATGATACTCTGAAGGAGCACTTTAGAGGGTTTAGTTTCATTCCATATTGGCGAAGTACTTGAAACATTTCGTACAGATGGTTTATATGGTCGTTGGCTTTCCTCGATTTTACCAGCATGTCATCCACATAAACTTCCATAGATCGCTTTATCAGTTCTGCAAACATCTTGTTGACGAGGCGCTGATAAGTAGCTCCGGCGTTTTTAAGTCCAAATGGCATTACCCTGTAACAGTATAATCCTCGGTCAGTGATGAAGCTAGTGTGATCTTGATCGGGGGCGTGCATAGGGATCTGGTTATATCCTGAGTATGCGTCCATAAAGGATAAGAGTTCGTGTCCGGCTGTGCTGTCTACGAGTTGGTCGATTCGGGGGAGTGGGAAGCAGTCTTTCGGGCAAGCGTCATTTAAGTTGGAGAAATCGATGCATGTTCGCCACTTCCCATTAGCTTTCTTTACCAGGACCGGGTTGGCGATCCATTCTGGGTAGATGGCTTCGCGTATGAAGTCATTGGCAAGTAAGTTCTTTACTTCTTCCTCGAGGGCTGCTGATCGTTCTGCCCCCATGCTCCTCTTTTTCTGCTTCACTGGCACCTTGGTGGGATCTATGTTCAGCATGTGGCATGCTACGTCTGGGGAGATTCCCGTCATGTCAGCGTGCGTCCATGCAAATACATCCATGTTGTGGCAAAGAAAATCAATGATTTGATTCTTTAATTCTCTTTTTAACTGAGACTCGACTCTCAGCAGTCTACTTGGGTCGTGTTTGTCTACAGATACGAATTCCATAGCCTCTGCAGGCTCGGCGGTGGCCTCCTCCTCTTTGCCCCTGGGGTCTAATTCGTTGAAAGGATCACTGGTATATCGAAGAGGAGGGGCGTTCTTTAGTTGCTATGCTTCCAAGCTTTTTATGCAGAGAGTAGTCTCTGCATTTTTTCCTTTATCTTTTCTACGGTTATTGCAAAGTTCAGTTACATAGCAGTCTCGAGCAGCGTCTTGATCTCCCTCTACTTCTCCTATTCCGTTATCGGTTGGAAATTTCATCTTCAGGCACCATGGGGCTATGACAATTTGGAAGTCGGACAAGGCTGGTCTTCCCAAAAAGGCGTTGTAGGCCGAATGGCTTTCTATTAGCACAAACGTTTGTTTTCGCACAGCGGAGCGAGGATGGCTTCCTATTTCAACAAAAAGGTCCAGTTGCCAGAGGGGCATCTTCGCATCTCCAGTGAAACCATGTAGTGGTTTGTTGCAGGGAGACACATCTTTCATTGATAGCTTCATTTTGTCGAAAGCATGCTTGAATAGGATATTCACCGAGCTTCCAGTGTCTATTAAAATTCGGAAAACTTTGGCTGGTCCGAACCATGCAGAGATGACCATAGGATCCATGTGCGGGTACTATCTTCCCTCTAGATCGCGCCTACTGAATGTGATGTCGTCATTCTCTTTCCGTTTCGGGTGGCGTTCTTCCATAACAGAATTAACGCAGCCTTCAGCGTTCCTCAGTGACTTACCGTATCTTTCTATCTCCGCCCAGCTTCTGTCGGTGATGTGCGGTCCTCCTGATATGGTGTGGACCACTATCTTCTCCTGACTAGAGCCGCTGGTGTTGCGATTTCCCCCGCCTTCTTCTTGGGGGGGGGGGGGGGTAATCCAGGATTCTCATTGGCAGGAGTCGAAGTCCTGTTATGGCCTTTTACATAGCGCTCCAGTCTCCTCCTTCTGATGTGTTCTTCAATCAAGTCCCGGAGATGGTGGCATTCATTGGTATCATGTCCGTGGGATTCGTGGAAGCGGCAGAACTTTCCAGATTTGAGTGCGCTATCTGACTCCTTCTTGTGCGGGGGGCGCTTGTATCTAACTTCGTCTTGAGTGGCTAGGAAGATGTTTTCGATCGTTTCATTCAAAGAAGTGTAAGAGTCAAATATTGGTCCTGGTCGATACAAGCGCTTTTCTCCCTTTTTGCCCCCAGCATTGTCTCTAGAGTCATTTCTTCGAACATCCTTTGCTGCAGCGGGGAACCTGTCTGTAGCCGTCTTAGCCTGTTGCCCTGATTGCCTCTCGGTGGCAGCATCCTCAAGTCTCATATACTTTCCAGCTTCATGGAAGAAATCAGGTAAAGTAGCTGGTTTTTCTTTGGTTAGTCTTCTAGCAAATTTAGTATCTAGATGTACACCACTGCAAAGGGCCATTAGGATAAGTTTCTCGTCAGCATCTTGGACTGCGATTGCCGCGGCATTGAATCGGGTTAGATATTGTTGCAATGTCTCTCCAGGTTTCTGTTTGATATTAGATAAGGAATAAGCGTCCTTGGGTTGCTCCATATAAATGCGGAACTGACTGATGAACTTTTCTTTCAACATTTCCCATGAGCTGATGGACCCTTGGGGTAGGTGGCAGAACCAGGAGGTAGTTAGGTCTGCCAAGAATAGTGGGAAGCATTTACACAACACTTCCGCTGTTGCTCCGCTCATGAGCATATGCTGGGTGTACCTCTATAAGTGTACGATGGGGTCAGAGGTTCCCTTGTAAGGTTCCATCGTTGGCATTTTCCATTCTCGGGGGGTGATGACAGTTTCAATATTGCGGGTGAAGGGGCTGGTTACCCTAGCACCTATCCCCCGATCCCTTTGCTCCCGTTGGACGCACTCTCTGAACAATCGCGCCATCCTTTCATCAGAACTTGGAGCGGACAAAAATGAGCTTGGTTCTTCCCTGCGGGATTGATTCCGTCCAGATGACTTGTAGGGATGGTATCGTCTGTCACTCCTAACATTTTCCAAAGGCTGTCTCTGCTCTTCTGGGGGCATGCTGGGGTCAGCCATAGTTGGCCCTTGCCTTGATCTTCCCCTGCTGGGTTCTGTTCTCAGCGCTTCCTCGGGTCCAACTTCGGGCTGGACTCCAGCTCGGCCTCGTCTACTGGTGTTTTCATGGTTAGGTAGCATGACAGGCTCAGCTACATTCGACCCTTGCCTGGCACCTCCCCCGTTGGGTTCGGCTCCAAGTATTTCCTCGGGTCAGACTTCGGGCTGAGACCAGGCTCGGCTCCTACCATGGCTGTTTCTGTTGTTAACCTCTTCGAAAAAGAAAGGTCTTTGTCGCCTTCCAGATCCTTCAAATTGGGACTCGCCCCATGATTCGGTGTTGCGGTTGGATTCTTCAGCATCCCTTAGGCGTGACATGAGTTGGTCCACCAAGGCTTCTTGTTGAGATGCGAAGCGGTTAGTTACTTCAGCCACAACCCTGTCTAGATCTGCCCTAGTAATTGGTTGTTCCGCGGCGGGGGCTGTTGGATTTGCCTGATTTTCATCTGGTATTGCTGTTAAAATGGGATGATTCTCTTGATTCGGGGCCACTGGATCTGCGATACTGCTAGTTGCGACGTTCTTTCCCTTATTAACATCTCTCCTGTGCCTGGAAGTCATGTTGTCGGAGCGAGGAACGATGCTGTGAGGAAGAAGGTTGAGTAGGAGAAGCTGTAGCTTTTAGCTCGGTTCTCAGTGAAAGCACCAAAAATGTTTGCACAAAAAATGGGCAAACACCTCCAAGTCGTATGAATTAGTTGATTTTATGTTGTTTCTAGTGATTTGGGTGATTTACGCAAATATATGAAAAGCAAGGACTAAACTGTAAAAGACACACAGATTTATAGTGGTTCGGCCAGAACGTGCCTACGTCCACTTCATATGTTATTCTCCTTTTTCTTTCAGATTACAAGTACAAAGCTTTGTATATAAGTATATGAAAGTTGTTTGAAAGTTCCTTCTGTGCTTGAGCTCTCAAACTTGTCTACCATTGTCGTACCCCTGCCCCTCTATTTATAGAATGAGGCTAGGGGCAGGGGTCTTGAATGTATATAGCTGCTGGTGGGCCTGGGCTAAAGAAATCTGGCCTGGCACATCTGGTTCGGCGGAGCTTGGTTTGGCGATGCTTGGTGGAGCATGGAAGTGGAGTTTGGTTCGGCTATGCAAGGAGGGAGGTATCTGGTTCGGCATGTAGGGGAGACGAGCTGTTGGTCCGGTAGTGGAGGTTGGTTCGGTGATGTGGGTTGGTTTTGGACCGGTGAGGGATGGATGGTCCGGTCCGGTGTGGATTTGGACCGGTGAAGGCGAGGTAATGGAGTTTGGCTCGGCAGGGAAGTTGGTCCGGTACCTAATGCTTCGGTACCGAATGGTCTGGTTCGGCTTTGAGATGAGGAGGCTTGGCTTCTCCTTTTCCTTTTGGACCGGTGGCGGTAGAAACGCCCCCAACATATATCACCCAAATGTAATATTATTACATTTGAGTGATGGATCTTGCAAGTGTACTTGAATAAATTTATATAATCTTTGGTATTATTGCTTGGTTGTTGAATTGGAATTCTATATAAAGTTCAATTTATGATATTTGTTCAGTTGTGTACTACACAAAAAAAACACAAATATTTGTTATATAGCTAAGTGCTACTTGTTCCAATTTCATACATGTGCTCGTGTGCATATGTGAAACCAATAACAGGTGGGCTTTGCTTACATGATAGATAGATAGGGGATTCATCTGTATCATTTTATTTCATATCTACGCGTCAGTTTGTGATTGTAGCACTTTGCTCGATATATTTGTCTTTAATCACCGTTTATTATCGGATGTATTAAAATAATAAAGAGTAACAAACGAAAAGTTGGAAAAGGAATAGATGATCATATTCTCAAGTCAATTTAAATAAATTGAAATGACATGCTGGATCTGAGATTGAGGTCGGGTCAAAAATAAGATGGCCATCAATCTGACTTTATATTAGATCTAATCATCGACAAACTAATAAAAGGAATTTAACTCTGCTAGTGATCAAACACATGGTTTTGTATACCGTCACCTTATTCATTTTGTCGCACAATCGATCATGTTACCATTTGATTTTGCACAATTAAAAATTGCTATAGATTCTTCAGATTTAAAGTAAAAGGTGTTATGGTTCATGACATTGACACATACCCCGTTTATTTATATGCGTACAATCATTTAATGTCCAGATTATTATATATTACCGGTTTTGTTTTTTGTTTTTTTTTTGGGTGCAAATTTCTATTATAAATTAGATTTGATGACAAGATAAAATGCTAGAATTAGAAACTTCTGCTATGCATCTTTAACTGTAGAGCAATGAACATTTACTGTAATTTACATCAAAGAGTTGAGAACATTTTGTTGAAATATGGAGAGCTATGGTTATCTGGGGCTTGGTAAAAGAAATAAATAGTGGTTCGATATGGCTTCAATTTCGCGTTTAAATTTGAGAGGAATATTGAAATTAACTCATTTTGGGACCGATTACAAAATATATGGTTTCCATGTTTCTTAGTTCACAAAATACTTCTAGATGTTAAACCAACACATTATCTCAAATACCAGTTCTCTCTCTCTCTCTCTCTCTATATATATATATATATATATATATATATATATATATATATATTTCAGAATCAATTAGATGCACTAACAAAAGAAGTATATATCAAGAAGCGGCCATAGTTAATCATGAGGGTATGGGATTGGTAGATTAAAATTTACACTATTCATCACAATGTCATTTGATTGAACAATTGATAAGCAGCCAATCTGATCTCTATGTTAGTTGCCAGAGTATTAAATGCAATCCTGGTACTTTCATAGTCAAAATGCTATCCATGTTCATATGAGCATTTGCCAAATTATGTATTTACCAAGTTGATGTGTTAAATTAATGCAAATAAATATTATCACCATCACAACTACGAAATGCGTTGGCCTAAACATCAGTATGTTTCAATTATATGGAGGAGGATAAACAAATATATTATCTCCATCAAACTATGAAAATTTCAAGTTATGAGACAAAGGATGTTGATATCAGAAGCCACAATATCTTCTTGACAGCTGAATGAGTAATTAAGAGTTGCGTAGTCCAAATTGATCTGATTTATACTACATCCATGGTTTGCCTGTTATGTTTTCCATTTTCTCCAACGAGTGCAAAATTAAAGATAATAACTCACATCACAGGGAGGATGAACATCATCTTGCATATAACTTATATAGTTTTGATGTTAATAATAGTCGCATGACATTAAATTCAAAATATAATCTTCATGTTGAAAATAAAATATAAGGTAATATGTTTCCTTGTTATGTTTTTTCTATTTTTTTCTATTTTTTTTAAAAAAGAATTGTAGAAAATTGGAACAAAAATGGTGGAGTAAGTCATTTTCAATGAAATCATAGAGCAAGTACTCATGCCCATTGACATGAAGATGTGAAGCTGATGCATGATGTAGGTTTGGATGCCTATTCTCCGTATCTCGGCCTCGACTTATTTCTGGTAAATGGATTACATGTTTTCATTTTTATTTGGATGCATAACACCAAAAAATAACACTAGCAACTGTAATTTTTTCAGATGGAAAGGGGCCTGTAAATCCTAAAGGCTTGGGATACTACAACAAGTGGATCGACAGACTTGTTAGCTATGGTAAATTAATGCTACTTTTTATAGTATATAGTCATTTTGAATCTGACTAAGCAACAAATTTCAATATTTGTATGTATTGAGCCGCATGTAACCGTGTATCACTTTGATCTTCCACTCACATTACAAGCCCAGTATGAAGATCTCAGAAGCCCAAATTCATGTAAAATTTCGATCCTTAAAAATACAATTTCTGTAATGAAAGAATAAGTAATTAGAATAATCTCGTCCTTGTGTATATGAAATGATAAACTTATGCATCGGGATATGAATTCATACATCTGATACATTACATTTTTTTTCTTTTTTTATTGTATTAGAAGGGACTCGCTATTTATCCGGATGTATGCTTCAAAAGGATTTGGTGACGGAGTGAAAAATTAGAGCCGCATGTAACCGTGTATCACTTTGATCTTCCACTCACATTACGAGCTCAGTATGAAGATCTCAAAAGCCCAAATCATGTAAAATTTCGATCCTTAAAAATACAATTTCTGTAATGAATGAATAAGTAATTAGAATAATCTCGTCCTTGTGTATATGAAATGATAAACTTATGCATCGAGATATGAATTCATACATCTGATACATTATATTTTTTTTTCTTATTTTGTTGTATTAGAAGGGACTCACTATTTATCCGGATGTATGCTTCAAAAGGATTTGGGGATAGAGTGAAAAATTGGATAACGGTTAATGAACTGAACTTAGAACCAATTGGAGGCTGTGACGTTGGATCTTTTCCGCCTCAACGCTGCTCCAGCTCTTTCCGTGCATTCAATTGCTCGAAAGGCGATTCGACAAAAGAACTATATATTGTCACTCACAACCTTTTGCTATTACATTTATCAGCCTTTATGTTGTACCGTACGGAGAAAAGTATAAGGTGTGATATTTTGTGAATGTGTCTAATATGATATTTCTTCATTTTCCTAATATAACGTTATTAATATTGGCCATTAGGTATGATTCATCTCAGCTACATATTGATCGTAGTTTGGGTCTAGGTTTACTTAAATACTAGTGTATAATCCGTGCGTTGTACAGTACTTTGTAGAAAAATAATGTTATAATTTTTTTAAAAGAATAGAAGTCATGATGCAATATATGGTGAATTTGTTAGGATAAATGAGTTATAAATCGAATTTACATGTTATGAGATTTTTGTACAGTCATATTTGAATATAAATTAAATCATCAGTTTTTTTGATAAAAATGAGTTACATATATATTTATTAATTTTAGGATCCAATATTTTTTATGCAAATAAATGAAAAGTAGTATTGTTTATTAATTTTGAAATTGATATTTTTATATAATTTTGTAGGTAAATATTAATAAACATAGATTTTGAAATTGACGTTAAGTTTTCAATATATTTGACTAAAAAATAATGACGTACAGATTGAATTTCAAATCTCACTCAAGAATCAGCGAAAATACCTAAAATGGAAGTGTAATGTTATTGAATCAATATATATTTTTGTATTTAAAGTTCTTTTAGCACATATTTATCAAAAGTAAGTATATGATGCTAACAAAGTGATAAACAAAATATTTATTTAAATATTAAAAGAAATATAATGATAAATTAGACCTGAAATGTTACAGCTCACATTGTCGTTGTAATTATGCAAAAATTGACTTTGAATTCATTGTTTCATATCTCGTTAATTCCAATTTTTAAATGAAAAGTTTCAAGAAATATTTAATATTAACCTGTAAAGGATTATAAATACAAAAGAAAAAAAATATCTATTCAAAGCATGGTATGGTTTTTGTCCATCGGTTAACGTAAATTACGGATATAAATAGTTAAAATGTATCATTTTTACAAAAAAGGTTCTAACTGAAAATGTTAATTATTTTTTAGCATTATAGTATAAAGACATCCCTTGCTTATCATTAATTGTAATATCATTTTTCATAAAAATAAATTTTATAAATGGCAAAGAATTCCCTTAACATACAAATTTTGAAAAGTAAAAATGTTATATTTTTAATGATATACCAATTTTAGAAAGATAGTATTCTGCATATATTTGTTTGTAATAAAATATCAACTTTAGAAAAAAAGAATTATATGTACATTTCTTTGTACACTAATTTTTGAATTATTAGTACACTAATTTTTGAAGTAAAGAAATTTTATGAACTTGAAAGTAGAATAATACAAGAGAATTAAAGATAATTTAATTTTGAAAATTTTAAGTTATATAGACTTGAATGAATAAATAGTTTTACCATTTTGTTAATAGGAATGTGATATACACATCGAATTATCGTTTTTAATGATTTATTAGATCAATTAATAATTATTTTTAATTGGATTTATATAAAAAGTTTAAATTTAGGGCCACTTAATAAATTCAAATATATGGACATGAATGTAAAACAATATAAGAAAACTTAGAAGAAATTCATAAATAATCATAAAAACTAGTAAGTGTTGGTATTTAAATGTAACATAATAGGGGAGAAAACTGGTAAAACATTGTAATCTTATAAAAAACATTGTAATTTTACAAAATGATTCTAATTGAAAATTTTAATTATTTTTCAACATTATAGTACACAAAAATTCACCGCTTATCGTTAATTATAATATCATTTTTCCCAAAAATAAATTTTATCGATGGCAAAGAATTCACTTAGCGTTCAAATTTTGAAAAATAAAAATGTTATACTTATAATGATATACTAATTTTAGAAAGAAACGATTGTGTGTATATTTGTTTGTAATTAAATACCAACTTTAAAAAAAGAATCATTTGTATATATTTTTTAAAAAACCTACTCTAAGCAGTAGAGCTAGGAGATACAGGTGACTTGCCACAACCGGCCTTCCTTTTTAACCAATCCAACACAGAGCATCAACCCCCTAAGCATTCTTGTTTTTTTGAGGGATAACTGCTCGACGTCTTAAGGATTATACAACGCAGCTTGTTAGGACTCGAATCCGCGACCACAAGGAACATTGTTCCATAATCGCTGGGCAGACCTGACCAACTCAGTTATGTATGTAGACAAATTATGTTTATATTTCTTTGTATTATTGTACTAATTTTAGAAGTAAAGACATTTTATGAACTTGAAAGTATAAGATGCGATATTTTTCAAAGGTACCTAATATGATATTTCTTCATATTTCCTACTGTAACATTATTAATATTGGCCACTAGGTATAATTCATCTTAACTACATATTGATTATAGTTCCAGTCTAGGTTTCCTTCAATATATATTTTTGTTATGCAACTTGTGTAAATTCTGCATTCATAACCGAAGTTTAATCTTTTTTTCCCAAACAAATTTATGTTCCAGACATTACAAGGAGGAGGAATAACTATTGTAGTCTTTTGGTTTGAATCTTTCACAAATTTACAAGAAGACGTCACTGCAACAAAAAATGATGGATTAAACATATCGGCATAATAAATAAAATTCCGCGACAACGTAAAAAGAAAAGAAAAAACATAAGAAACCATTAAATAGTACATTATCAAACTTACCAACCACATGTAAAAAAACTATCTTTCCATCTAAGACGATAGTAAGCGGTACGCAAAATTGTCCAGTATTATTTTACTACTATGAGTGTAATTTGACAAGTGTGATATTAGGTTTAATCCTAGGTGTAGAAGAGAGAGACCTGTGATAATATTTTTTATATTACTTCGCACATTGTTGCACTATCGGGTACACTAATTTGAATGATTAAGATGAACACTGGTCGTATATAACCGCACATTCTTCTTGAAGATTTACACAATGGCAACATTCTGTGTTTTATTAATTATATTTGTTACCAAATTTTGGTTATCCTTGGAGAATAGCTGTTAGCCACATAAGTTCTCAAAAAGATATACTTTCATATCCTAAGCTCCAAGAAGATGATGCCGAACCTCATTGCAAGATGAGGTAACTAATATAGACTTCGAAGGTACAAAGCCGCTCTTTGATCACTTCGATTGCCATTAGTTATCTCGGTGACCTATGACCAGAAATGCGCTTATAGAACATCATCGAAAGGATCAAGGACTCTGCATTTCATGAAGGTTCTCAATTCGACCATACCGCATTTCGCACCATATTAAACGTCGTTCACGTCGACATCCATCATGTCGCCTACCTTCGATGACGTGCGATGTCCTTACACTCATTTTGAAGTCTCAAGACCATCCAAGCAGTGCCGCACTTCATAAGCACTTCGAAGGTATTGTTCAGTGATGACATTAAAGGAATGCAAAGTTACGCCGCTCTTCGTTAATGCTCAACGTAGCACTTCATCAGCATGTTTTTTCGTTGCGTATCTATGCGAAGCGATATCGATGTTGGATACTATCAATATCCACAAAGACTCTAATACTACTCCATGGCTATCATTGCCAAAGTCATTGCCTGCTTTCAAAGGACATCGAAGATGTTCAAAGAAATGGTGCCGAAGAATAGCGGCGTCACATTAAATCCGTTAGCCTCGATAAAGCCCAAAACTATGAAGTGTGAACATCATCTTCCATGAATCATGACTACTACCGAGTGGTACCTTGATTAATGTCGAGAGTCATGGTTTCGAAGGAAATGTGGAATAAAGCCATCTTCTATCAACGTTGATGCTGTCAATGTCACCCACGCTTAGAACCACATGCGATCAAAGTTGTTAAATAACGATAGTATATTCGTTGAGATGTCGCCGTTTGTTGAAGTCATTTTGAAAGAGGAACCACAAGGTATGAATGCCATCGAAGGTCAATATTGTTATAGCATCGACTCTCATATATGCCCTTAGAAGATGTCACAAATCTACATACGCGATGTTGATGATTATCGTCGTCAATGTCTACAAGTGTTGTTAATACCGCATTTTGTCGATCATTGAATATCAACATCTAGGGCCATCATTGTCGCCACTATTTAATGCCTACAATACCATCAATCAAAGAAAGGCCATAAGAAATGGAGTTGTCATCACTGACATTCATTAGTCATGCCGAGAACCATCAATACATCCAAAAGGTTTGTCGAAGCCGCTTTTACTAACGCCGCCTTTCATCAATGTTAATATGTGGTGGTAATGAAAGTCGATCAATGAAGAAGAGACTATTAACACAATATTTAGAGATACCAAGTATCGATTTTATTGAACCAATGTCGAAGTTCAGCTATGTGAACATAAGAATGCTAGCCTTGATGTTCGACAACGCTGCAAATGTCGAAGCCTATAAAGTACCAATCTTGATGTTCGACAATGCAGTTAATGTCGAAGCCAATGGATGTCGAAGCCTGCCACTTGCCAAACCCAAAAAAATATGATCCTAGGGATGCTATTCTAGGGGCTAAGTTCTCTCTTCCCATTTATTACTTTCTAAAATTTGTAAATCCTAAATTGAATTGAGGATTTTTCCTATTGTAATACTTGAACAATTGTAAAATAAGGATTTGGAAATTAAATGAAGACATAGCCTTTTGACTTGATTTGGACTAGGACTTGCATATTCATTTAACTTTGCACATAGATTTACTTCGACTTGTGACTTGCGTAACACATTGAATTTTCTTGAACTTGTGATTTTTGTCATGCATATTGACTTGAACATCGACCTTCATATTAACTTGCATGTTGCCTTGAACCCAAAACGACGTCGATCACTAAACCAAGAGCTTGCATAAATGCATACTTCTTCTCGACGACTTCAACTTGCCGCGATAAGGCCTCTCATTGATTAGCTTTTTTCGTAATCACTTTTTGGGGTTGACGAATTTGTTCATTAAAACGTAACATATCTGAACTCGCACATTGACCTCGACCTATACTGTATTTTACATGACTCCAGCTTCTATGACTAAACAAAGAATTGAAATGAAAATAGAATCATGCACATCTCAACCAACGATTGCGACGACTTCGACTAGTTTCGAAGAAGCTACTCTTTGATTAATCGATCTTTTATTCACTTTTGGGTGTTGATGAATTTATTCATTAACATTTTGACGCTAGAAGGAGGGCTCTCGATGCTTTATAACTTTCTTCATAAATTGATTACATAAAATTCTTTTATTTCAAAAAATATGGTGAGAGTCAGGAAAAGTAATAACATCCCAAACTTCAATTTGGAGAATATGGACATTGGGCAACCTTCAACTTTAACAAGACTTGCAAGAAATGAGACCAAAATTCCAGATTTAACTGATAATTAATAGTTATGCAAGAACTCCTTGAGCAAGCCCCATCTCGAAGATCTTTCAATACGGTAAAGCTTATGGAAGGAAAAAATGAAGTGGCATCTCCAAGCAAAAACCAAGATAAAACGCATTCTCTTAAGTCACAAGCAAAAGAAAGCAGTAAAGCTAAGATGTGTCAGCAAAACGAGAATCAAGAAGGCCAAGAAGGAAGATCACTTGAACAATTAGGTAGCCCAATCTCATGTGAAGAGCATAGGCCCGATGAAAGAAATTACCATGATGATGAAACCAACCAAAGGACGGTCTCAACGAAATAATGAAGGGTGTGCTTAAGAAAAAAAGAATCCTTGACCTAGAGGAAAATGGTAACTTTCCAGAAAAAAATTTCAGAAGAAACAATGGCTGTTAAAGTTCCATCTCACAACGAGATTCCTCCACTAAAGTATGATGGAACTCATGATCAAGATGATCATCTTGTACTTTTTGAAAACCTAATGGATTTTTATAATGCTTCAGGTGTAATTCATTGCAAGTTTTTCCCAGTAACGTTTCATGGAGTAGCAATCAAATGGTATAAGAATTACCAAGGAAAGACCATTTATTATTGGGAGCAATTTTCCTACGATTTTTTGACATTGTTTTACATATACAAAGACCCAACCGTGGATTTCAGCATGTTAGCCAATGTTAAGCAAAGGCCAGGAGAATCGCTTGGCGAATACCTGAAGATATTTAATAAAGAAGCATTAAAAGCAGAAGATGTAATAAAAAAAAAAACCGATGGCAGGTTTTGAAGGTTCAATCGAGCAAATCCCATTTTAGGAAGAACTTTACATTCATGTTTGTGAGAATCTACGGCAGTTCTATTTTCAGGCCAATTTTTTATTCAAATGGATGACATGAACCATGGCACGAAGAAATCTCGACAAAACCAAAAAGGAGGAAGGCTTAATTCCGAACTTCCTAGTAAAAGGCCAAAAGGGAATAATAGTAGAAGAAGGAGTAAGAGGGAGATTGATGAATCTAATTGTGTAGCTTTAAACAACCCTTTTCCACATTTTCATTGTGGCAAAAGATGATGAAAATTTCTCTACCTCTTACAAAATATCGAACCATCTTGAACCGAATAAAGGAAAAGATTATTGCGTTTACCATAAAGTAAACGGACATAAAACTGAGAAATGTCACACACTAGAAATAATAGTTCAAAATATGTTTAGGTCAGGATTCCTAAAAGATTTTACTAAGGAAAATTAGAAGAATTCCTGCTTAAAATAGAGTAATCCAAGCACCTGAAACCTAAGAAGAAATGCAACTTTGTAACTACAAATTCAGATTCTAGTCAAACTATGAAGTTTTATGACAAACGCCTACCACAAATTGTCTTCACTCATAATTTTTTTAATTTTATTTGTGCCTGAAGTTAATCGTGTATTAACATGAAATTCGAGTGCCTTTACAAATTAAAACAAAACCAATCCACTTCAAACAGAAGGACCCGAGTTTCCCTGTTAAAGCGTAACCAATCTTTGGTCTCCTTTGAAGGAAAGATAGATCAAATATCTAGGGTGAAATGGATTTCGATCTCAATGTTTGAACCGATGCGTTACCATCAATCTTCCATCATAGGTCAGTTTTTAGGAAAAGGTGAATGTCCAAAACCTTACCAAAAGAAGGGATTCTTATAAAAAGCATGTTGTTGTCCATAAAAGTCAATTAGTTCATGAATCATGACTTTTCAAAGTTACAAACAAGACATTTCTTTTTTCTAAGCAAAACCGAGGAGGTACAATTATATATATCATATAAAGGCGAAAGTAAATACACCAACCTTATTTTCAACAAGTAATTTTATTGCCAAAAAGGGTTTTTTCTAAACATGTCTTCAAGAAAAATTACTTTTAACAATCAAGAAGGGTTATTACCCTACAGGCCAAGGAAGAAAAATGTTTAACTATGTCAAGAAAGATTTATAAAATTTTTGAAAATATATTACTTAGCATTAGTAAAAGCACACAAAAGACTTTGGTTGAACATTTTCAAAGTTTTTCGAAAATTTTGGGAAAGAAAGACCTATACATATTTTTCAAAGAAAAGTTTTTAGAACTACCAAGACTCGTTAGCACTATAAGAACTCGAATTGAAAGTGCTTATTCTCAATTAAAGGACTATTGGTCCATGAATCAAGACCACTCGGTCTCTTATTTAAGATTTGTGTTTCTATTATGAGAATGATTTACAAACCTGTTATCAAAGAGTCAAGTATTCAAAATCTTTTCGAAAAATAATTCCTTAATTTGTTAAAAGAGGTCCTTTTACAGAAAATTCTTTCTTCCAAAAAGAAGTTTCATGATAAAAAAATTGACGTTCAAAGGGGTTTTCACAAATATTTCAATTGGCCAAAAATCATTTTCACAAATAATTTTTTTAGTGGAAAAACTTATTTAAAGCCTCTGATGTCCACCCCAGAGAACCATAAAGCCTCTGATGTCCATTCTGTTAGTTCGTGAGATGATGGTTTTGTTGACAACAACCTTAGAATAGATTATAAAATATAAATACTAACATTTCAAGTTTAGATATATATATGTATATGCAGGATTTAACCATGCAAGTACTGTGAATGAAGACTGTACAGTATAGAGATTCAAGATATTGAGATAGAAGACTCATGGGTATCAAGATTATCAAGAGTTCAAGCTTTCAAGGTTAAGTTTGTTAGGAATATTTGTTAAAACTCATAGAAAAGCACTGGCATCTTAATATCTAATTTATTCGTGGAATGTAATCCACTTCGAGCCCGTTAAAGGGATGGAACCCTAAGTAGGATGGAACCTACGAAAATCTAGTGGGATATTGTTTTGTATCCACTAATCTTAATTCAAATGATTTTTAAAAATTATCTTGTTTTTAAAATGATTTCAAAACTTTCCTTTTAAAAAGATTCGAACCCCTCGATTCCGATTTTAAATAATTTTAGCCTCAAAACATCTTTATTTTCAGAGTCAAAATTACTCCTGATTTAAAACTGTCTTTTCAAATAATATATTATACTTTGATTTAAATTTAAAATAATATATATATTGTTCTTTATATTTACTTATGAATTTCAACTATATTCAAGTATGTTTATAAAATTTTAAATAGTTATATAAGATAAATGTTATGTTTATAGAAATTCAAATCATCAAAATTAGCTGAGGGATGTCGACATGCCCATAGGACCCATGTCGAAATGGTTACAGTTTGGTTCAAAATTCAAATTTCAAAAGAAGTGTCTATTCTCTATAACTCTTCATGAATGGTCATGGCTGTTGTTCTTCTATAAATATGGGCCAGTTTCAACGAATTTTTGTTCATATTTTTCTGGTTTTTACTTCTCTTCTTCTTCCTCCTTTCTTTATACTACCATTACTCTACAGAAATCAACATCGAATCAAACTCGATTACTTCTAATTTGATTCTCCATCACTATCTCTACAAGATTCTCAGTGCTATTCAGAGTGATAGACTTCTTTGTAATATATTAGCGAGAAAAGGTGTGATTGTAGCCTTGGAAATCAATCAAAAGGGAAACAGTGTGATTGTAGCCCGGTTAAATCAATTGGGTAAACTTGTGGCTTGGAAATCAAGTATGCCTACCCATAGGATCGAAATTCTGGAGGGTATACCTCGTAGCCTTTGAAATCGAGGGTGTAATGGTACAATTGTTGTTGAAAGGAAATCCGTACTTCTGTTGCGGGACTGGATGTAGGGTAACTCCGAACCCATATAAAATTCGGTGTGTTCTTTCCTTTACCGCTTTTATTCTATTTCTGCATCTGTGTTTGTTTCTGTGATCATTCATGTTTCTGTATATTGCATACATTTGTGTCTAAATTAACATAATCTCAAAAATATTTAGTAATTCTTTATTAAACTATTCACCCCCCTCTAGTGTTAATCTTAGCCTTAAGATCTGTAATCCGCATTTCTAACAATTGGTATCAGAGCAAGGTTTTAAAAGTTTCATAATCTGATTTTTGAAATTTTTTCAAAATGGCTACCAACACTGGTACTGTTACTAACACTAGTATTCCTGTCACTAGTTCATTTGTAAAGGGTCAGTCTATTGTCAGACCACCATATTTAATGGCAGTAATTATGCATATTGGGCATGTAGGATGAAAATATATTTACAATCTATAGGATTAGACACTGGAATATCACACAAACTGAGTATTCTGAACCCACAACTAATTTTGCACAGTGGACTGCTGAGCAAAAGAATGTTGCACAAAATAATTCTAAGGCAATGAATATTCTATTTTGTTCACTAGATAGAAATGAATTCAATAGAGTGTCAGTTTGTAAGTCTGCATATGAAATCTGGAAAACTTTGCAAGTTACACACGAAGGAACAAGCAAAGTTAAACATACCAAAATTTCAATGCTCACAAATCAGTTTCAGTTATTTAAAATGAATCCAAATGAGTCTATTTCAGATATGTATAGTAGATTTTAGGATATTGTGCATTCTCTAATATCCTTAGGAAAGGAATTTTCTGAAGAAGATCAAGTCAGAAAGATTTTAAATTCTCTAACTCCAGAATGGGATCAAAAGACACTTGCGATTGAAGAGGCAAATGACATCAGTGTTTTGAAGATCGAAGAATTAATTGGAAATCTAATGTCGTATGAAGTTCAAATGATCGGGAGAAGAGAAAGTAAAGCATATGAAAAGAAATCGATGGCATTCAATGCATTGACCGATGGATCAGACTCAAACAACGATAATGATGAAGAGATAGCTTTTATGACCAGAAATTTTAGAAAATTCCTGAAATACAGAAAGATGAATAATCTCAAGAGAAACAACTATAAGAATTTTGGAAATCAGAATGTAGTGCCGAATAATGACAAGTGTTACAACTATGATAAAGCAGGCCACTTCGAAAGAGACTGTCCATATCCAGATAGGCAGAATCCTCCCATCAACAAAGAATCAGCAAAGAAATGGAAGCATGCATTTACTGCTACTCTAGATGACTCAGACTCGTCCTCAAGTGATGATGATCAGAAGACGGATAATTCGACTTTGTGTTTCACTGCAGTTCACGACTCCGACGAATTCTGTGACGACCCGCCTTTCTCAACCCCAGAAAGACGTTTCATCATTAAGAAAGAAAGGGATAGAAATAGAAAAGAATAGAAAGAAAGAATAACAACATGAGAATCTCACAGCGGAATGGAACAAAATATAATACATCACATAACTATTACATAGTTATACATACATCAGAGTCATACAATATCACATAACAGGACTGTTATATACATATTTGTCCATACATACATCCAAAATACAGCATAGACTAACTACACAGCGGAACTACATATATAGATACATACGTCTGGTCTTCTCCCCAAAATAGCTCCTCCAGAAAATCAACACTTCCAAATACCTATCACTTGGCTACTCGTAAAAAATTTGAGTACCCAAGAGTTTATGAAAAACAAAATATAAACTCCGGGTCAGACATGGGTCTGGTATGAGTAAACAGGTTAAAATTGCTTAACTTTGAAAATCATTTGAAATAAAGGTATCACGTAAGACTTCCCACAAATAAATACGGGTAAGTTTTTACCTTACGCTAACCAAAACATTTTATAGGAAATTCAGTGATATTATAATAGTGTCTAGGGTTTTCAAGTAAATAGAAAATAGCCGAAATTGTTACATTCATTAAATTCCAGCTACTAGCCACGAAAGTGGGTAATACAAATCAAAATCGTAGGGTCTCGTAGGGAAAATGGATTTCCAACAATGGCAGGGCTACTGGGATACCGCCCGTCACAGTACGGGGCCTAGATCACCGTACCGAGGATCACTCCCGACCCCCTACAACACAAGGCCGGAACCATTCCTTACTGAACAGTCCCGAACAAGATAACTCCGCAGTTGTGGCCAACAACTGCTCACATAGCCGAAATAAAAAGGGACATCTAGACAGGGGAAAATCTTGTCCTGCTTGGGCATGACCCACCTAACCTTGCTGCATCTCCCCTGTTTTAGCCATTCCCGGTTGATGAGGCTTGAGGCTACGATTACCTTTAAAGGACATATCACTTAGAATGCTCATCGTCCGCCTGACGATGTGTTGAAAGCATTCAATCCATATAAGTTCGTTCCGGGTTCAAACGAAACTGAAGGCATTATCTCGTTATACTCATTTTGGAATCACCCTCAGAGTCAACGACAATAACCCTTGCATTCTGGAACTCCATCTCGATTCACCATTTGATAAGTCACGACCTATCGTTTAATTTGGATCGATGTGGTTTTCGAAGAATCAAGATTGATTCTTTCGATCCGGGTCTCATCGGATCCAAACGCCATTTTAAGGGCCAAGTTGTATATTTAACTTAACAGTTCAATTAAATATCAAGAATTAACATAACAGATATAACAAATAAATCAAATACAGTTAACACAGATATTCATAATATATCACAACATATTACAGAAATATCATCAAACAAATATTAAAGTCAATCAAACATAATTATTCATGCATACTAAACAGTTTGGTTTACTTTACTAATTATTTGCTTAAGAATAAACTACTTTATTCTGTTTAATTAATTACTATTTAATTTGCTTATTAATGATCAATTAATTAATAAGTTAATCATTAATTATTAATTTGTTAATTATCTAATCTTTAATTACCTATTTAAATTAATTAACTTTTATTCATTAACTGTTACTCAATTACTCAATTAATTAGTTGATCTTAATTATTAATAAACAACTTACTTATTAAAGGTTTCAAATTATTTTAATAAATCAATTATTATCAATTTAATTAATTATAAAATCTTTAATTAATCACTTAAATAAATTTTCATTTATTAATAAGTGACAAGCTAACATTCTTAAGATTTAAATTGATTTAACATATGATTTATTTTTAATTACAAAATTAATTTAAAGTTATCAATTAAATTTCAAATATAAATTAATTAACATTCTAGTTACTTTGTATAAATCAACAATCTTTACATCATTAACCTTATTAAACCTTTAAACAAATATTAACTTAAATTACTAATTACTAACCTAACTTAGTTATAACTCAATTTAAAGCTAAATCATGTTGCACGCTTGTCCAGAAAAAAAAACCCGAGACAGCCTCCATTCCAACTCGTGATGTTCACGAGACTATCCCGTGTCTTCCCCTCTCTCACTCTCTATCTTCTTCTCCCTACCCTGATTCTACCTTCTTCTTATTTTTTTTATTTATTTTTAGTTAAAGTAAAACTTAAAACTGCAGTTGCCTCTCAAGCTCACGCACGATCCTAACTCGAGTCAACTGACCATTTTACTCGAGTACCCACTCGAGCATCACATGTTACGAAGTCACTCACGTCTCACTGACACACTTCCGCCACCGTGCACGTGCACGGTGGTGCGCTTGGCCTACGACACCTCGCGACAGCTCCCACAAATCATAAATTATCCACTCGAGTGAAATCGAAGCCCAAAATTTTCAATTACAAGCCAAAACAAAAATTCGACCTGTAGCTCAAACATACGACAACAACACCTATGGTCGAATCATTCGAGCGACCACCATACATCACCAGAGGTGATGAAAATTCACCAGAACGTCACTCACATCTCCCCCTAACTCCTCCAACAATCACGACTCACTCGGTTTCATGATGATGCCGCAATCAATATTTTACAGAGCCTAGAAAATGTAGGCAGTAAACCCTATCTTCAATCCAAACCCAAACTCCTTGCATTCGAAAATTAATTTGACATTTTTCCTGAATCAAAGGGTTTACAAACTTGCTTCCTGCTGTTTTACAGAAGTTATAATTAACTCAATCTCCATAAATTGACAAAAACCCATTTTTGATTCATTTTAAAACTTCTCTGTTGCTCTTTGCTTAAAAATCAAGATTTTTATGTTAAAAATCGTAATTATGTTTATGAAAGCTAAATATGTTATTGGATTTACAAATTTCAACATTTGAATTTTAAACTTTGATTTCTTTTTTTTAACCTGTAGTTTGATAATACAGTATGAATATCATGCTGTTAAACCTTAAACATGTTTGCAGGCTTTGTTTCATATAACAAACTCGAATTAGCTCACTACCAAGTTCAAATGGTTATATGAATAAGTTTTTGTAAATTTGTTGGCTTTTCTTTGTTCAAAACTTGAAATACTGATCAAGAACAACCATGTAAGTTTCCAGTGCAACAAAACATACACAGAACAGTATGTCTAAACTATATCAACACATATCATTCAAAAAGCAAATATTCAAGCTAAATTTTTGAAATCAATTGTTTACTCACCTTAAAGCAATTGAACGGAAATGAGGTGTTGAAAAACTTGCAGTTGAAATTTCCCTGAAACCTTCCTTTGTTTCTTTTCTCTGTTTCCCCTTTTATTTTCTTTCCAGGTTTGTGTTTAAGTTAAAGTTTGTATAAACTAATGATATATAGGTGTATAAATATATAAATGCTGAAGCTACTGAATAACAGGTGATAACTGGACAGTTCCATTTGTTTGTCATTTTCTTTTTATTGGCTAGTAAAATTCTGCAGTATGAAATGATATAGGTGATTTCGGCTGCATGTACTTATTTAAACAAGATGTTAGGCTAATTAATGCTTATGCTTTTAATTATGATAGCAAGTAATTAATGGTGACTGATGCTTACTAAGGTGTTGTACAAAGATATTTATGTTATGTTCGGCCAACATGCTTTGTATAGACACAGACTTTTGTTTTTATTATATTTTAAAGTAAAACTTGTTTTATATTGAAGTGAACCTTGTTTTCTTATGCATAAATTTTTTCCAGCAGCTTTAAGTTTATTACTGGTTTACATTTATTTTTAGTTTATAAAATTTTTCTTTGGACAAACACTTAATTGCTGTCTATATGTGTACATAGACACTACATAAGGATATATATTTAAACTTTTATTATTCATTACTTCTTTTATTTGTTCATTTATACTTAGCGTCATTGCTTGTTTTGTGAACATATATATATATATATATATATGTGTGTGTGTGTATGTATGTATGGCTTGTCTTATTTTCTTTGACAAGTAGTTGTATTTTATTTGTTAATTAAATTTTTAAACATTTGATCTACAACATACTTGTATTTATACATTTCAAATTATAATTCATATTTGTATATTTATATTTTTAGCTACATCTTAGTTTTATAATTGTGTTTTATACTAGTTTTGTATGTTTATACCTATATTGTTTTGCACTTCCATATTTATGTTTAATATTTCCATGTTTGTTTATTTCAAAACTTATCATTTTAAAAAACTAAAATTGTATTCATAAAAATTATCCAATAATAAAATAATGATTTTTGATTTGATTTTATTGAATAAGACAGATTTTGTTTTAATGGTTTTGAAGCATTCTATTTTAATATTTTCAAATCATAATTTTCTTTTATAAAACATATAATTATTAAATATTCAAGATCTCATCAATTTAAACATTGACAGCTTAAATTTTGATTTAAATTAGATTAAATATTTATTAAATATGCTATCAAAAATTCTGGGTTGTTACAAATTCAGAGAAACAGACTCAGAAAAAGGTACACGTTTACAATATAATTGGTTGAAATTGCTTGCTTAGAATTAGTTGCTTGATTGTTTGATTGATTGATTTTGAACTGGTATGTTGTTTGAATTTTAAAATTTATTTTCTATTTTCTATTATTATATTATTATTATTTTTACTATTTTTAATTCTTTCTGAAAATTATTATAAGTATAATAATACTTCAGAAATATATAATAGACATTAATATATATATATATATATATATATATATATATATTAGATAACTTAGGAAAAACCATATCGTGAAAAATCAAAGGGACATGTCGACATGGCCCCTACCATGATGTCGACATGCCTACCTGAATTTTAATTTCAAAATTTGAATTCAAATGTTTGAATTTCCCTCCCCCTTTTCACTTCATTCAATTCTTTGAAAAGCTACCATTTGACCAGAGAATATGTCATTTGAGAGTCTATTTATTCACTATCTTTTATCATATCTTTTCACTCTCATTTTCAAATTCAAACTCTCTCTTCATAACTTCAAGCTCTCTACTCTCTACTCTAATGGCTTCTTCAAGCAACCCCTCAACCATGAGAATTTCCAGAAAAATCAAAGAGCAATTATTCAATGATCCGGAGGCAATAAAAGCATACATTATTATGCTAATTATGCCAAAGTCCATCCCGGAAAATTTGCTATTTTTGAAGATTTTTCTACTTATGAAATTGATTCTGTTTTTGCAAACAATGGTGTTTTGAGTCTTATTGATTCTTCTCAAAATGATTTTGTTTGTTATCCTAATCTTGTCAAAATTTTCTATGCGAATTTAAATCACGGATTTTATGTTGGAAATGAAGATGAAATTTGGAGTAGTGTCAAAGGCACTCAAATTGTTTTGAATTGTGATCTTTTGGGTACCATTCTCAATTGTAAGAGTTCGGGAATGGATATTTCTAACTTCAAAATCGATGAACATGATCGTGAGACATTTCATCACATTTTCGAAGGAGATGATGATTTTTAATTTAAATGTAACAACCGTGGTATTTTCAACCATTCGCATCCATTATAAGTGTATAGGTAGACACTCATGCCGGAATTAAATTGCTCAAAATACCGCGTTGTAAATAAAAATTTGGCAAATCTCAGAATATACAGTAAATAAAAATCATAGAATCACAGACACAGAGTAATAATAGTGCAGCGGAAGCAAAAGAAATAGTAGTTCATGAAGCTACTATATAAAAATATCAGAGTTACATAAAATACAATAGAGGAAATAAGGTACAAAAGAAGTCTCACTTCGTAGAAGTCAACTAATACAGGCGCTGAAAGGAACAACAGGTTTCAAAAGATAAACATGACAAGTAGATAATCTCCAGCGATTCCAATCTCCAGAAAGTGGAAATCCAAATCTGTGAATAACTCAGGCTGACCCGAGCGTAAATAAAAATACAAACACTCGAGTCAGGACATACATACTTATACAATGTAAACCAACTCAAGTGAACTGTAGTAAAGGTACAAGTAACTTAGAAGATGCTTGGGACCGCCCATCCTCTAAGGATCCGTTAAACTATTTACTTTGTAGTATATTGCGCTATATACAGTAGTGTCTAATCAGTAAAGTATAATCATATAGAAAATAGTGTTAAGGGGATGGTGAACCTTAACGCTGTCGGATCTTTAAAACCAAAATCGTAGTGGGCTCGATATAAGGATATGACACGGCACGCGAGGCAATGCCAGGGTGGATACACCGTTTGCACTCCCGGACCGGTGGTGACGGCAAGCCAGCAGCTTCCGCCCACCTCGAACAATACCCCGAATCAAATGTGGCGCCACCGAATCGAATCACAAAAGTAATAGAATGGTTTCCGATGGAGCATGCTCGATGAAAGGGTGCGACCCTTTGTGTAGCCCGGTATAGCTCCTGTTTTAGTCATATATGCCAACTCACGGGAGTTGGGTCCACGTAATATACCTCGAGAACGTCGCCACCATCCTACTTCATTCTGGAATCTCCACCGCATACACAGTTGTTAAAGTGGTTTTCGGTATTGGCCGGCTATAAGACAATATCCGATCCCGGTCTCTTAACAACCAATCGTTATTATAACCCGTAGTTATAACTTTAAAACATATTTTATACTTCAAAATAAAATATCATTTCAACCCAAATCTTTATCAAAATAAAGATTAAATCATTTCCAAACCATTTCAATATATCATCATACCATATCTTTCAATTCAAATATTTATCAAAGTAATTATCAAGTCATTTCAAATCATTTTTAATACATAAACATCACATCTTCCAAATTCAATATTTATCAAAATAATTATCAAGTCATTTCAAATCATTTTTAATACATAAACATCATATCTTCCAAATTCAATATTTATCAAAATAATTATCAAGTCATTTCAAATCATTTTTAATACATAAACATCACATCTTTCAAACTTCATTTTCAAATCGTCTTAATTTCAAAATATCATAACTTTCAAAACTTCATCTTCGAATCATTTAATATATACCAGAATATCATATCTTTCAAAACTTCATTTCAAATCATTTCAATATATCATATCTTTTCGAAACCACATTTCAATCATTTAATATATCAAAATATCATCTCTTTTCACAACCACATTCATTTCAATATCATTATTCATTTTATTCAATTTAAAATACCATTTCAATTCATATTTCAAAACAGTTTATATTCCAAAAATCATTTTTAACCACTAAAATGAAGTTATTATGTTTAATAATTAAATTATTAAATTTCCAAAATTTTCAACTTTCAATGTTCATTTATTCACTTAAGTTTATTAAAACAGTAAAGATTCACTTTTCGTGGCATTTAGAAAATGCTACGGAAAAATACATTCAAAACAGTTCACTTTAACAAAAGACAACATTTTAAAATGTTGTAATAGGGTTTACTTAAATTTCAAATAAACTTAGTTAAATTCAAAAATTATAGCACTTACAAAATTTTTCTATAATAGCTTTTAATTCAATTTAGCTTTTTAGTTCATTATCGTCAACTACAGCATTTACAATGCTGTAATATCATTCACATTGTAATTAATAGAATTTCAAAAATGCAGTAAATTAACTTCAAATATTCAATAAAATTTCTCAACCAATTATATTTTTATTTAAAACATTTTTTTAACTTATAAAATCATACATTTCACATTTATAAACATCATTTAATTTTCCTCAAGTTCATGATTTTATAAAGTTAAATTTCCATTCAAAAATCAAGTTTTAATAATAATTCACTTATCAAAATGCAATGTTCAATTTTAGATTCACTACATTAAATTTCAACTTAACATTTATGTTAAAATTCTCAAATATAACTTATTTTTATTTTTATTTACTTAACTAAAATTTCCCTTTCAAGTCAATTTCATAAATTTCCAATTTTAGTTATATTTCAAAATTTCAACTTAAAATATTCATTCATTTCACATTTCAGCTTTATTAAAAATCATTAATATGATATAAAATCACTTTAAATTCAATTTATATTCAAATTATCATAAATTCATATTCAATTAAATTTCCAATTATAATTAAATCAATTTTTCCAAAATAACTTACGTTCAAAATTTCTAACTTTTCCATTAATTCAATTCACTTACAATTATTCATAAAATCAATAATATTTTACAAAAATCCTTTTTAATTATATTTAAATCAAAATAATATAATATTTACATTTCTAAAATAACTTTAAAGATTTTAGGAAAACATATATTAACTACGGGTCTATATATAATTTTCTACGCTAGGTAAAGTGATACGGATATGTATCATTTCAATCCGCAGTTTAAAAAGAAAAATCCGGGTTTTATCATTTCAAACCCGCAATCCCAAGTTAAATAAATGATTTTAAAATCATTCAGGCCTATCATTTCAGCCCATAACAATTTTCCCTTATTCCGAAGTCCGTTCGGGTATATATCATTTCAACCCATAGTGATTCTAATCAAAAGGGAACTTGCAGTGTGATAAACTGATATAAATAAACAGAATAGCATAATAAACAGTAACAAGTGATATAACAGGTGTAAACATCATATGATCATAATATAGCAGTTATAACATGATGCAATACATTTACAGATTCAAATGGTGTCGGTTTATCAGTTATATAGGTACAGATTGTCTGGTGAGAATAACTCACCGGTTTGAGCTGGAGACACAACGACGAATTTCACGAACGGAATCTACACAAGCACAAAAGCACGACACAGATACGAATGGAGGAGCCAAGGATTAATTCCCTTGAATACAAATCAAACAAACAATAACAAACATGAATTATAAACCAAGATATTACAAAACAATGCAAGGAATAAGTACACAATTCCAAGCTAGAACTTTTGCACTTGCATTCACCTTTGTATGCTTCAGCTATGGACTGGAAAAGCACTGTAATGGAATGGTTTTGGATCAGGTTTGGATGCAACAGGTCAGCGTATCATGGATTTGATGATGGTGCAAAGGTATGTGTACATGAAACTATGACTACAAGGCATAAACAAGGATTTTGGTCCATATTTGGCTCGACCTATGGCACACTTGGGCTGGCTATACTTACTCTAGATCTAGACAGTGGAGAGTGATGGTATAGCAGCACCCAAAGGTCATGTGGTTGCTGGTGGTGGTGGTTCTAGGGGTGGCCAAGAGGAGTATGTGAAAAGATATTGGCATTAAGGCTCGGCTAGGCTAGTTTTAAGGGTTTGCTTGCAATTTTTGTGGAGTTTTCAACATGGGGAGGCCACGGCCTGATCTGGTTCAGGTCTGGACAGTGGGTAGGTGGAGGGTCAAAGGTTGTATCGTGGTGGTGGTGGAACAATAGGAGGTGGCCAAGGCAAGATATGAAGGAGATAGTGGAGTATATGGCTAGGCTAGGCAATTTCAAGGGGTTTGGTGCAAAGTTTGTGATGCTAACCTCAATGGATGGGCAAAACTTGGTTAATGTCAGAGGAGGGGGAGGAGGAGCTGCTGTAGATGGTGGAGGAGATGGTGGAGCTGATGGTGGAGAGGTTAGGCTGAGCAAAGCATGAAGAAGCAGGGCAAAAATCAAGGCAAACAAATGGAAAAAGGAAGAAGATGAGAGGAGAATGGAAGCCATATTTTTCTTTGAAGTGCCGTGAGTTTTTAGAAGATGAAGGAGGACATTTGTTTACGTGCAAATGATATGTGATCAGCTGAAAGAAATGAGATATGGTTGGCCTCAATTGAATGCAAGAGTTAGAAAATGAAAAGGTGGGAAAACAAAGAGACTTAAGCAACTAAAGAGTCACAAAACCTTTCAAATTTTCACTAAATTCTTTTTAATTTTAAATAAATGAAATATATATATAAATCCAGATAAAAATACGAAAATTTAGTAAATAAACAAAAATAAATAAATAAATTATTAATTATATATAGTTTAATTAAATAAAACAGCAAAATTTACAACTAGTCCTGAAAATATGAAAAATAAGTGCAATGAACTTGGAAAAATTTTTATGTACTTAAAAATATTTATAAATAAAGATAAGAACACAAAATAAAATGAATTCACAAAATAAATAAATAAATTTTAATTAAAATATAGTTTAGACGAAGAAAATAGCAGAAAAAGGAAACAGCCTTTTAAAAATAGAAAATCATCACAGTAAATTTTAGAAAAATCCTATTATTATTTTTAAAATATTTAGAGATGAAAATATACATAAATTAACATATCTACCCATATTAAAAGAAATATAAGAAAGAAAAGTATGATTTATAAAATTTAAAATAGGCAAAATTGCACAATAAAACAAATTATACTAGAAATTGAAATGTACATAACTTTTACATTTTAACTCCGTTTTCAACGAAATGAAAAGTGGTGTTCTTAGAATTTTATGTAATTTCATAATAAAAGATAAAATTTATAATTTTAAACTTTTAAAATTTTAAGTCAAAAGTCAAAGTTTGACTATTTTGACCAAAATCAACATTTCAGGAACATATTCAAATTACACAAGTTTGGAATTATAATTTCATATAAAATCAAGATTTATATTTAAGTAATAAAATTTAATCATTTAAAATAAGTAAAATAAGTTTTTTTTTTAAATCAAAATAATTAAAATAAAATAAAAAATACAGGGTTGTCACACTCTCCCCCACTCAAATCTTTTCGTCCTCGAAAAGGAACGAGGTACGGAAAAGCACAGAAAAAAGATAGAGTGAAATAGGATTAAGATAAGATGACAAGAAGATTGAAATTATACCTGATAACTGTTGTTATAGGTAAGTTTAACAAGGTGGAGATGATCTTTCCAAGATTCTCCAAAATTAAGAATACATGCACGAAAAGGTAGATTCAAAATGATTACCAAAGATCTATCAAAGATTATAGAAAGATTTCTAACATAAAGATTGTAGAAAGATGCCTATACCTATCTATATCAAGATAAGGATGATAAGGACAACCAAAATATAGTTTGGAAAGCAAAATAAGGAAACAGATTTGAAAGCATGGAAATTTCAACTTAAATTGATAATTAATATTTTTACACAAGTTAAATAAATCTTAACTATATCAAGTTTCATTATCTTATTGTCCAATCATCTTAAACTAACAAAAAAATTCTTATAATTGAAAATATTCTTTAAAAATAAAATTTAAGAATTAAATTTTCGATTACATTCAAACCATTTAGAGATAAGTCATAATATATATAATATGTCAAATCAAATTTCAATCATATATCTATATTATTATAAATCAAGTCATATTTTAGAAATTCAAATAAATTAAATTCCCCAAAACAAAGTTGTAGCAAGACTACATAACAGTCTCTTAACTTCGAACTCGAAAATGAACGTCGATGATGTCGCGATCATCACCGAAGTTATTTTCCAGCGACAAAGAGAAGAGCACTAATTTTAAACCTTTAAAATTCTTTGAAAACAAATTCTATTCAAAATACTTTAAATAATATAACCCCTTTAAAACTTTTAAACCAAAGTTCGAGATCATCGGAAAATAAATTCTCAGATTTCTTTTCTAAATTCATTTAAGTTCCCAAATCAATTTATAAACAATTATTTATAAATTCATTTATAGAACAATAAATGATAAATCAAGTATTATCATTTCAAATTATCAATTTGAATCATTTCATTAAGTTCCATAGATATATATATCAAAATTTTATTTCATTAACCAAATTTTTAAAATAATATTGTGTCAGTTTGTTCTATCAAAGTGTTTTAGAAATCCTATCGATAGCGCTGATCAGACGAATCGATCGGAAACCCAAATCAACATCAACAACTCAAACAACACAATAAAAAAAAAATATAGATTGACAAATACAATTCAAAATGTTTGAAAATATGTTGGAAACAAAAGACAAGATGATTAAATATAGAGTAGGGAGGTGGATTAGCTAATATAAATCACGGGCAACCTTAATCGGGTCAACCGTGACTTAAAGTATAAGGTCGAAGTGGATTTTTTGGGGTAAATCTACATTCAACCTCATAAGATAGAGTTTTGGATAATAGGAGATACTAGCATCTAAACTGAGGATATAAAATCTTTGGTGAATCGATGCTGTTGTAAAGGAGTTTCACCCCTTTTACAAGAAATTTTTTGAGATTGGCGAGACCGCCAATTCACTATAAAGATCATTCGAAGTGGAGTTATGGGATACTCCAGAATCAAATGAAGATGAATAGTGGGGAATAAGAATGGATTTTGGAACCACAGGGAACGTTCCAAAATTCAAAGGAATCGAGTCAAAAGAAAGAGATTCAACTCGAAAGAAAGGGATTCTGTAAATACATCTACTCCATATGCTGAGTTTTGCCTAGAGCTACCAAAGCTCTGATACCAACTGTAACAACCGTGGTATTTTCAACCATTCGCATCCATTATAAGTGTATAGGTAGACACTCATGCCGGAATTAAATTGCTCAAAATACCGCGTTGTAAATAAAAATTTGGCAAATCTCAGAATATACAGTAAATAAAAATCATAGAATCACAGACATAGAGTAATAATAGTGCAGCGGAAGCAAAAGAAATAGTAGTTCATGAAGCTACTATATAAAAATATCAGAGTTACATAAAATACAATAGAGGAAATAAGGTACAAAAGAAGTCTCACTTCGTAGAAGTCAACTAATACAAGCGCTGAAAGGAACAACAGGTTTCAAAAGATAAACATGACAAGTAGATAATCTCCAGCGATTCCAATCTCCAGAAAGTGGAAATCCAAATCTATGAATAACTCAGGCTGACCCGAGCGTAAATAAAAATACAAACACTCGAGTCAGGACATACATACTTATACAATGTAAACCAACTCAAGTGAACTGTAGTAAAGGTACAAGTAACTTAGAAGATGCTTGGGACCGCCCATCCTCTAAGGATCCGTTAAACTATTTACTTTGTAGTATATTGCGCTATATACAGTAGTGTCTAATCAGTAAAGTATAATCATATAGAAAATAGTGTTAAGGGGATGGTGAACCTTAACGCTGTCGGATCTTTAAAACCAAAATCGTAGTGGGCTCGATATAAGGATATGACACGGCACGCGAGGCAATGCCAGGGTGGATACACCGTTTGCACTCCCGGACCGGTGGTGACGGCAAGCCAGCAGCTTCCGCCCACCTCAAACAATACCCCGAATCAAATGTGGCGCCACCGAATCAAATCACAAAAGTAATAGAATGGTTTCCGATGGAGCATGCTCGATGAAAGGGTGCGACCCTTTGTGTAGCCCGGTATAGCTCCTGTTTTAGTCATATATGCCAACTCACGGGAGTTGGGTCCACGTAATATACCTCGAGAACGTCGCCACCATCCTACTTCATTCTGGAATCTCCACCGCGTACACAGTTGTTAAAGTGGTTTTCGGTATTGGCCGGCTATAAGACAATATCCGATCCCGGTCTCTTTAACAACCAATCGTTATTATAACCCGTAGTTATAACTTTAAAACATATTTTATACTTCAAAATAAAATATCATTTCAACCCAAATCTTTATCAAAATAAAGATTAAATCATTTCCAAACCATTTCAATATATCATCATACCATATCTTTCAATTCAAATATTTATCAAAGTAATTATCAAGTCATTTCAAATCATTTTTAATACATAAACATCACATCTTCCAAATTCAATATTTATCAAAATAATTATCAAGTCATTTCAAATCATTTTTAATACATAAACATCATATCTTCCAAATTCAATATTTATCAAAATAATTATCAAGTCATTTCAAATCATTTTTAATACATAAACATCACATCTTTCAAACTTCATTTTCAAATCGTCTTAATTTCAAAATATCATAACTTTCAAAACTTCATCTTCGAATCATTTAATATATACCAGAATATCATATCTTTCAAAACTTCATTTCAAATCATTTCAATATATCATATCTTTTCGAAACCACATTTCAATCATTTAATATATCAAAATATCATCTCTTTTCACAACCACATTCATTTCAATATCATTATTCATTTTATTCAATTTAAAATACCATTTCAATTCATATTTCAAAACAGTTTATATTCCAAAAATCATTTTTAATCACTAAAATGAAGTTATTATGTTTAATAATTAAATTATTAAACTTCCAAAATTTTCAACTTTCAATGTTCATTTATTCACTTAAGTTTATTAAAACAGTAAAGATTCACTTTTCGTGGCATTTAGAAAATGCTACGGAAAAATACATTCAAAACAGTTCACTTTAACAAAAGACAACATTTTAAAATGTTGTAATACGGTTTACTTAAATTTCAAATAAACTTAGTTAAATTCAAAAATTATAGCACTTACAAAAATTTTCTATAATAGCTTTTAATTCAATTTAGCTTTTTAGTTCATTATCGTCAACTACAGCATTTACAATGCTGTAATATCATTCACATTGTAATTAATAGAATTTCAAAAATGCAGTAAATTAACTTAAAATATTCAATAAAATTTCTCAACCAATTATATTTTTATTTAAAACATTATTTAACTTATAAAATCATACATTTCACATTTATAAACATCATTTAATTTTCCTCAAGTTCATGATTTTATAAAGTTAAATTTCCATTCAAAAATCAAGTTTTAATAATAATTCACTTATCAAAATGCAATGTTCAATTTTAGATTCACTACATTAAATTTCAACTTAACATTTATGTTAAAATTCTCAAATATAACTTATTTTAATTTTAATTTACTTAACTAAAATTTCCCTTTCAAGTCAATTTCATAAATTTTCAATTTTAGTTATATTTCAAATTTTCAACTTAAAATATTCATTCATTTCACATTTCAGCTTTATTAAAAATCATTAATATGATATAAAATCACTTTAAATTCAATTTATATTCAAATTATCATAAATTCATATTCAATTAAATTTCCAATTATAATTAAATCAATTTTTCCAAAATAACTTACGTTCAAAATTTCTAACTTTTCCATTAATTCAATTCACTTACAATTATTCATAAAATCAATAATATTTTACAAAAATCCTTTTTAATTATATTTAAATCAAAATAATATAATATTTACATTTCTAAAATAACTTTAAAGATTTTAGGAAAACATATATTAACTACGGGTCTATATATAATTTTCTACGCTAGGTAAAGTGATACGGATATGTATCATTTCAATCCGCAGTTTAAAAAGAAAAATCCGGGTTTTATCATTTCAAACCCGCAATCCCAAGTTAAATAAATGATTTGAAAATCATTCAGGCCTATCATTTCAGCCCATAACAATTTTCCCTTATTCCGAAGTCCGTTCGGGTATATATCATTTCAACCCATAGTGATTCTAATCAAAAGGGAACTTGCAGTGTGATAAACTGATATAAATAAACAGAATAGCATAATAAACAGTAACAAGTGATATAACAGGTGTAAACATCATATGATCATAATATAGCAGTTATAACATGATGCAATACATTTACAGATTCAAATGGTGTCGGTTTATCAGTTATATAGGTACAGATTGTCTGGTGAGAATAACTCACCGGTTTGAGCTGGAGACACAACGACGAATTTCACGAACGGAATCTACACAAGCACAAAAGCACGACACAGATACGAATGGAGGAGCCAAGGATTAATTCCCTTGAATACAAATCAAACAAACAATAACAAACATGAATTATAAACCAAAATATTACAAAACAATGCTAGGAATAAGTACACAATTCCAAGCTAGAACTTTTGCACTTGCATTCACCTTTGTATGCTTCAGCTATGGACTGGAAAAGCACTGTAATGGAATGGTTTTGGATCAGGTTTGGATGCAACAGGTCAGCGTATCATGGATTTGATGATGGTGCAAAGGTATGTGTACATGAAACTATGACTACAAGGCATAAACAAGGATTTTGGTCCATATTTGGCTCGACCTATGGCACACTTAGGCTGGCTATACTTACTCCAGATCTAGACAGTGGAGAGTGATGGTATAGCAGCACCCAAAGGTCATGTGGTTGCTGGTGGTGGTGGTTCTAGGGGTGGCCAAGAGGAGTATGTGAAAGGATATTGGCATTAAGGCTCGGCTAGGCTAGTTTTAAGGGTTTGCTTGCAATTTTTGTGGAGTTTTCAACATGGGGACGCCACGGCCTGATCTGGTTCATGTCTGGACAGTGGGTAGGTGGAGGGTCAAAGGTTGTATCGTGGTGGTGGTGGAACAATAGGAGGTGGCCAAGGCAAGATATGAAGGAGATAGTGGAGTATATGGCTAGGCTAGGCAATTTCAAGGGGTTTGGTGCAAAGTTTGTGATGGTAACCTCAATGGATGGGCAAAACTTGGTTAATGTCAGAGGAGGGGGAGGAGGAGCTGCTGTAGATGGTGGAGGAGATGGTGGAGCTGATGGTGGATAGGTTAGGCTGAGCAAAGCATGAAGAAGCAGGGCAAAAATCAAGGCAAACAAATGGAAAAAGGAAGAAGATGAGAGGAGAATGGAAGCCATATTTTTCTTTGAAGTGCCGTGAGTTTTTAGGAGATGAAGGAGGACATTTGTTTACGTGCAAATGATATGTGATCAGCTGAAAGAAATGAGATATGGTTGGCCTCAATTGAATGCAAGAGTTAGAAAATGAAAAGGTGGGAAAACAAAGAGACTTAAGCAACTAAAGAGTCACAAAACCTTTCAAATTTCCACTAAATTCTTTTTAATTTTAAATAACTGAAATATATATAAAAATCCAGATAAAAATACGAAAATTTAGTAAATAAACAAAAATAAATAAATAAATTATTAATTATACATAGTTTAATTAAATAAAACAGCAAAATTTACAACTAGTCCTGAAAATATGAAAAATAAGTGCAATGAACTTGGAAAATTTTTTATGTACTTAAAAATATTTATAAGTAAAGATAAGAACACAAAATAAAATGAATTCACAAAATAAATAAATAAATTTTAATTAAAATATAGTTTAGACGAAGAAAATAGCAGAAAAAGGAAACAGCCTTTTAAAAATAGGAAATCATCATAGTAAATTTTAGAAAAATCCTATTATTATTTTTAAAATATTTAGAGATGAAAATATACATAAATTAACATATCTACCCATATTAAAAGAAATATAAGAAAGAAAAGTATGATTTATAAAATTTAAAATAGGCAAAATTGCACAATAAAACAAATTATACTAGAAATTGAAATGTACATAACTTTTACATTTTAACTCCGTTTCCAACGAAACGAGAAGTGGTGTTCTTAGAATTTTATGTAATTTCATAATAAAAGATAAAATTTATAATTTTAAACTTTTAAAATTTTAAGTCAAAAGTCAAAGTTTGACTATTTTGACCAAAATCAACATTTCAGGAACATATTCAAATTACACAAGTTTGGAATTATAATTTCATATAAAATCAAGATTTATATTTAAGTAATAAAATTTAATCATTTAAAATAAGTAAAATAAGTTTTTTTTTTAAATCAAAATAATTAAAATAAAATAAAAAAATACAGGGTTGTCACATTAAAAATAGAAATTTTCGACCAAAAGCAAGAATTGTCAATCTTCTTTTGCAACATACTTTGACCCCGAGATCGGGAAATTTTAACAATCCTACTTCAAAAGTTTGCAAAGCTCTTTTTGCTATTTTCGAAAATTATGATATAAATTGGGCGCAAGTTATTTTGGATGAACTTCGTCCTAAAAATCTCGAAATGGGTGAGAATACTTTATACCATGGAATTTATCTCACTCGAATTTTTAACTATTTTGGAGTGCATTTCAAAGGCGAAGAATTTGTATCTAAAAAGGTTTTCAATCATTCCAACATTTCTCTTATGAAAATTCCATTTGTATTTCAACCTTATGAGACCCTTACCGAAAAGGAAGAGCGTTTGGCTCATGAAGATATGGAAGAAGAGGAAGAGGAAGAAAGAGAAGAAGGGGATGAAATGGAAATTGAAGAAGAAGAAGAAGGTGAAACTTCTTTGGAAAGCATCGAATATCCTTCCAATCCATCCAACAAAACCCTCCTCAAAAACCAAAAGATAATTGTGGAGAATCAACGGATTCTAAAACGATCCGTTAGTAAAAAATTGGATAACATCTCTTCGAAGATGAACAAGTTCTTTTCAAAAGTCAACAAGAAACTTGGACTATCTTCATCCAACTAGTTTTATCTTTTAGTATCTTGTTGTATTTGTCTTAGTTTGCTTTATTTCGAATGTTCATGTAGTTCATTATGCTTAATTTTTGTATTATCGTAATGTGCAATGAAATGAAATTTCCTTTCTGTTATCTACCTTATCTTATCTCTAGAATAAATGTTCGTATAATATATAAATATATATATACACACACACACACACATTTATTCACAAAATCAAATTTGTCATAAGTTTACACTAACTCATGTCGACATCCCCTAGAAGACCAAGTCGGCATGTTCTGGTCAGAAATGGCAATTGATTTTAAATTTGAAATTTGAATAACTACCACATGTCTATTCATTTCAAACGAATTTCTACACCTATAAATACCTGTTTCTTCCAGAATTCTTCACTGAAATTTATTTATCATTATCTATATCCTCCATTTCTTTCTCTAATTCAACTATGGCTAATCCTATTCACAATCTATTCGAAAATCTTGAAGAAACACTCAATTCATTGAAGAATATTCTCTCTTTTATTCTAAGGAACCAGCATCATTTAGAATTGAGTCAAATGCAGATGATCAAGGAACAAGAGAGGCACTTCAATGCGATATGATGGATGATCTCCTCTCTGCACAAGGATGATAATGAAGCACATCCTCCTGTCTCCCTCACCAATGACAATGAGAATTGGGATGCAATTAAAGCAGACCCTATATTTGGAGAAGAAGGATGGGTCGAAGTTCCACGTAACGTTTAATTTGTTTGCTTTGTTTGATTTGCTTGAATTAATTTGGTTTGAATTAATACTTTGTGTGGATTGATTTGGTTTGAAGTTTGGTGTGAAAAACATATGCATATATACATTAAAATGTATATAGTTTATAATCAAATGTTATCATGTTCTCCAGTATCATTTCTTAATCTATATATATATATATATATTTCTGTTGTATAGTTTATCAATACAGGTACTGAAGTCCAAGAACGAGGGGGAGTAAGTTTTTTTTGTTGATGACAAAGGGGGAGAAATATAAAATAGGGTAGTTAGGCATAGATTAAGGGGGAGCTGTTAGTTTTAGGGGGAGTTACTAGAATAGAAGTAATATTTTATAAACAAAAGTTGTCATCATCAAAAGGGAGAGATTATTAGTCCGTGAGATGATGGTTTTGATGACAACAACCTTAGAATAGATTATAAAATATAAATACTAACATTTCAAGTTTAGATATATATGTATATGCGGCATTTAACCATGCAGGTACTATGAATGAAGACTGTACAGTATAGAGATTCAAGATATTGAGATAGAAGACTCATGAGTATCAAGATTATCAAGAGTTCAAGCTTTCAAGGTTAAGTTTGTTAGGAATATTTGTTAAAACTCGTAAAAAAGCACTGGCATCTTAATATCCAATTTATTCGTGGAATGGAATCCACTTCGAGCCCGTTAAAGGCATGGAACCCTAAGTAGGATGGAACCTACGAAAATCTAGTGGGACATTGTTTTGTATCCACTAATCTTAATTCAAATGATTTTTCAAAATTATCTTGTTTTTAAAATGATTTCAAAATTTTCCTTTTAAAAGGATTCAAAACCCTCGATTCCGATTTTAAATAATTTTAGCCTCAAAACATCTTTACTTTCAGAGTCAAAATTACTCCTGATTTAAAACTGTCTTTTCAAATAATATATTATACTTTGATTTAAATTTAAAATAATATATATATATATATATCGTTCTTTATATTTACTTATGAATTTCAACTATATTCAAGTATATTTATAAAATTTTAAATAGTTTTTATATAAGATAAATGTTATGTTTATAGAAATTCAAATCATCAAAATTAGTTGAGGGATGTCGAAATGCCCATAGGACCCATGTCGACATGGTTACGGTTTGATTCAAAATTCAAATTTTAAAAGAAGTGTCTATTCGCCATAACTCTTCATGAATGGTCATGGCTGTTGTTCTTCTATAAATAGGGGTCAGTTTCAACGAATTTTTGTTCATTTTTTTCTGGTTTTTACTTCCCTTCTTCTTCCTCCTTTCTTTATACAAATTCATACCATTACTCTGCCGAAATCAACATCAAATCAAACTCGATTACTTCTAGTTTGATTCTCCATCACCATCTCTACAAGATTCTCAGAGTTATAGACTTCTTTGTAATATAGTAGCGAGAAAAGGTGTGATTGTAGCCTTGGAAATCAATCAAAAGGAAACGGTGTGATTGTAGCCCGGTTAAATCAATTGGGTAAAATTGTGGCCCGGAAATCAAGTATCCCTACCCAGAGGATCGAAATTCTGGAGGGTGTACCTCGTAGCCTTTGAAACCGAGGGTGTAATTGTATAATTGCTGTTGAAAGGAAATCCGTACTTGTGTTGCGGGACTGGATGTAGGGTAACTCCGAACCAGTATAAAATCCGTTGTGTTCTTTCCTTTACTGCTTTTATTCTATTTCTGCATCTGTGTTTGTTTCTGTGATCATTCCTGTTTCTGTATATTGCATACATTTGTGTCTAAATTAACACAATCTCAAAAAGATTTAGTAATTCTTTATTAACACTATTCACCCCCCCTCTAGTGTTAATCTTAGCCTTAAGATCCATAATCCGCATTTCTAACACACTCCAGAGACCAAAAGCCTCTGATGTCCACTCCGGATACCAAAAGCCTCCGATGTCCACTCTGGAGCACCCAAAGCCTCCGATGTCTACTCCGGAACATCGAAACCTTTGATGTCCACTCTAGAGCACCTCCTAGAGGGAGGTAAAAAGGCCTTCGGCCAGTATGGAGTGCCTTCTCGAAGGAGGAGGATCTAGCACCCATCAAAGCCTTTGATGAATTCTCGGAGCTTTCAAAACCACAAAGGGCAAAGACGTCTACATCCCAAATCCAAGGCATGGCTCAAGAAGGGGCAAAAGGTAAAAGGATGAAGGTGCCCAAAATCATAAATAGAATGGATGAAGATGTCCACAACCCGAAGCAGAGGCAAAGCCTAAGAAGAAGCAAAAAACAAAAGGACAACGATGTTTACAACTCAAAGCGAAGGCAAAGCCCAAGAAGGGGCAAAAAGCAAAAGGACGTAGGTCCACAACTCAAAGTAGATATAAAGCCCAAGAAGGGGTAGAGGGAGAAGGGACTAGGATGTCCAAAACCCCCAAAAAGAGACAAAGATAAAAGATACAGAAGAATCCAAATACCAATGAAGTGGCAAAGGGAATTAAGCAAAGAGCTTAGAAGGATAAGAATAGGTTCGTTCAAGGAAATATATCAAAATAGACTTCTAATATATCTAATCTAGGTCTAGAAATAAGGAAACCTTTAAAGGAAAGTTTATATAATAAATATTAGTAAATTAATAGGGCCCGCTGAACAATCAAACATCTGAGCGGAACTACATGCTGAATGGCCATATAACAAATGGAACTACCCGCTGAACGGTTGAATGGAACTACCTGCTGGACGGTTGGTGGTCGAACGGATTATTGAATGACTGATTGGTTGAACTGAACTGCTTGGCTCCAATATAATAATAGTAATAACAATGATAAATGACAAACACCTTAATAACTTTATATATCCTAACAAGAGGCAAAAGAAATCTCTATTGCTATTAGTCCACGGTAAGGCGCCTAATATAGCATTTTAGGTAACACTACAAAGATAATGTTGGATAAAATTACAATATATTTGCTATTACTTGATGATTTTCTGACATTCTATTTTTATCGAGTGGATTTCCAAGTTTCTTATTATCAGATCAAATTCTTACAAGCTTTTGATTGAGTTTTTGATTGGATTTCTGATTTTCGATTTCTTGACAAAGTGAATTCCTATTTTTCTTATTGGATTTCTTGATGGTTTTTGGGTTTTTATTGAACTTTTGGTTTTCTTGTGAGGTTTAAGTTTCATATTATTATTGAATGGAATCACTGGCCCTCTGTCACTGCTAGACATGGATTTTTGATCTTTTATTATTACCAGATATGGATTTATGGTCTTCTCATATTATTAGATGAACTTCTGGATTTCTTATTACCAGACGATTTTTTGGCCTTCTTATTGTCGGAGGTTGTTCTGGATTTCTAATTGCCAGATGATATTCAAAATTTCTTATTGTAAGAAGATGGAATCTTTAATTTCTTATCAACTAATGTTTTAAATTCCTAGCCTTTTTACTATCAAATGGTTTCCTAACCTTGCTTCGGAATTAGTACTAGATATTTCTTCAAGTTTTCCGTCATTTGAAATTTTAATTTTTTAAATAGCTAACCCATCATTAAAGTAAGTTTCAGGTTTAGAGATAAAATGACAATGATAAAACATGCTAAGTGCTAAATATCATCTTGCATCAAATTAAAGCTTTGAAAAGCGAGTTGTGCAATACATTCGAAGCAACTCAATATTAATCTCTGACAACCAGAAAAGAATTAGCTCACGAAGTAAAAACATCGAAGCCCATACTAATCTTCTTGAAGAGTTTTTTGCCTAGCTCTCTATCCATCTATTTGGTGATATTATTCCAAATTTGAATAACTCATTCTTAAGAACATGTAGATGACTTATGTGATATCTAAACAATAAAAAGTTTAGAGTCTGAAATAACCGTTACAACAACTCAATAACCTTTGAATAACCAATGTCGTGTTCATAAGAAATTTTTTAACTTTTGGATTGACTAGAATAATAAAAATGCTAAACTTGTAGTGAAGAAACAAGTTTATGGATATGCACAAGAAGCTCGAATGATAACTAACATAAATTTTTGTAAGTACAATGTTGCACCAATAAAACTATGCCAAATAAATAGATTAGTACCAAATGTCATATGGGTTATACTATAATGCCAAATACAGCGGTATGAAGTCGTATATTAGTACCAACCTTGATATGTAGAATTTAAGATGTTAAATGATCTTGATGTTGGATACTATCCATATCCACGAAGACCTTAGTACAGATATATGGCTATCATTACTGAATTCATTGCCCACTTTCAAAGGACATCGAAGATGTTCAAAGAAATAGTGCCAAAGAGAAGCGACGCCACATAAAATCCATTAGCCACTATAAAGCCCAAAACCATGAAGCGTGAACATCATCTTCCATGAATCACGACCACTACCAAGTGGTACCTTGATTAACATCGAGAGTCGTGGTTTCGAAGGCAATGTTGAATAAAGCCATCTCTAATCGTTGATGCTATCAATGTCACCTATGCTTAGCACCGCGTATGGTCAAAGTTGTTAAATAATGATAGTATATTCATTGAGATATCATCATTCATTAAAGTCATTTTGAAAGATGAACCACAAGGTATGAATGCTAGCGAAGGTCAAATATTGTTATAGCATCGACTCTCATATATGCCCTTAGAAGACGCCGCAAATCTACATATGTGATGTTGATGACTATCGTCGTCAATGTCCACAGGTATTTTTAATACCGCAATTTGTCAGCCACTACATATTGACATCGAGGGTTAACAATGTCGTCGCTTTTCAATGCCGCCAACCATTAATAAAAGAAAGGTCACAAGATATGGAGTCATCGTCGTCGAAATTCATTTGCCTTGTCAAGAACCATCAATACATCCAAAAGGGTCGTCGAAGCCACTTTTAATACTATCACCTTTCATCATTGTTAATATGTAGGGGTTATGAAAGTAAATCAACAAAGAAGAGACTATCAGTGCAGTGTTTGGAGATACCGAGTATCGACTCTATTGAACCAATGTCGAAGTTTAGTTATATGAATACAAGATTGGTGGCCTTGATGTTCAACGACGCTGCTAATGTTAAAGCCGATAAAGTACCAACCTTGATGTTCGACGATGAAGTTAATGCCGAAGCCAATGGATGCCGAAGTCTACCACTTTCCTAACCCTATAAATATGATCTAGAGGTGCCATTTTGGGGGATGAATTCTCTCTTCCTATCTCTTACTTTTTAAACTTTGTAAAGTCTGAATTGAATTGGGAATTTTGCCTATTGTAACACATAAACAATTATACACATAAGGATTTAGAAATTAAATAAGGACATAGTCTTTTGACTCGATTTGGACTATGATTTGCATATTCTTTTGACTTTGAACATTAACTTACTTCGGCTTATGACTTGCATAGCACATTGAATTCCATTGAACTTGTGATTTTTGCCATGCATATTGACTTAAATATCGACCTTCATATTAACTTGCATATTGCCTTGAAGCCTTAGTGACGTCGATGACTAAACCAAGAGCCTACATAAATACATATTTCTTCTCGACGACTTCAACTTGACTCGACAGGGCTTCTCATGGATTAGCCCTATTTCCTAATCACTTTTTGCGGTTGAATTTTTTTTTTTCGTTAACACATAACAAATTAGAACTACATATTGAACTCGCACATTGACTTCAACATTATACTTTATTTTACATGACTCCGGCTCGATGACTGAACGAGAATTACAATGGACGTAGAATCATGCACATCTCGACCAACGACTACGACGACTAGCTTCGAAGAAGCTTCTCTTTGATTAATCCATATTTTTATACACTTTTGAGTGTTGATAAATTTATTCGTTAACAGTACACACTTCATATTGTCGTTGAACTTGCATCAGTTGCAGCCATCTAGCAAGAGAAAAATATTTTTTAGTAACCTATTTCTTCAATCAAATTTTATTATTTGAGCGTCTCATCTGATGCAATAACCATATTGCTCCAACTACAATTGATGATATTTAAATCTGAACCTATTATAGTTCTTGTTAATAGCTATAATACCATTTTTTAAATCCATTGTGATTTTTGATATGTTAAATCCTCATTATGCACTGTATTTTTCACCATTGCCCCACTAATTAGAGATTCAAGTTTGCTGAGTCCACATGTCCATTCATTTATTCATTTTGTTAAGAAAACGTAATATATTTTAAGAATGTCGTTACCGTCAGTCTTCACTTCAAACTTTTCGAAACCATGAAGAATACAAAAGAAGGATCCGTGAGGAATGATAATGAAAGCAAGACCTTGCGAAGGAGTCGAAGGGATGCAACTGCAAAATTTAAATGTTCTATGAGCTTCCAAAGAGGTCAAAAGGAGTCAAGACTGCTCTTTCACTTCAATTATTTCCTTCCGATACAGTTTCTTCCACATGCATGAGCATGTTTTGAATGGGTTGAGGAACACCTTTCAAAGGTAACATATTACAAGCCTTCACGTGCGTGCCAAACCTTTCGAAACAGTGGGTTTCGCCTTCATTCACAATCCACAGGAGAACATTTAACCATATCGACCCACTCGTAAGCAAAGTTGGTCTTTCCAACCGGTTAAGACCATTCACAATCATAAAAGAAATCTTACTTAAGATCAATATGACATTCTTATACACCAAAGGATGGAGTCTTTCATCAATCAAAAAGTATGCCTTTGAAAGCTACCTTTCGCCTCTAAATCTTCTTCGTCTCAACTCCTTCGAAGCCTCAAAGATTCGCCTATTGACAGAGTCAAAATCCCATGTCCATTCCAACTTACAACAGCACATCAACAACAAAGTGGATGGCGCATCTACACCTTTCGACCAGCTCGAAAGCACTAAAGTTTGCTTTAAAAGAAAAGTAGAACGATGCCCTAATGTTAACAACGACAAAAGGTCTCCAAGGCCGTCTTTCACCGAGTCAAGAGGACCGATTCAAAAGGTGCTAACCCACGCCTATAAATAAGACCCTGGGGGGGGGGGTCTTGTTTTAGGGATCCGATTTCGTTCACTCTATACTTGTACTTTCTTGAATTTGTAAACCCTAATTCTAAAATTAGATTGGGGATTTAACTTCTTTGTAACACTTAAGCTACTGGCAATATAAGTAAAGATAAGCAAAGCAAGTTTATGGCATTCTTGGATATATTGGTTAATCTAATGCTTCTATGTGATTCTCGTTATGATTTGTTTATAGTAAACATGTTCGAAAGGCTACTTAACAAGGAAGCTGAAACCTCTTAATTCAATTAATATCCTTAGATCATTAGGACTAATCCTCGAGTCACCTCAACCACTTTGAAAGGTGGTTTCGATAGGATACTTAGCCTGGTCAACTAGTTTGAAGGAATTATAAAAAGGGATTCAGGTGCTTCGACCATGTCGAAAGGTTGTATTAAAAGGTTTTCAATTGTCGCGACCTTTTTGAAATGTTGATTTAAAGGAATAGAAAGGTTTTAACTATCTCTATCTGATCGAAAGGTGGTTTCGAAGCGATCATTTACATTTTAAACTTTGATTTGCAGTGTTGACAAGTTTTCTTGTTCACATTTTTGGCGCTAGAAGGAGGGCTCGAACCTCCGATCTTGTTGAATTACCAACTTTATTTTCCTCTAAACATATTGTATTCTAAGATTACCTACTTTAAAATTTACATCACCATGTTTAGCAAAATCAGAAAGTCTGAACAAGGATTATCAGAGCCAAATTTAATTATATTCTCCCGTTGAATAATTAATGATTCTCAACTGCATGAAGAGAAAACGTTGAGATTGGAAGCTTTAAGGATCATAAAGAAAAAGAGAGTTGAATCTTATGACCTAGACAAATGGAGTTCAAACCCTTTTCACATTGGCCCCACATCTATCTTTGCCTTAGGGGGAACAAAAGATAAGAGTGATAACTTGTTTGACCAAATGAAGAAGACAATTCAACTCTATAATAGTGGCATTGTCTTTGAAGAGGGAATGATGGTTGATTGCAACGCCTTTGCACAAAAATGGCATCAAGCAACAAGTTGAACATTGCCTAGAGGTTCAAAAGATTCTAAAAAGGAAATTGGTCGTTGAGGGAGAAGCTTCAAAATCAGGCAATAAAAAATCTAGAAACCATATTCAAAAGACAAGCTTCAAGTCAAGACTCCTTCAAGAATGCAGTCTGACTACATCAATTGAGAATGTCTATTTGATAACCAATGAGGAACACAACTATTGGCCATCCCAAAAGAAAAGGCCTAAATATGAATGGAACCGAGAGGGTTCCTACTGCCACTATTATATAATGAATGGCATGAAAAAAATAAATGTAGAGCACTCGATGGAATGGTGACCAACTTTTTCAGAGAAGGAAAAATCAATAGATTTGCAAAGATCATAGTCGAATTCAATAAAGCACCACTTTTCTAAGAAAAATCTACATGGTTGGAAGTAGAATTCTCCTTACACTTGAAAATTACCTTAACCGGTCAAAGCCTTTGTCCATGTCGAGTTGGCTAGGTCAAAGAGCCTCTTGGAGGAAGGCTAGAGTAAGCCTTTAACCGTTCCATGCCATGGCCATGTTAAAACATTAACAAGCCCTTGATCGTGCAACGCTATGGTCAGATCAAGGTGCCTTCTGGAGGTAGTTTAGAGTAATCCTTTATCCACGCCACACAATGGTAGGTTAAAGCATCAACAAGCCCTTGATCGCGCCATGCTATGGCCAAGTCATGGCACCTCCAAGAGGGAGGATGGAGTATTCCCTTGGTCCCGCCACGCTATGGCCTGGCCAAGGCACCGAACAAGCCTTCAGTCCTACCTATAAGGCTTGGATGGAGCGCCTCCTAGAGGGAGGCTGGGTAAGTCTTTAGGTCTTGCTTATGGATAAGCTAATCAAGTGCACCAGACAACAATGGACTAAGACGTCTGAGCCCGAGAAGATGCATGTCAAACAATGGTAACTATAAGCTAAGACATCCAAGCCCAAGAAGTGGCATGTCAAACAATGACAACAATGGACTAAAACATCTAAGCCTAAGAAGCGACATGTCAAAGAATGACAAGAACGGACTAAGACGTTCGAGCCCAAGAAGAAGCGACGTATCAAAAAACGACAACATACAAGGCCTAAAGGGTGGCACATGTCATGAATCGAAACCCAAAGAGCGGTGCAGAACATAAGGCTTAAATAAGAATCTACAACCTCCGATTGGTTCTCAAAAGAGAATTTCAGGACTTCACTTATCAATACCCAAATTTGGGTTTCGGGTCTTTCACTATTAATCTCTAGTCTTCATGATACCCGAACCTGGATTTAGGGGCTCTTACTATTGATTTTTGGACTTCACTCATTAATTCTCGAATCTGGGCTCTAGACTTCTATTGCAGAGACCTTTATCATGGATTTTTTGCTGTCATTCACTAATACCTGAATCTAGGTTTCGGGTCTTTTAACTTTCGAAATTCACTCGTTAACATAAGAATCTAGGTTTTGGATCTTCTATTATAAAGATTCCTAATCTTCTATGATTTATTTCCAAATGATGATTTTTGAACTTCTATTAAATGATTATTATTGGCTTTCTATCTCCAGAAGAGGAATTTCTAAACTTCTATAATTGAAACTAGAATTGGGTTTTTGGTTCTCTATGATTGGATTTCTAGTATTCTGTCAATATAGTTGGAGTCGGATTCCTGGCTCTCTCTCTCATTACCCTAAATGGATTTCAAGGCATTCAACCAAATCCAATTATGAAATTACTTCCCACTTAGTATCATAATTTTCACATAATGATATGTTCACTTCCATTACTGGGATCTTTTGAATTCCTAATACTATCAATAATCATGTAGATAAATTACCGAACATATTCTTATATAGATTTCAAGTTAACAATAAGAAATATTGTTTACCTTGTACTTGCTGGAAGATACGATCAACAAAGTAGATCGAATGGATCAACAAATACAAAAACTATGGTCAAAATTATCAAAAAATAAATTAGAAAAGAAGAGGCAACAAGCTTGGTGATATTTACATAATTCACACAACTTATAAAATCATTTGCAAGTATACAACACAAGTGTATGTTTCATAAATTATGAATAACCTTATGTAGATTTTCAGCAATTAAAGGATCAACGATATGCCGAATTGCTATACAAAGAATCTCTTTAAGCTTCTTTTCTTTTTTCTTTATGTCATACGCATCATCAATGGACCCAATACAAGCCTTCAAAGCACGGTTGGAAGCCTTTTTATCACCCTTAAGGGTTTTTTTGTCTCTCCAAATCAGGGATGCACTTTTGAAGAAGATACTTTTTACGCTCAAGTCATTGAATCTTGGCCGCGTATTCATTGATGCGTTGTGAATATCTCGCTCTATGCTAGTCATCAAAATATCTCATCTTTTCAAATTTGAATTTCCTACACCATTCTCCTACTACCTTTTCTTCTAAACTGGAAGGAGGGTTAGTTGTAGTAGGGAATTTTTGAATTGCAAGAGATGAAGATCTTGTTGATTTTACAACAGATGAGGTGATTGGAGAAGGAGGTAAATCGGTATTTGGAATGTTTTCCTCCTTGATGAAATCCAATAATTTGCATTGAGCTTGATTGTCTTTTAACTTTATCTCCAAATCACTTATTTGCTGAAGAAGCTTAAACATTTTATAATCAAAATCAATCGAAAGATTCGATTTAATTTGGCGCTTCAATACAGAAATTATTTCATTCTTATTCTTGATGTCCACTTCAAGGTTGGCAATCTGATTGTTGAGGTTTCTAACAATTGTCCTTTAAAGTAAATATCTCCCATGCCATTCCAATGCTTCGGCATTGCCTTGAAAACGAGCAGATAGAGGATCCTTGAGTAGAAGCCTCTTTTCAATATCTGCAATCAATACGTCTTTGATGCTAGTGAAGCGAGATAAGGAATCCAATGAGAGTGGTGCAATAGCTAGCTGCAAGTCCTATTTAAACAAAAAACAAAGTTAAGACTCAAATAACCAATTTCTTTTATTACAACAATAAAATTTAAAACACAAGTAGAAATAGAAAAGTACAATTTCATTGTTATAGTCAAATGCTTGCTTTATCACACTTAAAGTTGAAAAACAACATTTTTGACTTTATTCAAGGGATTAGCTGAAAGAGTAACTGTCGAATTGAAAGAGACATTAAATCCTTCCGGGATAATAACTGGAGGATATTTGCTATAGCCCCATTCCCTGGCAGGAGGACTATCATGATCGCATATTAATTTGGTACGATATGTTCGAATTTTCTTGAGAAACATTTCTTTTTCTTCGCCATGAAAATCGAAACGAATATGGGGATGTTCCATATAAAGTCTCTATAGTTCTCTGTGGAAGTAGTATTTAGACAATTTTGAGGATTTCAAGACCGAAGCCTTTTCTAAATAATCTCTTCTTACTTTGACGTATTTGCTTAAATAATAAGAAACAAGGTTGCCTTAGAGACATTTTTTCTTTAATCATGTAATAATACACGACTAAGTATAAAAGGAAACTAGCACAATTTTTTTACAAATCAATGATATTATATATTTACAAATGTTCATCCGGTTCGTACAAAATTGACTTTTGAATAACTCAAATTTTTTTTATCCTTATAATATTTGAGTTTATCCGGAGCCAACTCATGAGGAATTGATTTGACTCACGGTAAATTCCAGCAAGCCCCTGGATGTAGATCAGACCAAATTCATCTAAATATCTCCTATGTAGACGCCTAGGTGGACCCCCACTAAAATCGCCCAAATATGAAAAACCAACAGTTGGGTGTCTGCAATAGGCTTTATATAAGAAGTCTATTAGTATGTCCCTTTCTTCAACCAACATCCAAAAGAGTGTTATTAATTCTTGGTTTTCTTCCAAAAGTTTATCATATCGAAGGCATGCTCACTTCAGTCATGGAGCAGCTTCTTGGTCTTTAAAGGACGCTAACACCGCGACACTTTTATTAAGTTTATGCTACTTGTTAGAGAGTGCATTGTGTTCTTTTAATTGCTTATCTAACTCTTTATACAAGCTATTTATTTCTGATTGTTTTCTTTCAAGCTTTGTTTTATAAAGTTGGATAGATTTCTTCTTTATCTAAAATAAAAAGATGTCAACTAATATTATCTTGGAAGTGAAAGCCATTTAGACAAATAATCCCATACCTAAGAAATGAAGTTTGTGGGACCTGCTTTTTCCCTTCTTGTCCTTCCATATTGGCATCTTTCCCGTGAAACATAGAAGGCTCAGATAGTTCGGTTGGACTTGTTTCATGAGCACTGGGATCAAGGATGGTTTTCTCTAAAGCCTATTCACCGCCATTTCCCCTTTGATCACCTCCACTTCCGCCAGAACCCTGACCTCTATCTTCATCATCCGGATTGTCGTCGTCGTTGTCATCAATATTTCCACCTTCCTCGGTGATAATATCATCATCCTCATCGTCTTCCTCCTCATCAGAGTCGAGATCGTCTTCTACAAGAAGAGCACCAAAAGATAAGAGTTTAGCAGCATCAACTTCATCTTTCTTGGGGACTTCGATTCCTTACTCCATTTATTTGATTTTGTTCGTAAATCTTTTGACTAGAGCAGGATCGAGTGAAGGAAGCTTAAGTCTTGACATTTTTTGATGTTGTCGGTATAAGCAAGCATGAGAGCATCCTTGTAAGAATTCACGATGATGTCATCGAGGGAGGTGCTCAAAAATTATGACAACTTTTGCTTGGCTTTAGAAATAATATTAATGGCCATTGTAAAAGAATTTTTCTTCTTCCCTAACTTCTTCTTGAGAGAAGATTATTTAATAACCATCTGAGCCTTCTCTTCCTTGGACTCTTTTAAAGCCATTTTTAAAGCTATATTTTCATCGGCTAAGAGTTGTCTTGCTTTCCTCTCCTCGGAGATAGTAGATTCTGCTTGAGCAAGAGAGGCCCTGAAGCTTTCTTGTTCCCTCGTTACATTATCTTTGGCAGCAGAAAGGAAGGTAATCTGGCTTTCAAAGTTAAGATTTCCTCTTTAAGCTTGGACGTCACAGCAGAAGATTTCAAAGTGCTTTCTTGGAGAGAGTGCAGGCTTTAGAAATCTAAAAGGAAAAGTACGACATGGATCAACATTAAGTAAGAAATAGTAATGAAAATGGGGTAAATAATACTAAACATACCGGAAGTTGTTCCTCCATTAAATATCGAGAATGTCGTGCTAGGTCCGGTATCGAGGAAGGTGGTTGAAAGGAAGTAAAGGATGAAGAATTCATGATGGAATGTACCATTTCTTCGGAATCACCTGGGGCATCGACAATGTGGATTTATAATTTAGTACAAATGAAAATTATAATTAACTTAAAACGAGAAGAGAAGACTCCACTAATGTTTGGAAAACATTTGACGAAAAAGAACAACGTCTCCCAGTTTATGAATTTATTTACTCCCTCTGAAATTATTTTCTTAGAGGGATTAGCTCTAAAAATCTATGTAATTTAATAATGAAATAATAACTAAACTAAAATGAAACAATGTTAATTCAAGTTAATTGTTAACAATCTTAATGAAATTCCAATTCATTGTAATTTAAAATGCTATGCTTGGTTATAAATTGAATAAAATAAAATAAAAGTAAATATTGAATTAACTAATGAAATAATATATAGTTAATGGTAATTGAACGAAACTAGTATTATGAAAGAAGTTGTAACATTTGTTGGTAAGTAATAAACTTGTAAATGTAATTGAAAGTTAATAGTAACAATTGTTATAAGTTACCTATTTATTTACTTCGTTAAATTTAATTTGAAATCAATTGCAATTAATTCACTTAATTAGTGTAGGTAATGAAGATTGAATTGGTAATTGGAGAATGTTAATTCAATCAGACGTAACCAATGTAAATTCTATTCATAACATGGAAACTGATTGGATAAAAATAATTAAAGTTCAAGTTTGATTAATTTATTGGTTTTAAGCTGTAATAAATGGATTATTGAAATTTAATGAAATGAAATATTACGTTAATGAGAATTAATATGAAATGGGAAAATATTGATGTAATAAATACAAACTAATGTTAATTATACCCATAAGATGATGATTGATTGAGTAACAATATGGAAATAAGAATATATGGATTTCTTGGAATATTAATTTATGATTACTTAATTATTTGGAATTGAAATTAAAACACTGTAATTTGTAAATTAATTAACTTTGAATTGATATCTAAATTGTTTAAAGTATTGTAATGGTTAGGAATTCAAAAATGATAAAATTTCTTATTATAGAATTTGAATTGAAAATATGATTTAATTTAATTCAATAATAATTTAATTAATTAATGTGAAAATAGCCATTTTGGCTACTGACTTAGATTTTGACGAAATAAGTTTCATCGGATCTGGAATGGTGAATTATCGTAAGGTTTCAAGTTTCGTAGCGATCAGATTTGTCATTTGATCGTACGGACTCGAAACGCCTAGAAATTAATTTAATTGAAATCAATTTGATATAAGCTAATTTTAACATAACTACTTCATTCGATGGAATTAAGACTTGATACCTGTTCCATTGAATTTAAAATATTTGAAGACATCCATTTTGATATATTAAGGTTGACCCATTTTCGTTCTAGAGTCGAAATGGGCTTTTCGGGTTGTTTATCGTTCAATCAATGTGGTCCATTCTTTCTATTTTCAGCTTTGCCTAAAAATTACATGTTATAAACCCTAGAAGTCTTTTTGTTTCTTATTTCCGTACGTACATTTCTCTATGGCTCCTCCTTTCCAATGGCAGAAACAAATTCCAATTCCCAAGCACCCAAATTCAATTTCAAAACCAAATAAAAAAAAAAATCAAAACTCCTCAAACCATATCATATTATATATCGATTCGAAGCTCTCGACGAGCGCAAGCCAAATCTATGATTTTTTTTTTAATTTGGATCATGGTTTGACCGAAAATTGGACATGTATTCTCGGCCATTCGTTTAGAAGATGATCAAAGGGGTCGGATCGTCGATTCGATTGTACCGGGTTGTGGAGAGTGCTCTGCGTAGTTCATCGATGGAATTCATATGGGGAATCGACGGTTGGATTGGCCATGTTTTTCTAGTAGGGTTTTAAAACCCATGCGGCGGTGCATGGCTTCAGGGCAGGCGAAGGACACGTCGTAGCCACGGTGGATGTGTCTTGACGTGGGGAGGCAGGTGGAGTTGATCGGCGAACCGATGGTGGCCAGAGTTTCTCGAAATCGGTGGTCAAAGTTAGGCACTAGCAGAGTTTTTCGGTCGTGCATGAGCAAAGAAAGGAAATGGCGACGTGGCAACGTGGCGAAAGGTGAGTGGCTGGTTCAGGTTGTGTTATTTAATTTAAATTATTTAAATTCAAATGTTCTAAATGACATAACTTTTGGATACGAGGTCCGTTTCATGTGCAGTTCATTCCGCTAGGATCGTATTAGAATTCCAGACATTTTGACGCTAGTTTAGATGAATCCTTAAATGGTTTGAATTTGGGCCCTAAATTGAATTTTAAATTCGATTTAAATTCAAAGGTGAGTGTTTTAATCCACTCACAACTTCTAAAATTTCTGATGTTTGTTAAAAATAATTTATAGGATGATTAGAAATTTATTTATGGTTGTTTGGTAATTTAAAATTGCTATGTTGTTAATTTGTTATATTTTGAATTAAATTGTCATTTAATTTATTATGAATTTAAATTGCTAGTTAAATACCTGTTATTGATTATCATTTCTCTATTGATGTTCGTTGTTTGATGTGAATGATGATTGTGATGGATGTTTGATTTTTGATATTGGATGAATGGATGTTGTATTTTATATCATTATAAACTGCAAGTTCACTACGGGTTGAAATGATACATACCCGAATGATCTATAGATTAGGCAAAAACCATTATTGGTTGAAATGATAGATTCGAGCGATTTTATGGATTTTAATAATAATTCGGGATTGTGGTTTAAAATGATACATAACCGTAAAATTTTAGATTGCGGATTGAAATGATAAATATCAATATTAGTTGACCCTAGGGTAGAGAATTATATACGAACACTGGATTTTTTAAATTTAATGATTTTAAAATTCTTAAATTTTGAATTTAATTAAATGATATTTTGAAATAAAATTTGGTTTATATAAATTGAATTATTATTGAAAAATATAGCTTTATATCGAAGTGTTAATTGGTTTAAAGGAATTGCTTTAAGAAATTAAATTGAACTTTTAAAGTCGAGTTTGAGATATAAGTGAATTTTGTCAAGAATTGAGTTGTTTAAGTTGTTTGAAATATAACTTTGAAACGTGTTGAAATTGGAATAATTTAAATTGACATTTCTAACATAGATTGAAATCGATATAGAATTAATTGCTTATTTAAAATTTGAATATTGGAGGATTTGCAATTGGGTTTGTTGATTTGAAAATTTGAAATGGTTCAGCCGTATTGAAATAAAATAAATAGTTTAAACTGATATTAATTCCAGATTCATATTTTATTATAAACCGTTTAATTTTTTTTAATTTCTAATTATTAAGATTTTCAAATTATTAAACTATTTTAACCTATATTAGCTATATTAAATCATTTAACTTATTTTAAACCATTTAATTTATTTTAGAACTGATTAACCCATTTTTACTTATTTTAAATCTAATTAACTTATTTTAAATCTAATTAATCTATTTTAATTACATTCAGTCTATTTTAAATCTATTTAACTCTCTTAAATCAATTTAACCTATAATTAAACTATTTCAGAGTATTTAACTACTTATAACTATTTTACCTATTTATAGCTATTTAAACTGTTTTCTAAATTTTCAGACTAAGTAAAGAGGAAGTGTTTATATCTAAAGTCATTGACTTAAAAGCAAGTACGGTTAAATGATGTTATAACCTAAGTTGGAATTTAAATGTGATAATTAATTGAATATGATGGTTTCGAAGTAAGGATTTAACCTACTTGGAAATATGATTTTGGAAAGAAATTATGATTTCGAAAACGATATGATTTAAAGGGTGAATATGATTTCAAAGTGAATATGATTTCTGAAGCAATATGATTTTGAGAATATGTTATTTTGATATAAATTGTGAATTGACTTTTGAAATGTAAAAGAACTATCCGGTGTGTAATAAGCGATTGGTTGTTAAAGAGACTGGGGTCGGATATTGTCATACTCTCTACCAATACCGAAAACCACTTTTACAACTGTGTACGCGGTGGAGATCCCAGAATGAAGCAGGATGGTTGGCGATGATTGTGACGACCCGACTTTCTACGCCCAGAAAACCGTTTCGTTTTGAAGAAAGAAAGAGGTGAGAAAATAGAAAAGATAGAGAAGAAAGAACAACAACATCAGAATATCACAGCGGAACGAATACATTATATTAATCACATAAGTATTTACATAATATACAAACATCAATCAGAGTTATACAGATAATACATCACATACCAGACAGTTATAGACACCTGTCTAGTTATACAACTCAATACACAAAACAACACAGAGATACCAACACAACGGAACTATATCTACAACGCTGAAGCCTCCTGCTCCATTGCTCCTCCTGGATTCGTCAAAGCTAACCTGAATCCCTTGGCTACTCGTAAAAATTTGAGTACCCGAGAGTTTAGGAAAACAGAAATAAACTCCGGGTCAGACATGGGTCTGGTGTGAGTAACAGGTTAAAGTTGCTTAATTTTGAAAATCCTTTGAAAACAAAAGGTATCGCGTAAGACTCCCCACAAATAAACATGGGTAAGTTTTTACCTTACGCTAACCAAAACATTTGATAGGAAATTCAGTGATATTATAATAGGTCTAGGGTTTTCAAGTAAATAGAAAATAGCCGAAATTGTTACATTCATTAAATTCCAGCTACTTGCCACAAAAGTGGGTAATACAATCAAAACCGTTGGTACTTATTGGATTGTGGATTCCATACAATGGCAGGGCTACTAGGGTACCGCCCGTCACAGTATGTGGCCTAGATCAACGTACCGAGGATCACTCCCGACCCCCTACAACACAAGGCCAGAACCATTCCTTACTGAATAGTCCCGAACAAGATAACCCCGGCAGTTGTTGCAATCAATCGTCCACACAGCCGAAAAATAAAGGGACATCTAGACAGGGGAATATCTTGTCCTGCTTGGGCATGATCTACCTAACCTTGCCGCACCTCCCCTGTTTTAGCCATTCCCGGTTGATGAAGCTTGAGGCTGCGATTACCTTTAGAGGATACATTTCTTAGAATGCTCAGCGCCCACCTGACGATGTTCTGAAAGCATTCAATCCATACAAGTTCGTTCCGGTTCGAACGAAACCGATGGCATTATCTCGTTATACTCATTTTGGAATCACCCTCAGAGTTAACGACAATAACCATTGCACTCTGAATCTTCATCTTCACTTCAGATTCACGACCTATCGTTAATTTGAATCGATGTGGTTTTCGGATGTCCAAATATGGAAACCCGATCCCGGTCTCATCGAAATCCAAAACGTATCTTTTATGGCTAAGTTGTCTATTTAGTCTTATCAGTTTAATTCAATATTATCAATATACACACAGATAGATAATTCACATCTCATAATAGATAATCACATTATCGTCATAGACAGATAATCAATTTTATCATACTTAAACCAAGCATCCATATCACATAGATATTACTCATCTCATATCTGAATTCACAATCATCAAATGAAATATCAATATCATTCATCCATAAGCAATGATTTATAATCATACCATTTATAATTAATTTAAAATGAATTAAATTAACCACTTCTATCTCTAATTAATTTAAAGTAAATTGAATTAATTACTCTATCTATAAATCCTGCTTATACAAGCATTAATTAATCATAAATCAAATTAATTAATGTTCCATTAAGTATTCATCTTAATTAAACACCTTTTATTAATCGTCTTCTAATTACAATAAGTAATTAGTCTTTAATTAATTTCACAAATTAATTATCCTAAATCATTTATAGTAATTAACATTTAATTACTTCATTTATTAATTAAATATGAATAACTACATTTATCCTTAATTAATTACATTAATTAATCACCTCATTATTAATTATTCCTTAATTAATCAATTCTTAATTACATCATTAATTATATTAATTAACGATCTCTAATTTATATTTAAATTAAATTACTTTATTTAAATTAATTACATTAAATGATTCATCTTTAATTAAACTCAATTATTAATCACCCTTGATTAATAACAACCAGTAATTAAACTACCCTTAATAAATTAATTATTCCATAATTAATTATCTCCATTAATTAATCCCTTGATTAATTAAAAAAGTAATTATCCAAATTACTTCATTTACAAATCATCTTGTATTAATTTCATCCAGTAATTATCATCTAATTACTTTCCCAAGTAATTATGCTCTATTAATTACACTAAGTAATTACACATATCAAATCATCAAATGATTTCTTAAATTAATTAAACTAAATTAATTAACTTAATTTAATCATATCATCAAATTTAATTACAATAAGTAATTAATCTCTTAATTACTTTTATCAAGTAATTACACTCAACAATTTACAATAGGTTATCTAATTAATTATCAAAATTAATCACATATATTAATTAATTAATAATGTTTAGTTAATTATCTTCATTAACTAATAACATTTCTTAATTTACTTTTTAATTAATCTCTAGTTATAAATTAGTATAAATAATTAATTTATAAATTAAATACATAAGTCATTTCTTTAATTAACTTATTCATTAAATCATTTTAATATCTAAATTATGCCTAAGATAATTTATTTCTTTATTAATGACTTCATTAATATTAAAGTGTATTACATTTTAAATTTAAATTCAAATTCCATTTTGAATTTAAGATTCAAAATGATTATAATTTAAATTCAATTTATAATCTTTTAAATATTGTAAATAACATTTATTATTTACATATGTACTTATATAAGAAAAGCCTTTAATATAAACTACTTAATTTTTTTATTTAAATTTAAATTCCCAAAATAAATTAATATTTTAACTTGCAAATTCAAGTTAAATAATTTATTTAACTTCCATTCAAAAACCTTTTATAAAAGAATTCTCTCACAATCAAGTTATATATTTATTTGAAACATATTTACTTTCAAAACTATTTTATTTGAACTTATTTTATGTATTTAGATTTTAAAACCGATTTATTTCCCAGATCTGTATTCAAGAAAACTTGAATTTATTAGTTTAACTTTAAATTTAAAACTTGGGTTTAACTTGATTTTTAAAAATTTGGTTTTTAATTCTTGATTTAAAACCCAAATTCATTTTTAAAACTTAGATTCAAAAGTTCATTTGAATCTATACTTGAATTTTTAATTTTAAAAAAACACCGTTTAAATTTTTGTTTCAGATTTTAAATTAAATTTCAAAATCTAAAATTGTCAGGTTTTTAAACCTGAAAGAAAACCCACCTATCATTGTTTTAAAACTTTATTTTTATTTCAGATTTGAATTCAAGAAAAACTTTGAATTCATACTTCAACTGGATTTAAACTTGTTTAAATCCATTATTTATTTCTTAGGTTTCATTTTGAATTTGTTTAAAATCAAATTCATGTTTCCAGGTTTTACAAAGCCTAAAACAACACTACTCGACTCGAACCAAAACTGCTCCGAGACTTTACCTTCCTTACTTCGAGTCACATACTCGAGTGACTCGAGTATTCCCCAGTTCAAAAACTCCCTGCACACAAAGAAAACACCACAACACTTCAATGGCACGGTGCACGTGCACCGTGGCCCCAGCCACCTCCGGCCACCCACTAGAGCTGCTACCTATCAGCGATTATCTCCAGATGATCTCATGATCACCAGAATCCATCACCATGTCTCGAATCAAATTCGAGTTCTCCACTTCAAACCTGGAACACGAACCCCTCCTCAAACCCAAACCTGGAAATTTCACCGCGCTTCAAACTCCGACCACCAGAAAACCACCACTACCGACCACGACTTCGCCTACCATCCTTCTACGCATTCCCAAACCCCCGTTGAACTCGATGCTTCGAGGCGTTTGAATCGACCCAAAAACTCCATTCAGCCAAAATAGGTTTACAGGAGATAACTCGCCACCGCTGCCTCCTCGACGAAGTTCAACACCACTCACCATTTTTGCCTTCAACACTGATCACTTCTCCACCATCGCCGAGAATCCCAGACCCACAGAGCAACAAGATCACCAGAAATCCCCAAGTTTGCATTTTCAGTTCATACAAGAACTTCACTTAACTCCTAGTACTAAAATCTTGATTTAAGTTTTAAAATTCATATTGTGTTACAGAGATTCAATGCATGTTCTTGTATTTATAATTTAAAATGTTTGTTTTTTCCTCTTTTTCAAGTTTTGCTCTGTTATTTTGATTTTCCAGAACAATATTCAAATTTAGTTCAACTTAAATAAAACTTAAACTCTAAATTATGTTGAAAGAAACAATTTCTGTTTGTATTTTAAGTCCTGAAAGCTAATAGATCGAGAGATAAAGATGATTTGAATCAACTCAAGCCTGGGAACAAAATGAATAGGTTTGTTTACAAAGACTTCAATATGTACTCAGACAACATCCATATGCACAGAAGAATACATACATACAATTCTTACTTATCCCAGATTTTAACCTTGGAACTAGTTTAAATGCTTATGTTTTGGAAATTAAAGTTACTCACCTTTGCTTTTGAAAAAGAACAGATCATTCTTGTTTGAAAAACTTTGGACTTACAACTGGAAAGTTGTCTGCTTTGATTTCCTTAATATTCTTGCTTACGTTCAGTTGTAAATATTATTTAAGTTTGTATAAATGAAAGTGTTTGCTATTATTTCTTTGCTTCAAGTTTGATATGTTTTGAACGAACTAAAAATAGAAAGGCATGTATATAAAGAAGTTTTCAGGGGAAGGTGGCATCTGGGTTTAGGCTATTTGTAGGTAAAAATCTTATTATATTTTTTTCCAGAGATTATGTTTTGTTTTATCAGGCAAAATTATATTTGTTAGGGAGGCTGAAATGATGTTAACAAAATTCGAAATGACTTTGTTATGTGCTATAGTTTGAAAGCATTAAATGCAATGGTACTTTATGTCTACAACCTTACCTTATATGTCTAACATGCACAAAGATATTTTATTTACTTAGCTTTGCATTCCTTTCTTGCCTGCATCATATTTTCTTACTTTACTTTGTTTCTTAACTTTGCATTTTAAAAACCCTACAGGCTACTTATTTTTACTTTGTTTTCTTAACTTTGCATTTCTTTTACTACTTGCCTGCATCTTAATTTACAGGCTACCTACATATTTCTTATGCTTTTGCATTTCAAAACTCTACAGGCTTCCCTGATTTGTACTTACCTCAAGTACATATAAAAAGTAACTTTAGTTATTGATATAAATTTTAGCTTAAGTTTTGCATTTTATTCCTTCTTCTTGCCTAAGTCTTTATCTATAAGCTATCAGCATTTATTTTATTTTGTTTACCCTTTAGCCTGCATATCTTTGTTGTACTTTATGTATATTAGCAAGTTGTTTAACTTAAGTATTTAGCTCTATTTTATTTTAACATAACCATCAAATACTAAATTTATTTATTATTTTTATACTTGTGTTAGTATTAATAAGGTTTATTTTAATTTAACATTTTAAAAAGACTTATTTTTAATCTTTCAAATTATAGCTATTTATACAAATAAATTTGAAATAGCAATCCACATTTGTAAAAATATTACATGATTAACAAAACTCATTTTTAAAGAAATTGTCTCTTATTTAATAAATTACTTATTTAATCAAACTATATTTAAAAAGAAAATAGAACAAACTTTTATTTAAATTTAGACTTAGGCTAGAAACTTTAAAACAAATAACTTTTATCTTGAGTAAATAAAACATATTTTTATCAAGCTATACTAAAATGAAAATAAAACAATCATTTTGTTAATAAATTTAAAACTTAAACTTAAACTAGAATAAGTTCTAACTATTAGACATTTATTTTAAGTATTTAAAACAATATAGTTATTATTTAATAACTTAATACTAAATTAAATAAAAATTTCAAATTTACCAAAAATATTAGAATTAGAAACATAACTTTAGTTATTAAATTTAAACAAAGATTAACTATTTACAATTTATACAAATACATATGTATATACATTATAAATAGAAACGAATTAACTTTTAAAAGATAAATTATCCGTTAAATATTTATTTAAAAGAAGATTATTAAATCAATTTAAATCTTATTAACAATTATTATCAAATTAATTTAATTTTAACTTAGATTATTAAATTTATATTGCCAAAAATTTCCGGGATATCACAATGATCCTATATGAGGTATATACGTGGACCTGACTCCCATGAGTTAGCTTAAGGTGGCTATAATAGGAGCAATTGACGGGCCGAGTCAGGACATTCCTCTGAACGGGCACATTCCTTCGATTCTATTTTCTAACTTTGTGATTTATTTGATGGCCACCCTCGATTTTGATTTGGGAGTATGTTCCAAGGTGGACGGTAGTAGTTGCTATGCGTTACCACTAGTCCGGAAGTGTAAGTGGTATATCTACCTTGGCATTGCCTAGTTGTGTCGTGTCACCTACCTTATCGAGACAACTACGAGTTTGTTTTGTACCATACCTATGGAGTGCCCTCTAACTACCTCCAATACAGGGGAGATTACGGTACTGTATAGACTATGGGAATATATAACATGTGTTAAGGGGATATGGGTAACGCCTTAACGCTATTTTAATATTTTACTTTAGTGTAGACATATTATAATAGCGTATTGTACTACATAGTAGATAGTTTAACGGATCCTTAAGAGATGAGAATCCCAAATATATTTTAAGTTACTGCACTCATGTTAGACATTGGATATTAGATGTCAAACCCCGTAAATAACTTTGACGCTGTTCCACTCATATTTTACCGTTGATTTAACACACATAAGATCTTTTAGTTCTGACTCGAGTGTTTTATCTTTTTAATTCGCTCGAGTCAGCCTGAGCATTTCAAGATTTGAAGACCTTATTTCTAGAGGAGGAAGACGATGATTTGTACTATTACTATTTACTATATTTATTCCATTGCATTATACTATTCCGCTGCATTATTATTTATTTATCTCTGATATATGTAACTATGATTCTATGTTGTATAAGTATAATCAAATATTTTATAAACAGCTTCATGAACTGTTATTTGATTATTATATTTTATCATTCCGCTACGAGACTCTGTTTTGTTTTCTTTCTTCTTCTTTTCTTATTTATCCCATAACAATCTTCCCTTTTGAATAGTTTGAGTCTGATGTGTGTGGTTTATTATCGATTTAAACTGTCCAAAAAGGCGGGTCGTTGCAATTTGTCTATTCAGGTTGCTAAGTTTAACCGGGCGTACTAAATAATTGTGAACTTCAGCATTCAGTGAAGGAATGCTCGATTCCGAAGCCATAAGCTCCAAAGAGATAAGATATGTGTAGACATTTCGTGATAATTTGATAGGTGCAATTCCAAGATGATTCAAGAATCCAGATAAGAAATCTAGGAATGGATGAAAGTCACCATGCCAAATGCTAATGACAGTATAAGTAAAGTATCCTTCTAGGGGATTCTAAATAATATCGCTATCGCCAGGCGGAATGGCTTCTACTCCAGTGATTCTGAAGTCATTAAGAATGGCATCGACTTCATCTTGAGAAGATATCAGAGAATGTTTGGAGATGGCTTCAACCTTTTTTTGGTGAAGATTCTTCTTCTGGAGCTATATCTTTTTCAAGTTTCTTGGAAGTATTTTTCACACCCATGATCCTGACAGGTGAAACCATTTTATTAAAAGTTATCATTTGTTCCATTATTAACACCTTTTGAAGATGTTGAAAACCCGTTGCGGTAACTCAAGTATCCACTAAGGTATATGATTCCATACCTTCAAAAGAGTGTTAAACTTAATTTTAATCATGGAATTCATTGAGCTTTCGATGATATCGAAGGGGTAGATGGAGTAGAAACATCTAAACACACCCTTCGACTATGTCGGATTCCCATGAAAGTTTTTACAATTAAAAGGAATAACCAACCCTACAATGCTAGTTTGAATTTATATATATTAACCACATTTCACAATTAAGGAAAATAAACCATTCGACGATGTTGAAACCCACAAATTTTATTTTACTCAAAGAATATAAATACAAATGAAACACTACACTTTCATTAAGTTGAAAGACTTGGATCCAAGTGATTTTAATAAAAATGAAAGGGATTTGGAATGTTTCGATGATGTTTATATGAAAAATGATAGTTATACTCCTATTAACTACATTGAGGTTTCGAGTAAGTCGAAAGGGGTATAAGGTTTTGAAAGCATATAGATAACTAAAACTGTTTCAATTTGGGTGGTTTCGATCAAGTCGAAAGGGTTGATAAAGTTTTCAACTTTAAAAAATGTACTATTTTCAATCCAGTTGACGATAGGAAGTATAAATTGATAAATTTTAAAATTTTATGGAATAAATCAAAATTGATCATGATCTAATGACTAATTAAACCACTTTGATATACATTAAGTTTGAATCCTTTAAAAAAAATTGAGTATATTTCTGCTCCCGGAGAAGTCCATCTCTTGCCGACTACGTCGACCCCTTCGAAATGGTTCACTTAATGGTAGATGTTTAACTTCCTATTGACCCTTTGAAAGAGGTTGAAAAATCAGAGTGAAGATAACCACCTCAAACCCTTCAAAATGGTTGAAAAGTCAAATTACAATAGTTGGTCTTAATTTATATGACTTAGCTTTCTCTTTAAATCCATTGGAAAAGCATTATTTCCCCAATTCAATTTTTAACCCAATGCTTCAAAAGGCTAACAATTAAATTGATTTAAGTGTGAACTTACATTTGAAGACAACAAGAACTCCAAATTCAATCTCGAAGCATAATTTGATAAAAAATGTTTGAATTGAGTGCAATAGAGTTCGAGCTTGTGTTCTCACAAAGCAATGGAAAATAGCCCCCAAATCTGATGAATTTGAATTCCAACTTAAAATCGACACTATAAAATCGAATGGAATAAGCATATAAATGAACCTATGGATAATTTCATACGAACGAAAAACTCGAATCATCTTCGAAAATCTAGAACAAAAATACAAGTTCGAACCCAAAGAATTTAAAATTGAAACTAAGTGTAATCAATCAGTCTAAAAGATAAAACAATTGATACATACCTTAAATCCAAACTCGTGATTACTGAAAGTATGAATTAACATGAAATTGAAATCTTTGATTCTTGCTGTGGGTTTTAATTCCAGGTAGCTAAAAAAGGGGAAGAAGAAAGCGTGATTTATAAAACACCAAGGTGAAGGACAGACCATACGATCAAATTTAAACGAACGTCAAAGGTTTATGTAAGAATGTGAAATGGCCGGAGATCCCTATACTAAAATAAAAGAAGGGTATCAAAATAGTTGACTTGAAAAGTCAAGAGAATCCCTTCGCAAGCGGAGGGGGGGGGGAAGGGGGGAGGGTGGTCAAGTCTTACCATCAGTCTTCACTTCAACCTTGTCAGAACCATGAAGAATATAAAAGAAGGATCCATGAGGAATGGCGGTGAAAGCAAGACTATTCAAAGGAGTCGAAGGGATGCATCTGCAAAATTTGAATGTTCTATGAGCTTTCGAAGAGGTCAAAAGGAGACAAGAGCTAGCACCCTTTTGCTTCAATTGTTTCCTTCCGTTACAGCTGCTTTCGCATGCATGAGCATGTTTCGAATGGGTTAAGGAACACGTTTCGAAGGTAACAGATTACAAGCCTTCACGTGCACGCCAAACCTTTCGAAACAGTGGGTTTTGTCTTCATTCACGGTCCATGGGAGAATATTTAACCAGAGAGCCCATTCAAGAGAATAAATTAGCCTTTTGAACCGGTTAAGTCCATTCACAATCATAAAGGAAAGCTTCCTTAAGATCAATATGACATTCTCATACATCGAAGGATGGGATTTCGCCTCAATCAACAAGTATGCCTTCGAAATCTACCTTCTGCCTTTAAACCTTCTACGTCTCAACTCCTTCAAAGCCTGAAAGATTCGCTTATCGACCGAGTCGAAAGCCCATGTCCATTCCTACTTACAACAGCACATCAACAAAAAAGTGGAGAGCACATATACACTTTTCGACCAGCACAAGACCGGAGCTACCCCTACTGGATAGTCCGAATAAGATCATCCCGCAGTTGAGATCAGCAACCGCCCACACAGCCAAAATAAAATGGACATCTAGACAGGGATGACCTTACCCTAATTGATTGCTAGCCACTTACTTGCTGCACCTTCCATGTTTTAGCCATTCTCGGTTGATGAGGCTCGAGGCTATGCGTTACCTTTTTAGAACACATCCCACTTAGAATGTTCATCGTCCCTCTGACGATGTTCTCATAGCATTCGTCTGTACAAGTTACCCTGGGTCTGGAAAAACGGAATCACCATCTTCATCATCTTCGCGGTCTTTATTCGCAAAAGTTCAAACCGCATTGAAGTGGTTTTCAGAAAGTTAATCTCGATCTCGGTCTCTTCAAAACGATCAGCGCATTGGCCAATATTAATAATCGGTTATTTAACTATCATATGACATCCAAAAACAACCATTAGGCCTTAATAATTTTCCAAATTATTTATTTCAAAATATTTTCGCAAGATATTTTTCTACACTTCAAACCTTTGAAAATAGTTTTCAAACCACTTTTTCTCTTGCGGAATAAATTTCCATCCAATTGTTTTATTTCTACTAAAAATTACCAAGTCTTAATACTTTAGATTTTTCAATAATTCAAATCACTTTATCCAAAAATATATACTTTAAAACACTTAAAATAAAAACTACTTAAAACACTTTATTTAAAATACTAGTTATGAAATTTATAATAATTTCTCATGTAAAACTTAAGCCAAAACTAATTTTAAATTAAAAGCTATTATATAAGGTATAAATATTAAATAATAAACTTTTAAATCATAATACTAGTTAAACCATTAAAATAATTTACTTATATAATTAACTTAATAAATATTTACATTTAAAAATTTTAAAACCCCTAAATAATAAATTCTTTCTAAAACATTCTTTTAAAACCACTTTAAAACATCTAACATATACTTGAAAATCTTTCTTTGAAAACATACTTGGCTTTTCAGGAAAATGCAATTTCCATTTACATATAGCCATCTAATCATTTATAAATCCCGTTAGATTTATCACAATTTAATTTACATCTCAATCCCACAAATTTTCCCTTTCCACACTTTTAAAAAATAAACCACTGTTTATTTTAAAAACAAATCACCCTTTCCTTATAAATTCCCATCGTGAATTTATACCTCCAAATTGTCCACTGATAAATATTCACTTTATTAATAAACCATGTTTATAAATTTCACAATCTCATTCTCCTTTAATCACAGTTTCAACACTTACTCGATTTTCAAATCGATTTCTAAAACCAACTCCATTTTAATAAATTCCTTTACTTATCCAAATTTATTTCAAAATGCATTAATTCCATATTCACTCCTTGTTAAGAATTAAAATCTTATTTACATCTGAAATATTAACTTCATACTTAATTTCAATATTCTCCTTTTATTTCTCCCGAACCATTTTAAATCCTGAATTTAAAATAAATATAACTTAAGTTATCAAAATTCATCTGTCGCCATTTATTCAGAAATCTTTTTCCCATACTCGGAATTTATTCGATAGGATTTTTAAAAAAATCAACTTCTTATTCTTTTCCAAATTCATTCTTTTAATTTATCCAACTCCCTGAAATTATTTTACCTAAAATTCTCTCTTTTATTTTCCTTCAAAAATCTAATCTTTATATTTTGATATCTCAATATATCCAAATATATTCAGCAAACCAAGCAATCAATAACTTCAATTTCAATATAATCTATCATGCATTATCAAGTAAATTATATCACTGAATATGAAAATAGATTCCAATATTTTAAGGAATCTAGTTGGATCCCTCCAACCCGTTTCCCTGCATCTACAGATGTTAGTACAATATAAAAATACCAATCCCACTTCGAGTGGGATATCACGGTATATAGGGTCGTCTGCTATTATATGGGGCGCATAGGGTCTCATCTGCTATATAATGCGGGAATCAATCACTCCAATATATATATATATATATATATATATATATATATATAATATCACATCAAGTCAATTCAATCGTTCAACCAATAATTTAAATTTAACTATTTAAATTTAAATGGTAATCCAAATGAGTGAGATTAACTCACATTTGATTTTCGTTTTGCAATCTAACCCAAATTGGCTTGTCTTCCCCACGATTTTAGACCTTGAATAAACAATTTACGGCTTATTAATATTGGAAATAAATCGGACAATCAATTTCCTGTTCAATACATAGAGCGCGCAGGCGTACTTTCCTACGGACTTTTCCTATTCTATTCTCATTACGAGATGAGCGGGTTGGAGAATAAGATCAAGTCGAAATATATCAGTTCTTTATCTTCTTTATTCAAAGGAGAGATGGGCTAGACTACATAATGCAAGAGATAATGGCTATCAAGTTCCAGTCCATTTTAATAAATTTAATTGACCAATAATTTGATTTAAACTATTTCCTTATAAAGATCTTTTAGTAACTGAGATAATTCAATAGGTTAACTAAACAATTTAATCATCCTAATCAATTTTTAAAATGAACTAGTAATTTAAAATATGTATATTGTCAAATTCGAATTGAAAATAAATTCGAAAATACCTCACTGCCTTCTTGCTCGAACCCACAAGCCAAGCCACGACAAAACTTGCCGAACACCCTCGATAATGCCTGCTCGAACATTCCTTCGCATGCAGCCACCGAAGCGATCGCGATCCACCCAAATCGCCACTCAAGACTACTGTTGATCGCTTTAGCACCTCCAACCTCGGCCATCATCTCCTCGCCATAACGACATCAGAATTTCCCCGCCGCCTCCACCCATCTTCACGCGACTCCCAAAATCGCGAAAACGCCGAAGTCTCCTCCTCCGATCTCTTCATCAACTTGCGACCATTGCTGCCACCCTAATCCCCAGAACAAAGCCGCACGTGCATCACTAACCCAATGCGAACCACCAACCCACGAGCATGCGCCGCCCTCAGTCACGTGACCCACTGACTTCGTCGCCATATGTTCAAAAAAATCGAATTCAATTTCAAACTCCTGTCCTCTCTCTTCTATATTTCTTTTGAGTAGCAGAAGATTTTTTTTTTAAGTTGTTCGAATAATACAGAGGAGAAAACGAAAGTAAGAAAGGGCATTTGGTCATTTTAAACGGAATAGAGGACAGGGGGAGGGATACACTTATACTTGCAGGAATGAAAGAACGTGTGTACTTATTTTGAAAGCTAACGTACAGATGTATACAAAGGACATGGATTTTCTTTTTTAATCATTATCTATCATCCTGTCACAATTTCAACCATGGAATGGAGGTAGGAGGCGATGTGATAAGTATTGACCAATCAATAAATTATTATATTTAAATTTAAATCGTCTAGAATTTCCAACTTAAAATTTCGACATCCTATCACGGCGCGCTGCTAGGCGTCCATAGTGTTATACCCCTATTTCGAACACAATGGAAAAGGTTCAAAGTCCTAATTCGATCGTATGAAGAAGATAGCTTTTTGGACCCAGTTATTTTATTAAATTTCCGGTATAGATTTCAACGCGTTTATTTTCCATACGATCACACGACAACTCCAAACGCTAGAAAAATTAAAATCCGATAATAATACACTGTTACATATCCAATATAACTAGTTTCGTCGAAATCCGAGACTGTGTCCCGAAAGGCTGTTTTAAATGTCAATTCAATCGATATATTTTTAAAACTTAACAAAACACTTTTAAATTCAAGTTTAACACTTTTACTATTTTCAGTACTATCAATATAAACTTTACAAGCCTTTAAATTATTTTTAACAAGCTTAAAATTTCAGATTCAACTATTTACACAATTTTCAATTATTTAATTAACTTTTAAATATTTAAAATCAATTAAATATTCCGATTTCAAATTTTCAAAATTCTGAATCGTCACACTTATAACCGTTGGTAAATATGTTACTAAAATACACCTTTTTAACATCAAACAAATTTTATTTCTATTACAAATTCAAATTTATAAATACAAAGTTGGTTTTGTTGGACAATATCATGTAACAACAAACATCAAAATATTTCATTTATAATACAAATTCAAATTTATATTTATGACACATGTAACCAAATTTCAAATCTGTTACACCAAATTTCAAAACAAACATCATACATACTAAATACTTCATATCTTCTACAAAGTTTATGATAACTTTGAATTTTACTAGTACAAAATGTCTAAAAGTTTACAAACAACGAATACGACTTTCCAACCAAATTACAAAACCTTCCATCAATGAACTCGGCCAAATATTACTCGTTTCTGATTTTTTCTTTTCTTCTGCAGCTTGTACTAAAGCCTTCATATGTAGAAACAATGCTTAGTTTATAAATCAAATAGAAGAAAAGCTTTATTGTACTAAAAAATAGAACTACACCAAATGTGATAATAAGAACCAAGCACTTTGCTCAGTTAAAAATTACGGTTTGCAGCTCTGTTTATAAACTGGGCTAAGCTTTGTTTTTAACTGAGTTTACTGCTCAATTGTAACCGAGCTTCAACGCTCAAGTTGTAACCGAGCTTCAACGCTCAGTTTGTAATTGAGTAGTAAGCTACGATATTAGTTAATGAGAAGTTATAATTTGGATCGTCAACGAGAAGTATAATAAAAAAACTAAGATATTAGTTGATAAGAAGTTACACACACATATATATACATACACACATACATATACGTACATGCATGTGCGCACACACACATTACATAAATATATAATGCATGTGTACTATCATATTGCGTTAAAGAGTGCAAGCAAAGTGTTAATGCATTTAATCATAGTACCCCTCGAAAAATAAAAGATAGAATGCTCGGGAACACAAAAAAAGTCTATTTAAAACAACTTGCACAAAGAACTGTAAAAATTTACATAGAGTAGAGATATATTTAAATTTCTTTAAATGTTTCTATAAACTAAAAAATGAAGGTAATAAATTAAAATATGAAGGTACTGATAGAATGCAAGTTATGGTGACATACCGATGTCAACTATCAAAACAATGAGAAGGATGGAAAAATTAGCACTCCCTGTTGTGTACAACCAAACATCATCAAGACTGGAGAACAATCGATTGTCACCAAATAATTGAGTTCACATCAATTTATCATAAATCTATGACTCAAGTCTATATGAATATGTATTATATAGTTGTTTGTGATATTACTAACCTATTTTGAAGCAACTGCTTATTCTGATAAACATAATAAATCATCCACTGATCTCTTTATGTACTATTACTTGGTGGTTACCTTGCAGTCAGAAATGGTTTTCCTGTAAGCATGTGATGAATATAAGTTATATTAGTTAATGAGAAGTATAATGAAAACCGAGCTTCAACGCTCAATTTTTGGATCATCGAAGCTGAATCTATCTCTATCATACACTTACTGGAGACAGGTTAAATTTTATAACAGTCATAGGCTGATTTAAGTGAAAACTTGAAAATTTATATACAGTTAAATAAAAAAAAAGAATGTACAAGTTTGACAGGGAGGGAAGGGTCTTCTACACAAAGAGTTGGCTGCTCATCCCATTCTGGATTTAGATTTTTCTTTATTGCTTGAGTCTTCAGCTTCTGTCGCAATAATTCAAAGTGATGACATAAAGAAAATTTTTGAATTTCAACTCCATGTTAGTTCAGAAACACAGTCAATGCAAATTTCGAGTGTTTGAATTTTGCCTCTGTACGTAGTTGTTTTAAAAGTGTTGCTTGTATCTTGTTACATTACATATATATGAATATACTTTGTGAATAGCAATTATAGCTTTAATCAGTTTACACTGGTTAGTCTAAAAAGCATGAAACTTTAATCATGCTGGGTAATTTGTTTTGTTTTATGTTTTTTATATTTAAAGTAGATATGGAAAAAATAATTCTAACTTGTAAGGCAATGTAAGAATGAAGTCGTTGAAGCATTTTACTACAATGATGAACATTAAGTTAGTAATTAAGACCCAAAAATCTTTTTTTGCATTATTTTTTGGTTTGGCTAGGGATTAGTCTCAATGTTCATGGATGATCATCAATGACTGGCCAAAATATATTGGATTATATGAAGCCATTTTAAACATTCATGGATTTAGCAGTTTATTTAGAGCATGTCCACTACATTCATTTTCTAAAATTGCACAAAGATTATGGGCTTCTCAAAGTGAACCATTGACTAGTTCTTTCAGAAAAAAAAAATCTTTATGTAGAAAGACCTGAAGCCCATGAATGGGATTGAAGTCCGGTCTGGATAGAAACCATTTTTTGGGAGTGAAAGATAGAAATCTAAGGGATTTCAACATAATTCCTCTTTATATTTAGCAAAATATCCAAATTTACTCTGGATCTTTAAGGATTTTCCCCAAACACTAAATAAATAAATTATTTTAGTTACGTTTTAATCATAATTGAAACTAACAATGTCCGGTGTTTAATTTTAAATTATGCTACACCACTGGGAAAAAAAAGATTCATAGATTGGAGGAATTAACCTAAGACTGGCTTGCTAGTTTTTGTTTACAAAACTTGTTTTAGTTTTGTGTTAAATTAGTAAATACATAAATAACCTACTCTAGATGCTGAATGACTTGGTCCTTACATCAAGGTTCATCAAGTTTCAATTTTCGATTACAAAAAATGCTGCTTTCCTTGAAAAAGTTAAGTACTACGATGATGAGTTTGATTCTCAAATATAAACCTACAAATCAAAATGACCAAATCTGCAAATGACCAAACTGTAATTTTTCAATTGCCAACAACTAATTCCTACAGTTATTTGTTATTGAATGGTGTTTTCACTGAGTGAAACAATAATAGAGATGTTATTATTAATCATATCAATTTTTGTTTAATCTTTATGGTATTAGTAAGAGTAAATTGGGCGTGCTTTTAGCAAAACTACAACTTTTTTAAGCTTTTAAATTAGAAAAATGTTTTAGGTTATTAAAACCAACATAATAAAAATTAGAACCTTCTATGTTTTCAGCTTCTTCTTCATTCTATTTTTAAACAATATGTAAGACTGTTCTAAATAGATTCAAAACTTTAAAATGAAACTTCAAAACTGAAAGGTTGGTCTTCATGCTTCTCTATACTGTACAAAGCGCTCCTCTTTCCAATACCCTGAAATGTCAAAGGCGTTTCAATAATAAAAATTTGTTTACATGGAAGGACTTACAGGTGAGCTTTTAAACTTTAGCTTCGTAAGTTCCTCCATGCAATAAGAAAAATGAAGAAAACAATAAGTGTACTTTAGAAACTTATGCTATAGACAATCTAACTCATTAATATGCAATAAAAAACGAAGAAAAAAATAAGAGTACTTTAGAAACTTATGCTACAGACAAATTAACTCATCAACATGCAATAAAAAGAAGAATAAGAAAATAAGAGTACTTTAGAAACTTATTCTGCATACAAACTAACTCATCAATATACCGAATGATTCATGTTACTTACTCATTTGCACTATTTATGAAATATAAGCATTCTTGAATCAGTGATTTCTGAAAAAAATACGACAACATTCAAGTTGTATGCTATCATGGCATGGTTTTAAGGTATCAGTTATGTAGATGTTACAACTAAAGAAAAATTGAATATGAGTTCACACGCACACGCACACGCACGCACACGCACGCGCGCACGCGCGCACGCACGCACACACGCACACACGCACGCACACACGCACACACACACACACACACACACACACACACACACACACCTATATATAAACCTTTAATTCAGTGCTGCGAACTTTGAGAATGTCCTTGAGGGTGTACCGACTTCTTCAAACTTAAGATGAGGAGTTTCAGGAGTTTTCGGTTCCTTAGATTCCACGGTAACATTTTTCATGGATGAAAATATGATTTAGAATTCATTTATTACAATACAGAGAGTCTAGAAGAGAGAGAGAGAGAGAGAGAGAGAGAGAGAGCGCTTGAGGTACAGTTTAGTTCTCAGAAGCATACCAAAACATTTAAGTTTTGTGTTAAGTATTATATTTGAAATTAGTTGCCTAAATTAACAGCCTTTAAGATTCAATAAAAATTACAACGTGGTAAAATTTTTGTTTGCATGGGAATCTTTTTGCTAGTCAAAGTGAAGACTAATAGTTAGAGCAATAATTATAACATTCCATTTATAAGTCAAGAATAAAGCTAGGTACTTTAGCAACAGTAGAAATCTGAAATACCCAATGGATGATATATTCAACTTCTTTGGATGACTTTTATCACATAGTAAATGAAATATATCATCACATATAACACTAACCACTTTGACACTAGAAATAAAAACTAACCTATTTGATAATAGGGGATTTGGTATATACATTTGATGATGATGTAACCTCATCTGCTTTTGACAGCTTCTATCAAGAAAGAAATAAAATATACTATTACGTACGACATACCATCATCTTTGAATACCTTGTATCTAGAATTATAGATATTATTACAAGTTATGCATAGAAATAACTACATTTTACAAGTTACCACCATAATTAGTTTATAAATAGTCTTCATTAGTAGCCAACCTACTTACATAAGAATGAAACATCAATTTGTAACTAACAAGCATGAAGCTCCTTTTCAATATATATTTTAAAAACAAAAGTGATACCTAATTTGAGCATAGCACTTATATAATCCAAATTATTGAATGTGGGAATAGTTAATTGCACTCTAAAGAGTCTCTGTTGCGTTTCACTTTTTGGTATAAAATAATAAATGAAAGTGGAATTGCATGCAGATACCTTTGTAGTGTAGTTAACATTTCTCTAAAATGTAATTGTCTACATTAAAATGTTAGATGTATTATTGATTCTAAGTTTCACTTACATTAACATTGGAATTTTTATGGATTTGGGCTAGGACCGATCAATCTAAAATTTAGTTATTAATTTTCTAGCTCGAATTTCGCATGACACGCAGAAATAAAGCAGTTAGATATCGACCAACATATGTAACCAAATTATTGTAGACAGGAATAAAAGGTAGTTAACAATATTGTAGCCTTTTTCAAAAAATTCATGGTAGCAATACAAACTTAATGTTTTAAAGAAGATAAACACGATTTTAAAAAATAAACGCAAGCTCAAAAAATAATTGAGGGCATTGAAAATTTTGGAGTGTAAAGTGTTGCATGTTTAATCAAATTTATTTAGTTCTTAATCACAAGAAATATTGAAGTAACGAGAGTAAAAATTTTAACTAGCAACTCAACAGTAAAATCAGGACAATATTTGAAAACAAAAACACTGTTTTTAAAAAAAGACTACACATAAATGGAAATTACTAAATTCACGCCATTGATTATTGTACTATCTCTAAATTCCCACAGTTAATTTTCAACTTCCAGAAAATTGAAATTCACTTATAAATTGATATAAATTCATTAAGTGTAAAAGTAGTAAATTCATCATGTATAATAGAAACTAATGTAACATCAGCATAAAATAAATAGAAGTGGTCCTCGAGACAAGCTATGATCCATTTAACTGGATAAAATCCAAAACAATTATCTTGCTGTTTGAAGCCTGCAATTTGAGGAAGCAGAACAAACAGAAGAAGAAGGGAGCGGTGGAACCAATTTAAAACATTTGCAGTTCAAAGAAGAGGAACCTTAAAGGAGCGCAGAAGAATGAGAGCTTAATGATCGCGACTTTCCTCACAAAATTTCCTAACGCTGCATTTTTTTCTTCTCTGAATCCTGAATGTTGAATGGTGAATTTTGAGTGCTAAATCCTGAATAACGAAAAGTCGTTTCTTTTTTTATTTTGTAACTTCTGGTTAAGAAATTAGTAAAGAGAACAATTTTTGTTCGTTGTCCCTATGTAATGTACAAAACATAATGATCAATTGGAAAAATTGCAAATTCTCACAAAAAACAGGTTTAACAAGTGCAATGCAAATAGATATGAATGTAGACAATGAAAACTGGTTATGGCTTTACAATTCTACTTTCAGCTTCATTAATACATGGGATAGGATAAGAGAAAAGCATCAAAAAAAAAATAAGGAGCAAACTAATTTGGACTACTCCAAAAACCAGAATGATATCCTTTACTGTATACAAGGCTATATTTGGTAGATAAAATACTACAGATAGACTAAAGAAACGAGGATTAAATTATCAGGATAGTCGTGTTCTAGGCAATGATTGTCAATAAACTAGATACCATCTATTCTGTCTTGGTGACTTTTCAAAATGTGTCTAGACTCTGGACTTCAGTCAACTAAAAGTTGCTCTATCACTAAAAAGTATATACGATATACAGGATGAAGCAGAAAAGCCAGTCAATACTTTTCTAAGCATAAAATCTAGTCAATAGATCAATAACTATAACAAGATTCCCTACTGTTTCTAAAGTAAAATATAATCAACAAGTAGGTAAAGGTAGAACTATGGCCGGTAGAAGAAAAAAAACAGTAATAACAACAGTTTTGAAAAGAAAAGGAAAAAAAAACAACTATAAAATGTAGATAGGCAAAGTAGAAGAGATAAATGAAAGCATTTAAAGTAATTCAAAATATAGACAGTAAAAACAGTAAAATGAAGGAAATAAGTGTAATTCAACTGTAACTAAAGATTACCACAATAAGGGTATCTACGGAAGTAAGCTATAGAATAATATACAGACAAACAAAGCAGTGAGAAGGAAGAACCTGACTACGGGGATAGCTTGAAGAAGAAGGAGGATGCTGTTGATTTTAAACGGATCCGAATTTTAGCCCTAATCCATTCATGAGAAAACAAACAATAGACAAATAGAAATTTGCGGAAGCGTACCGGAATCCATTGAATCAATATGTATGGTTCTGATCTTCCAAGAATACAATTTCTACTTTTCTTGATTATTTCTCTTTGACGGGAATAAGAAAAAACAAAGGTACGTACTGTTTCTGGGGGGACCCAACGATTTTTATTAACGGACAAAAATCAATTATATAATATTTACAATTTGGCCCCTCAACAAATTGTAAATAACGCTTTATTATTTTCTACCTTATATTAATTATAATCAACAGGAAATTATTGTCAAGGACAAAATTTCACAGCTTTTTAGCCTCAAGGACAGACCTTCAATATTTTATGCTGAAGGACAACTTTCTGTAGGTATCAGTTTTTAGTTATTGATAGCAGTTTTTAGGTATCAGTTTGTAGTTATCGGTAGCAGTTTTTAGGTATCAGTTTTAGCTTGGTAGCAGTTTTGTTGTCCTTATGAATAATTTTGGAAAATGTTTGTCCTTATGAATAATTTTTAGAAGATGTTTGTCCTTATGGTAAAAATATTGAGGTCGTGTCCTTGAGGCAAAAAATATACAAATCTTTGTCTTTTAAATTAATTCCCATATATAATCAAATTGTAAATAACACTTTATTATTTCTACCTTACATTAATTATAATAGCAACATACACTTAAACATATGTGTACCCATAATGGGATTTTAATCCAACAATCTCTCACTTGAGCAACATATGATTTCTAATAAATGTACACCCTTGTGAGCTCAAAATTTGCTATTACATAAAGGTATATCTTAACAATCTCGTCCATCAACCATATTTATACAGGATCACAGTGGTCTTCGTCATATTAATCATGACTAAACCCATCAGTGGTCACATACATATATATAGTCAAATGACATAGATTAATCTATTTTCAATTGGTCATCCTTAAACTTAAGTGAAGTCGGAATCGAAACAATAAAACAGGGTGAATGAAATGAATACTTTACTTCTGATCAGAAATCCAAATATATGTTTCAAGACAAATATAAAGCATATAAAATACAAACTACCACTAAACCATAATATCCTCTAGTAACACAACACTCATATGAGCAGTGTGCTCATGAAAGACTTTGGGCGGTAAATCTTTTGTGAGAGGATCCGCTATCATGAAGTTTGTTCCAATATGCTCTATAGATATATGTCCACTCTACACTCTTTCTTTCACAACTAAGAATTTTATGTCAATATGCTTTGACTTAGTTGAGCTTTTGTTATTATTAGAATATAGCACTGCTGATTTATTATCACAATATAACTTCAGCGGTCTTTCTACATTTTCCAAAATGCGCAGCCCAATGATAAAGTTGTGTAACCATATTTCATGGTTTGATGACTCATAACATGCTACAAATTCTGCTTCCATAGTGGAAGAAGTTACAAGTGTTTGTTTAAACTTTTTCAAGATATAGCTCCTCCAGCCAACAGATAAATATAATCTAATGCAAACTTTCTGCTATCTTGGCATCCAGAAAAATCAGAATCAGAATACCCTACGACCTCCAAATGATCTGATCTTCTATAAGTGAGCACGTAATCTTTTGTTCTCTGAAGATACCTCATAACCCTCTTGGCTGCTTTCCAATGGTCTATACCAGGGTTGCTTAAGTATCTGCCTAACATCCCAACAATGTATGCAATATCTGGACGTGTACATACTTGAGCATACATTAGACTCCCAACGGCTGAAGCATAGGGAATCTTTTGCATTTCTTGAATTTCAAGATTGCTTTTAGGGCACTGACTAAGTCTGAATTTATCTCCTTTAGCAACAGGGGTATCTCCTGGTCTACGATCTTGCATGCCAAACCTTTTAAGTACTTTATCAATATAACTCTTTTGTGATAATCCAAGAATACCCCGAGATCGATCTCGAAGTATCTGAATACCCAATATAAAAGAGGCAACCCCAAGAACTTTCATCTCAAAATGTTTAGATAGAAATTTCTTGGTTTCGTGCAATAAGCCTATATTGTTAGTGGCAAGCAAGATGTCGTCGACTTATAAAACTCGGAATATATGTTTACTCCCACTAAACTTGTGATACACACAATCATCAACAATATTCGTCTCAAAACCAAACGAGATGATTACTTGATGGAATTTGTGGTACCGTTGACGAGAAGCTTGCTTAAGTCCATAGATGAATTTTGTTAATTTGCAAACCATACTCTTTGGATCTCCCGACGCAAAGTTTTCTTGTTTGTTGTACTATATAAATTGTCTCATCAATGTCTCCATTGAGAAACGCCATCTTAACATCCATCTGATGTAACTCAAGATCAAAATGAGCAACAAGTGCCATAATTGTTCTAAAAGTGCCTTTCGATGAAACTGGAGAGAAAGTCTCTATAAAATCGATACCTTCCTATTGAGTATAGCCTTTTGCTACAAGACGTGCCTTATACCTCTCCACATTACCTTTTGCATCCCTTTTTGTTTTAAATATCCATTTACAACCAATTTGTTTTGCATCTTCTGGTAATGGGACAAGTTCCCAAACTTTATTGTCTTGTATGGACTTATACTCCTCATTCATGACATCTATCCACTTTTGAGAGTTAGAACTTTTCATGGCATGATAAAAGTTGATTGTATCATTTTCCATCATTCCATTATCGTTCTCTTGTTCTTGGAGAAATACAATACAATCATCTGAAATAGAACTTCTCCTTTCTCTCATGGACCTCCTTAATGGCACAGGTTCTTGAGGTTGTTGAGTTTGTTCTTCTGGAACAATAGCGTTTAAGGGGTTGTATAACATTATCTTGTTGAGGTTTCGGATTCACTTCTTGATCAATGATACGTGTAAGCAACTGAACATTGTCGAAAGTGATAATAGGAACTAGGCTTAAATCCAATTCCTCCTCAAAAAAATGTCTTTAACCTTATTTCTCCCCCCAAACTCAATATCCTCAAAGAATACTGCATTTCCCGTCTCAAAAATATTCTTAGCTATGGGATCATAAAACTTATAGCCCCTAGAACGCTCAGAATAACCAATAAAGTAGCTGCTCACTGTTTTGAAATCCAGCTTCTTTTCATGTGGCCTATAAGGTCTTGCCTCAGCTGGACAACTCCAAATGTGAAAGTGCTTTAGACTAGGCTTTCGACCTGTCCAAAGTTCATAAGATGTTTTTGCAGCTGCTTTAGTTGGTACTCTATTGAGAATATAAGCTGTTGTCTTTAATGCTTCTTCCCAGAGAGAATCAGGTAAGGTGGAATGAGCAATCATACTCCTTACCATATCCTTAAGAGTTCGGTTTCGTCTTTCAGCAACACTATTCATGCTAGGTGATCCTGGCATGGTGTGCTATGGGACAATACCATATTCCTCTAGGAATTTAGCAAACGGTCCTGGACGTTGTTCACCTAAACCATCATATCGACCGTAATACTCACCACCACGATCAGATCTGACACTTTTAATTCTTTTTTTGAGTTGATTTTCAACTTCAACTTTATAAGCTTTGAACACATCCAGTGACTGTGATTTTTCTTGAATTAGATATAGGTAGGCTTAACGTGAGTAATCGTCTATGAATGATATGAAATATTGTTGACCATTCCAAGATACTGTAGGGAAAGGTCCACAAATATCTGTATGAATTAATTCTAAGACGTTTGAAGATTAGCACCCAATCTTTTAGTTTTGGTCTATTTTCCCTTGATGCAATCACAAACGTCAAAGTTTGTGAAGTCAAGAGATTCTAAAATACCATCAGATACTAAGCGCTCAACTTTACCTTTTGAGATATGACCTAAGCGATTATGCCATAAAGATGCTAAATTTTCTTTATTTCATTTACGTTTAGTACCACGTGATTTTACATGCAAAGTTTCATTATGGGATGCAACTATTTCCAACAAATAAAGATTGTTATACGCATTTAAATAACCAGTTCCAACAACATTTGAATTCAAAGACAAAGTTTAACTAATTGTTTCCAAATGAACAACAATATCCAAATTTGTCCAAATAGAAACAGAAACCAAATTCCATCTAAATGACGGTACAACAAAAGTGTCTTTTAAATCCAAATAAAAACCAGTTCCTAACAACAATCTAAAATGTCCAAACGCTTCCACTTTTACCGATTGTCTATCGCCCATAAAGATGTGTCTTTCACCATCACTTGGCTTTCGGTAGCTCAGGCAACCCTGCATAGAAACACTTATGTGAGTGATAGCACTAGAATCTATCCACCAAGTGTTTCTAGGTACTGAAGATAAATTAACTTCAGAACAGACCAAAGTAACAAACATACCTTTCTTTTCACGCCATGCATGATATTTGGTACATTCCTTCTTTATGTGTCCAGGTTTGTGACAAAAGAAACAACCATCTTTTTTCTTTTATTGTTTCTTTTGATCTGGATCCTTAGCAGGTTCATTTTTTTAAATTTTCTTTTCTTGCCCTTTGCTTTAGAGGTGCTTGCCAAATGGGCACTCTCAGTCTTATCTTGCTTCAGCCTTTCTTCCTCTTGTACATAATATGAAATGAGCTCATTGAGAGTCCACTTCTCCTTTTGACAGTTGTAACTGACCTTAAATGGACTGAATTATGGAGGAAGCGAGATAAGCACTAAATGCACAAGCAAGTCATTTGAAAGCTCAAGCTTTAGTGTCTTTAATTTTGAAGCAATGTGAGACATTTCCATAATGTACTCCCTTATGTTTTCCTTGCCTTTGAACCTCATGAAAATAAGTTTCTTCAAAAGAGTACTTGTTTTCGCCTTATCGCTTTTGGAAAAGCGTTTCTCAATTTCAGCAAGGAAATCTGTGGCATCGGTAATCTCTTCGGATACCGCACCCCTAAAAGCCTCAGGTATGCCCTGTTTAATGATCATAAGACTCATGCGATTTGAACGGTCCCATTTCTCAAAAATTCTCCTTTCCTCGGAGGTACTAACATCTGTAAGAGAAGCAGGCCGATCCATCCTTAATGCAAGGTCATGATCCATGCAACCAAGAACAATTAATATGTTCTCCTTCCAGTCCTTAAAATTATTACCATTAAGGACTGGTACTGAATTAAGGTTAGCAGATACAGTGGCAACAGCTGAAACAGAAAACGAATAAAATTATATAAATTACATGCTCTTACCGACTCCATATGAAACAAAAAAATTCAAATAATGGTTAATTCCAACTCAAATACCAACCACATCATTAATATCAATCTTTGGACAGTAATATTAACTATAAACGGTACTTTTGTTGTAGCAATCAAACGTTGACAATAAATTATGTCAAACAATATGCAGTCTTTGGACTAACACATTGCTTACATAAAACACCTTATAATTATCACACATTTATCACCACAGGTATGCATGACATTCTGCAAAATACTAATTCACCTTTGGGTTCATTAATAAATGCATGAATTACATACACACAATTATTTTGATATTTTGATTTGATTAATTTACACAAAAGTGATCACTTTGGTGATATTTTGCTTCAATTAGTCTATTTAAAACACCAAATTTCTATGGAAACCAAATTTGAATTTAACTTTTAAAAGAAAAGGAATACATACATATAATAAAACAAATTTTTTTATTATATGTTAGGTGGTCTAATATACCAAGTCATTTTTGTATATAGCTGCTAGATATTAAACGCTATATTGAAAGGCCTACTAGTCATTGCAATTTGACAATCTAAATAAATAATACCTTAAAGTAGATTGGAAAATCTGTTAGTCATTACTTATAAAAGCAAAATGTCTGATGTGATGCACAATAAAGTCAGTTCCAACCCAAAAATCATATTAATAGTCTGTGACTGAAACAAGCATTCTTCAGTTTGTATGTGAGGTAATGCCACTCTTTCCTTTTGAAAAGGGAAAGAAAAAAAGAGAAAAGAAATAGCGTTGTCTGAAACTGACATCAAACAGAAGCATGCTTTTGTTTACCATCATGGTTTAACTTTCAAAGCATGTTCAAAATTTGTGAAACTGACATCAAACAGTAGCATGCTTTTGTTTGTCATCATGCTTCAACTTTCAAAGCATGTACAAAATTTGTGGAACTGACATCAAGCAATAACATGCTTTTGTTTGTCATCGTGCTTTAACTTTCAGCATGTTCAATATTTGTGAAACTGACATCAAACAGTAGCATGTTTTTGTTTGCCATCATGCTTTAACTTTCAAAGCATGTTCAAAATTTGTGAAAAAATTACAGAGAAGAAACAAATACAAGATAGTGACATGTCTTTATTCATTTAGTTCTTTCTTCCAAATGCCGGAAAATTATTTATAAAGATTGATTTGAACTTTATCATTTTTCACAATTCCATAAAAAAATTAATTTAATTTAATTTAATTTAATTTAATTGGCATGCCAAGAAATATCCAAAGATCCGAACGAAAATAATAATAATAATTGAAGATCATTACAGTACTACAGTAAATCCTCAAGAATCAAATTAGGGTTGCTCTGATACCAATTGTTGATTTTAAACAGATCCGAATTTTAGCCCTAATCAATTCATGAGAAAACAAACAATAGATAAATAGAAATTTGCGTAAGCATATCAGAATCCATTGAATCAATATGTATGGTTCTGATGTTCCAAGAATACAGTTTCTACTTTTCACGATTATTTCTCTCTGACGGGGAAGAAGAGAAAACAAAAGTATGTACTGTTTCTCGGGGTCCCAACCGTTTTTATTAACAGACAAAAATCAATTATGTAATATTTACAATTTGGCCCCTCAACAAATTGTAAATAACACTTTATTATTTTCTACCTTATATTAATTATAATAGCAACATACACTTAAACATATGTGTGCCTATAATGAGATTTTAATCCAACAGGTGCCTGAGAGAAAAAGTTCAGGTACGTACTGTTTTATAAGGTAGGTTATCGCTGAATTGAATAATAAGAGTAAAAATCGCTTAATTATTCTGATCTAAACGGATTCAAAAATCAAACAGCCCTTTTTCTTCTGATCGCTTAGTTCTTATTCAATTCAGCAATCTTTGAACCCAAACAAACAGTGCCTAAATCTGAAACAATCTGAATTATCGTCGCACCCAACCTCAACTGCACCGCCCCATCAGCTAGTCACCTCATCCTCAGACCGTGATAAGTGACAACGACAGCCTCTGACCTCGATTATTGAAATAGAATGCAAGCCCTAATATTCGTCTTGGTCTAATTAGTGAAAGAAAAACAGAGGAGGCAGCAGATGAACTAAGGAGGTAGTCGCAGAAGGCGGTTGAAGAATGGTGGAGGCTGTGGCAAAATGATGGAGGCAGAAGTAGAACAAATCGGAGGGGGCGATAACCCTAGAACGAAAGAGGAAATAAAATGAAATGATGAATGTTATTTGTGGGAAATGTGAAAGAAATAGTAGAAGACAAAATGAATACCTTATCCATATCACTTTTAACTATTTACGAAATTACAAGATTTAGCAATGAAATAACCGTGATAAATGATCGTAATGAAATATATGTTAGGAATTCATAACGGTTTTAATTTGAAAGCGGAAAAGTGTTACAAAATGGGATGTTTGGTGTAGTGAATAAGGCCTGCAACACTTTTTTTTATATTTGATCAATCGGTAAGTAGGTGGTCAAGGCAAATAATGATGTTTCCTTTGTAATTCGCTGCAACATTGGAGGCTAATGTAGTATTATTATCTGTAAGAGGAAAAGGAATGGAAGTGTAATTAGAAGCCTGGTAGGAAGCCTTGCCATAATACCCCTTTCCAAGCTTTATTACAGACCTAAAGTTTCGGTCGACCGTACCAGTCGCCACAATCAGAATCCAAGGTGCATCATTCTTTGAAGTGTGTTTAGAAAGTCCATAATTGCTTTCTAAATAGACTACGATGACGCCTTTTACAGGGACAGCTGCAAATATTGAAAAGTAAGAGGATTGAAATCAAAATCGTAGTAGGATGTGTCATACTAGCCTAAGGGGAATGGAGAACACATGCACTCCATCCTTTACTGTAGCATCCATACCCGCTAGTACCTCTTTTTTAGAGGGCACCAATTGTGCTGCAAGGTTTGTGCATAGCCAGGTGGGCTTGTGGGGCTATACTTACATTGTATGTGAGCCCAGCCTGAAGAAGTCCACGTCATCCATCAACTTCCCCGCTGTTATGCTGGACATGTAAAGTCCATGCCCTATGTCAACGATAAATATCATCAACACCCCTATTAGAGATTTGGATCATTGATCATGTTTAGGCATTTCAACCCTTGGTAAGATCAATGAATAAAGCATGCGAAAGAAGAAAAAGTAAGAATTATTAATGAAATGGTTTGGAGAATATTGAGTCTGAATTTAATCGTGAACTTTAATATTTCCACCATAACCCCTTTCATCTCCAACAAAACCTATGTATTTCGCTAATTCATAATAGCCGAAAGGAAAGAGTGACGAAACCCACCTTCCGTCTTTGACGAATTTTATGGATTTGATGGGTAGAAAGGTGCTACAGTCGAAACCCCCCTTTACCTCATCGGAACTTCCTTAATTTTCCTTTTTGTTTGGTTCTGACAAGATCGCAACGTTGTATTCATGATCAAATTCTTCCCTCCGAAAGGTATTTATTCTGCCGTTTAAAGGTGGACATCTTCGAAAGGTATGCATAATTCAAGTATGTTTAGATAAAAATTAGAGTTCATACGATATGTCACGGAACCGTATCGAGGATTTTACATCGAATATTTATTAAGTCACAAGTTGTATTTCCCTTACGTGACCGAAACCATGAATATAATATATAAGGAAATAAAACTCATGGAAACATCCCATGATGGTTCCATGACATATACTCAGAATGAACGAAGAAGATAAGAAATAAACCATGTATGATCGGCTGTTAATATGAAATTAACGCTTGACCATGATCATCCCCAAATTCAAAGTTGATCGCAAGCCATAATCCTCTTTATTTTCTCATGATGAAGTTTGATACAAAGTTTAAGAAGCAAATACCTAATTTGATTTCTAAATTAGGGTTACAAACGTAGCGAGCGAGAGCAGAAGTTGTAGAATGTGAGAAGAATGGGAAAATCGGATCTCCAAAATCAGACCCCTAGTGTAACGACCCGCAAATCCGTACCCCTTGAGTCAACACTATTCTACGTAAATCAACTCAAGTTGTACAGAAATACGAACCATTTGGGTTAAAGAAGAAGAGGTAGAAGAAGAAAATAGAAAACATCAACAGAATCTAACCATCGCAGCGGAATAAAATATAATAGATAATAAATGATCTTTACTCAAAAATCAAATATCTCTGTTTATATATTACATCATCAGTGCACATCAAACACAACTCAACATCAATATCATACAATGGAAACACAATAACTCAACACATAGGAATATAAAACAAGTACGAAATACGCATCGTTATCCAGCTCGCCGCCTGAGCTCCACAGCATCAAATCCTATATCTTATAATACTCGGTCTGACCCGAGCATTACAGTTAAATAACACCCGAGTCAGTCTGGAATACTAGCGTGAGAAAATCACACTCAATTGATTTTTAAAGTTTCAAACATCCTTTGAAAAAAAAAGCATCTCGTAAGACCACGCCACAAATAAACATGTCGGGTTTTTACCTTACGATAGCTAAATCATTTTTATTAAAATTCTCTGATATTATAATAGTGTCTATAGAAAGTAAAGTAGAATCTAGTTGAAATGCTTGCATCTCATGTTTCAGCAATAGTTGGGCACAATCAAAACCGTACGGGCGCATAGGGAAAATGGATTCCAACTAATGGCTAGGCACTGGGGTACCACCTGTCACAGTACCTGGTCTAGATCAGCGTACCGAGGAGCCACCCTAACTCCCCTACAACACATGATCGGAACCATCCCTTACTGGACAGTCCCGAGCAAGATCACCCCGCGGTTGGGATCAGCAACCGCCCACTTAGCCGCAATAAAAAGGACATCTAGACAGGGATGACTTCACCCTCCAGTGGGGGCTACACACGAAGCCTTGCTGCATAACCCCTGATTTTCAGCCATTCCCATTTGATGAGGCTTGAGGCTAAGCGTTGCCTTTTTAGAACATATCCCTTAGAATGCCCATCGTCCACCTGACGATGTTTCGCAAGCATTCATCCATACAAGTCCGTACCGGGTTCGAACGGAACCGAATGCATTATTCCTACTACATCCATTTTGGAAATATCCTCAGGATTAGTAGCGACTAGCCCTTGCACTTTACTGCTCCATCTTCGAATCCAAACTCGTTTTTCCGAAACGTACAAACCGGATCGAAGTGATTTTCGAGAAATAAATCTCGATCCCGGTCTCTTCGAAACGATCAGCGCATTTGGCCAATATTGATAGTCGGCGATTTAACTATCAATTAATATTCACAAAAAACCATCAAACAATAAATAATTTCTCTCAAATTATTTATTTATCCAAAATATCTTCACAAGATATAATTTCCAATTTCAACCCCTTTGAAAATAGTTTCAAACCAGTTTCCTCTCATAGAGTACATTCCCAATTAATTATTTCCACCGGAACACCAAGTACAACACACTTAAGATTTAAATAATTTAAAAGCACTTTTTATAAAATATACTTTATAACATTAAAAATTAAAAACTACTTTAAATATTTTATTAAAATATATATACTTTAAGAATATTTTATATAAAACACTTTATAAAATATAAACTAAATTTCCTCTTTTAAACACAATAATAAGTTACTTTATATAGTTATTACAATAATAGATATGGGAAAAAAATACTTACTTTAAAAGTTAACATTTTGAAATAATAAACTTTCCGAAACATGCTTTTTAAAACAATATTAAAACCTTTAATTTATTTTTAAAATTTCTTTGAAAACCATACTTGGCTATCCAGGGAAATACTCTTCTCTTTCACATCTCTTAAAAATAACTCACCATTTATTTTTAAACAAATTCTTATTCCTTTAATAAATTCTTCCTTGAATTTATATTTTAAAATATCCACCAACATTCTATTTCACTTTATAAACCCAGTTTATAAATTCCCAAAATCTCACTTCTTTTTAAACTTCAAAACCCCAAACACTTAATTAATTTGAAATTGATTTCCAATTTTACTTCACTTTGAAATAAATTCCTTCTCTTACTTTATTTATTCATTAACTTTCAGATTTTATTTCCTTATTTTGAGTAAAAACCCTTTTTAACTGAAGATACCAATTTCAAGTTTCCAAAATTCCTTCTTTATCATTTAATTAAATTTAATCCTTAAATTTAAAAATAAATTCTTTATTCTTCCAAATAACATCACTTAAGCTTCACAAATTATTATTCCCCCTATTAATTCAAAATCCTCTTATCCCAAATTCGTTAGAATTTTGCAATCGCTTTTATTTTAATTTTATTTTCAATTCATTGTTAATTTATTCCAATTCACTAGAATTATTTTACTTAAAAATTTACTCTTTTATTTCTTTTCAAAAATTCCATTCTAGAGATTTTGATAACTCAACATATCCAAATAGGTCCAACCAAACCATAACATCCAATTATTCATATAGTTCATCACAGGATATCAAAAATCATATCACAGAATATTTAAACAAAATTAAATATAATGAGGAATCCAGTTGGATCCCTCCAACCTGCTCTCCCTGCATCCACGGATGTTAGCACAACATAAAATACCAATTCCACTTCGAGGTGGAATATCGCGGTATATGGGATTAAATATAATATTATCCGCTATTATGCGGCACATAGGGTCTCATCCGCTATATAAATGCGGAAAATCAATCATTCCAAGATGTAATATATACTATAATATAGCACATCAAATCAATTCATCCATTCAACCAATTATTTAAATTTAACCATTTAAATTTAAATAAAAATTCAACTGCATGAGATTAACTCACCTTCCCTTTTATCCCATGGATTTCAGCAAACCAACCCGACAGGTTACATTTGATTCAAGATCTCATATAAATGAAATTTCGAATTTATTAGAACTTGCCTTGATTTTAAACTGCCATTAATATTCTCATTATAATTTTAAATTTAGTTGCTTACTAAAATTTTAAAATTGCTTAACTGTTAAATAAGGTAATACATCAACAAATTTAAAGTACAAATTTTAAAGTTACATAACACTAAATTAAAGTGTTTAAAAATCAAGTTACCTACTAGAACAGGAAACATAAACTACTTTTTAAACCGTTTATAAACAAATTTTATTTTAATGACTAATCATTTCAGCAGTTAAGGTAACAACAAAGTATAATACCTCGGAACATCGAGCTGAATCCCTCCTTCGATCGTCTGGCCACTGCTACACGTCAACCAAAATGCCACTAACCTCGACTGCACTGCCACGCACTCCCATCACGCGAATCGAAACCGAACCACACTGTTCCACACGCCACCACTCGCGCTTTCCCCCTCCATCACGCTTCGACCCCGAGCAGCTGCTCAAAGCACTCCCTTGCATTTGCTAACCCTAGCCTTTAAGCTGCTCTACAACATCAAAGTCGACCCAACAAAGCCATCGCCTCCCTAACACCCGAGACTTCCACCACCCGCGATGACGCGTGCTACCCAGCCTCCTTCCAAAATTCTCAATCGACTAATTGATTTAGGAATTCACGAACGGGACCGAAGAAGTTAGGGGAAAAGGCTCGTGTTCATTGAATTGAGTTCGGCCATTTTGATTTTCGAACGAAAAATTAATTTCGTTATGTCGATTGCTCGGCCATTTATTATTTTCGAGAAGTAAAAGAGATAAGGAATTGACTGAATTGATTTTTCTCGTTCCTTCCATTAAAACAAAAGTAAGCTCGGGTTAAATAATGAAAACATTAAATTCTGAGGGAAGATAGAGTATGTGATTCAGTAGAGAGTAGGTCGGCTTGCTCAGGAAAGATTTTCGGCTGTGATTAGATTTTCTTTCAGATAAAGATATTTAAATTAAATCGATAATTATTGTCTAGGCGTTTATATCTCGTACGATCACACGATAATTCCGAAAGCTAAGAAATTTGAAATCCGGTAATAATACAATATTACGGATCCAATGGAACTAGTTTCGTCGAAATCCGAGATATGCCTCGGAAGGCTATTTTTAAATTCAATTTAAACGATATATTTTTAAAACTGAACAAAACACTTTGAAGTTCCATTTTAAAAGTTCTATCATCTTCAGTATTATTAATATAAATTTTATAAGTCTTCTAATTATTTTTAATAGGCTTAAAACTCCAAATTCAACAATTTACCCACCTTCACTTATTTGATTTAATAATTCAATTATCAAATAAATTGTGATATTCGTAATTTAAGTTAAAATTACTCTATTGAATATTTAAAATCAATTAAGTATTCCAATTTCATATGCTTAAAATTTCCGAGTCGTCACATTCCTCCTCCCTTAAAAGAATTTCGTCCCCGAAATTACTAATTAGGAAGAATGGTCCAATACCCGTTACTATTTTCCGAAACCAAACTGTTCAACATTCTATCCACTATCCTTTATTATAAAAGACCCCCTATTATTTTTACTAATCTTTCCCAACTTTCACATAGTTTCTAACAATATTACTTACTCAATCCTACAAATTTAAAATTTAAATCAAATTTAAAAATTATCAGAATTTTCTCAAAATTTTTCTAACTCTCTAAATTTCCGAAAAATTTCGCCAGCGTCTCCTTTGCGCGGCTAGCTCGGTACAACTACAAAATGGCTCTACGGCCTCCCAAATCCAAAAAGAAAACAAAAGGCCAAGTGGCTAGATCCAAAAACCCAATCAAATTCCATAAAAAATTTTAAACACATACCTTTTTGTCGAGCAATTCTAATTTATTATCTCAAATCAAAACCAATTTTTCTTCCCCTTTTTCATACCTGCATATCCTGTTTAATAATAATATACAATCACAACATTCAAAAACATTTTATTTGACTTCTTTCCAAAATTTCAATGTTCATTCCATCTAAGCCCGTACGATGTACCCATATTATTCGTACGCAATACCAAATTCGATCACCTACTCGATCACACAATTTCACTTCCGAACTAGTATCGTCCACCCGACTTCCTAGTGCGGACTCAGATCTGGTTTCCTGATTAGAAACCGTCATTTTCCTTGCACAGCTGTAAACTATGATAGAGAATTTACAAAATCAATCAAAATTCCATATCCAGGTTCGCCGTCAAACATCGAGTGAAAAATACTAACTCGGATCGATAAAACTATCTCGAAATTCTGTGCTCAAATTCTGGATCAATATAGCTATGCGAATAAAATAATATACGTACATCCTGCGTATTTGCCCCAATTGATTACCAATTATATCAATTCCCTTTTTATTCACATTTATTTTGATTGTTATACGCTTATGCACAATTTTCCCTTGTCACTACAACCAGTTTTAAATCTCTATTCAATTATCCACTTAGAATAATTTTCTCCATACTACATTTATTTAAGAATCTCACCATTCACTTCTTAAGTTCCATATAAATATTTGATATATATTCCTTATATCTATTTTACTTCACTACTGAAGTTTTTATACATTTTATTTAATTTTCCTTTACAATTCCATAAAAATTTCAATTTGCTTCACTTTATTAATTTTCAAATATAAATACCTCTTCTCAATTTTACTTGAATTTCAATTTATTTCCAAGCTTTGAATATTGAATTTTTGATTTACCCTATTTTAATCCATATTTAATTATCCATTTCCTTTATTAGTTTTACTTACAAATTTATTTAAAACCTCAAATAAAAGTTTATTTGCAAATCTTTTCCTTCTTTTAGTTTCTTTGAACAATTCTTCAGTTCATCTTACTTATATAATTTAAATTAAATTTCAACATTCAGTTATAATTTTATTTGCTTAACAAACTTTAATTCATTTGTCGTTAGTGAAAATTTTCAAAAGATTCAAAAAAATCTAACGCCCAAAATTTTCGAAATTTTTTGGCAGAGTCTCCTTTGTACGGAGGAGCTTTTGCAATTTGACAAGAGATATAAATATATATATATATATATATATCGACCCACACGGTCGAAAAACAGTTCATATTTCCTATTTGTATTGCGTAGGCGTACCATATTTAACATTTTAAAGCAAGCAGCTATTTATTTAAGCAATTAGTGCAGTCAAAACCAGTCAAACGGCTTCCAAAAACCTGTACTTACTCAATTTAAACATGTCAGTGTCAAATATACAAAGTTTATTAACAACTTTCTTAATTTCAATAGCTAACACTTGTATAATATAATCAATATCCACTAAACCCTTCCATAAGCAAATTTATAAGGTTCCAATGCAAATTTAAATGCTTTCATTTAAATGGTTTACACTTCATTGCTTACATTCAATTCATTTTTAATCCAAACAAGCTTATATTCAACTCAATTGATTTCAAAATCAGCCATTATTTCACTTCTATCAATTCAGAGAATTTATTTAATCTCGTTTTCGTCAAATGACAGTTTACTTCTACGAAATTTGACCATATGCAAGTGAATAAATAACTATGTAAGCTTGTAACCACTTTAATTTGATTTCAACTCAATTAACAGTCAATTTCTACCATTCAATTCATTTGCAATCATTTCAATTTTATTTTTTTATTCACTTGAATTTTATTTACCACTCAAACCATCCCTATTTCAACTCTACTTTGTTTAACTTGAGTTCATTGCCAGCTCCATTCGTTTAAATTAAATTAGTATATTTCATTGAATCAATATGAATCTAATTCACATTCAATAGTTTATTTCTGAATTCCTCTCATTGATAACGAGGCCATTTCCAATTTATCTCTACTTAGATTTTGTTTGCAATATAGATCATTTTTATGTTAATTCAATTCCATTCAACTTCAACTCAAATTTAATTCACTTACAATTTTAAGTTGAATTTCTATTAATAACTCAAGTTTCACTTTCAAATTCTATCATTTATTCACAATTCAATTTTTTTTATTAACAAATTTGAGTTCCATGTCCATATTCCACCAAGCAATCAAGTAGTCTATTTAAAATTTCACCCAATATTTGACTTTTATTCCAAAAATCACTCTAACCTTTTACTTGAGTTCAATCTATTTTATATTTTAAGTTTTGGATTATATTTATTATCATTACAAACAATTTTATTTGGCCTATTCATTTTACTTCCAAACTTTAAAAGTCACAACTTATTTAAATTCATATTTCATCTATTTACAATCAATCTCATTCACATTTTACTTTTTAACTTGGAATTATACCTTTTATTTAGCCAATATATTTTTATTATTCCATAAACATTTTAAACAAAATTCCAGAGTTAAACAATTTTCCAAAATTTCAATATCACCTTAGAATTCAACTATATCCAAAATTCTTTGGCAAATTCATTAATTTCTTAATTTCAAAACCAAACCCAGTTCGCACACAATTCCAATTTAAAACAACTTGGTAGCAATTTCTCTTCTAGAAACTTGAAAATGAACTTCGGTGATGCTGCAGTCATCACCGAAATTATTTTCCAGCGATCGAAAGAGAACTAGATGCTTTTATCTCTTTAAAACATTTCAAATATTTTAAAATTTCAAATCTCTCCATATTCAATTCCAATTCAAAAATATTCCCGAAATAATATCACTATTATTTCTCCAAAATCTTTGAAAACCACTTTCAAATTCCAAGGGATTTAAACCTTTTCCAAAGTTCCAAATTTGAAATCCATTTCGATTTCTTTCAAATATTTCTCTGGAATCCTACTCCCAATTAATCACATTTGTATATGAAGTTTATTTCAATTTATAAATTACATTTATAATCTATGTTTCAAATTCCATTTCGTTATATAAATTTATTCTTCAACTTTGGTTATAAGTTTTCAATTTCTTATTTAATTTTCTACACAATAGTGTTAATAATTTAACATTATCATTCCTTAACAACCAAGCATCCAAATTCTATAATAATTTCTAAAAATTATTTCTTTTATATACAAAAATAATTTGGGTAAAATTATTTCATTTACCCTACTTTAAAACAATACTATATCGAATTGTTCTATTCAAGTGTTTAGAGATCCCTATCAATAACGTTAATTACTCGTATTGACCAGAATCCATAAACTACTCAATAAACCAATCAACATAATATAAAATCATTTTAAATTCACTAACAAATACGCGCTCATATCTATTAATACGCTCAAACTCATTCTAGAGTACTGTTGACTCTATTTAATAAGTAATTCCCACCAAAGCCTAGGTTGTCGCCAACCTAAGCTTTGATACCAAGTGTAACGACCGCAAATCCGTACCCCTTGAGTCAACACTATTCAACGTAAATCAACTCAAGTTGTACAGAAATACGAACCATTTGGGTTAAAGAAGAAGAGGTAGAAGAAGAAAATAGAAAACATCAACATAATCTAACCATCGCAGCGGAATAAAATATAATAGATAATAAATGATCTTTACTCAAAAATCAAATATCTCTGTTTATATATTACATCATCAGTGTACATCAAACACAGCTCAACATCTACAATGGATGCACAATAACTCAACACAGAGGAATATATATAAAACAAGTACGAAATACGCATCGTCATCCAGCTCGTCTCCTGAGCTCCACAGCATCAAATCCTATATCTTATAATACTCGGTCAGACCCGAGCATTACAGTTAAATAACATCCGAGTCAGTCTGGAATACTAGCGTGAGAAAATCACACTCAATTGATTTTTAAAGTTTCAAAAATCCTTTGAAAACAAAAGCATCTCGTAAGACTACGCCACAAATAAACATGTCGGGTTTTTACCTTACGATAGCTAAAACATTTTTATTAAAATTCTCTAATATTATAATAGTGTCTATAGAAAGTAAAGTAGAATCTAGCTGAAATGCTTGCATCTCATGTTTCAGCAATAGTTGGGCACAATCAAAACCGTACGGGCGCATAGGGAAAATGGATTCCGACTAATGGCTAGGCACTGGGATACCACCTGTCACAGTACCTGGTCTAGATCAGCGTACCGAGGAGCCACCCTAACTCCCCTGCAACACAAGACCGGAACCATCCCTTACTGGACAGTCCCAAGCAAGATCACCCCACGGTTGGGATCAGCAACCGCACACTTAGCCGCAATAAAAGGGACATCTAGACAGGGATGACCTCACCCTCCAGTGGGGGATACCCACGAAGCCTTGTTGCATAACCCCTGATTTTCAGCCATTCCCATTTGATGAGGCTTGAGGCTAAGGGTTACCTTTTTAGAACATATCCCTTAGAATGCCCAACGTCCACCTAACGATGTTTCGCAAGCATTCGTCCATACATCTCCTTCCTGGGTTCGAACGGAACCGAAGGCACTATTCCTACTACATCCGTTTTGGAAATATCCTCAGGATTAGTAGCGACTAGCCCTTGCACTTCACTACTCCATCTTCGAATCCAAACTCATTTTTTCAAAACGTACAAACCGGATCGAAGTGATTTTCGAGAAATAAATCTCGATCCCGGTCTCTTCGAAACGATCAGCGCATTTGGCCAATATTGATAGTCGGTGATTTAACTATCAATTAATATTCACAAAAAACCATCAAACAATAAATAATTTCTCTCAAGTTATTTATTTATTCAAAATATCTTCACAAGATATAATTTCCAATTTCAACCCCTTCGAAAACAGTTTCAAACTAGTTTCCTCTCATAGAGTACATTCCCAATTAATTATTTCCACTAGAACACCAAGTACAAAACACTTAAGATTTAAATAATTTAAAAGCACTTTTTATAAAATATACTTTATAACATTAAAAATTAAAAACTACTTTAAATATTTTATTAAAATATATATACTTTAATAATATTTTATATAAAACACTTTATAAAATATAAACTAAATTTCCTCTTTTAAACACAATACCAAGTTACTTTATATAGTTATTACAATAATAGATTTGGGAAAAAAAATATACTTACTTTAAAAGTTAACATTTTGAAATAATAAACTTTCCGAAACATGCTTTTTAAAACAATATTAAAACCTTTAATTTATTTTTAGAATTTCTTTGAAAACCATACTTGGCTATCCAGGGAAATACTCTTCTCTTTCACATCTCTTAAAAATAACTCACCAGTTATTTTTAAACAAATTCTCATTCCTTTAATAAATTCTTCCTTGAATTTATATTTTAAAATATCCACCAACATTTTATTTCACTTTATAAACCCAGTTTATAAATTCCCAAAATCTCACTTCTTTTTAAACTTCAAAACCCCAAACACTTAATTAATTTTAAATTGATTTCCAATTTTACTTCACTTTGAAATAAATTCCTTCTCTTACTTTATTTATTCATTAAATTTCAGATTTTATTCCTTATTTTGAGTAAAAACCCTTTTTAACTGAAGATACCAATTTCAGATTTCCAAAATTCCTTCTTTATCACTTAATTAAATTTAATCCTTAAATTTAAAAATAAATTCTTTATTCTTCCAAATAACATCACTTAAGCTTCACAAATTATTATTCCCCCTATTAATTCAAAATCCTCTTATCCCAAATTCGTTAGAATTTTGCAATCACTTTTATTTTAATTTTATTTTCAATTCATTATTAATTTATTCCAATTCACTAGAATTATTTTACTTAAAAATTTACTCTTTTATTTCTTTTCAAAAATTCCATTCTAGAGATTTTGATAACTCAGCATATCCAAATAGGCCCTACCAAATCACAACATCCAATTATTCATATAGTTCATCACAGGATATCAAAAATCATATCACAGAATATTTAAAAAAAATTATATATTTTGAGGAATCCAGTTAGATCCCTCCAACCTGCTCTCCCTGCATCCACGGATGTTAGCACAACATAAAATACCAATTCCACTTCGAGGTGGAATATCGCGGTATATGAGATTAAATATAATATTATCCGCTATTATACGGCGCATAGGGTCTCATCCGCTATATAAATGCAGGAAATCAATCACTCCAAGATGTAATATATACTATAATATTGCACATCAAATCAATTCATGCATTCAACCAATTATTTAAATTTAACCATTTAAATTTAAATAAAAATACAACTGCATGAGATTAACTCACCTTCCCTTTTATCCCATGGATTTCAGCAATGAACCAACCCGGCAGGTTTCATTTGATTCAAGACCTCATATAAATGAAATTTTGAATTTATTAGCACTTGCCCTGATTTTAAACTGCCATTAATATTCTCATTATAAATTTTAAATTTAGTTGCTTACTAAAATTTTAAAATTGCTTAACTGTTAAATGAGGTAATACATCAACAAATTTAAAGTACAAATTTTAAAGTTACATAACACTAAATTAAAGTGTTTAAAAATCAAGTTACCTAGTAGAACAGGAAACATAAACTCCTTTTAAAACCGTTTATAAACAAATTTTATTTTAATGACTAACCATTTCAGCAGTTAAGGTAACAACAAAGTATAATACCTCGGAACATCGAGTTGAATCCCTTCTTCGATCGTCTGGCCACTCCTACACGTCAACCAAAATGCCACTAACCTCGACTGCACTGCCACGCACTCCCATCACGCGAATCGAAACCGAACCACACTGTTCCACACGCCACCACTCGCGCTTTCCCCTTCCATCACGCTTCGACCCCGAGCAGCCGCTCAATGCACTCCCTCGCATTTGCTAACCCTAGCCTTTGAGCTGCTCTACAACATCAAAGTTGACCCAACAAAGCCATCGCCTCCCTAAGACCCGAGACCTCCACCACGCGCGATGACGTGTGCTGCCCAGCCTCCTTCCAAAATTCTCAATCGACTAATTGATTTAGGAATTCGCGAACGGGACCGAAGAAGTTAGGGGAAAAAGGCTCGTGTTCATTGAATTGTGTTCGCCCATTTTGATTTTCGAACGAAAAATGAATTTCGTTATGTCGATTGCTCGGCCATTTATTATTTTCGAGAAGTAGAAGAGATAAGGAATTGACTGAATTGATTTTTCTCATTCCTTCCATTAAAACAAAAGTAAGCTCGGGTTAAATAATGAAAACATTAGCTTCTGAGGGAAGATAGAGTACGTGATTCAGTAGAGAGTAGGTCGGCTTGCTCAGGAAAGATTTTCGGCTGTGATTAGATTTCCTTTCAGATAAAGATATTTAAATTAAATCGATAATTATTGTCTAGGCGTTTATATCTCGTACGATCACACGATAATTCCGAAAGCTAAGAAATTTGAAATCCGGTAATAATACAGTATTACGGATCCAATGAAACTGGTTTCGTCGAAATCCGAGACTATGCCTCGGAAGGCTATTTTTAAATTCAATTTAAACGATATATTTTTAAAACTGAACAAAACACTTTGAAATTCCATTTTAAAAGTTCTATCATCTTCAGTATTATTAATATAAATTTTATAAGTCTTCTAATTATTTTTAATAGGCTTAAAACTCCAAATTCAACAATTTACCCAACTTCACTTATTTGATTTAATAATTCAATTATCAAATAAATTGCGATATTCGTAATATAAGTTAAAATTACTCTACTTAATATTTAAAATCAATTAAGTATTCCAATTTCATATGCTTAAAAATTCCGGGTCGTCACACCTAGGGTCTTCTTTACAGGTGCGGGTTGGCCCCCTTTCGAAAAATCCATCCCGATGACGTCGAAAGGCTAGTTTCGCATGCATCCTTCCAGCTTTGCGCGAAAGGGTCGACCATGTCGAAAGGTTGGCTTATAGCTATTTGAACATATCTGAATGCTTTCATCCTCATCTAAACGTAGGAATGCAGCACCCGTAACTTTGATCCATTGACTCCTTAGCTCAAAATGATAGCTTGTTTGATGCAGAAGGAGAACTTTCAACTCCGTCGAAAGGTTATAAGTGGTCTCTTGAAGTGCTTGGTTAGCACTATTTTATGTCGAATGATCTGTTCCTCCATGCGGAAGCTTCCTTTTGATCTCATCGAAAGGTTTTTCTAAAAAAAGAGAATTAGCCTATAGAGGCATGCTTGTATAGGTCCCGAAGGTGCATAAGGTAATATTTACATATGTTCTTGTTGTCTCTTGCGAAAGATCTTCCATTGGCTGCCACATCCCTCCTACGGAGCCTTCTCTTGCGAAGTCAAACAAAATAGCCTTTCTTTCCCGTGGAAGTCACTCGAGCGCGGAACTAATTTTGTGAATCTTTTCATGCGGAACCTTCTTTTTTATCTTAGGAAAAAGGTTTTGAAGTAGGGTTACGAAAGGATCTTAATTTTATGATGAATGGTTGCAGAACTATTCTTTTGTCCCAACCGGAAGGTGCTTGGCGGTTCTGTACCCAGCTGCTTTGTTGTGCCTTAGTAATTCCTATGGCCCTCATAGGATCTACCTTTTGTTTCGATCGAAACTACCTTTTCTTTACTAGCGCTGAACAACCCTTTCGACACCATCGAAAGATGGCTTTACCTGCTACTCTTTACTCACGCTGAAGCCTTCTGAAAGGCCATCTTTATCCTTGTTCATATTTCATGTCAACATTTAGCCTCCCACTTGCATAAAGAATGATTTTTTTTCTTTAGGACAAAAATTCCAGGATTGCCCAATTGTCATTGTATTCCTGTAACACATCTAATAATATTTGCATGGTTAGTTCATACTACAAATACCTTTTCATTTTGGTTGACCTTTAATTCTGATCCTATTTTAGCGGTAGATTTACTCTTTGAGCGTTCAGGACCTATAATGATCATAAGCAGTTAAAGTTCCACATTCGAGCCTTGATGTTCGGAGTTTATCAGTTTCTTGCCAAAGAGTAATTATTTCCCATTTTTCCATAAATGATAGGGGTTCCAAAAGTCATAATAAAGGACCCGTATTTCCATGATGGATGGACCTTATTAATAAGAATAGGTGTTTATAAACTTACTCTTAGCAATATAATGTCAGAAGACCATACATAGACAATTTATAAGTTCATATCTTGTGACAATAAAGGTCGAAAATACCACATCACATAATAATAGGGAGACCAGAATCACCTTGATCATCGTAATAAAAGGCTAAAATCCCATATCAATTCGGTAGTAAAGAGAGAGGACTAGAATACCAATCAAATGACCCATTCTGATATTAATAATGAAGGCCCAGGTGATTATCTTTGGTTGTAAACATTAGAGGTTTAGATGACTTGTTTTGTCATTCAATAATAGAAGATCATAAGACCATTTTTGGCGATAAGCATTACAAGACCAGAAATCCATATCTAATAATGTGTAATGGAAGACCACAAATCCATAGTTAGTAATAAGTAATACAAGACCAGAATACCCAACTTGGCATTGATAATTGAAGTCCAGAAAAAAAATTTTGGTAATAAGTAATAGAAGACCAGAATACCCATTCCTGGTACTTAATAGTAGAAGGCCAAAATACCATCCTAGGTAATTAATGATAGAAGACTAGGATACCACTTCCATAGTATCATTTCTGATAATTAATAATAGAATTCCTGAATACCATTTCTGGTAATTAATAATAGAAGACCAGAATACCATTTCTGGTAACTAATAATAGAAGACAAAAAACCAATCTGGTAATAAGTAATGGAAGACCAGAAAATCAATCTGGCAGATGTTCATGACGATAAGTCAGAGAATTATTTTTGATTCTTTTGGCGAATGTGTTATCTTTAGGCTTTTATGATATCTTGCATGCTTTTTCTTTCTTGGGCCCGAGTTTTCTTTATCCATTTGTTTTGGCCTATTTCAGGCTAGGACTCTTTTGTCCAATTCTTATGCTTATTTCAAGCAGTGCCCATTATAGGCTGTTTTCATTTTAGACGTTGCCAATTTATAGCGGTTGCCAATTTAGGCTGTGCCGATTTCTGACGGTGCCCATTTCAGGCAGGGACATTTCTTAGTCCGCCGCACATTTCATCTGCGTTTTCGGTACGCTCGACTAGCTTATTCTCAAGCAGCACCAGTGGACTTACCCGACTTCCCTCCAGGAGGCGCCTTAACCTGGCCATAGCGTGACGCGGCTAAGGGCTTATTCGATACCTCGGCCAGGCCATGGCGTGGCGGGACTGAGGGATCACCCATCCTCCCTCCAGGAGGCGCCTTATGCAGACCATAGGGTGATGCGGATAAGGGCTTGTGCTGCTTCAACCTGGCCATTTCTGACTTTGGTGTGGCTAAAGGCTTACACCCTCCCTTTAGGAGGTGCCTTGACCTGGCCATCTTGGCACGACCAAGGGATTTCTAACATTATTGGTAGCATACCATTTTAGGTAGTCCAAATTTAAGGAGAATTTTACTTCCGACCATGTAGACTTTTCTCAGTAAACCATAATAGAAACATTCTCGAAAATGCTTTATTCATTCAGAGTCATAAATATTGTTTCAAATGTTCTGCATTCTAAGTTCTTGGTACCATATTACCATCAAGATGGCATAATTTGTAGGCCCTTGGGGGGATTTCCTTGAAAATTATTAGCAGACCTTTCTAATTTGATCCCAATGGCCCATCTGATGGTTTTCTCATATTGGCCATTACTCTTTTGAGTACCAGATCTCCCTGTCTGAATGTCCTCGTTCTTACCTTTGGGTTGTAGTACTTTGATATCCTCCTTTGGTATTCAACCGTTCTTAAGGCTGCTTCACCTCTTAATCCATGAATCAAGTCAAGTGATTCCTTTTTTAGTTCTTGATTTGGGTTGAAGGCGTAGGCAGACCTTCGATGAGAAGGTACTTCAATTTCCACTGATAGCATTACTTCACAACCATAAGTCAGAGAATACGAGTTATGACCTGTTACAGTTTTAGCAGATGTTCGATAAGCCCATAGAACTAGGGGTAATTCTTCTACCCAACTCCCTTTTGCCTTATTTAGTCTCTTTTTCAAGACTGTCTGTATTGTCTTGTTGGCAGTCTCAATGGCTCCACTGGCCCTTAGGTGAGCAAAAGAAGAGAAACTTTTTACGATTCCATTCTTATGGAAAAACTGTGAAAATTCTTCGCTTTTAAATTAGGTTCCATTATCGAAGATTATCTTGTATGGTATCCTAAACCTTGTGACAATGTTCTTAATGACAAACCTTAGCACTTTCTCAGAGGTGATTTTTGGAAGTAGTTCTGCTTTGACCCATTTTGTGAAGTAATTGCCACTACAGCATACTTCGCTTCACCCTTGGAGATTGGAAGAAGTCCGATTAAATCGATTTCCCAAACATCGAATGACCATGGGATAGTGGTGGAGGTTAGTTGACTCAGAGGAAGACGTTGTATCTTCGAGTAGCATTGGCACTTCTCACAACTTTAACATACTTGATTGCTTGGTTTCTTAACTGCGGCTAGTAAATTTCCTTGTCTTATTATCTGTTTGGCCAATTTGATCCCATTGGAGTGATCTCCACAAAGTCCTTCGTGGGCATCTTTTAATATCCTCAATCCGCTCTTGGGTTTCACAGATCGAAAATAGGGAAGGGCATGTCTTTTCTTGTATAGAACTCCATCCATAATGGTAAAGTCTTGGGCTTGCCTTTTTAGCTTTCGTGCCTCTGTTTTATCTGCAGGTAGTGTCTCATTGACAATATAACTCATAATAGGTGGCATCCAAGTCTTTTCATAGTATTCTTCTATTATTGGAGCTACGGATTCTTCACTTGGCATTTCCTAATCCGTTTCCCCCACTTCTTATGCTATAGCCCATGATCAAGTTAATATTAATAGCTCATTAGTTTTCTCTTACTTATTTTCCTTAATACTGGAATCAACTTGAAATCCTACGATCACAATCCAAGTCTCAAGGGCCCATCTTGAACTAGCTAACTTAGCCAATGAGTCTGCTTGGAAACTGTCTCCCCGTGGTATTTGATATACAGAGAAATCTTCGAAAAATGTGAGATGTTTAATACCTTTTTCACGTACTGACTGAGTTTGTCCAGTATACTTGTTTGATTTGATTCACCATTAATTGGAAATCACCGAATACTTGAATCCTCAAGGATTTTGAGTTGTAAGGCAAGGTTCAATCCTGTGACCATAGATTCATATTCTTCTAGGTTGTTAGTTGCTGAAAACCCCAATTTCATGGCATAATGAAGTCTGTGTCCATCAGGGGTAATTATTACGTATCCTGTTCCGGCCCCTTGTTCATTTGAGGCACCATCCACAAATAACTCCCACTTGGGTTTTAAGTCCTTTTCCTTTTCAGATTGCGCTAAAACGAATCACATACATTCATTAATAAAGTCAGCCGTTGTTTTTCCTTTTATAGCCGCTCTGGGTTGATATTCTATATCATATTGACTTAGCTCAATTCCCCACTTAATAAGTCTTCCAGAGGTTTTAGGTTTACTAAAGTCTTGTTTCAATGGAAAGTTGGTCAACACCTTCACTGGATGCGCTTGAATAAGTTCTTAACCTTTGGACTATGAGAATTAAAAATTATGATAGTTTCTTAATAACTAGATATCAGATTTCTACATCCTTTAGCCTTCTACTAACATAATAAACCGGTAGTTGAAATTCCTTGGTTTTCCTGATCAACACTGAGCTTACTGCATGCTCTGAGATTACCATGTACAAGAAAAGATCCTCCCAATCTTTATGGCTAGATACGATCAGAAGTTTTTCCAAATGCAATTTCAACTCTTGAATGCCTTTTTGCAATCTTCATCCCATTCAAAAGTTCTCCTCTTCTTTATTACCTCAATGAATGGGATGCACTTATCGGTGGCCTTTGAAATAAACCTGCTTAACGTTGCTACTTTTCTATTCAAACTCATAACATCTTTACTTGTCTTAGGCTCTGCCATATCCTTAATGGCCTCAATCTGTTATGGACTAGCCTCAATTCCTTGTGCACTGACAATATAGCCTAAGAATTTTCCAGAATGAACTCCAAAGTTGCATTTTTGAGGCTTGGGTTTCGTTAGATACTTTCGGAGTACTCTGAACATTTCATTCAGATCTTCAAAATGATCCTTTGCCTCTTGAGATTTTACCAACATGTCATCTACGTAAACTTCCATCTTTCTTTCGATTTGATCTTTAAACATCTGGTTAACCAATCTTTGGTAAGTTGCCCCAGCATTTTTCAACCCGAATGGCATTACTTTGTAACAATAGGTTTTCCAATCTATAGTGAAGCTAGTATGTTCCTCATCAGGTTTAGAAATAGGGATTTGATTGTATCCAAAGTATACATCCATCAAGGAGAGCGGCTTATGTCCACTAGTTGCGTCGACCAATTGGTTTATCATTGATAGTGGGTAACAATCCTTTGGACAAGCTTTATTTCAATTAATATAATCCATGCAAATTCGCTACTTCCCATTAAATTTCTTTACCAAAATTGGATTTTCCAACCACTTGGGGTAGAATACTTCCCAGATAAACCCATTTTGTTTCAATTTCTTGACTTCTTCCTTTAAGGCTTGGTCCTTACCTTATCGAATTGCCTCTTCTTTTGCCTGATCGATGGGATGTTTAGATTGATATTTAGGGCATGACTCATGATTGTAGGGTCAATTTCAATCATGTTGGAGTGGGTCCAAGAAGAAATATCCTTATTGGCATTTAAGAATTCCACCAATTTCGATTTTAAGTGCTCCTCGAGATATTTTCCCACACTGACTATTTTGGTAGAATCTATTGGAATTTCCTCGATTTTCTCAATCAATCTTAACTCTTTCAAACTCTCCTCGGCAATCTAGCTTATTAATAATTTCACTTTCCTCTATTAAGTTGGTATCCATTCTCTTCCTCTTTCCATAAACTGCAAAACATCTTTTGGCAATACGCTTGTTAGTTATGTTAGATTTTTCCTTTGCTTTGAATGATGGATGTAGAAACCCATCATCTGAAGGCTGTAAAGTAATGGAAGAATCAAAGTAACAAGTAAACTACTTGTTATATTGTTCCAAAGTTGTGAATTACATTTCCCTTGACGCAAATTACTCACCTTAGATTGTTCGCCAACCATTCTTAGTAAGGATTTTGAGCATCAGAAATTTAGATAAGCCAAAAGCATCCACTTCATCTAGCGCTAGACGTCCGAAGAAAGCATTGTAAAATGATGGTTGGTCTATGCAAAAGTTGTTTCAAAAACACGAGAGAACGGAGTGAGTCCTCGCTGTACCAAGAGCTTCACTTGTCCTAATGGATTTATTCCCTTGTTGTTGAACCCGAAGATGGGTTCAGGACTAGGCTCAAGTTTATCTTTTGCGATCCCCATTTAATCGAATGCATGTCGGAAGTTCACGTTTACAGTACTTTTGGTGTCGACCAGGATCTTTGTAACCATCGTGGATCCTATTTGAGCCATGATCATCAATGGGTCGTTTTGGGGTTGATGGATTCCCCTTCTCAACTTCTGGGGATTGTTCACCAAATTGTGCATGTTGATATTATAACTTTGGGTTCTTGAGCGATGGTTTTTCTTGCACAAAAAGCATGTCCTTTCCTGCTTCATGAATGTATCTACTCCTGGCATTTAGACTTCTGCCCGCAGGATGTTGTCCGCCATATATAACGTATATTCTGTTTTGGAGTGGACTCAGGCCCAATGGACCTTCGTCTTCAATCATATTAATAGTGGTACTAGCAGGTTTTCTTGTCTCAGTCTCTGGCAAGGAAGTATGTTGTGGGTTTTCAACAAACTCCTTTAGCTATCCTTCTCTAATTAGTTTTCGAATTAGGCAGCACTTTACACTCATTGGTCCTGTAATCATTTTCCTTATTGTAACGATCCAGAATTTTAATTAAATTTAAATTGATAATTAAAATGAATTTTGGAATAAAATTGTAAATTAATTTGAATTTTTCAAATTAAATAGGGTATTTATTTATTTAGACATTGATTTTAAAATTTAATTGTGGATTTGAATTTGTATATTTAAAATCCTATAAATAAGATAAATAAAATAACACCCTAAAATTTATCAATATAAATTTATAATATATTTTTAAACTTTTGGAATTTAATTTGAAAATAAATAGAGAAAAATCTTAAACAAGTAAAGATAAGTGATAATAATATATGGATAAATTCCAATTTTATTTTGAGTTTAAAAATCTTGAAATAATAAATATTTTAAAATAAAAAAATCATTTGAGTTAAAAAAATATATATATATATAATACGTACTTTCTTTTGGAAAAAAAATCACTAGTTAATAAAATTAGTTTTTTTAAAATCATTTCTTTCTTTAAATTGGTATAAATTGAAGTAATAGACATAAATGAATTTTTATTCAAGTGAATGGGAATTTGAAATTAAATTTAAAATAAATGTTAAAAATAAAAGTATCATTTAAAAAGAAGAATTAAGATGTAATGTATATAAATATTGGTTAAAAACAATTTTCTTTCAACATTGTATAGATATATATGCTAATGAAATTAAAGGTGTGTTCATTTATAAAATAAATACGATATAAAGAAATTTATAAACATTCTTTTGTCTTTAAAATTTTAAATGCAAACATATACATGAGGAAGTAAAGAAATATACATGCACGTGGGTTTGGAGTAAAGAGATTAACAAAATTTTATCTCATGATTATCTTTGGTTACAAATGGCATGAAGACATCATTAAGTAAATAAAATAATTAAATAAAAAATTACAAAAACCTTTCCATCTCCCCATATACCATTATTAAACTTCTCACCAAATCTGAAGAATAGTGAAGCAAAGATTTGAGTATCACACAAATCCAAACACCAAAGAGAAAAAAATGATAAAACCAGAAAACAGAGAAAACTAAAGCAATCAAGCAATACTCAGATCTGAAGCAAGCTAAAACACTCTCAACAACTCAGCAAATTCAAAAAAACAAATCAAGCTTTAGTTCAAATTTGTTTCCAGCAAGTTTAGATTCAAAACCAAGAAGCAACTTCAGAAATCTAGAAAAAAATGAAAACCTGGGAATAATGGAAGGCAAGTAAATTTCTTTTTTTTAAAATTTGAATTTGATGTTAGTAATCAGTAAGTAAAATAAAGATTTAAACAACTCTGTCAATCAAATTGCAGGAAAACAAATCAAGTGCAAGGCAAATTTGTTTCTGTTTTCAAATGCAGGAATTTCCTCTGTTATATTTATAAGAATTTGAACTGTAAGTAAAAATCAAAAGTGTTTGTTATTGTTGAAGTAAATAAGCAAATATAATAGGAAATAAGCAAAGTTTCTTCTTACAAACTTTGTAGATAAAAGCTTCAAAAGATTAAAAAAGAAATAAAAAAAATAAAGTTTCCAGGCAAGACATTTTTCTCTGGCTCCTCTGTCAATAAATTTCAGGTGAGAAAAACTCAAATTTGAAACCTGAATTTGTTTATTTACCTGATGCTTGTGATGGTCGTTGAGATATGGTGTGAAAATGTTTGCGTGAATGATTTTTTTCTGGGATTAAGTTTGAATGGCCTTGTGTACAAATAGGCATGTCTGGGTAGATGAATACAAGCTCTGTTATGTTACAGGCACCATATAATTCCTCAAAATAATTCCCTTTTTCTTCGTATGATCAATGATTGGCCTTGATCTCCAAACAAAAATTTATTGTTAAATTGTAACAATCAAGGTTAAAAATGATTTCAAGGATTTATATTAAGAACTTATTATAAAAATATGAATTTACAATAAAATATCAATTCAAGGCATTAAATTAATTATTTTGGAAATCATGTTTTTATTTTACAATCTGATTCGTATTTCAAGTTTATGATTTTTGATAACTATATTATGATTTTTAAGATTGTATATGATGAGATATTGCGAGTTAATCAAAAATTGAACTTCCATCAATTTCTGGCGATCTACTGTCTCGTGATGGTCGGGGCTTCGGCTGGTGATGAGGGACGAATGGTGGGCAAAGGGAAAATACTGTGGTGGTGAGCAGTTGAACGTGGAAGCGGCGGAGACGAGTCCTAGCTCGTAAACCTAGTTTTCACGTGGGTTTTGTTTTTCAGTTCGTTCGTCACCCATGTTGGATCGAGTGCGACGTGGTTCTGAGTGATGGAAGAGGGGAGGTTGACGAGTAGTTGGCCGGAGTTTCAGGAGTTCTGATGGTCGAGGTTGCGAAGGCGACGCGTTTCCAGGGTGATGGCAAAACCTGATGATGTTTCCAGGTTTCATTTTTTAACTCGATTTTGAATTCGAGTAGATAGAGGGGTTCTGGCGATCGGGGATGGATTAGTGGATGGTCGGCAACTTTTTCGATGACGAGGCGACGTCTAGAGGGGTTCGTCGGTGCTGTGCAAGTGCACCGTGCACGAGTTTTGGTAACCTGGAAAAATTTGGGCATTTTGGGGATGATGAAGGGAGAAGTCGAGATTTTCTCGAGTAACTCGAGTGATTTACTCGAAGATTTTAAGCGTTGGCTCGAAGCGGGAATTAGTGGGTCTCTTGTAGCATGTTGTACAGGTTTTTAAAACGTGTTTTGTTTTGGAGTTAGGAAATTTAAATTTTAAATTTCAAAGCAAAGATTGAACTAAGTTTTAAAATCAAAGTTTTAAAAAAATTCAAATCAGTTTGAAACTTAGGTTTGGAATAAATAAGTTTTAAATTTAAATTTGTTTTAATAACATAGAAGTGTTTAAGAAGTTAAAGTGTATTTAAAGGATTTGAATTTAAATGGAGTTTGAAGATGTAAGGAAGGATTTAAACAGAGTTTAAATCAGAATTTTAAATTTGGATTCAAATTGAATTTGAATCTTAGGTTTTGGAAATAAAATAAAGTTTATAAATTTAAATGTGGTAAATAAGTTTGAATGTTAAAGTAAATTTTAAGGTTTTGAATTTTATAAGGAATTTGATTTAAACTCTTTTAAAACTCTTTTATAAAAAATAAGTATTCTTTAACATGTGAATTTAAAAAGATTTTTTTAAAAATTGGTTTTAAACTTTGTTGAAGATAAATTGGTACTCATTTTAAATCTTGAATTTAAAATGAAATTTAAAAGTAAATTTGAAATAAATGTTTTCAAATGTATTTATGAATGATAACTTAACCATAGATAAGAAAATGTTTTATCTTAAAGTAAATTAGAATTTAATGATTTGTAATTTCAATTAATAATTAAAGTAATTAAAGTAAATTGACTAATAATTCAAGTTAATTAATCAAGTAATTAATGAATGATTAAATCAAAATAATAATTACATAGTGAAAGTAATTAAGAGTAGATAATTAAACACTAAAGATGGATTAATCAAATATTTAGGGTTGATTACTTTAAAGTATAATTAATTAATGTGGTTAATTAATTAAGGTAATCAAATGAAGAAAAATTAAGAAAAGGTTAATTAACTTAAAGTGGTTAAGAAATCATCATTAATTAAGGAGTAATTAATTATTGTAATTAATTAAGGAATAATAAATCTATTAATTAATCAGTTAAGGACAATTAATTATAATCAATATTTAATTAATAATTAAAGGTTTATTAATTAAAGGTTTATTAATTAAAGTAATTAATTAAGGAATAAGTAAATAAGATTTAATAGATTACAATTAAGGTTAATTAATTAAGATAATTAATTAAAGAATGATAAATTATATAGGTGATTAAAACTTAATCAATTATAGTCAATAATAATTAATCATTGGTTTAAAATTACTAATGAAAGTAATTATATGAGTAATAAATTTAAAACCATATAATTTATTCACCTTAATCAAAGTTGTTTGATTTTTTTTTGAATGTTGTGTGATGGATTGACATATTCGATATGTGATGTGATGTGATGTTATATGATGCTTTATACTCAACTGCTATATTTGTGATGAATATACTATTGTATGAATATGAAAACCCTTTTTGTCCCATAAAACGACATTTGAATTTCGATGCGACAGAGAGTTGGGTTCCAATTGGTTATCCGAAACCCACATCGAATCATAATGATGAATCTTTGTGATTGATAATTTATTTTATCTATGAATCTGTGAATAAAGATAAGCGTTATGGGTTACACCGCTTATCGATATGATTGAATCTGTGATGATGATGTTGTGCACTATTGTGTTGAACCCCTGGACCACACTTATACTCACACAAATATGGATTGCACGTGGAAATGGGTTAAGTCACAGATTTTTGAAATTGTTTTAAAATTGAATTTTTGAATCCAAAATAGTTTTGGAATTAGAATTGAAGCTTTTGAAAATGAATCTCAAAAATAAAGTTATTTTGAATAACTTGATTGAGTTTTGAAATTTAAATAATTTGATTTAAATTTGGATTCAATATTTGAAATTGAATTCTATGGTTTGGGAACTAGGGTTTAAAAAGGTTATTCAACTTATAAATGGGTTTATATAGGTTTTTAAACCATTTTAAAAGTGATATTGTGGAATTTAAATTTAATCCCAAGATTTTGACTTGTATAAATTGGATTTTTCTGAAACAAAAACTATTTGTTTTTAAAAAAAATAAAAGCTTTCACATAAGAAATGAACTTCCAATTGTGTTAAAAGGATTTCCAAGTCTAAAATGAAAATAGTTTTCCAAGTTATAGATAAATCTTTGGAAAATGTGTTTTGAAAGCTATAAGTTAAATCTTTAATTTAAAGATTTAAATGAGTTAATCCAATTGTAGGGGAAATTGTTTTGGAAATGTATGAATAGATCTTTGTGAAACTGGGTGAAACTTTGTGAAATAAATCGTTTAAAGATTTAAAATGGTAATTTGTTTAACCATTTGAAAGAAAAGCTTTAGATTTTTAAGTTGTGACTTAACTAAAATCCCATATCCATATGTTTTTAAATATGGCGCTCACTATTCGGTTTAGCCGGGAGAGGACCTTGTGTCATATAACCCATTTCGAATAGTGATACGACATTATGGATTGCATTTGAAGACCGGTGTTGAAGACCGGGTGTCTTCAAGAACGATAGGATAACCTGTCGATTGACTCTGCACTGAGTTGCTTCAGTATAGAGTTTTCCCTAAGTGACGGGAAGTCCGATCGGGATTGTGGATACCCGGATTTGCAAGGGCTTCTTCGGAAGTGCCTTCGGTTCTATTCGAACCTGGAACAGACTTGTATGGTTGTATGTCCGACACCACACTTTGAGATATTAAACTGATCTCTATCAAATACACTTCTGCTTGGTGGCAGAGAATTTATTCTCTTAGCTTAACACCCTTCTCTGAGACGTACGAGCTCAGAGGTTATGTAGTTGATATTTATCAGTGATATATTCCCAATTTGGTAGTGTGGCATGCTGAGTGCTGCTGTGTGTTTATGATCATTTATTGATCAATTGTGATCAAAGCATGGATTTTTGTATAAAGCGTAGCTTTGTGGACGAGTCTGCATCAGGACCTCACACCTAGGAAATGGTCCAAACAGGAAAGATGCGGCAAGGTTATGAGGGTCGCGCCCTTTAGGGTGTGTCATTTCCTTTTGGAAAAGGGTGGTATCATGGTATGAAGCCCAGATGCTTACTCATGTGGATACTGCAGATCTATTACTTTGTGATTGCTTTGTGGTTTTGAGGCGCCTCGGATAAAGGTCCCAAAGGACCGGGGGATGGCATGCTCGAGTAGTAGTTACTTAGTTACAGAGGTAACCCGACCTTGTGTTGGCAGAGATCCGGTTAGGTTCTCGGGACGTCCCGCCAGAGGTGATCCCATTGATAGTAGGAAGTTCCTTAGCCTGACCATTTGTTGGAAATCCAATCAAAATAATACGCGCCTTGTACGGTTTTAGTTGTATAACCTGCCATGGAATGTGGTGGTAACCAGCTATTGAACATGGTAGCTATAATAGGCATAAGTGCGAAATGCCTATGCTGCACCTTGCACGTATAATAATAATATCAAAGATATTTTATCGTATCAAGTATATTTGACTATCATAAGAAGAAATCTTCTCCAATTCTGCATTTGCATTGTGTGTGTGGAGGGAGGCCTTATGGTACTTTCATTTTTCAAAAAGCATTGCAGATTTCAAATTTAAATTCTTTGCTTATTTTAAAAGACCAAATGTTATTGTTTGCTCATACCAGTCCCACGACTGACTTGGAGTTTATTGTTCCTTTTCTAAACTCTGCTTGCCCATAATTTTCCCACACGGGCAGTTTAGAGTTAGGTTTTTGAGATAGTCAGGTTTAGCAGATTATCTGGAGCTAGTTTAGTCTTTGGATCATGACTGTACTTGTTTATCTTTGTGCATCGTTATTGGAAGTTCGAGCTATTTCTGGATTTGCGCTTTGGAGATGGAGATTACTGATGCTGGAGTTCTTCTTTGAAGACTATCTTGGAGATTTTGTTCCGCTACTAGTGCTATCTTTTTCTTTCCGCTGCTATTGTCTTGTATCATATCTCTAATGTATATTCATTGTATCATTATGTTGTATCATATTGTATCAAATGTTGTATAGTGATATATTCTTTTTCTTCCCCTGTGTTGCTTTACTTAATGGTGTTATAAGCTTCGACGAACCAGATTTGACGTTTGGATCTGCGGCATTTGAATACGAGTGTCATATTCGGTGCCGATTTTCGAAGGTCGAGTCAGGGTCGTTTCATTATGATAAGCATAGTAGTTATCTCCTTTCTTTTTCTCTGGATAATTTTGAGCTTTGAACGTGGTTGAGAAATTGACGTTGTCTTGAGTCATCACATAAATATAGCAGATTGGTTATTTGACGCTACTACGTTAGCATTAGCATATTCCCATCTTGACTTTTTGTGAATCCTTTCTAAGCTTAATTTTCCACTATCCCTCCCTTGATTAGACTTATTCTTAGAATAGTACAATTCATCCATCTGGATTAATTTGTCAGCCTAAAAATAAAATTCTTGTAAATCTCGGCAACCGTGGATGAATAATTCCTACCAGAAAGAAGAATTGACTATACGGCCTGAATGAGCTGCAATAAGCTTGTCACTGTCGTTCATTCCCTTGGCTTTCAAAGCTTCAGCGTTAAACCTCTTCAAGTAATCTCCCAATGACTCACGTTGATTCTATCTTATATTTGCGAGCATTGTATAGTCGATCGATGGGTCTTTGTAGATGCAGAACTGAGTTGAGAATTCATAAGAGAATTGTTTCCAAGAACAGGTTGTGTTCTTGTGGTACTGTATGTACGACTTGGCAGCAGCTCCTTGAAGAGTGACTGGAAAATAACGGCACTTAACGGCACCAAAAGCATTGTAAAAATCCATTTGACTGCAAAATGCCATTAAATGGTCGTCGAGATCAAATATGCCATGATATTTCATTGTAGGGACCTTGACGTGAGTGGGGATAGGTGCTGACATTATCTCATCAATTAAAGGGCAACCCTCTCACTATCATTCACTTTCTCGTCTGTTGTTCCCTTACACTTAATATTCAACATATCCTTCATGGCCTTCTCTACCATGTCTTTGAAGTAAGCTTCATTGTTCAAGTAGTTTTTCTTATTTGGTTTGTAACTATCTAAGGTAGAGCTTGCAAAACAGTCCTTGTCTTCCTCTTGGATCCTTCCTTGATAGTTCGCCTTTAGTGGAAGACTATCCTTCTTCTTGGACAAGGAAATGTTAGTTTCGATTTTCACGACATTTGTGTTGATTTTCAAGTTTCTCCTAGGAGAGACAACTTCCTTTCCTGTTGTGACAACTTTCATGAATGACTTGTGGGATAAAACTTCATATAGAAAATTCTTTATCTCTGCCATTTGTCGCTCTAAGTGTGTGATTTTAGCAATATGATCCTCTGGTTAAAGATCCTGAGCTGGAGCCAATTGCGAAGACAGTTGGATTTGAACTGGTGGTGGATGGATTTGAACTGGTGGTGGAGTTGGTTGAGCTGGTGCGGAAGACTGCCCTTGTTCCCTATTCCCAGGGTTGAAAGATAGCAAAACATTTTCTTCTAGTGAAGTTGAATGTTCAGCCCTTTCGCTTAAGGAGGAAAGCCTTTCCGATTTCATGTTCCTACAGCAAACCAAGTTTGCACAAATAGTGGTATTAAGATAACAAGGCCGGAGGTTCGACCCCTCCCTCTAGCGCCAAAAATTTTAACGATAAATATTGTCAACACCCCTATTAATGCTTTGGATCGTTGATCATGTTTAGGTATTTCAACCCTTGGTATGATCAATGAATAAAGCATGCGAAAGAAGGAAAATCAAGAATTATTAATGAAATAGTTTGGACAATATTGAGTTTGAATTCAATCGTGAACTTTAATATCTCCATCGTAACCCTTTTCGTCTCCAACGAAACCTATGTATTTCGCTAATTCATATGACGAAACCCCCTTTTCATCTTTGATGAATTTTCTAGATTTGATGGGTAGAAAGGTGCTAGAGTTGAAACCCCTCTCGACCTTATCGGAACCTCCTCAATTTAACTTTTTATTAGGATCCGAAAAGATCACAACGTTGTATTAATGATCAAATTCTTCCTTCCAAAAGGTATTTGTTCTGCCATTTAAAGGTGGACATCTTCGAAAGGTACCTCTTCTGAAAGAGTAGACCTTCTTGATGTTTATTTAGTTATTCGATTTGTTCTTCTATGCGGAAACTTCCATCTGATCTCATCGAAAGGTTTTTCTGGAAAAGAGAGCTAGCATGCAGAGGCATGCTTGTATAGGTTCCGAAGGTGTGTATTGTGATATTTACATGTGTTTTTGTTGTCTCTTGTAGAAGTTCTTCCATTAACTGCCACATCCATCCTGCACGTGGAGCCTTCTCCTACCAACTCAAACATAATAGCCTTTCTTTCCTACGGAAGTCTCTCGAGTGCAAACCATTTTTGTGAATCTTTTCATGCGGAACCATCTTTTTTAACTTAGGTGAAAGATTTTGAAGTAGGGTTATGAAAGGATCTTAACTTTTATGATGAATGGTTGCGGAACTATTCTTCTGTCCCAACCGAAAGGTGCTTGGCGGTTATGTGCCCAACTGCTTTGTTGTGCCTTAATAATTCTTTCCTTTGGCCCACGCGGGATCTACCTATCGTTTCGATTGGAACTACCTTTCCTTCATGCTTGCGGAAGCCTTGCTCCGAAGCTTTTACATGCTTTTCTTTACTAGCATTGAACAACCATTTCGACACCGTCGAAAGGTTGCTTTACCTGCTACTCTTTATTCATGCGGAAGCCTTATAAAAGGCCTTTTTTATCCTTATTCATTTTTATGATTAACACCGTACATTATCAATAGGGTCTTCATTTTGAATGAAACAAGGAGGGCCTATCAGTTTGTTATTGTATGAGGTTTTGTTACTGAAGACGAAAACACCTTTCCGCTTTTTAAGGGGAGGAGGTAAAATTTTATCGCTAAAGGAAGGGTGGTTTGGTAAAATGCTAGTGTTTAGGGCATCAATAATAATTCCTTGATCTAGGTTGAAAGATGTGGTCCAAAGACTGGTGGGGTCATTATTGTCGAAGAAGTCGAGAGTGCGAGTAGTGCAAAAAATGAGGGATATAGTCTAAAATGCATGGATTCCATATCTTAGACTTCTTGGTTTGTTAATTTTGTAGAGAAACCACTGAAGACTTCTACGTAGCTGTGGATAATTCTATCTAGGGATGATAATGGTAGGAAGAATGATTTGTACTAGCTTTCGATGTCATTGGGGTAGTCGGTACGCGGTCCAACTTCAATTCTGTATGTTTGTAGATCAGTGCCAGATGATACAGCATCGGTGATTTTGTCAAGGATAATTTAATCGAAATTTGTGCCGAAAATTAGTTTACATTTTAGTATGCATTTTGTCGTAACGGTCTGAATTTGAATTATCTCAATCGTCGTTTTCTATTTGATATTTCAAGTCCTTAGTTGAAGTTGAACATATGATGTTTTAAAAGTATATTTCTACTATTACCAAGGAAGTTTGGATGAGAGCAAAGCCATAATACTCATCTATCTTTTCAATATATGAAGTAGCATTTTGCATTACAACAATAATACTTACAATAATAATTTTGGATAAGAAACTTACAATTCACAATATCTCAATATGAAACAGCAGTTTGTACAATATGAAGTAGCAATTTATAAGTTACAATTTAAATAGTAAAATCAATATGAATCAGCCATTATTAGTAATCGCAAAAAAGCTACATTAACTACATCAGGTACAAATTTTCAACCTCCAAAAATAAATAGAACCGAACAATGAATTTGCGTCTGATGTGTGTAACTTGCTATGCAAGAAAAAGAAGAAGGGAGAAAAAAGAGGTAGGGAAAGAATGAGAGTGGAGACAAGAAAATATGCAAATGCTACTTGGTTTTTCCTTTCTTCATACCACTACTAATACACTTTTTCGTATCACTTTCTAAGCTGCAACTAATTCTGACAGCTAACCTATAGTGGCTACTGCTTTTGTAATAACCTCTGTATACATTTTTTTGCAAATAATAAATAAAAGGAAATTTCGTATATGTAGTTTTGTCCTTATTCATAACAACCTTGCTTATACTCTATTCTCAGAATCTCCTAGACATGATGCTGATGCGTTTGGGCCTGTTGTATGCTGCACTTGTGTACATTATTATTGTCACCATTGTATGAAGTTATACGTATATCATAACCCTCCTCCCTTGAGTTTGGCCTTGTCCTCAAGTCCATGTTCTTCTTCATTGTTAAAGAGGTCGTCTGGCAGTGGCATGGGCCTGTATGCAGCTGGGTCATGGCATAGTTTCAGCAGTGAAATATGAAACACAAGGTATATATGTGCATTTGCAGGAAGAAGAAGAAGCTTGTACGCAACTAATCCGATATGCTCAATGGTCTGAAAAGGCCCAAAATATTTCTTTGAAATATTATGGTGTGAAGAGCGAAGTGAATGTTGGTGATAAGGTTGTAGCTTGACGAATACCCATGACCCCACGGGAAATTCTTTATCGGTGCGATGTTGGTCCGCATGGTTCTTCATTCGTGTTTGTGCTCGTTGCAAGTTACTTTTGGCAATATGCATTATGTCATCTCTAGAGGTAATCCATTCTTCCATTTCTTGAGAAGGGGATGCGTCAAGGATATAGTTAGGTAGGGTGGGTGGTGGTCGTCCATATACGACTTGAAAAGGCGACATGCCGATAGATATATGCTACAACTGTTGTACCACCCTTCGGCCCAAGGAAGACATTTGGTCCATTGACTAGGAACATCACCCACTACCGTTCGGAGGTAAGTTTCTAAACAACAGTTGACCACCTCCGTTTGGGGATGATAGGCACTACTCATGCAAAGTTCGGTTCCATTAGCATACTTTGATAAACGATCCACTATTACCCAAAACATGTCTCGCTGGATGAAGTTGAGAGATGAATAATAAAATCCGTAGATATGTCTTCTCAAATTTGTGCCCGAATAGGTAATGGCTGTAACAACCCTTTAGGTAGTGAACTGTCAGATTTACATTGAATACAAGAGGAGCATTTTGGGGCAAATTCTCAAACACATTGAGTGAGTATGGGCTAGTAAAAATTACTGCAAATTCTAGCAAGTGTGGCATTAATGTTTGAGTGCCCTCCTTCCTTTATAGTTTATACCATGGTATGTTTTAATTAATTTCTATTACAACTGTTTATTATTTGTAATGTACAAACGATTTCCCTAAAACAACGAATCATTTCTTAAAATCAATTTAACAGAGGAAGTCATAAGCAGTCTTTACTTGCTGAACCAATTTTTGGAATTCGAGGGCATGATGGGCTACTTCTTGGATCTCTTTGGTGATATAGATAATGGGGTAGAAATTGCAGCCATTAAAGCTTCATCTGACCAACACGATAAGGCATCGGCAACTTGGTCTTGAGAGCCTGGTCTATATCGGGTTTCAAAGTCGAATCCTAACAATTTAGTTAGCCATTTTTGCTGCTCGGGTATTTGTATCGTTTGAGAGGTGAGTTGCTTGAGGCTTTGATGATCGGTTGTTATGGTGAAACGCCAACCAAGCAAGTAATGACGCCACTGTTGAACCGCTGCCGTGATGGAGAAAATCTCCCGCAAGTAAGCGAAACTTTTTGGATATGAGATGGTAACTCTAACTATGGAAGGCGAGTGGTGTGCGCCTTGTGAAAGAACTGCTCCAATTTCTACGCCTGATGCATCGGTTTGTAGATCGAATGGTTCGGAAAAGTTAGGAAGATAAAGAATATGAGCTTTTTTCATAGCTACTTTTAGAGTAATGAAAGCATTATCAGCCTGTTCAGTCCATTATAAAGCATCCTTTTTTAATAAATCAGACAAGGGGCTTGCAATAGTAGCATAGTGGTGCATAAAACGCCTGCAGTAACCCATTAGTCCAAGAAAACCTCTTATTGCTGAATGAGAGGTGGGCTTGGGCTATTTGAGCATACTATCTATTTTAGATGGGTCTACATGAACCCCATTACCTGAAATAATATGACTCAAATAGTTGATCCTGGTTAGTCCAAATGCACATTTAGAAATGTTGGCAAAAAGTTGATGTTGGGATAATATATCCAAAGTTATTTGCAAATGTGATAAATGGGAAGACCATGAATCGCTATAGTCTAATATATCATCAAAAAATACTAGAATAAATTTTTGTAGGTGAGGACGAAATATATTGTTCATTATTGCTTGAATGGTTGATGGAGCATTAGTTAAACCAAATGGCATAACTAAAAATTCGTAATGGCCCTCATGTGTATTGAATGTTGTCTTTTGAATGTTCGAAGGATGTACAAGTATTTGATAATACCCGCTTCATAGATCTAACTTAAAGAAATAATTTGTGCCATGTAATTCATCTAAAAGCTCATCAACAGTTGAATTGGGAATTTATCTTTGATAGTGATGGCATTTAATGCTCTATAATCTACACAAAATCTCCATGATCCGTCTTTTTTTAACAAGAAGAACCAGTGAGGAGAAGGGACTTTTGGAAGGTTGGATAATTTTTAAGTGTAGCATTTCATTTACTTGTTTCTCAATCTCGTTCTTTTGAAAGTAAGGGTAACTATATTAATGGATGTGATTGGGGTTGTATTACGGTGAAGATTGATGTGGTGGTCAAGCGTACAATGGGCGGAAGGCTATTGCATAATTGGAAAACAGTTGCATATTGTTGCAGCATAATTTGGAGAGGAGAAGGGTAGGAATTTAGTGGGTTTTCGGTTGTTGGGCTAGAAACTGGTTGCAAGTGGAGGTACACAAAAATTGAGGAGTTTTATTCAAGTATTCTAAGCTTGCTAACCGAAATTTCTTTAGGACTTTGAGTGTTCTTGATGCCATGGAGTTGTATGGGCTGATTATTGTAATCAAAGGAAAAGGATAATTTGGATAGGTATGTTGTAAATAGGCCCAAAGTCCGAAGCCATTACACACCGAACACTGCATCTGCTCCAACTATGTTTAGTAGATAGAAATCAATCATAAATGAGATATAGTTAATTAGAATTTGCACCTCCTTGCAAATTCCTTCGCTTTTTAATTTCTCACTGTTGCCGACCGTTACTAAGAAGCTTGGGTGGTGAGTTGGTCGGAGGCCAAGGAAGTGGGCTACACATGGGTGGAGTTAGTTGTGAGTGCTACCCATGTCCACTAACATGGAGATGTGGTGGCCGTTGATGATGGTCAGAAGGCGCAGCGCTATTGGTTGAGATGAATCGACCAGGGCATGAAATGAAATCTCTTGATGTTCGTTGGTTTGGGTTTCAGAAGGGTCAGAAAGTTCGATTAATGGCGGTCTGGGTCTGGGTCTGGTGGTTCATTGGATATGAGGGGCATGATTTGTTTTGATGCGCATTGATGTTTAGAGTGATACCTTTCGTCGCAGTTGAAGCATAGGCCCTTCGCTCTTCTTTTGCTCCATCTCGGTTTGGGTGAGTTTTTTGATAGGGTAAGGTGTACTGTTGGAATTTGGTGTGGGTATGGGTGACTGGTAGGTTGATTATGAGGATGGAATGGTTTGATTGGGTGTAGAATTTCGGTTTTACCAAGCTCGGTTTTCCTGCTGTTTGCTCTCAATGATTTTGGCTATTTCAATGGCGTCGATTATAGTGTTAGGACGTAGGAGTAGGAGTTCATGTTTGATTTGTGGTTTCAGGCCAGAAATGAAGCAGTTTAGAAGTGCTTCGGGAGGTAAGTTTGTGAGCGATTGCTAGTGGATTCGAAGGTTGATTGGTATTGTTCGACAGTGGATGTTTGTTGGAGTTTAAATAACATGGATTGTGGGTTGTGGAACGAAGATGGAGCAAAGCGTTGCTTGAGCTTCTTGATAAGATCCGACCATGAAGATAGTTGTTGATTGCGGTGCATCCATTGAAACAATGTTAACGCTTGTCCACTCATGGAAAAACTTGCTATGTCTATCCTTTGCTCTTCAGGGGTGTTGGGATAAGTAAAGAAGCATTCGGCTTGGAAAATCCAATCAAACGGAATTGGGCCATCAAAGGTTGCAAGTTCGCATTTGGGTGATCTAGTGATGGGTGTGATAGGATTTGGAAATATGGGTGGTTGTCGGTTGTGTTGTGAAGTGTTGCTTGGTAAGGAAATGGATGATGATGAGTTTGGGTGGGCCATGGCTGCAAGCTTAATATTGATGTTGGCCAAAGTTCTTGTGATATGCTCCAGAGATGATCTATGAGTTTGAAGGGTTTTGTGGATTTCAGCTTTTCGGTTTTGTTGGCTGCTTTGGGTGGTTTGAATGGATTCAATGATCTCTTGTTGTTTGGTGGAGTTGATTAATGGCTTCATCGATAGGCCAAGTCATGGTTAGTTTGGATAGATGATCTTAAAGATAAGAGGAAGGAGAGAACAAGGTGAAAGCACCAAAATGATGTGTGTAACTTACTGTACAAGAAAAAAAGGGAGAAAAGAGAGGAAGGGAAAGACCAAGAATGGAGGCAAGGAAATATGCAAATGGTACTTGGTTTTTCCTTTCTTCATACCACTATTAATACACTTTTTCCATATCACTTTCGAGGCTACAACTAATTCTGGACAGCTAGCCTATAGTGGCTACAGCCTTTGTAACAACCTCTGCATACATTTTTTGCAAATAAGAAATAAAATAAATTTTCATATATGTAGTTTTTTCCTTATTCATAACAACCTTACTTCTACCCTATTCTAAGAATCTCCTAGGCATGATGCTGATGCGTTTGGGCCTGTTGTATACTGCACCTAGTGTAATATTATTATTGTCACCATTGTGTGCAGTTATACATGTATCAGTTCACCACAAAGAAAACAATGCAAGGATCCTTACCATAGTTAAATATTTGATGTCCTAATTTACTTAGTGTTCACTACAAGAAAAATAAAGCAAGGATCCTTACTTACCATATTACGAATTGTGTATAGGTAATCATAAATGAGTATAACTAATGCTACAACTTAATTTTTTTCCTTCTTTTCTTGTAACTAATCTTTTTATCTATTTGCAAATTTATTTTAACTAATTTAAATTATGTTATGCTTTGTTGTTTCGATAATTAACCACTTGTTTCCATTCAATTCTTATTTATTTTCATTTAGTTTTTTATTCCGTTGACATAAAATAAATTTATTTCCAATTATTCTATATTGACATAAATTAGAAATGATTGAGGAGAAGCTAATCCAATAGATGGTTTGGACAACTCCAACTCAGGCCTCCCTAGGCATTGGTCGACCAAAGTTGACATGGAAGGAAGCAGTAAAAAGGGACATGAAGAATTGGAATATATCTAAATAGCTAGTGTCGGACAGGAGTGTGTGCAAGTTAGCGATCCTCGTACTAAAATCATGAGATAGGAGTTTTTTGTGCTTAGGGTTTGTTTAGGGGTAATGTTACAAGTATTAGATTATGGACTAGTGAATAAGAGGCTAAGACGTAATGTTTTGTCTTCAGTTAATATTAATATTAGTATCATTTTTACTATTAGCGCTATTATTACAAGCGTCGTAGCACGCACTTCTTGCATGATCATGGCACGTACTTTGCACGCGAATTGTTTTTCTACAAACTGTATGTATTTAATTATTCAAGAGAATAATTTGCACGAATATTTAGTTATAATTTTATGTTGAAATCATGATTAATTAGTTATTATGAATATTTATTTCTAGGTTGTAATACCTAATTTTTTATCAGTTTCAAATTTTATTTGAATTGTTAATTAATAAAGAACGATTTTGTAATGGAAGTTTATTTGTTAGACCATGATTTTTTAGTGATATTAAGATTTGTTAATATTTGTAGAAAGATAGTTTGAATTTATAAAGAAATTATAATATCCTATTTTTAAGTGATATTAAGATATATTAATACTTGTTGAATAACGGTTTGAATTTGTAAAGAAAGTGTAATTGCAATTAAATCTTACTTTAAGTGATATTAGAACGGCATTTTTGGTAGTTCACGCTAACATTAAAAAAGTGTGACACCAAATATATTACAACTATTATTAAAGATTATCGTCATGGTTTTTTATGTATATGTGCGTGTGTGTATTTTAATTTTATTTTTATTTTTCTTTGTTAGTAATAATAATATTATTATTTATTTGCTTATTTGACTTAATTTTATTATTATTATCATGGTTTTTTTAATTATTGTTGTTGTTGTTGTTGTTATAACTTTTAAATTAACTTTGTCAATTAGTTTTGGGTTCCATCTCTAGCCGGTCCCAACTTGTTTGATAGTAATGACTTAGTTGTTGTTCTTGTTGTTTTATTAAAGCATTTTATTTCATTTTTCTTTTAAAAATATTACCTAAAAATATTTGTTAATTTAATTCCAATTAAAACAAAATTTTATATTAAATAACCTTCAATTAATTAAATATTTTCTTTCAAAAATAATAATTGCCAAGCATCGAATTCAAACAATTTTTATTTAATTAAATTTATTTATTTATTTGGTGTAGAAAATGGGATTGTTGCAGACTCTCCATTACGAAAATTACATCATCGCAATTTCCTATATGGGGGATACATCTTATACAATTCATATCCTGACCTCCCCTCATATTCTACAATCTTCTGCAAACTTACTTTATACAATCCTTTATGTGCTTCTCGCAAACTACTTTTATCGTATGCTACCATTTAAATAGACTCAATTAACGACTTTCCATTTTTGCATACAATAATTTTTTATTTTATAAATTTTTCTAAGTGTCAAAGATTCTGCAAATTTTCGTTAGAGTTTCATTTCTACGGAGAGCATTTTGTATAATTACAGTATGATAAAAAAGATATACAACATCCATAACATGGATGAAAACAATTTATATATCAAAATTTTGCCACATAGCGTATATTCCACAACATATGTTATTCTTTAAATAAAATGTACCTTATTTTGCATTATTAAACGTGTTCGTTTAATATATATGTAAACATGCACCAAATTTGTCCATAAGATCTTCATGTACCTAACTCAACTCAAATTAAACATGCAAGTTTCGTTTGACCAGATTTTACATGAACAAAAAATTTATATGAACAAGCAATTTTCTTTTTCCAAAGTCAATTATGTTGGAATGAATGAACTAAAACTTCTTTTCTTTGAAAGAATGAAGTTCATATTACCACTTTATTTATTATAGGTTTCCATTCGTCATGCAACAAAGTAGAGTAAATATTGGATTAAGAAAAGCTTAGGTCATTCACTTTCATTTAAGAGCCATTGACAAAATATTCTCACATGATAAGTCGAATTCAAGTGTTCATAGTTATTGTTATGCACAAGGTAATTTTCCAATTACAAAGTGATACCATGATGAAACAACTATTCATCATATACCGCTCAAAGTACATCAATCAGAATGAGTAATCCACATCAAACATAAAAGTTCAGTGGCAGTTTCCCGTCGGTCATCATTCACCATACAGTTTGGTTGTTCAGCTCACGATGGTTGAAGTTCAGCTGCACCAAAGATCTGTTGGGCACTGCCAGTTCATTAAAATCTGTTCAGGTTGTGAATGTCTGAAAGCAATTATGCTTATGATGATGTGTGTAAAGTAACCCTTACGCACACACTTTTTTTTTATTGCATTTACAGAACAATCAAATTCATATGTTCTGTTAAGTAATTATTCAGTTAGAGGGACTTTTTTTTTTGTTTTAGTTGGACATCAAGCATTGTAACTCATAGCCTGCTATGATGGTTCATGTTGAAAGAAAACATGGGCATGAGTCTTGTATAAATTTCAAGTATTTGATCATTCTACCAATGGACGTTAAATTATGTACAGTTTATCAAAAAGGGACTTATTCATTGGTAACAGAAGTTTAGCGAAACAATAAATGCATCCTCACTACTGTTTGCAGAACTGGTTGAGTGGTTTCTCACCGGTAGCTGATTCTCCCTTTAAAGACACGATAAGCAATGAGGTAGAAGCCATAAGACCACGCGACCTTCAGGAATCCTGATAGCTCTATTCACACTTCACTGTCACTTTATATATGTATGCTTTTGTATTATTCAGTCTGTTTATTCTCATTACTCAGATTTTATTTAATTTTGTTACACCGATCCTTTCCCCCTTCCATAAATGTTGCGCACGCGCACACACATATTATATGGTTCTAGCAAATTGAGGAATTTTGATGGAAGTAACTATCAGTGTCCCTCCAAAAAATATGAAAACAGAACATCAACAAGGCAGTTGAGGCAGTGGGTTTCTATTGTGAGGCATATGAGAGGCTGTTTTAAGGTAGCTAAAAACAAGAAGCATATTAAGCATTAACTTAGCGTAAATGTTCTGAACGTGAGTGTTGTATTTGATAGTTTAATTAGAGATTAAGGGGTGTAAGCCTTAATTGGTGACAGAGACATGTCCTGAAATCTGCTGCCACGGCCTGAAAGGGCTTAAGAATAGGAACACCTCTCGGTATAAGTATTTACCTCATACACTACTATAAGTCAACAAAATAGAAAACAAAAATTAAATCCAAAATACATTGAAAGTGAACGCATACAAGTGTGCACATTTATCAGAAAATATTACTCTGCCTTCTCAGGTATTACTGAGCATTAGCATTTGAAAAATTGTTGTATAATATTTGTTATGCTCATTATTCTTCCAGTAATTCCAAAAGACATGAATATGCAAATTTCATCATTCCAATAGAACGATATGATGTTCCACCAGCCCCACTGAATATGTTGGGATTACCAGTCCACCAGGTAGCTACCTCTGATTCTTGATTTCCAGTTTCCGATTTTACTCATTCTCAACCTCGACCATCTTTTATCACCCCTCCAATTCACTATGGTTATCAATATTTTTTATGCAAACTCATATACAATTTACAAGTTGTGCATTGTAACTATCAAAACATAATAAAATAATTTAGTTTCCTATGTAGCCATTATCTTCCATATGTTAACTCGTTTGCTATCTTCAGAAGATTGTCCATTCTTTCCATTAATAGCCTGAAGTTGACATGGTTTCAGATTTCTGGATTGACACAATGGTATATGATCCTGCCATTGCTGCTTTTGCCACATTTCTGGACTGATACATGGTTTCAGATGTGTTTTTCCTGATAGATGTTGACTTATAAATTGCTGCTTCATATTGTACAAACTGCTGCTTCATATTGAGATATTGTGAACTGTAAGTTTATCATCCAAAATTATTAATGTAAGTATTAATATTTATTGCTATAATGCAAACTGCTGCTTCATATTGAAAAAAGATAAGATAGATGATTATTATGGCTTTATTCTTGAAATTGATGATCCCAACTTCCTAGGTAATAGAAATATCCTGACCACCACTACAACTGGACTTTGCAAAAAACACACAGACAAAACATAAAATAAAATCTTTACGTAATTAGATTCCAAGATCATATGGTATGCCCGTTTCAGGCAGCCATTGATTGCCATCAATGAATTTGTCAACTGAAAATGGCTCTGCATCTTCTTTCTTGCACAAGAGCCTGTATCCTGGCCACTTCACTCGTTCTTTCGGCCCACTCATGCAATCAACCGCTCCAGGACCATTGTTTTCAAACTCCATATACTCGGCTGTTTTGCTCCTCCCTTCCCAATCATGCCACCCTGCTGGATCGATTATCCTGTCAATATAAGTTCTCATTATGATTACTCGTGAAAAGTTGAACCAGGGCCTTCCAAGGTATGCAAAATCATGTTTGGGGTTAAACTCAGAAGTAGGTCCTATGTGACAACGGTCAATAGATATACCTGTACATATACGCCTATATGTATTAAAAAAAAATTGTTATAATATTATATTTACGGTCAAAAACAAATATGTATACCTGTGTTTTTACTTTGATCTTGCCTCCCTTGCGCAGTGATGAACCCAGAACTGCGCATGAAAATGTTACATTTTTGAATCACTGTGGAGGCATCTCCAAAAATGAAGTCCACTGATCCACTTATATTACAATTCCTAAAGAATTGTTTTCCACCTTTGGCATAAACCGTATCTTGATAACTGATGAAATCGCAGTCGTAGTACGCGGATCGATTCATATCACACTTGAGGGCTACTGCCTGCTCTTTACCGTTATCGGAAATGTTCTCAACTGTGATGTATTTAGCTACAAATGCATCACCAAGCACCACTACAATACAAATTAGCATAATTAAGCAATGGAACATCTTTTATTCTACGTATATTTGCTGATATGGTCAAAAAGATGCATACAGTATAAGATTAGATTTTTTGATCAAGGTAGAGGAATGTATGCACAGCTCCATTTCACCTCCTAATTTTTCTTGTTTAAATTGCTAATTACTGTATACATTGAAATTGAGATAAATAATCTAGAGTCTCAAGTCATCACGGTCAAAACATGTTATGATGATACTGGGTATGTATATTGTCAAGGAAAGCAGTCTTAGTTTTGAAAATTTAATTGATGTAACATCTAAGATTAAAGGTAGCATGAAACTTTGATGATAGTTTAAAAGATTTGCATGACTAGACTTTATGAAACGCATATATATGAAATAAGCACAAGGCATCTCAAATGAAAGGTTTACTATGAATTATCAATCTCGAATGAAAGGTTTACTATCATTGTTTAAAACTTACTGAGGGCTCCTTGATCATCGATGTTATGTTCTCTATCTCCTTGGTTTCGACTGCTCACCAGAAATGATCTATCTTTTCCTTCCCCAATAAGCGTAACATTATTCGCAGTGATCTCCACATTTTCGTAGTATACACCACCTTTCAGAAGTATGACGTATCTGCCTGGAAAATTTTCTGGAATTGAACCTACTGCCTGCGCTAATGTTTTGAACTTTCCAGTGCCATCTTTTGCAACTATGACGTTGGGAGTTTCAGTGGCCATTCTGCCTTTTGAGTTTTTTTCTGCCTTTCAGTTGTTTTTTGCCTTGAACAGATACTGCATTTATATTCTACTTCCTTCTAAGTTTTACTATCTGTTTTGTTGACTTACATTAACATTTTTCCTTTTAAATCCTTCTTTACCTGACTGCATTGAATAATTACCAAATCAAAATTCTTCTTTACCTAACCCATGGAACCTTTTGCTCAAAATACCAACAATAAACAAAATGAGGCCTCTTTCCAGTGCACCGTTCATTCACGTATGCTATTCATACTAACAATAGCATAACGTGAGTGTGCAAATGTATGAATATATCATTTTTTTAAAATTGTTAAATAAAAAGGCCCAAGACCCATAGTGTTTGGGTTTACATAACCATACCCGAAACACTTACAACATGATATTGCTTTCATTTCAAACTCATCATAGCTGATGTGTACCATTATAATGATGCCGAATGAGCTAATTGTTAATGCAATAAAATTAAGTATCTTTACCAGAAACACTTACAACATGATTATTTCTTTCAATTCAAACACATCATAGCTAATGTGTTCCATTATAACGATACCAAATGAGATAATTATTAATGCTACAAAATCGAAGTAACTTCACACAAAAAAACCGCGAAGTATAACAAGAACGTCAAAGGAAGTCGAAAGCATCAGTATTCAGGAGTGTTGTGGTTTAGAGTTTAAATGTATAAATCTATATATGCAGCAGGAAGAACATGCAAACAATAATATGTACTAAGAGTTATATCAGGTATGCATCAGAGAGGGATCCGTGAACGTGCACAGATACATGGCTAGTATATATAGGGTGTATGTAATCTTCATCCGACAGTATTGAAAGCTCATTTCACATTTTTCAATTCTCATCCATATTATCTTCTCTACGTTTTTTAACATTCCTAACTAAGGTTGGACAACAATAGTGCTTCTTACCACAACATCTCCTGAAATCAATTTCAAGGTGGCTTCAAAATTAAAGTGGGATGTTACTCTCACGCTAAAGGATTTCTTCTCATATGCCTTGTGAAACTGCATCACTTTTGGCTCCACCACAACCGTAGCATGTTCTGGAACATGATCAACCTCGAGAACATAGGTAGCATTTGCAATCCCAACATTAATAACTGTTCGATTGACCACAGTAGTAGAAGTACTAGTTCCGTAGCCAGGAATAAGGATAGTCGGGTAGTTCAAATCCCAGTCCACAACCACTCTCGTATTAGAACAGTTACATCCAAATCTTTCAGAAGCTCTTTTTGGGCCTACACCGACCTCACCACACAAATAATCACAATAACTATCAACTCGAAGATCATACACTAGCCCTGGCCTTACCGCCTTCATGGGACTTATAAAACCAGCACCAGATGCGTAGTAAGTTGCATTTGCATGCTGCTCGTCCAATATTCTACCATTCTTACTGTCTTCATAATAAGATGAAGTCATAATAGCAGACTTTATCATGGCCGGAGACCAATCAGGATGCATGCTTTTCAAAAGTGCTGCCACGCCACTTACATGTGCGGCTGCCATGGACGTTCCTGACTGTACATTGATCGGGAACTTAGTCCCTGAATTTTCAACTACAGAGTTCCAGGCTGCAATTATATTCAATCCTGGCGCGGAAATGTCTGGTTTCGGAATGGTTCCGAATTGGCCTTCTCCCCGCGAGGAGAAAGAGGCAGTAACACGAGAAGGAGATACTCCAAGAACTGCGTGTTTGAACGTAATCATACCAGTCGCTGTTGTGGTAGTGTTCTTGGTTGAGTTGATGTAGGAAATGATTTCAAGCCCATCCTTCCATGTAACTTGAGAGGAAGGCAAACCTCTTGACCGTGCTAAACTGATCGTGTATCCTTCTTCTTTACCATGTATTCTTATTATGCCTTCAGAAGCAGTACCGATATTTTCAGTAAGGCCTGTACCACTTGTCAAACTTCGATAAGTCGGTAGGTGATCAAGGCAAACGGTGATGTTTCCCTTGTTGCCGGCAGCAAGGTCGCAAGTAGTATTAGTATCTAGTAATGTAAGAGGAAAAGCAGTGGAAGTGTAGCTAGACGGCTTGTACAAACCCTCGCCATAGTACTCCTTTCCATTACCCAGCTTCACCACCGACCTAAAATTTCTATCAACGCTGCTGGCTGCAACAGTAAGAATCCAATGCGCGTCATTCCTTACCGTGCGCCCAAAGGGTCCATCATTGCCTGCAGAGCCGACGACGATGACGCCTTTTTTATGAACAGCTGCAAATGTTGCAACTGTAAGAGGATCGTCATCCCTATAGTAATACCATTTGTTAGCCGAATTTCCAAGAGAAATGGAAAGCACATCCACTCCATCCTTCACGGCAGCATCCATACCCGCCAGTACATCCTCCAAAGCGCACCCAACGCTGCTGCTGCTGCTGCTGCAGACTTTATACGTAGCAATGTGAGCATGTGGGGCCACGCCCGACATTGTATGGGAGCCCAGCCCAAAGAAGTTCACGTCCTCCACGAAGTTGCCGGCTGCTATGCTGGACACGTGGGTCCCGTGCCCTACGTTGTCTGTGGGATCTTCTTCATTTCGAACCAAACTGCGAGCGCCAATCAGTTTGTTGTTGCAGGAGGTTTTGTTCTGGAACCCGCATACACCGTTCCACTTTTTAGGGGGAGGAGGTACGTGTTTGTCGCTGAAGGAAGGATGGTTTGGTAAAATGCCAGTGTCTACGACTCCGATGATGACGCCTTCACCGAGGTTGGATGAAGTGTTCCAGAGACCGGTAGGACCTGTAAGGTCGAGGAAGTCTGGAGTGTGAGTTGTGTGAAGAACGAGGTCTGTAGTCACACATGCATGGATGAAACCAGGTTTGGATCCCATCTCTTTGACTTCTTGCTCTGTTAGTTTTGCAGAGAAACCACTGAAGATTTCTGTGTAGATGTGGATGAGTCTGTCTGGAGATGATGATCGTGGTAAGAATGATCTGTACCAACTTTCAATGTCCTTGGTGTTATTGGTATCGGGTTGTTTAACTTGAATTATGTAGGTTTGTAGATCAACATCAGGTGATACTGCATCGCCAATATTGTACAAGGACGAAGACGAAACAAGGATGAAGATTGTAAAATAGATCAAGGAATTGGGAGATGAGGACATTTTTAGCCTCTGATTTACTGTATTGGTTCTTTGGTTTTATATATTGATCTCTGAGTACTAATTGTGGAAGGAAAGGACGAGACAGCTGGCACTTTGAAATATTCATGTACGACAATTAATACTAAAAAGATTAGATAATTCATCTGATTTCTCATCAACATGCATGTATGCAGTTAATATTATTTAGATCTGCACAATCAAATGAAATGCACAAATGTGTACATGTAAAGTAATAATTCCCATAATAAATGAATCGTAATAATTCACAATAAGTTAATATCCATCATAAATTTAATGGTCAGATTTTTAAACGACCCATGGAAAATAAACCTGTGTCAAGATTATGCTCAAGTTAAAACTTATTACCTAAATTTTATAGTTTGTGCATTTCATTTAACAGGAAATTATTGTCAAGGACAAAATTTCACAGTTTTTTTGCCTTAAGGACAGACCTTCAATATTTTATCATGAAGGACAACTTTCTGTAGGTATCAGTTTTTAGTTATTGATAGCAGTTTTTAGGTATCAGTTTGTAGTTATTGGTAGCAGTTTTTAGGTATCAGTTTTAGCTCGGTAGCAGTTTTGTTGTCCTTATGAATAATTTTAGAAAATGTTTGTCCTTATGAATAATTTTTAGAATAATGTTTTTCCTTATAGTAAAAATATTGAGGTCGTGTCCTTGAGGCAAAAAATATACAAATCTTTGTCCTTTAAATTAATTCTCCTATTCATTAATACGCAGATGCATATTTATTATTTGCGCATATATGTCGCAAATAATATTTTTTCCATCAAAATTACAATAACTCCATTTTCTTTCTTATTTCACCTTTTCCTCTTCATCTTTCCAAAACCATCCTTTAGTCTCCAATCCAACCTATTATATTTCTCAAATCAAACACCAAATCAAAAGAATGTTTTGTTCATTTTCAAATAATTACTTGTTTTATCTCTACATGGTCTTCTTCATCTAACAAAATTAAAGATAAAAAATTTATTGCTAAAATTACTAGTTAATTATTGTTGTTGTCGTTATAATTACTAGTTAGCATTGTTCTTATTAGTGAAATATTAGGTATTGATAAATGATATTAAATTTCATATATGCGCAAATAATAAATATACATTTACACATTTATGCAATGCGCAAGCTATAATTTTTTTTTAAAAGATATAGCGCATTCCAAAAGTGCGTAAGCTATATCAAAACTTGGGCATTAAGTTTTAAGTTGAGCCAGACCTCTTTTAAAAATTTGTCCTTATTTAATTCATCTAGAATAACCATATTAAAAGGGTTTTTGATCATACACATGAGCATTATCGCTATAGATCATCACTAACTAGCCATTACAAGTTTAACAAGATCTAAGTCAAAGCCCAAAAAGGAGAAATTGCGAATCAAATTTACCCAAATGCAAAAGAATGCCCCTAGTTTTGTGCACATGCACATGTACACACTGCACATAGTTCCGCTCTTCACTTCTTCTCTTCTATTGATGATTCGATGGTTTCGATGGTTTCTTCATGCTTCTATATCGTTATTGAACTCTCAGAAACGCCCTCATTAGCTTCAATAGCTTGTGTCGTCGATTTGTGAATTTAGTGCTACGATGAAATGCATGGAATATTTTAAAACTAGATCAATTTTGGTACAGATTAGTTTTCTCTGCTTAAATCTTCATGCTTGAATACCATTAGGACTGTGTATATTAGCATTAGGAATGTTCGGATGCATAACAAACCTCATGTAATAAGTCTGGCGTTGAAAGGTGATTATTGTTTACTAGAAAGCTCATAAATCTAGTGTCGGGCATCCTAGAGTCATGGTGTACATTTGAGAATCTATAAAACCATATTCAAGCATCAAGCGTGCAACCTTAAAACATCAAACTTGAAAATCATCAAACTTGAAAATCATCATTACTGAATACAATTAAATCTAATCCACACAAAGAGAATAAAAGAATGCAATTCTCTTTGTACACGAAATGATCTCCACTTACATTCCTATCATACATAAAGAACCGCAAATGTTGGCAAAGCGTGAAAACCATTGTCCAAAAGTAGAAAAACTGTAACGACCCGTAATTTTGGGCAATAACAAGTTAATAATCTGCATTAATAATTTAATTGATTTGATAACTTTCTTTATAATTTTAATTTTAATTGGTGAAATTAATCTTTTAAAGGATAATAAATATTTAATCTGATAAGTGTGATCAATATCTTTTTAACAAATTAAAATTGGTTAGAATTGTTTTTCAAAAGCTAATAAAATTTTATTCTGTTTATAATATATATACTTGATATATATTACGGATAGAAATATCTTTTGTTTTAAATAAAGATAAATCTTCAAATTGTAACGTATATGTAAGTATATGTTATAATTTGATGTTGTTTTGAAATTTAATTTAATCTATTAATATTTTATCTTTTTAACAAATTAAAATTGGTTAGAATTGTTTTTCAAAAGCTAATAAAATTTTATTCTGTTTATAATATATATACTTGATATATATTACGGATAGAAATATCTTTTGTTTTAAATAAAGATAAATCTTCAAATTGTAACGTATATGTAAGTATATGTTATAATTTGATGTTGTTTTGAAATTTAATTTAATCTATTAATAATATATATATATATATATACATATATATATACATATATATATATATATATATGTATGAATTATAATATAAAGCTTTGTTTTAAAACTTAATATTTTTCAAAAGTAAATTTAAGATTTATTCAATTGTTTCAAAGTATAAAGTAATTGTTATTTTAAATAAGATAGTTTAAAAAGGTTCTAAACAAAGTTTTGTTTTGTCTTTCTTTTAAAGTATTTAAAATATGACAGTTTGAAAAGAATTTAAACAAGCTTTGTTTTGTTTTCTTTTAAAATGCTTATTATAAAATGGTTATAAATATATATATAAAGTTATCAATAAACTTTCTCTTAAAAATTATTTCTTCAACATTAAAAATAAATGTTTTAGATTTTTAAAATGCATACATAAGTATTTATGTATTTAGTAAATTATATGTTAGTTTATGTTAACATTTAAATTAAATAAAATTTATTAAAAATACATAAGTAACATGTGTAATTATTTTAAGGGATCTCTAAAACACATGCTAGAAGATTAAGCTAATTATGTGACAAGTGTCTTCATCTTTAAAAAAAATGAATTAAAAATATTAAGAACATGTGTAAACATGTTAACACTCTTGATAACACTTGTAAGCTATTAAACAATATAGTTGACAAATGTAAGTTTTGGAACCATGTGGCAATATATTTTTATTTTGATTTTTAATAAATGTTTTAAGAAGATAATTAGTTTTCACAAAACACTTTTATTTTCCTTGTCTTCATTTCTTGATTCAATTCAATGGCAACCAGTAATTTTTTTAAAAAATCTGTAAAATTTAAGTTCTTCTCAACAAATCAAAATCTGAAGCAAATTAAAACCTAAAAATCTGCAAAGCAAATGTCAATCTACAAATTAAAGATTCTTCTCAACAATCAAATCCTGCAATTAAATTCTTCTGCAAAATCAACCTGCAATTAAAATGGATTCAACTTTAACAGCATGCAGTTTGATTTTCTTTAGACAGCAAAGTCAAGACCTTTTTCAAAATTAATGTTAAGGCCTGGAAAATTCAATTCAAAACTGCTTTGTTCTCTGCTCTCTGCAAATTTAATCAGGCGAGTAAATGGTTCTTAAAAACAGTTTTTTTATGGGTAACTTTGCTTAATTGTTGTGATGGATGTTTGTAGAAACATGATATATATATGTCTATGATTATGTATGCATGCCTGTTATGTTCTCTGTAATTGTCTACTTCAAGATTAACTACAGATAAATCCCTATATCTCTGCAAAAATCAAAATTTGACCTTGATTATAGAAAGAAAAAGGTAAATAACAATATATTCTTGCTTTTTAAAATAAGTATAAGTGATTATATTTGATAATATACTGTAAAATGTAAAGTTACAGTGAAAATTAGGAAATAGGTAAAATTCAAGCGTGATGATTTTTGAATTCACTTATATAATCTGTATTGTCTTCAAAAATTAGGAATTTTAAAAATAAAATTTTGATTTTCGGTTTGAGGAATCATGAGAATTTTGGGTTTGAACTTTTGGGTTGTTTTGATGAATTTCCGTCGAACTACTCGATGATTCGAGTTGAAATTTGGATCGAGGCTAGCATTTGAAGTGTAGATGAAGGGAAAAATGTTGAATAATTTTTCCTATGATCGATTCGTTCAAATTCGATCAATTTAGGGTTTTTTACCTTGTTTAGTTTCGGTTGACTGTAGAGGGAAGTACGACTTGGATATAGAACCGAAGTCATGCGCATCTGGGGAGGTTGGTGTGCTTGGTCGTGGCGTCTCGATCGTGGGGTCGGCGATGTGTAACGGTGGCGAGGTGATCGGCGTTGATGGTTTTTGGTGGTTGATCGTTCTGCAGTTTTTGAGCTTGAAGGTCGATTTTCGTTTTGATTGATATTTGATGGATCTGGGTCGAAGTTAGGGTTTTCGATGTCGTATGGCATTGGTCGGCGACCGGCTTGATGGTCGGAGTGGATTGGTTGGTGGTGCAACGTGCACCGTGTTGGGTTGTGCACAAGGAAGTTTTGGTTTGGGGGAGATGAGATCGACTCGGAGTAGTCTTTGTGTTCGCATCGCGTACGACTCGAAGGTGGAAAAGTGCTGGGTTTCTCGGAGTAGCACTCGCGACTTTACCGGGCTGGACTCGAGTTTGAGGATTGTGGGATTTTCTGGTCTTACTGTATTATGAACTTGAGTTTGAACAAATGAATCAAGCACTTGGCTATAAACAAGTTTATAAAGAAACAAAATATAAAGTTAAAACTTGTTGATTTAAAGTAAAAGTAAATCAAACACTTTAAAAGGTTAATTGAATTTATTTTTCAAATTTAATGTGTTTAAAATGATTTCTTTGGAAATAATTATTTAAATTTTGAATTTTTATTTAGAAGAATAGTTTAATTTGAATTATTAAATCAAAGTTTGAAGTAGACTTTAAGTAATGTTTTAAAAACTAAGTTTTTTGAAAATGAATAAGTATAAATTGATGATTGAATTGTTTTAAATTTCAAAGTGTTTCAAACAAGGTTATTGTTAAAATTTTGAAATCAAATAGAATAATTTGTTATTAAATTATTAAAATTTGATTTAAACTCGAATAATTTAATTATGAAGATAAATATGGTTAATTTATCTTTGTTATTAACTTAAGAATACTTGATTGAATATGATTTGTAATTAAGTAAAGAATTAATTAAGATAACTGTTTTCTTAATTAATTAAGGATTTTGTAATAAGATGTTAATTAATTAATTGTTTATTTAATTTTAAATATCACTTAATTATGGACTAATTAAGTGTAATTACTTAATGAAGTAATTATTGGTTAGTTATTGAAGGTAATTAAGTAAAGGTAATTACCTATGGAAGTAATTAGTGGGAAATTTCTCATGGAGTAATTAAAGTTGAAGTGATTAATGGTTAATCACTATGATGTTATTAGTTAAGAAATTAATTAAAATATTAGTTTTAAAGTTAATTAATTAATGAATTAAGGAATTGTTTAATATAATTGTTGAAATTGATTAATTATGAAGAAATTAATTAATTTAAGGATTAAGTATTATTTAAATGATGGGATTAATTATTTGTTAAGAGAGTAATCAAGGTTTATTAATGACGTAATTAGAGATAATTACTTATGTAAGTAATTAAGAGTTAATTACTTAATTATTTTAGTTAATTAATTAATATTATTAATTAATAAATGTGATTAATTTAAGATTAATTACTAAGGGTAATCAATTAAATTGTAATTAATTAATAAAGTAATTAATTAAGGGTTAATTGTTAATTTATATTGATTAATAATTACTTAATGAAGTAATTAAAGATTATTTAATTAGATTTATTAATCAAAGTAAATATAATTAATTAAGAAGTTAATTAATTAAGATAAGTAATTACAAATTATTGATTACTGATTATGATTTATGAGTTGATTAATTACAAGTTAGTTATTTAATTAAAGAGAATTATTAGTTAATGGGGATCATTAAATAATATAATTAATGGTATTAATCAAGGATGATTAGTATAAGTGATTAATTTAAGTGTGATTAATTAATTGTAATTAATTGAGGTTTAATGCAATTAATTATAGTTAATTTATAGAGGTAAATGAATGATCATTAATTATTGTAATTAATGATAGTAACTAAAGGTTAATTACTGTATATGGTTAAGGATGATTACTTGAATGTAATTAAAATATAATTAATCAGGTAAGATTAATTGAATAAGATCATTAAGAGATGATTAATTAATTTATTTGGAATAAATAAATGAAGAAGGATTTAGGATTAATCCAATTGATTAAGGGTTAATCGATTCTGCATTGGTTGATTGATTGATATTGGATGACCAATATTGGGTGATTGATATTGGGTGATTGATATTGGTTAATACTGGATGATTTGGATATCTCTTATATATGCGATAGGCTGCTTTGTGAGATAAATGTTGTTATGAATTATCTACTGTGATAATGTGATCCATCTATATGTTTATATCATCTTGAGTATAAGTTTAATTGTTTTAAAACCCTTAAGTACAACTTGGACATTAAAATGGTGTTTGGTTTCGGTGAGACCAGGATCGGGTTTCCATATTTGGGATCCGAAAACCACATCGATTCCAATTAAACGTTAGGTCGTGAATCCAAGTGGAGCAAGTGAAGACTCGAGGTGTAAGAACTATACGTCAGTATAACTCTGTGGGTGATTCCGTAATGAGTTTGACAGAATAGTACTTATAGGTTCGAGATAGTGATTTAGAGTGCAAGGGCTATGGTCGTTGACTCTAAGGGTGATTCCAAAATGAGTGCAACGAGATAGTGCCTTCCGTTTCGTTCGAACCCGGAACGAACTTGTATGGATTGAATGCTTTCAGAACATCGTCAGGTGGACGATGAGCATTCTAAGGTAGATGTGTTCTATAAAGGTAATCGCAGCCTCAAGCCTCATCAACCATGAATGGCTAAAACATGGGAGGTGCAGCAAGGCTTCGCGGGTAGCTCCCACTGGAGAGCAAGATGTTCCCCTGTCTAGAAGTCCCTTTTTATTCGGTTGTGTGGGCAGTTGGGTCGCGGCCAACTGCGGGGTTGTCTTGTTCGGGACTGTCCAGTATGGGATGGTTCCAGCCTTGTGTTGCAGGGGAGCGGGCGTACTCCTCGGTACATTGATCTAGGCCACGTACTGTGACGGGCGGTTCCCCAGTAGCCCTGCCATTGAAGGAAACCCATTCTTCCTACGAGACCCTACGGTTTTGTTTGTATTACCCACTTTTATGGATATTAGCTGGAATTTAATAGATGTAACAATTTCGGCTATTTCTTATTTATTTGAAAACCCTAGACACTATTATAATATCACTGGATTTCCTATCAAATGTTTTGGTTAGCGTAAGGTAAAAACTTTTCCATGTTTATGTGTGGGAAGTCTTACGTGATACCTTTTCTTTTCAAAGGTTTTTCTAAAGTTAAGCAACTTTAAACCGTTTACTCACACCAGACCTCTGTCTGACCCGAGTGTTTTTTTTTATTAAACTCTTGGGTACTCATATTATGTATGAGTAGTCAAGTGATTCAGGTTTGTTTGATGAATTCTGGAGGAGATATGGAGTAGGAGGCTTCTACATGTAGATATATTATGGTTCCATTGTGTTTGTTTGGTATCTGTATCTTGTGTACTTGAGTTGTACAATTAGACAGATGTTTATAACTGTCTAATATATGTTGTATGTTGTGTACTCTGATGTAATATGATGCTATGTAATATTTTATGTGATATATTATATTTCATTCGTTCCGCTGTGAGTTATCTGTTGTTGTTTTTCTTCTTTCTCTTTCTTTTCTTCTTCTATCCCTTTCTTTTCTTCTATATCTCTTTCTTTCTTAATTGATGATGCGATTTCCTGGAGATAGGAAGTCGGGTCGTCACAGCTGGTATCAGAGCATTAGGTTGAGTGAATACCTAGGCTCTGGAGTGGTGTCTTTCTTGAGAGAGCGTACTTGTAATTTTTATATATAACTATATATATATCTACCTGATCTATTGGGTTATCTGTTCGGATTTTCCAACATAATTTTTAGAGGTAGATAGAGTTATGGTGTTCGTGTGTAACACGACTACCACTAATGGAAAGGTCCATATGTTTGAGGTTGAAAGTATTTGTCGAGACTGTAGACCTAATACCATCTCGAGTGAGATTTGTAGTTTGGAGTAAGTATTTCTCTGATATCCGAAGGTAATATTTTTAAAGATTCGGAGTTTATCTTTGAAGTGTAAGTTTGGATCTGTTGGAAGTACAGAAGTAAGCAATGATATCTTGATAACTACGTGATGAGGTGCGGTATCCATGGATATTTTCAGAAGATGTTTTCTCTTGAAGCAGTTTTAGAAGTAGTTGAGGAGCAGTTTTTACCTGCCGCAAAGAAGATTCGTCTGTGTAGAAGTTGTATGGATCTTTAGCAAGGAGGTTGGCTGTTCTGGAATATGAGACTAAGGTCTACGAGTTGTTTCGCTTTGGCATGGTCCCATTTTTCATTCCTTAAGGAGAGCGAGATGTTGATGTTTGGTTTGGAGCCCGAATTTCTTGAGAGGTTGTCTGCCATCTCGAAGGTTTGTTGATGGTTTTGGTTTTCGAGAAGCCTTTGAATTAGAAGTTTTTGGCTAATTGTGATAGCAAGGAAACTCAAAGTGTTCGGTGTGCTGACGAGAAGGTCTTTTAGCTCTGCAGTATCATCGAGGTAGAGTTTGGAAGCAGCAGTGTGGCCGTTTCTCCGATGGTCCAGGAATCTTGTGGTTCTCTTTAAGCAGCCGGGCAGTTGGTGAATGTTTTTGAAGGGTTAACCTTGTTTGGAGAAGCTTAAAGTTGTTCTAATTGGTAAAGAGAGGACGGTTTCTTTGGAATCCGAACTAGGTAGGATCACAAAAGTGACTTGCGATTAGTTTGGAATTTTTCTTGGGCAATCTTTTGTTTGAGGCTGGGAATTCTCATATTGAAGTTGGAGCTACTGATGTAATCAGAAGGTTGTCTGCATCTGGAGTTGAGTTCCATATTGTTTTGGTTCCAGAAGTGATTTTGGTAGTCAGCCTAGTAGGAAGAGTGGGTGTAGTAGCTCAGAAATTTTTTTGGATTTGGATTTGGTCGAATCTAGTTTTTGAGTATGGGTTTCTGTTATAAGGTTGTATGACTGAATCAGATGTGTTACTCAGATTTTATGGATCTGATGAACAAAGTTTCCCGGATATATTGGATAAGTTGTATTCGTGTTCATCAACAATATTCTCATCTATTTCAGAATCAGAGTTGTGTAGCGGAGCGAGGTAGCAGCTGTACAAGGAAGGAAGCAAGTTCAGTTTGCTATTGCTTGGGAAGTAGAGTTTGTGTTCTGGATTTCGACGAATTTTGAAAGACTTTTTTGTTGGATAGGATCCAGAAACTATTTGCTTTGGTCTAGTTGTTTCTGGAAGTATTAGCATAGGTTGAGCTGATTAGGAGAAGTTTGGCGGCTCAGGGTTGTCAGTTGAGTTATGCTGATATGAGATAAGGAGTTTGGAATTCGAAGTTGGAGACTTCATTGTTATTAAGATTTCTCTGGTTAAGATAGCAGTAATTGAGTAAGATGGGATGGTTAGTTCTGAGGCATTTGGGATTTCTTATCTGTGTTTTGATAAGATAAGATTGAATTGCCAGTTTGGGTAGCTGGAATTTATTGTATTTCACGTATCTCTAAGGAAGTACGTGTACGAATCATCGATTGGTTGTTGAATCTGTAGTCCAGTTGGATTTGGAGGTTGAGCTGGACTTGAGAGTAGTCTGATGTTCAGTTCAGATTGGTGGATCTAGAGATGTGAAGAGCTCTGGATTTTGGTGGTGTAGTTTGTTAGTTTAGTTTCTGTAGAGCGAGTCTCCCGGTGATTTATACTGGGGAAACTCGAGATTGTATTAGAGATTTATTCCGATTTGCATCAGGATAATTGGTTAGGTTTGTTTGTTTGATTTATTGTTATGGCTGTTAGTAACTGGATGTTAGGTATGCTTTGCTGTTTGAAATTGAAACCTGTACTGGGTTATTAAATTACCTTTGCTTTTAAAGTTCGGGACGAAATTCTTTTAAGGGGGGAGGATTGTAACGATCCGGAATTTTGGGCAATAACAATTTATAATCTGCATTAATAATTTAATTGATTTGATAATTTTCTTTATAATTTTAATTTAAATTGGTGAAATTAATCTTTTAAAGGATAATAAATATTTAATCTGGTAAGTGTGATCAATATCTTTTTAACAATTTAAAATTGGTTAGAATTGTTTTTCAAAAGCTAATAAAATTTTATTCTGCTTATAATATATATACTTGATATATATTATGGATAGAAATATCTTTTGTTTTAAATAAAGATGAATCTTCAAATTGTAATGTAGATGTAAGTATATGTTCTAATTTGATGTTGTTTTGGAATTAAATTTAATCTATTAATAATATATATGTATGAATTTTAATATAAAGCTTTGTTTTAAAACTAAATAATTTTCGAAAGTAAATTTAAGATTTATTCAATTGTTTTCAAAGTATAAGATAATTGTTATTTTAAATAAGATAGTTTAAAAAGGTTTTAAACAAAGTTTTGTTTTGTCTTTCTTTTAAAGTATTTAAAATATGATAGTTTGAAAAGAATTTAAACAAGCCTTGTTTTGTTTTCTTTCAAAATGCTTATTATAAAATGGTTATAAATATATATAAAGTAATCAATAAACTTTCTCTTAAAAATTATTTCTTCAACGCTAAAAATAAATGTTTTAGATTTTTAAAATGCATACATAAGTATTTATGTATCTAGTAAATTATATGTTAGTTTATGTTAACATTTAAATTAAATAAAATTTATTAAAAATACATAAGTAACACGTGTAATTATTTTAAGGGATCTCTAAAACACATGTTAGAAGATTAAGCTAATTATGTGACAAGTGTCATCATGTTCAAAAAAAATGAATTAAAAATATTAAGAACATGTGTAGACATGCTAACACTCTTGATAACACTTGTAAGCTGTTAAACAATATAGTTGACAAATGTAAGTTTTGGAACCATGTGGCAATATATTTTTATTCTGATTTTTAATAAATGTTTTAAGAAGAGAATTAGTTTTCATAAAACACTTTTATTTTCCTTGTCTTCATTTCTTGATTCAATTCAATGGCAACCGGTGATTTTTTTTAAAATCTGCAAAATTTAAGTTCTTCTCAACAAATCAAAATCTGAAGCAAATTAAAACCTGAAAATCTGCAAAGCAAATTAAAGATCCTTCTCAACAATCAAATCCTGCAATTAAATTCTTCTGCAAAATCAACCTGCAAATTAAAATGGAATTCAACCTGCAATTCAAATAAAGATCTACAGTTCAACTTCAATTTAAAAGCATGCAATAGATTCAACTTTAACAGCATGAAGTGGATTTTCTTTAGACGGCAAAGTCAAGACCGTTTTCAAAATTAATGTTAAGGCCTGGAAAATTCAATTCAAAACTGCTTTGTTCTCTGCTCTCTGCAAATTTAATCAGGAGAGTAAATGGTTCTTAAAAACAGTTTTTTTATGGGTAACTTTGCTTAATTGTTGTGATGGATGTTTGTAGAAACATGATATATATATATATATATATATATATATGTTTATGATTATGTACGCATGCCTGTTATGTCCTCTGTAATTGTCTGCTTCAAGATTAACTACAGATAAATACCTATATCTCTGCAAAAATCAAAATTTGACCTTGATTATAGAAAGAAAAGGGTAAATAACAATGTATTCTTGCTTTTTAAAATAAGTATAAGCGATTATATTTGATAATATACTGTAAAATGTAAAGTTACGGTGAAAATTAGGAAATAGGTAAAATTCAAGCTGACGATTTTTGAATTCACTTATATGATATGTATTGTCTTCAAAAATTAGGAATTTTAAAAATAAAATTATGATTTTCAGTTTGAGGAATCATGAGAATTTTGGGTTTGAACTTTTGGGTTGTTTTGATGAATTGCCGTCGAACTACTCAATGATTCGAGTTGAAATTTGGATCGAGGCTAGAGTTTGAAGTGTAGATGAAGGGAAAAATATTGAATAATTTTTCCTATGATCGATTCGTTCGAATTCGATAAATTTAGGGTTTTTTACCTCGTTTAGTTTCGGTTGACTGTAGAGGGATGTACGGCTTGGATATAGAACCGAAGTCGTGCGCATCTGGGGAGGTTGGTGTGCTTGGTCGTGGCGTCTCGATCGTGGGGTCGGCGATGTGTAACGGTGGCGAGGTGATCGGCCTTGAGGGTTTTTGGTGGTTGATCGTTATGTAGTTTTTGAGCTTGAAGGTCGATTTTCGTTTTGATTGATATTTGATGGATTTGGGTCGAAGTAAGGGTTGTCAATGTCGTATGGCGTTGGTCGGCGACCGGCTTGATGGTCGGAGTGGATTGGTTGGTGGTGCAACATGCACCATGTTGGGGGAAGTTTTGGTTTGGGGGAGATGAGATCGACTCGGAGTTGTCTTCGTGTTCGCATCGCGTACGACTCGAAGGTGGAAAAGTGCTGGGTTTCTCGGAGTAGCACTCGCGAATTTACCGGGCTGGGCTCGAGTTTGAGGATTGTGGGATTTTCTGGTCTTACTATATTATGAACTTGAGTTTGAACAAATGAATCAAGCATTTGGCTATAAACAAGTTTATAAAGAAACAAAATATAAAGTTAAAACTTGTTGATTTAAAGTAGAAGTAAATCAAACACTTTAAAAGGTTAATTAAATTTATTTTTCAAATTTAATGTGTTTCAAATGATTTCTTTAGAAATAATTAATTAAATTTTGAATTTTTATTTAGAAGAATAGGTTGAATTTGAATTATTAAATCAAAGTTTCAAGTAGACTCTAAGTAATGTTTTAAAAACTAAGTTTTTTGAAAATGAATAAGTATAAATTGATGATTGAATTGTTTTAAATTTCAAAGTGTTTCTAAGTGTTTCAAACAAGGTTATTGTTAAAATTTTGAAATCAAATAGAATAATTTGTTATTAAATTATTATAATTTGATTTAGATTCAAATAATTTAATTATGAAGATAAATATGGTTAATTTGTCTCTGTTATTAACTTAAGAATACTTGATTGAATATGATTTGTAATTAAGTAAAGAATTAATTAAGATAATTGTTTTCTTAATTAATTAAGGATTTTGTAATAAGATGTTAATTAGTTAATTGTTTATTTAATTTTAAATATCACTTAATTATGGATTAATTAAGTGTAATTACTTAATGAAGTAATTATTGGTTTGTTATTGAAGGAAATTAAGTAAAGGTAAATTACCTATGGAAGTAATTAGTGGGAAATTTCTCATGGAGTAATTAAAGTTGAAGTGATTAATGGTTAATCACTATGATGTTATTAATTAAGAAATTAATTAAAATATATATTGTTAATTAATTAATGAATTAAGGAATTGTTTAATATAATTGTTGAAATTAATTAATTTAAGGATTAAGTATTATTTAAATGATGGGATTAATTATTTGTTAAGAGAGTAATGAAGGTTTATTAATGAAGTGATTAGAGATAATTACTTATGTAAGTAATTAAAAGTTAATTACTTAATTATTTTAGTTAATTAATTAATATGATTAATTAATAAATGTGATTAATTTAAGGTCAATTACTAAGGGTGATCAATTAAATTGTAATTAACTAATATAGTAATTAATTAAGGGTTAATTGTTAATTTATATTGATTAATAATTACTTAATGAAGTAATTAAAGATTAATTAATTAGATTAATTAATCAAAGTAAATATAATTAATTAAGAAGTTAATTAATTAAGATAAGTAATTACAAATTGTTGATTGCTGATTATGATTTATGAGTTGATTAATTACAAGTTAATTATTTAATTAAAGAGAATTATTAGTTAATGGAGATCACTGATTAATATAATTAATGATATTAATCAAGGATGATTAATATAAGTGATTAATTTAAGTGTGATTAATTAACTGTAATTAATTGAGGTTTAATGCAATTAATTATAATTAATTAATAGAGGTAAATGAATGATCATTAATTATTGTAATTAATGATAGTAACTAGAGGTTAATTACTGTATATGGTTAAGGATGATTACTTGAATGCAATTAAAGTATAATTAATCAGGGAAGATTAATTGAAGAAGATCATTAAGAGATGATTAATTAATTTATTTGGAATAAATAAATGAAGAAGGATTTAGGATTAATCCGATTGATTAAGAGTTAATTGATTCTGCTTTGGTTGATTGATTGATATTGGTTGATTGATTGATATTGGATGACCAATATTGGGTGATTGATATTGGTTAATACTGGATGTTTTGGATATCTCGGATATATGCGATAGGCTGCTTTGTGAGATAAATGTTGTTATGAATTATCTACTGTGATAATGTGATCCATCTATCTGTTTATATCATCATGAGTATAAATTTAATTGTTTTAAAACCCTTAAGTACAACTTGGACATTAAAATGGCGTTTGGTTTCGGTGAGACCAGGATCGGATTTCCATATTTGGGATCTGAAAACCACATCGATTCCAATTAAACGTTAGGTCGTGAATCCAAGTGCAGCAAGTGAAGACTCGAGGTGTAAGAACTATACGTCAGTATAACTCTGTGGGTGATTCCGTAATGAGTTTGACGGAATAGTACTTATAGGTTCGAGGTAGTGATTTAGAGTGCAAGGGCTATGGTCGTTGACTCTGAGGGTGATTCCAAAATGAGTGCAACGAGATAGTGCCTTCGGTTTCGTTCGAACCCAGAACAAACTTGTATGGATTGAATGCTTTCAGAACATCGTCAGGTGGACGATGAGCATTCTAAGATAGATGTGTTCTATAAAGGTAATCGCAGCCTCAAGCCTCGTCAACCAGGAATGGCTAAAACAGGGGAGGTGCAGCAAGGCTTCGTTGGTAGCTCCCACTGGAGAGCAAGATTTTCCCCTGTCTAGAAGTCACTTTTATTCGGCTGTGTGGGCAGTTGGGTCACGGCCAACTGCGGGGTTGTCTTGTTCGGGACTGTCCAGTAAGGGATGGTTCCGGCCTTGTGTTGCAGGGGAGCGGGCGTACTCCTCGGTACATTGATCTAGGCCATGTACTGTGACGGGCGGTTCCCCAGTAGCCCTGCCATTGAAGGAAACCCATTCTTCCTACGAGACCCTACGGTTTTGTTTGTATTACCCACTTTTGTGGCTAGTAGCTAGAATTTAATAGATGTAACAATTTCGGCCATTTCTTATTTATTTGAAAACCCTAGACACTATTATAATATTACTGTATTTCCTATCAAATGTTTTGGTTAGCGTAAGGTAATTTTTTTCACATGTTTATGTGTGGGAAGTCTTACGTGATACCTTTTCTTTTCAAAGGTTTTTCTAAAGTTAAGTAACTTTAAATCGTTTACTCACACCAGACCCCTGTTTGACCCGAGTGTTTATTTTCTGTTTTATTAAACTCTTGGGTACTCATATTATGTATGAGTAGTCAAGTGATTCAGGTTTGCTTAATGAATTCCGGAGGAAATATGGAGCAGGAGGCTTCTACGTGTAGATATGTTATGGTTCCGCTGTGTTTATTTGGTATCTGTATCTTGTGTACTTGAGTTGTATAGTTAGACAGATGTTTATAACTGTCTAATATCTGCTGTATGTTGTGTACTCTGATGTAATATGATACTATGCAATATTTTATGTGATATATTATATTTCATTCATTCCGCTGTGAGTTATCTGTTGTTGTTGTTTTTCTTCTTTCTCTTTCTTTTCTTCTTCTATCCCTTTCTTTCTTCGTTGATGATGCGATTTCCTGGAGATAGGAAGTCGGGTCGTCACCAAAAAAAAAGTGATAGTCTACGGAAAAATATAAACAAGTAAATCTATTTATAAGAGTTTATACAAACCAAAATTGAGGCAAATACAAATGTCTCTATTGTTATTAACGCAAATATTTTTATTAATAGAGGCAAATAATTTGCTTAAATTACCCTTAAATAAATGAATGAGAGGCAGAAGAAGAAAAGCCCCTATAAATCATGCCCCTAAGAATAATTAAGGGCATATAAATTACTTACATGCCCCTATAAGTGCTAGAGCAATAAAGGCACTAAGAAATGTCCCTACTAGTGCATGAGCCTCAAATAAATTTACATACATTTGGCACTAAGAAATGTCCCTACTGTTGCATGAGCCTCAAATAAACTTACATGCATTTTTTATTTCTAACAGATTTAATCTACTAAATCATGTAATAAATTTACGTAATGTTATAATATTTTAATGTATAATATGTTAAACCTAAATTGAAACTTAAGGCATAAATTATTATTGAAAGTTTAAAATACCAAACAAATCAAGTAATTTATAGTTACAAGAATCACCAACGGTTAACAACACTGACAATTCAAGAATACATCAAAAAACATTCTTGTAATTCATAGCCATAATAATGTATATAATTGGTAAGATATTTCACTGGTGTCTTGAAGATACAAAATCTGCACACAAAAAAGAAAATTTAGTTTTAACTAACATATTGGTTATGTGTAGAACAATTTTGCAAACTACTTTCATAGATGTTATGGAAGTGACAAAAGATTAAATAGCTTCCGTTGTTGCATGGAAGTCAGTATTTAGTATATTATTCCAAGTATCATACAAGGATGGATTCTTCCTTCAACAAATCTATTACCTTAGTTTTCAACTTTTTACTCGATTTAACTTATTAAGATTGTCATAAAAGTAAAGTCAAATCCCAAGCTCATAAATATTGTGTAAACATAATAATATGATTAATCAAATGACGATCATAGATGTTTGCCAAATATACCAAAGTTATAAAACATTGCACTAAATTGAGTTAACTACTAAATTAAAATGAGAATTGACTATGCATTGAAATCAAATCCCAAGCACATAAACGATATAAACATACGGTTAACTAAAAGATTGACCATAAATGTTCAGTAAATACACCATATTTAGATAACCAAATTACTTATTAGTAGCTAAAAAGGGAAAGTATTGTGTAGTGGAATCAATTCAGCTCAAATAAATGATATGGAAAATTGATTCCCAAACGGGATGAGTAGATATGGTTTCCTGCGACATTAATTATCTTTCTAAATAAAATGAGAATTAGTTGTGCAGTAAGTCATATCACAAGACGCACTATGTGAAGGAATCAAATTAGCTTCACAAAAAAGCTACGAAAACATTAGTTGGGCAGGTGAGTGATCAAAAATGATTTACTAAATGCAATAAAATTACCAAATTAAAAGCAGAATTAATTGTGCAATGAAATTAGGTCATAGGCACAAAATCTTATAAACACATGATTTACAAAATCAATGGGTAACATAAAGTTTCCAAACATATTAAATTTTGAAAACCCAATTACTCGTTTGTCAAAATATTTCATGGTATAAATGGGTACCTTACCACAAATATTGATTGTGTTTGGTTAAAAGTGAAAATACCACTGGTCGATGAGTGAATTTTCATAGAAAATGACGACGAAGGAGAAATTAGGGTTGTGTTAGAAAAATAAAATTTAAGAACATGATACTAAGCAGATGAATTACCTAGATCAATTAATGTAGAAACAAGCAATGGAGAAAGCTCCGATGAACTCGGCATCACTATCAGCTTACTAAACTAAATAACATCTCGTCAAATTTAAGCTCTTATATTTTTAATGTGAAGAAATTTAGTATTTAAAAATAGAAAATCATTAGTTTATTGTAGGAAACTCAAAAAAATTGACATTACTACTGCTGAAAGAAGATCATTGACGATACATAATGACATGAAGGTCATAATTTTTGCAATGTGATTCAAAAATTCTGAAATATGATTGTTCGGTAACGATAACTAGTGGTACATGACACATGTGAATTCTATAATTTGTTTTAGTAATCTTTGGTACCATTGTCATTAGTACTGTAGTCAACATTTTTTATGAATTATGGCTGAGTAATTGCGAATTGAAGTCATCATCCTAGCATTTGAAAATATATATGCTCATGAGCTATACGAAACAGTACTTGTAAACATTTTCCACATATGGGAACAGTAAGTGCAATATATATGACTAGTTTTTTTTACCTATATCCCTCTGCATCTAAAAAGATATACACCAAGTTTTTAAAAGATGAAATGAGTTTTATTAACAGGCAAAGGGAAGTGATGCTGCCCTTGTAGTTAAACTACAAAATGTAGTATTAATATTTGAAGAACATACGACATACCATATACAGTAAAGACTTTGAAATGTTAATAAAGAAAACCATTTTTAGTAAATTGCAGACATTATATGCCATGTGCATTAATTCGAATTTCACTATGCTATAATTCTGAATCCATTAATCAATTTCAAACTATACTGTTGGAATCATGGTCAGTAGATGCATACGACTCATTCTGTTAAATAAAATTCAAGTTATTTCCCACAAGGAAATAATAAATTAAGTTTATTCAAAGAGTTTTTGACCATCAGATTGACATAGTTAACTGTGTTTTTGCCTACCACTTATATTTAAGCAAACACAAAGTACATATGGTGCAAGCTCACAGGTCAAACCGAACACATCACCTATTAATTGAACAGATCAATTTAAAACAATGTAAGGATATAATACAAAAAAAATTCAAAATACCAATTTTTGTTGAATATGTAAATTATGAATTGAATTAAAAATATAAGTATTTATTGATACTAGTTAATATATCAAATCATTTCAAAGGAAACATCTTCTACATTCGTTTCCCATGTCAAATTCCTTTTCATATATTAAAGTTTACGAATATAGAGCTATACTTATAGAAATACTACTAATTATATGCATATATATATGCACTACAAGAATAACATTATATAGCGACAACACACTTCCGATGGCCGTCAACGGAAATTTTCAACGGCTAGCACTGGTCCGTCATCTTCGTTTCATTTCTGTAATTAAAATACAATAATCGTTAAGGTCGTCGAAAACCGACGCAAATATAGCCATAAGCAGCCATCGATAGCCGTCGGAAATAAACGTGTTTACAGGCCAGATTGGACGAGAGCTACTTCATTATCTCCCTTTCACCCAAATCATTCAAAATTCCCAACTCCCCCACCTCCTCCCCATGACAGCCAGCCCCGTACGTCTTTTGAAGCATCTCCAACATCATCAATCATCACTCCCAACAACTCTATCCTCTCCATCCATCTCCAAATTAGGTTTTTCCTAAATCCTAATTGATTTTGATTTGTTAATTTAGGGTTAAATTGTAATTCTAGTTGTTTATAATAGCCGACTGATTGTTTGTTTACATTAACTAAGTAGTAACTTGATTAGTTTATTTACATAAACCCTAAACCATAATTATTAATTTCCTAAACCCTAAACCCTAATTAATAATATGATTAGTTTATTTACATTAACAAATTAGTGTATATATACGTTGATCATTTAATGTATATGTGCATTTGAGATAGCATTTGGTTAGCATTCGGTAAGTTAGAATTGGTGTGAATGATTGTGTCTATGGTTTGTAAAATTCCAAAAACGATAACTAAAAAAAATTTATCATAATAAACCTTTAATCATTTATATAAAATCAAGTTTGGTACAATATTGTGTGACATGATATAAACTAGTGTATACTGTAGTTTAATAGTATTTTAAATAAAATATAATGCTATATACGTAATTCGTTAAATTTGAAGACATAAATAATGTATATTTTCAAAATAGTAAAAATCATATAATATAGTATATATTTAATAAAACAGTAAAATGCTAAAAAACTATTGTACAAATGCTAATATACGTTATATAATTAACTAATCGTGCATAATATTGATATATAATGCTAATATTGGTAATCTATAAACAATTAGACATGCATAATGTGTTCTATTTTTTATAAATCTCTTAGAGAGTTTTTGGCCCCGTTTATCAAGTATTGTATATGATCGTTATATGGATATTCTTTTTATTAGAAAACGGACATGCATGTTCATTTGATACAATATTTGTTGGATTTTTCCATGTACTGGGCAAGTTACAAACACTATAAAGTAATTACATTTCGTAAGTCATTTCATTTTAAACAGTTCACAAAATTTTGGCAGCACTTCCTTTTTGTTCCTTGTGTACATGCATTTGTGTACGATACAGGAAACAAGTGAGAAGTGCCGTCGAAATTTTATGAAATCGTTTAAAATGAATTGATTTATGAAATATAATTAACACTGCGTTTGTAACGGAAAGTAGGATGATCGACCATCAAAGAAAAATAATAATATAGAAGCTAAAAATTTAATATTATATCCATTTCAAGGCGTAAGAAAGCGCAAAAAGGCGTAAAAGCAATTACAATGAGCAAAAAGGTGAAAGAAGGAGAAAAGAGGCGTAAATTAGCAAATTCAATGGCATTATAAATAAATATTTTTTAATTAAAAAATAAAATGTCAATCCATAAAATAAATGAGTAATACTAATTTTAATTTTTATAATAGGTTTTAAAATAGGAAAAATGGTCAGTTATTTTACTGATCAGAGCAAAATGTATGAACAACAAAGGGAAACGGGCTTAATAAGTGAACATTTTTATAATGGGGTACATGTGTTTATTAAATTCGCTTTAAGTAAAAATGAAAACGACGAAGAAGTTTCTGTCCATGTAGTAGGCGCAACCTGTTGAAGCATTTGATAGCGGATATGGTTAGAGTCCATTCGCGTGAATACGGTTTCGTGTCGAATTATTTGGTGTGGAATCGTCATGGAGAAATTGTTGCACCTAACCAAGAACAATTAGAGGAGGATGTTGGTGATTAAATTAGTACGACGAATCTCATAGAACATATGGTTGAAGATGCAGTATGACCAATATTCCCCACCATTGAAGTTGATAATGACGATGTTAACATAGAAGAGGTAACAACTGTTGGAGCGAAAAAAAATACATGATTTATTGGATGCTGCTAAGAAACCCTTATGGAATGGCTGTACAAGTGGCACTCAATTATCAGTAAATACAGAGCATATTGCGATAAAATCAAAATACAACCTCACAGAAGTCGGATTTACAGTTGTTGTACAAGCTGCTAAATGGCATATACCACTTGATATGTGAAAACCATTATGAAGTAAAAAAACTTATGTCTGCTTTCGGTTTGCTATATCAAAAACAGATACTTGTTTAAATGGTTGCATGTTATTTTGGAAAGAAGACATCAATCTTTGAAATTGCAGAATATGCAACCAGCAAAAATACAAACCAAGAAAAAAGAAGGGAAAAGAAGTTCCATACATGCGTATGCATTACTTACCATCACTCCCAGGCTTCAAAGGTTATATGCATCATCTCTAGCAGCACATCATATGAGATGGCACAATGTGAGAACACAGGAAGAAAGTACGTTAACAAACCCAGCTGATGAAGAAGCATGGAAGCACTTTGATAAGAAATGTCCCGCTTTCATAGCGGAGAGCCATAACATTAGACTTGGTTTATATACGGATGGATTTTCACCGTTTTTTCATTTTGGTTCTAAATATTCATCTTGGCCTATAATTGTTACACCTTACAATCTACCTCTATCGATGTGTACGAAAACTCAATATATGTTTCTCACAATTGTCATCCATGGCCTAGATGATCCGACATAGGGATTGATGTTTACTTACAAGCGTTAATCAAAGAATTGAAAACAATATGGTATGAAGGAGTTGAAACATATGACGTATCAAAAAAATTCGAATGTTTGCTTCTTTGTTGTGGACAATTAACGATTTTTCTGCATATGCAATGCTTTCGGGTTGGAGTACGACCGGTCGTTTGGCGTGTCCTTATTGTATGGAAGAAATACGAGCATTTTCTTTGTCAAACGGAAAGAAAATTCCATGATTTGATTGTCATCGGTGTTTTCTCCATATTAATCATCCTTTTAGAAGAGGTAAAAAAATTCACAGCTAATACACATGAGACTTTGCGACCACGAACAATTTGGTCAAGCGAAGATATAGATGAAGTTATAAAGGGTTATCCTAAGATATATGAAACCGGACAACAAATTGAAATTCAAGGTAAATCACGATTCATAATTGATGCAAATAACGTATATTTTAGGAGTTGCCTTATTGGAAAAATCTCCTAATCCGTCTTAACATTGACGTGATGCATAACGAGAAAAATATTTGATAATATGTTTAATACAGTTTTGAATGTTAAGGGCAAGACTAAGGACGATTTGAAATCAAGACATGATATAGAAGAAATTTGTAACCTTCCTGAGCTTCAAATCAAGCCAAATGACACCAAAAAACCCAAAACATGCTATGAGCTAGACAACAACCAAGTTAGAGTACTGTTAAAATGGGTGGAAGGATTACGATTTCCCGATGGGATTTCCTCTAATCTTCGTAGATGTGTCGATTATAAGAACCGGGGAACTAAGTGGGATGAAAAGCCATGATAATCATATAATGATGGAAAATTTGTTGCCCGTCGCTTTTAGAGAACCGTTGCTTGGAATTTTTTTGGAATGTTGTAACGTACCTTAGTTTGTTCTATAAGGAGCTTTGTTTAACTACGTTAAAAGTTGATCGTCTACATAAACTTAAGGAAGAAATCCCTGTATTGCTTTGCAAACTGGAGAAAATATTTCCTTCGGGTTTTTTTAATTTAATGGAGCATTTATCTGTTCATCTTATGAAGCACGTCTTTGAGGTCATATACAATATGGATAGATATATCCATTCGAGAGGTAAGGTATTAATATCGAGTGTGGTAAATATTATTTTAATTACAAAAATATAAGTCATTTTCAAATAGAAATATTTTCTATTAGGTACTTAAATCATTTAAAGAAAAAAGTGTGACAAAAAGCCCGAGTTGAAGGTTTAATTTGTAAATCAAATATCGTAGAAGAAGCTTCGTTCTTTTTTCTCATTATTTCAATGATCATGTGAAGTTATCATTTGAGAATGCTACGCATAATGATGAAGTCGTTGAACAAGATTATTCTTCTGATGCAATGTTATTTATTTTTAGACAGCAGGGTCAACCTATTGGAAAATATATGGAAGTATGGTTGGAAGACAAGGATTACCATGTAGCATACACATATTTTCATCGTAATTGTACTAAAGTTGCACCATTTATTAGGTAATATTAAATTACAAGTCTGGATATATTAAATTTATTTAATACATACGTGTACGTTAATTATAATGCAGTATATTATCTATGTTTGCAGTGTTTATGAATCACAACATCCAAGCGGCGATATAAGCAAAGATTTCGCTACTTGGCTTTCGAACTACGTTTATGATCTAATAAATTGTATGGTCGATGAAGGATTAAAACATCTAGTAATGGGACAAAAAAGAAAAGTTAAGACATATCCAATATTCTTCGTTAACGAATTCAAATCAACACCAAAGAATATGGTATTGAAAAATTAATTAACAATACCGATTTATCTGTTAAAGGCAGTGATGATCCAAATGATCATATAAATGATTTTTATGGCGTGTTAACCCAGGTTTTGCAATTGACATATTTCACTAGACCCGTGGTGGAAGTTTTTTTGTTTAGATGCAACTGGTTTAGCAAAGTTCCAAGTTCTGGAGTTATCGTGCATCCAAATTATAATATTGTAGAAATAAAACATACCTCGTGTTATCAAAAGTACGTTCTTTTTGTACAATTCAAACAAGCCCTACAAGTTTATTATACCACTTATCCATCTCTAAAAAGAGGCAAAGCAGATTGGTCAGCAGTTTTTAAAATAAGGGAAGATTTATTTTTGATGGAAAGAATATTCCAAACGAACAAGCCTATTAAGCAGATATCAAGGAAAATGTTGAAATAACAATAACGGACGATCACATGGACCTCTCAATGACGAATCAAATGTATTAGTAGAAGCATTTGAAACTACAGAGTAAAATGATATAGAGTATGAAACTGAGTCCTAATCACAAAACGACGAGGACAGATTGCCAATATACAATTTAGTATAAGGTAATTTATGTGATTATTCATGTTACATTTTTCTCATCAATTATGATATCGTTTCTCATAATTATTATGAATTATATGTTCTGACATAATAAATTGATATGTATGTGACAGGTATTATGTCCTTTTTTCAAAGGCGTAGCTCTTCCCACCTTGGTTCCCCCTCTTCCTTTCGAAGAGGGAATAAAGGTGATGACAGTGGCCCTTCAGAGCCAGCTGCACGACCAATAGTGCATTTACCGCACAAAGCCAACGGATCATAAGTATTAAAATTAGTAGCATAGCGTTAGAAATATTTTGTATATGTTATATATAATAGTCTAAAGCTATGTTTCAAATTTAACACAGGGGATTTGAGCTAAAGCCATAGTGGTTCTTAGTATTTCCATGCAAGCATATATGAGTAGGATGACTGGTTGTTGGCCCCGATGAAGTAAGATCCCTAGCCCAATCAGAGATAGCATTTGGCATGACTTTTTGGTGAGTTTAAACTTATATATTTATAAATTATTGTTTTACAATTTGTTGACAACTTAAAAATGTACAGCTTATATTTAATTTTCTCAATGTGCGGTGTTTCGTAGATCTACAGGAAGCGGACATTTACCTTGTGCAGCGCTAATGGAATTCTAAGATAGCAAAGAATTATCGGGACATGATGTCAGGCCTTAGGAGAGCCGGGAAGAAACCGAAATTGATGGTGTATATAATGCTTGGTTGCCTGATGGAACAACGATGAGTTTAAGATAATTAATCTATCGTATATATCTCATTACTTTGTTTTACAGCTATTAAATATATTGTTCAATTATTTAAATTTGTAGGCGGAGTCACAGAGGAACTCTTCGAACAGAAATAAGAACCCAGCAACACATCGTGGAGGTTCCAAGTCATTCCAACATCATCACACGGATTTGGTAAATTTATTAATTACGATTATAAACAGTCATTTATATAGTTTAAGTTATAAGTTATTAATAAATAGTTAATATAAACAGTAATATATATACATTATTTATTGCAAGAGAGAGCGCGTCGATGTCTGGTCTCATACATGGAAGTATTTGCTCATACTCATGCCATAAATTAAACGGACGAAGCCGGCAACCTTACATATGCATGGGAAGATGAGGATATGGCGGTGGCTGCATATGTATGTATATTTTGAATTTTAAGTAATAATATTGATTAGTTTAAGTAATTAGCTTTAAAGAATTAAAATAATGTTGTGTTTATTTCAACTGTAATTTTTAAGGCATTGTAGGAAAAGTTTCAAGAGGCGCGGGCATAAATGCTAGAGGGATCGGATCGCATGGGTTGACCCACAAGGAGGAAGACGCTATTTTTGACTCCATCATGGATCTGACATATGTGATCGGCATTTTGGTTATCGAAACCAAGCCGTAATTTATAAAAATAAACTATCTTATAAAAGTTACACAATTGTTATAAAAGTTATAGAAAAGTTCTATAACGGTTTTTTCTCGCAGGTTAGGGCATCTCAACAAGCGTACCAAAAAGAGTAGGACAAAGCCGAGCTACAACAGTTAAGAGCCATGGTCGAGTAGCTGCAGGAGCAGGACCGTTTTCGTGCTATACAGATGGAGCAGTTGAATTAGTGCTTGGTGGAGTACGTGCAGCAACATGGTTCATTTCCTTCCTCGTATGGTGCTTCTAGAGGCAAGGAAGACTCTTGATAGTTACGCTTTTCTGTGTTTGTGCTTGGATGTTGTATATGTTGACTTGGAGTTGGTGAGGATGATTTGTTTTGGTATGTGTTTGGTACACGTTGATGGGAGATTGGATGTGTTGTATTCATTCGGTACATTTTGTGGAGTTATTTGATGTTTGACATTGATTGGCTAGTGTTTTGTTGGATGTTTGAGATGTATGATGGTTGATTTTGTATAAATTGGAGTTTATGATCTTGACTTTGTATGTATTAGAGTTTATAATTTTGTTTAAATTAGAGATTATGGTTAATAATGTTGTTAGTATAATATGTGATGTTGGTTGTTATATATATATATATATATATATATATATATATATATATATATATATATATATCTGAATTATCTGTGTGGAATGGAGTTGAGAAGTATATTGATATATATATATATATATATATATATATATAGATTTGGTGAAAGTAGAATAGGCGTAGAAATAAAAAAATAAAATACAATTACCGACAACTTACGAGTAACAAACTTTCGACAACTGCCGATGGATATTGGTTACGAGTGGATCTTCGTGTACCTCGTTGATCCTTGAAGACCGTCATTATTTTTCAGTTACAAGCCATCAAAAAGACGTCGGAAGATTGTTGTTGACGCTGTCGGAAGTTGACAAAAACCGTGTACGCTATTCCAACGTCTATACTGTCGGATTCTGACGGCTATTTGCTGATGGAATAGGCCAGTGTTCTTGTAGTGATGTGTACTTTGGCATGTCGATGCACGTACTTGCACATGAGTAATTGGTATTAAAAAACATCTTTTGTAAGCTTTTTGGATCTTACAACCTCGCATCGTGAATTCGAAGTGTACGTAATCTTGTATCTCTTCATATGTATACATTCACAAATCAATCATTTGTCAAAACATCAATGAGACTAAGTTATTTTTGAAAATAATAACATAGGCAAAGAAAAAAGTAATTAATTGTTATATCAATACCTTGGAAAATGCAATAAATATTAAAATTAGCACTTCATGTGGTTTGAAACCTAAAAAACTTACATACCTCTCTTTTAAAATATAATCAACAACCATATTAATATATAAAGAATTTTCCTTGTCCATCATAGTGATCACACTTACCTTGATACTCTCTTCCTCGCAAATCGTCAATACTAGCTGAAATATAAAACTACTTGATGCTAGTTTCTATAGTTTTGTATTATTGGGTCTGTCCATTCTCATTACTCTAATTTTATTAAATTCATTACCGATCCTTTCCCCCTTCCATAAATGTTAAGATTAGCGGACACACACACACAAACACATTATCTGGTTCTAGCAAATTGAGGAATTTTGATGGTGGTAATTATCAGTGCCCGTCAAAAGAAATATGAAAACATAAAATCAACAAGGTCGTTAAGGCAGTGAGTTTCTATTGTGAGGCATATAAGAGGTTGTTTCAAGGTAGCTAAAAACAAGAAGAAGCATACTAAGCATTAACTTAGCATAAATGTTCTGAACGCGAGTGTTGTATTTTACTCATTCTCAACCTCGACCATCTTTTCTCGCCCCTCCAATTCGCTATGGTTATCAATATTTTCTATGCAAACTAATATACAATTTACAAGTTGTGCATTGTAACTATCAAAACATAATAAAATTATTTAGTTTCCCATGTAGCCATTATCTTCCATATGTCAACTCATTTGCTATCTTCAAAAGATTGTCCATTCTTTCCATTAATAGTCTGAAGTTGACATGGTTTCAGATTTCTGGATTGACACAATGGTCTATAATCATGCCAGTGCTGCTTTTGCCACATTTCTGGACCGATACATGGTTTCAGATGTGTTTTTCTTGATATACGTTGACTTATAAATTGCTGCTTCATATTGTACAAAGTGCTGCTTCATATTGATATATTGTGAACTGTAAGTTTATCATCCAAAATTATTAATGTAAGTATTAATATTTATTGCTATAATGCAAACTGCTGCTTCAAATTGAAAAAAGATAAGATAGATGATTATTATGGCTTTACTCTTGAAATTGATGATCCCAACTTCCTAGGTAATAGGAATATACTTTTAAAACATCTTATGTTCAACAATATCAACTGATGACTAATATTCAAATTCAAACCATTGCGACAAATTGGTTACTAAATTGTAAACTAATTTTTGGCACAAATTCCGGTTCAGTTATTCAAATTGTTCATATTCAAATCACAAATTTAAGAAATAAATATCATTTTTTAATTATTCAATAATTTGCTAAATTTATTAATATCAGACTATTAATTGCATGCATGTTGACCATAAATTGGATGAATTATCCAATCTTTTAAAATTGGAAAAAAATGAAAAATTCATTTGGATGAGCTTTGGTACATGTTAATTTTTTCTCCTATAATTTTTTTTAAAATTTGGGCTTCAGGTTAGGGTTTACATGCATACTACAGTATGTTAGCAGCAGATTCACAGATTTAACATCGTAGCACCTGCTGGTTATCACCATCAGCTTGCACTTGATTCAGGTCAAGTTGAGATGGTCATAGTTGCCGCTTCTTCTAAAAACCAAAATAATTTTCAGATCAAAGATTCAAGTCTAATTCTTAATAGTGCTAAATCCGGTAGAAGATGGTAATTTGATTATTTTGTGCTCTGTATGAAAACTCCTGTAAATAGATTTTTTTATCACTGCTTTTATTTTTCTACATTTGGACACTAGTTTTCAAACATTGCTAACATGTACAGTTCTTTATGTATAATAGGAATGTAAGTGGAGACCTTATTATGTATAAAGAGGAATGCATTCTTTTCTTCTCTTTGTTTGGATTAGATTTTATTATATTCGTGATTTTATTAGATTAGTGTTTTAAGGTTGCACATTTGGTGCTTGAATATGGTCTCAGAGTTTCTCAGATGTACATCAGGAACCAGTGATGCCCATCACTGGATTTACGAGCTTTCCAGTAAAAAATAATCATCTTTCAATCTCAGACTCATTACATGAGATTTGCTATGGATCTGTACAATCCTAATGCTTACATATACAATCTTAATGATAATCAATACATGAAGGTTTAAGCAGAGGAAAATTAGTGTACCAAAATTGATGCTATTTTGAAATGTTCCATAGCATTTCATTGAACAATGGAGCACTAAATTCTCAGATCGACAACGCAAGAAGCTAACAAAAATGAGGGCATTTTTAAGAGTTTAAAGGTAGCACAGAAGCATGAAGAAGCTGTCGAAGCCATCGAATCATCAATAGACAAGGAAAAAGTGGAACTATGTGCACGTTGTGCCCATGTGCATGTGCATAGGACTCGGGGCATTCTTTTGCATTTGGGTTGAATTTGATTCGCAATTTATTATAATTGGGCTTTTAATTTAGATCATTTTGAACTTGTAATGGCTAGTCAGTGACGATCCATGGTCGCAATGCTTATGTATATGATCAAAAACTTGATCGGTTAGGGAAGAAATTAACATGATGTGATTGCCTTTAACTGGGCTACTTTTAGCGAAGCCTCGACTTTAGGAAAAGCTTTGAATCTAAGTGGTTAAACGATAATAAAAATATCAAATTAAATTATTTCAAATAAAAAATTTCAATTAATCCAAGAATTTTTTTATGCAGCTACCGCAACAAATTTTCAATATTTTTGGACAAAAATAATATCATAGAATTACTGACATTCCATTTCAAAGTTAACTGTGCTTTCCACTACAACCAGACTTCATAACCTCAAAAGTAACACAAACAAAATTTTCAAAAGTCCCATCAAACAATATTAAACGTAAGCCTCCACTACAACCGAACTTCGCAAAAAACACACAGATAAAACATAGAATAAAATCTTTAAGTAGTTAGATTTCTAAATCATATGGTATGCCCGTATCAGGCAGCCATTGATTGCCGTCACTACGACCAGGCTTCATAACCTCAAAAGTAACACAAATAATATTTTCAAAACTACCGTCAAACAATATTAAACACAAGCCTACACCACAACTGGACTACGCACAAAACACATAGATAAAACATAGAATTAAATCTTTAAATAGTTAGATTCCTAGATCATATGGTATGCCCGTATCAGGTAGCCATTGATTGCCGTCAATGAATTTGTCAACTGAAAATGGCTCCGCATCTTCTTTCTTGCACAAGAGCCTGTCTCCTGGCCACTTCACTGTTTCTTTCGGCCCACTCATGCAATCAACCGCTCCAGGACCATTTCTTTCAAAATCCATATACTAGGCCGTTTTGCTCCTCCCATCACAATCATGCCACCCTGCTGGATCGATTATCTAGTCAATGTAAGTTCTCATTATGGTTACTTGTGAAAAGTTGAACCAGGGCCTTCCAAGGTATGCAAAATCATGTTTGGGGTTGAACTCAGAAGTAGGTCCTACGTGACAATGATCAATAGATATATCTGTATATACACGCCTATATGTATTAAAATGTTTTGTTATAATATTATGTTTACCGTCAAAAAGAAATGTGTATACCTGTGTTTTTAGTTTGATCTTGCCTCCCTTGCGCGTTGATGAACCCAGAACTATGCATGTAAATGTTGCAGTTTTGAATCACTATGGAGGAATCTCCAAAAATGAAGTCCACCGATCCATTTATATTATAATTCCTGAAAAATTGTTTTCCACTTTTGCCATAAACCGTATCTTGATAACTGATTAAATCATAGTCATAGTACGCGTATCGATTGCTATCACTCTTGAGGCCTACTGCCTTCTCTTGACTTTTATCGAAAATGTTCTTAACTGTAATGTGTTTAGTTATAAATGCATCACCAAGCACCACTACATGACAAATACTACATTAAATCTTGTGTTTAGGGACATATGATTAGGGGCAGTATAAAGTAAATGCCTCTAATTGTTATAAACTAGAGAAAAATGATTTTTAACCGTTATTAACATTTATCAAGGCATAATTAAAGGCCATTAACTCATGATATATTTCATAACTAATATGATTTTGATTAAGGGCAAGATTCATCTCTCCTTTCTACCAGGCTCTAATAAATTCATGTCGCTTAGTTCATTTACATCCTTTTCAATTGAAAATTTTTCTTTCCATCCTTTTTACATATCCTATAAATTTTTGAAACAAATAGTCGTAAAATCAATCAAACCCGATAGTTTGTAACGTGAAATTGATCCTGCAATTTATGTTATCAGGTGAAAACTCATGCTTTGTTCACAGTCTATCCTATAAGAAGTGATGGGATAAATGGCTCTACAATAGAATGCTAGGTTTCTTTGTATTCATGTTGAAAAAGGGCTGGACCTAAACCTATTTTATTTTTCAACCATGTTTTTCTAAACTGTAATGTAAATTATGAAACAAATAGTACATTTAGCATAATTCATACTTTTCTTGGACTTTTACTTTAGATGTTAAGTAAAATTATGGAGATTTTAAGTTATAAATATGAAATGAAATCCCCTATCATGGTATACCTCCACTAACAATGGTTTGTAAATTATCATAATTAAGCAATGGAACATCTTTTATTTTACATATTTGTTGACATGGTCAAAAAGATGCATACGGTATACGAAGATGAAGATCTCCAGCTCTCCTTTAGAAACTCCAAGTGTCTTCAACTAAACCTAAAACTACTCAGATTTGACTCGAGTATTAAAAATACATAAATCATGCTTGATAAACCAATGTGAGATACTCGAAATTTAAATGCTAATATGAATCAATACCTTTGAAAAGAAGCATATCTCATAAGACCATGCATACATAAATACGGATGGGATTTTATCTTATAGTAACCAAAATACTATATTGAGAAACACTTTGATATTATTATTAATGACATTCTTTTGAAAATACTTTTCAAGTAATATATCAAAATAAAGTATCAGTATCTGGACTAAGTCTATGGTAATATATCCGAACTGGGTCAACAGAATACACAAAGACTGAATATATGACCAAAGGGTAGCTGAAATGTTTGCAAAGCATTACAACTATTTTGAAAAAAAAAATCAAAATTGTAAAGCTCATATTGGGATTGGATTTCCAACATTACAGGGAACTAGTGTCCTTTTCCTTCAATCCACGCATAGCAAACATAGTTCCCATGGTGCCTTAATCGTTTTTCTCAAGCAAGTCACTTAGAACTGCACTTGCTACTCTACCAATATCCAGTAGCTTTATCACTTTTGACGCAGCGGATAATAACAAAACGACATAGATCGATGAAAGTAGCAATCGGTGGTTTGAGAAATACTGAAAGGCCCAAACTCGTTGATCCGAAGATACCGAATTCTAGCTATCTCTGACACGTTGATCGCGCACGATACCGTGAAAAGAGATCTACAATTCTTCGAGCGTTGATCAAGCGCACTTGATTCCGCGAATTGGCTTCAACGAACGTTGATTCGAGCGCACTCGAAAGTGGAGATAGGAGATCACACTCAACTACCAATTTTATGAAAGCACAAAGCTAACAAACAAGAATTTTATTCAACAATAACCAAGTTACAAATGACCAACACAACAGCTATTTATAGCGTTTTACAACCCAAACCCTTAAGTCGTTTCCAACCTAACACCCCACGACTTACGACTTAGCCAAGGTCGCTCACGACCTAAGCCTTCAGCGACTCAACTTATTACATCACCATACACACATGACCGACTTAACTCCTTGCCGACTTACGGGTTACAAACACAAGCGACATAACAGTATGACGACTCATCAACAACAACGACTTAAGATAGTACACGACTTAACGAATACACGACGTACGGCTTAACACCGTTTACAACTCAATACAACACATATACTCAACACGGACGACTTATCAATCAACGACCCAAATACACACGACTTAACATATCCACGACTTAACAGATACAACGCACAGAATGTCAACGACTTAAAAGAAAATGACACGACTTAACAACAAACGACTTATCATTGCCACGACCTAAAATTCAGCGACTCAAGAGAAAAACTGTTGCATTCCTTCACGCGACTTAACTAGGTCGTAGTTCATACGCGACTTATCTTAGGTCGCGAACTCCCTTCTTCGGCATACTCGTTAGGTCGTAGATGACCTAAAACACTTTCCTTAGGTCGTAGCTGACTTAAGCCTTGCGCATTCTCAACTCGTGCTGCTACTTTGTTATCTCGTGGTGCTCCTCCTGTATCCTTAGATCGTTCACGATCTAAAGAACCCGAACGACTTAAGCCCTCGTTAGGTCGCGAACGGTCTAAAACGCGCTCCTTAGGTCGTGGCCGACCTAATTCCTCTTCCTTAGGTCGTGACCGACCTAAACCCAGCGAATTCTTAGGTCGTGCTGCATCATCCTCTCCGGGTTGAGAAAAGTTCGTCCTCGAATTTGTAATCTATTCTCCATCAGCTTGTTCATTTCCATAATGAGGTACCAGATGTTTAACATTAAACACATCAGATGTATATACATCCTCCGGCAATTTCATCCTGTAAGCATTTTCATTGATCCGTTGCACAACTTCCACAGGACCAATTTTTCTGGCTTTCAACTTGTTATAAGCACCCACTGGAAAACGATCCTTCGTTAACACAGCGTACACTAAGTCTCCTTTATTGAATTCAACATTTCTTCGTTTCAAGTCTACGGATCTTTTATACTTCTCATTCGCCTTCTCCAATCGTTCCTGAACGATTTTATGACATTCCGTCAGACTATCAACCAATTCGGCAGCTCGTTTAACTATCCCCTTTGGTTGTGGTATTGTCGTTAAATCCAACGGCCCCTTTGGCAAGTTTGAATAAACAATCTGAAATGGATTGAATCCTGTACTACGATTCACCGCATGATTATGAGAATACTCTGCTTGACATAACTTCATATCCCAACTTTTCAGATTATCTTTCACAAGACACCGTAGTAAATTTTCCAATGATCTGTTCACAACCTCCGTCTGCCCATCAGTTTGTGGATGGAAAGCGCTACTAAAATTCAGGTTCGTTCCGACCATTTTCCACAAACTTAACCAAAAGTGACTCAGAAAACGAGTATCCCTATCTGACACAATAGATTCTGGCAATCCATGAAGTCGATAGATCTCCTTGAAAAATAACTGAGCAACATGAACAGCATCCGCCGTCTTCTTACAAGCAATAAAATGTGCCATTTTCGAAAATCGGTCAACCACTACATAAATGGAATCGTTTCCCCTTTGAGTTCGAGGTAAACCCAAAACAAAATCCATACTCACATCAACCCAAGGTTTAGTTGGTACAGGTAACGGCTTATATTATCCAGCATTGGTCACGGTTCCCTTCGAAACCTGACAGATATGACATCGCTCCACAAACCTTTCCACTTCTTTCCTCATTGACGGCCAAAAGTAAGATTGAGAAATCAAATGCAACGTACGATCACGGCCCACATGTCCTTCCTCGTGTAACTCCTTGATAATCTTCATTCTCAAGCTGCTTTCTGGAATACATAACCGATTTCCTTTAAACAGAAAACCATCCATCAACGCAAATTCATTAGCACTTCCCTCCTTGACTTTCTCAACAAATTTCTTAAAGTAAGGATCTTCTTCGACCAGCTCTGGCAATAATTCAAAATTTGTCCCTTCAACTTTCATTGTCGTTAATAAATGACTCCTTCTACTCAAAGCATCAGCCACACGATTTGTCACCCCTGATTTGTGTTTGACAACAAAAGTAAACTGCTGCAAATAGGCAATCCATGATGCATGTCTCGCTGAAATCTTGTCTTGCCCTTGTAAATGCTTCAACGCCTCGTGATCAGTGTAAAGAACAAACTCTTTCTGAAATAGATAATGTCTCCTGTGTTTAACAGTTTGTACAATAGCATAGAATTCTACATCATATGTACTATATCTCATCTTTGCCCCTGATAACTTCTCACTGAAATATGCAATAGGATGCCCCTTCTGACTCAACATCCCTCCAATCCCAACCTTAGATGCATCAGTGTGTAGTTCAAACAACAACTGAAAATCCGGTAATACAAGAATTGGTGCTGTCGTCAAAAGTTCTTTGATTCGTACAAAAGCAACCCCTGCTTCCTCCGACCAAGAAAACTGCTTCCCTTTCATACAATTAGTAATCGGTGTCATCACGCTACTGAAGTGTGGAATGAATCTTTGGTAGAATGATGCTAGCCCATGAAAACTTCTAACTTCAGTGATAGTCCTCGGTTGTGGCCAATTTCTAATGGCTTCAACTTTACTTTGATCCACCTGGATACCCTTCTCAGATACAACATACCCCAAAAATAAAACACTTCGAGTCATGAACACACACTTCTTTGTTGCTGCATAAAACTGCTCTTCACGAAGAATAATTAACACCTTCTGCAAATGCTGAATATGCTCTTCTGTACTAGCACTATAGATCAGAATATCATCAAAATAAACTACCACAAACTTCCCAATGTACGGTCTGAAATTTTGATTCATCACCCTCATGAACGTACTTGGTGCATTCGATATACCAAACGGCATAACCAGCCATTCATACAATCCTTCCCTCGTCTTGAATGTTGTCTTCCATTCGTCCCCTGGTCTGATTCGAATTTGATGATAACCACTCTTAAGATCAATCTTTGAAAATATAACAGCTCCACTCAACTGATCTAGCAAGTCATCCAACCTAGGCATAGGAAATCTGTAGCGAACAGTAATCTTGTTCAATGCCCGACTATCAGTACACATCTTCCATGTTCCATCCTTCTTTGGTACTAACAATGCTGGTACAACACAAGGACTTAAGCTCTCTTGCATGCGCCCTTGTTCAAGTAACTCTTCAACTTGCCTTCGCAACTCCTCATGTTCCCTTGGACTAATCCTGTAATGTGGTTTATGCGGCAACGCAGCTCCTGGAACAAGATCTATTTGATGTTGAATATCCCTCAATGGTGGTAACTCCGTTGGCAGCTCCTCAGGAAACACATCGTTAAACTCCTCCAGCACTGGCTTCACTTCTTCAGGAATTTCAACCTCTTCATTACATTCTCATCCAATCAACAAGAAGACTTCAGGCTCCTCTTCAACTTCTTTAACAAACTCTTTCAAAGATAACAAAGTTTTCAATTCTTCAATCTCCTCCAACTTGCTTTCCTTCTGTTGTTGTTTCTTGGGAACTAAGTGATTTTAGTACCTTCAAACATGAAACTATAGCTATTAGCACGACCATCATGTTGCACTGCTCTATCAAATTGCCATGGTTTTCCCAACAACAGATGACACACATCCATGTCTACAACATCACACCAAATTTCATCTTTGTATTTCTTCCCAATTGAAAAATTAACACAAGCCCTTCGTCCAACTTTCACCTCACCACCCTTCCTTAACCATGCTAACTTGTACGGTTTAGGATGCTTCTCAGTTTTCAAGTTCAACTTCTTTACTGCTTCTGTAGAGATAATATTGTCACAGCTTCCAGCATCAATAACAAACTTGCATACCTTCCCCAAAATAGTGCATGTTGACTGAAAAATGTTGCTCCTCAACCAACTAGAATCTTCCTCTTGCTTCGGTGTCAAACAAGATCTCCTCATCATAAGATTACAACCCTCATCTCCGGACAGCTCTTCTTCCTCCTCATCAAGTGGTGAACTGGAATATTCAGTTTCTACTTCCTCATCCTCACACTCAGCAATCATTGCTCGTTTCTTTGGCTTCGGACATTCATTGCTTTTATGACCCACTTCCTGGCAATTATAGCACTTGAAACTGTTATTGACCCTTGCCTTCGTAACCTCCTGTATAATTGGTTTTGTAACAGCTTTGGAAACATTGGAACTCGTACTAGCACCCTTCACTTGATTGTTGGAATTTGTAAACACACCACCACCTCGTCTTCCCTGCTTCTCCCAAGCCAACGCTTTCTGATGTGCCTCCGCCACAGATCTTGGATCAAACATATTAACCATATCCTGGATCTGCATTCGCAACCCTCCAACAAATCTAGCAGTTAGCTGTTCTTCCGTCTCCATAATATCATTTCGAGCAATCAGTTGATAAAATTCATCAGCATAATCATTAACAGTCTTCGTCCCTTGCCTCAGATTCTGCAACCTCTGATACATAAGTGATTGATAATTGTAAGGCAAGAATGTAGCCTTCATTAACTTCTTCATCTTCTCCCATGATTCAATCTTCGACTACCCCATCCGTTCTCGTGTAAGTTTGGTTTGCTGTCACCACGCCATAGCTCTTCCCCTCAACCTAGTAGCAACCAACTTCACCCTTCTATGCTCAGGAACCTCCTTGAAATCAAAGATCTCTTCAACATTAGACAACCAATCAAGAAATTCTTCAGCTACCATTCCACCCTTGAACTCTGGAATTTCCATCTTCATACCCGATTCCCATCGACGATCATCATCTACATCCCGATATGAATTTCGAACTTGGTCTCGATCTCGATAATGAATGCTAGCTCTATCACCCTCTTCATCATAATCAAATGTACGTCTATATCGATCTCGACCATCATCATCCCTTTGATCACGCATGTCTCTTCTACTATGTCTCTCTTCTTCTCGATATGGTTCATTCTCAAACTCACGTGGAGTTCTTCTCTCTTCATGTCTATATTCATGGTGATCTCTTCTCGATGAAATTGAAGTTTCTCTTCCTTCTCTAAAAGATTGTGGCGACACCCTCCTCGCTTCCGTAACCGATGGCGAAACTCTTTTTCCTCCATGGTTCGAGATTGGCGACCTTCTTCTTTGACCTTCATTCATGTCAATCATCAATTTCTCTAACTTCCCAATACCTTCATCAAACTTCTCATTGATGTGTTGTTCCATTTGCTCGGCTTCTTCCCTTCTATACAACGCTTCACATTCTGATGACGGTTAGCTCTTCTCGGCGGCATGATTAAATCAATACAAACACTTCAAAACTTCACAAATCTTCTACAAATCAAACTTCAACTAGCTCGCACAAGTTCAACTAGTTCGGCACTAACTTCAACCAATGATACCAAACTGACGCACGGCCCAAACTTAACACAAAGTTACGCTCGGCTTTCACTTCAAACTCTCGGCTTAAACAAGTGATGCACGGCTCTACCCAACTTGGCTCAAACTCAAACACCTTTCCAACTTTGATCCAAAATGAAATGGATCGGAAGCTTCTAACTTGTTGCAACTTCAAGATGAACACGATGAACACCAACTTCAAACTCCTTGGATCCAAGACTCGGCTTAGCTATGATTGGCTAAGTCTAGCTCTGATACCAAACTGACTCAGCGGATAATAACAAAACGACATAGATCGATGAAAGTAGCAATCGGTGGTTTGAGAAATAGTGAAAGGCCCAAACTCGTTGATCCGAAAATACCAAATTCTACCTATCTCTAACACGTTGATCGCGCACGATACCGTGAAAAGAGATCTATAATTCTTTGAGCGTTGATCAAGCGCACTTGATTCCGCGAATTGGCTTCAACGAACGTTGATTCGAGCGCATCGAAAGTGGAGATAGGAGATCACACTCAACTACCAATTTTATGAAAGCACAAAGCTAACAAACAAGAATTTTATTCAACAATAACCAAGTTACAAATGACCAATACAACCGCTATTTATAGCGTTTTACAAGCCAAACCCTTAAGTCGTTTCCGACCTAACACCCCACGACTTACGACTTAGCCAAGGTCGCTCACGACCTAAGCCTTCAGCGACTCAACTTATTACATCACCACACACACATGACCGACTTAACTCCTTGCCGACTTACGGGTTACAAACACAAGCGACATAACAGTATGACGACTCAACAACAACAACGACTTAAGATAGTACACGACTTAACGAATACACGACATACGACTTAACACCGTTTACAACTCAATACAACACATATACTCAACACGGACGACTTATCAATCAACGACCCAAATACACGCGACTTAACATATCCACGACTTAACAGATACAACGCACAGAATGTCAACGACTTAAAAGAAAATGACACGACTTAACAACAAACGACTTATCATTGCCACGACCTAAAATTCAGCGACTCAAGAGAAAAACTGTTGCATTCCTTCACGCGACTTAACTAGGTTGTAGTTCGTACGCGACTTATCTTAGGTCGCGAACTCCCTTCTTCGGCATACTCGTTAGGTCGTAGATGACCTAAAACACTTTCCTTAGGTCGTAGCCGACTTAAGCCTTGCGCATTCTCAACTCGTGCTGCTACTTTGTTATCTCGTGGTGCTCCTCCTGTATCCTTAGATCGTTCACGATCTAAAGAACCCGAACGACTTAAGCCCTCGTTAGGTCGTAAACGGTCTAATATGCGCTCCTTAGGTCGTGGCCGACCTAATTCCTCTTCCTTAGGTCGTGACCGACCTAAACCCAGCGAATTCTTAGGTCGTGCTGCATCAACTTTTCATAAGCTAGCTACTATATTCAAATAAATGGCTTGAGGATCCAAATTCCACCGGACTCCTCCACACACATAAAACTAATAGTTTAAAATATATACCCTACGGTCCACATAATTACCCGTATCATCTTCGAGATGTGAGGCTACGCTTATTTTAACAAAGCCGCACTTTGCTTTTCGCAAAGCCACGCTTTATTTTTCCACAAAGAACGTTCCACTTAGAATGCCACATTGGTATTTCTTCGATCACTATTGACTTCCATAAACATACAACCTATGAGATCGTATGTCTCAAAGAAGGAAGTTAAGCTAAGAGAAGTTGCCTTCTCCACCACTAAGCAGATGTACGTTTGTAAAATTCAACTTTATGATTGTAGAAATGCAATGTCAAACATTTGTCCATAAAAGTTCGCTCTGGGACTGAACGAAACCGAAGGCATTCCTCCTACTACAATTTGTAGCGAGTAGTCCTTGCAATCCGAAGATATCAAAACATGGTAGGACCACTGCTATAATAAATGCCTCTATGTTGGGAGCGACCCATGGAATGTCAACAAGCAGTCCTTCCTCCATGAAGATCTCTAGTCTTCAACAATCATCATCTTCAACATGTCTTCACTTTTGAACATATACATTGGTTCGAAATGGTTTTCAGATAAGAGTTACCCAAATCCGATCCCGGTTCCTTCAAACCAATCATTAATTAAATTAAGTCTGTATATGATTATCAATCATCAATCACTTTAATTCATCTTTTTATTCATTCGTAGGTATCTCTTAGAGATATATTCATTGAATAATTTCTTTATCATTGTCAAAGTATATGGAATCATTAAGCCTCATTTATCAAATCATTTGGTAAATTTAAACCATTTTAATCTTGGAATAATCCAAATCAATTCAACTTTTACTTAGGAAAATATTTTCAAATCATTTATTAATTCTTAATCAAAGATTTCTTATTTCCAAAACATAACTTTTAAATAGGTCAAAAACGATGTTATTTAAGACATAATTTACTACAAACCCTAAACAATTAATTCAAATATAGAAATTAAAATATTTCTGAATCTTTTATTTAAATCACTCCAAAGATTTCTTAATTCAAAACTCAAAAACTTTGATTGAGTTAAAACCATGCTATCTTGGATGTTAACCCAAAATCAGTAGATATTAAGTGCGCAGAATCTATAGAAATCATTTAATATACTCAATATCAATTCCTGTATTCAACCAATTAATATGGGCAGAATAACGGTGAAATCGCCTTTTAAATTCTATAGATAGCATGAGTTCCCTCTTCGGGCTTTAACATCGAGTACAAGAAGATTATCTCCATAAAATCCAAGTTATTTATATTAGAAAATTATATTATTATACATTGATCCAAGCAAATAAAATATACTATTCCCTCTGTCGGGCTAGTCCGGATAGTCAGGGAGAGTAGGAAACTGGTTTTCCAAACTCAAGCCTAGGCACTGTCTCTTTGACACCCTTAAGGCGGTCAAGTTATTTGATCGACTCTAAATCATTAATCATTTAACCATTCCATAAATTTCTCAAATTACTTTTAAAATACTTTATCAGTCATTTGAAAATATTTATAAAAGATTTAGAAAAGAATGGTTACGTTTAAAACTGTATTTCGAAAGTTATAAAAAAGTGCTGCGGAAAAGTGTTACAGAAAGTGCTTTTTAAGCTATATTGATCAAAAAGACCTTCTATCACTTGGAAATTTGTTTCTATAACTCAAATAAATTTTAAAATATTTTAAATGATTTATAAGATTTATTCCATATTTTTAAACAATTTTAAAAAAAAATGTATCTAAAACATTTGCGATTTGGCCACCAAACTATAAAAGCACGATTTTCTTGAAAACTTTATTTGCTCATATTTCAAAATCTATTAAATTAAATCTCGATCATTTTTTTTTTGAAATCTATAGTCATTAGAGTTAAGAAAATTCTTATTGCAAAGAAATCCAACTCTGATTCCATCCTATAGAAGGATTTTACTTTTATGGCGTGAAATCTCGAATTACCGTTACGCAACGCGTCTATTTTTGACTTCCAACTCAATATTTTTCAAAACTTCTCCAAATTTAACTTTATGTTTATAAAAATATTTATAAACCATTTTCAAACATTTAAACCAATATATTCCATATTAAATCTCTATTTCACTTTTAAATATTATTTTTTAATATTTTAACTTACATAATATTATACTATTGTAATATTATATTTGATTTCATAGATGATTATAAAATCATATTAAATTTCATTTTCACTTTTCGAAACATTCTCTAATATAGAAAGTTATTTATTATCTATCTTTCAACTATTCAATTTATATGTCCATATAAATTAAATATCATTCCTTTAACATTATAAAAATGTTATCTTTCCTTTTCTAAATGAAACCTTTTCATTTTTAAATCATTCCAAAGCATTCCTCTTTTATGATTTCAAAACATTTTGAAGCTTAAATTTCCACATATACCACCATTAATTCCTTCATGAATTAATTATAGTTAACACATTAACTATCATCATAAACTTCATATTATTAATTCATTATTCTTTGTCATTCATCCAAGTGAACATCCAATGTTAACAATCAAGTATACATCCATATAAACATCCAAATAAACATCCAATTCATGTATAATCATGTCAATAACTTTTATATACTTGTAAATAAAATCTTCACTTGCTTCTAACTTGCAAATCTTTTTTAATCGTAACCTAGAAAGGTAAGGGTTTCTCGAGATCTCACCTTAAATCAAACCAACTTCCTACCAACATTCATAGCATCACAACACTTCTCTAATACATTTCTACCATGCCCCAAACACTTCATTTCCCTTGCTCAAGTGCTCGACCAATCTTCCCTTGCTCCAAGACTCATAGCTTGCTCCTCCACCATATTCAAGTGCTCACGGCCTCACCCACGACCTTGGCTCTCGGCCGAAGACTCCTATATTCTTGCTTGCTCATGGCCTTGGCTTGTATAGGGTGGTCGTGGAGTGTTAGGGTGGAAAGGAGATGGTTTGGTTTGGTTTGGAGGAGTACTGATCTTGTATGTGTGTGTGTATATTTTTATATTGTTCTTCATAATTTCTTTTCATAATGTTTTTTTAAGATAGGAAGGCTATTAAAATAGCTTGAGAAAGGAGAAGAAAAAGTAGAAAATTTGTGAAGAAATGAGAGAAAGAGGGGTAGGAATCTACAGGCGCAAAATGAATTAAATAATATAACTTGTCATAATTATGTCTAGTCACATCACAAATCTTTTATAATATATACATACATATATATATAATTATGTTTAGTCACATCACTTTGTTATATATATAATTATTATGTCTAGTCACATCACTTTATATATATATAATTATTAGATCTAGTCACATCGCTTTCATATATATATATATATATATATATATATATAGTTTTATTATGTCTGGTCATCACTTTCTTTTGTATATATATATAATTATTATGTCTAGTTATCACTTTCTTTTATATATATATATATATATATATATATATATATAATTATTATGAGATAATTTATTTCTAAGTGTATTTTTATTTAGTTTATCAACTCTTATATATGTATATATAGTGCACAAAGACTAACAATGTTCTCGACAACCTTTTAGTGTCGAAAGCTTGAAATTTCGGAAAACGTTCTTCGGTCACATTTTCTGTTTTTCTACGAACTACTTAATTTGGTAAACAAATTTCACCATCATTGTTAATTAATTAAAATGATTTTATTTTCATTTTAAAACTTATATATTGAATATTTAAAATTAAATAAATATTCATTAAACAAAGAGCTGAAATTCCAGGTCATTACAAGGGCAGTGGAGCTATAATAGGAGGGTGCATGGCAAGAGTAATGGAGGTAGAAACAATCAAATGTGCTCCGTTTACTTGTAAGGCTCTAATGAAGAAATGTCCTCCCTAGACCTTTTTATTTGATTATTTTTTCCTTTTTGGTCTCAGACTTCCCTAGAAATGCTGAAGCAAGCTTAGACATCGTACCATTAATGCAGTTGATTAAATTTGAAATCACATACCAAAAAATCACTAATAATAAATGATATACATATAACCAAATATATACCTATGGAGTAGAGGTATCAAAAACACGAAGGAAAGTAGAACGAGAAAAGGGATGATATATGCATAGAAAGTTATGCTTTTGCAGTAAAGGTTCAATAAAGATAATTATACGCCTGCAAATATCGTTATCAAGCCTAAGTGCATTCTTCCTGCACACAAAAATAGTTCTCACTTAGTGCTAGTATACCCAGGGCGATCAACTAATAAAAAAATGCAAGTCAGTGTAGGAAAGAGGATTAAACAAGAGAAGTAAGAGGGAATGAAGGTAGCTTGAACACAGTAAAATTTGTCGTAGGAGCGTAGTAAAGTTTTTCGCAACCCGAGGTAAGTCTTTTATGAATGGAATATTGAAAAGGTTAATCTCAGTAGTTAGGCATGGTCAAGTGTTCAACATGTAAGATATGGGTGTTGGTTAAGGGAAAATAGTAAATGGGAGCAAGTTGGATGAGGGACACTCCAACTATTGCTAACCACTTTGATAAGGAGATGAAGTGGAAAATAAAGACTACTTTTAATATGTTCTAAGGTCAAAGAAACAAACCCCTCTACGAGATGATGAATGTGCTCAAAAGGGGCGGAAGCCTACATTTATAGCCAATTATTCCAAAGCGATTCAAGATATTTGCAGCTTGACACTCTTTACAAAAGGTTGAGACCAACTCAGTGCAAGAGGATGAACTCTAAACAAAAGTGCTAGAAAGGCCGTCAAAAGCCATAAGCAACAAAAAGAATGAACAAATAAAGTGGATAGATGATTTTGAAATTCACAATGAAAAGATATATTCAAAATATTATCCAAAAAAAGTAGAAGACCCAAAGCCAATTCTTCAAGTAAATCAATTCAATTCAGTGATGTGTCGACAATACAATCATTCTATGTACAAATTGGTCAAATGAATTCATATAGGTATCAAATATTCCACTCTTGTAAAACATGTTTTACCCCGATGACTGCGACCGCATTTAAAAAATGGCGACTGTACTAGGGTTTCTTGCCCTAAAGTCACAATTCTTTCCAGACTTCAACCTGCTTCCTCCAGATCGTCGAGTTTTAACTTGCCTTTACTTCTGCAGGCTACCACCTCTAAATTGCGATTCTTTCTCCAGTCTAGTCTGTGACTGGACGCCTTCAATTTTTGGAGTAAGTTTCTCTAGCCTCCATGATGGACGCTTGTGGATGAATTTCCCCCTCTTTCCCATAGTTGTCAGCCTCGGGCTGGCGTTGGCTCCTGCTTGCAGGCTGTTGTAGGATCCCAGAAGGTTGATTTGCAAAGTAATCCTGGTGTTGTACCCATCTTCGTAGATGGTGCTGAATTGGTTGTTGATGGATGTCTTGAGGAGGATGGTCTAGTTTTGGGTGATGGCTCGGGGCTCTCTTAGGTAAGTCCCGCCTCTTCTTCTTTTGATGAATTCAGTGCCTATTCCAATTCTGTTAGTGCGAGTCACAAGCCATCTTGCTCTTGCTCATCTTTGTTGAAGAATAAGCCTAACAATGCAGACTCTTTTATGCCTAAGCAATACGATGTCGATTTTGTCGACACACCTGTCCACCCCCCCCTCCCCCCTCTAAAGGAAATTATTGATACTAGGATTGCATTTTGAAAAGACTATTTCGTTGGCTTCTTTTAGGACGAAGCTCCCTATTACTCAGTTGTCAAAAAAAGTACATAGTTTGTGGCATTTGCATGGTTCGGTTAACGTCGGATGTGAACTCCTTGTATTTTTTTAAATTCTCCTCCCCTCGTGAGAAGCTCAAGTTTTAAAATCAGACCCTACCATTATTGAGAGAAAAGTTTTTATCATTAACCAACCGTCCCTTTCTACCTATCTTGTGCATGAACAAGTTTTATCTATTCCCGTTTGGGAGCATTTCTCAAATATTCCTTTCATTTTTCAATTGGTAGAGGGGGTAAACTGGATTGCCAACCATGCTGGACAACTGATTTGTTTTGACATTTCCACCAAGCATAGTCGGTTTCTTCATTATGCTAAGACTCTTATTGAGATTCCCCCCGATAGGTAGCTTTCATTCTAAATCCCTATCTCTTTGGCCAAGAGGAGGGTCATTCACATCGATGTCTCTTACCAATGTGGACGTAGGCAATCTAGCTGAACCACGTTAAATCTCCGTGTTCTCCTTTCTTCTGCATTTTTTTTGTTTGGTGATTATTTTTCATTGAATTTGTGGTTGGTAATTAATCAATAAGCTAGATCCTTCTTTTGATTGTTTCCGCGCATTAGCATTCCGCCGCGTTTTTGGAGTTTGTGCGAATCAGTTGAATTTCCGCACAACAATCTTCTCATCCCGCAATCCTAGAGGCAGGCCTGATATTTTATTTGGTATTGTCGTTGCACCAATATTTAGCTCCTAATGTTATTTCTTGGATGTCATGCTTCGCTGAGTTTGTTTTTTATATTTGTAGTACATTATCTGTTTTTTATTATTCTGCCAGGCATGTTGGCTTTTTTTATTTTTCTCATTTTGATATCGAACCAGGTATATTGGCTCTGTGATTGCATGTTGCGTGGCCCTTTGAGTCATGGACTTTTGTATCTTTACACATACATACGCATATAGTATGGATGTTCGATCCTTGGACCATACATTCTTTATATATAAAAAATTCATATAGGTATTTAATTAAGCAACTCAAGGACATGCACGATCATGCGTGCGTGCGCGCGCGCACATATATATAATCACTCCAATTAAGTAAACAATCATGGAAATACATACCACAATGATACTGTAAAAGTAAAGACTTAGACAAAATAAACGAGAAAAAGATTTAAGTAAACACGAACGAACAAAGGGAAATATGGGATTCACTTACAAGTAATGGTGATTTATAGCAAGAAAACAAAGATGAAAACTAAGGAAGATGTTATAGTGTAAACCACGGATTAGGTAAAGGAGTAAAGAAAGGAGTTAGAAATATATAAGTTTCCAAAGAAGATTTTAACCGTGAAATTCATATTGCATAAAACTCCACTACAACAAAAACACTTTTTTACAACTGCCAAAAAACAGTTGTAATAGATCAATTACAACGGACAGTCGTTAGTCGTTATATCCGGAGTTGTAATAGGTCCATAATTTTGTACAACAGTTTTCGACAGTTATGAGAAAGTCTTCTACAACTGCATTTGGCAGTTGTAAAAGGATTTTTGCAACCGTGGTAGACAGTTGTAAAAGACTTCTTTATAACTGCAATTGGCAATTGTAGTAAAAGAAATACAAAATATAAAAATTAATTTCTAAACACATTTTGCAACTACAGCAAGAAAACGATAAACAACATGAAAATATTGATATAAATTCGAAGGCATCACAATCCATTCATAAAGAAGACATCACAACTTTATATTCAAAATGCAAATTAAAAGTCATACACCATCACAGTAATATATATCCATGCTTTATTGTTAAATATGATTTCACGTTTGGTAGTTGAATCATATTTAACTGGAATACAATCTTATCACATCATGTTATACCTCTATTGCTTCAGCTAACTGGACGTGCTAGCACGTTCTCATGAAATTGTCCCCTGTCAGCATCATGTGTTCATACCACTTCGACGTAACGCTGCTGCAGACTAAACAACAAACTGATGATGCTCCTGTCTAGACCCATAACAATAGTGCCTTGTTCTTGATGCCCTGAAACCATCCTGCACTGGTCCTCGCTCTGCAGCAATATCCACACCCTGACAAGTTTGAAGCTGATGCTCAGCCTGTTTATGAAGTAAATAATTTAGTTAGAATGACTTGCAAGTTACTAATAAAGCTCTTGGTATTCTTAGATCATTATAAAAACTTTTGCTAGAAGAAGTTAGCTGAACTTATTTTTGCTACAATAAGTTTTACTAGAGTTACTTTGGTAACCAATTCTTGGAACTGAAAGTGAAGAAACAACGACTGATAAGCAACAAATTTACCTAAAAGCTATTCAATGCCTTGGTTTGATATTCAATTCACTTTGTATTTTATCCCTAAACAACAAAAATCTTCATGAAATATTAATTCCACTTATACATGATACCAAATTTTGAGAATAAAATACAAACATGTTATTTAGCACATGCCAGTATTGATATATTGTACAAAGCACTAAGGAGAAGCATCACAATGCTTTAATATCAAATGGCGGCATAGTCTGCTATGTTAGCGACCCGTAAAATAAATATTTGAAGACACATGTTAATATATGAAACATGCAGAAGGAATATAATTCTCACCCATGGATCTAGTGGCCATTTCTTCAAATTGTCTTCGTTGATCAAAATTTGTACCAGTTAACAACGCAAGTTATGGAAAAAAAAATCATTGTGAGTATCAAAGCCTGCCATTTAAATTATTGCTGTAAAACTACATCATTGCAATGCTTATACTGATGTATATAGCTGCATATACATAAATTTTACATGAATTATGGGGATATTATCTCTTAATCTTCAATTACATTAACTAGATTTCACCTAGCAATAGGAGTAAAGTTAATGTTTTCAATGGCATTAAGCAGATCTAAGTTGGTTTTTCAGTATTGAAAGGATTGAAAGGAAGTTGCTAAGGTAAACATCAACATTATGTTAATTTGTTCAAACTAGTCTGAACTTTGCCATGCTATGATTAAACCTACATGAATGAAACTACATGAATGAAAGATTAAACCTGTCACAAACTTTGAAAACAAGGCACAGGATTAAAAAAGAAACATAATGTAGGTACGTGACAAGCGAATGGAACCTCACTACTGACAAAACTACATGGTACATTGGATAAACGAAACAAGGTACAGGATTACACACACCAACAAATGAAAATAGTGATACATCAAAGTCGATTCAGCAAAAAGGCAAGTAAGACAACACAACACAATAAAATAAATCACATTTCCCCTTATAGATGGTTGAAGCTGGCATACATAAGGGATAACACGCACAGTTATATATACATATACGCTACCCATTATCTTTAACAACACGCACATTTACATACATACATATATGTATATTCACAGGTAAACACACACACGTTTACACGCTACTATATGAACTGAACCTCACTGCCACACAGCTAAACCATCTAACATCAATAAATATTTGTAGCAGCTAGTATAAGAAATAGATTATGCCACCATATATACATAATACCCACGCACATAGTAAAATGATGCCTGAAACAAGAATATATTCACGCAAGAACACCCAACAGTTTCACACTCAAACACAGGCAAGGAAATTGGGTTTAATATAGCTAAAATAATTAAATTAAAACCACAAAAATCAAAATGTTGCACAACAAATACTCAGATATTAGACAAAGTAATGACATGGAAGGATAGGAACCTACCCTATTAAACATAATCCTGTCACCCACGTGACAAAACTACACGAATTAAGATTAAACTTTGAAAACAAGCTAGAAAAATGTACCAAAACAAATTAAAAAAAGGAACGGCCTTTGCTTCATATCAATTTATCATATCATCAAAATCAATACAAACCATTGAACAAACAAGGAACGACCAGACCTTCTCGAGATCTCACTAACTGCTCACAGCAGTAAGAAGACGCGAAGGAGGTACGTGACAAGCGATTTAGATTGAAGCCGATGGGGGTCACATGCGACAGGCAGTGGAATCGAAAGGCAGGCAAATGCATATCAAATTGTGAATCGACTCCATCATCATAAGCATTGCGAAAATCGGTGGATTCATATTTCGACAGTAGGTGGCTAAAGTTTGTTGAGGCGCAATTTTTTTTTGAAGGGAGGAAGAATTTGGGATCGATTTTAATTTAGGGAAGCATATGGAAGCATGCCTGCGTGAGGGAGCGGAACTATATGAATATAAGGCGTGAATTATTTTGGAGCCAATTTTTCATTTTCCCGCCTAAATTTCGCGCTTTTGCACTAACATTTCGTGGCTTACCGTCAATATTTCATATGTTATAGCCAAAATTTATAAAAAACAATTATTATAAATTAGAATTAATAAGCAAAAATGTATATTAAATATGATATAAATTTCTTGAAAATTAATTTTTATTAAAATATTAAGTATTATTTGTTAATTATTACTAATTATTACTTATTACTTCTTATTTATAGTATAATATTAATTATTAAAAGTTAATTGTTATGTATACGTTACCAATTATTAATTATTAAATATTTAATAATTATTATTAAAAACTAATTACTGCTTATTAATTATAAGTATTAATTATTTAATAGTAAATATTAACTATTACTTATTACTAATTTGCAAGGTTATTATTAAATATCAATTTTTAATCATTCTTAAATATTAATATTATTATTCATAATTCATTGTTACATATTATTTATAAAATATTAGTTATTATTAATATATAATAAACCTTTATTACAACGGGTAAAAAAAGTTATTGAAAATAATTTTATACAACTTTTTGATAAAAACGTAACGATAATTAATTATTAATTATCAAAAATTAATTACTAAATATTTAATATTACTTCTTAATTGTCAATATTAATTATTACTTCTTAATTATTAATTATTAGAAATTAATTCCATTTTATTAATTATTGATTAGTTAATGATAATTATTATTGATTACTTATTATATTAATTATCAATTGTACTTCTTAATTATTAATAATTAATTTTAATTATTAATTATTAATAATTAATTTTAATTATTAATAATTGATTTTAATTATTAATTATTAAAAATTAATTCTTATTTATCAATTATCAATTATTTAATTATTATTATTTATATATTAATTATTAATTGTTGAATAGTAATTATTAATATAATTATTTCATATTTCAAATTAATTATTATTATTTAATGGTGATTAATATTTATTATTAATTTTTTATTAATTAATTATTGAGTATTAATATTAATTATAATTACCAATTAATTATTACAATAGAAAAACAAAAAAGGTTGTAATAGGCATTTAACATCGGTGGAAAGAGATAAAAAACTGAAATGGGTTATAAAATTGGGGGATTCTGGATAACTTCCTGTTTCACTGTAAAAGATATTTCGATGGTTTTTGTTTTCTTCGTATTCGGCTGGGCTGGATTGAACGTAGACAGATGGAGCATTTTAATTCTCAACCCAAGATGGATCCGTATTTTATTTTATTTTTTGTTCTATTGCTTTCTTGTATTGTATTTTCCAATTATAATAGAGTTGTCCTGTAATAGTGGATGTCGTGCTATTTTTCCTTACCACAGTGGTAAGGTTTTTTAAGAAGACGAATCCTACTGTTGCATGGTTCTATTTGCTTCTTAATAAAGAATCTTTATTTTAAAAAAAAAAAGGGAATATGAACCGATGTATCTAACAACAATCGAGAAAAGTTATCGATGATAACAAGACACACGTAAGAAGCATTAATTGCGAAAATAATTCATTTGACTATTTTAAAAACAAGATGTGAGACGTCAACTCCACCTAATATACATCAGCATAGACCTGCGGGGCAAGTATATCAGTCGTTTTAAACCTATTACAGGTCTAGCGTAGGTTTTCGTGGATACGAAGTCAGTAAGCTCTATATAATAAGGTGGAGATAAAATAGGCTCCATAAACATTAGAAAGAGACTGCAAATGCCCCCAAAATACAACATGCATAGCCCAACAAAAATCGTTGATGAAACTACAAAATCTACAATTTATGTACGACAACCGACGAAGATAAGACCTTAAGACCGTGCCGCCATTGTTGTGAGATGTCGCACAGCCAATCTAAAGCAACAGCAAGTCAAATCACTTAGTAGTCGCTTTTTTATAGAGCATCACGATCGTTGACTTCGCACGTAACCAACCAACGCAAAGAAAACGCATAGCATAAAACCAACTTGGCTCAACAAAGGAAAAATAGCTAATCAAAATTGTGTCGTCAAAGGCCAAGCAAATTGCGTTGTCACAGCTAATTCGATCGGTGCCTCCATAACAAATGCAGTAACAAGTCACAATGTCTAGCATTCGAGCCTTCACAAACCAACATAAAGCAAACTCACAGTGACAAGCTAACATTACTCGATAAACTCTATCACAATAGCTGAATAAGCTGCACCGTTGGAATAAGAGGAGGAAAAAATGAATTACAATCACAACTAACTCCAACCATGCGGCCATATAAAATTATACTGCAATTATATAAATTGTAATGTGCTGCCATGCTAGCATCGAACTATTCCACAACCTAGTAAAACTACATCACCAAATGTGAAATATGTCGTCAAAGTTGAAATAAGCCATGCTACCATGTCCAAAAAAATTAGTTAGAATAACATTTGTTAACCACATTTCTGTAAAGCTATGCACAAAACTTAACAAATTCTAAAGTGGGTATCGAAATTCATCTCAAATGTCTACATACAACACTAATACTAGCTATACAAAGGACATCTTATAGCCACACTCTTGAGTACAACACTTCAAAAATTCAAAATTCCCTCTTATAGCTAAATAGTCCCACCGAAAGCCAAATTCCCCTCATAAAGCTAATTTTTCGAACCTAAAGTACCACGTCGTCATCAATGCACTTTTAGCCAATCAAAGGGATAAAGGATGCATGATAAGATATAAAGGCATAGGAAGGATGCATGGATATGATTTTACCAATAAATGATGTCATCTCTGTTACAAAATGAAAGGCACTATAAGAGAAAAAGAAATGGCATTTTACTACCTCTAAATTTTATGAGGTAAAAAGTTGTACTCACTACCATTAGAACCTAAAAGCTTTGTTATTATTTTTTATGTAAGTATTGTGTGCGGCTTATGTATCTTAATTAATCAAAAGGTAATTTTATCATTATAATTAATATGAGTGCATATTTAATTTTTTATATTTCATAATTCGGTAATCAAACTAACAAATATCATTTAATTATATTTATCTAGTTATTTTAAATATATGATTGCATCCGTTCTCTCCTACTCCCCCAATTTCAGCAATCCCATCTTCTTCTACCTTATTCTCTCCATGACTAAGAAGCTTTGAAAATATTCCCCTATGTTGCCTGGATATGCCTCGTTAAGTTTGACTAGATTTGGTCACACTTTCAAATCTCAGATCCATCCAACCCGATCCCAGTCCCCTCCAAGGCCAATCCTAGGCTCGTCGATTGATTCTCGAATTTATGTGCCTTTGGTGCTTTCTACCTTCAAACGAGCAACATTTTTGATATTTCCCTTATACAAGGTGAGATTCCAAACTCTAAACCTTATTCCACTTTGAATGTGTTGCCTATTCTTGGTGGCAAGGCTAGTTGTTTGCTCGACTAGAGTTTAGCTAAGGGTTGTAATGTGGCTGAAGTTTTTTAAGCAATGGTTATGCCATTGGCTGATATAGGCTCTCGCTCTGATGATGCTCAATTGATTGCCGTTGTGGCTAATATCATTCCTCATATGCCTACTGCTAATCCTGCCGCTCCTTCCCTGTGACAAAGACAAGTTGGCACTGCAACTGCTGCTAAAGCAGGTCAGTCGGCTGTAGAAATGCCAAGCCCAGTATGCCCCAAACCGTAGCCATCCTTATTTCAATCCTTGCTCTGTAATGCTGCAGTTTACAAATCTATTGATTTTGAGATTGAAGTGAAAAATGGAATTATGTTGTCCTCTCTTGCAGTTTTGCAGGCTGGGAAAGATTACTGGTCGAGGTTCTTGGTTGTTTTTTTCTGGACCCCAATCAGAAGATTCAAAATGTGAGAAATCAATGTCATAGTATATGGAAAGCTAGAGGTGATCTTCGTATAATCTGCGTCGACTCAATGTATTGCTTCAAATTCTCTAACATTGAAGAACATCACGTGTTCTTGAAGCTAATCCATCCTTCTTTGATGGAAAACCGTTCCACATAACCACTCAAAACCGATGCACATAACCACCTGGTTTCCTTCGACGGCTAGTGCTAGGGATCAAGTGATGTCTATTCCAGTTTGGGAACACTTTTAACATATTTCGTCAGTTTTACAACTGTTAATGGGATTAAATTGCCTAGCGTGCACAATTGGTAAATTGAAATATTTTGACTTTAATATGGTAGTCCATGAGAGATTGGTTTATGCTAAGCCCCTGATTGAAGTAACCCTCGATAATTTGCTCCTTTCTTCGATTTGCATTCAGCTTGCTGTTGGATATATAGCAGAAGTTCGTGTTAGATATGGTTTGACTCCTAATATTTGTGCTAGTTATCATTCTTTTGTCCACTTTGCCGACTCTTGCAAGCACCCTGCCTCGACCCAAGATGCTCCTCCTCCAGTCAAGATTCAAATTCCAAGACCTCTAGTACGTATGTGAGTTCCTAAGACTTTGACATGCCCTCCTTCGGATATTGCTCCTGTTATGGATGCTAGCTTCTGATCCTTCACTTTTGGAGGCTCGCCCTGTCTCTCCATCTACTGCTAGTACCGCTACTCCTTTAATTTCTTCCTTTGACACCGTTATTGAGTCTATGTCTGGTGCTACAGTTGATCTTATGGATTCTTATGCAGCTAATAGTAATGTTATTAAATAGGATTCGTCCGAGAAAACTTGGATTCATGAGCTGTTTGAGATGAGATATGACCCTACTGGATATGATTTTCATATGTTTGTTAGTGAAGTTGATGGTGAATCCAGGAGTCTTCACTATAGTGAAATCCTTATGCTCACTATTGCAAGAACCCGGGGTGCTAGGAATAGAGCTGTTTTTTTTTTTGAATCGAGCAGGGATAGGAAATTTATCTATTGTAAGGATTACTATGGTTTAGCCTGAAAGTTACATCTCATTTTGCAGATTATCTGCATCTTTAAACGCTGAACGTTCTGATGATTATAGTGATTCCTCCTCTATTAAGGAGAACTAAATTTAGGTAATTTATAGTAGTTTAGGCTCCCCTACCTATCTCCTATTTTTTATTCCTTTTATTATTTGTTCTGTGCATGTACATAACACATGTTTCATATATTTATAATAAGTGGAATGACCACTATAAAACTAGCTGTTTATGCCATTAGATAATAATATACGATTACATAATTAATTTAAATATGCAAAAACATAAACTATAAGGTGAAAAGTGAGCCAGGTATTGTAAATAACCGTGGTAATTTTAAATTTAGGTATTAGGAGTTAAAAGTGGAATTTTACAATGCGATGTATTTCAAATTTATTCAGATTAATTAATTACAATTTAGTTTTATCGTTTTGGTTGATATAATAGGGATATACATATTAAATTTGTCATTATTTGATATTCATTAGAAATGTTAGTAAATATTAATTAACTTAAAAATAGTTTAAATTCTATATTATGCAATTAACCTAAAAATATGGAGTTGAATATAAAATGTTAGGAGAAAATTGATGAATTATTTAATAATTTTATACATTCTTAAATATACATATTAAAATGTAAAGTGATGGGAGTGATTCGGTAAAATAAGTGTAAACTGGTAGATTGAAATATTTTAAATAAAATATCAAGAGAAAATAAAGGAGAAGAGAGAATACTCCTAAAATCAAAATTAGAGCTAGAAATTATTATGTTTTACTATAATTTAATGGTGCGTTTTCAATTATTTCCTCCAAATAACACATTTATTCTTACTTCATGCTGCTAATATAATTTCTTCTCTTGCCTTCTATTTTGCAAATATATCCTACCTACTCCTCCTCAAAATTTGTTTGTCATCTAAGTAGCCTACCGATTCATCCTCTTGGTATATGCACATACGTAGGCAATAAGTTTTCTGTCATTTCATCCATACATCACATTTTCTCTCTCTTAGTGCTACTAATGTGATTTCTTTCTCTTGTCTCCTATTTTGCAAATATGTCCTACGTACTCCTCCTTTTCCTCATCATCTAAGTAGTCTATTAATTCGTCCTCTAGATATATGTATGTGTGTGTATAAAAAAACATACATAATACACATGCAGACACACATGCGGGCACGTGTGGGAATGCGCTCGTGTGCGCATGTAGTATTTTTGAGGTTTAGTTGTTAGTTTTGTTCTAATAATGAAAATAATTTTTCGTTCAATATGACATGTTAACTATTTAATTAAGACTAATGAATAATAAAAAAATAAAAAAATATTATTTTTCTTAAAATTACATGTTAGAACAGTCGGTTTTCCCACTTTCGTGTGGCCAGGAATATCGAATTCTAATTCTATGTCAAATTGTCCACACTTTAGACCTTTTTTTCAGCACAGAATTCTAATGGTTTTTTTTTCTAAAGTTGTAATAATATAATCGTTGGTAAACTAGGAAGAAATAACTCATTTAAGATAATAGTTGCTGAAATCACTTCATGCATCCAGACTATCTCTCTATGGGTGTGTTTGCGCCGAAAGAAAACATGACATTGAAGCGGAGAAGTTAAGTGAATATGGAACATGTTTGCAGCCATAAAAGAGGTATTTGAGCAAAACATTTAAGTTTTGATTTTTCATTTAGTTGAGCTATAATTAATTAATTAATTAATTGTTTTTTAATGAATAACATGTGTTGGTAATTTGCAAAAATAAATAAGTTGAAAAATTATAAATTGCTCGGATTCAGTTCACATCAACTCTATGACGTAGAGCAGTTTGATACGATCGCAACGCAAAAAACCCACATTTCAAGTAGACCTCATTTGCAAAAGTTATTAATTTTAGAAATTTAGAAATATTTAAATTTAACAATTAATATTAGCTAAAAAAGAAAACGGAACACAATATTGCATTCTATCTCAACGGGACTGAAAACAGGGTTAACTAAGTTTGGACATCCAATGCTTTGTGGGAAAAAGAAGCTACAAACGGTACCTATGTACTACTTAAAAACAAGGAAACCAACTTGCTTGCATGTTACTGCATGTTTTTTTTTTGTGATTTCGAAATTCTTGAATATAGTTCCGTTATTGCATTTTTCAGAAGTCCACCCTCATATAATCGTAGTTTCTCCGCCTTTTCAGCCATTCAATTTCATGCCAACTGAAGTGATGAAAGAATTATAGTATCAATGTTACAGTGGATTTTTCTTTGAAGATTCATAACTTGATTTAAATCGGTTCCAATTACGGAGTGTGGAAGTCAGATCCAGCAAAATGATTGTTCCAGATTGTGAACTAGACAGTTGAAATACCATTGGTAAACCTAAAGAAATTGCTTTAGGTACTTAGTTTTGACTTCATTTTCTGCTTCAATTTCATTGTTTGATTTATGGAATTTGATCTTCATTAAAATTGGTTTTGTTGGTATTTGTAGTTTATAAATTATAATTTTTAACAATATTTTGATATAGATTTCTCATATGCATTGTCTTGGCGTACTGTGTAACCAATGGCTGCTGTGCACCATGGAAGTTGATCAAAAACCTACAGGTTCATATGGTTCCATATTTGTGTATAATGTGGCCGATGTCCTGGACCAAAGGTTTATTTTTCCTATTTTTATAATGTCATGACTTGTTGCAATGTTCAAAACTATACATGTGGAAATCAACCACAACCTTTCGGCGCACTTTGTTTCTCTGCTTGTGTTTTTCGATATACGATTGTATCTTTGCTTGCAAACATCTACCAAAAGGATGGATCAACAGTCATTCTTGAGTAATTAAGGGATTTAAAGGGTGGTCTATTATGGTTAATTCAGCTTTTTACTGAAAGCTGTAATGCAACTATCTGCTTATGTTTGAGTAATCTATTTTGAAACTATTGATACCATTTTGAAAACCGAAAGGTTTTTCCCATACCTAGTTCTTCAAAAAAAAATTAAACTTTTGCAACAACCATTCATCATTATAGCGCTCAAACTACGCCAATATGAATAAGTAATCCACATCAAACATCAAATTTCAGTGGCCATTTCTCATAGGTCATCGTTCACGATGGTTGAAGTTCAGCTACACCAAAGGTCCATTGGATGCTACAAGTTCATTTAAAATTTGCTCAGGTAGTTAATGTCTGAAACCAATTATGCTTATGATGATGTGTGTAAAGTAACCCTTATGCATACCTTTTTTTAATGCATAGACAGTACATTCAAATCCATACGTTCTGTTAAGTGATTTTAATTGTGTTCCCTAACCGAAGTAATGTTTACTTTGTAAACTGTCATCCATATTTCACTTCTGGAAAAAAAAATTGGACAAACGATTTGTTGTTTTCATTCTTTTAACTTTATTATTCAGAAAGGACTTTTTTTTGTTTTAGTAGGACATCAAGCATTGTAACTCATAGCCTGCTACGATGATTCATGTTGAAAGAAAACATGGGCATGAGTCTTGAATAAATTTCAAGTATTTGATCATTCTACCAATGGACGGTAAATTATGTACAGTTTAGCAAAAAGGGACTTATTCACTAATAACAGAAGCTTAGCGAAACAATAAATGCATGCTCATTATTGTTTGTGAAATGGATTGGTCTAATCCATGTACTCATTTGCAGAACTGGTTTCTCACCCATTTCATACCTGGTTCTCCCTTTAAAGACATGATAAGCAATGAGGTAGAAGCAATAAGACCACGCGACCTACAAGAATCCTGATAGCTCTATTCACACTTCCATAAATATTGAGATTAGCGCACACGTTAACTTAGCATATTAAGCAGTTAAAAATATGAAAACAGAACATCAACAAGGCAGTTGAGGCAGTGACTTTCTACTGTGAGGCACATGAGAGGCTGTTTCAAGGTTGCTGAAAAAAAGAAGAAGCATATCAAGCAGTTAACTGAGCATAAATGTTCTGAACGTGAGTGATGAATTTGATAGTTTAATTAGAGGTTAAGGTGGGTAAGCCTTAATTGGTGACAAAGACATGTCCCGAAATCTGCTGCCAAGGCCGGAAAAGGGCTTAAGCATAGGGACACCCCTCGATATAGGTATTTACCTCTTACACTACTATAAGTCAACAAAATAGAAAACAAAAATTAAATCCAAAATACGTTGAAAGTGAACGCACACAAGTATGCACATTTATCAGAAAATATTACTGTCTTTTCAGGTATTACTGAGCATTAGCATTTGAAAAATTGTTGTATAATATTTGTTATGCTCATTATTCTTGCAGTATTTCCAAAAGACATGAACATGCAAATTTCATCATTCCAATAGAACTATATGATGTTCCACCAGCCCCACTGAATATGTTGGGGTTACTAGTCCATCAGGTAACTACCTCTGATTTTTGATTTCCGATTTCCAATTTTACTCATTCTGAACCTCGACCATCTTTTCTCACCCCTCCAATTCACTGTGGTTATCAATATTTTCTATGCAAACTGATATACAGTTTACAAGTTGTGCATTGGAACTATCAAAACATAATAAAATAATTTAGTTTCCTATGTAGCCATTATCTTCCATATGTTAACTCGTTCGCTATCGTCAGAAGATTGTCCATTCTTTCCATTAATGGTCTGAAATTGACATGGTTTCAGATTTCTGGATTGACACAATGGTATATGATTATGCCATTGCTTCTTTTTCCACATTTCTAGACTGATACATGGTTTCAAATGTGTTTTTCTTGATATATGTTGACTTATAAATTGCTGCTTCATATTGTAGAAACTGCTGCTTCATATTGAGATATTGTGAACTGTATGTTTATCATCCAAAATTAGTAATGTAAGTATTAATATTTATTGCTATAATGCAAACTGCAGCTTCATATTGAAAAAAAGATAAGATAGATGATTATAATGGCTTTACTCTTGAAATTGATGATCCCAACTTCCTAGGTAATAGAAATATACTTTTAAAACATCTTATGTTCAACTTCAACTGATGACTGTTGAAATATTCAAATTCTAACCATTGCGACAAATTGGTTACTAAATTGTAAACTGATTTTCGGTACAAATTCTGGTTCTGTTATTCAAATTATTCATATTCAAATCACAAATTTAAGAAATAAATATCATTTTTGAATTATTCAATAACTTGCTAAATTTATTAATATCAGACTATTAATCGCATGTCCGTTGAGCAGAAATTTTATGAACTATTCAATCATTTAAAACCGGAAGAATCATACGGTAAAAAAATGAAAAATGCATTTGGATTGATTTTGGTACATATTAATTCTTCCTCGTATATTATTTTTAAAATTTTGGGCTTCAGGTTGGGATCCACATGCATACTACAGTATGTTAGCAGCCGATTCATAGACTTAACATCGAAGCGCATGCTGGTAATCACCATCATCTTACACTTGATTCGGGTCTACTTGAGATGGCCATAGTTGCCGCTTCTTCTAAAAACCCAAACAATTTTCAGATCAGAGATTCATGTCTAATTCTTAATAATGCTAAATCCGGTAGAGGATGGTAATTTGACTATTTTATGCTCTGTATAAAAACTACTGAAAATAGATTATTATTTTTTGATCACTGCTTTTATTTTTCTACGTTTGGACACTAGTTTTCAAACTTTGCTAACGTATACAGTTCTTTATGTATTATAAGGGTATAAGTGGAGATCTTATTATGTATAAAGAGGAATGCATTCTTTTCTTCTTTGTCTGGAATCTGGATTAGATTTTATTATATTCGATAATGATGATTTTATTAGATTAGTGTTTTAAGGTCGTACGCTTGGTGCTTGAATATGGTTTTATAGTTTCTCAGATGTAGATCAGGAACCAGTGATTGACATCACTAGATTTACGAGCTTTCCAGTAAACAATAATCGTCTTTCAATGTCAGACTCATTACATAAGATTTGCTTTGGATCTGTACAATCCTAATGCTAACATATACGATCCTAATGATATTCAATGCATGAAGGTTTAAGCAGAGGAAAATTAATGTACCCAAATTGATGCTGTTCTGAAATATTCCCTGACATTTCGTAGAACAATCTGAGCACTAAATTCTCAAATCGACAACGCAAGCAGCTAAAGCTAATGAGTGCATTTCTGAGAGTTTAAAGGCAGTACAGAAGCATGAAAAAGCTGTCGAAGCCATCGAATCATCAATAGAGGAGGAAAGAGTGGAACTATGTGCACGATGTGCACATGTGCATGTGCACAGCACTAGGGGTATTATTTTGCATTTGGGCTGAATTTGATTCGCAATTTCTTGTTATTGGGATTTTGATTTAGATCATTTTAAATTTGCAACGGCTAGTTAGTGATGATCTGTAGTGGTAATGCTTATGTATACGATCAGAACCCGATCGGTTAAGGAAGAAATTAAGATGATGTGATTGCCTCTAACCGGGCTACTTTTAGCGAGGCCTTAACTTTAGCAAAAGCTTTTGAATCTAAGTGGTTAAGCGATAATAATAAGAGAAAATTAAATTATTTCAAATAAAAAAATTCAATTAATCCAAGAATTTTTTTAGGATGCAACCGCTACAAATTTTCAATATCTTTGGACAAAAATAATATCTTGGAATTTCTGACATTCCATTTCAAAGCAAATTGTGCTTTCCACTACAACCAGACTTCATAACCTCAAAAGTAACACAAATAATATTTTCAAAAGTACCATCAAACGGTATTAAACACAAGCCTCCACTACAACTGGACTTCGCAGAGAAAACACAGAGAAAACATAGAATAAAGTCTTTAAGTAGTTAGATTCCTAGATCAAGAAGTTTATCTAATACCAAATCTAACAAAAAATTAGTGACAGGATTATGTAACAGCAGTTGCAATATTCTAATTAACAAACACAGAAGAAATTGTATGCTACTGGAAATGATAACAAGAATGGTAATTGGCAAATATAGATGAACAGAGAATCAAATTGCAGAGATTAACAAGATAGATGAAATGATAAGCACAGGAAGTAACAAACATGATAAATATTTGCATATAAACTGAACAAGAACTAGAATTATGTACTACAGAAATGAGAACTAACAGAGAATTATAATATCAAAGAAGAATAGTAATTGAAATGATAACAGTAATATTGAAAACAAGATAGAACTGATACTAAACTAAATCGAAGTACACAAAATATAGACAAGAACTAATTGGAAAGAAGTAATCTGGCACTAGAAGTGCAATTGTATTAAAGGAAAAATGAATTCATTAGCTTCAGATTTTTCACAACATCCCATTACATTGCTGATACCCATACACACACACACATTGCCACTCACATGCAACACCTGATTCAATCATTTAACTCAAGCACCCAATACAGGCCAGTTTCAACATACAAGCAAACCCATTTCACTTAACAATACCACTGTAGATATATACAACTCAACACAGGGCCAAAACCTGATTGTATCACTTGTGCACGTGCACACATGCATACACTGATACAGCATATTATCTCTCTCCTCATGACTTGTTTTCATTGACTTTCTTCTCTGACATCTTCCGGGCACCCTCCAACAGCTTCTCCGATGAACCAGAGGACAACTGTGGTGAACTTGGCCTAATCTTCTCAACATTTGCATTTTCTGCCGCCAGACAGTATTCTCCTTTAACCAAGTCCATGGCAATCATTCCTTGACTGTTACATCGATTCAAGCAACGGTTCCAATTAAGGAGTGTTGAAGTCAGATCCGGCAAAATGGTTGTTCCAAATTGAGAACTAGACCGTTGAAACACCATTGGTAAATCTGAAGAAATTTCTTTAGGTATTTAGTTTTGACTTCATTTTTTACTTCAAATTCATTGTTTGATTTATGGAATTTGGTCTTTATTAAAATTAGTTTTGTTGGTATTTGTAGTTTATAAATTATATTCTTAACAATGTTTGGTTATAGCTATTCATGGACCCTTAAGGAGATGAACGGCAGTAGGAGCCAATATGCATCTTCTTGGAGTACTGTGTAACCAATGGCTGCTGTGCACCTTTGCAAGTTGGCCACAACCATATAGATTCAGACGGTTCCATATTTGTGTACGATGTGGCTGGTGTACTGTACCAAAGGTTTATTTTTCCTATTTTTATAGTTTTTTGTTTTGTTGCAATGTTCAAAGCTATTCATGTGGAAATCAACCATAATATTTTAGCACACTTTGTTTGTTTACTTGTGTTATTCCATGTATGATTGTATTTTTGCTTGAAAACATCAACCAAAACGATGGATCCATGGTCATTCTTGAGTAATTAAGGGATTTCATGGGTGGTCCAGGTTTATTATGTTTAATTAATTTATCTTACGGAAAGCTATAATCCAACTACCTGCTATGTTTGAGTAATTTATTTTGAAACTGATGATACCATTTCTAAAACCATTAGGTTTTCCCATACCAAATTCTTCAAAAAGAATTAAAATTTTGCAACTTTTATTCAACATATACCACTCAAAATACATCAGTCTGAATCAATAATCCACATCAAACATTAAAGTTCAGTAGCAGTTAACTTAGCATAAATGTGCTGAACGTGGGTACTGTATTTGATAGTTTAATTAGAGGTTAAGAAGGGTAAGCCTTAATTGGTGACAAAGACATGTCCTGAAATCTGCAGCCACGACCTGAAAGGGCTTAAGAATAGGAATACCCCAAGATAAAGGTATTTACCTCTTACACTACCATAAGTCAACAAAATAGAAAACAAAAATTAAATCCAAAATATGTTGAAAGTGAACGCACACAAGTATGCACATTTATCAGAAAATATTACTTTGTTTTTTCAGGTATTACTGAGCATTAGCATTCGAAAATTTCTTGTACAATATTTGTTATGCTCATTATTCTTGCAGTATTTCCAAAAGACATGAACATGCAAATTTCATCATTCCAATAGAACGATATGATTTTCCACTAGCCCCACTGAATATATTGGGATTACCAGTCCACCAGTTAGCTACCTCTGATTTTTCATTTCCAATTTCCAATTTTACTCATTCTCAACCTCGACCATCTTTTCTCACCCCTCCAATTCACTATGGTTATCAATATTTTCTATGCAAACTGATATACAATTTACAAGTTGTGCATAGTAACTATCAGAACATAATAAAATAATTTAGTTTCCTATGTAACCATTATCTTCCATATGTTAACTCGTTCGTTATCTTCAGAAGATTGTCCATTCTTTCCATTAATGGTCTGAAGTTGACATGGTTTCAGATTTCTGAATTGACACAATGGTATTTGATTATGCCATTGCTGCTTTTGCCACATTTCTAGACTGATGCATGGTTTCAGATGTGTTTTTCTTGATATATGTTGACTTATAAATTTCTGCTTCATATTGTACAAACCGCTGCTTCATATTGAAAAACAATAAGATAGATGATTATTATGGCTTTACTCTTGAAATTGATGATCCCAACTTCCTATCTAATAGAAATATACTTCAGGGAATTAGGCTGAAGGAAAAACCTGAGAACATTTTTAGTCTGAAGGACAGAAGTTTTAAAATTTTGCCCGAAGGACAAAAAATGATATATTCATATAGCATTGCACATCCATAATGCTATATTCATATAGCATTACACAGCTGCTTGTTTGTGTATGCAGAAACTTATAAAATTGTGTTGTATATGGCATTATAGATGTGTAATGCTATATGAATATAGCATTATTGATGTGTAATGCTATATGAATATATCATTTTTTGTCCTTCAGGTTAAATTTTAAAACTTCTATCCTTCAGATTAAAAGTGTTCTCAGGTTTTTCCTTCAGCCTAATTCCCTCAATATACTTTTACTACATTTCATGTTCAACTTCAACTGATGACTATCGAAATATTCAAATTCAAACCATTACGACAAATTGGGTACTAAATTGTAAACTTAATTTCGGTACAAATCCAGTTCAGTTATTCAAATTATTCATATTCAAATCACAAATTTAAGAAATAAATATCATTTTTGAATTATTCAATAATTTGCTAATTTTTTTTATTAATATCAGACTATTAATTGCATGTCTGTTGAGCAGAAATTGGATGAACTATCCAATCTTTTAAAACCGGAAGAATCATACGATAAAAAAATGAAAAATGCATTTGGATTGATTTTGGTACATATTAATTCTTCCTCGTATATTTTTTCTTTTAAATTTTGGGCTTCAGGTTGGGATCCACATGCATACTACAGTATGTTAGCAGTTGATTCACAGATTTAACATCGAAGCGCCTGTTGGTAATCACCATCATCTTACACTTGATTCAGGTCCAGTTGAGATGGCCATAGTTGCCGCTTCTTCTGAAAACCCAAACAATTTTCAGATCAGAGATTCATGTCTAATTCTTAATAATGCTAAACCCAGTAGAAGATGGTAATTTGACTATTTTGTGCTCTGCATAAAAACTCCTGTAAATAGATCCTTTTTTTATCACTGCTTTTATTTTTCTATGTTTGGACACTAGTTTTTAAACTTTGCTAACATATACATTTCTTTATATATTATAGGAATGTAAGTGGAGATTTTATTATGTATAAAGCGGTATGCATTCTTTTCTTCTCTTTGCCTGGATTAGATTTTATTGTATTTAGTAATGATGATTTTATTAGATTAGTGTTTTTAAGGTTGCAAGCTTTATGCTTGAATACGGTTTTATAGTTTCTCGGATGTACATCAGGAACCAGTGATGTCCATCGCTGGATTTATGAGCTTTTCAGTAAACAATAATCATCTTTCAACGTCAGACTCATTACATGAGGTTTGCTATGGATCTGTACAATCCTAATGCTAACATATACAATCCTAATAATATTCAATGCATGAAAGGTTTAAGCAGAGAATAATTGATGTACCAAAATTGATGCTGTTATGAAATGTTCCATGACATTTCGTAGAACAATCGAACACTAAATTCTCAAATCGACAACGCAAGTAGTTGAAGCTAATGAGGACGTTTCTAAGAGTTTAAAGGCAGTACAAAAGCATGAAGAAGCTGTCGAAGCCATCGAATCATCAATAGAGGAGAGAAGAGTGGAACTATGTGCACACTGTGCACATGTGCATGTGCACAGAACTAGGGGAATTCTTTTGCATTTGGGCTGAATTTGATTCGCAATTTCTTGTTATTGGACTTTTGATTTAGATCATTTTAAAGTTGTAACGGCTAGTTAGTGAGAATCTGTAGTGTCGATGCTTATGTATATGGTCATAAACCTGATCGGTTAGATAAGAAATTAAGATAATGTGATTGCCTCTAAGCGGGATACTTTTAGCGAGGCCTTGACTTTAGAAAAAGCTTTTGAATTTAAGTGGTTAGGCGATAATAAAAATAGCAAATTAAATATTTCAAATAAAAAATTTCGATGAATCCAAGAAAATTTTTAGACAGCTACGACAACAAATTTTCAATACCTTTGGACATAAATAATATCTAAGGATTTCTGACATTCCATTTCAAAGCAAACTGTGCTTTCCACTACGACTAGGCTTCATAACCTCAAAAGTAACACAAATAATATTTTCAAAACTACCGTCAAACAATATTAAACACAAGCCTACACCACAACTGGACTACGCACAAAACACATAGATAAAACATAGAATTAAATCTTTAAATAGTTAGATTCCTAGATCATATGGTATGCCCGTATCAGGTAGCCATTGATTGCCATCAATGAATTTGTCAACTGAAAATGGCTTCGCATCTTCTTTCTTGCACAAGTGCCTGTATCTTGGCCACTTCACTCTTTCTTTCGGCCCACTCATGCAATCAACCGCTCCAGGACCATTGTTTTCGAACTCCATATACTAGGCCATTTTGCTCATCCCATTCCAATCATGCCACCCTGTTGGATCGATTATCTTGTCAATGTAAGTTCTCATTATGATTACTCGCGAAAAGTCGAACCAGGGTCTTCCAAGGTATGCAAAGTCCTGTTTGGGGTTGAACTCAGAAGTAGGTCCTACGCGACAACGATCAATGGATATTCCTATATACACACGCATATATGTATTAGAATGTTTTGTTAAATATTATATTTATTATCAAAAAGAAATATGCATACCTGTGTTTTAACTTTGATCTTGCCTCCCTTGCACGGTGACAAACCCTGAACACCGCATGTAAATGTTGCAGTTTTGGATTACCACGGAGGCATCTCCAAATATGAAATCCACCGATCCACTTATATTACAATCTCTGTAAAATTGTTTTCGAATTTTTGCATAAACCGTATCTTGATAACCGATGAAATCGCAGTCATAGTACGCGGATCGATTGCTATCACTCCTGAGGGCTACTGCCTTCCCTTGATTTTTATCGAAAATGTTCTTAACTGTAATGTGTTTAGCTATAAATGCATCACCAAGCACCACTGCATGACAAATACTACATCAAATCTTGTGTTTAGGGACATATGATTAGGGGCAGCATAAAGTAAATGCCTCTAATTATTATCAATTAGACACAATGAGAACTTAACCTCTATTAACATTTATTAAGGCATAATAAAAGGCCATTAACACATGATATATTTCATAATTAATATGATTTTGAATAAGGGCAGGATTCATCTCTCCTTTCTACCAAGCTCTAATAAATTCTTGTGGCCTAGTTCATTTCATGGTTCGAAATTCCGGCCGGCATGCTGGAATTTCAGTCATTCCGTCACCGTTTCGGCATTGATCGGGCCGGAATTCGCTCCAAAACTCATTCTCGTTTAAATGGCTACAAAATTGTTTTCATTGTGTAAGAAAAGTAAAAACACACTTAAATGAAAAAAATGCGCAAGAAGTACCTAATTCTAAGAAGCAAGAGAGACTAAAAAGCTTTTAGGGCTTCAGATTGAATTTTTTTAGCAATTATATGTAGGGCTTCTAGATCTTGGAGTCGAATTTAGGGCTTCATTTTGTTTAAGCAGCCAACAATTGCTTGATCTACAAATGGAACAACCTTATTCTCTTTTTTTATTGGTGAAATGGTTAGGTTAGTTTGAAGAAGGAGGTTATAGAATCAAATGGATGACAGAATGAGGCAGGCGACATTTGATATGTAGGCTATCTCGATAGTGGATCGTTTTTTGGGACTTCTGTTTCTATTTTTTTCCTTTTGGTTTATTTTTAGACTTTTGGTTTATCTTTAGGCTAAATTGTACATCTGTACATTAGAGAATATTTTACCATGTTAATGAACAAATATCCATCGTTTACCTAGCTTTAAGGAGACTAAATTTTAGTAGGAAATATTTGTTTTGGGCTAAAAGGAATATATTTTCATAAAATATATATACAAGAAGTAAAGAAATCCGAAACTAGAATTGCAACGGAAATCTCTGGAATTTTCAAAACGAAACCAAAATTATAGTAATTTCAAATGACCGAAGCGGAATCGAAAACTGAAATTTCAAACACCTTGGCTCATTTACGTCCTTTTCAATCCAAAATTTGTCTTTCCTTCCAGTTTACAAATCCTATAATTTTTTGTAAAAAATTTAATCTCAAAATCAATCAAACCCAGCAGTTTGTAGCATGAAATTGATGCTTGCAATTTGTTAGCAGCAGATGAAAACTCTTGCTTTGTTCACAGTCTATCCTACAAGAAGTAACGGGATAAATGGCTCTACCATAGAAGGCTAGGTTGCTTTGTATTTATAGTGAAAAAGGTCTGGATCTAAATCTATTTTATTTTTCGACCATATTTTGCTAAATTGTGATGTAAATCATTTAGCACAATTCATACTTTTCTTGGACTTTTGCTTCAAATGTTAAGTAAAATCATGGATATTTTAAGTAATAAATATGAAATGAAATCCCCTATCATGGTATAACTCCATTAACAATGATTTGTAAATTAGCATAATTAAACAATGGAACATCTTTTATTTTTACATATTTGTTGACATGGTCAAAAGGATGCATATAGTATAAGAATAAGTTTTTTGATCAAGGTAGAGAAATGTATGCACATAGGCCTTGTAAGCTCCATTTCACCTCCTTATTTTCTTGTTTAAATTGCTTTTATTACTATATATATATACATTGAAATTGGGATAAATAATCTAGAGTCTCAAGTCATTATCACACTTTCACGGTCAAAACATGTTATGATGATACTGGGTATGTATATTGTCAAGAAAAACAGTCTTAGTTTTGAAATTTTGATTGACGTAACATCTAAGATTAAAGGTAGCATGAAAATTTGATGATAATTTAAAAGATTTGCATGACTAGACTTTATGAAACGCTTATATATGAATAAGCACACGACATCTCAAATGAAAGGTTCACTATGAGTTATCAATCTCAAATGAAAAGTTCACTATCATTGTTCAAAACTTACTGAGGGCTCCTTGATCAGTGATGCGATGTACTCTATCACTTTCATTTCGACTGCTCACCAGAAATGATCCATCGAATATAAGGATTTGAATATGTAACAACCCACATATTTATCGATTATATATTTAAATATTTTGTTTAAATATTTTATCGTTATTCGGATATTGGTCCAAAAAGCTACTTTTTGCAAACAGTCGAATTAGGACTCGAGACCACTTCCATTGAGTTCGAAATGCCGTTTGCAATCTTTTTAAGTATAAACTTTGATATGTTTGGGATTAGTGGAATTTCACTAACTTTTTCCGCTTTGGACTTTGGGTTGGTTTAGCCTGTTAAACCTAAGTTCCAACCCATTCTCCTCATCTCTTCATAAATTCCTACCTAACTCTAGTTTTAGCATTAATGGTGAGTGGAAAGGGAAATTAAAATTCCAAGCCCAAGTTCATTAGCAAATTCAACATCCAACTCCAAAATCAAAGTAAAGACATTGGATTCAAGCTTGTAGTTGCTTCTCTATTGACTTCAAGCTTCTTCTTCATTGAAATTGTGCAAAGGTGAGATTTTTATCTCACAATTCTAGTCTATAACTATATTGGACTGTTGGGAATGATTCCCCATCACTTTAGCATGTACATTTGCATTTGGTTTGGATTGGATTGGCGAAAAACTCCAATTTTTAGTGATTTTGGTGAAAACCTGCATTTAGGTCGCAATGCCTCGGAATTAGGTCGTTCTGGTGGAAAATTCGCCTCGGAGTTAGGTCGCAAGGTCGTAAGTCGTAGGTCACTCGCCTTTAGGCCGTGCCCCTTTAGGTCACTCGGCCTTGCCTACCTCGTTAGGTCGCGTGACCTTAGGTCGTTCCCCTTTAGGTCGTATGACCTTAAGTTGTTCACATGGGTTAGGCCTTTAACCCATTAGGTCGCTCGAATGAGTTAGGTCGTTGGACCTTATTCCCTCTTAGGTCGGCAACCACTAGGTCGTTTGCCTTGCTTAACTTGCGAACACCGTTAGGTCGCAAGCCTTTAGGTCGCATGACCCCTATCTTCCTTAGGTCGTTGGACCTTGTTTCCTTGGGTCGTTAGACCGTTAACCCGTTAGGTCGCGCATCACCCTAACTCACTCGGCCTTGCCGTAAACCCGTTAGGTCGCGCATCACCCTAACTCGCTTGGCCTTGCCTTCGTTAAGTCGCGAGACACGTTAGGTCGCGCATCACCTTAACTCGCTCGGCCTTGCCTTCGTTAGGTCGCGCATCACCTTAACTCGCTCGACCTTGTTTAGGTCGTTAGGTCGCGAACACCTCTAGGTCGCTCGACCTCTTATACTCGTAGGTCGCTCGATCCTATCTTCCCCTTAGGTCTTCACTAGGTCGTACCGTTTTGGACGGGGCGCTGCCCCCTGGACCCCGCGAACTGACCGGGCAGGTCGAACCCCGTAGCGGGGGCGTTGCCTCCGCACCCCCACCTTGGGGGGTTGCCACCTCCTGGACCCTCCCTCCGTAGGGGATCTTATCTGAAAAACATTCAACAGAACTTGCTTTGTTGAGATGCTGAGTTGACCATTCTTCGAGACAAACTATCTTTGGCTTCTCGGTCGATTTTATGGTATCACGGCTTTGCTAAAAAGGTGGGATAACAACTTTAAAAATATGAAGGTTTCAATACTAGTAGTAAATATCAAAACTCTTTCAACAAAATGATTTCAACTCTATTTTCAATAACAAAGCTCTTTACTTAAACCGTTTTCCGACCTACTAGTATATACAAACCTTTACCTCACTCAGATGAGAAATCTAATTAAACGGCTTAGTAAAACAAGTGGTATGAAACGCTTGCGTTCACTTCGTCAGTTAATTCTTGGACTTGTTCGATTGAACCTCTTGTGACAATTTTCTAGTGAAGATTTACAGTTTGTTCGTAAATATTTAAGTTAAGAAAGTGGTTATGGGACACGAAGATAAACTTTTATATTTACTAGCTTTGTGTAATTGACACTTCTCTTTGATCATGACGTTCATTTTATGATTTAGACTAGCAATTGTGCGATGTCTCTTTATTTGCAAGGTTAGACTAGACCTCATTGGTGTGATTCTGACTTGCACATATCTCTTTGTCCGCAAGGTTAATCTAGACACCATTTGTGTGATTCCACTCACACATACCTTTTTGTTGCGAGGTTAGGCTAGACACCATTTGTGTGATTCCACTCACACATACCTTTTTGCTTTTTGGTTAGCCTAGACCTCATCTGGGTCATTCCGACTCACCCATATGGGGTAGCTCCCCATGGTCTTCGGACCGTCATGTGATCGGCCTCTTTCCCTTTTTCTATGATTTTTGGATTTCTTGTGTTGATTTCTGGAATTTATGTCATTGACTTGTTATGAGTACAAGTTTAGGGTATGATACCCTCTTTGGATCTTTGAGAAGATTCTTGTGATGTCGATTTATCTCTTATTGATTGATCTTCTGTTGATCATCATTTGCATACCTATAGTAGTATGTCAGTATGGATATTTTATGTTTATGCCATATCTTTTATTTTTGCCATGTCATCTGATATTTATAGCTAGACTGATCCGTTTATTATTTTCTTAAATAATACTCGGGTCAGACCGAGATGTTACAGGTGCTTCTGCTTAACTTCTTCCCGGGATTTGCTACTCTGACTTTTGGCTAACTATTTAGATTAGCAGTTTTTGTTGTATACATTTGAGATATAGACTCATAGTTGTATTCTTTTGTATAGCACGTGTTGCTATTCTTTTGTATTATTGTGGATCTTTTTGACCACTACTCTGATGTACACTTTCATGTGTTAGTTATGTATTCATTTCTTCTTTCGCCTTTGCGATATGGATGTCTGTGACTGATTTGTGTTATGCTTATTTCTATGTTTGTTTCTGAAGATTATTTATAGCCACCGTGTGATAAGCAATCACATGGATGGTCGCTCCTCAACAGCCTAATTCTCCGTGCTAGTTGACAGCACTGCACCGTAGTGTTCTTGGCTAGCGTGGGTATAGAGGTAAGGCATCACAGAATACCAATGAGGCTTTGGGTGATACTTGATCTTGAATGTGAGTAAACTTTATGTGTCAGGTTTTGTGTATTGTGACTCCATGTTTCCTATCCTAGTTTTAACTCTATCAGTATTATGGGATTTCAAAAACCAGTACTATATTGAAATTATTGTTAAAGATAAATGATTTTGGAGTATGAAAAGTCCTATATATTAGAGCTTTTGGAAGAATATATGATGTCAAATACATAGAGTTTTTAAATGGAAAAACTTCAGATCTAACTGGATTTCGAAAATAAGAGTTTCTGTTGTAAAACTGCAAATTTGACTGTTTTATGTAGTGTTCTGAAAGTAAGAAGTACTTCATATGTTAGTTTTGAAAGTGATAGTATTAAGAATATCAAGTTTGAATGCATAAATTTACTACATGAATCCGTAATATACAATATGATTTCACATACTGCAGTTCCCAAATATTTCGTATTTTGATATGTTTTGTATATATGAACTTTCAGTTAAAAGTAAACTGATTTTGAAAAATGCGAAGTTTCAGATGCATATTCAACTTTGAAAATGTATTAAGTATTGTATACAATTTCTATACATGGAAACTTTAACATTAAGTTTTAAATAAGCTAGGGACTTTGAGGATGTAAAACTTTGAAGGCATACCATCAGATTTTGAGGATATATGCTATTAAGTCTCAAGCATATATGTACAGCTTTATATTCGTTTTCTTGTTTAAATTGCTTTTATTACTATATATACATTGAAATTGGGATAAATAATCTAAAGTCTCAAGTCATTATCACACTTTCACGGTCAAAACATGTTATGATAATACTGGGTATGTATATTGTCAAGGAAAGCAGTCTTAGTTTTGAAATTTTGATTGACCTAACATCCAAGATTAAAGGTAGCATGAAACTTTGATGATAGTTTAAAAGATTTGCATGACTGGACTTTATGAAACACATATATATGAATAAGCACAAGGCATCTCAAATGAAAGGCTCGCAATGAGTTATCAATATCAAATGAAAAGTTTACTATCATTGTTCAAAACTTACTGAGGGCTCCTTGATCAGTGATGTGATGTGCTCTATCACTTTCGTTTCGAGTGCTTACCAGAAATGATCTATCGAATATAAGGATTTGAATACCATTGAGGCTTTGGGTGATGCTTGATCTTGAATACGAGTAAATTTTATGTGTCAGGTTTTGTGTATTGTGACTCCATGTTTCCTATCCTAGTTTTAACTCTATCAGTATTATGGGATTTCAAAAATCAGTACTATATTAAAATTATTGTTAAAGATAAATGATTTTGGAGTATGAAAATTCCCATATATTAGAGCTTTTGGAAGAATATATGATGTCAAATACATAGAGTTTTTAAATGGAAAAACTTCAAATCTAACTGGATTTCGAAAATAAGAGTTTCTGTTGTAAAACTGCAAGTTTGACTGTTTTATGTAGTGTTTTGAAAGTAAGAAGTACTCTATATGTTAGTTTTGAAAGTGACAGTATTAAGAATATCAAGTTTGAATGCAAAAATTTACTACATGAATCCGGAATATACAATATGATTTCGCATATAGCAGTTCCCAAATATTTCGGATTTTGATATGTTTTGTATATATGAACTTCCAGTTAAAAGTAAACCGATTTTGAAAAATGCAAAGTTTCAGATGCATATTCAACTTTGAAAATGTATTAAGTATTGTATACAAGTTCTATACATGGAAACTTTAACATTAAGTTTTAAATAAGCTAGGGACTTTGAGGATTTAAAACTTTGAAGGCATACCATCAGATTTTGAGGATATATGTTATTAAGTCTCAAGCATATATGTACGGCTTTATATTCGTTTTCTTGTTTAAATTGCTTTTATTACTATATATACACATTAAAATTGGGATAAATAATCTAGAGTCTCAAGTCATTATCACACTTTCATGGTCAAAACATGTTATGATAATACTGGGTATGTATATTGTCAAGAAAAGCATTCATATTTGTAGAATTCATTCAATCGATATAAATCAATCATGTTACCCCTCTACTCTAAAAAGAAAAATTAATATTATCGTTTTATGTAAATTTTGTGTTAAATTATATTTTCATAACAGCCATTATATAATCTATAAATGTCAACTTTAGAAGGTTAATTACTCCGAGATAGTCTCGAGATGGACTTAAAGATCCGAGATGTCAATCCGAGATGTATACCCGAGATACTCATCTCACTTGAGATATCGTCTGATACTAGATATTGTTTATAAAATTCTCGAGACGAAACGTGATCGAAATTTGAGATTTAAAACCTTGATGACATGAAATACATCATTTCTGTTCCACATTCTTCATAGCAACAACACATGAAAACAACTCTTTATTTGCCATGTTTTTTGGGGTCATGTATCATTTTTCTTAATGGTTTCTTAAAACTTAAATAGTATTTTGGTTCTCTTGCTAACAAAATAAACTCTCCAAACTAAACTTGAATAAAGTATCGTAACGCTATATGTTCTAACATGATCATCAAAATTTGTTTTTTTCATATTATTTAGGCCAATATGTATCGATTTTGAGTTTGTGCAATTAATTTTTTTGGGATGATCTGTTTCCTATGTTAGCGATTGGTAGATAGCAATCAAAATTTTCAAAGTAGAATTCACATTGTAAATCATAAAGTTTGCTTTAAATCAAAACAATATTCATATGATAAAATTTAAACTTCTTATTTGGTTAAGGACCATGCACAAAGTGTAAGTTTGTTCTCTATTTTATTGGAACAAGGATTTTGTTGTCTAATAGCATGTATCCAGATTTTTATTTAGGATTCAATCTTTTGTATGTAACCAGCAATGATATTTGTCAGTGGAACAATGTACCAATACAAGTGATAAGAGAAGCTAATAGAAGAACCAACTATGGATGGGACTAAAATACAAGTTACAGCCCAGTGAAAAATGTTAGAAGTCTCATATGGCCTTGCTCTTCAGGTGAAAATTTGTTTGTTATGTTGCTAAACAAATGTTGATCAAATTTTTGAAGTTATAGTCTTGTGCTGATTATGATGAGGTTAACTCTCTTTTTATTTTATTTTTGGTTTACTTTACCGTCACAAATTAAATGAGCTGTTAGCTTAAAACATTTCATGAGTAATTAATAGAATGCATCTAAATCATTAATACATTTTCTTTGAATATTTAATACTAAAACCTTGAAGGAAAAACTATATCACCCTTATTCTTCATAATATTCTCAATTCAAATGCTGATTTTCCTAAAAAAAATTGTATTTCCTAATTTGCATTCTGTATATACTCCGATTAATGGTTGTCAATGAATGCATGAACCTATATATCTCGTTAGTGGTTTACACAAGTTTGATATCATTTCAAGGTTTTCTATTTTTGTCGTGTAAAGCTTCTTCATTTTAGAAACTCAAGTTTCTATTTTGGGAACTTTAAATACAAATTATAGTGCTTGATATTTTGCAACGCTTCAATCGTCATGTTTAAAGGGTAAACATTGTACTGCAAGTTGCTCCTATATACATTAGTTCTGATTGCAACATTACTTTTATGCAATGTGATTTACAAAGTAGAACATATGTGATAATGTAAGTAACGTGTAGACCACAAACTAAGCTTATATAGAAATTTATGTTAATGCGACGATTTCCATCTGTGTTCAACCCTCTTTATACGGCGGTATTATCTCCAATTTTCAAAGTAATCTATCCTCGGTTTTCTCTTCTGTACAATTTCATTTATAAATTGGTTAAATCATTACGTTCAAATACTTTAATCTAATTTGTGAATAGAATTTTATTCTAAGAATTGTTGAAATGAAAGTAATAATTTAGTTTTTTTTTTCAACTTAACTTAAATTTTTATAAATTGCTTGAATAGATTTATGTACGTAAATTAAAAAAAAAGTTATTTCTTATAATAAAAATTATGTAGCATGTTGCACTTCACATACCATGACTATTTTATGATTTATTGTCCTTTTTAGTATTCTATTCGGGCATCCCCATTAAATATTGCATGTTTCATTTTGCTTGCTATAATCCAAATAGTGCATGAAGTGCTAATCTTTTGGATTATAACAATTCTATTATTTGTGTGTCAACACACACACACACATATGTATACTTATGTTACAATTATCTCTTAAGTATATCTACATATTTTTACTTCATATTTTGTGTCATAATGTAAACTATGTAAAATATTTTCATGATATATAGTGCAAATTTCATATGATGCATTGACATTAATTTAAAAACTATTCATAGTCTTTCAATATCAAAGATACGGTTTAATGTACTTGTATATTTGTTATAATATGTGAATAACATTTGCATTTACTCTTTACAAACTTATAGGACAGGCAATACAATTTGTTTCTAGTCCAAAGTACCGATGTCGTACGAACTTCAGTAAACTGATACAAATAAAATCTTAGTATAAGAAGTACTAAAAGTATTTTTCCTTTGTTAATACAAACTGTAACTAATTTAACGTGTTATACATCAAAAATAATTTTATAGTCCATTTGAGTTACATCATACATGCTGCACTTGACGATTTTGTTCTAGATTTGCATGGTCATTTTGTAGACAGCGTAAAATTGGCCTTTTACCAGAAATGCACTTGGATTTGAGTTACACATTTATTTTGTAGATACTTACTGCCTTAAAATTGGCCTTTTACCCAGAACGTTAGTCATAATTAACCAAGGGATAATGCTTTAGTTTATAACCAACCAAACACACATTTGCTTGCTTCATATGATACTTTAGGCTATTTCATGCTTAGATCATATAAATTTGTGATTAAAAATAAATTATACTCACTTTGATCATGCTTAATTTGGAATATTTAATACATTGTGTAGTGAAATATCGATTGCCTGGTGTGGATATGGTAAAACATTGTTTACATGCTATTTTTCAAAATATTATGATTACTGGCATTAGAAAACAATACAACATCATTTTCACTTAGCTTGACCTCATGTAGTTGATTTAAATTTAGTGATCATGGTGTTATAGGCTTAAGTATCGATGTCGTATTGGTTTCTCAGCATCTTTGTTCCAATTCTACTGGATTTCATTTTCGAGTTTCTGTACTCATTAGTATATTGACAAAAGAACTCTTGTTCTGATTCTTATTCGTCTTCCAATTTGAGTGCAGGGATCTGTTTTTGTATTTTTAAAACCTTCTCTCTTTCTAATGCATCCTTGCTGAACACATACATTTCTAAATTTGATTCTTTTAATTATGTAAACTATTTTTGTCAAAAAGGTTTTTTTTGTCAAAGCTCAAAATCATACAGGTATTTGATTAGAATTAAATTAGTTTCTGGTTTGAGGTTATATTATATTTTATGTTATGCTTTGGATCTTTCATTCACTCTTTTGGAAAAAAAAACCTATTCTGAGCATGAGATTGACTACGCTACATTAAGATCTCTTTCCCAAGCATAGCTTTAATTTAAACTGGTTCTTTTTAGTTTTTTTTACAAAGATCACATAAAAATATAGGCCCATTTCCATATAATAACCCAAGCTTGCTATTTCTTTTTTAGTTGATTAATTCAAAATAGTATATGAATTAAATTGTGCAATGACCTTGAGAATTGTATGCGAAGTTGGCCTTTTGTTTTAAATTACAAGGGATTGGCATGCATTAAGGTTTCTATTTTTACTTGCTTATGACGAGGTTTGAAACAAATCTGTCCTTTATATTAATGTGCAGCCAAAGCCCCTTCTGTTCAAACAGTCTCCATCAATTATCTTTTGGTAGGGCTGTCAATGGATACCCCAAAAATATGAAATCCAGCCGCATCTGCATCCGAAAAACGGATAAAGTTCCAAGATTTGAAAAAAAGGACGTGGATACGTAGACATCCTCATCCGAAAATTATATGTTTTCCTTTTTCCATTTTTGTTGTTTAAATTATGTGTAATTAGTACGATAAAAGATATGTTTTATCTTTTTATTAAGTTAAAAGTTCATATTATACACAGTAAATACATTTTAACTGTTACTTTAACGCCTTAATGAGTAATGGGATTGAAAAATGTTTATATTAAACAAAAGAAATTTCATTTATGTTTCTTGAATTATGGGTCATTAGTGATATGATAATTATCAGATATCCATTCATATTGGATACAGATACATATATGGTACCATTCGCATCCGAAAGTATCCGCTATATGCCTACCTGTTGAAACATTGCCTTATGCATTTTCTAAGTCAATATGATATTGCATTTGGTTTTATCCACAAACTTTCAAAGTCATGTTTGGATGTTTGATAAGAAATAAGCTTATCATACAGGCTTATTTCTCAACTCTTATTTCTCAACTAGGCTAATTTATGTTCGTAGGATTTCTCTTTAGAAAAAAGTAACAAACAATTGCTATTTGGCAATTAAGGACGGTTACTCGACCAAACTTATTTCTCTTCTCAGATTAACTCCAACATATTTGCAGGTCAACATTGGAACAAATGATCCCAGTTTGACAGTCTGCATCAGTAGCAAAATGTGATGTCTTATTTCAAACTATCTTTTACCCAAAAATTAGATGTTGCCAAACCAATATAGAATCCAAATATGTATCCCGTCTCTTCTACTAAAATGTGTATATTGTTTCGCCAAACTATGTTTAATTACTCATGTACTAGCTGTCATTTTTTAGCGATCATAAAAAACCTGTGCTACTTTCTTGAGAGTTTAAATTTTCCCTTTATTTTTGCAATTGGATCCATTCAGTATTGATTTATGCTTCGGAAATTATACCCAACCTCTAGCAACAACTTAAACTAGAAGTCTTACCACTTGAAACTGTGGGCATCGACCAAAAATGCTTCAATTTTATTGAATACCAGTGTGGACTCATGCTTCGCACACGGCCTGTTTGTGTTATGGTATACGTTGATATTTTGTTTGAGCGCAAATATGTAAATGGAAAGCAAGAGTATTTTTGGAATTTCAAAAAGACGCCGAGTAAAATAGTTCAACGAATTTTCTTTATTAGTAGTAGAGATATATGCACATAATTAGTATTATTACTATAACCAAACATGCGAATGAATTATTGTGCAATTTTTTCCACATAAGTTTTAGTAGAACTAATAACCCAATACCACATTTATTATCAAGCAATTACAAAATAGAAGCATATCCATGTGGATAGCAAATGTTCGTCCTAGTGATATAATATTCCACAGCTGTGAATTCATGCCTGATAACATGGTGTGTATTTCTGATAACAAGCATACGTGTTACATTGGTAGTATTTTCCCTACTAGAGTGCGCGTTTGAGTCTTCTTTCTTGGTATTTCTTCCTAGTTTCGTATCAGATGCCTGCTATGTTTCAATCAATTAATGAGCTATATAGGGAAGACGTAGTGAAGGGGGAAAAATGCAATTTTAGTGAGCTAAGATATATCAAAAACATGCAACGTAATTTATTTTCACGGAGAGAGTGAATTTATGTGTTTATAGAATGATGGATATACTTATCATCACCAACAGGCTATGTAAAATATTTTATCCAGTTCACGTTCAAGGTATAGCATAATTTAAATGAGATCTTATCTCATTTAACCAATTAAACCTATTTAATTTATTCATAACTACTTATATTTTGGTACGTGTAATTATAAAATCAATTTTGAAAATCTCGACTGTCGTGTATATATATATATTATTTTCTTTGAAGCAAGTTTCAAAAAATATATATATGTATATATATATAACAATTATACATTTTATGAATTAATTTAGGCCTTTAATAATTATTAAAATAATAATAAATTAATCAATATTACTGTTTGGGTCAAAATTGGTCACAAACACCCAATTGCCGATGAAAACACCCGTTCACAATTACAGGTCACAGATAACAAGTTTATAGAGAATAAAATATGAAGAACACTCAGAAAATTAAAAGGAAAGCAATAGAAACATGCGATTTGTAGTGGTTCGACAATCTTCGACCTACGTCCACATTGAAGAGTTACTATTTTATTTATTATCAGTCGTTTGTTACAAGAGCATAGATGATAATAATCGAGTTACAATGGAGTTCTACAGAGTAACGGCGTAGAACCAAAAAGATCCCTTTTCTGAAGATCCTGGGCTGTTACTTATAGGTGTAGACTGGAAATTTCTATCTCAAACTTCGGAAGACTCCTTCCATCACGTGGTCCTTGGTCGTTTCGACTCGATCTATGATCGATACGAATGAGATTCTATCGATCCAAATCTTGCCCAATTGAGCCGAGATCGATTATGAACATTCCTGAGGTTGTGAGCAAGCTCCTATGAAAATTTGGTAGCATTTGGACTTGTAGATTTTGAGTTATGATCGATGCAAGTTTGAATTTTTGATGCGCTGTCGAATTCATATCGCTCTCATTTGCATCGCTTTTAGGCACGTGATGACCAATGATGTGGCACTATCTTTTAGGATCGATCCACGTTCTATGCCTTGCGATCAAGTCCTCTTCCGTAGCGGCTTCGTTTGTATCGAGGTGTCTCTTTTTCCTTCGTATCACTCTAAGCTTGTCTTGTTCGTATCGCTCTAAGCTTGTCTCGTTCGTATCGCTCTACCGGATAACATAATCGCATCGATTGATGGTTGATCGATACGAATATACATGAATAAGATCGATACATAATGGCTTCGATCGATGGACACGAAGATGAGCTCAGGTGATGGATACGTAATGTAGGAGTGGGGTGGATACGAATGAGGCAGTCTTCCATGGATATGAATGTAAGTGGTCCTTCCTCGATGGATGCGAAGCGTAGCCATTTGTTTAGAGGGATACGAAGTCGATATTGCTTTGTCATGGACACGAATGAGGTTGGTGCATGATAGGTACGAACGAGGCCTGCAAGTTGATGGATACGAAAATAGTTGATTTTGATGGATATGAAGGAGACCGCCTTGGATGGATATAAAGTAGGTTGAATCATGATGGATTCGAAGTGAGGTTGGTTATGGATACGAACCACTATTCACATTGATGGAAATGAATTGTAGCTGTTTTCCTCGACTTGCATCGATTGTATCTTGAGCATACGAACTCCGATTGAGTTGAAATTTGAAATGATGGCTCCCATAGCTTGTCATACCATATCATTTATAGCTCGATCTGAACTCGGACAAAATTTGTTAGTATCCATAGCGAAATAGTGTATAACTGATCTTTGGGATAGATTATCTTCAGTTTTCAGTCAATTTTTTGGTGACACGGCCTTGCCAAAATGCGGGATAATAATAACCATTATATTATTTGCTCGATATTAATAAGATAACTTTTATTTGTTCTAACGTGATTTGTTTGTTAAAAACCATCCCCTCTTATCTTTTTCACTCAAAATTCAAAGATGCAAGTTATATAATGTATTATATTTTGCGCCTAACCATAGCGGTCCTTCAACATATGATATCTGTCGATTAATAATTCACATTGTGCAAAAATGTTAATTGACATGTTTTTACTGTTACTGGTAACTAAGTGTCATCAAAATAGATTTTAAGGTTGATTTACTAGAGTTTATCATTCATAATTCGGAGGTTATTTCTTAAATTTGTAAAAGTTGGTGCTTTACCATGTTTTATAAGAGCATATTTATGCTAGAATGTCTTTACTTCTTTTGTTCTATTTTACAGTTTTTAGCTGCTATAATTTTTGATATTGTTTTTCTAAAGCCATAGAGTAAACATAAGCGCCTAAAAATAAAATAAAGGAGTTTTTAGGCTCAAGGAAAAGTTGACAAAAAATTTAGTCTCAAGGACAATAAGTTTGCTTTTTAGGTCGAAGGACACTTTCTAGTGCAAATTACAGAATGATAATTGCAACTATTATTTTCTGTTTACACTAAAAAGTGTTCTTCAAACTAAAAGGCAAACTTGCTGTCCATGAGACAAATTGTTTTTACAACTTCTTTTCTGTACTCATTTTCCTGTAAATAAAATAGAGGATTGTTAAAATACTAGTTTTGGACATAAGAGTATAATGTTAGAGGGACTCCATCCTAAATTAATTGTTATGGAAGAAATATGTAAAAGGAAACAAATAAAACAACCTACCGTTTAACCATCATTTGAATTTAAATTATGCAACATAATAGTGGGAACTAAAAAGAAAGACAACTAATGACCACTGTGAATAGCAAAACAGTAGCGATGTTCCAAAAAAATCATTAGTGTACTATGTTTGATAGACTTATATTAAAAAAATATAGTAAAACGCTAGAATAAATAATGAAAGTTTTCTTGTAAGGTGCTTGATTGGTGGAATAATAATAATAATGGTAATAATCTTTAATAATAGTTGTATAGCTTTGGTGTCACACTTTTTTGGTATCAACGTGAACTACCAAAAATGCTCCTCTATATATTATTAAATCCTAATTGCTTAAAAAAGGATCTAATATTAAATTTCTTTTACAAATTCAAACGTCCATAAAAGTAGATCTAACAATTAAACATGCTTTACAAATTCAAAACGCTTTTAAAAATAAGATCTAAAATTAAACTTCCTTTACAAATTCAAAATACTTTTTTACAAATATACAAATCCTAGTATCACTCAAAAATAAAATAATTTTTTTTAACTGATTTAAACATATGCAATTTATAAGGAAAAACAATTCACGCACAAAGCGCGTGCCTTACCACTCGTATTAAATAGTTGTAATAGCTTTGGTGCCACACTTTTTTGGTATCAACGTGAATTATCAAAAATGCCCCTATATATATTATCAAATCTTAATCACTTAAAAATAGGATCTAATACTAAATTTCTTTTATAAATTCAAATGTCCATAAAAGTAAGATCTAATAATTAAACATGCTTTACAAATTCAAAATGCTTCTAAAAATAGGATCTAACCTTAATTTTTTTTACAAATTCGGAATATTTCTTTACAAATATACAAATCTTAATGTACTTGAAAATAAAAAAAATCATTTTTTTGACTGATTTAAACATATACAATTTGTAAGAAAAATAATTTACGTGCGAAGCTCGTGCGATTACACTTAATAATAATAATAATAACAACAATAACAATAAAAATAAGAATAAGAAGGAGGAGGAGGAGGAGGTAACGAGCTACCAAAAAGTTGCATAAAAACAACCCAGACCTGTCATTTAATCATAAGTCATTCAAACTATGCTGATAGGATGTGGGGTAATATAAAAATTATATATGATTTTTGACAGAAAGCTAAAAGAATTTGTATTCTTGGTAGCTGTTTTAAAGATATTGATAATACTGTCTCGCCAAGTTTGGAGTTCCTTTAACAATGCCTAAAGAGTAGAGATAACCTAGAATTAATGTGAGCGAAAATTATGGACTTTTAAAATTTCAAACGATAAAATCATTGATCAATTAATTTAGTTGTTTAAATCTCACATGCGGTAGTAAGCATATAATTTCATGCATCCATAAATCTTTTTACTATAATCATCACTGACAATGAAATCTCATGAGTATTCGCCGATTTATTATTATTAGTTTCGAACATACCATCAAATTTATCAGTTAACGACATAATAGATTAAGAACACATCTGCTGATTAGTTTTTGAATCTATAGTTTATTTCAAAGAATAGGTATATGCTGAAGACAGCACCTTCCACTTCTCCATCGTTCAAGGTTGGATTTATACTTGGTATGCATTTACGTTGTGGATTATAACCAACACTTTGAATTAAGTACTTGCTAAATTATATCTACTTTTGAATCACAAACAAACTTGCAATTTTTGTTATTTTGCATAATATTTTGTTATATTTATTTTAAAAACAGCCCTATTCAAATTTCTCTCAGGAATTTGCATCTTAGCGAGTCATGTTTATTTTTCAGTAGTTCTACTATGTTTAAAGTAAACCACTCACAAACCATGATCTTCTTATTCTGGAAACTATAAACATTTTTCAGCATTATTGAAATTTAGTTTGTTTGCATCTGAAGAATCCATGAACAATTATTGTTTGTTTCTTGAAACTGAAGTCATGAAGATATTATAAAGTTTTAAAGATACTACCATTCTATTTTGTGGAGATGTGAAGAAAGTGAAGGAGAAATTCTACTAGTGAACTCGTTTGAATTTAACACCCTGAAACTAGTCAGTGGAAAGTTCATTAAATACAGGTGTTGGGATCGAGATGTTGAGAATGATAAGGTTTACCTAAAGAAATGGGAGTAGTCGTAAGTTCCCTAATTTACATGTACTTTTAGGCAACATATAAGTTCAAATCATCCTTGCATGTCATATATGTTAATGCCATATTCTTCAGCCAATCTTGATTTTTTTAATTTAATTATGGTGTTCATGCATTCACTTTTTTTTTTTTTCACTCAAATCTTTGACTTCATCCAGGCATGATGTAATAATGCCTGGCCTAATACAATTATGGGATATGTTTTTATTTTATTTTTGCCAAGTGCATCAAAACTTCAAACTATGGCAGGCTAAAGTCTAAAGGTATTGCCTTCGATACTATTTCATAATATGAAGTAAATGATAAACCTAAATCAGCTTAATACTATATATATACATACATACATATATACACATACATATACATATACATATACATATATATATATATACATACATACATATATACACATACATACATGTACATACATACATACATATACATACATATACATACATACATACATACATACATACATACATACATACATGCATGCATACATATATATCATTGCACGACTCTATTTACTTCTCGGGTTCCAAGTAAATTATGATGAATGGAATAAACACTACATATATTTCTTTTGTTAATGGTACAATATGATTGAAATGACTTAATAATTTCAATACTTTAGTTCATTTGCAAAAACTGTGGACCTATGCATATGTCTATTTTTTTATTTTTATGCAGAGAAGGCAACTAATTGGTGCCTAATTTTTTGTGTTGGCCCCATATGTGTCTGCTTCCCGTATTTTAGCACTCCTTAACTTGGATCTTCAATTGATACTGTGCTTGTTGATTGAAATGGAATTAATAATAATGCATGGGAAAAACATGAAGCAGCAATTATTAGAGCTGTTGCAGGCAATTTTGACATTGCTGATTGGTTGGATTGAGTGGCATTCAACAAGGTACATTTGCTAAGGCAAAAATATTTTATTTTATGACACTCTGGGTATAAATGGGCAATTTTGTGGATTGGTTTAAAAATGTTAGTATCTTTGTGTTTTATTGCAGGTTGTTAATGCTTTGATTAAATGTGCATTTCAATCTGTGTATTCAGATTAAGGAAATTGTGACGATGGACATTATTAACCATAGTTTTTGACACCTTAAGGTAGTTAGATTAAGGAGGTAACTAGCTGGATATGTGCTAATTATTTTCAAAATAAGTTTATATGCCTTATGATTGGAATTTTGTGTAGCAAATTTATTAACTCCAACACATTTGACCATAAAAGCACTACAATACAAGTTGTTGCATGACAAATTTTAAAGTGATCTTAAAGATCACTACAACACAAGCAATTTAAGATTGATGACAGGAAATGCAACATTTCTGTTCCACTTTCTTCATTGCAACAACTCTTTATTTGCTATGTTTTTTTAGGGTCATGTAGTACTTGTCTTAATAGTTTCTTAAAACTTAAATAGTTATTTTGGTTCTCTTGCTAACAGAATAAACTCTCCAAACTAAACTTGAATAAAGTGTCGTAATGCTATATGACCTAACAAGATCATCAATTTTTTTTTTCATATTATTTAAGCCAAAATGTATCAATTTTGGGTTTGTGCGATTAATTTTTTTGGTACGATGTGTTTCTATGTTAGCAATCGATAGATAACGATCAAGATTTTCAAAACGGAATTCAAATTGTAAATCATAAAGTTTTCTTTAAATCAAAACGATATTCATATGGTAAGTTTTAAACTTCTTATTTAGTTAAGGACCATGCACAAAGTGTAAGTTTGTTCTCTATTTTATAGGAACAAGGATTTTTTTTGTCTAATAGCATGTATCCAGATTTTTATTTAGGATTCAATCTTTTGTATGTAATCAGCAATGACATTTGTCAGTAAAACGATGTACCAATACGAGCGAGAAGAGAAGCTAATGGAGGAACCAACAATGGATGGGACTAAAATACAAGTTACAGCCCAGTGAAAAATGTTAGAAGTCTCATATGGCCTTGCTCTTCAGGTGAAAATTTGTTTGTTATGTTGCTAAACAAATGTTGATCAAAATTTTGAAGTTATAGTCTTGTGCTGATTATGATGAGGTTAACTCTCATTTTATTTTATTTTTAGTTTATCTTACCGTCCCAAATTCAATGAGGTGATAACTTATAATATTTCATGGGTAATTAATAGAATGCATTCAAATCATTAATGTTATAATATATGTATATTATGAAGTGAATATGCTTGTACATTGTTTTGTTTAGTCCCACATCGTGGGATAAGTTCAGTCCTTACCTCTGAAGCCCTTATATAAAGTAGGCCATGTAATGTAAATATATATCTATTCTCTGAATGAATAAAATGTCTCCACTCTTTTCCTCTAATGGCTTCTGCTCTTGTTTATTTATAACATATTCTTATTTGTTTATAACACGTTATCAGCACGATGTTTTATTTTTAAGATTTTATTTATGCATTTGAGATCTATTTCTTTTCTCTTGGGATCTAATTTTATTTCATAGATCAAATTTCGTTTTGTAAACATTTGTTTTGATCTTATTTCTTTTTCCTGGATCTCATTTTGTATATCTTATAATGTGATCTAATTATGTGAATCTAATATTATATATTTGTATAGATCTAACTTTGTAGACTTCATTTTTCAGATCTCATTTGTAGACTTATTAAATTGATTTTATTTGTAGATGTTATTATGTTGATCTCAATATGATCTAATTTTTCTGATCTAATTCTATTATAGATCTAATTTTATAGATCTATAACATTTTATATTTTATATACTGTTGCTTTTCTTTTCGATCCACAACCTTGATATGGTACAATGATTGATTTTAGATCTCATTGATTTTTCATTATTTTTAATTGACATTCTTTGTTATGAAGGATTTTATATAAAAATTTCTACCAAATTAATGTTGATTATCAAATATCTACATGAAATATTTTTGATATTTGTAGCATGTATAATTATATGTATTATTGCTGATTTAATAATACAGAGAGGTTTGAGTTGCAGGAGAAGCAAGCAGATTAATTTCCAATGACTCCAGTAATGGATATCGAATCGATGGTACTTATATTTTTGACTTGTTCCATTTTTCATTCGTCGATGTATAAAACACGTTTCCCTTTAATGGAAACACGCACTTTTGCTCTTGCTATGAGATTTCCGGTTTCATTCACGCATTGAGTAAAACAAAGTTCCATGATGTTCATATTTTCATTTAGAAATAATTTATAATTTATATGATTATATCTGTTTTTATTTTTGAATTAACCATATTCAGATTGTCTAGTGATTTAACTGAAAAAGAACATCTTTACCTATGGAACTCCCTGAAGGAGCGTTATGACCACCAAAATATGGTCACACTTTTAAACACTAGACATGAGTGGTTGAACTTGAAGTTTTAAGTCTTTAAATATACTAGGAAATACAATTCCTCTATATTAAAATTACTTCTAAACTAAAATTATGTGAAAGGATTGTCTAGTGATGCTAACCTGAAGTTAGATCATTTCTTCGACGATGAAGGAAACTTCATTAATGATGAAAATCTAAGTACGGTAATAAATGATATGGTCGAATTGATCAATAATAGCAGCCTGAAGTCTTCTATGTGGATTTTATTTTATTTCAGTTCAGTAAATCAGTTTAAAGTTGGTAAAACCCAAGTTTTGATAATCTTTGGGTGTGTTTGCCAAACTATATATTTGAAGAAGTACATTTTAAATTTTTCCAGAAGAGATAATCCATATGACATACTCTTGAAGAGATGTATTATGATTTTTATATTTCAAAATCCAAACATCCTAGAAGAGATGTTGTAGAATTATGTCAATTATGTAGAAAAAGATATTGATTATTGACGACATCCAAAAAAAAAAACAATGCATATAAAGTATCTTTAGAAGTGATATGTACCACTCTAGAAGCGGTGTTTATGAAATATCCCCAAAAGTGATATTATATCATCGTATAGCACTATAAAAGAATTGCCTATAAAATATTGTCAAATGTGATAATAAATTATCCAAAATTTAATCGTCTATTGTCATGGACCCGTAGCTCCATTAGACAAATAGTGATATGTAACCTTTTACTTTTTAGAACTTACGATGAATCAAATATTATATGCATAACTATTCTTGAAGAAATATCTTTAGATATGCTCCTGAAGAGATAATCTATATGTCATATCATAATTTTCACTAAAGCTATATAAATACGGTCTTGAACAAATCGGTATGTGCAACCATTATAATTTCTTATTTTTATAACATTTCAAGGGTCCAGAAGATACTCTTATTTATGTTGTAAATGTATCTATTTTACTGAACTCTCTAGAGGAGATGTTTATATATAATTATAATTATATATATATATATATATATATATATCTAGAAGAGAAAGTTCACTCCAGAAGTGGTGATACTAATATATCTCTAGAAGAGATTTATAAATTTGAAAATGATAACATATCTCTAGAAGAGGTTTATTCATATATTTGGTAATTTTATTAAACCAAATAAGTGTACATAAATTTGATTATAAAGGATCCTAATTTAGTTTAGATTAGATCCTAAAAGTATGAGAGCTATACATACGGTCCTGAGGAAATCCGTATCTGTAACATTCCAAGTATCCAGAAGATACTATTATTATTTTTGCTCTAATTTTTTTACGGAACTCTCAATAGAGATGTGTAGAAATGTCTATATGCAATTAAAAATTATTCCTTGATAAGTAATCATAATTAGTGTTCAAAAACTGATATTTGAGATATAATTGAGGAATAAAACTTAACAACTTGAAGTTGTGTGTATATTTTGTTCGAACCAGAAGTTCGATATGGTTTCAAACCAAATGTTTTGAACATTATCATGTGGTTTTGACAGGTTTGCATTGACATTGAATTATAAATAGAAATTAATAGTTTGGATCCTTGTAATAGTTTGTTCTAAAAATCACTAATTCAAATGAGAAAGAATATGAAAATTTTATAATATATATGTGATACGTGGACGCACGTATACATCCATATATGTAAATATTTAGCTAACAACCTGAAGTTTGTTATAAGCTCATCTTATAGATTATGCATAGACATTATTTAGTGATTTAAAATTCAATCAACATAAATGTTGAATGACCTGAAGTCATGTATGTATTCAAATGATCTACACAATAAGTAAATTCCTTCAATTGCTTAGATCAATGAATGAGAACAAACTCTAATAATCAATATCAATTGAATGCATCTTACAAAAGAATTATCCTCCTATTATTAATATGTATGGTGTATTTGCTAGTAGCAATATCATAATGGATCAAAATGAGAATCCAAAGATGATTATTATTTAATGTGACAATGTTTGTCAACATTGAGGGGGAGGATAAAGGGATACAAGCTCATTTTGATCATCAATGTTAAATATTTGTAAAATATAAAATGATGCAAAATATTAAGTAACTTGAATAAATTGTCAGTAATATCCCTAGCAGACTTTATCCAATATAGATTTGAATCCCTGAAGGATCAAAATTTGTAAACCACATTTGAAATATGGTTCAAAAGTCAGTTCAAAATATTTTTGGAGTAAGTAATAAAGATGCTAAATAAAGGAGGTGAGTGTTCTTGAAGAAACACTTAAGGATGCTCTGAAAGAGATCCATGACATGATTCTTAAATAACCCTAGAAGTGGGATAGGTACCTAAAACATGATAATTAAAGAGATCTCAATACATCATGTCTAGAACTGACAAGAAATAATCATCGATGATAAATTTATAAATAATAAATGTAACGACCCAGAATTTTTATTAATTAAAATTCGAATATTTAATTAATTTTAAATATTAATAAGTGAATTTATACGTCGAATAAATTTTTATTTGAATTATTGGATTTAATTGGATAATTAAATCGATGATTTAATATGTTAAATTATGGAAATAATGGAAAATTGAGTTAAATATGATTGAAATAATTTGGGAAATTTTATTTTATCATATTGAAGTTAGAACGATATTTTAGAACTTTTAAAATCGAATTAAAAGTTAATTTGTGAAAATTGAATATTTTAATATTTAAATCGACTAGTGAAAATAGTCAATTTTTGAACAGTCTCAGAATTGAACGAAACCAGTTTCATTGGATCCGTAATAGTTAGTTATTACCGGATTTCAAATTTCGTGTCAATCGGAGTTATCGTTTGATCGTGGCAGCTCGAAACGCATCGAATTATTTTTAATTTTAATTTGGCGAGTTAAAATAGCCATTTTTCAAAAAGTCTCGGATTTCGACGAAACCAGTTTCATCGGATCCATAATGTGATATTATTGTAAGGTTTCAAATTTCAAGTCAACTGGATTTACCGTTTGTCCGATACAAATTAAAACGCCTAGAAAATCGCTTAAATCGATTTAATTCAAATTGAACGTTTGTAGCCATAACTCGCACAGATGTCCGAATTAGCTTCCGAAACCTGTTCCATTGTGTCCGGAACACGGGGTAAACCCTAGAAACGCTGGTTACGGCGCGTAAATCGGAGTTCGGAATTTCCGGATGAATAGTGTTCGATTTTTCTTTATAAATAGACCAACACCTTCATAAATTTGATAAAAAAATAAAATAAAACCTAATATCTAACCCTAGCCGCCACCTCCCTGACCAATGGCCAGAAACGTCCGAACTTCCACCTCGATTATCTCCTCATCCATCGACAATTAGCCTTAGGTTTCAACTAGAGAATTGAAGAGGACATCAAGATCTACAAGTTCAACGGTGGAGATCGTGTTTGGAGCGACGATGGGGGAGATAAGGAGCCGCGTGCGTGGCCGTTGTCCTCGAGATTCGTGCAACATGGGGGGGGGGGGGGGTGAGTTCTATGGCCTTCAGGCCGAGCATGGAGGGGGTCAAGAGCTTCCTATTGCAAGTGGTTTGATCGAGTTTCGTCGAGAAATGAGATTGCAAATTGAAACCCTAGTTTCTATGTTCATGGGTTAGTGTTGCGTTTTGTGTACTGGAGCGTGCGTGAGGGAGAGGGAGAAGATAGGGGGGACGGCCAGATAAGATGCAAGGAGAAATGAACGGTCATGATGAGGGAATGGTGAAAATTTAAATTAAAGTTGTAATTATAGTTATAAAATCGTGTACAAACTTCAAAAATTGATATCTTTTTCATACGAGGTCGAAAACGCGCGAAACCAGTTGCGTTGGAATCGTATCGACGAGCACTAAGCGATGGAGTTGGTTTGGAGTCGTTTAGAGTTAGTGAGAATTTTGGGTAAAATTAAACGTCCGTTTAATTTTATTCGAAATAAATCGCTGAAACAAAATTGAAATCAAGATGAGAACTTCTCACTCAATCGAATCAGTTTCGATTTTATTTTAAATAGTTAGATTTAAAACATTTGAATGCATGTTTGAATGTTGATTGATATCTATTGATTGTTAAAATAGACATTAAGCGGATGTTATTTATTTAAAACATATACCGCGAATATTTCATAAACAGTGAAATTGGTATTATAAATAATATCAATATATATATATTGGCATATGTATATATTGCAGTTGATTGATTTCCCGCATTTGTTTAGCGGATGAGACCCTATTGCGCCGTTATTAAGCGGATAATATTTAAATCCCATATACCGCGATAATTTCGTACTGGAGCGAAATTGGTATTGTGCTAATGTTTGTGGATGCAGGAAAACAGGTTGGAGGGATCCAACTGGATTCCTCAACAGTTTTTATTTGATTTCAGATATTTTGATATTTGATGGATTATCATATTGATATATGATATCGTTGTTGTCGTGATTGACTATTTGGTGTGTAGCATCATTGGACCAAGTTTTGGAATTTTAAAATGATTTATAAAGTGATTTTTGAAAATATACTATATGTTTGGAATTTGATCTATTTTAAATAAATAAACGTTATAATTTTTAAAAGTTATAAAAATTATGATTTTTGAGAAATATAGTTAAAAAAACTGATTTTTGAGAATATGATGCTATTGAGTTTATAAAATAGTTTAATCGAGATATTTTAGAATTATTGTGAAAAGTTTAAATACAGGATTTATAAAATTTAATTATTTTATGAATCAAAATGGTGAAATAATAAAGGAGATTAAAGAAGTTTTAAAAGAATAATATAAATTGAATTATATTAAGAGATTTATAAATGGATATTTATAAATTGAAATATGGACATTATAAAACGAGTTTTTATAAGTGTTTGAGTGAAGTGAAAATGAATTTCATAATTGAATGGAATTTATAGAATTTTAAACAGTGCAGTTATAAATGGAATTTTATAAACAGTAGGTTTACAAAATTTATAAAGTTATTGAAAGAACGAATTTTGGATAAATAAATGAATCTTATAAGTTATAAGATTTATGATTTGGAAAGTCTTTGAAAGAACGATTTTGTAAAATAATCGTTTTATAAGCATTTGACTTATAATATGAACTTTTAGTTTATAATTGAGTTATAAACTGGAATAGGTTAATAAAAGAATTTATAAAAAGGAAGTTTTTATAAATAAATAGAAATGGAATTTATAAACGTTGTTTTATAAATTCGCAAATGACTTATTTTGATAAGTAAATTGTTGAAACCTATTAATGGAGTTATATTCACGTTTTTGAATAGTGAATAATTCTTTTAAATAAAATGTATAAAAGGATGAAATGTGTTAACGTAGTATATTCACGTTTTTGAATAGTGAATAAGATGTTAAAGAAATTGTTTTGAATGTGATATTTGAAATAGAATTAAAACGATCTAACGAAGTTTTAATTGTGTTGAGATTCGAAACCATAGATTTCAACATTCATTGTTGAAATAGACGTTTTCGAGAAATAAAAGGAAATAGTGGACTATAACACTGTTGTTATAGTAAATGATTTCCGAAAGGAAATGTTTTGTATAGTATTGGGATTTATATATCTATTTAAATTTCGAATCCCTATACTAGTGATTTTGGGTTGTCGTAACGATGTTTTACGCAACATTCGTTTTGGCCCAAATAAATATGTTTAAGTGAATGATTTCCTTAAAGAATGAAATATATACTTAATCTCGATTTAAGTATATTGAATATTTTCTAAGTGTTGAAAATAAATAAAATTTGTGGATTACTTATGAATAAATAAGTATGGAAATGTTTTCCAATATAAAGCGAATACTTTGAGAATTTATCTTTTTGAAGATAAATTGAAAAGAAATATTGAAATGAATAATTGAAATCGAATATTCATGGATATTTTGGATTATAAATTCACTAAGGAATTTATAAAGAAAGTGGAATTGGTTTAAAAAATAAATATTGATTTATTTTTGAAGTATGAAATAATATATCTTGTAAAGATATTTTGGAAAATAAATAATTTGGAAAATTATTTGGAAACTGGTGATGTGTGCATATCCAGTGATAGTTCAATAATCGACTATCAATATTTCCCTTTGAATGGGTAATTGATGTGATTTGTTTGAATGTGAATGCTACACTTATTTTTGAATAAGCGCTCACTATTCGGGTTAACCGGGAAAGGACCATGGGGTCGTATAACCCATTCCGAATATGTGATATGTCGTTGTGAATTGCATTGAAGATCGGTGTTGAAGACCCGGTATTTGCGAAAGCGATAGGATGACCTGTCGATTTACTCTGCACCGAGTTGCTCCGGTATAGAGTTATCCATATGTGATGGTGAATCCGATCAGGATTGTGAATATCCGGATTGCAAGGACTTCTTTGTAAGTGCCTTCGGTTTTGTTCGAGCCCGGAATAGACTTGTATGGATTGTATGTCTGACATTACAAGTTGAGATATAAAGCCGATTTCTTTCAAATATATTTCTGTTGGTGGCGGAGAATTTATTCTTTTAGCTTAACACCCTTCTCTGAGACGTACGAGCTCAGAGGTTATATAGTTGAAGTTGTCAGCGATATATTCCCAATTTGGTAATGTGACATGCTGAGTGTTGCTGAAATGATCATTGTGTTGATTATTGTGATAGGATCGTTTATTTGATCGTCTATCTTGGTGATCATTGTGTTGATCATTTGTTGACCCAAAGCATGGCTTTTTTATAAAGTATGTTTTTGTGGACGTGAATTCGTCGAGCCTCACACCCCGGAAATGGTCAAAACAGGAAAGATGCGGTAAGGTTATGAGGGGTAGCTCCCTTTAGGGTATGTACATTTCCTTCTGGATAGAGGTGGTATCATGGTATGGAGCCCAGATATTTAACCTATGTGGTTACTACGAATTTATTACTTTGTGGTTGTTGGTTATCGGGATCCCGTGAGAAAGGTCGTTTACGATCGGGGAATGGCGTGCTCGTGTCAGTAGTTACCCAGTTAGGGGTAACCCGGCCTTGTGTTGGCAGAGTTCCGGTTTGGTTCTCGGGGATGTCTTTCCAGAGGCATTCTCATGTGGCAATGGGAAGTTCCTTGGCCTGACCATTTGTTGGAAATCCAAAGAAACAATACGATCTTGTACGGTATTAGTTGTAGAACCTATCATTCACTTATGGTGTCGCAACACTGTTTGGATGGTAGCTATAGTAGGCATAGTTCGAAATGTCTATGTTGGCTAAGATTTATATTCTACTTTCAAAATGAATTTTTCCCCTACACTATGCACTAGTAATAATATCAAATGTTATTTTAAATGCGTATCAAGCATCTTTGACTATCATAAGGAGAAATCTCCTCCAATTCTGCGTTTGCATGTGTGTGTGTGCGGGAGGCCTTATGGTAGTCTCATTTTTAAAAGCATTGCGAATTGAATTTTAAAAATATTCCTCTATTTTGATTTTAAAGATAAATAAACTGTTTTGAGTTCTCACACCAGTCTCATGACTGACTTGGAGTTTATTGTTTTCCTTCCTAAACTCTGGGTGCCCACCAATTTCCACACGGGCAGTCAAGAGTAAGGTTTATCAGGATATTCTGGATATTCAGGAGTTGCTGGAGGCAAGCTGGATGGCATGGCGTATTACTTATATAGTATTTCCTTTTCCGCTGCACTGTTTGTTGTTGTTGTTGTTGTACACTCTGATGATATGATGTAATGAAATGAAATGTAATGTAATAACTGATATAGTTCTTTGTTTAAAGATTATTCATTTATTTATTATATGTTGTTCCGCTGCGAATTGTGAGATTCTGATGTGATTCTGTTGTTTTCTTTTCTGTTCTATGTTCTCTATTCTCTGTTCCGTTCTATTCTAAAATTTTGTTCTATTCTCTATTTTCTTTCTCTTATCTTTTCTTCTATTTTAAAATGTTCTATCTTCTTTTCCCTATCTAAATTTTCTTCTCTTCTTTTCTACTTTTCTTTTCTAAAAAACCATAACATTTCGGGTTTTCGGCCTTCGATTTCTCGGCAGTCGATAAAGTGAGTATCGATGTTGAATTTTCGAAAGTCGAAAAAATCCCCGTTTGTTACAATAAAGCGCTTATATTTATAAATAGATTAAGAATCTTAAATTAGGGGAAAACATGACTGGCCATCATGAATCCTTTAATAGTAGAGAAATATGGACATGTGGTCCGCAAAGTACCGAAAGTACTTGAAATGCTTAATATACCCTGAAGGTATAAATGTGGTTTAAAATCATGTTAAATAATGAAAGTATACAAATTCCTGAAGAATATAAATAACTTTCATTGTTATAAAGAATGCAAAGAACAAGGAGAGTAAATTTCAACCTACTTTTAAGTATTGTTGTAATGAAAATCTTGATATAATTCATGATGAGTAGATTACTTCCTATTTTTAAGTATCGTTGCAATGAAACTCTTAATATCCATTGAAGTGATAGTTGCGATATGAAAATACTTATTAAAGTATACAGATTTCTGAAGAATATATATAACTTTTGTAGTTATAAAGAATGAAAAAGACATGAAGTGTAGATTACAAATTTCTACTAAGTATTGTTGTAATGAAAATCTTGATACATCAAGATGAGTAGATTACTTCCTGCTTTCTAGTAATGTTGTAATGAAATTTTTAATATTCATGAAAGATGTATAGTTGCAATGCGCAAAACTAATTTGAAAAAAAAAAAAATATTGAAAGCATATGAAGTGTGTTTCATAAAAGTAGCATACAAATGCATAAAATGCAAACCATATTTGGAAGAAACAATCTTAGAAAATTTGATTGTATCGAAGGAAACTATTAATAAATTGTATTATTAATGAGATTCATATTTATAGATCCAGAAGTATCTATAACCAATTTGAGTTATCGAAAGACGAATATGAATTCAGAGGAAAATTTTAAATCAGGGAGAGCATCCATAAGTATTTTATAATGCACTCTTTTTCCTTAACTAAGATTTTTCCCACTGGGTTTTTATTAGTAAGGTTTTAACGAGGCATTATCTGGATCCAGAAGTATCAACTCCCTGTAACATTTGAAATAAGCCATAATGTACTCTTTTTCCTTATTTAAGATTTTTCCCACTGGGTTTTTCTTATTAAGGTTTTAATGAGGCATTATCTTGATCTAGAAGAATCAAACGTCTTTTCAAGAAATAACATCTCAAATATGTTATTTAAGTTAGATTATATTTTTATCCTTGACTAAGGTTTTTCCCATCAGGTTTTCCTTTGTAAGGTTTTTTACTAAAGTGTTAAATTGATCCAGAAGTATCAAACTCTATCTGATGCAGTAAATTATTGAAATATGACATACTATATTGTACTCTTTTTCCTTCATTAAGATTTTTCCCATAGGGTTTTACTTAGTAAGGTTTTAATGAGGCATTAGTTTGATCCAGAAGTATCAAGCTTTATTTAAAGAAATAAGAAAATAAAATATGTCATTGTACTCTTTTTCCTTCACTAAGATTTTTCCCATTGGGTTTTTCTTAGTAAGGTTTTAATGAGGCATTATTTTGATCCTGAAGTATCAAACTCTTATAAGAAATATCATTTTTAGTATGATATTTATGATTTCACAAGTTGCACTCTTTTCCTCGTTCAAGGTTTTTTCCCACTGGGTTTTTCTAATAGAGGTTTTTAATGAGGCAAATCTATATCAATTGAATCGATAAATGCAAGCGAGATAATAATGAGGGGGAGCAATCATCATACATGTTTCGAAACGGAAATTTCCAAATTATCTGAGCATTCAAGATTTTGAAGACGCATATTCAAGGGGGAGTGTTATAATATATGTATATTATGAAGTGAATATGCTTGTACATTGTTTTGTTTAGTCCCACATCGTGGGATAAGTTCAGTCCTTACCTCTGAAGCCCTTATATAAAGTAGGCCATGTAATGTAAATATATATCTATTCTCTGAATGAATAAAATGTCTCCACTCTTTTCCTCTAATGGCTTCCGCTCTTGTTTATTTATAACATATTCTTATTTGTTTATAACAATTAATACATTTTCTTTGAATATTTAATACTAAAACCTTAAAGGAAAAACTATCTCAACTATAATCTTTATAATATTCTCAATTCAAATGCTAATTTCCCTATAGAAAATTGTACTTCAAAATTCGCATTCTGTTTATACTCCGATTAATGATTGTGATGCATGCATGAACATATATATTTCATCAGTGGTTAACATAAACTTGATATCATTTCAAGGTTTTCCATTTTCGTTGCATAAAGCTTCTTCATTTTAAAAACTAAATTTTCAATTTTGGAGACTTTAAGTACATACTATAACTACTGATATTGTGTATGCCTCAATAGTCATATTTAAAGGGTAAACATTGGACTGCAAATTGCTCCTATGTACATTAGTTCTGATCGCAACATCATTTTTATGCAATGTGATATACAAAGTTGAACATTAGATCACAAAATAAGCATATATAGAAATTTATATTAATGTGGTGATTTCCATCTGCGTTCAACCCTCTTTATATGGCAGTGTTATCTCCAATTTTCAAAGTAATCTATCATTTTGGTTTTCTCTTTTGGTACAGTTTCATTTGTAAATTGGTTAAATCATTATATTCAAACACTTTAGTCATATTTGTGAATAGAATTTTATTCTGAGAGTTGTTGAATGAAAGTAATAATTTTATTCGGTTATCTCCATTGATTATTACATACTTCATTTTGCTTGATATAATCCAAATAGTGCACAAAGTATCAATCTTTTGGATATAACTATTCTATTATTTGTGTGTCGACACACATACACATGCATATTTATGTTACAATTATCTCTTAAATATGTCTACATATTTTTACTTCAAATTTTGTGTCATAATGCAAACTATATAAAATATTTTCATGATTTATAGTGCAAATTTCGTATGATGCATTGACATTAATTTACAAACCATTCATCGTAGTCTTTCAATATCAAAATACAGTTTAATGTAATTATATTTATTTATCATATGTGAATAACATTTATATCTACTCATTACAAACTTATAGGATAGCAATACAATTTGTTTCTAGGCCAAAGTATGGATGTTTTACCTATAAAAGAAATATTAAAATTGGTTTTCCTTTGTTAATACAAACTGTTACTAATTTAACATGTCATATATCAAAATAATTTTATAGTCTATTTGAATTACATCCTACTTGCTGCACTTGACCTTTTGTTCTAGAAATGCATAGTTATTTTATGGATAGCGTAAAATTGGACTTTTATTTGAGCTACATATTTATTTTGTAGATAATTTACTGCCTTAAAATAAGTATTTTTGGTAGCAAGCATATGTATTACATTGATAGTATTTTTCCTACCAGAGTGCGCGTTTGAGTCTTCTATCGCTGTATTTCTTCAAATTTCCTGTCACAGGCCTGCTGTATTTCAGTCATTTAATGAGCTATATTGGGTAGATGTAGTTATGGTTGTTATGGTAATGATTTACCATTTTGCAAACACACTAACCGTACCATTTTTACCGGTAAGCTAAAACTGTGTATTGTTGCCGTTATCGATAGACTGTATACTGATAATCCAGTTAACTTCATAGTTAGATTTTAGTTCTTTGTGATGAATTTGTGCCTACATATATAGTACACTTGTACACATATAACACACCCAATATAATCTTTTTGTTATAGGTTTAGATGTGTACAAATAAAGTATTACAAAAATTACATAAGCAATGCTTAAGCTGCGCTTAAGCGACATTAAGCGAAGTGAGACTTCTATCGCCTCGCCTCGTTTAGTGCTTATTATAACATAGGTTAAAATATGTCAAAAACATGCGGTGTACTTTATATTCACGGAGAGTGACTAAATTTATGTGTCTATAGAATGATACATCTAGGTTTATTTATCATCACTAGTGGGCTATATAAAATATCTTACCCAGATCACCATTCAAGGTATAACACAATATAATTGAGATCTTATCTTATTTAACTAATTAAACGTTTGTGTATCTATGTTATAATAAGCGCTAAGTGAGGCGAGGCGATAGAAGTCTCACTCCGCTTAATGTGCTTAAGCGCCGCTTAAGTATGATTAATTTTTTGTATACTTTATTCGTACATATCTAAATCTATTATAAAGGGATTATATTGAGTGTATTATATGTGTACATGTGTACTATATATGTTAATTTGGATGATTAAATATTTGTTGAGAAGGAAAGAAATTCATTAATTGGTTCAATCAATTAATTTGCCTTGCATATGGATAGATGATGCAGCGCATACCAGATCCTTTGTCGCGAATTCCTCCCTAAGTCGCGGCGAGCTTAGGTCGCTCCTCCTCCTTAAGTCGAACGAAGTCTTATGCCACTCCTCCAGCTTATGTCGCGAGCAAACCCTAGGTCGCGAACGACCTTCCTTAAGTCGTGAAGATTTTGCAGCGATATCTAAGTCGCGAGCATCTCCAGTAGGTCGCTCCACCAGCTTATGTCACGAGCAAACCCTAGGTTACGAACGACCTTCCTTAAGTCGCGAAGATTATGCAGCGATATCCCTTAAGTCGCGAGCATTTCCAGTAGGTCGCTCCACCAGCTTAAGTCGCGAGCATCCCCAGTAGGTCGCGAACGAGCAGAACTTTAGTCGTTTGTATTGTACTGTGTTGTCGCATATATGTTGTAACATGTTGTTGTGTCGCATATGTTAAGTCGATTGTGTGTTGTAAACCCTATAAATAGGGGTGTTGTGTCACTTGTAAAGGGAGTTGATTTTGAATAAAATTTTGTCGAGAGCTTTGTGCCTCTTCAAAAATTGGAAGTTGAGTGTGAGCTCCTTTCTTCATCTTCGGTTATTCGAGTGCGCTCGAATTAATGAATTTGAAGCCGATTCACGGAATCTCGTGCGCGAGATCAACGTCGAAGAATCATAGATCTTCTAACGCGGCATCATGTGCGATCAACGTGTTGAAGATAGCTAGAATCCGGTATCTCGAGAGATCAACGGATTTGGGCATTTGCTATCATCAATTCACCAATTTATCTTTGTATCATTCCATCGTTCTGCTTCAAAAGTTATATCCGCTGCGTCAATTTGGTATCAGAGCCTAATCAGTTCCTAGGCCGAGTTGAAGTTGATTCAGATCCGACGTTAAAGTCGAAGCTAGTTGGAGCCGCGCAACACTTTTGTAAGTCAAAGCCGAGAGCTATAAGAACTAAGAAGATCAAGGCCGAAGTTAAAGCAAGTTAAAGCCAAAAACGAGCTTGTCCAAGTTTGTGCGAGATTTGTTCAAGTCGTGAGCTAGGAGTTTGTACGTAGATTTTGCATAATTGAAAGTTGTGCTAGTTGAAGTGTGTGTTTGGATTTGTTGAAGATTCGACAATGCCTCTAAGAAGAGTTAATCGTCATCATAATGTTGCAGATGTGTATCGAAGAGAAGATGCTGAACAAATGGAGCAACGAATTAGTGATAAATTCAATGAGAAGTTTGATGAGGGAATTGGTAGATTGGAAAGGCTCATGATGGATATAAATCAAACTTGAAAAAGAGCATCTCCAGGTTCAAATCAAGGTGGACATAGAATTTCTCCATCAAATTCTGAGAGGAGAAGAATGTCACCACTATCGGATCGGGGAAGAAGAAAACTATCAGTTTCGGGAGAAAGAGATGTGCACGGTAGCAGAAATGTTGATGGTCAGAATCGACATCGACATACGTCAGATTTAGAGGAATCCAGTGATGATGATAGTTGCTCTTGTCGAAACCATGACCAATGACGAAGTCGAAATAGAGATTTCGAAGATGATCGTCGATGAGAGTCGGGGATGAAAACAGAGATTCCATAATTCAAAGGGGGAATGATAGTGGAAGAATTTCTTGATTGGTTATCAAATGTTGAAGAAATTTTGACTTCAAGGAAGTACCCGAGCATCGTAGAGTTAAGTTGGTTGCTACACGATTGAGGGGAAGAGCTATTGGCATGGTGGCAACAAACTAAACTTACACGGGAAAGAATGAAAAAGTCGAAGATTGTTTCATGGGAAAAGATGAAGAAGTTGATGAAGGCTACTTTCTTGCCTTATAATTATCAGTCTCTTATGTATCAGCGCTTACAGAATTTGAGACAAGGAACAAAGTCGGTAAATGATTATGCAGATGAGTTTTATCAACTGATTGCTAGAAACGATATCATGAAAATGGAGGAACAGTTGACATCTAGATTTGTTGGAGGATTGAGAATGCAAATTCAGGATATGGTAAATATGTTTGATCCGAGATCCGTTGCTGAAGCACACCAGAAGGCTCTAGCTTGGGAGAAGCAAGGTAGAAGAGAAGGTGGTGCGCTTACAAGTTCGATCAATCAGGTGAAAGGGGATAGTAGCAATACTAATGTTTCCAAGGCTGTTAGTAAACCGGTTGTCAATGAAGTTGCTAAGACCAAGGTCAACAACAATTCAAGTGTTATAACTGTCAGGAGTTTGGTCATAAGAGCAATGAATGCCTGAGGCCTAAGAAGCGAGCGATGGTTGCTGAGCTTGAGGATGCAGAAATAGAATGTTCCAATTCACCACAAGTTGAGGAGGAAGAAGAATTACTGATGGGAGACGAGGGATATTCTTTAATGATGAGGAGATCTTGCTTGACGCCAAAGCAGGAGAGGATACTAGCTGGTTGGGGAGTAATATTTTTCAGTCGACGTGCACTATTTTAGGAAAGGTTTGTAAGTTTTTTATCGATGCAGGAAGTTGTGATAACATCATCTCTACAGAAGCTATAAAGAAGTTAGCGTTAAAGACAGAGAAGCATCCCAAACCCTACAAATTGGCTTGGCTGAGGAAAGGTGGGGAAGTGAAGGTTAGTCGAAGAGCTTGTGTAACTTTTTCCATCGGAAAGAAGTATAAGGATGAAATTTGGTGTGACGTGGTGGATATGGATGTATGTCATTTGTTGTTGGGAAGACCGTGACAATTTGATAGAGCCGTGCAACATGATGGTAGGACCAACTGCTATAGTTTCGTGTTCAATGGCACTAGAATCACTTTAGTTTCTAAAAAGAGACAACAATGTGAAAGCAAGTTGGAGGAAATCGATGAACTAAAGACTCTGTTATCTTTGAAGGGGTTTGTCAAAGAAGTAGAGGATGGGCCTTAAGTATTTCTGTTGATTGGACGTGAAAGTAGTGAAACGGTTGAAATTTCTGAAGAAGTTAAGCCAGTGTTGAAGGAATTTGAAGATGTATTTCCTGAAGAATTACCGAAGAATTACCAAAAGAATTACCACCGTTGAGAGACATACAACACCAGATTGATCTTGTTCCGGGAGCTGTGTTACCACATAGACCACATTATAGAATGAGTCCATAGGAGCACGAAGAGAAGGAAGGTGGAGGAGTTACTTGAACAAGGGCACGTACAAGAAAGTTTAAGTCCTTGTGCAGTACCAGCCTTGTTAGTGCCAAAGAAGGATGGAACTTGGAGAATGTGTACAGATAGTCGAGCACTAAACAAGATTACAGTGAGATACAGATTTTCGATGCCAAGATTGGACGACTTGTTAGATTAGTTGAGTGGAGCTGCTATCTTTTCAAAGATTAATCTGAAGAGTGAGTATCATCAGATTCGAATTCGACCAGGGGATGAATGGAAGACAGCCTTCAGGACACGGGGGGTTGTATGAATGGCTGGTCATGCCATTTGGTCTTTCGAATGCACCTAGTACTTTTATGCGAGTGATGAATCAGATCTTTAGACCGTTTATTGGAAAGTTAGTGGTGGTATACTTTGATGATATATTGATATACAGTGGAAGCACAGAAGAACATCTACAACACTTGCGGAAAGTGTTGATGATACTTCGCCAGGAGCAATTTTACGCGGCAACAAAGAAGTGCATGTTCATGACACACAATATTTTGTTCTTGGGGTATATGCTGTCCAAGAAAGGTATCCAAGTGGATCAAGGTAAAGTTGAAGCAATCAAGGATTGGCCACAACCCAGGACTGTAACTGAAATGAGAAGTTTTCATGGTTTAGCATCATTCTACCGAAGGTTTATTCCACATTTCAGTAGCGTGATGACACCAGTGACAGATTGTATGAAAGGAAAGCAGTTTGTGTGGACTGAAGAGGCTGATTCTTCTTTTCAATAGATCAATACACTTTTGACTACAACACCGATTCTTAGATACCCCGACTTTCAGTTACTCTTTGAGTTGAATACTGATGCGTCTAAAGTTGGAATTGGTGGAGTGTTAAGTCAAAAGGGTCGTCCAATTGCTTATTTTAGCGAGAAACTTTCTGGAGCCAAGACAAGATACAATACCTATGACTTGGAGTTCTATGCTATTGCCCAAGCCATAAAGCATTGGAGACACTACTTGTTTTATAAAGAGTTTGTGTTGTGTACTGACGATGAAGCATTGAAACATTTGCAGGGACAAGATAAGATTGCAGCCAGACATGCTTCATGGATCACATACTTGCAACAATTTACATTTGTTGTAAAGCATAAGTCGGGAGTTACAAATCATGTGGCAGACGCATTAAGTAGAAGAAATCATTTGTTGACTACGATGAGAGTTGAAGTGATGGGGTTTGATGTATTTTCAGAATTGTTTGTTGAGGATCCTTACTTTGCTAAATTGTAGATGAAGTCGAGAAAGGGAAGACGGATGAGTATGTGTTAGTAGATGGTTTTCTATTCAAAGGAAATCGGTTGTGTATACCAGAGTGCAGTTTGCGAATGAAAATTGTGAAGGAATTGCATGAAGAAGGTCATGTGGGAAGAGATCGTGCCTTGCAGTTGATTTCTCAATCATATTTTTGGCCTTCCATGAGGAAAGAAGATGAAAGATTTGTGCAGAGATGTCACATATGTCAAGTTTCCAAAGGAATAGCTACGAATGCAGAATTGTATATGCCATTGCCCGTGCCTACTAGACCATAGATTGATGTTAGCATGGATTTTGTTTTGGATTTGCCAAGAACTCAACGAGGGAATGATTCTATATATGTTGTGGTGGATAGATTTTCGAAGATGGCACATTTCATTGCTTGTAAAAAGACCGCCGATGCAGTCCGTGTTGCTAATTGTTCTTTAAAGAGGTTTATCGACTACATGGGCTACCTGAGACCATTGTTTCTGACCGGGATACTCGATTTCTAGTCATTTTTGGTTGAGTCTGTGGAAGATGGTTGCGACTAAGCTGAATTTTAGTAGCGCCTATCATCCACAAACGGATGGGCAAACAGAAGTGGTGAACAGATCTTTGGGAAACTTGTTGAGATGTCTTGTGAAGGATAATTTGAAGAGCTGGGATGTGAACTTGTGTCAGGCAGAATTCGCACATAACCATGCCGTTAATCGAAGTACTGGATTCAGTCCATTTCAAGTAGTATATTCAGCCATTCCGAAGGGACCGTTGGATTTGTCGACAGTTCCACGTCAGAAAGGGGTTGTTAAACGAGCTTGTGATTTCGTGAATGAGTTGCAGGAGTGTCACAGGATTGTCCATGAACGATTACTTAAGTCAAATGAGAAGTATAAGCAACTGGCAGATAAGAAGCGAAGGAGTGTGGACTTCAAAGAGGGTGATTTTGTTTACGCAGTATTGACGAAAGATCGTTTTCCAGTTGGAACTTACAACAAATTGAAAGCTCGAAAAATTGGTCCAGTAGAAATCTTGAAGAAGATCAATGATAATGCTTATCGGTTAAGATTGCCGGATCATATCCATACTGCCGACGTTTTCAACGTCAAACATTTGATTCCATACCATAAGAATAAGCATGTCGAAGAAGAGGAAAGTGAGAATTCGGGGTCGAATTCTTTTCAACCAGGGGAGGATGATGCAGCGCATACCAGATCCTTTGTCGCGAATTCCTCCCTAAGTCGCGGCGAGCTTAGGTCGCTTCTCCTCCTTAAGTCGAACGAAGTCTTATGTCGCTCCTCTAGCTTATGTCGCGAGCAAACCATAGGTCGCGAACGACCTTCCTTAAGTCGCGAAGATTATGCATCGATATCTAAGTCGTGAGTATCTCCAGTAGGTCACTCCACCAACTTATGTCGCGAGCAAACCCTAGGTCGCGAACGGCCTTCCTTAAGTCGCGAAGATTATGCAGCGATATCCCTTAAGTCGTGGGCATTTCCAGTAGGTCGCTCCACCAGCTTAAGTCGCGAGCATCTCCAGTAGGTCGCGAACGAGCAGAACTTAAGTCGTTTGTATTGTACTGTGTTGTCGCATATATGTTGTAACGTGTTGTTATGTCGCATATGTTTAAGTCGAGTGTGTGTTGTAAACCCTATAAATAGGGGTGTTGTAAAACCTATAAATAGGGGTGTTGTGTCACTTGTAAAGGGAGTTGATTTCGAATAAAATTTTGTTGATAGCTTTGTGATTCTTTAAAAATTGGAAGTTGAGTGTGAGCTCCTTTCTCCATCTTCGGTTATTCGAGTGCGCTCGAATCAACGAATTTGAAGCCGATTCACAGAATCTCGTGCGCGAGATCAACGTCGAAGAATCGTAGATCTTGTAACGCGGCAACGTGCGCGATTAACGTGTTGAAGATAGCTAGAATCCGGTATCTCGAGGGATCAACAGATTTGGGCATTTGGTATCATCAATTCACCAATTTATCTTTGTATCGTTCCATCGTTCTGCTTCAAAAGTTATATCCGCTGTGTTAATAGATATGAGAGAATATTTAAAAGAAAACTAATTAATTAGCTAATCAATTAATTAGTCAATGCATTTGTTATATGAAGAAATTAATGATTAGTCATGGGGAATCAATCAATCAAAGGAAAGATATGGAAACTAAAATTACGCCATCTATTTGTACTAAAATCAAGTCATGCAATTTGGAAAGATACTTGGATAATCAGGAAATTGATTTTGTTAATCTCCAAGCAACCCTTCATTATAAAGTTTATTTAAATGAAGGAATTTCATCTTCATATGTACGTAAGTGTATGAGAGCATCCACCATTATTCTTTTATCTCTTTTGTACTCATTTCTCCTGTGGAATAAAAGAAGTTGTTGGGTCTCCGTGGATGTAGGATATTCACATCTGAACCATGTTAAATTTTTAGTGTCTCTTATTTATACTATTATTTCTGTGAGACTGTATAATTGATTTTTTTTTTAAATTTCATTGATATCTAAATAGACAATAATACTATATCCTGATCAAATAATTCGCTTCCGCTTAAATTAAAACAAATTTCACTACAATATATGTATGTACAAATTCACCACAAAGAACTAAAAATTTAACTACGAAGATGATTAATAAATTCATAGGTTTCAAAAGTTAGATTTGACCTTTACTATTCATTAAAAGTTAGCATACTTGAGTTAAGTACAAACTAGGATTAATTTTGTATTTAGGCCACTTTTGCAAAAAAATTACAAGAATAGCCCACTTTGCAAATTTATAACGGAAATAGACCAGTTTTGGCCACGTAGGACGACATGTGTACTGGCGGCATCTCAAATGCCGCCAGTACACGTCTTTGTGGCATAATAACACTGGCAGCATTTGAGATGCCGCCAGTTAGCGGCATCCCAAATGCCGCTGATTCTGCTACCCTCTGTTTAGTTTCCACCCCTCCCTCCTTTCATCCTCACCCCCCTTCTCTCATCCCCTCTTCAAAAAAGAAACGAACCCACCCCCCCCCCCCCCCCCCCAATCACCAAAAATCAAATTTTGAAGCTTCCAACTACCAAAATCTACTTAGGGAAGGAAGGAATAACATCTAATTCTTCCTCTTTGATAGGTCATTAGCTATAGCAGGTAGGTTATTTGTGGAAACCCTAGTTCCATTTTTTTAATTTTATTTGTTGTTTGGTATCAAGTGATAATAGTTTACAAGTTGATTGAATAAATTGTAGAATGGCTCCCAAGTGTGTACCGACCATATGTTATTTCGATGGCGAATTGGTTGTTGATGAAGTTAATTGTGGAAAATATGTGGGGGGGGGGGGGGGGCGTGTAAGCCAGCTAAAGTGTTGAGAGGTTGTAATTTTGATGCAGCTGAAAGAATCGATCTATAAAGCGACCAAGATAACATAACATACTTGAATTAACGCATTTCAAATGCCGCATTGAGCGTCATTTGAAATAACGCTCTGTAAATTTCTCACTGGAAAATACAATGTCGCATTTTGCATTCCATACTTCGAACGATGCGGAACATACTTTGCACAAGTCACAACGTACTTCAATTATCGATGAATAGCATACTTCAAACGATGCACATAACATAACATACTTGAATTACATTTCAATTATACTTCAATAAAATACTTCAAACGATGCACATAACATACTTGAATTACATTTCAATTACATACCTCTATCACACATCAAGTTTCTAATATCATTACATTACATTTCAATTGTCCTTCAACGGTCTACGTGGCCACAACGCTGAGTACTTGTACCCATGAACCAACAATTCGTTTCGGTATTCCAGGTTCAACTTTTCCAAACGACTAACTTCCGCTTGCATTTCTAAAGCATATTCCACTCCTCTAGGACATAGCGGTGGATCTAGCCACTTAAAAAAATTGCAGCATTCAACCTGATTCGGCCGAATCTTGTGATCGTTGTATCCAGCACAGCGGTAGAAACGACGTCCAGCGTTCCTATCATTTCTGCAAACGACTACTTCGCATTCCTCTCACCAGCTGCAAACTACACATATAGCGTGAGAGCTTGAGCTTCCATGATTTTGCCAACCTAGGACACCTAGAAGACGTGCATGGAGCGATTGTTGGCCTGGTATATCAACCGCTGCTTCTCCACGTGATGTTCCACTATCCTCATTCAGTGGTTCTTTTTCGAATTGTGTCTCTGGTATGAAATCAACTTCAAGGTCGGCGCCGCTTTAAATCTCCTTTCCTCTATTTTGTTCAAATTCGTCGTACATTTTCATCATTGTTACGTCGTCAATTTCCCAATTGTCCATTGTGCACCTGTGAATACAACCAAAAATACATCGACAAAACAATTGATGAATTTGAACGAGAAAAGTATAATAATTACCTTCGTCGCGGCACTTTTGGATTGAAATAGGGGAGGGGTTATTGCGAATTGTTGAAATCGGACGGGAAACCTAGAGCTTTTGCTAAAATAAATTTGGTAAAGTTAGGGTGTGGGTGGGGTAGTTGAAATATATATAGGCAGTAGAGGCGATATTTCAAATGCCGCTGGTGGTGGTATTTGAAATACCGCTCAAAGAGGCATTTCAAATGCCGCCTCGAGCGTCATTTGAAATGCCGCCTTGAGCGGCATTTGAAATAACGCTCTGTAACTCACTCACTGGAAAATACAATGTCGCATTTTGCGGCATTTCAAATGGCGCTAGAGGCGACATTGTATTTTCCAGTGAGCAAGTACCAGAGCGGCATTTAAAATACAAACACCAAAAAACATACATTGCAAATAACTTTGCAAATAACATTTTCGTCTAACATTAGATTACATAAACAATTGTTCTCAAACAAAGTAGAATGCGTTCGAATTAGGATTACAGACAAAATAAAACAAAAACATTAAGTTGCTGCATCGCATCGATTTTTTTATGACCATGAACACCACATTTGCTGCACCTATTTCCTTTAGGGGTCTGCATCTCCTCCATTGTACCTTTAATTCTACTTGAACGTGGGCGTCCTGGTTGTCTTTTAGCGACCGGAGGTAGAACCAATTGACTGTCACTTAAACTCCAATAACGTTTATCTCGTACCGGGTGAAACCCAGGGGTGTAAGCTGCCAGGTATTTCGCTGTGGAATACCATGTTGAGGCGAAGTCGTGATGGGCTCTATTTGCTCCATTGGAAACCGTTGAGCAAGCCGCCATAACATGCATACACGGTAGGTGCTCTAAATGAGGGATGTTGCACGTACAAGAGCAACTATTACCGTTGATTAGTACTTTGAACTCGTCACCAACATAGTGTACAACTTGCCATTTAGATTGACTGAATCGAATAATTCTTGTATGCCTAGCTTCGTTAGCTCGTTCAGCGATCTTGGCTTCCCACTTTGGAGTTAGACGGGAAGACAGTTTTGCTGCCGCTTCTCTTTGTTGACAAAAATAATCAACCGACTGGAAAAAGGTGCGTGCAACTAAAGCTTTGACAGCTAATGACCTAGCTCCTTTAAGAACACCGTTGAAACTTTCTGCACAATTGGTGGTCATGACATGAAATCGACCGCCATCATCTTTACACAACGCCCAGTTCTCCTCGTGCGCTCCCAAACTCCTTTCTATCCAATTGTGAGCCCTGATGCTTATAGTTTTTATTTCTTCACGTATTCTGATGTACTCGGCTTCTTCCGCGACACAAGCTGCAACATAAAATAGTCCGGTTAATCGTTTTTCTTTGAACCCTACAGCTTGAAAATTAGCCTTAAGATGTCTAGCACAAAATCTATGTTTATGTGGAAACACCATTTCGATTGCAAGGCTGATGGTATTCCTTTTATTCGATCCGAAATGAAGGTAATTCGTCGATTGTTTACACTGTGAATGAACCGCCGCATGCAGGCAAAAAACCACCCCCAGCTATCACCGGATTCAGACTCGACAATTGCGTACGCTAAAGGGTATAGATGGTCATCCGCATCAACAGCAGTGACCACAAGTAGAGTCCCTTTATATTTCCCGTACAAATGTGTCACGTCAATACATAATAACGGACGACAATGAACAAATCCTTCAATACAAGGTCCAAAGGCCCAAAAAGCTCGATCGAAGACTCCATATTCATCGGTCGTAACGTGTCCAACACTTCCCGGGTTTGATCTAGTTATTTCAGCAAAATATTGCCTTAGACTACTATATGACTTAGACCAATCACCATAAATTCTTTCCACCGCCTTACCCAAAGCTCTCCAAGCCTTCATATAACTAATTTTCACAAACAACTGTTCTTCCATCAAAATTTGTACCGTTCCGGCTGTAATATTTTGATCGGCTTTCACAAAAGGTAATATTTTTGCCACTATAAAGTTAGACGTCGCCTGCTTGTGGGTGGAGTTCACCGTTGGATTAACACAATTGTGTTCGCTAGGATATTTCCTTACAAACCACCAATTCTGCTCCGATATTTTTGAAACAATAGCATGAAGTCTCCATGGACAATTTCCATCTATATTACAAATGGCGGTGTATTTGGTTTTATTTGATTTTATTGCTTTAAAAGATACGACATGCAAAATCGACCATTCGCTCAACTGTTGTAACAACTTGGCTTTCGTCTCGAAAATCATACCAACTTTAAATCCATTCTCAACGCTTACGGTTGAAAACATCTCATTGTTGAAGCCAAGATTTGCAACGATTGACCTTGCCATAATTTGTGCATTGCACAAATCATCATCCAAAGGAACTTCCATTTTCACCTCATCGCTGTCTTCGGAAATATTGTCTTCAACCGGAAAATCATAGTTCAAAGGTTCATTGTTCACTTGCATACTACCTATCCACGACATGTCGTTCTCCACCACGTTCACTACATCCATACTATGTACGTGGGGTTCATCATTGCCATCTTCACCTTCTTCCCCGTCCATCTCAGTATCAACATCTTCACTGTTCACGTTTACGTTTACGTTTACATTCTCCAAATCAGCATTAGATTGCATAGCAGTATCGTTCGCGATGAATCTGCTATTCAAACAAACGTATTACTTTAAAATCATTACCGTAATTACTACCTACACAAATTTGATTTTTCATGAGACATACCTCTGACTAAGATCATATAATTCGGACGGAGTTGGATACATAAATTGAGACATATGGCATTGTGATGGTCCAGCGGGACTAGGCGGTGTTGGTCGACAAGGAAGATAACTGCATATAAGACGAAAAAAATTGTTAAGTTGGGCCCAACTATCATATTAATAGGACCAAATTTTCATAAACAAATGTTTCACCTTCCGAGCAAATGTTTAAAGGTGCCTTGACTTGGATAGGGGTACGTATACTGAATGCCCTATGGATATGTCATACACGAAGGATATCCATACAGACCTTGTTGTTGACTGTACATCGCTGGCATAGTCGGGTTAATGAAACTCGATGACGCGTCTCCACGGCTGATACTTACCGCCTCAACCGTTCTTCGTTGCTCCTCAATAACACTGTTAACTTCTTGTTCTCGTACGGGTTCTTCTACTTGCAAGCGCCTAATTTTCCCAACAAACAGCTCAATTGATTTCGATGTCGCTGAAAACATTAGCTCGACATCGTCATCATCGGCTATTTTTATGGCTTTTGATCCTGAGTCCGTCGGCCAATTACACACTACCTCTGTGTCAAATTCTTCATATTTTATCTTGGTCGCTTTATAGATCGATTCTTTCAGCTGCATCAAATTACAACCTCTCAACACTTTAGCTGGCTTACACGACCCCCCACGTATTTTCCACAATTAACTTCATCAACAACCAATTCGTCATCGAAATAACATATGGTCGGTACACACTTGGGAGCCATTCTACAATTTATTCAATCAACTTGTAAACTATTATCACTTGATACCAAACAGCAAATAAAATTAAAAAAATAGAACTAGGGTTTCCATAAATAACCTACCTGCTATAGCTAATAACCTGTCAAAGAGGAAGAATTAGATGTTATTCCTTCCTTCACTAAGTAGATTTTGGTAGTTGGAAGCTTCAAATTTTGATTTTTGGTGATTTGGGGGGTGGGTTCGTTTCTTTTTTGAAGAGGGGATGAGAGAAGGGGGAGTGAGGATGAAAGGAGGGAGGGCTGGAAACTAAACAGAGGGCAGCAGAATCAGCGGCATTTGGGATGTCGCTAAATAGCGGCATCTCAAATGCCGCTAACTGGCGGCATCTCAAATGCCGCTAACTGGCGGCATCTCAAATGCCGCCAGTGTTATTATGCCACAAAGACGTGTACTGGCGGCATTTGAGATGCCGCCAGTACACGTGTCGTCCTACGTGGCCAAAACTGGTCTATTTCCGTTATAAGTTTGCAAAGTGGGCTATTCTTATAATTTGTTTGCAAAAGTGGCCTAAATACAAAATTAATCCTACAAACTATGCACATTTGTTAAATAAATTAATCATATCTTAATGCAAACCGATTCATGATGGAAACTAAGAAAATTTTGTTAGGAACGTAGTTTTCTGATATAATCCTAATGCCATTTATTTCAAAAGTAATAATCGTATTTTTCTGATATAATCCTAATTCCATTTATTTTAAAAGTAATAATTTTTTGTTAAGCATTGCTTAAGTTTAAGCAAAGCTCCATTTAGGCAAAAGCGCCAATTAAGCGTGCTCATCGCTTTGCTTTTTCAAAAGATTAAGTGTTGTACATGCATTCGGCGCAAGGTTTTAAATATCGGATTTCGGCCACGTTTTGTCTCGGAATTTTTACACAAGTTATCTCATACCGGGGGAGATCTCGGACGAGATGAGTGCATATCGGGTGTACATCTCGGATTGACATCTCGGGTCTTATAATGCATCTCGAGAATATCTCGGATATACTTATATGTCTAAAATTGATCTGTCAAAAATTTATTTAACGGTTATAACTTTCTTAGTAAAAATGAAAATGGTAACATACTTGATTTACATGGAAAAATGAATATTTTTAGAAGAGTAGTAGCCTGATTAGCTTAACTGATTTGGTAATGATTGAATAATATCATTTTATTTGAACATAATAAAGAAGTGAAACCTTTTGCTATGACTTATTAAGATAAAAAATAAAGAATATGTTCAAGAAGTTTGTAAATTATAATTGGATCGAGTAGCTTTTTTGAATCGATATAAAAATAAAAAATATTATGCAAAATAACAAAAATGTTGAATTTCGGGTAAGATCTCGGATTGAGATTTTGATCTATATTTCGGATGAGATTTGAATATCTCAGACGAGATGAGCGTCGAGGGAGATTTGGAGGAGATTTGTTGTCTTGTCTCGTTTAAGTGTGAAAAGGAGATCTCGGAGGAGATCTCGGGCGATACATAGGAGATTTAAAACCATGATTCGGCGCTTAAGTGCGTTTTTTATTCTTTACACACGCACACATACATACGTTATATATGTAAACATATAACAATTATATGTTTTAGGAAGCAAGTTTAAAATAAAACATTATTTTTATAGCAAATTATTATATTGGCCTAAAAAAATAATTAAGTAAATATATAACAATTATATATTTTATGAATTAATTTAGGCCTTAATAAGAATTAAAAAGTAATAAATTAATTAATATAACAGTTCTGTTAATTTCTCAATAATAATAAGTTATAATTTTTATTCAACAAATTACTCTCAGTCAAAACTGGGAGTTGCAATCGTGTAACACCCAACTATGAACTCATCCCTCTTTAACATTTAAACAATTTGAATATTAAAGTGCATACGAACTTTGCTGTAGTGGACACGAGTTCAGTTGCTTAGAGATCATCAAGGTAAATTCCAATATCTTACCTTTTAAAGTAAGATCCTTAAGCAACTATACACACATTTTATTTTCATCAATAGCGTATCATTTAAAAATCTAGAGCTTGATCATTGGTCAAAACTCTATTAATGTCCGTATTTAATTATGAAATCCAACATCAAAGTCCACAATTCAATTTGAAAATAGTTTTCAATTAACCAAGTTGTTTTAGCTAGAGATTTTGACTACCAATTACAGTGTTATTAACCTTATGTTTGAAGGAGACCGGTCCACTTTTGAATAGTGTTTCACCTTCACTACTAGAAATAGAAAAAGTGTTGTTTCCTACCTTTATTTTTCATCGACATACTAACGACATTTGATCAGCGTCGGTATGTGGTCGGAAACCCAGTTCTAATGATTTCCCGACAATATAGCGAGACACCGACTCCACCCTCTTCATTCCACTACTCACGAATGAAATCAAATAAAACTCTAAAACCTAGATTTCTACCATTCTGTCCAAATTTCCTCATAACCATGACTGATTCACGCTTTCCTTTAGTCTTCCACCGTCTGCTAGTATCTGCTGGCCGCCACCGACCGTCTCATCTTCAATCCCGATTCGATCTTTTGATTCGTCTACTCTGGTAATTCCTTGATTTTTATTTTCAAATTGCTTCTTGTCAGTTTTGATAGATCCGAAATTTGAGAAACTACTTTCTGTAGAGTTGATTTGTTTCGTAGATCTCATAGTCCAATATATGGTAACATTTTAGTGAGTATGATTTATAGAAAGTTTACGGAGGATGACGATAATAAAAAATAAAACATTTTAGAAATGCTTGGAAGATGTATGTAAGCATGATTTGAGATTTATTGGAATTTTTCATGAATTAAATTTTGAGTTATGTGTTTACGTTGTTGGTAGGTATGCTATTATTTACAAATTTAAGTAGAAAATCATGGTTGCTTTATCAGGTACAAATTAAATGTTGATAAGTTGTATATTGTTTGCACAAAAAATGGGCAAACACCTCCAAGTCGTATGAATTAGTTGATTTTATGTTGTTTCTAGTGATTTGGGTGATTTACGCAAATATATGAAAAGCAATGACTAAACTGTAAAAGACACACAGATTTGTAGTGGTTCGGCCAGAACGTGCCTACGTCCACTTCATATGTTATTCTCCTTTTTCTTTCAGATTACAAGTACAAAGCTTTGTATACAAGTATATGAAAGTTGTTTGAAAGTTCCTTCCGTGCTTGAGCTCTCAAACTTGTCTACCATTGTCGTACCCTTGCCCCTCTATTTATAGAGTGAGGCTGGGGGCAGGGGTCTTGGATGTATATAGCTGTTGGTGGGCCTGGGCTGAAGAAATCTGGCCTGGCACATCTGGTTCGACGGAGCTTAGTTCGGCGATGCTTAGTGGAGCATGGAAGTGGAGTTTGGTTCGGCTATGCAAGGAGGGAGGTATCTGGTTCGACATGTAGGGGAGACGAGCTGTTGGTCTGGTAGTGGAGGTTGGTTCGGTGATGTGGGTTGGTTTTGGACCGGTGGTACGTGGTCCGGTGAGGGATGGATGGTCCGGTCCGGTGTGGATTTGGACCGGTGAAGGCGAGGTAATGGAGTTTGGCTCGGCAGGGAAGTTGGTCCGGTACCTAATGCTTCGGTACCGAATGGTCTGGTTCGGCTTTGAGGTGGGGAGGCTTGGCTTCTCCTTTTCCTTTTGCACCGGTGGCGGTAGAAACGCCCCCAACACTTGCCCCCCAAAGTGGGGTATATGCCAGCGTATGCCACGCTTTGTTTTTCTTCAGATAGAATAGCTACATCCGGTCCTAGGTACCGTACCGTTTGGTCCGGTTATCTTGCGCTCGCCTATAAGTAGGTGCGTTAGGCCTTCGTAATTCTCTACCGAGTATGATTGCCGAATCCACCGAGTGCCGAATCAAACTTGACTATTCCGTATAGCCGAATCAGCCGAGTACCGAATCATAGTTAATTGCCGAACCAGGTGAGCCTGCTCTTGCCGAATCAATTATACTGCTGAAGCCTTTTGACTACCGAACCAGGTAATTTCCGGATGACTTTAATGTTTTTGAACAACCGAATGTCATTGAGAACGTAAGTGCTGAATGGCTCTTAGCCTAGATCTGCCGAATGGCTCTGGTGATAATTACCGAATGAACCTTATGTTGTAGATGCCGAATGAACCTGCGTTTTAAGTGCCGAATGGACTCTCGCATTGCTTTACCGAATGAATTTTTATATTTGAACCTTGAGTGAAACCCTAGACTTATATATGCTGGCTCGCTTTATACACTTGCTTGCTTATATTTCCATACTTCTTGTTCTAACACTATGTCTCTCGCCTTTGCGTATGCAGATAAATGTCTCAACGAGTGGAAACTCGATCAGATAAAAGGAAGTCCAAGGACAGAGAAGAGTCCTCCACAGTGCCCCCAGTTCGGGTCGAACGTCCTGGGCCTGCTCCGAGATCGCTAGTAGATGGGTATGTCCCCCAGGAACTCTTGAATTTCCCGCCCGATTGTTTTCCTAGCTCCCTCAGGGAGGAGCAGCTTGATGTCATCTCTCGTTCCTTCGGGATTGACAGGGCTCACATGCTGTTGCCGGGAGAGGGGGTTATGCCATATGACCCTCCTGAAGGATATTTTGCTTACAGCAGATACCACTGTATGTGTGGGGCCATTCCTCCGATCAATGCATGGATAGTCAGCTTCCTTACCTATCTGAAGGTGGCCCCTCTCCAGATCCAGCCCAATTCCTACACTATTCTGGTGTGCTTATTCGTTATCTTCCAGAGGAGGTATGGGCGCCCTCCTTCTAACCGGGAAATTCGATACTTGTATAATCTGAGAGGCTACAAGAAGGGGTCTTCGTATGTTAGTTTAGAAGCGGCCGTGCCCTTCAAACGGTCTTGGACTTATACTCAAAGTTCACCATGTTTAAGAAAGAATGGTTTTTTATCAGGGACGATTTTGTCTCCTTCCGTCTCTTCACTTCTGGCTGTAAGTTGAACTTTATTTACAATTTCTTTGTTCCGACTGTAGTGCTCCTTCTGATATGCTTCTATTTCTTGCTAGCGACAGGTGGCTTTGCAATCGTAGAGAGTGATTCCCTGGTCCAGATGGCTGCGGAAATAAAGGCCATTTCGGGACGGGACAGGTCGGCTTCTTTCCTGATCAGGAATGCTACTCTCCTGGAGCACAACTTGATCCTGCCACACCAGTCCGTGGTTAAGCAGAGAGACACGGCTGAGGAGAAGGCTGCCAAAGCCAAGGAAGGGGCCACCGTGAAGAGTGGCAAGAGGGAACCTTTTACAAAGCCTCCCGTTGTTGGAGGTAAGAAACTTAAGAAGTCTGATGGTCCCTCTCCTTGTACTTGCCCAATTGCTCCGGGAGAGGAAGATGTGGAGGAAGATAGAGGTGAGGGTGAAGGAGGAGATGGACAGAGCGGTAGTGGCGTTGGTGCCTTAACCTCCGGGCAAGCGGGAGAGATTCATGAGTGGACGGACGATGCTTTCCGTCAAGCTTTTGGGGAGTCGAAGGAAGGATCGGCTTTGGTTGAGAAGGCAAAGGAGGTTGGCAAGGCTGGGGCTGGCGTCGATTCATTCTCTAAGAGTTCTTCAGCTACGGCGACTCCAGCGATTCAAGGTGAACTTTTGACTTCTGCAGACTCCATTTACGATAGGGACTTAGAAATATTTTATGGTTCGCTTTCGTCCTGGAATTAGATTCAGGACTTATTGCAGTATCCTACTCCTCCGCAGGGTTTTGTATAATAGATGTGCCTTCTCACTCTTTTTATCTTAACATATTTCTTGAATTGTGGATCATTGTATGTTCGTAACACTTGGTTTTTATTTCAGGAGCAGGTAAGGCGGCCAAGTCATCAGATATCCGGCACCGCCTCGAACAGTACAAGCTACTCAAGGCTTCTGCCAAACCAAAGCCGCCAACTAGCCGTCTTGGGGATGCAGTTAGATATCGCCCCCTTCTTGGAGTCATTGAGCAAGATATGCAAAAGAGGAAGAGGGACCGATCTTCGTTTGAACCTTCTCTTGACCCTCAGCCTCCAGTCCAGCCCATCCATGATATGACTGAGGAGGATACTGAGTTTATACCTTCCCCCCTCCGTCCGAAAATCCAACCGTCGCTCCGATAGACCGTCCTGGTTTGGATCGCAACCCATTTGCCGGCCACCCTGATCTGGACCCGATTTGTCAGGATATCTCTTTTGACGAGGTCACGGGTGAGCATCTTCTTCCCCGCAATCCCATGGTACGGGTGCTTGATGAGGCTAAGTCATTAGACCTCGATTTGCTTACTACTCGGATTGTGACCATGGGGAATGAGGCCAAGGCAAGCATCGATCGGGTGGCTGAGGAAACCAAGAGGCTAATGGAGCATCACGCTCGACTGGCCAGGGCTGGGGAGGAAATCGGAAGTGCTAACATCCGGTTGTGGCTACAGGTTTCTATCAGGCCAAACAGCTTGCCGATCAGGCTATCCAGATATCCCAGCATGAGGCGGCCTCCCGACGACTAAAGAAAACCATGGAGGAGACTATCAAGGCTGAGTTGCGAAAGATGGAGGCCGCCTGCAAGGAGCGGATTGACATAGCTATTGCTATGGTGGACGAGGTTCTCGAGCAGGTAGAGGAGTTATCTGGGAGGCTTGAGGCCGCAGAGCTTGCTCAGGTCAGGCTAAAGGAAGAGATGGAGGAAATGAGGAGGACTCTCCAGGCTGACCGCTTGAGATATCGATCGGAGAGGGATGTTGCCGTTGCTAAGTTGCTGTCCTCCGAGGCCCGGGTGAGGGAGTTTGAGGAGAATGAGGGGACGATGGATGAGATGTTGCAGGATATGTACTTCCGTACCTGGAAGCAGGGTAATCTATCCTGGATGGATGATTATCCCCGGATCATGGCTAGGATATATTTTCGGGCTTTGGAGGAGGCCAAGGCCGATGCGGATAAGAAAGGTGGAGCGGCATTCAGCATGGATATGGTTACCGCCCAGTTCTCAAAGGAGGAGAAGGTAGCGGTGAAGGAGGGGATGCGGCCACTTGCTACAGAGGAAGCCGGTGTGCAGTTGGGGGATGAGGACCAAGAAGCGGGTGTTGGTGAGTTTTCCCTTTTTAGCTTTTCATAACTTGATCGTTCGTTGCCGGTTTAATGGACTCTTTTTCTGAATTGGACAGGTGGGGCCTCTGGTCATCATGCTGGGAGCTCCGATCCTGCAGCTAAGTAGATCCGGAGGGCTAGCGGGATGGGGGCGAGGCTCCGATTTTTTGACTTGACCCGCACATATTTTGGTCGCTGTCTATGTTAGTTCGAAACATTAATGCAACTCGTAATTATATTATTTGTAAAGAATGACTTTCTGTAATTTTATAACATAAACAGATTCTGTTATATTTGAGTGCTTTTGTTATTCTGATGTGTTGCATAAGAGACATAGCTGTGTGTGTGCTAGTGATTCAATTGTGTTTAATGCTAAGTTCTTGCTTAATATATAATTTCATATCTTGCAATGTTTGAATAAGTCCTAGCTACATGATTATGTACAAAAGAAAAGAGTACCGCCCTTCATGTTCTGGTTGCAGGGGGCAGCTTTGGACACCTTGGGTAATTGACCGTGGATGTGGCTGAGTGCCTTGTCACCCAGTTTGTGGGCTCAGATTCTCGTGAGCGAGTGCCTCCCATTTAGTGTCCTGTACTTTGGGGACCGTTATGCAGGATAGAAGAAAAGTATTTAAATGGAATGGAAATATAGGAAAAGTAAAACTTCCAGTCACGGAAGGCCGTCGATATGCTTAAGTTCGTGGCAAACGGGTTTTGTAGTCACTTTCCCTAGCGTGGGTCTTGGAGACATTTGTCACCCATCTTACGCCTCCGCGGGGAGTTTATCTTTTTTACCACAGCCGCACTTAAGACATATCGGAGCCGAGATCGTGCACAGTAACTACCCGAGTCATTATGGCCCGTAATCGTGGGTATTATTCGATTTACTGTGGCCGGTTAGCGTGGGTGCCGATCGTCAACCGTGAACTACCCCTGGCTGGCCACACCTTATGTTGGGGCTTAAAGTAGGTTCACAGTTGCCGGCGAGCCGAACGCCGTAATGAGCTGCCATCGACTATAGTCGGCCTTCTTGATGGCTTATAATCGGCTCATTACAGTTGGCTTTGAGGGCAGTCGCGAGAAATGAGTTAACCCGCAGCAGAGGGATGCTGGAGCAAAAGTGTCTCATTGGCGAGTGCATAGAATCGCATAGTACCTGTTAGGCCTTGTCCGGATGAGGTCGTGCCTTGATGTGGCTTGGATGGAGGTGCCATTACACAGAATTTTGTTCAACAGAAAAGGATACAGTTAACAAGTAGCCAAGTTATAAAGGAACAAGTTAAAAAGAGACAAGATTTTTTAAAGTGGTTCGACACGAAAATGCCTACGTCCGCTGATTCTCTTTGTTAATTTACTTCATATGGGCAGTACAAGTTAAGAAAAGTATCGACGGAGGTGTTGGATGTTCCATGCCCTCTGGAACACCTCTCCGTCCACTGTTGACAAAATATAAGCTCCGTTGTGGAGATCTTTATGGATTACATAGGGTCCGTCCCAGATTGGATCTAGAACTCCGGGGCGCGGGAACATCCGCTTGAGGACGAGATCTCCTTCCTGTAAGCTGCAGTGCTTGACTTTGGAGTTGTATTGTGCTGCAACTTTTTGCTTATGCGCCGCTGCTTTGAGTGCTGCATCGTTTCTTCTCTCCTCAATTAGATCCAAAGACATGAGGAGGAGTTCTTCGTTCTCTTCCGGGTTATAGTGGATCCTACGGTGAGAGGGCACTATAGTTTCAACTGGGAGCATGGCCTCCGATTCATATGCCAAAGAGAATGGGGTATGCCCTGTTGAAGTTCTGTAAGATGTGCGATAGGCCCAAAGTGCCGTAGGAAGTTCGTCCACCCAAGCGCCTTTCGACCTTTCAAGTTTCTTCTTGATTAAGGTTTTGAGAATCTTGTTGACAGCTTCGACTTGTCTGTTTGCTTGAGGATAAGCTACAAATGAGAAGCTTTTGTGAATTCCGTGCTCTTGGCACCAATCGGCGAATTCTTCGCTGTCAAATTGAAGTCCGTTGTCTGATATGATCTTGAGTGGGACTCCGTACCTGCACAGAATATTTTTGATCAAGAAGTTGATAACTTTTGCCGAAGATATTTTATTTAGAGGTTCCGCCTCCGCCCATTTGGTGAAATAGTCAACCGCCACTATAGCATATTTGGCTCCGCCTCGGCCTGCTGGCAGTTCGCCAATTAAGTCAATTCCCCGTACTGCAAAGGGCCAAGGGCTGGTCATTTGAGTAATCTCATTTGTGGGAAGTCGAGGAATCTTGGCAAATTTCTGACATCTGTCGCATTTCTTGACGAAGTCCAAGGCATCTTTGTTTAAAGTGGGCTAGTAATATCCATATCGGAGTATCTTCTTTGCCAGAGTCTGCCCTCCAGTGTGATCTCCGCAACTTCCTTGATGGATGTTGGATAAGACTTCCCTGGCTTCCCTTTCAGCGATACACCTTAATAAGGGATTAGAGAAGCCGCGCCGATAGAGGATGCCTTCTTGTAATGTATAGCGGGAAGCTTTCCTTAAGATTTTCTTGATTTCGTTACGCCTGTCGGGCAGTGTGCCATCTTGTAAATATTTCCGGATAGGAGTCATCCAGGTTTCTTCGTCGATCGCATCTATCAGATTCACTTGCTCGAAACTTGGTGCCAGCTATTTCGAGATGGTTAATGCTCCTAAAATAGCGATGTTCTTCATACTAGCTTGCTTTGCTAGTTCGTCGGCCTCTTGATTCTCTTCTCGAGGAATGTGTTTGATTAGATAGTGATTCAATTGATTGAGCAGCAGCTTGATCTTTTTCAGATATGCTGTAAGTCGTTCTCCTCGAGTCTGGAAGTCTCCCAGTAATTTATTTACAATGAGTTGAGAATCACTATGGAGACATAAAGAGCCGACTCCAATCTCCAAGGCCAGTTCTAATCCAGCTATTACCGCTTCGTATTCTGCGTCATTGTTGGTGGCAGCGAATTCCAACCTTAGGGCGTAGTGTACCTTCCTTCCCCTGGGGGTGATTATCACAACACCTGCCCCCGAGCCTTGTTCGTTTGACGCCCCATCTACGAAGAGATTCCACTTGATATCTTCTGCTATTTCTGATTGGTCCTTACCTTCATTAGTAATGAATTCGGCAATGAAATCAGCTATGGATTGCCCCTTGATAGCGGTGCGAGGATGGTAAGTGATATCATATTGACTTAGTTCGATGCACCACTTAAGTAATCGTCCAGAAGTGTCGGGGCGATGGAGCACTTGCCTTAGCGGTTGATCGGTTAAAACTCTGATGGAATGAGACTAGAAATAGTGTCGCAGTTTCCGTGACGTGATTAGTAGACAGTATGCTAGCTTCTCAAGTCTAGGGTACCTGGCATCTGCCCCTGTAAATCTCTTGCTTACAAAGTACACGGGCCGCTGTACGCGGTTGTCTTCTCTCACCAAAGCGGCGCTTAAAGCATGAGACGATACAGCAAGGTATAAGTACAGTTCCTCGCCTTCATTTGGAGTTGAGAGCACCGGTGGTTTTTGGAGGTGTCCGATTAAGTTAAGGAAGGCTGTCGAGCATTCATCAGTCCATTCGAACTTTCCTTTGTCCTTCTTTAAAGCTTCGAAGAAAGGGATGCATTTGTCGGTTGCCTTAGAGATGAACCTACTTAGGGCGGCCACTTTTCCGTTTAGGCTTTGCATCTCTCTTTGAGTGGATGGTGTCTTGATATCTTGCAAAGCCCGAACTTGTTCGGGGTTCGCTTCAATCCCCCTGGCATGAACGATGAATCCCAAGAACTTTCCCGATGATACTCTGAAGGAGCACTTTAGAGGGTTTAGTTTCATTCCATATTGGCGAAGTACTTGAAACATTTCGTACAGATGGTTTATATGGTCGTTGGCTTTCCTCGATTTTACCAGCATGTCATCCACATAAACTTCCATAGATCGCTTTATCAGTTCTGCAAACATCTTGTTGACGAGGCGCTGATAAGTAGCTCCGGCGTTTTTAAGTCCAAATGGCATTACCCTGTAACAGTATAATCCTCGGTCAGTGATGAAGCTAGTGTGATCTTGATCGGGGGCGTGCATAGGGATCTGGTTATATCCTGAGTATGCGTCCATAAAGGATAAGAGTTCGTGTCCGGCTGTGCTGTCTACGAGTTGGTCGATTCGGGGGAGTGGGAAGCAGTCTTTCGGGCAAGCGTCATTTAAGTTGGAGAAATCGATGCATGTTCGCCACTTCCCATTAGCTTTCTTTACCAGGACCGGGTTGGCGATCCATTCTGGGTAGATGGCTTCGCGTATGAAGTCATTGGCAAGTAAGTTCTTTACTTCTTCCTCGAGGGCTGCTGATCGTTCTGCCCCCATGCTCCTCTTTTTCTGCTTCACTGGCACCTTGGTGGGATCTATGTTCAGCATGTGGCATGCTACGTCTGGGGAGATTCCCGTCATGTCAGCGTGCGTCCATGCAAATACATCCATGTTGTGGCAAAGAAAATCAATGATTTGATTCTTTAATTCTCTTTTTAACTGAGACTCGACTCTCAGCAGTCTACTTGGGTCGTGTTTGTCTACAGATACGAATTCCATAGCCTCTGCAGGCTCGGCGGTGGCCTCCTCCTCTTTGCCCCTGGGGTCTAATTCGTTGAAAGGATCACTGGTATATCGAAGAGGAGGGGCGTTCTTTAGTTGCTATGCTTCCAAGCTTTTTATGCAGAGAGTAGTCTCTGCATTTTTTCCTTTATCTTTTCTACGGTTATTGCAAAGTTCAGTTACATAGCAGTCTCGAGCAGCGTCTTGATCTCCCTCTACTTCTCCTATTCCGTTATCGGTTGGAAATTTCATCTTCAGGCACCATGGGGCTATGACAATTTGGAAGTCGGACAAGGCTGGTCTTCCCAAAAAGGCGTTGTAGGCCGAATGGCTTTCTATTAGCACAAACGTTTGTTTTCGCACAGCGGAGCGAGGATGGCTTCCTATTTCAACAAAAAGGTCCAGTTGCCAGAGGGGCATCTTCGCATCTCCAGTGAAACCATGTAGTGGTTTGTTGCAGGGAGACACATCTTTCATTGATAGCTTCATTTTGTCGAAAGCATGCTTGAATAGGATATTCACCGAGCTTCCAGTGTCTATTAAAATTCGGAAAACTTTGGCTGGTCCGAACCATGCAGAGATGACCATAGGATCCATGTGCGGGTACTATCTTCCCTCTAGATCGCGCCTACTGAATGTGATGTCGTCATTCTCTTTCCGTTTCGGGTGGCGTTCTTCCATAACAGAATTAACGCAGCCTTCAGCGTTCCTCAGTGACTTACCGTATCTTTCTATCTCCGCCCAGCTTCTGTCGGTGATGTGCGGTCCTCCTGATATGGTGTGGACCACTATCTTCTCCTGACTAGAGCCGCTGGTGTTGCGATTTCCCCCGCCTTCTTCTTGGGGGGGGGGGGGGGTAATCCAGGATTCTCATTGGCAGGAGTCGAAGTCCTGTTATGGCCTTTTACATAGCGCTCCAGTCTCCTCCTTCTGATGTGTTCTTCAATCAAGTCCCGGAGATGGTGGCATTCATTGGTATCATGTCCGTGGGATTCGTGGAAGCGGCAGAACTTTCCAGATTTGAGTGCGCTATCTGACTCCTTCTTGTGCGGGGGGCGCTTGTATCTAACTTCGTCTTGAGTGGCTAGGAAGATGTTTTCGATCGTTTCATTCAAAGAAGTGTAAGAGTCAAATATTGGTCCTGGTCGATACAAGCGCTTTTCTCCCTTTTTGCCCCCAGCATTGTCTCTAGAGTCATTTCTTCGAACATCCTTTGCTGCAGCGGGGAACCTGTCTGTAGCCGTCTTAGCCTGTTGCCCTGATTGCCTCTCGGTGGCAGCATCCTCAAGTCTCATATACTTTCCAGCTTCATGGAAGAAATCAGGTAAAGTAGCTGGTTTTTCTTTGGTTAGTCTTCTAGCAAATTTAGTATCTAGATGTACACCACTGCAAAGGGCCATTAGGATAAGTTTCTCGTCAGCATCTTGGACTGCGATTGCCGCGGCATTGAATCGGGTTAGATATTGTTGCAATGTCTCTCCAGGTTTCTGTTTGATATTAGATAAGGAATAAGCGTCCTTGGGTTGCTCCATATAAATGCGGAACTGACTGATGAACTTTTCTTTCAACATTTCCCATGAGCTGATGGACCCTTGGGGTAGGTGGCAGAACCAGGAGGTAGTTAGGTCTGCCAAGAATAGTGGGAAGCATTTACACAACACTTCCGCTGTTGCTCCGCTCATGAGCATATGCTGGGTGTACCTCTATAAGTGTACGATGGGGTCAGAGGTTCCCTTGTAAGGTTCCATCGTTGGCATTTTCCATTCTCGGGGGGTGATGACAGTTTCAATATTGCGGGTGAAGGGGCTGGTTACCCTAGCACCTATCCCCCGATCCCTTTGCTCCCGTTGGACGCACTCTCTGAACAATCGCGCCATCCTTTCATCAGAACTTGGAGCGGACAAAAATGAGCTTGGTTCTTCCCTGCGGGATTGATTCCGTCAAGATGACTTGTAGGGATGGTATCGTCTGTCACTCCTAACATTTTCCAAAGGCTGTCTCTGCTCTTCTGGGGGCATGCTGGGGTCAGCCATAGTTGGCCCTTGCCTTGATCTTCCCCTGCTGGGTTCTGTTCTCAGCGCTTCCTCGGGTCCAACTTCGGGCTGGACTCCAGCTCGGCCTCGTCTACTGGTGTTTTCATGGTTAGGTAGCATGACAGGCTCAGCTACATTCGACCCTTGCCTGGCACCTCCCCCGTTGGGTTCGGCTCCAAGTATTTCCTCGGGTCAGACTTCGGGCTGAGACCAGGCTCGGCTCCTACCATGGCTGTTTCTGTTGTTAACCTCTTCGAAAAAGAAAGGTCTTTGTCGCCTTCCAGATCCTTCAAATTGGGACTCGCCCCATGATTCGGTGTTGCGGTTGGATTCTTCAGCATCCCTTAGGCGTGACATGAGTTGGTCCACCAAGGCTTCTTGTTGAGATGCGAAGCGGTTAGTTACTTCAGCCGCAACCCTGTCTAGATCTGCCCTAGTAATTGGTTGTTCCGCGGCGGGGGCTGTTGGATTTGCCTGATTTTCATCTGGTATTGCTGTTAAAATGGGATGATTCTCTTGATTCGGGGCCACTGGATCTGCGATACTGCTAGTTGCGACGTTCTTTCCCTTATTAACATCTCTCCTGTGCCTGGAAGTCATGTTGTCGGAGCGAGGAACGATGCTGTGAGGAAGAAGGTTGAGTAGGAGAAGCTGTAGCTTTTAGCTCGGTTCTCAGTGAAAGCACCAAAAATGTTTGCACAAAAAATGGGCAAACACCTCCAAGTCGTATGAATTAGTTGATTTTATGTTGTTTCTAGTGATTTGGGTGATTTACGCAAATATATGAAAAGCAAGGACTAAACTGTAAAAGACACACAGATTTATAGTGGTTCGGCCAGAACGTGCCTACGTCCACTTCATATGTTATTCTCCTTTTTCTTTCAGATTACAAGTACAAAGCTTTGTATATAAGTATATGAAAGTTGTTTGAAAGTTCCTTCTGTGCTTGAGCTCTCAAACTTGTCTACCATTGTCGTACCCCTGCCCCTCTATTTATAGAATGAGGCTAGGGGCAGGGGTCTTGAATGTATATAGCTGCTGGTGGGCCTGGGCTAAAGAAATCTGGCCTGGCACATCTGGTTCGGCGGAGCTTGGTTTGGCGATGCTTGGTGGAGCATGGAAGTGGAGTTTGGTTCGGCTATGCAAGGAGGGAGGTATCTGGTTCGGCATGTAGGGGAGACGAGCTGTTGGTCCGGTAGTGGAGGTTGGTTCGGTGATGTGGGTTGGTTTTGGACCGGTGAGGGATGGATGGTCCGGTCCGGTGTGGATTTGGACCGGTGAAGGCGAGGTAATGGAGTTTGGCTCGGCAGGGAAGTTGGTCCGGTACCTAATGCTTCGGTACCGAATGGTCTGGTTCGGCTTTGAGATGAGGAGGCTTGGCTTCTCCTTTTCCTTTTGGACCGATGGCGGTAGAAACGCCCCCAACATATATCACCCAAATGTAATATTATTACATTTGAGTGATGGATCTTGCAAGTGTACTTGAACAAATTTATATAATCTTTGGTATTATTGCTTGGTTGTTGAATTGGAATTCTATATAAAGTTCAATTTATGATATTTGTTCAGTTGTGTACTACACAAAAAAAACACAAATATTTGTTATATAGCTAAGTGCTACTTGTTCCAATTTCATACATGTGCTCGTGTGCATATGTGAAACCAATAACAGGTGGGCTTTGCTTACATGATAGATAGATAGGGGATTCATCTGTATCATTTTATTTCATATCTACGCGTCAGTTTGTGATTGTAGCACTTTGCTCGATATATTTGTCTTTAATCACCGTTTATTATCGGATGTATTAAAATAATAAAGAGTAACAAACGAAAAGTTGGAAAAGGAATAGATGATCATATTCTCAAGTCAATTTAAATAAATTGAAATGACATGCTGGATCTGAGATTGAGGTCGGGTCAAAAATAAGATGGCCATCAATCTGACTTTATATTAGATCTAATCATCGACAAACTAATAAAAGGAATTTAACTCTGCTAGTGATCAAACACATGGTTTTGTATACCGTCACCTTATTCATTTTGTCGCACAATCGATCATGTTACCATTTGATTTTGCACAATTAAAAATTGCTATAGATTCTTCAGATTTAAAGTAAAAGGTGTTATGGTTCATGACATTGACACATACCCCGTTTATTTATATGCGTACAATCATTTAATGTCCAGATTATTATATATTACCGGTTTTGTTTTTTGTTTTTTTTTTGGGTGCAAATTTCTATTATAAATTAGATTTGATGACAAGATAAAATGCTAGAATTAGAAACTTCTGCTATGCATTTTTAACTGTAGAGCAATGAACATTTACTGTAATTTACATCAAAGAGTTGAGAACATTTTGTTGAAATATGGAGAGCTATGGTTATCTGGGGCTTGGTAAAAGAAATAAATAGTGGTTCGATATGGCTTCAATTTCGCGTTTAAATTTGAGAGGAATATTGAAATTAACTCATTTTGGGACCGATTACAAAATATATGGTTTCCATGTTTCTTAGTTCACAAAATACTTCTAGATGTTAAACCAACACATTATCTCAAATACCAGTTCTCTCTCTCTCTCTCTCTCTCTCTCTCTCTATATATATATATATATATATATATATATATATATATATATATATTTCAGAATCAATTAGATGCACTAACAAAAGAAGTATATATCAAGAAGCGGCCATAGTTAATCATGAGGGTATGGGATTGGTAGATTAAAATTTACACTATTCATCACAATGTCATTTGATTGAACAATTGATAAGCAGCCAATCTGATCTCTATGTTAGTTGCCAGAGTATTAAATGCAATCCTGGTACTTTCATAGTCAAAATGCTATCCATGTTCATATGAGCATTTGCCAAATTATGTATTTACCAAGTTGATGTGTTAAATTAATGCAAATAAATATTATCACCATCACAACTACGAAATGCGTTGGCCTAAACATCAGTATGTTTCAATTATATGGAGGAGGATAAACAAATATATTATCTCCATCAAACTATGAAAATTTCAAGTTATGAGACAAAGGATGTTGATATCAGAAGCCACAATATCTTCTTGACAGCTGAATGAGTAATTAAGAGTTGCGTAGTCCAAATTGATCTGATTTATACTACATCCATGGTTTGCCTGTTATGTTTTCCATTTTCTCCAACGAGTGCAAAATTAAAGATAATAACTCACATCACAGGGAGGATGAACATCATCTTGCATATAACTTATATAGTTTTGATGTTAATAATAGTCGCATGACATTAAATTCAAAATATAATCTTCATGTTGAAAATAAAATATAAGGTAATATGTTTCCTTGTTATGTTTTTTCTATTTTTTTCTATTTTTTTTAAAAAAGAATTGTAGAAAATTGGAACAAAAATGGTGGAGTAAGTCATTTTCAATGAAATCATAGAGCAAGTACTCATGCCCATTGACATGAAGATGTGAAGCTGATGCATGATGTAGGTTTGGATGCCTATTCTCCGTATCTCGGCCTCGACTTATTTCTGGTAAATGGATTACATGTTTTCATTTTTATTTGGATGCATAACACCAAAAAATAACACTAGCAACTGTAATTTTTTCAGATGGAAAGGGGCCTGTAAATCCTAAAGGCTTGGGATACTACAACAAGTGGATCGACAGACTTGTTAGCTATGGTAAATTAATGCTACTTTTTATAGTATATAGTCATTTTGAATCTGACTAAGCAACAAATTTCAATATTTGTATGTATTGAGCCGCATGTAACCGTGTATCACTTTGATCTTCCACTCACATTACAAGCCCAGTATGAAGATCTCAGAAGCCCAAATTCATGTAAAATTTCGATCCTTAAAAATACAATTTCTGTAATGAAAGAATAAGTAATTAGAATAATCTCGTCCTTGTGTATATGAAATGATAAACTTATGCATCGGGATATGAATTCATACATCTGATACATTACATTTTTTTTCTTTTTTTATTGTATTAGAAGGGACTCGCTATTTATCCGGATGTATGCTTCAAAAGGATTTGGTGACGGAGTGAAAAATTAGAGCCGCATGTAACCGTGTATCACTTTGATCTTCCACTCACATTACGAGCTCAGTATGAAGATCTCAAAAGCCCAAATCATGTAAAATTTCGATCCTTAAAAATACAATTTCTGTAATGAATGAATAAGTAATTAGAATAATCTCGTCCTTGTGTATATGAAATGATAAACTTATGCATCGAGATATGAATTCATACATCTGATACATTATATTTTTTTTTCTTATTTTGTTGTATTAGAAGGGACTCACTATTTATCCGGATGTATGCTTCAAAAGGATTTGGGGATAGAGTGAAAAATTGGATAACGGTTAATGAACTGAACTTAGAACCAATTGGAGGCTGTGACGTTGGATCTTTTCCGCCTCAACGCTGCTCCAGCTCTTTCCGTGCATTCAATTGCTCGAAAGGCGATTCGACAAAAGAACTATATATTGTCACTCACAACCTTTTGCTATTACATTTATCAGCCTTTATGTTGTACCGTACGGAGAAAAGTATAAGGTGTGATATTTTGTGAATGTGTCTAATATGATATTTCTTCATTTTCCTAATATAACGTTATTAATATTGGCCATTAGGTATGATTCATCTCAGCTACATATTGATCGTAGTTTGGGTCTAGGTTTACTTAAATACTAGTGTATAATCCGTGCGTTGTACAGTACTTTGTAGAAAAATAATGTTATAATTTTTTTAAAAGAATAGAAGTCATGATGCAATATATGGTGAATTTGTTAGGATAAATGAGTTATAAATCGAATTTACATGTTATGAGATTTTTGTACAGTCATATTTGAATATAAATTAAATCATCAGTTTTTTTGATAAAAATGAGTTACATATATATTTATTAATTTTAGGATCCAATATTTTTTATGCAAATAAATGAAAAGTAGTATTGTTTATTAATTTTGAAATTGATATTTTTATATAATTTTGTAGGTAAATATTAATAAACATAGATTTTGAAATTGACGTTAAGTTTTCAATATATTTGACTAAAAAATAATGACGTACAGATTGAATTTCAAATCTCACTCAAGAATCAGCGAAAATACCTAAAATGGAAGTGTAATGTTATTGAATCAATATATATTTTTGTATTTAAAGTTCTTTTAGCACATATTTATCAAAAGTAAGTATATGATGCTAACAAAGTGATAAACAAAATATTTATTTAAATATTAAAAGAAATATAATGATAAATTAGACCTGAAATGTTACAGCTCACATTGTCGTTGTAATTATGCAAAAATTGACTTTGAATTCATTGTTTCATATCTCGTTAATTCCAATTTTTAAATGAAAAGTTTCAAGAAATATTTAATATTAACCTGTAAAGGATTATAAATACAAAAGAAAAAAAATATCTATTCAAAGCATGGTATGGTTTTTGTCCATCGGTTAACGTAAATTACGGATATAAATAGTTAAAATGTATCATTTTTACAAAAAAGGTTCTAACTGAAAATGTTAATTATTTTTTAGCATTATAGTATAAAGACATCCCCTGCTTATCATTAATTGTAATATCATTTTTCATAAAAATAAATTTTATAAATGGCAAAGAATTCCCTTAACATACAAATTTTGAAAAGTAAAAATGTTATATTTTTAATGATATACCAATTTTAGAAAGATAGTATTCTGCATATATTTGTTTGTAATAAAATATCAACTTTAGAAAAAAAGAATTATATGTACATTTCTTTGTACACTAATTTTTGAATTATTAGTACACTAATTTTTGAAGTAAAGAAATTTTATGAACTTGAAAGTAGAATAATACAAGAGAATTAAAGATAATTTAATTTTGAAAATTTTAAGTTATATAGACTTGAATGAATAAATAGTTTTACCATTTTGTCAATAGGAATGTGATATACACATCGAATTATCGTTTTTAATGATTTATTAGATCAATTAATAATTATTTTTAATTGGATTTATATAAAAAGTTTAAATTTAGGGCCACTTAATAAATTCAAATATATGGACATGAATGTAAAACAATATAAGAAAACTTAGAAGAAATTCATAAATAATCATAAAAACTAGTAAGTGTTGGTATTTAAATGTAACATAATAGGGGAGAAAACTGGTAAAACATTGTAATCTTATAAAAAACATTGTAATTTTACAAAATGATTCTAATTGAAAATTTTAATTATTTTTCAACATTATAGTACACAAAAATTCACCGCTTATCGTTAATTATAATATCATTTTTCCCAAAAATAAATTTTATCGATGGCAAAGAATTCACTTAGCGTTCAAATTTTGAAAAATAAAAATGTTATACTTATAATGATATACTAATTTTAGAAAGAAACGATTGTGTGTATATTTGTTTGTAATTAAATACCAACTTTAAAAAAAGAATCATTTGTATATATTTTTTAAAAAACCTACTCTAAGCAGTAGAGCTAGGAGATACAGGTGACTTGCCACAACCGGCCTTCCTTTTTAACCAATCCAACACAGAGCATCAACCCCCTAAGCATTCTTGTTTTTTTGAGGGATAACTGCTCGACGTCTTAAGGATTATACAACGCAGCTTGTTAGGACTCGAATCCGCGACCACAAGGAACATTGTTCCATAATCGCTGGGCAGACCTGACCAACTCAGTTATGTATGTAGACAAATTATGTTTATATTTCTTTGTATTATTGTACTAATTTTAGAAGTAAAGACATTTTATGAACTTGAAAGTATAAGATGCGATATTTTTCAAAGGTACCTAATATGATATTTCTTCATATTTCCTACTGTAACATTATTAATATTGGCCACTAGGTATAATTCATCTTAACTACATATTGATTATAGTTCCAGTCTAGGTTTCCTTCAATATATATTTTTGTTATGCAACTTGTGTAAATTCTGCATTCATAACCGAAGTTTAATCTTTTTTTCCCAAACAAATTTATGTTCCAGACATTACAAGGAGGAGGAATAACTATTGTAGTCTTTTGGTTTGAATCTTTCACAAATTTACAAGAAGACGTCACTGCAACAAAAAATGATGGATTAAACATATCGGCATAATAAATAAAATTCCGCGACAACGTAAAAAGAAAAGAAAAAACATAAGAAACCATTAAATAGTACATTATCAAACTTACCAACCACATGTAAAAAAACTATCTTTCCATCTAAGACGATAGTAAGCGGTACGCAAAATTGTCCAGTATTATTTTACTACTATGAGTGTAATTTGACAAGTGTGATATTAGGTTTAATCCTAGGTGTAGAAGAGAGAGACCTGTGATAATATTTTTTATATTACTTCGCACATTGTTGCACTATCGGGTACACTAATTTGAATGATTAAGATGAACACTGGTCGTATATAACCGCACATTCTTCTTGAAGATTTACACAATGGCAACATTCTGTGTTTTATTAATTATATTTGTTACCAAATTTTGGTTATCCTTGGAGAATAGCTGTTAGCCACATAAGTTCTCAAAAAGATATATTTTCATATCCTAAGCTCCAAGAAGATGATGCCGAACCTCATTGCAAGATGAGGTAACTAATATAGACTTCGAAGGTACAAAGCCGCTCTTTGATCACTTCGATTGCCATTAGTTATCTCGGTGACCTATGACCAGAAATGCGCTTATAGAACATCATCGAAAGGATCAAGGACTCTGCATTTCATGAAGGTTCTCAATTCGACCATACCGCATTTCGCACCATATTAAACGTCGTTCACGTCGACATCCATCATGTCGCCTACCTTCGATGACGTGCGATGTCCTTACACTCATTTTGAAGTCTCAAGACCATCCAAGCAGTGCCGCACTTCATAAGCACTTCGAAGGTATTGTTCAGTGATGACATTAAAGGAATGCAAAGTTACGCCGCTCTTCGTTAATGCTCAACGTAGCACTTCATCAGCATGTTTTTTCGTTGCGTATCTATGCGAAGCGATATCGATGTTGGATACTATCAATATCCACAAAGACTCTAATACTACTCCATGGCTATCATTGCCAAAGTCATTGCCTGCTTTCAAAGGACATCGAAGATGTTCAAAGAAATGGTGCCGAAGAATAGCGGCGTCACATTAAATCCGTTAGCCTCGATAAAGCCCAAAACTATGAAGTGTGAACATCATCTTCCATGAATCATGACTACTACCGAGTGGTACCTTGATTAATGTCGAGAGTCATGGTTTGGAAGGAAATGTGGAATAAAGCCATCTTCTATCAACGTTGATGCTGTCAATGTCACCCACGCTTAGAACCACATGCGATCAAAGTTGTTAAATAACGATAGTATATTCGTTGAGATGTCGCCGTTTGTTGAAGTCATTTTGAAAGAGGAACCACAAGGTATGAATGCCATCGAAGGTCAATATTGTTATAGCATCGACTCTCATATATGCCCTTAGAAGATGTCACAAATCTACATACGCGATGTTGATGATTATCGTCGTCAATGTCTACAAGTGTTGTTAATACCGCATTTTGTCGATCATTGAATATCAACATCTAGGGCCATCATTGTCGCCACTATTTAATGCCTACAATACCATCAATCAAAGAAAGGCCATAAGAAATGGAGTTGTCATCACTGACATTCATTAGTCATGCCGAGAACCATCAATACATCCAAAAGGTTTGTCGAAGCCGCTTTTACTAACGCCGCCTTTCATCAATGTTAATATGTGGTGGTAATGAAAGTCGATCAATGAAGAAGAGACTATTAACACAATATTTAGAGATACCAAGTATCGATTTTATTGAACCAATGTCGAAGTTCAGCTATGTGAACATAAGAATGCTAGCCTTGATGTTCGACAACGCTGCAAATGTCGAAGCCTATAAAGTACCAATCTTGATGTTCGACAATGCAGTTAATGTCGAAGCCAATGGATGTCGAAGCCTGCCACTTGCCAAACCCAAAAAAATATGATCCTAGGGATGCTATTCTAGGGGCTAAGTTCTCTCTTCCCATTTATTACTTTCTAAAATTTGTAAATCCTAAATTGAATTGAGGATTTTTCCTATTGTAATACTTGAACAATTGTAAAATAAGGATTTGGAAATTAAATGAAGACATAGCCTTTTGACTTGATTTGGACTAGGACTTGCATATTCATTTAACTTTGCACATAGATTTACTTCGACTTGTGACTTGCGTAACACATTGAATTTTCTTGAACTTGTGATTTTTGTCATGCATATTGACTTGAACATCGACCTTCATATTAACTTGCATGTTGCCTTGAACCCAAAACGACGTCGATCACTAAACCAAGAGCTTGCATAAATGCATACTTCTTCTCGACGACTTCAACTTGCCGCGATAAGGCCTCTCATTGATTAGCTTTTTTCGCAATCACTTTTTGGGGTTGACGAATTTGTTCATTAAAACGTAACATATCTGAACTCGCACATTGACCTCGACCTATACTGTATTTTACATGACTCCAGCTTCTATGACTAAACAAAGAATTGAAATGAAAATAGAATCATGCACATCTCAACCAACGATTGCGACGACTTCGACTAGTTTCGAAGAAGCTACTCTTTGATTAATCGATCTTTTATTCACTTTTGGGTGTTGATGAATTTATTCATTAACATTTTGACGCTAGAAGGAGGGCTCTCGATGCTTTATAACTTTCTTCATAAATTGATTACATAAAATTCTTTTATTTCAAAAAATATGGTGAGAGTCAGGAAAAGTAATAACATCCCAAACTTCAATTTGGAGAATATGGACATTGGGCAACCTTCAACTTTAACAAGACTTGCAAGAAATGAGACCAAAATTCCAGATTTAACTGATAATTAATAGTTATGCAAGAACTCCTTGAGCAAGCCCCATCTCGAAGATCTTTCAATACGGTAAAGCTTATGGAAGGAAAAAATGAAGTGGCATCTCCAAGCAAAAACCAAGATAAAACGCATTCTCTTAAGTCACAAGCAAAAGAAAGCAGTAAAGCTAAGATGTGTCAGCAAAACGAGAATCAAGAAGGCCAAGAAGGAAGATCACTTGAACAATTAGGTAGCCCAATCTCATGTGAAGAGCATAGGCCCGATGAAAGAAATTACCATGATGATGAAACCAACCAAAGGACGGTCTCAACGAAATAATGAAGGGTGTGCTTAAGAAAAAAAGAATCCTTGACCTAGAGGAAAATGGTAACTTTCCAGAAAAAAATTTCAGAAGAAACAATGGCTGTTAAAGTTCCATCTCACAACGAGATTCCTCCACTAAAGTATGATGGAACTCATGATCAAGATGATCATCTTGTACTTTTTGAAAACCTAATGGATTTTTATAATGCTTCAGGTGTAATTCATTGCAAGTTTTTCCCAGTAACGTTTCATGGAGTAGCAATCAAATGGTATAAGAATTACCAAGGAAAGACCATTTATTATTGGGAGCAATTTTCCTACGATTTTTTGACATTGTTTTACATATACAAAGACCCAACCGTGGATTTCAGCATGTTAGCCAATGTTAAGCAAAGGCCAGGAGAATCGCTTGGCGAATACCTGAAGATATTTAATAAAGAAGCATTAAAAGCAGAAGATGTAATAAAAAAAAAAACCGATGGCAGGTTTTGAAGGTTCAATCGAGCAAATCCCATTTTAGGAAGAACTTTACATTCATGTTTGTGAGAATCTACGGCAGTTCTATTTTCAGGCCAATTTTTTATTCAAATGGATGACATGAACCATGGCACGAAGAAATCTCGACAAAACCAAAAAGGAGGAAGGCTTAATTCCGAACTTCCTAGTAAAAGGCCAAAAGGGAATAATAGTAGAAGAAGGAGTAAGAGGGAGATTGATGAATCTAATTGTGTAGCTTTAAACAACCCTTTTCCACATTTTCATTGTGGCAAAAGATGATGAAAATTTCTCTACCTCTTACAAAATATCGAACCATCTTGAACCGAATAAAGGAAAAGATTATTGCGTTTACCATAAAGTAAACGGACATAAAACTGAGAAATGTCACACACTAGAAATAATAGTTCAAAATATGTTTAGGTCAGGATTCCTAAAAGATTTTACTAAGGAAAATTAGAAGAATTCCTGCTTAAAATAGAGTAATCCAAGCACCTGAAACCTAAGAAGAAATGCAACTTTGTAACTACAAATTCAGATTCTAGTCAAACTATGAAGTTTTATGACAAACGCCTACCACAAATTGTCTTCACTCATAATTTTTTTAATTTTATTTGTGCCTGAAGTTAATCGTGTATTAACATGAAATTCGAGTGCCTTTACAAATTAAAACAAAACCAATCCACTTCAAACAGAAGGACCCGAGTTTCCCTGTTAAAGCGTAACCAATCTTTGGTCTCCTTTGAAGGAAAGATAGATCAAATATCTAGGGTGAAATGGATTTCGATCTCAATGTTTGAACCGATGCGTTACCATCAATCTTCCATCATAGGTCAGTTTTTAGGAAAAGGTGAATGTCCAAAACCTTACCAAAAGAAGGGATTCTTATAAAAAGCATGTTGTTGTCCATAAAAGTCAATTAGTTCATGAATCATGACTTTTCAAAGTTACAAACAAGACATTTCTTTTTTCTAAGCAAAACCGAGGAGGTACAATTATATATATCATATAAAGGCGAAAGTAAATACACCAACCTTATTTTCAACAAGTAATTTTATTGCCAAAAAGGGTTTTTTCTAAACATGTCTTCAAGAAAAATTACTTTTAACAATCAAGAAGGGTTATTACCCTACAGGCCAAGGAAGAAAAATGTTTAACTATGTCAAGAAAGATTTATAAAATTTTTGAAAATATATTACTTAGCATTAGTAAAAGCACACAAAAGACTTTGGTTGAACATTTTCAAAGTTTTTCGAAAATTTTGGGAAAGAAAGACCTATACATATTTTTCAAAGAAAAGTTTTTAGAACTACCAAGACTCGTTAGCACTATAAGAACTCGAATTGAAAGTGCTTATTCTCAATTAAAGGACTATTGGTCCATGAATCAAGACCACTCGGTCTCTTATTTAAGATTTGTGTTTCTATTATGAGAATGATTTACAAACCTGTTATCAAAGAGTCAAGTATTCAAAATCTTTTCGAAAAATAATTCCTTAATTTGTTAAAAGAGGTCCTTTTACAGAAAATTCTTTCTTCCAAAAAGAAGTTTCATGATAAAAAAATTGACGTTCAAAGGGGTTTTCACAAATATTTCAATTGGCCAAAAATCATTTTCACAAATAATTTTTTTAGTGGAAAAACTTATTTAAAGCCTCTGATGTCCACCCCAGAGAACCATAAAGCCTCTGATGTCCATTCTGTTAGTTCGTGAGATGATGGTTTTGTTGACAACAACCTTAGAATAGATTATAAAATATAAATACTAACATTTCAAGTTTAGATATATATATGTATATGCAGGATTTAACCATGCAAGTACTGTGAATGAAGACTGTACAGTATAGAGATTCAAGATATTGAGATAGAAGACTCATGGGTATCAAGATTATCAAGAGTTCAAGCTTTCAAGGTTAAGTTTGTTAGGAATATTTGTTAAAACTCATAGAAAAGCACTGGCATCTTAATATCTAATTTATTCGTGGAATGTAATCCACTTCGAGCCCGTTAAAGGGATGGAACCCTAAGTAGGATGGAACCTACGAAAATCTAGTGGGATATTGTTTTGTATCCACTAATCTTAATTCAAATGATTTTTAAAAATTATCTTGTTTTTAAAATGATTTCAAAACTTTCCTTTTAAAAAGATTCGAACCCCTCGATTCCGATTTTAAATAATTTTAGCCTCAAAACATCTTTATTTTCAGAGTCAAAATTACTCCTGATTTAAAACTGTCTTTTCAAATAATATATTATACTTTGATTTAAATTTAAAATAATATATATATTGTTCTTTATATTTACTTATGAATTTCAACTATATTCAAGTATGTTTATAAAATTTTAAATAGTTATATAAGATAAATGTTATGTTTATAGAAATTCAAATCATCAAAATTAGCTGAGGGATGTCGACATGCCCATAGGACCCATGTCGAAATGGTTACAGTTTGGTTCAAAATTCAAATTTCAAAAGAAGTGTCTATTCTCTATAACTCTTCATGAATGGTCATGGCTGTTGTTCTTCTATAAATATGGGCCAGTTTCAACGAATTTTTGTTCATATTTTTCTGGTTTTTACTTCTCTTCTTCTTCCTCCTTTCTTTATACTACCATTACTCTACAGAAATCAACATCGAATCAAACTCGATTACTTCTAATTTGATTCTCCATCACTATCTCTACAAGATTCTCAGTGCTATTCAGAGTGATAGACTTCTTTGTAATATATTAGCGAGAAAAGGTGTGATTGTAGCCTTGGAAATCAATCAAAAGGGAAACAGTGTGATTGTAGCCCGGTTAAATCAATTGGGTAAACTTGTGGCTTGGAAATCAAGTATGCCTACCCATAGGATCGAAATTCTGGAGGGTATACCTCGTAGCCTTTGAAATCGAGGGTGTAATGGTACAATTGTTGTTGAAAGGAAATCCGTACTTCTGTTGCGGGACTGGATGTAGGGTAACTCCGAACCCATATAAAATTCGGTGTGTTCTTTCCTTTACCGCTTTTATTCTATTTCTGCATCTGTGTTTGTTTCTGTGATCATTCATGTTTCTGTATATTGCATACATTTGTGTCTAAATTAACATAATCTCAAAAATATTTAGTAATTCTTTATTAAACTATTCACCCCCCTCTAGTGTTAATCTTAGCCTTAAGATCTGTAATCCGCATTTCTAACAATTGGTATCAGAGCAAGGTTTTCAAAGTTTCATAATCTGATTTTTGAAATTTTTTCAAAATGGCTACCAACACTGGTACTGTTACTAACACTAGTATTCCTGTCACTAGTTCATTTGTAAAGGGTCAGTCTATTGTCAGACCACCATATTTAATGGCAGTAATTATGCATATTGGGCATGTAGGATGAAAATATATTTACAATCTATAGGATTAGACACTGGAATATCACACAAACTGAGTATTCTGAACCCACAACTAATTTTGCACAGTGGACTGCTGAGCAAAAGAATGTTGCACAAAATAATTCTAAGGCAATGAATATTCTATTTTGTTCACTAGATAGAAATGAATTCAATAGAGTGTCAGTTTGTAAGTCTGCATATGAAATCTGGAAAACTTTGCAAGTTACACACGAAGGAACAAGCAAAGTTAAACATACCAAAATTTCAATGCTCACAAATCAGTTTCAGTTATTTAAAATGAATCCAAATGAGTCTATTTCAGATATGTATAGTAGATTTTAGGATATTGTGCATTCTCTAATATCCTTAGGAAAGGAATTTTCTGAAGAAGATCAAGTCAGAAAGATTTTAAATTCTCTAACTCCAGAATGGGATCAAAAGACACTTGCGATTGAAGAGGCAAATGACATCAGTGTTTTGAAGATCGAAGAATTAATTGGAAATCTAATGTCGTATGAAGTTCAAATGATCGGGAGAAGAGAAAGTAAAGCATATGAAAAGAAATCGATGGCATTCAATGCATTGACCGATGGATCAGACTCAAACAACGATAATGATGAAGAGATAGCTTTTATGACCAGAAATTTTAGAAAATTCCTGAAATACAGAAAGATGAATAATCTCAAGAGAAACAACTATAAGAATTTTGGAAATCAGAATGTAGTGCCGAATAATGACAAGTGTTACAACTATGATAAAGCAGGCCACTTCGAAAGAGACTGTCCATATCCAGATAGGCAGAATCCTCCCATCAACAAAGAATCAGCAAAGAAATGGAAGCATGCATTTACTGCTACTCTAGATGACTCAGACTCGTCCTCAAGTGATGATGATCAGAAGACGGATAATTCGACTTTGTGTTTCACTGCAGTTCACGACTCCGACGAATTCTGTGACGACCCGCCTTTCTCAACCCCAGAAAGACGTTTCATCATTAAGAAAGAAAGGGATAGAAATAGAAAAGAATAGAAAGAAAGAATAACAACATGAGAATCTCACAGCGGAATGGAACAAAATATAATACATCACATAACTATTACATAGTTATACATACATCAGAGTCATACAATATCACATAACAGGACTGTTATATACATATTTGTCCATACATACATCCAAAATACAGCATAGACTAACTACACAGCGGAACTACATATATAGATACATACGTCTGGTCTTCTCCCCAAAATAGCTCCTCCAGAAAATCAACACTTCCAAATACCTATCACTTGGCTACTCGTAAAAAATTTGAGTACCCAAGAGTTTATGAAAAACAAAATATAAACTCCGGGTCAGACATGGGTCTGGTATGAGTAAACAGGTTAAAATTGCTTAACTTTGAAAATCATTTGAAATAAAGGTATCACGTAAGACTTCCCACAAATAAATACGGGTAAGTTTTTACCTTACGCTAACCAAAACATTTTATAGGAAATTCAGTGATATTATAATAGTGTCTAGGGTTTTCAAGTAAATAGAAAATAGCCGAAATTGTTACATTCATTAAATTCCAGCTACTGGCCACGAAAGTGGGTAATACAAATCAAAACCGTAGGGTCTCGTAGGGAAAATGGATTTCCAACAATGGCAGGGCTATTGGGATACCGCCCGTCACAGTACGGGGCCTAGATCACCGTACCGAGGATCACTCCCGACCCCCTACAACACAAGGCCGGAACCATTCCTTACTGAACAGTCCCGAACAAGATAACTCCGCAGTTGTGGCCAACAACTGCTCACATAGCCGAAATAAAAAGGGACATCTAGACAGGGGAAAATCTTGTCCTGCTTGGGCATGACCCACCTAACCTTGCTGCATCTCCCCTGTTTTAGCCATTCCCGGTTGATGAGGCTTGAGGCTACGATTACCTTTAAAGGACATATCACTTAGAATGCTCATCGTCCGCCTGACGATGTGTTGAAAGCATTCAATCCATATAAGTTCGTTCCGGGTTCAAACGAAACTGAAGGCATTATCTCGTTATACTCATTTTGGAATCACCCTCAGAGTCAACGACAATAACCCTTGCATTCTGGAACTCCATCTCGATTCACCATTTGATAAGTCACGACCTATCGTTTAATTTGGATCGATGTGGTTTTCGAAGAATCAAGATTGATTCTTTCGATCCGGGTCTCATCGGATCCAAACGCCATTTTAAGGGCCAAGTTGTATATTTAACTTAACAGTTCAATTAAATATCAAGAATTAACATAACAGATATAACAAATAAATCAAATACAGTTAACACAGATATTCATAATATATCACAACATATTACAGAAATATCATCAAACAAATATTAAAGTCAATCAAACATAATTATTCATGCATACTAAACAGTTTGGTTTACTTTACTAATTATTTGCTTAAGAATAAACTACTTTATTCTGTTTAATTAATTACTATTTAATTTGCTTATTAATGATCAATTAATTAATAAGTTAATCATTAATTATTAATTTGTTAATTATCTAATCTTTAATTACCTATTTAAATTAATTAACTTTTATTCATTAACTGTTACTCAATTACTCAATTAATTAGTTGATCTTAATTATTAATAAACAACTTACTTATTAAAGGTTTCAAATTATTTTAATAAATCAATTATTATCAATTTAATTAATTATAAAATCTTTAATTAATCACTTAAATAAATTTTCATTTATTAATAAGTGATAAGCTAACATTCTTAAGATTTAAATTGATTTAACATATGATTTATTTTTAATTACAAAATTAATTTAAAGTTATCAATTAAATTTCAAATATAAATTAATTAACATTCTAGTTACTTTGTATAAATCAACAATCTTTACATCATTAACCTTATTAAACCTTTAAACAAATATTAACTTAAATTACTAATTACTAACCTAACTTAGTTATAACTCAATTTAAAGCTAAATCATGTTGCACGCTTGTCCAGAAAAAAAACCCGAGACAGCCTCCATTCCAACTCGTGATGTTCACGAGACTATCCCGTGTCTTCCCCTCTCTCACTCTCTATCTTCTTCTCCCTACCCTGATTCTACCTTCTTCTTATTTTTTTATTTATTTTTAGTTAAAGTAAAACTTAAAACTGCAGTTGCCTCTCAAGCTCACGCACGATCCTAACTCGAGTCAACTGACCATTTTACTCGAGTACCCACTCGAGCATCACATGTTACGAAGTCACTCACGTCTCACTGACACACTTCCGCCACCGTGCACGTGCACGGTGGTGCGCTTGGCCTACGACACCTCGCGACAGCTCCCACAAATCATAAATTATCCACTCGAGTGAAATCGAAGCCCAAAATTTTCAATTACAAGCCAAAACAAAAATTCGACCTGTAGCTCAAACATACGACAACAACACCTATGGTCGAATCATTCGAGCGACCACCATACATCACCAGAGGTGATGAAAATTCACCAGAACGTCACTCACATCTCCCCCTAACTCCTCCAACAATCACGACTCACTCGGTTTCATGATGATGCCGCAATCAATATTTTACAGAGCCTAGAAAATGTAGGCAGTAAACCCTATCTTCAATCCAAACCCAAACTCCTTGCATTCGAAAATTAATTTGACATTTTTCCTGAATCAAAGGGTTTACAAACTTGCTTCCTGCTGTTTTACAGAAGTTATAATTAACTCAATCTCCATAAATTGACAAAAACCCATTTTTGATTCATTTTAAAACTTCTCTGTTGCTCTTTGCTTAAAAATCAAGATTTTTATGTTAAAAATCGTAATTATGTTTATGAAAGCTAAATATGTTATTGGATTTAAAAATTTCAACATTTGAATTTTAAACTTTGATTTCTTTTTTTTAACCTGTAGTTTGATAATACAGTATGAATATCATGCTGTTAAACCTTAAACATGTTTGCAGGCTTTGTTTCATATAACAAACTCGAATTAGCTCACTACCAAGTTCAAATGGTTATATGAATAAGTTTTTGTAAATTTGTTGGCTTTTCTTTGTTCAAAACTTGAAATACTGATCAAGAACAACCATGTAAGTTTCCAGTGCAACAAAACATACACAGAACAGTATGTCTAAACTATATCAACACATATCATTCAAAAAGCAAATATTCAAGCTAAATTTTTGAAATCAATTGTTTACTCACCTTAAAGCAATTGAACGGAAATGAGGTGTTGAAAAACTTGCAGTTGAAATTTCCCTGAAACCTTCCTTTGTTTCTTTTCTCTGTTTCCCCTTTTATTTTCTTTCCAGGTTTGTGTTTAAGTTAAAGTTTGTATAAACTAATGATATATAGGTGTATAAATATATAAATGCTGAAGCTACTGAATAACAGGTGATAACTGGACAGTTCCATTTGTTTGTCATTTTCTTTTTATTGGCTAGTAAAATTCTGCAGTATGAAATGATATAGGTGATTTCGGCTGCATGTACTTATTTAAACAAGATGTTAGGCTAATTAATGCTTATGCTTTTAATTATGATAGCAAGTAATTAATGGTGACTGATGCTTACTAAGGTGTTGTACAAAGATATTTATGTTATGTTCGGCCAACATGCTTTGTATAGACACAGACTTTTGTTTTTATTATATTTTAAAGTAAAACTTGTTTTATATTGAAGTGAACCTTGTTTTCTTATGCATAAATTTTTTCCAGCAGCTTTAAGTTTATTACTGGTTTACATTTATTTTTAGTTTATAAAATTTTTCTTTGGACAAACACTTAATTGCTGTCTATATGTGTACATAGACACTACATAAGGATATATATTTAAACTTTTATTATTCATTACTTCTTTTATTTGTTCATTTATACTTAGCGTCATTGCTTGTTTTGTGAACATATATATATATATATATATATATATATATATATATGTGTATGTATGTATGGCTTGTCTTATTTTCTTTGACAAGTAGTTGTATTTTATTTGTTAATTAAATTTTTAAACATTTGATCTACAACATACTTGTATTTATACATTTCAAATTATAATTCATATTTGTATATTTATATTTTTAGCTACATCTTAGTTTTATAATTGTGTTTTATACTAGTTTTGTATGTTTATACCTATATTGTTTTGCACTTCCATATTTATGTTTAATATTTCCATGTTTGTTTATTTCAAAACTTATCATTTTAAAAAACTAAAATTGTATTCATAAAAATTATCCAATAATAAAATAATGATTTTTGATTTGATTTTATTGAATAAGACAGATTTTGTTTTAATGGTTTTGAAGCATTCTATTTTAATATTTTCAAATCATAATTTTCTTTTATAAAACATATAATTATTAAATATTCAAGATCTCATCAATTTAAACATTGACAGCTTAAATTTTGATTTAAATTAGATTAAATATTTATTAAATATGCTATCAAAAATTCTGGGTTGTTACAAATTCAGAGAAACAGACTCAGAAAAAGGTACACGTTTACAATATAATTGGTTGAAATTGCTTGCTTAGAATTAGTTGCTTGATTGTTTGATTGATTGATTTTGAACTGGTATGTTGTTTGAATTTTAAAATTTATTTTCTATTTTCTATTATTATATTATTATTATTTTTACTATTTTTAATTCTTTCTGAAAATTATTATAAGTATAATAATACTTCAGAAATATATAATAGACATTAATATATATATATATATATATATATATATATATATATATATATATATTAGATAACTTAGGAAAAACCATATCGTGAAAAATCAAAGGGACATGTCGACATGGCCCCTACCATGATGTCGACATGCCTACCTGAATTTTAATTTCAAAATTTGAATTCAAATGTTTGAATTTCCCTCCCCCTTTTCACTTCATTCAATTCTCTGAAAAGCTACCATTTGACCAGAGAATATGTCATTTGAGAGTCTATTTATTCACTATCTTTTATCATATCTTTTCACTCTCATTTTCAAATTCAAACTCTCTCTTCATAACTTCAAGCTCTCTACTCTCTACTCTAATGGCTTCTTCAAGCAACCCCTCAACCATGAGAATTTCCAGAAAAATCAAAGAGCAATTATTCAATGATCCGGAGGCAATAAAAGCATACATTATTATGCTAATTATGCCAAAGTCCATCCCGGAAAATTTGCTATTTTTGAAGATTTTTCTACTTATGAAATTGATTCTGTTTTTGCAAACAATGGTGTTTTGAGTCTTATTGATTCTTCTCAAAATGATTTTGTTTGTTATCCTAATCTTGTCAAAATTTTCTATGCGAATTTAAATCACGGATTTTATGTTGGAAATGAAGATGAAATTTGGAGTAGTGTCAAAGGCACTCAAATTGTTTTGAATTGTGATCTTTTGGGTACCATTCTCAATTGTAAGAGTTCGGGAATGGATATTTCTAACTTCAAAATCGATGAACATGATCGTGAGACATTTCATCACATTTTCGAAGGAGATGATGATTTTTAATTTAAATGTAACAACCGTGGTATTTTCAACCATTCGCATCCATTATAAGTGTATAGGTAGACACTCATGCCGGAATTAAATTGCTCAAAATACCGCGTTGTAAATAAAAATTTGGCAAATCTCAGAATATACAGTAAATAAAAATCATAGAATCACAGACACAGAGTAATAATAGTGCAGCGGAAGCAAAAGAAATAGTAGTTCATGAAGCTACTATATAAAAATATCAGAGTTACATAAAATACAATAGAGGAAATAAGGTACAAAAGAAGTCTCACTTCGTAGAAGTCAACTAATACAGGCGCTGAAAGGAACAACAGGTTTCAAAAGATAAACATGACAAGTAGATAATCTCCAGCGATTCCAATCTCCAGAAAGTGGAAATCCAAATCTGTGAATAACTCAGGCTGACCCGAGCGTAAATAAAAATACAAACACTCGAGTCAGGACATACATACTTATACAATGTAAACCAACTCAAGTGAACTGTAGTAAAGGTACAAGTAACTTAGAAGATGCTTGGGACCGCCCATCCTCTAAGGATCCGTTAAACTATTTACTTTGTAGTATATTGCGCTATATACAGTAGTGTCTAATCAGTAAAGTATAATCATATAGAAAATAGTGTTAAGGGGATGGTGAACCTTAACGCTGTCGGATCTTTAAAACCAAAATCGTAGTGGGCTCGATATAAGGATATGACACGGCACGCGAGGCAATGCCAGGGTGGATACACCGTTTGCACTCCCGGACCGGTGGTGACGGCAAGCCAGCAGCTTCCGCCCACCTCGAACAATACCCCGAATCAAATGTGGCGCCACCGAATCGAATCACAAAAGTAATAGAATGGTTTCCGATGGAGCATGCTCGATGAAAGGGTGCGACCCTTTGTGTAGCCCGGTATAGCTCCTGTTTTAGTCATATATGCCAACTCACGGGAGTTGGGTCCACGTAATATACCTCGAGAACGTCGCCACCATCCTACTTCATTCTGGAATCTCCACCGCTTACACAGTTGTTAAAGTGGTTTTCGGTATTGGCCGGCTATAAGACAATATCCGATCCCGGTCTCTTAACAACCAATCGTTATTATAACCCGTAGTTATAACTTTAAAACATATTTTATACTTCAAAATAAAATATCATTTCAACCCAAATCTTTATCAAAATAAAGATTAAATCATTTCCAAACCATTTCAATATATCATCATACCATATCTTTCAATTCAAATATTTATCAAAGTAATTATCAAGTCATTTCAAATCATTTTTAATACATAAACATCACATCTTCCAAATTCAATATTTATCAAAATAATTATCAAGTCATTTCAAATCATTTTTAATACATAAACATCATATCTTCCAAATTCAATATTTATCAAAATAATTATCAAGTCATTTCAAATCATTTTTAATACATAAACATCACATCTTTCAAACTTCATTTTCAAATCGTCTTAATTTCAAAATATCATAACTTTCAAAACTTCATCTTCGAATCATTTAATATATACCAGAATATCATATCTTTCAAAACTTCATTTCAAATCATTTCAATATATCATATCTTTTCGAAACCACATTTCAATCATTTAATATATCAAAATATCATCTCTTTTCACAACCACATTCATTTCAATATCATTATTCATTTTATTCAATTTAAAATACCATTTCAATTCATATTTCAAAACAGTTTATATTCCAAAAATCATTTTTAACCACTAAAATGAAGTTATTATGTTTAATAATTAAATTATTAAACTTCCAAAATTTTCAACTTTCAATGTTCATTTATTCACTTAAGTTTATTAAAACAGTAAAGATTCACTTTTCGTGGCATTTAGAAAATGCTACGGAAAAATACATTCAAAACAGTTCACTTTAACAAAAGACAACATTTTAAAATGTTGTAATAGGGTTTACTTAAATTTCAAATAAACTTAGTTAAATTCAAAAATTATAGCACTTACAAAATTTTTCTATAATAGCTTTTAATTCAATTTAGCTTTTTAGTTCATTATCGTCAACTACAGCATTTACAATGCTGTAATATCATTCACATTGTAATTAATAGAATTTCAAAAATGCAGTAAATTAACTTCAAATATTCAATAAAATTTCTCAACCAATTATATTTTTATTTAAAACATTTTTTTAACTTATAAAATCATACATTTCACATTTATAAACATCATTTAATTTTCCTCAAGTTCATGATTTTATAAAGTTAAATTTCCATTCAAAAATCAAGTTTTAATAATAATTCACTTATCAAAATGCAATGTTCAATTTTAGATTCACTACATTAAATTTCAACTTAACATTTATGTTAAAATTCTCAAATATAACTTATTTTTATTTTTATTTACTTAACTAAAATTTCCCTTTCAAGTCAATTTCATAAATTTCCAATTTTAGTTATATTTCAAAATTTCAACTTAAAATATTCATTCATTTCACATTTCAGCTTTATTAAAAATCATTAATATGATATAAAATCACTTTAAATTCAATTTATATTCAAATTATCATAAATTCATATTCAATTAAATTTCCAATTATAATTAAATCAATTTTTCCAAAATAACTTACGTTCAAAATTTCTAACTTTTCCATTAATTCAATTCACTTACAATTATTCATAAAATCAATAATATTTTACAAAAATCCTTTTTAATTATATTTAAATCAAAATAATATAATATTTACATTTCTAAAATAACTTTAAAGATTTTAGGAAAACATATATTAACTACGGGTCTATATATAATTTTCTACGCTAGGTAAAGTGATACGGATATGTATCATTTCAATCCGCAGTTTAAAAAGAAAAATCCGGGTTTTATCATTTCAAACCCGCAATCCCAAGTTAAATAAATGATTTTAAAATCATTCAGGCCTATCATTTCAGCCCATAACAATTTTCCCTTATTCCGAAGTCCGTTCGGGTATATATCATTTCAACCCATAGTGATTCTAATCAAAAGGGAACTTGCAGTGTGATAAACTGATATAAATAAACAGAATAGCATAATAAACAGTAACAAGTGATATAACAGGTGTAAACATCATATGATCATAATATAGCAGTTATAACATGATGCAATACATTTACAGATTCAAATGGTGTCGGTTTATCAGTTATATAGGTACAGATTGTCTGGTGAGAATAACTCACCGGTTTGAGCTGGAGACACAACGACGAATTTCACGAACGGAATCTACACAAGCACAAAAGCACGACACAGATACGAATGGAGGAGCCAAGGATTAATTCCCTTGAATACAAATCAAACAAACAATAACAAACATGAATTATAAACCAAGATATTACAAAACAATGCTAGGAATAAGTACACAATTCCAAGCTAGAACTTTTGCACTTGCATTCACCTTTGTATGCTTCAGCTATGGACTGGAAAAGCACTGTAATGGAATGGTTTTGGATCAGGTTTGGATGCAACAGGTCAGCGTATCATGGATTTGATGATGGTGCAAAGGTATGTGTACATGAAACTATGACTACAAGGCATAAACAAGGATTTTGGTCCATATTTGGCTCGACCTATGGCACACTTGGGCTGGCTATACTTACTCCAGATCTAGACAGTGGAGAGTGATGGTATAGCAGCACCCAAAGGTCATGTGGTTGCTGGTGGTGGTGGTTCTAGGGGTGGCCAAGAGGAGTATGTGAAAGGATATTGGCATTAAGGCTCGGCTAGGCTAGTTTTAAGGGTTTGCTTGCAATTTTTGTGGAGTTTTCAACATGGGGAGGCCACGGCCTGATCTAGTTCAGGTCTGGACAGTGGGTAGGTGGAGGGTCAAAGGTTGTATCGTGGTGGTGGTGGAACAATAGGAGGTGGCCAAGGCAAGATATGAAGGAGATAGTGGAGTATATGGCTAGGCTAGGCAATTTCAAGGGGTTTGGTGCAAAGTTTGTGATGCTAACCTCAATGGATGGGCAAAACTTGGTTAATGTCAGAGGAGGGGGAGGAGGAGCTGCTGTAGATGGTGGAGGAGATGGTGGAGCTGATGGTGGAGAGGTTAGGCTGAGCAAAGCATGAAGAAGCAGGGCAAAAATCAAGGCAAACAAATGGAAAAAGGAAGAAGATGAGAGGAGAATGGAAGCCATATTTTTCTTTGAAGTGCCGTGAGTTTTTAGAAGATGAAGGAGGACATTTGTTTACGTGCAAATGATATGTGATCAGCTGAAAGAAATGAGATATGGTTGGCCTCAATTGAATGCAAGAGTTAGAAAATGAAAAGGTGGGAAAACAAAGAGACTTAAGCAACTAAAGAGTCACAAAACCTTTCAAATTTTCACTAAATTATTTTTAATTTTAAATAAATGAAATATATATATAAATCCAGATAAAAATACGAAAATTTAGTACATAAACAAAAATAAATAAATAAATTATTAATTATATATAGTTTAATTAAATAAAACAGCAAAATTTACAACTAGTCCTGAAAATATGAAAAATAAGTGCAATGAACTTGGAAAAATTTTTATGTACTTAAAAATATTTGTAAATAAAGATAAGAACACAAAATAAAATGAATTCACAAAATAAATAAATAAATTTTAATTAAAATATAGTTTAGACGAAGAAAATAGCAGAAAAAGGAAACAGCCTTTTAAAAATAGAAAATCATCACAGTAAATTTTAGAAAAATCCTATTATTATTTTTAAAATATTTAGAGATGAAAATATACATAAATTAACATATCTACCCATATTAAAAGAAATATAAGAAAGAAAAGTATGATTTATAAAATTTAAAATAGGCAAAATTGCACAATAAAACAAATTATACTAGAAATTGAAATGTACATAACTTTTACATTTTAACTCCGTTTTCAACGAAATGAAAAGTGGTGTTCTTAGAATTTTATGTAATTTCATAATAAAAGATAAAATTTATAATTTTAAACTTTTAAAATTTTAAGTCAAAAGTCAAAGTTTGACTATTTTGACCAAAATCAACATTTCAGGAACATATTCAAATTACACAAGTTTGGAATTATAATTTCATATAAAATCAAGATTTATATTTAAGTAATAAAATTTAATCATTTAAAATAAGTAAAATAAGTTTTTTTTTTAAATCAAAATAATTAAAATAAAATAAAAAATACAGGGTTGTCACACTCTCCCCCACTCAAATCTTTTCGTCCTCGAAAAGGAACGAGGTACGGAAAAGCACAGAAAAAAGATAGAGTGAAATAGGATTAAGATAAGATGACAAGAAGATTGAAATTATACCTGATAACTGTTGTTATAGGTAAGTTTAACAAGGTGGAGATGATCTTTCCAAGATTCTCCAAAATTAAGAATACATGCACGAAAAGGTAGATTCAAAATGATTACCAAAGATCTATCAAAGATTATAGAAAGATTTCTAACATAAAGATTGTAGAAAGATGCCTATACCTATCTATATCAAGATAAGGATGATAAGGACAACCAAAATATAGTTTGGAAAGCAAAATAAGGAAACAGATTTGAAAGCATGGAAATTTCAACTTAAATTGATAATTAATATTTTTACACAAGTTAAATAAATCTTAACTATATCAAGTTTCATTATCTTATTGTCCAATCATCTTAAACTAACAAAAAAATTCTTATAATTGAAAATATTCTTTAAAAATAAAATTTAAGAATTAAATTTTCGATTACATTCAAACCATTTAGAGATAAGTCATAATATATATAATATGTCAAATCAAATTTCAATCATATATCTATATTATTATAAATCAAGTCATATTTTAGAAATTCAAATAAATTAAATTCCCCAAAACAAAGTTGTAGCAAGACTACATAACAGTCTCTTAACTTCGAACTCGAAAATGAACGTCGATGATGTCGCGATCATCACCGAAGTTATTTTCCAGCGACAAAGAGAAGAGCACTAATTTTAAACCTTTAAAATTCTTTGAAAACAAATTCTATTCAAAATACTTTAAATAATATAACCCCTTTAAAACTTTTAAACCAAAGTTCGAGATCATCGGAAAATAAATTCTCAGATTTCTTTTCTAAATTCATTTAAGTTCCCAAATCAATTTATAAACAATTATTTATAAATTCATTTATAGAACAATAAATGATAAATCAAGTATTATCATTTCAAATTATCAATTTGAATCATTTCATTAAGTTCCATAGATATATATATCAAAATTTTATTTCATTAACCAAATTTTTAAAATAATATTGTGTCAGTTTGTTCTATCAAAGTGTTTTAGAAATCCTATCGATAGCGCTGATCAGACGAATCGATCGGAAACCCAAATCAACATCAACAACTCAAACAACACAATAAAAAAAAAATATAGATTGACAAATACAATTCAAAATGTTTGAAAATATGTTGGAAACAAAAGACAAGATGATTAAATATAGAGTAGGGAGGTGGATTAGCTAATATAAATCACGGGCAACCTTAATCGGGTCAACCGTGACTTAAAGTATAAGGTCGAAGTGGATTTTTTGGGGTAAATCTACATTCAACCTCATAAGATAGAGTTTTGGATAATAGGAGATACTAGCATCTAAACTGAGGATATAAAATCTTTGGTGAATCGATGCTGTTGTAAAGGAGTTTCACCCCTTTTACAAGAAAATTTTTGAGATTGGCGAGACCGCCAATTCACTATAAAGATCATTCGAAGTGGAGTTATGGGATACTCCAGAATCAAATGAAGATGAATAGCGGGGAATAAGAATGGATTTTGGAACCACAGGGAACGTTCCAAAATTCAAAGGAATCGAGTCAAAAGAAAGAGATTCAACTCGAAAGAAAGGGATTCTGTAAATACATCTACTCCATATGCTGAGTTTTGCCTAGAGCTACCAAAGCTCTGATACCAACTGTAACAACCGTGGTATTTTCAACCATTCGCATCCATTATAAGTGTATAGGTAGACACTCATGCCGGAATTAAATTGCTCAAAATACCGCGTTGCAAATAAAAATTTGGCAAATCTTAGAATATACAGTAAATAAAAATCATAGAATCACAGACATAGAGTAATAATAGTGCAGCGGAAGCAAAAGAAATAGTAGTTCATGAAGCTACTATATAAAAATATCAGAGTTACATAAAATACAATAGAGGAAATAAGGTACAAAAGAAGTCTCACTTCGTAGAAGTCAACTAATACAAGCGCTGAAAGGAACAACAGGTTTCAAAAGATAAACATGACAAGTAGATAATCTCCAGCGATTCCAATCTCCAGAAAGTGGAAATCCAAATCTATGAATAACTCAGGCTGACCCGAGCGTAAATAAAAATACAAACACTCGAGTCAGGACATACATACTTATACAATGTAAACCAACTCAAGTGAACTGTAGTAAAGGTACAAGTAACTTAGAAGATGCTTGGGACCGCCCATCCTCTAAGGATCCGTTAAACTATTTACTTTGTAGTATATTGCGCTATATACAGTAGTGTCTAATCAGTAAAGTATAATCATATAGAAAATAGTGTTAAGGGGATGGTGAACCTTAACGCTGTCGGATCTTTAAAACCAAAATCGTAGTGGGCTCGATATAAGGATATGACACGGCACGCGAGGCAATGCCAGGGTGGATACACCGTTTGCACTCCCGGACCGGTGGTGACGGCAAGCCAGCAGCTTCCGCCCACCTCAAACAATACCCCGAATCAAATGTGGCGCCACCGAATCAAATCACAAAAGTAATAGAATGGTTTCCGATGGAGCATGCTCGATGAAAGGGTGCGACCCTTTGTGTAGCCCGGTATAGCTCCTGTTTTAGTCATATATGCCAACTCACGGGAGTTGGGTCCACGTAATATACCTCGAGAACGTCGCCACCATCCTACTTCATTCTGGAATCTCCACCGCGTACACAGTTGTTAAAGTGGTTTTCGGTATTGGCCGGCTATAAGACAATATCCGATCCCGGTCTCTTTAACAACCAATCGTTATTATAACCCGTAGTTATAACTTTAAAACATATTTTATACTTCAAAATAAAATATCATTTCAACCCAAATCTTTATCAAAATAAAGATTAAATCATTTCCAAACCATTTCAATATATCATCATACCATATCTTTCAATTCAAATATTTATCAAAGTAATTATCAAGTCATTTCAAATCATTTTTAATACATAAACATCACATCTTCCAAATTCAATATTTATCAAAATAATTATCAAGTCATTTCAAATCATTTTTAATACATAAACATCATATCTTCCAAATTCAATATTTATCAAAATAATTATCAAGTCATTTCAAATCATTTTTAATACATAAACATCACATCTTTCAAACTTCATTTTCAAATCGTCTTAATTTCAAAATATCATAACTTTCAAAACTTCATCTTCGAATCATTTAATATATACCAGAATATCATATCTTTCAAAACTTCATTTCAAATCATTTCAATATATCATATCTTTTCGAAACCACATTTCAATCATTTAATATATCAAAATATCATCTCTTTTCACAACCACATTCATTTCAATATCATTATTCATTTTATTCAATTTAAAATACCATTTCAATTCATATTTCAAAACAGTTTATATTCCAAAAATCATTTTTAATCACTAAAATGAAGTTATTATGTTTAATAATTAAATTATTAAACTTCCAAAATTTTCAACTTTCAATGTTCATTTATTCACTTAAGTTTATTAAAACAGTAAAGATTCACTTTTCGTGGCATTTAGAAAATGCTACGGAAAAATACATTCAAAACAGTTCACTTTAACAAAAGACAACATTTTAAAATGTTGTAATACGGTTTACTTAAATTTCAAATAAACTTAGTTAAATTCAAAAATTATAGCACTTACAAAAATTTTCTATAATAGCTTTTAATTCAATTTAGCTTTTTAGTTCATTATCGTCAACTACAGCATTTACAATGCTGTAATATCATTCACATTGTAATTAATAGAATTTCAAAAATGCAGTAAATTAACTTAAAATATTCAATAAAATTTCTCAACCAATTATATTTTTATTTAAAACATTATTTAACTTATAAAATCATACATTTCACATTTATAAACATCATTTAATTTTCCTCAAGTTCATGATTTTATAAAGTTAAATTTCCATTCAAAAATCAAGTTTTAATAATAATTCACTTATCAAAATGCAATGTTCAATTTTAGATTCACTACATTAAATTTCAACTTAACATTTATGTTAAAATTCTCAAATATAACTTATTTTAATTTTAATTTACTTAACTAAAATTTCCCTTTCAAGTCAATTTCATAAATTTTCAATTTTAGTTATATTTCAAATTTTCAACTTAAAATATTCATTCATTTCACATTTCAGCTTTATTAAAAATCATTAATATGATATAAAATCACTTTAAATTCAATTTATATTCAAATTATCATAAATTCATATTCAATTAAATTTCCAATTATAATTAAATCAATTTTTCCAAAATAACTTACGTTCAAAATTTCTAACTTTTCCATTAATTCAATTCACTTACAATTATTCATAAAATCAATAATATTTTACAAAAATCCTTTTTAATTATATTTAAATCAAAATAATATAATATTTACATTTCTAAAATAACTTTAAAGATTTTAGGAAAACATATATTAACTACGGGTCTATATATAATTTTCTACGCTAGGTAAAGTGATACGGATATGTATCATTTCAATCCGCAGTTTAAAAAGAAAAATCCGGGTTTTATCATTTCAAACCCGCAATCCCAAGTTAAATAAATGATTTGAAAATCATTCAGGCCTATCATTTCAGCCCATAACAATTTTCCCTTATTCCGAAGTCCGTTCGGGTATATATCATTTCAACCCATAGTGATTCTAATCAAAAGGGAACTTGCAGTGTGATAAACTGATATAAATAAACAGAATAGCATAATAAACAGTAACAAGTGATATAACAGGTGTAAACATCATATGATCATAATATAGCAGTTATAACATGATGCAATACATTTACAGATTCAAATGGTGTCGGTTTATCAGTTATATAGGTACAGATTGTCTGGTGAGAATAACTCACCGGTTTGAGCTGGAGACACAACGACGAATTTCACGAACGGAATCTACACAAGCACAAAAGCACGACACAGATACGAATGGAGGAGCCAAGGATTAATTCCCTTGAATACAAATCAAACAAACAATAACAAACATGAATTATAAACCAAAATATTACAAAACAATGCTAGGAATAAGTACACAATTCCAAGCTAGAACTTTTGCACTTGCATTCACCTTTGTATGCTTCAGCTATGGACTGGAAAAGCACTGTAATGGAATGGTTTTGGATCAGGTTTGGATGCAACAGGTCAGCGTATCATGGATTTGATGATGGTGCAAAGGTATGTGTACATGAAACTATGACTACAAGGCATAAACAAGGATTTTGGTCCATATTTGGCTCGACCTATGGCACACTTAGGCTGGCTATACTTACTCCAGATCTAGACAGTGGAGAGTGATGGTATAGCAGCACCCAAAGGTCATGTGGTTGCTGGTGGTGGTGGTTCTAGGGGTGGCCAAGAGGAGTATGTGAAAGGATATTGGCATTAAGGCTCGGCTAGGCTAGTTTTAAGGGTTTGCTTGCAATTTTTGTGGAGTTTTCAACATGGGGACGCCACGGCCTGATCTGGTTCATGTCTGGACAGTGGGTAGGTGGAGGGTCAAAGGTTGTATCGTGGTGGTGGTGGAACAATAGGAGGTGGCCAAGGCAAGATATGAAGGAGATAGTGGAGTATATGGCTAGGCTAGGCAATTTCAAGGGGTTTGGTGCAAAGTTTGTGATGGTAACCTCAATGGATGGGCAAAACTTGGTTAATGTCAGAGGAGGGGGAGGAGGAGCTGCTGTAGATGGTGGAGGAGATGGTGGAGCTGATGGTGGATAGGTTAGGCTGAGCAAAGCATGAAGAAGCAGGGCAAAAATCAAGGCAAACAAATGGAAAAAGGAAGAAGATGAGAGGAGAATGGAAGCCATATTTTTCTTTGAAGTGCCGTGAGTTTTTAGGAGATGAAGGAGGACATTTGTTTACGTGCAAATGATATGTGATCAGCTGAAAGAAATGAGATATGGTTGGCCTCAATTGAATGCAAGAGTTAGAAAATGAAAAGGTGGGAAAACAAAGAGACTTAAGCAACTAAAGAGTCACAAAACCTTTCAAATTTCCACTAAATTCTTTTTAATTTTAAATAACTGAAATATATATAAAAATCCAGATAAAAATACGAAAATTTAGTAAATAAACAAAAATAAATAAATAAATTATTAATTATACATAGTTTAATTAAATAAAACAGCAAAATTTACAACTAGTCCTGAAAATATGAAAAATAAGTGCAATGAACTTGGAAAATTTTTTATGTACTTAAAAATATTTATAAGTAAAGATAAGAACACAAAATAAAATGAATTCACAAAATAAATAAATAAATTTTAATTAAAATATAGTTTAGACGAAGAAAATAGCAGAAAAAGGAAACAGCCTTTTAAAAATAGGAAATCATCATAGTAAATTTTAGAAAAATCCTATTATTATTTTTAAAATATTTAGAGATGAAAATATAAATAAATTAACATATCTACCCATATTAAAAGAAATATAAGAAAGAAAAGTATGATTTATAAAATTTAAAATAGGCAAAATTGCACAATAAAACAAATTATACTAGAAATTGAAATGTACATAACTTTTACATTTTAACTCCGTTTCCAACGAAACGAGAAGTGGTGTTCTTAGAATTTTATGTAATTTCATAATAAAAGATAAAATTTATAATTTTAAACTTTTAAAATTTTAAGTCAAAAGTCAAAGTTTGACTATTTTGACCAAAATCAACATTTCAGGAACATATTCAAATTACACAAGTTTGGAATTATAATTTCATATAAAATCAAGATTTATATTTAAGTAATAAAATTTAATCATTTAAAATAAGTAAAATAAGTTTTTTTTAAATCAAAATAATTAAAATAAAATAAAAAAATACAGGGTTGTCACATTAAAAATAGAAATTTTCGACCAAAAGCAAGAATTGTCAATCTTCTTTTGCAACATACTTTGACCCCGAGATCGGGAAATTTTAACAATCCTACTTCAAAAGTTTGCAAAGCTCTTTTTGCTATTTTCGAAAATTATGATATAAATTGGGCGCAAGTTATTTTGGATGAACTTCGTCCTAAAAATCTCGAAATGGGTGAGAATACTTTATACCATGGAATTTATCTCACTCGAATTTTTAACTATTTTGGAGTGCATTTCAAAGGCGAAGAATTTGTATCTAAAAAGGTTTTCAATCATTCCAACATTTCTCTTATGAAAATTCCATTTGTATTTCAACCTTATGAGACCCTTACCGAAAAGGAAGAGCGTTTGGCTCATGAAGATATGGAAGAAGAGGAAGAGGAAGAAAGAGAAGAAGGGGATGAAATGGAAATTGAAGAAGAAGAAGAAGGTGAAACTTCTTTGGAAAGCATCGAATATCCTTCCAATCCATCCAACAAAACCCTCCTCAAAAACCAAAAGATAATTGTGGAGAATCAACGGATTCTAAAACGATCCGTTAGTAAAAAATTGGATAACATCTCTTCGAAGATGAACAAGTTCTTTTCAAAAGTCAACAAGAAACTTGGACTATCTTCATCCAACTAGTTTTATCTTTTAGTATCTTGTTGTATTTGTCTTAGTTTGCTTTATTTCGAATGTTCATGTAGTTCATTATGCTTAATTTTTGTATTATCGTAATGTGCAATGAAATGAAATTTCCTTTCTGTTATCTACCTTATCTTATCTCTAGAATAAATGTTCGTATAATATATAAATATACACACACACACACACACACATTTATTCACAAAATCAAATTTGTCATAAGTTTACACTAACTCATGTCGACATCCCCTAGAAGACCAAGTCGGCATGTTCTGGTCAGAAATGGCAATTGATTTTAAATTTGAAATTTGAATAACTACCACATGTCTATTCATTTCAAACGAATTTCTACACCTATAAATACCTGTTTCTTCCAGAATTCTTCACTGAAATTTATTTATCATTATCTATATCCTCCATTTCTTTCTCTAATTCAACTATGGCTAATCCTATTCACAATCTATTCGAAAATCTTGAAGAAACACTCAATTCATTGAAGAATATTCTCTCTTTTATTCTAAGGAACCAGCATCATTTAGAATTGAGTCAAATGCAGATGATCAAGGAACAAGAGAGGCACTTCAATGCGATATGATGGATGATCTCCTCTCTGCACAAGGATGATAATGAAGCACATCCTCCTGTCTCCCTCACCAATGACAATGAGAATTGGGATGCAATTAAAGCAGACCCTATATTTGGAGAAGAAGGATGGGTCGAAGTTCCACGTAACGTTTAATTTGTTTGCTTTGTTTGATTTGCTTGAATTAATTTGGTTTGAATTAATACTTTGTGTGGATTGATTTGGTTTGAAGTTTGGTGTGAAAAACATATGCATATATACATTAAAATGTATATAGTTTATAATCAAATGTTATCATGTTCTCCAGTATCATTTCTTAATCTATATATATATATATATTTCTGTTGTATAGTTTATCAATACAGGTACTGAAGTCCAAGAACGAGGGGGAGTAAGTTTTTTTTGTTGATGACAAAGGGGGAGAAATATAAAATAGGGTAGTTAGGCATAGATTAAGGGGGAGCTGTTAGTTTTAGGGGGAGTTACTAGAATAGAAGTAATATTTTATAAACAAAAGTTGTCATCATCAAAAGGGAGAGATTATTAGTCCGTGAGATGATGGTTTTGATGACAACAACCTTAGAATAGATTATAAAATATAAATACTAACATTTCAAGTTTAGATATATATGTATATGCGGCATTTAACCATGCAGGTACTATGAATGAAGACTGTACAGTATAGAGATTCAAGATATTGAGATAGAAGACTCATGAGTATCAAGATTATCAAGAGTTCAAGCTTTCAAGGTTAAGTTTGTTAGGAATATTTGTTAAAACTCGTAAAAAAGCACTGGCATCTTAATATCCAATTTATTCGTGGAATGGAATCCACTTCGAGCCCGTTAAAGGCATGGAACCCTAAGTAGGATGGAACCTACGAAAATCTAGTGGGACATTGTTTTGTATCCACTAATCTTAATTCAAATGATTTTTCAAAATTATCTTGTTTTTAAAATGATTTCAAAATTTTCCTTTTAAAAGGATTCAAAACCCTCGATTCCGATTTTAAATAATTTTAGCCTCAAAACATCTTTACTTTCAGAGTCAAAATTACTCCTGATTTAAAACTGTCTTTTCAAATAATATATTATACTTTGATTTAAATTTAAAATAATATATATATATATATATCGTTCTTTATATTTACTTATGAATTTCAACTATATTCAAGTATATTTATAAAATTTTAAATAGTTTTTATATAAGATAAATGTTATGTTTATAGAAATTCAAATCATCAAAATTAGTTGAGGGATGTCGAAATGCCCATAGGACCCATGTCGACATGGTTACGGTTTGATTCAAAATTCAAATTTTAAAAGAAGTGTCTATTCGCCATAACTCTTCATGAATGGTCATGGCTGTTGTTCTTCTATAAATAGGGGTCAGTTTCAACGAATTTTTGTTCATTTTTTTCTGGTTTTTACTTCCCTTCTTCTTCCTCCTTTCTTTATACAAATTCATACCATTACTCTGCCGAAATCAACATCAAATCAAACTCGATTACTTCTAGTTTGATTCTCCATCACCATCTCTACAAGATTCTCAGAGTTATAGACTTCTTTGTAATATAGTAGCGAGAAAAGGTGTGATTGTAGCCTTGGAAATCAATCAAAAGGAAACGGTGTGATTGTAGCCCGGTTAAATCAATTGGGTAAAATTGTGGCCCGGAAATCAAGTATCCCTACCCAGAGGATCGAAATTCTGGAGGGTGTACCTCGTAGCCTTTGAAACCGAGGGTGTAATTGTATAATTGCTGTTGAAAGGAAATCCGTACTTGTGTTGCGGGACTGGATGTAGGGTAACTCCGAACCAGTATAAAATCCGTTGTGTTCTTTCCTTTACTGCTTTTATTCTATTTCTGCATCTGTGTTTGTTTCTGTGATCATTCCTGTTTCTGTATATTGCATACATTTGTGTCTAAATTAACACAATCTCAAAAAGATTTAGTAATTCTTTATTAACACTATTCACCCCCCCTCTAGTGTTAATCTTAGCCTTAAGATCCATAATCCGCATTTCTAACACACTCCAGAGACCAAAAGCCTCTGATGTCCACTCCGGATACCAAAAGCCTCCGATGTCCACTCTGGAGCACCCAAAGCCTCCGATGTCTACTCCGGAACATCGAAACCTTTGATGTCCACTCTAGAGCACCTCCTAGAGGGAGGTAAAAAGGCCTTCGGCCAGTATGGAGTGCCTTCTCGAAGGAGGAGGATCTAGCACCCATCAAAGCCTTTGATGAATTCTCGGAGCTTTCAAAACCACAAAGGGCAAAGACGTCTACATCCCAAATCCAAGGCATGGCTCAAGAAGGGGCAAAAGGTAAAAGGATGAAGGTGCCCAAAATCATAAATAGAATGGATGAAGATGTCCACAACCCGAAGCAGAGGCAAAGCCTAAGAAGAAGCAAAAAACAAAAGGACAACGATGTTTACAACTCAAAGCGAAGGCAAAGCCCAAGAAGGGGCAAAAAGCAAAAGGACGTAGGTCCACAACTCAAAGTAGATATAAAGCCCAAGAAGGGGTAGAGGGAGAAGGGACTAGGATGTCCAAAACCCCCAAAAAGAGACAAAGATAAAAGATACAGAAGAATCCAAATACCAATGAAGTGGCAAAGGGAATTAAGCAAAGAGCTTAGAAGGATAAGAATAGGTTCGTTCAAGGAAATATATCAAAATAGACTTCTAATATATCTAATCTAGGTCTAGAAATAAGGAAACCTTTAAAGGAAAGTTTATATAATAAATATTAGTAAATTAATAGGGCCCGCTGAACAATCAAACATCTGAGCGGAACTACATGCTGAATGGCCATATAACAAATGGAACTACCCGCTGAACGGTTGAATGGAACTACCTGCTGGACGGTTGGTGGTCGAACGGATTATTGAATGACTGATTGGTTGAACTGAACTGCTTGGCTCCAATATAATAATAGTAATAACAATGATAAATGACAAACACCTTAATAACTTTATATATCCTAACAAGAGGCAAAAGAAATCTCTATTGCTATTAGTCCACGGTAAGGCGCCTAATATAGCATTTTAGGTAACACTACAAAGATAATGTTGGATAAAATTACAATCTATTTGCTATTACTTGATGATTTTCTGACATTCTATTTTTATCGAGTGGATTTCCAAGTTTCTTATTATCAGATCAAATTCTTACAAGCTTTTGATTGAGTTTTTGATTGGATTTCTGATTTTCGATTTCTTGACAAAGTGAATTCCTATTTTTCTTATTGGATTTCTTGATGGTTTTTGGGTTTTTATTGAACTTTTGGTTTTCTTGTGAGGTTTAAGTTTCATATTATTATTGAATGGAATCACTGGCCCTCTGTCACTGCTAGACATGGATTTTTGATCTTTTATTATTACCAGATATGGATTTATGGTCTTCTCATATTATTAGATGAACTTCTGGATTTCTTATTACCAGACGATTTTTTGGCCTTCTTATTGTCGGAGGTTGTTCTGGATTTCTAATTGCCAGATGATATTCAAAATTTCTTATTGTAAGAAGATGGAATCTTTAATTTCTTATCAACTAATGTTTTAAATTCCTAGCCTTTTTACTATCAAATGGTTTCCTAACCTTGCTTCGGAATTAGTACTAGATATTTCTTCAAGTTTTCCGTCATTTGAAATTTTAATTTTTTAAATAGCTAACCCATCATTAAAGTAAGTTTCAGGTTTAGAGATAAAATGACAATGATAAAACATGCTAAGTGCTAAATATCATCTTGCATCAAATTAAAGCTTTGAAAAGCGAGTTGTGCAATACATTCGAAGCAACTCAATATTAATCTCTGACAACCAGAAAAGAATTAGCTCACGAAGTAAAAACATCGAAGCCCATACTAATCTTCTTGAAGAGTTTTTTGCCTAGCTCTCTATCCATCTATTTGGTGATATTATTCCAAATTTGAATAACTCATTCTTAAGAACATGTAGATGACTTATGTGATATCTAAACAATAAAAAGTTTAGAGTCTGAAATAACCGTTACAACAACTCAATAACCTTTGAATAACCAATGTCGTGTTCATAAGAAATTTTTTAACTTTTGGATTGACTAGAATAATAAAAATGCTAAACTTGTAGTGAAGAAACAAGTTTATGGATATGCACAAGAAGCTCGAATGATAACTAACATAAATTTTTGTAAGTACAATGTTGCACCAATAAAACTATGCCAAATAAATAGATTAGTACCAAATGTCATATGGGTTATACTATAATGCCAAATACAGCGGTATGAAGTCGTATATTAGTACCAACCTTGATATGTAGAATTTAAGATGTTAAATGATCTTGATGTTGGATACTATCCATATCCACGAAGACCTTAGTACAGATATATGGCTATCATTACTGAATTCATTGCCCACTTTCAAAGGACATCGAAGATGTTCAAAGAAATAGTGCCAAAGAGAAGCGACGCCACATAAAATCCATTAGCCACTATAAAGCCCAAAACCATGAAGCGTGAACATCATCTTCCATGAATCACGACCACTACCAAGTGGTACCTTGATTAACATCGAGAGTCGTGGTTTCGAAGGCAATGTTGAATAAAGCCATCTCTAAACGTTGATGCTATCAATGTCACCTATGCTTAGCACCGCGTATGGTCAAAGTTGTTAAATAATGATAGTATATTCATTGAGATATCATCATTCATTAAAGTCATTTTGAAAGATGAACCACAAGGTATGAATGCTAGCGAAGGTCAAATATTGTTATAGCATCGACTCTCATATATGCCCTTAGAAGACGCCGCAAATCTACATATGTGATGTTGATGACTATCGTCGTCAATGTCCACAGGTATTTTTAATACCGCAATTTGTCAGCCACTACATATTGACATCGAGGGTTAACAATGTCGTCGCTTTTCAATGCCGCCAACCATTAATAAAAGAAAGGTCACAAGATATGGAGTCATCGTCGTCGAAATTCATTTGCCTTGTCAAGAACCATCAATACATCCAAAAGGGTCGTCGAAGCCACTTTTAATACTATCACCTTTCATCATTGTTAATATGTAGGGGTTATGAAAGTAAATCAACAAAGAAGAGACTATCAGTGCAGTGTTTGGAGATACCGAGTATCGACTCTATTGAACCAATGTCGAAGTTTAGTTATATGAATACAAGATTGGTGGCCTTGATGTTCAACGACGCTGCTAATGTTAAAGCCGATAAAGTACCAACCTTGATGTTCGACGATGAAGTTAATGCCGAAGCCAATGGATGCCGAAGTCTACCACTTTCCTAACCCTATAAATATGATCTAGAGGTGCCATTTTGGGGGATGAATTCTCTCTTCCTATCTCTTACTTTTTAAACTTTGTAAAGTCTGAATTGAATTGGGAATTTTGCCTATTGTAACACATAAACAATTATACACATAAGGATTTAGAAATTAAATAAGGACATAGTCTTTTGACTCGATTTGGACTATGATTTGCATATTCTTTTGACTTTGAACATTAACTTACTTCGGCTTATGACTTGCATAGCACATTGAATTCCATTGAACTTGTGATTTTTGCCATGCATATTGACTTAAATATCGACCTTCATATTAACTTGCATATTGCCTTGAAGCCTTAGTGACGTCGATGACTAAACCAAGAGCCTACATAAATACATATTTCTTCTCGACGACTTCAACTTGACTCGACAGGGCTTCTCATGGATTAGCCCTATTTCCTAATCACTTTTTGCGGTTGAATTTTTTTTTTTCGTTAACACATAACAAATTAGAACTACATATTGAACTCGCACATTGACTTCAACATTATACTTTATTTTACATGACTCCGGCTCGATGACTGAACGAGAATTACAATGGACGTAGAATCATGCACATCTCGACCAACGACTACGACGACTAGCTTCGAAGAAGCTTCTCTTTGATTAATCCATATTTTTATACACTTTTGAGTGTTGATAAATTTATTCGTTAACAGTACACACTTCATATTGTCGTTGAACTTGCATCAGTTGCAGCCATCTAGCAAGAGAAAAATATTTTTTAGTAACCTATTTCTTCAATCAAATTTTATTATTTGAGCGTCTCATCTGATGCAATAACCATATTGCTCCAACTACAATTGATGATATTTAAATCTGAACCTATTATAGTTCTTGTTAATAGCTATAATACCATTTTTTAAATCCATTGTGATTTTTGATATGTTAAATCCTCATTATGCACTGTATTTTTCACCATTGCCCCACTAATTAGAGATTCAAGTTTGCTGAGTCCACATGTCCATTCATTTATTCATTTTGTTAAGAAAACGTAATATATTTTAAGAATGTCGTTACCGTCAGTCTTCACTTCAAACTTTTCGAAACCATGAAGAATACAAAAGAAGGATCCGTGAGGAATGATAATGAAAGCAAGACCTTGCGAAGGAGTCGAAGGGATGCAACTGCAAAATTTAAATGTTCTATGAGCTTCCAAAGAGGTCAAAAGGAGTCAAGACTGCTCTTTCACTTCAATTATTTCCTTCCGATACAGTTTCTTCCACATGCATGAGCATGTTTTGAATGGGTTGAGGAACACCTTTCAAAGGTAACATATTACAAGCCTTCACGTGCGTGCCAAACCTTTCGAAACAGTGGGTTTCGCCTTCATTCACAATCCACAGGAGAACATTTAACCATATCGACCCACTCGTAAGCAAAGTTGGTCTTTCCAACCGGTTAAGACCATTCACAATCATAAAAGAAATCTTACTTAAGATCAATATGACATTCTTATACACCAAAGGATGGAGTCTTTCATCAATCAAAAAGTATGCCTTTGAAAGCTACCTTTCGCCTCTAAATCTTCTTCGTCTCAACTCCTTCGAAGCCTCAAAGATTCGCCTATTGACAGAGTCAAAATCCCATGTCCATTCCAACTTACAACAGCACATCAACAACAAAGTGGATGGCGCATCTACACCTTTCGACCAGCTCGAAAGCACTAAAGTTTGCTTTAAAAGAAAAGTAGAACGATGCCCTAATGTTAACAACGACAAAAGGTCTCCAAGGCCGTCTTTCACCGAGTCAAGAGGACCGATTCAAAAGGTGCTAACCCACGCCTATAAATAAGACCCTGGGGGGGGGGGGGGGTCTTGTTTTAGGGATCCGATTTCGTTCACTCTATACTTGTACTTTCTTGAATTTGTAAACCCTAATTCTAAAATTAGATTGGGGATTTAACTTCTTTGTAACACTTAAGCTACTGGCAATATAAGTAAAGATAAGCAAAGCAAGTTTATGGCATTCTTGGATATATTGGTTAATCTAATGCTTCTATGTGATTCTCGTTATGATTTGTTTATAGTAAACATGTTCGAAAGGCTACTTAACAAGGAAGCTGAAACCTCTTAATTCAATTAATATCCTTAGATCATTAGGACTAATCCTCGAGTCACCTCAACCACTTTGAAAGGTGGTTTCGATAGGATACTTAGCCTGGTCAACTAGTTTGAAGGAATTATAAAAAGGGATTCAGGTGCTTCGACCATGTCGAAAGGTTGTATTAAAAGGTTTTCAATTGTCGCGACCTTTTTGAAATGTTGATTTAAAGGAATAGAAAGGTTTTAACTATCTCTATCTGATCGAAAGGTGGTTTCGAAGCGATCATTTACATTTTAAACTTTGATTTGCAGTGTTGACAAGTTTTCTTGTTCACATTTTTGGCGCTAGAAGGAGGGCTCGAACCTCCGATCTTGTTGAATTACCAACTTTATTTTCCTCTAAACATATTGTATTCTAAGATTACCTACTTTAAAATTTACATCACCATGTTTAGCAAAATCAGAAAGTCTGAACAAGGATTATCAGAGCCAAATTTAATTATATTCTCCCGTTGAATAATTAATGATTCTCAACTGCATGAAGAGAAAACGTTGAGATTGGAAGCTTTAAGGATCATAAAGAAAAAGAGAGTTGAATCTTATGACCTAGACAAATGGAGTTCAAACCCTTTTCACATTGGCCCCACATCTATCTTTGCCTTAGGGGGAACAAAAGATAAGAGTGATAACTTGTTTGACCAAATGAAGAAGACAATTCAACTCTATAATAGTGGCATTGTCTTTGAAGAGGGAATGATGGTTGATTGCAACGCCTTTGCACAAAAATGGCATCAAGCAACAAGTTGAACATTGCCTAGAGGTTCAAAAGATTCTAAAAAGGAAATTGGTCGTTGAGGGAGAAGCTTCAAAATCAGGCAATAAAAAATCTAGAAACCATATTCAAAAGACAAGCTTCAAGTCAAGACTCCTTCAAGAATGCAGTCTGACTACATCAATTGAGAATGTCTATTTGATAACCAATGAGGAACACAACTATTGGCCATCCCAAAAGAAAAGGCCTAAATATGAATGGAACCGAGAGGGTTCCTACTGCCACTATTATATAATGAATGGCATGAAAAAAATAAATGTAGAGCACTCGATGGAATGGTGACCAACTTTTTCAGAGAAGGAAAAATCAATAGATTTGCAAAGATCATAGTCGAATTCAATAAAGCACCACTTTTCTAAGAAAAATCTACATGGTTGGAAGTAGAATTCTCCTTACACTTGAAAATTACCTTAACCGGTCAAAGCCTTTGTCCATGTCGAGTTGGCTAGGTCAAAGAGCCTCTTGGAGGAAGGCTAGAGTAAGCCTTTAACCGTTCCATGCCATGGCCATGTTAAAACATTAACAAGCCCTTGATCGTGCAACGCTATGGTCAGATCAAGGTGCCTTCTGGAGGTAGTTTAGAGTAATCCTTTATCCACGCCACACAATGGTAGGTTAAAGCATCAACAAGCCCTTGATCGCGCCATGCTATGGCCAAGTCATGGCACCTCCAAGAGGGAGGATGGAGTATTCCCTTGGTCCCGCCACGCTCTGGCCAAGGCACCGAACAAGCCTTCAGTCCTACCTATAAGGCTTGGATGGAGCGCCTCCTAGAGGGAGGCTGGGTAAGTCTTTAGGTCTTGCTTATGGATAAGCTAATCAAGTGCACCAGACAACAATGGACTAAGACGTCTGAGCCCGAGAAGATGCATGTCAAACAATGGTAACTATAAGCTAAGACATCCAAGCCCAAGAAGTGGCATGTCAAACAATGACAACAATGGACTAAAACATCTAAGCCTAAGAAGCGGCATGTCAAAGAATGACAAGAACGGACTAAGACGTTCGAGCCCAAGAAGAAGCGACGTATCAAAAAACGACAACATACAAGGCCTAAAGGGTGGCACATGTCATGAATCGAAACCCAAAGAGCGGTGCAGAACATAAGGCTTAAATAAGAATCTACAACCTCCGATTGGTTCTCAAAAGAGAATTTCAGGACTTCACTTATCAATACCCAAATTTGGGTTTCGGGTCTTTCACTATTAATCTCTAGTCTTCATGATACCCGAACCTGGATTTAGGGGCTCTTACTATTGATTTTTGGACTTCACTCATTAATTCTCGAATCTGGGCTCTAGACTTCTATTGCAGAGACCTTTATCATGGATTTTTTGCTGTCATTCACTAATACCTGAATCTAGGTTTCGGGTCTTTTAACTTTCGAAATTCACTCGTTAACATAAGAATCTAGGTTTTGGATCTTCTATTATAAAGATTCCTAATCTTCTATGATTTATTTCCAAATGATGATTTTTGAACTTCTATTAAATGATTATTATTGGCTTTCTATCTCCAGAAGAGGAATTTCTAAACTTCTATAATTGAAACTAGAATTGGGTTTTTGGTTCTCTATGATTGGATTTCTAGTATTCTGTCAATATAGTTGGAGTCGGATTCCTGGCTCTCTCTCTCATTACCCTAAATGGATTTCAAGGCATTCAACCAAATCCAATTATGAAATTACTTCCCACTTAGTATCATAATTTTCACATAATGATATGTTCACTTCCATTACTGGGATCTTTTGAATTCCTAATACTATCAATAATCATGTAGATAAATTACCGAACATATTCTTATATAGATTTCAAGTTAACAATAAGAAATATTGTTTACCTTGTACTTGCTGGAAGATACGATCAACAAAGTAGATCGAATGGATCAACAAATACAAAAACTATGGTCAAAATTATCAAAAAATAAATTAGAAAAGAAGAGGCAACAAGCTTGGTGATATTTACATAATTCACACAACTTATAAAATCATTTGCAAGTATACAACACAAGTGTATGTTTCATAAATTATGAATAACCTTATGTAGATTTTCAGCAATTAAAGGATCAACGATATGCCGAATTGCTATACAAAGAATCTCTTTAAGCTTCTTTTCTTTTTTCTTTATGTCATACGCATCATCAATGGACCCAATACAAGCCTTCAAAGCACGGTTGGAAGCCTTTTTAGCACCCTTAAGGGTTTTTTTGTCTCTCCAAATCAGGGATGCACTTTTGAAGAAGATACTTTTTACGCTCAAGTCATTGAATCTTGGCCGCGTATTCATTGATGCGTTGTGAATATCTCGCTCTATGCTAGTCATCAAAATATCTCATCTTTTCAAATTTGAATTTCCTACACCATTCTCCTACTACCTTTTCTTCTAAACTGGAAGGAGGGTTAGTTGTAGTAGGGAATTTTTGAATTGCAAGAGATGAAGATCTTGTTGATTTTACAACAGATGAGGTGATTGGAGAAGGCGGTAAATCGGTATTTGGAATGTTTTCCTCCTTGATGAAATCCAATAATTTGCATTGAGCTTGATTGTCTTTTAACTTTATCTCCAAATCACTTATTTGCTGAAGAAGCTTAAACATTTTATAATCAAAATCAATCGAAAGATTCGATTTAATTTGGCGCTTCAATACAGAAATTATTTCATTCTTATTCTTGATGTCCACTTCAAGGTTGGCAATCTGATTGTTGAGGTTTCTAACAATTGTCCTTTAAAGTAAATATCTCCCATGCCATTCCAATGCTTCGGCATTGCCTTGAAAACGAGCAGATAGAGGATCCTTGAGTAGAAGCCTCTTTTCAATATCTGCAATCAATACGTCTTTGATGCTAGTGAAGCGAGATAAGGAATCCAATGAGAGTGGTGCAATAGCTAGCTGCAAGTCCTATTTAAACAAAAAACAAAGTTAAGACTCAAATAACCAATTTCTTTTATTACAACAATAAAATTTAAAACACAAGTAGAAATAGAAAAGTACAATTTCATTGTTATAGTCAAATGCTTGCTTTATCACACTTAAAGTTGAAAAACAACATTTTTGACTTTATTCAAGGGATTAGCTGAAAGAGTAACTGTCGAATTGAAAGAGACATTAAATCCTTCCGGGATAATAACTGGAGGATATTTGCTATAGCCCCATTCCCTGGCAGGAGGACTATCATGATCGCATATTAATTTGGTACGATATGTTCGAATTTTCTTGAGAAACATTTCTTTTTCTTCGCCATGAAAATCGAAACGAATATGGGGATGTTCCATATAAAGTCTCTATAGTTCTCTGTGGAAGTAGTATTTAGACAATTTTGAGGATTTCAAGACCGAAGCCTTTTCTAAATAATCTCTTCTTACTTTGACGTATTTGCTTAAATAATAAGAAACAAGGTTGCCTTAGAGACATTTTTTCTTTAATCATGTAATAATACACGACTAAGTATAAAAGGAAACTAGCACAATTTTTTTACAAATCAATGATATTATATATTTACAAATGTTCATCCGGTTCGTACAAAATTGACTTTTGAATAACTCAAATTTTTTTTATCCTTATAATATTTGAGTTTATCCGGAGCCAACTCATGAGGAATTGATTTGACTCACGGTAAATTCCAGCAAGCCCCTGGATGTAGATCAGACCAAATTCATCTAAATATCTCCTATGTAGACGCCTAGGTGGACCCCCACTAAAATCGCCCAAATATGAAAAACCAACAGTTGGGTGTCTGCAATAGGCTTTATATAAGAAGTCTATTAGTATGTCCCTTTCTTCAACCAACATCCAAAAGAGTGTTATTAATTCTTGGTTTTCTTCCAAAAGTTTATCATATCGAAGGCATGCTCACTTCAGTCATGGAGCAGCTTCTTGGTCTTTAAAGGACGCTAACACCGCGACACTTTTATTAAGTTTATGCTACTTGTTAGAGAGTGCATTGTGTTCTTTTAATTGCTTATCTAACTCTTTATACAAGCTATTTATTTCTGATTGTTTTCTTTCAAGCTTTGTTTTATAAAGTTGGATAGATTTCTTCTTTATCTAAAATAAAAAGATGTCAACTAATATTATCTTGGAAGTGAAAGCCATTTAGACAAATAATCCCATACCTAAGAAATGAAGTTTGTGGGACCTGCTTTTTCCCTTCTTGTCCTTCCATATTGGCATCTTTCCCGTGAAACATAGAAGGCTCAGATAGTTCGGTTGGACTTGTTTCATGAGCACTGGGATCAAGGATGGTTTTCTCTAAAGCCTATTCACCGCCATTTCCCCTTTGATCACCTCCACTTCCGCCAGAACCCTGACCTCTATCTTCATCATCCGGATTGTCGTCGTCGTTGTCATCAATATTTCCACCTTCCTCGGTGATAATATCATCATCCTCATCGTCTTCCTCCTCATCAGAGTCGAGATCGTCTTCTACAAGAAGAGCACCAAAAGATAAGAGTTTAGCAGCATCAACTTCATCTTTCTTGGGGACTTCGATTCCTTACTCCATTTATTTGATTTTGTTCGTAAATCTTTTGACTAGAGCAGGATCGAGTGAAGGAAGCTTAAGTCTTGACATTTTTTGATGTTGTCGGTATAAGCAAGCATGAGAGCATCCTTGTAAGAATTCACGATGATGTCATCGAGGGAGGTGCTCAAAAATTATGACAACTTTTGCTTGGCTTTAGAAATAATATTAATGGCCATTGTAAAAGAATTTTTCTTCTTCCCTAACTTCTTCTTGAGAGAAGATTATTTAATAACCATCTGAGCCTTCTCTTCCTTGGACTCTTTTAAAGCCATTTTTAAAGCTATATTTTCATCGGCTAAGAGTTGTCTTGCTTTCCTCTCCTCGGAGATAGTAGATTCTGCTTGAGCAAGAGAGGCCCTGAAGCTTTCTTGTTCCTTCGTTACATTATCTTTGGCAGCAGAAAGGAAGGTAATCTGGCTTTCAAAGTTAAGATTTCCTCTTTAAGCTTGGACGTCACAGCAGAAGATTTCAAAGTGCTTTCTTGGAGAGAGTGCAGGCTTTAGAAATCTAAAAGGAAAAGTACGACATGGATCAACATTAAGTAAGAAATAGTAATGAAAATGGGGTAAATAATACTAAACATACCGGAAGTTGTTCCTCCATTAAATATCGAGAATGTCGTGCTAGGTCCGGTATCGAGGAAGGTGGTTGAAAGGAAGTAAAGGATGAAGAATTCATGATGGAATGTACCATTTCTTCGGAATCACCGGGGGCATCGACAATGTGGATTTATAATTTAGTACAAATGAAAATTATAATTAACTTAAAACGAGAAGAGAAGACTCCACTAATGTTTGGAAAACATTTGACGAAAAAGAACAACGTCTCCCAGTTTATGAATTTATTTACTCCCTCTGAAATTATTTTCTTAGAGGGATTAGCTCTAAAAATCTATGTAATTTAATAATGAAATAATAACTAAACTAAAATGAAACAATGTTAATTCAAGTTAATTGTTAACAATCTTAATGAAATTCCAATTCATTGTAATTTAAAATGCTATGCTTGGTTATAAATTGAATAAAATAAAATAAAAGTAAATATTGAATTAACTAATGAAATAATATATAGTTAATGGTAATTGAACGAAACTAGTATTATGAAAGAAGTTGTAACATTTGTTGGTAAGTAATAAACTTGTAAATGTAATTGAAAGTTAATAGTAACAATTGTTATAAGTTACCTATTTATTTACTTCGTTAAATTTAATTTGAAATCAATTGCAATTAATTCACTTAATTAGTGTAGGTAATGAAGATTGAATTGGTAATTGGAGAATGTTAATTCAATCAGACGTAACCAATGTAAATTCTATTCATAACATGGAAACTGATTGGATAAAAATAATTAAAGTTCAAGTTTGATTAATTTATTGGTTTTAAGCTGTAATAAATGGATTATTGAAATTTAATGAAATGAAATATTACGTTAATGAGAATTAATATGAAATGGGAAAATATTGATGTAATAAATACAAACTAATGTTAATTATACCCATAAGATGATGATTGATTGAGTAACAATATGGAAATAAGAATATATGGATTTCTTGGAATATTAATTTATGATTACTTAATTATTTGGAATTGAAATTAAAACACTGTAATTTGTAAATTAATTAACTTTGAATTGATATCTAAATTGTTTAAAGTATTGTAATGGTTAGGAATTCAAAAATGATAAAATTTCTTATTATAGAATTTGAATTGAAAATATGATTTAATTTAATTCAATAATAATTTAATTAATTAATGTGAAAATAGCCATTTTGGCTACTGACTTAGATTTTGACGAAATAAGTTTCATCGGATCTGGAATGGTGAATTATCGTAAGGTTTCAAGTTTCGTAGCGATCAGATTTGTCATTTGATCGTACGGACTCGAAACGCCTAGAAATTAATTTAATTGAAATCAATTTGATATAAGCTAATTTTAACATAACTACTTCATTCGATGGAATTAAGACTTGATACCTGTTCCATTGAATTTAAAATATTTGAAGACATCCATTTTGATATATTAAGGTTGACCCATTTTCGTTCTAGAGTCGAAACGGGCTTTTCGGGTTGTTTATCGTTCAATCAATGTGGTCCATTCTTTCTATTTTCAGCTTTGCCTAAAAATTACATGTTATAAACCCTAGAAGTCTTTTTGTTTCTTATTTCCGTACGTACATTTCTCTATGGCTCCTCCTTCCCAATGGCAGAAACAAATTCCAATTCCCAAGCACCCAAATTCAATTTCAAAACCAAATAAAAAAAAAATCAAAACTCCTCAAACCATATCATATTATATATCGATTCGAAGCTCTCGACGAGCGCAAGCCAAATCTATGATTTTTTTTTAATTTGGATCATGGTTTGACCGAAAATTGGACATGTATTCTCGGCCATTCGTTTAGAAGATGATCAAAGGGGTCGGATCGTCGATTCGATTGTACCGGGTTGTGGAGAGTGCTCTGCGTAGTTCATCGATGGAATTCATATGGGGAATCGACGGTTGGATTGGCCATGTTTTTCTAGTAGGGTTTTAAAACCCATGCGGCGGTGCATGGCTTCAGGGCAGGCGAAGGACACGTCGTAGCCACGGTGGATGTGGCTTGACGTGGGGAGGCAGGTGGAGTTGATCGGCGAACCGATGGTGGCCAGAGTTTCTCGAAATCGGTGGTCAAAGTTAGGCACTAGCAGAGTTTTTCGGTCGTGCATGAGCAAAGAAAGGAAATGGCGACGTGGCAACGTGGCGAAAGGTGAGTGGCTGGTTCAGGTTGTGTTATTTAATTTAAATTATTTAAATTCAAATGTTCTAAATGACATAACTTTTGGATACGAGGTCCGTTTCATGTGCAGTTCATTCCGCTAGGATCGTATTAGAATTCCAGACATTTTGACGCTAGTTTAGATGAATCCTTAAATGGTTTGAATTTGGGCCCTAAATTGAATTTTAAATTCGATTTAAATTCAAAGGTGAGTGTTTTAATCCACTCACAACTTCTAAAATTTCTGATGTTTGTTAAAAATAATTTATAGGATGATTAGAAATTTATTTATGGTTGTTTGGTAATTTAAAATTGCTATGTTGTTAATTTGTTATATTTTGAATTAAATTGTCATTTAATTTATTATGAATTTAAATTGCTAGTTAAATACCTGTTATTGATTATCATTTCTCTATTGATGTTCGTTGTTTGATGTGAATGATGATTGTGATGGATGTTTGATTTTTGATATTGGATGAATGGATGTTGTATTTTATATCATTATAAACTGCAAGTTCACTACGGGTTGAAATGATACATACCCGAATGATCTATAGATTAGGCAAAAACCATTATTGGTTGAAATGATAGATTCGAGCGATTTTATGGATTTTAATAATAATTCGGGATTGTGGTTTAAAATGATACATAACCGTAAAATTTTAGATTGCGGATTGAAATGATAAATATCAATATTAGTTGACCCTAGGGTAGAGAATTATATACGAACACTGGATTTTTTAAATTTAATGATTTTAAAATTCTTAAATTTTGAATTTAATTAAATGATATTTTGAAATAAAATTTGGTTTATATAAATTGAATTATTATTGAAAAATATAGCTTTATATCGAAGTGTTAATTGGTTTAAAGGAATTGCTTTAAGAAATTAAATTGAACTTTTAAAGTCGAGTTTGAGATATAAGTGAATTTTGTCAAGAATTGAGTTGTTTAAGTTGTTTGAAATATAACTTTGAAACGTGTTGAAATTGGAATAATTTAAATTGACATTTCTAACATAGATTGAAATCGATATAGAATTAATTGCTTATTTAAAATTTGAATATTGGAGGATTTGCAATTGGGTTTGTTGATTTGAAAATTTGAAATGGTTCAGCCGTATTGAAATAAAATAAATAGTTTAAACTGATATTAATTCCAGATTCATATTTTATTATAAACCGTTTAATTTTTTTTAATTTCTAATTATTAAGATTTTCAAATTATTAAACTATTTTAACCTATATTAGCTATATTAAATCATTTAACTTATTTTAAACCATTTAATTTATTTTAGAACTGATTAACCCATTTTTACTTATTTTAAATCTAATTAACTTATTTTAAATCTAATTAATCTATTTTAATTACATTCAGTCTATTTTAAATCTATTTAACTCTCTTAAATCAATTTAACCTATAATTAAACTATTTCAGAGTATTTAACTACTTATAACTATTTTACCTATTTATAGCTATTTAAACTGTTTTCTAAATTTTCAGACTAAGTAAAGAGGAAGTGTTTATATCTAAAGTCATTGACTTAAAAGCAAGTACGGTTAAATGATGTTATAACCTAAGTTGGAATTTAAATGTGATAATTAATTGAATATGATGGTTTCGAAGTAAGGATTTAACCTACTTGGAAATATGATTTTGGAAAGAAATTATGATTTCGAAAACGATATGATTTAAAGGGTGAATATGATTTCAAAGTGAATATGATTTCTGAAGCAATATGATTTTGAGAATATGTTATTTTGATATAAATTGTGAATTGACTTTTGAAATGTAAAAGAACTATCCGGTGTGTAATAAGCGATTGGTTGTTAAAGAGACTGGGGTCGGATATTGTCATACTCTCTACCAATACTGAAAACCACTTTTACAACTGTGTACGCGGTGGAGATCCCAGAATGAAGCAGGATGGTTGGCGATGATTGTGACGACCCGACTTTCTACGCCCAGAAAACCGTTTCGTTTTGAAGAAAGAAAGAGGTGAGAAAATAGAAAAGATAGAGAAGAAAGAACAACAACATCAGAATATCACAGCGGAACGAATACATTATATTAATCACATAAGTATTTACATAATATACAAACATCAATCAGAGTTATACAGATAATACATCACATACCAGACAGTTATAGACACCTGTCTAGTTATACAACTCAATACACAAAACAACACAGAGATACCAACACAACGGAACTATATCTACAACGCTGAAGCCTCCTGCTCCATTGCTCCTCCTGGATTCGTCAAAGCTAACCTGAATCCCTTGGCTACTCGTAAAAATTTGAGTACCCGAGAGTTTAGGAAAACAGAAATAAACTCCGGGTCAGACATGGGTCTGGTGTGAGTAACAGGTTAAAGTTGCTTAATTTTGAAAATCCTTTGAAAACAAAAGGTATCGCGTAAGACTCCCCACAAATAAACATGGGTAAGTTTTTACCTTACGCTAACCAAAACATTTGATAGGAAATTCAGTGATATTATAATAGGTCTAGGGTTTTCAAGTAAATAGAAAATAGCCGAAATTGTTACATTCATTAAATTCCAGCTACTTGCCACAAAAGTGGGTAATACAATCAAAACCGTTGGTACTTATTGGATTGTGGATTCCATACAATGGCAGGGCTACTAGGGTACCGCCCGTCACAGTATGTGGCCTAGATCAACGTACCGAGGATCACTCCCGACCCCCTACAACACAAGGCCAGAACCATTCCTTACTGAATAGTCCCGAACAAGATAACCCCGGCAGTTGTTGCAATCAATCGTCCACACAGCCGAAAAATAAAGGGACATCTAGACAGGGGAATATCTTGTCCTGCTTGGGCATGATCTACCTAACCTTGCCGCACCTCCCCTGTTTTAGCCATTCCCGGTTGATGAAGCTTGAGGCTGCGATTACCTTTAGAGGATACATTTCTTAGAATGCTCAGCGCCCACCTGACGATGTTCTGAAAGCATTCAATCCATACAAGTTCGTTCCGGTTCGAACGAAACCGATGGCATTATCTCGTTATACTCATTTTGGAATCACCCTCAGAGTTAACGACAATAACCATTGCACTCTGAATCTTCATCTTCACTTCAGATTCACGACCTATCGTTAATTTGAATCGATGTGGTTTTCGGATGTCCAAATATGGAAACCCGATCCCGGTCTCATCGAAATCCAAAACGTATCTTTTATGGCTAAGTTGTCTATTTAGTCTTATCAGTTTAATTCAATATTATCAATATACACACAGATAGATAATTCACATCTCATAATAGATAATCACATTATCGTCATAGACAGATAATCAATTTTATCATACTTAAACCAAGCATCCATATCACATAGATATTACTCATCTCATATCTGAATTCACAATCATCAAATGAAATATCAATATCATTCATCCATAAGCAATGATTTATAATCATACCATTTATAATTAATTTAAAATGAATTAAATTAACCACTTCTATCTCTAATTAATTTAAAGTAAATTGAATTAATTACTCTATCTATAAATCCTGCTTATACAAGCATTAATTAATCATAAATCAAATTAATTAATGTTCCATTAAGTATTCATCTTAATTAAACACCTTTTATTAATCGTCTTCTAATTACAATAAGTAATTAGTCTTTAATTAATTTCACAAATTAATTATCCTAAATCATTTATAGTAATTAACATTTAATTACTTCATTTATTAATTAAATATGAATAACTACATTTATCCTTAATTAATTACATTAATTAATCACCTCATTATTAATTATTCCTTAATTAATCAATTCTTAATTACATCATTAATTATATTAATTAACGATCTCTAATTTATATTTAAATTAAATTACTTTATTTAAATTAATTACATTAAATGATTCATCTTTAATTAAACTCAATTATTAATCACCCTTGATTAATAACAACCAGTAATTAAACTACCCTTAATAAATTAATTATTCCATAATTAATTATCTCCATTAATTAATCCCTTGATTAATTAAAAAAGTAATTATCCAAATTACTTCATTTACAAATCATCTTGTATTAATTTCATCCAGTAATTATCATCTAATTACTTTCCCAAGTAATTATGCTCTATTAATTACACTAAGTAATTACACATATCAAATCATCAAATGATTTCTTAAATTAATTAAACTAAATTAATTAACTTAATTTAATCATATCATCAAATTTAATTACAATAAGTAATTAATCTCTTAATTACTTTTATCAAGTAATTACACTCAACAATTTACAATAGGTTATCTAATTAATTATCAAAATTAATCACATATATTAATTAATTAATAATGTTTAGTTAATTATCTTCATTAACTAATAACATTTCTTAATTTACTTTTTAATTAATCTCTAGTTATAAATTAGTATAAATAATTAATTTATAAATTAAATACATAAGTCATTTCTTTAATTAACTTATTCATTAAATCATTTTAATATCTAAATTATGCCTAAGATAATTTATTTCTTTATTAATGACTTCATTAATATTAAAGTGTATTACATTTTAAATTTAAATTCAAATTCCATTTTGAATTTAAGATTCAAAATGATTATAATTTAAATTCAATTTATAATCTTTTAAATATTGTAAATAACATTTATTATTTACATATGTACTTATATAAGAAAAGCCTTTAATATAAACTACTTAATTTTTTTATTTAAATTTAAATTCCCAAAATAAATTAATATTTTAACTTGCAAATTCAAGTTAAATAATTTATTTAACTTCCATTCAAAAACCTTTTATAAAAGAATTCTCTCACAATCAAGTTATATATTTATTTGAAACATATTTACTTTCAAAACTATTTTATTTGAACTTATTTTATGTATTTAGATTTTAAAACCGATTTATTTCCCAGATCTGTATTCAAGAAAACTTGAATTTATTAGTTTAACTTTAAATTTAAAACTTGGGTTTAACTTGATTTTTAAAAATTTGGTTTTTAATTCTTGATTTAAAACCCAAATTCATTTTTAAAACTTAGATTCAAAAGTTCATTTGAATCTATACTTGAATTTTTAATTTTAAAAAAACACCGTTTAAATTTTTGTTTCAGATTTTAAATTAAATTTCAAAATCTAAAATTGTCAGGTTTTTAAACCTGAAAGAAAACCCACCTATCATTGTTTTAAAACTTTATTTTTATTTCAGATTTGAATTCAAGAAAAACTTTGAATTCATACTTCAACTGGATTTAAACTTGTTTAAATCCATTATTTATTTCTTAGGTTTCATTTTGAATTTGTTTAAAATCAAATTCATGTTTCCAGGTTTTACAAAGCCTAAAACAACACTACTCGACTCGAACCAAAACTGCTCCGAGACTTTACCTTCCTTACTTCGAGTCACATACTCGAGTGACTCGAGTATTCCCCAGTTCAAAAACTCCCTGCACACAAAGAAAACACCACAACACTTCAATGGCACGGTGCACGTGCACCGTGGCCCCAGCCACCTCCGGCCACCCACTAGAGCTGCTACCTATCAGCGATTATCTCCAGATGATCTCATGATCACCAGAATCCATCACCATGTCTCGAATCAAATTCGAGTTCTCCACTTCAAACCTGGAACACGAACCCCTCCTCAAACCCAAACCTGGAAATTTCACCGCGCTTCAAACTCCGACCACCAGAAAACCACCACTACCGACCACGACTTCGCCTACCATCCTTCTACGCATTCCCAAACCCCCGTTGAACTCGATGCTTCGAGGCGTTTGAATCGACCCAAAAACTCCATTCAGCCAAAATAGGTTTACAGGAGATAACTCGCCACCGCTGCCTCCTCGACGAAGTTCAACACCACTCACCATTTTTGCCTTCAACACTGATCACTTCTCCACCATCGCCGAGAATCCCAGACCCACAGAGCAACAAGATCACCAGAAATCCCCAAGTTTGCATTTTCAGTTCATACAAGAACTTCACTTAACTCCTAGTACTAAAATCTTGATTTAAGTTTTAAAATTCATATTTTGTTACAGAGATTCAATGCATGTTCTTGTATTTATAATTTAAAATGTTTGTTTTTTCCTCTTTTTCAAGTTTTGCTCTGTTATTTTGATTTTCCAGAACAATATTCAAATTTAGTTCAACTTAAATAAAACTTAAACTCTAAATTATGTTGAAAGAAACAATTTCTATTTGTATTTTAAGTCCTGAAAGCTAATAGATCGAGAGATAAAGATGATTTGAATCAACTCAAGCCTGGGAACAAAATGAATAGGTTTGTTTACAAAGACTTCAATATGTACTCAGACAACATCCATATGCACAGAAGAATACATACATACAATTCTTACTTATCCCAGATTTTAACCTTGGAACTAGTTTAAATGCTTATGTTTTGGAAATTAAAGTTACTCACCTTTGCTTTTGAAAAAGAACAGATCATTCTTGTTTGAAAAACTTTGGACTTACAACTGGAAAGTTGTCTGCTTTGATTTCCTTAATATTCTTGCTTACGTTCAGTTGTAAATATTATTTAAGTTTGTATAAATGAAAGTGTTTGCTATTATTTCTTTGCTTCAAGTTTGATATGTTTTGAACGAACTAAAAATAGAAAGGCATGTATATAAAGAAGTTTTCAGGGGAAGGTGGCATCTGGGTTTAGGCTATTTGTAGGTAAAAATCTTATTATATTTTTTTCCAGAGATTATGTTTTGTTTTATCAGGCAAAATTATATTTGTTAGGGAGGCTGAAATGATGTTAACAAAATTCGAAATGACTTTGTTATGTGCTATAGTTTGAAAGCATTAAATGCAATGGTACTTTATGTCTACAACCTTACCTTATATGTCTAACATGCACAAAGATATTTTATTTACTTAGCTTTGCATTCCTTTCTTGCCTGCATCATATTTTCTTACTTTACTTTGTTTCTTAACTTTGCATTTTAAAAACCCTACAGGCTACTTATTTTTACTTTGTTTTCTTAACTTTGCATTTCTTTTACTACTTGCCTGCATCTTAATTTACAGGCTACCTACATATTTCTTATGCTTTTGCATTTCAAAACTCTACAGGCTTCCCTGATTTGTACTTACCTCAAGTACATATAAAAAGTAACTTTAGTTATTGATATAAATTTTAGCTTAAGTTTTGCATTTTATTCCTTCTTCTTGCCTAAGTCTTTATCTATAAGCTATCAGCATTTATTTTATTTTGTTTACCCTTTAGCCTGCATATCTTTGTTGTACTTTATGTATATTAGCAAGTTGTTTAACTTAAGTATTTAGCTCTATTTTATTTTAACATAACCATCAAATACTAAATTTATTTATTATTTTTATACTTGTGTTAGTATTAATAAGGTTTATTTTAATTTAACATTTTAAAAAGACTTATTTTTAATCTTTCAAATTATAGCTATTTATACAAATAAATTTGAAATAGCAATCCACATTTGTAAAAATATTACATGATTAACAAAACTCATTTTTAAAGAAATTGTCTCTTATTTAATAAATTACTTATTTAATCAAACTATATTTAAAAAGAAAATAGAACAAACTTTTATTTAAATTTAGACTTAGGCTAGAAACTTTAAAACAAATAACTTTTATCTTGAGTAAATAAAACATATTTTTATCAAGCTATACTAAAATGAAAATAAAACAATCATTTTGTTAATAAATTTAAAACTTAAACTTAAACTAGAATAAGTTCTAACTATTAGACATTTATTTTAAGTATTTAAAACAATATAGTTATTATTTAATAACTTAATACTAAATTAAATAAAAATTTCAAATTTACCAAAAATATTAGAATTAGAAACATAACTTTAGTTATTAAATTTAAACAAAGATTAACTATTTACAATTTATACAAATACATATGTATATACATTATAAATAGAAACGAATTAACTTTTAAAAGATAAATTATCCGTTAAATATTTATTTAAAAGAAGATTATTAAATCAATTTAAATCTTATTAACAATTATTATCAAATTAATTTAATTTTAACTTAGATTATTAAATTTATATTGCCAAAAATTTCCGGGATATCACAATGATCCTATATGAGGTATATACGTGGACCTGACTCCCATGAGTTAGCTTAAGGTGGCTAAAATAGGAGCAATTGACGGGCCGAGTCAGGACATTCCTCTGAACGGGCACATTCCTTCGATTCTATTTTCTGACTTTGTGATTTATTTGATGGCCACCCTCGATTTTGATTTGGGAGTGTGTTCTAAGGTGGACGGTAGTAGTTGCTATGCGTTACCACTAGTCCGGAAGTGTAAGTGGTATATCTACCTTGGCATTGCCTAGTTGTGCCGTGTCACCTACCTTATCGAGACAACTACGAGTTTGTTTTGTACCATACCTATGGAGTGCCCTCTAACTACCTCCAATACAGGGGAGATTACGGTACTGTATAGACTATGGGAATATATAACATGTGTTAAGGGGATATGGGTAACGCCTTAACGCTATTTTAATATTTTACTTTAGTGTAGACATATTATAATAGCGTATTGTACTACATAGTAGATAGTTTAACGGATCCTTAAGAGATGAGAATCCCAAATATATTTTAAGTTACTGCACTCATGTTAGACATTGGATATTAGATGTCAAACCCCGTAAATAACTTTGACGCTGTTCCACTCATATTTTACCGTTGATTTAACACACATAAGATCTTTTAGTTCTGACTCGAGTGTTTTATCTTTTTAATTCGCTCGAGTCAGCCTGAGCATTTCAAGATTTGAAGACCTTATTTCTAGAGGAGGAAGACGATGATTTGTACTATTACTATTTACTATATTTATTCCATTGCATTATACTATTCCGCTGCATTATTATTTATTTATCTCTGATATATGTAACTATGATTCTATGTTGTATAAGTATAATCAAATATTTTGTAAACAGCTTCATGAACTGTTATTTGATTATTATATTTTATCATTCCGCTACGAGATTCTGTTTTGTTTTCTTTCTTCTTCTTTTCTTATTTATCCCATAACAATCTTCCCTTTTGAATAGTTTGAGTCTGATGTGTGTGGTTTATTATCGATTTAAACTGTCCAAAAAGGCGGGTCGTTGCAATTTGTCTATTCAGGTTGCTAAGTTTAACCGGGCGTACTAAATAATTGTGAACTTCAGCATTCAGTGAAGGAATGCTCGATTCCGAAGCCATAAGCTCCAAAGAGATAAGATATGTGTAGACATTTCGTGATAATTTGATAGGTGCAATTCCAAGATGATTCAAGAATCCAGATAAGAAATCTAGGAATGGATGAAAGTCACCATGCCAAATGCTAATGACAGTATAAGTAAAGTATCCTTCTAGGGGATTCTAAATAATATCGCTATCGCCAGGCGGAATGGCTTCTACTCCAGTGATTCTGAAGTCATTAAGAATGGCATCGACTTCATCTTGAGAAGATATCAGAGAATGTTTGGAGATGGCTTCAACCTTTTTTTGGTGAAGATTCTTCTTCTGGAGCTATATCTTTTTCAAGTTTCTTGGAAGTATTTTTCACACCCATGATCCTGACAGGTGAAACCATTTTATTAAAAGTTATCATTTGTTCCATTATTAACACCTTTTGAAGATGTTGAAAACCCGTTGCGGTAACTCAAGTATCCACTAAGGTATATGATTCCATACCTTCAAAAGAGTGTTAAACTTAATTTTAATCATGGAATTCATTGAGCTTTCGATGATATCGAAGGGGTAGATGGAGTAGAAACATCTAAACACACCCTTCGACTATGTCGGATTCCCATGAAAGTTTTTACAATTAAAAGGAATAACCAACCCTACAATGCTAGTTTGAATTTATATATATTAACCACATTTCACAATTAAGGAAAATAAACCATTCGACGATGTTGAAACCCACAAATTTTATTTTACTCAAAGAATATAAATACAAATGAAACACTACACTTTCATTAAGTTGAAAGACTTGGATCCAAGTGATTTTAATAAAAATGAAAGGGATTTGGAATGTTTCGATGATGTTTATATGAAAAATGATAGTTATACTCCTATTAACTACATTGAGGTTTCGAGTAAGTCGAAAGGGGTATAAGGTTTTGAAAGCATATAGATAACTAAAACTGTTTCAATTTGGGTGGTTTCGATCAAGTCGAAAGGGTTGATAAAGTTTTCAACTTTAAAAAATGTACTATTTTCAATCCAGTTGACGATAGGAAGTATAAATTGATAAATTTTAAAATTTTATGGAATAAATCAAAATTGATCATGATCTAATGACTAATTAAACCACTTTGATATACATTAAGTTTGAATCCTTTAAAAAAAATTGAGTATATTTCTGCTCCCGGAGAAGTCCATCTCTTGCCGACTACGTCGACCCCTTCGAAATGGTTCACTTAATGGTAGATGTTTAACTTCCTATTGACCCTTTGAAAGAGGTTGAAAAATCAGAGTGAAGATAACCACCTCAAACCCTTCAAAATGGTTGAAAAGTCAAATTACAATAGTTGGTCTTAATTTGTATGACTTAGCTTTCTCTTTAAATCCATTGGAAAAGCATTATTTCCCCAATTCAATTTTTAACCCAATGCTTCAAAAGGCTAACAATTAAATTGATTTAAGTGTGAACTTACATTTGAAGACAATAAGAACTCCAAATTCAATCTCGAAGCATAATTCGATAAAAAATGTTTGAATTGAGTGCAATAGAGTTCGAGCTTGTGTTCTCACAAAGCAATGGAAAATAGCCCCCAAATCTGATGAATTTGAATTCCAACTTAAAATCGACACTATAAAATCGAATGGAATAAGCATATAAATGAACCTATGGATAATTTCATACGAACGAAAAACTCGAATCATCTTCGAAAATCTAGAACAAAAATACAAGTTCGAACCCAAAGAATTTAAAATTGAAACTAAGTGTAATCAATCAGTCTAAAAGATAAAACAATTGATACATACCTTAAATCCAAACTCGTGATTACTGAAAGTATGAATTAACATGAAATTGAAATCTTTGATTCTTGCTGTGGGTTTTAATTCCAGGTAGCTAAAAAAGGGGAAGAAGAAAGCGTGATTTATAAAACACCAAGGTGAAGGACAGACCATACGATCAAATTTAAACGAACGTCAAAGGTTTATGTAAGAATGTGAAATGGCCGGAGATCCCTATACTAAAATAAAAGAAGGGTATCAAAATAGTTGACTTGAAAAGTCAAGAGAATCCCTTCGCAAGCGGAGGGGGGGGGGGAAGGGTGGTCAAGTCTTACCATCAGTCTTCACTTCAACCTTGTCAGAACCATGAAGAATATAAAAGAAGGATCCATGAGGAATGGCGGTGAAAGCAAGACTATTCAAAGGAGTCGAAGGGATGCATCTGCAAAATTTGAATGTTCTATGAGCTTTCGAAGAGGTCAAAAGGAGACAAGAGCTAGCACCCTTTTGCTTCAATTGTTTCCTTCCGTTACAGCTGCTTTCGCATGCATGAGCATGTTTCGAATGGGTTAAGGAACACGTTTCGAAGGTAACAGATTACAAGCCTTCACGTGCACGCCAAACCTTTCGAAACAGTGGGTTTTGTCTTCATTCACGGTCCATGGGAGAATATTTAACCAGAGAGCCCATTCAAGAGAATAAATTAGCCTTTTGAACCGGTTAAGTCCATTCACAATCATAAAGGAAAGCTTCCTTAAGATCAATATGACATTCTCATACATCGAAGGATGGGATTTCGCCTCAATCAACAAGTATGCCTTCGAAATCTACCTTCTGCCTTTAAACCTTCTACGTCTCAACTCCTTCAAAGCCTGAAAGATTCGCTTATCGACCGAGTCGAAAGCCCATGTCCATTCCTACTTACAACAGCACATCAACAAAAAAGTGGAGAGCACATATACACTTTTCGACCAGCACAAGACCGGAGCTACCCCTACTGGATAGTCCGAATAAGATCATCCCGCAGTTGAGATCAGCAACCGCCCACACAGCCAAAATAAAATGGACATCTAGACAGGGATGACCTTACCCTAATTGATTGCTAGCCACTTACTTGCTGCACCTTCCATGTTTTAGCCATTCTCGGTTGATGAGGCTCGAGGCTATGCGTTACCTTTTTAGAACACATCCCACTTAGAATGTTCATCGTCCCTCTGACGATGTTCTCATAGCATTCGTCTGTACAAGTTACCCTGGGTCTGGAAAAACGGAATCACCATCTTCATCATCTTCGCGGTCTTTATTCGCAAAAGTTCAAACCGCATTGAAGTGGTTTTCAGAAAGTTAATCTCGATCTCGGTCTCTTCAAAACGATCAGCGCATTGGCCAATATTAATAATCGGTTATTTAACTATCATATGACATCCAAAAACAACCATTAGGCCTTAATAATTTTCCAAATTATTTATTTCAAAATATTTTCGCAAGATATTTTTCTACACTTCAAACCTTTGAAAATAGTTTTCAAACCACTTTTTCTCTTGCGGAATAAATTTCCATCCAATTGTTTTATTTCTACTAAAAATTACCAAGTCTTAATACTTTAGATTTTTCAATAATTCAAATCACTTTATCCAAAAATATATACTTTAAAACACTTAAAATAAAAACTACTTAAAACACTTTATTTAAAATACTAGTTATGAAATTTATAATAATTTCTCATGTAAAACTTAAGCCAAAACTAATTTTAAATTAAAAGCTATTATATAAGGTATAAATATTAAATAATAAACTTTTAAATCATAATACTAGTTAAACCATTAAAATAATTTACTTATATAATTAACTTAATAAATATTTACATTTAAAAATTTTAAAACCCCTAAATAATAAATTCTTTCTAAAACATTCTTTTAAAACCACTTTAAAACATCTAACATATACTTGAAAATCTTTCTTTGAAAACATACTTGGCTTTTCAGGAAAATGCAATTTCCATTTACATATAGCCATCTAATCATTTATAAATCCCGTTAGATTTATCACAATTTAATTTACATCTCAATCCCACAAATTTTCCCTTTCCACACTTTTAAAAAATAAACCACTGTTTATTTTAAAAACAAATCACCCTTTCCTTATAAATTCCCATCGTGAATTTATACCTCCAAATTGTCCACTGATAAATATTCACTTTATTAATAAACCATGTTTATAAATTTCACAATCTCATTCTCCTTTAATCACAGTTTCAACACTTACTCGATTTTCAAATCGATTTCTAAAACCAACTCCATTTTAATAAATTCCTTTACTTATCCAAATTTATTTCAAAATGCATTAATTCCATATTCACTCCTTGTTAAGAATTAAAATCTTATTTACATCTGAAATATTAACTTCATACTTAATTTCAATATTCTCCTTTTATTTCTCCCGAACCATTTTAAATCCTGAATTTAAAATAAATATAACTTAAGTTATCAAAATTCATCTGTCGCCATTTATTCAGAAATCTTTTTCCCATACTCGGAATTTATTCGATAGGATTTTTAAAAAAATCAACTTCTTATTCTTTTCCAAATTCATTCTTTTAATTTATCCAACTCCCTGAAATTATTTTACCTAAAATTCTCTCTTTTATTTTCCTTCAAAAATCTAATCTTTATATTTTGATATCTCAATATATCCAAATATATTCAGCAAACCAAGCAATCAATAACTTCAATTTCAATATAATCTATCATGCATTATCAAGTAAATTATATCACTGAATATGAAAATAGATTCCAATATTTTAAGGAATCTAGTTGGATCCCTCCAACCCGTTTCCCTGCATCTACAGATGTTAGTACAATATAAAAATACCAATCCCACTTCGAGTGGGATATCACGGTATATAGGGTCGTCTGCTATTATATGGGGCGCATAGGGTCTCATCTGCTATATAATGCGGGAATCAATCACTCCAATATATATATATATATATATATATATATATATAATATCACATCAAGTCAATTCAATCGTTCAACCAATAATTTAAATTTAACTATTTAAATTTAAATGGTAATCCAAATGAGTGAGATTAACTCACATTTGATTTTCGTTTTGCAATCTAACCCAAATTGGCTTGTCTTCCCCACGATTTTAGACCTTGAATAAACAATTTACGGCTTATTAATATTGGAAATAAATCGGACAATCAATTTCCTGTTCAATACATAGAGCGCGCAGGCGTACTTTCCTACGGACTTTTCCTATTCTATTCTCATTACGAGATGAGCGGGTTGGAGAATAAGATCAAGTCGAAATATATCAGTTCTTTATCTTCTTTATTCAAAGGAGAGATGGGCTAGACTACATAATGCAAGAGATAATGGCTATCAAGTTCCAGTCCATTTTAATAAATTTAATTGACCAATAATTTGATTTAAACTATTTCCTTATAAAGATCTTTTAGTAACTGAGATAATTCAATAGGTTAACTAAACAATTTAATCATCCTAATCAATTTTTAAAATGAACTAGTAATTTAAAATATGTATATTGTCAAATTCGAATTGAAAATAAATTCGAAAATACCTCACTGCCTTCTTGCTCGAACCCACAAGCCAAGCCACGACAAAACTTGCCGAACACCCTCGATAATGCCTGCTCGAACATTCCTTCGCATGCAGCCACCGAAGCGATCGCGATCCACCCAAATCGCCACTCAAGACTACTGTTGATCGCTTTAGCACCTCCAACCTCGGCCATCATCTCCTCGCCATAACGACATCAGAATTTCCCCGCCGCCTCCACCCATCTTCACGCGACTCCCAAAATCGCGAAAACGCCGAAGTCTCCTCCTCCGATCTCTTCATCAACTTGCGACCATTGCTGCCACCCTAATCCCCAGAACAAAGCCGCACGTGCATCACTAACCCAATGCGAACCACCAACCCACGAGCATGCGCCGCCCTCAGTCACGTGACCCACTGACTTCGTCGCCATATGTTCAAAAAAATCGAATTCGATTTCAAACTCCTGTCCTCTCTCTTCTATATTTCTTTTGAGTAGCAGAAGATTTTTTTTTAAGTTGTTCGAATAATACAGAGGAGAAAACGAAAGTAAGAAAGGGCATTTGGTCATTTTAAACGGAATAGAGGACAGGGGGAGGGATACACTTATACTTGCAGGAATGAAAGAACGTGTGTACTTATTTTGAAAGCTAACGTACAGATGTATACAAAGGACATGGATTTTCTTTTTTAATCATTATCTATCATCCTGTCACAATTTCAACCATGGAATGGAGGTAGGAGGCGATGTGATAAGTATTGACCAATCAATAAATTATTATATTTAAATTTAAATCGTCTAGAATTTCCAACTTAAAATTTCGACATCCTATCACGGCGCGCTGCTAGGCGTCCATAGTGTTATACCCCTATTTCGAACACAATGGAAAAGGTTCAAAGTCCTAATTCGATCGTATGAAGAAGATAGCTTTTTGGACCCAGTTATTTTATTAAATTTCCGGTATAGATTTCAACGCGTTTATTTTCCATACGATCACACGACAACTCCAAACGCTAGAAAAATTAAAATCCGATAATAATACACTGTTACATATCCAATATAACTAGTTTCGTCGAAATCCGAGACTGTGTCCCGAAAGGCTGTTTTAAATGTCAATTCAATCGATATATTTTTAAAACTTAACAAAACACTTTTAAATTCAAGTTTAACACTTTTACTATTTTCAGTACTATCAATATAAACTTTACAAGCCTTTAAATTATTTTTAACAAGCTTAAAATTTCAGATTCAACTATTTACACAATTTTCAATTATTTAATTAACTTTTAAATATTTAAAATCAATTAAATATTCCGATTTCAAATTTTCAAAATTCTGAATCGTCACACTTATAACCGTTGGTAAATATGTTACTAAAATACACCTTTTTAACATCAAACAAATTTTATTTCTATTACAAATTCAAATTTATAAATACAAAGTTGGTTTTGTTGGACAATATCATGTAACAACAAACATCAAAATATTTCATTTATAATACAAATTCAAATTTATATTTATGACACATGTAACCAAATTTCAAATCTGTTACACCAAATTTCAAAACAAACATCATACATACTAAATACTTCATATCTTCTACAAAGTTTATGATAACTTTGAATTTTACTAGTACAAAATGTCTAAAAGTTTACAAACAACGAATACGACTTTCCAACCAAATTACAAAACCTTCCATCAATGAACTCGGCCAAATATTACTCGTTTCTGATTTTTTCTTTTCTTCTGCAGCTTGTACTAAAGCCTTCATATGTAGAAACAATGCTTAGTTTATAAATCAAATAGAAGAAAAGCTTTATTGTACTAAAAAATAGAACTACACCAAATGTGATAATAAGAACCAAGCACTTTGCTCAGTTAAAAATTACGGTTTGCAGCTCTGTTTATAAACTGGGCTAAGCTTTGTTTTTAACTGAGTTTACTGCTCAATTGTAACCGAGCTTCAACGCTCAAGTTGTAACCGAGCTTCAACGCTCAGTTTGTAATTGAGTAGTAAGCTACGATATTAGTTAATGAGAAGTTATAATTTGGATCGTCAACGAGAAGTATAATAAAAAAACTAAGATATTAGTTGATAAGAAGTTACACACACATATATATACATACACACATACATATACGTACATGCATGTGCACACACACACATTACATAAATATATAATGCATGTGTACTATCATATTGCGTTAAAGAGTGCAAGCAAAGTGTTAATGCATTTAATCATAGTACCCCTCGAAAAATAAAAGATAGAATGCTCGGGAACACAAAAAAAGTCTATTTAAAACAACTTGCACAAAGAACTGTAAAAATTTACATAGAGTAGAGATATATTTAAATTTCTTTAAATGTTTCTATAAACTAAAAAATGAAGGTAATAAATTAAAATATGAAGGTACTGATAGAATGCAAGTTATGGTGACATACCGATGTCAACTATCAAAACAATGAGAAGGATGGAAAAATTAGCACTCCCTGTTGTGTACAACCAAACATCATCAAGACTGGAGAACAATCGATTGTCACCAAATAATTGAGTTCACATCAATTTATCATAAATCTACGACTCAAGTCTATATGAATATGTATTATATAGTTGTTTGTGATATTACTAACCTATTTTGAAGCAACTGCTTATTCTGATAAACATAATAAATCATCCACTGATCTCTTTATGTACTATTACTTGGTGGTTACCTTGCAGTCAGAAATGGTTTTCCTGTAAGCATGTGATGAATATAAGTTATATTAGTTAATGAGAAGTATAATGAAAACCGAGCTTCAACGCTCAATTTTTGGATCATCGAAGCTGAATCTATCTCTATCATACACTTACTGGAGACAGGTTAAATTTTATAACAGTCATAGGCTGATTTAAGTGAAAACTTGAAAATTTATATACAGTTAAATAAAAAAAAAAAGAATGTACAAGTTTGACAGGGAGGGAAGGGTCTTCTACACAAAGAGTTGGCTGCTCATCCCATTCTGGATTTAGATTTTTCTTTATTGCTTGAGTCTTCAGCTTCTGTCGCAATAATTCAAAGTGATGACATAAAGAAAATTTTTGAATTTCAACTCCATGTTAGTTCAGAAACACAGTCAATGCAAATTTCGAGTGTTTGAATTTTGCCTCTGTACGTAGTTGTTTTAAAAGTGTTGCTTGTATCTTGTTACATTACATATATATGAATATACTTTGTGAATAGCAATTATAGCTTTAATCAGTTTACACTGGTTAGTCTAAAAAGCATGAAACTTTAATCATGCTGGGTAATTTGTTTTGTTTTATGTTTTTTATATTTAAAGTAGATATGGAAAAAATAATTCTAACTTGTAAGGCAATGTAAGAATGAAGTCGTTGAAGCATTTTACTACAATGATGAACATTAAGTTAGTAATTAAGACCCAAAAATCTTTTTTTGCATTATTTTTTGGTTTGGCTAGGGATTAGTCTCAATGTTCATGGATGATCATCAATGACTGGCCAAAATATATTGGATTATATGAAGCCATTTTAAACATTCATGGATTTAGCAGTTTATTTAGAGCATGTCCACTACATTCATTTTCTAAAATTGCACAAAGATTATGGGCTTCTCAAAGTGAACCATTGACTAGTTCTTTCAGAAAAAAAAAATCTTTATGTAGAAAGACCTGAAGCCCATGAATGGGATTGAAGTCCGGTCTGGATAGAAACCATATAATTCCTCTTTATATTTAGCAAAATATCCAAATTTACTCTGGATCTTTAAGGATTTTCCCCAAACACTAAATAAATAAATTATTTTAGTTACGTTTTAATCATAATTGAAACTAACAATGTCCGGTGTTTAATTTTAAATTATGCTACACCACTGGGAAAAAAAAGATTCATAGATTGGAGGAATTAACCTAAGACTGGCTTGCTAGTTTTTGTTTACAAAACTTGTTTTAGTTTTGTGTTAAATTAGTAAATACATAAATAACCTACTCTAGATGCTGAATGACTTGGTCCTTACATCAAGGTTCATCAAGTTTCAATTTTCGATTACAAAAAATGCTGCTTTCCTTGAAAAAGTTAAGTACTACGATGATGAGTTTGATTCTCAAATATAAACCTACAAATCAAAATGACCAAATCTGCAAATGACCAAACTGTAATTTTTCAATTGCCAACAACTAATTCCTACAGTTATTTGTTATTGAATGGTGTTTTCACTGAGTGAAACAATAATAGAGATGTTATTATTAATCATATCAATTTTTGTTTAATCTTTATGGTATTAGTAAGAGTAAATTGGGCGTGCTTTTAGCAAAACTACAACTTTTTTAAGCTTTTAAATTAGAAAAATGTTTTAGGTTATTAAAACCAACATAATAAAAATTAGAACCTTCTATGTTTTCAGCTTCTTCTTCATTCTATTTTTAAACAATATGTAAGACTGTTCTAAATAGATTCAAAACTTTAAAATGAAACTTCAAAACTGAAAGGTTGGTCTTCATGCTTCTCTATACTGTACAAAGCGCTCCTCTTTCCAATACCCTGAAATGTCAAAGGCGTTTCAATAATAAAAATTTGTTTACATGGAAGGACTTACAGGTGAGCTTTTAAACTTTAGCTTCGTAAGTTCCTCCATGCAATAAGAAAAATGAAGAAAACAATAAGTGTACTTTAGAAACTTATGCTATAGACAATCTAACTCATTAATATGCAATAAAAAACGAAGAAAAAAATAAGAGTACTTTAGAAACTTATGCTACAGACAAATTAACTCATCAACATGCAATAAAAAGAAGAATAAGAAAATAAGAGTACTTTAGAAACTTATTCTGCATACAAACTAACTCATCAATATACCGAATGATTCATGTTACTTACTCATTTGCACTATTTATGAAATATAAGCATTCTTGAATCAGTGATTTCTGAAAAAAATACGACAACATTCAAGTTGTATGCTATCATGGCATGGTTTTAAGGTATCAGTTATGTAGATGTTACAACTAAAGAAAAATTGAATATGAGTTCACACGCACACGCACACGCACGCACACGCACGCGCGCACGCGCGCACGCACGCACACACGCACACACGCACGCACACACGCACACACGCACACACACACACACACACACCCACCTATATATAAACCTTTAATTCAGTGCTGCGAACTTTGAGAATGTCCTTGAGGGTGTACCGACTTCTTCAAACTTAAGATGAGGAGTTTCAGGAGTTTTCGGTTCCTTAGATTCCACGGTAACATTTTTCATGGATGAAAATATGATTTAGAATTCATTTATTACAATACAGAGAGTCTAGAAGAGAGAGAGAGAGAGAGAGAGAGAGAGAGAGAGAGAGAGCTTGAGGTACAGTTTAGTTCTCAGAAGCATACCAAAACATTTAAGTTTTGTGTTAAGTATTATATTTGAAATTAGTTGCCTAAATTAACAGGCTTTAAGATTCAATAAAAATTACAACGTGGTAAAATTTTTGTTTGCATGGGAATCTTTTTGCTAGTCAAAGTGAAGACTAATAGTTAGAGCAATAATTATAACATTCCATTTATAAGTCAAGAATAAAGCTAGGTACTTTAGCAACAGTAGAAATCTGAAATACCCAATGGATGATATATTCAACTTCTTTGGATGACTTTTATCACATAGTAAATGAAATATATCATCACATATAACACTAACCACTTTGACACTAGAAATAAAAACTAACCTATTTGATAATAGGGGATTTGGTATATACATTTGATGATGATGTAACCTCATCTGCTTTTGACAGCTTCTATCAAGAAAGAAATAAAATATACTATTACGTACGACATACCATCATCTTTGAATACCTTGTATCTAGAATTATAGATATTATTACAAGTTATGCATAGAAATAACTACATTTTACAAGTTACCACCATAATTAGTTTATAAATAGTCTTCATTAGTAGCCAACCTACTTACATAAGAATGAAACATCAATTTGTAACTAACAAGCATGAAGCTCCTTTTCAATATATATTTTAAAAACAAAAGTGATACCTAATTTGAGCATAGCACTTATATAATCCAAATTATTGAATGTGGGAATAGTTAATTGCACTCTAAAGAGTCTCTGTTGCGTTTCACTTTTTGGTATAAAATAATAAATGAAAGTGGAATTGCATGCAGATACCTTTGTAGTGTAGTTAACATTTCTCTAAAATGTAATTGTCTACATTAAAATGTTAGATGTATTATTGATTCTAAGTTTCACTTACATTAACATTGGAATTTTTATGGATTTGGGCTAGGACCGATCAATCTAAAATTTAGTTATTAATTTTCTAGCTCGAATTTCGCATGACACGCAGAAATAAAGCAGTTAGATATCGACCAACATATGTAACCAAATTATTGTAGACAGGAATAAAAGGTAGTTAACAATATTGTAGCCTTTTTCAAAAAATTCATGGTAGCAATACAAACTTAATGTTTTAAAGAAGATAAACACGATTTTAAAAAATAAACGCAAGCTCAAAAAATAATTGAAGGCATTGAAAATTTTGGAGTGTAAAGTGTTGCATGTTTAATCAAATTTATTTAGTTCTTAATCACAAGAAATATTGAAGTAACGAGAGTAAAAATTTTAACTAGCAACTCAACAGTAAAATCAGGACAATATTTGAAAACAAAAACACTGTTTTTAAAAAAAGACTACACATAAATGGAAATTACTAAATTCACGCCATTGATTATTGTACTATCTCTAAATTCCCACAGTTAATTTTCAACTTCCAGAAAATTGAAATTCACTTATAAATTGATATAAATTCATTAAGTGTAAAAGTAGTAAATTCATCATGTATAATAGAAACTAATGTAACATCAGCATAAAATAAATAGAAGTGGTCCTCGAGACAAGCTATGATCCATTTAACTGGATAAAATCCAAAACAATTATCTTGCTGTTTGAAGCCTGCAATTTGAGGAAGCAGAACAAACAGAAGAAGAAGGGAGCGGTGGAACCAATTTAAAACATTTGCAGTTCAAAGAAGAGGAACCTTAAAGGAGCGCAGAAGAATGAGAGCTTAATGATCGCGACTTTCCTCACAAAATTTCCTAACGCTGCATTTTTTTCTTCTCTGAATCCTGAATGTTGAATGGTGAATTTTGAGTGCTAAATCCTGAATAACGAAAAGTCGTTTCTTTTTTTATTTTGTAACTTCTGGTTAAGAAATTAGTAAAGAGAACAATTTTTGTTCGTTGTCCCTATGTAATGTACAAAACATAATGATCAATTGGAAAAATTGCAAATTCTCACAAAAAACAGGTTTAACAAGTGCAATGCAAATAAATATGAATGTAGACAATGAAAACTGGTTATGGCTTTACAATTCTACTTTCAGCTTCATTAATACATGGGATAGGATAAGAGAAAAGCATCAAAAAAAAAATAAGGAGCAAACTAATTTGGACTACTCCAAAAACCAGAATGATATCCTTTACTGTATACAAGGCTATATTTGGTAGATAAAATACTACAGATAGACTAAAGAAACGAGGATTAAATTATCAGGATAGTCGTGTTCTAGGCAATGATTGTCAATAAACTAGATACCATCTATTCTGTCTTGGTGACTTTTCAAAATGTGTCTAGACTCTGGACTTCAGTCAACTAAAAGTTGCTCTATCACTAAAAAGTATATACGATATACAGGATGAAGCAGAAAAGCCAGTCAATACTTTTCTAAGCATAAAATCTAGTCAATAGATCAATAACTATAACAAGATTCCCTACTGTTTCTAAAGTAAAATATAATCAAGAAGTAGGTAAAGGTAGAACTATGGCCGGTAGAAGAAAAAAAACAGTAATAACAACAGTTTTGAAAAGAAAAGGAAAAAAAAAACAACTATAAAATGTAGATAGGCAAAGTAGAAGAGATAAATGAAAGCATTTAAAGTAATTCAAAATATAGACAGTAAAAACAGTAAAATGAAGGAAATAAGTGTAATTCAACTGTAACTAAAGATTACCACAATAAGGGTATCTACGGAAGTAAGCTATAGAATAATATACAGACAAACAAAGCAGTGAGAAGGAAGAACCTGACTACGGGGATAGCTTGAAGAAGAAGGAGGATGCTGTTGATTTTAAACGGATCCGAATTTTAGCCCTAATCCATTCATGAGAAAACAAACAATAGACAAATAGAAATTTGCGGAAGCGTACCGGAATCCATTGAATCAATATGTATGGTTCTGATCTTCCAAGAATACAATTTCTACTTTTCTCGATTATTTCTCTTTGACGGGAATAAGAAAAAACAAAGGTACGTACTGTTTCTGGGGGGACCCAACGATTTTTATTAACGGACAAAAATCAATTATATAATATTTACAATTTGGCCCCTCAACAAATTGTAAATAACGCTTTATTATTTTCTACCTTATATTAATTATAATCAACAGGAAATTATTGTCAAGGACAAAATTTCACAGCTTTTTAGCCTCAAGGACAGACCTTCAATATTTTATCCTGAAGGACAACTTTCTGTAGGTATCAGTTTTTAGTTATTGATAGCAGTTTTTAGGTATCAGTTTGTAGTTATCGGTAGCAGTTTTTAGGTATCAGTTTTAGCTTGGTAGCAGTTTTGTTGTCCTTATCAATAATTTTGGAAAATGTTTGTCCTTATGAATAATTTTTAGAAGATGTTTGTCCTTATGGTAAAAATATTGAGGTCGTGTCCTTGAGGCAAAAAATATACAAATCTTTGTCTTTTAAATTAATTCCCATATATAATCAAATTGTAAATAACACTTTATTATTTCTACCTTACATTAATTATAATAGCAACATACACTTAAACATATGTGTACCCATAATGGGATTTTAATCCAACAATCTCTCACTTGAGCAACATATGATTTCTAATAAATGTACACCCTTGTGAGCTCAAAATTTGCTATTACATAAAGGTATATCTTAACAATCTCGTCCATCAACCATATTTATACAGGATCACAGTGGTCTTCGTCATATTAATCATGACTAAACCCATCAGTGGTCACATACATATATATAGTCAAATGACATAGATTAATCTATTTTCAATTGGTCATCCTTAAACTTAAGTGAAGTCGGAATCGAAACAATAAAACAGGGTGAATGAAATGAATACTTTACTTCTGATCAGAAATCCAAATATATGTTTCAAGACAAATATAAAGCATATAAAATACAAACTACCACTAAACCATAATATCCTCTAGTAACACAACACTCATATGAGCAGTGTGCTCATGAAAGACTTTGGGCGGTAAATCTTTTGTGAGAGGATCCGCTATCATGAAGTTTGTTCCAATATGCTCTATAGATATATGTCCACTCTACACTCTTTCTTTCACAACTAAGAATTTTATGTCAATATGCTTTGACTTAGTTGAGCTTTTGTTATTATTAGAATATAGCACTGCTGATTTATTATCACAATATAACTTCAGCGGTCTTTCTACATTTTCCAAAATGCGCAGCCCAATGATAAAGTTGTGTAACCATATTTCATGGTTTGATGACTCATAACATGCTACAAATTCTGCTTCCATAGTGGAAGAAGTTACAAGTGTTTGTTTAAACTTTTTCAAGATATAGCTCCTCCAGCCAACAGATAAATATAATCTGATGCAAACTTTCTGCTATCTTGGCATCCAGAAAAATCAGAATCAGAATACCCTATGACCTCCAAATGATCTGATCTTCTATAAGTGAGCACGTAATCTTTTGTTCTCTGAAGATACCTCATAACCCTCTTGGCTGCTTTCCAATGGTCTATACCAGGGTTGCTTAAGTATCTGCCTAACATCCCAACAATGTATGCAATATCTGGACGTGTACATACTTGAGCATACATTAGACTCCCAACGGCTGAAGCATAGGGAATCTTTTGCATTTCTTGAATTTCAAGATTGCTTTTAGGGCACTGACTAAGTCTGAATTTATCTCCTTTAGCAACAGGGGTATCTCCTGGTCTACGATCTTGCATGCCAAACCTTTTAAGTACTTTATCAATATAACTCTTTTGTGATAATCCAAGAATACCCCGAGATCGATCTCGAAGTATCTGAATACCCAATATAAAAGAGGCAACCCCAAGAACTTTCATCTCAAAATGTTTAGATAGAAATTTCTTGGTTTCGTGCAATAAGCCTATATTGTTAGTGGCAAGCAAGATGTCGTCGACTTATAAAACTCGGAATATATGTTTACTCCCACTAAACTTGTGATACACACAATCATCAACAATATTCGTCTCAAAACCAAACGATATGATTACTTGATGGAATTTGTGGTACCGTTGACGAGAAGCTTGCTTAAGTCCATAGATGAATTTTGTTAATTTGCAAACCATACTCTTTGGATCTCCCGACGCAAAGTTTTCTTGTTTGTTGTACTATATAAATTGTCTCATCAATGTCTCCATTGAGAAACGCCATCTTAACATCCATCTGATGTAACTCAAGATCAAAATGAGCAACAAGTGCCATAATTGTTCTAAAAGTGCCTTTCGATGAAACTGGAGAGAAAGTCTCTATAAAATCGATACCTTCCTATTGAGTATAGCCTTTTGCTACAAGACGTGCCTTATACCTCTCCACATTACCTTTTGCATCCCTTTTTGTTTTAAATATCCATTTACAACCAATTTGTTTTGCATCTTCTGGTAATGGGACAAGTTCCCAAACTTTATTGTCTTGTATGGACTTATACTCCTCATTCATGACATCTATCCACTTTTGAGAGTTAGAACTTTTCATGGCATGATAAAAGTTGATTGTATCATTTTCCATCATTCCATTATCGTTCTCTTGTTCTTGGAGAAATACAATACAATCATCTGAAATAGAACTTCTCCTTTCTCTCATGGACCTCCTTAATGGCACAGGTTCTTGAGGTTGTTGAGTTTGTTCTTCTGGAACAATAGCGTTTAAGGGGTTGTATAACATTATCTTGTTGAGGTTTCGGATTCACTTCTTGATCAATGATACGTGTAAGCAACTGAACATTGTCGAAAGTGATAATAGGAACTAGGCTTAAATCCAATTCCTCCTCAAAAAAATGTCTTTAACCTTATTTCTCCCCCCAAACTCAATATCCTCAAAGAATACTGCATTTCCCGTCTCAAAAATATTCTTAGCTATGGGATCATAAAACTTATAGCCCCTAGAACGCTCAGAATAACCAATAAAGTAGCTGCTCATTGTTTTGAAATCCAGCTTCTTTTCATGTGGCCTATAAGGTCTTGCCTCAGCTGGACAACTCCAAATGTGAAAGTGCTTTAGACTAGGCTTTCGACCTGTCCAAAGTTCATAAGATGTTTTTGCAGCTGCTTTAGTTGGTACTCTATTGAGAATATAAGCTGCTGTCTTTAATGCTTCTTCCCAGAGAGAATCAGGTAAGGTGGAATGAGCAATCATACTCCTTACCATATCCTTAAGAGTTCGGTTTCGTCTTTCAGCAACACTATTCATGCTAGGTGATCCTGGCATGGTGTGCTATGGGACAATACCATATTCCTCTAGGAATTTAGCAAACGGTCCTGGACGTTGTTCACCTAAACCATCATATCGACCGTAATACTCACCACCACGATCAGATCTGACACTTTTAATTCTTTTTTTGAGTTGATTTTCAACTTCAACTTTATAAGCTTTGAACACATCCAGTGACTGTGATTTTTCTTGAATTAGATATAGGTAGGCTTAACGTGAGTAATCGTCTATGAATGATATGAAATATTGTTGACCATTCCAAGATACTGTAGGGAAAGGTCCACAAATATCTGTATGAATTAATTCTAAGACGTTTGAAGATTAGCACCCAATCTTTTAGTTTTGGTCTATTTTCCCTTGATGCAATCACAAACGTCAAAGTTTGTGAAGTCAAGAGATTCTAAAATACCATCAGATACTAAGCGCTCAACTTTACCTTTTGAGATATGACCTAAGCGATTATGCCATAAAGATGCTAAATTTTCTTTATTTCATTTACGTTTAGTACCACGTGATTTTACATGCAAAGTTTCATTATGGGATGCAACTATTTCCAACAAATAAAGATTGTTATACGCATTTAAATAACCAGTTCCAACAACATTTGAATTCAAAGACAAAGTTTAACTAATTGTTTCCAAATGAACAACAATATCCAAATTTGTCCAAATAGAAACAGAAACCAAATTCCATCTAAATGACGGTACAACAAAAGTGTCTTTTAAATCCAAATAAAAACCAGTTCCTAACAACAATCTAAAATGTCCAAACGCTTCCACTTTTACCGATTGTCTATCGCCCATAAAGATGTGTCTTTCACCATCACTTGGCTTTCGGTAGCTCAGGCAACCCTGCATAGAAACACTTATGTGAGTGATAGCACTAGAATCTATCCACCAAGTGTTTCTAGGTACTGAAGATAAATTAACTTCAGAACAGACCAAAGTAACAAACATACCTTTCTTTTCACGCCATGCATGATATTTGGTACATTCCTTCTTTATGTGTCCAGGTTTGTGACAAAAGAAACAACCATCTTTTTTCTTTTATTGTTTCTTTTGATCTGGATCCTTAGCAGGTTCATTTTTTAAATTTTCTTTTCTTGCCCTTTGCTTTAGAGGTGCTTGCCAAATGGGCACTCTCAGTCTTATCTTGCTTCAGCCTTTCTTCCTCTTGTACATAATATGAAATGAGCTCATTGAGAGTCCACTTCTCCTTTTGACAGTTGTAACTGACCTTAAATGGACTGAATTATGGAGGAAGCGCGATAAGCACTAAATGCACAAGCAAGTCATTTGAAAGCTCAAGCTTTAGTGTCTTTAATTTTGAAGCAATGTGAGACATTTCCATAATGTACTCCCTTATGTTTTCCTTGCCTTTGAACCTCATGAAAATAAGTTTCTTCAAAAGAGTACTTGTTTTCGCCTTATCGCTTTTGGAAAAGCGTTTCTCAATTTCAGCAAGGAAATCTGTGGCATCGGTAATCTCTTCGGATACCGCACCCCTAAAAGCCTCAGGTATGCCCTGTTTAATGATCATAAGACTCATGCGATTTGAACGGTCCCATTTCTCAAAAATTCTCCTTTCCTCGGAGGTACTAACATCTGTAAGAGAAGCAGGCCGATCCATCCTTAATGCAAGGTCATGATCCATGCAACCAAGAACAATTAATATGTTCTCCTTCCAGTCCTTAAAATTATTACCATTAAGGACTGGTACTGAATTAAGGTTAGCAGATACAGTGGCAACAGCTGAAACAGAAAACGAATAAAATTATATAAATTACATGCTCTTACCGACTCCATATGAAACAAAAAAATTCAAATAATGGTTAATTCCAACTCAAATACCAACCACATCATTAATATCAATCTTTGGACAGTAATATTAACTATAAACGGTACTTTTGTTGTAGCAATCAAACGTTGACAATAAATTATGTCAAACAATATGCAGTCTTTGGACTAACACATTGCTTACATAAAACACCTTATAATTATCACACATTTATCACCACAGGTATGCATGACATTCTGCAAAATACTAATTCACCTTTGGGTTCATTAATAAATGCATGAATTACATACACACAATTATTTTGATATTTTGATTTGATTAATTTACACAAAAGTGATCACTTTGGTGATATTTTGCTTCAATTAGTCTATTTAAAACACCAAATTTCTATGGAAACCAAATTTGAATTTAACTTTTAAAAGAAAAGGAATACATACATATAATAAAACAAATTTTTTTATTATATGTTAGGTGGTCTAATATACCAAGTCATTTTTGTATATAGCTGCTAGATATTAAACGCTATATTGAAAGGCCTACTAGTCATTGCAATTTGACAATCTAAATAAATAATACCTTAAAGTAGATTGGAAAATCTGTTAGTCATTACTTATAAAAGCAAAATGTCTGATGTGATGCACAATAAAGTCAGTTCCAACCCAAAAATCATATTAATAGTCTGTGACTGAAACAAGCATTCTTCAGTTTGTATGTGAGGTAATGCCACTCTTTCCTTTTGAAAAGGGAAAGAAAAAAAGAGAAAAGAAATAGCGTTGTCTGAAACTGACATCAAACAGAAGCATGCTTTTGTTTACCATCATGGTTTAACTTTCAAAGCATGTTCAAAATTTGTGAAACTGACATCAAACAGTAGCATGCTTTTGTTTGTCATCATGCTTCAACTTTCAAAGCATGTACAAAATTTGTGGAACTGACATCAAGCAATAACATGCTTTTGTTTGTCATCGTGCTTTAACTTTCAGCATGTTCAATATTTGTGAAACTGACATCAAACAGTAGCATGTTTTTGTTTGCCATCATGCTTTAACTTTCAAAGCATGTTCAAAATTTGTGAAAAAATTACAGAGAAGAAACAAATACAAGATAGTGACATGTCTTTATTCATTTAGTTCTTTCTTCCAAATGCCGGAAAATTATTTATAAAGATTGATTTGAACTTTATCATTTTTCACAATTCCATAAAAAAAATTAATTTAATTTAATTTAATTTAATTTAATTTAATTTAATTGGCATGCCAAGAAATATCCAAAGATCCGAACGAAAATAATAATAATAATTGAAGATCATTACAGTACTACAGTAAATCCTCAAGAATCAAATTAGGGTTGCTCTGATACCAATTGTTGATTTTAAACAGATCCGAATTTTAGCCCTAATCAATTCATGAGAAAACAAACAATAGATAAATAGAAATTTGCGTAAGCATATCAGAATCCATTGAATCAATATGTATGGTTCTGATGTTCCAAGAATACAGTTTCTACTTTTCACGATTATTTCTCTCTGACGGGGAAGAAGAGAAAACAAAAGTATGTACTGTTTCTCGGGGTCCCAACCGTTTTTATTAACAGACAAAAATCAATTATGTAATATTTACAATTTGGCCCCTCAACAAATTGTAAATAACACTTTATTATTTTCTACCTTATATTAATTATAATAGCAACATACACTTAAACATATGTGTGCCTATAATGAGATTTTAATCCAACAGGTGCCTGAGAGAAAAAGTTCAGGTACGTACTGTTTTATAAGGTAGGTTATCGCTGAATTGAATAATAAGAGTAAAAATCGCTTAATTATTCTGATCTAAACGGATTCAAAAATCAAACAGCCCTTTTTCTTCTGATCGCTTAGTTCTTATTCAATTCAGCAATCTTTGAACCCAAACAAACAGTGCCTAAATCTGAAACAATCTGAATTATCGTCGCACCCAACCTCAACTGCACCGCCCCATCAGCTAGTCACCTCATCCTCAGACCGTGATAAGTGACAACGACAGCCTCTGACCTCGATTATTGAAATAGAATGCAAGCCCTAATATTCGTCTTGGTCTAATTAGTGAAAGAAAAACAGAGGAGGCAGCAGATGAACTAAGGAGGTAGTCGCAGAAGGCGGTTGAAGAATGGTGGAGGCTGTGGCAAAATGATGGAGGCAGAAGTAGAACAAATCGGAGGGGGCGATAACCCTAGAACGAAAGAGGAAATAAAATGAAATGATGAATGTTATTTGTGGGAAATGTGAAAGAAATAGTAGAAGACAAAATGAATACCTTATCCATATCACTTTTAACTATTTACGAAATTACAAGATTTAGCAATGAAATAACCGTGATAAATGATCGTAATGAAATATATGTTAGGAATTCATAACGGTTTTAATTTGAAAGCGGAAAAGTGTTACAAAATGGGATGTTTGGTGTAGTGAATAAGGCCTGCAACACTTTTTTTTATATTTGATCAATCGGTAAGTAGGTGGTCAAGGCAAATAATGATGTTTCCTTTGTAATTCGCTGCAACATTGGAGGCTAATGTAGTATTATTATCTGTAAGAGGAAAAGGAATGGAAGTGTAATTAGAAGCCTGGTAGGAAGCCTTGCCATAATACCCCTTTCCAAGCTTTATTACAGACCTAAAGTTTCGGTCGACCGTACCAGTCGCCACAATCAGAATCCAAGGTGCATCATTCTTTGAAGTGTGTTTAGAAAGTCCATAATTGCTTTCTAAATAGACTACGATGACGCCTTTTACAGGGACAGCTGCAAATATTGAAAAGTAAGAGGATTGAAATCAAAATCGTAGTAGGATGTGTCATACTAGCCTAAGGGGAATGGAGAACACATGCACTCCATCCTTTACTGTAGCATCCATACCCGCTAGTACCTCTTTTTTAGAGGGCACCAATTGTGCTGCAAGGTTTGTGCATTGCCAGGTGGGCTTGTGGGGCTATACTTACATTGTATGTGAGCCCAGCCTGAAGAAGTCCACGTCATCCATCAACTTCCCCGCTGTTATGCTGGACATGTAAAGTCCATGCCCTATGTCAACGATAAATATCATCAACACCCCTATTAGAGATTTGGATCATTGATCATGTTTAGGCATTTCAACCCTTGGTAAGATCAATGAATAAAGCATGCGAAAGAAGAAAAAGTAAGAATTATTAATGAAATGGTTTGGAGAATATTGAGTCTGAATTTAATCGTGAACTTTAATATTTCCACCATAACCCCTTTCATCTCCAACAAAACCTATGTATTTCGCTAATTCATAATAGCCGAAAGGAAAGAGTGACGAAACCCACCTTCCGTCTTTGACGAATTTTATGGATTTGATGGGTAGAAAGGTGCTACAGTCGAAACCCCCCTTTACCTCATCGGAACTTCCTTAATTTTCCTTTTTGTTTGGTTCTGACAAGATCGCAACGTTGTATTCATGATCAAATTCTTCCCTCCGAAAGGTATTTATTCTGCCGTTTAAAGGTGGACATCTTCGAAAGGTATGCATAATTCAAGTATGTTTAGATAAAAATTAGAGTTCATACGATATGTCACGGAACCGTATCGAGGATTTTACATCGAATATTTATTAAGTCACAAGTTGTATTTCCCTTACGTGACCGAAACCATGAATATAATATATAAGGAAATAAAACTCATGGAAACATCCCATGATGATTCCATGACATATACTCAGAATGAACGAAGAAGATAAGAAATAAACCATGTATGATCGGCTGTTAATATGAAATTAACGCTTGACCATGATCATCCCCAAATTCAAAGTTGATCGCAAGCCATAATCCTCTTTATTTTCTCATGATGAAGTTTGATACAAAGTTTAAGAAGCAAATACCTAATTTGATTTCTAAATTAGGGTTACAAACGTAGCGAGCGAGAGCAGAAGTTGTAGAATGTGAGAAGAATGGGAAAATCGGATCTCCAAAATCAGACCCCTAGTGTAACGACCCGCAAATCCGTACCCCTTGAGTCAACACTATTCTACGTAAATCAACTCAAGTTGTACAGAAATACGAACCATTTGGGTTAAAGAAGAAGAGGTAGAAGAAGAAAATAGAAAACATCAACAGAATCTAACCATCGCAGCGGAATAAAATATAATAGATAATAAATGATCTTTACTCAAAAATCAAATATCTCTGTTTATATATTACATCATCAGTGCACATCAAACACAACTCAACATCAATATCATACAATGGAAACACAATAACTCAACACATAGGAATATAAAACAAGTACGAAATACGCATCGTTATCCAGCTCGCCGCCTGAGCTCCACAGCATCAAATCCTATATCTTATAATACTCGGTCTGACCCGAGCATTACAGTTAAATAACACCCGAGTCAGTCTGGAATACTAGCGTGAGAAAATCACACTCAATTGATTTTTAAAGTTTCAAACATCCTTTGAAAAAAAAAGCATCTCGTAAGACCACGCCACAAATAAACATGTCGGGTTTTTACCTTACGATAGCTAAATCATTTTTATTAAAATTCTCTGATATTATAATAGTGTCTATAGAAAGTAAAGTAGAATCTAGTTGAAATGCTTGCATCTCATGTTTCAGCAATAGTTGGGCACAATCAAAACCGTACGGGCGCATAGGGAAAATGGATTCCAACTAATGGCTAGGCACTGGGGTACCACCTGTCACAGTTTCTGGTCTAGATCAGCGTACCGAGGAGCCACCCTAACTCCCCTACAACACATGATCGGAACCATCCCTTACTGGACAGTCCCGAGCAAGATCACCCCGCGGTTGGGATCAGCAACCGCCCACTTAGCCGCAATAAAAGGGACATCTAGACAGGGATGACTTCACCCTCCAGTGGGGGCTACACACGAAGCCTTGCTGCATAACCCCTGATTTTCAGCCATTCCCATTTGATGAGGCTTGAGGCTAAGCGTTGCCTTTTTAGAACATATCCCTTAGAATGCCCATCGTCCACCTGACGATGTTTCGCAAGCATTCATCCATACAAGTCCGTCCCGGGTTCGAACGGAACCGAATGCACTATTCCTACTACATCCATTTTGGAAATATCCTCAGGATTAGTAGCGACTAGCCCTTGCACTTTACTGCTCCATCTTCGAATCCAAACTCGTTTTTCCGAAACGTACAAACCGGATCGAAGTGATTTTCGAGAAATAAATCTCGATCCCGGTCTCTTCGAAACGATCAGCGCATTTGGCCAATATTGATAGTGGGCGATTTAACTATCAATTAATATTCACAAAAAACCATCAAACAATAAATAATTTCTCTCAAATTATTTATTTATCCAAAATATCTTCACAAGATATAATTTCCAATTTCAACCCCTTTGAAAATAGTTTCAAACCAGTTTCCTCTCATAGAGTACATTCCCAATTAATTATTTCCACCGGAACACCAAGTACAACACACTTAAGATTTAAATAATTTAAAAGCACTTTTTATAAAATATACTTTATAACATTAAAAATTAAAAACTACTTTAAATATTTTATTAAAATATATATACTTTAAGAATATTTTATATAAAACACTTTATAAAATATAAACTAAATTTCCTCTTTTAAACACAATAATAAGTTACTTTATATAGTTATCACAATAATAGATATGGGAAAAAAATACTTACTTTAAAAGTTAACATTTTGAAATAATAAACTTTCCGAAACATGCTTTTTAAAACAATATTAAAACCTTTAATTTATTTTTAAAATTTCTTTGAAAACCATACTTGGCTATCCAGGGAAATACTCTTCTCTTTCACATCTCTTAAAAATAACTCACCATTTATTTTTAAACAAATTCTTATTCCTTTAATAAATTCTTCCTTGAATTTATATTTTAAAATATCCACCAACATTCTATTTCACTTTATAAACCCAGTTTATAAATTCCCAAAATCTCACTTCTTTTTAAACTTCAAAACCCCAAACACTTAATTAATTTGAAATTGATTTCCAATTTTACTTCACTTTGAAATAAATTCCTTCTCTTACTTTATTTATTCATTAACTTTCAGATTTTATTTCCTTATTTTGAGTAAAAACCCTTTTTAACTGAAGATACCAATTTCAAGTTTCCAAAATTCCTTCTTTATCATTTAATTAAATTTAATCCTTAAATTTAAAAATAAATTCTTTATTCTTCCAAATAACATCACTTAAGCTTCACAAATTATTATTCCCCCTATTAATTCAAAATCCTCTTATCCCAAATTCGTTAGAATTTTGCAATCGCTTTTATTTTAATTTTATTTTCAATTCATTGTTAATTTATTCCAATTCACTAGAATTATTTTACTTAAAAATTTACTCTTTTATTTCTTTTCAAAAATTCCATTCTAGAGATTTTGATAACTCAACATATCCAAATAGGTCCAACCAAACCATAACATCCAATTATTCATATAGTTCATCACAGGATATCAAAAATCATATCACAGAATATTTAAACAAAATTAAATATAATGAGGAATCCAGTTGGATCCCTCCAACCTGCTCTCCCTGCATCCACGGATGTTAGCACAACATAAAATACCAATTCCACTTCGAGGTGGAATATCGCGGTATATGGGATTAAATATAATATTATCCGCTATTATGCGGCACATAGGGTCTCATCCGCTATATAAATGCGGAAAATCAATCATTCCAAGATGTAATATATACTATAATATAGCACATCAAATCAATTCATCCATTCAACCAATTATTTAAATTTAACCATTTAAATTTAAATAAAAATTCAACTGCATGAGATTAACTCACCTTCCCTTTTATCCCATGGATTTCAGCAAACCAACCCGACAGGTTACATTTGATTCAAGATCTCATATAAATGAAATTTCGAATTTATTAGAACTTGCCTTGATTTTAAACTGCCATTAATATTCTCATTATAATTTTAAATTTAGTTGCTTACTAAAATTTTAAAATTGCTTAACTGTTAAATAAGGTAATACATCAACAAATTTAAAGTACAAATTTTAAAGTTACATAACACTAAATTAAAGTGTTTAAAAATCAAGTTACCTACTAGAACAGGAAACATAAACTACTTTTTAAACCGTTTATAAACAAATTTTATTTTAATGACTAATCATTTCAGCAGTTAAGGTAACAACAAAGTATAATACCTCGGAACATCGAGCTGAATCCCTCCTTCGATCGTCTGGCCACTGCTACACGTCAACCAAAATGCCACTAACCTCGACTGCACTGCCACGCACTCCCATCACGCGAATCGAAACCGAACCACACTGTTCCACACGCCACCACTCGCGCTTTCCCCCTCCATCACGCTTCGACCCCGAGCAGCTGCTCAAAGCACTCCCTTGCATTTGCTAACCCTAGCCTTTAAGCTGCTCTACAACATCAAAGTCGACCCAACAAAGCCATCGCCTCCCTAACACCCGAGACTTCCACCACCCGCGATGACGCGTGCTACCCAGCCTCCTTCCAAAATTCTCAATCGACTAATTGATTTAGGAATTCACGAACGGGACCGAAGAAGTTAGGGGAAAAGGCTCGTGTTCATTGAATTGAGTTCGGCCATTTTGATTTTCGAACGAAAAATTAATTTCGTTATGTCGATTGCTCGGCCATTTATTATTTTCGAGAAGTAAAAGAGATAAGGAATTGACTGAATTGATTTTTCTCGTTCCTTCCATTAAAACAAAAGTAAGCTCGGGTTAAATAATGAAAACATTAAATTCTGAGGGAAGATAGAGTATGTGATTCAGTAGAGAGTAGGTCGGCTTGCTCAGGAAAGATTTTCGGCTGTGATTAGATTTTCTTTCAGATAAAGATATTTAAATTAAATCGATAATTATTGTCTAGGCGTTTATATCTCGTACGATCACACGATAATTCCGAAAGCTAAGAAATTTGAAATCCGGTAATAATACAATATTACGGATCCAATGGAACTAGTTTCGTCGAAATCCGAGATATGCCTCGGAAGGCTATTTTTAAATTCAATTTAAACGATATATTTTTAAAACTGAACAAAACACTTTGAAGTTCCATTTTAAAAGTTCTATCATCTTCAGTATTATTAATATAAATTTTATAAGTCTTCTAATTATTTTTAATAGGCTTAAAACTCCAAATTCAACAATTTACCCACCTTCACTTATTTGATTTAATAATTCAATTATCAAATAAATTGTGATATTCGTAATTTAAGTTAAAATTACTCTATTGAATATTTAAAATCAATTAAGTATTCCAATTTCATATGCTTAAAATTTCCGAGTCGTCACATTCCTCCTCCCTTAAAAGAATTTCGTCCCCGAAATTACTAATTAGGAAGAATGGTCCAATACCCGTTACTATTTTCCGAAACCAAACTGTTCAACATTCTATCCACTATCCTTTATTATAAAAGACCCCCTATTATTTTTACTAATCTTTCCCAACTTTCACATAGTTTCTAACAATATTACTTACTCAATCCTACAAATTTAAAATTTAAATCAAATTTAAAAATTATCAGAATTTTCTCAAAATTTTTCTAACTCTCTAAATTTCCGAAAAATTTCGCCAGCGTCTCCTTTGCGCGGCTAGCTCGGTACAACTACAAAATGGCTCTACGGCCTCCCAAATCCAAAAAGAAAACAAAAGGCCAAGTGGCTAGATCCAAAAACCCAATCAAATTCCATAAAAAATTTTAAACACATACCTTTTTGTCGAGCAATTCTAATTTATTATCTCAAATCAAAACCAATTTTTCTTCCCCTTTTTCATACCTGCATATCCTGTTTAATAATAATATACAATCACAACATTCAAAAACATTTTATTTGACTTCTTTCCAAAATTTCAATGTTCATTCCATCTAAGCCCGTACGATGTACCCATATTATTCGTACGCAATACCGAATTCGATCACCTACTCGATCACACAATTTCACTTCCGAACTAGTATCGTCCACCCGACTTCCTAGTGCGGACTCAGATCTGGTTTCCTGATTAGAAACCGTCATTTTCCTTGCACAGCTGTAAACTATGATAGAGAATTTACAAAATCAATCAAAATTCCATATCCAGGTTCGCCGTCAAACATCGAGTGAAAAATACTAACTCGGATCGATAAAACTATCTCGAAATTCTGTGCTCAAATTCTGGATCAATATAGCTATGCGAATAAAATAATATACGTACATCCTGCGTATTTGCCCCAATTGATTACCAATTATATCAATTCCCTTTTTATTCACATTTATTTTGATTGTTATACGCTTATGCACAATTTTCCCTTGTCACTACAACCAGTTTTAAATCTCTATTCAATTATCCACTTAGAATAATTTTCTCCATACTACATTTATTTAAGAATCTCACCATTCACTTCTTAAGTTCCATATAAATATTTGATATATATTCCTTATATCTATTTTACTTCACTACTGAAGTTTTTATACATTTTATTTAATTTTCCTTTACAATTCCATAAAAATTTCAATTTGCTTCACTTTATTAATTTTCAAATATAAATACCTCTTCTCAATTTTACTTGAATTTCAATTTATTTCCAAGCTTTGAATATTGAATTTTTGATTTACCCTATTTTAATCCATATTTAATTATCCATTTCCTTTATTAGTTTTACTTACAAATTTATTTAAAACCTCAAATAAAAGTTTATTTGCAAATCTTTTCCTTCTTTTAGTTTCTTTGAACAATTCTTCAGTTCATCTTACTTATATAATTTAAATTAAATTTCAACATTCAGTTATAATTTTATTTGCTTAACAAACTTTAATTCATTTGTCGTTAGTGAAAATTTTCAAAAGATTCAAAAAAATCTAACGCCCAAAATTTTCGAAATTTTTTGGCAGAGTCTCCTTTGTACGGAGGAGCTTTTGCAATTTGACAAGAGATATAAATATATATATATATATATATATATATATATATATATATCGACCCACACGGTCGAAAAACAGTTCATATTTCCTATTTGTATTGCGTAGGCGTACCATATTTAACATTTTAAAGCAAGCAGCTATTTATTTAAGCAATTAGTGCAGTCAAAACCAGTCAAACGGCTTCCAAAAACCTGTACTTACTCAATTTAAACATGTCAGTGTCAAATATACAAAGTTTATTAACAACTTTCTTAATTTCAATAGCTAACACTTGTATAATATAATCAATATCCACTAAACCCTTCCATAAGCAAATTTATAAGGTTCCAATGCAATTTAAATGCTTTCATTTAAATGGTTTACACTTCATTGCTTACATTCAATTCATTTTTAATCCAAACAAGCTTATATTCAACTCAATTGATTTCAAAATCAGCCATTATTTCACTTCTATCAATTCAGAGAATTTATTTAATCTCGTTTTCGTCAAATGACAGTTTACTTCTACGAAATTTGACCATATGCAAGTGAATAAATAACTATGTAAGCTTGTAACCACTTTAATTTGATTTCAACTCAATTAACAGTCAATTTCTACCATTCAATTCATTTGCAATCATTTCAATTTTATTTTTTTATTCACTTGAATTTTATTTACCACTCAAACCATCCCTATTTCAACTCTACTTTGTTTAACTTGAGTTCATTGCCAGCTCCATTCGTTTAAATTAAATTAGTATATTTCATTGAATCAATATGAATCTAATTCACATTCAATAGTTTATTTCTGAATTCCTCTCATTGATAACGAGGCCATTTCCAATTTATCTCTACTTAGATTTTGTTTGCAATATAGATCATTTTTATGTTAATTCAATTCCATTCAACTTCAACTCAAATTTAATTCACTTACAATTTTAAGTTGAATTTCTATTAATAACTCAAGTTTCACTTTCAAATTCTATCATTTATTCACAACTCAATTTTTTTTATTAACAAATTTGAGTTCCATGTCCATATTCCACCAAGCAATCAAGTAGTCTATTTAAAATTTCACCCAATATTTGACTTTTATTCCAAAAATCACTCTAACCTTTTACTTGAGTTCAATCTATTTTATATTTTAAGTTTTGGATTATATTTATTATCATTACAAACAATTTTATTTGGCCTATTCATTTTACTTCCAAACTTTAAAAGTCACAACTTATTTAAATTCATATTTCATCTATTTACAATCAATCTCATTCACATTTTACTTTTTAACTTGGAATTATACCTTTTATTTAGCCAATATATTTTTATTATTCCATAAACATTTTAAACAAAATTCCAGAGTTAAACAATTTTCCAAAATTTCAATATCACCTTAGAATTCAACTATATCCAAAATTCTTTGGCAAATTCATTAATTTCTTAATTTCAAAACCAAACCCAGTTCGCACACAATTCCAATTTAAAACAACTTGGTAGCAATTTCTCTTCTAGAAACTCGAAAATGAACTTCGGTGATGCTGCAGTCATCACCGAAATTATTTTCCAGCGATCGAAAGAGAACTAGATGCTTTTATCTCTTTAAAACATTTCAAATATTTTAAAATTTCAAATCTCTCCATATTCAATTCCAATTCAAAAATATTCCCGAAATAATATCACTATTATTTCTCCAAAATCTTTGAAAACCACTTTCAAATTCCAAGGGATTTAAACCTTTTCCAAAGTTCCAAATTTGAAATCCATTTCGATTTCTTTCAAATATTTCTCTGGAATCCTACTCCCAATTAATCACATTTGTATATGAAGTTTATTTCAATTTATAAATTACATTTATAATCTATGTTTCAAATTCCATTTCGTTATATAAATTTATTCTTCAACTTTGGTTATAAGTTTTCAATTTCTTATTTAATTTTCTACACAATAGTGTTAATAATTTAACATTATCATTCCTTAACAACCAAGCATCCAAATTCTATAATAATTTCTAAAAATTATTTCTTTTATATACAAAAATAATTTGGGTAAAATTATTTCATTTACCCTACTTTAAAACAATACTATATCGAATTGTTCTATTCAAGTGTTTAGAGATCCCTATCAATAACGTTAATTACTCGTATTGACCAGAATCCATAAACTACTCAATAAACCAATCAACATAATATAAAATCATTTTAAATTCACTAACAAATACGCGCTCATATCTATTAATACGCTCAAACTCATTCTAGAGTACTGTTGACTCTATTTAATAAGTAATTCCCACCAAAGCCTAGGTTGTCGCCAACCTAAGCTTTGATACCAAGTGTAACGACCGCAAATCCGTACCCCTTGAGTCAACACTATTCAACGTAAATCAACTCAAGTTGTACAGAAATACGAACCATTTGGGTTAAAGAAGAAGAGGTAGAAGAAGAAAATAGAAAACATCAACATAATCTAACCATCGCAGCGGAATAAAATATAATAGATAATAAATGATCTTTACTCAAAAATCAAATATCTCTGTTTATATATTACATCATCAGTGTACATCAAACACAGCTCAACATCTACAATGGATGCACAATAACTCAACACAGAGGAATATATATAAAACAAGTACGAAATACGCATCGTCATCCAGCTCGTCTCCTGAGCTCCACAGCATCAAATCCTATATCTTATAATACTCGGTCAGACCCGAGCATTACAGTTAAATAACATCCGAGTCAGTCTGGAATACTAGCGTGAGAAAATCACACTCAATTGATTTTTAAAGTTTCAAAAATCCTTTGAAAACAAAAGCATCTCGTAAGACTACGCCACAAATAAACATGTCGGGTTTTTACCTTACGATAGCTAAAACATTTTTGTTAAAATTCTCTAATATTATAATAGTGTCTATAGAAAGTAAAGTAGAATCTAGCTGAAATGCTTGCATCTCATGTTTCAGCAATAGTTGGGCACAATCAAAACCGTACGGGCGCATAGGGAAAATGGATTCCGACTAATGGCTAGGCACTGGGATACCACCTGTCACAGTACCTGGTCTAGATCAGCGTACCAAGGAGCCACCCTAACTCCCCTGCAACACAAGACCGGAACCATCCCTTACTGGACAGTCCCAAGCAAGATCACCCCACGGTTGGGATCAGCAACCGCCCACTTAGCCGCAATAAAAGGGACATCTAGACAGGGATGACCTCACCCTCCAGTGGGGGATACCCACGAAGCCTTGTTGCATAACCCCTGATTTTCAGCCATTCCCATTTGATGAGGCTTGAGGCTAAGGGTTACCTTTTTAGAACATATCCCTTAGAATGCCCAACGTCCACCTAACGATGTTTCGCAAGCATTCGTCCATACATGTCCTTCCTGGGTTCGAACGGAACCGAAGGCACTATTCCTACTACATCCGTTTTGGAAATATCCTCAGGATTAGTAGCGACTAGCCCTTGCACTTCACTACTCCATCTTCGAATCCAAACTCATTTTTTCAAAACGTACAAACCGGATCGAAGTGATTTTCGAGAAATAAATCTCGATCCCGGTCTCTTCGAAACGATCAGCGCATTTGGCCAATATTGATAGTCGGTGATTTAACTATCAATTAATATTCACAAAAAACCATCAAACAATAAATAATTTCTCTCAAGTTATTTATTTATTCAAAATATCTTCACAAGATATAATTTCCAATTTCAACCCCTTCGAAAACAGTTTCAAACTAGTTTCCTCTCATAGAGTACATTCCCAATTAATTATTTCCACTAGAACACCAAGTACAAAACACTTAAGATTTAAATAATTTAAAAGCACTTTTTATAAAATATACTTTATAACATTAAAAATTAAAAACTACTTTAAATATTTTATTAAAATATATATACTTTAATAATATTTTATATAAAACACTTTATAAAATATAAACTAAATTTCCTTTTTTAAACACAATACCAAGTTACTTTATATAGTTATTACAATAATAGATTTGGGAAAAAAAATATACTTACTTTAAAAGTTAACATTTTGAAATAATAAACTTTCCGAAACATGCTTTTTAAAACAATATTAAAACCTTTAATTTATTTTTAGAATTTCTTTGAAAACCATACTTGGCTATCCAGGGAAATACTCTTCTCTTTCACATCTCTTAAAAATAACTCACCAGTTATTTTTAAACAAATTCTCATTCCTTTAATAAATTCTTCCTTGAATTTATATTTTAAAATATCCACCAACATTTTATTTCACTTTATAAACCCAGTTTATAAATTCCCAAAATCTCACTTCTTTTTAAACTTCAAAACCCCAAACACTTAATTAATTTTAAATTGATTTCCAATTTTACTTCACTTTGAAATAAATTCCTTCTCTTACTTTATTTATTCATTAAATTTCAGATTTTATTCCTTATTTTGAGTAAAAACCCTTTTTAACTGAAGATACCAATTTCAGATTTCCAAAATTCCTTCTTTATCACTTAATTAAATTTAATCCTTAAATTTAAAAATAAATTCTTTATTCTTCCAAATAACATCACTTAAGCTTCACAAATTATTATTCCCCCTATTAATTCAAAATCCTCTTATCCCAAATTCGTTAGAATTTTGCAATCACTTTTATTTTAATTTTATTTTCAATTCATTATTAATTTATTCCAATTCACTAGAATTATTTTACTTAAAAATTTACTCTTTTATTTCTTTTCAAAAATTCCATTCTAGAGATTTTGATAACTCAGCATATCCAAATAGGCCCTACCAAATCACAACATCCAATTATTCATATAGTTCATCACAGGATATCAAAAATCATATCACAGAATATTTAAAAAAAATTATATATTTTGAGGAATCCAGTTAGATCCCTCCAACCTGCTCTCCCTGCATCCACGGATGTTAGCACAACATAAAATACCAATTCCACTTCGAGGTGGAATATCGCGGTATATGAGATTAAATATAATATTATCCGCTATTATACGGCGCATAGGGTCTCATCCGCTATATAAATGCAGGAAATCAATCACTCCAAGATGTAATATATACTATAATATTGCACATCAAATCAATTCATGCATTCAACCAATTATTTAAATTTAACCATTTAAATTTAAATAAAAATACAACTGCATGAGATTAACTCACCTTCCCTTTTATCCCATGGATTTCAGCAATGAACCAACCCGGCAGGTTTCATTTGATTCAAGACCTCATATAAATGAAATTTTGAATTTATTAGCACTTGCCCTGATTTTAAACTGCCATTAATATTCTCATTATAAATTTTAAATTTAGTTGCTTACTAAAATTTTAAAATTGCTTAACTGTTAAATGAGGTAATACATCAACAAATTTAAAGTACAAATTTTAAAGTTACATAACACTAAATTAAAGTGTTTAAAAATCAAGTTACCTAGTAGAACAGGAAACATAAACTCCTTTTAAAACCGTTTATAAACAAATTTTATTTTAATGACTAACCATTTCAGCAGTTAAGGTAACAACAAAGTATAATACCTCGGAACATCGAGTTGAATCCCTTCTTCGATCGTCTGGCCACTCCTACACGTCAACCAAAATGCCACTAACCTCGACTGCACTGCCACGCACTCCCATCACGCGAATCGAAACCGAACCACACTGTTCCACACGCCACCACTCGCGCTTTCCCCTTCCATCACGCTTCGACCCCGAGCAGCCGCTCAATGCACTCCCTCGCATTTGCTAACCCTAGCCTTTGAGCTGCTCTACAACATCAAAGTTGACCCAACAAAGCCATCGCCTCCCTAAGACCCGAGACCTCCACCACGCGCGATGACGTGTGCTGCCCAGCCTCCTTCCAAAATTCTCAATCGACTAATTGATTTAGGAATTCGCGAACGGGACCGAAGAAGTTAGGGGAAAAAGGCTCGTGTTCATTGAATTGTGTTCGCCCATTTTGATTTTCGAACGAAAAATGAATTTCGTTATGTCGATTGCTCGGCCATTTATTATTTTCGAGAAGTAGAAGAGATAAGGAATTGACTGAATTGATTTTTCTCATTCCTTCCATTAAAACAAAAGTAAGCTCGGGTTAAATAATGAAAACATTAGCTTCTGAGGGAAGATAGAGTACGTGATTCAGTAGAGAGTAGGTCGGCTTGCTCAGGAAAGATTTTCGGCTGTGATTAGATTTCCTTTCAGATAAAGATATTTAAATTAAATCGATAATTATTGTCTAGGCGTTTATATCTCGTACGATCACACGATAATTCCGAAAGCTAAGAAATTTGAAATCCGGTAATAATACAGTATTACGGATCCAATGAAACTGGTTTCGTCGAAATCCGAGACTATGCCTCGGAAGGCTATTTTTAAATTCAATTTAAACGATATATTTTTAAAACTGAACAAAACACTTTGAAATTCCATTTTAAAAGTTCTATCATCTTCAGTATTATTAATATAAATTTTATAAGTCTTCTAATTATTTTTAATAGGCTTAAAACTCCAAATTCAACAATTTACCCAACTTCACTTATTTGATTTAATAATTCAATTATCAAATAAATTGCGATATTCGTAATATAAGTTAAAATTACTCTACTTAATATTTAAAATCAATTAAGTATTCCAATTTCATATGCTTAAAAATTCCGGGTCGTCACACCTAGGGTCTTCTTTACAGGTGCGGGTTGGCCCCCTTTCGAAAAATCCATCCCGATGACGTCGAAAGGCTAGTTTCGCATGCATCCTTCCAGCTTTGCGCGAAAGGGTCGACCATGTCGAAAGGTTGGCTTATAGCTATTTGAACATATCTGAATGCTTTCATCCTCATCTAAACGTAGGAATGCAGCACCCGTAACTTTGATCCATTGACTCCTTAGCTCAAAATGATAGCTTGTTTGATGCAGAAGGAGAACTTTCAACTCCGTCGAAAGGTTATAAGTGGTCTCTTGAAGTGCTTGGTTAGCACTATTTTATGTCGAATGATCTGTTCCTCCATGCGGAAGCTTCCTTTTGATCTCATCGAAAGGTTTTTCTAAAAAAAAGAGAATTAGCCTATAGAGGCATGCTTGTATAGGTCCCGAAGGTGCATAAGGTAATATTTACATATGTTCTTGTTGTCTCTTGCGAAAGATCTTCCATTGGCTGCCACATCCCTCCTACGGAGCCTTCTCTTGCGAAGTCAAACAAAATAGCCTTTCTTTCCCGTGGAAGTCACTCGAGCGCGGAACTAATTTTGTGAATCTTTTCATGCGGAACCTTCTTTTTTATCTTAGGAAAAAGGTTTTGAAGTAGGGTTACGAAAGGATCTTAATTTTATGATGAATGGTTGCAGAACTATTCTTTTGTCCCAACCGGAAGGTGCTTGGCGGTTCTGTACCCAGCTGCTTTGTTGTGCCTTAGTAATTCCTATGGCCCTCATAGGATCTACCTTTTGTTTCGATCGAAACTACCTTTTCTTTACTAGCGCTGAACAACCCTTTCGACACCATCGAAAGATGGCTTTACCTGCTACTCTTTACTCACGCTGAAGCCTTCTGAAAGGCCATCTTTATCCTTGTTCATATTTCATGTCAACATTTAGCCTCCCACTTGCATAAAGAATGATTTTTTTTCTTTAGGACAAAAATTCCAGGATTGCCCAATTGTCATTGTATTCCTGTAACACATCTAATAATATTTGCATGGTTAGTTCATACTACAAATACCTTTTCATTTTGGTTGACCTTTAATTCTGATCCTATTTTAGCGGTAGATTTACTCTTTGAGCGTTCAGGACCTATAATGATCATAAGCAGTTAAAGTTCCACATTCGAGCCTTGATGTTCGGAGTTTATCAGTTTCTTGCCAAAGAGTAATTATTTCCCATTTTTCCATAAATGATAGGGGTTCCAAAAGTCATAATAAAGGACCCGTATTTCCATGATGGATGGACCTTATTAATAAGAATAGGTGTTTATAAACTTACTCTTAGCAATATAATGTCAGAAGACCATACATAGACAATTTATAAGTTCATATCTTGTGACAATAAAGGTCGAAAATACCACATCACATAATAATAGGGAGACCAGAATCACCTTGATCATCGTAATAAAAGGCTAAAATCCCATATCAATTCGGTAGTAAAGAGAGAGGACTAGAATACCAATCAAATGACCCATTCTGATATTAATAATGAAGGCCCAGGTGATTATCTTTGGTTGTAAACATTAGAGGTTTAGATGACTTGTTTTGTCATTCAATAATAGAAGATCATAAGACCATTTTTGGCGATAAGCATTACAAGACCAGAAATCCATATCTAATAATGTGTAATGGAAGACCACAAATCCATAGTTAGTAATAAGTAATACAAGACCAGAATACCCAACTTGGCATTGATAATTGAAGTCCAGAAAAAAAATTTTGGTAATAAGTAATAGAAGACCAGAATACCCATTCCTGGTACTTAATAGTAGAAGGCCAAAATACCATCCTAGGTAATTAATGATAGAAGACTAGGATACCACTTCCATAGTATCATTTCTGATAATTAATAATAGAATTCCTGAATACCATTTCTGGTAATTAATAATAGAAGACCAGAATACCATTTCTGGTAACTAATAATAGAAGACAAAAAACCAATCTGGTAATAAGTAATGGAAGACCAGAAAATCAATCTGGCAGATGTTCATGACGATAAGTCAGAGAATTATTTTTGATTCTTTTGGCGAATGTGTTATCTTTAGGCTTTGATGATATCTTGCATGCTTTTTCTTTCTTGGGCCCGAGTTTTCTTTATCCATTTGTTTTGGCCTATTTCAGGCTAGGACTCTTTTGTCCAATTCTTATGCTTATTTCAAGCAGTGCCCATTATAGGCTGTTTTCATTTTAGACGTTGCCAATTTATAGCGGTTGCCAATTTAGGCTGTGCCGATTTCTGACGGTGCCCATTTCAGGCAGGGACATTTCTTAGTCCGCCGCACATTTCATCTGCGTTTTCGGTACGCTCGACTAGCTTATTCTCAAGCAGCACCAGTGGACTTACCCGACTTCCCTCCAGGAGGCGCCTTAACCTGGCCATAGCGTGACGCGGCTAAGGGCTTATTCGATACCTCGGCCAGGCCATGGCGTGGCGGGACTGAGGGATCACCCATCCTCCCTCCAGGAGGCGCCTTATGCAGACCATAGGGTGATGCGGATAAGGGCTTGTGCTGCTTCAACCTGGCCATTTCTGACTTTGGTGTGGCTAAAGGCTTACACCCTCCCTTTAGGAGGTGCCTTGACCTGGCCATCTTGGCACGACCAAGGGATTTCTAACATTATTGGTAGCATACCATTTTAGGTAGTCCAAATTTAAGGAGAATTTTACTTCCGACCATGTAGACTTTTCTCAGTAAACCATAATAGAAACATTCTCGAAAATGCTTTATTCATTCAGAGTCATAAAATATTGTTTCAAATGTTCTGCATTCTAAGTTCTTGGTACCATATTACCATCAAGATGGCATAATTTGTAGGCCCTTGGGGGGATTTCCTTGAAAATTATTAGCAGACCTTTCTAATTTGATCCCAATGGCCCATCTGATGGTTTTCTCATATTGGCCATTACTCTTTTGAGTACCAGATCTCCCTGTCTGAATGTCCTCGTTCTTACCTTTGGGTTGTAGTACTTTGATATCCTCCTTTGGTATTCAACCGTTCTTAAGGCTGCTTCACCTCTTAATCCATGAATCAAGTCAAGTGATTCCTTTTTTAGTTCTTGATTTGGGTTGAAGGCGTAGGCAGACCTTCGATGAGAAGGTACTTCAATTTCCACTGATAGCATTACTTCACAACCATAAGTCAGAGAATACGAGTTATGACCTGTTACAGTTTTAGCAGATGTTCGATAAGCCCATAGAACTAGGGGTAATTCTTCTACCCAACTCCCTTTTGCCTTATTTAGTCTCTTTTTCAAGACTGTCTGTATTGTCTTGTTGGCAGTCTCAATGGCTCCACTGGCCCTTAGGTGAGCAAAAGAAGAGAAACTTTTTACGATTCCATTCTTATGGAAAAACTGTGAAAATTCTTCGCTTTTAAATTAGGTTCCATTATCGAAGATTATCTTGTATGGTATCCTAAACCTTGTGACAATGTTCTTAATGACAAACCTTAGCACTTTCTCAGAGGTGATTTTTGGAAGTAGTTCTGCTTTGACCCATTTTGTGAAGTAATTGCCACTACAGCATACTTCGCTTCACCCTTGGAGATTGGAAGAAGTCCGATTAAATCGATTTCCCAAACATCGAATGACCATGGGATAGTGGTGGAGGTTAGTTGACTCAGAGGAAGACGTTGTATCTTCGAGTAGCATTGGCACTTCTCACAACTTTAACATACTTGATTGCTTGGTTTCTTAACTGCGGCTAGTAAATTTCCTTGTCTTATTATCTGTTTGGCCAATTTGATCCCATTGGAGTGATCTCCACAAAGTCCTTCGTGGGCATCTTTTAATATCCTCAATCCGCTCTTGGGTTTCACAGATCGAAAATAGGGAAGGGCATGTCTTTTCTTGTATAGAACTCCATCCATAATGGTAAAGTCTTGGGCTTGCCTTTTTAGCTTTCGTGCCTCTGTTTTATCTGCAGGTAGTGTCTCATTGACAATATAACTCATAATAGGTGGCATCCAAGTCTTTTCATAGTATTCTTCTATTATTGGAGCTACGGATTCTTCACTTGGCATTTCCTAATCCGTTTCCCCCACTTCTTATGCTATAGCCCATGATCAAGTTAATATTAATAGCTCATTAGTTTTCTCTTACTTATTTTCCTTAATACTGGAATCAACTTGAAATCCTACGATCACAATCCAAGTCTCAAGGGCCCATCTTGAACTAGCTAACTTAGCCAATGAGTCTGCTTGGAAACTGTCTCCCCGTGGTATTTGATATACAGAGAAATCTTCGAAAAATGTGAGATGTTTAATACCTTTTTCACGTACTGACTGAGTTTGTCCAGTATACTTGTTTGATTTGATTCACCATTAATTGGAAATCACCGAATACTTGAATCCTCAAGGATTTTGAGTTGTAAGGCAAGGTTCAATCCTGTGACCATAGATTCATATTCTTCTAGGTTGTTAGTTGCTGAAAACCCCAATTTCATGGCATAATGAAGTCTGTGTCCATCAGGGGTAATTATTACGTATCCTGTTCCGGCCCCTTGTTCATTTGAGGCACCATCCACAAATAACTCCCACTTGGGTTTTAAGTCCTTTTCCTTTTCAGATTGCGCTAAAACGAATCACATACATTCATTAATAAAGTCAGCCGTTGTTTTTCCTTTTATAGCCGCTCTGGGTTGATATTCTATATCATATTGACTTAGCTCAATTCCCCACTTAATAAGTCTTCCAGAGGTTTTAGGTTTACTAAAGTCTTGTTTCAATGGAAAGTTGGTCAACACCTTCACTGGATGCGCTTGAATAAGTTCTTAACCTTTGGACTATGAGAATTAAAAATTATGATAGTTTCTTAATAACTAGATATCAGATTTCTACATCCTTTAGCCTTCTACTAACATAATAAACCGGTAGTTGAAATTCCTTGGTTTTCCTGATCAACACTGAGCTTACTGCATGCTCTGAGATTACCATGTACAAGAAAAGATCCTCCCAATCTTTATGGCTAGATACGATCAGAAGTTTTTCCAAATGCAATTTCAACTCTTGAATGCCTTTTTGCAATCTTCATCCCATTCAAAAGTTCTCCTCTTCTTTATTACCTCAATGAATGGGATGCACTTATCGGTGGCCTTTGAAATAAACCTGCTTAACGTTGCTACTTTTCTATTCAAACTCATAACATCTTTACTTGTCTTAGGCTCTGCCATATCCTTAATGGCCTCAATCTGTTATGGACTAGCCTCAATTCCTTGTGCACTGACAATATAGCCTAAGAATTTTCCAGAATGAACTCCAAAGTTGCATTTTTGAGGCTTGGGTTTCGTTAGATACTTTCGGAGTACTCTGAACATTTCATTCAGATCTTCAAAATGATCCTTTGCCTCTTGAGATTTTACCAACATGTCATCTACGTAAACTTCCATCTTTCTTTCGATTTGATCTTTAAACATCTGGTTAACCAATCTTTGGTAAGTTGCCCCAGCATTTTTCAACCCGAATGGCATTACTTTGTAACAATAGGTTTTCCAATCTATAGTGAAGCTAGTATGTTCCTCATCAGGTTTAGAAATAGGGATTTGATTGTATCCAAAGTATACATCCATCAAGGAGAGCGGCTTATGTCCACTAGTTGCGTCGACCAATTGGTTTATCATTGATAGTGGGTAACAATCCTCTGGACAAGCTTTATTTCAATTAATATAATCCATGCAAATTCGCTACTTCCCATTAAATTTCTTTACCAAAATTGGATTTTCCAACCACTTGGGGTAGAATACTTCCCAGATAAACCCATTTTGTTTCAATTTCTTGACTTCTTCCTTTAAGGCTTGGTCCTTACCTTATCGAATTGCCTCTTCTTTTGCCTGATCGATGGGATGTTTAGATTGATATTTAGGGCATGACTCATGATTGTAGGGTCAATTTCAATCATGTTGGAGTGGGTCCAAGAAGAAATATCCTTATTGGCATTTAAGAATTCCACCAATTTCGATTTTAAGTGCTCCTCGAGATATTTTCCCACACTGACTATTTTGGTAGAATCTATTGGAATTTCCTCGATTTTCTCAATCAATCTTAACTCTTTCAAACTCTCCTCGGCAATCTAGCTTATTAATAATTTCACTTTCCTCTATTAAGTTGGTATCCATTCTCTTCCTCTTTCCATAAACTGCAAAACATCTTTTGGCAATACGCTTGTTAGTTATGTTAGATTTTTCCTTTGCTTTGAATGATGGATGTAGAAACCCATCATCTGAAGGCTGTAAAGTAATGGAAGAATCAAAGTAACAAGTAAACTACTTGTTATATTGTTCCAAAGTTGTGAATTACATTTCCCTTGACGCAAATTACTCACCTTAGATTGTTCGCCAACCATTCTTAGTAAGGATTTTGAGCATCAGAAATTTAGATAAGCCAAAAGCATCCACTTCATCTAGCGCTAGACGTCCGAAGAAAGCATTGTAAAATGATGGTTGGTCTATGCAAAAGTTGTTTCAAAAACACGAGAGAACGGAGTGAGTCCTCGCTGTACCAAGAGCTTCACTTGTCCTAATGGATTTATTCCCTTGTTGTTGAACCCGAAGATGGGTTCAGGACTAGGCTCAAGTTTATCTTTTGCGATCCCCATTTAATCGAATGCATGTCGGAAGTTCACGTTTACAGTACTTTTGGTGTCGACCAGGATCTTTGTAACCATCGTGGATCCTATTTGAGCCATGATCATCAATGGGTCGTTTTGGGGTTGATGGATTCCCCTTCTCAACTTCTGGGGATTGTTCACCAAATTGTGCATGTTGATATTATAACTTTGGGTTCTTGAGCGATGGTTTTTCTTGCACAAAAAGCATGTCCTTTCCTGCTTCATGAATGTATCTACTCCTGGCATTTAGACTTCTGCCCGCAGGATGTTGTCCGCCATATATAACGTATATTCTGTTTTGGAGTGGACTCAGGCCCAATGGACCTTCGTCTTCAATCATATTAATAGTGGTACTAGCAGGTTTTCTTGTCTCAGTCTCTGGCAAGGAAGTATGTTGTGGGTTTTCAACAAACTCCTTTAGCTATCCTTCTCTAATTAGTTTTCGAATTAGGCAGCACTTTACACTCATTGGTCCTGTAATCATTTTCCTTATTGTAACGATCCAGAATTTTAATTAAATTTAAATTGATAATTAAAATGAATTTTGGAATAAAATTGTAAATTAATTTGAATTTTTCAAATTAAATAGGGTATTTATTTATTTAGACATTGATTTTAAAATTTAATTGTGGATTTGAATTTGTATATTTAAAATCCTATAAATAAGATAAATAAAATAACACCCTAAAATTTATCAATATAAATTTATAATATATTTTTAAACTTTTGGAATTTAATTTGAAAATAAATAGAGAAAAATCTTAAACAAGTAAAGATAAGTGATAATAATATATGGATAAATTCCAATTTTATTTTGAGTTTAAAAATCTTGAAATAATAAATATTTTAAAATAAAAAAATCATTTGAGTTAAAAAAAATTATATATATATAATACGTACTTTCTTTTGGAAAAAAAATCACTAGTTAATAAAATTAGTTTTTTTAAAATCATTTCTTTCTTTAAATTGGTATAAATTGAAGTAATAGACATAAATGAATTTTTATTCAAGTGAATGGGAATTTGAAATTAAATTTAAAATAAATGTTAAAAATAAAAGTAGCATTTAAAAAGAAGAATTAAGATGTAATGTATATAAATATTGGTTAAAAACAATTTTCTTTCAACATTGTATAGATATATATGCTAATGAAATTAAAGGTGTGTTCATTTATAAAATAAATACGATATAAAGAAATTTATAAACATTCTTTTGTCTTTAAAATTTTAAATGCAAACATATACATGAGGAAGTAAAGAAATATACATGCACGTGGGTTTGGAGTAAAGAGATTAACAAAATTTTATCTCATGATTATCTTTGGTTACAAATGGCATGAAGACATCATTAAGTAAATAAAATAATTAAATAAAAAATTACAAAAACCTTTCCATCTCCCCATATACCATTATTAAACTTCTCACCAAATCTGAAGAATAGTGAAGCAAAGATTTGAGTATCACACAAATCCAAACACCAAAGAGAAAAAAATGATAAAACCAGAAAACAGAGAAAACTAAAGCAATCAAGCAATACTCAGATCTGAAGCAAGCTAAAACACTCTCAACAACTCAGCAAATTCAAAAAAACAAATCAAGCTTTAGTTCAAATTTGTTTCCAGCAAGTTTAGATTCAAAACCAAGAAGCAACTTCAGAAATCTAGAAAAAAATGAAAACCTGGGAATAATGGAAGGCAAGTAAATTTCTTTTTTTTAAAATTTGAATTTGATGTTAGTAATCAGTAAGTAAAACAAAGATTTAAACAACTCTGTCAATCAAATTGCAGGAAAACAAATCAAGTGCAAGGCAAATTTGTTTCTGTTTTCAAATGCAGGAATTTCCTCTGTTATATTTATAAGAATTTGAACTGTAAGTAAAAATCAAAAGTGTTTGTTATTGTTGAAGTAAATAAGCAAATATAATAGGAAATAAGCAAAGTTTCTTCTTACAAACTTTGTAGATAAAAGCTTCAAAAGATTAAAAAAGAAATAAAAAAAATAAAGTTTCCAGGCAAGACATTTTTCTCTGGCTCCTCTGTCAATAAATTTCAGGTGAGAAAAACTCAAATTTGAAACCTGAATTTGTTTATTTACCTGATGCTTGTGATGGTCGTTGAGATATGGTGTGAAAATGTTTGCGTGAATGATTTTTTTCTGGGATTAAGTTTGAATGGCCTTGTGTACAAATAGGCATGTCTGGGTAGATGAATACAAGCTCTGTTATGTTACAGGCACCATATAATTCCTCAAAATAATTCCCTTTTTCTTCGTATGATCAATGATTGGCCTTGATCTCCAAACAAAAATTTATTGTTAAATTGTAACAATCAAGGTTAAAAATGATTTCAAGGATTTATATTAAGAACTTATTATAAAAATATGAATTTACAATAAAATATCAATTCAAGGCATTAAATTAATTATTTTGGAAATCATGTTTTTATTTTACAATCTGATTCGTATTTCAAGTTTATGATTTTTGATAACTATATTATGATTTTTAAGATTGTATATGATGAGATATTGCGAGTTAATCAAAAATTGAACTTCCATCAATTTCTGGCGATCTACTGTCTCGTGATGGTCGGGGCTTCGGCTGGTGATGAGGGACGAATGGTGGGCAAAGGGAAAATACTGTGGTGGTGAGCAGTTGAACGTGGAAGCGGCGGAGACGAGTCCTAGCTCGTAAACCTAGTTTTCACGTGGGTTTTGTTTTTCAGTTCGTTCGTCACCCATGTTGGATCGAGTGCGACGTGGTTCTGAGTGATGGAAGAGGGGAGGTTGACGAGTAGTTGGCCGGAGTTTCAGGAGTTCTGATGGTCGAGGTTGCGAAGGCGACGCGTTTCCAGGGTGATGGCAAAACCTGATGATGTTTCCAGGTTTCATTTTTTAACTCGATTTTGAATTCGAGTAGATAGAGGGGTTCTGGCGATCGGGGATGGATTAGTGGATGGTCGGCAACTTTTTCGATGACGAGGCGACGTCTAGAGGGGTTCGTCGGTGCTGTGCAAGTGCACCGTGCACGAGTTTTGGTAACCTGGAAAAATTTGGGCAGTTTGGGGATGATGAAGGGAGAAGTCGAGATTTTCTCGAGTAACTCGAGTGATTTACTCGAAGATTTTAAGCGTTGGCTCGAAGCGGGAATTAGTGGGTCTCTTGTAGCATGTTGTACAGGTTTTTAAAACGTGTTTTGTTTTGGAGTTAGGAAATTTAAATTTTAAATTTCAAAGCAAAGATTGAACTAAGTTTTAAAATCAAAGTTTTAAAAAAATTCAAATCAGTTTGAAACTTAGGTTTGGAATAAATAAGTTTTAAATTTAAATTTGTTTTAATAACATAGAAGTGTTTAAGAAGTTAAAGTGTATTTAAAGGATTTGAATTTAAATGGAGTTTGAAGATGTAAGGAAGGATTTAAACAGAGTTTAAATCAGAATTTTAAATTTGGATTCAAATTGAATTTGAATCTTAGGTTTTGGAAATAAAATAAAGTTTATAAATTTAAATGTGGTAAATAAGTTTGAATGTTAAAGTAAATTTTAAGGTTTTGAATTTTATAAGGAATTTGATTTAAACTCTTTTAAAACTCTTTTATAAAAAATAAGTATTCTTTAACATGTGAATTTAAAAAGATTTTTTTAAAAATTGGTTTTAAACTTTGTTGAAGATAAATTGGTACTCATTTTAAATCTTGAATTTAAAATGAAATTTAAAAGTAAATTTGAAATAAATGTTTTCAAATGTATTTATGAATGATAACTTAACCATAGATAAGAAAATGTTTTATCTTAAAGTAAATTAGAATTTAATGATTTGTAATTTCAATTAATAATTAAAGTAATTAAAGTAAATTGACTAATAATTCAAGTTAATTAATCAAGTAATTAATGAATGATTAAATCAAAATAATAATTACATAGTGAAAGTAATTAAGAGTAGATAATTAAACACTAAAGATGGATTAATCAAATATTTAGGGTTGATTACTTTAAAGTATAATTAATTAATGTGGTTAATTAATTAAGGTAATCAAATGAAGAAAAATTAAGAAAAGGTTAATTAACTTAAAGTGGTTAAGAAATCATCATTAATTAAGGAGTAATTAATTATTGTAATTAATTAAGGAATAATAAATCTATTAATTAATCAGTTAAGGACAATTAATTATAATCAATATTTAATTAATAATTAAAGGTTTATTAATTAAAGGTTTATTAATTAAAGTAATTAATTAAGGAATAAGTAAATAAGATTTAATAGATTACAATTAAGGTTAATTAATTAAGATAATTAATTAAAGAATGATAAATTATATAGGTGATTAAAACTTAATCAATTATAGTCAATAATAATTAATCATTGGTTTAAAATTACTAATGAAAGTAATTATATGAGTAATAAATTTAAAACCATATAATTTATTCACCTTAATCAAAGTTGTTTGATTTTTTTTTGAATGTTGTGTGATGGATTGACATATTCGATATGTGATGTGATGTGATGTTATATGATGCTTTATACTCAACTGCTATATTTGTGATGAATATACTATTGTATGAATATGAAAACCCTTTTTGTCCCATAAAACGACATTTGAATTTCGATGCGACAGAGAGTTGGGTTCCAATTGGTTATCCGAAACCCACATCGAATCATAATGATGAATCTTTGTGATTGATAATTTATTTTATCTATGAATCTGTGAATAAAGATAAGCGTTATGGGTTACACCGCTTATCGATATGATTGAATCTGTGATGATGATGTTGTGCACTATTGTGTTGAACCCCTGGACCACACTTATACTCACACAAATATGGATTGCACGTGGAAATGGGTTAAGTCGCAGATTTTTGAAATTGTTTTAAAATTGAATTTTTGAATCCAAAATAGTTTTGGAATTAGAATTGAAGCTTTTGAAAATGAATCTCAAAAATAAAGTTATTTTGAATAACTTGATTGAGTTTTGAAATTTAAATAATTTGATTTAAATTTGGATTCAATATTTGAAATTGAATTCTATGGTTTGGGAACTAGGGTTTAAAAAGGTTATTCAACTTATAAATGGGTTTATATAGGTTTTTAAACCATTTTAAAAGTGATATTGTGGAATTTAAATTTAATCCCAAGATTTTGACTTGTATAAATTGGATTTTTCTGAAACAAAAACTATTTGTTTTTAAAAAAAATAAAAGCTTTCATATAAGAAATGAACTTCCAATTGTGTTAAAAGGATTTCCAAGTCTAAAATGAAAATAGTTTTCCAAGTTATAGATAAATCTTTGGAAAATGTGTTTTGAAAGCTATAAGTTAAATCTTTAATTTAAAGATTTAAATGAGTTAATCCAATTGTAGGGGAAATTGTTTTGGAAATGTATGAATAGATCTTTGTGAAACTGGGTGAAACTTTGTGAAATAAATCGTTTAAAGATTTAAAATGGTAATTTGTTTAACCATTTGAAAGAAAAGCTTTAGATTTTTAAGTTGTGACTTAACTAAAATCCCATATCCATATGTTTTTAAATATGGCGCTCACTATTCGGTTTAGCCGGGAGAGGACCTTGTGTCATATAACCCATTTCGAATGGTGATACGACATTATGGATTGCATTTGAAGACCGGTGTTGAAGACCGGGTGTCTTCAAGAACGATAGGATAACCTGTCGATTGACTCTGCACTGAGTTGCTTCAGTATAGAGTTTTCCCTAAGTGACGGGAAGTCCGATCGGGATTGTGGATACCCGGATTTGCAAGGGCTTCTTCGGAAGTGCCTTCGGTTCTATTCGAACCTGGAACAGACTTGTATGGTTGTATGTCCGACACCACACTTTGAGATATTAAACTGATCTCTATCAAATACACTTCTGCTTGGTGGCAGAGAATTTATTCTCTTAGCTTAACACCCTTCTCTGAGACGTACGAGCTCAGAGGTTATGTAGTTGATATTTATCAGTGATATATTCCCAATTTGGTAGTGTGGCATGCTGAGTGCTGCTGTGTGTTTATGATCATTTATTGATCAATTGTGATCAAAGCATGGATTTTTGTATAAAGCGTAGCTTTGTGGACGAGTCTGCATCAGGACCTCACACCTAGGAAATGGTCCAAACAGGAAAGATGCGGCAAGGTTATGAGGGTCGCGCCCTTTAGGGTGTGTCATTTCCTTTTGGAAAAGGGTGGTATCATGGTATGAAGCCCAGATGCTTACTCATGTGGATACTGCAGATCTATTACTTTGTGATTGCTTTGTGGTTTTGAGGCGCCTCGGATAAAGGTCCCAAAGGACCGGGGGATGGCATGCTCGAGTAGTAGTTACTTAGTTACAGAGGTAACCCGACCTTGTGTTGGCAGAGATCCGGTTAGGTTCTCGGGACGTCCCGCCAGAGGTGATCCCATTGATAGTAGGAAGTTCCTTAGCCTGACCATTTGTTGGAAATCCAATCAAAATAATACGCGCCTTGTACGGTTTTAGTTGTATAACCTGCCATGGAATGTGGTGGTAACCAGCTATTGAACATGGTAGCTATAATAGGCATAAGTGCGAAATGCCTATGCTGCACCTTGCACGTATAATAATAATATCAAAGATATTTTATCGTATCAAGTATATTTGACTATCATAAGAAGAAATCTTCTCCAATTCTGCATTTGCATTGTGTGTGTGGAGGGAGGCCTTATGGTACTTTCATTTTTCAAAAAGCATTGCAGATTTCAAATTTAAATTCTTTGCTTATTTTAAAAGACCAAATGTTATTGTTTGCTCATACCAGTCCCACGACTGACTTGGAGTTTATTGTTCCTTTTCTAAACTCTGCTTGCCCATAATTTTCCCACACGGGCAGTTTAGAGTTAGGTTTTTGAGATAGTCAGGTTTAGCAGATTATCTGGAGCTAGTTTAGTCTTTGGATCATGACTGTACTTGTTTATCTTTGTGCATCGTTATTGGAAGTTCGAGCTATTTCTGGATTTGCGCTTTGGAGATGGAGATTACTGATGCTGGAGTTCTTCTTTGAAGACTATCTTGGAGATTTTGTTCCGCTACTAGTGCTATCTTTTTCTTTCCGCTGCTATTGTCTTGTATCATATCTCTAATGTATATTCATTGTATCATTATGTTGTATCATATTGTATCAAATGTTGTATAGTGATATATTCTTTTTCTTCCCCTGTGTTGCTTTACTTAATGGTGTTATAAGCTTCGACGAACCAGATTTGACGTTTGGATCTGCGGCATTTGAATACGAGTGTCATATTCGGTGCCGATTTTCGAAGGTCGAGTCAGGGTCGTTTCATTATGATAAGCATAGTAGTTATCTCCTTTCTTTTTCTCTGGATAATTTTGAGCTTTGAACGTGGTTGAGAAATTGACGTTGTCTTGAGTCATCACATAAATATAGCAGATTGGTTATTTGACGCTACTACGTTAGCATTAGCATATTCCCATCTTGACTTTTTGTGAATCCTTTCTAAGCTTAATTTTCCACTATCCCTCCCTTGATTAGACTTATTCTTAGAATAGTACAATTCATCCATCTGGATTAATTTGTCAGCCTAAAAATAAAATTCTTGTAAATCTCGGCAACCGTGGATGAATAATTCCTACCAGAAAGAAGAATTGACTATACGGCCTGAATGAGCTGCAATAAGCTTGTCACTGTCGTTCATTCCCTTGGCTTTCAAAGCTTCAGCGTTAAACCTCTTCAAGTAATCTCCCAATGACTCACGTTGATTCTATCTTATATTTGCGAGCATTGTATAGTCGATCGATGGGTCTTTGTAGATGCAGAACTGAGTTGAGAATTCATAAGAGAATTGTTTCCAAGAACAGGTTGTGTTCTTGAGGTACTGTATGTACGACTTGGCAGCAGCTCCTTGAAGAGTGACTGGAAAATAACGGCACTTAACGGCACCAAAAGCATTGTAAAAATCCATTTGACTGCAAAATGCCATTAAATGGTCGTCGAGATCAAATATGCCATGATATTTCATTGTAGGGACCTTGACGTGAGTGGGGATAGGTGCTGACATTATCTCATCAATTAAAGGGCAACCCTCTCACTATCATTCACTTTCTCGTCTGTTGTTCCCTTACACTTAATATTCAACATATCCTTCATGGCCTTCTCTACCATGTCTTTGAAGTAAGCTTCATTGTTCAAGTAGTTTTTCTTATTTGGTTTGTAACTATCTAAGGTAGAGCTTGCAAAACAGTCCTTGTCTTCCTCTTGGATCCTTCCTTGATAGTTCGCCTTTAGTGGAAGACTATCCTTCTTCTTGGACAAGGAAATGTTAGTTTCGATTTTCACGACATTTGTGTTGATTTTCAAGTTTCTCCTAGGAGAGACAACTTCCTTTCCTGTTGTGACAACTTTCATGAATGACTTGTGGGATAAAACTTCATATAGAAAATTCTTTATCTCTGCCATTTGTCGCTCTAAGTGTGTGATTTTAGCAATATGATCCTCTGGTTAAAGATCCTGAGCTGGAGCCAATTGCGAAGACAGTTGGATTTGAACTGGTGGTGGATGGATTTGAACTGGTGGTGGAGTTGGTTGAGCTGGTGCGGAAGACTGCCCTTGTTCCCTATTCCCAGGGTTGAAAGATAGCAAAACATTTTCTTCTAGTGAAGTTGAATGTTCAGCCCTTTCGCTTAAGGAGGAAAGCCTTTCCGATTTCATGTTCCTACAGCAAACCAAGTTTGCACAAATAGTGGTATTAAGATAACAAGGCCGGAGGTTCGACCCCTCCCTCTAGCGCCAAAAATTTTAACGATAAATATTGTCAACACCCCTATTAATGCTTTGGATCGTTGATCATGTTTAGGTATTTCAACCCTTGGTATGATCAATGAATAAAGCATGCGAAAGAAGGAAAATCAAGAATTATTAATGAAATAGTTTGGACAATATTGAGTTTGAATTCAATCGTGAACTTTAATATCTCCATCGTAACCCTTTTCGTCTCCAACGAAACCTATGTATTTCGCTAATTCATATGACGAAACCCCCTTTTCATCTTTGATGAATTTTCTAGATTTGATGGGTAGAAAGGTGCTAGAGTTGAAACCCCTCTCGACCTTATCGGAACCTCCTCAATTTAACTTTTTATTAGGATCCGAAAAGATCACAACGTTGTATTAATGATCAAATTCTTCCTTCCAAAAGGTATTTGTTCTGCCATTTAAAGGTGGACATCTTCGAAAGGTACCTCTTCTGAAAGAGTAGACCTTCTTGATGTTTATTTAGTTATTCGATTTGTTCTTCTATGCGGAAACTTCCATCTGATCTCATCGAAAGGTTTTTCTGGAAAAGAGAGCTAGCATGCAGAGGCATGCTTGTATAGGTTCCGAAGGTGTGTATTGTGATATTTACATGTGTTTTTGTTGTCTCTTGTAGAAGTTCTTCCATTAACTGCCACATCCATCCTGCACGTGGAGCCTTCTCCTACCAACTCAAACATAATAGCCTTTCTTTCCTACGGAAGTCTCTCGAGTGCAAACCATTTTTGTGAATCTTTTCATGCGGAACCATCTTTTTTAACTTAGGTGAAAGATTTTGAAGTAGGGTTATGAAAGGATCTTAACTTTTATGATGAATGGTTGCGGAACTATTCTTCTGTCCCAACCGAAAGGTGCTTGGCGGTTATGTGCCCAACTGCTTTGTTGTGCCTTAATAATTCTTTCCTTTGGCCCACGCGGGATCTACCTATCGTTTCGATTGGAACTACCTTTCCTTCATGCTTGCGGAAGCCTTGCTCCGAAGCTTTTACATGCTTTTCTTTACTAGCATTGAACAACCATTTCGACACCGTCGAAAGGTTGCTTTACCTGCTACTCTTTATTCATGCGGAAGCCTTATAAAAGGCCTTTTTTATCCTTATTCATTTTTATGATTAACACCGTACATTATCAATAGGGTCTTCATTTTGAATGAAACAAGGAGGGCCTGTCAGTTTGTTATTGTATGAGGTTTTGTTACTGAAGACGAAAACACCTTTCCGCTTTTTAAGGGGAGGAGGTAAAATTTTATCGCTAAAGGAAGGGTGGTTTGGTAAAATGCTAGTGTTTAGGGCATCAATAATAATTCCTTGATCTAGGTTTAAAGATGTGGTCCAAAGACTGGTGGGGTCATTATTGTCGAAGAAGTCGAGAGTGCGAGTAGTGCAAAAAATGAGGGATATAGTCTAAAATGCATGGATTCCATATCTTAGACTTCTTGGTTTGTTAATTTTGTAGAGAAACCACTGAAGACTTCTACGTAGCTGTGGATAATTCTATCTAGGGATGATAATGGTAGGAAGAATGATTTGTACTAGCTTTCGATGTCATTGGGGTAGTCGGTACGCGGTCCAACTTCAATTCTGTATGTTTGTAGATCAGTGCCAGATGATACAGCATCGGTGATTTTGTCAAGGATAATTTAATCGAAATTTGTGCCGAAAATTAGTTTACATTTTAGTATGCATTTTGTCGTAACGGTCTGAATTTGAATTATCTCAATCGTCGTTTTCTATTTGATATTTCAAGTCCTTAGTTGAAGTTGAACATATGATGTTTTAAAAGTATATTTCTACTATTACCAAGGAAGTTTGGATGAGAGCAAAGCCATAATACTCATCTATCTTTTCAATATATGAAGTAGCATTTTGCATTACAACAATAATACTTACAATAATAATTTTGGATAAGAAACTTACAATTCACAATATCTCAATATGAAACAGCAGTTTGTACAATATGAAGTAGCAATTTATAAGTTACAATTTAAATAGTAAAATCAATATGAATCAGCCATTATTAGTAATCGCAAAAAAGCTACATTAACTACATCAGGTACAAATTTTCAACCTCCAAAAATAAATAGAACCGAATAATGAATTTGCGTCTGATGTGTGTAACTTGCTATGCAAGAAAAAGAAGAAGGGAGAAAAAAGAGGTAGGGAAAGAATGAGAGTGGAGACAAGAAAATATGCAAATGCTACTTGGTTTTTCCTTTCTTCATACCACTACTAATACACTTTTTCGTATCACTTTCTAAGCTGCAACTAATTCTGACAGCTAACCTATAGTGGCTACTGCTTTTGTAATAACCTCTGTATACATTTTTTTGCAAATAATAAATAAAAGGAAATTTCGTATATGTAGTTTTGTCCTTATTCATAACAACCTTGCTTATACTCTATTCTCAGAATCTCCTAGACATGATGCTGATGCGTTTGGGCCTGTTGTATGCTGCACTTGTGTACATTATTATTGTCACCATTGTATGAAGTTATACGTATATCATAACCCTCCTCCCTTGAGTTTGGCCTTGTCCTCAAGTCCATGTTCTTCTTCATTGTTAAAGAGGTCGTCTGGCAGTGGCATGGGCCTGTATGCAGCTGGGTCATGGCATAGTTTCAGCAGTGAAATATGAAACACAAGGTATATATGTGCATTTGCAGGAAGAAGAAGAAGCTTGTACGCAACTAATCCGATATGCTCAATGGTCTGAAAAGGCCCAAAATATTTCTTTGAAATATTATGGTGTGAAGAGCGAAGTGAATGTTGGTGATAAGGTTGTAGCTTGACGAATACCCATGACCCCACGGGAAATTCTTTATCGGTGCGATGTTGGTCCGCATGGTTCTTCATTCGTGTTTGTGCTCGTTGCAAGTTACTTTTGGCAATATGCATTATGTCATCTCTAGAGGTAATCCATTCTTCCATTTCTTGAGAAGGGGATGCGTCAAGGATATAGTTAGGTAGGGTGGGTGGTGGTCGTCCATATACGACTTGAAAAGGCGACATGCCGATAGATATATGCTACAACTGTTGTACCACCCTTCGGCCCAAGGAAGACATTTGGTCCATTGACTAGGAACATCACCCACTACCGTTCGGAGGTAAGTTTCTAAACAACAGTTGACCACCTCCGTTTGGGGATGATAGGCACTACTCATGCAAAGTTCGGTTCCATTAGCATACTTTGATAAACGATCCACTATTACCCAAAACATGTCTCGCTGGATGAAGTTGAGAGATGAATAATAAAATCCGTAGATATGTCTTCTCAAATTTGTGCCCGAATAGGTAATGGCTGTAACAACCCTTTAGGTAGTGAACTGTCAGATTTACATTGAATACAAGAGGAGCATTTTGGGGCAAATTCTCAAACACATTGAGTGAGTATGGGCTAGTAAAAATTACTGCAAATTCTAGCAAGTGTGGCATTAATGTTTGAGTGCCCTCCTTCCTTTATAGTTTATACCATGGTATGTTTTAATTAATTTCTATTACAACTGTTTATTATTTGTAATGTACAAACGATTTCCCTAAAACAACGAATCATTTCTTAAAATCAATTTAACAGAGGAAGTCATAAGCAGTCTTTACTTGCTGAACCAATTTTTGGAATTCGAGGGCATGATGGGCTACTTCTTGGATCTCTTTGGTGATATAGATAATGGGGTAGAAATTGCAGCCATTAAAGCTTCATCTGACCAACACGATAAGGCATCGGCAACTTGGTCTTGAGAGCCTGGTCTATATCGGGTTTCAAAGTCGAATCCTAACAATTTAGTTAGCCATTTTTGCTGCTCGGGTATTTGTATCGTTTGAGAGGTGAGTTGCTTGAGGCTTTGATGATCGGTTGTTATGGTGAAACGCCAACCAAGCAAGTAATGACGCCACTGTTGAACCGCTGCCGTGATGGAGAAAATCTCCCGCAAGTAAGCGAAACTTTTTGGATATGAGATGGTAACTCTAACTATGGAAGGCGAGTGGTGTGCGCCTTGTGAAAGAACTGCTCCAATTTCTACGCCTGATGCATCGGTTTGTAGATCGAATGGTTCGGAAAAGTTAGGAAGATAAAGAATATGAGCTTTTTTCATAGCTACTTTTAGAGTAATGAAAGCATTATCAGCCTGTTCAGTCCATTATAAAGCATCCTTTTTTAATAAATCAGACAAGGGGCTTGCAATAGTAGCATAGTGGTGCATAAAACGCCTACAGTAACCCATTAGTCCAAGAAAACCTCTTATTGCTGAATGAGAGGTGGGCTTGGGCTATTTGAGCATACTATCTATTTTAGATGGGTCTACATGAACCCCATTACCTGAAATAATATGACTCAAATAGTTGATCCTGGTTAGTCCAAATGCACATTTAGAAATGTTGGCAAAAAGTTGATGTTGGGATAATATATCCAAAGTTATTTGCAAATGTGATAAATGGGAAGACCATGAATCGCTATAGTCTAATATATCATCAAAAAATACTAGAATAAATTTTTGTAGGTGAGGACGAAATATATTGTTCATTATTGCTTGAATGGTTGATGGAGCATTAGTTAAACCAAATGGCATAACTAAAAATTCGTAATGGCCCTCATGTGTATTGAATGTTGTCTTTTGAATGTTCGAAGGATGTACAAGTATTTGATAATACCCGCTTCATAGATCTAACTTAAAGAAATAATTTGTGCCATGTAATTCATCTAAAAGCTCATCAACAGTTGAATTGGGAATTTATCTTTGATAGTGATGGCATTTAATGCTCTATAATCTACACAAAATCTCCATGATCCGTCTTTTTTTAACAAGAAGAACCAGTGAGGAGAAGGGACTTTTGGAAGGTTGGATAATTTTTAAGTGTAGCATTTCATTTACTTGTTTCTCAATCTCGTTCTTTTGAAAGTAAGGGTAACTATATTAATGGATGTGATTGGGGTTGTATTACGGTGAAGATTGATGTGGTGGTCAAGCGTACAATGGGCGGAAGGCTATTGCATAATTGGAAAACAGTTGCATATTGTTGCAGCATAATTTGGAGAGGAGAAGGGTAGGAATTTAGTGGGTTTTCGGTTGTTGGGCTAGAAACTGGTTGCAAGTGGAGGTACACAAAAATTGAGGAGTTTTATTCAAGTATTCTAAGCTTGCTAACCGAAATTTCTTTAGGACTTTGAGTGTTCTTGATGCCATGGAGTTGTATGGGCTGATTATTGTAATCAAAGGAAAAGGATAATTTGGATAGGTATGTTGTAAATAGGCCCAAAGTCCGAAGCCATTACACACCGAACACTGCATCTGCTCCAACTATGTTTAGTAGATAGAAATCAATCATAAATGAGATATAGTTAATTAGAATTTGCACCTCCTTGCAAATTCCTTCGCTTTTTAATTTCTCACTGTTGCCGACCGTTACTAAGAAGCTTGGGTGGTGAGTTGGTCGGAGGCCAAGGAAGTGGGCTACACATGGGTGGAGTTAGTTGTGAGTGCTACCCATGTCCACTAACATGGAGATGTGGTGGCCGTTGATGATGGTCAGAAGGCGCAGCGCTATTGGTTGAGATGAATCGACCAGGGCATGAAATGAAATCTCTTGATGTTCGTTGGTTTGGGTTTCAGAAGGGTCAGAAAGTTCGATTAATGGCGGTCTGGGTCTGGGTCTGGTGGTTCATTGGATATGAGGGGCATGATTTGTTTTGATGCGCATTGATGTTTAGAGTGATACCTTTCGTCGCAGTTGAAGCATAGGCCCTTCGCTCTTCTTTTGCTCCATCTCGGTTTGGGTGAGTTTTTTGATAGGGTAAGGTGTACTGTTGGAATTTGGTGTGGGTATGGGTGACTGGTAGGTTGATTATGAGGATGGAATGGTTTGATTGGGTGTAGAATTTCGGTTTTACCAAGCTCGGTTTTCCTGCTGTTTGCTCTCAATGATTTTGGCTATTTCAATGGCGTCGATTATAGTGTTAGGACGTAGGAGTAGGAGTTCATGTTTGATTTGTGGTTTCAGGCCAGAAATGAAGCAGTTTAGAAGTGCTTCGGGAGGTAAGTTTGTGAGCGATTGCTAGTGGATTCGAAGGTTGATTGGTATTGTTCGACAGTGGATGTTTGTTGGAGTTTAAATAACATGGATTGTGGGTTGTGGAACTAAGATGGAGCAAAGCGTTGCTTGAGCTTCTTGATAAGATCCGACCATGAAGATAGTTGTTGATTGCGGTGCATCCATTGAAACAATGTTAACGCTTGTCCACTCATGGAAAAACTTGCTATGTCTATCCTTTGCTCTTCAGGGGTGTTGGGATAAGTAAAGAAGCATTCGGCTTGGAAAATCCAATCAAACGGAATTGGGCCATCAAAGGTTGCAAGTTCGCATTTGGGTGATCTAGTGATGGGTGTGATAGGATTTGGAAATATGGGTGGTTGTCGGTTGTGTTGTGAAGTGTTGCTTGGTAAGGAAATGGATGATGATGAGTTTGGGTGGGCCATGGCTGCAAGCTTAATATTGATGTTGGCCAAAGTTCTTGTGATATGCTCCAGAGATGATCTATGAGTTTGAAGGGTTTTGTGGATTTCAGCTTTTCGGTTTTGTTGGCTGCTTTGGGTGGTTTGAATGGATTCAATGATCTCTTGTTGTTTGGTGGAGTTGATTAATGGCTTCATCGATAGGCCAAGTCATGGTTAGTTTGGATAGATGATCTTAAAGATAAGAGGAAGGAGAGAACAAGGTGAAAGCACCAAAATGATGTGTGTAACTTACTGTACAAGAAAAAAAGGGAGAAAAGAGAGGAAGGGAAAGACCAAGGATGGAGGCAAGGAAATATGCAAATGGTACTTGGTTTTTCCTTTCTTCATACCACTATTAATACACTTTTTCCATATCACTTTCGAGGCTACAACTAATTCTGGACAGCTAGCCTATAGTGGCTACAGCCTTTGTAACAACCTCTGCATACATTTTTTGCAAATAAGAAATAAAATAAATTTTCATATATGTAGTTTTTTCCTTATTCATAACAACCTTGCTTCTACCCTATTCTAAGAATCTCCTAGGCATGATGCTGATGCGTTTGGGCCTGTTGTATACTGCACCTAGTGTAATATTATTATTGTCACCATTGTGTGCAGTTATACATGTATCAGTTCACCACAAAGAAAACAATGCAAGGATCCTTACCATAGTTAAATATTTGATGTCCTAATTTACTTAGTGTTCACTACAAGAAAAATAAAGCAAGGATCCTTACTTACCATATTACGAATTGTGTATAGGTAATCATAAATGAGTATAACTAATGCTACAACTTAATTTTTTTCCTTCTTTTCTTGTAACTAATCTTTTTATCTATTTGCAAATTTATTTTAACTAATTTAAATTATGTTATGCTTTGTTGTTTCGATAATTAACCACTTGTTTCCATTCAATTCTTATTTATTTTCATTTAGTTTTTTATTCCGTTGACATAAAATAAATTTATTTCCAATTATTCTATATTGACATAAATTAGAAATGATTGAGGAGAAGCTAATCCAATAGATGGTTTGGACAACTCCAACTCAGGCCTCCCTAGGCATTGGTCGACCAAAGTTGACATGGAAGGAAGCAGTAAAAAGGGACATGAAGAATTGGAATATATCTAAATAGCTAGTGTCGGACAGGAGTGTGTGCAAGTTAGCGATCCTCGTACTAAAATCATGAGATAGGAGTTTTTTGTGCTTAGGGTTTGTTTAGGGGTAATGTTACAAGTATTAGATTATGGACTAGTGAATAAGAGGCTAAGACGTAATGTTTTGTCTTCAGTTAATATTAATATTAGTATCATTTTTACTATTAGCGCTATTATTACAAGCGTCGTAGCACGCACTTCTTGCATGATCATGGCACGTACTTTGCACGCGAATTGTTTTTCTACAAACTGTATGTATTTAATTATTCAAGAGAATAATTTGCACGAATATTTAGTTATAATTTTATGTTGAAATCATGATTAATTAGTTATTATGAATATTTATTTCTAGGTTGTAATACCTAATTTTTTATCAGTTTCAAATTTTATTTGAATTGTTAATTAATAAAGAACGATTTTGTAATGGAAGTTTATTTGTTAGACCATGATTTTTTAGTGATATTAAGATTTGTTAATATTTGTAGAAAGATAGTTTGAATTTATAAAGAAATTATAATATCCTATTTTTAAGTGATATTAAGATATATTAATACTTGTTGAATAACGGTTTGAATTTGTAAAGAAAGTGTAATTGCAATTAAATCTTACTTTAAGTGATATTAGAACGGCATTTTTGGTAGTTCACGCTAACATTAAAAAAGTGTGACACCAAATATATTACAACTATTATTAAAGATTATCGTCATGGTTTTTTATGTATATGTGCGTGTGTGTATTTTAATTTTAATTTTATTTTTCTTTGTTAGTAATAATAATATTATTATTTATTTGCTTATTTGACTTAATTTTATTATTATTATCATGGTTTTTTTAATTATTGTTGTTGTTGTTGTTGTTGTTATAACTTTTAAATTAACTTTGTCAATTAGTTTTGGGTTCCATCTCTAGCCGGTCCCAACTTGTTTGATAGTAATGACTTAGTTGTTGTTCTTGTTGTTTTATTAAAGCATTTTATTTCATTTTTCTTTTAAAAATATTACCTAAAAATATTTGTTAATTTAATTCCAATTAAAACAAAATTTTATATTAAATAACCTTCAATTAATTAAATATTTTCTTTCAAAAATAATAATTGCCAAGCATCGAATTCAAACAATTTTTATTTAATTAAATTTATTTATTTATTTGGTGTAGAAAATGGGATTGTTGCAGACTCTCCATTACGAAAATTACATCATCGCAATTTCCTATATGGGGGATACATCTTATACAATTCATATCCTGACCTCCCCTCATATTCTACAATCTTCTGCAAACTTACTTTATACAATCCTTTATGTGCTTCTCGCAAACTACTTTTATCGTATGCTACCATTTAAATAGACTCAATTAACGACTTTCCATTTTTGCATACAATAATTTTTTATTTTATAAATTTTTCTAAGTGTCAAAGATTCTGCAAATTTTCGTTAGAGTTTCATTTCTACGGAGAGCATTTTGTATAATTACAGTATGATAAAAAAGATATACAACGTCCATAACATGGATGAAAACAATTTATATATCAAAATTTTGCCACATAGCGTATATTCCACAACATATGTTATTCTTTAAATAAAATGTACCTTATTTTGCATTATTAAACGTGTTCGTTTAATATATATGTAAACATGCACCAAATTTGTCCATAAGATCTTCATGTACCTAACTCAACTCAAATTAAACATGCAAGTTTCGTTTGACCAGATTTTACATGAACAAAAAATTTATATGAACAAGCAATTTTCTTTTTCCAAAGTCAATTATGTTGGAATGAATGAACTAAAACTTCTTTTCTTTGAAAGAATGAAGTTCATATTACCACTTTATTTATTATAGGTTTCCATTCGTCATGCAACAAAGTAGAGTAAATATTGGATTAAGAAAAGCTTAGGTCATTCACTTTCATTTAAGAGCCATTGACAAAATATTCTCACATGATAAGTCGAATTCAAGTGTTCATAGTTATTGTTATGCACAAGGTAATTTTCCAATTACAAAGTGATACCATGATGAAACAACTATTCATCATATACCGCTCAAAGTACATCAATCAGAATGAGTAATCCACATCAAACATAAAAGTTCAGTGGCAGTTTCCCGTCGGTCATCATTCACCATACAGTTTGGTTGTTCAGCTCACGATGGTTGAAGTTCAGCTGCACCAAAGATCTGTTGGGCACTGCCAGTTCATTAAAATCTGTTCAGGTTGTGAATGTCTGAAAGCAATTATGCTTATGATGATGTGTGTAAAGTAACCCTTACGCACACACTTTTTTTTTATTGCATTTACAGAACAATCAAATTCATATGTTCTGTTAAGTAATTATTCAGTTAGAGGGACTTTTTTTTTTGTTTTAGTTGGACATCAAGCATTGTAACTCATAGCCTGCTATGATGGTTCATGTTGAAAGAAAACATGGGCATGAGTCTTGTATAAATTTCAAGTATTTGATCATTCTACCAATGGACGTTAAATTATGTACAGTTTATCAAAAAGGGACTTATTCATTGGTAACAGAAGTTTAGCGAAACAATAAATGCATCCTCACTACTGTTTGCAGAACTGGTTGAGTGGTTTCTCACCGGTAGCTGATTCTCCCTTTAAAGACACGATAAGCAATGAGGTAGAAGCCATAAGACCACGCGACCTTCAGGAATCCTGATAGCTCTATTCACACTTCACTGTCACTTTATATATGTATGCTTTTGTATTATTCAGTCTGTTTATTCTCATTACTCAGATTTTATTTAATTTTGTTACACCGATCCTTTCCCCCTTCCATAAATGTTGCGCACGCGCACACACATATTATATGGTTCTAGCAAATTGAGGAATTTTGATGGAAGTAACTATCAGTGTCCCTCCAAAAAATATGAAAACAGAACATCAACAAGGCAGTTGAGGCAGTGGGTTTCTATTGTGAGGCATATGAGAGGCTGTTTTAAGGTAGCTAAAAACAAGAAGCATATTAAGCATTAACTTAGCGTAAATGTTCTGAACGTGAGTGTTGTATTTGATAGTTTAATTAGAGATTAAGGGGTGTAAGCCTTAATTGGTGACAGAGACATGTCCTGAAATCTGCTGCCACGGCCTGAAAGGGCTTAAGAATAGGAACACCTCTCGGTATAAGTATTTACCTCATACACTACTATAAGTCAACAAAATAGAAAACAAAAATTAAATCCAAAATACATTGAAAGTGAACGCATACAAGTGTGCACATTTATCAGAAAATATTACTCTGCCTTCTCAGGTATTACTGAGCATTAGCATTTGAAAAATTGTTGTATAATATTTGTTATGCTCATTATTCTTCCAGTAATTCCAAAAGACATGAATATGCAAATTTCATCATTCCAATAGAACGATATGATGTTCCACCAGCCCCACTGAATATGTTGGGATTACCAGTCCACCAGGTAGCTACCTCTGATTCTTGATTTCCAATTTCCGATTTTACTCATTCTCAACCTCGGCCATCTTTTCTCACCCCTCCAATTCACTATGGTTATCAATATTTTTTATGCAAACTCATATACAATTTACAAGTTGTGCATTGTAACTATCAAAACATAATAAAATAATTTAGTTTCCTATGTAGCCATTATCTTCCATATGTTAACTCGTTTGCTATCTTCAGAAGATTGTCCATTCTTTCCATTAATAGCCTGAAGTTGACATGGTTTCATATTTCTGGATTGACACAATGGTATATGATCCTGCCATTGCTGCTTTTGCCACATTTTTGGACTGATACATGGTTTCAGATGTGTTTTTCCTGATAGATGTTAACTTATAAATTGCTGCTTCATATTGTACAAACTGCTGCTTCATATTGAGATATTGTGAACTGTAAGTTTATCATCCAAAATTATTAATGTAAGTATTAATATTTATTGCTATAATGCAAACTGCTGCTTCATATTGAAAAAAGATAAGATAGATGATTATCATGGCTTTATTCTTGAAATTGATGATCCCAACTTCCTAGGTAATAGAAATATCCTTACCACCACTACAACTGGACTTTGCAAAAAACACACAGACAAAGCATAAAATAAAATCTTTACGTAATTAGATTCCAAGATCATATGGTATGCCCGTTTCAGGCAGCCATTGATTGCCATCAATGAATTTGTCAACTGAAAATGGCTCCGCATCTTCTTTCTTGCACAAGAGCCTGTATCCTGGCCACTTCACTCGTTCTTTCGGCCCACTCATGCAATCAACCGCTCCAGGACCATTGTTTTCAAACTCCATATACTCGGCTGTTTTGCTCCTCCCTTCCCAATCATGCCACCCTGCTGGATCGATTATCTTGTCAATATAAGTTCTCATTATGATTACTCGTGAAAAGTTGAACCAAGGCCTTCCAAGGTATGCAAAATCATGTTTGGGGTTAAACTCAGAAGTAGGTCCTATGTGACAACGGTCAATAGATATACCTGTACATATACGCCTATATGTATTAAAAAAAATTGTTATAATATTATATTTACGGTCAAAAACAAATATGTATACCTGTGTTTTTACTTTGATCTTGCCTCCCTTGCGCAGTGATGAACCCAGAACTGCGCATGAAAATGTTACATTTTTGAATCACTGTGGAAGCATCTCCAAAAATGAAGTCCACTGATCCACTTATATTACAATTCCTAAAGAATTGTTTTCCACCTTTGGCATAAACCGTATCTTGATAACTGATGAAATCGCAGTCGTAGTACGCGGATCGATTCATATCACACTTGAGGGCTACTGCCTGCTCTTTACCGTTATCGGAAATGTTCTCAACTGTGATGTATTTAGCTACAAATGCATCACCAAGCACCACTACAATACAAATTAGCATAATTAAGCAATGGAACATCTTTTATTCTACGTATATTTGTTGATATGGTCAAAAAGATGCATACAGTATAAGATTAGATTTTTTGATCAAGGTAGAGGAATGTATGCACAGCTCCATTTCACCTCCTAATTTTTCTTGTTTAAATTGCTAATTACTGTATACATTGAAATTGAGATAAATAATCTAGAGTCTCAAGTCATCACGGTCAAAACATGTTATGATGATACTGGGTATGTATATTGTCAAGGAAAGCAGTCTTAGTTTTGAAAATTTAATTGATGTAACATCTAAGATTAAAGGTAGCATGAAACTTTGATGATAGTTTAAAAGATTTGCATGACTAGACTTTATGAAACGCATATATATGAAATAAGCACAAGGCATCTCAAATGAAAGGTTTACTATGAATTATCAATCTCGAATGAAAGGTTTACTATCATTGTTTAAAACTTACTGAGGGCTCCTTGATCATCGATGTTATGTTCTCTATCTCCTTGGTTTCGACTGCTCACCAGAAATGATCTATCTTTTCCTTCCCCAATAAGCGTAACATTATTTACAGTGATCTCCACATTTTCGTTGTATACACCACGTTTCAGAAGTATGACGTATCTGCCTGGAAAATTTTCTGGAATTGAACCTACTGCCTGCGCTAATGTTTTGAACTTTCCAGTGCCATCTTTTGCAACTATGACGTTGGGAGTTTCAGTGGCCATTCTGCCTTTTGAGTTTCTTTCTGCCTTTCAGTTGTTTTTTGCCTTGAACAGATACTGCATTTATATTCTACTTCCTTCTAAGTTTTACTATCTGTTTTGTTGACTTACATTAACATTTTTCCTTTTAAATTCTTCTTTACCTGACTGCATTGAATAATTACCAAATCAAAATTCTTCTTTACCTAACCCATGGAACCTTTTGCTCAAAATACCAACAATAAACAAAATGAGGCCTCTTTCCAGTGCACCGTTCATTCACGTATGCTATTCATACTAACAATAGCATAACGTGAGTGTGCAAATGTATGAATATATCATTTTTTTAAAATTGTTAAATAAAAAGGCCCAAGACCCATAGTGTTTGGGTTTACATAACCATACCCGAAACACTTACAACATGATATTGCTTTCATTTCAAACTCATCATAGCTGATATGTACCATTATAATGATGCCGAATGAGCTAATTGTTAATGCAATAAAATTAAGTATCTTTACCAGAAACACTTACAACATGATTATTTCTTTCAATTCAAACACATCATAGCTAATGTGTTCCATTATAACGATACCAAATGAGATAATTATTAATGCTACAAAATCGAAGTAACTTCACACAAAAAAACCGCGAAGTATAACAAGAACGTCAAAGGAAGTCGAAAGCATCAGTATTCAGGAGTGTTGTGGTTTAGAGTTTGAATGCATAAATCTATATATGCAGCAGGAAGAACATGCAAACAATAATATGTACTAAGAGTTATATCAGGTATGCATCAGAGAGGGATCCGTGAACGTGCACAGATACATGGCTAGTATATATAGGGTGTATGTAATCTTCATCCGACAGTATTGAAAGCTCATTTCACATTTTTCAATTCTCATCCATATTATCTTCTCTACGTTTTTTAATATTCCTAACTAAGGTTGGACAACAATAGTGCTTCTTACCACAACATCTCCTGAAATCAATTTCAAGGTGGCTTCAAAATTAAAGTGGGATGTTACTCTCACGCTAAAGGATTTCTTCTCATATGCCTTGTGAAACTGCATCACTTTTGGCTCCACCACAACCGTAGCATGTTCTGGAACATGATCAACCTCGAGAACATAGGTAGCATTTGCAATCCCAACATTAATAACTGTTCGATTGACCACAGTAGTAGAAGTACTAGTTCCGTAGCCAGGAATAAGGATAGTCGGGTAGTTCAAATCCCAGTCCACAACCACTCTCGTATTAGAACAGTTACATCCAAATCTTTCAGAAGCTCTTTTCGGGCCTACACCCACCTCACCACACAAATAATCACAATAACTATCAACTCGAAGATCATACACTAGCCCTGGCCTTACCGCCTTCATGGGACTTATAAAACCAGCACCAGATGCGTAGTAAGTTGCATTTGCATGCTGCTCGTCCAATATTCTACCATTCTTACTGTCTTCATAATAAGATGAAGTCATAATAGCAGACTTTATCATGGCCGGAGACCAATCAGGATGCATGCTTTTCACAAGTGCTGCCACGCCACTTACATGTGCGGCTGCCATGGACGTTCCTGACTGTACATTGATCGGGAACTTAGTCCCTGAATTTTCAACTACAGAGTTCCAGGCTGCAATTATATTCAATCCTGGTGCGGAAATGTCTGGTTTCGGAATGGTTCCGAATTGGCCTTCTCCCCGCGAGGAGAAAGAGGCAGTAACACGAGAAGGAGATACTCCAAGAACTGCGTGTTTGAACGTAATCATACCAGTCGCTGTTGTGGTAGTGTTCTTGGTTGAGTTGATGTAGGAAATGATTTCAAGCCCATCCTTCCATGTAACTTGAGAGGAAGGCAAACCTCTTGACCGTGCTAAACTGATCGTGTATCCTTCTTCTTTCCCATGTATTCTTATTATGCCTTCAGAAGCAGTACCGATATTTTCAGTAAGGCCTGTACCACTTGTCAAACTTCGATAAGTCGGTAGGTGATCAAGGCAAACGGTGATGTTTCCCTTGTTGCCGGCAGCAAGGTCGCAAGTAGTATTAGTATCTAGTAATGTAAGAGGAAAAGCAGTGGAAGTGTAGCTAGATGGCTTGTACAAACCCTCGCCATAGTACTCCTTTCCATTACCCAGCTTCACCACCGACCTAAAATTTCTATCAACGCTGCTGGCTGCAACAGTAAGAATCCAATGCGCGTCATTCCTTACCGTGCGCCCAAAGGGTCCATCATTGCCTGCAGAACCGACGACGATGACGCCTTTTTTATGAACAGCTGCAAATGTTGCAACTGTAAGAGGATCGTCATCCCTATAGTAATACCATTTGTTAGCCGAATTTCCAAGAGAAATGGAAAGCACATCCACTCCATCCTTCACGGCAGCATCCATACCCGCCAGTACATCCTCCAAAGCGCACCCAACGCTGCTGCTGCTGCTGCTGCTGCTGCAGACTTTATACGTAGCAATGTGAGCATGTGGGGCCACGCCAGACATTGTATGGGAGCCCAGCCCAAAGAAGTTCACGTCCTCCACGAAGTTGCCGGCTGCTATGCTGGACACGTGGGTCCCGTGCCCTACGTTGTCTGTGGGATCTTCTTCATTTCGAACCAAACTGCGAGCGCCAATCAGTTTGTTGTTGCAGGAGGTTTTGTTCTGGAACCCGCATACACCGTTCCACTTTTTAGGGGGAGGAGGTACGTGTTTGTCGCTGAAGGAAGGATGGTTTGGTAAAATGCCAGTGTCTACGACTCCGATGATGACGCCTTCACCGAGGTTGGATGAAGTGTTCCAGAGACCGGTAGGACCTGTAAGGTCGAGGAAGTCTGGAGTGTGAGTTGTGTGAAGAACGAGGTCTGTAGTCACACATGCATGGATGAAACCAGGTTTGGATCCCATCTCTTTGACTTCTTGCTCTGTTAGTTTTGCAGAGAAACCACTGAAGATTTCTGTGTAGATGTGGATGAGTCTGTCTGGAGATGATGATCGTGGTAAGAATGATCTGTACCAACTTTCAATGTCCTTGGTGTTATTGGTATCGGGTTGTTTAACTTGAATTATGTAGGTTTGTAGATCAACATCAGGTGATACTGCATCGCCAATATTGTACAAGGACGAAGACGAAACAAGGATGAAGATTGTAAAATAGATCATGGAATTGGGAGATGAGGACATTTTTAGCTTCTGATTTACTGTATTGGTTCTTTGGTTTTATATATTGATCTCTGAGTACTAATTGTGGAAGGAAGGACGAGACAACTGGCACTTTGAAATATTCATGTACGCAATTAACACTAAAAAGATTAGATAATTCATCTGATTTCTCATCAACATGCATGCAGTTAATATTACTTAGATCTGCACAATCAAATGAAATGCACAAATGTGTACATGTAAAGTAATAATTTTCATAATAAATGAATCCTAATAATTCACAATAAGTTAATATCCATCATAAATTTAATGGTCAGATTTTTAAACGACCCATGGAAAATAAACCCGTGCCAAGATTATGCTCAAGTTAAAACTTATTACCTAAATTTTATAGTTTGTGCATTTCATTAATACGCAGATGCATATTTATTATTTGTGCATATATGGAATTCGCAAATAATATTTTTTCCATCAAAATTACAATAACTCCATTTTCTTTCTTATTTCACCTTTTCCTCTCCATCTTTCCAAAACCATCCTTTACAATCCAATCCAAGCTATTATATTTCTCAAATCAAACATCAAATCAAAAGAATGTTTTGTTTATTTTCAAATAATTACTTGTTTTATCTCTACATGGTCTTCTTCATCTAACAAAATTAAAGATAAAAAATTTATTGCTAAAATTACTAGTTAATTATTGTTGTTGTCGTTATAATTACTAGTTAGCATTGTTGTTATAAGTGAAATATTATGTATTGATAAATGATATTAAATTTCATATATGCGCAAATAATAAATATACATTTACACATTTATGCAACGCGCAAGCTATAAATTTTTTTAAAAGATATAGCGCATTCCAAAAGTGCGTAAGCTATATCAAAACTCGGCATATTTCTGCATTAGGTTTTAAGTTGAGCCAGATTTTGCTATAAGTATTTTTTTTCAATGCCTCTTTTAAAAATTTGTCCTTATTTAATTCATCTAGAATAACCATATTAAAAGGGTTTTTGATCATACACATGAGCATTATCGCTATAGATCATCACTAACTAGCCATTACAAGTTTAACAAGATCTAAGTCAAAGCCCAAAAAGGAGAAATTGCGAATCAAATTTAGCCCAAATGCAAAAGAATGCCCCTAGTTTTGTGCACATGCACATGTACACACTGCACATAGTTCCACTCTTCACTTCTTCTCTTCTGTTGATGATTCGATGGTTTCGATGGTTTCTTTATGCTTCTATATCGTTATTGAACTCTCAGAAACGCCCTCATTAGCTTCAATAGCTTGTGTCGTCGATTTGTGAATTTAGTGCTACGATGAAATGCATGGAATATTTTAAAACTAGATCAATTTTGGTACAGATTAGTTTTCTCTGCTTAAATCTTCATGCTTGAATACCATTAGGACTGTGTATGTTAGCATTAGGAATGTTCGGATGCATAACAAACCTCATGTAATAAGTCTGGCGTTGAAAGGTGATTATTGTTTACTACAAAGCTCATAAATCTAGTGTCGGGCATCCTAGAGTCATGGTGTACATTTGAGAATCTATAAAACCATATTCAAGCATCGAGCGTGCAACCTTAAAACATGAAACTTGACAATCATCAAACTTGAAAATCATCATTACTGAATACAATTAAATCTAATCCACACAAAGAGAATAAAAGAATGCAATTCTCTTTGTACACGAAATGATCTCCACTTACATTCCTATCATACATAAAGAACTGCAAATGTTGGCAAAGTGTGAAAACCATTGTCCAAAAGTAAAAAAACTGTAACGACCCGGAATTTTGGGCAGTTACAATTTAATAATCTGCATTAATAATTTAATTGATTTGATAACTTTCTTTATAATTTTAATTTTAATTGGTGAAATTAATCTTTTAAAGGATAATAAATATTTAATCTGGTAAGTGTGATCAATATCTTTTTAACAAATTAAAATTGGTTAGAATTGTTTTTCAAAAGCTAATAAAATTTTATTCTGTTTATAATATATATACTTGATATATATTACGGATAGAAATATCTTTTGTTTTAAATAAAAAGATAAATCTTCAAATTGTAACGTATATGTAAGTATATGTTATAATTTGATGTTGTTTTGAAATTTAATTTAATATATTAATAATATATATATATATATATATATGTATGTATGTATGTATGTATGTATGTATGTATGTATGTATGTATGTATGTATGAACTATAATATAAAGCTTTGTTTTAAAAATTAATATTTTTCAAAAGTAAATTTAAGATTTATTCAATTGTTTTCAAAGTATAAGGTAATTGTTATTTTAAATAAGGTAGTTTAAAAAGGTTCTAAACAAAGTTTTGTTTTGTCTTTCTTTTAAAGTATGTAAAATATGATTGTTTGAAAAGAATTTAAACAAGCTTTGTTTTGTTTTCTTTTAACATGCTTATTATAAAATGGTTATAAATATATATATAAAGTTATCAATAAACTTTCTCTTAAAAATTATTTCTTCAATACTAAAAATAAATGTTTTAGATATTTAAAATGCATACATAAGTATTTATGTATTTAGTAAATTATATGTTAGTTTATGTTAACATTTAAATTAAATAAAATTTATTAAAAATACATAAGTAACATGTGTAATTATTTTAAGGGATCTCTAAAACACATGTTAGAAGATTAAGCTAATTATGTGACAAGTGTCTTCATCTTTAAAAAAAATGAATTAAAAATATTAAGAACGTGTGTAAACATGTTAACACTCTTGATAACACTTGTAAGCTATTAAACAATATAGTTGACAAATGTAAGTTTTGGAACCATGTGGCAATATATTTTTATTTTGATTTTTAATAAATGTTTTAGGAAGATAATTAGTTCTCACAAAACACTTTTATTTTCCTTGTCTTCATTTCTTGATTCAATTCAATGGCAACGAGTAATTTTTTTAAAAAATCTATAAAATTTAAGTTCTTCTCAACAAATCAAAATCTGAAGCAAATTAAAACCTGAAAATCTGCAAAGCAAATGTCAATCTACAAATTAAAGATTCTTCTCAACAATCAAATCCTGCAATTAAATTCTTCTGCAAAATCAACCTGCAAATTAAAATGGAATTCAACCTGCAATTCAAATAAAGATTTACAATTCAACTTCAATTTAAAAGCATGCAATGGATTCAACTTTAACAGCATGCAGTGGGATTTTCTTCAGACAGCAAAGTCAAGACCATTTTCAAAATTAATGTTAAGGCCTGGAAAATTCAATTCAAAACTGCTTTGTTCTCTGCTCTCTGCAAATTTAATCAGGCGAGTAAATGGTTCTTAAAAATAGTTTTTTTATGGGTAACTTTGCTTAATTGTTGTGATGGATGTTTGTAGAAACATGATACATATATATATATATATATATATATATATATATATATGTGTTTATGATTATGTATGCATGCCTGTTATGTTCTCTGTAATTGTCTGCTTCAAGATTAACTACAGATAAATCCCTATATCTCTGCAAAAATCAAAATTTGACATTGATTATAGAAAGAAAAAGGTAAATAACAATATATTCTTGCTTTTTAAAATAAGTATAAGTGATTATATTTGATAATATACTGTAAAATGTAAAGTTACAGTGAAAATTAGGAAATAGGTAAAATTCAAGCGTGATGATTTTTGAATTCACTTATATAATCTGTATTGTCTTCAAAAATTAGGAATTTTAAAAATAAAATTTTGATTTTCGGTTTGAGGAATCATGAGAATTTTGGGTTTGAACTTTTGGGTTGTTTTGATGAATTTCCGTCGAACTACTCGATGATTCGGGTTGAAATTTGGATCGAGGCTAGCATTTGAAGTGTAGATGAAGGGAAAAATATTGAATAATTTTTCCTATGATCGATTCGTTCGAATTCGATCAATTTAGGGTTTTTTACCTTGTTTAGTTTCGGTTGACTGTAGAGGGATGTACGGCTTGGATATAGAACCGAAGTCATGCGCATCTGGGGAGGTTGGTGTGCTTGGTCGTGGCGTCTCGATCGTGGGGTCGGCGATGTGTAATGGTGGCGAGGTGATCGGCATTGATGGTTTTTGAGGTTGATCGTTCTGCAGTTTTTGAGCTTGAAGGTCGATTTTCGTTTTGATTGATATTTGATGGATCTGGGTCGAAGTTAGGGTTGTCGATGTCGTATGGCGTTGGTCGACGACCGGCTTGATGGTCGGAGTGGATTGGTTGGTGGTGCAACGTGCACCGTGTTGGGTTGTGCACTGGGAAGTTTTGGTTTGGGGGAGATGAGATCGACTCGGAGTAGTCTTCGTGTTCGCATCGCGTACGACTTGAAGGTGGAAAAGTGCTGGGTTTCTCGGAGTAGCACTCGCGACTTTACCGGGCTGGACTCGAGTTTGAGGATTGTGGGATTTTCTGGTCTTACTGTATTATGAACTTGAGTTTGAACAAATGAATCAAGCACTTGGCTATAAACAAGTTTATAAAGAAACAAAATATAAAGTTAAAACTTGTTGATTTAAAGTAAAAGTAAATCAAACACTTTAAAAGGTTAATTGAATTTATTTTTCAAATTTAATGTGTTTAATATGATTTCTTTGGAAATAATTAATTAAATTTTGAATTTTTATTTAGAAGAATAGTTTGAATTTGAATTATTAAATCAATGTTTGAAGTAGACTTTAAGTAATGTTTTTAAAACTAAGTTTTTTGAAAATGAATAAGTATAAATTGATGATTGAATTGTTTTAAATTTCAAAGTGTTTCTAAGTGTTTCAAACAAGGTTATTGTTAAAATTTTGAAATCAAATAGAATAATTTGTTATTAAATTATTAAAATTTGATTTAAACTCGAATAATTTAATTATGAAGATAAATATGGTTAATTTATCTTTGTTATTAACTTAAGAATACTTGATTGAATATGATTTGTAATTAAGTAAAGAATTAATTAAGATAACTGTTTTCTTAATTAATTAAGGATTTTGTAATAAGATGTTAATTAATTAATTGTTTATTTAATTTTAAATATCACTTAATTATGGACTAATTAAGTGTAATTACTTAATGAAGTAATTATTGGTTAGTTATTGAAGGTAATTAAGTAAAGGTAATTACCTATGGAAGTAATTAGTGGGAAATTTCTCATGGAGTAATTAAAGTTGAAGTGATTAATGGTTAATCACTATGATGTTATTAATTAAGAAATTAATTAAAATATTTGTTTTAAAGTAATTAATTAATGAATTAAGGAATTGTTTAATATAATTATTGAAATTGATTAACTATGAAGAAATTAATTAATTTAAGGATTAAGTATTATTTAAATGATGGGATTAATTATTTGTTAAGAGAGTAATCAAGGTTTATTAATGACGTAATTAGAGATAATTACTTATGTAAGTAATTTAGAGTTAATTACTTAATTATTTTAGTTAATTAATTAATATTATTAATTAATAAATGTGATTAATTTAAGATTGATTACTAAGGGTAATCAATTAAATTGTAATTAATTAATAAAGTAATTAATTAAGGGTTAATTGTCAATTTATATTGATTAATAATTACTTAATGAAGTAATTAAAGATTACTTAATTAGATTAATTAATCAAAGTAAATATAATTAATTAAGAAGTTAATTAATTAAGATAAGTAATTACAAAATGTTGATTACTGATTATGATTTATGAGTTGATTAATTACAAGTTAGTTATTTAATTAAAGAGAATTATTAGTTAATAGGGATCATTAAATAATATAATTAATGATATTAATCAAGGATGATTAGTATAAGTGATTAATTTAAGTGTGATTAACTAATTGTAATTAATTGAGGTTTAATGCAATTAATTATAGTTAATTAATAGAGGTAAATGAATGATCATTAATTATTGTAATTAATGATAGTAACTAAAGGTTAATTACTGTATATGGTTCAGGATGATTACTTGAATGTAATTAAAATATAATTAATCAGGGAAGATTAATTGAAGAAGATCATTAAGAGATGATTAATTAATTTATTTGGAATAAATAAATGAAGAAGGATTTAGGATTAATCCAATTGATTAAGAGTTAATCGATTCTGCATTGGTTGATTGATTGATATTGGTTGATTGATTGATGTTGGATGACCATTATTGGGTGATTGATATTGGGTGATTGATATTGGTTAATACTGGATGATTTGGATATCTCTGATATATGCGATAGGCTGCTTTGTGAGATAAATGTTGTTATGAATTATCTACTGTGATAATGTGATCCATCTATCTGTTTATATCATCTTGAGTATAAGTTTAATTATTTTAAAACCCTTAAGTACAACTTCGACATTAAAATGGCGTTTGGTTTCGGTAAGACTAGGATCGGGTTTCCATATTTGGGATCTGAAAACCACATCGATTCCAATTAAACGTTAGGTCGTGAATCCAAGTGGAGCAAGTGAAGACTCGAGGTGTAAGAACTATACGTCAGTATAACTCTGTGGGTGTTTCCGTAATGAGTTTGACGGAATAGTACTTATAGGTTCGAGATAGTGATTTAGAGTGCAAGGGCTATGGTCGTTGACTCTGAGGGTGATTCCAAAATGAGTGCAATGAGATAGTGCCTTTGGTTTCGTTCGAACCCGGAAAGAAATTGTATGGATTGAATGCTTTCAGAACATCGTCAGGTGGACGATGAGCATTCTAAGGTAGATGTGTTCTATAAAGGTAATCGCCGCCTCAAGCCTCATCAACCGGGAATGGCTAAAATAGGGGAGGTGCAGCAAGGCTTCGTGGGTAGCTCCCACTGGAGAGCAAGATGTTCCCCTGTCTAGAAGTCCCTTTTTATTCGGTTGTGTGGGCAGTTGGGTCGCGGCCAACTGTGGGGTTGTCTTGTTTGGGACTGTCCAGTAAGGGATGGTTCCGGCCTTGTGTTACAGGGGAGCGGGCTTACTCCTCGGTACATTGATCTAGGCCACATACTGTGACGGGCGGTTCCCCAGTAGCCCTGCCATTGAAGGAAACCCATTCTTCCTACGAGACCCTACGGTTTTGTTTGTATTACCCACTTTTATGGATACTAGCTGAAATTTAATAGATGTAACAATTTCGGCTATTTCTTATTTATTTGAAAACCCTAGACACTATTATAATATCACTGGATTTCCTATCAAATGTTTTGGTTAGCGTAAGGTAAAAACTTTTCCATGTTTATGTGTGGGAAGTCTTACGTGATACCTTTTCTTTTCAAAGGTTTTTCTAAAGTTAAGCAACTTTAAACCGTTTACTCACACCAGACCCCTGTCTGACCCGAGTGTTTATTTTTTGTTTTATTAAACTCTTGGGTACTCGTATTATGTATGAGTAGTCAAGTGATTCAGGTTTGCTTGACGAATTCTGGAGGAGATATGGAGCAGGAGGCTTCTACATGTAGATATATTATGGTTCCGTTGTGTTTGTTTGGTATCTGTATCTGGTGTACTTGAGTTGTACAATTAGACAGATGTTTATAACTGTCTAATATCTGTTGTATGTTGTGTACTCTGATGTAATATGATACTATGTAATATTTTATGTGATATATTATATTTCATTCGTTCCGCTGTGAGTTATCTGTTGTTGTTTTTCTTCTTTCTCTTTCTTTTCTTCTTCTATCCCTTTCTTTTCTTCTATATCCCTTTCTTTCTTAATTGATGATGCGATTTCCTGGAGATAGGAAGTCGGGTCGTCACAGCTAGTATCAGAGCATTAGGTTGAGTGAATACCTAGGCTTTGGAGTGGTGTCTTTCTTGAGAGAGTGTACTTGTAATTTTTATATATAACTATATATATATATATATATATATATATCTACCTGATCTGTTGGGTTATCTGTTCGGATTTTCCAACATAATTTTTAGAGGTAGATAGAGTTATGGTGTTCGTGTGTAACACGACTACCACTAATGGAAAGGTCCATATGTTTGAGGTTGAAAGTATTTGTCGAGACTGTAGACCTAATACTATCTCGAGTGAGATTTGTAGTTTGGAGTAAGGATTTCTCTGATATCCGAAGGTAATATTTTTAAAGATTCAGAGTTTATCTTTGAAGTGTAAGTTTGGATCTGTCGGAAGTACAGAAATAAGTAATGATATCTTGATAACTACGTGATGAGGTGCAGTATCCATGGATATTTTCAGAAGATGTTTTCTCTTGAAGCAGTTTTAGAAGTAGTTGAGGAGCAGTTTTTACCTGCCGCAGAGAAGATTCGTCTGTGTAGAAGTTGTATGGATCTTTAGCAAGGAGGTTGGCTGTTTTGGAATATGAGACTAAGGTCTACGAGTTGTTTCGCTTCGGCATGGTCTCATTTTTCATTCCTTAAGGAGAGCGAGATGTTGATGTTTGGTTTGGAGCCCGAATTTCTTGAGAGGTTGTCTGCCATCTCGAAGGTTTGTTGATGGTTTTGCTTTCGAGAAGCCTTTGGATTAGAAGTTTTTGGCTAATTGTGATAGAAAGGCAACGCGAAGTGTTCGATGTGCTGACGAGAGGTCTTTTAGCTATGCAGTATCATCGAGGTAGAGTTTGGAAGCAGCAGTGTGGCCGTTTCTGCGATGGTCCAGGAATCTTGTGGTTCTCTTTAAGAAGCCGGGCAGTTGGTGAATGTTTTTGAAGGGTTAACCTTGTTTGGAGAAGCTTAAAGTTGTTCTAATTGGTAAAGAGAGGACGGTTTCTTTGGAATCCGAACTAGGTAGGATCGCAAAAGTGACTTGCGATTAGTTTGGAATTTTTCTTGGGCAATCTTTTGTTTGAGGCTGGGAATTCTCATATGGAAGTATGAGCTACTGATGTAATCAGAAGGTTGTCTGCATCTGGAGTTGAGTTCCATATTGTTTTGGTTCCAGAAGTGATTTTGGTAGTCATCCTAGTAGGAAGAGTGGGTGTAGTAGCTCAGAAATTTTTTTGGATTTGGATTTGGTCGAATCTAGTTTTTGAGTGTGGGTTCTGTTATAAGGTTGTATGACTGAGTCAGATGTGTTACTCAGATTTTATGGATCTGACGAACAAAGTTTCCCGGATATATTGGATAAGTTTGTATTCGTGTTCATCAACAATATTCTCATCTATTTCAGAATCAGAGTTGTGCAGCGGAAGCGAGGTAGCAGTTGTACAAGGAAGGAAGCAAGTTCAGTTTGCTATTGCTTGGGAAGTAGAGTTTGTGTTCTGGGTTTCAACGAATTTTGAAAGACTTTTTTGTTGGATAGGATCCAGAAACTATTTGCTTTGGTCTAGTTGTTTCTTGAAGTATCAGCATAGGTTGAGCTGATTAGGAGAAGTTTGGCAGCTCAGGGTTGTCGGTTGAGTTATGCTGATATGAGATAAGGAGTTTGGAATTCGAAGTTGGAGACTTCATTGTTATTAAGATTTCTCTGGTTAAGATAGCAGTAATTGAGTAAGATGGGATGGTTAGTTCTGAGGCATTTGGGATTTCTTATCTGTGTTTTGATAAGATAAGATTGAATTGCCAGTTTGGATAGCTGGAATTTATTGTATTTCACGTATCTCTAAGGAAGTACGTGTATGATTCATCGATTGGTTGTTTAATCTGTAGTCCAGTTGGATTTGGAGGTTGAGCTGGACTTGAGAGTAGTCTGATGTTCACTTCAGATTGGTGGATCTAGAGATGAGAAGAGCTCTGGATTTTGTTGGTGTAGTCTGTTAGTTTAGTTTCTGTAGAGCGAGTCTCCCGGTGATTTATACTGGGGAAACTCGAGATTGTATTAGAGATTTATTCCGATTTGCATCAGGATAATTGGTTAGGTTTGTTTGTTTGATTTATTGTTATGGCTGTTAGTAACTGGATGTTAGGTATGCTTTGCTATTTGAAATTGAAATCTGTACCGGGTTATTAAATTACCTTTGCTTTTAAAGTTCGGGACGAAATTCTTTTAAGGGGGGAGGATTGTAACGATCCGGAATTTTGGGCAATAACAATTTAATAATCTGCATTAACAATTTAATTGATTTGATAATTTTCTTTATAATTTTAATTTAAATTGGTGAAATTAATCTTTTAAAGGATAACAAATATTTAATCTGGTAAGTGTGATCAATATCTTTTTAACAATTTAAAATTGGTTAGAATTGTTTTTCAAAAGCTAATAAAATTTTATTCTGCTTATAATATATATACTTGATATATATTATGGATAGAAATATCTTTTGTTTTAAATAAAGATAAATCTTCAAATTGTAATGTATATGTAAGTATATGTTCTAATTTGATGTTGTTTTGGAATTAAATTTAATCTATTAATAATATATATATGTATGAATTATAATATAAAGCTTTGTTTTAAAACTTAATATTTTTCGAAAGTAAATTTAAGATTTATTCAATTGTTTTCAAAGTATAAGATAATTGTTATTTTAAATAAGATAGTTTAAAAAGGTTTTAAACAAAGTTTTGTTTTGTCTTTCTTTTAAAGTATTTAAAATATGATAGTTTGAAAAGAATTTAAACAAGCTTTGTTTTGTTTTCTTTCAAAATGCTTATTATAAAATGGTTATAAATATATATAAAGTTATCAATAAACTTTCTCTTAAAAATTATTTCTTCAACACTAAAAAAAAAATGTTTTAGATTTTTAAAATACATACATAAGTATTTATGTATTTAGTAAATTATATGTTAGTTTATGTTAACATTTAAATTAAATAAAATTTATTAAAAATACATAAGTAACATGTGTAATTATTTTAAGGGATCTCTAAAACACATGTTAGAAGATTAAGCTAATTATGTGACAAGTGTCTTCATCTTTAAAAAAAAATGAATTAAAAATATTAAGAACATGTGTAAACATGCTAACACTCTTGATAACACTTGTAAGCTGTTAAACAATATAGTTGACAAATGTAAGTTTTGGAACCATGGGCAATATATTTTTATTCTGATTTTTAATAAATGTTTTAAGAAGAGAATTAGTTTTCACAAAACACTTTTATTTTCCTTGTCTTCATTTCTTTATTCAATTCAATGGCAACCAGTAATTTTTTTTAAAATCTGCAAAATTTAAGTTCTTCTCAACAAATCAAAATCTGAAGCAAATTAAAACCTAAAAATCTGCAAAGAAAATGCCAATCTGCAAATTAAAGATCCTTCTCAACAATCAAATCCTGTAATTAAATTCTTCTGCAAAGTCAACCTGCAAATAAAAATGGAATTCAACCTGCAATTCAAATAAAGATCTACAGTTCAACTTCAATTTAAAAGCATGCAATAGATTCAACTTTAACAGCATGCAGTGGATTTTCTTTAGACAGCAAAGTCAAGACCTTTTTCAAAATTAATGGTAAGGCCTGGAAAATTCAATTCAAAACTGCTTTGTTCTCTGCTCTCTGCAAATTTAATCAGGTGAGTAAATGGTTCTTAAAAACAGTTTTTTTATGGGTAACTATGCTTAATTGTTGTGATGGATGTTTGTAGAAACATGATATATATATATATATATATATCTGTGTGTGTGTGTGTATGTATGCATGCCTGTTATGTTCTCTGTAATTGTCTGCTTCAAGATTAACTACAGATAAATCCCTATATCTCTGCAAAAATCAAAATTTGACCTTGATTATAGAAAGAAAAGGGTAAATAACAATGTATTCTTGCTTTTTAAAATAAGTATAAGTGATTATATTTGATAATATACTGTAAAATGTAAAGTTACAGTGAAAATTAGGAAATAGGTAAAATTCAAGCGTGACGATTTTTGAATTCACTTATATGATATGTATTGTCTTCAAAAATTAGGAATTTTAAAAATAAAATTATGATTTTCAGTTTGAGGAATCATGAGAATTTTGGGTTTGACTTTTGGGTTGTTTTGATGAATTGTCGTCGAACTACTCGATGATTCGAGTTGAAATTTGGATTGAGGCTAGCATTTGAAGTGTAGATGAAGGGAAAAATATTGAATAATTTTTCCTATGATCGATTCGTTTGAATTCGATAAATTTAGGGTTTTTTACCTTGTTTAGTTTCGGTTGATTGTAGAGGGATGTATGGCTTGGATGGAACCGAAGTCGTGCGCATCTGGGGAGGTTGGTGTGCTTGGTCGTGGCGTCTCGATCGTGGGGTCGGCGATGTGTAACGGTGGCAAAGTGATCGGCGTTGAGGGTTTTTGGTGGTTGATCGTTCTGTAGTTTTTGAGCTTGAAAGTCGATTTTCGTTTTGATTGATATTTGATGGATTTGGGTCGAAGTAAGGGTTGTCGATGTCGTATGGCGTTGGTCGACGACCGGCTTGATGGTCGGAGTGGATTGGTTGGTGGTGCAACGTGCACCGTATTGGGGGAAGTTTTGGTTTGGGGGAGATGAGATCGACTCAGAGTAGTCTTCGTGTTCGCATCGCGTACGACTCGAAGGTGGAAAAGTGCTGGGTTTCTGGAGTAGCACTCGCGAATTTACCGGGCTGGACTCGAGTTTGAGGATTGTGGAAAAGTAAATCAAACACTTTAAAAGGTTAACTGAATTTATTTTTCAAATATAATGTGTTTAAAATGATTTCTTTGGAAATAATTAATTAAATTTTGAATTTTTATTTAGAAGAATAAGTTGAATTTGAATTATTCAATCAAACTTTCAAGTAGACTTTAAGTAATGTTTTAAAAACTAAGTTTTTTGAAAATGAATAAGTATAAATTGATGATTGAATTGTTTTAAATTTCAAAGTGTTTCTAAGTGTTTCAAACAAGGTTATTGTTAAAATTTTGAAATCAAATAGAATAATTTGTTATTAAATTATTATAATTTGATTTAGATTCAAATAATTTAATTATGAAGATAAATATGGTTAATTTGTCTTTGTTATTAACTTAAGAATACTTGATTGAATATGATTTGTAATTAAGTAAAGAATTAATTAAGATAACTGTTTTCTTAATTAATTAAGGATTTTGTAATAAGATGTTAATTAGTTAATTGTTTATTTAATTTTAAATATCACTTAATTATGGATTAATTAAGTGTAATTACTTAATGAAGTAATTATTGGTTTGTTATTGAAGGTAATTAAGTAAAGGTAAATTACCTATGGAAGTAATTAGTGGGAAATTTCTCATGGAGTAATTAAAGTTGAAGTGATTAATGGTTAATCACTATGATGTTATTAATTAAGAAATTAATTAAAATATATATTTTGAAGTTAATTAATTAATGAATTAAGGAATTGTTTAATATAATTGTTGAAATTAATTAATTATGAAGAAATTAATTAATTTAAGGATTAAGTATTATTTAAATGATGGGATTAATTATTTGTTAAGAGAGTAATGAAGGTTTATTAATGAAGTGATTAGAGATAATTACTTATGTAAGTAATTAAGAGTTAGTTACTTAATTATTTTAGTTAATTAATTAATATGATTAATTAATAAATGTGATCAATTTAAGGTCAATTACTAAGGGTGATCAATTAAATTGTAATTAACTAATATAGTAATTAATTAAGGGTTAATTGTTAATTTATATTGATTAATAATTACTTAATGAAGTAATTAAAGATTAATTAATTAGATTAATTAATCAAAGCAAATATAATTAATTAAGAAGTTAATTAATTAAGATAAGTAATTACAAATTGTTGATTACTGATTATGATTTCTGAGTTGATTAATTACAAGTTAATTATTTAGTTAAAGAGAATTATTAGTTAATGGAGACCATTAATTAATATAATTAATGATATTAATCAAGGATGATTAATATAAGTGATTAATTTAAGTGTGATTAATTAATTGTAATTAATTGAGGTTTAATGCAATTAATTATAGTTAATTAATAGAGGTAAATGAATGATCATTAATTATTGTAATTAATGGTAGTAACTAGAGGTTAATTACTGTATATGGTTAAGGATGATTACTTGAATGCAATTAAAGTATAATTAATCAGGGAAGATTAATTGAAGAAGATCATTAAGAGATGATTAATTAATTTATTTGGAATAAATAAATGAAGAAGGATTTAGGATTAATCCAATTTATTAAGAGTTAATTGATTCTGCTTTGGTTGATTGATTGATATTGGTTGATTGATTGATGTTGGATGACCATTATTGGGTGATTGATATTGGGTGATTGATATTGGTTAATACTGGATGATTTGGATATCTCTGATATATGCGATAGGCTGCTTTGTGAGATAAATGTTGTTATGAATTATCTACTTTGATAATGTGATCCATCTATCTGTTTATATCATCATGAGTATAGATTTAATTGTTTTAAAACCCTTAAGTACAACTTGGACATTAAAATGGCGTTTGGTTTCGGTGAGACCAGGATCGGGTTTCCATATTTGGGATCCGAAAACCACATCGATTCCAATTAAACGTTAGGTCATGAATCCAAGTGGAGCAAGTGAAGACTCGAGGTGTAAGAACTATACGTTAGTATAACTCTGTGGGTGATTCCGTAATGAGTTTGACGGAATAGTACTTATAGGTTCGAGATAGTGATTTAGAGTGCAAGGGCTATGGCCGTTGACTCTGATGGTGATTCCAAAATGAGTGCAACGAGATAGTGCCTTCGGTTTCGTTCGAACCCAGAACGAACTTGTATGGATTGAATGCTTTCAGAACATCGTCAGGTGGACGATGAGAATTCTAAGATAGATTTGTTCTATAAAGGTAACCGCAGCCTCAAGCCTCATCAAACAGGAATGGCTAAAACAGAGGAGGTGCAGCAAGGCTTCGTTGGTAGCTCCCACTGGAGAGCAAGATTTTTCCCTGTCTAGAAGTCACTTTTATTCGGTTGTGTGGGCAGTTGGGTCGCGGCCAACTGCGGGGTTGTCTTGTTCGGGACTGTCCAGTAAGGGATGGTTCCGGCCTTGTGTTGCAGGGGAGCGGGCGTACTCCTCGGTACATTGTTCTAGGCCATGTACTGTGACGGGCGGTTCCCCAGTAGCCCTGCCATTGAAGGAAACCCATTCTTCCTACGAGACCCTACGGTTTTGTTTGTATTACCCACTTTTGTGGCTAGTAGCTAGAATTTAATAGATGTAACAATTTCGGCTATTTCTTATTTATTTGAAAACCCTAGACACTATTATAATATCACTGGATTTCCTATCAAATGTTTTGGTTAGCGTAAGGTAATTTTTTTTCCCATGTTTATGTGTGGGAAGTCTTACGTGATACCTTTTCTTTTCAAAGATTTTTTTAAAGTTAAGCAACTTTAGACCGTTTACTCACACCAGACCCCTGTTTGACCTGAGTGTTTATTTTATGTTTTATTAAACTCTTGGGTACTCATATTATGTATGAGTAGTCAAGTGATTCAGGTTTGCTTGACGAATTCTGAAGGAGATATGGAGCAGGAGGCTTCTACGTGTAGATATATTATCGTTCCGCTGTGTTAATTTGGTATCTGTATCTTGTGTACTTGAGTTGTATAGTTAGACAGATGTTTATAACTGTCTAATATCTGTTGTATGTTGTGTACTCTGATGTAATATGATACTATGTAATATTTTATGTGATATATTATATTTCATTCATTCCGCTGTGAGTTATCTGTTGTTGTTGTTTTTCTTCTTTCTCTTTCTTTTCTTCTTCTATCCCTTTCTTTCTTCGTTGATGATGCGATTTACTAGAGATAGGAAGTCGGGTCGTCACAAAAACAGAAGTGATAGTCTGCGGAAAAATATAAACAAGTAAATCTATTTATAAGAGTTTATACAAACCAAAATTGAGGCAAATACAAATGTCTCTATTGTTATTAATGCAAATATTTTTATTAATAGAGGTAATAATTTGCTTAAATTGCCCTTAAATAAATGAATGAGAGGCAGAAGAAGAAAAGCCCCTATAAATCATGCCCCTAAGAATAATTAAGGGCATATATATTACTTAAATGCCCCTATAAGTGCTAGAGCAATAAAGGCACTAAGAAATGTCCCTACTAGTGCATGAGCCTCAAATAAATTTACATGCATTTGGCACTAAGAAATGTCCCTACTGTTGCATGAGCCTCAAATAAATTTACATGCATTTTTTATTTCTAACAGATTTAATCTACTAAAACATGTAATAAATTTACGTAATGTTATAATATTTTAATGTATAATATGTTAAACCTAAATTGAAACTTAAGGCACAAATTATTATTGAAAGTCTAAGATACCAAACAAATCAAGTAATTTATAGTTACAAGAACCACCAACAGTTAACAACACTGACAATTCAAGAATACATCAAAAAACATTCTTGTAATTCATAGCCATAATAATGTATATAATTGGAAAGTTATTTCACTGGTGTCTTGAAGATACAAAATCTGCACACAAAAAAGAAAATTTAGTTTTAACTAACATATTGGTTATGTGTAGAACAATTTTGCAAACTACTTTCATAGATGTTATGTAAGTGACAAAAGATTAAAAAGCTTCGGTTGCTGCATGGAAGTCAGTATTTAGTATATTATTCCAAGTATCATACAAGGATGGATTCTGCCTTCAACAAATCTATTACCTTAGTTTTCAACTTTTTACTGGATTTAACTTATTAAGATTTTCATAAAAGTAAAGTCAAATCCCAAGCTCATAAATATTGTGTAAACATAATAATATGATTAATCAAATGACGATCATAGATGTTTTCCAAATTTACCAAAGTTATAAAACATTGCACTAAATTGAGTTAACTACTAAATTAAAATGAGAATTGACTATGCATTGAAATCAAATCCCAAGCACATAAACGATATAAACATACGGTTAACTAGAAGATTGACCATAAATGGTCAGTAAATACACCATATTTAGATAAACAAATTACTTATTAGTAGCTAAAAAGGGAAAGTATTGTGTAGTGGAATCAATCCAGCTCAAATAAATGATATGGAAAATTGATTCCCAAACGGGATGAGTAGATATGGTTTCCTGCGACATTAATTATCTTTCTGAATAAAATGAGAATTAGTTGTGCAGTAAGTCATATCACAAGACGCACTATGTGAAGGAATCAAATTAGCTTCATAAAAAAGCTACGAAAACATTAGTTGGGCAGGTGAGTGATCAAAAATGATTTACTAAATGCAATAAAGTTACCAAATTAAAAGCAGAATTAATTGTGCAATGAAATTAGGTCATAGGCACAAAATTTTATAAACAGATGATTTACAAAATCAATGAGTAACATAAAGTTTCCAAACATATTAAAATTTGAAAACCCAATTACTCGTTTGTCAAAATATTTCATGGTATAAATGGGTACCTTTCCACAAATATTGATTGTGTTTGGTTAAAAGTGAAAATACCACTGGTCGATGAGTGAATTTTCATAGAAAATGACGGCGAAGGAGAAATTACAGTTGTGCTAGAAAAATAAAAGTTAAGAACATGGTACTAAGCAGATGAATTACCTGGATCAATTAATGTAGAAACAAGCAATGGAGAAAGCTCCGATGAACTCGGCATCACTATCAGCTTACTAAACTAAATAACATCTCGTCAAATTTAAGCTCTTATATTTTTAATGTGAAGAAATTTAGTATTTAAAAATAGAAAATCATTAGTTTATTGTAGGAAACTCAAAAAAAAATTGACATTACTACTGCTGAAAGAAGATCATTGACGATACATAATGACATGAAGGTCATAATTTTTGCAATGTGATTCAAAAATTCTGAAATATGATTGTTCGGTAACGATAACTAATGGTACATGACACATGTGAATTCTATAATTTGTTTTAGTAATCTTTGGTACCATTGTCATTAGTACTGTAGTCAGCATTTTTTATGAATTATGGCTGAGTAATTGCGAATTGAAGTCATCATCCTAGCATTTGAAAATATATATGCTCATGCGCTATACGAAACAGTACTTCTAAACATTTTCCACATATGGGAACAGTAAGTGCAATATATATGACTATTTTTTTTACCTATATCCCTCTGCATCTAAAAAGATATACACCAAGCTTTTAAAAGATGAAATGGGTTTTATTAACAGGTAAAGGGAAGTGATGTTGCCCTTGTAGTTAAACTACAAAATGTAGTATTACTATTTGAAGAACATATGACATACCATATACAGTAAATACTTTGAAATGTTAATAAAGAAAACCATTTTTAGTAAATTGCAGACATTATACGCCATGTGCGTTAATTCGAATTTCACTATGCTATAATTCTGAATTCATTAATCAATTTCAAACCATACTGTTGGAATCATGGTCAGTAGATGCATACGACTCATTCTGTTAAATAAAATTCAAGTTATTTCCCACAAGGAAATAATAAATTAAGTTTATTCAAAGAGTTTTTGACCATCAGATTGACATAGTTAACTGTGTTTTTGCCTACCACTTATATTTAAGCAAACACAAAGTACATCTGGTGCAAGCTCACAGGTCAAACCGAACACATCACCTATTAATTGAACAGATCAATTTAAAACAATGTAAGGATATAATAAAAAAAATTCAAAATACCAAATTATGTTGAATATGTAAATTATGAATTGAATTAAAAATATAAGTATTTATTGATACTAGTTAATATATCAAATCATTTCAAAGGAAACATCTTCTACATTCGTTTCCCATGTCAAATTCCTTTTCATATATTAAAGTTTACAAATATAGAGCTATACTTATAGAAATACTACTAACTATATGCATATATATGCACTACAAGAATAACATTATATAGCGACAACACACTTCCGATGGCCGTCAACGGAAATTTTCAACGGCTAGCACTGGTCCGTCATCTTCGTTTCATTTCTGTAATTAAAATACAATAATCGTTAAGGCCATCGAAAACCGACGCAAATATAGCCATAAGAAGCCATCGATAGCCGTCGGAAATAAACGTGTTTACAGGCCAGATTGGACGAGAGCTGCTTCATTATCTCCCTTTCACCCAAATCATTCAAAATTCCCAACTCCCCCACCTCCTCCCCATGACAGGCAGCCCCGTACGTCTTTCGAAGCATCTCCAACATCATCAATCATCACTCCCAACAACTCTATCCTCTCCATCCATCTCCAAATTAGGTTTTTCCTAAATCCTAATTGATTTTGATTTGTTAATTTAGGGTTAAACTGTAATTCTAGTTGTTTATAATAGCTGATTGATTGTTTATTTACATTAACTAATTAGTAACTTGATTAGTTTATTTACATAAACCCTAAATCCTAATTATTAATTTCCTAAACCCTAAACCCTAATTAATAATATGATTAGTTTATTTTCATTAACAAATTAGTGTATATATACGTTGATCATTTAATGTATATGTGCATTTGAGCTAGCATTTGGTTAGCATTCGGTAAGTTAGAATTGGTGTGAATGATTGTGTCTATGGTTTGTAAAATTCCAAAAACGATAACTAATTTTTTTTTATCATAATAAACCTTTAATCGTTTATATAAAATCAAGTTTGGTACAATATTGTGTGACATGATATAAACTAGTGTATACTGTAGTTTAATTAATAGTATTTTAAATAAAATATAATACTATATACGTAATTTGTTAAATTTGAAGACATAAATAATATATATTTTCAAAATAGTAAAAATCATATAATATAGTATATATTTAATAAAACAGTAAAATGCTAACAAACTATTGTACAAATGCTAATATACGTTATATAATTAATTAATCGTGCATAATATTGATATATAATGCTAATATTGGTAATCTACAAACAATTAGACATGCATAATGTGTTTTATTTTTTATAAATCTCTTAGAGAGTTTTTGGCCCCGTTTATCAAGTATTGTATATAATCGTTATATGGATATTCTTTTTATTAGAAAATGGACATGCATGTTCATTTGATACAATATTTGTCGGATTTTTCCATGTACTGGGCAAGTTACAAACATTATAAAGTAATTACATTTCGTAGATCATTTCATTTTAAACAGTTCACAAAATTTCGGCAGCACTTCCTTTTTGTTCCTTGTGCACATGCATTTGTGTACGATACAGGGAACAAGTGAGAAGTGCCGTCGAAATTTTATGAAATCGTTTAAATGAATTGATTTATGAAATATAATTAACACCGCGTTTGTAACGGAAAGTAGGATGATCGACCATCAAAGAAAAAAATAATATAGAAGCTAAAAATTTAATATTATATCCATTTCAAGGCGCAAGAAAGCGCAAAAAGGCATAAAAGGAATTACAATGAGCAAAAAGGTGAAAGAAGGAGAAAAGAGGTGTAAATTAGCAAATTCAATAGCATTATAAATAAATATTTTTTAGTTAAAAAATAAAATGTCAATCCATAAAATAAATGAGTAATACTAATTTTAATTTTTATAATAGGTTTTAAAGTAGGAAAAATGGTCAGTTATTTTACTGATCAGAGCAAAATGTATGAACAACAAAGGGAAACTGACGCAGCGGATAAATCAAAACAAACTTCAATCGATGTAAGTAGCAATCGGTGAGTTGAGAATACTGCAATGCCCAAATCCGTTGATCCAAAGATGCCGGATTCTAGCTATCTTCGTCTCGTTGATCACGCACGATACCGAGAAACAAAGATCTACGATTCTTCGACGTTGATCAAGCGCACTTGATTCCGCGAATCGGCTTCAACAAACGTTGATTCGAGCGCACTCGAATGACGTAGGTGGAGATAGGAGATTTCACTCGACTACCAATTTAATGAAAGCACAAAGCTAACAAAGAAGAATTTTATTCAAATTTTCAACAACCTTACAAATGACACGACTTGCCTATTTATAGGCTTACAACTCACTACAAGACTTAAAAAAAATACAACACAATGGTACACGACTTAAAGAAAAGAAAATATGCAGCGACTTTATGCTAACTCGGCTACGGTTCAACTGATACTCAGCAACGACTTAACGACTCGGTAATAAGTCGTTCGCGACTTATGGAGCATATAGTAAGTCGTTCGCGACTTAACTGAAGCTATTCAAATTTTCACGCGACTCAAGATAGCTCGGTAACGGCTTAGGATGGAAGAAACTCGGCAGCGACTTAATGGAGCTTCTTCGCGACTTAACAGTTAGCACGGCACAAGGAGTTTCGCGACTTAAAGGATTGAGGGAAAAAGGTTAAGTCGCGCACGCGACACATGAAAGAGGCGGAGGGGAACTTAAGTCGTTCGCGACTTATAGTAGTATCGCGATTTAGGGTTTTAGATTGGAATCGATGCCGCGTGAGGGGAGTGAGTCGGTGATGTTGAGTCGTGGGTTATTGGAGGGAATGAGTCGTGGGACGGTGAAATTGAGTCGTGTGGAGATAAGTCGGCGGTTGCGGTGGAGAAGATTGAGTCGTGTGGAGATGACGATCTAAGAATGGCCGCTGTTTCAATCGAGGTAAATACTTCATCATCCTCCCCTTGTTGGAAAGAATTCGTCCTCGAATTCACACTCTCGTCATCTTCGATGAAATCCTCCCCACAATACGGAATTAAATGTTTGACATTGAAAACATCAGAAGTATGAACATTTTCCGGCAACTTTAACCGATACGCAGTATCATTGATCTTCTTCAGGATTTCTAATGGACCAATCTTTCGTGCTTTCAACTTATTATAAGCTCCAACTGGAAAACGATCTTTCGTTAATACTGCGTAAACAAAATCGCCCTCTTTGAAGACAATATTTCTCCGTCTCTTATCCGCCATTTGTTTATACTTCTCATTTGTCTTTCCCAATCGTTCCTGAACGATTCTATGACATTCCGTCAACCCATCAACAAAATCAGCAGCCCGTTTAACTGTCCTCTTCGGTTGTGGTACTACTGCCAAATCCAATGGTCCCCAGGGTAAATTTGAATATACAATCTGAGATGGACTGAATCCCGTACTACGATTCACTGCATGATTATGAGCAAATTCAGCTTGACACAACTTCACATCCCAACTCTTCAAATTGTCTTTCACAAGACATCGTAACAAGTTTCCCAACGATCTATTCACCACCTCTGTTTGCCCATCTGTTTGCGGATGATAAGCACTACTAAATTTCAGCTTCGTTCCCACTATCTTCCACAAACTTAACCAAAAATGACTTAAAAATCTAGTATCTCGATCAGAAACAATAGATTCTGGTAAACCATGCAATCGATACACCTCTTTAAAGAATAATTGTGCCACTCGAACTGCATCTGCTGTCTTCTTACAGGCTATAAAATGTGCCATCTTCAAAAACCTGCCCACCACAACAAATATAGAATCATTTCCCCTTTGAGTTCTCGGCAAACCCAAAACAAAATCCATGCTGATATCAACCCATGGTCTGGTAGGCACAGGTAACGGCATATATAATCCCGCATTCGTAGCCGTTCCTTTCGAAACTTGACAGATATGACATCTTTCCACAAATCTCTCGACCTCTTTCCTCATTGACGGCCAAAAATAAGATTGTGTAATTAACTGCAATGTACGATCACGGCCCACATGTCCTTCCTCGTGCAATTCCTTGATAATCTTCATTCTCAAGCTACAATCTGGTATACATAAACGATTCCCTTTGAACAAGAATCCATCAACCAACACAAATTCATCAGTATTCCCATCCTTAACTTTCTCAACAAACTTTACAAAGTAAGGATCTTCTTCAATCAGCTCTGGCAATAATTCGAAACCTGTCACTTCAACTTTCATTGTCGTTAATAAATGACTTCTCCTACTCAAAGCATCAGCCACACGATTCGTCACCCCTGATTTGTGTTTAACGACAAAAGTAAACTGCTGTAAATAGGCAATCCACGATGCATGTCTTGCTGAAATCTTGTCCTGCCCTTGCATATGCTTCAACGCCTCATGATCAGTGTACAGAACAAATTCTTTCTGAAACAGATAGTGTCTCCAATGCTTAACAGCCTGAACAATTGCGTAAAACTCCACATCGTACGTGCTATACCTCATCTTTGCTCCTGATAACTTCTCACTGAAATAAGCAACGGGTTTCCCACTCCGACTCAAGACTCCACCAATTCCCACATTCGACGCATCAGTATGCAATTCAAACAACAACTGAAAATTTGGTAAAACAAGAATCGGCGCTGTCGTCAATAGTTCTTTAATCTTCTCAAAAGCAACCCCCGCTTCCTCTGACCATACAAACTGTCTCCCTTTCATGCAATCAGTAACTGGAGCCATCACGCTACTGAAGTGTGGAATGAATCTTCGGTAGAATGACGCTAGCCCATGAAAACTCCGAACTTCTATTATCGTCTTGGGCTGTGGCCAATTTCTGACTGCCTCAACTTTACTCCGATCAACTTGAATACCTTTTCCTGAAACAACATAACCCAGAAATAAAACACTATGCGTCATAAACACACATTTTTTCGTAGCAGCATAAAATTGTTCCTCACGAAGAATAATCAACACTTCCCTCAAATGTTGAACATGCTCCTCCGTACTCCTGCTATATATCAGAATATCATCAAAATACACCACCATGAATTTCCCAATGAATGGTCTAAAGATTTGATTCATAACCCGCATGAACGTACTAGGCGCATTTGATAAACCAAATGGCATAACCAACCATTCATATAGACCCTCCCTGGTTTTAAAAGCAGTCTTCCACTCATCACCTGGTCTAATACGAATTTGATGATATCCGCTCTTCAAGTCAATCTTCGAAAAGATAGTAGCCCCACTCAACTGATCTAGCAAGTCATCCAACCTTGGCATTGGAAATCTATATCTCACCGTAATCTTATTCAATGCTCGACTGTCAGTGCACATCCTCCACGTTCCGTCCTTCTTTGGTACTAACAAAGCTGGCACAGCACATGGACTCAAACTTTCCTGCACACGTCCCTGCTCAAGTAACTCTTCCACCTGCCTTCTCAACTCTTCATGTTCCTTCGGACTCATTCGATAATGTGGTCTATGCGGTAATACTGCTCCTGGAACAAGATCGATTTGATGTTGAATGTCTCTCAGTGGCGGTAACTCCTTGGGAAACTCCTCTGGAAATACATCCTCAAATTCTTTCAATACTGGTTTTGCTTCTTCTGGGATTTCAACCTCTTCACTACAATCTCGCCCAATCAACAGGAATACTTCAGGCTCCTCTTCAACTTCCTTAACAAACTCTTTCAACGATAGTAAAGTTTTTAGCTCTTCCGTTTCCATTATATCGTTCCTGGCAATGAGTTGGTAAAATTCATCTGCATAGTCGTTAACTGATTTCGTCCCCTGCCGTAGATTCTGCAATCTCTGGTACATGAGTGATTGATAGTTGTATGGCCAAAATGTAGCTCTCATCATTTTCTTCATCTTATCCCACTCTACAACCTTTGACTTCCCCATCCTTTCTCTCGTAAGTTTAGTTTGCTGCCACCACGCCAAAGCTCTTCCCCTCAATCTAGTAGCAACCAACTTCACTCGACGATCTTTAGGAACCTCCTTGAAATCAAAGATCTCCTCAACATTAGACAACCAATCCAAAAATTCTTCGGCAACCATTCCACCTTTAAATTCAGGAATTTCCGTCTTCATTCCCGATTCCCATCGACAATCATCATCTACATCTCGATACTGACGTCGTGTTTGTTCTCTATCTCGATAATGAACACTTCCCCTATCACCATCAAACTCCTCATCAAAATCTGAAGTATATCGATGTCGATTACGACCTCCAACATCTCTACTATCACTCCTTCGATCAACATTCCTATCACGATTATCAACACTTCTTTGATCTTCTCTTCTCTCCCGATCTGAATGTATCGAAGCTCTACTTCTCCCATGGCTCGATTCAGGTGAAACTCTTCTTCTACTTTGATTCATTTCAAGCATCATTCTCTCTAAGTGACCAATTCCTTCATTCAACTTCTCAGTGAAGCTCTCGTTGATTCGTTGCTCCATTTCATCGGCCTCTTCTCTTCCATACAAGGCATTAATATTGCGATGACGTTGAGCTCGTCTCGGTGGCATGATTGAACTTCACAAATAATTCAACAAATCAAAACTTCACAAAATCTTTAAACAACAAACTTCAAATTCAAAAGTTTGCACGCTCAAACTTCACTTTAACTCGGCTCGGCTCCCACTAGCTAGCACAAGCTTGCTTCGACTTAAGGCTTAGGTCTCTCGACTTCTAACAAAGCACAACTCCAACACTTCAACACAAGAACAAGGCACAGCCTATGCTTGACTCGGCTCGGCCTCAAAACCCACTTCAATACTTTGGCGAGCAAAATTCTCCCCCACAAATTCAAACACTTTTGCACACTTTGATCCAAAATGAAATGGATCGAATGTCTTCAAACTTGTTGCAACTTCAAGATGAACACGATGAACTTCAAACTTCAAACTCCTTGGCTTCAAGACTCGGCTTAGCTATGATTGGCTAAGTCTAGCTCTGATACCAAACTGACGCAGCGGATAAATCAAAACAAACTTCAATTGATGTAAGTAGCAATCGGTGAGTTGAGAATACTGCAATTCCCAAATCCGTTGATCCAAAGATGCCGGATTCTAGCTATATTCGTCTCGTTGATCGCGCACGATACCGAGAAATAAAGATCTACGATTCTTCGACGTTGATCAAGCGCACTTGATTCCACGAATCGACTTCAAAAAACGTTGATTCGAGCGCACTCGAATGACGTAGGTGGAGATAGGGGATTTCACTCGACTACCAATTTAATGAAAGCACAAAGCTAACAAAGAAGAATTTTATTCAAATTTTCAACAACCTTACAAATGACATGACTTGCCTATTTATAGGCTTACAACTCACTACAAGACTTAAAAAAATTACAACACAATGGTACACGACTTAAAGAAAAGAAAATATGCAGCGGCTTTTTGCTAACTCGGCTACGGTTCAACTGAAACTCAGCAACGACTTAACGACTCGGTAATAAGTCGTTCGCGACTTATGGAGCATATAGTAAGTCGTTCGCGACTTAACTGAAGCTATTCAAATTTTCACGCGACTCAAGATAGCTCGGTAACGGCTTAGGATGGAAGAAACTCGGCAGCGACTTAATGGAGCTTCTTCGCGACTTAACAGTTAGCACGGCACAAGGAGTTTCGCGACTTAAAGGATTGAGGGGAAAAGGTTAAGTCGCGCACGCGACACATGAAAGAGGCGGAGGGGAACTTAAGTCGTTCGCGACTTATAGCAGTATCGCGATTTAGGGTTTTAGATTGGAATCGATGTCGCGTGAGGGGAGTGAGTCGGCGATGTTGAGTCGTGGGTTGTTGGAGGGAATGAGTCGTGGGACGGTGAAATTGAGTCGTGTGGAGATAAGTCGGCGGTTGCGGTGGAGAAGATTGAGTCGTGTGGAGATGACGATCTAAGAATGGCCGCTGTTTCAATCGAGGTAAATACTTCATCAGAAACGGGCTTAATAAGTGAACCTTTTTATAATGGGGTACATGTGTTTATTAAATTCGCTTTTGGTAAAAATGAAAACGACGAAGAAGTTTGTTGTCCATGTAGTAGGCGCAACCTGTTGAAGAATTTGATAGCGGATATGGTTAGAGTCCATTCGCGTGAATACGGTTTCGTGTCGAATTATTTGGTGTGGAATCATCATAGAGAAATTGTTGCACCTAACCAAGAACAATTAGAGGAGGATGTTGGTGATTAAATTAGTACGACGAATCTCATAGAACATATGGTTGAAGATGCAGTATGACCAATATTCCCCACCATTGAAGTTGATAATGACGATGTTAACATAGAAGAGGTACCAACTGTTGGAGCGGAAAAAAATACATGATTTATTGGATGCTGATAAGAAACCCTTATGGAATGGCTGTACAAGTGGCACTCAATTATCAGTAAATACAGAGCATATTGCGATAAAATCAAAATACAACCTCACAGAAGTCGGATTTACAGTTGTTGTACAAGCTGCTAAATGGCATATACCACTTGATATGTGAAAATCATTATGAAGTTAAAAAAACTTATGTCTGCTTTCGGTTTGCTATATCAAAAACAGATACTTGTTTAAATGGTTGCATGTTATTTTGGAAAGAAGACATCAATCTTTGAAATTGCAGAATATGCAACCAGCAAAAATACAAACCAAGAAAAAAGAAGGGAAAAGAAGTTCCATACATGCGTATGCATTACTTACCATCACTCCCAGGCTTCAAAGGTTATATGCATCATCTCTAGCAGCACATCATATGAGATGGCACAATGTGAGAACACAGGAAGAAAGTACGTTAACAAACCCAGCTGATGAAGAAGCATGGAAGCACTTTGATAAGAAGTGTCCCGCTTTCATAGCGGAGAGCCATTACATTAGACTTGGTTTATATACGGATGGATTTTCACCGTTTTTTCAGTTTGATTCTAAATATTCATCTTGGCCTATAATCGTTACACCTTACAATCTACCTCTATGGATGTGTACGAAAACTCAATATATGTTTCTCACAATTGTCATCCATGGCCTAGATGATCCGACATAGGGAATTGATGTTTACTTACAAGCGTTAATCAAAGAATTGAAAACAATATGGTATAAAGGAGTTGAAACATATGACGTATCAAAAAAAAATCGGATGTTTGCTTCTTTGTTGTGGACAATTAACGATTTTTCTGCATATGCAATGCTTTCGGGTTGGAGTACGACCGGTCGTTTAGCGTGTCCTTATTGTATGGAAGAAATACGAGCATTTTCTTTATCAAACGGAAAGAAAATTCCATGATTTGATTGTCGTCGGTGTTTTCTCCATATTAATCATCCTTTTAGAAGAGGCAAAAAAATTCACAGCTAATACACATGAGACTTTGCGACCACGAACAATTTGGTCAAGCGAAGATATATATGAAGTTGTAAAGGGTTATCCTAAGATATATGAAACCGGAAAACAAATTGAAATTCAAGGTAAATCACGATTCATAATTGATGCAAACAACGTATATTTTAGGAGTTGCCTTATTGGAAAAATCTCTTAATCCGTCTTAACATTGACGTGATGCATAACGAGAAAAATATTTGAAAATATGTTTAATACAGTTTTGAATGTTAAGGGCAAGACTAAGGATGATTTGAAATCAAGACGTGATATAGAAGAAATTTGTAACCTTCCTGCGCTTCAAATCAAGCCAAATGACACTAAAAAACCCAAAACATGCTATGAGCTAGACAACAACCAAGTTAGAGTACTGTTAAAATGGGTGGAAGGATTACGATTTCCCTATGGGATTTCCTCTAATCTTCGTAGATGTGTCGATTATTAGAACCGGGGGACTAAGTGGGATGAAAAGCCATGATTATCATATAATGATGGAAAAATTTTTGCCCGTCTCTTTTAGAGAACCGTTGCTTGGAATTTTTTTGGAATGTTGTAACGTACCTTAGTTTGTTCTATAAGGAGCTTTGTTTAACTATGTTAAAAGTTGATCGTCTACATAAACTTAAGGAAGAAATCCCTGTATTGCTTTGCAAACTGGAGAAAATATTTCCTTCGGGTTTTTTTAATTTAATGGAGCATTTATCTGTTCATCTTATGAAGCACGTCTTTGAGGTCATATACAATATGGATAGATATATCCATTCGAGAGGTAAGGTATTAATATCGAGTGTGGTAAATATTATTTTATTTACAAAAATATAAGTCATTTTCAAATAGAAATATTTTCTATTAGGTACTTAAATCATTTAAAGAAAAAAGTGTGACAAAAAGCCCGATTTGAAGGTTCAATTTGTAAATCAAATATCGTAGAAGAAGCTTCGTTCTTTTTTTCTCATTATTTCAATGATCATGTGAACTTATCATTTGAGAATGCTACGCATAATGATGAAGTCGTTGAACAAGATTATTCTTCTGAGGTAACGTTATTTATTTTTAGACACCAGGGTCGACCTATTGGAAAATATATGGAAGTATGGTTGGAAGACAAAGATTACCATGTAGCATACACATATTTTCATCGTAATTGTACTGAAGTTGCACCATTTATTAGGTAATATTAAATTACAAGTCTGGATATATTAATTTTATTTCATAAATATGTGTACGTTAATTATAATGCAGTATATTATCTATGTTTGCAGTGTTTATGAATCACAACATCCAAGCGGCGATATAAGCAAAGATTTCGCTACTTGGTTTTCGAACTACTTTTATGATCTAATAAATTGTATGGTCGATGAAGGATTAAAACATATAGTGATGGGACAAAAAAGAAAAGTTAAGACATATCCAATATTCTTCGTTAACGGATTTAAATTCAACACCAAAGAATATGGTATTGAAAAATTAATTAACAATACCGATGTATCTGTTAAAGGCAGTGATGATCCAAATGATCATATAAATGATTTTTATGGCGTGTTAACCCAGGTTTTGCAATTGACATATTTCACTAGACCCGTGGTGGAAGTTTTTTTGTTTAGATGCAACTGGTTCAGCAAAGTTCCAAGTTCTGGAGTTATCGTGCATCCAAATTATAATATTGTAGAAATAAAACATACCTTGTGTTATCAAAAGTACGATCTTTTGTACAATTCAAACAAGCCCTACAAGTTTATTATACCACTTATCCATCTCTAAAAAGAGGTAAAGCAGATTGGTCAGCAGTTTTTGAAATAAGGAAAGATTTATTTTTGATGGAAAGAATATTCCAAACGAACAAGCCTATTAAGCAGATATCAAGGAAAATGTTGAAATAACAATAACGGACGATCACATGGACCTCTCAATGACGATTCAAATGTATTAGTAGAAGCATTTGAAACTACAGAGTAAAATGATATAGAGTATGAAATTGAGTCCTAATCACAAAACGACGAGGACAGATTGCCAATATACAATTTAGTATAAGGTAATTTATGCGATTATCCCTGTTACATTTTTCTCATCAATTATGATATCGTTTCTCATAATTATTATGAATTATATGTTCTGACATAATAAATTGATATGTATGTGACAGGTATTATGTCCTTTTTCCAAAGGCGTAGCTCTTCCCACATTGGTTCCCCCTCTTCCTTTTGAAGAGGGAATAAAGGTGATGACAGTGGCCCTTCAGAGCCAGCTGCACGACCAATAGTGCATTTACCGCACAAAGCCGACGGATCATAAGTATTAAAATTAGTAGCATAGCGTTAGAAATATTTTGTATATGTTATATATAATAGTCTAAAGCTATGTTTCAAATTTAACACAGGGGATTTGAGATAAAGCCATAGTGGTTCTTAGTATTTCCATGCAGGCATATATGAGTAGGATGACTGGTTGTTGGCCCCGATGAAGTAAGATCCCTAGCCTAATCAGAGAGAGCATTTGGCATGACTTTTTGGTGTGTTTAAACTTATATATTTATAAATTATTGTTTTACAATTTGTTAACAACTTAAAAATGTACAACTTATATTTAATTTTCTCAATGTGCGGTGTTCCGTAGATCTACAGGAAGCGGACATTTACCTTGGGCAGCGCTAATGGAATTCTAAGATAGAAAAGAATTATCGGGACATGATGTTGGGCCTTAGGAGAGCCGGGAAGAAACCGAAATTGATGGTGTATAAATGCTTGGTTGCCTGATGGAACGACGATGAGTTTAAGATAATTAATCTATGTATATATCTCATTACTTTGTTTTACAGCTATTAAATATATTGTTCGATTATTTAAATTTGTAGGCAGAGTCACAGAGGAACTCTTCGAACAGAAATAAGAACCCAGCAACACATCGTGGAGGTTCCAAGTCATTCCAACATCATCACACGGATTTGGTAAATTTATTAATTGCGATTATAAACGGTCATTTATATAGTTTAAGTTATAAGTTATTAATAAATAGTTAATATAAACAGTAATATATATACATTATTTATTGCAAGAAAGAGCGCGTCGATGTCTGGTCTCATACATGGAAGTATTTGCTTATACTCATGCCATAAATTAAACGGACGAAGCCGGCAACCTTACATATGCATGGGAAGATGAGGATAAGGCGGTGGCTGCATATGTATGTATATTTTGAATTTTAAGTATTAATATTGATTAGTTTAAGTAATTAGCTTTAAAGAATTAAAATAATGTTATGTTTATTTCAACTGTAATTTTTAAGGCATTGTAGGAAAAGTTTCAAGAGGCGCGGGCATAAATGCTAGAGGGATCGGATCGCATGGGTTGACCCACGAGGAGGAAGACGCTATTTTTGACTCCATCATGGATCTGACATAGCGTAATCGGCATTTTGGTTATGGAAACCAAGCCGTAATTTATAAAAATAAACTATCTTATAAAAGTTACACAATTGTTATAAAAGTTATAGAAAAGTTCTATAACGGTTTTTTCTTGCAGGTTAGGGCATCTCAACAAGCGTACCAAAAAGAGTAGGACAAAGCCGAGCTACAACAGTTAAGAGCCATGGTCGAGTAGCTGCAGGAGCAGGACCGTTTTCGTGCTATACAGATGGAGCAGTTGAATTAGTGCTTGGTGGAGTATGTGCAACAACATGGTTCATTTCCTTCCTCGTCTGGTGCTTCTGGAGGCAAGGACGACTCTTGATAGTTACGCTTTCTGTGTTTGTGCTTGGATGTTGTATATGTTGACTTGGAGTTGGTCAGGATGATTTGTTTTGGTATGTGTTTGGTACATTTTGATGGGAGATTGGATGTGTCGTATTCATTCGGTACATTTTGTGGAGTTATTTGATGTTTGACATTGATTGGCTAGTGTTTTGTTGGATGTTTGAGATGTATGATGGTTGATTTTGTATAAATTGGAGTTTATGATCTTGACTTTGTATGTATTAGAGTTTATAATTTTGTTTAAATTAGAGATTATCTCTACTATTAATAATAAAAATTCCAACAACACAAATCAACCGTGTCTTTTTGAATTTCCTAATATGCCCCTTTCACTTCTGTTCGCTTTTTCGTTATCAGCCTATTTGTTTCTTCATTCTCATCACTAACCCTAATCGCAATTGTGATTCAACACCAATACACACAAATCAGCATTACCATAATCACCAAACCTAATCATCGCTAAATCAATCGACTACAGTAACTAAATTGGTCAATTCCTCTCATTATTAATCACAAATCGACAGAATCAAGGCTACAATCCTCATTCTTCAAATTGATTGAATGCTCTTATTACTGCACCAATCGACGTGGTTGTTATCAACATCAACAAATCAACAAACTGAATGATGTTGCTTACTGAAACTGCTGCCGTCAATCGAACAGCATTGCCACTGACGTACACCACATCGCCTTTATCGCTTTTAGGTATAGTGAACTTCACCTTGATTTTTCTTCGATCTTTTGTTATATATTTTATTGTAACGTACGCGATTTTTCGTTGCCGAAAAACCGAATAGTTATGGGTTTAAGAAAAAGAAAAGAAGAAAAGAGAAGGAAAGAAAAATAGGAAATAGAAATTAGACAGAAAAGAAGATAGAACATTTTAAAATAGAAGAAAAAGAAAAGAAAATAGAGAACATGATTTTAAAATAGAAAGAAAAAGAGAATAGAGGAAAAAGAAAAACAGAAGAAAATAGAACGGGACAGAAAACAACAGAACAACATCAGAATCTCACAATTTGCAGCGGAACAACATATAATAATAAATGAATAATCTTTAAACAAAGAACTATATCAGTTATTACATTTTATACATTACATTTCATCATATCATCAGAGTGTACAACAACAGATAACAAATAGTGCAGCGGAAAAAGAAATACTATATAAACTAGTAATACGCCATGCCATCTATCTTGCCTCCAGCAACTCCAGAATATCCAGAATATCCTGATAAACCTTAACTCTCGACTGCCCGTGTGGAAATTGGTGGGCACCCAGAGTTTAGGAAGGAAAACAATAAACTCCAAGTCAGTCATGTGACTGGTGTGAGAACTCAAAACAGTTTATTTACTTTAAAAATCAAAATAGAGGAATATTTTAAATCAATTCGCAATGCTTTTTAAAAATGAGACTACCATAAGGCTTCCCGCACACACACACAATGCAAACGCAGAATCGGAGGAGATTTCTCCTTATGATAGTCAAAGATGCTTGATACGCATTAAAAAGAAGCATTTCATATTATTACTAGTGCATAGTGTAGGGGAAAAATTCATTTCGAAAGTAGAATATAAATCTTAGCCAGCATAGACATTTCGAACTATGCCTACTATAGCTAACTATGTTCAATAGCAGGTTACCGCCACATTCCATAGCAGGTTATACAACTAAAACCGTACAAGTCACGTATTGTTTCTTTGGATTTCCAACAAATGGTCAGGCCAAGGAACTTCCCATTGCCACATGAGAATGCCTCTGGAAAGACATCCCCGAGAACCAAACCGGAACTCTGCCAACACAAGGCCGGGTTACCCCTAACTGGGTAACTACTGACACGAGCACGCCATTCCCCGATCGTAAACGACCTTTCTCACGGGATCCCGAAAACCAACAACCACAAAGTAATAAATTCGTAGTAACCACATAGGTTAAATATCTGGGCTCCATACCATGATACAACCTCTATCCAGAAGGAAATGTACATACCCTAAAGGGTGCTACCCCTCATAACCTTGCCGCATCTTTCCTGTTTTGACCATTTCCGGGGTGTGAGGTTCGACGAAGTCACGTCCACAAAAACATACTTTATACAAAAGCCATGCTTTGGGTCAACAAATGATCAACACAATGATCACTAAGATAGACGATCAAATAAACGATCCTATCACAATAATCAACACAATGATCATTTCAGCATCACTCAGCATATCACATTACCAAATTGGGAATATATCGCTGATAACTTCAACTATATAACCTCTGAGCTCGTACGTCTCAGAGAAGGGTGTTAAGCTAAAAGAATAAATTCTCCGCCACCACAGAAATATATTTGAATGAAATCGGTTTTATATCTCAACTTGTAATGTCAGACACACAATCCATACAAGTCTGTTCCGGGCTCGAACAAAACCGAAGGCACTTACAAAGAAGTCCTTGCAATCCGGATATTCACAATCCTGATCGGATTTCCCATCACTTAGGGAGTCTCTATACTGTTGCAACTCAGTGCAGAGACAATCGACAGGTCATCCTATCGCTCTCGCAAATACCGGGTCTTCAACACCGATCTTCAATGCAATTCATAACGACGTATCACATATTCGGAATGGGTTATACGACCCCATGGTCCTTTCCCGGTTAACCCGAATAGTGAGCGCTTATTCAAAAATAAGTGTGGCATTCACATTCAAACAAATCACATCAATTACCCATTCAAAGGGAAATATTGATAGTCGGTTATTGAACTATCACTGGATATGCACACATCACCAGTTTCCAAATAATTTTCCAAATTATTTATTTCACAAAATATCTTTACAAGATATATTATTTCACACTTCAAAAATAAATCAACATTTATTTTTAAACCAATTTCACTTTCTTTTATAAATTCCTTAGTGAATTTATAATTCCAAGATATCAATGAATATTCGATTTCAATTATTCATTTCAATATTTCTTTTCAATTTATCTTCAAAAAGATAAATTCTCAAAATATTCACTTTATATTGGAAAACATTTCCATACTTATTTATTCATAAGTAATTCACAAATTTTATTTATTTTCAACACATAGAAAATATTCAATATACTTAAATCAAAAATAAGTATATATTTCATTCTTTAAGGACTTCATTCTCTTAAACATATTTATTTGGGCCAAAACGAATGTTACATAAAACATCGTTACGACAACCCAAAATCACTAGTATAGGGATTCGAAATTAAAATAGATATATAAATCCCAATACTATACAAAAACATTTCCTTTCGGAAATCATTTACTATAACAACAGTGTTATAGTCCGCTATTTCCTTCTATTTCTCGAAAACGCCTATTTCAACAATCAATGTTGAAATCTATGGTTTCGAATCTCAACACATTTTAAAACATTTTTCAATCGTTTTAATTCTATTTAAAACATCCAAATCAAAAAAAATTCTTTAACGTGTTATTCACTATTCAAAAATGTGAATAAGCTTCGTTAACAAATCTCATCCTTTTATTCATTTTAATTCAAAGGATTATTCACTATTCAAAAACGTGAATATAACTCCATTTATAGGTTTCAACAATTTACTTATCAAAATAAGTCATTTGCGAATTTATAAAACAACGTTTATAAATTCCATTTCTATTTATTTATAAAAACTTCCTTTTATAAATTCTTTTATTAACCTATTCCAGTTTATAACTCAATTATAAACTAAACGTTTATATTATAAGTTAAATACTTATAATTTATTCGTTACTAAAATCGTTCCTTTGAACTTCATAATTATAAATCTTATAATCTATAAGATTCACTTATTCACCCAAATCTATTCCTTTAATAACTTTATAAATTTATAAATCTTACTATTTATAAATTCCATTCATTTACAAAATTCATTTCCACTTCATTCAAACACTTATAAAAACTCGTTTTATAATGTCAATATTTCAATTTATAAATATCCATTTATAAATCTCTTAATATAAATCAATTTATATTATTCTTTAAAAACATCTTTAAATTCCTTTATAATTCCACCATTCTGATTTATAAAATAATCAAATTTTATAAATCTTATATTCAAACTTTTAATAATAAACTCAAAAATCCAGTTTAAACTATTTTATAAAATCATTGGTTCATATTTCTCAAAAATCAGCTTTTAACTATATTTCACAAAATCATAATTTTTATAACTTTAAAAATCATAACGTTTATTTATTTAAAACGGATCAATTCCAAAAATATAGTATATTCTCAAAAATCACTTTAAAATCATTTTAAAATCCCAAAATCTGGGTCCAATGATGCTACACACCAAATAGTCAATCACGACTACAACAATATCATATATCGATATGATAATCCATCAAATATCAAAATATCTGAAATCAAATAAATACTGTTGAGGAATCCAGTTGGATCCGTCCAACCTGTTTTCCTGCATCCACAAACATTAGCACAATACCAATTTCGCTCGAGTACGAAATTATCGCGGTATATGTTCTTATTAAATATTATCCGCTTAATAACGGCGTAATAGGGTCTCATCCGCTAAACAAAAAATGCGGGAAATCAATAACTCCAATATATACATATGCCAATATATATATATTGCTATTATATATAATACCAATTTCACTGTTTATGAAATATTCGCGGTATATGTTTTTAATAAATAACAGCCGCTTACTAACGGCGTATAATGTCTATTTTAACAATCAATAGATATTAATCAACATTCTAACATGCATTCAAATGTTTTAAATCTAACTATTTAAAATAAAATCGAAACTGTTTCGATTGAGTGAGAAGTTCTCACCTTGATTTTAAATTCCGTTTTAGCGATTTATTTCGAATAAAATTAAACGGACGTTTAATTTTACCCAAAATTCTCACTAACTCCAAACGACTCCAAACCAACTCCATCGCGTAGTGCTCGTCCATACGATTCCAACGCAACTGGTTTCGCGCGTTTTCGACCTCGTATGAAAAAGTTATGAATTATTGAAGTTTGTACACGATTTATATACACAAATTTATAACTAACTTTAATAATTTAAACCCACATCACATATGGACCGTTAGATTTTGCCTCCATTAGATCCTAGCCGTGTGCATGATCTTCCTCTCCCTCACGCATCTCCTTCCAGGTTATCAACGTGAGCATGAACCCATGACTTAGAAACTAGGGTTTGATCTTGCTCCTCCATTTCTCAACGATACTTCATCAAACTACTTGCAATAGGAAGCTCTCGACCAAGGCTATGCTCGGCCAGAACAGTGGTGAACTCGGCCACCTGATGAGCCTCGAAAGGCGTGCGCAGGCCCTAACTATCGGCCCCCCATTTCTCCCCCTCCGATGCTCCAAACACGATCAACTCCGTATGGATCTGAAGCCCTCTCCATCCTCTACAACCTTGCAGTTGAACACTTCGCCTAATTGTCGATGGATTGTGAGTGATTGAGGAATGAAATTGGGACAATTCTGGCCGTGTATTAGGTGGAGGCGGCTGCAGTTCAAAACTAGGGTTTTTTTTTTTTCAAATTATGAAGAGAGTGGTGCTATTTATAGAGTTTCGTTCGACACTATTCATCCGGAAATTCCGAACTCTGATTTAGGTGCCGAAACTGACGTACCTAGGGTTTATCCCGCGTTCCGGACATAATGGAACAGGTTTCGAAAGCTAATTCGGACATCTGTGCGAGTTATGGCTGTAAACGCTCAATTTGAATTAAACCGATTTAAACGATTTTCTAGGCGTTTTAATTTGTACCGGACAAACGGTAAATCCAATTGACTTGAAATTTGAAACCTTACAATAATATCGCATTACGGATCCGATAAAACTGGTTTCATAGAAATCCGAGACTTTTTGAAAAATGGCTATTTTCACTCGTCAAATTTAAATTAAAAATAAATCGATGCGTTTCGAGCTGCCACGATCAAACGATAACTCCGATTGACACGAAATTTGAAATCCGATAATAACTAACTATTACGGATCCAATGGAACTGGTTTCGTTCAATTCTGAGACTGTTCAAAAATTGACTATTTTTACTAGTCGATTTAAATGTTAAAATATTCAATTTTCACAAATTAACTTTTAATTCGATTTTAAAAGTTCTAAAATATCATTCTAACTTCAATATGATAAAATAAAATTTTACAAATCATTTTCAATCATATTTAACTCAATTTTCAATTATTTCCATAATTTAACGTATTAAATTATCGATTTAAAAATCCAATTAAATCCAATAATTCAAATAAAAATTTATTTGACTTATAAATTCACTTATTAATATTTAAAATTAATTAAATATTCATATTTTAATTTCTAAAAATTCTGGGTCGTTGCATTCTTCCCCACTTAAAAGAATTTCGTCCTCGAAATTAACTAGTAAGAAAAGTTACAGAAGCTATTAATTTTTTTGAAATTTATAATTAAACTTCTTACAATAACTTTACTAAGTTTTCAAATCATACTTAGTTATCTTTTCAAAACAACTACTATTGCTTAACTTTCAATTCTAAAATCAAAGTTTAAGTTTTCAAAATTTTCCCAATTTTCTCAAATTTTTTCTAACGCCTTAAATTTTCGGAAAAATTCGCCATAGTCTCCTTTGCGCGGCTCGATCCGAAAAAAAAAATGACAGTATATATATCACAAATATACATCTCATCAAGTAATGAGGCATCCCGAAGGGAAAAAAGTGTAAAAGTACGATATGTAATCCGAGATATGTACCTTATATTTTATTAGCGAGCATATACGGCTAATATAGCGCTAAAGCGAGCTCCAAATGCGAAGCAAACGCGATCCGCACCTACTAATTACTCAACAAACAACATGAGAACATGCATATATGAAAATAACCTCAATATACAACATATAGCTCCATAACAACTATATATGTCACATAGCAAATGCAACAAACAACAAATGCCAACATCAACCATCAACCAACTATCATCCAACAAATTCATAATCAATATATTCATTTATATTCTCATTAATATTTAATGAATTGGTTTTCAATATAAATCACATTTGATTCATTAACATTGGATTTACTAACATTCATTTTCAATTTGCTTATATTCGCTAATTCATATTCAAGTTGGTTCACTTCCAAATCAAATTCAATTCCATTCAAATTTATTTACGTTTCACTTAACTTCCAATTGAATTTCAATTATATAGCTTTCAATTTCGCTAATTCACTTTCATTAATACTTAATGAATTATAAACAATCAATCAACAATCAACTAACAACCAATGTATATCAATTACAACCAAATTCTTTTGCTTACAATTGGTTTAATTTAATTGATTTTCATTCAATTATTCAACTTTCTAATAACATTAGATTTTAAATGAATTAACACTTATATTCATTATTTCATTCCAATTTATTCACATTTAATTGATTTACATTCAATCCATTCATTCAATTCTATTACAAAAGTTGAATTTCACTTACATAACTCAAGTTCATATTTCATTTTACTTTATTACTAATATCAACTTCATTTAACATCACTTAAGTTATATTCCATTTAACTTTAAACTCATTTTTATTCACAATTCATATTTATAAATATATTTATATAGTTTCACTTCTTATATATATAAGTTTATTTCACAATTGTAAATCACTTTAATTATAATTCAATTCTTATAATTCTTTTGCTTATACAATTCCTTTATTTAGATTATTCAAACAACCAAACAATCAACTTATATACTCTTTAATAATTCTGAAAAATTATTCCTTTATATATAAAAATATAATCAAGGTAAAATTATTTCATTTACCCAATTTTAAAACCATATTGTGTCGAATTGTTCTATTCAAGTGTTTAGAAACCCCTTCGGCATAGTTGTACATACCGTGCTGACGAAGGTTCATATGCCACTCAATAAACCAATCATCACAATATAAAACAATTTTATATTCACTAACAAATACGCTCTCATAGCTATTATTACTCTCAAACTCAATCTAGAGTACTACTGACTCTATCTCTAATGAGTAATACCCAACAGAACCATGGTTGTCGCTTAACCATATGCCCTGATACCAAATGTAACGTACGCGATTTTTCGCTGCCGAAAAACCGAATAGTTATGGGTTTAAGAAAAAGAAAAGAAGAAAAGAGAAGGAAAGAAAAATAGGAAATAGAAATTAGACAGAAAAGAAGATAGAACATTTTAAAATAGAAGAAAAAGAAAAGAAAATAGAGAACATGATTTTAAAATAGAAAGCAAAAGAGAATAGAGGAAAAAGAAAAACAGAAGAAAATAGAACGGGACAGAAAACAACAGAACAACATCAGAATCTCACAATTCGCAGCGGAACAACATATAATAATAAATGAATAATCTTTAAACAAAGAACTATATCAGTTATTACATTTTATACATTACATTTCATCATATCATCAGAGTGTACAACAACAGACAACAAATAGTGCAGCGGAAAAAGAAATACTATATAAACTAGTAATACGCCATGCCATCTATCTTGCCTCCAGCAACTCCAGAATATCCAGAATATCCTGATAAACCTTAACTCTCGACTGCCCGTGTGGAAATTGGTGGGCACCCAGAGTTTAGGAAGGAAAACAATAAACTCCAAGTCAGTCATGTGACTGGTGTGAGAACTCAAAACAGTTTATTTACTTTAAAAATCAAAATAGAGGAATATTTTAAATCAATTCGCAATGCTTTTTAAAAATGAGACTACCATAAGGCCTCCCGCACACACACACAATGCAAACGCAGAATCGGAGGAGATTTCTCCTTATGATAGTCAAAGATGCTTGATACGCATTAAAAAGAAGCATTTCATATTATTACTAGTGCATAGTGTAGGGGAAAAATTCATTTCGAAAGTAGAATATAAATCTTAGCCAGCATAGACATTTCGAACTATGCCTACTATAGCTAACTATGTTCAATAGCAGGTTACCGCCACATTCCATAGCAGGTTATACAACTAAAACCGTACAAGTCACGTATTGTTTCTTTGGATTTCCAACAAATGGTCAGGCCAAGGAACTTCCCATTGCCACATGAGAATGCCTCTGGAAAGACATCCCCGAGAACCAAACCGGAACTCTGCCAACACAAGGCCGGGTTACCCCTAACTGGGTAACTACTGACACGAGCACGCCATTCGCCGATCGTAAACGACCTTTCTCACGGGATCCCGAAAACCAACAACCACAAAGTAATAAATTCGTAGTAACCACATAGGTTAAATATCTGGGCTCCATACCATGATACAACCTCTATCCAGAAGGAAATGTACATACCCTAAAGGGTGCTACCCCTCATAACCTTACCGCATCTTTCCTGTTTTGACCATTTCCGGGGTGTGAGGTTCGACGAAGTCACGTCCACAAAAACATACTTTATACAAAAGCCATGCTTTGGGTCAACAAATGATCAACACAATGATCACTAAGATAGACGATCAAATAAACGGTCCTATCACAATAGTCAACACAATGATCATTTCAGCATCACTCAGCATATCACATTACCAAATTGGGAATATATCGCTGATAACTTCAACTATATAACCTCTGAGCTCGTACGTCTCAGAGAAGGGTGTTAAGCTAAAAGAATAAATTCTCCGCCGCCACAGAAATATATTTGAATGAAATCGGCTTTATATCTCAACTTGTAATGTCAGACACACAATCCATACAAGTCTGTTCCGGGCTCGAACAAAACCGAAGGCACTTACAAAGAAGTCCTTGCAATCCGGATATTCACAATCCTGATCGGATTTCCCATCACTTAGGGAGTCTCTATACCGTTGCAACTCAGTGCAGAGACAATCGACAGGTCATCCTATCGCTCTCGCAAATACCGGGTCTTCAACACCGATCTTCAATGCAATTCATAACGACGTATCACATATTCGGAATGGGTTATACGACCCCATGGTCCTTTCCCGGTTAACCCGAATAGTGAGCGTTTATTCAAAAATAAGTGTGGCATTCACATTCAAACAAATCACATCAATTACCCATTCAAAGGGAAATATTGATAGTCGGTTATTGAACTATCACTGGATATGCACACATCACCAGTTTCCAAATAATTTTCCAAATTATTTATTTCACAAAATATCTTTACAAGATATATTATTTCACACTTCAAAAATAAATCAACATTTATTTTTAAACCAATTTCATTTTCTTTTATAAATTCCTTAGTGAATTTATAATTCCAAGATATCAATGAATATTCGATTTCAATTATTCATTTCAATATTTCTTTTCAATTTATCTTCAAAAAGATAAATTCTCAAAATATTCACTTTATATTGGAAAACATTTCCATACTTATTTATTCATAAGTAATTCACAAATTTTATTTATTTTCAACACTTAGAAAATATTCAATATACTTAAATTAAAAATAAGTATATATTTCATTCTTTAAGGACTTCATTCTCTTAAACATATTTATTTGGGCCAAAACGAATGTTACGTAAAACATCGTTACGACAACCCAAAATCACTAGTATAGGGATTCGAAATTAAAATAGATATATAAATCCCAATACTATACAAAAACATTTCCTTTCGGAAATCATTTACTATAACAACAGTGTTATAGTCCGCTATTTCCTTCTATTTCTCGAAAACGCCTATTTCAACAATCAATGTTGAAATCTATGGTTTCGAATCTCAACACATTTTAAAACATTTTTCAATCGTTTTAATTCTATTTAAAACATCCAAATCAAAACAAATTCTTTAACGTGTTATTCACTATTCAAAAATGTGAATAAGCTTCGTTAACAAATCTCATCCTTTTATTCATTTTAATTCAAAGGATTATTCACTATTAAAAAACGTGAATATAACTCCATTTATAGGTTTCAACAATTTACTCATCAAAATAAGTCATTTGCGAATTTATAAAACAACGTTTATAAATTCCATTTCTATTTATTTATAAAAACTTCCTTTTATAAATCCTTTTATTAACCTATTCCAGTTTATAACTCAATTATAAACTAAACGTTTATATTATAAGTTAAATACTTATAATTTATTCGTTACTAAAATCGTTCCTTTGAACTTCATAATTATAAATCTTATAATCTATAAGATTCACTTATTCACCCAAATCTATTCCTTTAATAACTTTATAAATTTATAAATCTTACTATTTATAAATTCCATTCATTTACAAAATTCATTTCCACTTCATTCAAACACTTATAAAAACTCGTTTTATAATGTCAATATTTCAATTTATAAATATCCATTTATAAATCTCTTAATATAAATCAATTTATATTATTCTTTAAAAACATCTTTAAATTCCTTTATAATTCCACCATTCTGATTTATAAAATAATCAAATTTTATAAATCTTATATTCAAACTTTTAATAATAAACTCAAAAATCCAGTTTAAACTATTTTATAAAATCATTGGTTCATATTTCTCAAAAATCAGCTTTTAACTATATTTCACAAAATCATAATTTTTATAACTTTAAAAATCATAACGTTTATTTATTTAAAACGGATCAATTCCAAAAATATAGTATATTCTCAAAAATCACTTTAAAATCATTTTAAAATCCCAAAATCTGGGTCCAATGATGCTACACACCAAATAGTCAATCACGACTACAACAATATCATATATCGATATGATAATCCATCAAATATCAAAATATCTGAAATCAAATAAATACTGTTGAGGAATCCAGTTGGATCCGTCCAACCTGTTTTCCTGCATCCACAAACATTAGCACAATACCAATTTCGCTCGAGTACGAAATTATCGCGGTATATGTTCTTATTAAATATTATCCGCTTAATAACGGCGTAATAGGGTCTCATCCGCTAAACAAAAAATGCGGGAAATCAATAACTCCAATATATACATATGCCAATATATATATATTGCTATTATATATAATACCAATTTCACTGTTTATGAAATATTCGCGGTATATGTTTTTAATAAATAACATCCGCTTACTAACGGCGTATAATGTCTATTTTAACAATCAATAGATATTAATCAACATTCAAACATGCATTCAAATGTTTTAAATCTAACTATTTAAAATAAAATCGAAACTGTTTCGATTGAGTGAGAAGTTCTCACCTTGATTTTAAATTCCGTTTTAGCGATTTATTTCGAATAAAATTAAACGGACGTTTAATTTTACCCAAAATTCTCACTAACTCCAAACGACTCCAAACCATCTCCATCGCGTAGTGCTCGTCCATACGATTCCAACGCAACTGGTTTCGCGCGTTTTCGACCTCGTATGAAAAAGTTATGAATTATTGAAGTTTGTACACGATTTATATACACAAATTTATAACTAACTTTAATAATTTAAACCCACATCACATATGGACCGTTAGATTTTGCCTCCATCAGATCCTAGCCGTGCGCATGATCTTCCTCTCCCTCACGCATCTCCTTCCAGGTTATCAACGTGAGCATGAACCCATGACTTAGAAACTAGGGTTTGATCTTGCTCCTCCATTTCTCAACGATACTTCATCAAACTACTTGCAATAGGAAGCTCTCGACCAAGGCTATGCTCGGCCAGAACAGTGGTGAACTCGGCCACCTGATGAGCCTCGAAAGGCGTGCGCAGGCCCTAACTGTCGGCCCCCCATTTCTCCCCCTCCGATGCTCCAAACACGATCAACTCCGTATGGATCTGAAGCCCTCTCCATCCTCTACAACCTTGCAGTTGAACACTTCGCCTAATTGTCGACGGATTGTGAGTGATTGAGGAATGAAATTGGGACAATTCTGGCCGTGTATTAGGTGGAGGCGGCTGCAGTTCAAAACTAGGGTTTTTTTTTTTTTTTCAAATTATGAAGAGAGTGGTGCTATTTATAGAGTTTCGTTCGACACTATTCATCCGGAAATTCCGAACTCCGATTTAGGCGCCGAAACTGACGTACCTAGGGTTTATCCCGCGTTCCGGACGCAATGGAACAGGTTCCGAAAGCTAATTCGTACATCTGTGCGAGTTATGGCTGTAAACGCTCAATTTGAATTAAACCGATTTAAGCGATTTTCTAGGCGTTTTAATTTGTACCGGACAAACGGTAAATCCAATTGACTTGAAATTTGAAACCTTACAAAAATATCACATTACGGATCCGATGAAACTGGTTTCGTCGAAATCCGAGACATTTTGAAAAATGGCTATTTTCTCTCGTCAAATTTAAATTAAAAATAAATCGATGCGTTTCGAGCTGCCACGATCAAACGATAACTCCGATTGACACGAAATTTGAAATCCGATAATAACTAACTATTACGGATCCAATGGAACTGGTTTCGTTCAATTCTGAGACTGTTCAAAAATTGACTATTTTTACTAGTCGATTTAAATATTAAAATATTCAATTTTCACAAATTAACTTTTAATTCGATTTTAAAAGTTCTAAAATATCATTCTAACTTCAATATGATAAAATAAAATTTTACAAATCATTTTCAATCATATTTAACTCAATTTTCAATTATTTCCATAATTTAACGTATTAAATTATCGATTTAAAAATCCAATTAAATCCAATAATTCAAATAAAAATTTATTTGACTTATAAATTCACTTATTAATATTTAAAATTAATTAAATATTCATATTTTAATTTCTAAAAATTCTAGGTCGTTACATTTATTGTCTTTTAAGTTTTCGCAATTGCTTCGTGAGACTAGGATGTTGTGAGATGCAAAGTTGTAGGTTTGGTTAAATTAGATGAGATTGCTGAAGCTTCTACTGCAGCTCAAGGATATAAAAGTTTTCTTCTTCATTTGAATTACTGTAAGGTATGTCATCATCTGAACCGTTTCTCCTATCTGTTGCACCAAATAAGTTTGAGTTCTATGTATTTATGAGTTTGAATTGAGATTTAAAAAAGACAACTTGTTTTTGTAAATAGTAAATACACATAAATATACTCTTTTTAACATCCAAAACCAAAAAAACATCACAAACAAATTATTTAGAAGCATTGAAACTTGGCGTAAGAATGCAAAATGCAATGCTTTTGAACTATAGCTTAGCTCTATAGTGCCTGGCTATATGAATATATTTTTATAAGTTTTTTGACAGAATACATATAATTTATATGCAAGATCTATAGAAAAAGTCCGCTTTAGCTTTGTATTACCTTAACGTTGCATTGTTTGCACTGCTTTCTTCCTGCATTAGAACCTTGGTTAGGAGCACTTATAGTCCAACATATTTGTCGTCCCAAGAAAACTCTTTTACAGCCCAACCAGTACCACCGAAAGAAGCAGAGTTGTCAATGGCATAGTTTTAGTAGCTTTTATCATCTGTTGCCTCAAAAAGCCATGCAGAAGCCCAAAGAAGTTCATTCTTTGCAATAAATAAAAAACATATATCCCAAGTTATTTAAAGAAAAAAAATTATGTATATAAATAATAAGTAAATGACAAGTTGGGCATACATAGTATCCAATGTAAGATGGATAGAAATCTTTAACTGAATGGATAGATACATCATATTGGCCTCTAAATGTGTCGGCAAAAGCGAAATGCCGCAGAGCAATTGCACAATTTAAGTTCATATGTAATAATCTGGATATACAATAGTATGCACTCATGTATGGTTTTACCTGTTTCGCATGTGATAGTAGTAGTTTGGAGTAGCTAGAGTGTATGGTCCAAAGGCGATGGAAGCAGCAGCTAAAGCTGCTGCATTCTCTCTAGCAAAATCCAACCCTGGATTTCTCTGCATCAACTTTACAGACATTTATTGGTGTGTTCATATCTTCTTCTCTTTCCCAGCAATAATGATTGCTTTCACCCTCTCCCACCTTTCAGAACATATCAAATATGATAAGAATAATACTAATGAAATGTCCGGTTATGTAACATAATATATCATATGTGTATCTGGGACCAAAGGGCGTTGGGCTGTTTATGTGCTTTGATAAGATAATCGGTGCCCCGTCTGAGATTCGCGAAAACATTTATATATGTAAGATCTATAGAAAAATAATAAAAGTTATGACCATTTTTAAACAACTGTTCCTGTAAAGCTTTCGGTATAAATTTACTTTCAATCTATTACAATTTAACAGCTTGTGACCTTTATTTACTGTCATATGAAAACTTATTTATGCATTATTATTATTACTTTGATTTTATTAAAATCAAATATAACTGACTTAAAGCCTTAACAACCTGCGCTTATTAGAACTACCGATTTGGTTAAATGTTCATGTCAAAGTGCATGGTTAAGATTTTCTAAGAAAATATATATCATGTGTGCAGGAAGAATGCATTTCTGTATAACATAAAGCATTGACTGCTGACTATGACAAGGATAAAAAGACAAACGACAGTGTTGATTTAAAGATAGAGATGTATCTTCTTTGCAACAGCTCCTTCCCACGATCGTTAGCAAGTTGCCCGTTCTCTTTCAATTGTATCGTGAATTTTGTCAGTCCACTTTCTCCCATTACCAATAATAACCCTCCCACAATCAATGCTTCCTCTTACACATTGAACTAATCATTGAGTAAATCAATAAATTATGCATTGCTCCTTATTGTATATATGTTGCTACATACATCAGGAAATTACTTGGTCAATTATGGAGATGGAGAGTTGTTCATCTATTGTTCAAAGACATTAGGTAATTAAACCTTTATCCTCTCATTTATTTTTCTTCATTTTATTTTAACAAAATTTGATCATATATTATCTTCTCCTTTCATTTTAATTCTCTGATTTGGAATTCAGTTCTTTAGAGTTTCACTTTTGGAGAACTGGATATTTTGGTGCTTTCATACTGTTTTGGGTGTTGGCGCCATTTTCGACGTCAACATTAACTATTAGCTCCACAAGTTGAAATTTGTTGAAGTTTGAAAGTGCTCAATTAATCTTTGGTTTTATGTGTTCGATAGCAGCAAGGATGTTGGTAGGTGTAGCTCCTGACATAAAGTCGACTAATAGTGGCCCCATGGAGTAACAACATCGATGCCGATTGGTATTAAAAACTTCAGTTAATGGTCAGTGCAATCTGGTTATATACAAGAAGCGTTTGGAGAAGCTTAGGGGCATGTTGAAAGATGTCGATTTTAACAAAGTACCACTAATGGTGATTGAACAGTTATATAAAGTAAATAATAATTACACAATTGGCATTCCATTTCACTATAAAATTGCCATGTTGGTCACGTTAATCAGTTGTTTGGTCTGCTCTTCTCTAGCTGTTGATAAAGATGATGAAAACTAATGCATTAAACTTTTCGAAATATTATGGTCAATGCTATAAACTAGGAACTTGCGATTGTTTCAAACACTTTGGCTTCCTTTTACTATGCTGCCTAGCCTGTACATTTCTCCATCTGAAAATACAGCAATAAAACCTTACTATAAAATTGATTAACCGTCATTAGGAAAATTATAGTTTTATAACATTGGAAGAGCTTGAAATCTTTCTGTAGATCTTGAGAGGGCTTGAAATCTTACTGTAAATTCATGGTAACTGTTTTGGCACTGTTTGTATTGATGAAAATATGATTCTTTTGATTCATTTCTGGGTATTATATTTTGCTTTACTTTTGAACCATGTGTTATTATTAGATGTAATAAAGTAACACAGATCTCTCACAATACATTACCAGCCATCAGATCATCAGGCTATCCAACGGTTTATATTTTACATTTGCCTTTGTGAAAGATTGCTAGTTGTTGGGCTTGGCCCATCTATATTTGTATATATATTATCTGCTTTGTATTATCAAAGTAATGTATGCAAACATTTCTGTTTCACAAAACGTTTCTTACATCTACTTTCACATTTCTGTATCAAACTCTATCTGTTAACATAATCTTCTTTATGGTATCGGAGCAGTGTGTCTAACGACTGATCATCAGAATTCACTCTATGATCATCATCGAGCCATCCAGAAAGATAGACTAATTGACATATCTTCGGTTGCTCTCAGTATTCATAGAGCATCTCATCATTTGATTCACCTGATTTCCATTCTTATATCTGTTCTTATCTTTTTCTTGTGTCAAGATTCGCTTTCTTGATCAGCATCTGGCTGCAAATCGAAATCTGCCTCACCAGTATCTGATTTTTTCATCATGTCTGAAGAAAGCGAAGCAGTTGCTACATCAGAAGTCAGAGCCAACAACGCAGCAATCTTCTCTGGAATCATAAAATTAAAAGGTCAGACAGCAGTTCAATTAGATGAAAGTAATTACATCATGTGGAAATATCAAACTGAAACAGCAATTAAAGGCCATAGATTGGAAGAATATATCAATGGTACTCTAACCATTCCACCAAAAATGATAACTGACAATCAAAACAAGGTGATTCCCAATCAAGAATTCACATTCTATCAGAGGCAAGATAATCTTCTTGCAACATGGCTGATGTCATCAATCAGCACCAGCATATTGTCTCATATTGTTGGATGCAAAACATCACAAGAAATCTGGGAATCCATTGAACAATTCTTCAATTCCCAATCTTCTGCAAGAATTATACACTACAAAAGACAACTACAAAACTTAAGAAAGAATGATATGTCTATGAGAGAATACTTAACAAAAGCCAAAAATTTTTGTGATCTTCTCAGCACAGCAGGATACAAAGTATCAGAAACTGAACAAATTCTTACAATCTTGAGTGGATTGGATGAAGATTATGAATCCATAGTAGCTGTTATCTCTGCTAAGAAGAATTTGCCAAATATTCAATATGTTCATGCAACTCTTCTTGCACACGAAGGAAGAATTGATCAAAAGAAAACACAAAATTCAGACTATTCTATCAATTATGCTTCAGTCAATAAAAAGAAAGGTCAAGATACTACTCAGAACTCAAATAAAAATCAAACTGGAGGATTTAGAGGAGGAAATCAAAACAATCAGAATAGCAGAGGTAGAGGGAGAGGCAGATGGAACAATTTTAATCGACCAAAATGTCAAATTTGCGAAAGATCAGGGCATACAGCATCAAAATGCTATTTCAGATTCGATCAAAACTACTCTCTCAACAACAACAACAACAATAACAATCAAAGATCAAACAATCCAAATGCTAACATAGCTCACACTGGAGTGGATACCAGCAATCAAAACAATACACAACCTTCAAAAAATGAGGACACAGCATATGAAGAATGGTACCCAGACTCAGGAGCTACCAATCACATTACAAACAATTTGGAAAATCTGAATCTAGGAAACAAAGAATACAAAGGTACGCAATCTATTCTTTTAGGTAATGGTAAGTCCATAAAAATAACACACACTGGAAATGCTAAAATTCTTGGCAAAAGAGAACTACACTTAAATAATCTTCTTAGAGCTCCTCAAATAAAGAAAAATCTCATAAGTGTTTCTCAATTTGCCAAAGATAATCATGTATACTTTGAATTTTTTCCAAAAACTTGTTTAGTTAGAGATACATCAACTAGAGAAATTTTACTGCAGGGTAAATTGCAAAATGGACTATACTCATTCAACCTGAGGGAGCAAAATAGGGTACCCTACTCTGGAAAATGGTGTAACAATGTTGAAAATGATAGTAGAATTAACAAAATCTTTGATCATTGGCATTGTAAATTGGGTCATCCCAGTTTTAACACTGTAAAATCTGTGTTACTGAGTAATAAAATTGATTTTAATACTTTGTCTCTACCCTACATATGTTCTGCATGTCAAATAGGAAAGAATCACAAACTACCTTTTTTGAATCATCAACCAAATATACTAAACCATTGGAGATGGTAGCTACAGATTTATGGGGACCTGCCCCAATAAACTCTGATTTTGGGTTCAAATATTACAGATCTTTTGTTGACTCTTTTTCAAGGTATACATGGATATATTTTTTAAAAAGTAAAGCAGAAACATATAGGGCAGTTATTCAATTCATTACTCAAGTTGAAAGACAATTCAATCATCAACTAAAAATAATTCAAACTGATGGAGGGGCAGAATTTAAATCATTAAAGAATTATTTTTTAGAAAAAGGAATAATACATAGAACAACCTGCCCTTATACCTCTGAGCAAAATGGGTTAGTTGAGAGAAAGCATAGGCATATTATTGATACTGGCATCACTCTTTTGGCACATGCCTCAATGCCACTCAAGTTCTGGCCTGATGCTTTCTACTCAACAGTACATCTTATCAACAGGATGCCAACAAAGGTACTGCAAAATAAAACTCCTTTAGAATCTTTATTTAATGTTTTACCAGATTATAACAGTCTCAAAACATATGGTTGTCTATGCTTTCCCTATATGAGGCCTTATAACTCTCATAAATTAAGCAACAGATCAACATCTTGTACCTTTATTGGTTATACTTCTAATCAAAAAGGGTACAAATGTTTATCTAGTGATGGAAAAATTATAATATCTCGACATGTTGGATTTAATGAATCTATATTTCCATTTGCTAATGCAGAAAACAAAACAACTGAAAAGGTTTATAATGCAAAAATGATTATACCTGAGATACCCATCCTCTCTCACAATAAAACAGATGAAGAAATGAATCAGAGTCAACTCAAATCTCAACTCACTATATCCAATAAAGGATCAGGTCAAAATTCAAGTGACTCCAATAATGATTTCATCAACAACAATGAATCCAGCACAAAATCTGCTTCTATTCAAGAAAACCAAAGCACCACTACTCCTCAGCACTGTAATCTCAATGAGGAAGAAACTGGTCACCATATGATGACCAGATCAAAACATGGTATTTTCAAACCCAAAGCATATCATGTTCTCAGCAAGTCTTCTGAACCTGTTTGCTTTGATGAAGCCATACAGGATGAGAAGTGGAAAACTGCAATGGATGATGAGTATGATGCTCTCATCAAAAATGAAACATGGACTCTTGTTCCTACACCAAATAACAAAAATATCATTGGTTGTAGATGGACATATAGAATTAAAAAAAATTCTGAAGGCAATATTGACAAATACAAAGCCAGACTTGTTGCTAAGGGCTATTCTCAACAATATGGAATAGATTTTAGTGAAACTTTCTCACCAGTAGTAAAACCCACAACTATAAGAGTTATTCTAACTATTGCTCTTCACAATAAATGGCAAATAAAACAATTAGATGTCAATAATGCTTTCTTAAATGGTGAACTTCAAGAGGAAGTTTTTATGCAACAGCCATCTGGGTTTATTCAAAATGACAGGAAAAGCTGGGTGTGTAAACTCAACAAAGCTATATATGGGCTTAAACAAGCTCCTCGTGTCTGGTATGAAAAACTTAAATCTACTCTTATTGATCTCAACTATCATCCCACTAAATCTGATAATTCTTTATATATTAAAAATTATGACAACATAACTGTATTTATACTTGTTTATGTGGATGATATCATTATCACAGGAAATTGCATAAAAGAAATCAGGTATGTCACTGATTACTTAAATAACAAATTTTCCTTAAAAGACTTAGGAAATTTAAAATATTTTCTAGGTATTGAAGTCATACGAAAATCTGAACACGAACTTGTTCTCTGTCAAAGAAAATACATATATGAAGTACTGAATAGAACAAAAATGAGTGCTGCAAAGCCTATGCCTACCCCAATGTCAATCAATTTACGCTTATCTAAAAATAAAGGAGAAGCTTTTGATAATGAAAAGCTTTACAGAAGTACTGTAGGGGCTTTGCAGTATATCACAATTACTAGACCAGATTTATCTTTTGCTGTGAATAAAGTTTGCCAATTTATGCAGAAACCATTAGATCTTCACTGGAAAGCTGTCAAACATATCTTACGATACTTAAAAGGAACTATCAATCAAGGCCTAAAGCTTACAGTAGGTAAAGACTTATCTATTAAAGGGTTCGCCGACGCTGACTGGGCATCAGACTCTGACGACAGAAGATCTACAACGGGTTACTGCATCTACTTAGGAAACAACCCAGTGTCTTGGTGTTCAAAGAAGCAACCCACCGTGTCTCGCTCCAGCACTGAAGCAGAATACCGCAGCGTGGCAAGCACGACAGCTGAAATTATTTGGCTCAGATCCCTTCTCAAAGAAATCAAAGTTAATTCCTCAAATCAACCAACAATTTGGTGCGACAATTCAGGAGCCGTTTCTATTTCATCAAATCCTGTTCTTCATTCCAGAACGAAGCACATAGAAATCGATCTGTACTTCGTTCGAGAACAAATTATCAGAAAGGAACTTGCTGTTAATCATATACCAGCAAGTCACCAGATAGCTGATATTCTTACTAAAGCTCTTTCGAGGCATAACTTTGAAAGATTCAAAGCTAAATTAAAGATTGAAAATGTCGAAGGCAGTTCTAGAGCAGAAGAAGAAGAGAATGGAAAACCTAGATCTAATTGAGGGCGGCTATTAGATGTAATAAAGTAACACAGATCTCTCACAATACATTACCAGCCATCAGATCATCAGGCTATCCAACGGTTTATATTTTACATTTGCCTTTGTGAAAGATTGCTAGTTGTTGGGCTTGGCCCATCTATATTTGTATATATATTATCTGCTTTGTATTATCAAAGTAATGTATGCAAACATTTCTATTTCACAAAACGTTTCTTACATCTACTTTCACATTTCTGTATCAAACTCTATCTGTCAACATAATCTTCTTTAGTTATAGTTGTGAAGCTTTTATATTTTCCACTAATCAGTTATGCTATAAGCAATATTGAAAGTAACATGCATAATTATCATATACTTAAAAGTATTGGGATTCATGGATGGTTTATAATTTTTGAATCTTTGATAGTTGGAAAAATACTTAGGACAGTGTCACATTTTAATGTCAAAAGCATGGAAGAATTCTTTAAGGAGGCCTCCATGTTGTAAAAACTGAAGAAAATATGACCTATTGGACAAGTTAAAGATGTGAAAGATAAAAGATATAAGAGGTTCAATGATACAATATAGTTTACCTGTCACGATGGTGCAACTCTGCCAGTTGAAAAAATGGAATAAAATACCGTCAATGAAGGAAATGTAAATTCTGAGCTTGCAAAGCATTTTGGTGCATATCCTGTGAGTACGGGCCTGTTTACACTTAACACATAGGCTAAATTTTGCAGTTAACATTATACATGTTCCATGAAATTAAAGTGGAGCAGACCATATGTGCATTTTTCTAATGCAACTGAGCTATTATTTATAGTAAGCTTATGTATTTGGAATTGAGAAAAACAATGAAGATACAAGCTCCAAGTATGTAAATTCTCATGTAGTTATTATGTGAAATGTTTATAGTTTGAATATTGTAAAGTGAATAATTAAGAGGTTAAAAGCTTATACTGATATATAATGGCCGTGTTAATTGTTAACACTATCGATACATTTTTTAAATAAATGAAATGTGCATGGCTCAAATGATCATACATCTGAATCCCTATAGAGAACTAGCACAGCCATGTAATAATAAAATTTACTAGGATGTTGATAGTATTTTTGTTGTTTGGAGTTACATACTACCGTAACTTTGATGATATTTAAACTTTGCTGCTCTTATTCATTATTTGATTTTCACATAAAGTCTTATTCATTATTCTATTTTCAAATAAAATCCACTGTACAAATACTTATCAAAATTTTCTCTTACAATGAAAGATACATGAACATATACACGATCAGGTAAACATTAATAAATAATCTTATATTTACTAAACATATAAGATGCATCATTTGTTCTCTGTTTTTCATAATCTTTAGTACATAGCTTACTAATTTATGATTTATAAAAGATATGAGTCTTACCTTCCAAACGATCGCTATAAAAAACTAAACTAATGTTGTGCAAATGATTAAATTTAATAACGAATCTGAATGAAACTACCAATCGGAAATTATACTCAAATAAATTACATTTCTTTGTGCTGTTTATATCGACAAATTTAAACATCTTATCAAACTTCGAATGCGTGCAACGCACGTGCTTACCTACTAGTGGTTAATAATGTTGTTAGTATAATATGTGATGTTGGTTGATATATATATATATATATATATATATCTAAATTATCTGTGTGGAATGGAGTTGAGAAGTATATTGATATATATATATATATATATATAGATTTGATGAAAGTAGAATAGGCGTAGAAATAAAAAAATAAAACCAGATTACCGACAACTTACGAGTAACAAACTTTCGACAACTGCCGATGGATATTGGTTACGAGCGGATCTTCGTGTACCTCGTTGATCCTTGAAGACCGTCATTATTTTTCAGTTACAAGCCATCAAAAAGACGTCGGAAGATTGTTGTTGACGCCGTCGGAAGTTGACAAAAACCGTGTACGCTATTCCAACGGCTATACCGTCGGATTCCGACGGCTGTTTGCTTTCGGAGTAGCCCAGTGTTCTTGTAGTGATGTGTACTTTGGCATGTCGATGCACGTACTTGAACATGAGTAATTGGTATTAAAAAAACATCTTTTGTAAGCTTTTTGGATCTTACAACCTCACATCGTGAATTTGAAGTGTACGTAATCTTGTATCTTTTCATATGTATACATTCACAAATCAATCATTTGTCAAAACATCAATGAGACTAAGTTATTTTTGAAAATAATAACATAGGCAAAGAAAAAAGTAATTAATTGTTATATCAATACCTTGGAAAATGCAATAAATATTAAAATTAGCACTTCATGTGGTTTGGAACCTAAAAAACTTACATACCTCTCTTTTAAAATATAATCAACAACCATATTAATATATAAAGAATTTTCCTTGTCCATCATAGTGATCACACTTACCTTGATACTCTCTTCCTAGCAAATCGTCAATACTAGCTGAAATATAAAACTACTTGATGCTAGTTTCTATAGTTTTGTATTATTGGGTCTGTCCATTCTCATTACTCTAATTTTATTAAATTCATTACCGATCCTTTCCCCCTTCCATAAATGTTAAGATTAGCGGACACACACACACAAACACATTATCTGGTTCTAGCAAATTGAGGAATTTTGATGGTGGTAATTATCAGAGCCCGTCCAAAAAATATGAAAACATAAAATCAACAAGGTCGTTAAGGCGGTGAGTTTCTATTGTGAGGCACATAAGAGGTTGTTTCAAGGTAGCTAAAAATAAGAAGAAGCATACTAAGCATTAACTTAGCATAAATGTTCTGAACGCGAGTGTTGTATTTTACTCATTCTCAACCTCGACCATTTTTTCTCTCCCCTCCAATTCGCTATGGTTATCAATATTTTCTATGCAAACTAATATACAATTTACAAGTTGTGCATTGTAACTATCAAAACATAATAAAATTATTTAGTTTCCCATGTAGCCATTATCTTCCATATGTCAACTCATTTGCTATCTTCAAAAGATTGTCCATTCTTTCCATTGATAGTCTGAAGTTGACATGGTTTCAGATTTATGGATTGACACAATGGTATATAATCATGCCAGTGCTGCTTTTGCCACATTTCTGGACCGATACATGGTTTCAGATGTGTTTTTCTTGATATACGTTGACTTATAAATTGCTGCTTCATATTGTACAAACTGCTGCTTCATATTGAGATATTGTGAACTGTAAGTTTATCATCCAAAATTATTAATGTAAGTATTAATATTTATTGCTATAATGCAAACTGCTGCTTCAAATTGAAAAAAGATAAGATAGATGATTATTATGGCTTTACTCTTAAAATTGATGATCCCAACTTCCTAGGTAATAGGAATATACTTTTAAAACATCTTATGTTCAACAATATCAACTGATGACTAATATTCAAATTCAAACCATTGCGACAAATTGGTTACTAAATTGTAAACTAATTTTTGGCACAAATTTCGGTTCAGTTATTCAAATTGTTCATATTCAAATCACAAATTTAAGAAATAAATATCATTTTTTAATTATTCAATAATTTGCTAAATTTATTAATATCAGACTATTAATTGCTTGCATGCTGACCAGAAATTGGATGAATTATCCAATCTTTTAAAATTGCAAAAAAAAAAGAAAAATTCATTTGGATCAGTTTTGGTCATGTTAATTTTTTCTCCTATAATTTTTTTTAAAATTTGGGCTTCAGGTTAGGGTTTACATGCATGCTACAGTATGTTAGCAGCAGATTCACAGATTTAACATCGTAGGACCTGTTGGTTATCACCACCAGCTTGCACTTGATTCAGGTCAAGTTGAGATGGCCATAGTTGCCGCTTCTTCTAAAAACCAAAATAATTTTCAGATCAAAGATTCAAGTCTAATTCTTAATAGTGCTAAATCCGGTAGAAGATGGTAATTTGATTATTTTGTGCTCTGTATAAAAACTCCTATAAATAGATTTTTTTATCACTGCTTTTATTTTTCTACATTTGGACACTAGTTTTCAAACATTGCTAACATGTACAGTTCTTTATGTATAATAGGAATGTAAGTGGAGATCTTATTACGTATAAAGAGGAATGCATTCTTTTCTTCTCTTTGTTTGGATTAGATTTTATTATATTCGTGATTTTATTAGATTAGTATTTTAAGGTTGCACATTTGGTGCTTGAATATGGTCTCAGAGTTTCTCAGATGTACATCAGGAGCCAGTGATGCCCATCACTGGATTTACGAGCTTTCCAGTAAAAAATAATCATCTTTCAACCTCAGACTCATTACATGAGGTTTGCTATGGATCTGTACAATCCTAATGCTTACATATACAATCTTAATGATAATCAATACATGAAGGTTTAAGCAGAGGAAAATTAGTGTACCAAAATTGATGTTGTTTCGAAATGTTCCATTGCATTTCATAGAACAATGGAGCACTAAATTCTCAGATCAACAACGCAAGAAGCTAAAGAAAACGAGGACATTTTTAAGAGTTTAAAGGTAGCACAGAAGCATGAACAAGCTGTCGAAGCCATCGAATCATCAATAGACAAGGAAAAAGTGGAACGATGTGCACGTTGTGCCCATGTGCATGTGCATAGGACTCGGGGCTTTCTTTTGCATTTGGGTTGAATTTGATTCGCAATTTATTCTAATTGGGCTTTTAATTTAGATCATTTTGAACTTGTAATGGCTAGTCAGTGATGATCTGTAGTCGCAATGCTTATGTATATGATCAAAAACCTGATCGGTTAGGGAAGAAATTAACATGATGTGATTGCCTTTAACTGGGCTACTTTTAGCGAAGCCTCGACTTTAGAAAAAGCTTTGAATCTAAGTGGTTAAACGATAATAAAAATATCAAATTAAATTATTTCAAATAAAAAAATTCAATTAATCCAAGAATTTTTTTATGCAGATACCGTAACAAATTTTCAATATTTTTGGACAAAAATAATATCATAGAATTACTGACATTCCATTTCAAAGTTAACTGTGCTTTCCACTACAACCAGACTCCATAACCTCAAAAGTAACACAAATTTTTTTTTCAAAAGTCCCATCAAACAATATTAAACATAAGCCTCCACTGCAACCGGACTTCGCAAAAAACACACAGATAAAACATAGAATAAAATCTTTAAGTAGTTAGATTTCTAAATCATATGGTATGCCCGTATCAGGCAGCCATTGATTGATGTCGATGAATTTGTCAACTGAAAATGGCTCTGCATCTTCTTTCTTGCACAAGAGCCTGTCTCCTGGCCACTTCACTGTTTCTTTCGGCCCACTCATGCAATCAACCGCTCCAGGACCATTTCTTTCAAAATCCATATACTAGGCCGTTTTGCTCCTCCCATCACAATCATGCCACCCTGCTGGATCGATTATCTAGTCAATGTAAGTTCTCATTATGATTACTTGTGAAAAGTTGAACCAGGGCCTTCCAAGGTATGCAAAATCATGTTTGGGGTTGAACTCAGAAGTAGGTCCTATGTGACAATGATCAATAGATATATCTGTATATACACGCCTATATGTATTAAAATGTTTTGTTATAATATTATGTTTACCGTCAAAATGAAATGTGTATACCTGTGTTTTTAGTTTGATCTTGCCTCCCTTGCGCGTTGATGAACCCAAAACTATGCATGTAAATGTTGTAGTTTTGAATCACTATGGAGGAATCTCCAAAAATGAAGTCCACCGATCCATTTATATTATAATTCCTGAAAAATTGTTTTCCACTTTTGCCATAAACCGTATCTTGATAACTGATTAAATCATAGTCATAGTACGCGTATCGATTGCTATCACTCTTGACGCCTACTGCCTTCTCTTGACTTTTATCTAAAATGTTCTTAACTGTAATGTGTTTAGTTATAAATGCATCACCAAGCACCACACATGACAAATACTACGTTAAATCTTGTGTTTAGGGACATATGATTAGGGGCAGTATAAAGTAAATGCCTCTAATTGTTATAAACTAGAGAAAAATGATTTTTAACCGTTATTAACATTTATCAAGGCATAATTAAAGGCCATTAACACATGATATATTTCATAACTAATATGATTTTGATTAAGGGCAAGATTCATCTCTCCTTTCTACCAGGCTCTAATAAATTCATGTCGCTTAGTTCATTTACATCCTTTTCAATTGAAAACTTGTCTTTCCATCCTTTTTACATATCCTATAAATTTTTGAAACAAATAATCATAAAATCAATCAAACCCGATGGTTTGTAACATGAAATTGATCCTGCAATTTATGTTATCAGGTGAAAACTCATGCTTTGTTCACAGTCTATCCTATAAGAAGTGATGGGATAAATGGCTCTACAATAGAATGCTAGGTTTCTTTGTATTCATATTGAAAAAGGGCTGGACCTAAACCTATTTTATTTTTCAACCATGTTTTTCTAAACTGTAATGTAAATTATGAAACAAATAGTACATTTAGCATAATTCATACTTTTCTTGGACTTTTACTTTAGATGTTAAGTAAAATTATGGAGATTTTAAGTTATAAATATGAAATGAAATCCCCTATCATGGTATACCTCCACTAACAATGGTTTGTAAATTATCATAATTAAGCAATGGAACATCTTTTATTTTACATATTTGTTGACATGGTCAAAAAGATACATACGGTATACGAAGATGAAGATCTCCAGCTCTCCTTTAGAAACTCCAAGTGTCTTCAACTAAACCTGAAACTATTCAGATTTGACTCGAGTATTAAAAATACCTAAATCATGCTTGATAAACCAGTGTGAGATACTCGAAATTTAAATGCTAATATGAATCAATATCTTTGGAAAGAAGCGTATCTCATAAGACCATGCATACATAAATACAGATGGGATTTTATCTTATAGTAACCAAAATACTATATTGAGAAACACTTTGATATTATTATTAATGACATTCTTTTGAAAATACTTTTCAAGTAATATATCAAAATAAAGTATAAGTATCTGGACTAAGTCTATGGTAATATATCCGAACTGGGTCAACAGAATACACAAGACTGAATATATGACCAAAGGGTAGCTGAAATGTTTGCAAAGCATTACAACTATTTTGAAAAAAAAAATCGAAATTGTAAAGCTCATATTGGGATTGGATTTCCAACATTACAGGGAACTAGTGTCCTTTTCCTTTAATCCACGCATAGCAAACATAGTTCCCATGGTGCCTTAATCGTTTTTCTCAAGCAAGTCACTTAGAACTGCACTTGCTACTCTACCAATATCCAGTAGCTTTATCACTTTTCATAAGCTAGCTACTATATTCAAATAAATGGCTTGAGGATCCAAATTCCACCGGACTCCTCCAGACACATAAAACTAATAGTTTAAAATATATACCCTACGTTCCACATAATTACCCGTATCATCTTCGAGATGTGAGGCTACGCTTATTTTAACAAAGCCGCACTTTGCTTTTCACAAAGCCACGCTTTATTTTTCCACAAAGCACGTTCCACTTAGAATGCCACATTGGCATTTCTTCGATCACTATTGACTTCCATAAACATACAACCTATGAGATCGTATGTCTCAAAGAAGGAAGTTAAGCTAAGAGAAGTTGCCTTCTCCACCACTAAGCAGATGTACGTTTGTAAAATTCAACTTTATGATTGTAGAAATGCAATGTCAAACATTTGTCCATACAAGTTCGCTCTCGGACTGAACGAAATCGAAGGCATTCCTCCTACTACAATTTGTAGCGAGTAGTCCTTGCAATCCGAAGATATCAAAACATGGTAGGACCACTGCTATAATAAATGCCTCTATGTTGGGAGCGACCCATGGAATGTCAACAACCAGTCCTTCCTCCATGAAGATCTCTAGTCTTCAACGATCATCATCTTCAACGTGTCTTCACTTTCGAACATATACATTGGTTCGAAATGGTTTTCAGATAAGAGTTACCCAAATCCGATCCCGGTTCCTTCAAACCAATCATCAATTAAAAAAATGTTAAATCTGTATATGATTATCAATCATCAATCACTTTAATTCATCTTTTTATTCATTCGTAGGTATCTCTTAGAGATATATTCATTGAATAATTTCTTTATCATTGTCAGAGTATATGGAATCATTAATCCTCATTTACCAAATCATTTGGTAAATTTAAACCATTTTAATCTTGGAATAATCCAAATCAATTCAACTTTTACTTAGGAAAATATTTTCAAATCATTTATTAATTCTTAATCAAAGATTTATTATTTCCAAAACATAACTTTTAAATAGGTCAAAAACGATGTTATTTAAGACATAATTTACTACAAACCCTAAACAATTAATTCAAATATAGAAATTAAAATATTTCTGAATCTTTTATTTAAATCACTACAAAGATTTCTTAATTCAAAACTCAAAAACTTTGATTGAGTTAAAACCACGCTATCTTGGATGTTAACCCAAAATCAGTAGATATTAAGTGCGCAGAATCTATAGAAATCATTTAATATACTCAATATCAATTCCTGTATTCAACCAATTAATATGGGCAGAATAACGGTGAAATCGCCTTTTAAATTCTATAGATAGCATGAGTTCCCTCTTCGGGCTTTAACATCGAGTACAAGAAGATTATCTCCACAAAATCCAAGTTATTTATATTAGAAAATTATATTACTATACATTGAAATTTTTTGATCCAAGTAAATAAAATATACTATTCCCTCTGTCGGGCTAGTCCGGATAGTCAGGGAGAGTAGGAAACTGGTTTTCCAAACTCAAACCTAGGCACTGTCTCTTTGACACCCTTAAGGCGGTCAAGTTATTTGATCGACTCTAAATCCTTAATCATTTAACCATTCCATAAATTTATCAAATTACTTTTAAAATACTTTATCAGTCATTTGAAAATATTTATAAAAGATTTAGAAAAGAATGGTTATGTTTAAAACTGTATTTCGAAAGTTATAAAAAAGTGTTGCGGAAAAGTGTTACAGAAAGTGCTTTTTAAGCTATATTGATCAAAAAGACCTTCTATCACTTGGAAATTTGTTTCTATAACTCAAATAAATTTTAAAATATTTTAAATGATTTATAAGATTTATTCCATATTTTTAAACAATTTAAAAAAAATGTATCTAAAACATTTGCGATTTGGCCACCAAACTATAAAAGCACGCTTTTCTTGAAAACTTTATTTGCTCATATTTCAAAATCAATTAAATTAAATCTCGATCATTTTTTTTTGTTTGAAAACTATAGTCATAAGAGTTAAGAAAATTCTTATTGCAAAGAAATCCAACTCTGATTCCATCCTATAGAAGGATTTTACTTTTATGGCGCGAAATCTCGAACTACCGTTACGCAACGCGTCTATTTTTGACTTCAAACTCAATATTTTTCAAAACTTCTCCAAATTTAAATTTATGTTTATAAAAATATTTATAAACCATTTTCAAACATTTAAACCAATATATTCCTTATTAAATCTCTATTTCACTTTTAAATATTATTTTTTAATATTTTAACTTACATAATATTATACTATTGTAATATTATATTTGATTTCATAGATGATTATAAAATCATATTAAATTTCATTTTCACTTTTCGAAACATTCTCTAATATAGAAAGTTATTTATTATTTATCTTTCAACTATTCAATTTATATGTCCATATAAATTAAATATCATTCCTTTAACATTATAAAAATGTTATCTTTCCTTTTCTAAATGAAACCTTTTCATTTTTAAATCATTTCAAAGCATTCCTCTTTTATGATTTCAAAACATTTTGAAGCTTAAATTTCCACATATACCACCATTTATTCCTTCATGAATTAATTATAGTTAACACATTAACTATCATCATAAACTTCATATTATTAATTCATTATTCTTTGTCATTCATCCAAGTGAACATCCAATGTTAACAATCAAGTATACATCCATATAAACATCCAAATAAACATCCAATTCATGTATAATCATGTCAATAACTTTTATATACTTGTAAATAAAATCTTCACTTGCTTCTAACTTGCAAATCTTTTTTAATCGTAACCTAGAAAGGTAAGGGTTTCTCGAGATCTCACCTTAAATCAAACCAACTTCCTACCAACATTCATAGCATCACAACACTTCTCTAATACATTTCTACCATGCCCCAAACACTTCATTTCCCTTGCTCAAGTGCTCGACCAATCTTCCCTTGCTCCAAGACTCATAGCTTGCTCCTCCACCATATTCAAGTGCTCACGGCCTCACCCACGACCTTGGCTCTCGGCCGAAGACTCCTATATTCTTGCTTGCTCATGGCCTTGGCTTGTATAGGGTGGTCGTGGAGTGTTAGGGTGGAAAGGAGATGGTTTGGTTTGGTTTGGAGGAGTACAGATCTTGTATGTGTGTGTGTATATATTTTTATATTGTTCTTCATAATTTATTTTCATAATGTTTTTTTAAGATAGGAAGGCTATTAAAATAGCTTGAGGAAGGAGAAGAAAAAGTAGAAAATTTGTGAAGAAATGAGAGAAAGAGGGGTAGGAATCTACAGGCACAAAATGAATTAAATAATATAACTTGTCATAATTATGTCTAGTCACATCACAAATCTTTTATAATATATACATACATATATACACATATATATATATATAATTATGTTTAGTCACATCACTTTATTATATATATAATTATTATGTCTAGTCACATCACTTTATATATATATAATTATTATATCTAGTGACATCGCTTTCATATATATATATATATATATATATATTGTTTTATTATGTCTGGTCAACTCTTATATATGTATATATAGTGCATAAAGACTAACAATGTTCTCGACAACCTTCTAGTGTCGAAAGCTTGAAATTTCGGAAAACGTTCTTCGGTCACATTTTCTGTTTTTCTATGAACTGCTTAATTTGGTAAACAAATTTCACCATCATTGTTAATTAATTAAAATGATTTTATTTTCATTTTAAAACTTATATATTGAATATTTAAAATTAAATATTCATTAAACAAAGAGCTGAAATTCCATGTCATTACAAGGGCAGTGGAGCTATAATAGGAGGGTGCATGGCAAGAGTAATGGAGGTAGAAACAATCAAATGTTCTCCGTTTACTTGTAAGGCTCTAATGAAGAAATGTCCTCCCTAGACCTTTTTATTGGATTATTTTTTCCTTTTTGGTCTTAGACTTCCCTAGAAACGCTGAAGCAAGCTTAGACATCGTACCATTGAAAATCAAATATTAATGCAGTTGATTAAATTTGAAATCACATATCAAAAACTCACTAATAATAAATGATATACATATAACCAAATATATACCTATGGAGTAGAGGTATCAAAAACACGAAGGAAAGTAGAACGAGAAAAGGGATGATATATGCATAGAAAGTTATGCTTTTGCAGTAAAGGTTCAATAAAGATAATTATACGCCTGCAAATATCGTTATCAAGCCTAAGTGCATTCTTCCTGCACACAAAAATAGTTCTCACTTAGTGCTAGTATACCCAGGGCGATCAACTAATAAAAAAATGCAAGTCAGTGTAGGAAAGAGGATTAAATAAGAGAAGTAAGAGGGAATGAAGGTAGCTTGAACACAGTAAAATTCGTCGTAGGAGCGTAGTAAAGTTTTTCGCAACCCGAGGTAAGTCTTTTATGAATGGAATATTGAAAAGGTTAATCTCAGTAGTTAGGCAGGGTCAAGTGTTCAACATGTAAGATATGGGTGCTGGTTAAGGGAAAATAGTAAATGGGAGCAAGTTGGACGAGGGACACTCCAACTATTGCTAACCACTTTGATAAGGAGATGAAGTGGAAAATAAAGACTACTTTTAATATGTTCTAAGGTCAAAGAAAAAACCCCTCTACGAGATGATGAATGTGCTCAAAAGGGGCGGAAGCCTACATTTATAGCCAATTATTCCAAAGCGATTCAAGATATTTGCAGCTTGACACTCTTTACAAATGGTTGAGACCAACTCAGTGCAAGAGGATGAACTCTAAACAAAAGTGCTAGAAAGGCCGTCAAAAGCCATAAGCAACAAAAAGAATGAACAAATAAAGTGGGTAGATGATTTTGAAATTCACAATGAAAAGATATATTTAAAATATTATCCAAAAAAAGTAGAAGACCCAAAGCCAATTCTTCAAGTAAATCAATTCAATTCAGTGATGTGTCGACAATACAATCATTCTATGTACAAATTGGTCAAATGAATTCATATAGGTAGCAAATATTCCACTCTTGTAAAACATGTTTTACCCTGATGACTGCGACCGCATTTAAAAAATGGCGACTGTACTAGGGTTTCTTGCCCTAAAGTCACAATTCTTTCCAGATTTCAACCTGCTTCCTCCAGATCGTCGAGTTTTCACTTGCCTTTACTTCTGCAGGCTACCACCTCTAAATTGTGATTCTTTCTCCAGTCTAGTCTGTGACTGGACGCCTTCAATTTTTGGAGTAAGTTGCTCTAGCCTCCATGATGGACGCTTGTGGATGAATTTCCCCCTCTTTCCCATAGTTGTCAGCCTCGGGCTGGCGTTGGCTCCTGCTTGCAGGCTGTTGTAGGATCCCAGAAGGTTGATTTGCAAAGTAATCCTGGTGCTGTACCCATCTTCGTAGATGGTGCTGAATTGGTTGTTGATGGATGTCTTAAGGAGGATGGTCTAGTTTTGGGTGATGGCTCGGGGCTCTCTTAGGTAAGTCCTGCCTCTTCTTCTTTTGATGAATTCAGTGGACTCTTTTATGCCTAAGCAATACGATGTCGATTTTGTCGACACACCTGTCCACCCCCCCCCTAAAGGAAATTATTGATACTAGAATTGCATTTTGAAAAGACTATTTCGTTGGCTTCTTTTAGGACGAAGCTCCCTATTACTCAGTTGTCAAAAAAAACTACATAGTTTGTGGCATTTGCATGGTTCGGTTAACGTCGGATGTGAACTCCTTGTATTTTTTTAAATTCTCCTCCCCTCATGAGAAGCTCAAGTTTTAAAATCAGACCCTACCATTATTGAGAGAAAAGTTTTTATCATTAACCAATCGTCCCTTTCTACCTATCTTGTGCATGAACAAGTTTCATCTATTCCCGTTTGGGAGCATTTCTCAAATATTCCTTTCATTTTTCAATTGGTAGAGGGGGTAAACTGGATTGCCAACCATGCTGGACAACTGATTTGTTTTGACATTTCCACCAAGCATAGTCGGTTTCTTCATTATGCTAAGACTTGTATTGAGATTCCCCCTGATAGGTAGCTTTCATTCTAAATCCCTATCTCTTTGGCCAAGAGGAGGGTCATTCACATCGATGTCTCTTACCAATGGAAGCCGCTTATTGGTATATATATACCATTCCATTAACCATGAAATTCCCAACTGTCCTCACTCAGACATACCTAAGAACCCCTAGCCAAAGCCCCCGAGGATGCGTTGGCGGGTCAAAGCTTCCCACCCTCATAGCCTCCTACCTGTCCTTTAGCCCCTATCACTTTGGTCTCTCCTGTGGTGGTTGACCCATCACCGCTGTCCGTTGCTCATCCTTCTACTCTACCTGCTCCTACCTACAACACAGCTCCACCTCCAGATCTGACTGCCCTCTTTTCGTTGACACCCTGATCGCATCTCCTAAGAAGCCATTTTTTCTTGCCCTGATAGACGACGCTCATAGTGCTGAGCTAATTGCTCAGGAAATTCAAGCCAAACTTTCAGAAGTCACTCCTTTATTTTGCCGTGGGGAGGCTGGGACATGGCTTCATAGGGATACTAGCCTTTGCCACAACTTTATATGTAAGATGTTTCCAAAATGGATTTATGTTGATGAAAAAGATGAGAGGAAGCTTTTCAATAGGCTTTTAAATGGCGAGTTAATCCTCTGCAATGATGGTTAGTTCGGCACTAATAACAAAGCGATTTTATCTGTTAAGGACTAGAATCTTAAATTTATCTTTGTTGAATTTATGTGATTCAAATATTTCCAAAGAAGATAAGAAAATAATTAATTAATTCAGTCAATCAATTAATTAGGCTGTATATGGAAAGATAAAGAGGAAAGATATGCATGGTATCTTTTAGAGAATGAAAACTAATTAATTGATAATCAATCAATTAGTCAGATTTATTATAAGAAGATAGAGAAGTTTATACATGGAGATTAATTTAAGCAATAGAAATTTATGGAAACATAGATTTTTTGTCATTTATGTGCATTAAAATCAAATCAAGTAACCCGGAAAGATTGTCACATAATTTGGAAGTTAATTTTCTTCATCTCCAAGCATCCTTCATTTTCATGCATATTTAAATGAAGTTCTTCTTCATATGTGTGTGAGCGTGTGAGAGAGGATCCACCATTATCCTCTTATTTAGTAAACCCTAATTTCTGCAGTCAATCAATTAGAAGTTTTGAGCATAAGCAAGTCTTTGGATAAATTGATTATTCAATTTGTAATTGTAGGTTTGTCTCTCCACTACTACCTATAATTTTGTAATCTTTCTTTTGTACTTTCTTTCTTCGGTGAAATAAATAATAGTTGTTGGGTCCGTGGACGTAGGCAATCTAGCTGAACCACGTTAAATCTCTGTGTTCTCCTTTCTTCTGCATTTTTTTTGTTTGGTGATTATTTTTCATTGAATTTGTGGTTGATAATTAATCAATAAGCTAGATCCTTCTTTTGATTGTTTCCGCGCATTAGCATTCCGCCGCGTTTTTGGAGTTTGTGCGAATCAGTTGAATTTCCGCACAACAATCTTCTCATCCCGCAATCCTAGAGGCAGGCCTGGTATTTTATTTGGTATTGTCGTTGCACCAATATTTGGCTCCTAATGTTATTTCTCGGATGTCATGCTTCGCTGAGTTTGTTTTTTATATTTGTAGTAAATTATCTGTTTTTTATTATTCTGCCAGGCATGTTAGCTTTTTGTATTTTTCTCATTTTGATATCGAACCAGGTATATTGGCTCTGTGATTGTATGTTGCGTGGCCCTTTGAGTCATGGACTTTTGTATCTTTACACATACATACGCATATAGTACGGATGTACGATCCTTGGACCATACATTCTTTATATAAAAAAATTCATATAGGTATTTAATCAAGCAACTCAAGGACATGCACGATCATATGCATGCGTGCGCGCGCGCGCACACACACATATATTTATAATCACTCCAATTAAGTAAACAGTCATGGAAATATATACCACAATGATACTGTAAAAGTAAAGACTTAGACAAAATAAACGAGAAAAAGATTTAAGTAAACACGAACGAACAAAGGGAAATATGGGATTCACTTCCAAGTAATGGTGATTTATAGCAAGAAAACGAAGATGAAAACTAAGGAAGATGTTATAGCATAAATCATGGATTAGGTAAAGGAGTAAAGAAAGGAGTTAGAAATATATAAGTTTCCAAAGAAGATTTTAATCGTGAAATTCATATTGCATAAAACTCCACTACAACAAAAACACATTTTTACAACTGCCAAAAACAGTTGTAATAGATTAATTACAACGGACAGTCGTTAGTCGTTATATCCGGAGTTGTAATAGGTCCATAATTTTGTACAACAGTTTTCGACAGTTATGAGAAAGTCTTCTACACCTGCATTTGGCAGTTGTAAAAGGATTTTTGCAACCGTGGTAGACAGTTGTAAAAGACTTCTTTATAACTGCAATTGGCAGTTGTGGTAAAAGAAATACAAAATATAAAAATTAATTTCTAAACACATTTTGCAACTACAGCAAGAAACGATAAACAACATGAAAAAATTGATATAAATTCGAAGGCATCACAATCCATTCATAAAGAAGACATCACAACTTTATATTATGCAAATTATAAGTCATACACCATCACAGTAATATATATCCATGCTTTATTGTTAAATATGATTTCGCGTTTGGTAGTTGAATCATATTTAACTGGAATACAATCTTATCACGTCATGTTATACCTCTATTGCTTCAGCTAACTGGACGTGCTAGCACGTTCTCATGAAATTGTCCCCTGTCAGCATCATGTGTTCATACCACTTCGACGTAACGCTGCTGCAGACTAAACAACAAACTGATGATGCTCCTGTGACCCATAACAATAGTGCCTTATTCTTGATGCCCTGAAACCATCCTGCACTGGTCCTCGCTCTGCAGCAATATCCACACCCTAACAAGTTTGAAGCTGATGCTCAGCCTGTTTATGAAGTAAATAATTTAGTTAGAATGACTTGCAAGTTACTAATAAAGCTCTTGGTATTCTTAGATCATTATAAAAACTTTTGCTAGAAGAAGTTCGCTGAACTTATTTTTGCTACAATAAGTTTTACTAGAGTTACTTTGGTAACCAATTCTTGGAACTGAAAGTGAAGAAACAATGACTGATAAGCAACAAATTTACCTAAAAGCTATTCAATGCCTTGGTTTGATATTCAATTCACTTTGTATTTTATCCCTAAACAACAAAAATCTTCATGAAATATTAATTCCACTTATAGATGATACCAAATTTTGAGAATAAAATACAAACATGTTATTTAGCACATGCCAGTATTGATATATTGTACAGAGCACTAAGGAGAAGCATCACAATGCTTTAATATCAAATGGCGGCATAGTCTGCTATGTTAGCGATCCGTAAAATAAATATTTGAAGACACATATTAATATATGAAACATGCAGAAGGAATATAATTCTCACCCATGGATCTAGTGGCCATTTCTTCAAATTGTCTTCGTTGATCAAAATTTGTACCAGTTAACTATGCAAGTTATGAAGAAAAAAATCATTATGAGTATCAAAGCCTGCCATTTAAATTATTGCTGTAAAACTACATCATTGCAATGCTTATACTGATGTATATAGCTGCATATACATAAATTTTACATGAATTATGGGGATATTATCTCTTAATCTTCAATTAAATTAACTAGATTTCACCTAGCAATAGGAGTAAAGTTAACGTTTTCAATGGCATTAAGCAGATCTAAGTTGGTTTTTCAGTATTGAAAGGATTGAAAGGAAGTTGCTAAGGTAAATGTCAACATTATGTTAATTTGTTCAAACTAATCTGAACTTTGCCATGCTATGATATTTTAATTTTAGGTTTCAATTCATCTATCACAAAACTACATGAATGAAAGATTAAACCTGCCACAAACTTTGAAAACAAGGCACAGGATTAAAAAAGAAAGTGACAAGCGAATGGAACCTCACTACTGACAAAACTACATGGTACATTGGATAAACGAAACAAGGTACAGGATTACACACACACTAACAAATGAAAATAGTGATACATCAAAGTCGATTCAGCAAAAAGGCAAGTAAGACAACACAACACAATAAAATAAATCACATTTCCCCTTATAGATGGTTGAAGCTGGCATACATAAGGGATAACACGCACAGTTGTATATACATATACGCTACCCATTATCTTTAACAACACGCACATTTACATACATACATATATGTATGTATATTCACAGGTAAACACACACACGTTTACACGCTACTATATGAACTGAACCTCACTGCCACACAGCTAAACCATCTAACATCAATAAATATTTGTAGCAGCTAGTATAAGAAATAGAATATGCCACCATATATACATAATACCCACGCACATAGTAAAATGATGCCTGAAACAAGAATATATTCACGCAAGAACACCCAACAGTTTCACACTCAAACACAGGCAAGGAAATTGGGTTTAATATAGCTAAAATAATTAAATTAAAACCACAAAAATCAAAATGCTGCACAACAAATACTCAGATATTAGACAAAGTAATGACATGGAAGGATAGGAACCTACCCTATTAAACATAATCCTGTCACCCACGTGACAAAACTACACGAATTAAGATTAAACTTTGAAAACAAGCTAGAAAAATGTACCGAAACAAATTAAAAAAAGGAACGGCCTTTGCTTCATATAAATTTATCATATCATCAAAATCAATACAAACCATTGAACAAACAAGGAACGACCAGACCTTCTCGAGATCTCACCAACTGCTCACAGCAGTAAGAAGACGCGAAAGAGGTACGTGACAAGCGATTTAGATTGAAGCCGATGGGGGTCACATGCGACAGGCAGTGGAATCGAAAGGCAGGCAAATGCATATCAAATTGTGAATCGACTCCATCATCATAAGCATTGCGAAAATCGGTGGATTCATATTTCGACAGTAGGTGGCTAAAGTTTGTTGAGGCGCAATTTTTTTTGAAGGGAGGAAGAATTTGGGATCGATTTTAATTTAGGGAAGCATATGGAAGCATGCCTGCGTGAGGGAGCGGAACTATATGAATATAAGGCGTGAATTATTTTGGAGCCAATTTTTCATTTTCCCGCCTAAATTTCGTGCTTTCGCACTAACATTTCGTGGCTTACCGTCAATATTTCATATGTTATAGCCAAAATTTCGCCAAAATTTATAAAAAGCAATTATTATAAATTAGAATTAATAAGCAAAAATTTATATTAAATATGATATAAATTTCTTGAAAATTAATTTTTATTAAAATATTAAGTATTATTTGTTAATTATTACTATTTATTACTTATTACTTCTTATTTATAGTATAATATTAATTATTAAAAGTTAATTGTTATGTATACGTTACCAATTATTAATTATTAAATATTTAATAATAATTATTAAAAACTAATTACTGCTTATTAATTATAAGTATTAATTATTTAATAGTAAATATTAACTATTACTTATTACTAATTTGCAAGGTTATTATTAAATATCAATTTTTAATCATTCTTAAATATTAATATTATTATTCATAATTCATTGTTACATATTATTTATAAAATATTAGTTATTATTAATATATAATAGACCTTTATTACAACGGGTAAAAAAAGTTATTGAAAATAATTTTATACAACTTTCTGATAAAAACGTAACGATAATTAATTATTAATTATCAAAAATTAATTACTAAATATTTAATATTACTTCTTAATTGTCAATATTAATTATTACTTCTTAATTATTAATTATTAGAAATTAATTCCTTTTTATTAATTATTGATTATTTAATGATAATTATTATTGATTACTTACTATGTTAATTATCAATTGTACTTCTTAATTATTAAAAATTGATTTTAATTATTAATTATTAAAAATTAATTCTTATTTATCAATTATCAATTATTTAATTATTATTATTATTTATATATTAATTATTAATTGTTGAATAGTAATTATTAATATAATTATTTCATATTTCAAATTAATTATTATTATTTAATGGTGATTAATATTTATTATTAATTTATTATTAATTATTAATTAATTATTGAGTATTAATATTAATTACAATTACCAATTAATTATTACAATAGAAAAACGAAAAAGGTTGTAATAGGCATCTATTACAACTGCCAAAAAAGAAGAGTTGTTAAAAATAGACATCTATTATAACTGATAAAAAAGTTGTAATAGACATCTACTACAAGCGACAAAAAAGAAGAGTTGTTAAAAATAGACATCTATTACAACTGACAAAAAGAAAGGTTGTAGTATGCATCTATTACAACTAGCAAAACAAAAGAGTTGCTGAAAATATGTTTATTACAACTTTGTGAAAAAAAGTTGTAAAAAACCTTTATTACAACTGGCATTTTGCGATAGTTGTAAAATTGCAGTTGTGATAGAGTGTTTTTGTTGTAGTGCTTAATAATCATTGGATGTGAACGATGATAAAGAAAATCCATAAAAAGCAAAGTGTATTTCTTGGAATAAGAAGGGAGGTTTGCCTATCCCTTTTTCCTATTTGAATTCTTTTAAAAACTGACCTTTTACTTGTGGTCTAGTTGAATCTACATTACATGGATGCAAATATACCTGGAGACGGAGGGGAACTGCAACGAACATAGACGAAATACTTGTTAACTTTGAATTTATGTCCATGTTCTTGCAACTTAGCACCATCGCCTTGCCTTTTTCTATAAGTGACCACACCCCTATTTTGGTCTCTTTTAGCACTACTAAATCATCAACGGAAAAGAGTTTCTTTTCGCTATATGAACAATTGGTGCTACTTTGAAGGGTATGCGCACTGTATAGAAAAAGGATTGTCTGCTACTACATGGGGTTCCCCTTCATATGTTGTGATACATAAATTGAAGATAGTGAAATCTGAACTGAAAGCATGGCACAGATCAAGAGCAACTGGTAACAATATTACTACACTACAAAAGGGGTTTGACTCCATTTTTCATCAACCTGACCAAACACCAGATAATATTTTGCTTTATGATGATATGCATTATATGGGCCAGCAACTTAATGATCAACTGTGCAAACAGTATGAGTTGCTGAAACAGCAAAGTAAAGTATGGTGGCTACAAAAATGGGACTGAAATACCAAGTATTTTTATGCTAAAATGTCTATGAGAAGGCATAAAGATAAAATATATGCCTTAATGGGTTTGCAAGGGAACTATATTTTATGACAACAATAATATTCGAGATGAAGCCATTGCATATTATCAGCTTTTATTTAATGGTGACACACAACCACTGTTTATCCATCTATTTCACCATGAATGCAAATTAATGACTTGAGGTTTGAATACTTATCTGCCCCAGTCACTTTGGAGGAAATTAAAGCGGTTATTTTCTTTATTGATGACTATAAAAGTCCGGGACCTAATGGATTCTCAGCTAAATTTTATAAACTGCATTGGATTTCCCTGCATGAAGATATTCACAACTCAGTGTTAGATATTTTTCAAATGAAAAAAATGCCGCATGGAGTAAAAATATATTGTTACATTGGTTCCCAAAAAAGATAAACCCCCATCTATTTCAGAATATAGACCTATTTCTTGTGCAAATGTTTTTTATAAAATAATCTCTAAGATTCTTTGCAGTGGAATTAAACGGTTTTTGTCGGTGTTGATTGCAGAAAATCAATCGTTATTTATTGTCGGTAGAAACATTGGTGAGAACATGTTACTTTCTTGTGAACAGATTCATGATTTTACAAAACGGGGTAGACCAAAAATGCGCATAAAAATTGACTTGCAAATCAATCTTATGACATGGTGAATCATATTTTCGTTTGTCATATGCTTATGTCTTTTGGTTTCCCTACATCTATTATACAGTTGATTTATGAGTGTATTTGAACCCCTACTTTTTCCATAATGATTGATGGACGACCACATGGTTTTTCCCTTCAAATAGAGGACTACGGTAGGGTGACCCGTTATAACCATATTTGTTTTGCATTGCTATGGAATATTTCACACTTCTTATGGAAATGCGTATGACTGAAAAACAATTACTGCCTATTTCTAATATTCAACCTACTATAACACACTTGTTGTACACAGATGATGTTATGATTTTCCTAGCTGCTACTATAAATAATGCTACCTATATGGATTATATTTTTTCTGTTATGGAGGACACTGTTGGCCTACGTATTAACCAAACCAAGTCGCAAGTTTTCTTCAGTAAAGTGCAGTAAATAAAACTGAAGTTTCTACTATTCTAAATATTCCAAAGAACAGTTTACCTGTCAAATATATCGGTGTTCCACTTACATTAGAGAATATCCATGCTTCTCATTGTGCTCCCTGCTGTAGAAAATTAGTCTGATATTAGATGGTTGGGACAGTAAGTTGCTAACAACAACTGGCCAAGTAGAACTTATTCACAGTACTATTACTCCTCCTGTCATGTATTGGCTTTTAGTTTATCATTTACTAGCTTCAATTTTGAAGAAAATCGATAAGCTACGCGCAGAATTTTTCTAGGAAGGGAAAATGCACAAGATATCATGGGATACCTTATGCAAGCCCAAATCCAAAAGGGTCATTGACCTCAGAAAATTCACTGATCTCACTGGTACTGCTAGAATTAAACTACTATGTAATTTGTTAACAACTAATTGCCTCTGGTCAAGATGGATAAGTTCAAAATATTTATCGAATTCAAATTGAATATGTGCTGATGGAAGAGCATGGTGGGTCTGGATCTTTGCTCATGATGGAATGATGAATTTACTGGTGGTGAACAATGTGTTTGATGAAGTGGAGGAATTAATATGTGGGAAGGAAGAAGAAACTGAACTGAAAGTGCACACTGAAGCAAGAAACTGTGCACAAATTACATGTACACAGCAGAGAGTTATGGGTTGAAGGTGTACTGAATTGCAGTGGTGGAATTGAATCAAGAAATGTAAATTTGAGTTTGTATTTGAAAAGAAACAGTGCAGTATGTGAAACTGGATCAAGAAATGAAGATAACAAGACAAGAATTATATATCAAGAGAAATATTAAGCATCAGATTCAATAACAGAAAATTTGATATGCAGAGTTTGTTGTCCAGACAAGAACAAATCCAAGATTTAGTATACTAGGGTTATGACTCGAAGATGGAGTGGGGAAGAAACAGAATTTTCTCAGGAAAATTTGACAAGATCCAGGGACTAACCAGAAACAAGAACTTGAGTAACAGACTTCATTGAACAAACTCCAGAATTTGTTAATTCAAAATAAAACTGATTCAGATTATTTCACAAGAGTAATTGTTGATAAATTCACAGACTCTAGTACAAGACTTTGAATCTGTTGTGCAACAGAGAGCAGCTAACGCACTGATAGAAGAAATTTAGAGAAGAAGGAGACGGAGAAGAAAATGGAATAATTCTTTCTTGCATTTCTCAAACATGACAGGCCTTTTTATAAGAAGGCAATTACAATACTTTGATGCTATTTTGCCAAGTGGCTTCATTTCCTAGGCTACTGCAAAAGTTTAACAGAATTCTAATAATCCAAAATAAAAGGTATTTCTAGAAAACATTTTCTCTCTCATATTTACTGCTTTTCATCAGGTGTACGTTGTAACTGATTCCATGCATTATTTACTTTCTGAATTTGGCTGGGACGATGATGGTTCTCCTTGGCCTGTTGTGCATGGCCATGACAGAATCCCAAAGATCAACTAACAAGAATTGAAATATATTGCAAAGGAATGATCAGGATTCATAACTGATACCAAACTTCATCAAGAAATGATATATTTTAGCAAGTGTATAGAACCAAGATTCAGATTTACAAAGTTTAACAATCAAAAAGGAAAGATAAGCACAAGAAATAACAGCAGTTTATAATATTTCAAACAAACTGAACAAGAATTGAGTTGTAATTGGGTAACAACAATCAATTGACAGCCAAAACAGATAATGCAACAAGACCTGAAACACTAAGAACAGAAATACACTAACAGGATATTGCATATGAAAGAACAAGAGCAATTACGATCAAACACAAGGAATGAAACAATGTATTAACATGGTTCAAGAACTTGTAAACTAATTTGCAGCAGAGAATCATATGATGAATTTAGCAATGATAGTTGATATAGCAATTGATTGACAAAACTATATAACAAATGTAATATTGATAAATGTTGTATCTAACAACAAACAGCATACAGATCAAGGAATTTCAATTGACAAATTCAAGAACAAGGATTATACTTCAATAGAATGATCAAGAACAGATAATAGCAAATCAGATAAAAACAAATATATAAAAAACTGATACCATCAAATTGCAGAGATCAATTCTCATCTGAACATGAGCATATATCATAAGGCTGAAACATGTAGGCTCAGGAATAAGCAAAAATACAAAGATTAGAAAGATCAATTATCACTAATGGCAACAGCATCAATATGGAAGAAGAACAAATTTTATTTCTGAATCTTTTTTCTCATTACTGATTACAACTTCACCTCTGCCTATTTATACACAAAAATTATTACAAACACCTTGCACACACAAGCCCAAACAACAATTGTGGCCCAGATTCACTTAATAACTAATGTCATTGCAATAACCTACATATCAGCTGTGCACGTGCATAGATGTCTGCTGTTTCATTGCCTCATTCCACTTCAAAAAGCTTCATCTTCTACCTGCTTCCCACATCCTCCTGAAGCGATTGTCCTCCTTTTTCTCTGCAAACCAGTGCCAGCATTCCCTTGCTGTTACATCTCCCTTCCACTTCAAGAAGTGACCTTGTCCCAAGGTCTAATGTAGGAAACTTTTTAATCATTGGCCAATAATTTTCCCAGGTAGCTTCATCAACAGATTTCTCCTTCCATTTGATCAAAATTTGCACCACGGCTTCATTATTTCTGGGTATGATTCTCCTATCAATTATATACTCAGGTTGCTCTACGATCTCCTCCACAAAACTGGGGACATCATTTTGCACCATAACAGAACTGCCAACCTTCTTCTTCAGCTATGATACATGAAAGACAGGGTGGATTTTTGCAGTGACAGGTAGTTGAAGTTTATAAGCTACTTCTCCAATTCTCTCAATTACTTCATAGGGTCCATAGTACTTTGGTGAGAGTTTGCATGTCTTGTGATTTCTAGCTGTCAACTGTTTGTAAGGTTGAAGCTTAAGGAACACCCAATCACCTACTTCAAACTTCCTCTCCGATCTCCTCAAATCTGCATACTTCTTCATTCGCTCACGTGCCAATCTCAAACTATCTTTCAAATACTCTAACATAATGTCTCTAGTAAACAACATCTCCTCAACTTGTTCCACTTTAGCCGTGTTCTGGACATAGGATAAAATGTGGGGGGGTCAGTACCATACACAGCTTTGAATGGAGTGGTGTTGGTCGAAACTTTCCAGGTAGTATTATACCAATACTCAGCTAGCACTATCCACTTACTCCACTCATTTGGTTTATGGCAGATGAAACACCTCAAATACCCTTCCAATACCTTGTTGATCACTTCAGACTGCCCATCACTTTGAGGATGGTAGGCAGTGCTTAGCTTTAGGCTACTGCCTTGCAACTTGAACAATTCTTGCCAAAATTTGCTGGTGAATATAGAATCTCTGTCACTAACAATGCTTTTGGGTAGGCCATGCAATTTAAACACACCATTGAAGAACACGGTTGCAACATCCTTAGTAGTGTAGGGGTGGCTGAGAGAAAAAAAGTGAGCATACTTGCTTAGCCGATCAACAACCACTAGTATAACAGTATGCTTATCACTCTTTGGTAAACCAGTGATAAAGTCCATAGCTATATCTGTCCAAATCATCTCAGGAATGGGCAAGGGCTGCAGCAAACCAGGTAGCAAAACATTCTCCCATTTATTCCTTTGACACTGTTCACATTCTTTCACAAACATTTCCACGTCTCTTCTCATCTTTTTCCAGTAAAACACTTGCTTTAACTTCTTCAAAGTTGGTTTGATTCCAGCATGACCACCTAGAGGTGTTGAGTGATGCTCCAGTATTAGGGATTGTTGCAAACTGCTGAGGTGGTGATCCACAAAAATCTTTCCTTTGTAAAAAATCAACCCATCAACTATTTTATACTTGCTACTACTGAGTTCTCCATCCTGAATTCTTTTGATCTGTTTCCGATACCATTCAGATGATTGTAAAGTGTGCTTAAGCTCTTGCAAACATGGTGTTTAAACCACAGAAATAGCTTGTGCCTCTGCATTATCCCAATTGCTTGCTTCCTTTCTCGATAAAGCATCTGCAATTATATTATCTTTCCCAGTTTTGTACTCTACCTTATAATCAAAGCCATGCAGTTTAATGAGCCACTTGTGTTGCAGTCCAGTATGCAATTTTTGAGTTAATAAAAACTTTAAACTTTGATGATCGGTTTTAATTATGAATTGCCTTCCCACAAGATATTGTGCCCATTTTTTTGTGGCTAAAATAATGGCCAATAACTCTTTTTCATAAGTAGACATCAACAAGTTTCTTCCATGTAAAGCTTTGCTCATGTATGCTATAGGTCGATTATTCTGAAGTAATACTGCTCCTACACCTTGGCCACTTGCATCGCACTCGAGAGTAAAAGGAATAGAAAAATCTGGCATAGCTAAAATAGGAGGACTGGTGAGACATTGCTTCAGTTTCTCAAAAGCATTTTTTGATTGGTCGGTCCATATGAAGGCATTTTTTCTTGAGCATGTCAGTAAGTGGACTTGCAAATTTTCCATATTCTTTAACAAATTTTCGATAGTAGCCAGTTAACCCCAAAAATCCTCTTAGTGATTTTATATTTTTTGGTAAAGGCCATTCTATGATTGCTGTAACCTTGTTTGGATCAACAGCTAGGCCTTGATAGGAAATGATGTGGCCTAAGTACTCCAAAGACTGCTTCTCAAAACTGCATTTTCTCAACTTAATCACCAGTCTGTTTAATTGCAATGTATGAAAGGTAGTCTTGAGATGGTCAAGGTGATCTTCCCAGTCTTTGCCGTAGACTAGAATGTCATCAAAAAATACCAGAACGAACTTCCTCAGATAAGGTTTAAACACATGGTTCATCAAGGATTGAAAGGTGGATGGAGCATTAACTAGACCAAAAGGCATCACAAGGAACTCATAATGTCCCTCATGTGTTTTGAAGGATGTCTTATGCACATCTTCTTCACACATACGAACTTGATGGTACCCTGATCTCAAATCCAGTTTAGAAAAATAGGCAGCTCCTTGTAACTCATCAAACAGGTCATCAATCAGAGGTATGGGAAACTTATCTTTAATAGTGCAAGCATTTAGGTTTCTGTAATCCATACACAATCTCCACGCACCATCTTTCTTTCGAACCATCACCATAGGGGAAGAGAATGGGCTGCTGCTATGCCTGATAACTCCAACTGCTAATAATTCATTTACAATTTTTTCCAACTCATTTTTAATGTGGTATGAATGTCTATAGGGTTTAAGGCAAATTGGTTTTGTATTTGGCAGAAGAGGGATTTTGTGATCATGCTGTCTTTTTGGGGGTAGGAATGGGACAGTGGAGGTAATATCAGGGTATTGGTTAATGAAGGCTTGAATGGCTGGGGTAGGATTATAGTATGTTCTTCTTTCAGTTCGACTTGATAGTAAAGCAACATACTCAACTGACCATGGGAATTTTCCTTCTCAATAGCCTTTTTATCAACAATCTTCATTTCTTCTTGGCTGAGGCCTTGCCAAGTATAGTATTTGTTATTATATTGAAACTTTACTTGCAACTGCTCCAAGTTTAAGGTCACATCACCCAAACTTTTCATCCATTGAGCACCCAATATAATTTGGCAACCGTCCAAAGGCAACATTAACAAATCAATGGGAATTTTGCACCCCTGACATTTCAGCATTACATTTCTACATATATCAGAGCCAGTCAACTTCTCACCATTGGCTACAGTCACCTCGTAAACTTTGGACTCATCAATAGGCAGTTCTAACTTCTTGGCAAGATGCGCATTGATAAAACTATGTGTCGACCCCGAGTCAACGAGGACTTGTACCGGTTTCCTGTTGATGATCCCCTTCACTTTAATGGTAGATAAAGCTGGAATTCCACACATTGCTTGTAAGGTAATGGAGAGTGCTTCTTCTTCTGCTACTGTCTCCTCTTCAGATTCACCAGATCCATCCTGAGAATTATTTTCTATATCCTCCTCTTCCTTAAGTGTCATTAACCCTTCGAAAACATACACATGAGAACTCTTGCATTTATGATCCTTTGACCACTTTTCTTTGCAGCCATAACAGAGATTATGTCTTCTCATCTCCACAATTTGATTAGGAGTCAACCCTCTACTTCTTGCTATACTTTCTACAGTAGTGTTGCTGCTACCCCGAGATATGGTGTTAGGTTGGTGTGGTGTTGAGTCTTTGACATAGGTAGGGGTAGAGTGAGTGGTAGCAGGCTTAGGGATAGAAGTATGGGATTGGTTAGCAGTGGAAGTCTTATGGTTCCTTCAGGTCTGTGTGTATTTGCATTCAAACATTTTGGCTAGTGCTACTGCTTCTCTGAAGTCAACAGGTCTGGAAGTCATAACATCATAGCTAATCTCCTCCTTCAATCCTCCAATAAATCTATCAAGCAAAAATTTAGGTGGTAGGGTCTCAATTACTGCTTGTAACTGTTCGAACGACTGAGGTATGCTCTCACTGTGGTATGTTGTTTGAGTTTGGATAATGTTTCATAGGATCTCTCCATCTCTTCGGGGTTAAATCGCACTAAAATCTCTTCCTTAAAAACTGGCCATAAATCATGATTAAGCACTGTATTTGTATACCAGTGATACCATTGCAATGCCTCCTTCTTCAAGTAAAAAGAACAAATCTCTACCCAATACTGCTCCTCAGTACGTTGGAATTTAAAGAATTGCTCGACTTGTCTCAACCAGTCAGCCACTCCTTCATCACCAGAAAAAATAGGGAAGTCTAGTTTGTAAGAGGTCATAGGGTTTGGATAATGCATATTGGTATAAGTGGGAAGGGGGTTGGGATAGTTTGGACCAGAATTTCTTGAGATAGGAGGGTCTGGATTCAATGGATATGGAGTATGTCTGGGTTGTGGTGGGTGGTTTCAGGTACTGGTGGATGTCATATAGGGAAGATTATCATTGTTTTGGTTTGGTGGGGGAAATTGGAGTATGGGTGGAGGGACTGTGCGATGTGCAGGTGGTGGTGCTTGTGGTTTGAATTTTAGTTGTTGCATATCATTGGCAAGAGAGGTAAGGACATTGTGGAATCCTTTAAACCTGGTAGTGATTTCATTCTCTAATTTTCGGTTGCTATGCTCTAGTTGGGTTAAAGATTTAGTGATGTGTTCGTTAAACTCTCCTTGCCGTTGCCACAACAGTTCTTGATCAAGAAAAGGTGGATGAGAATAAGAGGGTTTTTTGTTGAGGTTGGGATCGACTTGGGGTTCGATTTCATCCCCATTAGATCGCTCTGATACCAAATTGGAAGAGCATGGTGGGTCTGGATCTTTGCTCATGATGGAATGATGAATTTACTGGTGGTGAACAATGTGTTTGATGAAGTGGAGGAATTAATATGTGGGAAGGAAGAAGAAACTGAACTGAAAGTGCACACTGAAGCAAGAAACTGTGCACAAATTACATGTACACAGCAGAGAGTTATGGGTTGAAGGTGTACTGAATTGCAGTGGTGGAATTGAATCAAGAAATGTAAATTTGAGTTTGTATTTGAAAAGAAACAGTGCAGTATGTGAAACTGGATCAAGAAATGAAGATAACAAGACAAGAATTATATATCAAGAGAAATATTAAGCATCAGATTCAATAACAGAAAATTTGATATGCAGAGTTTGTTGTCCAGACAAGAACAAATCCAAGATTTAGTATACTGGGGTTATGACTCGAAGATGGAGTGGGGAAGAAACAGAATTTTCTCAGGAAAATTTGACAAGATCCAGGGACTAACCAGAAACAAGAACTTGAGTAATAGACTTCATTGAACAAACTCCAGAATTTGTTAATTCAAAATAAAACTGAGTCAGATTATTTCACAAGAGTAATTGTTGATAAATTCACAGACTCTAGTACAAGACTTTGAATCCCAAAGATCAACTAACAAGAATTGAAATATATTGCAAAGGAATGATCAGGATTCATAACTGATACCAAACTTCATCAAGAAATGATATATTTTAGCAAGTGTATAGAACCAAGATTCAGATTTACAAAGTTCAATCAAAAAGGAAAGATAAGCACAAGAAATAACAGCAGTTTATAATATTTCAGACAAACTGAACAAGAATTGAGTTGTAATTGGGTAACAACAATCAATTGACAGTCAAAATAGATAATGCAACAAGACTTGAAACACTAAGAACAGAAATACACTAACAGGATATTGCATATGAAAGAACAAGAGCAATTACGATCAAACACAAGGAATGAAACAATGTATTAACATGGTTCAAGAACTTGTAAACTAATTTGCAGCAGAGAATCATATGATGAATTTAGCAAAGATAGTTGATATAGCAATTGATTGACAAAACTATATAACAAATGTAATATTGATAAATGTTGTATCTAACAACAAACAGCATACAGATCAAGGAATTTCAATTGACAAATTCAAGAACAAGGATTATACTTCAATAGAATGATCAAGAACAGATAATAGCAAATCAGATAAAAACAAATATATGAAAAACTGATACCATCAAATTGCAGAGATCAATTCTCATCTGAACATGAGCATATATCATAAGGATGAAACATGTAGGCTCAGGAATAAGCAAAAATACAAAGATTAGAAAGATCAATTATCACTAATGGCAACAGCATCAATATGGAAGAAGAACAAATTTTATTTCTGAATCTTTTTTCTCATTACTGATTACAACTTCACCTCTGCCTATTTATACACAAAAATTATTACAAACACCTTGCACACACAAGCCCAAACAACAATTGTGGCCCAGATTCACTTAATAACTAATGTCATTGCAATAACCTACATATCAGCCGTGCACGTGCATAGATGTCTGCTGTTTCATTGCCTCATTCCACTTCAAAAAGCTTCATCTTCTACCTGCTTCCCACATCCTCCTGAAGCGATTGTCCTCCTTTTTCTCTGCAAACCAGTGCCAACATTCCCTTGCTGTTACAGGTGACGTCCATGTTGATTTACCACATATGGTCAGAGAGAGTTCGCCGCCGTTTTGAAAACAAATTGTGTTTGGAGGATAAAAGGATAAAGCTCCTCGGGATCGATGTTCGATTGTAGTTTGTACACCAATTTCAACAGCGACATCTAACATCGGTGGAAAGAGATAAAAAACTGAAATGGTTTATAAAATTGGGGGATGCTGGATAACTTCCTGTTTCATTGTAAAAGATATTTTGATGGTTTTTGTTTTCTTCGTATTCGGCTGGGCTGGACTGAACGTAGACAGATGGAGCATTTTAATTCTCAACCCAAGATGGATCCGTATTTTATTTTATTTTTTGTTCTATTGCTTTCTTGTATTGTATTTTCCAATTATAATAGAGTTGTCCTGTAATAGTGGATGTCGTGCTATTTTTCCTTACCACAGTGGTAAGGTTTTTTAAGAAGGCGAATCCTACTGTTGCATGGTTCTATTTGCTTCTTAATAAAGAAACTTTATTTAAAAAAAAATTGGAATATGAACCGATGTATCTAACAACAATCGAGAAAAGTTATCAATGATAACAAGACACACGTAAGAAGCATTAATTGCGAAAATAATTCATTTGACTATTTTAAAAACAAGATGTGAGACCTCAACTCCACCTAATATACATCAGCATAGACCGCGGGGCAAGTATATTAGTCGTTTTAATCCTATGACAGGTCTAGCGTAGGTTTTCGTGGATACGAAGTCAGTAAGCTCTATATAATAAGGTGGAGATAAAATAGGCTTCTTAAACATTAGAAAGAGACTGCAAATTCCCCCAAAATACAACATGCATAGCCCAACAAAAATCGTTGATGAAACTACAAAATCTACAATTTATGTACGACAACCGACGAAGATAAGACCTTAAGACCGTGCCGCCATTGTTGTGAGATGTCGCACAGCCAATCTAAAGCAACAACAATTCAAATCACTTAGTAGTCGCTTTTTTATAGAGCATCACGATCGTTGACTTCGCACGTAACCAACCAATGCAAAGAAAACGCATAGCATAAAACCAACTTGGCTCAACAAAGGAAAAATAGCTAATCAAAATTGTGCCGTCAAAGGCCAAGCAAATTGTGTCGTCACAGCTAATCCGATCGGTGCCTCCATAGCAAATGCAGTAACAAGTCACAATGTCTAGCATTCGAGCCTTCACAAACCAACATAAAGCAAACTCACAGTGAGAAGTTAACATTACTCGATAAGCTCTATCACAATAGCTGAATAAGCTGCACCGTTGGAATAAGAGGAGGAAAAAATGAATTACAATCACAACTAACTCCAACCATGCGGCCATATAAAATTATACTGCAATTATATAAATTGTGATGTGCTGCCATGCTAGAATCGAACTATTCCACAACCTAGTAAAACTACATCACCAAATGTGAAATATGTCGTCAAAGTTGAAACAAGCCATGCTACCATGTCCAAAAAAATTAGTTAGAATAACATTTGTTAACCACATTTCTGTAAAGCTATGCATAAAACTTAACAAATTTTAAAGTGGGTATCGAAATTCATCTCAAATGTCTACATACAACACTAATATTAGCCATACAAAGGACATCTTATAGCCACACTCTTGAGTACAACACTTCAAAAATTCAAAATTCCCTCTTATAGCTAAATAGTCCCACCGAAAGCCAAATTCCCCTCATAAAGCTAATTTTTCGAACCTAAAGTACCACGTCGTCATCAATGAACTTTTAACCAATCAAAGGGATAAAGGATGCGTGATAAGATATAAAGGCATAGGAAGGATGCATGGATATGATTTTACCAATAAATGACGTCATCTCTGTTACAAAATGAAAGACACTATAAGAGAAAAAGAAATGGCATTTTACTACCTCTAAATTTTATGAGGTAAAAAGTTGTACTCGCTGCCATTAGAACCTAAAAGCTTTGCTATTATTTTTTATGTAAGTATTGTGTGCGGCTTATATATCTTAATTAATCAAAAGGTAATTTTATCATTATAATTAATACGAGTGCATATTTAATTTTTTATATTTCATAATTCGGTATTCAAACTAACAAATATCATTTAATTATATTTATCTAGTTATTTTAAATATATGATTGCATCCGTTCTCTCCTACTCCCCCAATTTCAGCAATCCCATCTTCTTCTACCTTATTCTCTCCATGACTAAGAAGCTTTGAAAATATTTCCCTATGCTGCCTGGATATGCCTCGTTAAGTTTGACTAGATTTGGTCACACTTTCAAATCTCAGATCCATCCAACCCGATCCCAGTCCCCTCCAAGGCCAATCCTAGGCTCGTCGATTGATTCCCGAATTTATGTGCCTTTGGTGCTTTCTACCTTCAAACGAGCAACATTTTTTATATTTCCCTTATACAAGGTGAGATTCCAAACTCTAAACCTTATTTTGAATGCGTTGCCTATGCTTGGTGGCAAGGCTAGTTGTTTGCTCGACTAGAGTTTAGCTAAGGGTTGTAATGTGGCTGAAGTTTTTTAAGCAATGGTTATGCCATTGGCTGATATAGGCTCTCGCTCTGATGATGCTCAATTGATTGCCGTTGTGGCTAACATCATTCCTCATATGCCTACTGCTAATCCTGCCGCTCCTTCCCTGTGACAAAGACAAGTTGGCACTGCAACTGCTGCTAAAGCAGGTCAGTCGGCTGTAGAAATGCCAAGCCCAGTATGCCCCAAACGGTAGCCATCCTTATTTCAATCCTTTCTTTGTAATGCTGCAGTTTACAAACCTATTGATTTTGAGATTGAAGTGAAAAATGGAATTATGTTGCCCTCTCTTGCAGTTTTGCAGGCCGGGAAAGATTACTGGTCGAGGTTCTTGGTTGTTTTTTTCTGGACCCCAATCAGAAGATTCAAAATGTGAGAATCAATGTCATAGTATATGGAAAGCTAGAGGTGATCTTCGTATAATCTGCGTCGACTCAATGTATTGCTTCAAATTCTCTAACATTGAAGAACATCACGTGTTCTTGAAGCTAATCCATCCTTCTTTGATGGAAAACCGTTCCACATAACCACTCAAAACCGATGCACATAACCCCCTGGTTTCCTTCGACGGCTAGTGCTAGGGATCAAGTGATGTCTATTCCAGTTTGGGGACACTTTTCACATATTTCGTCAGTTTTACAACTGTTAATGGGATTAAATTGGCTAGCGTGCACAATTGGTAAATTGAAATATTTTGACTTTAATATGGTAGCCCATGAGAGATTGGTTTATGCTAAGTCCTTGATTGAAGTAACCCTCGATAATTTGCTCCTTTCTTCGATATGCATTCAGCTTGCTGTTGGATATATAGCAGAAGTTCGTGTTAGATATGGTTGGACTCCTAATATTTGTGCCAGTTATCATTCTTTTGTCCACCTTACCGACTCTTGCAAGCACCCTGCCTCGACCCAGGATGCTCCTCCTCCGGTCAAGATTCCAATTCCAAGACCTCTAGTACGCATGTGAGTTCCTAAGTCTTTGACGTGCCCTCCTTCGGATATTTCTCCTGTTATGGATGCTAGCTTCTGATCCTTCACTTTTGGAGGCTCGCCCTGTCTCTCCAACTACTGCTAGTACCGTTACTCCTTTAATTTCTTCCTTTGACACCGTTATTGAGTCTATATATGGTGCTACAGTTGATCTTATGGATTCATATGCAGCTAATAGTAATGTTATTAAATGGGATTCGTCCGAGAAAGCTTGGATTCATGAGCTGTTTGAGATGAGATATGACCATACTGGATATGATTTTCATATGTTTGTTAGTGAAGTTGATGGTGAATCCAGGAGTCTTCACTATAGTGAAATCCTTATGCTCACTATTGCAAGAACCCGGGGTGCTAGGAATAGAGCTGTTTTTTTTTTTTGAATCGAGCAGGGATAGGAAATTTATCTACTGTAAGGATTACTATGGTTTAGCCTGAAAGTTACATCTCATTTTGCAGATTATTTGCATCTTTAAACACCGAATGTTCTGATGATTGTAGTGATTCCTCCTCTATTAAGGAGAACTAAATTTAGGTAATTTATAGTAGTTTAGGCTCCCCTACCTATCTCCTATTTTTTATTTCCTTTTATTATTTGTTCTGTGCATGTACAGAACACATGTTTCATATATTTATAATAAGTGGAATGACCACTATAAAACTAGCTGTCTATGCCATTAAATAATAATATACGATTACATAATTAATTTAAATATGCAAAAACATAAACTATAAGGTGAAAAGTGAGCCAGGTATTGTAAATAACCGTGGTAATTTTAAATTTAGGTATTAGGAGTTAAAAGTGGAATTTTACAATGCGATGTATTTCAAATTTATTCAGATCAATTAATTACAATTTGGTTTTATCGTTTTGGTTGATATAATAGGGATATACATATTAAATTTTTCATTATTTGATATTCATTAGAAATGTTAGTAAATATTAATTAACTTAAAAATAGTTTAAATTCTATATTATGCAATTAACCTAAAAATATGGAGTTGAATATAAAATGTTAGGAGAAAATTGATGAATTATTTAATAATTTTATACATTCTTAAATATACATATTAAAATGTAAAGTGATGGGAGTGATTCGGTAAAATAAGTGTAAACTGGTAGATTGAAATATTTTAAATAAAATATCAAGAGAAAATAAAGGAGAAGAGAGAATACTCCTAAAATCAAAATTAGAGCTAGAAATTATTATGTTTTACTATAATTTAATGGTGCGTTTTCAATTATTTCCTCCAAATAACACATTTATTCTTACTTCATGCTGCTAATATAATTTCTTCTCTTGCCTTCTATTTTGCAAATATATCCTACCTACTCCTCCTCCAAATTTGTTTGTCATCTAAGTAGCCTACTGATTCATCCTCTTGGTATATGCACATACGTACGCAATAAGTTTTCTGTCATTTCATCCATACATCACATTTTCTCTCTCTTAGTGCTACTAATATGATTTCTTTCTCTTGTCTCCTATTTTGCAAATATGTCCTACGTACTCCTCCTTTTCCTCATCATCTAAGTAGTCTATTAATTCATCCTCTAGATATATGTATGTGTGTGTATAAAAAAACATACATAATACACATGCAGACACACATGCGGGCACGTGTGGGAATGCGCTCGTGTGCGCATGTAGTATTTTTGAGGTTTAGTTGTTAGTTTTGTTCTAATAATGAAAATAATTTTTCGTTCAATATGACATGTTAACTGTTTAATTAAGACTAATGAATAATAAAAAAATAAAAAAATATTATTTTTCTTAAAATTACATGTTAGAACAGTCGGTTTTCCCACTTTCGTGTGGCCAGGAATATCGAATTCTAATTCTATGTCAAATTGTCCACACTTTAGACCTTTTTTCAGCACAGAATTCTAATGGTTTTTTTTCTTCTAAAGTTGTAATAATATAATCGTTGGTAAACTAGGAAGAAATAACTCATTTAAGATAATAGTTGCTGAAATCACTTCATGCATCCAGACTATCTCTCTATGGGTGTGTTTGCGCCGAAAGAAAACATGACATTTAAGCGGAGAAGTTAAGTGAATATGGAACATGTTTGCAGCCATAAAAGAGGTATTTGAGCAAAACATTTAAGTTTTGATTTTTCATTTAGTTGAGCTATAATTAATTAATTGTTTTTTAATAAATAACATGTGTCGGTAATTTGCAAAAATAAATAAGTTGAAAAATTATAAATTACTCGGATTCAGTTCACATCAACTCTATGCTACCAAAGGGATTTAAAGGGTGGTCTATTATGCAACTATCTGCTTATGTTTGAGTAATCTATTTTGAAACTGATGATACCATTTTGAAAACCGAAAGGTTTTTCCCATACCCAATTCTTCAAAAAAAAATTAAACTTTTGCAACAACTATTCATCATTATAGCGCTCAAACTACGCAAATATGAATAAGTAATCCACATCAAACATCAAATTTCAGTGGCCGTTTCTCATAGGTCATCGTTCACGATGGTTGAAGTTCAGCTACACCAAAGGTCCGTTGGATGCTACAAGTTCATTTAAAATTTGCTCAGGTAGTTAATGTCTGAAACCAATTATGCTTATGATGATGTGTGTAAAGCAACCCTTATGCATACCTTTTTTTAATGCATAGACAGTACATTCAAATTCATACGTTCTGTTAAGTGATTTTAATTGTGTTCCCTAACCGAAGTAATGTTTACTTTGCAAACTGTCATCCATATTTCACTTCTGGAAAAAAAAATTGGACAAACGATTTGTTGTTTTCATTCTTTTAACTTTATTATTCAGAAAGGACTTTTTTTTGTTTTAGTTGGACATCAAGCATTGTAACTCATAGCCTGCTACGATGATTCATGTTGAAAGAAAACATGGGCATGAGTCTTGAATAAATTTCAAGTATTTGATCATTCTACCAATGGACGGTAAATTATGTACAGTTTAGCAAAAAGGGACTTATTCACTAATAACAGAAGCTTAGCGAAACAATAAATGCATGCTCATTATTGTTTGTGAAATGGATTTGTCTAATCCATGTACTCATTTGCAGAACTGGTTTCTCACCCATTTCATACCTGGTTCTCCCTTTAAAGACATGATAAGCAATGAGGTAGAAGCAATAAGACCACGCGACCTTCAAGAATCCTGATAGCTCTATTCACACTTCCATAAATATTAAGAATAGCGCACACGTTAACTTAGCATATTAAGCAGTTAAAAATATGAAAACAGAACATCAACAAGGCAGTTGAGGCAGTGACTTTCTATTGTGAGGCACATGAGAGTCTGTTTCAAGGTTGCTGAAAAAAAGAAGAAGCATATCAAGCAGTTAACTGAGCATAAATGTTCTGAACGTGAGTAATGAATTTGATAGTTTAATTAGAGGTTAAAATGGGTAAGCCTTAATTAGTGACAAAGACATGTCCTGAAATCTGCTGCCAAGGCCTGAAAAAGGCTTAAGCATAGGGACACCCCTCGATATAGGTATTTACCTCTTACACTACTATAAGTCAACAAAATAGAAAACAAAAATTAAATCCAAAATACGTTGAAAGTGAACGCACACAAGTATGCACATTTATCAGAAAATATTACTATGTCTTTTCAGGTATTACTGAGCATTAGCATTTGAAAAATTGTTGTATAATATTTGTTATGCTCATTATTCTTGCAGTATTTCCAAAAGACGTGAACATGCAAATTTCATCATTCCAATAGAACTATATGATGTTCCACCAGCCCTACTGAATATGTTGGGGTTACCAGTTCATCAGGTAACTACCTCTGATTTTTGATTTTCGATTTCCAATTTTACTCATTCTCAACCTCGACCATCTTTTCTCACCCCTCCAATTCACTGTGGTTATCAATATTTTCTATGCAAACTGATATACAGTTTACAAGTTGTGCATTGGGACTATCAAAACATAATAAAATAATTTAGTTTCCTATGTAGCCATTATCTTCCATATGTTAACTCGTTCGCTATCGTCAGAAGATTGTCCATTCTTTCCATTAATGGTCTGAAGTTGACATGGTTTCAGATTTCTGGATTGATACAATGGTATATGATCATGCCATTGCTTCTTTTTCCACATTTCTAGACTGATACATGGTTTCAAATGTGTTTTTCTTGATATATGTTGACTTATAAATTGCTGCTTCATATTGTAGAAATTGCTGCTTCATATTGAGATATTGTGAACTGTATGTTTATCATCCAAAATTATTAATGTAAGTATTAATATTTTTTTTCTATAATGCAAACTGCAGCTTCATATTGAAAAAAAGATAAGATAGATGATTATAATGGCTTTACTCTTGAAATTGATGATCCCAACTTCCTAGGTAATAGAAATATACTTTTAAAACATCTTATGTTCAACTTCAACTGATGACTGTTGAAATATTCAAATTCTAACCATTGCGACAAATTGGCTACTAAATTGTAAACTGATTTTCGGTACAAATTCTGGTTCTGTTATTCAAATTATTCATATTCAAATCACAAATTTAAGAAATAAATATCATTTTTGAATTATTCAATAACTTGCTAAATTTATTAATATCAGACTATTAATCGCATGTCCGTTGAGCAGAAATTTTATGAACTATCCAATCATTTAAAACCGGAAGAATCATACGGCAAAAAAAATGAAAAATGCATTTGGATTGATTTTGGTACATATTAATTCTTCCTCGTATATTGTTTTTAAAATTTTGGGCTTCAGGTTGGGATCCACATGCATACTACAGTATGTTAGCAGCCGATTCACAGACTTAACATCGAAGCGCATGCTGGTAATCACCATCATCTTACACTTGATTCGGGTCTACTTGAGATGGCCATAGTTGCCGCTTCTTCTGAAAACCCAAACAATTTTCAGATCAGAGATTCATGTCTAATTCTTAATAATGCTAAATCCGGTAGAGGATGGTAATTTGACTATTTTATGCTCTGTATAAAAACTACTGAAAATAGACTATTATTTTTTGATCACTGCTTTTATTTTTCTACGTTTGGACACTAGTTTTCAAACTTTGCTAACGTATACAGTTCTTTATGTATTATAGGGGTATAAGTGGAGATCTTATTATGTATAAAGAGGAATGCATTCTTTTCTTCTTTGTCTGGAATCTGGATTAGATTTTATTATATTCAGTAATGATGATTTTATTAGATTAGTGTTTTAAGGTTGTACGCTTGGTGCTTGAATATGTTTTATAGTTTCTCAGATGTAGATCAGGAACCAGTGAATGACATCACTAGATTTACGAGCTTTCCAGTAAACAATAATCGTCTTTCAATGTCAGAGTCATTACATAAGATTTGCTTTGGATCTGTACAATCCTAATGCTAACATATACAATCCTAATGATATTCAATGCATGAAGGTTTAAGCAGAGGAAAATTAATGTACCCAAATTGATGTTGTTCTGAAATGTTCCATGACATTTCGTAGAACAATCTGAGCACTAAATTCTCAAATCGACAACGCAAGCAGCTAAAGCTAATGAGTGCGTTTCTGAGAGTTTAAAGGCAGTACAGAAGCATGAAAAAGCTGTCGAAGCCATCGAATCATCAATAGAGGAGGAAAGAGTGGAACTATGTGCACGCTGTGCACATGTGCATGTGCACAGCACTAGGGGTATTCTTTTGCATTTGGGCTGAATTTGATTCGCAATTTCTTGTTATTGGGATTTTGATTTAGATCATTTTAAATTTGCAACGGCTAGTTAGTGATGATCTGTAGTGGTAATGCTTATGTATACGATCAGAACCCGATCGGTTAAGGAAGAAATTAAGATGATGTGATTGCCTCTAACCGGGCTACTTTTAGCGAGGCCTTAACTTTAGCAAAAGCTTTTGAATCTAAGTGGTTAAGCGATAATAAAAATAGAAAATTAAATTATTTCAAATAAAAAAATTCAATTAATCCAAGAAATTTTTTAGGATGCAACTGCTACAAATTTTCAATATTTTTGGACAAAAATAATATCTTGGAATTTCTGACATTCCATTTCAAAGAAAATTGTGCTTTCCACTACAACCAGACTTCATAACCTCAAAAGTAACACAAATAATATTTTCAAAAGTACCATCAAACGGTATTAAACACAAGCCTCCACTACAACTGGACTTCGCAGAGAAAACATAGAAAAAACATAGAATAAAATCTTTAAGTAGTTAGATTCCTAGATCAAGAAGTTTATCTAATACCAAATCTAACAAAAAATTAGTGACAGAATTATGTAACAGCAGTTGCAATATTCTAATTAACAAACACAGAAGAAATTGTATGCTACTGGAAATGATAACAAGAATGGTAATTGGAAAATATAGATGAACAGAGAATCAAATTGCAGAGATTAACAAGATAGATGAAATGATAAGCACAGGAAGTAACAAACATGATATAATATTTGCATATAAACAGAACAAGAACTAGAATTATGTACTACAGAAATGAGAACTAACAGAGAATTATAATATCAAAGAAGAATAATAATTGAAATGATAACAGTAATATTGAAAACAAGATAGAACTGATACTAAACTAAATAGAAGTACACAAAATATAGACAAGAACTAATTGGAAAGAAGTAATCTGGCACTAGAAGTGCAATTGTATTAAAGGAAAAATGAATTCATTAGCTTTAGATTTTTCACAACATCCCATTACATTGCTGATACCCATGCACACACACATTGCCACTCACATGCAACACCTGATTCAATCATTTAACTTAAGCACCCAATACAGGCCAGTTTCAACATACATGCAAACCCATTTCACTTAACAATACCACTGCAGATATATACAACTCAACACAGGGCCAAAACCTGATTGTATCACTTGTGCACGTACACACATGCACACATGCACACACTGATACAGCATATTATCTCTCTCCTCATGACTTGTTTTCATTGACTTTCTTCTCTGACATCTTCCGGGCACCCTCCAGCAGCTTCTCCGATGAACCAGAGGACAACTGTGGTGAACTTGGCCTAATCTTCTCAACATTTGCATTTTCTGCCGCCTGACAGTATTCTCCTTTAACCAAGTCCATGGCAATCATCCCTTGACTGTTACATCGATTCAAGCAACGGTTCCAATTAAGGAGTGTTGAAGTCAGATCCGGCAAAATGGTTGTTCCAAATTGGAAACTAGACTGTTGAAACACCATTGGTAAATCTGAAGAAATTGCTTTAGGTATTTAGTTTTGACTTCATTTTTTACTTCAAATTCATTGTTTGATTTATGGAATTTGGTCTTTATTAAAATTAGTTTTGTTGGTATTTGTAGTTTATAAATTATATTCTTAACAATGTTTGGTTATAGCTATTCATGGACCCTTAAGGAGATGAACAGCAGTAGGAGCCAATATGCATCTTCTTGGAGTACTATGTAACCAATGGCTGCTGTGCACCTTTGCAAGTTGGCCACAACCATATAGATTCAGACGGTTCCATATTTGTGTACGATGTGGCTGGTGTACTGTACCAAAGGTTTATTTTTTCCTATTTTTATAGTGTTTTGTTTTGTTGCAATGTTCAAAGCTATTCATGTGGAAATCAACCACAATATTTCAGCACACTTTGTTTGTTTACTTGTGTTATTCCATGTATGATTGTATTATAGGAATGTAAGTGGAGATTTTATTATGTATAAAGCGGTATGCATTCTTTTCTTCTCTTTGCCTGGATTAGATTTTATTGTATTTAGTAATGATGATTTTATTAGATTAGTGTTTTTAAGGTTGCAAGCTTTATGCTTGAATACGGTTTTATAGTTTCTCGGATGTACATCAGGAACCAGTGATGTCCATCGCTGGATTTATGAGCTTTTCAGTAAACAATAACCATCTTTCAACGTCAGACTCATTACATGAGGTTTGCTATGGATCTGTACAATCCTAATGCTAACATATACAATCCTAATAATATTCAATGCATGAAAGGTTTAAGCAGAGAATAATTGATGTACCAAAATTGATGCTGTTATGAAATGTTCCATGACATTTCGTAGAACAATCGAACACTAAATTCTCAAATCGACAACGCAAGTAGTTGAAGCTAATGAGGACATTTCTAAGAGTTTAAAGGCAGTACAAAAGCATGAAGAAGCTGTCGAAGCCATCGAATCATCAATAGAGGAGAGAAGAGTGGAACTATGTGCACACTGTGCACATGTGCATGTGCACAGAACTAGGGGAATTCTTTTGCATTTGGGCTGAATTTGATTCGCAATTTCTTGTTATTGGACTTTTGATTTAGATCATTTTAAAGTTGTAACGGCTAGTTAGTGACAATCTGTAGTGTCGATGCTTATGTATACGGTCAGAAACCTGATCGGTTAGATAAGAAATTAAGATAATTTGATTGCCTCTAAGCGGGATACTTTTAGCGAGGCCTTGACTTTGGAAAAAGCTTTTGAATTTAAGTGGTTAGGCGATAATAAAAATAGCAAATTAAATATTTCAAATAAAAAATTTCGATGAATCGAAGAAAATTTTTAGACAGCTACGACAACAAATTTTCAATACCTTTGGACATAAATAATATCTAAGGATTTTTGACATTCCATTTCAAAGCAAACTGTGCTTTCCACTACGACCAGGCTTCATAACCTCAAAAGTAACACAAATAATATTTTCAAAACTACTGTCAAACAATATTAAACACAAGCCTACACCACAACTGGACTACGCACAAAACACATAGATAAAACATAGAATTAAATCTTTAAATAGTTAGATTCCTAGATCATATGGTAAGCCCGTATCAGGTAGCCATTGATTGCCGTCAATGAATTTGTCAACTGAAAATGGCTCCGCATCTTCTTTCTTGCACAAGTGCCTGTATCTTGGCCACTTCACTCTTTCTTTCGGCCCACTCATGCAATCAACCGCTCCAGGACCATTGTTTTCGAACTCCATATACTAGGCCATTTTGCTCATCCCATTCCAATCATGCCACCCTGTTGGATCGATTATCTTGTCAATGTAAATTCTCATTATGATTACTCGCGAAAAGTCGAACCAGGGTCTTCCAAGGTATGCAAAGTCCTGTTTGGGGTTGAACTCAGAAGTAGGTCCTACGCGACAACGATCAATGGATATTCCTATATATACACGCATATATGTATTAGAATGTTTTGTTAAATATTATATTTATTATCAAAAATAAATATGCATACCTGTGTTTTAACTTTGATCTTGCCTCCCTTGCACGGTGACAAACCCTGAACACCGCATGTAAATGTTACAGTTTTGGATTACCACGGAGGCATCTCCAAATATGAAATCCACCGATCCACTTATATTACAATCTCTGTAAAATTGTTTTCGAATTTTTGCATAAACCGTATCTTGATAACCGATGAAATCGCAGTCATAGTACGCGGATCGATTGCTATCACTCCTGAGGGCTACTGCCTTCCCTTGATTTTTATCGAAAATGTTCTTAACTGTAATGTGTTTAGCTATAAATGCATCACCAAGCACCACTGCATGACAAATACTACATCAAATCTTGTGTTTAGGGACATATGATTAGGGGCAGCATAAAGTAAATGCCTCTAATTATTTTCAATTAGACACAATGAGAACTTAACCTCTATTAACATTTATTAAGGCATAATAAAAGGCCATTAACACATGATATATTTCATAATTAATATGATTTTGAATAAGGGCAGGATTCATCTCTCCTTTCTACCAAGATCTAATAAATTCTTGTGGCCTAGTTCATTTCATGGTTCGAAATTCCGGCCGGCATGCTGGAATTTCAGTCATTCCGTCACCGTTTCGGCATTGATCGGGCCGGAATTCGCTCCAAAACTCATTCTCGTTTAAATGGCTACAAAATTGTTTTCATTGTGTAAGAAAAGTAAAAACACACTTAAATGAAAAAAATGCGCAAGAAGTACCTAATTCTAAGAAGCAAGAGGCTTTTAGGGCTTTAGATTGAAATTTTTTAGCAATTATATGTAGGGCTTCTAGATCTTGGAGTCGAATTTAGGGCTTCATTTTGTTTAAGCAGCCAACAATTGCTTGATCTACAAATGGAACAACCTTATTCTCTTCTTTTATTGGTGAAATGGTTAGGGTTAGTTTGAAGAAAGAGGTTATAGAATCAAATGGATGACAGAATGAGGCAGGCGACATTTGATATGTAGGCTATCTCGATACTGGATCGTTTTTTGGGACTTCTGTTTCTATTTTTTTCCTTTTGGTTTATTTTTAGACTTTTGGTTTATCTTTAGGCTAAATTGTACATCTGTACATTAGAGAATATTTTACCATGTTAATGAACAAATATCCATCGTTTACCTAGCTTTAAGGAGACTAAATTTTAGTAGGAAATATTTTGTTTTGGGCTAAAAGGAATATATTTTCATAAAATATATATACAAAAAAGTAAAGAAATCCGAAACTAGAATTGCAACGGAAATCTCTGGAATTTTCAAAACGAAACCAAAATTATAGTAATTTCAAATGACCGAAGCGGAATCGAAAACTGAAATTTCAAACACCTTGGTTCATTTACGTCCTTTTCAATCCAAAATTTGTCTTTCCTTCCGGTTTAAAAATCCTATATTTTTTTGTAAAAAATTTAATCTCAAAATCAATCAAACCCAGCAGTTTGTAGCATGAAATTGATGCTTGCAATTTGTTAGCAGCAGGTGAAAACTCTTGCTTTGTTCACAGTCTATCCTACAAGAAGTAACGGGATAAATGGCTCTACCATAGAAGGCTAGGTTGCTTTGTATTTATAGTGAAAAAGGTCTGGACCTAAATCTATTTTATTTTTCGACCATATTTTGCTAAATTGTGATGTAAATCATTTAGCACAATTCATACTTTTCTTGGACTTTTGCTTCAAATGTTAAGTAAAATCATGGATATTTTAAGTAATAAATTTGAAATGAAATCCCCTATCATGGTATACCTCCATTAACAATGATTTGTAAATTAGCATAATTAAACAATGGAACATTTTTTATTTTTACATATTTGTTGACATGGTCAAAAGGATGCATATAGTATAAGAATAAGTTTTTTGATCAAGGTAAAGAAATGTATGCACATAGGCCTTGTAAGCTCCATTTCACCTCCTTATTTTCTTGTTTAAATTGCTTTTATTACTATATATATACACATTGAAATTGGGATAAATAATCTAGAGTCTCAAGTCATTATCACACTTTCACGGTCAAAACATGTTATGATGATACTGGGTATGTATATTGTCAAGAAAAACAGTCTTAGTTTTGAAATTTTGATTGACGTAACATCTAAGATTAAAGGTAGCATGAAAATTTGATGATAATTTAAAAGATTTGCATGACTAGACTTTATGAAACGCTTATATATGAATAAGCACACGACATCTCAAATGAAAGGTTCACTATGAGTTATCAATCTCAAATGAAAAGTTCACTATCATTGTTCAAAACCTACTGAGGGCTCCTTGATCAGTGATGTGATGTACTCTATCACTTTCATTTCGACTGCTCACCAGAAATGATTCATCGAATATAAGGATTTGAATATGTAACAACCCACATATTTATCGATTATATATTTAAATATTTTGTTTAAATATTTTATCGTTATTCGGATATTGGTCCAAAAAGCTACTTTTTGCAAACAGTCGAATTAGGACTCGAGACCACTTCCATTGAGTTCGAAATGCCGTTTACAATCTTTTTAAGTATAAACTTTGATATGTTTGGGATTAGTGGAATTTCACTAACTTTTTCCGCTTTGGACTTTGGGTTGGTTTAGCCTGTTAAACCTAAGTTCCAACCCCTTCTCCTCATCTCTTCATAAATTCCTACCTAACTCTAGTTTTAGCATTAATGGTGAGTGGAAAGGGAAATTAAAATTCCAAGCCCAAGTTCATTAGCAAATTCAACATCCAACTCCAAAATCAAAGTAAAGACATTGGATTCAAGCTTGTAGTTGCTTCTCTATTGACTTCAAGCTTCTTCTTCATTGAAATTGTGCAAAGGTAAGATTTTTATCTCACAATTCTAGTCTATAACTATATTAGACTGTTGGGAATGATTCCCCATCACTTTAGCATGTACATTTGCATTTGGTTTGGATTGGATTGGCGAAAAACTCCAATTTTTAGTGATTTTGGTGAAAACCTGCATTTAGGTCGCAATGCCTCGGAATTAGGTCATTCTGGTGGAAAATTCGCCTCGGAGTTAGGTCGCAAGGTCGTAAGTCGTAGGTCACTCGCCTTTAGGTCGTGCCCCTTTAGGTCGCTCGGCCTTGCCTACCTCGTTAGGTCGCGTGACCTTAGGTCGTTCCCCTTTAGGTCGTATGACCTTAAGTTGTTCACATGGGTTAGGCCTTTAACCCATTAGGTCGCTCGAATGAGTTAGGTCGTTGGACCTTATTCCCTCTTAGGTCGGCAACCACTAGGTCGTTTGCCTTGCTTAACTCGCGAACACCATTAGGTCGCAAGCCTTTAGGTCGCATGACCCCTATCTTCCTTAGGCCGTTGGACCTTGTTTCCTTGGGTCGTTAGACCGTTAACCCGTTAGGTCGCGCATCACCCTAACTCACTCGGCCTTGCCGTAAACCCGTTAGGTCGCGCATCGCCCTAACTCGCTTGGCCTTGCCTTCGTTAAGTCGCGAGACACGTTAGGTCGCGCATCACCTTAACTCGCTCGGCCTTGCCTTCGTTAGGTCGCGCATCACCTTAACTCGCTCGACCTTGTTTAGGTCGTTAGGTCGTGAACACCTCTAGGTCGCTCGATCCTATCTTCCCCTTAGGTCTTCACTAGGTCGTACCGTTTTGGACGGGGCGCTGCCCCTTGGACCCCGCGAACTGACCGGGCAGGTCGAACCTCGTAGCGGGGGCGTTGCCTCCGCACCCCCACCTTGGGGGGTTGCCACCCCCTGGACCCTCCCTCCATAGGGGATCTTATCTGAAAAACATTCAACAGAACTTGCTTTGTTGAGATGCTGAGTTGACCATTCTTCGAGACAAACTATCTTTGGCTTCTCGGTCGATTTTATGGTATCACGGCCTTGCTAAAAAGGTGGGATAACAACTTTAAAAATATGAAGGTTTCAATACTAGTAGTAAATATCAAAACTCTTTCAACAAAATGATTTCAACTCTATTTTCAATAACAAAGCTCTTTACTTAAACCGTTTTCCAACCTACTAGTATATACAAACCTTTACCTCACTCAGATGAGAAATCTAATTAAACGGCTTAGTAAAACAAGTGGTATGAAACGCTTGCGTTCACTTCGTCGGTTAATTCTTGGACTTGTTCGATTGAACCTCTTGTGACAATTTTCTAGTGAAGATTTACAGTTTGTTCGTAAATATTTAAGTTAAGCAAGTGGTTATGGGACACGAAGATAAACTTTTATATTTACTAGCTTTGTGTAATTGACACTTCTCGTTGATCATGACGTTCATTTTATGATTTAGACTAGCAATTGTGCGATGTCTCTTTATTTGCAAGGTTAGACTAGACCTCATTGGTGTGATTCCGACTCACACATATCTCTTTGTCCGCAAGGTTAGTCTAGACACCATTTGTGTGATTCCACTCACACATACCTTTTTGTTGCGAGGTTAGGCTAGACACCATTTGTGTGATTCCACTCACACATACCTTTTTGCTTTTTGGTTAGCCTAGACCTCATCTGGGTCATTCCGACTCACCCATATGGGGTAGCTCCCCATGGTCTTCGGACCGTCATGTGATCGGCCTCTTTCCCTTTTTCTATGATTTTTGGATTTCTTGTGTTGATTTCTGGAATTTATGTCAGTGACTTGTTATGAGTACAAGTTTAGGGTATGATGCCCTCTTTGGATCTTTGAGAAGATTCTTGTGATGTCGATTTATCTCTTATTGATTGATCTTCTGTTGATCATCATTTGCATACCTATAGTAGTATGTCAGTATGAATATTTTATGTTTATGCCATATCTTTTATTTTTGCCATGTCATCTGATATTTATAGCTAGACTGATCCGTTTATTATTTTCTTAAATAATACTCGGGTCAGACCGAGATGTTACAGGTGCTTCTGCTTAACTTCTTCCCGGGATTTGCTACTCTGACTTTTGGCTAACTATTTAGATTAGCAGTTTTTGTTGTATACACTTGAGATATAGACTCATAGTTGTATTCTTTTGCATAGCACGTGTTGCTATTCTTTTGTATTATTGTGGATCTTTTTGACCACTACTCTGATGTACACTTTCATGTGTTAGTTATGTATTCATTTCTTCTTTCGCCTTTGCGATATGGATGTCTGTGACTGATTTGTGTTATGCTTATTTCTATGTTTGTTTCCGAAGATTATTTATAGCCACCGTGTGATAAGCAATCACATGGATGGTCGCTCCTCAACAGCCCAATTCTCCGTGCTAGTTGACAGCACTGCACCGTAGTGTTCTTGGCTAGCGTGGGTATAGAGGTGAGGCATCACAGAATACCAATGAGGCTTTGGGTGATACTTGATCTTGAATGTGAGTAAACTTTATGTGTCAGGTTTTGTGTATTGTGACTCCATGTTTCCTATCCTAGTTTTAACTCTATCAGTATTATGGGATTTCAAAAATCAGTACTATATTGAAATTATTGTTAAAGATAAATGATTTTGGAGTATGAAAAGTCCTATATATTAGAGCTTTTGGAAGAATATATGATGTCAAATACATAGAGTTTTTAAATGGAAAAACTTCAGATCTAACTGGATTTCGAAAATAAGAGTTTCTGTTGTAAAACTGCAAATTTGACTGTTTTATGTAGTGTTCTGAAAGTAAGAAGTACTTCATATGTTAGTTTTGAAAGTGATAGTATTAAGAATATCAAGTTTGAATGCATAAATTTACTACATGAATCCGGAATATACAATATGATTTCACATACTGTAGTTCCCAAATATTTCGTATTTTGATATGTTTTGTATATATGAACTTTCAGTTAAAAGTAAACTGATTTTGAAAAATGCGAAGTTTCAGATGCATATTCAACTTTGAAAATGTATTAAGTATTGTATACAATTTCTATACATGGAAACTTTAACATTAAGTTTTAAATAAGCTAGGGACTTTGAGGATGTAAAACTTTGAAGGCATACCATCAGATTTTGAGGATATATGCTATTAAGTCTCAAGCATATATGTACAGCTTTATATTCGTTTTCTTGTTTAAATTGCTTTTATTACTATATATACATTGAAATTGGGATAAATAATCTAAAGTCTCAAGTCATTATCACACTTTCACGGTCAAAACATGTTATGATAATACTGGGTATGTATATTGTCAAGGAAAGCAGTCTTAGTTTTGAAATTTTGATTGACGTAACATCCAAGATTAAAGGTAGCATGAAACTTTGATGATAGTTTAAAAGATTTGCATGACTAGACTTTATGAAACGCATATATATGAATAAGCACAAGGCATCTCAAATGAAAGGCTCACTATGAGTTATCAATATCAAATGAAAAGTTTACTATCATTGTTCAAAACTTACTGAGGGCTCCTTGATCAGTGATGTGATGTGCTCTATCACTTTCGTTTCGAGTGCTCACCAGAAATGATCTATCGAATGTAAGGATTTGAATACCATTGAGGCTTTGGGTGATGCTTGATCTTGAATACGAATAAATTTTATGTGTCAGGTTTTGTGTATTGTGACTCCATGTTTCCTATCCTAGTTTTAACTCTATCAGTATTATGGGATTTCAAAAATTAGTACTATATTAAAATTATTGTTAAAGATAAATGATTTTGGAGTATGAAAATTCCATATATTAGAGCTTTTGGAAGAATATATGATGTCAAATACATAGAGTTTTTAAATGGAAAAACTTCAAATCTAACTGGATTTCGAAAATAAGAGTTTCTGTTGTAAAACTGCAAGTTTGACTGTTTTATGTAGTGTTTTGAAAGTAAGAAGTACTCCATATGTTAGTTTTGAAAGTGACAGTATTAAGAATATCAAGTTTGAATGCAAAAATTTACTACATGAATCCGGAATATACAATATGATTTCGCATATAGCAGTTCCCAAATATTTCGGATTTTGATATGTTTTGTATATATGAACTTCCAGTTAAAAGTAAACCGATTTTGAAAAATGCAAAGTTTCAGATGCATATTCAACTTTGAAAATGTATTAAGTATTTTATACAAGTTCTATACATGGAAACTTTAACATTAAGTTTTAAATAAGCTAGGGATTTTGAGGATTTAAAACTTTGAAGGCATACCATCAGATTTTGAGGATATATGTTATTAAGTCTCAAGCATATATGTATGGCTTTATATTCGTTTTCTTGTTTAAATTACTTTTATGACTATATATACACATTGAAATTGGGATAAATAATCTAGAGTCTCAAGTCATTATCACACTTTCACGGTCAAAACATGTTATGATAATACTGGGTATGTATATTGTCAAGAAAAGCATTCATATTTGTAGAATTCATTCAATCGATATAAATCAATCATGTTACCCCTCTACTCTAAAAAGAAAAATTAATATTATCGTTTTATGTAAATTTTGTGTTAAATTATATTTTCATAACAGCCATTATATAATCTATAAATGTCAACTTTAGAAGGTTAATTACTCCGAGATAGTCTCGAGATGGACTTAAAGATCCGAGATGTCAATCCGAGATGTATACCCGAGATACTCATCTCACTTGAGATATCGTCTGATACTAGATATTGTTTATAAAATTCTCGAGATGAAACGTGATCGAAATTTGAGATTTAAAACCTTGATGACATGAAATACATCATTTCTGTTCCACATTCTTCATAGCAACAACACATGAAAACAACTCTTTATTTGCCATGTTTTTTGGGGTCATGTATCATTTTTCTTAATGGTTTCTTAAAACTTAAATAGTATTTTGGTTCTCTTGCTAACAAAATAAACTCTCCAAACTAAACTTGAATAAAGTATCGTAACGCTATATGTTCTAACATGATCATCAAAATTTGTTTTTTTCATATTATTTAGGCCAATATGTATCGATTTTGAGTTTGTGCAATTAATTTTTTTGGGATGATCTGTTTCCTATGTTAGCGATTGGTAGATAGCAATCAAAATTTTCAAAATAGAATTCACATTGTAAATCATAAAGTTTGCTTTAAATCAAAATAATATTCATATGATAAAATTTAAACTTCTTATTTGGTTAAGGACCATGCACAAAGTGTAAGTTTGTTCTCTATTTTATTGGAACAAGGATTTTGTTGTCTAATAGCATGTATCCAGATTTTTATTTAGGATTCAATCTTTTGTATGTAACCAGCAATGATATTTGTCAGTGGAACAATGTACCAATATATACAAGTGATAAGAGAAGCTAATAGAAGAACCAACTATGGATGGGACTAAAATACAAGTTACAGCCCAGTGAAAAATGTTAGAAGTCTCATATGGCCTTGCTCTTCAGGTGAAAATTTGTTTGTTATGTTGCTAAACAAATGTTGATCAAATTTTTGAAGTTATAGTCTTGTGCTGATTATGATGAGGTTAACTCTCTTTTTATTTTATTTTTGGTTTACTTTACCGTCACAAATTAAATGAGCTGTTAGCTTATAACATTTCATGAGCAATTAATAGAATGCATCTAAATCATTAATACATTTTCTTTGAATATTTAATACTAAAACCTTGAAGGAAAAACTATATCACCCTTATTCTTCATAATATTCTCAATTCAAATGCTGATTTTCCTAAAAAAATTGTATTTCCTAATTTGCATTCTGTATATACTCCGATTAATGGTTGTCAACGAATGCATGAACCTATATATCTCGTTAGTGGTTTACACAAGTTTGATATCATTTCAAGGTTTTCTATTTTTTTCGTGTAAAGCTTCTTCATTTTAGAAACTCAAGTTTCTATTTTGGTAACTTTAAATACAAATTATAGTGCTTGATATTTTGCAACGCTTCAATCGTCATGTTTAAAGGGTAAACATCGTACTGCAAGTTGCTCCTATATACATTAGTTCTGATTGCAACATTACTTTTATGCAATGTGATTTACAAAGTAGAACATATGTGATAATGTAAGTAACGTGTAGACCATAAACTAAGCTTATATAGAAATTTATGTTAATGCGACGATTTCCATCTGTGTTCAACCCTCTTTATACGGCGGTATTATCTCCAATTTTCAAAGTAATCTATCCTCGGTTTTCTCTTCTGTACAATTTCATTTATAAATTGGTTAAATCATTACGTTCAAATACTTTAATCTAATTTGTGAATAGAATTTTATTCTAAGAATTGTTGAAATGAAAGTAATAATTTAGTTTTTTTTTCCAACTTAACTTAAATTTTTATAAATTGCTTGAATAGATTTATGTACGTAAATTAAAAAAAAAGTTATTTCTTATAATAAAAATTATGTAGCATGTTGCACTTCACATACCATGACTATTTTATGATTTATTGTCCTTTTTAGTATTCTATTCGGGCATCCCCATTAAATATTGCATGTTTCATTTTGCTTGCTATAATCCAAATAGTGCATGAAGTGCTAATCTTTTGGATTATAACAATTCTATTATTTGTGTGTCAACACACACACACACACATATGTATGCTTATGTTACAATTATCTCTTAAGTATATCTACATATTTTTACTTCATATTTTGTGTCATAATGTAAACCATGTAAAATATTTTCATGATATATAGTGCAAATTTCATATGATGCATTGACATTAATTTAAAAACTGTTCACAGTCTTTCAATATCAAAGATACGGTTTAATGTACTTGTATATTTGTTATCATATGTGAATAACATTTGCATTTACTCTTTACAAACTTATAGGACAGGCAATACAATTTGTTTCTAGTCCAAAGTACCAATGTCGTACGAACATCAGTAAACTGATACAAATAAAATCTTAGTATAAGAAGTACTAAAAGTAGTTTTCCTTTGTTAATACAAACTGTAACTAATTTAACGTGTTATACATCAAAAATAATTTTATAGTCCATTTGAGTTACATCATACATGCTGCACTTGACGATTTTGTTCTAGATTTGCATGGTCATTTTGTAGACAGCGTAAAATTGGCCTTTTATCAGAAATGCACTTGGATTTGAGTTACACATTTATTTTGTAGATACATACTGCCTTAAAATTGGCCTTTTACCCCGACCGTTAGTCATAATTAACCAAGGGATAATGCTTTAGTTTATAACCAACCAAACACACATTTCCTTGCTTCATATGATACTTTAGGCTATTTCATGCTTAGATCATATAAATTTGTGATTAAAAATAAATTATACTCACTTTGATCATGCTTAATTTGGAATATTTAATACATTGTGTAGTGAAATATCGATTGCTTGGTGTGGATATGGTAAAACATTGTTTACATGCTATTTTTCAAAATATTATGATTACTGGCATTAGAAAACAATACAACATCATTTTCACTTGGCTTGACCTCATGTAGTTGATTTAAATTTAGTGATCATGGTGTTATAGGCTTAAGTATCGATGTCGTATTGGTTTCTCAGCATCTTTGTTCCAATTCTACTGGATTTCATTTTCGAGTTTCTGTACTCATTAGTATATTGACAAAAGAACTCTTGTTCTGATTCTTATTCGTCTTCCAATTTGAGTGCAGGGATCTGTTTTTGTATTTTTAAAACCTTCTCTCTTTCTAATGCATCCTTGCTGAACACATACATTTCTAAATTTGATTCTTTTAATTATGTAAACTATTTTTGTCAAAAAGGTTTTTTTGTCAAAGCTCAAAATCATACAGGTATTTGATTAGAATTAAATTAGTTTCTAGTTTGAGGTTATATTATATTTTATGTTATGCTTTGGATCTTTCATTCACTCTTTTGAAAAAAAAAAACTATTCTGAGCATGAGATTGACTACGCTACATTAAGATCTCTTTCCCAAGCATAGCTTTAATTTAAACTGGTTCTTTTCAGTTTTTTTTACAAAGATCACATAAAAATATAGGCCCATTTCCATATAATAACCCAAGCTTGCTACTTCTTTTTTAGTTGATTAATTCAAAATAGTATATGAATTAAATTGTGCAATGACCTTGAGAATTGTATGCGAAGTTGGCCTTTTGTTTTAAATTACAAGGGATTGGCATGCATTAAGGTTTCTATTTTTACTTGCTTATGGCGAGGTTTGAAACAAATCTGTCCTTTATATTAATGTGCAGCCAAAGCCCCTTCTGTTCAAACAGTCTCCATCAATTATCTTTTGGTAGGGCTGTCAATGGATACCCCAAAAATATGAAATCCAGCCGCATCTGCATCCGAAAAACGGATAAAGTTCCAAGATTTGAAAAAACGGACGTGGATACGTAGACATCCTCATCCGAAAATTATATGTTTTCCTTTTTCCATTTTTGTTGTTTAAATTATGTGTAATTAGTACGATAAAAGATATGTTTTATCTTTTTATTAAGTTAAAAGTTCATATTATACACAGTAAATACATTTTAACTGTTACTTTAACGCCTTAATGAGTAATGGGATTGAAAAATGTTTATATTAAACAAAAGAAATTTCATTTATGTTTCTTGAATTATGGGTCATTAGTGATATGATAATTATCAGATATCCATTCATATTGGATACAAATACATATATGGTACCATTCGCATCCGAAAGTATCCGCTGATATGCCTACCTGTTGAAACATTGCCTTATGCATTTTCTAAGTCAATATGATATTGCATTTGGTTTTATCCACAAACTTTCAAAGTCATGTTTGGATGTTTGATAAGAAATAAGCTTATCATATAGGCTTATTTCTCAACTCTTATTTCTCAACTAGGCTAATTTATGTTCGTAGGATTTCTCTTTAGAAAAAAGTAACAAACAATTGCTATTTGGCAATTAAGGACGGTTACTCGACCAAACTTATTTCTCTTCTCAGATTAACTCCAACATATTTGCAGGTCAACATTGGAACAAATAATCCCAGTTTGACAGTCTGCATCAGTAGCAAAATGTGATGTCTTATTTCAAACTATCTTTTACCCAAAAATTAGATGTTGCCAAACCAATATAGAATCAAAATATGTATCCCGTCTCTTCTACTAAAATGTGTATATTGTTTCGCCAAACTATGTTTAATTACTCATGTACTAGCTGTCATTTTTTAGCGATCATAAAAAACCTGTGCTACTTTCTTGAGAGTTAAAATTTTCCCTTTATTTTTGCAATTGGATCCATTCAGTATTGATTTATGCTTAGGAAATTATACCCAACCTCTAGCAACAACTTAAACTAGAAGTCTTACCACTTGAAACTGTGGGCATCGACCAAAAATGCTTCAATTTTATTGAATACCAGTGTGGACTCGTGCTTCGCACACGGCCTGTTTGTGTTATGGTATACGTTGATATTTTGTTTGAGCGCAAATATGTAAATGGAAAGCAAGAGTATTTTTGGAATTTCAAAAAGACGCCGAGTAAAATAGTTCAACGAATTTTCTTTATTAGTAGTAGAGATATATGCACATAATTAGTATTATTACTATAACCAAACATGCGAATGAATTATTGTGCAATTTTTTCCACATAAGTTTTAGTAGAACTAATAACCCAATACCACATTTATTATCGGGCAATTACATAATAGAAGCATATCCATGTGGATAGCAAATGTTCGTCCTAGTGATATAATATTCCACAGCTGGTGAATTCATGCCTGATAACATGGTGTGTATTTCTGATAACAAGCATACGGGTTACATTGGTAGTATTTTCCCTACTAGAGTGCGCGTTTGAGTCTTCTTTCTTGGTATTTCTTCCTAGTTTCGTATCAGATGCCTGCTATGTTTCAATCAATTAATGAGCTATATAGGGAAGACGTAGTGAAGGGGAAAAAAAATGCAATTTTAGTGAGCTAAGATATATCAAAAACATGCAACGTAATTTATTTTCACAGAGAGAGTGAATTTATGTGTTTATAGAATGATGGATATACTTATCATCACCAACAGGCTATGTAAAATATTTTATCCAGTTCACGTTCAAGGTATAGCATAATTTAAATGAGATCCTATCTCATTTAACCAATTAAACCTATTTAATTTATTCATAACTACTTATATTTTGGTACGTGTAATTATAAAATCAATTTTGAAAATCTCGACTGTCATATATATATATATATATTATTTTCTTTGAAGCAAGTTTCAAAAAATATATATATGTATATATATATATAACAATTATACATTTTATGAATTAATTTAGGCCTTTAATAATTATTAAAATAATAATAAATTAATCAATATTACTGTTTGGGTCAAAATTGGTCACAAACACCCAATTGCCGATGAAAACACCCGTTCACAATTACAGGTCACAGATAGCAAGTTTATAGAGAATAAAATATGAAGAACACTCAGAAAATTAAAAGGAAAGCAATAGAAACATGCGATTTATAGTGGTTCGACAATCTTCGACCTACGTCCACGTTGAAGAGTTGCTATTTTATTTATTATCAGTCATTTGTTACAAGAGCATAGATGATAATAATCGAGTTACAATGGAGTTCTACAGAGTAACGGCGTAGAACCAAAAAGATCCCTTTTCTGAAGATCCTGGGCTGTTACTTATAGGTGTAGACTGGAAATTTCTATCTCAAACTTCGGAAGACTCCTTCCATCACGTGGTCCTTGGTCGTTTCGACTCGATCTATGATCGATACGAATGAGATTCTATCGATCCAAATCTTGCCCAATTGAGCCGAGATCGATTATGAACATTCCTGAGGTTGTGAGCAAGCTCCTATGAAAATTTGGTAGCATTTGGACTTGTAGATTTTGAGTTATGATCGATGCAAGTTTGAATTTTTGATGCGCTGTCGAATTCATATCGCTCTCATTTGCATCGCTTTTAGGCACGTGATGACCAATGATGTGGCACTATCTTTTAGGATCGATCCACGTTCTATGCCTTGTGATCGAGTCCTCTTCTGTAGCGGCTTCATTTGTATCGAGGTGTCTCTTTTTCCTTCGTATAACTCTAAGCTTGTCTTGTTCGTATCGCTCTAAGCTTGTCTCGTTCGTATCGCTCTACCGGATAACATAATCGCATCGATTGATGGTTGATCGATACGAATATACATGAATAAGATCGATACATAATGGCTTCGATCGATGGACACGAAGCTGAGCTCAGGTGATGGATACGAATGAGGCAGTCTTCCATGGATATGAATGTAGGTGGTCCTTCCTCGATGGATGCGAAGCATAGCCATTTGTTTAGAGGGATACGAAGTCGATATTGCTTTGTCATGGACACGAATGAGGTTGGTGCATGATAGGTACGAACGAGGCCTGCAAGTTGATGGATACGAAAATAGTTGATTTTGATGGATATGAAGGAGGCCGCCTTGGATGGATATAAAGTAGGTTGAATCATGATGGATTCGAAGTGAGGTTGGTTATGGATACGAACCACTATTCACATTGATGGATATGAATTGTAGCTGTTTTCCTCGACTTGCATCGATTGTATCTTGAGCATACGAACTCCGATTGAGTTGAAATTTGAAATGATGGCTCCCATAGCTTGTCATACCATATCATTTATAGCTCGATCTGAACTCGGACAAAATTTGTTAGTATCCATAGCGAAATAGTGTATAACTGATCTTTGGGATAGATTATCTTCAATTTTCAGTCAATTTTTTGGTGACACGGCCTTGCCAAAATGCGGGATAATAATAACCATTATATTATTTGCTCGATATTAATAAGATAACTTTTATTTGTTCTAACGTGATTTGTTTGTTAAAAACCATCCCCTCTTATCTTTTTCACTCAAAATTCAAAGATGCAAGTTATATAATGTATTATATTTTGCGCCCAACCATAGCGGTCCTTCAACATATGATATCTGTCGATTAATAATTCACATTGTGCAAAAATGTTAATTGACATGTTTTTACTGTTACTGGTAACTAAGTGTCATCAAAATAGATTTTAAGGTTGATTTACTAGAGTTTATCATTCATAATTCGGAGGTTATTTCTTAAATTTGTAAAAGTTGGTGCTTTACCATGTTTTATAAGAGCATATTTATGCTAGAATGTCTTTACTTCTTTTGTTCTATTTTACAGTTTTTAGCTGCTATAATTTTTGATATTGTTTTTCTAAAGCCATAGAGTAAACATAAGCGCCTAAAAATAAAATAAAGGAGTTTTTAGGCTCAAGGAAAAGTTGACAAAAAATTTAGTCTCAAGGACAATAAGTTTGCTTTTTAGGTCGAAGGACACTTTCTAGTGCAAATTACAGAATGATAATTGCAACTATTATTTTCTGTTTACACTAAAAAGTGTTCTTCAAACTAAAAGGCAAACTTGCTGTCCATGAGACAAATTGTTTTTACAACTTCTTTTCTGTACTCATTTTCCTGTAAATAAAATAGAGGATTGTTAAAATACTAGTTTGGACATAAGAGTATAATGTTAGAGGGACTCCATCCTAAATTAATTATTATGGAAGAAATATGTAAAAGGAAACAAATAAAACAACCTACCGTTTAACCATCATTTGAATTTAAATTATGCAACATAATAGTGGGAACTAAAAAGAAAGACAATTAATGATCACTGTGAATAGCAAAACAGTAGCGATGTTCCAAAAAAATCATTAGTGTACTATGTTTGATAGACTTATATTAAAAAAATATAGTAAAACGCTAGAATAAATAATGAAAGTTTTCTTGTAAGGTGCTTGATTGGTGGAATAATAATAATAATGGTAACAATCTTTAATAATAGTTGTATAGCTTTGGTGTCACACTTTTTTGGTATCAACGTGAACTACCAAAAATGCTCCTCTATATATTATTAAATCCTAATTGCTTAAAAAAGGATCTAATATTAAATTTCTTTTACAAATTCAAACGTCCATAAAAGTAGATCTAACAATTAAACATGCTTTACAAATTCAAAACGCTTTTAAAAATAAGATCTAAAATTAAACTTCCTTTACAAATTCAAAATACTTTTTTACAAATATACAAATCCTAATATCACTCAAAAATAAAATAATTTTTTTTAACTGATTTAAACATATGCAATTTATAAGGAAAAACAATTCACGCACAAAGCGCGTGCCTTACCACTCGTATTAAATAGTTGTAATAGCTTTGGTGCCACACTTTTTTGGTATCAACGTGAATTATCAAAAATGCCCCTATATATATTATCAAATCTTAATCACCTAAAAATAGGATCTAATACTAAATTTCTTTTATAAATTCAAATGTCCATAAAAGTAAGATCTAATAATTAAACATGCTTTACAAATTCAAAACGCTTCTAAAAATAGGATCTAACCTTAATTTTTTTTACAAATTCGGAATATTTCTTTACAAATATACAAATCTTAATGTACTTGAAAATAAAAAAAAATCATTTTTTTGACTGATTTAAACATATACAATTTGTAAGAAAAATAATTTACGTGCGAAGCTCGTGCGATTACACTTAATAATAATAATAATAACAACAATAACAATAAAAATAAGAATAAGAAGGAGGAGGGGGAGGAGGTAACGAGCTACCAAAAAGTTGCATAAAAACAACCCAGACCTGTCATTTAATCATAAGTCATTCAAACTATGCCGATAGGATGTGGGGTAATATAAAAATTATATATGATTTTTGACAGAAAGCTAAAAGAATTTGTATTCTTGGTAGCTGTTTTAAAGATATTGAAAATACTGTCTCGCCAAGTTTGGAGTTCCTTTAATAATGCCTAAAGAGTAGAGATAACCTAGAATTAATGTGAGCGAAAATTATGGACTTTTAAAATTTCAAACGATAAAATCATTGATCAATTAATTTAGTTGTTTAAATCTCACATGCGGTAGTAAGCATATAATTTCATGCATCCATAAATCTTTTTACTATAATCATCACTGACAATGAAATCTCATGAGTATTCGCCGATTTATTATTATTAGTTTCGAACATACCATCAAATTTATCAGTTAACGACATAATAGATTAAGAACACATCTGCTGATTAGTTTTTGAATCTATAGTTTATTTCAAAGAATAGGTATATGCTGAAGACAGCACCTTCCACTTCTCCATCGTTCAAGGCTGGATTTGTACTTGGTATGCATTTACGTTGTGGATTATAACCAACACTTTGAATTAAGTACTTGCTAAATTATATCTACTTTTGAATCACAAACAAACTTGCAATTTTTGTTATTTTGCATAATATTTTGTTATATTTATTTTAAAAACAGCCCTATTCAAATTTCTCTCAGGAATTTGCATCTTAGCGAGTCATGTTTATTTTTCAGTAGTTCTACTATGTTTAAAGTAAACCACTCACAAACCATGATCTTCTTATTCTGGAAACTATAAACATTTTTCAGCATTATTGAAATTTAGTTTGTTTGCATCTGAAGAATCCATGAACAATTATTGTTTGTTTCTTGAAACTGAAGTCATGAAGATATTATAAAGTTTTAAAGATACTACCATTCTATTTTGTGGAGATGTGAAGAAAGTGAAGGAGAAATTCTACTAGTGAACTCGTTTGAATTTAACACCCTGAAATTAGTCAGTGGAAAGTTCATTAAATACAGGTGTTGGGATCGAGATGTTGAGAATGATAAGGTTTACCTAAAGAAATGGGAGTAGTCGTAAGTTCCCTAATTTACATGTAGTTTTAGGCAACATATAAGTTCAAATCATCCTTGCATGTCATATATGCTAATGCCATATTCTTCAGCCAATCTCGATTTTTTTAATTTAATTATGGTGTTCATGCATTCACTTATTATTATTTTTCACTCAAATCTTTGACTTCATCCAGGCATGATGTAATAATGCCTGGCCTAATACAATTATGGGATATGTTTTTATTTTATTTTTGCCAAGTGCATCAAAACTTCAAACTATGGCAGGCTAAAGTCTAAAGGTATTGCCTTCGATACTATTTCATAATATGAAGTAAATGATAAACCTAAATCAGCTTAATACTATATATATATACATACATACATATATACACATACATATACATATACATACATACATATATACACATACATACATGTACATACATACATACATACATACATATACATACATACATACATACATACATACATACATATATCATTGCACGACTCTATTTACATCTCGGGTTCCAAGTAAATTATGATGAATGGAATAAACACTACATATTTCTTTTGTTAATGGTACAATATGATTGAAATGACTTAATAATTTCAATACTTTAGTTCATTTGCAAAAACTGTGGACCTGTGCATATGTCTATTTTTTTATTTTTATGCAGAGAAAGCAACTAATTGGTGCCTAATTTTTTGTGTTGGCCCCATATGTGTCTGCTTCCCGTATTTTAGCACTCCTTAACTTGGATCTTCAATTGATACTGTGCTTGTTGATTGAAATGGAATTAATAATAATGCATGGGAAAAACATGAAGCAGCAATTATTAGAGCTGTTGCAGGCAATTTTGACATTGCTGATTGGTTGGATTAAGGGGAATAAAGAGTGGCATTCAACAAGGTACATTTGCTAAGGCAAAAATATTTTATCTTATGACACTCTGGGTATAAATGGGCAATTTTGTGGATTGGTTTAAAAATGTTAGTATCTTTATGTTTTATTGCAGGTTGTTAATGCTTTGATTAAATGTGCATTTCAATCTGTGTATTCAGATTAAGGAAATTGTGACGATGGACATTATTAACCATAGTTTTTTGACACCTTAAGGTAGTTAGATTAAGGAGGTAACTAGCTGGATATGTGCTAATTATTTTCAAAATAAGTTTATATGCCTTATGATTGGAATTTTGTGTAGCAAATTTATTAACTCCAACACATTTGACCATAAAAGCACTACAATACAAGTTGTTGCATGACAAATTTTAAAGTGATCTTAAAGATCACTACAACACAAGCAATTTAAGATTGATGACAGGAAATGCAACATTTCTGTTCCACTTTCTTCATTGCAACAACTCATGATAACAACTCTTTATTTCCTATGTTTTTTTAGGGTCATGTAGCACTTGTCTTAATAGTTTCTTAAAACTTAAATAGTTATTTTGGTTCTCTTGCCAACAGAATAAACTCTCCAAACTAAACTTGAATAAAGTGTCGTAATGCTATATGACCTAACAAGATCATCAAATTTTTTTTTCATATTATTTAAGCCAAAATGTATCAATTTTGGGTTTGTGCGATTATTTTTTTTGGTATGATGTGTTTCTATGTTAGCAATCGATAGATAACGATCAAGATTTTCAAAACGGAATTCAAATTATAAATCATAAAGTTTTCTTTAAATCAAAACGATATTCATATGGTAAGTTTTAAACTTCTTATTTAGTTAAGGACCATGCACAAAGTGTAAGTTTGTTCTCTATTTTATAGGAACAAGGATTTTTTTGTCTAATAGCATGTATCCAGATTTTTATTTAGGATTCAATCTTTTGTATGTAATCAGCAATGACATTTGTCAGTAAAACGATGTACCAATACGAGCGAGAAGAGAAGCTAATGGAGGAACCAACAATGGATGGGACTAAAATACAAGTTACAGCCCAGTGAAAAATGTTAGAAGTCTCATATGACCTTGCTCTTCAGGTGAAAATTTGTTTGTTATGTTGCTAAACAAATGTTGATCAAAATTTTGAAGTTATAGTCTTGTGCTGATTATGATGAGGTTAACTCTCATTTTATTTTATTTTTAGTTTATCTTACCGTCCCAAATTCAATGAGGTGATAACTTATAATATTTCATGGGTAATTAATAGAATGCATTCAAATCATTAATACATTTTCTTTGAATATTTAATACTAAAACCTTAAAGGAAAAACTATCTCACCTATAATCTTCATAATATTCTCAATTCAAATGCTAATTTCCCTATAGAAAATTGTACTTCAAAATTCGCATTCTGTTTATACTCCGATTAATGATTGTGATGCATGCATGAACATACATATTTCATCAGTGGTTAACATAAACTTGAGATCATTTCAAGGTTTTCCATTTTCGTTGCGTAAAGATTCTTCATTTTAAAAACTAAAGTTTCAATTTTGGAGACTTTAAGTACATACTATAACTACTGATATTGTGTATGCCTCAATAGTCATATTTAAAGGGTAAACATTGGACTGCAAATTGCTCCTATGTACATTAGTTCTGATCGCAACATCATTTTTATGCAATGTGATATACAAAGTTGAACATTAGATCACAAAATAAGCATATATAGAAATTTATATTAATGTGGTGATTTCCATCTGCGTTCAACCCTCTTTATATGGCAGTGTTATCTCCAATTTTCAAAGTAATCTATCATTTTGGTTTTCTCTTTTGGTACAGTTTCATTTGTAAATTGGTTAAATCATTATATTCAAACACTTTAGTCATATTTGTGAATAGAATTTTATTCTGAGAGTTGTTGAATGAAAGTAATAATTTTATTCGGTTATCTCCATTGATTATTACATACTTCATTTTGCTTGATATAATCCAAATAGTGCACGAAGTATCAATCTTTTGGATATAACTATTCTATTATTTGTGTGTCGACACACATACGCATGCATATTTATGTTACAATTATCTCTTAAATATGTCTACATATTTTTACTTCAAATTTTGTGTCATAATGCAAACTATATAAAATATTTTCATGATTTATAGTGCAAATTTCATATGATGCATTGACATTAATTTACAAACCATTCATCGTAGTCTTTCAATATCAAAATACAGTTTAATGTAATTATATTTATTTATCATATGTGAATAACATTTATATCCACTCATTACAAACTTATAGGATAAGCAATACAATTTGTTTCTAGGCCAAAGTATGGATGTTTTACCTATAAAAGAAATATTAAAATTGGTTTTCCTTTGTTAATACAAACTGTTACTAATTTAACATGTCATATATCAAAATAATTTTATAGTCTATTTGAATTACATCCTACTTGCTGCACTTGACCTTTTGTTCTAGAAATGCATAGTTATTTTATGGATAGCGTAAAATTGGACTTTTATTTGAGCTACATATTTATTTTGTAGATAATTTACTGCCTTAAAATAAGTATTTTTGGTAGCAAGCATATGTATTACATTGATAGTATTTTTCCTACCAGAGTGCGCGTTTGAGTCTTCTATCGTTGTATTTCTTCAAATTTCCTATCACAGGTCTGCTGTATTTCAGTCATTTAATGAGCTATATTGGGTAAATGTAGTTATGGCTGTTATGGTAATGATTTACCATTTTGCAAACACACTAACCGTACCATTTTTACCGGTAAGCTAAAACTGTGTATTGTTGCCGTTATCGATAGACTGTATACTGATAATCCAGTTAACTTCATAGTTAGATTTTAGTTCTTTGTGATGAATTTGTGCCTACATATATAGTACACTTGTACACATATAACACACCCAATATAATCTTTTTATTATAGGTTTAGATGTGTACAAATAAAGTATTACAAAAATTACGTAAGCAATGCTTAAGCCGCGCTTAAGCGACATTAAGCGAAGTGAGACTTCTATCGCCTCGCCTCGTTTAGTGCTTATTATAACATAGGTTAAAATATGTCAAAAACATGCAGTGTACTTTATATTCACGGAGAGTGACTAAATTTATGTGTCTATAGAATGATACATCTAGGTTTATTTATCATCACTAGTGGGCTATATAAAATATCTTACCCAGATCACCATTCAAGGTATAACACAATATAATTGAGATCTTATCTTATTTAACTAATTAAACGTTTGTGTATCTATGTTATAATAAGCGCTAAGTGAGGCGAGGCGATAGAAGTCTCACTCCGCTTAATGTGCTTAAGCGCCGCTTAAGCATGATTAATTTTTTGTATACTTTATTCGTACATATCTAAATCTATTATAAAGGGATTATATTGAGTGTATTATATGTGTACATGTGTACTATATATGTTAATTTGGATGATTAAATATTTGTTGAGAAGGAAAGAAATTGATTAATTGGTTCAATCAATTAATTTGCCTTGCATATGGATAGATGATGCAGCGCATACCAGATCCTTTGTCGCGAATTCCTCCCTAAGTCGCGGCGAGCTTAGGTCGCTCCTCCTCCTTAAGTCGAACGAAGTCTTATGCCGCTCCTCCAGCTTATGTCGCGAGCAAACCCTAGGTCGCGAACGACCTTCCTTAAGTCGTGAAGATTTTGCAGCGATATCTAAGTCGCGAGCATCTCCAGTAGGTCGCTCCACCAGCTTATGTCACGAGCAAACCCTAGGTCACGAACGACCTTCCTTAAGTCGCGAAGATTATGCAGCGATATCCCTTAAGTCGCGAGCATTTCCAGTAGGTCGCTCCACCAGCTTAAGTCGCGAGCATCCCCAGTAGGTCGCGAACGAGCAGAACTTAAGTCGTTTGTATTGTACTGTGTTGTCGCATATATGTTGTAACGTGTTGTTGTGTCGCATATGTTAAGTCGATTGTCTGTTGTAAACCCTATAAATAGGGGTGTTGTGTCACTTGTAAAGGGAGTTGATTTTGAATAAAATTTTGTCGAGAGCTTTGTGCCTCTTCAAAAATTGGAAGTTGAGTGTGAGCTCCTTTCTTCATCTTCGGTTATTCGAGTGCGCTCGAATTAATGAATTTGAAGCCGATTCACGGAATCTCGTGCGCGAGATCAACGTCGAAGAATCATAGATCTTCTAACGCGGCATCGTGTGCGATCAACGTGTTGAAGATAGCTAGAATCCGGTATCTCGAGAGATCAACGGATTTGGGCATTTGGTATCATCAATTCACCAATTTATCTTTGTATCGTTCCATCATTCTGCTTCAAAAGTTATATCCGCTGCGTCAATTTGGTATCAGAGCCTAATCAGTTCCTAGGCCGAGTTGAAGTTGATTCAGATCCGACGTTAAAGTCGAAGCTAGTTGGAGCCGCGCAACACTTTTGTAAGTCAAAGCCGAGAGCTATAAGAACTAAGAAGATCAAGGCCGAAGTTAAAGCAAGTTAAAGCCAAAAACGAGCTTGTCCAAGTTTGTGCGAGATTTGTTCAAGTCGTGAGCTAGGAGTTTGTACGTAGATTTTGCATCATTGAAAGTTGTGCTAGTTGAAGTGTGTGTTTGGATTTGTTGAAGATTCGACAATGCCTCTAAGAAGAGTTAATCGTCATCATAATGTTGCAGATGTGTATCGAAGAGAAGATGCTGAACAAAATGGAGCAACGAATTAGTGATAAATTCAATGAGAAGTTTGATGAGGGAATTAGTAGATTGGAAAGGCTCATGATGGATATAAATCAAACTCGACAAAGAGCATCTCCAGGTTCAAATCAAGGTGGACATAGAATTTCTCCATCAAATTCCGAGAGGAGAAGAATGTCACCACTATCGGATCGGGGAAGAAGAAAACTATTAGTTTCGGGAGAAAGAGATGTGCACGGTAGCAGAAATGTTGATGGTCAGAATCGACATCGACATACGTCAGATTTAGAGGAATCCAGTGATGATGATAGATGCTCTTGTCGAAACCATGACCAAGGACGAATTCGAAATAGAGATTTCGAAGATGATGTCGATGAGAGTCGGGAATGAAAACAGAGATTCCATAATTCAAAGGGGGAATGATAGTGGAAGAATTTCTTGATTGGTTATCAAATGTTGAAGAAATTTTGACTTCAAGGAAGTACCCGAGCATCGTAGAGTTAAGTTGGTTGCTACACGATTGAGGGGAAGAGCTATTGGCATGGTGGCAACAAACTAAACTTACACGGGAAAGAATGGAAAAGTCGAAGATTGTTTCATGGGAAAAGATGAAGAAGTTGATGAAGGCTACTTTCTTGCCTTATAATTATCAGTCTCTTATGTATCAGCGCTTACAGAATTTGAGACAAGGAACAAAGTCGGTAAATGATTATGTAGATGAGTTTTATCAACTGATTGCTAGAAACGATATCATGAAAACGGAGGAACAGTTGACATCTAGATTTGTTGGAGGATTGAGAATGCAAATTCAGGATATGGTAAATATGTTTGATCCGAGATCCGTTGCTGAAGCACACCAGAAGGCTCTAGCTTGGGAGAAGCAAGGTAGAAGAGAAGGCGGTGCGCTTACAAGTTCGATCAATCAGGTGAAAGGGGATAGTAGCAATACTAATGTTTCCACGGCTGTTAGTAAACCGGTTGTCAATGAAGTTGCTAAGACCAAGGTCAACAACAATTCAAGTGTTATAACTGTCAGGAGTTTGGTCATAAGAGCAATGAATGCCTGAGGCCTAAGAAGCGAGCAATGGTTGCTGAGCTTGAGGATGCAGAAATAGAATGTTCCAATTCACCACAAGTTGAGGAGGAAGAAGAATTACTGATGGGAGACAAGGGATATTCTTTAATGATGAGGAGATCTTGCTTGACGTCAAAGCAGGAGAGGATACTAGCTGGTTGGGGAGTAATATTTTTCAGTCGACGTGCACTATTTTGGGAAAGGTTTGTAAGTTTTTTATCGACGCAGGAAGTTGTGATAACATCATCTCTACAGAAGCTATAAAGAAGTTAGCGTTAAAGACAGAGAAGCATCCCAAACCCTACAAATTGGCTTGGCTGAGGAAAGGTGGGGAAGTGAAGGTTAGTCGAAGAGCTTGTGTAACTTTTTCCATCGGAAAGAAGTATAAGGATGAAATTTGGTGTGACGTGGTGGATGTGGATGTATGTCATTTGTTGTTGGGAAGACCGTGACAATTTGATAGAGCCGTGCAACACGATGGTAGGACCAACTGCTATAGTTTCGTGTTCAATGGCACTAGAATCACTTTAGTTTCTAAAAAGAGACAACAATGTGAAAGCAAGTTGGAGGAAATCGATGAACTAAAGACTCTGTTATCTTTGAAGGGGTTTGTCAAAGAAGTAGAGGATGGGCCTTAAGTATTTCTGTTGATTGGACGTGAAAGTAGTGAAACGGTTGAAATTTCTGAAGAAGTTAAGCCAGTGTTGAAGGAATTTGAAGATGTATTTCCTGAAGAATTACCGAAGAATTACCAAAAGAATTACCACCGTTGAGAGACATACAACACCAGATTGATCTTGTTCCGGGAGCTGTGTTACCACATAGACCACATTATAGAATGAGTCCAAAGGAGCACGAAGAGAAGGAAGGTGGAGGAGTTACTTGAACAAGGGCTCGTACAAGAAAGTTTAAGTCCTTGTGCAGTACCAGCCTTGTTAGTGCCAAAGAAGGATGGAACTTGGAGAATGTGTACAGATAGTCGAGCACTAAACAAGATTACAGTGAGATACAGATTTCCGATGCCAAGATTGGACGACTTGTTAGATTAGTTGAGTGGAGCTGCTATCTTTTCAAAGATTGATCTGAAGAGTGAGTATCATCAGATTCGAATTCGACCAGGGGATGAATGGAAGACAGCCTTCAGGACACGAGGGGTTGTATGAATGGCTGGTCATGCCATTTGGTCTTTCGAATGCACCTAGTACTTTTATGCGAGTGATGAATCAGATCTTTAGACCATTTATTGGAAAGTTAGTGGTGGTATACTTTGATGATATATTGATATACAGTGGAAGCATAGAAGAACATCTACAACACTTGCGGAAAGTGTTGATGATACTTCGCCAGGAGCAATTTTACGCGGCAACAAAGAAGTGCATGTTCATGACACACAGTATTTTGTTCTTGGGGTATGTGCTGTCCAAGAAAGGTATCCAAGTGGATCAAGGTAAAGTTGAAGCAATCAAGGATTGGCCACAACCCAGGACTGTAACTGAAATGAGAAGTTTTCATGGTTTAGCATCATTCTACCGAAGGTTTATTTCACATTTCAGTAGCGTGATGACACCAGTGACAGATTGTATGAAAGGAAAGCAGTTTGTGTGGACTGAAGAGGCTGATTCTGCTTTTCAACAGATCAATACACTTTTGACTACAACACCGATTCTTAGATACCCCGACTTTCAGCTACTCTTTGAGTTGAATACTGATGCGTCTAAAGTTGAAATTGGTGGAGTGTTAAGTCAAAAGGGTCGTCCAATTGCTTATTTTAGCGAGAAACTTTCTGGAGCCAAGACAAGATACAATACCTATGACTTGGAGTTCTATGCTATTGCCCAAGCCATAAAGCATTGGAGACACTACTTGTTTTATAAAGAGTTTGTGTTGTGTACTGACCATGAAGCATTGAAACATTTGCAGGGACAAGATAAGATTGCAGCCAGACATGCTTCATGGATCACATACTTGCAACAGTTTACATTTGTTGTAAAGCATAAGTCGGGAGTTACAAATCATGTGGCAGACGCATTAAGTAGAAGAAATCATTTATTGACTACGATGAGAGTTGAAGTGATGGGGTTTGATGTATTTTCAGAATTGTTTGTTGAGGATCCTTACTTTGCTAAGATTGTAGATGAAGTCGAGAAAGGGAAGACGGATGAGTATGTGTTAGTAGATGGTTTTCTATTCAAAGAAAATCGGTTGTGTATACCAGAGTGCAGTTTGCGAATGAAAATTGTGAAGGAATTGCATGAAGAAGGTCATGTGGGAAGAGATCGTGCCTTGCAGTTGATTTCTCAATCATATTTTTGGCCTTCCATGAGGAAAGAAGATGAAAGATTTGTGCAGAGATGTCACATATGTCAAGTTTCCAAAGGAATAGCTACGAATGCAGGATTGTATATGCCATTGCCTGTGCCTACTAGACCATAGATTGATGTTAGCATGCATTTTGTTTTGGGTTTGCCAAGAACTCAATGAGGGAATGATTCTATATATGTTGTGGTGGATAGATTTTCGAAGATGGCACATTTCATAGCTTGTAGAAAGACCGCCGATGCAGTCCGTGTTGCTCAATTGTTCTTTAAAGAGGTTTATCGACTACATGGGCTACCTGAGACCATTGTTTCTGACCGGGATACTCGATTTCTAGTCATTTTTGGTTGAGTCTGTGGAAGATGGTTGGGACTAAGCTGAATTTTAGCGGCGCCTATCATCCACAAACGGATGGGCAAACAGAAGTGGTGAACAGATCTTTGGGAAACTTGTTGAGATGTCTTGTGAAGGATAATTTGAAGAGCTGGGATGTGAACTTGTGTCAGGCAGAATTCGCACATAACCATGCCGTTAATCGAAGTACTGGATTCAGTCCATTTCAAGTAGTATATTCAGCCATTCCGAAGGGACCGTTGGATTTGTCGACAGTTCCACGTCAGAAAGGGGTTGTTAAACGAGCTTGTGATTTCGTGAATGAGTTGCAGGAGTGTCACAAGATTGTCCATGAACGATTACTTAAGTCAAATGAGAAGTATAAGCAACTGGCAGATAAGAAGCGAAGGAGTGTGGACTTCAAAGAGGGTGATTTTGTTTACGCAGTATTGACGAAAGATCGTTTTCCAGTTGGAACTTACAACAAATTGAAAGCTCGAAAAATTGGTCCAGTAGAAATCTTGAAGAAGATCAATGATAATGCTTATCGGTTAAGATTATCGGATCATATCCATACTGCCGACGTTTTCAACGTCAAACATTTGATTCCATACCATAAGAATAAGCATGTCGAAGAAGAGGAAAGTGAGAATTCGGGGTCGAATTCTTTTCAATCAGGGGAGGATGATGCAGCGCATACCAGATCCTTTGTCGCGAATTCCTCCCTAAGTCGCGGCGAGCTTAGGTCGCTTCTCCTCCTTAAGTCGAACGAAGTCTTATGTCGCTCCTCTAGCTTATGTCGCGAGCAAACCATAGGTCGCGAACGACCTTCCTTAAGTCGCGAAGATTATGCATCGATATCTAAGTCGTGAGTATCTCCAGTAGGTCACTCCACCAACTTATGTCGCGAGCAAACCCTAGGTCGCGAACGGCCTTCCTTAAGTCGCGAAGATTATGCAGCGATATCCCTTAAGTCGTGGGCATTTCCAGTAGGTCGCTCCACCAGCTTAAGTCGCGAGCATCTCCAGTAGGTCGCGAACGAGCAGAACTTAAGTCGTTTGTATTGTACTGTGTTGTCGCATATATGTTGTAACGTGTTGTTATGTCGCATATGTTTAAGTCGAGTGTGCGTTGTAAACCCTATAAATAGGGGTGTTGTAAACCCTATAAATAGGGGTGTTGTGTCACTTGTAAAGGGAGTTGATTTCGAATAAAATTTTGTTGAGAGCTTTGTGCTTCTTTAAAAATTGGAAGTTGAGTGTGAGCTCCTTTCTCCATCTTCGGTTATTCGAGTGCGCTCGAATCAACGAATTTGAAGCCGATTCACGGAATCTCGTGCGCGAGATCAACGTCGAAGAATCGTAGATCTTGTAACGCGGCATCGTGCGCGATCAACGTGTGGAAGATAGCTAGAATCCGTATCTCGAGAGATCAACGGATTTGGGCATTTGGTATCATCAATTCACCAATTTATCTTTGTATCGTTCCATCGTTCTGCTTCAAAAGTTATATCCGCTGCGTCAATAGATATGAGAGTATATTTAAAAGAAAACTAATTAATTAGCTAATCAATTAATTAGTCAATGCATTTGTTATATGAAGAAATTAATGATTAGTCATGGGGAATCAATCAATCAAAGGAAAGATATGGAAACTAAAATTACGCCATCTATTTGTACTAAAATCAAGTCATGCAATTTGGAAAGATACTTGGATAATCAGGAAATTGATTTTGTTAATATCCAAGCAACCCTTCATTATAAAGTTTATTTAAATGAAGGAATTTCATCTTCATATGTACGTAAGTGTATGAGAGCATCCACCATTATTCTTTTATCTCTTTTGTACTCATTTCTCCTGTGGAATAAAAGAAGTTGTTGGGTCTCCGTGGATGTAGGATATTCACATCTGAACCATGTTAAATTTTCAGTATCTCTTATTTCTACTATTATTTCTGTGAGACTGTATAATTGATTTTTTTTTAAAATTTCATTGATATCTAAATAGACAATAATACTATATCCTGATCAAATAATTCGCTTCCACTTAAATTAAAACAAATTTCACTACAATATATGTATGTACAAATTCACCACAAAGAACTAAAAATTTAACTACGAAGATGATTAATAAATTCATAGGTTTCAAAAGTTAGATTTGACCTTTTCTATTCATTAAAAGTTAGCATACTTGAGTTAAGTACAAACTAGGATTAATTTTGTATTTAGGCCACTTTTGCAAACAAATTACAAGAATAGCCCACTTTGCAAATTTATAACGGAAATAGACCAGTTTTGGCCACGTAGGACGACATGTGTACTAGCGGCATCTCAAATGCCGCCAGTACACGTCTTTGTGGCATAATAACACTGGCGGCATTTGAGATGCCGCCAGTTAGCGGCATCCCAAATGCCGCTGATTCTGCTACCCTCTGTTTAGTTTCCACCCCTCCCTCCTTTCATCCTCACCCCCCCTTCTCTCATCCCCTCTTCAAAAAAGAAACGAACCCACCCCCCCCATCACCAAAAATCAAATTTTGAAGATTCCAACTACCAAAATCTACTTAGGGAAGGAAGGAATAACATGTAATTCTTCCTCTTTGATAGGTTATTAGCTATAGCAGGTAGGTTATTTGTGGAAACCCTAGTTCCATTTTTTAATTTTATTTGCTGTTTGGTATCAAGTGATAATAGTTTACAAGTTGATTGAATAAATTGTAGAATGGCTCCCAAGTGTGTACCGACCATATGTTATTTCGATGGCGAATTGGTTGTTGATGAAGTTAATTGTGGAAAATATGTGGAGGGGGAGGGGGGGGGGCGTGTAAGCCAGCTAAAGTGTTGAGAGGTTGTAATTTTGATGCAGCTGAAAGAATCGATCTATAAAGCGACCAAGATAACATAACATACTTGAATTAACGCATTTCAAATGCCGCATTGAGCGTCATTTGAAATAACGCTCTGTAAATTTCTCACTGGAAAATACAATGTCGCATTTTGCATTCCATACTTCGAACGATGCGGAACATACTTTACACAAGTCACAACGTACTTCAATTATCGATGAATAGCATACTTCAAACGATGCACATAACATAACATACTTGAATTACATTTCAATTATACTTCAATAAAATACTTCAAACGATGCACATAACATACTTGAATTACATTTCAATTACATACCTCTATCACACATCAAGTTTCTAATATCATTATATTACATTTCAATTGTCCTTCAACGATCTACGTGGCCACAACGCTGAGTACTTGTACCCATGAACCAACAATTCATTTCGGTATTCCAGGTTCAACTTTTCCAAACGACTAACTTCCGCTTGCATTTCTAAAGCATATTCCTTTCCTCTAGGACATAGCGGTGGATCTAGCCATTTAAAAAAATTGCAGCATTCAACCTGATTCGGCCGAATCTTGTGATCGTTGTATCCAGCACAGCGGTAGAAACGACGTCCAGCGTTCCTATCATTTCTGCAAACGACTACTTCGCATTCCTCTCCACAGCTGCAAACTACATATATAGCGTGAGAGCTTGAGCTTCCATGATTTTGCCGACCTAGGACACCTAGAAGACATGCATGGAGCTATTGTTGGCCTGGTATATCAACCGCTGCTTCTCCACGTGATGTTCCACTATCCTCATTCAGTGGTTCTTTTTCGAATTGTGTCTCTCGTACGAAATCAACTTCAAGGTCGGCGCCGCTTGAAATCTCCTTTCCTCTATTTTGTTCAAATTCGTCGTACATTTTCATCATTGTTACGTCGTCAATTTCCCAATTGTCCATTGTGCACCTGTGAATACAACCAAAAATGCATCGACAAAACAATTGATGAATTTGAACGAGAAAAGTATAATAATTACCTTCGTCGCGACAATTTTGGATTGAAATAGGGGAGGGGTTATTGCGAATTGTTGAAATCGGACGGGAAACCTAGAGCTTTTGCTAAAATAAATTTGGTAAAGTTAGGGTGTGGGTGGGGTAGTTGAAATATATATAGGCAGTAGAGGCGATATTTCAAATGCCGCTGGTGGTGGTATTTGAAATACCGCTCAAAGAGGCATTTCAAATGCCGCCTCGAGCATCATTTGAAATGCCACCTTGAGCGGCATTTGAAATAACGCTCTGTAACTTACTCACTGGAAAATACAATGTCGCATTTTGCGGCATTTCAAATGGCGCTAGAGGCGACATTGTATTTTCCAGTGAGCAAGTACCAGAGCGGCATTTAAAATACAAACACCAAAAAACATACATTGCAAATAACTTTGCAAATAACATTTTCGTCTAACATTAGATTACATAAACAATTGTTCTCAAACAAAGTAGAATGCGTTCGAATTAGGATTACAGACAAAATAAAACAAAAACATTAAGTTGCTGTATCGCATCGATTTTTTTAATGACCATGAACACCACATTTGCTGCACCTATTTCCTTTAGGGGTCTACATCTCCTCCATTGTACCTTTAATTCTACTTGAACGTGGGCGTCCTGGTTGTCTTTTAGCGACCGGAGGTAGAACCAATTGACTGTCACTTAAACTCCAATAACGTTTATCTCGTACCGGGTGAAACTCAGGGGTGTAAGCTGCCAGGTATTTCGCTGTGGAATACCATGTTGAGGCGAAGTCGTGATGGGCTCTATTTGCTACGTTGGAAACCGTTGAGCAAGCCGCCATAACATGCATACACGGTAGGTGCTCTAAATGAGGGATGTTGCACGTACAAGAGCAACTATTACCGTTGATTAGTACTTTGAACTCGTCGCTAAAATAGTGTACAACTTGCCACTCAGATTGACTGAATCGAATAATTCTTGTATGCCTAGCTTCGTTAGCTCGTTCAGCGATCTTGGCTTCCCACTTTGGAGTTAGACGGGAAGACAGTTTTGCTGCCGTTTCTCTTTGTTGACAAAAATAATCAACCGACCGGAAAAAGGTGCGTGCAACTAAAGCTTTGACAGCTAATGACCTAGCTCCTTTAAGAACACCGTTGAAACTTTCTGCACAATTGGTGGTCATGACATGAAATCGACCGCCATCATCTTTACACAACGCCCAGTTCTCCTCGTGCGCTCCCAAACTCCTTTCTATCCAATTGTGAGCCTTGATGCTTATAGTTTTTATTTCTTCACGTATTCTGATGTACTCGGCTTCTTCCGCGACACAAGCTGCAGCATAAAATAGTCCGGTTAATCGTTTTTCTTTGAACCCTGCATCTTGAAAATTAGCCTTAAGATGTCTAGCACAAAATCTATGTTTATGTGGAAACACCATTTCGATTGCAAGGCTGATGGTATTCCTTTTATTCGATCCGAAATGAAGGTAATTCGTCGATTGTTTACACTATGAATGAACCACCGCATGCAGGCAAAAAACCACCCCTAGCTATCACCGGATTCAGACTCGACAATTGCGTACGCTAAAGGGTATAGATGGTCGTCCGCATCAATAGCAGTGACCACAAGTAGAGTCCCTTTATATTTCCCGTACAAATGTGTCCCGTCAATACATAACAACGGACGACAATGAACAAATCCTTCAATACAAGGTCCAAAGGCCCAAAAAGCTCGATCGAAGACTCCATATTCATCAGTCGTAACGTGTCCAACACTTCCCGGGTTTGATCTAGTTATTTCAGCAAAATATTGCCTTAGACTACTATATGACTCAGACCAATCACCGTAAATTTCCTTACCCAAAGCTCTCCAAGCCTTCATATAACTAATTTTCACAAACAACTGTTCTTCCATCAAAATTTGTACCGTTCCGGCTGTAATATTTTGATCGGCTTTCACAAAAGGTAATATTTTTGCCACTATAAAGTTAGACGTCGCCTGCTTGTGGGTGGAGTTCACCGTTGGATTAACACAATTGTGTTCGCTAGGATATTTCCTTACAAACCACCAATTCTGCTCCGATATTTTTGAAACAATAGCATGAAGTCTCCATGGACAATTTCCATCTATATTACAAATAGCGGTGTATTTGGTTTTATTTGATTTTATTGCTTTAAAAGATACGACATGCAAAATCGACCATTCGCTCAACTGTTGTAACAACTTGGCTTTCGTCTCGAAAATCATACCAACTTTAAATCCATTCTCAACGCTTACGGTTGAAAACATCTCATTGTTGAAGCCAAGATTTGCAACGATTGACCTTGCCATAATTTGTGCATTGCACAAATCATCATCCAAAGGAACTTCCATTTTCACCTCATTGCTGTCTTCGGAAATATTGTTTTCAACCGGAAAATCATAGTTCAAAGGTTCATTGTTCACTTGCATACTACCTATCCACGACATGTCGTTCTCCACCACGCTCACTACATCCATACTATGTACGTGGGGTTCATCATTGCCATCTTCACCTTCTTCCCCGTCCATCTCAGTATCAACATCTTCACTGTTCACGTTTACGTTTACGTTTACATTCTCCAAATCAGCATTAGATTGCATAGCAGTATCGTTCGCGATGAATCTGCTATTCAAACAAACGTATTACTTTAAAATCATTACCGTAATTACTTCCTACACAAATTTGATTTTTCATGAGACATACCTCTGACTAAGATCATATAATTCGGACGGAGTTGGATACATAAATTGAGACATATGGCATTGTGATGGTCCAGCGGGACTAGGCGATGTTGGTCGACAAGGAAGATAACTGCATATAAGACGAAAAAAATTGTTAAGTTGGGCCCAACTATCATATTAATAGGACCAAATTTTCATAAACAAATGTTTCACCTTCCGAGCAAATGTTTAAAGGTGCCTTGACTTGGATAGGGGTACGCATACTGAATGCCCTGTGGATATGTCATACACGAAGGATATCCATACAGACCTTGTTGTTGACTGTACATCGCTGGCATAGTCGGGTTAATGAAACTCGATGACGCGTCTCCACGGCTGATACTTACCGCCTCAACCGTTCTTCGGTGCTCCTCAATAACACTGTTAACTTATTGTTCTCGTATGGGTTCTTCTACTTGCAAGCGCCTAATTTTCCCAACAAACAGCTCAATTGATTTCGATGTCGCTGAAAACATTAGCTCGACATCGTCATCATCGGCTATTTTTATGGCTTTCGATCCTGTGTCCGTCGGCCAATTACACACTACCTCTATGTCAAATTCTTCAGATTTTATCTTGGTCGCTTTATAGATCGATTCTTTCAGCTGCATCAAATTACAACCTCTCAACACTTTAGCTGGCTTACACGACCCCCCACGTATTTTCCACAATTAACTTCATCAACAACCAATTCGTCATCGAAATAACATATGGTCGGTACACACTTGGGAGTCATTCTACAATTTATTCAATCAACTTGTAAACTATTATCACTTGATACCAAACAGCAAATAAAATTAAAAAAATAGAACTAGGGTTTCCATAAATAACCTACCTGCTATAGCTAATAACCTGTCAAAGAGGAAGAATTAGATGTTATTCCTTCCTTCACTAAGTAGATTTTGGTAGTTGGAAGCTTCAAATTTTGATTTTTGGTGATTTGGGGGTGGGTTCGTTTCTTTTCTGAAGAGGGGATGAGAGAAGGGGGAGTGAGGATGAAAGGAGGGAGGGATGGAAACTAAACAGAGGGCAGCAGAATCAGCGACATTTGGGATGCTGCTAAATAGCGGCATCTCAAATGCCGCTAACTGGCGGCATCTCAAATGCCGCTAGTGTTATTATGCCACAAAGACGTGTACTGGCGGCATTTGAGATGCCGCCAGTACACGTGTCGTCCTACGTGGCCAAAACTGGTCGATTTCCGTTATAAGTTTGCAAAGTGGGTTATTCTTATAATTTGTTTGCAAAAGTGGCCTAAATACAAAATTAATCCTACAAACTATGCACATTTGTTAAATAAATTAATCATATCTTAATGCAAACCGATTCATGATGGAAACTGAGAAAATTTTGTTAGGAACGTAGTTTTCTGATATAATCCTAATGCCATTTATTTCAAAAGTAATAATCCAATTTTTCTGATATAATCCTGATTCCATTTATTTTAAAAGTAATAATTTTTTGTTAAGCATTGCTTAAGTTTAAGCAAAGCTCCATTTAGGCAAAAGCGCCAATTAAGCGTGCTCATCGCTTTGCTTTTTCAAAAGATTAAGTGTTGTACATGCATTCGGCGCAAGGTTTTAAATATCGGATTTCGGCCACGTTTTGTCTCGGAATTTTTACACAAGTTATCTTGTATCGGGGGAGATCTCGGACGGGATGAGTGCATATCGGGTGTACATCTCGGATTGACATCTCGGGTCTTATAATGCATCTCGAGAATATCTCGGATGTACTTATATGTATAAAATTGATGTGTCAAAAATTTATTTAACGGTTATAACTTTCTTAGTAAAAATGAAAATGGTAACATACTTGATTTACATGGAAAAATGAATATTTTTAGAAGAGTAGTAGCTTGATTGGCTTAATTGATTTGGTAATGATTGAATAATATCATTTTATTTGAACATAATAAAGAAGCGAAACCTTTTGCTATGACTTATTAAGATAAAAAATAAAGAATATGTTCAAGAAGTTGGTAAATTATAATTGGATCGAGTAGCTTTTTTGAATCGATATAAAAATAAAAAATATTATGCAAAATAAAAAAAATGTTGAATTTCGGGTAAGATCTCGGATTGAGATTTTGATCTATATTTCGGGTGAGATTTGAATATCTCAGACGAGATGAGCGTCGAGGGAGATTTGGAGGAGATTTGTTGTCTTGTCTCGTTTAAGTGTGAAAAGGAGATCTCGGAGGAGATCTCGGGCGATACATAGGAGATTTAAAACCATGATTCGGCGCTTAAGTGCGTTTTTTATTCTTTACACACGCACACATACATACGTTATATATGTAAACATATAACAATTATATGTTTTAGGAAGCAAGTTTAAAATAAAACATTATTTTTATAGCAAATTATTATATTGGCCTAAAAAAATAATTAAGTAAATATATAACAATTATATATTTTATGAATTAATTTAGGCCTTAATAAGAATTAAAAAGTAATAAATTAATTAATATAACAGTTCTGTTAATTTCTCAATAATAATAAGTTATAACTTTTATTCAACAAATTACTCTCAGTCAAAAACTGGGAGTTGCAATCGTGTAACACCCAACTGTGAACTCATCCCTCTTTAACATTTAAACAATTTGAATATTAAAGTGCGTACGAACTTTGCTGTAGTGGTCACGAGTTCAGTTGCTTAGAGATCATCAAGGTAAATTCCAATATCTTACCTTTTAAAGTAAGATCCTTAAGCAACTATACACACATTTTCTTTTCATCAATAGCGTATCATTTAAAAATCTAGAGCTTGATCATTGGTCAAAACTCTATTAATGTCCGTATTTAATTATGAAATCCAACATCAAAGTCCACAATTCAATTTGAAAATAGTTTTCAATTAACCAAGTTGTTTTAGCTAGAGATTTTGACTACCAATTACAGTGTTATTAACCTTATGTTTGAAGGAGACCGGTCCACTTTTGAATAGTGTTTCACCTTCACTACTAGAAATAGAAAAAGTGTTGTTTCCTACCTTTATTTTTCATCGACATACTAACGACATTTGATCAGCGTCGGTATGTGGTCGGAAACCCAGTTCTAACGATTTCCCGACAATATAGCGAGACACCGACGCCACCCTCTTCATTCCACTACTCACGAATGAAATAAAATAAAACTCTAAAACCTTGATTTCTACCATTCTGTCCAAATTTCCTCATAACCATGACTGATTCACGCTTTCCTTTAGTCTTCCACCGTCTGCTAGTATCTGCTGGCCGCCACCGACCGTCTCATCTTCAATCCCGATTCGATCTTTTGATTCGTCTACTCTGGTAATTCCTTGATTTTTATTTTCAAATTGCTTCTTGTAAGTTTTGATAGATCCGAAATTTGAGAAACTACTTTCTGTAGAGTTGATTTGTTTCGTAGATCTCATAGTCCAATATATGGTAACATTTTAGTGAGTATGATTTATAGAAAGTTTACGGAGGATGACGGTAATAAAAAAATAAAACATTTTAGAAATGCTTGGAAGATGTATGTAAGCATGATTTGAGATTTATTGGAATTTTTCATGAATTAAATTTTGAGTTATGTGTTTACGTTGGTAGGTATGCTATTATTTACAAATTTAAGTAGAAAATCATGGTTGCTTTATCAGGTACAAATTAAATGTTGATAAGTTGTATATTGTTTGCACAAAAAATGGGCAAACACCTCCAAGTCGTATGAATTAGTTGATTTTATGTTGTTTCTAGTGATTGGGTGATTTACGTAAATATATGAAAAGCAAGGACTAAACTGTAAAAGACACACAGATTTGTAGTGGTTCGGCCAGAACGTGCCTACGTCCACTTCATATGTTATTCTCCTTTTTCTTTCAGATTACAAGTACAAAGCTTTGTATACAAGTATATGAAAGTTGTTTGAAAGTTCCTTCCGTGCTTGAGCTCTCAAACTTGTCTACCATTGTCGTACCCTTGCCCCTCTATTTATAGAGTGAGGCTGGGGGCAGGGGTCTTGGATGTATATAGCTGTTGGTGGGTCTGGGCTGAAGAAATCTGGCCTGGCACATCTGGTTCGGCGGAGCTTAGTTCGGCGATGCTTGGTGGAGCATGGAAGTGGAGTTTGGTTCGGCTATGCAAGGAGGGAGGTATCTGGTTCGACATGTAGGGGAGACGAGCTGTTAGTCCGGTAGTGGAGGTTGGTTCGGTGATGTGGGTTGGTTTTGGACCGGTGGTACGTGGTCCGGTGAGGGATGGATGGTCCGGTCCGGTGTGGATTTGGACCGGTGAAGGCGAGGTAATGGAGTTTGGCTCGGCAGGGAAGTTGGCCCGGTACCTAATGCTTCGGTACCAAATGGTCTGGTTCGGCTTTGAGGTGGGGAGGCTTGGCTTCTCCTTTTCCTTTTGGACCAGTGGCGGTAGAAACGCCCCCAACACTTGCCCCCCAAAGTGGGGTATATGCCAGCGTATGCCACGCTTTGTTTTTCTTCAGATAGAATAGCTACATCCGGTCCTAGGTACCATACCGTTTGGTCCGGTTATCTTGCGCTCGCTTATAAGTAGATGCGTTAGGCCTTCGTAATTCTCTACCGAGTGTGATTGCCGAATCCACCGAGTGCCGAATGAAACTTGACTATTCCGTATAGCCGAATCAGCCGAGTACCGAATCATAGTTAATTGCCGAACCAGGTGAGCCTGCTCTTGCCGAATCAATATACTGCTGAAGCCTTTTGACTACCGAACCAGGTAATTGCCGGATGGCTTTAATGTTTTTGAACAACCGAATGTCATTGAGAACGTAAGTGCCGAATGGCTCTTAGCCTAGATCTGCCGAATAGCTCTGGTGATGATTACCGAATGAACCTTATGTTGTAGATGCCGAATGAACCTGCGTTTTAAGTGCCGAATGGACTCTCGCATTGCTTTACCGAATGAATTTTTATATTTGAACCTTGGGTGAAACCCTAGACTTATATATGCTGGCTCGCTTTATACACTTGCTTGCTTATATTTCCATACTTCTTGTTCTAACACTATGTCTCACGCCTTTGCGTATGCAGATAAATGTCTCAACGAGTGGAAACTCGATCAGATAAAAGGAAGTCCAAGGACAGAGAAGAGTCCTCCACAGTGCCCCCAGTTCGGGTCGAACGTCCTGGGCCTGCTCCGAGATCGCTAGTAGATGGGTATGGCCCCCAGGAGCTCTTGAATTCCCCGCCCGATTGTTTTCCTATCTCCCTCAGGGAGGAGCAGCTTGATGTCATCTCTCGTTCCTTCGGGATTGACAGGGCTCACATGCTGTTGTCGGGAGAGGGGGTTATGCCATATGACCCTCCTGAAGGATATTTTGCTTACAGCAGATACCACTGTATGTGTGGGTCCATTCCTCCAATCAATGCATGGATAGTCAGCTTCCTTACCTATCTGAAGGTGGCCCCTCTCCAGCTCCAGCCCAATTCCTACACTATTCTGGTGTGCTTATTCGTTATCTTCCAGAGGAGGTATGGGCACCCTCCTTCTAACCGGGAAATTCGATACTTGTATAATCTGAGAGGCTACAAGAAGGGGTCTCCGTATGTTAGTTTAGAAGCGGCCGTGCCCTTCAAACCGGTCTTGGACTTATACTCAAAGTTCACCATGTTTAAGAAAGAATGGTTTTTTATCAGGGACGATTTTGTCTCCTTCCGTCTCTTCACTTCTGGCTGTAAGTTGAACTTTATTTACAATTTCTTTGTTCCGACTGTAGTGCTCCTTCTGATATGCTTCTATTTCTTGCTAGCGACAGGTGGCTTTGCAATCGTAGAGAGTGATTCCCTGGTCCAGATGGCTGCGGAAATAAAGGCCATTTCGGGACGGGACAGGTCGGCTTCTTTCCTGATCAGGAATGCTACTCTCCTGGAGCACAACTTGATCCTGCCACACCAGTCTGTGGTTAAGCAGAGAGACACGGCTGAGGAGAAGGCTGCCAAAGCCAAGGAAGGGGCCACGGTGAAGAGTGGCAAGAGGGAACCTTTTACAAAGCCTCCCGTTGTTGGAGGTAAGAAACTTAAGAAGTTTGATGGTCCCTCTCCTTGTACTTGCCCAATTGCTCCGCGAGAGGAAGATGTGGAGGAAGATAGAGGTGAGGGTGAAGGAGGAGATGGACAGAGCGGTAGTGACATTGGTGCCTTAACCTCCGGGCAAGCGGGAGAGATTCATGAGTGGACGGACGATGCTTTCCGTCAAGCTTTTGGGGAGTCGAAGGAAGGATCGGCTTTGGTTGAGAAGGCAAAGGAGGTTGGCAAGGCTGGGGCTGGCGCCGATTCATTCTCTAAGAGTTCTTCAGCTACGGCGACTCCAGCGATTCAAGGTGAACTTTTGACTTCTGCAGACTCCATTTACGATAGGGACTTAGAAATATTTTATGGTTCGCTTTCGTCCTGGAATGAGATTCAGGACTTATTGCAGTATCCTACTCCTCCGCAGGGTTTTGTATAATAGATGTGCCTTCTCACTCTTTTTATCTTAACATATTTCTTGAATTGTGGATCATTGTATGTTCGTAACACTTGGTTTTTATTTCAGGAGCAGGTAAGGCGGCCAAGTCATCAGATATCCGGCACCGCCTCGAACAGTACAAGCTACTCAAGGCTTCTGCCAAACCAAAGCCGCCAACTAGCCGTCTTGGGGATGCAGTTAGATATCGCCCCCTTCTTGGAGTCATTGAGGAAGATATGCAAAAGAGGAAGAGGGACCGATCTTCGTTTGAACCTTCTCTTGGCCCTCAGCCTCTAGTCCAGCCCATCCATGATATGACTGAGGAGGATACTGAGTTTATGCCTTCCCCCCTCCGTCCGAAAATCCAACCGTCACTTCGATAGACCGTCCTGGTTTGGATCGCAACCCATTTGCCGGCCACCCTGATCTGGACCCGAGTTGTTAGGATATCTCTTTTGACGAGGTCACGGGTGAGCATCTTCTTCCCCGCAATCCCATGGTACGGGTGCTTGATGAGGCTAAGTCATTAGACCTCGATTTGCTTACTACTCGGATTGTGACCATGGGGAATGAGGCCAAGGCAAGCATCGATCGGGTGGCTGAGGAAACCAAGAGGCTAATGGAGCATCACGCTCGACTGGCCAGGGCTGGGGAGGAAATCGGAAGTGCTAACATCCGGTTGCGGCTACAGGTTTCTGATCAGGCCAAACAGCTTGCCGATCAGGCTATCCAGATATCCCAGCACGAGGCGGCCTCCCGACGACTAAAGAAAACCATGGAGGAGGCTAGCAAGGCTGAGTTGCGAAAGATGGAGGTCGCCTGCAAGGAGCGGATTGACATAGCTATTGCTACGGTGGACGAGGTTCGGAGGGCGGATCTCGAGCAGGTAGAGGAGTTATCTGGGAGGCTTGAGGCCGCAGAGCTTGCTCAGGCCAGGCTAAAGGAAGAGATGGAGGAAATGAGGAGGACTCTCCAGGCTGACCGCTTGAGATATCGATCGGAGAGGGATGTTGCTGTTGCTAAGTTGCTGTCCTCCGAGGCCCGGGTGAGGGAGTTTGAGGAGAATAAGGGGACGATGGATGAGATGTTGCAGGATATGTACTTCCGTACCTGGAAGCAGGGTAATCTATCCTAGATGGATGATTATCCCCGGATCATGGCTAGGATATATCTTCGGGCTTTGGAGGAGGCCAAGGCCGATGCAGATAAGGAAGGTGGAGCGGCATTCAGGATGGATATGGTTACCGCCCAGTTCTCAAAGGAGGAGAAGGTAGCGGTGAAGGAGGGGATGCGGCTACTTGCTGCAGAGGAAGCCGGTGTGCAGTTGGGGGATGAGGACCAAGGAGCGGGTGTTGGTGAGTTTTCCCTTTTTAGCTTTTCATAACTTGATCGTTCGTTGCCGGTTTAATGGACTCTTTTTCTGAATTGGACAGGTGGGACCTCTGGTCATCATGCTGGGAGCTCCGATCCTGCAGCTAAGTAGATCCGGAGGGCTAGCGTGATGGGGGCGAGGCTTCGTTTTTTTGACTTGACTCGCACATATTTTGGTTGCTGTCTATGTTAGTCCGAAACATTAATGCAACTCGTAATTATATTATTTGTAAAGAATGACTTTCTGTAATTTTATAACATAAACAGGTTCTGTTATATTTGAGTGCTTTTGTTATTCTGATGTGTTGCATAAGAGACATAGTTGTGTGTGCTAGTGATTCAATTGTGTTTAATGCTAAGTTCTTGCTTAATATATAATTTCATATCTTGCAATGTTTGAATAAGTCCTAGCTACATGATTATGTACAAAAGAAAAGAGTATCGCCCTTCATGTTCTGGTTGCAGGGGGCAGCTTTGGACACCTTGGGTAATTGACCGTGGATATGGCTGAGTGCCTTGTCACCCAGTTTGTGGGCTCAGATTCTCGTGAGCGAGTGCCTCCCATTTAGTGTCCTGTACTTTAGGGACCGTTATGCAGGATAGAAGAAAAGTATTTAAATGGAATGGAAATATAGGAAAAGTAAAACTTCCAGTCACGGAAGGCCGTCGATATGCTTAATTTCGTGGCAAACGGGTTTTGTAGTCACTTTCCCTAGCTGTGGGTCTTGGAGACATTTGTCACCCATCTTACGCCTCCGCGGGGAGTTTATCTTTTTTACCACAGCCGCACTTAAGACATATCGGAGCCGAGATCGTGCACAGTAACTACCCGAGCCATTATGGCCCGTAATCGTGGGTATTATTCGATTTACTGTGGCCGGTTAGCGTGGGTGCCGATCGTCAACCGTGAACTACCCCTGGCTGGCCACACCTTATGTTGGGGCTTAAAGTAGGTTCACAGTTGCCGGCGAGCCGAACGCCGTAATGAGCTGCCATCGGCTATACTCGGCCTTCTTGATGGCTTATAATCGGCTCATTACAGTTGGCTTTGAGGGCAGTCGCGAGCAATGAGTTAACCCGCAGCAGAGGGATGCTGGAGCAAAATGTCTCATTGGCGAGTGCGTAGAATCACATAGTACCTGTTAGGCCTTGTCCAGATGAGGTCGTGCCCTGATGTGGCTTGGATGGAGGTGCCATTACACAAAATTTTGTTCAACAGAAAAGGATACAGTTAACAAGTAGCCAAGTTATAAAGGAACAAGTTAAAAAGAGACAAGATTTTTTAAAGTGGTTCGGCACGAAAATGCCTACGTCCGCTGATTCTCTTTGTTAATTTACTTCATATGGGCAGTACAAGTTAAGAAAAGTATCGACGGAGGTGTTGGATGTTCCATGCCCTTTGGAACACCTCTTCGTCCACTGTTGACAAAATATAAGCTCCGTTGCGGAGATCTTTATGGATTACATAGGGTCCGTCCCAGATTGGATCTAGTGCTCCGGGGCGCAGGAACATCCGCTTGAGGACGAGATCTCCTTCCTGTAAGCTGCGGTGCTTGACTTTGGAGTTGTATTGTGCTGCAACTTTTTGCTTATGCGCCGCTGCTTTGAGTGCTGCATCGTTTCTTCTCTCCTCAATTAGATCCAAAGACATGAGGAGGAGTTCTTTGTTCTCTTCCGGGTTATAGTGGATCCTATGGTGAGAGGGCACTATAGTTTCAACTGGGAGCATGGCCTCCGATCCATATGCCAAAGAGAATGGGGTATGCCCTGTTGAAGTTCTGTAAGATGTGCGATAGGCCCAAAATGCCGTAGGAAGTTCGTCCACCCAAGCGCCTTTCCACCTTTCAAGTTTCTTCTTGATTAAGGTTTTGAGAATCTTGTTGACAGCTTCGACTTGTCCGTTTGCTTGAGGATAAGCTACAAATGAGAAGCTTTTGTGAATTCCGTGCTCTTGGCACCAATCGGCGAATTCTTCGCTGTCAAATTGAAGTCCGTTGTCTGATATGATCTTGAGTGGGACTCCGTACCTGCACAGAATATTTTTGATCAAGAAGTTGATAACTTTTGCCGAAGATATTTTATTTAGAGGTTCCGCCTCCACCCATTTGGTGAAATAGTCAACCGCCACTATAGCATATTTGGCTCCGCCTCGGCCTGCTGGCAGTTCGCCAATTAAGTCAATTCCCCGTACTGCAAAGGTCCAAGGGCTGGTCATTTGAGTAATCTCATTTGTGGGAGGTCGAGGAATCTTGGCAAATTTCTGACATCTGTCGCATTTCTTGACGAAGTCTAAGGCATCTTTGTTTAAAGTGGGCCAGTAATATCCATATCGGAGTATCTTCTTTGCCAGAGTCTTCCCTCCAGTGTGATCTCCGCAACTTCCTTGATGGATGTTGGATAAGACTTCCCTGGCTTCCCTTTCAGCGATACACCTTAATAAGAGATTAGAGAAGCCGCGCCGATAGAGGATGACTTCTTGTAATGTATAGCGGGAAGCTTTCCTTAAGATTTTCTTGATTTCGTTACGCCTGTCGGGCAGTGTGCCATCTTGTAAATATTTTCGGATAGGAGTCATCCAGGTTTCTTCGTCGATCGCATCTATCAGATTCACTTGCTCGAAACTTGGTGCCAGCTGTTTCGAGATGGTTAATGCTCCTAAAATAGCGATGTTCTTCATACTAGCTTGCTTTGCTAGTTCGTCGGCCTCTTGATTCTCTTCTCGAGGAATGTGTTTGATTAGATAGTGATTCAATTGATTGAGCAGCAGCTTGATCTTTTTCAGATATGCTGTAAGTCGTTCTCCTCGAGTCTGGAAGTCTCCCAGTAATTTATTTACAATGAGTTGAGAATCACTATGGAGACATAAAGAGCCGACTCCAATCTCCAAGGCCAGTTCTAATCCAGCTATTACCGCTTCGTATTCTGCGTCATTGTTGGTGGCAGCGAATTCCAACCTTAGGGCGTAGTGCAGCTTCCTTCCCCTGGGGGTGATTATCACAACACCTCCCCCCGAGCCTTGTTCGTTTGACGCCCCATCTACGAAGAGATTCCACTTGATATCTTCTGCTATTTCAGATTGGTCCTTACCTTCATTAGTAATGAATTCGGCAATGAAATCAGCTATGGCTTGCCCCTTGATAGCGGTGCGAGGATGGTAAGTGATATCATATTGACTTAGTTCGATGCACCACTTAAGTAATCGTCCAGAAGTGTCGGGGCGATGGAGCACTTGCCTTAGCGGTTGATCGGTTAAAACTCTGATGGAATGAGACTGGAAATAGTGTCGCAGTTTCCGTGACGTGATTAGTAGACAGTATGCTAGCTTCTCAAGTCTAGGGTACCTGGCTTCTGCCCCTGTAAATCTCTTGCTTACAAAGTACACGGGCCGCTGTACGCGGCTGTCTTCTCTCACCAAAGCGGCGCTTAAAGCATGAGACGATACAGCAAGGTATAAGTACAGTTCCTCGCCTTCATTTGGAGTTGAGAGCACCGGTGGTTTTTGGAGGTGTCCGATTAAGTTAAGGAAGGTTGTCGAGCATTCGTCAGTCCATTCGAACTTTCCTTTGTCCTTCTTTAAAGCTTCGAAGAAAGGGATACATTTGTCAGTTGCCTTAGAGATGAACCTACTTAGGGCGGCCACTTTTCCGTTTAGGCTTTGCATCTCTCTTCGAGTGGATGGTGTCTTGATATCTTGCAAAGCCCGAACTTGTTCGGGGTTCGCTTCAATCCCCCTGGCATGAACGATGAATCCCAAGAACTTTCCCGATGATACTCTGAAGGAGCACTTTAGAGGGTTTAGTTTCATTCCATATTGGCGAAGTACTTGAAACATTTCGTCCAGATGGTTTATATAGTCGTTGGCTTTTCTCGATTTTATCAGCATGTCATCCACATAAACTTCCATAGATCGCCTTATCAGTTCTGCAAACATCTTGTTGACGAGGCGCTGATAAGTAGCTCCGGCGTTTTTAAGTCCAAATGGCATTACCCTGTAACAGTACAATCCTCGGTCAGTGACGAAGCTAGTGTGATCTTGATCGGGGGCGTGCATAGGGATCTGGTTATATCCTGAGTATGCGTCCATAAAGGATAAGAGTTCGTGTCCGGCTGTGCTGTCTATGAGTTGGTCGATTCGGGGGAGTGGGAAGCTGTCTTTCGGGCAAGCGTCATTTAAGTTGGAGAAATCGATGCATGTTCGCCACTTCCCATTAGCTTTCTTTACCAGGACCGGGTTGGCGATCCATTCTGGGTAGATGGCTTCGCGTATGAAGTCATTGGCAAGTAAGTTCTTTACTTCTTCCTCGAGGGCTGCTGATCGTTCTGCCCCCATGCTCCTCTTTTTCTGCTTCACTGGCACCTAGGTGGGATCTATGTTCAGCATGTGGCATGCTACGTCTGGGGAGATTCCCGTCATGTCAGCGTGCGTCCATGCAAATACATCCATGTTGCGGCAAAGAAAATCAATGATTTTATTCTTTAATTCTCTTTTTAACTGAGACCCGACTCTCAGCAGTCTACTTGGGTCGTGTTTGTCTACAGATACGAATTCCATAGCCTCTGCAGGCTCGGCGGTGGCCTCCTCCTCTTTGTCCCTGGGGTCTAATTCGTTGAAAGGATCACTGGTATATCGAAGAGGAGGGGCTTTCTTTAGTTGCTATGCTTCCAAGCTTTTCATGCAGAGAGTAGTCTCTGCATTTTTCCCTTTATCTTTTCTGCGGTTATTGCAAAGTTCAGTTACATAGCAGTCTCGAGCAGCGTCTTGATCTCCCTCTACTTCTCCTATTCCGTTATCGGTTGGAAATTTCATCTTCAGGCACCATGGGGCTAGGACAATTTGGAATTCGGACAAGGCTGGTCTTCCCAAAAAGGCGTTGTAGGCCGAATGGCTTTCTATTAGCACAAACGTTTGTTTTCGCACAGCGGAGCGAGGATGGCTTCCTATTTCAACAAAAGGGTCCAGTTGCTCGAGGGGCATCTTCGCATCTCCAGTGAAACCATGTAGTGGTTTGTTGCAGGGAGACACATCTTTCATTGATAGCTTCATTTTGTCGAAAGCATGCTTGAATAGGATATTCACCGAGCTTCCAGTGTCTATTAAAATTCGAAAAACTTTGGCTGGTCCGAACCAGGCAGAGATGACCATAGGATCCATGTGCAGGTACTGTCTTCCCTCTAGATCGCACCTACTGAATGTGATGTCGTCATTCTCTTTCCGTTTCGGGTGGCGTTCTTCCATAACAGAATTAACGCAGCCTTCAGCGTTCCTCAGTGACTTACCGTATCTTTCCATCTCCGCCCAGCTTCTGTCGGCGATGTGCGGTCCTCCTGATATGGTGTGGACCACTATCTTCTCCTGACTAGAGCCGCTGGTGTTGCGATTTCCCCCGCCTTCTTCTGGAGGGGGGGGGGGGGTAATCCAGGATTCTCATTGGCAGGAGTCGAAGTCCTGTTATGGCCTTTTACATAGCGCACCAGTCTCCTCCTTCTGATGTGTTCTTCAATCAAGTCCCGGAGATGGTGGCATTCATTGGTATCATGTCCGTGGGATTCGTGGAAGCGGCAGAACTTTCCAGATTTGAGTGCGCTATCTGACTCCTTCTTGTGCGGGGGGCGCTTGTATCTAACTTCGTCTTGAGTGGCTAGGAAGATGTTTTCGATCGTTTCATTCAAAGAAGTGTAAGAGTCAAATATTGGTCCTGGTCGATACAAGCGCTTTTCTCCCTTTTTGCCCCCAGCATTGTCTCTAGAGTCATTTCTTCGAACATCCTTTGCTGCAGCGGGGAACCTGTCTGTAGCCGTCTTAGCCTGTTGCCTTGATTGCCTCTCGGTGGCAGCGTCCTCAAGTCTCATATACTTTCCAGCTTCATGGAAGAAATCAGGTAAAGTAGCTAGTTTTTCTTTGGTTAGTCTTCTAGCAAATTTAGTATCTGGATGTACACCACTGCAAAGGGCCATTAGGATAAGTTTCTCGTCGGCATCTTGGACTGCGATTGCCGCGGCGTTGAATCGGGTTAGATATTGTTGCAATGTCTCTCCGGGTTTCTGTTTGATATTAGATAAGGAATAAGCGTCCTTGGGTTGCTCCATATGAATGCGGAACTGACTGATGAACTTTTCTTTCAACATTTCCCATGAGCTGATGGACCCTTGGGGTAGGTGGCAGAACCAGGAGGTAGTTAGGTCTGCCAAGAATAGTGGGAAGCATTTACACAACACTTCCGCTGTTGCTCCGCTCATGAGCATATGCTGGGTGTACCTCTGTAAGTGTACGATGGGGTCAGAGGTTCCCTTGTAAGGTTCCATCGTTGGCATTTTCCATTCTCGGGGGGTGATGGCAGTTTCAATATTGCGGGTGAAGGGGCTGGTTACCCTAGCACCTATCCCCCGATCCCTTTGCTCCCGTTGGACGCACTCTCTGAACAATCGCGCCATCCTTTCATCAGAACTTGGAGCGGACAAAAATGAGCTTGGTTCTTCCCTGCGGGATTGATTTCGTCCAGATGACTTGTAGGGATGGTATCGTCTGTCACTCCTAACATTTTCCAAAGGCTGTCTCTGCTCTTCTGGGGGCATGCTGGGGTCAGCCATAGTTGGTCCTTGCCTTGATCTTCCCCTGCTGGGTTCTGTTCTCAGCGCTTCCTCGGGTCCAACTTCGGGCTGGACTCCAGCTCGTCCTCGTCTACTGGTATTTTCATGGTTAGGTAGCATGACAGGCTCAGCTATATCCGACCCTTGCCTGGCACCTCCCCCGTTGGGTTCGGCTCCAAGTGTTTCCTCGGGTCAGACTTCGGGCTGAGACCAGGCTCGGCTCCTACCATGGCTGTTTCTGTTGTTAACCTCTTCGAAGAAGAAAGGTCTTTGTCGCCTTCCAGATCCTCCAGATTGGGACTCGCCCCATGATTCGGTGTTGCGGTTGGATTCTTCAGCATCCCTTAGGCGTGACATGAGTTGGTCCACCAAGGCTTCTTGTTGAGATGCGAAGCGGTTAGTTACTTCAGCCACAACCCTGTCTAGATCTGCCCTAGTAATTGGTTGTTCCGCGGCGGGGGCTGTTGGATTTGCCTGATTTTCATCTGGTATTGCTGTTAAAATGGGATGATTCTCTTGATTCGGGGCCACTGGATCTGCGATACTGCTAGTTGCGACGTTCTTTCCCTTATTAACATCTCTCCTGTGCCTGGAAGTTATGTTGTCGGAGCGAGGAACGTTGCTGTGAGGAAGAAGGTTGAGTAGGAGAAGCTGTAGCTTTTAGCTCGGTTCTCAGTGAAAGCACCAAAAATGTTTGCACAAAAAATGGGCAAACACCTCCAAGTCGTATGAATTAGTTGATTTTATGTTGTTTCTAGTGATTTGGGTGATTTACGCAAATATATGAAAAGCAAGGACTAAACTGTAAAAGACACACAGATTTATAGTGGTTCGGCCAGAACGTGCCTACGTCCACTTCATATGTTATTCTCCTTTTTCTTTCAGATTACAAGTACAAAGCTTTGTATACAAGTATATGAAAGTTGTTTGAAAGTTCCTTCCGTACTTGAGATCTCAAACTTGTCTACCATTGTTGTACCCCTGCCCCTCTATTTATAGAATGAGGCTGGGGGCAGGGGTCTTGGATGTATATAGCTGCTGGTGGGCCTGGGCTAAAGAAATCCGGCCTGGCACATCTGGTTCGGCGGAGCTTGGTTCGGCGATGCTTGGTGGAGCATGGAAGTGGAGTTTGGTTCGGCTATGCAAGGAGGGAGGTATCTGGTTCGGCATGTAGGGGAGACGAGCTGTTGGTCCGGTAGTGGAGGTTGGTTCGGTGATGTGGGTTGGTTTTGGACCGGTGAGGGATGGATGGTCCGGTCCGGTGTGGATTTGGACCGGTGAAGGCGAGGTAATGGAGTTTGGCTCGACAGGGAAGTTGGTCCGGTACCTAATGCTTCGGTACCGAATGGTCTGGTTCGGCTTTGAGGTGGGGAAGCTTGGCTTCTCCTTTTCCTTTTGGACCGGTGGCGGTAGAAACGCCCCCAACATATATCACCCAAATGTAATATGTTATTACATTTGAGTGATGGATCTTGCAAGTGTACTTGAACAAATTTATATAATCTTTGGTATTATTGCCTGGTTGTTGAATTGGAATTCTATATAAAGTTCAATTTATGATATTTGTTCAGTTGTGTACTACACAAAAAACACAAATATTTGTTATATAGCTAAGTGCTACTTGTTCCAATTTCATACATGTGCTCGTGTGCATATGTGAAACCAATAACAGGTGGGCTTTGCTTGCATGATAGATAGATAGGGGATTCATCTGTATCATTTTATTTCATATCTGAGCATCAGTTTGTGATTGTAGCACTTTGCTCGATATATTTGTCTTTAATCACCGTTTATTATCGGATGTATTAAAATAATAAAGAGTAACAAACGAAAAGTTGGAAAAGGAATAGATGATCATATTCTCAAGTCAATTTAAATAAATTGAAATGACATGCTGGATCTGAGATTGAGGTCGGGTCAAAAATAAGATGGCCATCAATCTGACTTTATATTAGATCTAATCATCGACAAACTAATAAAAGGAATTTAACTCTGCTAGTGATCAAACACATGGTTTTGTATACCGTCACCTTATTCATTTGTCGCACAATCGATCATGTTACCGTTTGATTTTGCAAAATTAAAAATTGCTATAGATTCTTCAGATTTAAAGTAAAAGGTGTTATGGTTCATGACATTGACACATACCCCGTTTATTTATATGCTTACAATCATTTAATGTCCAGATTATTATATATTACCGGTTTTGTTTTTTTTTTTTTTTTTGGGTGCAAATTTCTATTATAAATTAGATTTGATGACAAGATAAAATGCTAGAATTAGAAACTTCTGCTATGCGTCTTTAACTGTAAGCAATGAACATTTACTATAATTTACATCAAAGAGTTGAGAACATTTTGTTGAAATATGGAGAGCTATGGTTATCTGGGGCTTGGTAAAAGAAATAAATAGTGGTTCGATATGGCTTCAATTTCGCGTTTAAATTTGAGAGGAATATTGAAATTAACTCATTTTGGGACCGATTACAAAATATATGGTTTCCATGTTTCTTAGTTCACAAAATACTTCTAGATGTTAAACCAACACATTATCTCAAATACCAGTTCTCTCTCTCTCTCTCTCTCTCTCTCTATATATATATATATATATATATATATATATGTTTCAGAATCAATTAGATGCACTAACAAAAGAAGTAGATATTACGAAGCGGCCATAGTTAATCATGAGGGTATGGGATTGGTAGATTAAAATTTACACTATTCATCACAATGTCATTTGATTGAACAATTGATAAGGAGCCGATCTGATCTCTATGTTAGTTGCCAGAGTATTAAATGCAATCCTGGTACTTTCATAGTCAAAATGCTATCCATGTTCATATGAGCATTTGCCAAATTATGTATTTACCAAGTTGATGTGTTAAATTAATGCAAACAAATATTATCACCATCACAACTACGAAATGCGTTGGCCTAAACATCAGTATGTTTCAATTATATGGAGGAGGATAAACAAATATATTATCTCCATCAAACTATGAAAATTTCAAGTTATCAGACAAAGGATGTTGATATTAGAAGCCACAATATCTTCTTGACAGCTGAATGAGTAATTAAGAGTTGCATAGTCCAAATTGATCTGATTTATACTACATCCATGGTTTGCCTTTTATGTTTTCCATTTTCTCCAATGAGTGCCAAATTAAAGATAATAACTCACATCACAGGGAGGATGAACATCATCTTGCATATAACTTATATAGTTTTGATGTTAATAATAGTCGCATGACATTAAATTCAAAATATAATCTTCATGTTGAAAAATAAAATATAAGGTAATATGTTTCCTTGTTATGTTTTTTCTATTTTTTTATATTTTTTTAAAAAAGAATTGTAGAAAATTGGAACAAAAATGGTGGAGTAAGTCATTTTCAATGAAATCATAGAGCAAGTACTCATGCCCATTGACATGAAGATGTGAAGCTGATGCATGATGTAGGTTTGGATGTCTATTCTCCGTATCTTGGCCTCGACTTATTTCTGGTAAATGGATTACATGTTTTCATTTTTATTTGGATGCATAACACCAAAAAATAACACTATCAACTGTAATTTTTTCAGATGGAAAGGGGCCTGTAAATCCTAAAGGCTTAGGATACTACAACAAGTGGATCGACGGACTTGTTAGCTATGGTAAATTAATGCTACTTTTTATAGTATATAGTCATTTTGAATCTGAGTAAGCAACAAATTTCAATATTTGTAGGTATTGAGCCGCATGTAACCGTGTATCACTTTGATCTTCCACTCACATTACAAGCCCAGTATGAAGATCTTAGAAGCCCAAATTCATGTAAAAATTCGATCCTTAAAAATACAATTTCTGTAATGAAGGAATAAGTAATTAGAATAATCTCGTCCTTGTGTATATGAAATGATAAACTTATGCATCGGGATATGAATTCATACATCTGATACATTACACTTTTTTTCTTATTTTATTGTATTAGAAGGGACTCGCTATTTATCCAGATGTATGCTTCAAAAGGATTTGGTGACGGAGTGAAAAATTGGAGCCGCATGTAACCGTGTATCACTTTGATCTTCCACTCACATTACGAGCTCAGTATGAAGATCTCAAAAGCCCAAATCATGTAAAATTTCGATCCTTAAAAAAACAATTTCTGTAATGAATGAATAAGTAATTAGAATAATCTCGTCCTTGTGTATATGAAATGATAAACTAATGCATCGGGATATGAATTCATACATCTGATACATTATATATTTTTTCTTATTTTATTGTATTAGAAGGGACTCACTATTTATCCCGATGTATGCTTCAAAAGGATTTGGGGATAGATTGAAAAATTGGGTAATGGTTAATGAACTGAACTTAGAACCAATTGGAGGCTGTGACGTTGGATCTTTTCCACCTCAACGCTGCTCCAGCTCTTTCCGTGTATTCAATTGCTCGAAAGGCGATTCGGCAAAAGAACTATATATTGTCACTCACAACCTTTTGCTATTACATTTATCAGCCTTTATGTTGTACCGTACGGAGAAAAGTATAAGGTGTGATATTTTGTGAATGTGTCTAATATGATATTTCTTCATTTTCCTAATATAACGTTATTAATATTGGCCATTAGGTATGATTCATCTCAGCTACATATTGATCGTAGTTTGGGTCTAGGTTTACTTAAATACTAGTGTATAATCCGTGCGTTGTACACGGTACTTTGTAGAAAAATAATGTTATAATTTTTTTAAAAGAATAGAAGTCATGATGCAATATATGGTGAATTTGTTAGGATAAATGAGTTATAAATCAGATTTACATGTTATGAGATTTTTGTACAGTCATATTTGAATATAAATTAAATCATCAGTTTTGTTGATAAACATGAGTTACGTATATATTTATTAATTTTAGGATTCAATATTTTTTATGCAAATAAATGAAAAGTAGTATTGTTAATTAATTTTGAAATTGATATTTTTATATAATTTTTTAGGTAAATATTAATAAACATAGATTTTGAAATTGACGTCAAGTTTTCAATATATTTGACTAAAAAATAATGACGTACAGATTGAATTTCAAATCTCACTCAAGAATCAGCGAAAATACCTAAAATGGAAGTGTAATGTTATTGAATCAATATATATTTTTGTATTTAAAGTTCTTTTAGCACATATTTATCAGAAGTAAGTATATGATGCTAACAAAGTGATAAACAAAATATTTATTTAAACATTAAAAGAAATATTAATGATAAATTAGACCTGAAATGTTACAGCTCACATTGTCGTTGTAATTATGCAAAAATTGACTTTGAATTCATTGTTTCACATCTCGTTAATTCCAATTTTTAAATGAAAAGTTTCAAGAAATATTTAATATTAACCTGTAAAGGATTATAAATACAAAAGAAAAAAATATCTATTCAAAGCATGGTATGGTTTTTGTCCATCGGTTAACGTAAATTACGGATATAAATAGTTAAAATGTATCATTTTTACAAAAAGGTTCTAACTGAAATTGTTAATTATTTTTTAGCATTATAGTATAAAGACATCCCCTGCTTATCATTAATTGTAATATCATTTTTCATAAAAATAAATTTTATAAATGGCAAAGAATTCCCTTAACATACAAATTTTGAAAAGTAAAAATGTTATATTTGTAATGATATACCAATTTTAGAAAGATAGTATTCTGCATATATTTGTTTGTAATAAAATATCAACTTTAGAAAAAAAGAATTATATGTACATTTCTTTGTATTAGTACACTAATTTTTGAAGTAAAGAAATTTTATGAACTTGAAAGTAGAATAATACGAGAGAATTAAAGATAATTTAATTGTGAAAATTTTAAGTAATATAGACTTGAATGAATAAATAGTTTTACCATTTTGTCAATAGGAATGTGATATACACATTGAATTATCGTTTTTAATGATTTATTAGATCAATCAATAATTATTTTTAATTGGATTTATATAAAAAGTTTAAATTTAGGGCCACTTAATAAATTCAAATATATGGACATGAATGTAAAACAATATAAGAAAACTTAGAAGAAATTCATAAATAATCATAAAAACTTGTAAGTGTTGGTATTTAAATGTAACATAATAGGGGAGAAAACTGGTAAAACATTGTAATCTTACAAAAAACATTATAATTTTACAAAATGATTCTAATTGAAAATTTTAATTATTTTTCAACATTATAGTATACAAAAATTCACCGCTTATCGTTAATTGTAATATCATTTTTCCCAAAAATAAATTTTATCGATGGCAAAGAATTCACTTAGCGTTCAAATTTTGAAAAATAAAAATGTTATACTTATAATGATATACTAATTTTAGAAAGAAACGATCGTGTATATATTTGTTGTAATTAAATACCAACTTTAGAGAAAAAGAATCATGTGTATATATTTTTTTAAAAACCCTACTCTAAGGAGTAGAGCTAGGAGATACAGGTGACTCGCCACAACCGGCCTTCCTTTTTAACTAATCCAACACAGAGCATCAACCCCCTAAGCATTCTTGTTTTTTAGAGGGATAACTGCTCCACGTCTTAAGGATTATACAACGCAGCTTGCTAGGACTCGAATCCGCGACCACAAGGAACATTGTTCCATAATCGCTGGGCAGACCTGACCAACTCAGTTATGTATGTAGACAAATTATGTGTATATTTCTTTGTATTATTGTACTAATTTTAGAAGTAAAGACATTTTATGAACTTGAAAGTTTAAGATGCGATATTTTTCAAAGGTATCTAATATGATATTTCTTCATATTTCCTACTGTAACATTATTAATATTGGCCATTAGGTATAATTCATCTCAACTACATATTGATTATAGTTCCAGTCTAGGTTTCCTTCAATATACGAGTACTTTGGCACGTGCGATGCACGTACGCAGGAGGAGTTGGTATGAAAAACACTGTTTGTTTTTTGGATCTTACAAAATGACTTTGACACGTACACAATGTAGCATTTTTTATATGTGTACATGCATAAATCAATCGTGTGAGTGTGCGCTATAAAAGTGTACACTTGGAGATTTTGTAGTCATAAATTATTTGTATTGCTTTCTTTCTTTTTTTGGTTACTTCATATCATTAGATATGAGGCATAACTATATATATACTCGAATATCTATGCCTTCATCGAAGAAATAATTTTTTTCATTTTAGAACATATTCTCATATCTTTTGTATGCTGTAAGCTATAAAGGTGTAAAGATTGAGATTTGTTAGTCAGAAATCATTAGTATTACTAATCACATTTGGTTACCAATGAAATTTGCTTTGCTAATACTCCATTGTTAAAAAATATTATCAAATATTAACGATATATTACTTCCATGATGATTGTCTATTACTGACGTGTTGCAAGTTACTAAAGCACCTTGAAAAAAAATCAACAAATACGCAAATAAGGGGAAAATCAAGCTTTAGCTGATATAACTTATATTATGACTAAAAAATAACTTGAAAATTGGTATACCTAAAAATAGTCATCTCTTCACTTGATGCATAGAAGGTACTTGGCCATCGTCAATTAATAATGCATTTTTATACCCATCCCTTCACTCAATGCACAATTCAAGGCGAAACAGCTAGAAAAAGAAACGGTGAAAACCGTACCCATATAAGTTAGATTCCTATGTGGTAAAAAATTTGCAATATCCATGTATAAGAGTTAATGTATCTAAATCATTGAGAACATCAAAATTAAACCTGAAATGATGCTATATTGAGATCAAGTTCTTGGTAGTTCATATTATGGATTAACTACGATAATTTACCAATCAGTAAATAGGACATGATTAAACATGAAGAAAGCATATGAACTACTGATTCTTCCATATATTTTTCCAATTACAATGATGTAAGGACAATAAAGGATCTATTATTGACCAAAATTTAAAGTGCTTATGTGCACGACACATTATACAATGGATATTATCTATATCTTGATATAATCATATTAACTAAAGAATGCCATTATTTGTTATTCCGTGTAAAAGTTAACACTCAATTTACCTCTCTATCCTTTGTTCATCAATTTCCTACATTTGAGGCTTTGATATAAGATAGTGTCAAATTTTTTTGTACAACTTCATTTTCAAATATGGTAATATTATATACAGATTATGATTAAGGAATAATAAGGTACACATTAAAATAGTAAAAACACTTTTATTGTAGGCTATTAACTCTTATTAGATTATAGAAACATCAAAAATACATTTTTATAGTTAACTGAGAACCCCATAAATCATTAAGCAAGTGTTCTTAGTTTATGCATATAAGGTAGTGTCTTCATTTACAGAATTTTATGTGTGGTTAATACTTAACTATTAATTAATAGTTTTATCCTTCATTGAATAATTATCCCACATTTGTTTGCTTTATAATTTTGACATATACATTAAAATTCCAACTTAAATTCCAACTTTTCAGTTATCCATATTTGCCAAAAAGAAACATAAAATATGCACGCTAATGCCAAAATAGAATATAGTAGTTACATATTTCTGGCTTTAACTGAGATAATATCTTGCTGAATCAAGATCTCATCTTAAAATGAGAACCTAACAAATTTAATCCTAAACAGTATTATTTATACTCTATTATAACCATCTAAAATAATCACTACTAATTTCTAGGCATGGAATACCTTGAGTAGCCTCGACAACATCCTATGTTCCACACGTTGCCTCTTGATACATGTACTGGATCGAATCTTTGTGCTTCATGCAGTGCATGGTATACTGGATCGCATCTCTGGGCAGCATTCGGCCTATTCTGTTTCACACTTGATAGTATATCTCCATAGATATTATGTCAGCACTTCATATGCGTGCATATTATCCTAGCTAGCTGTGTTTGATGTGTTGCATTGTATAGCTATATTGCATATGCTTGCTTCAGAACATCTCACAAAACAACAATATTTAGAGGTCTCATCTAGCACAAATCCATACGCTTGCACATATCATTCTCTTTCATACCGTCTCATTTGCTCTTACTGGTCACACCTTGTTTCCTGCACATGAATTGCTCCATATTCAGGCATCTCAAAGCTCCAGATATCATTAAATGATCGCTTAACCTAGTTTGATAACTTGCAACATTAAATTCCTCCAGTAAGCACGTTCAGCTCAACAATTTATCTCTTTCAAACCAGCAACCTGCAGCATCATCGAGTATCTCCAGTTTGAACACTCTAGCAACTTCCAGCATCATCGAACGCCTCCAATACGCTCAATTCAATCATCCCTTTTAGGCTAGCCATTCAACAACTTTGTTACAGCATTTTCAGTGCAACTTGCAGCATCATATTCTTTCTACTGCACACTTTAGTACACACATTTCAATTCGTGCTCATATTCAATATTTAAATCATATTTAGCCTTATTGGATTGCTTCAACATTACTTGCAACTACAGTATGCACACTTCAGTTCAACAATCTTGATACACTCTTATCCTATCTACAATGATACTGATGGATTTCTGAAATGTTCAAAGCCGAAGTAATCTTGACATGCTACATACTCTTGCTATTACAACTCAATATTCATTAACAGTAGCAACTTGGCTTAATGCATCATCACCCCTTGCTCCACCTTGCATGATCTCTACAACAGCAGCTTCTCAGTTCCAGACATTGATGCATCGGCTGGCCTTAAAGTTCTTATTCACTTTCTATACTCTCTGTACTTGCTATACGTGCTGGCAGGAATAAATAGGTACCTATGCCATTTAATTGGAACGATTCAATCACTTAATGCAGGTAGTTGAAATGTCTAAAGAAGGATTGATGTAGCAAAAGTTATATTGTATTCATGATTGTTTCTCTTCACCCTGTAGTTGTATTACTGCATACCAGTAACGTGCAAAAGCATTGAACAAATTAAAGTAGTTGTACATGGAAACTAATTAATTTTAATTAGTCCCACATCACCTAAAACATCTTAATTGTTAGTGTATATAAGCTAAGAGAGAAATTTTCTGTTGTGTAGAGTTTATAAAATTGCGATGAGGTATGAAGGGTATATGAAGTCAAGTTGATTGCATGGTAGTTGAAAAATGATGTTTATGTTTTTCAATCTTTATTGATGTAAAGGGTATTTTCGGAATTTCAAAAAGACACGGTTGAAACTAATGGATTGAATTCTCATTATTAATAGTAGAGATATTTTTGTTATGCAACTTGTGTAAATTCTGCATTCATAACCGAAGTTTAATCTTTTTTTCCTAAACAAATTTATGTTCCAGACATTACAAGGAGGAGGAATAACTATTGCGGTCTTTTGGTTTGAATCTTTCACAAATTTACAAGAAGACGTCACTGCAACAAAAAATGATGGATTAAACATATCAGTATAATAAATAAAATTCCGCGACAACGTAAAAAGAAAAGAAAAAAAAACATAAGAAACCATTAAATAGTACATTATCAAACTTACCGACCACATGTTAAAAAACTATCTTTCCATCTAAGACGATAGTAAGCGGTACACAAAATTGTCCGGTATTATTTTACTACTATGAGTGTAATTTGACAAGTGTGATATTAGATTTAATCCTAGGTGTAGAAGAGAGAGACCTGTGATAATATTTTTTCCATTACTTCGCACATTGTTGCACTATCGGGTACACTGATTTGAATGATTAAGATAAACACTGGTCATATATAACGACACATTCTTCTTGAATATTTACACAATGGCAACATTTTGTGTTTTATTAATTATATTTGTTACCAAATTTTGGGTATCCTTGGCGAATAGCTGTTATCCACATAAGTTCTCAAAAAGATAAATTTTCATATCCTAAGCTCCAAGAAGATGATGCCGAACCTCATTGCAAGATGAGGTAACTAATATAGACTTCGAAGGTACAAAGCCGCTCTTTGATCACTTCGATTGCCATCAGTTATTTCGGTGACCTATGACCAGAAATGCGCTTATAGAACATCATCGAAAGGATCAAGGACTCTGCATTTCATGAAGGATCTCAATTCGACCATACCGAATTTCGCACCATATTAAACCTCGTTCACGTCGACATCCATCATGTCGCCTACCTTCGATGACGTGCGATGTCCTTACACTCATTTTGAAGTCTCAAAACCATCCAAGCAGTGCCGCACTTCATAAGCACTTTGGAGGTATTGTTCAGTGATGACATTAAAGGAATGCAAAGTTACGCCGCTCTTCGTTAATGCTCAACGTAGCACTTCATCAGCATGTTTTTTCGTTGCGTATCTATGCGAAGCGATATCGATGTTGGATACTATCAATATCCACAAAGACTCTAATACTACTCCATGGCTATCATTGCCAAAGTCATTGCCTGCTTTCAAAGGACATCGAAGATGTTCAAAGAAATGGTGCCGAAGAATAGCGACGTCACATTAAATCCGTTAGCCTCGATAGAGCCCAAAACTATGAAGTGTGAACATCATCTTCCATGAATCATGACAACTACCGAGTGGTACCTTGATTAATGTCGAGAGTCATGGTTTCGAAGGAAATGTGGAAGCCATCTTCTATCAACGCAGATGCTGTCAATGTCACCCACGCTTAACACCACATGCGATCAAAGTTGTTAAATAATGATAGTATATTCGTTGAGATGTCGCCGTTTGTTGAAGTCAAATTGAAAGAGGAACCACAAGGTATGAATGCCATCGAAGGTCAATATTGTTATAGCATCGACTCTCATATATGCCCTTAGAAGATGTCATATATCTATGTAGGATCTAGATTAACCCTAGAGGGGGGGTGAATAGGGTTATAGCAAATTTTCTCGAATTAAACATAGAAATATAATTGCAGAAATAAATATGCTGAAAAGTAAATCACACACAAAATTTACCCAGCTTCGGCAACCCCTGCCTACTGCTGCATTCCCAGATTTCTATTAGAATTAAACAGTATCACGCTTACAAACACTCTACCAGACTCACAGACCCTTTTGCTCCCGCTCACAAACACTCTACTAGACTCGCACACCCTGCTCCTGCCTATAGAGTTTCGCTCACTCGCAAACACTGCTCCCGCCTATAGAGCTTTGCAAACTCGCACACCCTGCTCACTGAACTAATTCTAAATAGACAATCTGACACTACCTAATCCCTAGGTGGTGATTTACAAATTCTTCGACTCGAAAAGAAAAACAAACTTCAAAATTAAAACCGGAGCAAAAATTAAAATACAACTTGAACGTGTAATTTTTGCTCAAAATAAAAAAACTAAAAAACCCTTTTATAATTAAACCCTAAAAATAACTTTAGCCCCTTTATAATTAACAAGGCCGGCCCCTTGTTTTTTCATTAACCCGATCCACTGTTGTTTTCTTCTCCTGAGAATAATGTCGGCTGATTCTCTTTGCCACTAATTTAGGGCTTCTGTCTTCGATTCAAAATTGAGGCTTTCTGATGATCGGTGCTCTGACTTGCGTTGCTCTTGCTCACGCTTGTTCTCTGATGATTTACGATTGTTGCTCGCTCGATCGAGTTGTTGATAATTTCGGTATGTAGTTTCTTTTGTTGCTCGTTTGATTGCTTGCTTCGATTGGACTCGATTTTAACTCAATAGCCGATGATGTAAATTGGGATTGCGATTGAAAGTTCGATTGTGAATTGAAGCACTTTCTGATGATGATACCTTCGGGTTGAATTTATATGAATTCACGACTTCATCACTTTCCTAATTTTCTAATGCCTGTTGCGCACGTCTTTCCTGATTTTTTGTGACACCTTGATACACACGGCTTTAACTTTTACACGTTCGATTCTTCTTGTATAAAAAAGCAGAAACTTTCCCTTTTTAATTTTGCTGACTATTTCAAAGATACGAATTTGATACTGTCATGAATTCGAATTCTCTGTACTGTTGAACTTTAGCATCCTATTTTCGAAAATTCTGACTTGACACTGCTTCGGCCATCTTGTGTTTGTCCCTGTCTTCATCTCTGGCCATCTTCACTAGTCTCCTTTTGAACATTGCACCGTTGTTCACTGTTTACATCACTGGACTTGATATCATTGATCTGCATTTCTTTATTTCTTATGGCTCCACTGTTGCACTCGAGTGGTTTCAAACATGTGAGTTGTTGTTTGCTTTTGATGTAGCTGTTAGTCTGCATTTTTTTCGATTCACTGTGTCACTTGGTCTATCGCACTGTTGCATACATGAGCTTGATACTGTTGGTTGACTATCTCCTTGAGTTGCAGTGAGCTCGACATTGTTGCTTACTTCACTTGTGGTCTTCATTTTTGATTCAGAACTTCTGTACTGGCTGTAGTTGAGTTGATACATTTGTCAGTTCTACATTTGTTTCACTTGGTATTGCTGCATCCATTGTAGCTTGCTACTGTATCATTGAGTAGCTGTCGTCTGCACTTTTAGTCGAACTTGTATTCAATTCAATGCTGAGTTGTTTCTTTAATATTGAGACCTGTAGTTGTATACTTGTGTACATGCTTTGTTTCTGTTGGTCGTGGCTTGGTATATGTGAACCCATTTGTGTTGCATTGCATTGATGATTTTGTATGCTTGTAACTTTGGTTTTATACTGCTTCACTATGTCACTTGAGGTCTTGCAGTTTGGTTTATTGATGCATTCATGTACACTGCATTCATGTTCAAAGACTGCTACTTGTTTTTGTACCCTTTGCATTCAGTTTATTGCATTGACATGTTGTAGCTGGTCTATGTATTGCTTGGTGGCATTGTGCATCTCAACTTGTTCTTGTATTCACTGTCATATTTGGGCTTCACTGAATCTTATATTGCATACTGGTGCGGTGTTGTTACTGCATTCATGATAGTTTGTATATGCATTTGCCTTGTTTGTTGAAGTTGTGCTTGCACGCTTGCTATTTTTGGCTGCGCACACGAGTTGGCGAGGCAGTGCACACGTGTATGAATGTACACGTGTGTATTGCAGCCACTTATGGTTACATGTCCCTGTAATATCTATATGCACGACTTTGTGATGAAAACAAGTGTGAATTATGACGAACAACCCAAATAACTGAGGCAAGCCATATTTTCAAAAATCGTATTTTATTTTATATTGCAAAAATATTTCTTTTTCAATTTTACTGCGTTAGTGAATATTTTTGCAGATTGCTCAGATGCTGGATTCAAACTGGAATGCAGTTGAAGACAAAATACGAGTGTGAGTGATATGTAGTGAGGTTATCAATGTAAAAATATTTGTGATGTAATCGTGATGTAATCAAAAATGTATATGTATAGTGAGAGCATGAATTTGTACTATTCAAGATTGTAATAAATATTTGTTTGAATAAAATTTCTGTTTGAATTCAAAATCAAATTCTGTGTAATTTATTTTATTCAACAAATATTTATTTAATCTATGAAAAACAAAATAGTACATTACCAAATACATTTAAATGAATATATATGTTTATTATCATCAAACAAAAACATATAAGCGCATATTCAACAATCTCCCCCTTTTGATGATAACAAACATATATTTAAGATTTTGACCGTGTTAAATGTATTTGACCAATTATATACTCTAATTGCTCCCCCTATTTAAATGCTTCCTCTCTACATGATGCTCCCCCTACATATATGCATACAAATAGAAATATATTCAAATGAGCCTAGATGCATATGGGATAATTATTTGACCTTTGCTTGATTCTATTTGGCAAAATCTTAACTTTTCTCTCCCCCTTTTGTTTTCAGCAAAAGAATAATAGTGTGAGAGAAAAATAGAGATAAAGTGATCGATATTAATCCAACATTAATCTCAAATTGAATATAAATATTAAACTTCAATAAGAATCAAACAAAAAACCATAATTACCCTTGTTAGGCGCATATTCCACTTTTAGAAATGATGGATATGATGTTCATATAAAATCATACAGTTGAATCTTCTTGTGGTACATTTCTATCAGGAATTTGAATATCTACTAATCATGCATAACCGTTAGGACTTTTAAATGAGATTAGTAGTATTCGAATTTAATTTTAAAAAATGAAATCAAGTATCTTCTAACCACGCATGACCGTGAGGACTTTTAAATGGGATTAGAATCAACTTGTCTATTTAAGCAATTTAATTTTGATATGTGTTCCATACATGCATAACCGTAAGGACTTTTAAATGAGCATGGAAGCACATAATCAAAAATCCAAGTAATTCACCCATGCATAACCGTGAGGACTTTTAAATGAGAGTGAATACTTTGGATATTTATTTATTTTTAAAAATATGACATGAAAAACAAATGATTCCTGATTATAGTACCACATATCGACAAACTATATTGAATATTTGATAAAACATGGTCGATAGAAATAATGATAGATATAGAAATGGTCATGGAATCTTTACCCAACAAAAAGTTTTATAATTCTTGTTTTAATTCCTAAAGAAAGTTTTTCAAATATACTCTCTTGAGTAATGTATGTTAAATATCAACACTTATCACTTTTTCAATCACTAGTTATCTTTTTGATAATTAGTAGGGAGTCAGATTAGTCAAAATTTGTCATTTAAAATCAAATAAAAATGACTAATCTGAAAATATGGTCAAACAATTATTTTCTCGAAGAGGTTATATGAAAAAAAAATTCTGCTAAATGAAAAATTATTTCAAGTGAAAAATATGCAGATATTTTCTTTGAAAAAACGATGCAGCAAATGAATGTTTCAAAAATTAATCACGTTACACTAGTAATTTCTCTATCAACTATATTACCAGTGTAATCTGCATCTGAATTTAAATTTCACTCAATATTCACTCGTTGGATGTCAAAGACCAGATTGTGAAATTTCAACAAACTATTTCAGAATGAAATTTGAAATGAAGCCATGTTCACACTCAAACAAATATCATAGTTTTAAACTTAGAAACCATAGGATGAACAACTATCATCATGAGTAATCAATAGTCAATCAACATCATAATTATTTCAAAAACAATTTCTTGAAATCCTTTTTAACACCTTTCACATGAAATTTGAAATCGTGCAAATTTACAAACAGTGACCAAAATGTCAAAACCAATATATCTACGTGTAGCATGAGTAGACAGTAATCAATCAACATCATAATTTGACCAAACGGATTAAGTTCAATGATGAAAGGATGGTTGGTCTACTTTTGAGCACAAATCAAAGTAAGAACAAGTCAAAAGAAAAATCATATCAATAAGTCAGAATTAAAGTCATTATCACATCATTATCACAATTTTGGCTGATTTAATTCAGAATATGGTGCAGATTATACCTTCACCTGTTTTACCTTTACGATAATTTCTCGTGATTGCCCATTGTGATTCTGTCACCTTTATACTAGGCTAAGGAACTTTGCTATGTTGCCCGTTGTGTTTCTGGAACAGCCAAAATCCAGAGAACACCGTTGTTGTTCCTTAGCCTGCCACCACACCTACACGATGAAAGATTTTTGTGACCTATTTCTAGGTCCATGATTGTTAGTGGCAGAAACATTATGAATAAACAAACCCTTTGGAACCCAAACTTGTTCAGTCCTTTTATTCTTGTTCCAATAGACATGAAATTTGTTTGTAGAATTCTTAGGAACCCAAACTTGTATAAATTTTGTGTTCTTGTTCCTATGACTACAATTTTCAACATGATGTCCAATTATTTCACATTTATCAAAGACACTTTTACCTTTTACATTATCCTCAGCTTGTGTTTTCCCAAAACCAAGTCCTTTTCTGTTGTTAGCAAAAATTTGATTTCCCAATAGCATGTTGAAAGATTTTTCGCCTCTTGAAAAGTTATTCAAAGATTTCTCAAGATTTTGGACTTTGGTTTTTAGTGTTGTATTTTCAGTGACAAGTGAGGTGCATCGATTTATAAAATCCTTTTTCCTAGTGTCGATGGTTTCCTTAAGATTCAAGTTTTCTTTTTCAAGATTCTCAGAGTTATTCTTAAGTCTTGTCAATTCTGAATCTAAAACTTTACATCTTTTACATTCTAGGTTTTGAATATTTTCAAGTTCAGTTTCTAACCTAAAATTTTTACGAGCAAGTTCTCTCCTATCAGTTTTCAGTTTTTCAATTTTAGATTCAAGAGCATCAACTACTTTAGTAAGATCAGAACACATAAAAACAAGATCTCTATAGGAATACTCACCTTCCTCACTAGATTCCTCTGAGCTTGAATCTGAATTTGATTTCGCCATAAGACACAAGTTAGCCTCCTCTGAGCTGCTATCCGAAGCTTCTTCTCCTTCTTCATCATCCCAAGTCGCTGCAAATACCTTCTTCGTCTTTTTCTTTCCTTTGTTGTTTTTGAGAAGTGGGCATTTTTGTATGAAGTGTCCGGGCTTCTTGCAGTTAAAGCACGTTAGTTCATTATCGGAATTGTCAGAATCTTTTGGCCTATTACGATTTGTTTTCTTCTTGCGTGGCTTGAATCTCGACCATTTTCTAAGATTATTGACAGCCATTGCAAGCTCTTCAATTGGATCTTCTCCTTCTTCATCGCTTTCTTCTTTTCTATTTAAGGCAATCGTCTTTTTCTTTGGTTCGGAGTTGTTGCGTTCTTCCTTTGCTTTTAGCTCAAGCTCATATGTCATCAAGTTTCCAATCAACTCCTCCATGCTTAGCATACTCAGATCTTTCGATTCTTGGATTGCCGTGACTTTTGCCTCAAAGTTCATTGGTAAGACTCGTAGTATCTTCCGCACAAGCTCTACCTCAGTGAATACCTTCCCAAGTGCTCTAGCGTTGTACACCAAAGTTGAAAAGTGTCCAAACATGTCCTTTATGCTCTCGCCTTTGTCCATCACAAAGTTCTCGTATTCATTGCTGAATAGGGCTAGACGAGACTCCTTGACTTGAGAAGTTCCTTCGTGTGTCACCTCCAAAGTGTGCCAAATTTCTTGTGCTGTTGTACAATGAGAAATTCTATTAAATTCATTTTTATCAAGAGCACATATCAAAGCATTCATGGCTTTAGCATTTGTCGTTTTCAATCTCTTATCGTTAGCATCCCACCTATCCTTAGGTTTAGGAATCTCAGTACCACCAACGATTATAGTGGGAGGTTTATAGCCAGTTTCAATAATATCCCAAACATCATAATCAACGGAACTAAGATAAATACTCATCCTAACTTTCCAATAAGCATAATCGTTCCCGTTAAACATGGGTGGCCTAACGATAGATTGCCCCTCAGAAAAAGCATTATTTGACGGATTCATGACTCTAGAGTTAAATAAAAAAATACCAGGCTCTGATACCACTTGTAGGATCTAGATTAACCCTAGAGGGGGGGGGAATAGGGTTATAGCAAATTTTCTCGAATTAAACACAGAAATATAATTGCAGAAATAAATATGCTGAAAAGTAAATCACACACAAAATTTACCCAGCTTCGGCAACCCCTGCCTACTGCTGCATTCCCAGATTTCTATTAGAATTAAACGGTATCACGCTTACAAACACTCTACCAGACTCGCAGACCCTTTTGCTCCCTCTCATAAACACTCTACTAGACTCGCACACCCTGCTCCCGCCATAGAGTTTCGCTCACTCGCAAACACTGCTCCCGCCTATAGAGCTTTGCAAACTCGCACACCCTGCTCACTGAACTAATTCTAAATAGACAATCTGACACTACCTAATCCCTAGGTGGTGATTTACAAATTCTTCGACTCGAAAAGAAAAACAAACTTCAAAATTAAAACCGGAGCAAAAATTAAAATACAACTTGAATGCGTAATTTTTGCTCAACATAAAAAAACTAAAAAACCCTTTTATAATTAAACCCTAAAAATAACTTTAGCCCCTTTATAATTAACAAGGCCGGCCCCTTGTTTTTTCATTAACCCAATCCACTGTTGTTTTCTTCTCCTGAGAATAATGTCGGCTGATTCTCTTTGCCACTAATTTAGGGCTTCTGTCTTCGATTCAAAATTGAGGCTTTCTGATGGTCGGTGCTCTGACTTGCGTTGCTCTTGCTCACGCTTGTTCTCTGATGATTTACGATTGTTGCTCACTCGATCGAGTTGTTGATAATTTCGGTATGTAGTTTCTTTTGTTGCTCGTTTGATTGCTTGCTTCGATTGGACTCGATTTTAACTCAATAGCCGATGATGTAAATTGGGATTGCGATTGAAAGTTTGATTATGAATTGAAGCACTTTCTGATGATGATACCTTCGGGTTGAATTTATATGAATTCACGACTTCATCACTTTCCTAATTTTCTAATGCCTGTTGCGCACGTCTTTCCTGATTTTTTGTGACACCTTGATACACACGACTTTAACTTTTACACGTTCGATTCTTCTTGTATAAAAAAGCAGAAACTTTCCCTTTTTAATTTTGCTGACTATTTCAAAGATACGAATTTGATACTGTCATGAATTCGAATTCTCTATACTGTTGAACTTTAGCATCCTATTTTCGAAAATTCTGACTTGACACTGCTTCGGCCATCTTGTGTTTGTCCCTGTCTTCATCTCTGGCCATCTTCACTAGTCTCCTTTTAAACATTGCACCGTTGTTCACTGTTTACATCACTGGACTTGATATCATTGATCTGCATTTCTTTATTTCTTATGGCTCCACTGTTGCACTCGAGTGGTTTCAAACATGTGAGTTGTTGTTTGCTTTTGATGTAGCTGTTAGTCTGCATTTTTTTCGATTCACTGTGTCACTTGATCTATCGCACTGTTGCATACATGAGCTTGATACTGTTGGTCGACTATCTCCTTGAGTTGCAATGAGCTCCACATTGTTGTTTACTTCACTTGTGGTCTTCATTTTTGATTCAGAACTTCTGTACTGGCTGTAGTTGAGTTGATACATTTGTCAGTTCTACGTTTGTTTCACTTGGTATTGCTGCATCCATTGTAGCTTGCTACTGTATCATTGAGTAGCTGTCGTCTGCACTTTTAGTCGAACTTGTATTCAATTCAATGCTGAGTTGTTTCTTTAATATTGAGACCTGTAGTTGTATACTTGTGTACATGCTTTGTTTCTGTTGGTCGTGGCTTGGTATATGTGAACCCATTTGTGTTGCATTGCATTGATGATTTTGTATGCTTGTAACTTTGGTTTTATACTGCTTCACCATGTCACTTGAGGTCTTGCAGTTTGGTTTATTGATGCATTCATGTACACTGCATTCATGTTCAAAGACTGCTACTTGTTTTTGTACCGTTTGCATTCAGTTTATTGCATTGACATGTTGTAGCTGGTCTATGTATTGCTTGGTGGCATTGTGCATCTCAACTTGTTCTTGTATTCACTGTCATATTTGGGCTTCACTGAATCTTATATTGCATACTGGTGCGGTGTTGTTACTGCATTCATGATAGTTTGTATATGCATTTGCCTTGTTTGTTGAAGTTGTGCTTGCACGCTTGCTATTTTTGGCTGCGCACACGAGTTGGCGAGGCAGTGCACACGTGTATGAATGTACACGTGTGTATTGCAGCCACTTATGGTTACATGTCCCTGTAATATCTATATGCACGACTTTGTGATGAAAACAAGTGTGAATTATGACGAACAACCCAAATAACTGAGGCAAACCATATTTCCAAAAATCGTATTTTATTTTATATTGCAAAAATATTTCTTTTTCAATTTTACTGCGTTAGTGAATATTTTTGCAGATTGCTCAGATGCTGGATTCAAACTGGAATGCAGTTGAAGACAAAATACGAGTGTGAGTGATATGTAGTGAGGTTATCAATGTAAAAATATTTGTGATGTAATCGTGATGTAATCAAAAATGTATATGTATAGTGAGAGCATGAAATTGTACTATTCAAGATTGTAATAAATATTTGTTTGAATAAAATTTCTGTTTGAATTCAAAATCAAATTCTGTGTAATTTATTTTATTCAACAAATATTTATTTAATCTATGAAAAAAAAAATAGTACATTACCAAATACATTTAAATGAATATATATGTTTATTATCATCAAACAAAAACATATAAGCGCATATTCAACAATCTACATACGCGATGTTGATGACTATCGTCGTCAATGTCTACAAGTGTTGTTAATACCGCATTTTGTCGGCCATTGAATATCAACATCTAGGGCCATCATTGTCGCCACCATTTAATGCATACAATACCATCAATCAAAGAAAGGCCATAAGAAATGGAGTTGTCATCACTGACATTCATTAGTCATGCCGAGAACCATCAATACATCCAAAAGGTTTGTCGAAGCCGCTTTTACTAACGCCGCCTTTCATCAATGTTAATATGTGGTGGTAATGAAAGTCGATCAATGAAGAAGAGACTATTAACCCAATATTTAGAGATACCAAGTATCGATTTTATTGAACCAATGTCGAAGTTTAGCTATGTGAACATAAGAATGCTAGCCTTGATGTCCGACAACGCTGCAAATGTCGAAGCCTATAAAGTATCAATCTTGATGTTCGACAATGCAGTTAATATCGAAGCCAATGGATGTCGAAGCCTGCCACTTGCCAAACCCAAAAAAATATGATCCTAGGGATGCTATTCTAGGGGCTAAGTTCTCTCTTCCCATTTATTACTTTCTAAAATTTCTAAATCCTAAATTGAATTGAGGATTTTTCCTATTGTAATACTTGAACAATTGTAAAATAAGGATTTGGAAATTAAATGAAGACATAGCCTTTTGACTTGATTTGTACTAGGACTTGCATATTCATTCGACTTTGCACATAGATTTACTTTGACTTGTGACTTGCATAGCACATTGAATTTTCTTGAACTTGTGATTTTTGTCGTGCATATTGACTTGAACATCGACCTTCATATTAACTTGCATGTTGCCTTGAACCCTCAACGATGTCGATCACTAAACCAAGAGCTTACATAAATGCATACTTCTTCTCGACGACTTCAACTTGCCGCGATAAGGCCTCTCATTGATTATCTTTTTTTGTAATCACTTTTTGGGGTTGACGAATTTGTTCATTAAAACATAACATATCTGAACTCGCACATTGACTTCGACCTATATTGTATTTTACATGACTCCAGCTTCTATGACTAAACAAAGAATTGAAATGAAAATAGAATCATGCACATCTCAACCAACGATTGCGACTAGTTTCGAAGAAGCTACTTTTTGATTAATCGATCTTTTATTCACTTTTGGGTGTTGATGAATTTATTCGTTAACATTTTGACGCTAGAAGGAGGGCTCTCGATGCTTTATAACTTTCTTCATAAATTGATTACATAAAAAAATTCTTTTATTTCAAAAAATATGGTAAGAGTCAGGAAAAGTAATAACATCCCAAACTTCAATTTGGAGAATATGGACATTGGGCAACCTTCAACTTTAACAAGACTTGCAAGAAATGAGACCAAAATTCAAGATTTAACTGATAATTAATAGTTATGCGATAACTCCTTGAGCAAGCCCCATCTCAAAGATCTTTCAATACGGTAAAGCTTATGGAAGAAAAAAATGAAGTGGCATCTCCAAGCAAAAACCAAGATAAAACGCATTCTCTTAAGTCACCAGCAAAAAAAAGCAGTAAAACAAAGATGTATCAGCAAAACGAGAATCAAGAAGGCCAAGAAGGAAGATCATATGCATACCTGTGTTTTTACTTTGATCTTGCCTCCCTTGCACGGTGACAAACCCTGAACACCGCATGTAAATGTTGCAATTTTGGATTACCACGGAGGCATCTCCAAATATGAAATCCACCGATCCACTTATATTACAATCTCTGTAAAATTGTTTTCGAATTTTTGCATAAACCGTATCTTGATAACCGATGAAATCGCAGTCATAGTACGCGGATCGATTGCTATCACTCCTGAGGGCTACTGCCTTCCCTTGATTTTTATCGAAAATGTTGTTAACTGTAATGTGTTTAGCTATAAATGCATCACCAAGCACCACTGCATGACAAATACTACATCAAATCTTGTGTTTAGGGACATATGATTAGGGGCAGCATAATGAAAATGCCTCTAATTATTATCAATTAGACACAAATGAGAACTTAACCTCTATTAACATTTATAAGGCATAATAAAAGGCCATTAACACATGATATATTTCATAATTAATATGATTTTGAATAAGGGCAGGATTCATCTCTCATTTCTACCAAGCTCTAATAAATTCTTGTGGCCTAGTTCATTTCATGGTTCGAAATTCCGATCGGTATGCTGGAATTTCAGTCATTCCGTCACCGTTTCGGCATTGATCGGGCCGGAATTCTCTTCAAAACTCATTCCCGTTTAAATGGCTACAAAATTGTTTTCATTGTGTAAGAAAAGTAAAAACACACTTAAATGAAAAAAATGCGCAAGAAGTACCTAATTCTAAGAAGCAAGAGAGACTAAAAAGCTTTTAGGACTTTAGATTGAATTTTTTTTAGCAATTATATGTAGGGCTTCTAGATCTTGGAGTCGAATTTAGGGCTTCATTTTGTTTAAGCAGCCAACAATTGCTTGATCTACAAATGGAACAACCTTATTCTCTTCTTTTATTGGTGAAATGGTTAGGGTTAGTTTGAAGAAGGAGGTTATAGAATCAAATGGATGACAGAATGAGGCAGGCAACATTTGATATGTAGCCTAGCTCGATACTGGATCGTTTTTGGGACTTCTGTTTCTATTTTTTTCCCTTGGTTTATTTTTAGACTTTTGGTTTATCTTTAGGCTAAATTGTACATCTGTACATTAGAGAATATTTTACCCTGTTAATGAACAAATATCCATCGTTTACCTAGCTTTAAGGAGACTAAATTTTAGTAGGAAATATTTTGTTTTGGGCTAAAAGGAATATATTTTCATAAAATATATATACAAAAAAGTAAAGAAATCCGGAACTGGAATTGCAACGGAAATCTCTGGAATTTTCAAAATGAAACCAAAATTATAGGAATTTCAAATGACCGAAGCGGAATCGAAAATCGAAATTTCAAACACCTTGGTTCATTTACGTCCTTTTCACTCCAAAATTTGTCTTTCCTTCCGGTTTACAAATCCTATAATTTTTTGTACAAAATTTAATCTCAAAATTAATCAAACCCAGCAGTTTGTAGCGTGAAATTGATGCTTGCAATTTGTTAGCAGCAGGTGAAAACTCTTGCTTTGTTCACAGTCTATCCTACAAGAAGCTATAGGATAAATGGTTCTACCATAGAAGGCTAGGTTGCTTTGTATTTATAGTGAAAAAGGTCTGGACCTAAATCTATTTTATTTTTTGACCATATTTTGCTAAATTGTGATGTAAATCATTTAGCACAATTCATACTTTTCTTGGACTTTTGCTTCAAATGTTAAGTAAAATCATGGATATTTTAAGTAATAAATATGAAATGAAATCCCCTATCATGGTATACCTCCATTAACAATGATTTGTAAATTAGCATAATTAAACAATGGAACATCTTTTATTTTTACATATTTGTTAACATGGTCAAAAGGATGCATACAGTATAAGAATAAGTTTTTTGATCAAGGTAGAGAAATGTATGCACATAGGCCTTGTAAGCTCCATTTCACCTCCTTATTTTCTTGTTTAAATTGCTTTTATTACCATATATATACATTGAAATTGGGATAAATAATCTAGAGTCTCAAGTCATTATCACACTTTCACGGTCAAAACATGTTATGATGATACTGGGTATGTATATTGTCAAGAAAAACAGTCTTAGTTTTGAAATTTTGATTGACGTAACATCTAAGATTAAAGGTAGCATGAAAATTTGATGATAATTTAAAAGATTTGCATGACTAGACTTTATGAAACGCTTATATATGAATAAGCACACGACATCTCAAATGAAAGGTTCACTATGAGTTATCAATCTCAAATGAAAAGTTCACTATCATTGTTCATAACTTACTGAGGGCTCCTTGATCAGTGATGTGATGTACTATATCACTTTCATTTCGAATGCTCACCAGAAATGATCTATCGAATATAAGGATTTGAATATGTAACAACCCGCATATTTATCGATTATATATTTAAATATTTTATCGTTATTCGGATATTGGTCCGAAAAGCTACTTTTTGCAAACGGTCGAATTAGGACTCGAGACCACTTCCATTGAGTTCGAAATGCCGTTTACAATCTTTTTAAGTATAAACTTTGATATGTTTGGAGTTAGTGGAATTTCACTAACTTTTCCCGCTTTGGACTTTAAGTTGGTTTAGCCTGTTAAACCTAAGTTCCAACCCCTTCTCCTCATCTCTTCATAAATTCCTACCTGTTAACCCTCAATTTTCTACGACTCAAAAACTACACGACTCAAACAAATTACGTGACTTAACGAGTCAAGAATTGGCCGACTTAAAGGAGTCAACGACTTAAGAAATTGGACGGTCTACGACTCAAGTTATGGACGACCTAACGGTTCAGCGAGTTGAAGGACTTGGCGACTTACGACATAGAGAAATCTGTGACTCAACGGTTTAGAAGAGAAGGGATGCTCCACGACCTAAGGCATCCACGACTTAAGGTTCCTACGACTTAAGAGAATATACAGTTTACGACTTAAGGAAGCCCACGACTCAAGGACAGGATGACTTAACGGTTCAAGGGAGAGCACGACTTAAGAAGGAAATGAGTTAACGACTTAGAGCTATCTGCGACTTACGACCTAGCATGTGTCGTGAGCGACTTAAGCAAATGAGGCGCTGCTCCTTACTTAACACAGTGACCTCTTAACTCGTACACGATTCAGGACATGGGTTATTATCTGAAGGGAACAAGCTTATCAGTTAACTCGTACACGACTCACAACCTAGTTTGAGTCGTCCACGACCTAAATCTACTGGGTGAAGGTTCAATGCCGCATCAAAAGGACCAGTTGACTCATTTGCGACTTAGATGATGACTCGTGTGCGACTTAGGACTTGTACAAATGAACTTTTGTGAGACCATGGGGCTGGGCCAAATAAGTCGGCCACGACCTACCATAAGTCAATGACGACTCACGACCCAAGAGGAAAATTTCCCTATAAATACCAACCCACCTCAAGCATGAAGGGGATTTTTTTTGGGGAGGGGGGGCGATCTCTTTAAGCGCCGATGCTCTGCTGAATTCTCGACTCACTCGACACTTCAAGTACGAAAGGCATCTCAACTAACTTCGAGAGGAAATCTAACGCAATCTACATGGATTCAAAGAATTCTTCTACATCAAAGTTCTAGTTGTTTGTCTCATCAGAATTGTAATTGAAGATTGTTGTAAAAGCTGTAATCAATTCAGTAATAAAGAGAGTTAAAGTGGACGTAGGCTTACCCTAAGCCGAACCACTATAAAAGCTGTTGTCTTTTCTGCTTTCTCTGTGACTTTTCTACTTGTTTTATGTTCCCGTGTTCACGGGTGGTGCTTTCACTCAACTTCAATCTACACCGGGGTGTTAGCGTCTGATTTTTACGTTAACAAAAGACATCTCAACAAACTTCAGGAGGAAATCTAGCACAACCGACATGGATTCAAAGACTTCTTCTACATCGAAGTTCTAGTTATTTGTCTCATCAGTGTTGTAATCGAAGATTGTTGTAAAGTTGTAATTGATTCAAAAATAAAGAAGATTAAAGTGGGCGTAGGTTTAACCTGGAGCCGAACCACTATAAAACTGTTGTCTTTTACCGCTTTCTCGGTGACTTTTCTATTTGTTTCTAATTCCCGTATTCACAGGTGGTGCTTTCACTTAATCTCTACATACACCGGGGTGTTAGCGTTCAATTTTAAGCGTTAACATTTTTAGTGCTTTCACTGAAAATTGAACTCAGGAAACTTCCACCATTGCTCCGCAAAGGTCTGTTGCAAGGATTTCTTTCAAAACCAGAAGTTTATTGGAAATAATGGCTCCTGGGAGAAAACGAAGTTCTGTAAGATCCGACAATGTTCAAGAGAATACTGCTACCTCTCCTCCTTCAAGTCAAGCAACTCCAACTGTTGGAGTTACATGAGCAGAGTTGGACGCCGTAATTTTGGGGTTGAATCAACAATTGAATGCTCAGAATGCGCAGTTGGAAGCCCAGAATGCCCTGATCTTAAGTAAGTTGAATGACCTACTTGGGGCAAACCGTCAACCGAGTAATAATAATGGAAACCCTACTGTGGGAGTTCAGGATGTTGAAGGAAACATTTCTCAAAGAGCCACAGACCCTGTAGAAAGGACTCCTCCTCAAGCTGGAGGATCAGGGCCGCAGCCGACCCTCCGTGAACGATTGTCAAGGCAGAATTCAGAGAGAGTGGCTGAGGTGTGCCCTCCAGAGCCTCTTAATGATGAAGAGTATTTTTCGGGTATGGTTCGTCAAATCATGAAGGAAAATATGCGAAGAGATGAAGATGAGAAAGAGTGGGGTTTTGCTCCAAGTAAAACTCCATTTACTGAAAAGATCTTGAAGGCAGAGTTCCCAAGGAAATTTGTTCCCCCTACTATTCCGGCTTACAAGGGGACGAGTGATCCTAACGAGTTTCTGTATAAGTACGACTGGCATATGACTGGTGCCAGGGCGTCTGATGAAATTAAATGTCGATATTTCCCGGTATATCTCGAAGGTGTGGTTCTATTGTGGTTTACAAAGCTGCCAGTCAGGTCCATTGATCAATTCTCCGATTTGACCAGGAAATTCAAGGAGCAATTTCGATTGTATGCTTCTAAAGCAAAGGATATAATGTCACTGTCAAGTCTAGAGCGAAATCCGGGAGAATCCATCAGGTCATTTTTGAATCGTTTTAACATAGCTTTGGCCGAGGTAGATAATGCTGAGCCACGCATGGTCCTAACATACTTGATGAGGGCGATTGACAAATCGAGTGAATTTGAAAAATGGTTGAAAATGAAGGAACCAAACTCACTTGACAAATTCTACAAGAAAGCGGATGAATTCATGCGCTTGGAGAGCATCCAAACACCGGCTAAGGTGGTATCAGAGGAAGCCGGGAACAATGGTGCTGCTTCGAACAAGAAAAAATCTAACACTCAGAAAAGGGGAAATGATGGTGGAAAGAAATAGGGAGATGCTAAGAAAGGCCGTCCTTTCAATTTCACACCCTTGACCGATACCCCTGAGAACATCTTTTTTGCGGCCAAGGATGATGTCAATTATCCGACGCCACCTAAAATGAGAGTTAGGATTAGGATGGAAAAAAGTGGAAGGTTCTGCCAGTTCCACAACCAGCCCGGCCATGACACCAACGAATGCCGTCAGTTGAAAGAGGTAGTTGAACAACTCTTGAAGGAAAACAAACTCCAGCAGTATGTGAAAAGGAACAGAAATGCCCCAGCTTCGTCAACTCAAGGACAACAAGTTCCCGCTCACCGTCCTGCCTCGAGTGAGAAGGCCGTAAAGCATGAATCGGAAAGACCTGTTATCAATATAATAACTGGAGGACCTCACCCAGTAGGTAAAATCTGGGGCGAGATGGAAAGGTATGCCCGGGCCTTGAGGCGTGTACCAGCTGAAGAGAATGTTTTTGTTTTAGAGAATGATGCGCCTTTAAAGCAACAAAGGACTTCCACAGACGATATTGTATTTAGTGCCAGAGATTCCTTGGGTATCGAGGCACCTACCATAGATCCTCTGGTCATATCCGCTGGTATTGGGCCGGCTATTATGAGAAGAGTTCTGGTTGATTGCAGAGCTTCATGCAACATTCTCTTCAAGAAAACTTTTGATCAAATGAAGATTCCAATGGCTGATGTTCAAGCTTCATCACTTAAGATTGCTGGGTTTGCTGGAGAACCCAAACAGCCGATTGGGACCATAGATTTGTTTGTAGAACTCGGAAAGGGACCGAGGAAGGTGGCTCGAAAGCAAACCTTTATAATTGTTGAAGAATTCTCTGCCTACAATGCCTTTTTAGGCCGACCGACTCTTGCTGCATTTAAAGCTGTTCTTGCCCCGTGGTGTCTGACCATAAAATTCCACACGGATAATGGAGTTGGCGTGATTAAAGGAGAACAAGATGCGGGATGAGAATGTTACCTTACAGAGCTGCGTGAATCGAGGAAAAGAGAAATGGGAAAAGGTGCAGCGGCTCCAGTCCGCACCAAGGAACCAACCTTGTAGTAGTTACAGGGTGGACCCTGCACTGGCGAATGTAGTGGCACACGAAGAGAGATGGATCCAAGGAAAGCCAGTGCAGGGGAGAATAGGGTAGCACCGGTAGAGGTAACAGTGCCGGTGCCCGTTGACCCAAAGGACCCAAACAAAGTGCTTAATGTGGGTTCACAACTCAACACAACAGTTCAGAATGTTCTGATTTCATTTTTGAAGGCTAATTTGGATGTGTTCGCTTGGACTCATGCTGACATGTGTGGAATATCCCCAGAGATTGCAGTACACACTCTGAACATTGCTCCAAAGTTTACACCTGTCAAACAGAAGAGAAGAACCCAGGGTCCTGAGAGAACGGCAGCGTTAAAGGAAGAAGTGGATCGGCTCATGGAGAACGGTTTCATCAGAGAATCTACTTATCCAAATTGGGTATCAAATCCAGTGTTGGTGAAAAAGGCTAACGGAAAGTGGAGAGTATGCATTGACTTTTCAGATTTGAACAAAGCCTGCCCCAAAGACTGTTTCCCGCTGCCCAGGATCGATCAGTTGGTGGATGGGACGGCAGGGCATGAATTGTTATCTTTTATGGATGCATACTCCGGATATAACCAGATTATGATGCATGAGCCAGATCAAGAGGATACAAGCTTCATCACCGATGTTGGACTCTACTGCTACAAGGTCATGCCTTTCGGACTCAAGAATGCAGGGGCAACTTACCAAAGGCTTGTTAATGCCATGTTTAAACCACAGATTGGCAAGACAATGGAAGTTTATGTTGATGACATGCTAGTAAAGTCTAAGAAAGCAGTGGACCACATGGATCACTTAGCAGAGATGTTCGCAGTACTCCGAAAGTACAGAATGAAGCTTAATCCCCTGAAATGTTCATTTGGAGTGGAGTCCGAAAAGTATTTGGGTTTCATTGTGAGCTCTAGGGGTATTGAAGCCAATCCAGCCCAGATCACTGCCCTGAGAGAGGTCAAGGCTCCTAGAACGAAGAAGGAATTGCAAAGTCTCAATGGAAAGGTTGCTGCTTTGAGTCGGTTCATTTCCAAAGCTACTGACAAATGCATTCCATTCTTTGATGCTCTGAAGAAAGGAAGAAAAAACTTTGAGTGGACTCCTGAATGTCAGAAAGTATTTGATGAGTTGGTTCGTCATATGGAAGTGCCTCCGATACTTTCAAAGCCTGACAGTGGTGAAGATCTCTTCATATATTTGGCGATTTCGTCTCATGCTCTCAGTGAAGTGTTGGTACGGGAAGACGCAAGGATTCAACGCCCAGTCTATTATATCAGCAAAAGATTCACTGGGGCAGAGATGAACTACTCAAGGTTAGAAAAGCTCGCCTATTGTTTGTTGATCGCATCAAGAAAATTGAGGCCGTATTTCCAAGCTCATCCCATCAAAGTCCTCACTGATCAACCTCTAAAGCAAGTCCTATTCCGTCCTGAGACTTCGGATCGTCTTTTGAAATGGAATATTGAACTCAGCCAATATGACATCACTTACCATCCCCGAAAAGCAATCAATGGACAAGCTTTGGCAGATTTTATCGCAGAATGTACGGATAAGGGTGATAGTGAGGAAGAAGTCACTGATAGCATCCTAATCCAATGGAAATTGTATGTCGATGGCGCGAGGAATGAAAACTGTTCCGGAGCAGGGGTTGTCCTTGAAACCCCAGAAGGGCGATCTCTATGTTATGCGCTGAGACTAGAATTCCCTTCGACAAACAATGAAGCTGAATATGAAGCTCTCATCGCTGGTTTAAGGATCGCTAAAGAACTAAACATTAAGGCATTATAGATCTTCGGTGATTCTCAACTTATTGTATGTCAAGTCAAGAAAGAGTTTCAAAACAAAGGAGGAAATCTGCCTACTTACTTGTCAAGAGCCTGGGAACTTCTCGATGATCTTGACCATTATACGATAAATCATATACCCCGAGAAGAGAACATGAAGGCAGATTCTCTCGCAAAGTACGCAAGCACTGGTGAAGCTCAATTATTTGGATTAGTTCCTATGGAAGTCCTGTCGGCTCCAAGCACTGATGAGATGGATATTGACTGCATCATGACTATATCTCAGGAGCAAGAACCATGGATGACTCCGATAATGGAATATCTGCTCAACGGTTCTCTACCAGAAAATTCAAAAGAACGACAGAAGTTGCTAAGAAAAGCCTCTAGATATATAATTCAAGATGGCCGATTGTATAGGCGGGGATTCTCAATGCCATTACTCCGATGTGTGACCAAGGAAGAAGCTAAGACAATTCTAGCTGAAGTACACGGAGGAGAGTGTGGAGACCATTCAGGTGGTCAAACTCTAGCAAAGAAAATTCTCCATTGCGGGTATTTTTGGCCAGATATTAATCGTGATGTTGCAAGCTATGCCCGAAAATGTGACCGATGCCAGAGATTTGCAAAAATCCCAAGAGCAATTTCCACCGAGATAACACGGACGGTCAGTCCGTGGCTATTTGCTATTTGGGGAATAGATCTCATCGGGCCTTTGCCAACCGCCAAATCCGGAATCAGATATGCTATTGTTGCTGTTGATTATTTTACTAAATGGGCTGAATCTGAACCATTAGCTACTATTACCTCTAAAAAGATGATAAACTTTGTAACTAAGAATATCATTTGCAGGTACGGTGTGCCTCAAAAGATAATCACAGATAATGGAACCCAATTCGAAAGTGAAGAGTTCCAAGATATTTGCAAGCGATTCAAGAACCAAAAAAGCTTCTCAGCAGTGGCTCATCCGTAGGCAAACGGGCAAGTGGAAGCAGTAAACAAAATTATCAAATCAACCATCAAAAAACAGCTGGAAAAAGCGAAAGGTGGTTGGGTCGATAAGCTACCACTAGCACTATGGGCATATAGAACTACACACAAAACTGCGACTGGGCACACTCCATTTTCATTGGCATATGGATCAGAAGCAAGATTCCGGTAGAAATAGAAGTCCCTTCACATAGAAGGATTCATTTCAACCAAGCTGAAACGAAGATTTGCAACTTGAAGCACTTGACTTCCTTGATGAAAAAAGGGAAGAAGCTCAGCTCAGAATTGCAGCCCATCAGCAAAGAATTGCCAGGCACTTGAATTCCATAGTTCGCCAACGCAGCTTCGAGATTGGAGATCTAGTCTTGAAAAGGGTCATGACAGCAACAAGAGTGTTTGCGCCAAACTGGGAAGGGCCATATATCATAGGCAAAAAACTTTTTGATGGCACTTTCAAACTCACAACTGTCGAAGGAGAACCAATCCCAAGAGCTTGGAACAGCAATCATTTGCGCCCCTATTTTACTTGAAAGCTTTGCTGAAATGTTGTAAAAGAATTATGAATATATTATTCTTGTATTGAAAGCAATTGTAAAGCAAGTGAATAATGAAAAGCTATAAAGTGGATGTAGGCCCAGTTTTTGGCCGAACCACTACAAATCTTGTGTTCTCTACTATTATAAACTGCTTTGTTTTATTTCGACATATGAAATACGTTAATTGTGTTACTAAAATGTCGATTTAATAATGCAGGCCATAAAAACAAAGCCTGCCCATCACAAGACCAAGCGATCTCCGACATCACCCAGCAAGCAAATGCTAAACCATCCAAAATTTCCATACTCAAATCCTACAAAAGAAGTGCTTCGAACAAAAGTTAGCGATGTGGATGGAAGTGGACCATTTCTAACTAACTGCAAATGTTTGAACAAACAAACAACCAGTTAAATAGCCTGTGTCCACCACCAACTTGCTTAACCATGAAGTATATTTCTTTGGATAAGGAAAATTATTGGCAACTAAAAAAGGAAGACACTTGCAAAAGATAACGGGGATCGCCGACATGAATAGATGGCAAAGAGACATGGGCGAGCAAGCATCAAACAGCAAAAGACCTCTTCGGAGGCACAAGCCCTCTTTAGAGGCACAACTCTTCGAAGGATAAAGACCTCGAGCGGGCCTAGCCAGAAAAAGAGAGATCTTTCTCGATACAAAGTTGCGGACTGATCGGTCGATACACTCCCGTGAATCCGTCCAACCGAGAGAAAGAAACTCCAAACTTCCAGGAAAAAGCCCTACTCAGAGGCACACGTTTCACCGAGATTGAAATAAAACTTCCAAGTGTTGAAACGTGAAAAGCCCTCTTCGGGGGCCCATTTCACCACAGTTGAAATGCTAAAAGACCTCGAGCGGGCTAAACCAGAAAAAGAGAGATCTTTCTCGATACAAAGGTGTGGACTGATCGGTCTGTACACTCCCGTGAATCCGTCCAACCGAGAGAAAGAAACTCCAAACTTCTAGGCAAAAACCCTACTCAGAGGCACACATTTCACCGTGATCGGTGATACACTCCCGTGAGATGAAATGTGAAAAGCCCTCTTCGGAGGCCCGCTTCCCAGCGAACAGGGAAAAATAAAAGCCTCTCCCAATGGGCAGAAACAAAAGACCTCTTCCCAGAGGCACAATCACACAAAAAAAACCCCTTCCCAGGGGCACAATCAAACAGAAAAACCTCTCCCCAGAGGTGCAATCGAACAGAAAGACCTCTTCGGAGGCACACGTTTCACCGAGATTGAAATAAAACTTCCAAGTGTTGAAAAGTGGAAAGTCCTCCTCGGAGGCACAACTCTTCGGAGGCATACGTTTCACCGAGATTGAAATAAAACTTCCAAGTGTTGAAACGTGGAAAAGCTCTCCTCAGAGGTACAGGTTTCAAAATAAAAAGGAAAAGAAAAGCGGAGGCCGGTACCCGCACAATCTCCGGCCAGTACATGCAAAAAGCAAAAAGTAATAATAAATCGAAGCAGGACCCCTTACTTCTTCCTGCCACCACCCTTAGAGCCTTCACCTGACCTAATAGGCAGCTTTTCAGGACGGCTTGGGAGAGTTGGGGATGAAGGAGAGATGGTTACTGCCGGATCAACTTTCGTTTCCTCTTCAGAAACAAGAATGTCTTTCCTTCTCTTCTTGGAAGTGGCACGCTTCCTCCTTCTCCTTGAAGAAGACTCACTTCCCGGAGTAACAAGAGCAGATAATTTTATGTTATCAGAAGTGGTTCGCTCCGGGGACTCATCGCCTTCTCCAAGCCCTTCTCCCCCATGTTCTTGGGAAGCAATAGGATCATCTAAGCCATGAAGAGCCTCTATTTGCTCCTCTTGCGACCCGGGTTGAGAGGCGGAAGGAGGAGTGACCTGGAGAGGCAGAGGAGGAATAATTGAAGGAGGAGGAATCTGAACGATGCTCGACACTTTCTCTATAGAAGAAAAGAAGTTAAAGTCAGTAAAGAGAGGAGATAAAGGCTCATTGAGGTTCAGGAAATAGTCAAGAAGCTCATCGAACTCATAAGAAGTAAATGAGCAGTCTACTTGGGCAAGATTAACAGTAGAGTTATTTGGAGAAGTCGGCTTCCTGATATCAACCTCATAAGCCTGTGCTTCGGCACTCTCTTCGCCTTCATCTCCACCCTGTGTGCTTGTGATCTCAGTGGTAACTTTAGCAGGGGATGGAGAATGAGAACTGGAGCCGACAATGTCGATTTCAGCCGAAGGTGAAAACTGAACTAGAATAGTTGAAGTAGTTTTTCCTAAACGTTCCCCTTCCGCCATTTCGGCTCTTAATTTTGCGAGTTGTTCTTTCCCCTTGGCAAGAGCAGCGCGAGCATCGGCATCCAAGTAATGCTCCTCAAGAGCTGATTCGGCATAGCCAGCACCTTTACCGCCAAGCATGTCAAGTGCAGCCTCCCACACTTCAGCCAGTGTAACTTCATATTTGGGGCCTAGAAAGGCGAGACTACCGCGCCCAAGACGCTGTGCAGATAGAAGTCAAATAATGTTGAGCTGATGCTGGTCTTCGTTGCCTCATGAGAATCTTCAGGTGCAATTCTACCGGCAACGGCCTCGTCACGCTCTCTTTCAGCTTTGGAGAGTTGAAGCTTAAGCATTTCGATCTCTGCCTCTTGAGAGTCAGTTTTCTTCCGAAGCTTTGCGATATCAGCAACACAGCCCTCATTGATTCTTTTTTGTACTTCGAGCCTGTCTTCGGCGTCTTTTTGGCCGGCATGAGCATCTCTCACTTGTTTCTGGAGCACCTCTTCTTTTTGAGTGTAAGAAGTAGAAGAAGTGGCGAGTTCTTCTTTAAGTTTCTCGACCTTCGCCTCAAGCTCTTCATTATAAGTAGTGATGCTCCTCATCTCGGTATCATGCTGCTCAAGAACCTTCTGCCATTCAGCTTTGTCATTCTCCATAGTAAGCATGGCCACGAGATTCGCACGGTTTACCCTTTGAAGCTCGTCAACAAGCTTTTGCTAGTTCGACATCCTTTCAATATCAAGCCTGACGGCATCGAGATTTCGCAGCATGGCAGGCTTGTCAATAGGGACCAAGTCAAAATCGAACCGCACTCCCTTTAGGCACCAGTGCGGGAACCGGCTTTGCAGAGTAGCCGGGCCTGATCCAACTTGAAATTTAAGCCTGCTGATTATTGTCTGAATGTCTGTCTTCCCGAGAGCAGAAGAGCCAGAAGGAATGTCAAGTTAGGCGGGGGCAGTGACCTTTTCAGGAGTTGTAGAAGCATGCTTTTCACCGTGTCGGGCACGCTTGCTTGGGTCCTCAACTATTTGGCTTTTTCCCCGATCATCATGCGACTTTCTCTTGTGAGAATCGTCACCTCTCTGGGAAGAATCATGGTGCTCCTCCCTTTCTTTTCTCTCATAACGTTCTTCTTGAGCCCTTCTCTCCTGAGCCTTTCGAGCGGCTCTCTCTTCATCGGTTTCTCTGTGGACGGGAAGGTAGTGCCTATAATCATATTGACTACGCCACCCGTAGCGCTGAAAGTCGTCATAGTAAGAGCCGCTGCGTCCCATCGGAGAATCTGAAATAAAAAAAACAAGTCTTAAAAGTCTTCAGAAAAGAGAAGCGTAACTGTAAAATCTTCAAAGTACAAAGAATTAGGTGTATGAAAATGCCGAAAGATTCTAAGTGTGTGTGATGTGCAAACTACGCGCATCAAACTACGAACCACTCTTCGATTGCGGAGTAGTCGTGGGGGTAGTAGTTAACGTCAACTCTTGAGTCGACGGAGCTTGTTGCAAAGAAGAAGTCGCTTCCACTACTGAAGAAGAAACCCTAGTAGTGACAGGGTCGTCTTTAAAAAGCTCTTGTGAGGTGACAAAGAGATCGCTCAACCCTTCGAAAGTATCGTCCCCGCTCTGCCTGACAGGGCTTGTTTTTTCGACTTCTTCGCCAGACTTCTGTGAATGTTGGGAAGATCCCTGAGGCTCTTCTTCCTCAATTACTGGGGCAAGTGCGAATTTGCCAGACGACCCCGCAACATCAACAGTAGTAGAGCACTTCACCAGAGAAGCCTCGGAGGCAGGTTCTTTTGGTATGGGTTCGTCAGAAGAAGCTGGGGCATCTAATGCTTTAGGTGGGGAGTCTGGAACCTCATGGGGGTGTGTGGAGCGAGAAGGGTGAAGAAGTCCGAACTGGTGAAGGAATTCGTCGTTCAACAAAAATTTCATATCCCGCTCTTCAACCGGTACAGCTACGAGCCTCTCCAGAGTTGGCTTGTGGCTGGGATCTCTAGAAGGAGGGGGAAGCGCTGAAATGAAAAAATGAAGTTAACACTTGGCAATTCGGACTTCACAAAACTCAAAGTATAGAAGAGGTAGATGATCTTACTTCCTTCCCTCCACACAGCATAAAACCCCGGGGGGCAGCAGACAAAGAAGAATTGAGTTAAGAACCCATGGGCAGTGTCAGGGAGGCCAACGATCAATTTACGATTTCGGGCGCTTCTCACGACGGTGATAGAAGGATGATCCTTAGTCCTAGTAAAGGAACATAGGAAGCAAATCTTGTCAAAGCTTGGAAGTCGGTCAAATGTTCTCCTAAATAGCACGCACAACCCCATCAGAATGGCATAGCCATTGGGGTGTAGCTGGAATGGGGAGATAGCTGGTCGACGAAGAAGATTCTGGAGAAAGTTGTTGAAAGGGGGAATGGCCCAGCTTAGGCTCATTTGCTGGTTAACCGCTACAAAGCCAGTAGGCGCCACATCAACAGTGTCACTTTTCTCAGAAAGAATGGCATCTGCTTCAGCAATGCCAAACTGACCACACAACTGACGAAAAGCTTTGTACGATAAGGTGGTAGGGGCTCTTTCTGGAGGATTGACTAATGGAGCTGGAATAAGAGTGGCCTCTCCAGCCTGGGCTGTTATATCTTCTTGCTGAGAAGTCATTCTACACAAGCAACTGGATATTCAAATATGAAGGTGCACGTTTTCTAAAATGTGTGAAGTGTTGTGTAAAATCAACAAAGCAATAAGCGAATAAAACTGGAACGAAAACTAGCAAGCATTTGTCAGTTATGAAGTCCAGGGTTCGTTGTTTTAAAATATGAAAGAGAAATGTAGATGCAAACAAATAAGTTCAAGATAGCAATGCTTTACATTAATATTTCACTTTAGTTGATTGGTTCACAGCATTTCATATAGTATGTTTAAGTTGATTACTCTATGTTGACTAATCTGTCATTTGATATGGGCAGTCAGTGGCAGTATATTCATCCCAATTTTCTGTAAATAATATATTGAACAGGTTGTTAGTTAACACAAGTCAAAAGTGATCTGCGAAAGAATGCAACAAAGTTCAAGCAACAATTCAAAGTCCAAACAAAGCTTAAAAGTACAAGTGCTAACTCGCCAACGACTTAAGAAATCTTTTCTACGGGTTAGGTTGAGTCGTTGGTTCTCTGGCTAACTCGTCCGCGACCTAAGTCATTAAGTTAAGTTAGGTCGTGTCAATCTCGAGTTGCTGGAACTTTAAGTCGGCTAGCTCTAAGTAGTAAGTCGTGGAAGATAAAGGAAACTTCAATGCAAAGCACCGAGAAACTCTCAAGTCCTAACTCGGCCATGATTCTTGGTTTAAGTCGTAAGGTATGTTAAGACGGTTCATAGTTAAGTCGCTAAAAGTTGCTGGGTCACGCAGAGGTGCCAAATTATACCTAAGGCGACATTCCACTCTCTTTAGCAAACATACCCTCTTACTCCTAACCCGTTAACCTTCTAACCCGTTAACCTCCTAACCCATTAACCATCTAACTCCTAATCCGTTACTCACAGTGGATAATCCTAGTTCTACCACACTACTAGATCGCCTCAAATCATGAATCACTGCACGATAGATTGAACCGCCTGCCCTAAGTCCATCAGTATAACAAAATTCGCAAGGGTTAAGGGGGAAAATCGGAGACAAAGATCAACGATGATCGGCAATTGGAAAAGAGGCAAAATCTCTTACGCAGTGTGACGATGAAGGTTGTAGGAACTTAATTGGTTGCGAGGTAAACTGGTTGGATCTGTTTCTGAAAGCTTCAAAGGTCAATAATGGCGGAAGAAAACACGGAAACAAGTAAGTGAAGAAGAAGCGACCTAAGCCTTTTATATCTCGAGGTAGAGGAATTTGAACCGGCACACGAGTTAAGACAAGTCGAAGCACACGACCTACGACCTAGGCGTGTACTTCGAAGGGCAAATGTTAACCCTCAATTTTCTACGACTCAAAAACTGCACGACTCAAACAAATTACGTGACTTAACGAGTCAAGGATTGGCCGACTTAAAGGAGTCAACGACTTAAGAAAGTGGACGGTCTACGACTCAAGTTATGGACGACCTAACGGTTTAGCGAGTTGAAGGACTTGGTGACTTACGACATAGAGAAATCTGTGACTCAATGGTTTAGAAGAGAAGGGATGCTCCACGACCTAAGGCATCCACGACTTAAGGTTCGTACGACTTAAGAGAGTATACAGTTTACGACTTAAGGAAGCCCACGACTCAAGGACAAGATGACTTAATGGTTCAAGGGAGAGCGCGACTTAAAAAGGAAATGAGTTAACGACTTAGAGCTATCTACGACTTACGACCTAGCATGTGTTGTGAGCGACTTAAGCAAATGAGGCGCTGCTCCTTACTTAACACAGTGACCTCTTAACTCGTACACGATTCAGGACCTGGGTTATTATCTGAAGGGAAAAAGCTTATCAGTTAACTCGTACACGACTCACAACCTAGATTGAGTCGTCCACGACCTAAAGCTGTTGGGTGAAGGTTCAATGCCGCATCAAAAGGACCAGTTGACTCATTTGCGACTTAGATGATGACTCGTGTGCGACTTAGGACTTATACAAATGAACTTTTGTGAGACCATGGGGCTGGGCCAGATAAGTCGGCCACGACCTACCATAAGTCAATGACGACTCACGACCCAAGAGGAAAATTTCCCTATAAATACCAACCCACCTCAAGCATGAAGGGGATTTTTTTTGGGGGGGGGGGCGATCTCTTTAAGCGCCGATACTCTGCTGAATTCTCGACTCACTCGACACTTCAAGTACGAAAGGCATCTCAACTAACTTCGAGAGGAAATCTAACGCAATCTACATGGATTCAAAGAATTCTTCTACATCAAAGTTCTAGTTGTTTGTCTCATCAGAATTGTAACTGAAGATTTTTGTAAAAGCTGTAATCAATTCAGTAATAAAGAGAGTTAAAGTGGACGTAGGCTTACCCTAAGCCGAACCACTATAAAAGCTGTTGTCTTTTCTGCTTTCTATGTGACTTTTCTACTTGTTTTAAGTTCCCGTGTTCACGGGTGGTGCTTTCACTCAACTTCAATCTACACCGGGGTGTTAGCGTCTGAGTTTTACGTTAACAAAAGACATCTCAACAAAGTTCAGGAGGAAATCTAGCACAACCGACATGGATTCAAAAATTTCTTCTACATCGAAGTTCTAGTTATTTGTCTCATCAGTGTTGTAATCGAAGATTGTTGTAAAGTTGTAATTGATTCAGCAATAAAGAAGATTAAAGTGGACGTAGGCTTAACATGGAGCCGAACCACAATAAAACTGTTGTCTTTTACCGCTTTCTCGGTGACTTTTCTATTTGTTTCTAATTCCCGTATTCACAGGTGGTGCTTTCACTTAATCTCTACATACACCGGGGTGTTAACGTTCAATTTTAAGCATTAACACTACCTAACTCTAGTTTTAGCATTAATGGTGAGTGGAAAGGGAAATTAAAATTCTAAGCCCAAGTTCATTAGCAAATTCAACATCCACCTCCAAAATCAAAGTAAAGACATTGGATTCAAGCTTGTAGTTGCTTCTCTATTGACTTCAAGCTTCTTCTTCATTGAAATTGTGCAAAGCTGAGATTTTTATCTCACAATTCTAGTCTATAACTTATTGGACTTTTGGGAATGATTCCCCATCACTTTAGCATGTACATTTGCATTTGGTTTGGATCGGATTGGCGAAAAACTCCAATTTTTAGTATTTTGGTGAAAACCTGCATTTAGGTCGCACTGCCTCAGAATTAGGTCGTTCTGGTGGAAAATTCGCCTCGGAGTTAGGTCGTAAGGTCATAAGTCGTTGGTCACTCCCCTTTAGGTCGCTCGGCCTTGCCTACCTCGTTAGGTCACGTGACCTTAGGTCGTTCCCCTTTAGGTCGTATGACCTTAAGTTGTTCACATGGGTAAGGCCTTTAAACCATTAGGTCGCTCGAATGAGTTAGGTCGTTGGACCTTATTCCCTCTTAGGTCAGCAACCACTAGGTCGTTTGCCTTGCTTAACTCGCGAACAACGTTAGGTCGCAAGCCTTTTGGGTCGCATGACCCCTATCTTCCTTAGGTCGTTGGACCTTGTTTCCTTGGGTCGTTAGACCGTTATCCCGTTAGGACGCGCATCACCCTAACTCGCTCGGCCTTTCCATTAACCCGTTAGGTCACGCATCACCCTAACTCGCTCGGCCTTGCCTTCGTTAAGTCGCGAGACACATTAGGTCACACATCACCCTAACTCGCTCGGCCTTGCCTTTGTTAGGTCACGCATCACCTTAACTCGCTCGACCTTGTTTAGGTCGTTAGGTCACGAACACCTCTAGGTCGCTCGACCCCTTATACTCGTAGGTCGCTCGATACTATCTTCCCCTTAGGTCTTCACTAGGTCGTACAGTTTTGGACGGGGCGCTGCCCCCTGGACCCCCACGAACTGACCGGGCTGGTCGAACCCCGTAGCGGGGGCGTTGCCCCCGCACCCCCACCTTGGGGGGTTGCCACCCCCTGGACCCCCCTCCCTAGGGGATCTTATCTGAAAAACATTCAACAGAACTTGCTTTGTTGAGATGTTGAGTTGACCATTCTTCGAGACAAACTATCTTTGGCTTCTCGGTCGATTTTATGGTATCACGGCCTTGCTAAAAAGGTGGGATAACAACTTTAAAAATATGAAGGTTTCAATACTAGTAGTAAATATCAAAACTCTTTCAGCAAAATGATTTATTTTCAATAACAAAGCTCTTTACTTAAACCGTTTTCCAACCTACTAGTATATACAAACCTTTACCTCACTCGGATGAGAAATCTAATTAAACGGCTTAGTAAAACAAGTGGTATGAAACGCGTGCGTTCACTTCATCGGTTAATTCTTGGACTTGTTCGATTGAACCTCTTGTGACAATTTTCTAGTGAAGATTTACAGTTTGTTCGTAAATATTTAAGTTAAGCAAGTAGTTATGGGACACGAAGATAAACTTTTATATTTACTAGCTTTGTGTAATTGACACTTCTCGTTGATCATGACGATCATTTTATGATTTAGACTAGCAATTGTGCGATGTCTCTTTATTTGCAAGGTTAGACTAGACCTAATTGGTGTGATTCCGACTCACATATATCTCTTTGTCCGCAAGGTTAGTCTAGACACCATTTGTGTGATTCCACTCACACATACCTTTTTGTTACGAGGTTAGGCTAAACACCATTTGTGTGATTCCACTCACACATACCTTTTTGCTTTTTGGTTAGCCTAGACCTCATCTGGGTGATTCCGACTCACCCATATAGGGTAGCTCCCCATGGTCTTCGGACCGTCATGTGAAAGGCCTCTTTCCCTTTTTCTGTGATTTCTGGATTTCTTGTGTTGATTTCTGGAATTTATGTCATTGACTTGTTATGAGTACAAGTATAGGGTATGATGCCCTCTATAACGACCCGCTATTTTGGACTATTCGCATCCGCACACGTCGGAGTTGAATAATTCAAAATACCGAATTGTTAATTTAAAATTTGGCAAAACGCAGATATACAGTAAATAAATAATCACAGAATCACAGACACAGAGTAATAATATGCAGCGGAAGAAAAAGAGATAGTAGTTCATGAAGCTACTATATAAATATATAAGATACATCAGAGTTTACAACAGAAGAGTAACACGATACATCAAATACAAATCAAAATACATTACTGGAATCATCGAATACTGAAAGCAGAATAGATGGCTGGATCTTCAAGCAAAGCACCAACTTCAAAGGTGAGTCTCGAAAGCTGAACCACTCAGTCTGACCCGAGCGTAAAGTAAAACACAAAACACTCGAGTCAGGATTAATATTCTTATATCAATAAATCCAACTCAAGTGAAATAGCAATCAAAATACAAGTAACTCAAAGGATGTTGGAATCACCATCCTCTAAGTATCCGTTAAACTATCTACTATGTAGTAGTGTATGCTAAATAGATAATGTCTATCGGTAATATAAAGTATCAAAATAGTGTTAAGGCGTTACCATTATCCCCCTTAACACATTTTATATAAATGTCATAGTCTATACAGCACTGTAAACTCCACCGTAAACTAGTGGGATATCAGGGAGTACTCCATAGGTATAACACAAAACAAATTCGTAGTGGTCGCGTATATCGGGATACAAGTATGACATGACACATGAGGCAATACCCAAGGTAGTGAAACTACCGTTTGCCTGATCCGGACTTGTGAGAACGCACCGCCGCAGCGATCGCAACACCGTGAAACAACACTCTTGAAATTCCGAGGGTGCACCAATCAATCACAAGTAATGAGTAGTATTCGAAGAAGTGTGTTCGCTCGAGGTGGCTAACCCCATTTGGCTCGGCACGGCTCCTAATTTTAGTCATTTCCAGTTTGACACAAGTGTCAAGGCTATCCATTATCGTTCTCTTTCTTCAGTCATCACGTACATCAATCCAACCACTTCATTCTGGATCATCACTCCGCGTATAGTTATTAAAGTGGTTTTCGGTTTAGATAGAGAGTATATCCATAACTGATTCCGGGTTCTTTAATAACTTTCGTAATTATTACACCGATTGGTCGTTTAGTAAATTTCGAAACCAAATCAATTTCAATTAGAATTTAAATTCAACATTTCATTTGCCTTTCTAAATCAATTTCCATAATTTACGTTCAACTTCCAAATTACTATTTCAAAATCCTATAATTCAATTTCAAATTTTTTATTTAAAACAATCCAAATATTGATTCAAGTTCGTATATCAGTTTCATTCCGAAATCATTTAAATTAATTTAATTTAACATTCAAATCAATTTAAATTCGTTTACCGATTTCATTCAATATTCGTTAAGCTACTTTATCATTCAAACGATTTCTAACAAATTTCCAATTCATTAATCAATTTCTTAAGTTCAACTTCATTATATCAACTTACAAATTTAATTAAATTAGATTCGTCAAATCAAATTCTTTAAATTCCAAGTCTTACGTTAATTTCAATAAATCACATTTTATTCCCTGCTACGAAAATCAATTTCACTTATTTCTTTACTCAGTTTTCAAAAATTTCAAAACTCAATTAATAAAGAAACTAAATTTCACATATTCAAACAGTTCAATTTCACTTATTAACTTACTTAAATAATTTTCCAAAACTTAATAAATAAAGAAACCCAATTTCGTTTATTAACAAAGTTCAGATTTCACTTATTCGAAAGTTCAATTTCCCTTATCAAAGAATTAAATTTTTTATTCAATTATAAATTAATTCCATCTTATTCAATTATTGAATAATTACAATCTTAATTATTAATAATTTCAAAACTTAATAATTTCAAAGTTGATCTTAGATTCAAACTTAATGATTAAATCATTTCAAACTTAATTCAATGAATAATTCCAAATTTAATTGTTAAATAATTCATTTCAAAACAACGTTCTTCATCAGTTATCACATTAATATTTATTTCAGATTTCAATATTTGCAATTTCCTTTCATCAAAATTTACGTTCAATTTTATTTCAAAACATTATTAATCAAATAGAATCTTTTATTTTATTTCAAATCATTGACCAATCGGGTTTATTTAATTCTCTATCCTAAGTCAAGTTCATTTTTTGGTATTCATCATTTCAACCCGATTCCAATTCCAATTCAAGATCAAGTATAATAAAGGGAACTTGCAGTGTGATAACCGGGATGGTGTCAAAGTAAATAAACAAGCAATAACAACAATCAATAACAATCCAATAATTAATTCAAATAATCCCGAAATAATCGTATTAATTCACATTGTGGTTTGTACAAATTAATATAATTATTTCTAGAATCTACACTATCATTTCATGTAGATTAAAGATTATTACAATAATATTTATACGGTTCTTCATGATATTTATTATTCAATTTCAAACTACATCAATTTATTCAGCATACATTTAAATAGTTCAAGGTGTCGTTAACACTATTTCTACGTGTCAATTTATTTAACATTCAAAGGGGTCATATTATACAAATTTAACTAATCAACTTCAACGCATATCAATTTCAAATTGTTAACTATTCTTTGTCAATTTCAATTTCAATTTATTTATCGCTTACTACATTAACAATTTAACGTCCAATTACAATATCAAACAATCAATCATTTATCAACCAAACTGGATTACCATTACATAAATAACGGATAATGGTGTCAGATGTCAAAGGTGAACTGATACATAAATAACAGTGCAATAAATAACAGCAGCATATTTCAATTGTCCTTTCAATTGAAATCAGATTTAATAAATAAAAGAACGTTAATCGTGAGTGATTGCTCACCTTTCGAGGCTAGAGATTTTATACAGAAACGGGCTACGAATTCAGAGCAAGGTGAGATGGACACGCATTCAATGGAGAAAACCAGGCACGACGGCGAAGCTGATAAATAAGCATTGGCGAAAACAAATCAAAAATGGATCGATGAGAATAATAAATCAGTTTAACATAGACTGAAAACATATACATTATTATTAATATATATATATATATATATATATATATATATATATATTTCTTCAAAAATTTAATTTAAGACAAATATTAAAATAAAAAAATAAAATTTCAAAATCATATTTAACTTACACACATATAAAATGTATAATTTATGAACTTATGCAGTTTAGAAAAAAACAATATGGTATACACATATAAGCTATAAATATATGTAGACCTTAAATATCACGTTGTACGCATATTGACTGCAAGTATAGATACTTTAAAACATATTGTACAAAAATCAAAATTTTAATATATCATAAATCAAAGTCAGACCTTTGTATAAGAAATCTGTATAAAATCATGTAAACAGTGGCAGTTATATAATATTATCACTTAATATAAAACACGACATCCCAAACAATCTTTGGAAAAGCATATAACTTAAGCATATAACTAACTTATTTCAATCACACGTATGCACATACCTATATATATCTATATATACACTGACACCAATGAGAATTCTAGACATTTATATACATACTGACCAAAAACTGTTATATGTATTTATACTCAAACTTCTACAACTATTATATACTTAAAACAAATCCAAATGCTTCAACCAGGTTACTCACACAATACACTTAAACAAAAGTCTTAAAACTATAAACGTATAGATTTTAAATCAGATGAGACAAAACTTATGAACTTATATACACAATAATGTAAGCAGATTTATTTATTTATTTATATTATCAAACTGACTCATCATATCATATTTTTACAACAACCTGTCCGATAATAAAGTTGCAAATTATAAAACAGTATTATAAATTTTTAACTTATGAATCCTTGTCAAAGCTAATCTATACTATAGCCGTTAATAATAACTTTTAAATGCATATACATGCATACATAACTAACAGATTATATTTATATAAAAGAAAACAACATATTGTATAAACTTATGTAACTGAATATATATTCAAACTGAATTTTTCTTCTTTTTATTTTTTTTCCTTATACATCAGCTAAGAATATTTACATAAATTGAAAATACTGTAAACAGTATATATATTAACACATGTTAAAATCAGATATCTTTGTGTATACATCAAAATCGAAACACATATTATAAATTGAAATTTATATACAACTTACGTTATAACCTATGAATAGCTAGCCTGACATGCAATCATGCTCGGCCCAAGATGGTAGCTCGACCACAAGATGACCGCTCAGGAAAGAAATGGATGGTGCGAAAATCAAGGGCTGATACGGTGGTGCACCAGGAAGGAAGAAGAAGCGTGTAAGGGACCGGAGGTGTCGGCGCCATTAGTGGAAGTGGCGGCGGATGTAGGAGGGGTTAGCGCTGATGCCAGCGGGAGGCGGAGGTTGGAGCAGCGGTTATTGGTGGGGATGGGTTTGCTCTGAAGCAACAAAAATTAGTATATGTAAACAAAACAAAAATTATAGAAGGAGAAGAAGAAGTAGTTAGGGGAGAGGCCGAAGAGGGTGGAGCTCAAGGAAAGGAACGGTAAAAAACAAGGGGAGGCTGCTACTAAATCTCGTGAAGGGGAAGAGGACTAGTTTCCTTTGGGAATTAAAACAACTATAAATTAGCTAGGAAAAGCAATGGGAAGGAGTACAGGTTTTAATGAAATATGAATACAACATAGAAAGGTGCGTTCTGTTTATATTCCTCTTTCCCGAAGGAAATAAAGGAAATGCAAAGACCAGAAGAAATTCAACGGTCCAAAATGGATATTTTGCACTAGCGAATAGAAAGTCAAATGTTGAATTCAGAAAAAAAAAAATTATCTCTGCAGTTCAACCAATAGATGAGGAATGGCCACAGACAAAATAATAGACAAGTTGCGGAGCCGATACGGTTACCGTTTCCACGGATTCCGCTATGTATCGGACTTCAAAATATAAAGTAGAATATACCGTAGAGATCAGCGCGGCGAGACGATCAAAACAGCATACAGATATCAGTGGTACGATTGAATTATTAGAATTCGAATTTTCTACTAGCGGAAAACGCATGAAAAACGTAGAAAAATAAGATCGACGGAGCCAAAGAAGTCCGAATTTGGAAAAACGACAAACTGACGGCTTGCTCAAAAGACAGTTTAGAATTTTTCTATGTAAAAATATTTTGGTTTTGAAAACGTTTTATTTTCATCGCTTTTTAACGAATTAAATTGAAGTAAATTTTCGCGCGAAATAAAGTTTCATATTTTCGGACAAAAATTTACCATTTGCTATGTTTAACTGGCCGCGCTTCAAATATCGAATTTATGTTGCGAAATTTTATTGTTTATTTTTATTTAACGAAAATTTCCAATTAACGCAAAACGCACATTCCTTACATTAAAATTTATTAATTTGGTTTCTGTTATTGGTTACGACTATTTCATATTATTACATTACGTTTTTATATGTATTACATTATTGGACTTATCGAAATTGGTCGTCTACGAATTTGGTTTTGGATTTGTAACATATTGTTAACGCTAAAATTTGAACGCTAACACCCCGGTGTATGAGTTGTAGTTGTGAAAGCACCACCCGATAACTCGGAAACAGATTACAAGCAGATGATAGCGGAAAAGCAGTAAACAACAACAATTTTATAGTGGTTCGGCTTAATGGAATAGCCTACGTCCACTTTAAGTACTTTTATTGATGATCTCGTTACAAGCTGATACAATTCTTTCCAAGTACAATACACTTTGAATTACAAGTCACTTAGAACAAGTAGATTAAACTTCAATGGAGATTAGAGTCTTCAAATTCATGTTGGATGTGTGTGATCTTTTCTCGAAGTTGTTTTTAGCGTTCTTCGTGTCTTGAGAGCTTTAAGTGTTTGATTGGTTTGGAATGCAGCGGAGTAACAACGCTTGAAGAGAATGAGCCAAAAGTCCTTTGAACGTTGGAGGTGGTTGCGCATTTATAGGCAAATTTCTAGGCGCTGGAATTGTTAAGTCATGAGTCGTGACCGACTCAAGATGAGTCGTAAGTCGTGACCGACTCAGGATGAGTCGTAAGTCGTGGGCGACTCAACTGGTTGAGCCCAGACTTCCTATCAGAGTGTCTCCGATCCTCTATATATAGCACAAGTCCTAACTTGTCTGCGAGTTAATAGGTCGTGGTCCAAGATGAGACGGCACTGGATTTCTACTTAGTAGCTTTAAGTCGTGGACGACTCAAGCTAGGTCGTGAACGACCTACCATAGGTCGTAGGTCGGTCCTTTGTTGTTTTGGGATTTTAGTCAGTTAGGTCATTTGGCACCTTAGATCGTTGAGTCGTTAGAGAGCTTGAGTCGGTCTATCCCATACACCGTTAATCCCTTGAGTCGCTCCACTCCTCTAAGTCGCCTTAAGTTTTAACTCGTTAGCTTGTTGAGTCGGTTGCCTGTTGAGTCGGTTGCCTGTTGAGTCGTGAGGCTTCTCGAGTAGTGGATCCCTTCTGAACCGTTAAGAACCTTAAGTCGTGAGTCGGCCCAGACCTTGACTCGTTGCCTAAACGGAGTTAACATTTGCCCCTCGAAGTTCACGCCTAAGTCGTAGGTCGTGTGCTTCGACTCATCTTAACTCGTGTGCCGATTCAACTGCCACTGCTCAAAGCTATAAAAGACTTGAGTCGTTCCCCTTACTTCCTTCTTCTCATTTCTTATCCTTTGAACCGTGTCTGCCATTAACGCATCTTCGAGCTCTCAAAGGCGATTCCAACCTGATTTATTTTCGACCATCTTTAGCATCACATCGTGTAAGAGATTTTGCATCTTTTTTCAATTGCTGATGATTGCCGATCTCCGCTTCTGTTTTTCCCCTTTATCCTTGCGAATACTATTACATTGGTATCCTTGCGAATACTATTACATTGGACATTGATGGATTAAAGGCAGGCGGTTTGATCTTACTTGTAACGATTTGAGATTTGAGGCGACCTAGTGGTGTGTTGGAACTGGGGTTAACCATTGCGAGGTTATTGGGTTATCGGGTCATGGATTAGATGGTTAATGGGTTAGGAGTTAGATGGTTAATGGGTCAGACTGATTCGAACATTGCCGTAGGTTTGACTCGGCTATTTTTGTATGATCCAGCGACCCTCGCGATTCAACCATGATACGACTCAACATGCTTCACGACCTAAGCCTTGAGTCGTGGTCGAGACAAAACCTTTGAGTCGTGGCCGAGATAAGACCCTTGAGTCGTGGCCGAGATAAAACCTTTGAGTCGTGGCCGAGATAAGACTTGGAGATTTTCTCCTTATTTCTACGACTCATGACTTAGGGCATTGCCGACTCAGAACTTTTGAACCGCTGACGAGTTATGACTTGCGTGAATTCTGTTTGAATTTTGGACCATTGCATTAACTTTGAACTGTTGAATTTTATTGCATTCATTCACAGGTTATTTTGACTTGCAGGCTAACAACCTGTTCAATACAACATTCACATAAAACTGGGACGAATATACTGTCATCGACTGCCCATATCAAATGACAGATTAGATAATAACAGATAATTAACTTAAACAAATCGTGTGAACGAAGTGCTATCGATTTCAAGTAGAATATTAAAGCAACACTGAAACAATCAATTGAAACTGACCAGCCTGCACTAATATTATGCTTGAACTCTAAATTAACAAGTTCTGAAATTACCATAGCCGATCAACCGTCAACCAGTTTAATTCCAGTTATATTTACTTGTTATTTTTATTAGTTCTGCACAACACTTCACACTTTTAGGAAACGTGCACCTTCGCATTTGAACACCCAGTTGCTTGTGTAGAATGACATCTCAACAAGAAGAACCGATGGGCCAGGCTGAAGATGTCTTCCCAGTAGCCAATTTGTTGGATAATCCTCCGGAGAGAACTCCCACCACTCTGAATCAGCGGGTGTTTACTCAACTGCTCACCCAGTTTGGAATTGCCGAAGCTGATGCCTTATTGCCGGGGCCAAATGATACTGCAGATAGGCCCCCTTCTGGCTTTATTGCTGTCAACCGCCAAATGTGCTTGAGCGGTGCCATACCACCTTTTAATGACTTCCTTCGGCAGTTCCTGCTTCGATTATCTATCTCTCCATTCCAATTGCACCCCAATGGCCATGCCATTCTGATGAGGTTATGTGTGCTTTTTAGTAAAGTTCTGGACCGGTTACCGAGCTTTGAGGAAATCTGCTACCTCTGCTCATTCACAAAGATTAAAGATCATCCCTCTATCGTAATCATAAGGAGTGCTCGAAACCGAAAACTCATCACCGATCTTTCTGATAGCGTTCATGGATTTCTAAATCAGTATTTCTTTGTTCGTTGCCCTCCAGAGCTTTATGCCATCTGGAGAGTAGGAAGTAAGATTTTCCTGTTTTTATTTCTCCAATCTTGGACTTTTCAAAATTTGAGTTGCTGAATGTTAACTTGGCTTCTTTATTTTTTCCTGTTTTAGCGCTTCCTCCTCCCTCTAGAGATCCATGCTATAAACAAACTTTCGAGAGATTGAACGCTGTGACGACAGAAGAGAGGAGTATCAAGTTTTTTCTAAATGATGAATTTCTACATCAATACGGGCTTCTTCATTCTTCTCGCTTTACTCAACTTCGTGAAGTTCCAACTGAAATTCCCGATTCTCCGGCGGAAACTCCTGATGCCCCGGTCTCTATTAAAGAGCACATGCAGGGAGGAACCTCTATGGAAACTCCACTAGTGAGATGTTCAATTCCGAAGGACGTTACGGGGCCGTCTGATAAGTCTGCACTTGCCCCTGTTATCGAAGAGGAAGAAACTCCACGATCTTCCGGAAGATCTGCCGACGAAGGAGTTGAAAAAGCCAGTCCCAAAAAACATGATGGTGATGATGTTTTCGAGGGGTTGAGCGATTTAATTGTGACTTCCCAAGAACTTTTCAAAGATGATGTTTCCAAAACCATCTCTTCTGTAATCGAGGCGACATCTTCTCTTCAACAGATGTCAACTCCTCCTACTCAAGTTATCACTACCTTTATTCCACAGAGTGGTTTGTAACTCGATGCGTGTAGTTTACACGTTACACAACACTTAGGATTTTTTCATCACTTCTACGCACTTATCTTCTTATACTTTAAAGATTTTCTAAAGCTTATTATTTTTATTCCAGATTCTCCTATGGGGCGCAGCGGCTCGTACTATGATGATTTCCAGCGCTACGGGAGGCGTAGCCAGTATGATTACAGGCGTTACCTCCCTTCTTACAGAGAATCGAATGAAGAGAGGGCTATCAGGAAAGCCGACGAGAGATGAGCATACGAAGAACGTCACCGAAGGGAACAAGAAAGACATGACCCTCCCCACAGAGATGATGATACTCAAAAGAGAAAAGCCCACGATGAGAGAGGTAAAGGTCACATAGACGATTCTTCTAGCAAGCGGGCTAGACTTACTGAAGAAACAATGCCGACAGCTTCTGAACATGTTCCTGCTAAATCTCCTGCTTCTGTTCGCTCCGACATTCAAGCAATCATCAACCGGCCCGCATACCAAGTCGGGCAAGGTCCTCCCACTCTTCAAAGTCGATTTCCTCAGTGGTGCTTGAGAGGGGTTCGATTTGATCTCGACTTGGTTCCTCTCGACAAATCGGCTATGCTGCGAAATCTTGATACTGTCAGGACCGATATTAAAAGAATGTCGAACTGGCAAAAACTTGTCGACGAGCTTCAGAGGGTTAACCGGGCCAATCTCGAGGCCATGCTCACAATGGAGAACGATAAGGCTGAGTGGCAGAAGACTCTCGAACAGCATGACGCCGAAATGAGAAGTATTGCTTCCTATAATGAAAAGCTGGAAGCGGAAGTGGAAAAGCTTAAGGAAGAATTAGTTACTTCATCAACTTCCTATTCTCAAAAGGAGAGCATGCTTCAGCAACAAGTACGAGATGCGCATGCCAGTCAAAGGGCAGTCGAAGATAAGCTTGCACACAAGGAAAAGGTCATAGAAGAATATCGTGTTGAAACTGTACAGCTGCGAGAACAAACCGGCTCTCAAAGCTTGGAGATAGAGTTGTTAAAAACTCGACTTGCTATGGCCGAAAAGAAGCGTGATGAGGCTGTTGCTGGTAAACTTGCGGCCGAAGAGGCTCATCAAGCAACCAAAGCTGACATTAGCTCCACATTATTTGATTTTTATCTGCACAGCATTTTGGGACGTGGCAGCCTTGCCTTTCTAGGCCCCAAGTACGAAATTACATTAGCTGAAGTCTGGGAGGCAGCACTTGATATGCTAGGTGGTAAAGGTGCTGGCTACGCTGAGACAGCTCTTGAAGAGCATTATCTCGATGATGATGCCCGCGCCGCTCTTGCCAAGGGAAAAGAGCAACTCGCCAAGGTACGAGCCGAAATGGCGGAAGGGGAACATTCTGAGAAAGAAATACCGCCTACCTCTTCTGAACGCCCTTTAGTTTCTCCCGAAGTGGACATTACAGGCTCTAGTGCTCATTCGCCGCCTCCTATAAGAACTGGGGTAATCACCCCTACTGATGATGAGGCTTTGGAAGATATCGGGGCTCAGAATTATGAGATTGAACTTACGAAGCAAACATCTTCAGGTAATTTTGATATTGGTCTGATTCAGGTGGATCGCTTGCTTACTCCTCAAAAGTTTAATGAGCTTCTCAATTACTTCTTGAATCTCGACGAACCCATATCTCCCTCCTCTCGGGGAGATACTAATATTTTTAATTTCTTTTCTTCTGCAGTTGAAACGCCAAGTGTTGTGCAGACTTCACTTCCTCCAGTTATCCCTCCTTCGTCTCTTCAGGTGACTCCTCCTTCTGCTTCACAACCCGGGTCACAAGAGGAACAGATTGAGGCTCTTCATGGCTTGGATGACCCTATTGCTTCGCAAGAGCAGAAGGACGAGGGACTTGAAGGAGGCGAGATCTCTCCGGAGCGGACTCCCTCTGATGACGTAGTTTTGTCCGCTCTTGTTACTCCAGGGAGTGAGTCTTCTTCGAAGAGAAGAAAGAAGCACGGAGCATCGAAGAGGAGGGGGAAGAAAATCATCACTACTAAAGAGGAACCGGAAGTTGCACCGGTTGCACCTCCCTCTCCTTCTTCTCTTATGCCTATAGGTAGACCTGAAAAATTAATCATTCGGCCAGGCAAAGGGTCCAAAGGTGGCAAGAAGAAGTGAAGAGTCGGACTTCGGGCTTTTTTGACTCCTTTTTTGTGTAATGGTCGGATGTTGTGCAGGCACCGGCCCCTGCTTTTTTTTTATTTTGAAACCTGTATCTGCAATTGAATAAAATGATCCTTTATTTGTACAGACTCTTGTTTGAATTTGAGAATGCATTTATTATTCATTTTTGCACAAGTTTATTTATATAATATTGCGGTGAGCTTGTGGTATGTTGTTTGAGCGTACTTTACCAATGTAGCTATACCATTTTGTATGTAACTATACCATGTTGCCCCCATACCATAAGTTTGCTGCAATATTTTATACTTTGAGGGGACTCGCACTCTTATTTTCTGAAGAATAATTACTTCATTCTTGAAGAAATTTTTCGTAGAGTACAACTTCCTTCATATAAGTTTTTACGCTTTGTCCTTCGAAGAAATCACTTTTTTCTTTTGCTTAAGTACGCATTTTGCCAACTGAATTCTTCTATGTGGTAAAGCAGGCCTCTGAAGAGTACTTTAACTTTCTTTCTTTTTCTTTTTTTTGAGGAAGGTTATTTTCTAGAATAGGTAAATCACTCTTCCTTTGAAAGTTAAAGTATACCCTTGATGAGGATATATATTTGAAATAGAAATTTGTACTTCTGAGGAGGGATTTTTCACGTTTCAACACTTGGAAGTTTTATTTCAATCTTGGTGAAACGTGTACCTCCAAAGAATTGTGCCTTCGAAGAAAGCCTTTTCACGTTTCAACACTTGGAAGTTTTATTTCAATCTCAGGAAACGTGGGCTTCCGAAGAAGTTTTCTTTTTGATTGTGTCCCCGGGAGGGGGTTGTACCTCTGAGGAGGGATTTTCCACGTTTCAACACTTGGAAGTTTTATTTCAATCTTGGCGAAACGTGTACCTCCAAAGAGTTGTGCCTTTGAAAAAAGCCTTTTCACGTTTCAACACTTGGAAGTTTTATTTCAATCTCGGTGAAACGTGGGCTTCCAGAAAGGTCTTTATTTTGTTTTGCATTTCAACTTTGGTGAAGTGAAATTCCGAAGAGCGGTCGTAACACTTCAACTCCTGGTGAAATGGGCCTCCGAAGAGGGCTTTTATTTTGTTTACATTTCAACTCTGGTGAAGTGAAATTCCGAAGAGCGGTTGTTACACTTCAACTCCTGGTGAAATGGGCCTCAGAAGAGGGCTTTTATTTTGTTTACATTTCAACTCTGGTGAAGTGAAATTCCGAAGAGCGGTTGTTACACTTCAACTCCTGGTGAAATGTGCCTCAGAGTGGGTTTTCATCGCCTGGAAGTTATACTCTCATGGTTGGAGGGTCATGACTCCTCCAATCTTTTTTGTTGAGTAGAGAACTTTCTTTTTTGTGGCGTATGACCCATTAGAGGTCTTTATTCTTCGAATAGTTGTGCCTCCGAAGAGGATTTGTGCTGCCGATGATGGCTTTGGTTGTTCCCTTGTCCACTTGCTTATGCCTTTTCAGTGATTTCCCTTTTTTTTTTACAAGTGACTTGTTTAATCCAAGGAAATGTACTTCATTGTCAGGCAAGTTCGTGAGAACGAGCATCAGCTTCTTAATTGGATGTTTGTTTGTTCAAACGATCTCAATTTATTAGCAAAGGCTCGTTTCTGTCGAAATCATAGGCCGTTCAATTGAAGTACTTCCTATCTAGGATTTGAATTTGGAGCTTTTGTGACTTGAAATTTGGCGAGAATCACTGGGTCTTTTTATGTGCAAGTTTCACTTCCATTGTCTGCAAAAATTTGAATCGACATTTCAGCAATACATTCTATGTACTTTTTATATCGAAAATAAAGAAAACATGTAATAATAATAAGAAACACAAGATTTATAGTGGTTCGGCCAGGAAACTGGGCCTACATCCACTTTATATTTTTTCATTATTTACTTGCATCAGTTTTACAATTGCCTTCAATTACAAGAATCATACATTCACAATTCTTTTTACAATATTTCAACAAAATTTTCAAGTAAAGTATGGACGCAAATGATTGCTGTTCCATGCCCTTGGAATTTGATCTCCTTCAACAGTAGTGAGTTTGAATGTGCCGTCAAGAAGCTTCTGACCTATGACATATGGTTCTTCCCAATTTGGCCCAAACACACCTGTCGCTGTCATAATTCTCTTCAGGACTAGGTCTCCAATCTCAAAGCTGCGTTGGCGAACTTTGGAATTGAAATGTCTGGCTATCCTTTGCTGATGAGCTGCAATTCTGAGATTAGCCTCATCTCTTTTTTCATCAAGGAGATCTAGCGCTTCAAGCTGTAGCTTTTCATTTTCTGTTTGATTGAAATGGATTCTTCTGTGTGAAGGAACCTCTATTTCTACCGGAATCATTGCCTCTGACCCGTATGCCAATGAAAACGGGGTGTGCCCAGTCGCAGTTTTGTGAGTGGTTCTGTATGCCCATAGTGCCAGTGGTAGCTTATCGACCCAACCACCTTTTGCTCTTTCAAGTTGCTTCTTGATGGTTGACTTAATAATTTTGTTCACGGCTTCCACTTGCCCGTTTGCCTGCGGATGAGCCACTGCTGAGAAGCTTTTCCGAATTTTGAATCGCTTGCAGAAATCTTGGAATTCTTCACTTTCAAACTGAGTTCCGTTGTCTGTAATTATTTTTTGAGGCACACCGTATCTGCAAATGATGTTTTTAGTCAAAAAACTTATCATCTTTTTTGAGGTGATAGTAGCCAGTGGTTCAGCTTCTGCCCACTTAGTAAAATAATCTACAGCAATAATGGCGTATTTAATTCCAGATTTGGCAGTTGGCAATGGTCCTACAAGGTCTATTCCCCATATTGCAAACGGCCATGGACTGACCATCTGTGTGAGTTCAGTGGAAGGAGCTCTAGGAATTTTGGCGAATCTTTGACATCTGTCACATTTTCGGGAATACTCTGCTGTATCTCGATTAATTTCTGGCCAAAAATATCCGTATCGGAGAATTTTCTTTGCTAATGTTTGGCCACCTGAATGATCACCACATTCTCCTCCGTGTACCTCTGCTAGGATTGCTTTAGACTCTTCCCTGGATACGCATCGAAGTAATGGCATTGAGAATCCCCGTCTGTATAATCGGCCATCCTGGATTATGTATCGAGAGGCTTTTCTCAATAACTTTTGTCATTCTTTTGAGTTCCCTGGTAAGGATCCATTGAGCAGATATTCTGTTATCGGAGCCATCCATGATTTTTGCTCCTGAGACATGCTCATGATCCAATCAATGTCCATCTCATCAATGCTAGGAGTCGACAGGACCTCCACTGGAGTTAGCCCTAGAAATTGAGCTTCACCTGTGCTAGAATACTTTGCGAGAGAATCTGCTTTCGTGTTTTCCTCTCGAGGAATGTGACTTATCATGTAATGATCGAAATCACCCAGGAGCTCCCAAGCCTTTGACAAGTAGGCGGGCAGATTCCCCCCTTTTTCTTGGAATTCCTTTTTGACTTGGCATACGATAAGCTGAGAATCACTGAATATTTGTAACGCTCGGATGTTTAATTCTTTAGCAATCCTTAAACCAGCGATAAGGGCTTCGTATTCTGCTTCGTTGTTTGTTGAAGGAAATTCCAATCTTAGTGCATAGCATAATGATCGGCCCTCTGGGGTCTCAAGTACGACTCCGGCTCCAGAACAGTAGTCGTTTTTCGCACCATCGACATATAACTTCCATTGGATGGGGGAATCGTCGACTGTTTCCTCCTCACTGTTACCCTTATCTGTGAATTCTGCAATGAAATCTGCTAAAGCTTGTCCATTGATTGCTTTTCGAGGATGATAAGTGATATCATACTGACTGGGTTTAATATTCCACTTTAGAAGACGACCCGAAGTTTCAGGGCGAAACAGGACTTGCTTTAAAGGTTGATCAGTGAGGACTTTGATAGGATGAGCTTGAAAATATTGCCTCAATTTCCTAGAAGCAATTAGTAAGCAATAGGCGAGTTTTTCCAACTTAGAGTAATTCATCTCTGCCCCAGTGAGTCTTTTGCTGATATAGTAAACTGGATGTTGAATCCTTTTGTCTTCCCGTATCAGCGCTGCGCTTAAAGCATGAGATGATACTGCCAAGTATATAAGAAGATCCTCGCCATCGCCAGGCCTAGAAAGTATTGGAGGCGTCTCCATATGGCGAATCAATTCATCGAAGGCTTTTTGGCATTCGGAAGTCCAGTCAAAGTTTTTCTTTCCTTTCTTTAGGGCGTCAAAGAATGGGATGCATTTATCTGTGGCTTTGGAAATGAACCGACTCAAGGCGGCGACTTTTCCATTGAGACTTTGCAATTCCTTCTTTGTTCTAGGGGCTTTGACTTCTTTCAATGCAGTAATTTGAGATGGACTGGCCTCAATGCCCCTAGCGCTCACGATGAAACCTAAAAACTTGTCGGATTCCACTCCAAATGAACATTTTAAAGGATTGAGCTTCATTCCGTATCTTCGGAGGACTGCGAACATGTCTGCTAAGTGTTCTATGTGATCCACCGCTTTCTTAGACTTTACTAACATGTCATCGACGTAGACTTTCATGGTCTTGCCCAGTTGCGGTTTGAACATAGCATTAACGAGTCTTTGGTATGTTGCCCCTGCATTCTTCAACCCGAAGGGCATAACTCTGTAATAGTAAAGACCAGTGTCGGTGATAAAGCTTGGGTCCTCCTGATCTGGCTCATGCATCATGATCTGGTTATACCCAGAGTAAGCATCCATAAAAGATAACAATTCGTGTCCCGCTGTTCCATCTACCAGTTGGTCGATTCTGGGTAATGGGAAGCAATCTTTGGGGCAGGCCTTGTTTAGATCTGAAAAATCGATGCACACTCTCCATTTTCCGTTGGCTTTCTTAACCAGCACTGGATTTGAAACCCAATTCGGATAGGTAGACTCTTTGATAAAATTATTCTCCATGAGCCGATCAACTTCTTCTTTTAATGCCGCCGACCTTTCTGGACCTTGAGTTCTCCTTTTCTGCTTTACAGGTGTAAATTTTGGATCAATATTTAGAGCATGCACTGCAACTTCTGGGGATATTCCACACATATCGGCATGAGTCCAAGAAAAAACATCCAGATTTGCCTTTAAAAAAGATATTAAGATATTCTGAATTGACGCATTAAGTTGTGAACCCACATTCAACGCTTTGTTTGGGTCCTTTGGGTCAACAGGTATTGGTATTGTCGTTTCCACGGGTACCACTCTATTTTCCCCTGCACTGACTTTTCTAGGGTCCATCTCTTTCCTTGCTCCGCTGTGCTCGCCAGTGCAGGGTCCGCCCTGTAATTGCTACAAAGCTGGTTCTTTGATGCGGACTGGGGCTGCCGCATTCTTTCCCATTTCTCTTTTTTTGGTTTCTCGTAACTCTGTCAGATAGCACTCTCGCCCAGCATTTTGATCACATTTTATAACTCCTACTCCATTGTCTGTAGGGAATTTAATAGTAAGGCACCACGAGGCCAGAACGGCTTTGAATGCTGCCAGAGTTGGACGACCAAGGAAAGCATTGTAAGCAGAAAATTCGTCGACAATCACAAAAGTTTGCTTGCGGACCACTTTTCTCTCTCCTTCTCCAAATTCCACAAACAAATCAATGGTCCCTACCGGCTGCTTTGGCTCCCCAGTGAAACCAGCAATTTTCTGCAATGAGGCTTGCACATCAGCCATAGGGATCTTCATTTGGTTGAATGTTTTCTTAAAGAGAATATTGCAGGTTGCGCCACAATCAATGAGAACTCTTCTGACAATAGCTGGACCGATACCAGCTGAGATGACTAGAGGATCCAAAGTAGGAGCTTCAATACCTGCGGAATCCCTAGCTCTGAACACAATATCATCATCGAAAGTTCTTTGTTGCTTCAAGGGCGTAGCACCTTCCAAAACAAATACATCTTCCTCGGTCAGCACATACTTTAAAGCTCGGGTATACCTTTCCATCTCGCCCCAGCTTCTGCCTGCTGGGTGAGGTCCTCCTGTAATGACATTAATAATGGGCCTTCCAGATTCATGCCCTGCAGCCTTCTCAATCGTCCTAGGCTGTTGAGTAGGAGCCTGTTGCCCCTGACCAGATGAAGTAGGATTACTATTCTTTTTTACAAATTGCTGCAGTTTGTTTTCCCTTAGCAATTCTTCAATCAGATTCTTCAACTGGCGGCATTCGTCGGTTTCGTGACCGGGTTGATTATGGAAGCGGCAGAACTTCCTACTCTGTATAGCCTTTTTCTCGGTCCTTAGAGGAGGAGGTTTAGGAAAGTCAACAGAATCTTTAATGGCAAGGTAGATATGCTCCGGCGTATCTGATAAAGGAGTATACTCTGATGGCTTGAAGGATCGGGGCTTCTTCAGATTACTCTGCTTCTTCCCATTGTTATTTTCCCTTTTTTGCCCTACAGATTCATTCTTGCGTGGAGCAACAATGTTATCTTCAGCTTTTTCCAACACTGCCTTTACCGGTACGGGGCGGCTTTCTAAGCGTATGAATTCATCTGCTTTTTTATAGAATTTTTCAAGGGAATTTGGTTCCTTCATGTTTAGCCATTTCCCAAATTCGCTCGACTTGTCAATACCCTTCATCAGATAAGTCAATATCATTCGCGGTTCTGCATTGTCCACCTCAGCTAGTGCTATATTAAAGCGGTTTAAGAAAGATCTGATAGTTTCCCCTGGATTCTGTTCCAAACTTGACAGTGACATGATATCCTTAGCTTTTGAGGCGTATAGTCTGAACTGCTCCTTGAACTTCCGAGTTAAGTCAGAAAACTGATCGATAGATCGGACTGGAAGTTTGGTGAACCAAAGCAGAGCTACACCTTCGAGATACACAAGAAAATATCGGCACTTTATTTCATCAGAGGCTCTGGCACCAGTCATGTGCCAATCATACTTGTATAAGAATTCGTTCGGATCACTCGTCCCCCTGTAAGCTGGAATGGTTGGTGGGACAAACTTCCTTGGGAATTCAGCCTTTAAGATTTTCTCGGTAAATGGAGTTTTACTTGGGGCGAAACCCCATTCTTTCTCGTCTTCAACCCTCTGCATACTTTCTTTCATAATTTGTCGGACCATTCCAGAAAGATACTCCTCATCATGTCGAGTTCTAGATCCACCAACCTCTGGAGGTGCTCGTTCAAAGGGGCTAGCAGCTCTTTCAGGAGCATTTCTTTCTTCAGCATCACGAATGTTGCCAGCCAAATTCCTTTCATTATCTGCCGGTTGACGGTTTGCCCAAGCAAATCGTTCAACCTATTCAGAATTAGGGCATTTTGGGCATTCTGAGCCTCGAATTGTGCATTTTGGGCATTTATCTGCTGGTTCAGCCCTAAGATTGCAGCATCCAGCTCTGCCTTTGTAACTCCGACAGCTGGAGTGGCTTGATTCGATATAGGGGAAGCGGAGGTTCCCTCTTGAATATTCCCAGATCTGACAGATCTACTCTTCCTTCTAGGAGCCATAATCTCGGATAGACTTCTGGTTTTCAAGGAAATTCTCTCTACAAACCTCTGTGAAGCAATGATGATAACTCTCCTGAGTTCAACTCTCAATGAAAGCACCAAAAATGTTAACGCTAAAATTTGAACGCTAACACCCCGGTGTATGAGTTGTAGTTGTGAAAGCACCACCCGATAACTTGGGAACAGATTACAAGCAGATGATAGCGGAAAAGCAGTAAACAACAACAATTTTATAGTGGTTCGGCTTAATGGAATAGCCTACGTCCACTTTAAGTACTTTTATTGATGATCTCGTTACAAGCTGATACAATTCTTTCCAAGTACAATACACTTTGAATTACAAGTCACTTAGAACAAGTAGATTAAACTTCAATGGAGATTAGAGTCTTCAAATTCATGTTGGATGTGTGTGATCTTTTCTCGAAGTTGTTTTTAGCGTTCTTCGTGTCTTGAGAGCTTTAAGTGTTTGATTGGTTTGGAATGCAGCGGAGTAACAGCGCTTGAAGAGAATGAGCCAAAAGTCCTTTGAATGTTGGAGGTGGTTGCGCATTTATAGGCAAATTTCTAGGCGCTGGAATTGTTAAGTCATGAGTCGTGACCGACTCAAGATGAGTCGTAAGTCGTGACCGACTCAGGATGAGTCGTAAGTCGTGGGCGACTCAACTGGTTGAGCCCAGACTTCGTATCAGAGTGTCTCCGGTCCTCTGTATATAGCACAAGTCCTAACTCGTCTACGAGTTAATAGGTCGTGGTCCAAGATGAGACGGCACTGGATTTCTACTTAGTAGCTTTAAGTCGTGGACGACTCAAGCTAGGTCGTGAACGACCTACCATAGGTCATAGGTCGGTCCTTTGTTGTTTTGGGATTTTAGTCAGTTAGGTCATTTGACACCTTAGGTCGTTGAGTCGTTAGAGAGCTTGAGTCGGTCTATCCCATACACCGTTAATCCCTTGAGTCGCTCCACTCCTCTAAGTCGCCTTAAGTTTTAACTCGTTAGCTTGTTGAGTCGGTTGCCTGTTGAGTCGTGAGGCTTCTCGAGTAGTGGATCCCTTCTAAACCGTTAAGAACCTTAAGTCGTGAGTCGGCCCAGACCTTGACTCGTTGCCTAAACAGAGTTAACACATATATACAAAGAGATTTCCATTTCATAAATCGTAAAGTTTTATTTCTATCGGATTTTTAATTAAAATTTTATTTAATTTAGTATTTTAGAAGCGTTAAAAATACGGGTCATTACAATCTCCCCCACTCAAAACTTTTCGTCCTCGAAAAGGAAGGAAGTAGAAAAATAGAAACAACTAAAAGAAAATAAACTTGAATTACATAATAAACAATTAATTTAAACCATATGAATTTCAATTTAAATAAATTTATATTCCACAATTTGCTTTAAACTCAAGGGATTTCATTTAAATTGATTTGATTTCTCATTTATTAAGGTTTGGTACAAAAGTTTTTTTCAAATGAAATTCAATTTATACTTAATTAATTCAAGACACACCCTCAAGTTGATTTAATTCAATTTATTAACTTTCAAACAAATTTTCTTCTATTAATCACCACTATTATTCAATTAACTTATTATTCTATTTATCTTCATAAACACTTTATAATTAAAATTTAAGCGAATAAAATTTGTTATACGCACTCACATTTTATTTTATAAAGACAATTTATATTGTATATTATCCAATTTTCTTAAATTAGCAATTTCAAAGATCGTAAATTTGAATAGTCATCTATTGCAATCATATTTTATTCAACAAATTTAATTCTTCTTCATTCCAAATTATTATTAAATTTATTCTACTTAATATATCCTATCACATATATATTAAGTATATTTACATTTATTATAACTACTAGTACTATTTATGAATTCCATCGATATCATTTTATATTGTATAATATTCAATTACATAATTTACTTTTGAAAATTTAGGTAAGTTATACATAACGCAATTGAGCATTATGCCAGTAAAATTTCTAATTTAATTATTCAAGCTTAAATTTTATTCAAAATTTCGATTCCATATTATAATTGAAATTATCCTTTAACATAAATTTAAGAATTAAATTTCGAGTAACCTCAAATTTATTTAGAGATAAATATATATATATATAATATATCAAATCTGATTTAATCTGTATATCAATATATATTACCAATCAAATCATACTTTAAGAAATTCAAATCAATTTATTTTTCAAAACAAACGGTAGCAAAGCTACGAATTGGTCTTTCCACTTCGAAACTCGAAAATGAATGTCAATGATGCGGCCGTCATCACCGAAATTATTTTCCAGCGACAAAAGAGAAGAGCTCCTATTTAATCATTTAAATTCTTTGAAATTGATTTTAATTTGAAAATATTTTAAATCTATACACTTTAAAACTTTCAAATCAAAGTTTGAAGTCACCTAAAATTAAATTCTCAAATTCTAATTTAAATACATTTCAAATTCCAAATCAAATTATAACCAAATTTTATAAATTCATTTATTTTATGAAATAGTTAATGATTTATAAACAATAAATGAAAATTAATTTAAATTCTTTCACATTTCGGACAACAGATTCATTTACATTTAATTTCAGAAAAATTTATACTTGTATAATCATACAAAATTATTTTATTTACCAAATTTGAAAATAATATTGTGTCAGTTTGCTCTGTTAAAGTGTTTTGGAAATTCTATCGATAGCGTTGATCAGACGAATCGATCGAAAACCCAAATCAACGTCAACAACTCAAACAACACAATATATATATAACATTTTTATATTAATTCACAAATTCACTTCTCGCTCGACGATACACAATCAATTTCAAAGCAAGTATAGAGATTCAAATTTGATAGAAATCAAATCAAAGAGAATTTTGCTTCGATAATAAGTTCGAAACAGAAGATAAGATAATTCAATTAACAGAATCGAGAGATGGATGAGCTTATTTAATTCATGGGCAACCTTAACCTGATCGACCGTGACTTCAAGAAGAGGATCGATGCTGAACTCCGAGGTAAATCAACATTCGGCCTCAAGGGATAGAATTCAGGTATAGCAGGAAATAGATGGCATCGTAAACCGAGGATACAGAAATCTCCGGTAAATCGATGTCTATTATAAAGGAGCTTCACCCCTTTACAAATCATTCGAAGTTTGGCAAGACCGCCGATTCATTATAAAGATCGAATGAAGTGGAGTGGTGGGATACTCCTGTATTGGAAGAAGACGAATAGTTAGGGACAAGAATGAATTTCGGAACCGAGGGAACGTCCCAAAATTCAAAGGAATTGAGTTAAAAGGAAGAGATTGAAACTCGAATGAGAGTGATTCTGTAAATACATTTACCCTATATACTGAGTTCTGCCTAGAGCTACCAAAAGCTCTGATACTAACTATAACGACCCGCTATTTTGGACTATTCGCATCCGCACACGTCGGAGTTGAATAATTCAAAATACCGAATTGTTAATTTAAAATTTGGCAAAACGCAGATATACAATAAATAAATAATCACAGAATCACAGACACAGAGTAATAATATGCAGCGGAAGAAAAAGAGATAGTAGTTCATGAAGCTACTATATAAATATATAAGATACATCAGAGTTTACAACAGAAGAGTAACACGATACATCAAATACAGATCAAAATACATCGCTGGAATCATCGAATACTAAAAGCAGAATAGATGGCTGGATCTTCAAGCAAAGCTCCAACTTCAAAGGCGAGTCTCGAAAGCTGAACCACTCAGTCTGACCCGAGCGTAAAGCAAAACACAAAACACTCGAGTCAGGATTAATATTCTTATATCAATAAATCCAACTCAAGTGAAATAGCAATCAAAATACAAGTAACTCAAAGGATGTTGGAATCACCATCCTTTAAGGATCCGTTAAACTATCTACTATGTAGTAGTGTACTCTAAATAGATAATGTCTATCAGTAATATAAAGTATCAAAATAGTGTTAAGGCGTTACCATTATCCCCCTTAACACATTTTATATAAATGTCATAGTCTATACAGCACTATAAACTCCACCGTAAACTAGTGGGATATCAGGAAGTACTCCATAGGTATAACACAAAACAAATTCGTAGTGGTCGCGTATATCGGGATACAAGTATGACAAGGCGCATGAGGCAATACCCAAGTTAGTGAAACTACCGTTTTCCTGATCCGGACTGGTGAGAATGCACCGCCGCAGCGATCGCAACACCGCGAAACAACACTTCTGAAATTCCGAGGGTGCACCAATCAATCACAAGTAATGAGTAGTATTCGAAGAAGTGTGTTCGCTCGAGGTGGCTAACCCCATTTGGCCCGGCACGGCTCCTGATTTTAGTCATTTCCAATTTGACACAAGTGTCAAGGCTATCCATTATCGTTCTCTTTCTTCAGTCATCACGTACATCAATCCAACCACTTCATTCTGGATCATCACTCCGCATATAGTTATTAAAGTGGTTTTCGGTTTAGATAGAGAGTATATCCATAACTGATTCCGCGTTCTTTAATAACTTTCGTAATTATTACACCGATTGGTCGTTTAGTAAATTTCAAAACCAAATCAATTTCAATAAGAATTTAAATTCAACATTTCATTTGCCTTTCTAAATCAATTTCCATAATTTACGTTCAACTTCCAAATTACTATTTCAAAATCCTATAATTCAATTTCAAATTTTTTATTTAAAACAATCCAAATATTGATTCAAGTTCGTATATCAGTTTCATTCCGAAATCATTTAAATTAATTTAATTTAACATTCAAATCAATTTAAATTCGTTTACCGATTTCATTCAATATTCGTTAAGCTACTTTATCATTCAAACGATTTCTAACAAATTTCCAATTCATTAATCAATTTCTTAAGTTCAACTTCATTATATCAACTTACAAATTTAATTAAATTAGATTCGTCAAATCAAATTCTTTAAATTCCAAGTCTTACGTTAATTTCAATAAATCACATTTTATTCCCTGCTACGAAATTCAATTTCACTTATTTCTTTACTCGGTTTTCAAAAATTTCAAAACTTAATTGATAAAGAAACTAAATTTCACATATTCAAACAGTTCAATTTCACTTATTAACTTACTTAAATAATTTTCCAAAACTTAATAAATAAAGAAACCCAATTTCGTTTATTAACAAAGTTCAGATTTCACTTATTCAAAAGTTCAATTTCCCTTATCAAAGAATTAAATTTTTTATTCAATTATCAATTAATTCCATCTTATTCAATTATTGAATAATTACAATCTTAATTATTAATAATTTCAAAACTTAATAATTTCAAACTTGATTTTAGATTCAAACTTAATGATTAAATCATTTCAAACTTAATTCAATGAATAATTCCAAATTTAATTGTTAAATAATTCATTTCAAAACAACGTTCTTCATCAGTTATCACGTTAATATTTATTTCAGATTTCAATATTTGCAATTTCCTTTCATCAAAATTTACGTTCAATTTTATTTCAAAACATTATTAATCAAATAGAATCTTTTATTTTATTTCAAATCATTGACCAATCGGGTTTATTTAATTCTCTATCCTAAGTCAAGTTCATTTTTGGGTATTTATCATTTCAACCCGATTCCAATTCCAATTCAAGATCAAGTATAATAAAGGGAACTTGCAGTGTGATAACTGGGATGGTGTCAAAGTAAATAAACAAGCAATAACAACAATCAATAACAATCCAATAATTAATTCAAATAATCCCGAAATAATCGTATTAATTCACATTGTTGTTTGTGCAAATTAATATAATTATTTCTAGAATCTACACTATCATTTCATGTAGATTAAAGATTATTACAATAATATTTATACGGTTCTTCATGATATTTATTATTCAATTTCAAACTACATCAATTTATTCAACATACATTTAAATAGTTCAAGGTGTCGTTAACACTATTTCTACGTGTCAATTTATTTAACATTCAAATGGGTCATATTATACAAATTTAACTAATCAACTTCAACGCATATCAATTTCAAATTGTTAACTATTCTCTGTCAATTTCAATTTCAATTTATTTATCGCTTACTACATTAACAATTTAACGTCCAATTACAATATCAAACAATCAATCATTTATCAACCAAACTGGATTAGCATTACATAAATAACGGATAATGGTGTCAGATGTCAAAGGTGAACTGATACATAAATAACAGTGCAATAAATAACAGCAGCATATTTCAATTATCGTTTCAATTGAAATCAGATTTAATAAATAAAAGAACGTTAATCGTGAATGATTGCTCACCTTTCGAGGCTAGAGATTTTATACAGAAACGGGCTACGAATTCAGAGCAAGGTGAGATGGACACGCATTCGATGGAGAAAACCAGGCACGACGGCGAAGCTGATAAATAAGCATTGGCGAAAACAAATCAGAAATGGATCGATGAGAATAATAAATCAGTTTAACATAGACTGAAAATATATACATTATTATTAAAATATATATATATATTTCTTCAAAAATTTAATTTAAGACAAATATTAAAATAAAAAAATAAAATTTCAAAATCATATTTAACTTACACACATATAAAATGTATAATTTATGAACTTATGCAGTTTAGAAAAAAACAATATGGTATACACATATAAGCTATAAATATATGTAGACCTTAAATATCACGTTGTACGCATATTGCTGCAAGTATAGATACTTTAAAACATATTGTACAAAAATCAAAATTTTAATATATCATAAATCAAAGTCAGACCTTTGTATAAGAAATATGTATAAAATCATGTAAACAGTGGCAGTTATATAATATTATCACTTAATATAAAACACGCCATCCCAAACAATCTCTGGAAAAGCATATAACTTAAGCATATAACTAACTTATTTCAATCACACGTATGCACATACCTATATATATCTATATATACACTGACACCAATGAGAATTCTAGACATTTATATACATACTGGCCAAAAACTGCTATATGTATTTATACTCAAACTTCTACAACTATTATATACTTAAAACAAATGCAAATGGTTCAACCAGGTTACTCACACAATACACTTAAACAAAAGTTTTAAAACTATAAACGTATAGATTTTAAATCAGATGAGACAAAACTTATGAACTTATATACACAATAATGTAAGCAGATTTTTTATTTATTTATATTATCAAACTGACTCATCATATCATATTTTTACAACAACCTGTTCGATAATAAAGTTGCAAATTATAAAACAGTATTATAAATTTTTAACTTATGAATCCTTGTCAAAGCTAATCTATACTGTAGCGGTTAATAATAACTTTTAAATGCATATACATGCATACATAACTAACAGATTATATTTATATAAAAGAAAACAACATATTGTATAAACTTATGTAACTGAATATATATGCAAACTGAATTTTTCTTCTTCTTTTTTTTTCTTATACATCAGCTAAGAATATTTACATAAATTGAAAATACTATAAACAGTATATATATTAACACATGTTAAAATCAGATATCTTTATGTATACATCAAAATCGAAACACATATTATAAATTGAAATTTATATACAACTTACGTTATAACCTATGAATAGCTAGCCTGACATGCAATCATGCTCGGCCCAAGATGGTAGCTCGAGCACAAGATGACCGCTCAGGAAAGAAATGGATGGTGCGAAAATCAAGGGCTGATACGGTGGTGCACCAGGAAGGAAGAAGAAGCATGTAAGGGACCGGAGGTGTCGGCGCCATTAGTGGAAGTGGCGGCGGCTGTAGGAGGGGTCAGCGCTGATGCCAACGGGAGGCGGAGGTTGGAGCAGCGGTTATTGGTGGGGATGGGTTTGCTATGAAGCAACAAAAATTAGTATATGTAAACAAAAAAAAATATAGAAGGAGAAGAAGAAGTAGTTAGGGGAGAGGCCGAAGAGGGTGGAGCTCGAGGAAAGGAACGGTAAAAAACAAGGGGAGACTGCTACTAAATCTCGTGAAGGGGAAGAGGACTAGTTTCCTTTGGGAATTAAAACAACTATAAATTAGCTAGGAAAAGCAATGGGAAGGAGTACAAGTTTTAATGAAATATGAATGCAACATAGAAAGGTGCGTTCTGTTTATATTCCTCTTTCCCGAAGGAAATAAAGGAAATGCAAAGACCAGAAGAAATTCAACGGACCAAAATGGATATTTTGCACTAGCGAATAGAAAGTCAAATGTTGAATTCAGAAAAAAAAAATTAATTATCTCTACGGTTCAACCGATAGATGACGAATGGCCACAGACAAAATAATAGACAAGTTGCGGAGCCGATACGGTTACCGTTTCCACGGATTCCGCTATGTATCGGACTTTAAAATATAAAGTAGAATATACCGTAGAGATCAGCGTAGCGAGGTGATCAAAACAGCATACAGATATCAGTGGTACGATTGAATTATTAGAATTCGAATTTTCTACTAGCGGAAAATGCATGAAAAACGTAGAAAAATAAGATCGACGAAGCCAAAGAAGTCCGAATTTGAAAAAACGACAAACTGACGGCTTGCTCAAAAGACAGTTTAGAATTTTTCTATGTAAAAATATTTTGGTTTTGAAAACGTTTTATTTTCATCGCTTTTTAACGGATTAAATTGAAGTAAATTTTCGCGCGAAATAAACTTTCATATTTTCGGACAAAAATTTACCAGTTGCTATGTTTAACTGGCCGCGTTTCAAATATCGAATTTATGTTGCGAAATTTTATTGTTTATTTTTATTTAACGAAAATTTCCAATTAACGCAAAACGCACGTTCCTTACATTAAAATTTATTAATTTGGTTTCTGTTATTGGTTACGACTATTTCATATTATTACATTACGTTTTTTATATGTATTACATTATTGGACTTGTCGAAATTGGTCGTCTACGAATTTGGTTTTGGATTTGTAACATATATACAAAGAGATTTTCATTTAATAAATCGTAAAGTTTTATTTCTATCGGATTTTTAATTAAAATTTTATTTAATTTAGTATTTTAGAAGCGTTAAAAATACGGGTCATTACACCCTCTTTGGATCTTTGAGAAGATTCTTGTGATGTCGATTTATCTCTTATTGATTGATCTTCTGTTGATCATAATTTGCATACCTATAGTAGTATGTCAGTATGGATATTTTATGTTTATGCCATATCTTTTATTTTTTACCATGTCATCTGATATTTATAGCTAGACTGATCCGTTTATTATTTTTTTAAATAATACTCTGATCAGACCGAGATGTTACAGTTGCTTCTGCTTAACTTCTTCCTGGGATTTTCTACTCTGACTTTTGGCTAACTATTTAGATTAGCAGTTTTTGTTGTATACACTTGAGATATAGACTCATAATTGTATTCTTTTGTATAGCACGTGTTGCTATTCTTTTGTATTATTGTGGATCTTTTTGACAACTACACTGATGTACACTTTCATGTGTTAGTTATATATTCATATCTTCTTCCGCCTTTGTGATATGGATGTCTGTGACTGATTTGTGTTATGCTTATTTCTATGTTTGTTTCCGAAGATTATTTATAGCCACTGTGTGATAAGCAATCACATGGATGGTCGCTCCTCAACAGCCTTATTCTCCGTGCTAGTTGACAGCACTGCACCGTAGTGTTCTTGGCTAGCGTGGGTATAAAGGTGGGGCATCACAGAATACCAATCATGCTTTGGATGATACTTGATCTTGAATGTGAGTAAACTTTATGTGTCAGGTTTTGTGTATTGTGACTCCATGTTTCCTATCCTAGTTTTAACTCTATCAGCATTATGGGATTTCAAAAATCAGTACTATATTGAAATTATTGTTAAAGATAAATGATTTTGGAGTATGAAAAGTCCTATATATTAGAGATTTTGGAAGAATATATGATGTCAAATACATAGAGTTTTTAAATGGAAAAACTTCAGATCTAACTGGATTTCAAAAATAAGAGTTTCTGTTGTAAAACTGCAAGTTTGACTATTTTATGTAGTGTTTTGAAAGTAAGAAGTACTTCATATGTTAGTTTTGAAAGTGACAATATTAAGAATATCAAGTTTGAATGCATAAATTTACTACATGAACCCAGAATATACAATATGATTTCACATATAGCAGTTCCCAAATATTTCGGATTTTGATATGTTTTGTATATATGAACTTTCAGTTAAAAGTAAACTGATTTTGAAAAATGCGAAGTTTTAGATGCATATTCAACTTTGAAAATGTATTAAGTATTGTATACAATTTCTATACATGGAAACTTTAACATTAAGTTTTAAATAAGCTAGGGACTTTGAGGATGTAAAACTTTGAATGCATACCATCAGATTTTGAGGATATATGCTATTAAGTCTCAAGCATATATGTAGAGCTTTATATTCATTCTCTTTTTCAAATTTGTCCTTGGTGACCAAACACGCTTTTATTCCTAACAAAGCAATGCAAATATTCCTGCCCAACTCATATCGTCATGCCCTTGTAACCAAAAAATTGAAGAATTTTCCAGATCATCATCGTCAAAATTAAAACAAAAGGAGGGGAAAAATTAGGGCTAGCATCAACCCAAAACTCTTAAAATATGCCCTCCAAATTTCTCCTTTCATTAACCATCTTCATTCTCTTCGTCGTCGTCTCAGGTTCGCTGGCTAAACAAGAGGACTCACCATGTCCGTCCCTCCAAGACGAGCCCGGATCCGTGCAACTATGCCCCGTCAGCTGGTTCAGACCCGATCTGGTCTGCGGCGAAAACGGCGTGACGTACTGGTGCGACTGCACTGAGGCCTCGTGCGCAGGCGTACGCGTGGCGAAACGCGGGTTTTGCCCGGTCGACAATGGTGGTAGCACAGGAGGTTAGGCCTTTTTGTTGGTTCACATCGTTTGGCTTATTGTTATTGGGTTCTCCGTGCTTTGTGGGTTCCTGTGAACCAAAATTGATTGGTACTATATTCTTTTTCATTTACTTTTGTTGAATTGATTGGTCCAATTTGAAGATGATGGATACGTGTATGTATGCTTTGTGTGCCTAGTTAGTGAAAGTTTTCCATTGTTCATTTTGTTTTATATGTCATCTGTATTATGTTTCGATATGTTGGTATTTGATGGTTCATTAGAGATTAGATTTCTTGAAAACATCCATGGTGCATGTCAGAACAATTAACATGATATCGCTATAATTTGATTTTTCTGAATGATCAATAGATATTCTGTGTTATAAGCTTATAGTGCAGTTCTAGTTAGGCCTGTCAACGGATACAATCGAATACGGATAGTGCTGTATCTGAATCCATATCCGAAAGTAAAAATCCATATCCAAATCCGTATCTGATATTCGCGGATACCCGTTAAAGAAAATCCATATCGGTATCCACGAATACGGATATTTTCGAATATCCGAAAATATCTGTATTCGAATTTCAAAATGCATATTCGAAAATGCATGAATTGTAGCAAATGCAACATATAATTGTAGCAACTACATAAATTGCAGCAAATATAGTAGCAAATTCATCATAAAAGCAAATACATAAATCGCAACAAATACATCATAAAAGCAAATACATTATACATGTCATAAAAGCAAATACATCATACATGTCATAACCTAAAACAACATAAATTATAAAAACAAATACATCATACATGTCATAAATTGTTGAAAATACCAAAAATCATCTGAATAGCACACATATAATTTAATATATTTCATTATTTTTCCATTTTTTCATGGAGTAGCGGCTAGTCGATGCTTCAAAAGTTTACCCCTACAAATTGTAATAGACTACCAGTTAGTGAAAAAATAAATCTAAAGTGAAGTAGATTATTTTTGTATATTGAATATACTATATACATCATCATAACAATGCATTCAAAATTCCAAACGACTTTAACTTGCAAAATTACTTAACCAAACACACTTACTGCTCCAAGCTTGGACAAGCTTTTTCATGCTTGCTGTAAGCTCCAAGCTTGGAGCAGCAAGCATGAAAAAGCTTGCTTGCTGCTCCAAGCTTTGGAGCAGTAAGCAAGCTTGAAGGGTATGCAATATGCACTTAAAACAGTATTGGAGCAGCGAGCAAGCTTAAAGGGTATGCAGTATGCACTTAAAACAGTTAAATAAAATCATACCATGTGTGAAGAGTACATATAGGCTATAGTTGCATCGTCCACAAGCTCAACGGTATTTCCTATAAAAAGAAGAACTGAATAATTATATGAAATAATTATTGCATTTAACCAAATTAAAAAACTAACCAATATCAGATGGTAACCAATCTTTTATACACATTAATGCTTCTACTATATCTGAAGACAACGAAGATCTATTCTTGGTAATCAACCTTCCACCGCTACTAAAAGCCGATTCAGATGCTACAGTCGATACAGGAACTGCTAAGATGTCGCAAGCAATCTTTCCAAGAATGGGAAAAGTGGGGCTATTAGTTTTCCACCACATCAAAATATCAAAGTTATCTTCATCCTCACCCATTGGCAACAATTCATCTTCTAAATACTTATCAAGTTCCGTCTTTAAAACTAGTAAACTTTCAACTTTCTGATCAACGTAGTTTCTCCATTTTGAATCAATTTTTGTTCTCTTTTTAGGAAGATTAGTAGATAAATCCACAATATTACAAGAAGAATTGGTAGATGCATTCATGGATGAAGTACTTTCCTTTTCATATAAAGAAAAAAGAGCCTTTAAAGATGCATTTATTTTTCCAACATGAATATGTGAATTTTCTCCGTAGATTAAGCCAAAGAAAAACTCAATGTAAGTCATCCTATAACGGGGATCAAAAAGCATACCAAGGCTCATCATTAGACTACAAGTGCTCCAATATTTGTCAAATTTAATTCTCATCTTTTGTGCCATTAATTGAATACACTCATGTTCATTTAATTCCCAACTTATAGTGTTTTCATAAACATCACACACGCTTTTGGAATATAGATTAGCCGTTGGATACTGGACACCGGAAAATTTAAGGGTAATATCATAGAAAAATCTCAAACATTCGCTAATTTCTTTCCCAATCTCCCATACTTCACTTGATGGCAATGATTTATAATCATATGTCAAATCAACCAATCGCTCAAATGCAGGACGCAGTTGAAGTGCACTTTCAAGCATAAGATACGTCAAGTTCCATCGTGTTGGAACATCATAACAAACTCCGCTTCCACTTAATCTAGTCTGTGCTAATGCATTTTCCCAACTTTGTTTTCTACTTTGTGATGATTTCGTAAAATTGACTCTTTCTCTTATTTTTTCAATAAGCCCATGCGCAATTTTTAAACCGTCTTGTACAATCAAATTTAATATGTGTGTGCAACAACGCATATGAAATAATACACCATCTAAAGGCAAAACACATTTACCAACTAACCATTCTTTAAAATCTCTTATCAGAACATCGTTATTCGAAGCATTATCAACTGTAAGTGCAAATAATTTTTTATCAATATTCCAATGGAACACTTTTTCCTTCATAGTAGCACTAAGTGCCAATCCGATGTGTGGAGGAGGCAACTCGTGATAAGCAATGAATTTTTATCGTAATTTCCAATCATCGTCAATATAATGACATGTTATGCAACAATATCCTATATTTTGATGTTCTAATGTCCAAAATCCGTAGTAAGACTAACACGAGCTGATAAATCCGATGTATCTTGTACTTTTGTTCTCATATCAACAAAAAGTTTTAGAACATCACATTTAATTGTATTTCTAGAAAACATTTTGACCGTTGGATTAATGCTTCTAACATATTCTTGAAAATAAACATGCTTGGTCATATTAAATGGGTAATCATGCTTAGCAACCATACGAGCAAAACACATTCGGGTTCGATTTTGATCAAATTTCCAACTTGATAATTTGAAAGGCTTATTGGGAAAAAATTTAGTAGTCAGTATTCGCTGTCCTACTAGCCTCTTACTATCAACATTTTTTGGACAAAATTTTATATGGTTTTTTAAATGAATTGTTCCCATAGAGGCGGCTCCATTAAATACCCTAGTACAATGTTTGCACGTTGCCTTAATACGGTTAATACCATCTTCCATTACTATTTTTCTATCAAAATCTTTCCATACTTCAGATTTTAAGGATTTCATTACATGTTCATTTTTATCCGAATTTGTTGAAACATCTTGAATTATTGGCAAATTATTGTCCGGATCTTGACTTTCTTGCGCAGTAGAAATATTATCATTGGCATTAGAAATATTCATTGACGAACACTGAATGGACTTACTACTGCAACTTGATGATGTATTTGACATTTTTGCAATCTACAACATAAAAAAACAGTACAAAAAATTATTTTTGCATTTAACGTAAAAACAACTCAATTAACTGCGTATATGTATAGACCATCAAATTTGTACTTAAACACATTCAATATTACTTAATGGAAATGTAGAAACTACATATAACATAGAAACTGCATACCTTTATACGCTTTCCAGCAGGTCCAAATATATAGGATGTATACACACCAGCTTGTTTTCTTCTGTAAGAAATGATTCAATTTGATAAATAAAATATAGCAACTTAATGGGAAAAAAGGTATTATGCATATTTAATTGCACAAAAAGTCACTAAATAAAATTAGTGAGAAACTGCATATAACATAGAAAAAGTATGTGGAGTCAGTCCACGCTAAGAAATTGACAACATTTCTGAAGACTTGACTTGCCCAAGCAATAAACTAATTAGGTGATTATTCTATGTAACCAACATGAAAATTTACATGATCAATAAGATAGCCAATTTTCTGAATATAAACATTCCACGTCTATGCTTTTAGACATCAACTTGTAATTTATCTTGTACATTTATGCCAAAGCATACGAAATTATAGATTTTAATTATTGATTACAAATTTATCTGGAAGCATCCAATCAATTGATATGTATGAGAATTGAGAAAGTAGTTAGGCATTTCTAATGCATGTCTACGAATTTGAAATGCTTTGTTATATTCATGGATGAAACTTTGGGTCTACAGCTACAAATAATTGTGTTAAAATTAGATCATGTTAATGTTCCTGTTTTAAACCAATAACCAATTACTTTTGCTTGTGTAAAATAAAAAAACATGAATGAATCTAAGCTTTAAAATAAGAACTAAAATCATGAATGAACGCCAAAATTGCATCAAATACATGCATTTAATCAAATAATAATGAATTAATGCTTTGAGAAGTCTGTTCATGTAATAACTCGGATTTTGGAGTATCTATTAAATTGACAATTAACTGGGTTAATTATAGAAATACTGATTTTATTGGGAATTAATAAATGAAATTCTGATGATTAGAGATCTCTGGATATATATGAATGAATTTAAAATAATTATTATTTAGAAATAATAAATCTGATGGTAGATTAGAATATGTTAATAGATGTCTATAAACTTTATAATATTGAAATGTTTTAATATACACATACAAGTATATAGGTGAGCATATATATTGGTGTGTATATATATGTAAAATAATATGAAAACATTAATTTGAATATAAATTATTTTTGCATAAGACTTGGGTGAAATAAGATTTAATAAAGAATATTATATAAGAAATACATAAGACATATAATATATTTATTTGATTTAAAACATAAGCTATTTATATATATATATATATATATATATATAAAAGAAAATGTTTACAACATTTCACACTTGTATATTGATTTAAATTTAAAAGCTTATTTATAAGAAGATAAACATTATTTATATATACATATAAATATACTTCATGAATATAATAAATTTATTTAATATTGTCTTTAAACACTTGTAAAACACTTGTAAACTTATAGAGTCATGATTTCAACATTTGTAAGCCAATTAGCTCATAAGTAGACAAGTGGCTTTATTTGATAATTAAAAATTGAAATTTAAGAGGAAAAAAAATATGAAAAAAGAAATTTGTTTTACTTTTGAGTTCAAATCTTCTTTTCTTCATCTCAACTAAAAAAAAACTGGAAATCTGAGGAAATAAGACTGAAAACTAAATCTAGGAAAGAAGATTCAACATCTATTCAAATTTTCAAATGCAATCTGAGAATTTGCAAATCAAAATAAAGATGAACAACAAGCTTCAAATGCCACAACAAAACAATTCAGATTCAACTAAAGCAAAAAGGAATTCAAACAAGCCAGGAAACAAGAACATGCTCTCTGTTCACTGCTTCAAAACTGTGAGTAAATTGCTACCCTTAAAAATGCTAAATTCTGTTTGCAAATTTATACTTGTGAGTAAGCGAGTTTGATCTATATTCAGTTTGGATTGCATGCAGTGTATTTTGAAGTGGTTACATGATTGTTTATCTTGTCAAATGAGTTTGTGTATATAGATATGGATGTGCATGTATGAGCTTCAGTATTTTAACCACTGTTCTACAGTATTGTTGAGTAACAATTTTTCTAAAAAAAAATTAAGTATATGATTTTGGTTGCCTGATTAAAATCTGAAAATAAGTATGATTGTTAGATATGCATTGTTCTATATATATATATATATATGGACATAAATATGCTTATGCATGTAATTTTAAGTCAAAGCACTAAAGTTTAAAGGCAAAGCAAAAATCAGTTTTTAAATATCCAGGAGCTTTTCAAATCTGAGCTTTGCTCTACATTTTTTTCATATTCAGGTGAGTAACATCATAATATAAATGGATTAAAATATAATTAGGTTGCAAGTTTTATCACTGAAAAAATATGTTGTGAATGCATTATATGGATGTATTAGTGTGAATTATGATCTTCTGCTCTGTCTTTATATGGTTTCCCAGACTCAAGACTCTATCTTACCACCTGATCTAGTTTGTTACGATTTGATTTACAAACCAAGAGTGTTTAAATTAGTTAGATTAAGTTTTAAAAACTTAAAGTTTGTTAAATCAAAATATGGTATTACTATCAAGCCAGGATATCAAAGTTATGTTGAATAGTATGAAAATTCCAAATTGAGAAATAGATAGATTCAGTATTATGGATTAAAAACTAAAATCAAAACATGATTTTTAGAACAAAAAATTAGGATTTTTAGTTGAGGGGGTATGGTGCTGTTCTGTGTTTGATTGTAAGGGGGAATTTTGAGTTTTTGGGTGATTTAAGCAATTTGAAGTGATGGGGTTCTTCTGGTAGGTGGAGGAGCAGTCATTGATGCCGGGAAAAATATGAAATGGTGATGCAAATCAACATGGAAGCGGCGGTGATGATTTATTTTCTGTAGCCCTATTTTTTTCTGGGTAATTTGGTTTGGTCGATTCATCTTGTAGAGATGATCGAGTTGAATGAGAATTGGGCAGATGGAAGCTTGGTCGTGGATAGAAGCACAGCCGGATTTGTTGGATTTTCGGTGGACGGAGGGCCGTGATCGTGGTGATGTCAGGTTATGATGGGTGTTTCTCCTTCTGTTCCAGGTTTGAGAATTAAACTCGAATTCAATTTCGAGCAGTGGAAGGAGAATTGATGGTTGTAGTTGGACGTGGGGTTGGTCGCCGACGTGGGGAGACCACAGGAGGTGGCTGGTGATGATCGTAGGCACGGTGCATGTGCACCATGCATTTTTGATACTTGATGGTAGCTGGGTAGAAGCAGAGGAGGGTTGTTTGATTTACTCGAAGGAAGTGAAAGGGTTGCTCGAAGTTTTTGGATATATGACTCGAAGCTGGAATTTAGTTAGCTCGGGTTAGTATAACATCAGGTTGTAAAACTGTAAACCTGTAATGTGTTATAAATTTTGTTTAAACTGAAATTTAAAATGGAAAGCAAAGGTAAACAGAATTGTAAAACCAAGTTTAAATTCTGGAATCCAAATTTAAGTTTAAATCTCAGTTTTAAATAAATTAAGTTTTTAAAACTTGAATTTGTTAAACTACTTTAAAAGTATTAAGTAGTTTGAATTTTAAAATAAAGTTTAAAAAGGGTAAGTGAGTTTAAAAATCTGAAGATTAATCTGAAATTAAATTTTAAATAAGTATTTCAGTTGGAAATGTAGGAAAGTTTTAAAATTTAAAATGATTTAATTATTTGAAATAGTTAAAGGGTAATTCAAATTGATTTGAATTTAAATATGAATTTGGTTTTAGACCCTTTAAAAACTTCTTTATTAGGTGAGTTTTTCTTTAACTTGTGAAATGAAGGGTTTAGAAATGTGTTTTAAAAACTTTGTTAAAGATAATTTAAATTCATTTTAAATCTTAAATTTAAATGAAATTTGAAAGAAATTTTAAATAAACTATTTTAGCACTTTGATTATTAACAAAGTTTGACCTTTAAGTAAATTAGAATTTAAAGATTTGTAATTCATTAAATTTATAAGTAAATTTAATGAATAATTAATTTATTTGATTAATTAATCATTTGGATCAATTAAATAAGTAATTAAAGTTTTAAACTAATTAATTAATGGTTATGACTAATTAATTAGGAATAATTAATTTGTAATTAAGGATTAGTAATTAGATTTTAATTAATAATTAAGAATTAATTAATCAAGTAATTTAGAATTCATTAAGTTACAGTTAACACTTAATTAATTTAATAATTAAAGATTAATTAATGGATAATTAAAGATTAATTAGTTATAATTAATACTGATTGATGGAAGTTAATTACTTAAGAAAAGTAATTAAAGAATTAATTACTTAATGTAATTAGTGGAGTTTAATGTGATTGCTTTAAATTAATTAATTAATTTTAATTAATTTTAATCTCTAGATGATATGATAATAATTACTTAATGTAATTGATGAAGTATAATTACGTAGTGAAGTTATTAATGTCAATTACTGGATGTAATTAGTGGAAGATGGCTTAATTGTGGTAGTAATTTGGATTAAATTACTTTATAATTAATCAAAGGATTAATTAAAGGAATTAATTAAGGAGTAATTAAGTTGATAAGCAATTAAGGGTAATTAAATACCAGGTGATAAATTGTGATGATGTGGATATCTATTGTTGATGAATTATATGACATCCTGTATTTAAAATTGAGTTGTATTTCACTTGAATAATTTAAGTTAAGATGATATTGGTTTCGAAGAGATCAGTGTCGGGTATTAGAAAATTCCCAAAACCACTTGGATTCTTTATAAATTGATATGTGAAATAAATAGGCGGAAATGGAACGATTTAAGTGAATTGGATCATTTATTCTAAGCTTTGGAGCTTAGAAATCGATATGTGAAATAGGTGATGTCTATAACAACTTGTGAAGTTATAAACTGATATAAGTACCCCGGGTTTTTAAGTGTTGCATGCTTTTGTATTCTTGTTGAATGGGTTTACTCACACTGGTTTCCAGCCTGACCCGGGTGTTACTTTGATGTAATGCTCGGGTCAGACCGAGTATTACAGATTTGCAGGTAAGGACGTTCAGGAGCTCAGGAGAAGAGCTAATGGATAGGAACGTATAGAGTGTTTATCCGCTGTGATATATATTATTATTTATCTAGGACATGTTGTTTAAAACTGTCCAGTGTTGTGAAATTGTTGTAACTCTGATGTATAAAGATATAAGTGTAATGACATAGTTTCTCTTGTATAACTATTATTTATGTGATATTATATTTTATCCGCTGCGAATGTGAGATTGTGTGTTTCTTTTATGTTCTTCTTCTAATTCTTTCTTCTTTCTCTTTCTTCTTTTCACTAACTATACGGAATTTTCGGGATCGGAAATTTTGGGCTGTTACATTTGGTATCAGAGCTGAAGGTTAAGCGAGAACCTTGGCTCTGGTGGGGTAACTCATTAAGGATAGGGTAAGTGGTACCCTAGAATGAGTTGAGTGTGTATACATATGAGAGAGCGTACTTGTTATTTTCTTATATATAAAGGTTTTTAAATGATTTCAAAGTAAATGAATCTTATATAAGAAATAGATTATCTACTATATTAAGGAAATTGGTTGTAGTATTGATTAAATTAAAAGTAATAGTAAGGATTAAGTGGTAATAGAATTTCAACCAAATTGAAATTAAATTTAAGACAAGTTTGAAATAGATTCAAACTAAAATTGAAATCTTGAATTGGAGAAGAGTTTTAGAATAAGATAATTATAATTGGAAATGATAAATTAAGAAGAAGTTAACTAGAGGTAAGTAATTTAAAGGACAAATTAATTAATAAAGGTAATTAAGAAATAAGTTAATTACCGAATGTGATTAATTGGAATTAATTAATGATATAATTAATTTAAAGAAATAATAAATAATATTATTTAATGCATTTGAATGAAATGGATCTATTTCAAACAAGAATTTTTTGAAAATTTAAAAGAAATTTGTTTTGAATTAAAAACCAAAGGTGGTTTAAAATTTCAGAGTATAAATTAGTATGTAAAAGAGGTATAATGTATATATATGTGGATGGTTTGAAATAAACTCTAAATATTGAGTTTTAAATTTGGAATGAGATATGATACCCAAAGTGATAAGTTTTTAAGTGGGAAGATTATTATTGTGAAGATTAAGGATTGAATGAGGTTGATTGGATTAAGTAAATTGAATATAGCTTGGGAGAAGTTAAAAAGGTTTAAATGAACAACTTGGATTGGAAATTTTAAGGTGAAATTGGAATTTAACTTGGAAAGTTAAATGGTTAATTTGAATTGGAGTTTGTGTGATCTCAAAATGGGTTTGAAATCCGAAATTGGAAATGGATGGATGTTTTTAAAACAAAGGCTAATTTGATTTGTGGTATAATATGTTAGGTCTGAACTGTGAATTGAATTGTTTAAAACTTTAAAGATAAATTGATTTAAAGGAATTAAATCAATATTTGAAGTATTAACTCGAATTTATATAATTCGAGATGGTTTAAACCTGGAATTTGAATTGCAATTAGTTCAAATTGAATTTGATTTGAATTAATTGAAATTGTGATTGAAGATGTATAAGTATAAAGTTCAAATGGAAAATTTGAATTGGATTAAGTTGAAATAATTTGAAATTGAAGTGGGTTCAATTTGAAATTAGTCCAAATTTATTTGAATAATTTGGAATTGTAATTAAAGTTGAATAAGTTTTGAATTCAAATGGAATTTGAATTGAATTTGGGAAGAAATCAAAAATAATTCAACTTGATTTGGAAATGGAGTTTGAAATTGAGATTAGTTCAAACTGGAGTTGAAATGAATTAAAACTGAAACTAATTCAATTAAAATTTATTTGGATTAGTGGAATTTGAGATCAAGGTTGAAAAAAGTTAAATTTGAAAAGAAACTTAGATTAATTCAACTTGAATTGGGGATGAATAAATTTCAATAGAAATTGAAGTTATTTAAATTGGACTTAAGTCAATTTAAATGAAAGTGGAATTTAAATTGAATTGATTGGGAATTGAACAGTTTTGACTCTGGACTATTTTTAATATAAATTGTTTTAATATAAACTTATTTTCCAAGCTATTCATTATAGAAGCAACCTTTCTTTTAAAAGCCAAACTATCTTATATTTGTTTTACAGTTATTTTTGAAACTGTTTAACAATTTTTCAACTATTTTACAAAACTAATTACTATCTTACTATTATTTTGCAATTATCTAAAATTTCTATAATTATTTTAGCTATTTTCTAACTAGTTTACACCTATTTTACAAACTAGTAATTATTTTCCAACTACTTATCTATTTTTCAATTTTCAAGCAATTTTCTAAATTTAAACTGGATAGAGTTTAAACTGTTATTGGTTGAATACCCAATCGAGATAAGAATAGATGTGATAATCAAATGGATTAAAGTAACTGTGAGTAAGTGAATGAAAATCAAAGTGAATATGAATAGAAATGGAATTGATTTGACTAATAACCAATAAAGATAAATACGTAGGGTGTACGTATGTTATTCTATTCGCATAGTGATTTGATCCAGATTCGAGCACAGAATTTCGAGATAGTTACATCGATCCGAGTGGGATTTTTCACTCGATTTTCAATGGCGAACCTAGATATGGATTGTTGATTGGTTCTGCATATTCTCTATCATAGTTAAGCTATGCAAGGAGAATGACGGTTTCTGATCAAGAAACCAGATCTGTGTCCGCGCTAGGAAGTCGGGTGGACGATACTAGTTCAAAAGTGAAATTGTGTGATCGAGTGAGCGATCAGATTGGTATGGCGTACGAATGGTATGTGTACATCGTACGGATATGAATGAAAATGATATTAAAAAGAGTAATCAAATTTGAATATTTGATTTTGAATAAACAAAGTTATATATCTTTGTTATATAAGATAAAACTCCCCTTGATGAATCTTTTGCCGAAAGAAAATGGTTTTTGGAAGTGTTTGAAGTATAAAGAGTTTTATACAAGTTTGAAATGATCCAAATTTTTAAAAATTATACATATCTGTGTGTGTGTGTGTGTGTGTGTATATATATATATATATATATATATATATATATATATATATATATGTGTAAAGGATCATATGAGGATTTTGGAAAAATGTTTTGGGAACCTATGGATTTGGAAAGGCTTTTGATTTTTGGGTAAAATCAATATTGAATTTGAAAAGCCTAGTTTGAGAATTATCGATTTTAGAATAATCGATTTTGTGTAAAGGAGCTTTGTATGAGATCATACTAGGTGTACGATTTAAAGATACTATATATGTATAGTATAAAATGTTTTAATGATGCTCTGGGGAAAAAGGCGCTCCCTTGGAATGGACTTCTCAGGAGTACCACCGGGTGGTGCTGCCTTGAGCCCAAGGGGGGGTTCTAAAGTTGATCCTGTGAGGAGTCCGGACAAACTAGTTCCTGAGGATTATTGGGTAGCGAAAGTCGAGGGCGCTGATGTCTACAGGGGCTTTTGGGTTATGCTGTGACGATAGTGTAACTCGATGTCACTGCGATCTACTGTGGGGACCATAGCGAAAATCGTATGGAGGATGAGTGTCAACGGTCTACACTTGATTTTGCCGGGAAGGCAACGCAACATCGGTAGACTGCGATCTATGGTCAAATGGAGTGGAGAAGTTTCATTCTTTTGGCAGCGGAATTCGAGGGCGCTGATGCCTACAGTTATATGGGTTTTTGCTGTGATAGCAACGTAACCCCGGTTGTAGCTGCGATCTGTAGCGGATTCCATGGTGTAATCGAGGGGTGCGAAGGCCTACAGTTATCTATGGATTTTGTCGGGACGGCAACGTAACCATCGGGTTAACTGCGACCATGGATGGAGGTGATGATTTCCAAAGCATTCTCACCAAAGATATATCCTCTATTTTCAAAAACTGTTTTCTATATTTTCAATAAAATTATTTTCTAAAAGTATTTTCACTGGATGTTGAAAACGGGTCAGCTAAGTACTTGTAGATTTTCAGTCTTACGCCTGATCAACGTATGACCGAATTTCTGTGAGATCGAGGATGGACTTGTTAAAACATCGAGTTATAAAAATATTTTTATAAAAACTATTTTAGTAATATTATATAGATTTCTAAAGTGTTTTAAAAATGATTAATGAAAATTTATCTGATTATAAGCATTTTAAAATTCTGGTTTCGTTCCTTTTCGAGGACGAAAAGATTCAAAGGGGGGAGGAATGTAATAACCCGGATTTTGGAGTATCTATTAAATTAACAATTAACTGGGTTAATTATAGAAATACTGATTTTATTGGAAATTAATAAATGAAATTCTGATGATTAGAGATCTCTGGATATATATGAATGAATTTAAAATAATTATTATTTAGAAATAATAAATCTGATGGTAGATTAGAATATGTTAATAGATGTCTATAAACTTTATAATATTGAAATGTTTTAATATACACATACAAGTATATAGGTGAGCATATATATTGGTGTGTATAGATATGTAAAATAATATGAAAATATTAATTTGAATATAAATTATCTTTGCATAAGACTTGGGTGAAATAAGATTTAATAAAGAATATTATATAAGAAATACATAAGACATATAATATATTTATTTGATTTAAAACATAAGCTATTTATATATATATATATAAAAGAAAATGTTTACAACATTTCACACTTGTATATTGATTCAAATTTAAAAGCTTATTTATAAGAAGATAAACATTATTTATATATAAATATAAATATACTTCATGAATGTAATAAATTTATTTAATATTGTCTTTAAACACTTGTAAAACACTTGTAAACTTATAGAGTCATGATTTCAACATTTGTAAGCCAATTAGCTCATAAGTAGACAAGTGGCTTTATTTGATAACTAAAATTTGAAATTTAAGAGAGAAAAAAATATGAAAAAAGAAATTTGTTTTACTTTTGAGTTCAAATCTTCTTTTCTTCATCTCAACTAAAAAAAAACTGGAAATTTGAGGAAATGAGACTGAAAACTAAATCTAGGAAAGAAGATTCAACATCTGTTCAAATTTTCAAATGCAATCTGAGAATTTGCAAATCAAAATAAAGATGAACAGCAAGCTTCAGATGCCACAAAAAAACAATTCAGATTCAACTAAAGCAAAAAGGAATTCAAACAAGCCTGGAAGCAAGAACATGCTCTCTGTTCACTGCTTCAAAACTGTGAGCAAATTGCTACCCTTAAAAATGCTAAATTCTGTCTGCAAATTTATACTTGTGAGTAAGCGAGTTTGATCTATATTCAGTTTGGATTGGATGCAGTGTATTTTGAAGTGGTTACATGATTGTTTATCTGATCAAATGAGTTTGTGTATATAGATATGGATGTGCATGTATGAGCTTTAGTATTTTAACCTCTGTTCTACAGTATTGTTGAGTAACAATATTTCTAAAAAAAAAATTAAGTATATGATTTTGGTTGCCTGATTAAAATCTGAAAATAAGTATGCTTGTTAGATATGCATTGTTCTATATATATATAGATGGACATAAATATGCTTATGCATGTAATTTTAAGTCAAAGCACTAAAGTTTAAAGGCAAAGCAAAAATCAGTTTTTAAGTATCCAGGAGCTTTTCAAATCTGAGCTTTGCTCTACATTTTTTTCAAATTCAGGTGAGTAACATCATAATATAAATGGATTAAAATATAATTAGGTTGCAAGTTTTATCACTGAAACAAATATGTTGTGAATGCATTATATGGATGTATTAGTGTGAATTATGATCTTCTGCTCTGCCTTTATATGGTTTCCCAGACTCAAGACTCTATCTTACCACCTGATCTAGTTTGTTAGGATATGATTTACAAACCAAGAGTGTTTAAATTAGTTGGATTAAGTTTTAAAAACTTAAAGTTTGTTAAATCAAAATCTGGTATTACTGTCAAGCCAGGATATCAAAGTTATGTTGAATAGTATGAAAATTCCAAATTGAGAAATAGATAGATTCAGTATTATGGATTAAAAACTAAAACCAAAACATGATTTTTAGAACAAAAAATTAGGACTTTTAGTTGAGGGGGTATGGTGCAGTTCTATGTTTGATTGTAAGGGGGAATTTTGAGTTTTTGGGTGATCTAGGAAATTTGAAGTGATGGGGTTCTTCTGGTAGGTGGAGGAGCAGTCGTTGATGCCGGGAAAAAATATGAAATGGTGATGCAAATCAACATGGAAGCGGCGGTGATGATTTATTTTCTGTAGCCCTAGTTTTGTCTGGGTAATTTGGTTTGGTCGATTCATCTTGTAGAGATGATCGGGTTGAATGAGAATTGGGCAGATGGAAGCTTGGTCGTGGATGGAAGCACAACCGGATTTGTTGGATTTTCGGTGGACGGAGGGTCGTGATCTTGGCGATGTCAGGTTATGATGGGTTTTGCTCCTTCTGTTCCAGGTTTGAGAATTAAACTCGAATTCAATTTCGAGCAGTGGAAGGAGAATTGATGGTTGTGGTTGGACGTGGGGTTGGTCGCCGACGTGGGGAGACCACAGGAGATGGCTGGTGATGATCATAGGCACGGTGCATGTGCACCGTGCATTTTTGATACTTGATGGTAGCTGGGTAGAAGCAGAGGAGGGTTGTTTGATTTACTCGAAGGAAGTGAAAGGGTTGCTCGAAGTTTTTGGATATATGACTCGAAGCTGGAATTTAGTTAGCTCGGGTTAGTATAACATCAGGTTGTAAAACTGTAAACTTGTAATGTGTTATAAATTTTGTTTAAACTGAAATTTAAAATGGAAAGCAAAGGTAAACAGAATTGTAAAACCAAGTTTAAATTCTGGAATCCAAATTTAAGTTTAAATCTCTGTTTAAATAAATTAAGTTTTTAAAAGTTGAATTTGATAAACTACTTTAAAAGTATTAAGTAGTTTGAATTTTAAAATAAAGTTTAAAAAGGGTAAGTGAGTTTAAAAATCTGAAGATTAATCTGAAATTAAATTTTAAATAAGTATTTCAGTTGGAAATGTAGGAAAGTTTTAAAATTTAAAATGATTTAATTATTTGAAATAGTTAAAGGGTAATTCAAATTGATTTTAATTTAAATATGAATTTGGTTTTAGACCCTTTAAAAACTTCTTTATTAGGTGAGTTTTTCTTTAACTTGTGAAATAAAGGGTTTAGAAATGTGTTTTAAAAACTTTGTTAAAGATAATTTGAATTCATTTTAAATCTTAAATTTAAATGAAATTTGAAAGAAATTTTCAATAAACTATTTTAGCACTTTGATTATTAACAAAGTTTGACCTTTAAGTAAATTAGAATTTAAAGATTTGTAATTCACTAAATTTATAAGTAAATTTAATGAATAATTAATTTATTTGATTAATTAATCATTTGGATCAATTAAATAAGTAATTAAAGTTTTAAACTAATTAATTAATGGTTAAGACTAATTAATTAGGAATAATTAATTTGTAACTAAGGATTAGTAATTAGATTTTAATTAATAATTAAGAATTAATTAATCAAGTAATTTAGAATTCATTAAGTTACAGTTAACACTTAATTAATTTAATAATTAAAGATTAATTAAATGATAATTAAAGATTAATTAGTTATAATTAATACTGATTGATGGAAGTTAATTACTTAAGAAAAGTAATTAAAGAATTAATTACTTAATGTAATTAATGGAGTTTAATGTGATTGGTTTAAATTAATTAATTAAGTTTAATTAATTTTAATCTCTAGATGATATGATAATAACTACTTAATGTAATTGATGAAGTATAATTACGTAGTGAAGTTATTAATGTCAATTACTGGATGTAATTAGTGGAAGATGGCTTAATTGTGGTAGTAATTTGGATTAAATTACTTTATAATTAATCAAAGGATTAATTAAAGGAATTAATTAAGGAGTAATTAAGTTGATAAGCAATTAAGGGTAATTAAATACTAGGTGATAAATTGTGATGATGTGGATATCTATTGTTGATGAATTATGTGACATCCTGTATTTAAAATTGAGTTGTATTTCACTTGAATAATTTAAGTTAAGATGATATTGGTTTCGAAGAGACCGGTGTCGGGTATTAGAAAATTCCCGAAACCACTTCGATTCTTTATAAATTGATATGTGAAATAAATAGGCGGAAATGGAACGATTTAAGTGAATTGGATCATTTATTCTAAGTTTTGGAGCTTAGAAATCGATATGTGAAATAGGTGATGTCTATAACAATTTGTGAAGTTATAAACTGATATAAGTACCCCGGGTTTTTAAGTGTTGCATGCTTTTGTATTCTTGTTGAATGGGTTTACTCACGCTGGTTTCCAGCCTGACCCGGGTGTTACTTTGATGTAATGCTCCGGTCAGACCGAGTATTACAGATTTGCAGGTAAGGACGTTCAGGAGCTCAGGAGAAGAGCTAAAGGACAGGAACGTATAAAGTGTTTATCCGCTGTGATATATATTATTATTTATCTAGGACATGTTGTTTAAAACTGTCCAGTGTTGTGAAATTGTTGTAACTCTGATGTAAAAAGATATAAGTGTAATGACATAGTTTCTCTTGTATAACTATTATTTATGTGATATTATATTTTATCCGCTGCGAATGTGAGATTGTGTGTTTCTTTTCTGTTCTTCTTCTAACTCTTTCTTCTTTCTCTTTCTTCTTTTCACTAACTATCTGGAATTTTCGGGATCGGAAATTCCGGGTTGTTACAGTTCAGGAACAACCAATGTAATTGGAATGATACAAAAAAGGTTAGCATGACCCCTATATGTAAGGATGACACCGCAAATTATAAATGGTTAAAATTAAAGGTTTTTGAAAAATAAAACCGCGTGCAGAAGCATCCAATCGATTTACTCGTTTTATATCTATTTTCTAAAAACAAGATATACTTTCTCAAAATCTAATCACTTGTTTGCTATGTTTCCTTTTAGAACTCGCAAAGATTGCTATAACTTCTATTTATGAATTATTTTTCCCTTCGTATGAACATGATTTAAAATTTTGTCAGCGTGTTTAAGAAAATATGACCTAGCATGATTAAAGACCTAAAGAATTCAGCTCGCACATATGTATATTTATATTTATAGACCATCAAATTTGTACTTGAACACGTTCAATATTAGTTAATGGAAATGTAGAAATTGCATGTAACATAGAAACTGCATACGTTTATACGCTTTCCTGCAGGTCCAAATATATAGGATGTGTACACACCAGCTTGTTTTCTCCTGTAAGAAATGATTCAATTTGATAAATAAAATATAGCAACTTAATGGGAAAAAAGGTATTATGTATATTTAATTGCACAAAAAGTCACTAGATAAAATCAGTGAGAAACTGCATATAACATAGTAAACAGCTTAACTGCGGTTTAAAATAGTCAAAAATCTAATTTCAAGTAGGATGTACAAAAACATCTAATTCTTTTTTGTGTACATAAACTGCGGTTTAAAATAGTCGAAAAAATAAATAAATCCTTTTCAAACAATTTAAATGAGATAAGCAAAACATACATGCATTCGACTTATATGACATAAGTATTGTTTTGGAAAGTAACCGTTGATTGAATTCTATATATTGTTCATTATTACTTAATGGAAATGTAGAAACTACATATAACATAGTAAACATCTTAACTTGTACAGTAACTGGTCGTACTCTCAGGAACCATCTCAAACATTTGGCAATCAACAGTAATAATTTATAACCCTAATCATATTGCATCATACTATAGCTATCATCATCCATATTAAGGGAAAATAATGGACATGGAGATGTTAAAAAATAAGAATAAAATAAGGCTTCATGAGGAAAATCTTTCAAGCAACTAACTGGTTTTCATCAAATGGAAAACAATGAATATTTCCTTTTAGTTCATTCAAAAAGTTGTCATCAAATGGACAAAATATAAATTTAGTGGTTTTCACTGTTTTGCTTAAAACGGTACCTTTCCAGCATTGCACCGAAAGGCAATAGCATGGCTATAAAAATTTGTTGATATTCAGTAAACTACTTCAAGCAACTAACTGGTTAATTTTTTAAATCAACTAACTGTAAATCAACTAACTGCAAATCAGTTTTCAAAAATCACCTAATTAAGTTTAGAAATTATACCGGGTTAAGATTTCCAAGCTTTCAGTCAAATCGAGAGAAAGAGCGAATAGAGTGATTGGTTGATAGGCGCCGCGACCTGCGAGAGATAGAGCTTCCAATCGAAGGAAGAGCTTCAAATTGAGAGACCAACGTTCGATCGATCTCCAATTCACATGAAGACGAAGTGATGACTGATGGCGGCTGGAAATTTTGGCTTTAGTGAAATGTTAGGGTTTTGCCATTTTGGTGTTGACTGGAGTGTTGCGTTGCGTACTTGCATGTGTTGTGTATATCTAGGTAATTAGGTACAGAGAGAAATGTGGACCTTGTAAGTGCGGCCCAAACCCTATTTGTTCTCAAGGCCCATTTCCCTAGTAGTTTAATTAAATTTTTTATGTGTGCGTATGTATATCTGTATTATGTATGCGTTTTCATGTCAAACAATCGGACGGAGATATTTCGGATACAGATATCACTATAACCATATCTGTATCCGGAAAGCTTTCCGGATATCGAATATCCGTATCATTTTTCGGATAACAGATATATTTCATATTTTCGAATACGGATGCGGACGGATATCGGATTTTTCGGTTACCCATTGCCAGGCCTAGTTCTAGTAATGAATAGTCCTAAGGTGATTATTCGATTATTTTATTGTAACTTTCATGGTTTGTTTTTGCCATTTGCTTGTGGATTTGAGGATTTAAGTTGATGCTTGAATGATATGGTACTACAAGGAATGTTAGCTTGTACTTCTTTGAATGTGTAATGTTTGAAGTTTGTTCTTGATTCTTTTTTTAATTCTTGTATGTTTTTCTTTGTATTTATAAACAAATGAAAATAATAAGAATGTTGTTTGAAGTTTTTAAGAGAATCTGAATCAAATAAATATTGAGATGATGAATACGAAGTAAAAGAGAATAAAACATAACTATTTTTATAGTGGTTCGCCAAAATCTTCGACCAATATCTAGAAATACAAGAAATTACAACATTTTTATTTGATGAATATTTTTCAAAATACAAGAAATTACAATCAATTTTCTATTACAATTTAGTAGATCTCGAGTTTACCTAGAAAGTTTAAGAGGAAAAGGTAAGGAAGATCAATATTCTTTCTAGTTGAAGGTCCCCGCTATGTATAGATGAATCATAGCACAATATTGTGATTCCGAGCTTGAACATGTCTTTTTCTTCAAATTCGAAGTTCCAACATGAAGAATTGGCCGTCGCGCACAAATCTCGAAAAGCCAAACAACTCGTTACCGACGATATTATGGTCGGTGCCGACTTATTTTTTAATCCAAATCTATAAGTTTTGCTCCATGATGGGTCCCCACATCATCTTGCATGCATTCTAGGATGACAAAATATGGCCGGCACCGACCATAAATATGTCTCAAGCATATTTGTACCATATATGTCTCAAATAAATGAAATTATTCGGTATACTTATATAAGAATAAGTTTTTTGATCAAGGTAGAGAAATGTATGCACATAGGCCTTGTAAGCTCCATTTCACCTCCTTATTTTCTTGTTTAAATTGCTTTTATTACTATATACATTGATATTGGGATAAATAATCTATAATCTCAAGTCATTATCACACTTTCACAATTAAAACATGTTATGATGATACTGGGCATGTATATTGTCAAGAAAAGCAGTCTTAGTTTTGAAATTTTTATTGATGTAACACCTAAGATTAAAGGTAGCATGAAACTTTGATGATAGTTTAACAAATTTTCATGATTAGACTTTATGAAACGCGTATATATGAATAAGCACAAGGCATCTCAAATGCAAGGTTCACTATGAGTTATCAATCTTAAATGAAAAGTTTACTATCATTGTTCAAAACTTACCGAGGGCTCCTTGATCAGTGATGTGATGTACTCTATCACTTTCGTTTCGACTGCTCACCAGAAATGATCTATCGAATATAAGGATTTGAATACCAATGGGGCTTTGGGTGATACTTGATCTTGAATATGAGTAAACTTTATGCGTCGGGTTTTGTGTATTATGACTCCATGTTTCCTATCCTAGTTTTAACTCTATCAACATTATGGGATTTCAAAAATCAGTACTATATTGAAATTATTGTTAAAGATAAATGATTTTGGATTATGAAAATTCCATATATTAGAGCTTTTGGAAGAATATACGATGTCAAATACATAGAGTTTTTAAATGGAAAACTTCAGATCTAACTGGATTTTGAAAATAAGAGTTTCTGTTGTAAAACTGCAAGTTTGACTATTTTATGTAGTGTTTTGAAAGTAAGAAGTACTCCATATGTTAGTTTTGAAAGTGACAGTATTAAGAATATCAAGTTTGAATGCATAAATTTACTACATGAATCCGGAATATACAATATGATTTCGCATATAGCAGTTCCCAAATATTTTGGATTTTGATATGCTTTGTATATATGAACTTCCAGCTAAAAGTAAACAGATTTTGAAAAATGCGAAGTTTCAGATGCATATTCAACTTTGAAAATGTATCAAGTATTTTATACAAGTTCTATACGTGGAAACTTTAACATTAAGTTTTAAATAAACTAGGGACTTTGAGGATGTAAAACTTTGAAGGCATACCATCAGATTTTGAGGATATATGTTATTAAGTCTCAAGCATATATGTACAGCGTTATATTCGTTTTCTTGTTTAAATTGCTTTTATTACTATATATACATTGAAATTGGGATAAATAATCTAGAGTCTCAAGTCATTATCACACTTTCACGGTCAAAACATGTTATGATAATACTGGGTATGTATATTGTCAAGAAAATCATTCATATTTGTAGAATTCATTCAATCGATATAAATCAATCATGTTACCACTCAACTCTAAAAAGAAAAATTAATATTATCGTTTTATGTAAATTTTGTGTTAAATTTTATTTTCATAACAGCTATTATATAAATCGATAAATGTCAACTTTAGAAGGTTAATTACTCCGAGATAGTCTCGAGATGGACTTAAAGATCCGAGATGTCAATCCGAGATGTACACCCGAGACACTCATCTCACCTGAGATATCGTCCGATACTAGATATTGTCTATAAAATTCTCGATATGAAACGTGATCAAAATTTGAGATTTAAAACCTTGATGACATGAAATACAACATTTCTGTTCCACATTCTTCATAGCAACAACACATGAAAACAACTCTTTATTTTCCATGTTTTTTGTGGCATGTATCATTTTTCTTATTGGTTTCTCAAAACTTAAATAGTATTTTGGTTCTCTTGCTAACAGAATAAACTCTCCAAACTAAACTTGAATAAAGTGACAAGCACCTTTGTCCAAGTGGTTAATTGATTCGACTTTGGTGCAGGATGTCACAAGTCCGAAACTTGCTTTCGAACGTTTATTTGACATGGGATATGTTGTCCCAATGATTTGTTGTATATAAAGTACCAGTTCAAAAAAAAACTTGAATAAAGTATCGTAACGCTATATGTTCTAACATGATCATCAAAATTTGTTTTTTTCATATTATTTATGCCAATATGTATCAATTTTGAGTTTGTGCAATTAATTTTATTGGGATGGTGTGTTTCCTACGTTCGCGATTGGTAGATAGCAATCAAAATTTTCAAAATAGAATTCACATTGTAAATCATAAAGTTTGCTTTAAATCAAAACGATATTCATATGATAAAATTTAAACTTCTTATTTGGTTAAGGACCATGCACAAAGTGTAAGTTTGTTCTCTATTTTATAGGAACAAGGATTTTGTTGTCTAATAGCGTGTATCTAGATTTTTATTTAGGATTCAATCTTTTGTATGTAACCAGCAATGATATTTGTCAGTGGAACAATGTACCAGTACAAGTGATAAGAGAAGCTAATAGAAGAACCAACTATGGATGGGACTAAAATACAAGTTACAGCCGAGTGAAAAATGTTAGAAGTCTCATATGGCCTTGCTCTTCAGGTGAAAATTTGTTTGTTATGTTGCTAAACAAATGTTGATCAAATTTTTGAAGTTATAGTCTTGTGCTGATTATGATGAGGTTAACTCTCTTTTTATTTTATTTTTAGTTTGCTTTACCATCACAAATTAAATGAGTTGTTAGCTTATAACACTTCATGAGTGATTTATAGAATGCATCTAAATCATTAATACATTTTCTTTGGATATTTAATACCAAAACCTTGAAGGAAAAACTATATCACCCTTATTCTTCATAATATTCTCAATTCAAATGCTGATTTTCCTAAAAAAATTGTATTTCCTAATTTGCATTCTGTATATACTTCAATTAATGGTTGTCAATGCGTGCATGAACCTATATATCTCGTTAGTGGTTTACACAAGTTTGATATCATTTCAAGGTTTTCTATTTTTTTGTATAAAGCTTCTTCATTTAGAAACTCAAGTTTCTATTTTGGGAACTTTAAATACATATTATAGCGATTGATATTTTGTAACTCTTCAATTGTCATGTTTAAATGGTAAACATTGTACTGCAAGTTGCTCCTATTACATTAGTTCTAATTGCAACATTATTTTTATGCAATGTGATTTATAAAGTAGAACATATGTGCTAATGTAAGTAACATGTAGATCACAAACTAAGCTTATATAGAAATTTGTTTCCATCTGTGTTCCACCCTCTTTATACAGCGGTACTATCTCCAATTTTCAAAGTAATCTATCCTCGGTTTTCTCTTTTGGTACAATTTCATTTATAAATTGGTTAAATCATTAAATTCGAACACTTTAGTCTGATTTGTGAATAGAATTTTAATCTAAGAATTGTTGAAATGAAAATAATAATTTAATTTTTTTTTTGTACTTAGCGTAAATTTTTAGATATTACTTGAATAGATTTATGTACGTAAACTAAAAAAAATTATTTCTTATAATAAAAATTATGTAGCATGTTGCACTTCAAATACCATGACTATTTTATGATTTATTTTCCTTTTTAGTATTTTATTCGGGCATCCCCATTAAATATTGCATGTTTCATTTTGCTTGCTATAATCCAAATAGTGCATGAAGTGCTAAGCTTTTGGATTATAACAATTCTATTATTTGTGTGTCAACACACACACAGAGTTGCAAACTTATGTTACAATTATCTCTTAAGTATATCTACATATTTTTACTTCATATTTTGTGTCATAATGTAAACTATATAAAATATTTTCATTATATATAGTGCAAATTTCATATGATGCATTAACATTAATTTAAAAACTGTTCAGAGTCTTTCAATATCAAAGATACAATTTAATGTACTTATATATTTGTTATCATATGTGAATAACATTTGCATTTACTCTTTGCAAACTTACAGGACAAGAAATACAATTTGTTTCTAGTCTAAAGTACTGATGTGTAACTATAAAAATTTACGAACTTCAGTAAACGGATATAAATAAAATCTTAGTTTAAGAAGTATTAAAAGTAGTTTTCCTTTGTTAATACAAACTGTAACTAATTTAACGTGTTATATATCAAAATTAATTTTATAGTCTATTTGAGTTACATCATACATGTTGCACTTGAGGATTTTATTCTAGATTTGCATAGTCATTTTGTAGACAGCGTAAAACTGGCCTTTTACCAGAAATGCACTTGGATTTGAGTTACACATTTATTTTGTAGATACTTACTGCCTTAAAATTGGCCTTTTACCCAGAACGTTAGTCATAATTAACCAGGGGATAATGCTTTAGTTTATATCCAACCAAACACACATTTCCTTGCTTCATATGATAATTTAGGCTATTTCATGCTTATATCATATAAATTTGTGATTAAAAATAAATTATACTCACTTTGATCATGCTTAATTTGAAATATTTAATACATTGCATAGTGAAATATCGATTTCCTGGTGTGGATATGATAAAACATTGTTTACACGCTATTTTTCAAAATATTATGATTACTGGCATTGGAAAACAATACAACATAATTTTCACCTGGTTTGATCTCATGTAGTTGATTTAAATTTAGTGATCATGGTGTTATAGGCTTAAGTATCAATGTCGTATTGGTTTCTCAGCATCTTTGTTCCAATTCTACTGGATTTCATTTCCGAGTTTATGTACTCATTAGTATATTGACAAAAGAACTCTTGTTCTGATTCTTATTCGCCTTCCAATTTGAGTGCAGGGATCTATTTTTGTATTTTTAAAACCTTTTTCTTTCTAATGTGTCCTTGCTGAACACATACATTTATAAATTTGATTCTTTCAATTATGTAAACCATTTTTGTCAAAAATGTTTTTTTTTCAAAGCTCAAAATCATACAGGGGATTTGATTAGAATTAAAATAGTTTCTGGTTTGAGGTTATATTATGTTTTATGTTATGCTTTGAATCTTTCATACGCTCTTTGGAAAAAAAACCTATTCTGAGCATGAGATTGACTACGCTACATTAAGATCGTATTTTTGTTCTTTCCCAAGCATAGCTTTAATTTAAATTGGTTCTTTTCAGTTTTTTTTTACAAAGATCACAAAGAAATGTAGGCCCATTTCCATATAATAACCCAAGCTTGCTACTTTTTTAGTTGATTAATTCAAAATAGTATATGAATTAAATTGTGCAATGACCTTGAGAATTGTATGCGAAGTTGGCCTTTTGTTTTAAACAACAAGGGATTGGCATGCATTAAGGTTTCTATTTTTACTTGCTTATGACGAGGTTTGAAACAAATCTGTCCTTTATATTAATGTGTAGCCAAAGCCCCTTATGTTCTAACAGTCTCCATCAATTATCTTTTGGTAGGGCTATCAATGGATACTCGGAAAATATGAAATCCAGCTGCGTCTGTATTCGAAAAACGGATAAAGATCCAAGATTTGAAAAAATGGACGTGGATACGTAGACATCCTCATCCGAAAATTATATGTTTTCCTTTTTCCATTATTGTTGTTTAAATTATGTGTAATTAGTATAATAAAGGATATGTTTTATTTTTTTATTAAGTTAAAAGTTCATATTATACACAGTAAATACATTTTAACTGTTAAAAACTATTTATTATCATCATATTTGTTTACTTTTAACACCTTAATGAGTAATGAGATTGAAAATTGTTTTTATTAAATAGAAAAAATTTCATTTATGTTTCTTGAATTATGGGTCATCGGTGGATATGATAATTATCCGATATCTGTCCATATTGGATACGGATACAGATATGGTGCTATTCACATCCGAAAGTATCCGCTGTCATGCGTACCTGTTGAAGCATTGCCTTATGCATTTTCTAAGTCAATGTGATATTGCATTTGGTTTTATCCACAAACTTTCAAAGTTATGTTAGGATGTTTGATAAGAAATAAGCTTATCAGACAGGCTTATTTCTCAACTCTTGTTTCTCAACTAGGCTAATTTCTGTTCGTAGGATTTCTCTTTAGAAAAAAGTAACAAACCATTGCTATTTGGAAATTAAGGACGGATACTCGACCAAGCTTATTTCTCTTCTCAGATTAACTCCAACATATTTGCAGGTCAACATTGGAACAAATGATCCCAGTTTGACAGTCTGCATTAGTGGCAAAATGTGATGTCTTATTTCAAACTATCTTTTACCCATAAATTAGATGCTGCCAAACCAACATAGAATCGAAATATGTATCCCGTCTCTTCTACTAAAATGTGTATATTGTTTCGCTAAACTATGTTTGATTACTCATGTACTAACTGTCATTTAGCGATCATAGAAAACCTGTGCTACTTTCTTGAGTGTTTAAAATTTCCTTTAGTTTTTGCAATTGGATCTATTCGGTATTGATTTATGCTTAGGAAATTGTACCCAATCTCTAGCAACAACTTAAACTAGAAGCCTTACCACTTGAAACTGTGGGCATCGGCCAAAAATGCTTCTATTTTATTGAATATTTGCACATAATTAATATTATGTTATAATATATGTAAATATAAATAGTGAATATGCTATATACTATTTTTTATTTAGTCCCACATTGTGGGATTAGTTCTATCTCAAGCTCCTAGGCCTTTATATAAAGGTGCTAATGTAATGAAAATGGATTACTAATCTCTGAATGAATAAAATTATTTTCTCTAATGGCTTCTGCTTTCTTTATTCTATAACACGTTATCAGCACGATCCCTAAATAAAAGGAAAATTCAGATCTGATTATAAATCTTCAAAGCGATAAGCTATTTCTGATCCGATTAATCAAATCTTTTGGATCTCATTCTATTATTTTATTTCTTTTATATATCATTGTATTATTGATCTAATTATTTAGATCCGATTCTATTTGTACATCTTATTTTTTGTCCCTGTATTTTAGATCTCGTTTTGTTGCAGATCTTTTTTCTTCTTCTAATTTTTCAGATGACTTATAGATTTTAATATCATGTTCAAATGATATATTTTTTAGATCTGTAGATTTTAATCATTAGATCTCTTATTAATTTTTATTAATGTATATCCATTTTTTTGTGATAATTTTGAATTTGATCCGAAACTAAAATTGTTTCATAGACTAAAATGTAATTTCAGATCTTATTCCGTTAGTATTCTTTTTAGATCTTACCTATCATATCTAATTTTCTAGATTTCATTATATATGTGTATTATCTTATAGATCTTGCTCTATTAATATTATCATTTTAGATCTCATTTTATCGTAGATCTAAACTTTTAAATCTCATTCCATTGTTTGGTAAAAAAAAAGGGTTTTCATTTTGAAACTTTTTTATTTGGATTTCGGTTTGAATGAGGACTATAGAAGTGATTTTGCTACATGATTTATATTTCCAGAAGAAATATTTTATTGTTTCTTAGAGAAACAAATAGAAGGATAATATGTATCTAGAAGATCATATTAAGTTTATATGAAATAATAGGAATTTGAAGTTCTTTTGTGCGAAGGTGAAAAATTAAAGCTTTCATAAGCTGAAATAAAGCCTTAATGAAAATAAGCGAGCAATTCCAAAAGAAGATGTTGATATGTCGAGAAGACATAACACAAAAACAGTATGCTGGAATAACATTACAAATATAGTAAATACTATTTCTTTGAAGAGAAATAGTATTATGATTCTCATGTTCGAATACAATTATGAAGAGTCCTCTTGTTTCATTGTGTTTATTTAATATTGGAGACCTGAAGTTCTCAAATAAAATTTATGCATATAAGTTTGTATTCCTAAAAAAGGGGTTATATATCAAAACTCTATAAGTTTAAGATGTGAAGCGTTGAATTATTAGAAAAGCTACTTTAGATTATGGTAAATTCAAACCATATTTGCAATCAAACCTGAAGTTTGATAATGAAAATCAAGTTGTACCATCTAGGATCTAAAGTACTAAACAAATACTTTACTTTAAAGTAAAATTGGAACCTGAAGTTCAAAAAATATTTGCCAATAGTATTAACTACTAAAATAAATAAATGTATATAAATTTGTTCACTCCAGAAGTGGTGATAATAATAATATAAAAAAAATCTCTAGAAGAGATTTGTATATTTCGTAATGATAAAATATCTCTAGAAGAGATTTGTTGATATATTTGGTGCTTTTATTAAACCAAATAATACATAGAAATATATCTACTCTCCCACTCTCTTTCTTTTTGATAGAAAATAAGGTGTTCTAACAGGAAATTTATTTCCTAGTTTTTATTTCCTTCTTCCATTCATCCAATCATGCCTTTCAAAAGGTAAAATATGTAATAGATCAAGTTTCTTTCCTTTGGCTCATCAAGTAGGTATTTTGGGTTCTTCATAAAATGAATGTTAACATGTGATGTACAAATTTTCTCTCTCTGTACTTACAATATATTAATTCATATATTAATCGGTAGCAATTAATAAATCAATAAATAAAATTTATTGATTAATAAGAATGGTCCAACAGAGATGTGTTTGAATGCTTCATACATTTATTCTTCTTTTATATCTCTTATTGTAGACAAGGATCATACCGTATATACATGGTATATATTTCTATCTCTCACTATTGCAGTTGTTATGAATTAATAAATGGTATTTAATACTACCTAAACATATTCTTAAATCTGCCTTTATTATAAAAATAAACATGATAAAGTCAGCATATTTTTTATTATAATTCATCATTTCTCCACCAATCAATCCATATAAAGGCCTTTCCATAATTTCAAGGGTAATTTTGCATTTTCAAGGAAATTAATGAATGAATAAATGAGATTGGATCTAGAGCTATCAAAAGGATGTAAATAAGAAATTATAGTCATTTTTATAGATTATATTTGATTGTCTTTTACTATTTTACTGTAATGTTTTTCTTTCTTTCACTATAACTACTATTAGATATGGGTTCTTATTTTATGAAATGCATTGATTATATACCCATGAACAATATTTTGATGCTTATGCATTTTTGTTTCTACTTATAGTTGGTAATATGATATGTTAGTCCGTGAGATGATGGTTTTGATGACAACAACCTTAGAATAGATTATAAAATATAAATAATAACAGTATAAGCTTAGATATATATATATGTATATGCAGGATTTAACCATACAGGTACCAAGAATGAAGACTGTACAGTATAGAGATTCAAGGTATCAAGATTGAAGACTCATGAGTAACAAGAATATCAAGATTATCAAGAGTTCAATATTTCAAGTAATTTACTTTTTAATTAGGAATTTTGTTAAAACTCCTAGAAAAGCACTGGCATCTTAAAATCCAAATTATTCGTAGAATGGAATCCACTTCGAGCCCGTTAAAGGGATGAAACCCTAAGTAGGATGGAACCTACGAAAAATTTAGTGGAACATTGTTTTGTATTCACTAACTTTTTATTCAAAATGATTTTTTAAAAATTATATCTTGATTTCAAAATGATTTCACAACCTTCCTTTTAAAAGAATCAAAAACATCTATCCTGATTTCAAATACTTTTAGCCTCAAAATAATCTTGAATTGCTAAATCAAATTATCCTTGGTTTTAAACAATCTTTTAAAATAAAAGTATATTTAATTTTTTAATTTTTATATACTTAGATTTAAATATAAAAATATAGTAAAATTTTATATATACCAAAATATTATTCTACATATTTATTTATGTATTTCAACTATATTTAAGTATATTTATAAAAGTTTAAAATAGTTTTAAAATAAGATAAAAGTTATTTTCAAAGAAAAACAAAACATCAAAAATTCCTTTGCGATGTCGACATGCCCAAGTACCCCATGTCGACATAGTGTTAGTTGAGTTCAAAATTTAAATTTCAAAAGAAGTGTCTATTCGTCATAACTCTTCACGAATGGACATGGCTGTTGTTCTTTTATAAATATGGGTTAGTTTCAACGAATTTCAATACATATTTTTTGGTTTTTCATTCCTCTTCTTCTTCCGCATTTCTATATACATATTCTTATCATTACTCTGCCGAAATTAACATTGAGTCTAACTAGATCATTTTTGGTTTGATTCTCTATCACAATCTCAACAAGATTCTCAGTGCTATTCAGAGTTATAGTTTTCTTTGTAATCAATTTAGCGAGAAAAGGTGTGATTGTGGCCTTTGAAATCCATCAAGCGAGATAAGGTGTGATTATAGCCTTGAGAAATCAATTGGGTGAACTTGTTGCCCGGGAAATCAAGTATCTCTATCAAGAGGATTGTGATTCTGGAGGGTGTACCTCGTTGCCTTGAAATCAAGGGTGTAATTGTAAAGATTGCTATTGAAAGGAAATCTGTTCTTGTTGTGCGGGACTGGATGTAAGGTAACTCTGAACCAGTATAAAATCCGGTGTGTTCTTTACTTTACTGCTTTTACTTTATTTATGCATTTGTGTTTGTTTCTGTGATCATATTTGTGTCTGAATATTGCATACATCTATGTTCAAATTAACATAAACTTAAAAAGATTCAGTAATTCGTTATAAATGCTATTCACCCCCTCTCTATTGTTAATCCTAGCCTTAAGATCCGTAATTCGCATTTCTCACATTTGGTATCAGAGCAAGGTTTTCAAAGTTTCATAATCTAAATTTTGAAAAAGTTTTCAAAATGGCTACCGACACTGGTACTGTTACTAACACTAGTATCCCTGTCATTAGTTCATTTGTAGAAGGTCAGTCTACTGTCAGACCATCACTTTTTAATGGCAGTAACTATGCATATTGGGCATGTAGAATGAAAATATATTTACAATCTATAGGATTAGACACTTGGAATATCATACAAGCTGAATATTCTGAACCCACAACTGATTTTGCACAGTGGACCGCTGAGCAAAAGACTGTTGCACAAATAATTCTAAAGAAATGAATATTCTATTTTGTTTGCTAGATAGAAATGAATTTAATAGAGTGTTAGTTTGTACATCTGCATATGAAATCTGGAAAACTTTGTCAGTAACTCACGAAGGAACAAGCAAAGTTAAACAGACCAAAATTTCCATGCTCACAAATCAGTTTCAATTATTTAAAATGAATCCTAATGAGCCTATTTCAGATATGTATAGTAGATTTCAGGATATTGTGCGTTCTTTAATATCCTTGGGAAAGGAATTTTCTGAAGAAGATCAAATCAGAAAATTTTTAAATTCTCTTACTCCAGAATGTGATCAAAAGACACTTGCGATCGAAGAGGCAAATGACATCAGTACCTTAAAGATAGAAGAATTAATTGGAAATCTAATGGCGTTTGAAGTCCAAATGATCAGAAGAAGAGAAAGCAAAGCATCTGAAAAGAAATCAATGTAATTCAATGCATTGACCGATGGATCAGACTCAAACAGTGATAATGATGAAGAGATAGCCTTTATGACCAGAAATTTTAGGAAATTCCTGAATACAAAATATGATAATCTTAAGAGAAACAACTATAAGAACTCTGGAAATCAGAATGTAATGCAAAGAATGTCAAATGTTTCAACTGTGATGAACCAGGCCATATCAAAAGAGACTGTCCGTATCTAGATAGGCAAAATCCTCCTATGAACAATTATCCAGCAAGGAAACAGAAGCGTGCATTTACTGCTACTCTAGATGACTCAGACTCGTCCTCAAGCGATGATGATCAGAAGACAGATAATTCAAATTTGTGTTACATGGCAGTTCACAACTTCGACGAATTTAGAGAAATGGACTCAGAAAAAGGTATACATTTACAATATGATTGGTTGAAATTGCATGCTTAGAAATTAGATGCTTGATTGCTTGATTGATTGATTTTGAATTGGTGTATTATTTGAATTTTAAAATTTTTACTATTATTTTAATATTTTTATTATTATTTTATTATTATTTATTATTATTATTATTTTCATAGTATAATAATATATTGAAAATACTATATTTCTAATAATATTCCAGATATATATTAAATGTAATAAGTATATATATATATATATATATTAGAGTACTTAGGAAAAATAAATCACAAAAATTCATAGGCACATGTCGACATGGTCCCCACCATGATGTCGACATGGGTACCAAAATTTGAAATTTGAAATTTTAATTCAAATGGTTGAATTTCCCTCCCCCTTTTCACTTCATTCAATTCTCTGAAAAGCTACCATTTGACCAGAGAATATGTCATTTGAGAGTCTATTTATTCACTATCTTTTATCATATCTTTTCACTCTCATTTTCAAATTCAAACTCTCTCTTCAAAACTTCAAGCTCTCTACTCTCTACTTTAATGGCTTCTTTAAGCAACCCCTCCACCATGAGAATTTCCAGGAAAATAAAAGAGCAACTCTTCAATGATCCGGAGGCAATAAAAGCATACATCAATTATGCTAATTATGCCAAGGTCAATCCCGGAAAGTTTGCTATTTTTCAAGATTTTTCTTCTAATGAAATTGATTCTATTTTTGCAAACAATCATATTTTTAGTCTTATTGATGCTTCTCAAAATGATTTTGTTTGCTATCCAAATCTTGTCCAAATTTTCTATGCTTATTTAAATCGTTGATTTTATAATGGAAATGAGGGTGAAATTTGGAGTAGTGTCAAAGGCACTAGAATCGTTTTGAATTGTGATCTTTTGGGTACCATTCTCAATTGCAAGAATACGGGAATGGATCTTTCTAGTTTTAAAATCGATGAAAATGATCGTGAGACATTTCATCACATTTTTGAAGGAAATGAAGATTTTGAATTTAAAAATTGAAACTTTCGACCAAAAGCAAGAATTGTCAATCTTCTTTTACAACATACTTTGACCCTAAGATCGGGGAATTTTAACAGTCCTACTTCAAAAGTTTGCAAAGCACTTTTTGCTATTTTTGAAAATTATGACGTTAATTGGGCGTAAGTTATTTTGGATGAACTTCATCCTAAAAATCTTGAAATGGGTGAGAACACTTTGTATCATGGAATTTATCTCACTCGGATTTTTAACTATTTTGAGTGGATTTCAAATGCGAAGAATTTGTTTCTAGAAAAGTTTTCAATCGTTCCAACATTTCGCTTATGAAAATTCCATTTGTTTTTCAACCTTATGAGAATCTTGTCGATAAGGAAGAGCGTTTGGCTCATGAGAAAATGGAAGAAGAGGAAGAGGAAGAAGAAGAAGAAGGGGATGAAATGGAAATTAAAGAAGAAGAAGAAGAATGTGAAACCTCTTCGGAAAGCATCGACTATCCTCCTAATCCATCCAACAAAACCCTTCTCAAAAACCAAAAGACGATTGTTGAGAATCAACGGATTCTTAAACGATCCGTTAGTAAGAAGTTGGACAAAATTTCATCCAAGATGAACAAGTTCATTTCCAAAGTCAGCAACAAACTTGGACTTTCATCATCATCATCTAACTAGTTCTACCTTTTCGTATCTCGTTGTATTTATTTTAGTTTGTTTTTATTTGAAAGTTCATGTAGTTTTTTTATGTTTAATCATTGTATCATCTTAGTATACAATGAAATGGAATTTTCTTTCTGTTATCTAGCTTATCTTATCTCCAGAATAATGTTAGTATATTATATAAACACACACACACACACACACACAATTATTCACAAAATCAAAATAAATCATCAAATTTCACTACACCATGTCGACATACCCCCTATGACCATGTCGACATGTGCTGGTCAGAAATGACAATTCATTTTGAATTTGAAATTTGAATAACTACCATATGTCTATTCATTTCAAACGAATTTCTACACCTATAAATACATATTTCTTCCATAATTCATCACTGAATATTATTTCTTATCTTCTCTATCTCTCATTCTTCTCACAATTTCAAATATGGCTAATCCAGTTCATAACTTATCTGAGAATCTTGAAGAAACTCTTAATTCATTCAAAAATATTCTCTCGTTCATTCTCCGTAACCAGCGACACTTAGAATTGAGTCAAATGCAGATGATCAAGGAGCAAGAAAGGCATTTCGATGCGATACGATTGATGATTTCCTCCCTGCACAAGGATGATAATGAAGAACATCCTCCAGTCTCTCTCACCAATGATAATGAAAATTGGGATGCCATTAAAGCAGACCCTATCTTTGGAGAAGAAGGATGGGTGGAAGTTCCTCGTAACGTTTGATTTTATTGGGTTGCTTTGTTTGAATTGTTTGCTTTGATTGATTTGATTTCATTTGCTTTGGCTTAGTTTGATATTGATTGATATTTAGTGTGGATTGATGTTTGTTGCACAAAACATGTATAATTATACATTGATATGTATATAATCTTTGATTCATATTGTGTCTATCAATATAATTATCTCTTAATTCTATATTCCATTGTATAAGTTTATTAATGCAGGAATTTTAGTCCAAGAATGAGGGGGAGTTATATAGTTTGGAGATGGTTTTTTGTTGATGACAAAGGGGAAGAAGTATAAAATAGAATAGTTAGGCATAGATTAAGGGGGAGTTATTAGGATAGAAGTAATAATTTATAAATAAAGGTTGTCATCCCCAAAAAGAGAGAGATTGTTAGTCCGTGAGATGACGGTTTTGATGACAACAACCTTAGAATAGATTATAAAATATAAATACTAACACTATAAGTTTAGATATATATGTATATGCAGGATTTAACCATGCAGGTACCAAGAATGAAGACTATACAATATAGAGATTCAAGATATCAAGATTGAAGACTCATGAGTAACAAGAATATCAAGATTATCAAGAGTTCAAGATTTCAAGTAATTTACTTTTTAAATAGGAATTTTGTTAAAACTCCTAGAAAACACTGGCATCTTAAAATCCAATTTATTCATGTAATGGAATCCAATTCGAGCCCGTTAAAGGGATGGAACCCTAAGTAGGATGGAACCTATGAAAAATCTAGTGGGATATTGTTTTGTATCCGCTAAATTTTTATTCAAAATGATTTTTCAAAATTATATCTTATTTTCAGAATGATTTCAAAGCCTTCCTTTTAAAAGAATAAAAAACATCTATCCTGATTTCAAATGCTTTTAGCCTCAAAATAATCTTGAATTTCAAAATTAAATTATCCTTGGTTTTAAACTATCTTTTAAAATAAAAGTATATTTAATTTTTTAATATTTATATACTTAGATTTAAACATAAAATAATAGTAAAATTTTATATATACCAAAATATTATTCTATATATTTATTTATGTATTTCAACTATATTTAAGTATATTTACAAAAGTTTAAAATAGTTTTAAAATTAGATAAAAGTTATTTTCAAATAAAAACAAAGCATCAAAAATTCCTTTGGGATGTCGATATGCCCAAGTACCCCATGTCGACATAGTGTCAGTTGAGTTCAAAATTTAAATTTCAAAAGAAGTGTCTATTCGTCATAACTCTTCACGAATGGACATGGTTGTTATTCTTCTATAAATAGGGGTTGGTTTCAACGAATTTCAATACATATTTTCTGGTTTTTCATTCCTCTTCTTCTTCCACATTTCTATATACATATTCTTACCATTACTCTGCCGAAATCAACATTGAATCTAACTAGATCATTTCTGGTTTGATTCTCTATCACAATCTCAAAAAGATTCTCAGTGCTATTCAGAGTTATAGTTTTCTTTGTAATCAATTTAGCCAGAAAATGTGTGATTGTGGCCTTGGAATCAATCAAGCGAGATAAGGTGTGATTGTAGCCTTGGGAAATCAATTGGGTGAACTTGTTGCCAGGGAAATCAAATATCTCTACCCAGAGGATTGTGATTCTGGAGGGTGCACCTTGTTTCCTTGAAATCGAGGGTATAATTGTAAATATTGCTTTTGAAAGTAAATCCATACTTGTTGTGCGGGACTGGATGTAGGGTAACTCCGAACGAGTATAAAATCCGATGTGTTCTTTACTTTACTACTTTTACTTTATTTCTGCATCTGTGTTTGTTTCTGTGATCATATTTGTGTCTGAATATTGCATACATCTGTGTTCAAGTTAACATAAACTTAAAAAGATTTAGAAATTCTTTATAAACACTATTCACCCCCTCTAGCGTTAATCCTAGCCATATGATCCGTAATTTGCATTTCTCACATGATAAACACAGCCAAGCTTGAATTTAAAGCTTTGGATATATTAGGAGATAATGTTTTGTCATAGATATTGGATGCTGGCATTTAATAACAATCTCATTGCTTAGAAAATGCCATTAAAAATAATAATATGTCCCAGTATGATAAAACATAGGCTCTTATATTTTTAAGATGTCATATCCACGGCAATCTTAAAATAAAACATATAATTGAAAAAGATCACCTTTACTTATGGTACTCCCTGAAGAAGTGTTATGACCACTAGAAGATGGTCACACTTCCAAGCACCAGACAAGAGTGGTTGAACCTGAAGTTTCAAGAATTTAAATCTGTTAGGAAATACAATACTAACATGAAGTTAGATCATTTCTTCAAAGGTATTGATGAAAACTTCATTAATGATGAAAATCTAAGTACAATAATAAATGATATGGTCGAATTGATCAACTAGTAGCAGCTTGAAGTCTGCTATGTGGGTTTTGTTTTATTTTACTTTAGTTTAGTAAATCAGGTTGAAGTATGTAAAACCCAAGTTTTGATAATTTTTGGGTGTGTTTGCCAAACTATATATTTGAAGAAGTACATTTTAATATTCTCTTGAAGATATAACCCATATGACATACTCTTGAAGAGATGTTTTATGATTTTTATATTGCAAAATCCAAACATCCTAGAAGAGATGTTGTAGAATTATGTCACTTATGTAGAAAAAGATACTGAGTATTGATGACATCCCAAAAATAGTGCATATAAAGTATCTTTAGAAGTGATATGTACCACTCTGGAAGCGGTGTTTATAAAATATCCCCAGAAGTGATATTATATCATCGTATAACACTATAAAAGAATTGCCTGTAGAATATTGTCAAATACGATATAACACTTTAAAAAGTAATGTGATAATAAATTACCTAAAATTCAATCGTCTATTGTCATGGACCCGTAGCTCCATTAGACAAATTTAGAAGCATATAGTGATATGTAACCTTTTACTTTTCAGAACTTATGATGAATCAAATGTTATATGCACAAGTATTCTTGAAGAAATATCTTGAGATATGCTCCTGAAGAGATAATCTATATGTCGTATCATAATTTTCTCTAAAGCTATATAAATACGATCTTGAACAAACCAGTTTGTGCAACCAATATAATTTCTTACTTTTATAACATTTCAAGAGTCTAGAAGATACTTTTATTTATGTTGTAAATATATATATTTTACTGAACTCTCTAGAAGAGATGTTTATATATAATTATAACTAAGTATATATATTCTCTAATAAAAAAAATCATAATTAATGTTCAAAAGCAATATTAGAGATATAATCACGGAATAAAATTTAGCAACTTGAAGTTGTGTATACAATTTATTTGAACTAGAAGTTCAATATGATTCCAAACCAGATGTTTTGAAAATTATCATGTGGTCTTGAAGGATTCACAATGACATTGCTCCATAAATAAAAAGAAAATTTATAATATAGATATAATACGTGGACGCACGTACATATCCATATATGTAAATATTCAGCCAACAACTTGAAGTTTGTTATGAGCTCATCTTAATAATTATGTGTAGATATTATTTAGTGATTTAAATCAACATAAATGTTGAATGACCTAAAATCGTGCATGTATTCAAATGATCTATACAATAAGGAAATTCCTCCAATTGAGTAGATCAATAAATGGAAACAAACTCTAATAAGCAATATCAACTAAATGCATCTTATCAACTAATAATAAAAATAAATAAAAAATATCCTCCTATTATTAATGTGTATGGTGTATTTACTAGTAGCAATATCATGATGGATCAAAAGGAGAGTCCAAAGATGATTATTATTTAATATGACAATGTTTGTCAACATTGAGGGGGAGGATAAAGGGATACAAGCTCATTTTGATCATCAGTGTTAAACTCTTGTTAAAATATACAATGATGCAAAATATTAATTAACTTGAATAAATTATAAATAATATCCCTAGTAGACTTTCTTCAATATAGATTTGAATCCCTGAAGGATCAAAATGTGTAAACCACATCTGAAATATGGTACAAAAGTCAGTTTGAAATACTTTTGGAGCAAGTAATAAAGATGTCAAATAAAAGAGATGAGTGTTCTTGAAGAAATACTTAAGGGTGCTCTTGAAGAGACTAATGACATGATTGTCAAATTACTCTAAAAGTGATTTAGGTACCTAAAACAAGATAATTAAAGAGACCTCAATAAAACATGTCTAGAACTGACAAGATGTAACGACCCGTAAATTTAACCGGTTTTAGTAACGTATTTTATTGAAATTTTGTGGAATTTTAAACGATAAAATTTTGAAATATAAATTTGATATTTAGAATGCGTCTAGTTAAACATAGCAACTGGTAAATTTTCGTCCAAAAATACGAAAATTTATTTCGTGTGTAAATTTACTTCAATTTAATCTGTTAAAAAGCGATGAAAATAAAACGTTTTCAAGACCAAAATATTTTTACATAGAAAAATTTTAAACCATCTTTTGAGCAAGTTGACAGTTTGTCGTTTTTCAAAATTCGGAATTCTTTAGCTCCGTCGATCTTAATCTTCTGTGTTTTTGCTGCATTTTCCGCTGTTAGAAAATTCAAATTTTTATAATTCAATCGTACCACTAATATCCGTATACCGTTGTGATCGTCTCGTCGTGCTGATCTTCGCAGTATGCTCATTTGTATATTTTGCAGTTCGGTACGCCGCGAAAAACTGCGAAACGGTCATCCGTATCGGTACCGTTTTGAAATTTTTAAATTCATTGTCAGTTTGTTTAAACCACCGCGTAAATTTCAATAGTCACTAGCATGTAATTTCCTGGTATTCAGCTGCCAAGACCTTTGCTATTTTCCACGTTATTAATTTAGTTAAATATTTCATTTTTTTTACCGTTTCTTCTACTTTTTGAAATTTAAGGGTGGCAAGTTCCAACATTCAATTATTTCGTTTGACCTGCTTATTGGTTTATTGCTTTATGTTTAAGCTTTTCGTTTCTGTACACTTGAAATAAAATATATCACCTTCCTTCTTCTCCCTGTAGCGTGAATAATCTTCTTCCAGATCCAAAAAAAAAAAATCAAAGCAAGCACACAACTCTTCTTTCCTCCCACCATTACATTTCTTCTCTGTAATTTATATTTTGCCTTTTCACTTAACATAATTTCCGCCTCCTCCACCACAACTAACCACAACAAACCACCACCTTCGGCCAACTCAGGCGCCTCTCCTCCCTTGGATCCGCCTTACCTAGCCTCGGCATAGAACCCGAGCCACTGGCTAACGCGCGCCTCGTCTCTTGCTCGACCTGCCTTTGACAGTGAGTATGTATATATACATTTAGAATATATTAGTCCATGTTTATGGTTCCAATATCCATGCGGTTATAAGATATTATAAAGCGAAATTTAGATTTTCGAATATGGTATATGAGGCGTATCCAGTTTTGTTTATATTTTTTTTAAGATAATAGGTTTATGTAAATTATATATAAGTGTTATAAAGTTAGAATTTTGTTGGTGCATGATGTTGAAATGCATATGCGTGTACGTGAGGCCCTGTAGTATATGGTTTCAGTGAGTGTCTGCAATATACTAGTTTATATATTGTTGCTCAAATCTCTGTTCTAAGACTAGTTAGATTCGAGTGTTAAAAAAAAATGTTAGTGCATTTGTTTAGTTAATATGGATTTAAACTTTATATAAAAATATGTTATGTTGTTGTACATATAAGTTACTGCCGTTTCGGACGAAAACTGTTCGGTTGATTGAAGTAAAACCAAGTGTAGTTGCTGTTTATAAAGCTAATAGATATAAAGATATTTTATATTGATATCTTATGTACTATGTTATATTTCATGTATGGGTTATATTAATATTTTGTATTTAATTTGTGACAAATATATATAATATGTGTTATGTTTAAAATTTAATTTTGGAATATAATATAGATTTGAAATATATGTTTTGAAATTTATTTTAGGAAACAAATAATGTATATATGTTTGATTTTCCATGTGTGTTTCAATTTGAAACAATGTAGTTTATAATAAATATATACTTAAAAATTTAAGGTGTTTGAATATAGGATATGTATAGTTATATATAGCTATATGAATTCACTTATATCAATTACCTTCACCGACCCCGTTCTGATTTGTTCCATCTAATTCTTTTATCAGCTTTGATCGTTGAATTCGGGCCGATGTTGCTTTGCTTCGATTCGTCATTCAAATTTCAGTATCCGTATCATCTTCTGTATTCTCTAGCCTCGAAAGGTGAGCAATCACTCACGATTAATGTTCTTTTATTTATTAAATTTGATTTCAATTGAAACGACAACTGAAATATACTGCTGTTATTTATTGCACTGTTATGTATGTATCAGTTCATCTTTGACATCTGACACCGTTATCTGTTATGTATGCAATAATAATCCAGTTTGGTTGATAATTGATTGATTGTTTGTTGTTTATATTGGATGTTAAATTGAAACGTAAAAATGATGAATAGTATGCAATTGAATTTGACGTAGGATAGTTATAAAATTTGAATCGACATATGTGTTGAATTTGATTAGTTAATGTGAATAATATGACCCCTTTTAATTGTAAGTTAATTGACACGTATAATTTGAAAAATTAGACTTTGAACCTTTGAACGTATATTGGATTAACTGTTGTAGTATTAAAAATTGAAAGTGAACGACAAGTGGAAAAACCGTAATGTAATAATCTTTAATCTACATGAAATGATAGTGTAGATTCTAGAAATGATTATATTAATTCACACAAACAACAATGTGAATCAATACGATTATTTTGGGATTATTTGAATGATTATTGGATTGTGTTTGATTGTTATTGCTTGTTTATTTACTTTGACACCATCCCAGTTATCACACTGCAAGTTCTCTTTGTTTGTTTTGATTTGAAATTGGAATCGGGTTGAAATGATAAATACCCAAAATGAACTTGACTTAGGTAGAGAATTAATGAAAAAATCCGATTGGTCAATAAATTGATTTAAAAATAAAATAATGATTTTATTCGAGCAAAGAATAAGTTTTGAAATGAAGTTGGAATTCGAATTTTTGAAAGGAAAATGTAAGATTGGAATCTGAAACAAATATTAACGTAGTAATTGATGAAAACACGTTGTTTGAAATTTAATTATTTAATAACTAAATTTGGAATTATTAATAAATAATTGGGAAGTAGTAATAATTGAGTTTTGAAATTATTAAGTTTGAAGTTATTTAATAATTAAATTTGAAATTATAATTAAGTTTGAAATTATAATTAAGTTTGAAATTATTAAGTTGAATTTATAATTAAGTTGAAATGATTTGATAATTAAGTTTGAATTCATAATTAAGTGGAAATGAATTAATAATTAAGTTTGAATTTATAATCAAGTTTGTAATTATTAGGTTTTGAAACTGTTAATAATTAAGATTGGAATTATTTAATAGTTGAATAAGATTGAATTATTTGATAATTGAATAAAATTGAATTCTTTGATAAGAGAAATTGAACTTTTGAATAAGTGAATTTGAACTTCGTTAATAAATGAAATAGGGTTTCTTTATTTATTAAATTCTGGAAAATTATTTAAGTAAGTTAATAAGTGAGATTGAACTTTTTTTTTTTCGTGAAAGTTAGTTTTATTAATTGAGTTTGGAATTTGTAACTAAGTAAATAAATAAACGAAGTTGAATTTCTTTAACAAGAAATAAATGCGTTTTATTGAAACAAATGTAAGGCTTGGAGTTTAAGAATTTGATTTGACGAATTTAACTTAATTAAATCTCTAAGCTTTGATATAATGAAGTTGAGCGTAAGTAATTGATATAATGAATTGGAAATTTAATGGAAATTGTTTTAAATGATAAATTAGTTTAACGAATATTGAATGAAATCGATTAATGAATTGAAATTGATTTTGAATGTTAAATTAAATTAATTTAAATGATTTCGGAATGAAAATTTTATACGAACTTGAATCAATATTTGAACTGTTTAAATAAAAGTTGAAATCGAATTATAAGATTTTGAAATGGTAATTTGGAAGTTTTGAAACGTAAATTTGGAAATTGATTTAGTAAGACAAACGAAATGTTGATTTACGAATTGAAATTGAAAATGAATTGATTTGGTTTTTGAAATTTATTAAACGACCAATCGGTGTAATAATTACGAAAGTTATTAAAGAAACCGGAATCGGTTATGGATATACTCTCTATCTAAACCGAAAACCACTTTAATAACTATACGCTGAGTGATGATCCAGAACGAAGTGGTTGGAATGATGTACGTAATGACTGAAGAAAGAGAACAATAATGGATAGCCTTGACACTTGTGTCAAATTGGAAATGACTAAAATCAGGAGCCGTGCCGGGCCAAATGGGGTTAGCCACCCCGAGCGAACACACTTCTTCGTAACTACTACTCATTACTTGTTATCGATTGGTGCACCCTCGTACTTTTCAGGAGTGTTGTTTCGCGGTGTTGCGATCGCTGCGGCGATGCGTTCTCACCAGTCCGGATCAGGCGAACGGTAGTTTCACTACCTTGGGTATTGCCTCATGTGCCTTGTCATACTTGTATCCCTATATACGCGACCACTACGAATTTGTTTTGTGTTATACCTATGGAGTACTCCCTGATATCCCACTAGTTTACGGTGGAGTTTACAATGCTGTATAGACAATGACATTTATAAAATGTGTTAAGGGGGATAATGGTAACGCCTTAACACTATTTTGATACTTTATATTACTGATAGACATTATCTATTTAGCGTACACTACTACATAGTAGATAGTTTAACGGATCCTTAGAGGATGGTGATTCCAACATCCTTTGAGTTACTTGTATTTCGATTGCTATTTCACTTGAGTTGGATTTATTGATATAAGAATATTAATCCTGACTCGAGTGTTTTTTGTTTTGCTTCACGCTCGGGTCAGACTGAGAACACCAGCTTTCGAGACTCACCTTTGGAGTTGGAGCTTTGCTTGAAGATCCAGCCATCTATTCTGCTTCCAGTATTCGATGATTCCAGTTATGTATTCTGTTTTGTAAATGATGTATCGTGTTACTCTTCTGCGGTGAACTCTGATATATCTTATATATTTATATAGTAGCTTCATGAACTACTATCTCTTTTACTTCCGCTGCATATTATTACTCTGTGTCTGTGATTCTGTGATTATTTATTTACTGTATATCTGAGTTTTGTCAAATTTAAATTAACAATGCGGTATTTTGAATTATTCAAGTCCGACATGTGCGGATGCGAATAGTCCAAAATAGCGGGTCGTTATAGTTGGTATCAGAGCTTTTGGTAGCTCTAGGCAAAACTTAGTATATATGGTAAATGTATTTACAGAATCACTCCCACTCGAGTTTCAATCTCTTCCTTTTGACTCAATTCCTTTGAATTTTGGAACGTTCCCTCGGTTCCGGAATTCATTCTTGTCCCTCACTACTTGTCTGCTTTTGATTCTGGAGTATCCCATAACTCCACTTCGAATGATCTATAATGAATCGGCGGTCTCGCCAATCTTCAAATTATTTGTAAATGGATGAAACTCCTTTACTACAGGCATTGATTTACCGGAGATTTATGTATCCTCGGTTTACGATGCTATCTGCTATATCTGAATTCTATTTCTTGAGATCGAATGTCGATTTGCCTTGGAATTCTGTATCGATCTTATTCTTGAAGTTACGGTCGACCTGGTTAAGGTTGTCCGTGAATTAAATAAGATTATCCATCTTCCGATTCCGTTAATTGAATTATCTTATCTTCTCCTCGAACTTATTATCGAATCAAAATTATCTTTGATTAGATTTCCATCAAATTTGAATCTCTATTCTTGTTTTGAAATCTATTCTTGTATCGTCAAGTGAGGAATTGTGTTTGTAAATTAATATTTAAATGTTTCAAAATATGTTGTGTTGTTTGAGTTGTTGATCTTGATTTGGATTTTCAATCGATTCGTCTGATCAACGTTATTGATAGAATTTCCAAAACACTTGAACATAGCAAACTTACACAATATTGTTTCAAATTTAGTAAATGGTTTTGTATGATTATATTATAATAAGTATAAATTTTTCTGAAATTAAATGTTAATGAATCTGTTGTCCGAAGTGTGGAAAAGATTAATTTTCATTTATTTTGTAAACCATTGACTATTTCAACATGCAGAATTGAAAATTTAATTGAATTTAAATTTAGAATTTGAGAATTTAATCTTCGATAATTTCGAACTATGATTTTAAAGTTTTAAAATGTATATTTTTTTTATATTTTCGAATAGAAATGGTTTCAAAGAATATTTAATGATTAAATTTGAGCTCTTCTCTTGGGTCGTTGGAAAATAATTTCGGTGATGACGGCCGCATCATCGACATTTATTTTCGAGTTTCGAAGTGGAGAGACTATTCTGTAGCTTTGCTACGGTTTGTTTTGGAAAATAAATTGATTTAAATTTCTTAAAGTATGATTTGATTTGTAATATATATTGATATATGATTTAAATTTGACTCGATATATTATATATATTTATTTATCTCTAAATAAATTTGAAGTTACTCGAAAATTTAATTCTTAAATTTATAATAAAGGATAATTCTATTATAAAATGAAATCAATGTTTTGAATAAACAATTGGGCCTGGATAATTAAATTAGAAATTTTTACTAGTGTAATACTAAATTGCATTATATATAACTTACCTAAATTTTCAAAAGTTAACTATGTAATTGAATATTACATAGTATAAAATGATGTTAAAGGAATTTTTAAAATAAATTTGAGTAGTTGTAGTAAGTATAAATATACTTAATATATATGTGATAGGGTATATTAAGTAGAATAAATTTAATAATAATTTGGAATTAAGAAGAATTAAAATTTTCAAATAAGGAATGATTAAAATAAATGGCTATTCAAAATTGATAATCTTTGAAATTGTTAATTTAAGAAAATTGATAATATACAATATAAAATTGTCTTCACAAATAAAATGTGAGTGCGTATAATAATGTTATTTACTTAAATTTTTACTATAAAATGTTTATGGAGATAAATAGAATAATAAGTTAATTGAGCAATAGATGTGATTAATAAAATAAAATTTTGTTTTGAAAGTTAACAAATTAAAATTAAATCAATTTAATGTGGCATCTTGAATCAATTGAATTTAAATTGAATTTCATTTAAAAGAAACTTTTGTACCTAACATTAATAAATGTGAAATCAAAGAAATTTAATAAAAACAATCACGAATATAAAAACAAAATTTTTGAAAATGAATTTATTTAAATTGAAATTTATATGGTTTAAATTAATTGTTTATTTTGTAATTCAAGTCTATTTTCTTTTGGTTGTTTCTATTCTCCTACTGCCTTCCTTTTCGAGGACGAAAAGTTTTGAGTGGGGGAGAGTGTAACGACCCGTAAATTTAACCGGTTTTAGTAACGTATTTTATTGAAATTTTGTGGAATTTTAAACGATAAAATTTTGAAATATAAATTTGATATTTAGAATGCGTCTAGTTAAACATAGTAACTGGTAAATTTTCGTCCAAAAATATGAAAATTTATTTCGTGCATAAATTTACTTCAATTTAATCTGTTAAAAAGCGATGAAAATAAAACGTTTTCAAAACCAAAATATTTTTACATAGAAAAATTTTAAAACATCTTTTGAGCAAGTTGACAGTTTGTCATTTTTCAAAATTCGGAATTCTTTAGCTCCGTCGATCTTAATCTTCTGCGTTTTTGCTGCATTTTCCGCTGTTAGGAAATTCAAATTGTTATAATTCAATCGTACCACTGATATCCGTATACCGTTGTGATCGTCTCGTCGTGTTGATCTTCGCAGTATGCTCATTTGTATATTTTGCAGTTCGGTACACCGCGAAAAACTGCGAAACGATCATCCGTATCGGTACCGTTTTGAAAATTTTAAATTCATTGTCAGTTTGTTTAAACCACCGCGTAAATTTCAATAGTCACTAGCATGTAATTTCCTGGTATTCAGCTGCCAAGACCTTTGCTATTTTCCACGTTATTAATTTAGTTAAATATTTCATTTTTTTTTTACCGTTTCTTCTACTTTTTGATATTTAAGGGTGGCAAGTTATATTCCCAACGTTCAATTATTTCGTTTGACCTGCTTATTGGTTCATTGCTTTATGTTTAAGCTTTTCGTTTCTGTACACTTGAAATAAAATATATCACCTTCCTTCTTCTCCCTGTAGCGTGAATAATCTTCTTCCAGATCCAAAAAAAAAAAAAATCAAAGCAAGCACACAACTCTTCTTTCCTCCCACCATTACATTTCTTCTCTGTAATTTATATTTTGCCTTTTCACTTAACATAATTTCCGCCTCCTCCACCACAACTAACCACAACAAACCACCACCTTCGGCCAACTCAGGCGCCTCTCCTCCCCTGGATCCGCCTCACCTAGCCTCGGCATAGAACCCGAGCCACTGGCTAACGCGTGCCTCGTCTCTTGCTCGACCTGCCTTTGACAGTGAGTATGTATATATACATTTAGAATATATTAGTCCATATTTATGGTTCCAATATTCATGCGGTTATAAGATATTATAAAGCGAAATTTAGATTTTCGAATATGGTATATGAGGCGTATCCAGTTTTGTTTATATTTTTTTTTTAGATAATACGGTTTATGTAAATTATATATAAGTGTTATAAAGTTAGAATTTTGTTGGTGCATGATGTTGAAATGCATGTGCGTGTACGTGAGGCCCTGTAGTATATGCTTTCGGTGAGTGTCTGCAATATACTAGTTTATATATTGTTGCTCAAATCTCTGTTCTAAGGCTAGTTAGATTCGAGTGTTAAAAAAAAAAATGTTAGTGCATTTGTTTAGTTAATATGGATTTAAACTTTATATAAAAATATGTTATGTTGTTGTACATATAAGTTATTGCCATTTCGGACGAAAACTGTTCGGTTGATTGAAGCAAAACCAAGTGTAGTTGCTGTTTATAAAGCTAATAGATATAAAGATATTTTATATTGATATCTTATGTACTATGTTATATTTCATGTATGGGTTATATTAATATTTTGTATTTAATTTGTGACAAATATATATAATATGTGTTATGTTTAAAATTTAATTTTGGAATATAATATAGATTTGAAATATATGTTTTGAAATTTATTTTAGGAAACAAATAATGTATATATGTTTGATTTTCCATGTGTGTTTCAATTTGAAACAATGTAGTTTATAATAAATATATACTTAAAATTTTAAGGTGTTTGAAAATAGGATATGTATAGTTATATATAGCTATATGAATTCACTTATACCAATTACCTTCACCGACCCCGTTCTGATTTGTTCCATCTAATTCTTTTATCAGCTTTGATCGTTGAATTCGGGCCGATGTTGCTTTGCTTCGATTCGTCATTCAAATTTCAGTATCTGTATCATCTTCTGTATTCTCTAGCCTCGAAAGGTGAGCAATCACTCACGATTAATGTTCTTTTATTTATTAAATTTGATTTCAATTGAAACGACAACTGAAATATACTGCTGTTATTTATTGCACTGTTATGTATGTATCAGTTCACCTTTGACATCTGACACCGTTATCTGTTATGTATGCAATAATAATCCAGTTTGGTTGATAATTGATTGATTGTTTGTTGTTTATATTGGATGTTAAATTGAAACGTAAAAATGATGAATAGTATGCAATTGAATTTGACGTAGGATAGTTATAAAATTTGAATCGACATATGTGTTGAATTTGATTAGTTAATGTGAATAATATGACCCCTTTTAATTGTAAGTTAATTGACACGTATAATTTGAAAAATTAGACTTTGAACCTTTGAACGTATATTGGATTAATTGTTGTAGTATTAAAAATTGAAAGTGAACGACAAGTGGAAAAACCGTAATGTAATAATCTTTAATCTACATGAAATGATAGTGTAGATTCTAGAAATGATTATATTAATTCACACAAACAACAATGTGAATTAATACGATTATTTCGGGATTATTCGAATTGATTATTGGATTGTGTTTGATTGTTATTGCTTGTTTATTTACTTTGACACCATCCCAGTTATCACACTGCAAGTTCTCTTTGTTATGTTTTGATTTGGAATTGGAATCGGGTTGAAATGATAAATACCCAAAATGAACTTGACTTAGGATAGAGAATTAATGAAAAAATCCGATTGGTCAATAAATTGATTTAAAAATAAAATAATGATTTTATTCGAGCAAAGAATAAGTTTTGAAATGAAGTTGGAATTCGAATTTTTGAAAGGAAAATGTAAGATTGGAATCTGAAACAAATATTAACGTAGTAATTGATGAAAACACGTTGTTTGAAATTTAATTATTTAATAACTAAATTTGGAATTATTAATAAATAATTGGGAAGTAGTAATAATTGAGTTTTGAAATTACTAAGTTTGAAGTTATTTAATAATTAAATTTGAAATTATAATTAAGTTTGAAATTATAATTAAGTTTGAAATTATTAAGTTGAATTTATAATTAAGTTGAAATGATTTGATAATTAAGTTTGAATTCATAATTAAGTGGAAATGAATTAATAATTAAGTTTGAATTTATAATCAAGTTTGTAATTATTAGGTTTTGAAACTGTTAATAATTAAGATTGGAATTATTTAATAATTGAATAAGATTGAATTATTTGATAATTGAATAAAATTGAATTCTTTGAGAAGAGAAATTGAACTTTTGAATAAATGAATTTGAACTTCGTTAATAAATGAAATGGAGTTTCTTTATTTATTAAATTTTGGAAAATTATTTAAGTAAGTTAATAAGTGAGATTGAACTTTTTTTTTTCGTGAAAGTTAGTTTTATTAATTGAGTTTGGAATTTGTAACTAAGTAAATAAATAAACGAAGTTGAATTTCTTTAACAAGAAATAAATGCGTTTTATTGAAACAAATGTAAGTCTTGGAGTTTAAGAATTTGATTTGACGAATTTAACTTAATTAAATCCCTAAGCTTTGATATAATGAAGTTGAACGTAAGTAATTGATTTAATGAATTGGAAATTTAATGGAAATTGTTTTAAATGATAAATTAGTTTAACGAATATTGAATGAAATCGATTAATGAATTGAAATTGATTTTGAATGTTAAATTAAATTAATTTAAATGATTTCGGAATGAAAATTTTATACGAACTTGAATTAATATTTGAACTGTTTAAATAAAAGTTGAAATCGAATTATAAGATTTTGAAATGGTAATTTGGAAGTTTTGAAACGTAAATTTGGAAATTGATTTAGTAAGACAAACGAAATGTTGATTTACGAATTGAAATTGAAAATGAATTGATTTGGTTTTTGAAATTTATTAAACGGCCAATCGGTGTAATAATTACGAAAGTTATTAAAGAAACCGGAATCGGTTATGGATATACTCTCTATCTAAACCGAAAATCACTTTAATAACTATACGCGGAGTGATGATCCAGAACGAAGTGGTTGGAATGATGTACGTAATGACTGAAGAAAGAGAACGATAATGGATAGCCTTGACACTTGTGTCAAATTGGAAATGACTAAAATCAGGATCCGTGCCGGGCCAAATGGGGTTAGCCACCTCGAGCAAACACACTTCTTCGTAACTACTACTCATTACTTGTTATCGATTGGTGCACCCTCGTACTTTTCAGGAGTGTTGTTTCGCGGTGTTGCGATCGCTGCGGCGATGCGTTCTCACCAGTCCGGATCAGGCGAACGGTAGTTTCACTACCTTGGGTATTGCCTCATGTGCCTTGTCATACTTGTATCCCTATATACGCGACCACTACGAATTTGTTTTGTGTTATACCTATGGAGTACTCCCTGATATCCCACTAGTTTACGGTGGAGTTTATAGTGCTGTATAGACTATGACATTTATAAAATATGTTAAGGGGGATAATGGTAACGCCTTAACACTATTTTGATACTTTATATTACTGATAGACATTATCTATTTAGCGTACACTACTACATAGTAGATAGTTTAACGGATCCTTAGAGGATGGTGATTCCAACATCCTTTGAGTTACTTGTATTTCGATTGCTATTTCACTTGAGTTGGATTTATTGATATAAGAATATTAATCCTGACTCGAGTGTTTTGTGTTTTGCTTCACGCTCGGGTCAGACTGAGAACACCAGCTTTCGAGACTCACCTTTGGAGTTGGAGCTTTGCTTGAAGATCCAGCCATCTATTCTGCTTCCAGTATTCGATGATTCCAGTTATGTATTCTGTTTTGTAAATGATGTATCGTGTTACTCTTCTGCGGTGAACTCTGATATATCTTATATATTTATATAGTAGCTTCATGAACTACTATCTCTTTTACTTCCGCTGCATATTATTACTCTGTGTCTGTGATTCTGTGATTATTTATTTACTGTATATCTGAGTTTTGTCAAATTTAAATTAACAATGCGGTATTTTGAATTATTCAAGTCCGACATGTGCGGATGCGAATAGTCCAAAATAGCAGGTCGATATACAAGAAATAATCATCGATGATAAATTTATAAATAATGAAGCACTTATGTTCATAAAAAGATTAAATATCTTGAATTAGGGGAAAACATGACTGGCCATCATGAATCTTTTATTAATAGAGAAATATGGACATGTAGTCCGCAAAGCAGCGAAAGTGCTTGAAACGCTTAATATACCCCGAAGGTATAAATATGGTTTAAATCATATTAATGAAAGTATACAAATTCCTTAAAAATAAAAATACTTTCATGGTTATAAAGAAGGCAAAGAACAAGGAGTGTAGATTAAAATCTACTTTTAATTATTGTTGTAATGAAAATCTTGGTATAATTCATGATGAGTAGATTACTTTCTATTTTTAAGTATTGTTGTATTGAAACTCTTAACATCCATTGAAGTGTTAGTTGCGATATGCAAAACTTATTAAAATATATAAGTTCCTGAAGAATTGAAATAACTTTGATTATTATAAAGAATGGAATAAAAAATGGAATGTATATTACAATCTTCTTCTAAGTATTGTTGTAATGAAAATCTTGATGCACTTCAAGATGAGTAGATTACTTCCTGCTTTTAAGTATCATTGGAATAAAACTTTTAATATTCGGTAAAGATGTATTGCAATATGCAAAATTGATTTGAAGCGCAAAAATGAAAGCACATGATGTGTTTTTCATAAAGGTAGCGAACAAAATAGATAAAATGCAAATCATATTTGGAAGAAACAATCTTGAAAAATTTGATTGTGTTGAAGGAAACTATTAATAAGTTGTATTATTAATGAGATACATATTTATGGATCCAGACGTATCTATGACAAATTTGAGCTATCGAAGGACAAAAATGAATTCAGAGAAAACTTTTAAATCAGGCGGAGCATCCATAAATATGTTATAATGCACTCTTTTTCCTAAACTAAGATTTATTCCCATTGGGTTTTTCTTAGTAAGGTTTTAATGAGGCATTATCTTGATCCAGAAGTATCAACTCTCCAGTAACATTTGAAAATAAGTTATAATGTACTCTTTTTCCTTATTTAAGATTTTTCCCACTGGGTTTTGCTTACTAAGGTTTTAACGAGGCATTATTTTGATCTAGAAGAATCAAACGTCTTTTCAAGAAATAACATCTCAAATATGTTATTTAAGTTAAATTGTATTTTTATCCTTAACTAAGATTTTTCCAATAGGTTTTTCTTAGTAAGATTTTAACGAGGCATTAGTTTGATCCATAAGTATCAAGCTTCATTTAAAGAAGTAAGAAAATAAAATATGTCATTATACTCTTTTTCCTACACTAAGATTTTTCCCATCGGGTTTTTCTTAGTAAGGTTTTAATGAGGCATTGTTTTGATCCCGAAGTATTAAACCCTTTAGAAAGAATATCATTTTTAATATGATTTTACAAGTTGCACTCTTTTCCTCGTTCAAGGTTTTTTCCCACTGGGTTTTCCTAACAGAGGTTTTTAGTGAGGCAATGGACAATATCTAGATCGACTGAATGAATGAATGCAAGCAAGATAACAATGAGGGGGAGCAATCATCATACAAGTTACAAAAGGGACAATTTCAAGTTATCAGAGCATTCAAGATTTTGAAGACGCATATTCAAAGGGAAGTGTTATAATATTTATAAATATAAATAGTGAATATGCTATATATTGTTTTGTATTTAGTCCCACATCATGGGATTAGTTCTATCCCAAACTCCTAGACCTTTATATAAAGATGCTAATGTAATGAAAATGGATTACTAATCTCTGAATGAATAAAATTATTCTCTCTAATGGCTTCTGCTTTCTTTATTTTATAACATATTATTATTATAACCAAACATGCGAACGAAATATTGTGCAATTTTTTCCACATAAGTTTTAGTAGAACTAATAACCCAATACCACATTTATTATCGGTCAATTACAAAATAGAAGCATATCCATGTGCGTAGTAAAAGTTCGTCCTAGTGATATAATATTCCACAGCTGGTGAATTCATGCATGATAACATGGTGTGTATTTCTGATAGCAAACATACATGTTACATTTGTAGTATTTTCCCTACCAGAATGCGCGTTTAAGTCTTCTTTCTCGGTATTTCTTACTAGTTTCCTATCACATACCTGCTATGTTTCAATCAATTAATGAGCTATATAGGAAAGATGTAGTGAAGGGAAAAAAATGCAATTTTAGCGAGCTAAGATATATCAAAAACATGCAATGTAATTTATTTTCACGGAGAGAGTGAATTTATGTGTTTATAGAATGATGGATATACTTATCATCACCAACAGGCTATGTAAAATATTTTAACCATTTCACATTCAAGGTATGGCATAATTTAAGTGAGATATTATCTCATTTAAATATTAAACCTATTTAATTTATTCATAACCACTTATATTTTGGTCCGCCTAATTATAAAATCAACTTTGAAAATCTCGACTGTCATACATATATATATATATAACAATTGTATATTTTATGAATTAATTTAGGCCTTTAATAATAATTAAAATAATAATAAATTAATTAATATAACTATTTGGGTCAAAATTGGTCACAAACACCCAATTGCCGATGAAAGCACCCGTTCACAATTACAGAATACAGATAGAAAGTTTATAGAGAATAAAATATGAATAACGCTCAGAAAATTAAAACGAAAGCAATGGAAACACACGATTTATAGCGGTTCGGTCATCTTCGGCCAACGTCCACTTTGGAGAGTTGTTATTTTATTGATTATCACTCATTGGTTACAAGAGTATAGATGATAATAATCGAGTTACAATGGTACATATATGCTTGAGACATATTTATGGTCGGTGCCGGCCATATTTTGTCATCTTAGAATGCATGCAAGATGATGTGGGGACCTATCATGGAGCAAAACTTATAGATTTAGATTTAAAAATAAGTCGGCACCGACCACAATATCGTCGGTAACGAGTTGTTTGGCTTTTCGAGATTTGTGCGCGACGGCCAATTCTTCATGTTGGAACTTCAAATTCGAAGAAAACGACATGTTCAAGCTCGGAATCACAATATTTGTGCTATGATTCATCTATACATAGTGGGGACCTTCAACAAGAAAGAATATCGATCTTCCTTACCTTTCCCTCTTAAACTTTCTAGGTAAATCCAAGATCTACTAAATTGTAATCGAAAATTGATTGTAATTTTTTTGTATTTCGAAAAATATTCCTCAAATAAAAATATTGTAATTTCTTGTATTTCTAGATATTGGTCGAAGATTTTGTCGAACACTATAAAAACAGTTATGTTTTGTTCTCTTTTACTTCGTTTTCATCATTTCAATATTTGTTTGATTCAGATTCTCTTAAAAACTTCAAAAAACATTCTTATTATTTTCATTTATTTATAAATACAAAAGAAAACATACAAGAATTAAAAAAAGAACCAAGAACAAACTTCAAACAATACATTCAAAGAAGCACAAGCTAACATTCCTCGTAGTACCATATCATTCAAGCATCAACTTAAATCCTCAAATCCACATGCAAATGGCAAAAACAAACCATGAAAGTTACAATGAAATAATCGAATAATCACCTCAGGACTATTCATTACTAGAACTGCACTATAAGCTTATAACACAGAATATCTATTGATCATTCAGAAAAATCAAATTATAGCGATATCATGTTAATTGTTCTGGCTGGCACCATGGATGTTTTCAAGAAATCCAATCTCTAATAAACCATCAAATGCCAACATATCGGAACATAATACAGATGACATATAAAACAAAACGAACAACAGAAAACTTTCGCTAACTAGGCACACAAAGCTTACATACACATATCCATCATCTCCAAATTGGACCAATCAATTCAACAAAAGTAAATGAAAAAGAATATAGTACCAATCAATTTTGGTTCACAGGAACCCACAAAGCACGGAGAACCCAATAACAATAAGCCAAACGATGTGAACCAACAAAAAGGCCTGACCTCCTGTGCCGCCACCATTGTCGACCTGGCAAAACCCGCGTTTCGCCATGCGTACGCCTGCGCACGCGGCCTCAGTGCAGCCGCACCAGTACGTCACGCCGTTTTCGCCGCAGACCGGATTGGGTCTGAAGCAGCTGACGGGGCATAGTTGCAAGGATCCGGGCTCGTCTTGGAGGGATGGACATGGTGAGTCCTCTTGTTTGGCCAGCGAACCGGAGACGACGACGAAGAGAATGAAGATGGTTAACGAAAGGAGAAATTTGGAGGGCATGTTTTAGGAGTTTGAATGTATAAATCTATGACATTTCTCCTTCGTTTCACAAATCTTATCGACTGGTTAGATAAAATGGGTCAGATCCAGTACTCGGAGAAGTATTTCGATGATACTTATGAATACAGGCATGTTGTTCTTCCACCTGATTTCGCTAAGTTGCTTCCGAAGAATCGTTTGCTCTCTGAGAATGAGTGGAGAGCAATAGGAGTGCAACAAAGCAGAGGATGGGTTCATTATGCGATTCACAGGCCAGAGCCGCATATCATGCTTTTCCGCAGGCCACTGAACTACCAGCAACAGCAGGAGAATCAGAATGCGGTTGCTGGTGCCATGCTTCCACAGAAGGCAATTAAGGAACAAAACTGAAACTTCTTTCATGAAATAGAAAAACTGAAGTTTTCTACATTTTATATGCATGTCATTATATGTTGGTTTCATTGTTAGAGATATAGATGGACGTTGAACAAATATTATAGTAGTTGATGTTATATGGTTGCTTTATATATATAATGGCATTTTATTGTGGTTTTGAACAGATGTGTTTGTAAGTTGCCCTCGAACTTTGAGAATTATAATCGGACTTCATTGTGTTTTTGAATGAAATGTGTTTTAAGTTGCCAAAAAAAAAATGAATGTATAAATCTATATATGCAGCCGGAAGAACATGCAAACAATAATATACTAAGAGTTATATCAAGTATGTATCAGAGAGGGATCCATGCACGTGCACAGATACATGCCTAGTGTATATATAGGATGTATGTAATCTTGCACAGTATTGAAAGCTCATTTCATCAATTCTCATCCATATTATCTTCTCTACATTTTTCAATATTCCTAACTAAGGTCGGACAACAATAGTGCTTCTTAACACAACATCTCCTGAAATCCATTTCAAGGTGGCCTCAAAATCAAAGTAGGATGTCACTCTCACGCTAAAGGATTTCTTCTCATATGCCTTGTGAAACTGCATCACTGTTGGCTCCACCGCAACAGTAGCATGTTCTGGAACATGATCAACCTCGACAACATAGGTAGCATTCGCAACCCCAACATTAATAACTGTTCGATTGACCACAGTAGTATGAGTACTAGTGCCGTAGCCAGGAATAATGATAGTCGGGTAGTTCAACTCCCAGTCCCTAACCAGTCTCGTATTAGAACAGTTACATCCAAATCTTGCAGAAGCTCTTTTCGGGCCTACACCCAAATCACCACACAAATAATTACAATAACTATCAACTCCAAGATCATACACTAGCCCTGGCCTTACCGCCTTCATAGGACTTATAAAACCAGCACCAGATGCGTAGTAAGTTGCATTTGCATGCTGCTCGTCCAATATTCTACCATTCTTACTGTCTTCATAACAAGATGAAGTCATAATAGCAGACTTTATCATGGCCGGAGACCAATCACGATGCATGCTTTTCAAAAGTGCTGCCACACCACTTACATGTGCGGTTGCCATGGACGTTCCTGACTGTACATTGATCGGGAACTTAGTCCCTGAATTTTCAACTACAGAGTTCCAGGCTGCAATTATATTCAATCCTGGCGCGGAAATGTCTGGTTTCGGAATGATTCCGTATTGGCCTTCTCCACGTGAGGAGAAAGAGGCAATAACACGAGAAGGAGATACTCCAAGAACTGCGTGTTTGAACGTAATCATACCAGTCGCTGTTGTGGTAGTGTTCTTGGTTGAGTTGATGTAGGAAATGATTTCAAGCCCATCCTTCCATGTAACTTGAGAGGAAGGCAAACCTCTTGACCGTGCTAAACTGATCGTGTATCCTTCTTCTTTCCCATGTATTCTTATTATGCCTTTAGAAGCAGTACCGATATTTTCAGTAAGGCCTGTACCACTTGTCAAACTTCGATAAGTCGGTAGGTGATCAAGGCAAACGGTGATGTTTCCCTTGTTGCCGGCAGCAAGGTCGCAAGTAGTATTAGTATCTAGTAATGTAAGAGGAAAAGCAGTGGAAGTGTAGCTAGATGGCTTGTACAAACCCTCGCCATAGTACTCCTTTCCATTACCCAGCTTCACCACCGACCTAAAATTTCTATCAACGCTGCTGGCTGCAACAGTAAGAATCCAATGCGCATCATTCCTTACCGTGCGCCCAAAGGGTCCATCATTGCCTGCAGAACCGACGACGATGACGCCCTTTTTATGAACAGCTGCAAATGTTGCAATAGTAAGAGGATCGTCATCCCTATAGTAATACCATTTGTTAGCCGAATTTCCAAGAGAAATGGAAAGCACATCCACTCCATCCTTCACGGCAGCATCCATACCCGCCAGTACATCCTCCAAAGCGCACCCAACGCTGCTGCTGCTGCTGCTGCAGACTTTATACGTAGCAATGTGAGCATGTGGAGCCACGCCCGACATTGTATGGGAGCCCAGCCCAAAGAAGTTCACGTCCTCCACGAAGTTGCCGGCTGCTATGCTGGACACGTGGGTCCCGTGCCCTACATTGTCTGTGGGATCTTCTTCATTTCGAACCAAACTGCGAGCGCCAATCAGTTTGTTGTTGCAGGAGGTTTTGTTCAGGAAACCGCATACACCGTTCCACTTTTTAGGGGGAGGAGGTACGTGTTTGTCGCTGAAGGAAGGATGGTTTGGTAAAATGCCAGTGTCTACGACTCCGATGATGACGCCTTCACCGAGGTTGGATGAAGTGTTCCAGAGACCGGTAGGACCTGTAAGGTCGAGGAAGTCTGGAGTGTGAGTTGTGTGAAGAACGAGGTCTGTAGTCACACATGCATGGATGAAACCAGGTTTGGATCCCATCTCTTTGACTTCTTGCTCTGTTAGTTTTGCAGAGAAACCACTGAAGATTTCTGTGTAGATGTGGATGAGTCTGTCTGGAGATGATGATCGTGGTAAGAATGATCTGTACCAACTTTCAATGTCCTTGGTGTTATTGGTATCGGGTTGTTTAACTTGAATTATGTAGGTTTGTAGATCAACATCAGGTGATACTGCATCGCCAATATTGTACAAGGACGAAGACGAAACAAGGATGAAGATTGTAAAATAGATCAAGGAATTGGGAGATGAGGACATTTTTAGCCTCTGATTTACTGTATTGGTTCTTTGGTTTTATATATTGATCTCTGAGTACTAACTGTGGAAGGAAAGGACGAGACAGCTGGCACTTTGAAATATTCATGTACGACAATTAATACTAAAAAGATTAGATAATTCATCTGATTTCTCATCAACATGCATGCAGTTAATATTATTTAGATCTGCACAATCAAATGAAATGCACAAATGTGTACATGTAAAGTAATAATTCCCATAATAAATGAATCGTAATAATTCACAATAAGTTAATATCCATCGTAAATTTAATGGTCAGATTTTTAAACGACCCATGGAAAATAAACCTATGCCAAGATTATGCTCAAGTTAAAACTTATTACCTAAATTTTATAGTTTGTGCATTTCATTAATACGCAGATGCATATTTATTATTTGCGCATATATGGAATTCGCAAATAATATTTTTTTCATCAAAATTACAATAACTCCATTTTCTTTCTTATTTCACCTTTTCCTCTTCATCGTTCCAAAACCATCCTTTAGTCTCCAATCCAACCCATTATATTTCTCAAATCAAACATCAAATCAAAAGAATGTTTTGTTTATTTTCAAATAATTACTTGTTTTATCTCTACATGGTCTTCTTCATCTAACAAAATTAAAGATAAAAAATTTATTGCTAAAATCACTAGTTAATTATTGTTGTTGTCGTTATAATTACTAGTTAGCATTATTGTTATTAGTGAAATATTAGGTATTGATAAATGATATTAAATTTCATATATGCGCAAATAATAAATATACATTTACACATTTATGCAATGCGCAAGCTATAATTTTTTTTTTAAGATATAGCGCATTCCAAAAGTGCGTAAGCTATATCAAAACTCGGCATATTTCTGCATTAGGTTTTAAGTTGAGCCAGATTTTGCTAGAAGTTTTTTTTTTTTCAATGCCTCTTTTAAAAATTTGTCCTTATTTAATCCATCTAGAATAACCATATTAAAAGGGTTTTTGATCATACACATGAGCATTATCGCTATAGATCATCACTAACTAGCCATTACAAGATTAAAAAGATCTAAGTTAAAGCCTAAAAAGGAGAAATTGCAAATCAAATTTAGCCCAAATGCAAAAGAATTCCCCTAGTTTTGTGCACATGCACATGTACACACTGCACATAGTTCCACTCTTCACTTCTTCTCCTCTGTTGATGATTCGATGGTTTCTTCATGCTTCTATATCGTTATTGAACTCTCAGAAACGCCTTCTATATCGTTATTGAACTCTCAGAAACGCCCTCATTAGCTTCAATAGCTTGTGTCGTTGATTTGTGAATCTGGTGCTACGATGAAATGCATGGAATATTTTAAAACTAGATCAATTTTGGTACATATTAGTTTTCTCTACTTAAATCTTCATGCTTGAATATCATTAGGACTGTGTATATTAGCATTAGGAATGTTCGGATGCATAACAAACCTCATGTAATAAGTCTGGTGTTGAAAGGTGATTATTGTTTACTAGAAAGCTCATAAATCTAGTGTCGGGCATCCTAGAGTCATTGTGTACATTTGAGAATCTATAAAACCATATTCAAGCATCGAGCGTGCAACCTTAAAACATCAAACTTGAAAATCATCATTACTGAATACAATTAAATCTAATCCACACAAAGAGAATAAAAGAATGCAATTCTCTTTGTTCACGAAATGATCTCCACTTACATTCCTATCATACATAAAGAAATGCAAATGTCGGCAAAGCGTGAAAACCATTGTCCAAAAGTAGAAAAACTGTAACGACCCGGAATTTTGGGCAATAACAATTTAATAATCTACATTAATAATTTAATTGATTTGATAACTTTCTTTATAATTTTAATTTAAATTGGTGAAATTAATCTTTTAAAGGATAATAAATATTTAAGTGTGATCAATATCTTTTTAACAATTTAAAATTGGTTAGAATTGTTTTTCAAAAGCTAATAAAATTTTATTCTGTTTATAATATATATACTTGATATATATTATGGATAGAAATATCTTTTGTTTTAAATAAAGATAAATCTTCAAATTGTAATGTATATGTAAGTATATGTTATAATTTGATGTTGTTTTGAAATTTAATTTAATCTATTAATAATATATATATATATATATATATATGTATGTATGTATGTATTATAATATAAAGCTTTGTTTTAAAACTTAATATTTTTTAAAAGTAAATTTGAGATTTATTCAATTGTTTTCAAAGTATAAGGTAATTGTTATTTTAAATAAGATAGTTTAAAAAGGTTTTAAACAAAGTTTTGTTTTGTCTTTCTTTTAAAGTATTTAAAATATGATAGTTTGAAAAGAATTTAAACAAGCTTTGTTTTGTTTTCTTTTAAAGTGCTTATTATAAAATGGTTATAAATATATATATAAAGTTATCAATAAACTTTCTCTTAAAAATTATTTCCTCAACACTAAAAATAAATGTTTTAGATTTTTAAAATGCATACATAAGTATTTATGTATTTAGTAAATTATATGTTAGTTCATGTTAACATTTAAATTAAACAAAATTTATTAAAAATACATAAGTAACATGTGTAATTATTTTAAGGGATCTCTAAAACACATGTTAGAAGATTAAGCTAATTATGTGACAAGTGTCGTCATCTTTAAAAAAAATGAATTAAAAATATTAAGAACATGTGTAAACATGTTAACACTCTTGATAACACTTGTAAGCTATTAAACAATATAGTTGACAAATGTAAGTTTTGTAACCATGTGGCAATATATTTTTATTTTGATTTTTAATAAATGTTTTAAGAAGATAATTAGTTTTCACAAAACACTTTTATTTCCCTTGTCTTCATTTCTTGATTCAATTCAATGGCAACCGGTAATTTTTTAAAAAAATCTGTAAAATTTAAGTTCTTCTCAACAAATCAAAATCTGAAGCAAATTAAAACCTGAAAATCTGCAAAGCAAATGTCAATCTGCAAATTAAAGATGCTTCTCAACAATCAAATCCTGCAATTAAATTCTTCTGCAAAATCAACTTGCAAATTAAAATGGAATTCAACCTGTAATTCAAATAAAGATCTACAATTCAAATTCAATTTAAAAGCATGCAATGGATTCAACTTTAACAGCATGTAGTGGGATTTTCTTCAGACAGCAAAGTCAAGACCTTTTTCAAAATTAATGTTAAGGCCTGGAAAATTCAATTCAAAACTGCTTTGTTCTCTGCTCTCTGCAAATTTAATCAGGCGAGTAAATGGTTCTTAAAAACAGTTTTTTTATGGGTAACTTTGCTTAATTGTTGTGTTGGATGTTTGTAGAAACATGATATATATATATATATATATATATATGTTTATGATTATGTATGCATGCCTGTTATGTTCTTTGTAATTGTCTGCTTCAAGATTAACTACAGATAAATCCCTATATCTCTGCAAAAATCAAAATTTGACCTTGATTATGGAAAGAAAAAGGTAAATAACAATATATTCTTGCTTTTTAAAATAAGTATAAGTGATTATATTTGATAATATACTGTAAAATGTAAAGTTACAGTGAAAATTAGGAAGTAGGTAAAATTCAAGCGTGATGATTTTTGAATTCACTTATATAATATGTATTGTCTTCAAAAATTAGGAATTTTAAAAATAAAATTTTGATTTTCGGTTTGAGGAATCATGAGAATTTTGGGTTTGAACTTTTGGGTTGTTTTGATGAATTGTCGTCGAACTACTCGATGATTCGAGTTGAAATTTGGATCGAGGCTAGCATTTGAAGTGTAGATGAAAGGAAAAATATTGAATAATTTTTCCTATGATCGATTCATTCGAATTCGATCAATTTAGGGTTTTTTTACCTTGTTTAGTTTCGGTTGACCGTAGAGGGATGTACGGCTTGGATATAGAACCGAAGTCATGCGCATCTGGGGAGGTTGGTGTGCTTGGTCGTGGCGTCTCGATGGTGGGGCCGGCGATGTGTAACAGTGGCGAGGTGATCGGCGTTGATGGTTTTTGGTGGTTGATCGTTCTGTAGTTTTTGAGCTTGAAGGTCGATTTTCCTTTTGATTGATATTTGATGGATCTGGGTCGAAGTTAGGGTTGTCGATGTCGTATGGCGTTGGTCGGCGACCGGCTTGATGGTCGGAGTGGATTGGTTGGTGGTGCAACGTGCACCATGTTGGGGGAAGTTTTGGTTTGGGGGAGATAAGATCGACTCGGAGTAGTCTTCGGGTTCGCATCGCGTACGAATCGAAGGTGGAAAAGTGCTAGGTTTCTCGGAGTAGCACTCGCGACTTTACCGGGCTGGACTCGAGTTTGAGGATTGTGGGATTTTCTGGTCTTATTGTATTATGAACTTGAGTTTGAACAAATGAATCAAGCACTTGGCTATAAACAAGTTTATAAAGAAACAAAATATAAAGTACTTGTTGATTTAAAGTAAAAGTAAATCAAACACTTTAAAAGGTTAATTGAATTTATTTTTCAAATTTAATGTGTTTAAAATGATTTCTTTGGAAATAATTAATTAAATTTTGAATTTTTATTTAGAAGAATAGTTTGAATTTGAATTATTAAATCAAAGTTTCAAGTAGACTTTAAGTAATGTTTTAAAAACTAAGTTTTTTGAAAATGAATAAGTATAAATTGATGATTGAATTGTTTTAAATTTCAAAGTGTTTCTAAGTGTTTCAAACAAGGTTATTGTTAAAATTTTGAAATCAAATAGAATAATTTGTTATTAAATTATTAAAATTTGATTTAAACTCGAATAATTTAATTATGAAGATAAATATGGTTAATTTATCTTTGTTATTAACTTAAGAATACTTGATTGAATATGATTTGTAATTAAGTAAAGAATTAATTAAGATAACTGTTTTCTTAATTAATTAAGGATTTTGTAATAAGATGTTAATTAATTAATTGTTTATTTAATTTTAAATATCACTTAATTATGGACTAATTAAGTGTAATTACTTAATGAAGTAATTATTGGTTAGTTATTGAAGGTAATTAAGTAAAGGTAATTACCTATGGAAGTAATTAGTGGGAAATTTTTCATGGAGTAATTAAAGTTGAAGTGATTAATGGTTAATCACTATGATGTTATTAATTAAGAAATTAATTAAAATATTTGTTTTAAAGTTAATTAATTAATGAATTAAGGAATTGTTTAATATAATTGTTGAAATTAATTAATTATGAAGAAATTAATTAATTTAAGGATTAAGTATTATTTAAATGATGGGGTTAATTATTTGTTAAGAGAGTAATCAAGGTTTATTAATGAAGTAATTAGAGATAATTATTTATGTAAGTAATTGAGAGTTAATTACTTAATTATTTTAGTTAATTAATTAATATTATTAATTAATAAATGTGATTAATTTAAGATTAATTACTAAGGGTAATCAATCAAATTGTAATTAATTAATAAAGTAATTAATTAAGGGTTAATTGTTAACTTATATTGATTAATAATTACTTAATGAAGTAATTAAAGATTACTTAATTAGATTAATTAATCAAAGTAAATATAATTAATTAAAAAGTTAATTAATTAAGATAAGTAATTACAAATTGTTGATTACTGATTATGATTTATGAGTTGATTAATTACAAGTTAATTATTTAATTAAAGAGAATTATTAGTTAATATGGATCATTAATTAATATAATTAATGATATTAATCAAGGAGTATAAGTGATTAATTTAAGTCTGGTTAGTTAATTGTAATTAATTGAGGTTTAATGCAATTAATTATAATTAATTAATAGAGGTAAATGAATGATCATTAATTATTGTAATTAATGATAGTAAATAAAGGTTAATTACTGTATATGGTTTACTTGAATGTAATTAAAATATAATTAATCAGGGAAGATTAATTGAAGAAGATCATTAAGAGATGATTAATTAATTTATTTGGAATAAATAAATGAAGAAGGATTTAGGATTAATCCAATTGATTAAGAGTTAATCGATTCTGCATTGGTTGATTGATTGATATTGGATGACCAATATTGGGTGATTGATATTGGTTAATACTAGATGATTTGGATATCTCTGATATATGCGATAGGCTGCTTTGTGAGATAAATATTGTTATGAATTATCTACTGTGATAATGTGATCCATCTATCTGTTTATATCATCCTGAGTATAAGCTTAATTGTTTTAAAACCCTTAAGTACAACTTGGACATTAAAATGGCGTTTGGTTTCGGTGAGACCAGGATCGGGTTTCCATATTTGGGATCCGGAAAACACATCGATTCCAATTAAACGTTAGGTCGTGAATCCAAGTGGAGCAAGTGAAGACTCGAGGTATAAGAACTATACGTCAGTATAACTCTGTGGGTGATTCCGTAATGAGTTTGACGGAATAGTACTTATAGGTTCGAGATAGTGATTTAGAGTGCAAGGGCTATAGTCGTTGACTCTGAGGGTGATTCCAAAATGAGTGCAACGAGATAGTGCCTTCGGTTTCGTTCGAACCCGGAACGAACTTGTATGGATTGAATGCTTTCAGAACATCGTCAGGTGGACGATGAGCATTCTAAGGTAGATGTGTTCTATAAAGGTAATCACAGCCTCAAGCCTCATCAACCGGGAATGGCTAAAACAGGGGAGGTGCAGCAAGGATTCGTGGGTAGCTCCCACAGGAGAGCAAGATGTTCCCCTGTCTAGAAGTCCCTTTTTATTCGGTTGTGTGGGCAGTTGGGTCGTGGCCCACTGCGGGGTTGTCTTGTTCAGGACTGTCCAGTAAGAGATGGTTCCGGCCTTGTGTTGCAGGGGAGCGGGCGTACTCCTCGGTACATTGATCTAGGCCACGTACTATGACGGACAGTACCCCAGTAGCCCTGCCATTGAAGGAAACTCATTCTTCCTACGAGACCCTACGGTTTTGTTTTTATTACCCACTTTTATGGATACTAGCTGGAATTTAATAGTGTAACAATTTTGGCTATTTCTTATTTATTTGAAAACCCTAGACACTATTATAATATCACTGGATTTCCTATCAAATGTTTTGGTTAGCGTAAGGTAAACACTTTTCCATGTTTGTGTGTGCGAAGTCTTACGTGATACCTTTTCTTTTCAAAGGTTTTTTTAAAGTTAAGCAATTTTAAACCGTTTACTCACAACAGACCCCTGTCTGACCCGAGTGTTTATTTTTTGTTTTATTAAACTCTTGGGTACTCATATTATGTATGAGTAGTCAAGTGATTCAGGTTTGCTTGACAAATTCTGGAGGAGATATGGAGCAGGAGGCTTCTACATGTAGATATATTATGGTTCCGTTGTGTTTGTTTGGTATCTATATCTTGAGTTGTACAATTAGACAGATGTTTATAACTGTCTAATATCTGTTGTATGTTGTGTATTCTGATGTAATATGATACTATGTAATATTTTATGTGATATATTATATTTCATTCGTTCCGCTGTGAGTTATTTGTTGTTGTTTTTCTTCTTTCTCTTTCTTTTCTTCTTCTATCCCTTTCTTTTCTTCTTTTATCCCTTTCTTTCTTAATTGATGTGCGATTTCCTGGAGATAGGAAGTCGGGTCGTCACAGCTGGTATCAGAGCATTAGGTTGAGTGAATACCTAGGCTCTGGAGTGGTGTCTTTCTTGAGAGAGCGTACTTGTAATTTTTATATATAACTATATATATATATATATATATATATACCTGATCTGTTGGGTTATCTGTTTGGATTTTCCAACATAATTTTTAGAGGTAGATAGAGTTATGGTGTTCATGTGTAACACGACTACCACTAATGGAAAGGTCCATATGTTTGAGTTTGAAAGTATTTGTCGAGACCGTAGACCTAATACCATCTCGAGTGAGATTTGTAGTTTGGAGTAAGGATTTCTCTGATATCCGAAGGTAATATTTTTTAAGATTCGGAGTTTATCTTTGAAGTGTAAGTTTGGATCTGTCGGAAGTACAGAAGTAAATAATGATGTCTTGATAACTACGTGATGAGGTGCAGTATCCATGGATATTTTAAGAAGATGTTTCCTCTTGAAGCAGTTTTGGAAGTAGTTGAGGAGCAGTTTTTACCTACCGCAGAGAAGATTCGTCTGTGTAAAAGTTGTCTGGATCTTTAGCAAGGAGGTTGGCTGTTCTGGAATATGAGACTAAGGTCTATGAGTTGTTTTGCTTCGGCATGGTCTCATTTTTCATTCCTTAAGGAGAGCGAGATGTTGATGTTTGGTTTGGAGTCTGAATTTCTTGAGAGGTTGTATGCCATCTCGAAGGTTTGTTGATGGTTTTGGTTTTCAAGAAGCCTTTGGATTAGAAGTTTTTGGATGATTGTGATAGCAAGGCAACTCGAAGTGTTCGGCGTGCTGACGAGAAGGTCTTTAGCTCTGCAGTATCATCGAGGTAGAGTTTAAAAGCAGCAGTGTGGCCGTTTCTCTGATGGTCCAGGAATCTTGTGGTTCTCTTTAAGTAGCCGGGCAGTTGGTGAATGTTTTTGAAGGGTTAACCTTGTTTGGAGAAGCTTAAAGTTGCTCTAATTGGTAAAGAGAGGACGGTTTCTTTGGAATCCAAACTAGGTAGGATCGCAAAAGTGACTTGCGATTAGTTTGGAATTTTTCTTGGGCAATCTTTTGTTTGAGGCTGGGAATTCTCATATGGAAGTAGGAGCTACTGATGTAATCAGAAGGTTGTCTGCATCTGGAGTTGAGTTCCATATTGTTTTGGTTCCAGAAGTGATTTTGGTAGTCAGCCTAGTAGGAAGAGTGGGTGTAGTAGCTCAGAAATTTTTTTGGATTTGGATTTGGTCGAATCTAGTTTTTGAGTGTGGGTTTCTGTTATAAGGTTGTATGATTGAGTCAGATGTGTTACTCAGATTTTATGGATCTGATGAACAAAGTTTCCCGGATATATTGGATAAGTTTGTATTCGTGTTCATCAACAATATTCTCATCTATTTCAGAATCAGAGTTGCGCAGCGGAAGCGAGGTGGCAGCTGTACAATGAAGGAAGCAAGTTCAGTTTGCTATTGCTTGGGAAGTAGAGTTTGTGTTCTGGATTTCGACGAATTTTGAAGGACTTTTCTGTTGGATAGGATCCAGAAACTATTTTCTTTAGTCTAGTTGTTTCTGTAAGTATCGGCATAGGTTGAGCTGATTAGGAGAAGTTTGGCAGCTTAGGGTTGTCGGTTGAGTTATGCTGATATGAGATAAGGAGTTTGGAATTCGAAGTTGGAGACTTCATTGTTATTAAGATTTCTCTGGTTAAGATAGCAGTAATTGAGTAAGATGGGATGGTTAGTTCTGAGGCATTTGGGATTTCTTATCTGTGTTTTGATAAGATAAGATTGAATTGCCAGTTTGGATAGCTGGAATTTATTGTATTTCACGTATCTCTAAGGAAGTACGTGTACGATTCATCGATTGGTTGTTGAATCTGTAGTCCAGTTGGATTTGGAGGTTGAGCCGGACTTGAGAGTAGCCTGATGTTCAGTTCAGATTGATGGATCTAGAGATGAGAAGAGCTCTGGATTTTGGTGGTGTAGTTTGTTAGTTTAGTTTCCGTAGAGCGAGTCTCCCGGTGATTTATACTGGGGAAACTCGAGATTGTATTAGAGATTTATTCCGATTTGCATCAGGAAAATTGGTTAGGTTTGTTTGTTTGATTTATTGCTATGGCTGTTAGTAACTGGATGTTAGGTATGTTTTGCTGTTTGAAATTGAAATCTGTACTGGGTTATTAAATTACCTTTGCTTTTAAAGTTCAAGACGAAATTCTTTTAAGGGGGGAGAATTGTAACGATCCGGAATTTTGGGCAATAACAATTTAATAATCTGCATTAATAATTTAATTGATTTGATAATTTTCTTTATAATTTTAATTTAAATTGGTGAAATTAATATTTTAAAGGATAACAAATATTTAATCTGGTAAGTGTGATCAATATCTTTTTAACAATTTAAAATTGGTTAGAATTGTTTTTCAAAAGCTAATAAAATTTTATTCTGTTTATAATATATATACTTGATATATATTATGGATAGAAATATCTTTTGTTTTAAATAAAGGTAAATCTTCAAATTGTAATGTATATGTAAGTATATGTTCTAATTTGATGTTGTTTTGGAATTAAATTTAATCTATTAATAATATATATATGTATGAATTATAATATAAAGCTTTGTTTTAAAACTTAATATTTTTTGAAAGTAAACTTAAGATTTATTCAATTGTTTTCAAAGTATAAGATAATGGTTATTTTAAATAAGATAGTTTAAAAAGGTTTTAAACAAAGTTTTGTTTTGTCTTTCTTTTAAAGTATTTAAAATATGATGGTTTGAAAAGAATTTAAACAAGCTTTGTTTTGTTTTCTTTTAAAATTCTTATTATAAAATGGTTATAAATATATATATATATAAAGTTATCAATAAACTTTCTCTTAAAAATTATTTCTTCAACACTAAAAATAAATGTTTTAGATTTTTAAAATGCATACATAAGTATTTATGTATTTAGTAAATTATATATTAGTTTATGTTAACATTTAAATTAAATAAAATTTATTAAAAATACATAAGTAACATGTGTAATTATTTTAAGGGATCTCTAAAACACATGTTAGGAGATTAAGCTAATTATGTGACAAGTGTCTTTATCTTTAAAAAAATGAATTAAAAATATTAAGAACATGTGTAAACATGTTAGCACTCTTGATAACACTTGTAAGCTATTAAACAATATAGTTGACAAATGCAAGTTTTAGAACCACGTGGCAATATATTTTTATTCTGATTTTTAATAAATGTTTTAAGAAGAGAATTAGTTTTCACAAAACACTTTTATTTTCCTTGTCTTCATTTCTTGATTCAATTCAATGACAACCGGTAATTTTTTTTAAAATCTACAAAATTTAAGTTCTTCTCAACAAATCAAAATCTGAAGCAAATTAAAACCTGAAAATCTGCAAAGCAAATGTCAATCGGCAAATTAAAGATCCTTCTCAACAATCAAATCCTGCAATTAAATTCTTCTGCAAAATCAACCTGCAAATTAAAATGGAATTCAATCTGCAATTCAAATAAAGATCTACAGTTCAACTTCAATTTAAAAGCATGCAATGGATTCAACTTTAACAGCATGCAGTGGATTTACTTTAGACAGCAAAGTCAAGACCTTTTTCAAAATTAATGTTAAGGCCTGGAAAATTCAATTCAAAACTGATTTGTTCTCTACTCTCTGCAAATTTAATCAGGTGAGTAAATGGTTCTTAAAAACAGTTTTTTTATGGGTAACTTTGCTTAATTGTTGTGATGGATGTTTGTAGAAACATGATATATATATATATATATATATATATATATATATATATGTTTATGATTATGTATGCATGTCTGTTATGTTCTCTGTAATTGTCTACTTCAAGATTAACTACAGATAAATCCCTATATCTCTGCAAAAATCAAAATTTGACCTTGATTATAGAAAGAAAAGGGTAAATAACAATGTATTCTTGCTTTTTAAAATAAGTATAAGTGATTATATTTGATAATATACTGTAAAATGTAAAGTTACAGTGAAAATTAGGAAATAGGTAAAATTCAAGCGTGACGATTTTTGAATTCACTTATATGATATGTATTGTCTTCAAAAATTAGGAATTTTAAAAGTAAAATTATGATTTTCAGTTTGAGGAATCATGAGAATTTTGGGTTTGAACTTTTGGGTTTTTTTGATGAATTGCCGTCGAACTACTCGATGATTCGAGTTGAAATTTGGATCGAGGTTAGCATTTGAAGTGTAGATGAAGGGAAAAATATTGAATAATTTTTCCTATGATCGATTCGTTCGAATTCGATCAATTTAGGGTTTTTTACCTTGTTTAGTTTCGGTTGACTGTAGAGGGATGTACGGCTTGGATATAGAACCGAAGTCGTGCGCATCTGGGGAGGTTGGTGTGCTTGGTCGTGGCATCTCAATCGTGGGGTCAGTGATGTGTAACGGTAGCGAGGTGATCGGCGTTGAGGGTTTTTGGTGGTTATCGTTCTGTAGTTTTTGAGCTTGAAGGTCGATTTTCGTTTTGATTGATATTTGATGGATTTGGGTCGAAGTAAGGGTTGTCGATGTTGTATGGCGTTAGTCAGCGACCGGCTTGATGGTCGGAGTGGATTGGTTGGTGGTGCAACGTGCACCGTGTTGGGGGATGTTTTGGTTTGGGGGAGATGAGATCGACTCGGAGTAGTCTTCGTGTTCGCATCGCGTACGACTCGAAGGTGGAAAAGTGCTGGGTTTCTCGGAGTAGCACTCGCGAATTTACCGGGCTGGACTTGAGTTTGAGGATTGTGGGATTTTCTGGTCTTACTGTATTATGAACTTGAGTTTTAACAAATGAATCAAGCATTTGGCTATAAACAAGTTTATAAAGAAACAAAATATAAAGTTAAAACTTGTTGATTTAAAGTAAAAGTAAATCAAACACTTTAAAAGGTTAACTGAATTTATTTTTCAAATTTAATGTGTTTAAAATGATTTCTTTGGAAATAATTAATTAAATTTTGAATTTTTATTTAGAATAATAGGTTGAATTTGAATTATTAAATCAAAGTATCAGGTAGACTTTAAGTAATGTTTTAAAAACTAAGTTTTTTGAAAATGAATAAGTATAAATTGATGATTGAATTGTTTTAAATTTCAAAGTGTTTCTAAGTGTTTTAAACAAGGTTATTGTTAAAATTTTGAAATCAAATAGAATAATTTGTTATTAAATTATTAAAATTTGACTTAAATTCAAATAATTTAATTATGAAGATAAATATGGTTAATTTGTCTTTGTTATTAACTTGAGAATACTTGATTGAATATGATTTGTAATTAAGTAAAGAATTAATTAAGATAACTGTTTTCTTAATTAATTAAGGATTTTGTAATAAGATGTTAATTAGTTAATTGTTTATTTAATTTTAAATATCACTTAATTGTGGATTAATTAAGTGTAATTACTTAATGAAGTAATTATTGGTTAGTTATTGAAGGTAATTAAGTAAAGGTAATTACCTATGGAAGTAATTAGTGGGAAATTTCTCATGGAGTAATTAAAGTTGAAGTGATTAATGGTTAATCACTATGATGTTATTAATTAAGAAATTAATTAAAATATATATTCTGAAGTTAATTAATTAATGAATTAAGGAATTGTTTAATATAATTGTTGAAATTATTAATTATGAAGAAATTAATTACTTTAAGGATTAAGTATTATTTAAATGATGGGATTAATTATTTTTTAAGAGAGTAATGAAGGTTTATTAATGAAGTAATGAGAGATAATTACTTATGTAAGTAATTAAGAGTTAATTACTTAATTATTTTAGTTAATTAATTAATATGATTAATTAATAAATGTGATTAATTTAAGGTCAATTACTAAGGGCGATCAATTAAATTGTAATTAACTAATATAGTAATTAATTAAGGGTTAATTGTTAATTTATATTGATTAATAATTACTTAATGAAGTAATTAAAGATTAATTAATTAGATTAATTAATCAAAGTAAATATAATTAATTAATAAATTAATTAATTAAGATAAGTAATTACAAATTGTTGATTAGTGATTATGATTTATGAGTTGATTAATTACAAGCTAATTATTTAATTAAAGAGAATTATTAGTTAATGGAGATCATTAATTAATATAATTAATGATATTAATCAAGGATGATTAATATAAGTGATTAATTTAGGTGTGATTAATTAATTGTAATTAATTGAGGTTTAATGCAATTAATTATAGTTAATTAATAGAGGTAAATGAATGATCATTAATTATTGTAATTAATGATAGTAACTAGAGTTTAATTACTGTATATGGTTAAGGATGATTACTTGAATGCAATTAAAGTATAATTAATCAGGGAAGATTAATTGAAGAAGATCATTAAGAGATGATTAATTAATTTATTTGGAATAAATAAATGAAGAAGGATTTAGGATTAATCCAATTGATTAAGAGTTAATTGATTCTGCTTTGGTTGATCGATTGATATTGGTTGATTGATTGATATTGGATGACCAATATTGGGTGATTGATATTGGTTAATACTGGATGATTTGGATATCTCTGATATATGTGATAGGCTGCTTTGTGAGATAAATGTTGTTATGAATTATCTACTGTGATAATGTGATCCATCTATCTGTTTATATTATCATGAGTATAGGTTTAATTGTTTTAAAACCCTTAAGTACAACTTGGACATTAAAATGGCATTTGGCTTCGGTGAGACCAAGATCGGGTTTCCATATTTGGGATCCGAAAACCACATCGATTCCAATTAAACGTTAGGTCGTGAATCCAAGTGGAGCAAGTGAAGACTCGAGGTGTAAGAACTATACATTAGGATAACTCTGTGGGTGATTCCGTAATGAGTTTGACGGAATAGTACTTATAGGTTCGAGATAGTGATTTAGAGTACAAGGGCTATGGTCGTTGACTCCGAGGGTGATTCCAAAATGAGTGCAACGAGATAGTGCTTTCGGTTTCGTTCGAACCCGGAACGAACTTGTATGGATTGAATGCTTTCAGAACATCGTCAGGTGGACGATGAGTGTAACGATCCAGAATTTTTGAACATTTGAAAATGAAATATTTAATTTATTTTAAATATTTGAATGATGGTTTGAATTGAATTTTCAATATAACTTTGAAATTGGCGATTAAATTATAAAGTTTAATCTATTGCAAGTTGAATATAAATTTGAATCTTCAATTTTAAGCTGATTAAAAATATTTCAAAGGCTTGTAAAATCCATATTGGTAATACTGAGGATAATAGAAGTTTCAGAATTGAATTTGAAAGTGATTTGATCAGTTTTGAATTTTCATCGTTCGAGTCGATATTTAAAAATAGCCTTCCGAGGCACAGTCTCAGAATTCGACGAAACCAGTTCTATTGGATCCGTGTATTGAGTTATTATCGGATTTCAAATTTCGTATTATTCGGAGTCGTTATGCGAGCACACGGTGAGTAAATGCATTGAAATTGAATCGAATTCAATTTGAAATTAATATTTTATTTAGTCAACATACACAACGTTATCTTCCCTAAACTTACGCCTAGTATCGCGCCTGAAATCACGATATGAAATCGTGAAAGCACGATCTTTTCTCTGTCAAAGGCACGACATTTCCTTTCAGTTGAATTCAAAGAAGAAGAAAAAAGAGAACAATGGCCGCTTCTTCAATTTCGTTCGTGTATCCCCCTCCCTTTTCAAAACCTTATTCATGAAAACAAATCCATGGTCGAGGCCGAACCCTTCGCTATCCTTCTCCCCCTTCTTTCGACCTTTAATTTCAAAATCGAACGCGTAGAGGAAAAAAAAGAACGAATTCGATTTGGATTCGTTCGCGTCCAAGGGAGGAGCGCTCGCGCATGCTTGGGGAGGCGCCAAGTTCGTCAATGGCGATTAGGGTTTCTGATTAGAGGCGATGGGAGCTCGCAGCCTCAAGCATGAATTGGGTCGCGGATTGAACGCGAGGTCGAGTAGGGCAGGGCGCGTCCATCTTCGGTTAGTTAGGGTGTTGTAGTGGGTTCATGGCGAGGCGTGGAGGTCGATGGCATCTCGAGATGGCCAGGTCGACGCGTGACTTTGAGAGGGCTTTGAGGTACTGTGAGGTATATTTCAGTTTTGGGTTTTAATTTAATTTATATTATATATACATCTAACTGACTTTGGCAAAAATATTGGAATTTTTAAAAGATGTTAGGTATATTTATACAATGGAAGTAACTGAAAATATTAAGAAAATATAATATCTTAACCCTCTGATTTAGATTTAAATTTATATAAGTTGGATTTATACCGTTTTTGGTATATGCTGTTTCAGGAAATTAATAATTACAGTAAAAAGTAGAAGATTTGCATTACTGTTTATTTATTTGCAGAAAATAAAATATAAGTGTATTATTGACTTATCTAAAATAGAAGATTTTGTGTAAGTAAAGGATTTTGAAATACATATAAACTATTTTAACAAGTATGTATGTTTTAAAATAATAATGCAATATAATAATATACATTTTTTTTTAAAATCTATTAGTTTAAAATATAAATATTAGTAATTGATTTGGTTAATCAATGGATTGAATTTATTTAGGGCACTCAAAATAATTTGTTTTAAGGAAAATAGTTTAAATCCAATTGTTGTAAATTAAAAGTATCAAATAGAAATGGATTCTTCAAGTTGATTCAAATATTAATAAAAATCAAATTGTTAGCCAAATGAATTTTATAAAAAGGGAATTGGTTTAAAAGTTGATTTTTGGTTTAAAATTTAAATCATTTAAATTGAACTAAATTTTTAGATGAATTAAAATTTTAAAATGGTAAATTGAATAGTTCGATTTATATTGAATATTTATAAATTGCATAAATTATTTATACAAGGTATAAATCAAGAAAATCGAGTCAAGATGGGAAATGGACTGCAAATTAAAATCAAAGGTGAGATCTTCTCACTCAAAATAAAATTATGTGTTGCAGTTACTGATTGCTGTTTGGTTGTGATATTAGATATAGTAGGATATATCTATATATAGCAATATATATATTGGCATATGTATATATTGGAGTTGTTGATTTCCCGCATTTTATAGCGGATGAGACCCTATTACGCCGCCTATTAAGCGGATAATATTTTATAAATCCCATATACCACGGTATCCCGTCTTGAAACGGGATTGGTATTGTGCTAACATCTGTGGATGCAGGGAAACAGGTTGGAGGGATCCAACTGGATTCCTCAACCGTATTTATTTATTTATATATATTATGATATTTGATTGATTATCATATCGATATATGATGTTTGAAACTCGTGATTGACTATTTGATGTGTTGCATCATCGGATCCATTTTTAAAGTTTAAAAATAACGATTTTTGATTTTAAAGGGATTTTTAAAGTGATTTTTGAAATTATACGTTTATTCAAACTTTTGAATTGATTCATTTTAAATAATTAAAACATTATAAATTCTTATGTTATAAAAATTAAGATTTCTGTGAAATATAACCAAAAGGTGATTTTCGAGATAAGTAGTTATAAATTTATAAAATAGTTAAATTGGGATTTTTGAATTATTTTAAAACGGGTTATATGAAAGATGTATAAATTTGATATTTTAAAATTAAAAATAATTGGAATTATAAAACGAGTTTTTATAAGTGTTAAAATGAAGTATAAATGGATTCATAAGTGAATGAAAATTTATAGATTTATGAATTGTGAAGTTATAAAATGAATAGATGATGTAAGACAAAAGATTTTAAGGAATTAACTTATAAATCGGATTTTTTGCATTTAAATTGAAATCTTTGATGAAGCAAAAATGGTTTACAGTTGAGATTTATAAAATATATATTTTATAAATCGAAATAATAGAATTTTAAAAGAAGTTCTATTAATGTTGAAAATAGGGTTATAAATGAAATCTTATAAGTAATAAGATTTATAATTTGTGAAGTTTTAAAAGAACGATTTTGTAAATAAACGGATTATAAGAATTTAACTTATGATATGGACTTTTGGTATATAATTGAGTTATATAAATTGAATTGGATTAATAAAAAAGATTTATAAATCGAAGTTTATAAATAGAAATGTAATTTATAGACATTGTTATAAATTCAAAATCAATGGAATTTGATAAATTGAATATAGAAATTTATTAAAGGAAATATATTCGTGATCTTGGATAGCGAATTATTCTTTATATAAGAATATGTAGAAATGTTGAAATTGGTTAAGGAATTTTATTCACGATTTTGGACAGTGAATATATTATTAGATAAAACGGATATATTTTTGGGGAAGGGGTATTATGAAATGAAGTTAATGATTTTAAAAATGTTTTAATGTATTAAAAATCGAATACATAGATTTCAACATTCATTGTTGAAATAGACGTTTCCGAGAAATAGAAGGAAATGGTGGACTATAACACTGTTGTTATAGTAAATGGTTCCCGAAAGGAAATGTTTTATATAGTATTGGGATTTATATATTTATCTTAATTCCGAATCCCTATACTAGTGATTTTGGATCGTCGTAACGATGTTTTACGCAACATTCGTTTTGACTCTAAATGTGTTTAAGTGAATGTTTTCCTTAAAGAATGAAATATATACTTAATTTCGATATTAAGTGTATTGAATATTTTCTAAGTATTGAAAATAAATGGGTTTGTGAATTACTTATTAATAAATAAGTAGGGAAATGTTTTCCAATATGAAATGAACGTTTTGAGAATTATCTTTTTAAAGATAAATTGAAAGTGGATATTTGAAATCGATTTGAAAATCGTATATTCACAGATATATTGGAAATGTAAATTCAATATGGAATTTATAAATGAAATTGGAAAAATTTGGTTTAAAAAAAAAATATCGATTTATTTTTGAAGTATGGGAATTATCTATATATATATCTTGTAAAGATATTTTTGGAAGATAAATAATTTGGAAATTTTTTTGGAATCTGGTGATGTTGTGCATACCTATTGATTGTTAAATAATCGACTATCAATATTTACCTTTAAATAGGTATTTATTGTGATTGCTTGAATTTGAATGCTACACTTATTTTTTTAAATAAGCGCTCACTATTCGGGTTAGCCGGGAAAGGACCTTGGGGTCGTATAACCCATTCCGAATATATGATACGTCGTTATGGATTGCATTTGATGATCGGTGTTGAAGACCGGATATTTTTGAAAACAGAAGGATTATTGTTGAGTTACTCTACATCGGCCGATCTCCGATATAGAGGTTTTATCACCCTTAGTGACGGGAAGTCCGGTCGTGATTAGTGAATATCCGGAATGCAAGGACTTCTTTGTAAGTGCCTTCGGTTCTGTTCGAGCCCGGAACAGACTTGTATGGATTGTATGTCTGACATTACAAATTGAGATATAAAGCTGATTTCTTTCAAATATATTTCTGTTGGTGGCGGAGAATTTATTCTCTTAGCTTAACACCCTTCTCTGAGACGTACGAGCTCAGAGGTTATGTAGTTGAAAGTTATTAGTGATATACTCCCAATTTGGTAATGTGACATGCTGAGCGTTGCTGTGAAATGATCATTGTTTGATCATTTGTTTGATCATTTATCTTGGTGATCATTACTTTGATCATTTGTTGACCCAAAGCACAGCTTTTGTATAAAGCGTGGCTTTGTGGACGAGACTTCGTCGGACCTCACACCCCGGAAATGGTCAAAACAGGAAGGATGCGGCAAGATTATTAGGGGGTAGTGCCCCTTTAGTGTATGTCATTCCTTCTGGATAGAGGTGGTATCATGGTATGGAGCCCAGATATTTAACCTATGTTGTTGCTGCAAATTTTGTGGTTGTTGGAAATCGAGGATCCTCGGATAGATCGATTACGATCGGGGGATGACATATTTGTGTCAGTTGTTACCTAGTTTGAAAGGTAACCCGGCCTTGTGTTGGTAGAGATCCGGTTAGGTTCTCGAGGCGTCTTTCCAGAGGCGTTTCCATGTGGCAATGCGAAGTTCCTTGGCCTGACCATTTGTTGGAAATCCAAAGAAACAATACGAGACTTGTACGTATTTAGTTGTAGAACCTGCCATGGAATGTGGCAGTAACCTGCTATCGAACATGGTAGCTATAGTAGGCATACGATAATGGTCGTATGTTGGCTAAGATTTATATCTTTACTTTCGAAATAATTTTTCTACACTATGCACTAGTAATAACATCAAATGTTTCTTTTTAATGCGTATCAAGCATCTTTGACTATCATAAGGAGAAATCTCCTCCGATTCTGCGTTTGCATTATGTGTGTGTGCGGGAGGCCTTATGGTAGTCTCACTTTTAAAAGCATTGCGAATTGACTTTAAAAATATTCCTCTATTTTGATTTTAAAGAAAAATAAACTGTTTTAGTTCTCACACCAGTCACATGACTGACTCGGAGTTTATTGTTTTCCTTCCTAAACTCTGGGTGCCCACCAATTTCCACACGGGCAGTCAAGAGTAAGGTTTATCAGGATATCCTGGAATTCAGGAGTTGCTGGAGGCAAGCTGGATGGCATGGCGTATTACTAGTATATAATATTTATTCTCCGTTGTTGATGTTGTTTGTTGTTGTACACTCTGATGATGTAATGAAATGTAATGTAATGTAATAACTGGTATAGTTCTTTGTTTAAAGATTATTCATTTATGTATTATATGTTGTTCCGCTGCGAATTGTGAGATTCTGATGTTGTTCTGTTATTTCTTTTCGTTGCTCTGTTGCTTTTCTTTCTCTCTCTTCTTCTATCTTTTTCTTCTTCTTTAACCATAACGGTACGGTTTTCCGGCCTTCGATTGCTCGACAGTTGATACCGTGGACGTATTGATGTCGGTTTTCGAGCGTCGAAAAATCGCAGTCGTTACATTTGGTATCAGAGCATATGGTTAAGCGACAACCATGGCTCTGTTGGGTGTTACTCATTAGAGATAAAGTCAGCATTACTCTAGAATGAGTTTGAGTGTAATAATAGATATGAGCGCGTATTTGTTAGTGAATATAAATTGTTTTATATTGTGTTTATAGATTCTGGTCGGTGCAGTCTAGCTAACAGTGTTGATAGGAGTTTCTAAACTCTTAAACAAGATAAACTGACACGGTATTGTTTTAAAAATCGGGTAAATGAAATAATTTTACCCTAAAGCTATTTTTGTATACAAAAGAAATAATTTTCTGTAAATTATTAGTATATGGATGCATGGTTGTTAGGAAGTATTAATAATATTAAAAATTATTACCATTGAAATTGAATAAGAAATTAAAATCATAACTTCAAAGATAAGAAAATAAAATCCATATACAAATGAAATTTAAAGAATGTAAATTATAAATGTGATTTATAATTGAAAATAGAATTCCGGAGAAGTTTTTGGGAATGTTTTTGAAAGAATTTGGAAATTTTAGAAATTAAATTCCCTTTTGATTTGGAAAATGAATTTAAAAGGTTTTGAAAAGTATTTTGAAGGAATGAAAAGCTCTAAACTCTTTTCGGTCGCTGGAAAATAATTCCGATGATGACCGCGGCATCATTGGTGTTCATTTTGGAGTTTCCAAAAGAGGAATTGTTGCCAAATTGTTTTAAAAGGAAGATGTTTGGAAAATTTGGGGTTTGGTTTTGAAATTCAAAGGATAATTTGAATTGTTTTTAATAATGGTTTTGAAAAAAGTTGAAAAGACTCTGAAATCCTATTTAAAATATTTATCGAATATTTTTAAGTTGAAAATAAATTTGGAGTAATTAAAATGAATTGGAATTGAGTATTGAATTATGGAAATAAATTGTGAATGAATGAATAAATTTACAATTGCAATTAAATGAAAGTAAATTGAATCCAAATAGAATTGAAATTGGATTTGATTTGTGATAAATAAAGTGAAGTATTAAACTAAAATTAGTAAGCGAAACTAATGGAAATAAATGAATTGAATTCATATGGAATATTGAAATCCAGTTTAATATAAGTGGTTATAAACCAAAATAGTGAATTGAAAATAAAAATTGGGAATTGAAACTGGAATTGAAACTGAATGTTGAAAACAAATTTGAATAAAATGAATTGGAATTGGTAATGAATTAGTAATGGGAACTAATTTAAAATTGTGCAGTTATGAATAAAAGATGATTGATAAAATTCAATATTCAGAATATAAGTTAAACGGAATTCAAATATAATTGAAATTGTGAATTGAATGGAATTGAATTGAAATGCAAAAATTGAATGAGAATAAATATGTAACTTCAATAGTGAAGTAAAAATGTATAAGAAGCATATATTGAATATTTTGTAATGGAATTGGCAAAATGATTTGAATGTTGTAATTGGATATTATGGCTAGCAGGATATACAGGTGTATTAAAAGAAATGGAATTGGGATTTTGATTTCAAAGATAAAATTGAATTGCTCGAAAAAAAGTACGTATTTCAGTTTCAGTATGAAATTTGATGATTTTCTTCTCCAGCCACTTGGCTTTCTCTTTTCTTTTTGATTCTGAGGGGCTGTGGTGTCATTTTGTAGCCGTACCGAGCTAGCCGCACAAAGGAGACGCTGACAAAAATTTTCGAAAATTTAGGGTGTTAGAAAATTTTTGAGAAAATTTGAAAGTTTAAAATTTGAATTTAAATTTGAATTTGAATTTTGAAGTAAACAATGTTGTTTAAAAACCTATAATTGAAGTTGGAAAGCTAGTTGAAATGATAATGGATCTTTAATAAAAATATTTAGGTTAGTAAGTTGATAAAACTATTTGGATTGTGAAAAATAGTAGACGAGTTAAGGACCTTTCCTCCTAACTTGTAATTTCGGGACGCAATTCTTTTAAGGGGGGAAGATTGTAACGACCCAGAATTTTTGAACATTTGAAAATGAAATATTTAATTTATTTTAAATATTTGAATGATGGTTTGAATTGAATTTTCAATATAACTTTGAAATTGGCGATTAAATTATAAAGTTTAATCTATTGCAAGTTGAATATAAATTTGAATCTTCAATTTTAAGCCGATTAAAAATATTTCAAAGGCTTGTAAAATCCATATTGGTAATACTGAGGATAATAGAAGTTTCAAAATTGAATTTGAAAGTGATTTGATCAGTTTTGAATTTTCATCGTTCGAGTCGATATTTAAAAATAGCCTTCCGAGGCACAGTCTCAGAATTTGACGAAACCAGTTCCATTGGATCCGTAGTATTGAATTATTATCGGATTTCAAATTTCGTATTATTCGGAGTCGTTATGCAAGCACACGGTGAGTAAACGCATTGAAATTGAATCGAATTCAATTTGAAATTAATATTTTATCTAGTCAACATACACAACGTTATCTTCCCTAAACTTACGCCTAGTATCGCGCCTGAAATCACGATATGAAATCGTGAAAGCATGATCTTTTCTCTGTCAAAGGCACGACATTTCCTTTCAGTTGAATTCAAAGAAGAAGAAAAAGAGAACAATGGCCGCTTCTTCAATTTCGTTCGTGTCTCCCCCTTCCTTTTCAAAACCTTATTCATGAAAACAAATCCATGGTCGAGGCCGAACCCTTCGCTATCCTTCTCCCCTTTATTTCGACCTTCAATTTCAAAATCGAACGCGCAGAAAAAAAAACGAATTCGATTCGAATTCGTTCGCGTCCAAGGGAGGAGCGCTCGCGCATGCTTGGGGAGGCGCCAAGTTCGTCAATGGCGATTAGGGTTTCTGATTAGAGGCGATGGGAGCTCGCGGCCTCAAGCATGAATTGGGTCGCGGATTGAACGCGAGGTCGCGTAGGGCAGGGCGCGTCCATCTTCGGTTAGTTAGGGTGTTGTAGTGGGTTCGTGGCGAGGCGTGGAGGTCGATGGCATCTCGAGATGGCCAGGTCGACGTGTGACTTTGAGAGGGCTTTGAGGTACTGTGAGGTATATTTCAGTTTTGGGTTTTAATTTAATTTATATTATATATACATCTAACTGACTTTGGCAAAAATATTGGAATTTTTAAAAGATGTTAGGTATATTTATACAATGGAAGTAACTGAAAAGATTAAGAAAATATAATATCTTAACCCTCTGATTTAGATTTAAATTTATATAATTTGGATTTATACAGTTTTTGGTATATGCTGTTTCAGGAAATTAATAATTACAGTAAAAAGTAGAAGATTTGCATTACTGTTTATTTATTTGCAGAAAATAAAATATAAATGTATTGACTTATCTGAAATAGAAGATTTTGTGTAAGTAAAGGATTTTGAAATACATATAAACTATTTTAACAAGTATGTATGTTTTAAAATAATAATATAATACAATAATATACATATATATATTTTTAAAATCTATTAGTTTAAAATATAAATATTAGTATTGATTTGGTTAATAAATGGATTGAATTTATTTAGGCACTCAAAATAATTTGTTTTAAGGAAAATAGTTTAAATCCAATTGTTGTAAATTAAAAGTATCAAATAGAAATGGATTCTTCAAGTTGATTCAAATATTAATAAAAATCAAATTGTTAGCCAAATGAATTTTATAAAAAGGGAATTGGTTTAAAAGTTTATTTTTGGTTTAAAAAATTAAATCATTTAAATTGAACTAAATTTTTAGATGAATTAAAATTTTAAAATGGTGAATTGAATAGTTCGATTTATATTGAATATTTATAAATTGCATAAATTATTTATACAAGGTATAAATCAAGAAAATCGAGTCAAGATGGGAAATGGACTGCAAATTAAAATCAAAGGTGAGATCTTCTCACTCAAAATAAAATTATGTGTTGCAGTTACTGATTGCTGTTTGGTTGTGATATTAGATATAGTAGGATATATCTATATATAGCAATATATATATTGGCATATGTATATATTGGAGTTGTTGATTTCCCGCATTTTATAGCGGATGAGACCCTATTGCGCCGCCTATTAAGCGGATAATATTTTATAAATCCCATATACCGCGATATCCCGTCTTGAAACGGGATTGGTATTGTGCTAACATCTGTGGATGCAGGGAAATAGGTTGGAGGGATCCAACTGGATTCCTCAACCGTATTTTTTTATTTATATATATTGTGATATTTGATTGATTATCATATCGATATATGATGTTTGAAAGTCGTGATTGACAATTTGATGTGTTGCATCATCGGATCCATTTTTAAAGTTTAAAAATAACGATTTTTGATTTTAAAGGGATTTTTAAAGTGATTTTTGAAATTATACGTTTATTCAAATTTTTGAATTGATTCATTTTAAATAATTAAAACGTTATAAATTCTTATGTTATAAAAATTAAGGTTTTTGTGAAATATAACCAAAAGGTGATTTTTGAGATAAGTAGTTATAAATTTATAAAATAGTTAAATTGGGATTTTTGAATTATTTTAAAACGGGTTACATGAAAGATGTATAAATTTGATATTTTAAAATTAAAAATAATTGGAATTATAAAACGAGTTTTTATAAGTGTTAAAATGAAGTATAAATGGATTCATAAGTGAATGAAAATTTATAGATTTATGAATTGTGAAGTTATAAAATGAATAGATGTTGTAAGACAAAAGATTTTAAGGAATTAACTTATAAATCGGATTTTTTGCATTTAAATTGAAATCTTTGATGAAGCAAAAATGGTTTACAGTTGAGATTTATAAAATATATATTTTATAAATCGAAATAATAGAATTTTAAAAGAAGTTCTATTAATGTTGAAAATAGGGTTATAAATGAAATCTTATAAGTAATAAGATTTATAATTTGTGAAGTTTTAAAAGAACGATTTTGTAAATAAACGGATTATAAGAATTTAACTTATGAGACCCTTCTCTGAGATCTTAGCTTAACACCCTTCTCTGAGACGTACGAGCTCAGAGGTTATGTAGTTGAAAGTTATTAGTGATATACTCCCAATTTGGTAATGTGACATGCTGAGCGTTGCTGTGAAATGATCATTGTTTGATCATTTGTTTGATCATTTATCTTGGTGATCATTACTTTGATCATTTGTTGACCCAAAGCACAGCTTTTGTATAAAGCGTGGCGTTGTGGACGAGACTTCGTCGGACCTCACACCCCGGAAATGGTCAAAACAGGAAGGATGCGGTAAGGTTCTTAGGGGGTAGCTCCCCTTTAGTGTATGTCATTCCTTCTGGATAGAGGTGGTATCATGGTATGGAGCTCAGATATTTAACCTATGTTGTTGCTGAAAATTTTGTGGTTGTTGGAAATCGAGGATCCTCAGATAGATCGGTTGCGATCGGGGGATGACATATTCGTGTCAGTTGTTACCTAGTTTGAAAGGTAACCCGGCCTTGTGTTGGCAGAGATCCGGTTAGGTTCTCGGGGCGTCTTTCCAGAGGCGTTTCCATGTGGCAATGGGAAGTTCCTTGGCCTGACCATTTGTTGGAAATCCAAAGAAACAATACGAGACTTGTACGGTTTTAGTTGTAGAGCCTGCCATGGAATGTGACGGTAACCTGCTATTGAACATGGTAGCTATAGTAGGCATACGATAATGGTCGTATGTTGGCTAAGATTTATATCTTTACTTTCGAAATAATTTTTCTACACTATGCACTAGTAATAATATCAAATGTTTCTTTTTAATGCGTATCAAGCATCTTTGACTATCATAAGGAGAAATCTCCTCCGATTCTGCGTTTGCATTATGTGTGTGTGCGGGAGGCCTTATGGTAGTCTCATTTTCAAAAGCATTGCGAATTGACTTTAAAAATATTCCTCTATTTTGATTTTAAAGAAAAATAAACTGTTTTAGTTCTCATACCAGTCACATGACTGACTCGGTGTTTATTATTTTCCTTCCTAAACTCTAGGTGCCTACCAATTTCCACACGGGTAGTCAAGGGTAAGGTTTATCAGGATATTCTGGAATTCAGGAGTTGCTAGAGGCAAGCTGGATGGCATGGCGTATTACTAGTATATAATATTTCTTCTCCACCGTTGATGTTGTTTGTTGTTGTACACTCTGATGATGTAATGAAATGTAATGTAATGTAATAACTGATATAGTTCTTTGTTTAAAGATTATTCATTTATGTATTATATGTTGTTCCGCTGCGAATTGTGAGATTCTAATGTTGTTTTTTTATTTCTTTCCGTTGCTCTGTTGCTTTTCTTTCTTTGTCTCTCTTCTTCTATCTTTTCCTTCTTCTTTAACCATAACGGTACGGTTTTCCGGCCTTCGATTGCTCGACAGCTGATACCGTGGACGTATTGATGTCGGTTTTCGAGCGTCGAAAAATCGCAGTCGTTACAATGAGTATTCTAAGATAGATGTGTTCTATAAAGGTAATCGCAGCCTCATCAACCGGGAATGGCTAAAACAGGAAAGGTGCAGCAAGGCTTCGTTGGTAGATCCCACTGGAGAGCAAGATTTTCCCCTGTCTAGAAGTCACTTTTATTCGGCTGTGTGGGCAGTTGGGTCGCGGCCAACTGCAGGGTTGTCTTGTTCGGGACTGTCCAGTAAGGGATGGTTCCGGCCTTGTGTTGTAGGGGAGCGGGCGTACTCCTCGGTACGTTGATTTAGGCCACGTACTGTGACGGGCGGTACCCCAGTAGCCCTGCCATTGAAGGAAACTCATTCTTCCTACGATACCCTACGTTTTTGTTTGTATTACCCACTTTTGTGGCTAGTAGCTAGAATTTAATAGATGTAACAATTTCGGCTATTTCTTATTTATTTGAAAACCCTAGTTACTATTATAATATCACTGGATTTCCTATCAAATGTTTTGGTTAGCGTAAGGTAATTTTTTTTTCCATGTTTATGTGTGGGAAGTCTTACGTGATACCTTTTCTTTTCAAAGGTTTTTCTAAAGTTAAGCAACTTTAAACCGTTTACTCACACCAGACCCCTGTTTGACCCGAGTGTTTATTTTCTGTTTTATTAAACTCTTGGGTACTCATATTATGTATGAGTAGTCAAGTGATTCGGGTTTGCTTGACGAATTCCGGAGGATATATGGAGCATGAGGCTTCTACGTGTAGATATATTATGGTTCCGCTATGTTTATTTGGTATCTGTATCTTGTGTACTTGAGTTGTATAGTTAGACAGATGTTTATAACTATCTAATATCTGTTGTATGTTGTGTACTCTGATGTAATATGATACTATTTAATATTTTATGTGATATATTATATTTCATTCATTCCGCTGTGAGTTATCTGTTGTTGTTGTTTTTCTTCTTTCTCTTTCTTTTCTTCTTCTATCCCTTTCTTTCTTCATTGATGATGCGATTTCCTGGAGATAGGAAGTCGGGCCATCACAAAAACAAAAGTGATAGTCTACGGAAAAATATATACAAGTAAATCTATTTATAAGAGTTTATACAAACCAAAATTGAGGCAAATACAAATGTCTCTATTGTTATTAACGCAAATATTTTTATTAATAGAGGCAAATAATTTTCTTAAATTTCCCTTAAATAAATGAATGAGAGGCAGAAGAAGAAAAGCCCCAATAAATCATGCCCCTAAGAATAATTAAGGGCGTATATATTACTTAAATGCCCCTATAAGTGCTAGAGCAATAAAGGCACTAAGAAATGTCCCTACTAGTGCATGAGCCTCAAAAAAATTTACATGCATTTGGCACTAAGAAATGTCCCTACTGTTGCGTGAGCCTCAAATAAATTTACATGCATTTTTTATTTCTAACAGATTTAATCTACTAAAACATTTAATAAATATACGTAATGTTATAATATTTTAATGTATAACATGTTAAACCTAAATTGAAACTTAAGGCATAAATTATTATTGAAAGTTTAAAATACCAAACAAATCAAGTAATATATAGTTACAAGAATCACCAACAGTTAACAACACTGACAATTCAAGAATACATCAAAAAACATTCTTGTAATTCATAGCCATAATAATGTATATAATTGGTAAGATATTTTGATGGTGTCTTGAAGATACAAAATCTGCACACAAAAAAGAAAATTTAGTTTTACCTAACATATTGGTTATGTGTAGAACAATTTTGCAAACTACTTTCATAGATGTTATGCAAGTGACAAAAGATTAAAAAGCTTCAGTTGCTGCATGGAAGTCAGTATTTAGTATATTATTCCAAGTATCATACAAGGATGGATTCTGCCTTCAACAAATCTATTACCTTAAGTTTCAACTTTTTACTGGATTTAACTTATTAAGATTGTCATAAAAGTAAAGTAAAATCCCAAGCTCATAAATATTGTGTAAACATAATAATATGATTAATCAAATGACGATCATAGATGTTTGCCAAATATACCAAAGTTATAAAACATTGCAATAAATTGAGTTAACTACTAAATTAAAATGAGAATTGACAATGCATTGAAATCAAATCCCAAGCACATAAACGATATAAACATACGGTTAACTAAAAGATTGACCATAAATGGTTAGTAAATACACCATATTTAGATAACCAAATTACTTATTAGTAGCTAAAAAGGGAAAGTATTGTGTAGTGGAATCAATTCATCTCAAATAAACGATATGGAAAATTGATTCCCAAACGGGATGAGTAGATATGGTTTCCTGCGACATTAATTATCTTTCTGAATAAAATGAGAATTAGTTGTGCAGTAAGTCATATCACAAGACGCACTATGTGAAGGAATCAAATTAGCTTCACAAAAATTCTACGAAAACATTAGTTGGGCAGGTGAGTGATCAAAAATGATTTACTAAATGCAATAAAGTTACCAAATTAAAAGCAGAATTAATTGTGCAATGAAATTAGGTCATAGGCACAAAATTTTATAAACACATGATTTACAAAATCAATGGGTAACATAAAGTTTCCAAACATATTAAATTTTGAAAACCCAATTACTCGTTTGTCAAAATATTTCATGGTATAAATGGGTACCTTTCCACAAATATTGATTGTGTCTGGTTAAAAGTGAAAATACCACTGGTCGATGAGTGAATTTTCATAGAAAATGACGACGAAGGAGAAATTAGGGTTGTGTTAGAAAAATAAAAGTTAAGAACATGATACTAAGCAGATGAATTACGTGGATCAATTAATGTAGAAACAAGCAATGGAGAAAGCTCCGATGAACTCGGCATCACTATCAGCTTACTAAACTAAATAACATCTTGTCAAATTTAAGCTTTTATATTTTTAATGTGAAGAAATTTAGTATTTAAAAATAGAAAATCATTAGTTTATTGTAGGAAACTCAAAAAAATTGACATTACTACTGCTGAAAGAAGATCATTGACGATACATAATGACATGAAGGTCATAATTTTTGCAATGTGATTCAAAAATTCTGAAATATGATTGTTCGGTAACGATAACTAATGGTACATGACACATGTGAATTCTATAATTTGTTTTAGTAATCTTTGGTACCATTTCATTAGTACTGTAGTCAGCATTTTTTATGAATTCTTGCTGAGTAATTGCGAATTGAAGTCATCATCCTAGCATTTGAAAATATATATGCTCATGCGCTATACGAAACAATACTTGTAAACATTTTCCACATATGGGAACAGTAAGTGCAATATATATGACTATTTTTTTTACCTATATCCCTCTGCATCTAAAAAGATATACACCAAATTTTTAAAAGATGAAATGAGTTTTATTAACAGGCAAAGGGAAGTAATGCTGCCCTTGTAGTTAAACTACAAAATGTAGTATTAATATTTGAAGAACATACGACATACCATATACAGTAAAGACTTTGAAATGTTAATAAAGAAAACCATTTTTAGTAAATTGCAGACATTATACGCCATGTGCATTAATTCGAATTTCACTATGCTATAATTCTGAATCCATTAATCAATTTCAAACCATACTGTTGGAATCATGGTCAGTAGATGCATACGACTCATTCTGTTAAATAAAATTCAAGTTATTTCCCACAAGGAAATAATAAATTAAGTTTATTCAAAGGTTTTTGACCATCAGATTGACATAGTTAACTGTGTTTTTGCCTACCACTTATATTTAAGCAAACACAAAGTACATATGGTGCAAGCTCACAGGTCAAACCGAACACATCACCTACTAATTGAACAGATCAATTTAAAACAATGTAAGGATATAATAAAAAAAATTCAAAATACCAATTTTTGTTGAATATGTAAGTTATGAATTGAATTAAAAATATAAGTATTTATTGATACTAGTTAATATATCAAATCATTTCAAAGGAAACATCTTCTACATTCGTTTCCCATGTCAAATTCCTTTTCATATATTAAAGTTTACGAATATAGAGCTATACTTTTAGAAATATACTAATTATATGCATATATATATATATGCACTACAAGAATAACATTATAAAGCGACAACACACTTCCGATGGCTGTCAACGGAAATTTTCAATGGCTAGCATTGGTCCGTCATCTTCGTTTCATTTCTGTAATTAAAATACAATAATCGTTAAGGCCGTCGAAAACCGACGCAAATATAGCCATAAGCAGTCATCGATTGTCAGGACACGATTCTTCGTCATCCGAAAATTCGACATCGACACTCACTTTATCGACTGCCGAGGGATCGAACGACGGAAAACCAAACACTGAGGGTTTTTAAGGAAAAGAAAAGAAGAAGAAAAGAAGAAAGAAGATAGGAAAGAAGGAAATAGAAAATAGAAAGAAGAAAGAAGATAGAAGATGGAGGGAAAAGAAGATAGAAAATTTTAAAATAGAACAGAAAGAGAATAGAGAAGACATAGAAAATAGAACGGAACAGAAAACAACAGAACAACATCAGAATCTCACAATTCGCAGCGGAACAACATATAATAATAAATGAATAATCTTTAAACAAAGAACTATATCAGTTACTACATTACATTACATTTCATTACATCATATCATGAGAGTGTACAACAACAACAACAAATAGTGCAGCGGAAAAAGAAATACTATATAAACTAGTAATACGCCATGCCATCCATCTTGCCTCCAGCAACTCCAGAATATCCAGAATATCCTGATAAACCTTAACTCTTGACTGCCCGTGTGGAAATTGGTGGGCACCCAGAGTTTAGGAAGGAAAACAATAAACTCCAAGTCAGTCATGTGACTGGTGTGAGAACTCAAAACAGTTTATTTATCTTTAAAAATCAAAATAGAGGAATATTTTTATTTCAATTCGCAATGCTTTTAAAAATGAGACTACCATAAGGCCTCCCGCACACACACACAATGCAAACGCAGAATCGGAGGAGATTTCTCCTTATGATAGTCAAAGATGCTTGATACGCATTTAAAATAACATTTGATATTATTATTAGTGCATAGTGTAGGAAAAATTCATTTCAAAAGTAGAATATAAATCTTAGCCAACATACGACCATTATCGTATGCCTACTATAGCTACCATCCAAACAGTGTTGCGACACCATAAGTGAATGATAGGTTCTACAACTAAAACCGTACAAGTTTCGTATTGTTTCTTTGGATTTCCAACAAATGATCAGGCCAAGGAACTTCCCATTGCCACATGAGAATGCCTTTGGAAAGACGTCCCCGAGAACCAAACCGGAACTCTGCCAACACAAGGCCGGGTTACCCCTAACTGGGTAACTACTGACACGAGCACGCCATTCCCCGATCGTAAACGACCTTTCTCACGGGATCCCGAAAGCCAACAACCACAAAGTAATAAATTCGTAGTAACCACATAGGTTAAATATCTGGGCTCCATACCATGATACCACCTCTATCCAGAAGGAAATGTACATACCCTAAAGGGTGCTACCCCTCATAACCTTGCTGCATCTTTCCTGTTTTGACCATTTCCGGGGTGTGAGGCTCGACGAAGTCACGTCCACAAAAACATACTTTATACAAAAGCCATGCTTTGGGTCAACAAATGATCAACACAATGATCACCAAGATAGACGATCAAATAAACGATCCTATCACAATAATCAACACAATGATCATTTCAGCATCACTCAGCATATCACATTACCAAATTGGGAATATATCGCTGATAACATTCAACCACATAACCTCTGAGCTCGTACGTCTCAGAGAAGGGTGTTAAGCTAAAAGAATAAATTCTTCGCCACCAACAGAAATATATTTGAAAGAAATCGGCTTTATATCTCAATTTGTAATGTCAGACACACAATCCATACAAGTCTGTTCCGGGCTCGAACAAAACCGAAGGCACTTACAAAGAAGTCCTTGCAATCCGGATATTCACAATCCTGATCGGATTTCCCATCACTTAGGGAGTCTCTATACCGCTGCAACTCAGTGCAGAGACAATCGACAGGTCATCCTATCGCTCTCGCAAATACCGGGTCTTCAACACCGATCTTCAATGCAATTATAACGACGTATCACATATTCGGAATGGGTTATACGACCCCATGGTCCTTTCCCGGTTAACCCGAATAGTGGGCGCTTATTCAAAAATAAGTGTAGCATTCACATTCAAACAAATCACATCAATTACCCATTCAAAGGGAAATATTGATAGTCGATTATTGAACTATCAATGGATATGCACACATCACCAGATTCCAAATAATTTTCCAAATCATTTATTTTTTTAAAATATCTTTACAAGATATCTAATTTCAACACTTCAAAAAAATAAATCAATATTTATTTTTCTAAACCAATCCCACTTTCTTTTATAAATTCCTTAGTGAATTTATAATCTAAAGTATTAATGAATATACGACTTCAATTCGATTTATAATATTCATTTTCAATTTATCTTCAAAAAGATAAATTCCCTAATATTCACTTTATATTGGAAAAACATTTCCATACTTATTTATTCATAAGTAATTCACAAATTTTATTTATTTTCAACACTTAGAAAATATTCAATATACTTAAATCGAGATTAAGTATATATTTCATTCTTTAAGGAAATCATTCTCTTAAACATATTTATTTGGGCCAAAACGAATGTTGCGTAAAACATTGTTACGACAACCCAAAATCACTAGTATAGGGATTCGAATTTAAAATAGATATATAAATCCCAATACTATACAAAACATTTCCTTTCGGAAATCATTTACTATAACAACAGTGTTATAGTCCATCATCTCCTTTTATTTCTCGAAAACGTCTATTTCAACAATAAATGTTGAAATCTATGGTTTCGAATCTCAACACATTTAAAACATCGTTAGATCATTTTAATTCAATTTCAAATATCACATTCAAAACAATTTCTTTAACATATTATTCACTATTCAAAAACGTGAATATTCTTTGTTAACACATTTCATCCTTTTATACATTTTAATTCAAAGGATTATTCACTATTCAAAAACGTGAATATAACTCCATTAATAGGTTTCAACAATTTTCTTATCAAAATAAGTCATTTACGAATTTATAAAACAACGTTTATAAATTCCATTTCTATTTATTTATAACAACTTCCTTTTATAAATTCCTTTATTAACCTATTCGATTTATAACTCAATTATAAAACAATGGTTCATATTATAAGTTAAATACTTATAAATTTATTTGTTTGCAAAATCGTTCCTTTAAACTTCATAATTATAAATCTTATAACTAATAAGAATTTTTATTTATCCGAAATTCATTCTTTCAATAACTTTATAAATTTTATAAACCTACTGTTTATAAAATTTCATTTATAACTTCACTGTTTAAAATTCTATAAATTCCATTCAATTATGAAATTCATTTTCACTTCATTCAAACACTTATAAAAACTCGTTTTATAATGTCAATATTTCAATTTATAAATATCCATTTATAAATCTTTTAATATAAATCAATTTATATTATTCTTTTTAAACGTCTTTAAATTCCTTTAAAAACTTCTTTCTTTTGATTCATAAAATAATTAAATTTTATAAATCCTATATTTCAACTTTTCATAATAAATTCAAAAATTCCGATTTAACTATTTTATAAAATCATTAGCATCATATTCTCAAAAATCAGTTTTTAACTATATTTCTCAAAAATCATAATTTTTATAACTTTAAAAATTATAACGTTTATTTATTTAAAATGAATCAAACTCCAAACATATAGTATATTTTCAAAAATCACTTTAAAATCATTTTAAAATCCCAAAATATGGGTCCAATGATGCTACACACCAAATAGTCAATCACGACAACAACGATATCATATATCGATATGATAATCCATCAAATATCAAAATATCTGAAATCAAATAAAAACTGTTGAGGAATCCAGTTGGATCCCTCCAACCTGTTTTCCTGCATCCACAAACATTAGCACAATACCAATTTCGCTCCAGTACGAAATTATCGCAGTATATGTTCTTATTAAATATTATCCGCTTAATAACGGCGTAATAGGGTCTCATCCGCTAAAAAATGCGGGGAATCAACAACTGCAATATATACATATGCCAATATATATATATTGATATTATATATAATACCAATTTCACTGTTTATGAAATATTCGCGGTATATGTTTTTATTAAATAACATCCGCTTACTAACGGCGTATAATGTCTATTTTAACAATTAATAGATATCAATCAACATTTAAACATGCATTCAAATATTTTAAATCTAACTATTTAAAATAAAAATCGAAACTGATTCGATTGAGTGAGAAGTTCTCACCTTGGTTTTAATTTCCGTTTTAGCTTTTATTTCGAATAAAATTAAACGGACGTTTAATTTTACCCAAAATTCTCACTAACTCCAAACGACTCCAAACCATCTCCATCGCGTAGTGCTCGTCCATACGATTCCAACGCAAAAAATCTCGTCCGAAACGGACCTCGTATGAAAGAGTTACAACATTTTGAAGTTAATACGATTTCATATATAATTAATTACAAACTTTCTTTTTATTATTTACTTAACCCAAAATCAGAGCCGTTGGATCACACCCCCCCCCTTCATCAGCCGTGCGCGTCCTCTTCCCAACTCCCTCTCGTGTTTCACGTTACCAGGTTGCCGCATATGAACCCATACACTTCGAATTAGGGTTCCAATTTTTGCACCTCTTCGAGCGACTAAACTCCATCATCTCTTCACCAACGAAGCGCCTCCATCCCCTCAACCTTCGGCCATAGCCCTGGCCAACTCGGCCCACCCATCTGCACGGAAAGTCGTGCGCAAGTCAAAGCAAACGCAGCCCCAAATCTCCCCCTCCGATGCTCCAAATCACATCTCCACCGTTGAACTTCAAGATCTCGATGCGCTCTACGACTTTCTAGTTGGAAGCTTCATCTAATTGATGATGGATTGGAAGAAATCGAGGGGGAAAGGGAAGAGTTTTCTGGCCGTCCAATTTCTAGGGCCGGCTAGGGTTTTCATTTTTTTTTATTTATTTATTTGTGCATTCAAGGCCTATTTATAGAAGAACGAACGAACACTATTCATCCGGAAATTCCGAACTCCGATTTACGCGCCGAAACTGACGTACCTAGGGTTTATCCCGCGTTCCGGACACAATGGAACAGGTTTCGAAAGCTAATTCGGACATCTGTGCGAGTTATGGCTATAAACGCTCAATTTAAATTAAACCGATTTAAATCGATTTCTAGGCGTTTTAATTTGTACCGGACAAACGGTAAATCCAATTGACTTGAAATTTGAAACCTTACAATAATATCACATTACGGATCCGATGAAACTGGTTTCGTCGAAATCCAAGACTTTTTGAAAAATGGCTATTTTCACTCGCCAAATTTAAATTAAAAATAAATCGATGCGTTTCGAGCTGCCACGATCAAACGATAACTCCGATTGATACGAAAATTGAAATCCGGTAATAACTAACTATTACGGATCTAATGGAACTGGTTTCGTTCAATTCTGAGACTATTCAAAAATTGGCTATTTTACAGTCGATTATTAAATATTAAAATATTCAATTTTCACAAATTAACTTTTAATTCGATTTTAAAAGTTCTAAAATATCATTCTAACTTCAATATGATAAAATAAAATTTTACAAATCATTTTCAATCATATTTAACTATATTTTCAATTATTTCCATAATTTAACGTATTAAATTATCGATTTAATTATCCAATTAAATCCAATAATTCAAATAATAATTTATTTGACTTATAAATTCACTTATAAATATTTAAAATTAATTAAATATTCATATTTTAATTTCTAAAAATTCTGGGTCGTTACAATCTTCCCCACTTAAAAGAATTTCGTCCTCGAAATTACAAGTAAGAAAAGTTATAGAATTTATTAATTTTCCAAAAATTTATAGTTAATACTTCTTATAATAACTTACTAAGTTTTCAAATCATACTTAGTTATCTTTTCAAAAACAACTACTATTGTTTAACTTTCAATTTCAAATCAAAGTTAAAGTTTTTCAAAACTTTCCAATTTTCTCAAATTTTTTCTAACGCCTTAAATTTTCGGAAAAATTCGCCATAGTCTCCTTTGCGCGGCTCGATCCGGAAAAAAAATGACAGTATATATATCACAAATATACATCTCATCAAGTAATGAGGCATCCCGAAGGGAAAAAAGTGTAAAAGTACGGTATGTAATCCGAGATATGTACCTTATATTTTTATTAGCAAGCATATACGGCTAATATAGCGCAAAAGCGAGCTCCAAATGCGAAGCAAACGCGATCCGCACCTACTAATTACTCAACAAACAACATGAGAACATGCATATAGATAATAATCTCAATATACAACATATATCTCCATAACAACTATATATACTAACATAGCAAATGCATTCAATAGCAATATATATTCAACCATCACCCAACTATCATCCATAACCAAATCAATATTCATTCATATTCTCATTAATATTAATGAATTGGTTTTCAATATCAAATCACATTTGATTCATTAACAATGGATGTTCTTTACTAACATTTATTTTCAATTAGTTTATATTCACTAATTCATATTCAAGTTGGTTCACTTCCAATTCAAATTCAATGAATTTAACTTTCAATTTCATTAATTCTTAACGAATTATATACAATCACTCAACTAACAACCATATAACAATCAATGTATATTAATTACAACCAAATTCTTTTGCTTACAATTAGTTTAATTTAATTGATTTTCATTCAATTATTCAACTTCCAATAACATTACATTTTAATGAATTAACACTTATATTCATTATTTCATATCAACTTAATTCACATTTAATTGATTAACATTCATTTCATTAATTCAATTCAATTACAAAAGTTGAATTTCATTTATATAACTCAAGTTTATATTCATTTAATCCACTTGATTATTTACAACTCATATTCATATAATTTTACTTCTTATATATATAAGTTTATTTCACAATTGTAAATCACTTTAATTATAATTCAATTCTTATAATTCTTTTACTTATACAATTATTCTTTTATTTAGATTATTCAAACAACTAAACAATCAACTTATATACACTTTTATAATTTTGAAAAATTATTCCTTTATATATAAAATATAATCAAGGTAAAATTATTTCATTTACCCAATTTAAAAATTAATATTGTGTCGAATTGTTCTATTCAAGTGTTTAGAAACCCCTTCGGCATAGTCTTGCGGACCACGCTGACGAAAGTTCATATGTCACTCAATAAACCAATCATCACAATATAAAACAATTTTATATTCACTAACAAATACGCTCTCATAGCTATTATTACACTCAAATTCATTCTAGAGTACTGCTGACTCTATCTCTAATGAGTAATACCCAACAGAACCATGGTTGTCGCTTAACCATAAGCTCTGATACCACATTGTCAGGACACGATTCTTCGTCTTCCGAAAATTCGACATCGACACTCACTTTATCGACTGCCGAGGAATCGAACGACGGAAAACCGAACACTGAGGGTTTTTAAGGAAAAGAAAAGAAGAAGAAAAGAAGAAAGAAGATAGGAAAGAAGGAAATAGAAAATAGAAAGAGAAAGAAGATAGAAGATGGAGGGAAAAGATGATAGAAAATTTTAAAATAGAACAGAAAGAGAATAGAGAAGACATAGAAAATAGAACGGAACAGAAAACAACAGAACAACATCAGAATCTCACAATTCGCAGCGGAACAACATATAATAATAAATGAATAATCTTTAAACAAAGAACTATATCAGTTACTACATTACATTACATTTCATTACATCATATCATCAGAGTGTACAACAACAACAACAAATAGTGCAGCGGAAAAAGAAATACTATATAAACTAGTAATACGCCATGCCATCCATCTTGCCTCCAGCAACTCCAGAATATCCAGAATATCCTGATAAACCTTAACTCTTGACTGCCCGTGTGGAAATTGGTGGGCACCCAGAGTTTAGGAAGGAAAACAATAAACTCCAAGTCAGTCATGTGACTGGTGTGAGAACTCAAAACAGTTTATTTATCTTTAAAAATCAAAATAGAGGAATATTTTTATTTCAATTCGCAATGCTTTTAAAAATGAGACTACCATAAGGCCTCCCGCACACACACACAATGCAAACGCAGAATCGGAGGAGATTTCTCCTTATGATAGTCAAAGATGCTTGATACGCATTTAAAATAACATTTGATATTATTATTAGTTCATAGTGTAGGAAAAATTCATTTCAAAAGTAGAATATAAATCTTAGCCAACATACGACCATTATCGTATGCCTACTATAGCTACCATCCAAACAGTGTTGCGACACCATAAGTGAATGATAGGTTCTACAACTAAAACCGTACAAGTTTCGTATTGTTTCTTTGGATTTCCAACAAATGATCAGGCCAAGGAACTTCCCATTTCCACATGAGAATGCCTCTGGAAAGACGTCCCCGAGAACCAAACCGGAACTCTGCCAACACAAGGCCGGGTTACCCCTAACTGGGTAACTACTGACACGAGCACGCCATTCCCCGATCGTAAACGACCTTTCTCACGGGATCCCGAAAGCCAACAACCACAAAGTAATAAATTCGTAGTAACCACATAGGTTAAATATCTGGGCTCCATACCATGATACCACCTCTATCCAGAAGGAAATGTACATACCCTAAAGGGTGCTACCCTTCATAACCTTGCCGCATCTTTCCTGTTTTGACCATTTCCGGGGTGTGAGGCTCGACGAAGTCACGTCCACAAAAACATACTTTATACAAAAGCCATGCTTTGGGTCAACAAATGATCAACACAATGATCACCAAGATAGACGATCAAATAAACGATCCTATCACAATAATCAACACAATGATCATTTCAGCATCACTCAGCATATCACATTACCAAATTGGGAATATATCGCTGATAACATTCAACTACATAACCTCTGAGCTCGTACGTCTCAGAGAAGGGTGTTAAGCTAAAAGAATAAATTCTTCGCCACCAACAGAAATATATTTGAAAGAAATCGGCTTTATATCTCAATTTGTAATGTCAGACACACAATCCATACAAGTCTGTTCCGGGCTCGAACAAAACCGAAGGCACTTACAAAGAAGTCCTTGCAATCCGGATATTCACAATCCTGATCGGATTTCCCATCACTTAGGGAGTCTCTATACCGCTGCAACTCAGTGCAGAGACAATCGACAGGTCATCCTATCGCTCTCGCAAATACCGGGTCTTCAACACCGATCTTCAATGCAATTATAACGACGTATCACATATTCGGAATGGGTTATACGACCCCATGGTCCTTTCCCGGTTAACCCGAATAGTGAGCGCTTGTTCAAAAATAAGTGTAGCATTCACATTCAAACAAATCACATCAATTACCCATTCAAAGGGAAATATTGATAGTCGATTATTGAACTATCAATGGATATGCACACATCACCAGATTCCAAATAATTTTCCAAATTATTTATTTTTTTTAAAATATCTTTACAAGATATCTAATTTCAACACTTCAAAAAAATAAATCAATATTTATTTTTCTAAACCAATCCCACTTTCTTTTATAAATTCCTTAGTGAATTTATAATCTAAAGTATTAATGAATATACGACTTCAATTCGATTTATAATATTCATTTTCAATTTATCTTCAAAAAGATAAATTCTCTAATATTCACTTTATATTAGAAAAACATTTCCATACTTATTTATTCATAAGTAATTCACAAATTTTATTTATTTTCAACACTTAGAAAATATTCAATATACTTAAATCGAGATTAAGTATATATTTCATTCTTTAAGGAAATCATTCTCTTAAACATATTTATTTGGGCCAAAACGAATGTTGCGTAAAACATTATTACGACAACCCAAAATCACTAGTATAGGGATTCGAATTTAAAATAGATATATAAATCCCAATACTATACAAAACATTTCCTTTCGGAAATCATTTACTATAACAACAGTGTTATAGTCCATCATCTCCTTTTATTTCTCGAAAACGTCTATTTCAACAATAAATGTTGAAATCTATGGTTTCGAATCTCAACACATTTAAAACATCGTTAGATCGTTTTAATTCAATTTCAAATATCACATTCAAAACAATTTCTTTAACATATTATTCACTATTCAAAAACGTGAATATTCTTTGTTAACACATTTCATCCTTTTATACATTTTAATTCAAAGGATTATTCACTATTCAAAAACGTGAATATAACTCCATTAATAGGTTTCAACAATTTTCTTATCAAAATAAGTCATTTACGAATTTATAAAACAACGTTTATAAATTCCATTTCTATTTATTTATAACAACTTCCTTTTATAAATTCCTTTATTAACCTATTCGGTTTATAACTCAATTATAAAACAATGGTTCATATTATAAGTTAAATACTTATAAATTTATTTGTTTGCAAAATCGTTCCTTTAAACTTCATAATTATAAATCTTATAACTTATAAGAATGTTTATTTATCCGAAATTCATTCTTTCAATAACTTTATAAATTTTATAAACCTACTGTTTATAAAATTTCATTTATAACTTCACTGTTTAAAATTCTATAAATTCCATTCAATTATGAAATTCATTTTCACTTCATTCAAACACTTATAAAAACTCGTTTTATAATGTCAATATTTCAATTTATAAATATCCATTTATAAATCTTTTAATATAAATCAATTTATATTATTCTTTTTAAACGTCTTTAAATTCCTTTAAAAACTTCTTTCTTTTGATTCATAAAATAATTAAATTTTATAAATCCTATATTTCAACTTTTCATAATAAATTCAAAAATTCCGATTTAACTATTTTATAAAATCATTAGCATCATATTCTCAAAAATCAGTTTTTAACTATATTTCTCGAAAATCATAATTTTTATAACTTTAAAAATTATAACGTTTATTTATTTAAAATGAATCAAACTCCAAACATATAGTATATTTTCAAAAATCACTTTAAAATCATTTTAAAATCCCAAAATCTGGGTCCAATGATGCTACACACTAAATAGTCAATCACGACAACAACGATATCATATATCGATATGATAATCCATCAAATATCAAAATATCTGAAATCAAATAAAAACTGTTGAGGAATCCAGTTGGATCCCTCCAACCTGTTTTCCTGCATCCACAAACATTAGCACAATACCAATTTCGCTCCAGTACGAAATTATCGCGGTATATGTTCTTATTAAATATTATCCGCTTAATAACGGCGTAATAGGGTCTCATCCGCTAAAAAATGCGGGGAATCAACAACTGCAATATATACATATGCCAATATATATATATTGATATTATATATAATACCAATTTCACTGTTTATGAAATATTCGCGGTATATGTTTTTATTAAATAACATCCGCTTACTAACGGCGTATAATGTCTATTTTAACAATTAATAGATATCAATCAACATTTAAACATGCATTCAAATATTTTAAATCTAACTATTTAAAATAAAAATCGAAACTGATTCGATTGAGTGAGAAGTTCTCACCTTGGTTTTAATTTCCGTTTTAGCTTTTATTTCGAATAAAATTAAACGGACGTTTAATTTTACCCAAAATTCTCACTAACTCCAAACGACTCCAAACCAACTCCATCGCGTAGTGCTCGTCCATACGATTCCAACGCAAAAAATCTCGTCCGAAACGGACCTCGTATGAAAGAGTTACAACATTTTGAAGTTAATATGATTTCATATATAATTAATTACAAAATTTCTTTTTATTATTTACTTAACCCAAAATCAGAGCCGTTGGATCACACCCCCCCCCCTTCATCAGCCGTGCGCGTCTTCTTCCCAACTCCCTCTCGTGTTTCACGTTACCAGGTTGCCGCATATGAACCCATACGCTTCGAATTAGGGTTCCAATTTTTGCACCTCTTCGAGCGACTAAACTCCATCATCTCTTCACCAACGAAGCGCCTCCATCCCCTCAACCTTCGGCCATAGCCCTGGCCAACTCGGCCCACCCATCTGCACGGAAAGTCGTGCGCAAGTCAAAGCAAACGCAGCCCCAAATCTCCCCCTCCGATGCTCCAAATCACATCTCCACCGTTGAACTTCAAGATCTCGATGCGCTCTACGACTTTCTAGTTGGAAGCTTCATCTAATTGCTGATGGATTGGAAGAAATCGAGGGGGAAAGGGAAGAGTTTTCTGGCCGTCCAATTTCTAGGGCCGGCTAGGGTTTTCATTTTTTTTATTTATTTATTTGTGCATTCAAGGCCTATTTATAGAAGAACGAACGAACACTATTCATCCGGAAATTCCGAACTCCGATTTACGCGCCGAAACTGACGTACCTAGGGTTTATCCCGCGTTCCGGACACAATGGAACATGTTTCGAAAGCTAATTCGGACATCTATGCGAGTTATGGCTATAAACGCTCAATTTAAATTAAACCGATTTAAATCGATTTCTAAGCGTTTTAATTTGTACCGGACAAACGGTAAATCCAATTGACTTGAAATTTGAAGCCTTACAATAATATCACATTACGGATCCGATAAAACTGGTTTCGTCGAAATCCGAGACTTTTTGAAAAATGGCTATTTTCAATCGCCAAATTTAAATTAAAAATAAATCGATGCGTTTCGAGCTGCCACGATCAAACGATAACTCCGATTGATACGAAAATTGAAATCCGGTAATAACTAACTATTACGGATCCAATGGAACTGGTTTCGTTCAATTCTGAGACTGTTCAAAAATTGGCTATTTTACAGTCGATTATTAAATATTAAAATATTCAATTTTCACAAATTAACTTTTAATTCGATTTTAAAAGTTCTAAAATATCATTCTAACTTCAATATGATAAAATAAAATTTTACAAATCATTTTCAATCATATTTAACTATATTTTCAATTATTTCCATAATTTAACGTATTAAATTATCGATTTAATTATCCAATTAAATCCAATAATTCAAATAATAATTTATTTGACTTATAAATTCACTTATAAATATTTAAAATTAATTAAATATTCATATTTTAATTTCTAAAAATTCTGGGTCGTTACATCGATGGCCGTCGGAAATAAACGTGTTTAAAGGCCAGATTGGACGAGAGCTGCTTCATTATCTCCCTTTCACCCAAATCATTCAAAATTCCCAACTCCCCCACCTCCTCCCCATGATAGCCAGCCCCGTACGTCTTTCTAAGCATCTCCAACATCATCAATCATCACTCCCAACAACTCTATCCTCTCCATCCATCTCCAAATTAGGTTTTTCCTAAATCCTAATTGATTTTGATTTGTTAATTTAGGGTTAAATTGCAATTCTAGTTGTTTATAATAGCCGATTGATTGTTTATTTACATTAACTAATTAGTAACTTGATTAGTTTATTTACATAAACCTTAAACCCTAATTATTAATTTCCTAAACCCTAAACCCTAATTAATAATATGATTAGTTTATTTACATTAACAAATTAGTGTATATATACGTTGATCATTTAATGTATATGTGCATTTGAGCTAGCATTTGATTAGCATTCGGTAAGTTAGAATTGGTGTGAATGATTGTGTTTATGGTTTGTAAAATTCCAAAAACGATAACTAATTTTTTTTTTTATCATAATAAACCTTTAATCGTTTATATAAAATCAAATTTGGTACAATATTGTGTGACATGATATAAACTAGTGTATACTGTAGTTTAATAGTATTTTAAATAAAATATAATACTATATACGTAATTCGTTAAATTTGAAGACATAAATAAATATATTTTCAAAATAGTAAAAATCATATAATATAGTATATATTTAATAAAACAGTAAAATGCTAACAAACTATTGTACAAATGCTAATATACGTTATATAATTAACTAATCGTGCATAATATTGATATATAATGCTAATATTGGTAATCTATAAACAATTAGACATGCATAATGTGTTTTATTTTTTATAAATCTCTTATAGAGTTTTTGGCCCCGTTTATCAAGTATTGTATATGATCGTTATATGGATATTCTTTTTATTAGAAAACGGACATGCATGTTCATTTGATACAATATTTGTCGGATTTTTCCATGTATTGGGCAAGTTACAAACACTATAAAGTAATTACATTTCGTAAATCATTTCATTTTAAACAGTTCACAAAATTTCGACAGCACTTCCTTTTTGTTCCTTGTGTACATGCATTTGCGTACGATACAAGGAACAAGTGAGAAGTGTCGTCAGAATTTTATGAAATCGTTTAAAATGAATTGATTTATGAAATATAATTAACACTGCGTTTGTAATGGAAACTAGGATGATCGACCATCAAAGAAAAAAATAATATAGAAGCTAAAAATTTAATATTATATCCATTTCAAGGCGCAAGAAAGCGCAAAAAGGCATAAAAGCAATTACAATGAGCAAAAAGGTGAAAGAAGGCGAAAAGAGGCGTAAATTAGCAAATTCAATAGCATTATAAATAAATATTCTTTAATTAAAAAATAAAATGTCAATCCATAAAATAAATGAGTAATACTAATTTTAATTTTTATAATAGGTTTTAAAGTAGGAAAAATGGTCAGTTATTTTACTGATCAGAGCAAAATGTATGAAAAACAAAGGGAAACGGGCTTAATAAGTGAACATTTTTATAATGGGGTACATGTGTTTATTAAATTCGCTTTAAGTAAAAATGAAAACGACGAAGAAGTTTGTTGTCCATGTAATAGGCGCAACCTATTGAAGCATTTGATAGCGGATATGGTTAGAGTCCATTTGTGTGAATACGGTTTCATGTCGAATTATTTGGTGTGGAATCGTCATGGAGAAATTGTAGCACCTAACCAAGAACAGTTAGAGGAGGATGTTGGTGATTAAAGTAGTACGACGAATCTCATAGAACATATGGTTGAAAATGCAGTATGACCAATATTCCCCACCATTGAAGTTGATAATGACGATGTTAACATAGAAGAGGTACCAACTGTTGGAGCGAAAAAAAATACATGATTTATTGGATGCTACTAAGAAACCCTTATGGAATGGCTGTACAAGCGGCACTCGATTATCAGTAAATACAGAGCATATTACGATAAAATCAAAATACAACCTCACAGAAGTCGGATTTACAGTTGTTGTACAAGCTGCTAAATGACATATACCACTTGATATGTGAAAATCATTATGAAGTAAAAAAAAACTTATGTCTTCTTTCGGTTTGCTATATCAAAAACAGATACTTGCTTAAATGGTTGCATGTTATTTTGGAAATAAGACATCAATCTTTGAAATTGCAGAATATGCAACCAGCAAAAATACAAGCCAAGAAAAAAGAAGGGAAAAGAAGTTCCATACATGCGTATGCATTACTTACCTATCACTCCTAGGCTTCAAAGGTTATATGTATCATCTCTAGCAACACATCATATGAGATGGCACAATGTGAGAACACAGGAAGAAAGTACGTTAACAAACCCAGCTGATGAAGAAGCATGGAAGCACTTTGATAAGAAATGTCCCGCTTTCATAGCGAAGAGCCATAACATTAGATTTGGTTTATATACGGATGGATTTTCACCATTTTTTCAGTTTGGTTCTAAATATTCATCTTGGCCTATAATCGTTACACCTTACAGTCTACCTCTATGGATGTGTACGAAAACTCAATATATGTTTCTCACAATTGTCATCCCTGGCCTAGATGATCCGACATAGGGAATTGATGTTTACTTACAAGCGTTAATCAAAGAATTGAAAACAATATGGTATGAAGGAGTTGAAACATATGACGTATCAAAAAAAAATTCGGATGTTTGCTTCTTTGTTGTGGACAATTAACGATTTTCCTGCATATGCAATGCTTTCGGGTTGGAGTACGACCGGTCGTTTAGCGTGTCCTTATTGTATGGAAGAAATGCGAGCATTTTCTTTATCAAACGGAAAGAAAATTCCATGATTTGATTGTCATCGGTGTTTTCTCCATATTAATCATCCTTTTAGAAGAGGTAAAAAAAATTCAAAGCTAATACACATGAGACTTTGCGACCACGAACAATTTGGTCAAGCGAAGATATATATGAAGTTGTAAAGGGTTATCCTAAGATATATGAAACCGGACAACAAATTGAAATTCAAGGTAAATCACGATTAATAATTGATGCAAATAACGTATATTTTAGGAGTTGCCTTATTGGAAAAATCTCCTGATCCGTCGTAACATTGACGTGATGCATAACGAGAAAAATATTTGAAAATCTATTTAATACAGTTTTGAATGTTAAGGGCAAGACTAAGGACGATTTGAAATCAAGACGTGATATAGAAGAAATTTATAACCTTCCTGAGCTTCAAAGCAAGCCAAATGACACTAAAAAACCCAAAACATGCTATGAGCTAGACAACAACCAAGTTAGAGTACTGTTAAAATGGGTGGAAGGATTACGATTTCCCGATGGGATTTCCTCTAATCTTCGTAGATGTGTCGATTATAAGAACGGGGGACTAAGTGGGATGAAAAGCCATGATTATCATATAATGATGGAAAATTTCTTGCCCGTCGCTTTTAGAGAACCGTTGCTTGGAATTTTTTTGGAATGTTGTAACGTACCTTAGTTTGTTCTATAAGGAGCTTTGTTTAACAACGTTAAAAGTTGACCGTCTACATAAACTTAAGGAAGAAATCCCTGTATTGCTTTGCAAACTGGAGAAAATATTTCCTTCGGGTTTTTTTTAATGTAATGGAGCATTTATCTGTTCATCTTATGAAGCACGTCTTTGAGGTCATATACAATATGGATAGATGTATCCATTCGAGAGGTAAGGTATTAATATTGAGTGTGGTAAATATTATTTTAATTACAAAAATATAAGTCATTTTCAAATAGAAATATTTTCTATTACGTACTTAAATCATTTAAAGAAAAAAGTGTGACAAAAAGCCCGAGTTGAAGGTTCAATTTGTATATCAACTATCGTAGAAGAAGCTTCGTTCTTTTTTCTCATTATTTCAATGATCATGTGAACTTATCATTTGAGAATGCTACGCATAATGATGAAGTCGTTGAACAAGATTATTCTTCTGAGGCAATGTTATTTATTTTAAGATAGCAGGGTCAACCTATTGGAAAATATATGGAAGTATGGTTGGAAGACAAAGATTACCATATAGCATACACATATTTTCATCATAATTGTACTGAAGTTGCACCATTTATTAGGTAATATTAAATTACAAGTCTGGATATATTAATTTTATTTAATACATACGTGTACGTTAATTATAATGCAGTATATTATCTATGTTTGCAGTGTTTATGAATCACAACATCCAAGTGGCGATATAAGCAAAGATTTCGCTACTTGGTTTTCAAACTACGTTTATGATCTAACAAATTGTATGGTCGATGAAGGATTAAAACATCTAGTGATGGGACAAAAAATAAAAGTTAAGACATATCTAATATTCTTCGTTAACGGATTTAAATTCAACACCAAAGAATATGTTATTGAAAAATTAATTAACAATACCGGTGTATCTGTTAAAGGCAGTGATGATCCAAATGATCATATAAATGATTTTTATGGCGTGTTAACCCAGGTTTTGCAATTGACATATTTCACTAGACCCGTGGTGGAAGTTTTTTTGTTTAGATGCAAATGGTTCAGCAAAGTTCCAAGTTATGGAGTTATCGTGCATCCAAATTATAATATTGTAGAAATAAAACATACCTCGTGTTATCAAAAGTACGATCTTTTTGTACAATTCAAACAAGCCCTACAAGTTTATTATATCACTTATCCATCTCTAAAAAGAGGTAAAGCAGATTGGTCAGTAGTTTTTAAAATAAGGCAAGATTTATTTTTGATGGAAAGAATATTCCAAACGAACAAGCCTATTAAGCAGATATCAAGGAAAATGTTGAAATAACAATAACGGACGATCACATGGACCTCTCAATGACGAATCAAATGTATTAGTAGAAGCATTTGAAACTACAGAGTAAAATGATATAGAGTATGAAACTGAGTCCTAATCACAAAACGACAAGGACAGATTGCCAATATACAATTTAGTATAAGGTAATTTATGCGAATATTCATGTTACATTTTTCTCATCAATTATGATACTGTTTCTCATAATTATTATGAATTATATGTTCTGACATAATAAATTGATATGTATGTGACAGATATTATGTCCTTTTTCCAAAGGCGTAGCTCTTCCCACCTTGGTTCCCCCTCTTCCTTTCGAAGAGGGAATAAAGGTGATGACAGTGGCCCTTCAGAGCCAGCTGCACGACCAATAGTGCATTTACCGCACAAAGCCGACGGATCATAAGTATTAAAATTGGTAGCATAGCGTTAGAAATATTTTGTATATGTTATATATAATAGTCTAAAGCTATGTTTCAAATTTAACACAGGGGATTTGAGCTAAAGCCATAGTGGTTCTTAGTATTTCCAAGCAGGCATATATGAGTAGGATGACTTGTTGTTGGCCCCGATGAAGTAAGATCCCTAGCCCAATCAGAGAGAGCATTTGGCATGACTTTTTGGTGAGTTTAAACTTATATATTTATAAATTATTGTTTTACAATTTGTTGACAACTTAAAAATGTACAACTTATATTTAATCTTCTAAATGTGCGGTGTTCCATAGATCTACAGGAAGCGGACATTTACCTTGTGCAACGCTAATGGAATTCTAAGATAGCAAAGAATTATCGGGACATGATGTCGGGCCTTGGGAGAGCCGGGAAGAAACCGAAATTGATGGCGTATATGATGCTTGGTTGCCTGATGGAACAACGATGAGTTTAAGATAATTAATCTATCGTATATATCTCATTACTTTGTTTTACAGCTATTAAATATATTGTTCAATTATTTAAATTTGTAGGCGGAGTCACAGAGGAACTCTTCGAACAGAAATAAGAACCCAGCAACACATCGTGGAGGTTCCAAGTCATTCCAACATCATCACAAGGATTTGGTAAATTTATTAATTGCGATTATAAACGGTCATTTATATAGTTTAAGTTATAAATTATTGATAAATAGTTAATATAAACAGTAATATATATACATTATTTATTGCAAGAAAGAGCGCATCGATGTGTGGTCTCATACATGGAAGTATTTGCTCATACTCATGCCATAAATTAGACGGACGAAGCCGGCAACCTTACATATGCATGGGAAGATGAGGATAAGGCGATGGCTGCATATGTATGTATATTTTGAATTTTAAGTATTAATATTGATTAGTTTAAGTAATTAGCTTTAATGAATTAAAATAATGTTGTGTTTATTTCAACTGTAATTTTTAAGGCATTGTTGGAAAAGTTTCAAGAGGCGCGGGCATAAATGCTAGAGGGATCGGATCGCATAGGTTGATCCACAAGGAGGAAGACGCTATTTTTGACTCCATCATGGATCCGACATAGTGTAATCAGCATCTTGGTTATGGAAACCAAGCCATAATTTATAAAAATAAACTATCTTATAAAAGTTACACAATTGTTATAAAAGTTATAGAAAAGTTCTATAACGGTTTTTTCTCGCAGGTTAGGGCATCTCAACAAGCGTACCAAAAAGAGTAGGACACAGCCGAGCTACAACAGCTAAGAGCCATGGTCGAGTAGCTGCAGGAGCAGGACCGTTTTCGTGCTATACAGATGGAGCAGTTGAATTAGTGCTTGGTGGAGTACGTGCAACAACATGGTTCATTTCCTTCCTCGTCTGGTGCTTCTGGAGGCAAGGACGACTCTTGATAGTTACGCTTTTCTGTGTTTGTGCTTGGATGTTGTATATGTTGACTTGGAGTTGCTGAGGATGATTTGTTTTGGTATGTGTTTGGTACACTTTGATGGGAGATTGGATGTGTTGTATTCATTCGGTACATTTTGTGGAGTTATTTGATGTTTGACATTGATTGGCTAGTGTTTTGTTGGATGTTTGAGATGTATGATGGTTGATTTTGTATAAATTAGAGTTTATGATATTGACTTTGTATGTATTAGAGTTTATAATTTTGTTTAAATTGGAGATTATGGTTAATAATGTTGTTAGTATAATATATGATGTTGGTTGTTATATATATATATCTGAATTATCTGTGTGGAATGGAGTTGAGAAGTATATTGATATATATATATATAGATTTGGTGAAAGTAGAATAGGCGTAGAAATAAAAAAATAAAACCAGATTACCGACAACTTACGAGTAACAAACTTTCGACAACTACCGATGGATATTGGTTACGAGTGGATCTTCGTGTACCTCGTTGATCCTTGAAGACCGTCATTATTTTTCATTTACAAGCCATCAAAAAGATGTCGGAAGATTGTTGTTGACGCCATCGGAAGTTGACAAAAACCGTGTACGCTATTCCAACGGCTATATCGTCGGATTCCGACGGCTATTTGCTGTCGGAATAGCCCAGTGTTCTTGTAGTGATGTGTAATTTGGCACGTCGATGCACGTACTTGCACATGAGTAATTGGTATTAAAAAACATCTTTTGTAAGCTTTTTGGATCTTACAACCTCACATCATGAATTTGAAGTGTACGTAATCTTGTATCTTTTCATATGTATACATTCACAAATCAATCGTTTGTCAAAACATCAATGAGACTAAGTTATTTTTGAAAATAATAACATAGGCAAAGAAAAAAGTAATTAATTGTTATATAAATACATTGGAAAATGCAATAAATATTAAAATTAGCACTTCGTGTGGTTTGGAACCTAAAAAACTTACATACCTCTCTTTTAAAATATAATCAACAACCATATTAATATATAAAGAATTTTCCTTGTCCATCATAGTGATCACACTTACCTTGAACTCTCTTCCTCGCAAATCGTCAATACTAGCTGAAATATAAAACTACTTGATGCTAGTTTCTATAGTTTTGTATTATTGGGTCTGTCCATTCTCATTACTCTAATTTTATTAAATTCATTATCGATCCTTCCCCCTTCCATAAATGTTAAGATTAGCGGACACACACACACAAACACATTATCTGGTTCTAGCAAATTGAGGAATTTTGATGGTGGTAATTATCAGTGCCCGTCCCAAAAATATGAAAACATAAAATCAACAAGGTCGTTAAGGTAGTGAGTTTCTATTGTGAGGCACATAAGAGGTTGTTTCAAGGTAGCTAAAAATAAGAAGAAGCATACTAAGCATTAACTTAGCATAAATGTTCTGAACGCGAGTGTTGTATTTTACTCATTCTCAACCTCGACCATCTTTTCTCGCCCCTCTAATTCGCTATGGTTATCAATATTTTCTATGCAAACTAATATACAATTTACAAGTTGTGCATTGTAACTATCAAAACATAATAAAATTATTTTGTTTCCCATGTAGCCATTATCTTCCATATGTCAACTCATTTGCTATCTTCAGAAGATTGTCCATTCTTTCCATTAATAGTATGAAGTTGACATGGTTTCAGATTTATGGATTGACACAATGGTATATAATCATGCCAGTGCTGATTTTGCCACATTTCTGGACTGATACATGGTTTCAGATGTGTTTTTCTTGATATACGTTGACTTATAAATTGCTGCTTCATATTATACAAACTGCTGCTTCATATTGAGATATTGTGAACTGTAAGTTTATCATCCAAAATTATTAATGTAAGTATTAATATTTATTGCTATAATGAAAATTGCTGCTTCAAATTGAAAAAAGATAAGATAGATGATTTTATGGCTTTGCTCTTGAAATTGATGATCCCAACTTCCTAGGTAATAGGAATATACTTTTAAAACATCTTATGTTCAACAATATCAACTGATGACTAATATTCAAATTCAAACCATTGCGACAAATTGGTTACTAAATTGTAAACTAATTTTCGGTACAAATTCCGGTTCAGTTATTCAAATCGTTCATATTCAAATCACAAATTTAAGAAATAAATATCATTTTTGAATTATTCAATAATTTGCTAAATTTATTAATATCAGACTATTAATTGCATGCATGTTGACCAGAAATTGGATGAATTATCCAATCTTTTAAAATTGGAAAAAAATGAAAAATTCATTTGGATCAGTTTTGGTACATGTTAATTTTTTCTCCTATAATTTTTTTTTAAAAATTTGGGCTTCAGGTTAGGGTTTACATGCATACTATAGTATGTTAGCAGCAGATTCACAGATTTAACATCGTAGCACCTGCTGGTTATCACCATCAGCTTATACTTGATTCAGGTCGAGTTGATATGGCCATAGTTGCCGCTTCTTCTAAAAACCAAAATAATTTTCAGATCAAAGATTCAAGTCTAATTCTTAATAGTGCTAAATCCGGTAGAAGATGGTAATTTGATTATTTTGTGCTATGTATAAAAACTCCTGTAAATAGATTTTTTTATCACTGCTTTTATTTGTCTACATTTGGACACTAGTTTTCAAACATTGCTAACATGTACAGTTCTTTATGTATAATATGAATGTAAGTGGAGGTCTTATTATGTATAAAGAGGAATGCATTCTTTTCTTCTCTTTGTTTGGATTAGATTTTATTATATTCGTGGTTTTATTAGATTAGTGTTTTAAGGTTGCACATTTGGTGCTTGAATATGGTCTCAGAGTTTCTCAGATGTACATCAGGAACCAGTGATGCCCATCACTGGATTTACGAGATTTCCAGTAAAAAATAATCATCTTTCAACCTCAAACTCATTACATGAGGTTTTCTATGGATCTGTACAATCCTAATGCTTACATATACAATCTTAATGATAATCAGTACATGAAGATTTAAGCAGAGGAAAATTAGTGTACCAAAATTGATGCTGTTTTGAAATGTTCCATAGCATTTCATAGAACAATGGAGCACTAAATTCTCAGATCGACAATGCAAGAAGCTAAAGAAAATGAGGGCGTTTCTAAGAGTTTAAAGGTAGCACAGAAGCGTGAAGAAGCTGTCGAAGCCATCGAATCATTAATAGACAAGGAAAAAGTGGAACTATGTGCACGTTGCGCCCATGTGCATGTGCATAGGACTCGGGGCATTCTTTTGCATTTGGGTTGAATTTGATTCGCAATTTATTGTAATTGGGCTTTTGATTTAGTTCAAAATTGTAATGGCTAGTCAGTGACGATCTGTAGTCGCAATGCTTATGTATATGATCAAAAACCTGATCGGTTAGGGAAGAAATTAACATGATGTGATTGCCTTTAACTGGGCTACTTTTAGCGAAGCCTCGACTTTAGAAAAAGCTTTGAATCTAAGTGGTTAAACGATAATAAAAATATCAAATTAAATTATTTCAAATAAAAAATTTCAATTAATCCAAGAAATTTTTTATGCAGCTACCGCAACAAATTTTCAATATTTTTGGACAAAAATAATATCATAGAATTACTGACATTCCATTTCAAAGTTAATTGTGCTTTCCACTACAACCAGACTTCATAACCTCAAAAGTAACACAAACAAAATTTTCAAAAGTCCCATCAAACAATATTAAACATAAGCCTCCACTACAACCGGACTTCGCAAAAAACACACAGATAAAGCATATAATAAAATCTTTAAGTAGTTAGATTTCTAAATCATATGGTATGCCCGTATCAGGCAACCATTGATTGCTGTCGATGAATTTGTCAACTGAAAATGGCTCCGCATCTTCTTTCTTGCACAAGAGCCTGTCTCCTGGCCACTTCACTGTTTCTTTCGGCCAACTCATGCAATCAACCGCTCCAGGACCATTTCTTTCAAAATCCATATGCTAGGCCGTTTTTCTCCTCCCATCACAATCATGCCACCCTGCTGGATCGATTATCTAGTCAATGTAAGTTCTCATTATGATTACTTGTGAAAAGTTGAACCAGGGCCTTCCAAGGTATGCAAAATCATGTTTGGGGTTGAACTCAGAAGTAGGTCCTATGTGACAATGATCAATAGGTATATCTGTACATACACGCCTATATGTATTAAAATGTTTTGTCATAATATTATGTTTACCGTCAAAAAGAAATGTGTATACCTGTGTTTTTAGTTTGATCTTGCCTCCCTTGCGCGTTGATGAACCCAGAACTATGCATGTAAATGTTGCAGTTTTGAATCACTATGGAGGAATCTCCAAAAATGAAGTCCATCGATCCATTTATATTATAATTCCTGAAAAATTGTTTTCCACTTTTGCCATAAACCGTATCTTGATAACTGATTAAATCATAGTCATAGTACGCGTATCGATTGCTATCACTCTTGAGGCCTACTGCCTTCTCTTGACTTTTATCGAAAATGTTCTCAACTGTAATGTGTTTAGTTATAGATGCATCACCAAGCACCACTACATGACAAATACTACGTTAAATCTTGTGTTTAGGGACATATGATTAGGGGCAGTATAAAGTAAATGCCTCTAATTGTTATAAACTAGAGAAAAATGATTTTTAACCGTTATTAACATTTATCAAGGCATAATTAAAGGCCATTAACACATGATATATTTCATAACTAATATGATTTTGATTAAGGGCAAGATTCATCTCTCCTTTCTACGAGGTTCTAATAAATTCATGTCGCTTAGTTCATTTACATCCTTTTCAATTGAATATTTGTCTTTCCATCCTTTTTACATATCCTATAGATTTTTGAAACAAATAATCGTAAAATCAATCAAACCCGATAGTTTGTAATGTGAAATTGATCCTGCAATTTATGTTATCAGGTGAAAACTCATGCTTTGTTCACAGTCTATCCTATAAGAAGTGATGGGATAAATGGCTCTACAATAGAATGCTAGGTTTCTTTGTATTCATATTGAAAAAGGGCAGGACCTAAACCTATTTTACTTTTCAACCATGTTTTTCTAAACTGTAATGTAAATTATGAAACAAATAGTACATTTAGCATAATTCATACTTTTCTTGGACTTTTATTTTAGATGTTAAGTAAAATTATGGAGATTTTAAGTTATAAATATGAAATGAAATCCCCTATCATGGTATACCTCCACTAACAATGGTTTTTAAATTATTATAATTAAGCAATGGAACATCTTTTATTTTAGATATTTGTTGGCATGGTCAAAAAGATGCATACGGTATACGAAGATGAAGATCTCCAGCTCTCCTTTAGAAACTCCAAGTGTCTTCAACTAAACCTGAAACTACTCAGATTTGACTCGAGTATTAAAAATACCTAAATCATGCTTGATAAACCACTATGAGATACTCGAAATTTAAATGCTAATATGAATCAATGCCTTTGAAAAGAAGCGTATCTCATAAGACCATGCATACATAAATACAGATGGGATTTTATCTTATAGTAACCAAAATACTATATTGAGAAACACTTTGATATTATTGTTAATGACATTCTTTTGAAAATACTTTTCACGTAATATATCAATATAAAGTATCAGTATCTGGACTAAGTCTATGGTAATATATCCGAACTGGGTCAACAGAATACACAAGACTGAATATATGACCAAAGGGTAGCTGAAATGTTTGCAAAAAATTACAACTATTTTGAAAAAAAAATCAAAATTGTAAAGCTCATATTGGGATTGGATTTCCAACATTACAGGGAACTAGTGTCCTTTTCCTTCAATCCACGCATAGCAAACATAGTTCCCATGGTGCCTTAATCGTTTTTCTCAAGCAAGTCACTTAGAACTGCACTTGCTACTCTACCAATATCCAGTAGCTTTATCACTTTTCATAAGCTAGCTACTATATTCAAATAAATGGCTTGAGGATCCAAATTCCACCGGACTCCTCCACACACATAAAACTAATAGTTTAAAATATATACCCTACGGTCCACATAATTACCTGTATCATCTTCGAGATGTGAGGCTACGCTTATTTTAACAAAGCCACACTTTTCTTTTCACAAAGCCACGCTTTATTTTTCCACAAAGCACGTTCCACTTAGAATGCCACATTGGTATTTCTTCGATCACTATTGACTTCCATAAACATACAACCTATGAGATCGTATGTCTCAAAGAAGGAAGTTAAGCTAAGAGAAGTTGCCTTCTACACCACTAAGCAGATGTACGTTTGTAAAATTCAACTTTATGATTGTAGAAATGCAATGTCAAACATTTGTCCATACAAGTTCGCTCTGGGACTGAACGAAACCGAAGGCATTCCTCATACTACAATTTGTAGCGAGTAGTCCTTGCAATCCGAAGGTATCAAAACATGGTAGGACCACTGCTATAATAAATGCCTCTATGTTGGGAGCGACCCAGGGAATGTCAACAAGAAGTCCTTCCTCCATGAAGATCTCTAGTCTTCAACAATCATCATCTTCAACATGTCTTCACTTTCGAACATATACATTGGTTCGAAATGGTTTTCAGATAAGAGTTACCCAAATCCGATCCTGGTTCCTTCAAACCAATCATCAATTAAAAAAATGTTAAGTCTGTATATGATTATCAATCATCAATCACTTTAATTCATCTTTTTATTCATTTGTAGGTATCTCTTAGAGATATATTCATTGAATAATTTCTTTATCATTGTCAGAGTATATGGAATCATTAAGCCTCATTTACCAAATCATTTGGTAAATTTAAACCATTTTAATCTTGGAATAATCCAAATCAATTCAAGTTTTACTTAGGAAAATATTTTCAAATCATTTATTAATTCTTAATCAAAGATTTCTTATTTCCAAAACATAACTTTTAAATAGGTCAAAAACGATGTTATTTAAGACATAATTTACTACAAACCCTAAACAATTAATTCAAATATTGAAATTAAAATAATTCTGAATCTTTTATTTAAATCACTACAAAGATTTCTTAATTCAAAACTCAAAAACTTTGATTGAGTTAAAACCATGCTATCTTGGATGTTAACCCAAAATCAGTAGTTATTAAGTGCGCAGAATCTATAGAAATCATTTAATATACTCAATATCAATTCCTGTATTCAACCAATTAATATGGGCAGAATAACGGTGAAATCGCCTTTTAAATTCTACAGATAGCATGAGTTCCCTCTTCGGGCTTTAACATCGAGTACAAGAAGATTATCTCCACAAAATCCAAGTTATTTATATTAGAAAATTATATCATTATACATTGAAAATTTTTGATCCAAGTAAATAAAATATACTATTCCCTCTGTCGGGCTAGTCCGGATAGTCAGGAAGAGTAGGAAACTGGTTTTCCAAACTCAAGCCTAGGCAGTCTCTTTGACACCCTTAAGGCGGTCAAGTTATTTGATCGACTCTAAGTCATTAATCATTTAACCATTCCATAAATTTCTCAAATTACTTTTAAAATACTTTATCAGTCATTTGAAAATATTTATAAAAGATTTAGAAAAGAATGGTTACGTTTAAACCTGTATTTCGAAAGTTATAAAAAAGTACTGCGGAAAAGTGTTACAGAAAGTGCTTTTTAAGCTATATTGATCAAAAAGACTTTCTATCACTTGGAAATTTGTTTCTATAACTCAAATAAATATTAAATGATTTATAAGATTTATTCCATATTTTTAAACAATTTAAAAAAAATGTATCTAAAACATTTGCGATTTGGCCACCAAACTATAAAAGCACGATTTTCTTGAAAACTTTATTTGCTCATATTTCAAAATCTATTAAATTAAATCTCGATCATTTTCTTTTGTTTGGAAACTATAGTCATAAGAGTTAAGAAAATTCTTATTGCAAAGAAATCTAACTCCGACTCCATCCTATAGAAGGATTTTACCTTTATGGCGCGAAATCTCGAACTACCGTTATGCAACGCGTCTATTTTTGAGTTCAAACTCAATATTTTTCAAAACTTCTCCAAATTTAACTTTATGTTTATAAAAATATTTATAGATCATTTTCAAACATTTAAACCAATATATTCCATATTAAATCTCTTTTTCACTTTTAAATATTATTTTTTAATATTTTAACTTACATAATATTATACTATTGTAATATTATATTTGATTTCATAGATGATTATAAAATCATATTAAATTTCATTTTCACTTTTTGAAACATTCTCTAATATAGAAAGTTATTTATTATCTATCTTTCAACTATTCAATTTATATGTCCATATAAATTAAATATCATTCCTTTAACATTATAAAAATGTTATCTTTCCTTTTCTAAATGAAACCTTTTCATTTTTAAATGATTTCAAAGCATTCCTCTTTTATGATTTGAAAACATTTTGAAGCTTAAATTTCCACATATACCACCATTTATTCCTTCATGAATTAATTATAGTTAACACATTAACTATCATCATAAACTTCGTATTATTAATTCATTATTCTTTGTCATTCATCCAAGTGAACATCCAATGTTAACAATCAAGTATACATCCATATAAACATCCAAATAAACATCCAATTCATGTATAATCATGTCAATAACTTTTATATACTTGTAAATAAAATCTTCACTTGCTTCTAACTTGCAAATCTTTTTTAATCGTAACCTAGAAAGGTAAGGGTTTCTCGAGATCTCACCTTAAATCAAACCAACTTCCTACCAACATTCATAGCATCACAACACTTCTCTAATGCATTTCTACCATGCCCCAAACACTTCATTTCCCTTGCTCAAGTGCTCGACCAATCTTCCCTTGCTCCAAGACTCATAGCTTGCTCCTCCACCATATTCAAGTGCTCACGGCCTCACCCACGACCTTGGCTCTCAGCCGAAGACTCCTATATTCTTGCTTGCTCATGGCCTTGGCTTGTATAGGGTGGCCGTGGAGTGTTAGGGTGGAAAGGAGATGGTTTGGTTTGGTTTGGAGGAGTATAGATCTTGTATGTGTGTGTGTATATATTTTTATATTGTTCTTCATAATTTCTTTTCATAATATTTTTTTAAGATAGGAAGGCTATTAAAATAGCTTGAGGAAGGAGAAGAAAAAGTAGAAAATTTGTGAAGAAATGAGAGAAAGAGGGGTAGGAATCTGCAGGCACAAAATGAATTAAATAATATAACTTGTCATAATTATGTCTAGTCACATCACAAATCTTTTATAGTATATACATACATATATACATATATATATATATAATTATGTTTAGTCACACCACTTTGTTATATATATAATTATTATGTCTAGTCACATCACTTTATATATATATATAATTATTATATCTAGTCACATCACTTTCATATATATATATATATATATATATATAGTTTTATTATGTCTGGTCATCACTTTCTGTATATATATATATAATTATTATGTCTGGTTATCACTTTCTTTTATATATATATATATATAATTATTATGGGATAATTTATTTCTAAGTGTATTGTTATTTAGTTTATCAACTCTTATATATGTATATATAGTGCACAAAGACTAATAATGTTCTCGACAACCTTCTAGTGTCGAAAGCCTGAAATTTCGGAAAACGTTCTTCGGTCACATTTTCTGTTTTTCTATGAACTACTTAATTTGGTAAACAAATTTCACCATCATTGTTAATTAATTAAAATGATTTTATTTTCATTTTAAAACTTATATATTGAATATCTAAAATTAAATAAATATTCATTAAATAAAGCGCTGAAATTCCAGGTCATTACAAGGGCAGTGGAGCTATAATAGGAGGGTGCATGGCAAGAGTAATGGAGGTAGAAACAATCAAATGTGCTCCGTTTACTTGTAAGGCTCTAATGAAGAAATGTCCTCCCCAGACCTTTTTATTGGATTATTTTTTCCTTTTTGGTCTCAGACTTCCCTAGAAACGCTAAAGCAAGCTTAGACATCGTACCATTGAAAATCAAATATTAATGCAGTTGATTGAATTTGAAATCACATACCAAAAAATCACTAATAATAAATGATATACATACAAGCAAATATATACTTATGGAGTAGAGGTATCAAAAACACGAAGGAAAGTAGAACGAGAAAAGGGATGATATATGCATAGAAAGTTATGCTTTTGCAGTACAGGTTCAATAAAGATAATTATACGCCTGCAAATATCGTTATCAAGCCTAAGTGCATTCTTCCTGTACACAAAAATAGTTCTCACTTAGTGCTAGTATACCCAAGGCGATCAACTAATAAAAAAATGCAAGTCAGTGCAGGAAAGAGGATTAAACAAGAGAAGTAAGAGGGAATGAAGGTAGCTTGAACACAGTAAAATTCGTCGTAGGAGCGTAGTAAAGTTTTTCGCAACCCGAGGTAAGTCTTTTGTGAATGGAATATTGAAAAGGTTAATCTCAGTAGTTAGGCAGGGTCAAGTGTTCAACATGTAAGATATGGGTGCTGGTTAAGGGAAAATAGTAAATGGGAGCAAGTTGGATGAGGGACACTCCAACTATTGCTAACCACTTTGATAAGGAGATGAAGTGGAAAATAAAGACTACTTTTAATATGTTCTAAGGTCAAAGAAACAAACCCCTCTACGAGATGATGAATGTGCTCAAAAGGGGCGGAAGCCTACATTTATAGCCAATTATTCCAAAGCGATTCAAGATATTTGCAGCTTGACACTCTTTACAAATGGTTGAGACCAACTTAGTGCAAGAGGATGAACTCTAAACAAAAGTGCTAGAAAGGCCGTCAAAAGCCATAAGAAACAAAAAGAATGAACAAATAAAGTGGGTAGATGATTTTGAAATTCACAATGAAAAGATATATTCAAAATATTATCCAAAAAAAGTAGAAGACCCAAATCCAATTCTTCAAGTAAATCAATTCAATTCAGTGATGTGTCGACAATACAATCATTCTATGTACAAATTGGTCAAATGAATTCATATAGGTATCAAATATTCCACTCTTGTAAAACATGTTTTACCCTGATGACTGGACCGCATTTAAAAAATGGCGACTGTACTAGGGTTTCTTGCCCTAAAGTCACAATTCTTTCCAGACTTCAACCTGCTTCCTCCAGATCGTCGAGTTTTCACTTGCCTTTACTTCTGCAGGCTACCACCTCTAAATTGCGAATCTTTCTCCAGTCTAGTCTGTGACTGGACGCCTTCAATTTTTGGAGTAAGTTGCTCCAGCCTCCATGATGGACGCTTGTGGATGAATTTCCCCCTCTTTCCCATAGTTGTCAGCCTCGGGATGGCGTTGGCTCCTGCTTGCAGGCTGTTGTAGGATCCCAGAAGGTTGATTTGCAAAGTAATCCTGGTGTTGTACCCATCATCGTAGATGGTGCTGAATTGGTTGTTGATGGATGTCTTGAGGAGGATGGTCTAGTTTTGGGTGATGGCTCGGGGATCTCTTAGGTAAGTCCCGCCTCTTCTTCTTTTGATGAATTCAGTGCCTATTCCAATTTTGTTAGTGCGAGTCACAAGCCATCTTGCTCTTGGTCATCTTTGTTGAAGAATAAGCCTAACAATGCAGACTCTTTTATGCCTAAGCAATACGATGTCGATTTTGTCGACACACCTGTCCACCCCCCTCCCCTCTAAAGGAAATTATTGATGCTAGAATTGCATTTTGAAAAGACTATTTCGTTGGCTTCTTTTAGGATGAAGCTCCCTATTACTCAGTTGTCAAAAAAAATGTACATAGTTTGTGGCATTTGCATGGTTCGGTTAACGTCAGATGTGAACTCCTTGTATTTTTTTTAAATTCTCCTCCCCTCATGAGAAGCTCAAGTTTTAAAATCAGACCCTACCATTATTGAGAGAAAAGTCTTTATCATTAACCAACCGTCCCTTTCTACCTATCTTGTGCATGAATAAGTTTTATCTATTCCCATTTGGGAGCATTTCTCAAATATTCCTTTCATTTTTCAATTGGTAGAGGGGGTAAACTGGATTGCCAACCATACTGGACAACTGATTTGTTTTGACATTTCACCAAGCGTAGTCGGTTTCTTCATTATGCTAAGACTCTTATTGAGATTCCCCCCGATAGGTAGCTTTCATTCTAAATACCTATCTCTTTGGCCAAGAGGAGGGTCATTCACATCGATGTCTCTTACCAATGGAAGTCGCTTATTGGTGTATATATATACCATTTCATTAACCATGAAATTCCCAACTGTCCTCACTCAGACATACCTAAGAACCCCTAGCCAAAGCCCCCGAGGATGCGTTGGCGGGTCAAAGCTTCCCACCCTCATAGCCTCCTACCTGTCCTTTAGCCCCCATCACTTTGGTCTCTCCTGTGTTGGTTGACCCATCACCGCTGTCCGTTGCTCATCCTTCTACTCTACCTGCTCCTACCTACAGCACAGCTCCACCTCCAGATCTGACTGCCCTCTTTTCATTGACACCCTGATCGCATCTCCTAAGAAGCCATTTTTTCTTGCCCTGATAGACGACGCTCATAGTGCTGAGCTAATTGCTCAGGAAATTCAAGCCAAACTTTCAGAAGTCACTCCTTTAGTTTGCCGTGGGGAGGCTGGGACATGGCTTCATAGGGATACTAGCCTTTGCCACCACTTTATATGTAAGGTGTTTCCAAAATTGATTTATGCTGATGAAAAAGATGAGAGGAAGCTTTTCAATAGGCTTTTAAATGGCGAGTTAATCCTCTGCAATGATGGTTAGTTCGGCACTAATAACATTTGATTTTATCTGTTAAGGACTAGAATCCTAAATTTATTTTTGTTGAATTTATGTGATTCAAATATTTCCAAAGAAGATAAGAAAATAATTAATTGATTCAGTCAATCAATTAATTAGGCTGTATATGGAAAGATAAAGAGGAAAGATATGCATGGTATCTTTTAGAGAATGGAAACTAATTAATTTATAATCGATCAATTAGTCAGATTTATTATAAGAAGATAGAGAAGTTTATACATGGAGATTAATTTAAGCAATAGAAATTTATGGAAACATAGATTTTTTGTCATTTATGTGCATTGGAATCAAATCAAGTAACCCAGAAAGATTGTCACATAATCTGAAAATTAATTTTCTTCACCTCCAAGCATCCTTCATTTTCATGCCTATTTAAATGAAGGAAGTTCTTCTTCATATGTGTGTGAGCGTGTGAGAGAGGATCCACTATTATCCTCTTATTTAGTAAACCCTAATTTCTGCAGTCAATCAATTAGGAGTTTTGAGCATAAGCAAGTCTTTGGATAAATTGATTATTCAATTTGTAATTGTAGGTTTGTCTCTCCACTACTACCTATAATTTTGTAATCTTTCTTTTGTACTTTCTTTCTTCAGTGAAATAAAGAATAGTTGTTGGGTCCGTGGACGTAGGCAATCTAGCTGAACCACGTTAAATATCTGTGTTCTCCTTTCTTCTGTATTTTTTTTGTTTGGTGATTATTTTTCATTAAATTTGTGGTTGGTAATAAATCAATAAGCTAGATCATTCTTTTGATTGTTTCCGCGCATTAGCATTCCGCCGCGTTTTTGGAATTTGTGCGAATCAGTTGAATTTCCGCACAACAATCTTTTCATTCCGCAATCCTAGAGGCAGGCCTGATATTTTATTTGGTATTGTCGTTGCACCAATATTTAGTTCCTAATGTTATTTCTTGGATGTCATGCTTCTCTGAGTTTGTTTTTTATATTTGTAGTACATTATCTGTTTTTTATTATTCTTCCAGGCATGTTGGCATTTTGTATTTTTCTCATTTTGATATCGAACCAGGTATATTGGCTCTGTGATTGCATGTTGCGTGGCCCTTTGAGTCTTGGACTTTTGTATCTTTACACATACATACGCATATAGTACGGATGTACGATCCTTGGACCATACATTCTTTATATATAAAAAAATTCATATAGGTATTTAATCAAGCAACTCAAGGACATGCACGATCATGTGTGCATGCGCGCGCGCGCACGCACACACACATATATATATATATAATCACTCCAATTAAGTAAACAATCATGGAAATATATACCACAATGATACTGTAAAAGTAAAGACTTAGACAAAATAAACGAGAAAAAGATTTAAGTAAACACGAACGAACAAAGGGAAATATGGGATTCACTTACAAATAATGGTGATTTATAGCAAGAAAACAAAGATGAAAACTAAGGAAGATGTTATAGTATAAACCATGGATTAGGTAAAGGAGTAAAGAAAGGAGTTAGAAATATATAAGTTTCCAAAGAAAATTTTAACCGTGAAATTCATATTGCATAAAACTCCACTACAACAAAAACACCTTATTACAACTGCCAAAAACAGTTGTAATAGATTAATTACAACGGACAGTCGTTAGTCGTTATATCCGGAGTTGTAATAGGTCCATAATTTTGTACAACAGTTTTCGACAGTTATGAGAAAGTCTTCTACAACTGCATTTGGCAGTTGTAAAAGGATTTTTGCAACCGTGATAGACAGTTGTAAAAGACTTCTTTATAATTGCAATTGGCAGTTGTGGTAAAAGAAATACAAAATATAAAAATTAATTTCTAAACACATTTTGCAACTACAGCAAGAAAACGATAAACAACATGAAAAAATTGATATAAATTCGAAGGCATCACAATCCATTCATAAAAAAGACATCACAACTTTATATTCAAAATGCAAATTAAAAGTCATACACCATCACAGTAATATATATCAATGCTTTATTGCTAAATATGATTTCACGTTTGGTAGTTGAATCATATTTAACCGGAATACAATCTTATCACATCATGTTATACCTCTACTGCTTCAGCTAACTGGACGTGCTAGCACGTTCTCATGAAATTGTCCCCTGTCAGCATCATGTGTTCATACCACTTCGACGTAACAATAGTTTACGAAGTAAATAATTTAGTTAGAATGACTTGCAAGTTACTAATAAAGCTCTTGGTATTCTTAGATCATTATAAAAACTTTTGCTAGAAGAAGTTCGCTGAACTTATTTTTGCTACAATAAGTTCTACTAGAGTTACTTTGGTAACCAATTCTTGGAACTGAAAGTGAAGAAACAATGACTGATAAGCAACAAATTTACCTAAAAGCTATTCAATGCCTTGGTTTGATATTCAATTCACTTTGTATTTTATCCCTAAACAACAAAAATCTTCATGAAATATTAATTCCACTTATACATGATACCAAATTTTGAGAATAAAATACAAACATGTTATTTAGCACATGCCAGTATTGATATATTGTACAAAGCACTAAGGAGAAGCATCACAATGCTTTAATATCAAATGGCGGCATAGTCTGCTATGTTAGCGACCCGTAAAATAAATATTTGAAGACACATGTTAATATATGAAACATGCAGAAGGAATATAATTCTCACCCATGGATCTAGTGGCCATTTCTTCAAATTGTCTTCGTTGATCAAAATTTGTACCAGTTAACTATGCAAGTTATGAAGAAAAAAATCATTATGAGTATCAAAGCCTGCCATTTAAATTATTGCTGTAAAACTACATTGCAATGCTTATACTGATGTATATAGCTGCATATACATAAATTTCACATGAATTATGGGGATATTATCTCTTAATCTTCAATTACATTAACTAGATTTCACCTAGCAATAGGAGTAAAGTTAATGTTTTCAATGGCATTAAGCAGATCTAAGTTGGTTTTTCAGTATTGAAAGGATTGAAAGGAAGTTGCTAAGGTAAATGTCAACATTATGTTAATTTGTTCAAACTAATCTGAACTTTGCCATGCTATGATATTTTAATTTTAGGTTTCAATTCATCTATCACAAAACTACATGAATGAAAGATTAAACCTGTCACAAACTTTGAAAACAAGGCACAGGATTAAAAAAGAAACATAATGTAGGTACGTGACAAGCGAATGGAACCTCACTACTGACAAAACTACATGGTACATTGGATAAACGAAACAAGGTACAGGATTACACACACACTAACAAATGAAAATAGTGATACATCAAAGTCGATTCAGCAAAAAGGCAAGTAAGACAACACAACACAATAAAATAAATCACATTTCCCCTTATAGATGGTTGAAGCTGGCATACATAAGGGATAACACGCACAGTTATATATACATATACGCTACCCATTATCTTTAACAACACGCACATTTACATACATACATATATGTATGTATATTCACAGGTAAACACACACACGTTTACACGCTACTATATGAACTGAACCTCACTGCCACACAGCTAAACCATCTAACATCAATAAATATTTGTAGCAGCTAGCATAAGAAATAGAATATGCCAACATATATACATAATACCCACGCACATAGTAAAATGATGCCTGAAACAAGAATATATTCACGCAAGAACACCCAACAGTTTCACACTCAAACACAGGCAAGGAAATTGGGTTTAATATAGCTAAAATAATTAAATTAAAACCACAAAAATCAAAATGCTGCACAACAAATACTCAGATATTAGACAAAGTAATGACATGGAAGGATAGGAACCTACCCTATTAAACATAATCCTGTCACCCACATGACAAAACTACACGAATTAAGATTAAACTTTGAAAACAAGCTAGAAAAATGTACCAAAACAAATTAAAAAAAGGAACGGCCTTTGCTTCATATCAATTTATCATATCATCAAAATCAATACAAACCATTGAACAAACAAGGAACGACCAGACCTTCTCGAGATCTCACCAACTGCTCACAGCAGTAAGAAGACGCGAAAGAGGTACGTGACAAGCGATTTAGATTGAAGCCGATGGGGGTCACATGCGACAGGAAGTGGAATCGAAAGGCAGGCAAATGCATATCAAATTGTGAATCGACTCCATCATCATAAGCATTGCGAAAATCGGTGGATTCATATTTCGACAGTAGGTGGCTAAAGTTTGTTGAGGCGCAATTTTTTTTGAAGGGAGGAAGAATTTGGGATCGATTTTAATTTAGGGAAGCATATGGAAGCATGCCTGCGTGAGGAAGCGGAAATATATGAATATAAGGCGTGAATTATTTTGGAGCCAATTTTTCATTATTCCCGCCTAAATTTCATGCTTTTGCACTAACATTTCATGGCTTACCGTCAATATTTCATATGTTATAGCCAAAATTTCGTCAAAATTTATAAAAAACAATTATTATAAATTAGAATTAATAAGCAAAAATTTATATTAAATATGATATAAATTTCTTGAAAATTAATTTTTATTAAAATATTAAGTATTATTTGTTAATTATTACTTATTACTTCTTATTTATAGTATAATATTAATTATTATTAATTGTTATGTATACGTTACCAATTATTAATTATTGAATATTTAATAATAATTATTAAAAACTAATTACTGCTTATTAATTATAAGTATTAATTCTTTAATAGTAAATATTAACTATTACTTATTACTAATTTGCAAGGTTATTATTAAATATTAATTTTTAATCATTCTTAAATATTAATATTATTCATAATTCATTGTTACATATTATTTATAAAATATTAGTTATTATTAATATATAATAGACCTTTATTACAACGGATAAAAAAAGTTATTGAAAATAATTTTATACAACTTTCCGATAAAAACGTAACAATAATTAATTATTAATTATCAAAAATTAATTACTAAATATTTAATATTACTTCTTAATTGTCAATAGTAATTATTATTTCTTAATTATTAATTATTAGAAATTAATTCCTTTTTATTAATTATTGATTATTTAATGATAATTATTATTGATTACTTACTATATTAATTATCAATTGTACTTCTTAATTACTAATAATTGATTTTAATTATTAATTATTAAAAATTAATTCTTATTTATCAATTATCAATTATTTAATTATTATTATTATTATTTATATATTAATTATTAATTGTTGAATAGTAATTATTAATATAATTATTTCATATTTCAGATTAATTATTATTATTTAATGGTGATTAATATTTATTATTAATTTTTTTTAATTATTTAATTATTAATTAATCATTGAGTATTAATATTAATTACAATTACCAATTAATTATTACAATAGAAAAACGAAAAAGGTTGTAATAGGCATCTATTACAACTGCCAAAAAAGAAGAGTTGTTAAAAATAGACATCTATTATAACTGATAAAAAAATTGTAATATGCATCTACTACAAGCGACAAAAAAGAAGAGTTGTTAAAAATAAACATTTATTACAACTGGCAAAAAGAAAGGTTGTAGTATGCATCTATTACAACTAGCAAAACAAAAGAGTTGCTGAAAATATGTTTATTACAACTTTGTGGAAAAAAGTTGTAAAAAACCTTTATTACAACTGGCATTTTGCGATAGTTGTAAAATTGCAGTTGTGATAGAGTGTTTTTGTTGTAGTGCTTAATAATCATTGGATGTGAACGATGATAAAGAAAATCCATAAAAAGCAAAGTGTATTTCTTGGAATAAGAAGGGAGGTTTGCCTATCCCTTTTTCCTATTTGAATTCTTTTAAAAACTGACCTTTTACTTGTGGTCTAGTTGAATCTGCATTACATGGATGCAAATATACCTGGAGACGGAGGGGAACTGCAACGAACATAGACGAAATATGATGTAGGCCAGGAGGAGGTTTCGATTACTTCAAGTCATAATGCAAAACGATCTATGAAATTAGTAAGGTTGAAGTGTTCAAGATCTTTCGGTCATTTGAAGAAGGCCACGATTTTAAGTCGTTCATCTATTTTAAGTCGTTTCCGACTTAACAAAGCATGGGCCCGACCTAACGGAGGAGTATTGAATCGTCACCGACCTAACAGAAGCATATTGGGTCGTCTCCGACCTAAGAAATCACGGAATAAAGAATTCCGACCTAACGGGTTCCGATTTAAGGAAGGTGAAGGCCTAGGTCGTACTCAACTTAAGGAGGAAGACTTGGATCGTTCTCGAGTTAAGGAAAAAGGAGCTACGACCTAACAATGCCAAGAGGACAGGGATACGACTCAACAGGAATTGGTGGTGCTCGAGTATGATGAGTCGTACACGAGTCAACGACTCATCCATGAGTCGTCTACGACTTATTGGAACAGGTAAGAAGAAGTTCCGAGATAACAAGGCCATAGGTCGAAGGGAAAAGGCTTCAGATTCTACTTGCTCAGGAAATTTAGGTCGTTTACGACTTAACAAGCTACGACCTAGAGGAAGCTTAAGTCGCTCACGACTTAACAGCTACGGAGAAGAAGGCAAGAGTCGCCCACTACTTAACTGGAGAACAGAGGAAGATGTTAATGAGTTACGAGTTACGACCTAAGAGATGAGTCGTTTGAGTCTTAAGTCGTAAGCCTGGATGTTTGTTATCTTTGAGTCGTCTCTTCCTTATGTCGTAAGTCGTTAGGTCGTATACGACCTAAGTGTTGTGTTGCGTTGATGTTGAGTCGTATATGTTATGTTGTCTGTTGAGTCGTTGTTATCTTTGAGTCGTATGGACTGTGTTGCGATGTTAAGTCGGCAACGACTTATGATGAGTCGGAGCCTATGAGTCGGCAACGGGTTAAAGGGGCCGGTTGTGTCAAGCTATAAATAGGGAGTGGGTTGTAATATTTTTTGGTTGTTGATTTTGAATAAAATTTCTCTTTTGTTAGCTTTGTGCTTTCATACCAATTGGTAGTTGAGTGTAATCTCCTATCTCCACTTACGTCATTCGAGTGCGCTCGAATCCACGTTTGTTGAAGCCGATTCACGGAATCTAGTGCGCTAGATCAACGTGCGAAGAATCGTAGATCTTTGAACACGGTATAGTGCGCTATCAACGTGTTTGAGATAGCTAGAGTTCGGTATCTTTGGATCAACGAACTTGGGCATTTTGGTATCTTCAACTCACCGATTGCTACATTTCATCGATTGAAGTTTTGTTTCGAATTATCCGCTGCGTCAGTTTGGTATCAGAGCCATACTTAGCCAATCATAGCTAAGTTTGATTCTTGGAGCCAAGTGTTGAAGTTTGAAGTTGTGTTCGTTGTGGTCATCTTGAAGTTGCAACAAGCTTGGAGTATTTGATCTATAGCATTTTGAATCAAGTGTTGGAGAGTGATTGAATTTGTGAGGAGATTTTTGCGCGCCAAGATTTGAAGTGTGGAGCCGTGCCGACTTAACCATAAGTCGTTGCACATTGAGCCGAATCAAGTCATAGCCGAGACATTGTTGAGCCGTGATTTGTTGAAGTCTTGTGATTGAATTGTTGAAGTTTGTGAAGTTTTTCAATCATGCCACCAAGGAGAGCCAATCGTCATCAAAACATTGAAGCTTTGTATCGAAAAGAAGAAGCCGATCAAATGGAGCAACGTATGCATGAGAAGTTCGATGAAAGTTTTGGTAGATTGGAGAAATTGGTGATGGATTTGAATACAAGTCAAAGCAGAAGGTCGCCAATCTCGGACCATGGAGAAAACCGAGTTTCGCCATTGGTTACGGAAGCGAGGAGGGTGTTACCATCATCTAGTCGTGACAGAAGAGAATCATCAGTTTCGATGAGGAGAGATCATCGTGATTATGAAAGAGGAAGTAGAAAGGATGAGCATGTTCATAGCAGAAGCAATGTTCAGAATCGATATCGAAGCTCATCTAAATTTGAAGAAGATCGTTATGGTGATAGTGTTCATTTTCGATATCCGGATCAAAGGCAAAGTCGATATAGAAATGTTAAAGAGAATGGTCATACACGGAAATCAAGGATGGATACAGAAATTCCAGAATTCCGAGGTGGGTTACAAGCAGAGGAATTCCTTGATTGGTTGTCAAAGGTTGAAAGAATGTTTGAACTCAACGATATTCCGGAAGATAGCCAAGTTAAATTAGTTGTTGCAAGCTTGAGAGGTAGAGCTATGGAATGGTGGCAACAAATTAAATCAATCAGAGAGAGAATGAAGAAATCTAAAGTTGTCAAGTGGGATAAGATGAAAAGGATGATGAAAGCAAATTTCTTACCCTACCATTATCACGCTCGTGTTAACCAACAGTTGCAGAAGAGGAATCCAGGTAGTCAAGGAAAGGATATGGTTATAAGACCCAGCAATCAGTTTGATGACGTTCCTTATAGTAGAGAAGTTTCCAAGAGAATCAACGAACCAGTTGCACACAGAATTATTACGACGAATGTTGATGACCAAGTTAAGCGCTATCATTATCAGGAGTCTAACCATCGAAGTTTTGAAGGTACAAAGTCCCAGCAGAAACCCTTTGTTATAGAAGCATGTGAAAGTGAGGAAGTGGATGATTCTACTGACGGCGGGACAGAAGAAGAAGAGGAACCGACTAGCCCAATATCATTCAGCGAGAGTGTTGAAGAGTCGGAAGGTAGTGCTGAAACATTGGTTATATATGAGGCAAGAGAAGAACTTCAATTTCCGGAGGAAGTTAAACCAATGTTGGAAGAGCTAGAAGAGGTTGGTCCTACAGAATCATTCGCAGCCTTACCACTAAAGTTTGATAATGAAGATGAAGAGCTCGAGTTAGAGAACGAAGAATGTAATTTGTTGAGGAGGATTGACGAAGTTAATTCTTATCAAGCACCACAATTTGATAACGATGAAGAATCTTTGTCAAGTAATGAGGAGAGTAATATGTTGAGGAGGACTGATGAATTTGACTTTTATCAACCGCTGAAATTTGATGATAACGAAGAGATTGAGTCAAAGTATGTGGATGTAGAAGTTGATTACTCGTCATTGCCAAAGTTTGATATCGATAGTATGGAAGAAGAAATTGTGTTCGGAGTTGAGGGAATTCATTTGTTGATGGAGGATTTTTGTTTGACACCTGAGCTTATGGATGAGAACCAGCCAAGTATTAATTCCGTGGTTTTCGAGGAGCCTGGGCAAAATGAAAGTGAAATCGAAGAAAAGGCAGAATTAGATTGTTTATTATCTTTAAGAGAGTTCGTCGATGAAATGGAAGATGATGAGGAGTTATCAATATTGATTGAATCCGGAAAAGATTTTTATGTTGAGAACCCTGAGGAGGATGAAGTATGTGAAGATGAAATGTTTGAGGAACTACCTGAAGAAACTAATTTTGTATGTTTGAAAGAGTATGTGGAAATGAGGAATGGAGTGTTTGAATTGACCAAGCAAGAAGCGAGTGAAGATCTTGATGTTTTCGAGGAAGTTGGATCAGAATTCGATGAGTCTGAATTTAAATATTCTGAGGCATTATCCGAAGAGTTACCATCACTCCAGGACGTTCAACCTCATACTAAACTCCTACCAGAAGCTATTTCACTGCCAATATCATATGATCTTGTGAGTCCGAAAGAACAGGAAGAGTTGATACGACAGGAGGAAGAGAATGATTGCCAGTTAAAGTCGTCTGATGATGTCCACCCTGCAAACATTGCCAGTGTCAATTGCTTGGAACTATCTTATGGAAATAACTATGTTGAAGGAGAAGTGAGCGGGAGTTCATTTCAGTCAGGAGAATTTGATACCACACTTCGAGGACAGATGCTAGATGATAACATCTCTGAACGATATACGGAAAGACAAGAATCTGAGCATGAATCATCACACTTCTTAGGACAGGATTTCCTAAGTCATTCTATGATTTTAAATTTCCTTATATCGTCTCACATTTTGGATGAGTTTTGGTTCTATATCACGTCGTCCTATTGGCAGAAACAATATGGTTTACGACACTATTTTTATGAAGTCCTGTGCTACATAAAGTGGATTTGGTACCTAGTGCTTAGTTTATTCCGCATCGTTTCAGATGTCATCTCTCTTAGATCACTTCCTTATGCCGCCTGCCTAATGCCACGTATATTCTATTCTATGCATTGTTTATCCCAAACCGCATCGTTAAAGGGTCGAGACAAGGTCAATCTCAAGAATGGTTATCACCAGAGCCACATCAAACCAGATAATGAATGGAAGACAGCATCTCGAAGAAGAAAGCTTGTAAATTCGAGGACGAATTCTTCCCAACCAGGGGAGGATGATGTAGGCCAGGAGGAGGTTTCGATTACTTCAAGTCATAATGCAAAACGATCTATGAAATTAGTAAGGTTGAAGTGTTCAAGATCTTTCGGTCATTTGAAGAAGGCCACGATTTTAAGTCGTTCATCTATTTTAAGTCGTTTCCGACTTAACAAAGCATGGGCCCGACCTAACGGAGGAGTATTGAATCGTCACCGACCTAACAGAAGCATATTGGGTCGTCTCCGACCTAAGAAATCACGGAATAAAGAATTCCGACCTAACGGGTTCCGATTTAAGGAAGGTGAAGGCCTAGGTCGTACTCAACTTAAGGAGGAAGACTTGGATCGTTCTCGAGTTAAGGAAAAAGGAGCTACGACCTAACAATGCCAAGAGGACAGGGATACGACTCAACAGGAATTGGTGGTGCTCGAGTATGATGAGTCGTACACGAGTCAACGACTCATCCATGAGTCGTCTACGACTTATTGGAACAGGTAAGAAGAAGTTCCGAGATAACAAGGCCATAGGTCGAAGGGAAAAGGCTTCAGATTCTACTTGCTCAGGAAATTTAGGTCGTTTACGACTTAACAAGCTACGACCTAGAGGAAGCTTAAGTCGCTCACGACTTAACAGCTACGGAGAAGAAGGCAAGAGTCGCCCACTACTTAACTGGAGAACAGAGGAAGATGTTAATGAGTTACGAGTTACGACCTAAGAGATGAGTCGTTTGAGTCTTAAGTCGTAAGCCTGGATGTTTGTTATCTTTGAGTCGTCTCTTCCTTATGTCGTAAGTCGTTAGGTCGTATACGACCTAAGTGTTGTGTTGCGTTGATGTTGAGTCGTATATGTTATGTTGTCTGTTGAGTCGTTGTTATCTTTGAGTCGTATGGACTGTGTTGCGATGTTAAGTCGGCAACGACTTATGATGAGTCGGAGCCTATGAGTCGGCAACGGGTTAAAGGGGCCGGTTGTGTCAAGCTATAAATAGGGAGTGGGTTGTAATATTTTTTGGTTGTTGATTTTGAATAAAATTTCTCTTTTGTTAGCTTTGTGCTTTCATACCAATTGGTAGTTGAGTGTAATCTCCTATCTCCACTTACGTCATTCGAGTGCGCTCGAATCCACGTTTGTTGAAGCCGATTCACGGAATCTAGTGCGCTAGATCAACGTGCGAAGAATCGTAGATCTTTGAACACGGTATAGTGCGCTATCAACGTGTTTGAGATAGCTAGAGTTCGGTATCTTTGGATCAACGAACTTGGGCATTTTGGTATCTTCAACTCACCGATTGCTACATTTCATCGATTGAAGTTTTGTTTCGAATTATCCGCTGCGTCAAAATACTTGTTAACTTTGAATTTATGTCCATGTTCTTGCAACTTAGCACCATCGCCTTGCCTTTTTCTATAAGTGACCACACCCCTATTTTGGTCTCTTTTAGCACTACTAAATCATCAACGGAAAAGAGTTCCTTTTCGCTATATGAACAATTGGTGCTACTTTGAAGGGTATGCGCACTGTATAGAAAAAGGATTGTCTGCTACTACATGGGGTTCCCCTTCATATGTTCTGATACATAAATTGAAGATAGCGAAATCTGAACTGAAAGCATGGCACAGATCAAGAGCAACTGGTAACAATATTACTACACTACAAAAGGGGTTTGACTCCATATGGAGCGCTACTTCGAATCCATCAGGATGCGCCACTTCGTATCCATCAGAGAGCGCTACTTCGTATCCATCATGAAGCGCTACTTCGAATCCATCAAGGAGCGCTACTTCGTATCCATCATGGAGCGCTACTTCGTATCCATCATGGAGCGCTACTTCGAATCCATCAGGAAGCGCTACTTCGTATACATCCATCTGCCTCCAATTCGAATCGATACTCACATGTACTTCGTATCCATCCATCTGCCTCCATTTCGCATCGATACGCACATGCAGTTCGTATCTATCTATCTGCCTTTAATTCGATCCATCATTTAAGCGCTCGAACCATCGATGCGAACGAACATTTCGTATCCATCATTTAAAAAAAAAAATCAGGTACGATCCAAATATCCTAAAAAGAGGCTAAAAAAAAAAATCGGAGGGAAACCCCCCTGAACCCTAGCCGCAGCGCAGAGCACCCGCATAGTTAATTCAAAGCTCAACTTAATCAACGAACATTCTAATCGTTCCATGACTGGACGGGACATAGGAGACTACAGCAGCAATTGTTAAATTGCAATCGAGGAATGGGTATTGAAATACTATTCAACTGGTGCTCCCAGAGGCGGGAGAACCTAGCTAATATGCCAAGAACTAGAGTTGATTAATGTATCATGCTTCTAAGGTGGACTGCAACTTCCTCCAATTGACCAGATTTTAAAACTCCTAAACTGACAATTATGGTGCGATGGCTAGTATAACGACTACCCTGCCTTGTCTACTTGGCCAACTTGAAACATAGCTAGTCACTATTGAACCATCTTCGAATGCCCGCATCTTAATCATTCCACCTCCACATGACTAAAACCATGGCATACAATCTCAGGAGGACTTCCTTAATACGTTATACGGGCCTCCTTCCTGGTGAAAATCAGAAATAATCACCAATCTATGATCCCATCTTAATCTACTCACCATCCAACCAGCATTACCAACCACTCGAATGTTGGGCAATCGTGCATACATCATTCGCTAGTATTACAGAAGCATGTAGCCATAAAATGAACTTGATAATGTTGACATTAGTATCTCTCCTAATCAGGACACATTCATTGAAATCATCCTACATGCAAAATTTGCAGCAAAAATTCAGCATGCTGACTATGTCAGTGTAATATGGAAATTCAACCTCCGACTCTATCTCATGAAGGGAGAATGGTGCATGGATTCCATGAAGAATGATGAATGCCATCAAATGCAAAATCCATGCTCTAAATCAGGAAGCTCCTCTTCTTTAGATGGCTACCGTGGATGCCAACGCCATAGGGCTGCCTCAGAAAGGATAATTCTAACAATATGTTCGACCCCTATAAAACGAAGGGCCGAGAATCCCTGATCCCTATCAGTCACAAACTTTGGTCAAACTGAGCCACTTGCATTAGACTTCCAACAGAGAAGGGCTAGACTGAAGTGCAATAGCAAGCATACGACGCTGCTTCAAACATCAATGAGATTTAATCCGATCTCTTTTGAATTAATTCTATTTCAATTTCGTTTATGTTGCGAAATATGACCAACTTGAATTAAACTACTTGCAAATGATGCAGGTAACCGAGTACTTAAGGATGGGTGTAAAACAACCTCCGTGTCCTATGCTCAAATCATTGAGGTATCATCATGACGAGCATGATTCAACCACTCGTCGGCTGCTATATGCACCTGACTTGGGGGAAGGGTATTAAAGCAGAAAAGACTAAAAAGGTTGGGACTCCAGTACAAAGTGGATGCAACCGAACATCCACCCATTTGCCTATGCAGTTTAATTAGGAGATTTGAGAAAGACTTGTAGTTATATGTCCCAACAATGCACTCTCCATCTCGTACTTGAAGCTCTCCAAAATACTTATGCTTCTTCTGATGCCCAGTAGAATCAGAATCATACCAAGGGTGGACGTGACCGTCCATGCATCCAATCCTGCGTTGGACACTTGGGGTTTTTTAAGAGCACATATTTATAGTCGATATGGTTTGACCATTCACTCCCCAGTTTGCATCAATGATTCGACAAAACAATCATGCCTCAAACCGACTTTATCAGGGGCCAACCCTCAGTTTATAGTCATCAACAACCGACTGCTTACTCGCTAATCATCATGAGCCATCATTCCAACTCTCTTCCTCAACTCGACTAGAAGAGCGCAAAGCGTAAAGTGGACGTGGCTCGACCGTCTACTCTCCATCTCTTGCCCCCAACTTTAGGGAAAATACACAACTCAAAGTGGATGTACTTCAGCCATCCTCTCCTCTGCTCGAGCTCAAAGCTTGCCAGAACGCTAATCTTACTCCTTAGGCTTAGCAGAAGCGGGATCCATATGAACACAGATGCGATTCATCCGTCCATAAACTAAGTCTCATCTTTCATTGATGGCAGATAAATGGAAAGTAATCGAGATCCCACCGATCATTTGCTAGGCGAAACCCTCAACTCGGGGGCAAGCCATCGCATCAAAGGCTGAACCGGACCGACACACAACAGTCCTGCAATCAACTCTAGGTTCCCAGAGTGCGAACCGGAGTATAAACACTAACTCCACTTTCCCAGAGTGCAAATTGGAGTATAAACATCCAATAAATCGTTCCCAGAGTGCGAACGGACTCCAACTTCCCAGAGTGTGAATTGGAGTATAAACATCTAATAATCGTTCCCAAAGTGTGAACGGACTCCAAATTCCCAGAGTGTGAATTGGAGTATAAACATCTAATAAATCGTTCCCAGAGTGCGAACGGACTCCAACTTCCCAGAGTGTGAATTGGAGTATAAACATCCAATAAATCGTTCCTAGAGTGCGAACGGACTCCAACTTCCCAGAGTGAGAATTGGAGTATAAACATCCAATAAATCGTTCCCAGAGTTTGAATGGACTCCATATTCCCAGAGTGAGAATTGGAGTATAATCATCAAATCCATCGTTCGCAGAGTGTGAACGAATTCCTAAAATGCCCAAATAGGTGTGACTGACCATCTATCGGCTGACTCCAACTTTCCAGAGTATGAATTGGAGTATAAACATCTATTCTAGGTTCCTGGAGTGCGAACCAACCCATCAATGCGAACTCCAAGTTCCCAAAGCATGAATTGGAGTATAAACATAAATTACAGGTTCCCGGAGCGCGAACCAAAGCATCCATGCTAACTCCAGATTCCCAGAGCGCGAGTCGGAGTACAAACATCAATTCCAGGTTCCCGGAATGCAAACCAAAATGCAAATGCTAACTCCATATTCCCAGAGCACGAGTCGGAGTATAAACATCAATTCCAGGTTCCCGGAGTGCGAACCAAAACGTCAATGCTAGCTCCAAGTTCCCAGAGCGTGAATTGGAGGATAAACATCAATTCCAGGTCCCCGGAGTGCGAACCCAAAACGTACATGCTAACTCCAAATTCCCAGAGCGTGAAGTGGAGTATAAGCATCAATTCCAGGTTCCCGGAGGGCGAATCGGAAAATACAAATGTTAACTCCAATTCCCCAGAGCGTGAAGTGGAGTATAAACATCAATTCCTGGTTTCCGGAGCGCGGACCAAAATAAAATGTCAACTCCAAATTCGCAGAGTGTGAATTAGAGTACGAATGCCAAATGGGTGTGACTAACCACCCATCAACTAATTCCAGATTCCCAGAGTGTGAACTGGATTGTAAACATCAACTAACTCTGGTCCCGAAAGCACAGACTGAAGTATAAAGACCTAGTGGGCGTGACATACCACCCATCAACCAACTCCAATCCTCGAAGCATGGATTGGAATATAAATACCAGAAGGGATGCGATTTTATTGTCCATTTATCAATTCTAATTCCGCAGCAAGTTCTGTAGTACAAAAAGCGGATGTGGTTAGACTTTCTTCTTTCCAACTCTTCCCCTGACATGGGGGCACACTTATCATAAAAAATCGGTTGTGATCCGACTATCTAGCACTAAGCGGGCATGACATGACCGTTCATGCATCAACACTTATTCCCGGCATGGGACCTATAACATAATCTTTTAGGGATGCACTCCAACTCAGCAAGACAAGATTTCTTCCTTGATTCGACAGGGAGATGTAGATTCGCAAAACGGACCTAGCTGAGCGCCTTATTCTAAATGGATGTGACTACCCATCCTACCGCAAATGAACATGACACGACCGTTCATCCGCTAACTCTAGCCAACGATCTAACGAGTTGTGCATGCAACGTGGACGGATGTGATCCAACCATCTGCCAATCAACTCCTTCCTCCAATTCAGTAGGATAAACATCAAATTAAAGTTGCCGCAATGTGACCGAATACACTTCGACTTTCGCCATTGACAAGTGCCAGAGGAATTAATCGAGGAAAATGCGATTGACCATTTTCTGCTAAAATTCTTGGTCCCCGGAGTGGGGACATGGGTATGAACATCAATTAGGTGTGACTAATGGCCCTTCAACTGCCCCTAGTCCCCAGAGTGCGACTGCGACCATATACAGATGAAGAATGTGATTCGGCTATTCATTCACCAACTCCGACCTAAAGTCGACGAGAGGAGTATAAACTCGCTACAGATGCAATTGGACCGTCCACAAACTAACTCTGCTAACCCAAGACTGGGGGCAGAAGAACAAATCATTGAAAGAAGAGAAATGAGACTCGCTACATTGCTAGCTATTCAGATTCCTTTACAACTTAAGGCAACGACTGCAAGGAGGCCTTAATGCTAACCAATCAGAATGATGCTCGAAGTTACGAGAAGTCAATTATATCGTACCGCCAGATCGACGGGAAATATCGATCTGCACCTTTCATATCATACCAAAGGATCGATAGGCAATGAGGTCCGTACATTCTACATTGTGTCGCTAAATCGATGGCCAATATTGATCCTCTTCGACTACAATTCGATGTGACCCGAGCACCCATCGAATACCTTCGACCACCAGAGCATGGATAGAACCGCGAATGAGTGTGACTTGACCATTTGTCCTCCGTCGCCTTCCATCGATCCGCCAGGAAGTGCATGAGACTGGATGAACATGACCTGACTGCATTTGAGATGACTTTGTCCCTAGATCTGAAGGGAGAACGTAAATCGAAACGGACGTAGTTGATCACCTAACTCCAAAAGAATGCAATGCGACCATTCATTCTTTGGCTCTTAACCAAATCTGACAAAACGAGCAATTCAAAACAAGTACAACCTAAATGTCCGCGCACCGATTCTTACCCTCGGTTCGCGAAAGCATCAATCCTGCATTGGATCTTACTGGACGATTCACTCTTCAATTTTTGCCCTTAGTATGACGACATAAGCAACAAAGTGAATGTCGATGAGGCAACAAAGTATTCTACCTAGAGGAAAGAACTAGGACAGAAAGCAGAATATGGCACGGCTCGGCCTTCCATCGGTTAACTCGATATCACGGTTCAATGGGATAGAGTGCGAAATTGAAGCGAACATTATCTACCTTGCTGCTTATCGAGATATTCCCCAGACTTGGGGGCATGCACGAGAAATGAGATGAATATAATTTGATCTTTTATCAAACAACTCTAGCTCTTACAACTTATACTACAGTATAAACACAACAGAAGCTAGGCTCGATCATTCGCATAATACATCCATCGACCCGAGACTGGGGGCATGAATGTGATCATCCAAGAACTGGATACGACTACTCAATCCTATAGCTCGTGCCTAGTATTCATAACAACTTTAAGTTACGACCGAAAGGATGCTTAGAGATACAATCATCAGATCGACGCCTGGACTTATGGGAAACTAATCATCATTCTGACCCTTCCGATGAGCAATGGATTGCAAGTACATTGAATGGAAAGTGCATTGCTCGGAAACACAAGTAGATTCCAACCAGCTATGCTGCAGCATGCGACAGAAGGCTAAACTCTACTATGCCTTTAATTCCACATCCCTACGAGCCTGATCATTTACCATTGCAAATAAGCACACGAAGTGCCTACAACCCATCACAGGTATTGTAGATCAAATCACAACTCTTCGCAAGGATGATGCAAGAGTCAACTGCATTGCTCCAGGTGAATTTGATATGTCCGCTTGGACTCGATCTCATATATACATATGGACCCTCACCAACTATTGAGAACCTTGCATTAAATGTCAACCCGAAGCATGTCTCGGTGAATAAAAACGAAGCGACACAGATCTAGAAAGACCTGCTGCACTAAAGGAGAAGGCGAATCTACTCAAAACCAATAGGTTTATCCATGATGCGCTCTACCCAAAATGAGTATCCAATCCTTTACTTACGAAAGAAACAAATGGAAAGTGGCGAACGTACGTCGACTACTCAGATTTGCACGAGCCATGGCGAAGCATAGCTTTCCATATCCAATGATCAACCAACTAATTGACTCGATCATCAGACATGAATTACTCTCATCCATGTACGCAAAATACCAAATAAAATCAGATATTGAAACATGTCGCAGACAAGGAATACAACTGTTTCGTTACTGACCCAAGCCTATAGTGCTATGCTGCAATCCATGGATTCAAACTGGAGAATGCTTATGCTACTTACCAAAAGACGATTAATAGATCATTCGAAAATCAGATCAGCCGATCAATGAAAGTATATGTGGTTAATATGCTCGTGAGATCACAACTTCCAACAAGAAGACGATAACTGTTTAACAAGTTAAATGGAACTATTCAGAGTGGAGATGGAAGTTTTCAAAGCACGTCATGTTCACACAAGACGTACTTTGGGGGGCAAATGTTATCCCGCCTTTTGGCAAGGCCGTGACACCAAGAACTCGACTAGAAACCAAGGACGGTTCGTCTTGAAGATCAGTTATACATAGGTCTACCAGGGATGTCGGTAAATTTTTTTCGAATCCGGATCGAGCTACAATTTATATGACGTGATAAGCAAAGCTGAGAAAGCCAATGTTCCAAATTTCAAGTCAATCGGAGTTCGTATGCTCAAGATATTGATGGATCACGGTTGAGAAATCCAAAATTGCATCGATCATAACTCGAGATCTACAACTCCAAATGCCACCAAATTTGGGCAGAAGCCAACTGGCAACCTAAGGAATGCTCATGCAAAATTTCAGCTCAATCGGATGAGTTCTTGATCAATTCGAACTTGCTTCGTATCGATCACGGACCAACTTGCATCGATCATATCTCGAGATCTATAAGTCCAAATGCTTTGAAATTTTCACAATAGCTTACTGCCAACATGAGGAATGTTCATGCCAAATTTTAGCTCAATCTGATGAATTCTTGATCGATTCGAAATTGAGTTCGAATCGATCCCGGACCGAAAAACTCCAACTTGCATCCATCATAACTCGAGATCTACATGTCCAAATGCTATGAAATTTTCACAGTAGCTTACTGCCAACATGAGGAATGTTCATGCCAAATTTTAGCTCAATCTGATGAATTCTTGATCGATTCGAAATTGAGTTCGAATCGATCCCGGACCGAAAAACTCCAACTTGCATCCATCATAACTCGAGATCTACATGTCCAAATGCTATGAAATTTTCACAGTAGCTTACTGCCAACATGAGAAATGTTCATGCCAAATTTTAGCTCAATATGATGAATTCTTGATCGATTCGAAATTGAGTTCGAATCGATCCCGGACCGAAAAACTCCAACTTGCATCCATCATAACTCGAGATCTACATGTCCAAATGCTTTGAAATTTTCACAGTAGCTTACTGCCAACATGAGGAATGTTCATGCCAAATTTCAGCTCAATCTGATCAAATCTTGATCGATTCGAAATTGAGTTCGAATCGATCCCGGAACGGGCCCCAATTTCCTAAGGCCGGGCATGTGGGCCCCCTCACGTGCTAGAAGCGGTCTACTCGGATTTTAGGCGAAATATCAGCTTCCTACACCTATAAATAGAGCCCCTGGTCATTCAGAAAGGGGGTCGGAGAATTTTGAGAGTAAAAGAGCGCCCGGACTCTGCCACATTCACTCCAGAACGCCATTACTGCCATTGATCTCGAATTTAAGCTTATTATCTGCTGTACTTCGTTATCAAAAACTTGTAATCTTCAAGTATCGATCAATAAAGTGATAAAACTTCATAGTGGACGTAGGCAATACGCCGAACCACTCTAAAACTCTGTGTTTATATGCATTTTCTTATATGCTTATTGGTGTGTTTGTTAGATCTGCTTCATTTTACAAATTTTATCTTCATTTTATCTCTTCAAACACATCCGAAGAGTGTTGTGCCCAATTTTGGTACAAACACTTATGCACAAAACTTAACAAATTCTAAAGTGGGTATCGAAATTCATCTCAAATGTCTACATACAACACTAATACTAGCCATACAAAGGACATCTTATAGCCACACTCTTGAGTACAACACTTCAAAAATTCAAAATTCCCTCTTATAGCTAAATAGTCCCACTGAAAGCCAAATTCCCCTCATAAAGCTAATTTTTCAAACCTAAAGTACCACGTCGTCATCAATGCACTTTTTACCAATCAAAGGGATAAAGGATGCGTGATAAGATATAAAGGCATAGGAAGGATGCATGGATATGATTTTACCAATAAATGATGTCATCTCTGTTGCAAAATGAAAGACACTATAAGAGAAAAAGAAATGGCATTTTACTACCTCTAAATTTTATGAGGTAAAAAGTTGTACTCACTACCATTAGAACCTAAAAGCTTTGTTATCATTTTTTTTGTAAGTATTGTGTGCGGATTATATATCTTAATTGATCAAAAGGTAATTTTATCATTATAATTAATATGAGTGCATATTTAATTTTTTATATTTCATAATTCGGTAATCAAACTAACAAATATCATTTAATTATATTTATCTAGTTATTTTAAATATATGATTGCATCCGTTCTCTCCTACTCACCCAATTTCAGCAATCCCATCTTCTTCTACCTTATTCTCTCCATGACTAAGAAGCTTTGAAAATATTCCCCTATGCTGCCTGGATATGCCTCGTTAAGTTTGACTAGATTTGGTCACACTTTCAAATCTCAGATCCATCCAACCCGATCCCAGTCCCCTCCAAGGCCAATCCTAGGCTCGTTGATTGATTCTCGAATTTATGTGCCTTTGGTGCTTTCTACCTTCAAACGAGCAACATTTTTGATATTTCCCTTATACAAGGTGAGATTCCAAACTCTAAACCTTATTCCACTTTGAATGTGTTGCCTATGCTTGGTGGCAAGGCTAGTTGTTTGCTCGACTAGAGTTTAGCTAAGGGTTGTGATGTGGCTGAAGTTTTTTAAGCAATGGTTATGCTATTGGCTGATATAGGCTCTCGCTCTGATGATGCTCAATTGATTGCCGTTGTGGCTAACATCATTCCTCATATGCCTACTGCTAATCCTGCCGCTCCTTCCCTGTGACAAAGACAAGTTGGCACTGCAACTGCTGCTAAAGCAGGTCAGTCGGCTGTAGAAATGCCAAGCCCAGTATGCCCCAAACCGTAGCCATCCTTATTTCAATCCTTGCTCTGTAATGCTGCAGTTTACAAACCTATTGATTTTGAGATTGAAGTGAAAAATGGAATTATGTTGCCCTCTCTTGCAGTTTTGCAGGCTGGGAAAGATTACTGGTCGAGGTTCTTGGTTGTTTTTTTATGGACCCCAATCAGAAGATTCAAAATGTGAGAAATCAATGTCATAGTATATGGAAAGCTAGAGGTGATCTTCGTATAATCTGCGTCGACTCAATGTATTGCTTCAAATTCTCTAACATTGAAGAACATCACGTGTTCTTGAAGCTAATCCGTCCTTCTTTGATGGAAAACCGTTCCACATAACCACTCAAAACCGATGCACATAACCACCTGGTTTCCTTCGACGGCTAGTGCTAGGGATCAAGTGATGTCTATTCCAGTTTGGGAACACTTTTAACATATTTCGTCAGTTTTACAACTGTTAAAGGGATTAAATTGCCTAGCGTGCACAATTGGTAAATTGAAATATTTTGACTTTAATATGGTAGTCCATGAGAGATTGGTTTATGCTAAGCCCCTGATTGAAGTAACCCTCGATAATTTGCTCCTTTCTTCGATATGCATTCAGCTTGCTGTTGGATATATAGCAGAAGTTCGTGTTAGATATGGTTTGACTCCTAATATTTGTGCCAGTTATCATTCTTTTGTCCACCTTGCCGACTCTTGCAAGCACCCTGCCTCGACCCAGGATGCTCCTCCTCCAGTCAAGATTCCAATTCCAAGACCTCTAGTACGTATGTGAGTTTCTAAGTCTTTGACATGCCCTCCTTCGGATATTGCTCCTGTTATGGATGCTAGCTTCTGATCCTTCACTTTTGGAGGCTCGCCCTGTCTCTCCAACTACTGCTAGTACCGCTACTCCTTTAATTTCTTCCTTTGACACCGTTATTGAGTCTATGTCTGGTGCTACAGTTGATCTTATGGATTCATATGCAGCTAATAGTAATGTTATTAAATAGGATTCGTCCGAGAAAACTTGGATTCATGAGCTGTTTGAGATGAGATATGACCCTACTGGATATGATTTTCATATGTTTGTTAGTGAAGTTGATGGTGAATCCAGGAGTCTTCACTATAGTGAAATCCTTATGCTCACTATTGCAAGAACCCGGGGTGCTAGGAATAGAGCTGTTTTTTTTTTGAATCGAGTAGGGATAGGAAATTTATCTACTGTAAGGATTACTATGATTTAGCCTGAAAGTTACATCTCATTTTGCAGATTATCTGCATCTTTAAACGCTGAATGTTCTGATGATTGTAGTGATTCCTCCTCTATTAAGGAGAACTAAATTTAGGTAATTTATAGTAGTTTAGGCTCCCCTACCTATCTCCTATTTTTTATTCCTTTTATTATTTGTTCTGTGCATGTACATAACACATGTTTCATATATTTATAATAAGTGGAATGACCACTATAAAACTAGCTGTCTATGCCATTAAATAATAATATACGATTACATAATTAATTTAAATATGCAAAAACATAAACTATAAGGTGAAAAGTGAGCCAGGTATTGTAAATAACCGTGGTGATTTTAAATTTAGGTATTAGGAGTTAAAAGTGGAATTTTACAATGCGATGTATTTCAAATTTATTCAGATTAATTAATTACAATTTAGTTTTATCGTTTTGGTTGATATAATAGGGATATACATATTAAATTTGTCATTATTTGATATTCATTAGAAATGTTAGTAAATATTAATTAACTTAAAAATAGTTTAAATTCTATATTATGCAATTAACCTAAAAATATGGAGTTGAATATAAAATGTTAGGAGAAAATTGATGAATTATTTAATAGTTTTATACATTCTTAAATATACATATTAAAATGTAAAGTGATGGGAGTGATTCGGTAAAATAAGTGTAAACTGGTAGATTGAAATATTTTAAATAAAATATCAAGAGAAAATAAAGGAGAAGAGAGAATACTTCTAAAATCAAAATTAGAGCTAGAAATTATTATGTTTTACTATAATTTAATGGTGCGTTTTCAATTATTTCCTCCAAATAACACATTTATTCTTACTTCATGCTGCTAATATAATTTCTTCTCTTGCCTTCTATTTTGCAAATATATCCTACCTACTCCTCCTCAAAATTTGTTTGTCATCTAAGTAGCCTACTGATTCATCCTCTTGGTATATGCACATACGTAGGCAATAAGTTTTCTGTCATTTCATCCATACATCACATTTTCTCTCTCTTAGTGCTACTAATATGATTTCTTTCTCTTGTCTCCTATTTTGCAAATATGTCCTACGTACTCCTCCTTTTCCTCATCATCTAAGTAGTCTATTAATTCGTCCTCTAGATATATGTATGTGTGTGTATAAAAAAACATACATAATACACATGCAGACACACATGCGGGCACGTGTGGGAATGCGCTCGTGTGCGCATGTAGTATTTTTGAGGTTTAGTTGTTAGTTTTGTTCTAATAATGAAAATAATTTTTCGTTCAATATGACATGTTAACTATTTAATTAAGACTAATGAATAATAAAAAAATAAAAAAATATTATTTTTCTTAAAATTACATGTTAGAACAGTCGGTTTTCCCACTTTCGTGTGGCCAGGAATATCGAATTCTAATTCTATGTCAAATTGTCCACACTTTAGACTTTTTTTTCAGCACAGAATTCTAATGGTTTTTTTTTCTAAAGTTGTAATAATATAATCGTTGGTAAACTAGGAAGAAATAACTCATTTAAGATAATAGTTTCTGAAATCACTTCATGCATCCAGACTATCTCTCTATGGGTGTGTTTGCGCCGAAAGAAAACATGACATTGAAGCGGAGAAGTTAAGTGAATATGGAACATGTTTGCAGCCATAAAAGAGGTATTTGAGCAAAACATTTAAGTTTTGATTTTTCATTTAGTTGAGCTATAATTAATTAATTAATTAATTGTTTTTGAATGAATAACATGTGTTGGTAATTTGCAAAAATAAATAAGTTGAAAAATTATAAATTGCTCGGATTCAGTTCACATCAACTCTATGACGTAGAGCAGTTTGATACGATCGCAACGCAAAAAACCCACATTCCAAGTAGACCTCATTTGCAAAAGTTATTAATTTTAGAAATTTAGAAATATTTAAATTTAACAATTAATATTGGCTAAAAAAGAAAACGGAACACAGTATTGCATTCTATCTCAATGGGACTGAAAACAGGGTTAACTAAGTTTGGACATCCAATGCGTTGTGGGAAAAAGAAGGTACAAACGGTACCTATGTACTACTTAAAAACAAGGAAACCAACTTGCTTGCATGTTACTGCATGTTTTTTTTTTGTGATTTCGAAATTCTTGAATATAGTTCCGTTATTGCATTTTTCTGAAGTCCACCCTCATATAATCGTAGTTTCTCCGCCTTTTCAGCCATTCAATTTCATGCCAACTGAAGTGATGAAAGAATTATAGTATCAATGTTACAGTGGATTTTTCTTTGAATATTCATAACTTGATTTAAATCGGTTCCAATTACGGAGTGTGGAAGTCAGATCCAGCAAAATGATTGTTCCAGATTGTGAACTAGACAGTTGAAATACCATTGGTAAACCTAAAGAAATTGCTTTAGGTACTTAGTTTTGACTTCATTTTCTGCTTCAATTTCATTGTTTGATTTATGGAATTTGATCTTCATTAAAATTGGTTTTGTTGGTATTTGTAGTTTATAAATTATATTTTTTAACAATATTTTGATATAGATTTCTCATATGCATTGTCCTGGCGTACTGTGTAACCAATGGCTGCTGTGCACCATGGAAGTTGATCAAAAACCTACAGGTTCATATGGTTCCATATTTGTGTATAATGTGGCCGATGTCCTGGACCAAAGGTTTATTTTTCCTATTTTTATAATGTCATGACTTGTTGCAATGTTCAAAACTATACATGTGGAAATCAACCACAACCTTTCGGCGCACTTTGTTTCTCTGCTTGTGTTTTTCGATATACGATTGTATCTTTGCTTGCAAACATCTACCAAAAGGATGGATCAACAGTCATTCTTGAGTAATTAAGGGATTTAAAGGGTGGTCTATTATGGTTAATTCAGTTTTTTACTGAAAGTTGTAATGCAACTATCTGCTTATGTTTGAGTAATCTATTTTGAAACTGATGATACCATTTTGAAAACCAAAAGGTTTTTCCCATACCCAATTCTTCAAAAAAAAATTAAACTTTTGCAACAACCATTCATCATTATAGCGCTCAAACTACGCCAATATGAATAAGTAATCCACATCAAACTACACCAAAAGGTTTTTCTCATAGGTCATCGTTCACGATGGTTGAAGTTCAGCTACACCAAAGGTCCATTGGATGCTACAAGTTCATTTAAAATTTGCTCAGGTAGTTAATGTCTGAAACCAATTATGCTTATGATGATGTGTGTAAAGTAACCCTTATGCATACCTTTTTTTAATGCATAGACAGTACATTCAAATCCATACATTCTGTTAAGTGATTTTAATTGTGTTCCCTAACCGAAGTAATGTTTACTTTGTAAACTGTCATCCATATTTCACTTCTGGAAAAAAAAATTTGGACAAACGATTTGTTGTTTTCATTCTTTTAACTTTATTATTCAGAAAGGACTTTTTTTTGTTTTAGTTGGACATCAAGCATTGTAACTCATAGCCTGCTACGATGATTCATGTTGAAAGAAAACATGGGCATGAGTCTTGAATAAATTTCAAGTATTTGATCATTCTACCAATGGACGGTAAATTATGTACAGTTTAGCAAAAAGGGACTTATTCACTAATAACAGAAGCTTAGCGAAACAATAAATGCATGCTCATTATTGTTTGTGAAATGGATTGGTCTAATCCATGTACTCATTTGCAGAACTGGTTTCTCACCCATTTCATACCTGGTTCTCCCTTTAAAGACATGATAAGCAATGAGGTAGAAGCAATAAGACCACGCGACCTTCAAGAATCCTGATAGCTCTATTCACACTTCCATAAATACTGAGATTAGCGCACACGTTAACTTAGCATATTAAGCAGTTAAAAATATGAAAACATAACATCAACAAGGCAGTTGAGGCAGTGACTTTCTACTGTGAGGCACATGAGAGGCTGTTTCAAGGTTGCTGAAAAAAAGAAGAAGCATATCAAGCAGTTAACTGAGCATAAATGTTCTGAACGTGAGTGATGAATTTGATAGTTTAATTAGAAGTTAAGGTGGGTAAGCCTTAATTGGTGACAAAGACATGTCCCGAAATCTGCTGCCAAGGCCTGAAAAGGGCTTAAGCATAAGGACACCCCTCGATATAGGTATTTACCTCTTACACTACTATAAGTCAACAAAATAGAAAACAAAAATTAAATCCAAAATACGTTGAAAGTGAACGCACACAAGTATGCACATTTATCAGAAAATATTACTATGTCTTTTCAGGTATTATTGAGCATTAGCATTTGAAAAATTGTTATATAATATTTGTTATGCTCATTATTCTTGCAGTATTTCCAAAAGACGTGAACATGCAAATTTCATCATTCCAATAGAACTATATGATGTTCCACCAGCCCCACTGAATATGTTGGGGTTACCAGTTCATTAGGTGACTACCTCTGATTTTTGATTTTCGATTTCCAATTTTACTCATTCTCAACCTCGACCATCTTTTCTCACCCCTCCAATTCACTGTGGTTATCAATATTTTCTATGCAAACTGATATACAGTTTACAAGTTGTGCATTGGGACTATCAAAACGTAATAAAATAATTTAGTTTCCTATGTAGCCATTATCTTCCATAATATGTTAACTCGTTTGCTATCGTCAGAAGATTGTCCATTCTTTCCATTAATGGTCTGAAGTTGACATGGTTTCAGATTTCTGGATTGACACAATGGTATATGATCATGCCATTGCTTCTTTTTCCACATTTCTAGACTGATACATGGTTTCAAATGTGTTTTTCTTGATATATGTTGACTTATAAATTGCTGCTTCATATTGTAGAAATTGCTGCTTCATATTGAGATATTGTGAACTGTATGTTTATCATCCAAAATTATTAATGTAAGTATTAATATTTTTTTCTATAATGCAAACTGCAGCTTCATATTGAAAAAAAGATAAGATAGATGATTATAATGGCTTTACTCTTGAAATTGATGATCCCAACTTCCTAGGTAATAGAAATATACTTTTAAAACATCTTATGTTCAACTTCAACTGATGACTGTTGAAATATTCAAATTCTAACCATTGCGACAAATTGGTTACTAAATTGTAAACTGATTTTCAGTACAAATTCTGGTTCTGTTATTCAAATTATTCATATTAAAATCACAAATTTAAGAAATAAATATCATTTTTGAATTATTCAATAACTTGCTAAATTTATTAATATCAGACTATTAATCGCATGTCCATTGAGCAGAAATTTTATGAACTATCCAATCATTTAAAACCGGAAGAATCAAACGGTAAAAAAAATGAAAAATGCATTTGGATTGATTTTGGTACATATTAATTCTTCCTCGTATATTATTTTTAAAATTTTGGGCTTCAGGTTGGGATCCACATGCATACTATAGTATGTTAGCAGCCGATTCACAGACTTAACATCGAAGCGCATGCTGGTAATCACCATCATCTTACACTTGATTCGGGTCTACTTGAGATGGCCATAGTTGCCGCTTCTTCTGAAAACCCAAACAATTTTCAGATCAGAGATTCATGTCTAATTCTTAATAATGCTAAATCCGGTAGAGGATGGTAATTTGACTATTTTATGCTCTGTATAAAAACTACTGAAAATAGATTATTATTTTTTGATCACGGCTTTTATTTTTCTACGTTTGGACACTAGTTTTCAAACTTTGCTAACGTATGCAGTTCTTTATGTATTATAGGGGTATAAGTGGAGATCTTATTATGTATAAAGCGGAATGCATTCTTTTCTTCTTTGTCTGGAATCTGGATTAGATTTTATTATATTCAGTAATGATGATTTTATTAGATTAGTGTTTTAAGGTTGTACGCTTGGTGCTTGAATATGTTTTATAGTTTCTCAGATGTAGATCAGGAACCAGTGATTGACATCACTAGATTTACGAGCTTTCCAGTAAACAATAATCGTCTTTCAATGTCAGACTCATTACATAAGATTTGCTTTGGATCTGTACAATCCTAATGCTAACATATACAATCCTAATGATATTCAATGCATGAAGGTTTAAGCAGAGGAAAATTAATGTACCCAAATTGATGCTGTTCTGAAATGTTCCATGACATTTCGTAGAACAATCTGAGCACTAAATTCTCAAATCGACAATGCAAGCAGCTAAAGCTAATGAGTGCGTTTCTGAGAGTTTAAAGGCAGTACAGAAGCATGAAAAAGCTGTCGAAGCCATCGAATCATCAATAGAGGAGGAAAGAGTGGAACTATGTGCACGCTGTGCACATGTGCATGTGCACAGCACTAGGGGTATTCTTTTGCATTTGGGCTGAATTTGATTCGCAATTTCTTGTTATTAGGATTTTGATTTAGATCATTTTAAATTTGCAACGGCTAGTTAGTGATGATCTGTAGTGGTAATGCTTATGTATACGATCAGAACCCGATCGGTTAAGGAAGAAATTAAGATGATGTGATTGCCTCTAACCGGGCTACTTTAGCGAGGCCTTAACTTTAGCAAAAGCTTTTGAATCTAAGTGGTTAAGCGATAATAAAAATAGAAAATTAAATTATTTCAAATAAAAAAATTCAATTAATCCAAGAAATTTTTTAGGATGCAACTGCTACAAATTTTCAATATTTTTGGACAAAAATAATATCTTGGAATTTCTGACATTCCATTTCAAAGAAAATTGTGCTTTCCACTACAACCAGACTTCATAACCTCAAAAGTAACACAAATAATATTTTCAAAAGTACCATCAAACGGTATTAAACACAAGCCTCCACTACAACTGGACTTCGCAGAGAAAACATAGAAAAAACATAGAATAAAATCTTTAAGTAGTTTGATTCCTAGATCAAGAAGTTTATCTAATACCAAATCTAACAAACAATTAGTGACAGAATTATGTAACAGCAGTTGCAATATTCTAATTAACAAACACAGAAGAAATTATATGCTACTGGAAATGATAACAAGAATGGTAATTGGAAAATATAGATGAACAGAGAATCAAATTGCAGAGATTAACAAGATAGATGAAATGATAAGCACAGGAAGTAACAAACATGATATAATATTTGCATATAAACTGAACAAGAACTAGAATTATGTACTACAGAAATGAGAACTAACAGAGAATTATAATATCAAAGAAGAATAATAATTGAAATGATAACAGTAATATTGAAAACAAGATAGAACTGATACTAAACTAAATCGAAGTACACAAAATATAGACAAGAACTAATTGGAAAGAAGTAATTTGGCACTAGAAGTGCAATTATATTAAAGGAAAAATGAATTCATTAGCTTTAGATTTTTCACAACATCCCATTACATTGCTGATACCCATACACACACACATTGCCACTCACATGCAACACCTGATTCAATCATTTAACTCAAGCACCCAATACAGGCCAGTTTCAACATACAAGCAAACCCATTTCACTTAACAATACCACTGTAGATATATACAACTCAACACAGGGCCAAAACCTGATTGTATCACTTGTGCACGTGCACACATGCATACACTGATACAGCATATTATCTCTCTCCTCATGACTTGTTTTCATTAACTTTCTTCTCTGACATCTTCCGGGCACCCTCCAGCAGCTTCTCCGATGAACCAGAGGACAACTGTGGTGAACTTGGCCTAATCTTCTCAACATTTGCATTTTCTGCCGCCTGACAGTATTCTCCTTTAACCAAGTCCATGGCAATCATCCCTTGACTGTTACATCGATTCAAGCAACGGTTCCAATTAAGGAGTGTTGAAGTCAGATCCGGCAAAATGGTTGTTCCAAATTGAGAACTAGACTGTTGAAACACCATTGGTAAATCTGAAGAAATTGCTTTAGGTATTTGGTTTTGACTTCATTTTTTACTTCAAATTCATTGTTTGATTTATGGAATTTGGTCTTTATTAAAATTAGTTTTGTTGGTATTTGTAGTTTATAAATTATATTCTTAACAATGTTTGGTTATAGCTATTCATGGACCCTTAAGGAGATGAACAGCAGTAGGAGCCAATATGCACCTTCTTGGAGTACTATGTAACCAATGGCTGCTGTGCACCTTTGCAAGTTGGCCACAACCATATAGATTTAGACGGTTCCATATTTGTGTACGATGTGGCTGGTGTACTGTACCAAAGGTTTATTTTTCCTATTTTTATAGTGTTTTGTTTTGTTGCAATGTTCAAAGCTATTCATGTGGAAATCAACCACAATATTTCAGCACACTTTGTTTGTTTACTTGTGTTATTCCATGTATGATTGTATTTTTGCTTGAAAACATCAACCAAAAAGATGGATCCATGGTCATTCTTGAGTAATTAAGGGATTTCATGGGTGGTCCAGGTTTATTATGTTTAATTAATTTATCTTACGGAAAGCTATAATCCAACTACCTGCTATGTTTGAGTAATTTATTTTGAAACTTATGATACCATTTTTAAAACCATTAGGTTTTCCCATACTGAATTCTTCAAAAAGAATTAAAATTTTGCAACTTTTATTCAACATATACCACTCAAAATACATCAATCTGAATTAATAATCCACATCAAACATTAAAGTTCATTAGCAGTTAACTTAGCATAAATGTGCTGAACGTGAGTACTGTATTTGATAGTTTAATTAGAGGTTAAGAAGGGTAAGCCTTAACTGGTGACAAAGACATGTCCTGAAATCTGCAGCCACGACCTGAAAGGGCTTAAGAAAAGGAATACCCCAAGATAAAGGTATTTACCTCTTACACTACCATAAGTCAACAAAATAGAAAACAAAAATTAAATCCAAAATATGTTGAAAGTGAACGCACACAAGTATGCACATTTATCAGAAAATATTACTTTGTGTTTTCAGGTATTACTGAGCATTAGCATTCGAAAATTTCTTGTACAATATTTGTTATGCTCATTATTCTTGCAGTATTTCCAAAAGACATGAACATGCAAATTTCATCATTCCAATAGAACGATATGATTTTCCACCAGCCCCACTGAATATGTTGGGATTACCAGTCCACTAGTTAGCTACCTCTGATTTTTCATTTCCAATTTCCAATTTTACTCATTCTCAACCTCGACCATCTTTTCTTACCCCTCCAATTCACTATGGTTATCAATATTTTCTATGCAAACTGATATACAATTTACAAGTTGTGCATTGTAACTATCAAAACATAATAAAATAATTTAGTTTCCTATGTAACCATTATCTTCCATATGTTAACTCGTTCGTTATCTTCAGAAGATTGTCCATTCTTTCCATTAATGGTCTGAAGTTGACATGGTTTCAGATTTCTGGATTGACACAATGGTATTTGATTATGCCATTGCTGCTTTTGCCACATTTCTAGACTGATGCATGGTTTCAGATGTGTTTTTCTTGATATATATTGACTTATAAATTTCTGCTTCATATTGTAGAAACCGCTGCTTCATATTGAAAAAAGATAAGATAGATGATTATTATGGCTTTACTCTTGAAATTGATGATCCCAACTTCCTATCTAATAGAAATATACTTTTACTACATTTCATGTTCAACTTCAACTGATGACTATCGAAATATTCAAATTCAAACCATTACGACAAATTGGGTACTAAATTGTAAACTTAATTTCGGTACGAATTCCGGTTCAGTTATTAAAATTATTCATATTCAAATCACAAATTTAAGAAATAAATATCATTTTTGAATTATTCAATAATTTGCTAATTTTTTTTATATTAATATCAGACTATTAATTGCATGTCTGTTGAGCAGAAATTGGATGAACTATCCAATCTTTTAAAACCGGAAGAATCATACGATAAAAAAATGAAAAATGCATTTGGATTGATTTTGGTACATATTAATTCTTCCTCGTATTTTTTTTTTTTTTAAATTTTGGGCTTCAGGTTGGGATCCACATGCATACTACAGTATGTTAGCAGTTGATTCACAGATTTAACATCGAAGCGCCTGCTAGTAATCACCATCATCTTACACTTGATTCAGGTCCAGTTGAGATGGCCATAGTTGCCGCTTCTTCTGAAAACCCAAACAATTTTCAGATCAGAGATTCATGTCTAATTCTTAATAATGCTAAACCCAGTAGAAGATGGTAATTTGACTATTTTGTGCTCTGCATAAAAACTCCTGTAAATAGATCCTTTTTTTATCACTGCTTTTATTTTCTATGTTTGGACACTAGTTTTCAAACTTTGCTAACATATACATTTCTTTATATATTATAGGAATGTAAGTGGAGATTTTATTATGTATAAAGCGGTATGCATTCTTTTCTTCTCTTTGCCTGGATTAGATTTTATTGTATTTAGTAATGATGATTTTATTAGATTAGTGTTTTTAAGGTTGCAAGCTTTATGCTTGAATACGGTTTTATAGTTTCTCGGATGTACATCAGGAGCCAGTGATGTCCATCGCTGGATTTATGAGCTTTTGAGTAAACAATAATCATCTTTCAACGTCAGACTCATTACATGAGGTTTGCTATGGATCTGTACAATCCTAATGCTAACATATACAATCCTAATAATATTCAATGCATGAAAGGTTTAAGCAGAGAATAATTGATGTACCAAAATTGATGCTGTTATGAAATGTTCCATGACATTTCGTAGAACAATCGAACACTAAATTCTCAAATCGACAACGCAAGTAGTTGAAGCTAATGAGGACGTTTCTAAGAGTTTAAAGGCAGTACAAAAGCATGAAGAAGCTGTCGAAGCCATCGAATCATCAATAGAGGAGAGAAGAGTGGAACTATGTGCACACTGTGCACATGTGCATGTGCACAGAACTAGGGGCATTCTTTTGCATTTGGGCTGAATTTGATTCGCATTTTCTTGTTATTGGACTTTTGATTTAGATCATTTTAAAGTTGTAACGGCTAGTTAGTGACAATCTGTAGCGTCAATGCTTATGTGTACGGTCAGAAACCTGATCGGTTAGATAAGAAATTAAGATAATGTGATTGCCTCTAAGCGGGATACTTTTAGCGAGGCCTTGACTTTAGAAAAAGCTTTTGAATCTAAGTGGTTAGGCGATAATAAAAATAGCAAATTAAATATTTCAAATAAAAAAATTCGATGAATCCAAGAAAATTTTTAGACAGCTACCGCAACAAATTTTCAATACCTTTGGACATAAATAATATCTAAGGATTTCTGACATTCCATTTCAAAGCAAACTGTGCTTTCCACTACAACCAGGCTTCATAACCTCAAAAGTAACACAAATAATATTTTCAAAACTACTGTCAAACAATATTAAACACAAGCCTACACCACAACTGGACTACGCACAAAACACATAGATAAAACATAGAATAAAATCTTTAAATAGTTAGATTCCTAGATCATATGGTATGCCCGTATCAGGTAGCCATTGATTGCCGTCAATGAATTTGTCAACTGAAAATGGCTTCGCATCTTCTTTCTTGCACAAGAGCCTGTATCCTGGCCACTTCACTCTTTCTTTCGGCCCACTCATGCAATCAACCGCTCCAGGACCATTGTTGTCGAACTCCATATACTAGGCCATTTTGCTCATCCCATTCCAATCATGCCACCCTGTTGGATCGATTATCTTGTCAATGTAAGTTCTCATTATGATTACTCGCGAAAAGTCGAACCAGGGTCTTCCAAGGTATGCAAAGTCCTGTTTGGGGTTGAACTCAGAAGTAGGTCCTACGCGACAATGATCAATGGATATTCCTATATATACACGCATATATGTATTAGAATGTTTTGTTAAATATTATATTTATTATCAAAAAGAAATATGCATACCTGTGTTTTTACTTTGATCTTGCGTCCCTTGCACGGTGACAAACCCTGAACACCGCATGTAAATGTTGCAGTTTTGGATTACCACGGAGGCATCTCCAAATATGAAATCCACCGATCCACTTATATTACAATCTCTGTAAAATTGTTTTCGAATTTTTGCATAAACCGTATGTTGATAACCGATGAAATCGCAGTCATAGTACGCGGATCGATTGCTATCACTCCTGAGGGCTACTGCCTTCCCTTGATTTTTATCGAAAATGTTCTTAACTGTAATGTGTTTAGCTATAAATGCATCACCAAGCACCACTGCATGACAAATACTACATCAAATCTTGTGTTTAGGGACATATGAGTAGGGGCAGCATAAAGTAAATGCCTCTAATTATTATCAATTAGACACAAATGAGAACTTAACTTCTATTAACATTTATTAAGGCATAATAAAAGGCCATTAACACATGATATATTTCATAATTAATATGATTTTGAATAAGGGCAGGATTCATCTCTAATTTCTACCAAGCTCTAATAAATTCTTGTGGCCTAGTTCATTTCATGGTTCGAAATTCCGGCCGGCATGCTGGAATTTCAGTCATTCCGTCACCGTTTCGGCATTGATCGGGCCGGAATTCGCTTCAAAACTCATTCCCGTTTAAATGGCTACAAAATTGTTTTCATTGTGTAAGAAAAGTAAAAACACACTTAAATGAAAAAAATGCGCAAGAAGTACCTAATTCTAAGAAGCAAGAGAGACTAAAAAGCTTTTAGGGCTTCAGATTGAATTTTTTTAGCAATTATATGTAGGGCTTCTAGATCTTGGAGTCGAATTTAGGGCTTCATTTTGTTTAAGCAGCCAACAATTGCTTGATCTACAAATGGAACAACCTTATTCTCTTCTTTTATTGGTGAAATGGTTAGGTTAGTTTGAAGAAGGAGGTTATAGAATCAAATGGATGACAGAATGAGGCAGGCGACATTTGATATGTAGGCTATCTCGATACTGGATCGTTTTTTGGGACTTCTGTTTCTATTTTTTTTCTCCTTTTGGTTTATTTTTAGACTTTTGGTTTATCTTTAGGATAAATTGTACATCTGTACATTAGAGAATATTTTACCCTGTTAATGAACAAATATCCATCGTTTACCTAGCTTTAAGGAGACTAAATTTTAGTAGGAAATATGTTGTTTTGGGCTAAAAGGAATATATTTTCATAAAATATATATACAAAAAAGTAAAGAAATACGGAACTAGAATTGCAACGGAAATCTTTGGAATTTTCAAAACGAAACCAAAATTATAGGAATTTCAAATGACCGAAGCGGAATCGAAATTTCAAACACCTTGGTTCATTTACGTCCTTTTCAATCCAAAATTTGTCTTTCCTTACGGTTTACAAATCCTATAACTTTTTGTAAAAAATTTAATCTCAAAATCAATCAAACCCAGCAGTTTGTAGCGTGAAATTGATGCTTGCAATTTGTTAGCAGCAGGTGAAAACTCTTGCTTTGTTCACAGTCTATCCTACAAGAATTTATAGGATAAATGGCTCTACCATAGAAGGCTAGGTTGCTTTGTATTTATAGTGAAAAAGGTCCGGACCTAAATCTATTTTATTTTTCGACCATATTTTGCTAAATTGTGATGTAAACCATTTAGCACAATTCATACTTTTCTTGGACTTTTGCTTCAAATGTTAAGTAAAATCATGGATATTTTAAGTAATAAATATGAAATGAAATCCCCTATCATGGTATACCTCCATTAACAATGATTTGTAAATTAGCATAATTAAACAATGGAACATCTTTTATTTTTACATATTTGTTGACATGGTCAAAAGGATGCATACAGTATAAGAATAAGTTTTTTGATCAAGGTAGAGAAATGTATGCATATAGGCCTTGTAAGCTCCATTTCACCTCCTTATTTTCTTGTTTAAATTGCTTTTATTACTATATATATATACATTGAAATTGGGATAAATAATCTAGAGTCTCAAGTCATTATCACATTTTCACGGTCAAAACATGTTATGATGATACTGGGTATGTATATTGTCAAGAAAAACAGTCTTAGTTTTGAAATTTTGATTGACATAACATCTAAGATTAAAGGTAGCATGAAAATTTGATGATAATTTAAAAGATTTGCATGACTAGACTTTATGAAACGCTTATATATGAATAAGCACACGGCATCTCAAATGAAAGGTTCACTATGAGTTATCAATCTCAAATGAAAAGTTCACTATCATTGTTCAAAACTTACTGAGGGCTCCTTGATCAGTGATGTGATGTACTCTATCACTTTCATTTCGACTGCTCGCCAGAAATGATCTATCGAATATAAGGATTTGAATATGTTACAACCCGCATATTTATCGATTATATATTTAAATATTTTGTTTAAATATTTTATCGTTATTCGGATATTGGTCCGAAAAGCTACTTTTTGCAAACGGTCGAATTAGGACTCCAGACCACTTCCATTGAGTTCGAAATGCTGTTTACAATCTTTTTAAATATAAACTTTGATATGTTTAGGGTTAGTGGAATTTCACTAATTTTTCCCGCTTTGGACTTTGGGTTGGTTTAGCCTGTTAAACCTAAGTTCCAACCCCTTCTCCTCATCTCTTCATAAATTCCTACCTAACTCTAGTTTTAGCATTAATGGTGAGTGGAAAGGGAAATTAAAATTCCAAGCCCAAGTTCATTAGCAAATTCAACATCCAACTCCAAAATCAAAGTAAAGACATTGGATTCAAGCTTGTAGTTGCTTCTCTATTGACTTCAAGCTTCTTTTTCATTGAAATTGTGCAAAGGTGAGATTTTTATCTCACAATTCTAGTCTATAACTATATTGGACTGTTGGGAATGATTCCCCATCACTTTAGCATGTACATTTGCATTTGGTTTGGATTGGATTGGCGAAAAACTCCAATTTTCAGTGATTTTGGTGAAAACCTGCATTTAGGTCGCACTGCCTCAGAATTAGGTCGTTCTGGTGGAAAATTCGCCTCGGAGTTAGGTTGCAAGGTCGTAAGTCGTAGGTCACTCGCCTTTAGGTCGTGCCCCTTTAGGTCGCTCGGCCTTGCCTATCTCGTTAGGTCGCGTGACCTTAGGTCGTTCCCCTTTAGGTCGTATGACCTTAAGTTGTTCACATGGGTTAGGCCTTTAACCCATTAGGTCGCTCGAATGAGTTAGGTCGTTGGACCTTATTTCCTCTTAGGTCGGCAACCACTAGGTCGTTTGCCTTGCTTAACTTGCGAACACCGTTAGGTCGCAAGCCTTTAGGTCGCATGACCCCTATCTTCCTTAGGTCGTTGGGCCTTGTTTCCTTGGGTCGTTAGACCATTAACCCGTTAGGTCGTGCATCACCCTAACTCACTCGGCCTTGCCGTTAACCCGTTAGGTCGCGCATCACCCTAACTCGCTCGGCCTTGCCTTCGTTAAGTCGCGAGACACGTTAGGTCGCGCATTACCCTAACTCGCTCGGCCTTGCCTTCGTTAGGTCACGCATCACCTTAACTCGCTCGACCTTGTTTAGGTCGTTAGGTCGCTAACACCTCTAGGTCGCTCGACCCCTTATACTCGTAGGTCGCTCGATCCTATCTTTCCCTTAGGTTTTCACTAGGTCGTACTGTTTTGGACGGGGCGCTGCCCCCTGTACCCCCGCGAACTGACCGGGCAGTTCGAACCCCATAGCGGGGGCGTTGCCCCCGCACCCCCACCTTGGGGGGTTGCCACCCTATGGACCCCCCCTCCGTAGGTGATCTTATCTGAAAAACATTCAACAGAACTTGTTTTGTTGAGATGCCGAGTTGACCATTCTTCGAGACAAACTATCTTTGGCTTCTCGGTCGATTTTATGGTATCACAGCCTTATTAAAAAGGTGGGATAACAAGTTTAAAAATATGAAGGTTTCAATACTAGTAGTAAATATCAAAACTCTTTCAACAAAATGATTTCAACTCTATTTTCAATAACAAAGCTCTTTACTTAAACCGTTTTCCAACCTACTAGTATATACAAACCTTTACCTCACTCGGATGAGAAATCTAACTAAACGGCTTAGTAAAACAAGTGGTATGAAACGCTTGCGTTCACTTCGTTGGTTAATTCTTGGACTTGTTCGATTGAACCTCTTGTGACAATTTTCTAGTGAAGATTTACAGTTTGTTCGTAAATATTTAAGTTAAGCAAGTGGTTATGGGACACGAAGATAAACTTTTATATTTACTAGCTTTGTGTAATTGACACTTCTCGTTGATCATGACGTTCATTTTATGATTTAGACTAGCAATTGTGCGATGCCTCTTTATTTGCAAGGTTAGACTAGACCTCATTAGTGTGATTCCGACTCACACATATCTCTTTGTCCGCGAGGTTAGTCTAGACACCATTTGTGTGATTCCATTTACACATACCTTTTTGTTGCGAGGTTAGGCTAGACACCATTTGTGTGATTCCACTCACACATACCTTTTTGCTTTTTGTTTAGCCTAGACCTCATCTGGGTGATTCCGACTCACCCATAGGGGTAGCTCCCCATGGTCTTCGGACCGTCATGTGATAGGCCTCTTTCCCTTTTTCTGTGATTTCTGGATTTCTTGTGTTGATTTCTGAAATTTATGTCATTGACTTGTTATGAGTACAAGTTTAGGGTATGATGCCCTCTTTGGATCTTTGAGAAGATTCTTGTGATGTCGATTTATCTCTTATTGATTGATCTTCTGTTGATGATCATTTGCATACCTATAGTAGTATGTCAGTATGGATATTTTATGTTTATGCCATATCTTTTATTTTTTACCATGTCATCTGATATTTATAGCTAGACTGATCCGTTTATTATTTTCTTAAATAATACTCGGGTCAGACCGAGATGTTACAGGTGCTTCTGCTTAACTTCTTCCCGGGATTTGCTACTCTGACTTTTGGCTAACTATTTGGATTAGCAGTTTTTGTTGTATACACTTGAGATATAGACTCATAGTTGTATTCTTTTGTATAGCACGTGTTGCTATTCTTTCGTATTATTGTGGATCTTTTTGACCACTACTCTGATGTACACTTTCATGTGTTAGTTATATATTCATATCTTCTTCCGCCTTTGTGATATGGATGTCTGTGACTGATTTGTGTTATGTTTATTTCTATGTTTGTTTCCGAAGATTATTTATAGGCACCGTGTGATAAGCAATCACATGGATGGTCTCTCCTCAACAGCCTTATTCTCCGTGCTAGTTGACAGCACTGCACCGTAGTGTTCTTGGCTAGCGTGGGTATAGAGGTGAAGCGTCACAGAATACCAATGAGGCTTTGGGTGATACTTGATCTTGAATGTGCGTAAACTTTATGTGTCAGGTTTTGTGTATTGTGACTCCATGTTTCCTATCCTAGTTTTAACTCTATCAGTATTATGGGATTTCAAAAATCAGTACTATATTGAAATTATTGTTAAAGATAAATGATTTTGGAGTATGAAAAGTCCTATATATTAGAGCTTTTGGAAGAATATATGATGTCAAATACATAGAGTTCTTAAATGGAAAAACTTCAGATCTAATTGGATTTCGAAAATAAGAGTTTCTGTTGTAAAACTGCAAGTTTGACTGTTTTATGTAGTGTTTTGAAAGTAAGAAGTACTTCATATGTTAGTTTTGAAAGTGACAGTATTAAGAATATCAAGTTTGAATGCATAAATTTACTACATGAATCCGGAATATACAATATGATTTCACATACAGCAGTTCCTAAATATTTCGGATTTTGATATGTTTTGTATATATGAACTTTCAGTTAAAAGTAAACTGATTTTGAAAAATGCGAAGTTTCAGATGCATATTCAACTTTGAAAATGTATTAAGTATTGTATACAATTTCTATACATGGAAACTATAACATTAAGTTTTAAATAAGCTAGGGACTTTGAGGATGTAAAACTTTGAAGGCATACCATCAGATTTTGAGGATATATGCTATTAAGTCTCAAGCATATATGTACAGCTTTATATTCGTTTTCTTGTTTAAATTGCTTTTATTACTATATATACATTGAAATTGGGATAAATAATCTAGAGTCTCAAGTCATTATCACACTTTCACGGTCAAAACATGTTATGATAATACTGGGTATGTATATTGTCAAGAAAATCAGTCTTAGTTTTGAAATTTTGATTGACGTAACATCTAAGATTAAAGGTAGCATGAAACTTTGATGATAATTTAAAAGATTTGCATGACTAGACTTTATGAAACGCGTATATATGAATAAGCACAAGGCATCTCAAATGAAAGGTTCACTATGAGTTATCAATATCAAATGAAAAGTTTACTATCATTGTTCAAAACTTACTGAGGGCTCCTTGATCAGTGATGTGATGTCCTCTATCACTTTCGTTTCGAGTGCTCACCAGAAATGATCTATCGAATATAAGGATTTGAATAATATTGAGGCTTTGGGTGATACTTGATCTTGAATATGAGTAAACTTTATGTGTCAGGTTTTTTGTATTGTGACTCCATGTTTCCTATCCTAGTTTTAACTCTATCAGTATTATGGGATTTCAAAAATCAGTACTATATTAAAATTATTGTTAAAGATAAATGATTTTGGAGTATGAAAATTCCCATATATTAGATCTTTTGGAAGAATATATGATGTCAAATACACGAGTTTTTAAATAGAAAAACTTCAAATCTAACTGGATTTCGAAAATAAGAGTTTCTGTTGTAAAACTGCAAGTTTGACTGTTTTATGTAGTGTTTTGAAAGTAAGAAGTACTCCATATGTTAGTTTTGAAAGTGACAGTATTAAGAATATCAAGTTTGAATGCAAAAATTTACTACATGAATCCGGAATATACAATATGATTTCACATATAGCAGTTCCCAAATATTTTGAATTTTGAGATGTTTTGTATATATGAACTTCCAGTTAAAAGTAAACTGATTTTGAAAAATGCGAAGTTTCAGATGCATATTCAACTTTGAAAATGTATTAATATTGTATACAAGTTCTATACATGAAAACTTTAACTTTAAGTTTTAAATAAGCTAGGGACTTTGAGGATGTAAAACTTTGAGGGCATACCATCAGATTTTGAGGATATATGTTATTAAGTCTCAAGCTTATATGTACGGCTTTATATTCGTTTTCTTGTTTAAATTGCTTTTATTACTATATATACACATTGAAATTGGGATAATAATCTAGAGTCTCAAGTCATTATCACACTTTCACGGTCAAAACATGTTATGATAATACTGGGTATGTATATTGTCAAGAAAAGCAGTCTTAATTTTGAAATTTTGACTGACGTAACATCTAAGATTAAATGTAGCATGAAACTTTGATGATAGTTTAAAAGATTTGCATGACTAGACTTTATGAAACACGTATATATGAATAAGCACAAGGCATCCCAAATGAAAGGTTCACTATGAGTTATCAATCTCAAATGAAAAGTTTACTATCATTGTTCAAAACTTACCGAGGGCTCGTTGATCAGTGATGTGATGTACTCTATCACTTTCGTTTTGACTGCTCACCAGAAATGATCTATCGAATATAAGGATTTGAATACCAATGAGGCTTTAGGTGATACTTGATCTTGAATATGAGTAAACTTTATGTGTCAGGTTTTGTGCATTGTGACTCCGTGTTTCCTATCCTAGTTTTAACTCTATCAGTATTATGGGATTTCAAAAATCAGTACTATATTAAAATTATTGTTAAAGATAAATGATTTTGGAGTATGAAAATTCCCACATATTAGAGATTTTGGAAGAATATATGATGTCAAATACATATTTTTTAAATGGAAAAACTTTAGATCTAACTGGATTTCGAAAATAAGAGTTTCTGTTGTAAAACTGCAAGTTTGACTGTTTTATGTAGTGTTTTGAAAGTAAGAAGTACTCCATATGATAGTTTTGAAAGTGACAGTATTGAGAATATCAAGTTTGAATGCATAAATTTACTACATGAATCCGGAATATACAATATGATTTCGCATATTGCAGTTCCCAAATATTTCGGATTTTGATATGTTTTGTATATATGAACTTCCAGTTAAAAGTAAACCGATTTTGAAAAATGCAAAGCTTCAGATGCATATTCAACTTTGAAAATGTATTAAGTATTGTATAAAAGTTCTATACATGGAAACTTTAACATTAAGTTTTAAATAAGCTAGGGACTTTGAGGATGTAAAACTTTGAAGGCGTACCATCAGATTTTGAGGATATATGTTATTAAGTCTCAAGCATATATGTACGGCTTTATATTCGTTTTCTTGTTTGAATTGCTTTTATTACTATATATACACATTGAAATTGGGATAAATAATCTAGAGTCTCAAGTCATTATCACACTTTCACGGTCAAAACATGTTATGATAATACTGGTTATGTATATTGTCAAGAAAAGCATTCATATTTGTAGAATTCATTCAATCGATATAAATCAATCATGTTACCCCTCTACTCTAAAAAGAAAAATTAATATTATCGTTTTATGTAAATTTTGTGTTAAATTATATTTTCATAACAGCCATTATATAATCTATAAATGTCAACTTTAGAAGGTTAATTACTCCGAGATAGTCTCAAGATGGACTTAAAGATCCGAGATGTCAATCCGAGATGTATACTCGAGATACTCATCTCACCTTAGATATCGTCTGATACTAGATATTGTTTATAAAATTCTCGAGACGAAACGTGATCGAAATTTGAGATTTAAAACCTTGCTGACATGAAATACATCATTTATGTTCCACATTCTTCATAGCAACAACACATGAAAACAACTCTTTATTTGCCATGTTTTTTGGGGTCATGTATCATTTTTCTTAATGGTTTCTTAAAACTTAAATAGTATTTTGGTTCTCTTGCTAACAAAATAAACTCTCCAAACTAAACTTGAATAAAGTATCGTAATGCTATATGTTCTAACATGATCATTAAAATTTGTTTTTTTATATTATTTAGGCCAATATGTATCGATTTTAAGTTTGTGCAATTAATTTTTTTGGGACGATGTGTTTCCTATGTTAGCGATTGGTAGATAGCAATCAAAATTTTCAAAATAGAATTCACATTGTAAATCATAAAGTTTTCTTTAAATCAAAACAATATTCATATGATAAAATTTAAACTTCTTATTTGGGTAAGGACCATGCACAACGTGTAAGTTTGTTCTCTATTTTATTGGAACAAGGATTTTGTTGTCTAATAGCATGTATCCAGATTTTTATTTAGGATTCAATCTTTTGTATGTAACCAGCAATGATATTTGTCAGTGGAACAATGTACCAATACAAGTGATAAGAGAAGCAAATAGAAGAACCAACTATGGATGGGACTAAAATACAAGTTACAGCCCAGTGAAAAATGTTAGAAGTCTCATATGGCCTTGCTCTTCAGGTGAATATTTGTTTGTTATGTTGCTAAACAAATGTTGATCAAATTTTTGAAGTTATAGTCTTGTGCTGATTATGATGAGGTTAACACTCTTTTTATTTTATTTTTGGTTTACTTTACCGTCACAAATTAAATGAGCTGTTAGCTTATAACATTTCATGAGTAATTAATAGAATGCATCTAAATCATTAATACATTTTCTTTGAATATTTAATACTAAAACCTTGAAGGAAAAACTATATCACCCTTATTCTTCATAATATTCTCAATTCAAATGCTGATTTTCCTAAAAAAAACTGTATTTCCTAATTTACATTATGTATATACTCCGATTAATGGTTGTCAATGAATGCATGAACCTATATATCTCGTTAGTGGTTTATACAAGTTTGATATCATTTCAAGGTTTTCTATTTTTGTCGTGTAAAGCTTCTTCATTTTAGAAACTCAAGTTTCTATTTTGGGAACTTAAATACAAATTATAGTGCTTGTTATTTTGCAACGCTTCAATCGTCATGTTTAAAGGGTAAACATTATACTGCAAGTTGCTCCTATATACATTAGTTCTGATTGCAACATTACTTTTATGCAATGTGATTTACAAAGTGTAACATATGTGATAATGTAAGTAACGTGTAGATCACAAACTAAGCTTATATAGAAATTTATGTTAATGCGACGATTTCCATCTGTGTTCAACCCTCTTTATACGGCGGTATTATCTCCAATTTTCAAAGTAATCTATCCTCGGTTTTCTCTTATGTACAATTTCATTTATAAATTGGTTAAATCATTATGTTCAAATACTTTAGTCTAATTTGCGAATAGAATTTTATTCTAAGAATTGTTGAAATGAAAGTAATAATTTAGTTTTTTTTCTACTTAACTTAAATTTTTATAAATTGCTTGAATAGATTTATGTACGTAAATTAAAAAAAGTTATTTCTTATAATAAAAATTATGTAGCATGTTGCACTTCAAATACCATGACTATTTTATGATTTATTTTCCTTTTTAGTATTCTATTCAGGCATCCCCATTAAATATTGCATGTTTCATTTTGCTTGCTATAATCCAAATAGTGCATGAAGTGCTAAGCCTTTGGATTATAACTATTCTATTATTTGTGTGTCAACACACACACACACACACATGCATACTTATGTTACAATTATCTCTTAAGTATATATACATATTTTTACTTCATATTTTGTGTCATAATGTAAACTATGTAAAATATTTTCATGATATATAGTGCAAATTTCATATGATGCATTGACATTAATTTAAAACTGTTCACAGTCTTTCAATATCAAAGTTACAGTTTAATGCACTTGTATATTTGTTATCATATGTGAATAACATTTGCATTTACTCTTTACAAACTTATAGGACAGGCAATACAATTTGTTTCTAGTCCAAAGTACCGATGTCGTAACTATAAAATTTACGAACTTCAGTAAACTGATATAAATAAAATCTTAGTTTAAGAAGTATTAAAAGTAGTTTTCCTTTGTTAATACAAACTGTAACTAATTTAACGTGTTATACATCAAAAATAATTTTATAGTCCATTTGAGTTACATCATACATGCTGCACTTGACGATTTTGTTCAAGATTTGCAGTCATTTTGTAGACAGCGTAAAATTGGCCTTTTACCAGAAATGCACTTGGATTTGAGTTACACATTTATTTTGTAGATACTTACTGCCTTAAAATTCGCCTTTTACCCAGAACGTTAGTCATAATTAACCAAGGGATAATGCTTTAGTTTATATCCAACCAAACACACATTTCCTTGCTTCATATGATACTTTAGGCTATTTCATGCTTAGATCATACAAATTTGTGATTAAAAATAAATTATACTCACTTTGATCATGCTTAATTTGGAATATTTAACGCATTGTGTAGTGAAATATCGATTGCCTGGTGTGGATATGATAAAACATTGTTTACACGCTATTTTTCAAAATATTATGATTACTGGCATTGGAAAACAATTCAACATAATTTTCACTTGGTTTGACCTCATGTAGTTGATTTAAATTTAGTGATCATGGTGTTATAGGCTTAAGTATCGATGTCGTATTGGTTTCTCAGCATCTTTGTTCCAATTCTACTGGATTTCATTTCTGAGTTTCTGTACTCATTAGTATATTGACAAAAGAACTCTTGTTCTGATTCTTATTCGTCTTCCAATTTGAGTGCAGGGATCTGTTTTTGTATTTTTAAAACCTTCTCTCTTTCTAATGCATCCTTGCTGAACACATACATTTCTAAATTTGATTCTTTTAATTATGTAAACTATTTTTGTCAAAAACGTTTTTTTTCCAAAGCTCAAAATCATATAGGTATTTGATTAGAATTAAATTAATTTCTGGTTTGAGGTTATATTATATTTTACATTATGCTTTGGATCTTTCATTCACTCTTTTGGAAAAAAAAACCTATTCTGAGCATGAGATTGACTACGCTACATTAAGATCATATTTTTGTTCTTTCCCAAGCATAGCTTTAATTTAAACTGGTTCTTTTCATTTTTTTTTACAAAGATCACATAAAAATACAGGCCCATTTCCCTATAATAACCCAAGCTTGCTACTTCTTTTTTAGTTAATTAATTCAAAATAGTATATGAATTAAATTGTGCAATGACCTTGAGAATTGTATGCTAAGTTGGCCTTTTGTTTTGAATTACAAGGGATTGGAATGAATTAAGGTTTCTATTTTTACTTGCTTATGACGAGGTTTGAAACAAATCTGTCCTTTATATTAATGTGCAGCCAAAGCCCCTTCTGTTCAAACAGTCTCCATCAATTATCTTTTGGTAGTGCTGTCAATGGATACCCCAAAAATATGAAATCCAGCCGCATCTGCATCCGGAAAACGGATAAAGTTCCAAGATTTGAAAAAACGGACGTGGATACGTAGACATCCTCATCCGAAAATTATATGTTTTCCTTTTTCCATTTTTGTTGTTTAAATTATATGTAATTAGTACAATAAAAGATATGTTTTATCTTTTTATTAAGTTAAAAGTTCATATTATACACAGTAAATACATTTTAACTGTTACTTTAACGCCTTAATGAGTAATGGGATTGAAAAATGTTTATATTAAACAAAAGAAATTTCATTTAACATTCTTGAATTATGGGTCATTAGTGATATGATAATTATCAGATATCCATCCTTATTGGATACAGATACATATATGGTACTATTCGCATCCGAAAGTATCCGTTGATATGCCTACCTCTTGAAACATTGCCTTATGCATTTTCTAAGTCAATATGATATTGCATTTGGTTTTATCCACAAACTTTCAAAGTCATGTTTGGATGTTTGATAAGAAATAAGCTTATCATACAGGCTTATTTCTCAACTTTTATTTCTCAACTAGGCTAATTTATGTTCGTAGGATTTCTCTTTAGAAAAAAGTAACAAACAATTGCTATTTGGCAATTAAGGACGGTTACTCGACCAAACTTATTTCTCTTCTCAGATTAACTCCAACATATTTGCAGGTCAACATTGAAACAAATTATCCCAGTTTGACAGTCTGCATCAGTAGCAAAATGTGATGTCTTATTTCAAACTATCTTTTACCCAAAAATTAGATGTTGCCAAACCAATATAGAATCAAAATATGTATCCCGTCTCTTCTACTAAAATGTGTATATTGTTTCGCTAAACTATGTTTAATTACTCATGTACTAGCTGTCATTTTTTAGCGATCATAAAAAACCTGTGCTACTTTCTTGAGAGTTTAAATTTTCCCTTTATTTTTGCAATTGGATCCATTCAGTATTGATTTATGCTTAGGAAATTATACCCAACCTCTAGCAACAACTTAAACTAGAAGTCTTACCACTTGAAACTGTGGGCATCTACCAAAAATGCTTCAATTTTATTGAATACCAGTGTGGGCTCGTGCTTCGCACACGGCCTGTTTGTGTTATGGTATACGTTGATATTTTGTTTGAGCGCAAATATGTAAATGGAAAGCAAGAGTATTTTTGGAATTTCAAAAAGACGCCGAGTAAAATAGTTCAACGAATTTTCTTTATTAGTAGTAGAGATATATGCACGTAATTAGTATTATTACTATAACCAAATATGCGAATGAATTATTTTGCAATTTTTTCCATATAAATTTTAGTAGAACTAATAACCCAATACCACATTTATTATCGGGCAATTACAAAATAGAAGCATATCCGTGTGCATAGCAAATGTTCGTCCTAGTGATATAATATTCCATAGCTGGTGAATTCATGCCTGATAACATGGTGTGCATTTCTGATAGCAAGCATACGTGTTACATTGGTAGTATTTTCCCTACTAGAGTGCGCGTTTGAGTCTTCTTTCTTGGTATTTCTTCCTAGTTTCCTATCACATGCCTGCTATGTTTCAATCAATTAATGAGCTATATAGGGAAGATGTAGTGAAGGGGAAAAAATGCAATTTTAGTGAGCTAAGATATATCAAAAACATGCAACGTAATTTATTTTCACGGAGAGAGTGAATTTATGTGTTTATAGAATGATGGATATACTTATCATCACCAACAGGCTATGTAAAATATTTTATCCAGTTCACATTCAAGGTATAGCATAATTTAAGTGAGATCTTATCTCATTTAACCAATTAAACCTATTTAATTTATTCATAACTACTTATATTTTGGTACGTGTAATTATAAAATCAATTTTGAAAATCTCGACTGTCATATATATATATATATATATAAAATTTTCTTTGAAGCAAGTTTCAAAATATATATATATGTATATATATAACAATTATACATTTTATGAATTAGTTTAGGCCTTTAATAATGATTAAAATAATAATAAATTAATCAATATAACTGTTTGTGTCAAAATTGGTCACAAACACCCAATTGCCGATGAAAACACCCGTTCACAATTACAGGTCACAGGTAGCAAGTTTATAGAGAATAAAATATGAAGAACGCTCAGAAAATTAAAAGGAAAGCAATAGAAACATACGATTTATAGTGGTTCGACAATCTTCGACCTACGTCCACGTTGAAGAGTTGCTATTTTATTTATTATCAGTCGTTGGTTACAAGAGCATAGATGATAATAATCGAGTTACAATGGAGTTGTACAGAGTAATGGCGTAGAAGAACAAAAAAGATTCCTTTTCTGAAGATCCTGGGCTGTTATTTATAGGTGTAGATTGGAAATTTCTGTCTCAAACTTCGGAAGACTCCTTCCATCACGTGGTCCTTAGTCGTTTCGACTCGATCCATGATCGATACGAATGAGATTCTATCGATCTAAATCTTGCCCAATTGAGATGAGATCGATTATGAACATTCCTGAGGTTGTGAGCAAGCTCCTATGAAAATTTGGTAGCATTTGGACTTGTAGATTTTGAGTTATGATCGATGCAAGTTTGGATTTTTGATGCGCTGTCGAATTCGTATCGCTCTCATTTGCATCGCTTTTAGGCACGTGATGACCAATGATGTGGCACTATCATTTAGGATCGATTCACGTTCTATGCCTTGTGATCGAGTCCTCTTCCTTAGCGGCTTCATTTGTATCGAGGTGTCTCTTTTTCCTTCGTATCGCTCTAAACTTGTCTTGTTCGTATCGCTCTAAGCTTGTCTCGTTCGTATCGCTCTACCGGATAACATATTCGCATCGATTGATGGTTGATCGATATGAATATACATGAATAAGATCGATACATAATGGCTTCGATCGATGGACACGAAGCTGAGCTCAGGTGATGGATACGTAATGTAGGAGTGGGGTGGATACGAATGAGGCAGTCTTCCATGGATATGAATGTAGGTGGTCCTTCCTCGATGGATGCGAAGCGTAGCCGTTTGTTTAGAGGGATACGAAGTCGATAATGCTTTGTCATGGACACGAATGAGGTTGGTGCATGATAGGTACGAACGAGGCCTGCAAGTTGATGGATACGAAAATAGTTAATTTTGATGGATATGAAGGAGGCCGCCTTGGATGGGTATAACGTAGGTTGAATCATGATGGATTCGAAGTGAGGTTGGTTATGGATACGAACCACTATTCACATTGATGGATATGAATTGTAGCTGTTTTCCTTGACTTGCAACGATCGTATCTTGAGCATACGAACTCCGATTGAGTTGAAATTTGAAATGATGGCTCCCATAGCTTGTCGTACCATATCAATTATAGCTCGATCTGAACTCGGACAAAATTTGTTAGTATCTGTTACCTGGAAGATCGACCAGGCAATCACAACGCTCGGCATAAGTGGACACTCGGCATGCAGAGTTGTACTCGGCATAAGTGGACACTCGGCGGTGCAGGGTTGTACTCGGCATAAGTGGACACTCGGCGGTGCAGGGTTGTACTCGGCATAAGTGGACACTCGGCGTGCGGAGTTGTACTCGGCATAAGTGGACGCTCGGCATTAAGAGACGTTCGGCAGCCCAAGATTACACTCGGCATAAGACCGTTTAGCACTTCACCCAGCGCTTCACTCGGCATGCTCTTCACTTCCCTTCACTCGGATCATTCGGCATGTCCCTTGCACGGCAAACCCTTCACACGGCATGTCTTTCACTCGGCATCCCAACATCGTTCGGCCCGCTTCCTCCATTCAACAGAGAGATCCATCGACTTGGAAAGGAGGGCTCGGCATGCCGACCGTTCGGCCTGTTTCACTCGGCATGCAGGGCGCGACCTATCTGGACCGAGCTGTCTAGCCATCTGGCCCATCATGGAAGTCCAATCCACATTCGTCTATAAATAGAGGGGCAAGGGCACAGAAAAAGGGGATCAGATTTCAGAGAACACAGGGGAGACTCTGCCTCAACCAAACCTCATCCAAGACTTCTACTTTTATTTCACAATTGTATTCGAATACTGAAGAGCGGATTGTATCTGTAATCAAGTTTAAAAGTGAAGAAATAAAGGATCAACTTCAAAGTGGACGTAGGCTACAACGTCGAACCACTATAAATTCTGTGTTCTCGTCTCCCGCATTTTAATTCATATTATCTTCTCTAATTTAATTTATCTTCTTCATTAATCTCTCTACACAAACTCTCTAAGGGTGTTAGTGACCAATTTTGGCGCTAACATTTTGGTGTTTTCACTGAGAATCGAATTCTCAGGTTGTGAGGATCTACTTTGTAGCTACTGGATTGCATAAATCCCCCGAAGAAGATCCGTAATTATTCATAAGGCATTTGTAGATTCTACTCAGAGTTACAGCCAACGACTCTACCATGGGAAGACCACGAACAAGATCGACCTCCCAAAATGTAGATGCCCGCGAAATCGCTAGTGTTCAACAACTTGGACCTAACGATCAACAAGCAATTCGAGGCACGGGGCCCTCCAGCCAAAACCAAGCGGAAGCTGTTTCACGAGCAGAATTGAATGACTTGATAAAAGAGCTTACGGAAAGCAGAAGGCAACTCGCTGAGCAAATGCAAGTTAATGCTGACCTCATAACCCGACTTGCTCAACAGCAGCATCAGAATGCTGGAGGTAGCCCTGTCCCCTACTCCGAAGATGATAGCTCAACTTCAGCTGATGAACCTCCCAGGCGTAGACGCCGCAAGGATGAAGATGACCAAGCAGGTGCCACTGATCGCTCTACTAGAAATCAAGCCCACGGAGCAGAACCCAACCTTCCTCCTACCATACAAACCCCGGATTTGACAGCTATGGTCAGGCAGTTGATGAGAGAGAATCAAGGTTTGACTAATGAAGATTGGGGAATGTCTAATAGTCATACTCCCTTCACAGATACCATTCTACAGGCTGAATACCCAAGGAAGTTTAACATGCCCACCATGCCCGCCTATGAAGGAAAAACTGACCCTAGACAACATGTAATGAGGTATGGATGGATGATGGATTCAGCAAGGGCCAACGACGCAACTAAGTGCAGGTGCTTTCCAATAACTCTGTCCGGAATCGCCACCATGTGGTTCACTCGACTTCCTCCACGGTCAATCTCAAACTTCGACGAATTAGCAAGAAAATTGATAGAACAATTCAGGATACACGCCACTCGACCCAAGGATGTGATGTCCTTATCAAGCGTGACCCAAGCTCCAGGAGAATCACTGAAAGTATACTTGCAGAGATTTCATGTTGCCGCTACTGAAGTGAGCAATCCCAACGACCATGCAATTTTGATGGCAGTAATGCGTGGAGTGGATCCAGATTCTGAGTTTGGAGATTGGTTGGCAGGAAAGCCCTCAGCCACGCTGGAACGTTTTTACTCAAAGGCTCATCAGTTCATAAGGATGGAAGAAGCTCGGTGGATAAGGAAAGACAAGGCACCAGGGTCCGTTCAGGAGTCTGTAAAGGGCAACATCGCCATGAAAGCAACCAATGATAACCCTGGAAAACTCAGGCCAGCGTCCAAAATAAGCCCGGGCGGTCTAAGGGAACTGGAATTGGAAATCCTGGAAAGAAGAAGGAAACGGGGAGATGGAAGTCAAGGATCCCAACCTACAACGAATACACTCCACTGAATGCGTCTCTTGAAAACATCTACTTATCGACCTGCAACACTTTTCAATACAGAAAACCACGCCCTAAGGAATCAACAGAGGAGCAAAAGCGGACTGGAAAGTATTACCGCTTTCACGAGTCTTATGGGCACAACACAGACGAATGCAGGCATCTCCATGACGCTATTGAGAAATTGATTAGGCAGAAGAAGCTGCAGGAATTCGTCAAAGATACGCCAGAAGGAAGACAAGAGACTTCAAACCCCGGACGTGGTCCAGCTCTACACCAACCAGAGCAACCTACTCGAACCGTGGGAAGGTTGATTATTAACACAATTGCTGGTGGACCTCATCCTGCGAATAAAAATTGGCAGGAAATGGAGCGATATGCTAATTCATTGAGACATACAGAGCATGAGTGCTGTTCAAATGTGGAGGATGGAACTCCCGCAAAGCAGTAACGCACGATGCACGACGATATTGTATTCAGGAATAGAGACGCAGATAAGGTGGAAGCTCCCACCATCGATCCATTGGTCATATCCGCAACCATCGGACCGGCATTCGTAAGGAGAATCCTAATTGATTGCGGAAGTTCCGTTAACATCATCTTCAAGAAAGCGTATGACCAAATGAAGCTGGAGACTAAGGATTTGAAACCATCTAAAGCCCGAATCCATGGCTTTAACGGCGCAGCCATAGACGCAGTAGGATATGTGGAGTTACCAGTTGAACTGGGACAAGGTGAACGCAGGAGAGTGCGAATACTACCATTCATAGTGCTGGATGTTGATTCACCATACAACGTGTTTTTGGGATGACCAGCCCTCGCAGATTTCAGGGCAGTCTTGGCCCCGTGGTGTCTCACACTGAAATTCCCGACAGACAAAGGGGTTGGCGTAATGCATGGCGACCAAGCAACCGGACGTGCATGTTACGTGGCTGAGCTGAGAGAGGCCCAGCGCAGAGAAAAGGGAAAGACTGCGGACATCATCGTCCGCATCCCAAATTCTAATGATTGACAATTAGCGCCCGAGCCCTGGCTCGGGCAACATTCTCGGATCGTTGGAGACATAGACCCGAGAGATGACAAAGGGGAACCCAGGGAACCAGACGCAGCACCGGCCGAACTAACAATTGATATTCCAGTTAGCCACAGCGACCCGACACGAGTTCTTAAAATTGGGTCACAGCTCGATCCCCTAATGGCAGAGAATTTATCTGATTTCCTCCGAGCGAATCTTGATGTCTTCGCCTGGACACACTCTGATATGTGTGGGATTTCCCTGCAATTGCGAGCCATATGTTGAATATAGACCCGAAACACGTACCTGTGAAGCAAAAAAGGAGAGGCATGGACCCGGAAAGGTCTACAGCTCTCAAAGAGGAGGTGGATAAACTCAAAGCCAATGGGTTTGTCCGCGATGCCCTCTACCCGGAATGGGTGTCCAACCCTGTGTTGGTAAAGAAAGCAAACGGAAAATGGAGAACCTGCGTTGACTATTCTGATTTAAACAAAGCATGCCCGAAGGATAGCTTCCCGCTACCACGAATTGATCAACTGGTCGATTCAACTGCAGGGCATGAGTTATTGTCATTTATGGATGCATACTCTGGATACAACCAAATTCCGATGCACATCCCAGACCAAGAACACACCAGCTTTGTCACAAATGTTGGGTTATACTGCTATGTAGTGATGCCCTTCGGACTGAAGAATGCCGGAGCAACTTACCAGCGTCTGGTAAATCGAATGTTCAAAGATCAGATTGGGAAAACAATGGAAGTCTATGTGGATGACATGCTTGTGAAGTCACGACAGTCAAACGACCACATTCAAGACTTGGCGGAAATGTTCGATATACTAAGGCACTATGGGATGAAGATCAATCCTTCAAAGTGTTCATTCGGCGTGGCATCAGGGAAGTTCTTGGGATTCATTGTGAATGCACGAGGAATTGAAGCTAACCGGAAAAGATCCAGGCCATCCGAGATATACGGGCACCTAGAACCATAAAACAGGTACAGAGCTTGAACGGAAAAGTAGCTGCGCTCAGTCGATTCATATCCAGAGCCACAGATAAGTGTGTTACTTTCTTCGATGTCATAAAAAAAGGAAAGAGAAACTTCGAATGGACGACTGACTGCGAGGAAGCATTCCGAGCCCTGGTAAGACACTTGGAAAGTCCTCCAGTGTTGTCAAAACCAGTAGACCACGAGACGTTGTACATATATTTAGCTGTGTCTCAACACACTATCAGTACAGCCCTAGTTCGCGAAGAAGACAAGGTTCAAAGGCCGGTGTACTATGTTAGTAAACGACTGACGGGGGCAGAAAAGAATTATCCAAAGATCGAGAAACATGCCTATTGCCTGGTGATTGCATCACGCAAGCTTCGTCCCTACTTTCAGGCGCACTCAATCAGTGTTTACACTGACCAACCCTTGCGACAGGTACTCCAACGACCGGAAACTTCCGGTAGGATGCTAAAGTGGAACATCGAGTTAAGCCAGTTTGATATCACCTACCTGCCGCGAAGGACCATCCAAGGGCAGGCATTAGCTGACTTCGTTGCTGAGTTCACCATTCCGGATGAACCGAGTGAAAATCACAAAATAATCCCTCCTGTCCGATGGAAGATGTTCACTGACGGGGCATCTAACGACCGTTGGTCGGGAGCTGGGATAGTTCTGGTAACTCCCGAAAACCGATCGATTTGCTATGCTTTGAAGCTCGAATTTGCAGCGACAAATAACGAAGCCGAATACGAAGCACTAATTGCTGGCTTAAGACTTGCCAATGAACTGAGGGTAAGGTCCATCGAAATCTTCTGCGACTCACAGCTGGTGGTATATCAGGTACGGGGAGACTACCAAGCGAAAGGACAGAGACTGGCTCCTTACCTTGCTCGGGTCCGGGAGCTACTAGTAAACCTGGAATATTATGACATTTCGCATGTCCCTCGCGAACAGAATAGGGAAGCCGACTCGTTGGCTAAATTCGCGAGTACTGGCGATGCACAGCAGATGGGATTGTTCCCTGTCGAGACTCTGCTTGCTCCAAGTATAGACATGATGGAGATAGATCTCGTCTTGGAGACCGAACTCGAAAGGGGATCATGGCTGACCCCGATCAAACAGTACTTGCTATACGGAGACTTACCTGAGAAAAGAAGCGAAAGACGCCAGTCCTTCGTAAGGCTTCGCGTTACGTAATGCAAGACGGGATAATGTATCGGAGGGGATTCTCGACCCCCTTGCTCCGGTGCGTGGCCCATGACGAGGTAAAACGGGTGTTGGAAGAAGTCCATGAGAGAGAATGTGGTGATCATACCGGGGGGCAAACTTTGGCGAGGAAAATCCTCCGCTATGGATATTATTGGCCAACTGTAAATCAGGATGCTGCAGACTATGCGAGAAGATGCGACAAATGCCAGATATATGCAAAGATTCCGAGAGCTCCGCCAACGGAACTCACACAAATGGTTAGTCCCTGGCCATTTGCAATGTGGGAAATCGACCTAATTGGATCTCTGCCCATAGCCAAAGGAGGCGCGAAATATGCAATAGTGGCAGTCGATTATTTCACCAAGTGGGCGGAAGCAGAGCCAATGGCCACAATCACCACTAAGAAAGTCATTAATTTCGTTGTACGAAATATCATATGTCGTTTTGGCCTCCCACGGACCATCATAACGGACAACGGAACTCAATTCGAAAGCAAGGAATTCAAAGAGTTCTGTCAGAGGTATGGCATTGAGAAAAGGTTCGCAGCAGTTGCTCACCCGAAGGCGAATGGGCAGGCAGAAGCCGTCAATAAAATCATCAAGTCCATATTGAAGAAGCGTTTGGAAAAGGCTAGAGGCAAGTGGGTGGATGAACTCCCAACAGCGCTTTGGGCCTATAGAACTACCCACAAGACCGCGACTGGCCACACACCGTTCGCACTGGCGTACGGCACGGAAGCCATCATACCCGTAGAACTTGAAGTTCCGTCACACCGGGTAACCTATTATGATCCTGCGTCAAACCAGGATCTCCTATTGGAATCATTAGACTTCATTGATGAGAAACGCGAAGAAGCTGATTTGAGAGCAGCCTCATACAGACACCGAGTCGCTAAATATTATAATGGAAAAGTCCGGCTAAGAACCTTTAGTGTGGGAGATCTCATTTTGAAACGAGTCTTTCCAACCCCTTCGCGCATGAATCCCGCATGGGAAGGTCCATACGTCATCGAACGGAGGCTTGGAGAAGGAACTTTCAAGCTAACGACCGTCGATGGTGCAACACTCCCTCGAGCATGGAACAACGAGCATTTGCGGCGTTATTACACTTAGTCTATTTCCTTTATGCGGTAGTTGCATTTATTTCCAGTATGCTTTCTTCTTGGCATGTAATAAGATAATTTAGCTTGTTTTCATCAATAAAGGCTTGAAGCCATCTTTTCCATGAATGACCAATGTCTCTTCGTATGATATTCCTATGACGCGCAATTAAAGATTATGATATCTTGGCTAGCATACGAACGCTTATAATAACTGACAAAAAATCTCTAATTCCCCGGAGTGCGGACTGGAGTACTTTAAGTCCCCGGAGTGCGGACTCGAGTATAAACAATTCAAAATCTCCAAGTCCCCGGAGTGTGGACTAGAGTACTCTAAGTCCCCGGAGTGCGGACTCGAGTATAAACGATTCAAAATCTCTAAGTCCCCGGAGTGCGGACTGGAGTACTTTAAGTCCCCGGAGTGCGGACTCGAGTATAAACGATTCAAAATCTCCAAGTCCCCGGAGTGCGGACTGGAGTACTCTAAGTCCTCGTAGTGCGGACTCGAGTATAAACGATTCAAAATCTTCAAGTCCCCGGAGTGCGGACTGGAGTACCCTAAGTCCCCGGAGTGCGGACTCGAGTAGAAACGATTCAAAATCTCCAAGTCCCCGGAGTGCGGACTGGAGTACTCTAAGTCCCCGGAGTGCGGACTCGAGTATAAACGACAAAAATCTCCAAGTCCCCGTAGTGCGGACTGGAGTACTCTAAGTCCCCGGAGTGCGGACTCGAGTATAAACGATTCTAAATCTCCAAGTCCCCGAAGCACGGACTGGAGTACTCTAAGTCCCCGGAGTGCGGACTCGAGTATAAACGATTCAAAATCTCCAAGTCCCTGGAGTGCGGACTGGAGTACTCTAAGTCCCCGGAGTGCGGACTCGAGTATAAACGATTCAAAATCTCCAAGTCCCCGGAGTGCGGACTGGAGTACTCTAAGTCCCCGGAGTGCGGACTCGAGTATAAACGATTCAAAATCTCCAAGTCCCTGGAGTGCGGACTGGAGTACTCTAAGTCCCCGGAGTGCGGACTCGAGTATAAACGATTCAAAATCTCCAAGTCCCCGGAGTGCGGACTGGAGTACTCTAAGTCCCCGGAGTGCGGACTCGAGTATAAACGATTCAAAATCTCCAAGTCCCCGGAGTGCGGACTGGAGTACTCTAAGTCCCCGGAGTGCGGACTCGAGTAGAAACGATTCAAAATCTCCAAGTCCCGGAGTGCGGACTGGAGTACTTTAAGTCCCCGGAGTGCGGACTCGAGTATAAACGACAAAAATCTCCAAGTCCCCGGAGTGCGGACTAGAGTACTCTAAGTCCCCGGAGTGTGGACTCGAGTATAAACGATTCTAAATCTCCAAGTCCCCGAAGCGCGGACTGGAGTACTCTAAGTCCCCAGAGTGCGGACTCGAGTATAAACGATTTGAAACCTCCAAATCCCCAGAGCGCGGACTGGAGTACTCTAAGTCCCTAGAGTGCGGACTCGAATACAAATGACTCGAAATCTCCAAGTCCCCGGAGCACGAACTGGAGTACTCGAAGTCCGGCGTATAGACTTAATTACAAGCAGCTCAGACCTCCGAGTTCCTTGAATAGGAACTACGACGCAAATGACTTGGATATGTCAAGTCCCCAACATACGGGCTATGAAATATTCTAAGTGCTTGAAGCACCAAGTGGAGATTGATCAAATCCAGGGAAGCTCCCAAGCCATGTAAAGACGAACCAAGAAGTCTAAGTTACCCATAACAATTCAGATTTCAATCACAACCATAAAAGAGACTGAATAATAAAAGTCTTTTGAGAAGACAAAAGTGAAGATCAAATTTTATTCGCAAAAAGCTTATTTACACAGTCTACAAAAATTAGTACATGACTTAAACTAGTTCTCGTTGAGCGGGGACGGTGGTCATTTCTTGTGTTTCTTTGACTTCTTCCCGGATGGTTCCTTCCTAGAGCGCTTACTCTTGGAATCCTTCCCTGACAAAGGGGTGACGACCGAAGACGTAGGGGGAACATCCATGGGCTGGGACTTCCCAGGAAGGATGACCTTCAATGGTTTGTTCAGAGGATCGTCCAGGTCCACTTCACGCGGCTCGAACTTGACTGAGGTTGTATCTCTTTTCCCTTTCTCAAGCCGTTCCTTCATGCTCAAGTCGGATGTGTGCTCAGAGGCGCCTGTGATGTCTACTTCGAAAATCTCCGAGGAAGATTCGGATTTGCCTTCATCAAGCGCCCCGATTGCTTGAGCATCTAGACCAGGATCCCCGCCAGCTTGAGTAGCATCACTCGCCTTTTTCTCCACCTCCTTGGCGGCATCGCTCCTCGGAGTGGGCTCGGGGTCAGAACAGCCTGCGCAGAAATCACGAAAAAAGAAGAACAAGTGTTAGAACACAACAACTTCTGGGGGAACGAGAAAGATCTTTGTGAAGCACAGAGGTTACTCACCAGACGCCGGTGGGTTCTCAGTCATCAGGGGGGTCTCACCCTCCGGGATGGGAGATAAAACATGAATGCCAAGCCCGGGGGCTTCCGGGTCATAACCAACGTGTCGGGGGCCGTTCACTTAGAAGACGGCCCAGGTTTGTCGGAAAGTGTAGCAGAACTGGATCTTTTGGACATCTTGAATAAATAGCAGACCCAACCAAGCACCTGTGCGAACTATACTTGAAAAATGATCGACGTTAGAATTAACAACGCAGATAACCCCCCCCCCCCGTGTGGTGTGTGAACTAGTGCAATCAATCGTGCATAAGCATTTAATATAACGTCAAGCCTAAAAACATCGCTTCCGAAAACCGTCATCGCTGACCGTCTCCGAAAGCCTTCTGAATAACGACTGCAGTAAGACACTAGAGGTAATTATCCGATTATGCCAAGTAAAGACCAGTTATGAAATTGGGCAAGGAGAGTATGTTCGGCATTTGTATATGTCCGGCATTTATGTGTGCTCGGCACCTAACTATGCTCGGCATACTAACTATGTTCGGCGTATAAGTATGTTCGGCATTTACTGTTTGTTCGGCATTTATGTTGTTCGGCATATGGATACGTTTGTCCGGTCTAAGTTTGTTCGGCATACTCTGTTATGTAATTTGGCAAGGCCCCTGTTTGTCCGGCCTAAGTCTGTTCGGCACGTCAGTGTCATTTATACTTGTCCAGCATGTCACTATGTTCGGAATTTGTGCTTGTTCGGCATGTCGGTATGTTCGGCGTTTATATTTGTTCGGCCCGAAAGTATGCTCGGCGCTAATGTCTGTTCGGCTACATTGCTGTTCGGCAAAGAACGTTCGGCCAAAATGCTATTCGGCCGAAACAACATTCGGCCTACCCACTGACTCACACTTCCTCCCCGGCCTTCTAACCCATCGTCCGACCAACAATGTGCAATGCCGAATCAAGATTATGCCGAGTCCTAATGCTTGGCACGACCTCCATACTTTCCTCTCCTCCACCTAACTCTCTCCCATAACCCCATATGAAACCTAGGCACCGTGCCGAGCCACAGCATCCCAATCAAACGACTAAACAAACCCTACGAAGCATCCATATCCCTAACCATCTATCCCTACCTCGCGTCGCTCGGCCTTGGAGATACCCCAATCGGAATTCGGGTCCTCCATCTACACAGCCCCGTTCAAAAATGATTCTGCCCTATGCGAATTGGTGGAAACTGACCAGGGAAAGGAGTTAGGTAAAGGGATTGTACCAAGTTCGTGGATCGAGCTTTAGAAAGGTTTGAGAAGTCCTTGGATTTTGATTGCAAGAGTGGTTCGAGAATTCAGAATTACCGGAGTAAAAGTAAAGAAAGGAAGAAGAAGGAGGTGGTTTTTATAAGGAAGAAGGAGAAGTCGAAGAGACTTTGGCCGGCTCTACCGGACGAAACGGTTTCACTCGGCACTCATATCGTTCGGCATCCTTAGCATCCGGTGACAATGCCCTGATCCAGTAGTTCAAAGAACACCCTGTTTGAACACACGGTGTACTTTGGGGGGCAAAATGTTACCTGGAAGATCGACCAGGCAATCACAGCGCTCGGCATAAGTGGACACTCGGCATGCAGAGTTGTACTCGGCATAAGTGGACACTCGGCGGTGCAGGGTTGTACTCGGCATAAGTGGACACTCGGCGGTGCAGGGTTGCACTCGGAATAAGTGGACACTCAGCATGCAGAGTTGTACTCGGCATAAGTAGACGCTCGGCATTAAGAGACGTTCGGCAGCCCAAGATTACACTCGGCATAAGACCGTTTAGCACTTCACCCAGCGCTTCACTCGGCATGCTCTTCACTTCCCTTCACTCGGATCATTCGGCATGTCCCTTGCACGGCAAACCCTTCACACGGCATGTCTTTCACTCGGCATCCCAACATCATTCGGCCCGCTTCCTCCATTCAACAGAGAGATCCATCGACTTGGAAAGTAGGGCTCGGCATGCCGACCGTTCAGCCTGTTTCACTCGGCATGCAGGGCGCGACCTATCTGGACCGAGCTGTCTAGCCATCTGGCTCACCAGGGAAGTCCAATCCACATTCGTCTATAAATAGAGGGGCAAGGGCACAGAAAAAGGGGATCAGATTTCAGAGAACACAGGGGAGACTCTGCCTCAACCAAACCTCATCCAAGACTTCTACTTTTATTTCACAATTGTATTCGAATACTGAAGAGCGGATTGTATCTGTAATCAAGTTTAAAAGTGAAGAAATAAAGGATCAACTTCAAAGTGGACGTAGGCTACAACGTCGAACCACTATAAATTCTGTGTTCTCGTCTCCTGCATTTTAATTCATATTATCTTCTCTATTTTAATTTATCTTCTTCATTAATCTCTCTACACAAACTCTCTAAGGGTGTTAGTGACCAATTTTGGCGCTAACATAGTATCCATAGCGAAATAGTGTATAACTGATCTTTGGGATAGATTATCTTCAGTTTTCAGTCAATTTTTTGGTGACACGGCCTTGCCAAAATGCGGGATAATAATAACCATTATATTATTTGCTCGATAATAATAAGATAACTTTTATTTGTTCTAACGTGATTTGTTTGTTAAAAACCATCCTCTCTTATCTATTTCACTCAAAATTCAAAGATGCAAGTTATATAATGTATTATATTTTGCGCCCAACCATAGCGGTCCTTCAACATATGATATCTGTCGATTAATAATTCACATTGTGCAAAAATGTTAATTGACATGTTTTTGCTGTTACTGGTAACTAAGTGTCATCAAAATAGATTTTAAGGTTGATTTACTAGAGTTTATCATTCATAATTCGGAGGTTATTTCTTAAATTTGTAAAAGTTGGTGCTTTACCACGTTTTATAAGAGCATATTTATGCTAGAACGTCTATACTTCTTTTGTTCTATTTTACAGTTTTTAGCTGCTATAATTTTTGATATTGTTTTTCTAAAGCCATAGTGTAAACATAAGCGCCTAAAAATAAAATAAAGGAGTTTATAGGCTCAAGGAAAAAGTTGACAAAAAATTTAGTCTCAAGACAATAAGTTTGCTTTTTAGGTCGAAGGACACTTTCTAGTGCAAATTACAGAATGATAATTGCAACTATTATTTTCTGTTTACACTAAAAAATATTCTTCAAACTAAAAAGCAAACTTGCTATCCATGAGATAAATTTTTTTTACAACTTCTTTTCTGTACTCATTTTCCTGTAAATAAAATAGAGGATTGTTAAAATACTAGTTTTGGACAAAAGAGTATAATGTTAGAAGGACTCCATCCTAAATTAATTATTATGGAAGAAATATGTAAAAGGAAACAAATAAACCAACCTACCGTTTAACCATCATTTGAATTTAAATTATGCAACATAATAGTGGGAACTAAAAAGAAAGACAATTGATGATCACTGTGAATAGCAAAACAGTAGCGATGTTCCAAAAAAATCATTAGTGTACTATGTTTGATAGACTTATATTAAAAAAATATAGTAAAACGCTAGAATAAATAATGAAAGTTTTCTTGTAAGGTGCTTGATTGGTGGAATGATAATAATAATGGTAATAATCTTTAATAATAGTTGTATAGCTTTGGTGTCACACTTTTTTGGTATCAACGTGAACTACCAAAAATGCTCCTCTATATATTATTAAATCATAATTGCTTAAAAAAAGGATCTAATATAAAATTTATTTTACAAATTCAAACGTCCATAAAAGTAGATCTAACAATTAAACATGCTTTACAAATTCAAAACGCTTTTAAAAATAAGATCTAAAATTAAACTTCCTTTACAAATTCAAAATACATTTTTACAAATATACAAATCCTAATATCACTCAAAAATAATTTTTTTTTTAAACTGATTTAAACATATGCAATTTATAAGAAAAACAATTCACGCACAAAGCGCGTGCCTTACCACTCGTATTAAATAGTTGTAATAGCTTTGGTGCCACACTTTTTTGGTATCAACGTGAATTATCAAAAATGCCCCTATATATATTATCAAATCTTAATCACTTAAAAATAGGATCTAATACTAAATTTCTTTTATAAATTCAAATGTCCATAAAAGTAAGATCTAATAATTAAACATGCTTTACAAATTCAAAACGCTTCTAAAAATAGGATCTAACCTTAATTTTTTTTACAAATTCGGTATATTTCTTTACAAATATACAAATCTTAATATACTTGAAAATAAAAAAATCATTTTTTCGACTGATTTAAACATATACAATTTGTAAGAAAAACAATTTACGTGCGAAGCTCGTGCGATTACACTTAATAATAATAAGAATAACAATAACAATAAAAATAAGAATAAGAAGGAGGAGGAGGAGGAGGAGGAGGTAACGAGCTACCAAAAAGTTGCATAAAAACAACTCAGACCTGTCATTTAATCATAAGTCATTCAAACTATGCCGATAGGATGTGGGGTAATATAAAAATTATATATGATTTTTGGCAGAAAGCTAAAAGAATTTGTATTCTTGGTAGCTGTTTTAAAGATATTGAAAATACTGTCTCGCCAAGTTTGGAGTTCCCTTAACAATCCCTAAACAGTAGAGATAACCTAGAATTTATGTGAGTGAAAATTATGGACTTTTAAAATTTCAAACGATAAAATCATTGATCAATTAATTTAGCTGTTTAAATCTCATATGCGGTAGTAAGCATATAATTTCATGCATCCATAAATCTTTTTACTATAATCATCACTGACAATGAAATCTCATGAGTATTCGCCGATTTATTATTATTAGTTTCGAACATACCATCAAATTTATCAGTTAACGACATAATAGATTAAGAACACATCTGCTGATTAGTTTTTGAATCTATAGTTTATTTCAAAGAATAGGTATATGCTGAAGACAGCACCTTCCACTTCTCCATCGTTCAAGGCTGGATTTATACTTGGTATGCATTTACGTTGTGGATTATAACCAACACTTTGAATTAAGTACTTGCTAAATTATATCTACTTTTGAATCACAAACAGACTTGCAATTTTTGTTATTTTGCATAATATTTTGTTATATTTATTTTAAAAACAGCCCTATTCAAATTTCTCTCAGTAATTTGCATCTTAGCGAGTCATGTTTATTTTTCAGTAGTTCTACGATGTTTAAACCACTCACAAACCATGATCTTCTTATTCTGGAAACTATAAACATTTTTCAGCATTATTGAAATTTATTTTGTTTGAGCTGTTTATCTGAAGAATCCATGAACAATTATTGTTTGTTTCTTGAAACTGAAGTCATGAAGATATTATAAAGTTTTAAAAGATACTACCATTCTATTTTGTGGAGATGTGAAGAAAGTGAAGGAGAAATTCTACTAGTGAACTCGTTTGAATTTAACACCCTGAAATTAGTCAGTGGAAAGTTCATTAAATACAGGTGTTGGGTATCGAGATGTTGAGAATGATAAGGTTGACCTAAAGAAATGGGAGTAGTCGTAAGTTCCCTAATTTACATGTAGTTTTAGGCAACATATAAGTTCAAATCACCCTTGCATGTCATATATGCTAATGCCATATTCTTCAGCCAATCTTGATTTTTTTTAATTTAATTATGGTGTTCATGCATTCACTTATTATTTTTTTTCACTCAAATCTTTGACTTCATCCAGGCATGATGTAATAATGCCTGGCCTAATACAATTATGGGATATGTTTTTATTTTATTTTTGCCAAGTGCATCAAAACTTCAAACTATAGCAGGCTAAAGTCTAAAGGTATTGCCTTCGATACTGTTTCATAATATGAAGTAAATGATAAACCTAAATCAGCTTAATACTATATATATACATACATACATATATACACATACATATACATATACTTATATATACATACATACATATATACACATACATACATATACATACATATACATACATACATACATATACATACATACATACATACATATATCATTGCACGACTCTATTTACATCCCGGGTTCCAAGTAAATTATGATGAATGGAATAAACACTACATATATTTCTTTTGTTAATGGTACAATATGATTGAAATGACTTAATAATTTCAATACTTTAGTTCATTTGCAAAAACTGTGGACATGTGCATATGTCTATTTTTTTATTTTTATGTAGAGAAGGCAACTAATTGGTGCCTAATTTTTTGTGTTGGCCCCATATGTGTCTGCTTCCCATATTTTAGCACTCCTTAACTTGGATCTTCAATTGATACTGTGCTTGTTGATTGAAATGGAATTAATAATAATGCATGGGAAAAACATGTAGCAGCAATTATTAGAGCTGTTGCAGGCAATTTTGACATTGCTGATTGGTTGGATTAAGGGGAATAAAGAGTGGCATTCAACAAGGTACATTTGGTAAGGCAAAAATATTTTATTTTATGACACTCTGGGTACAAATGGGCAATTTTGTGGGTTGGTTTAAAAATGTTAGTATCTTTGTGTTTTATTGCAGGTTGTTAATGCTTCGATTAAATGTGCATTTCAATCTGTGTATTCAGATTAAGGAAATTGTGACGATGGACATTATTAACCATAGTTTTTTTGACACCTTAAGGTAGTTAGATTAAGGAGGTAACTAGCTGGATATGTGCTAATTTTTTTCTAAATAAGTTTATATGCCTTATGATTGGAATTTTGTGTAGCAAATTTATTAACTCCAACACATTTGACCATAAAAGCACTACAATACAAGTTGTTGCATGATAAATTTTAAAGTGATCTTAAAGATCACTACAACACAAGCAATTTAAGATTGATGACAGGAAATGCAACATTTCTGTTCCACTTTCTTCATTGCAACAACTCATGATAACAACTCTTTATTTGCTATGTTTTTTTAGGGTCATGTAGCACTTGTCTTAATAGTTTCTTAAAACTTAAATAGTTATTTTGGTTCTCTTGCTAATAGAATAAACTCTCCAAACTAAACTTGAATAAAGTGTCGTAATTCTATATGACCTAACAAGATCATCAAAAAAAAATTCATATTATTTAAGCCAAAATGTATCAATTTTGGGTTTGTGCGATTAATTTTTTTGGTATGATGTGTTTCTTATGTTAGCAATCGATAGATAACGATCAAGATTTTCAAAATGGAATTCAAATTGTAAATCATAAAGTTTGCTTTAAATCAAAACGATATTCATATGGTAAGCTTTAAACTTCTTATTTAGTTAAGGACCATGCACAAAGTGTAAGTTTGTTCTCTATTTTATAGAAACAAAGATTTTTTTGTCTAATAGCATGTATCCAGATTTTTATTTAGGATTCAATCTTGTGTATGTAATCAACAATGACATTTGTCAGTAAAACGATGTACCAATACGAGCGAGAAGAGAAGCTAATGGAGGGACCAATAATGGATGGGACTAAAATACAAGTTACAGCTCAGTGAAAAATGTTAGAAGTCTCATATGGCCTTGCTCTTCTGGTGAAAATTTGTTTGTTATGTTGCTAAACAAATGTTGATCAAAATTTTGAAGTTATAGTCTTGTGCTGATTATGATGAGGTTAACTCTCATTTTATTTTATTTTTAGTTTATCTTACCGTCCCAAATTCAATGAGCTGATAACTTATAAATTTCATGGGTAATTAATAGAATGCATCCAAATCATTAATACATTTTCTTTGAATATTTAATACTAAAACCTTAAAGGAAAAACTATCTCACCTATAATCTTCATAATATTCTCAATTCAAATGCTAATTTCCCTATAGAAAATTGTATTTCCAAATTCGCATTCTGTTTATACTCCGATTAATGATTGTGATGCATGCATGAACATATATATTTCATCAGTGGTTAACATAAACTTGATATCATTTCAAGGTTTTCCATTTTCGTTGCGTAAAGCTTCTTCATTTTAAAAACTCAAGCTTCAATTTTGGAGACTTTAAGTACGTACTGAGATCACCATTCAAGGTATAACACAATATAACTGAGATCTTATCTTATTTAACTAATTAAACATTTGTGTATCTATGTTATAATAAGCGCTAAGTGAGGCGAGGCGATAGAAGTCTCACTCCACTTAATGTGCTTAAGCGCCACTTAAGCATGATTAATTTTTTGTATACTTTATTCGTACATATCTAAATCTATTATAAAGGGATTATATTGAGTGTATTATATGTGTACATGTGTACTATATATGTTAAATTTGGATGATTAAATATTTGTTGACAAGGAAAGAAATTGATTAATTGGTTCAATCAATTAATTTGCCTTGCATATGGATAGATGATGCCGCGCATACCAGATCCTTTGTCGCGAATTCCTCCCTAAGTCGCGGCGAGCTTAGGTCGCTCCTCCTCCTTAAGTCCAACAAAGTCTTATGTCGCTCCTCCATCTTATGTCGCGAGCAAACCTTAGGTCGCGAACGACCTTCCTTAAGTCGTGAAGATTATGCAGCGATATCTAAGTCGCGAGCATCTCCAGTAGGTCGCTCCACCAGCTTATGTCACGAGCAAACCCTAGGTCACGAACGACCTTCCTTAAGTCGCGAAGATTATGCAGCGATATCCCTTAAGTCGCGAGCATTTCCAGTAGGTCGCTCCACCAGCTTAAGTCGCGAGCATCTCTAGTAGGTCGCGAACGAGCAGAACTTAAGTCGTTTGTATTGTACTGTGTTGTCGCATATATGTTGTAACGTGTTGTTGTGTCGCATATGTTAAGTCGCCTGTGTGTTGTAAACCCTATAAATAGGGGTGTTGTGTCACTTGTAAAGGGAGTTGATTTTGAATAAAATTTTGTCGAGAGCTTTGTGCCTCTTCAAAAATTGGAAGTTGAGTGTGAGCTCCTTTCTTCATCTTCGGTTATTCGAGTGCGCTCGAATTAATGAATTTGAAGCCGATTCACAGAATCTCGTGCGCGAGATCAACGTCGAAGAATCATAGATCTTCTAACGCGGCATCGTGTGCGATCAACGTGTTGAAGATAGCTAGAATCCGGTATCTCGAGAGATCAACGGATTTGGGCATTTGGTATCATTAATTCACCAATTTATCTTTGTACCGTTCCATCGTTCTGCTTCAAAAGTTATATCCGCTGCGTCAATTTGGTATCAGAGCCTAATCAGTTCCTAGGCCGAGTTGAAGTTGATTCAGATCCGAAGTTAAAGTCGGAGCTAGTTGGAGCCGCGCAGCACTTTTGTAAGTCAAAGCCGAGAGCTAGAAGAACTAAGAAGAACAGGGCCGAAGTTAAAGCAAGTTAAAGCCAAAAACGAGCTTGTCCAATTTTGTGCGAGATTTGTTCAAGTCGTGAGCTAGGAGTTTGTACGTAGATTTTGCATCATTGAAAGTTGTTCTAGTTGAAGTGTGTGTTTGGATTTGTTGAAGATTCGACAATGCCTCTAAGAAGAGTTAATCGTCATCATAATGTTGAAGATGTGTATCGAAGAGAAGATGCTGAGCAAATGGAGCAACGAATTAGTGATAAATTCAATGAGAAGTTTGATGAGGGAATTGGTAGATTGGAAAGGCTCATGATGGATATAAATCAAACTCGACAAAGAGCATCTCCAGGTTCAAATCAAGGTGGACATAGAATTTCGCCATCAAATTCCGAGAGGAGAAGAATGTCACCACTATCGAATCGGGGAAAAAGAAAACTATCAGTTTCGGGTGAAAAAGACATGCACGGTAGCAGAAATGTTGATGGTCAGAATCGACATCGACATACGTCAGATTTAGAGGAATCCAGTGATGATGATAGTAGCTCTTGTCGAAACCATGACCAAGGACGAAGTCGAAATAGAGATTTCGAAGATGATCGTCGATGAGAGTCGGGGATGAAAACAGAGATTCCAAAATTCAAAGGGGGAATGATAGTGGAAGAATTTCTGGATTGGTTATCAAATGTTGAAGAAATTTTGACTTCAAGGAAGTACCCGAGCATCGTAGAGTTAAGTTGGTTGCTACACGATTGAGGGGAAGAGCTAGGAAGAGCTATGGCATGGTGGCAACAAACTAAACTTACACGGGAAAGAATGGGAAAGTCGAAGATTGTTTCATGGGAAAAGATGAAGAAGTTGATGAAGGCTACTTTCTTGCCTTATAATTATCAGTCTCTTATGTATCAGCGCTTACAGAATTTGAGACAAGGAATAAAGTCGGTAAATGATTATGCAGATGAGTTTTATCAACTGATTGCTAGAAACGATATCATGAAAACGGAGGAACAGTTGACATCTAGATTTGTTGGAGGATTGAGAATGCAAATTCAGGATATGGTAAATATGTTTGATCCGAGATCCGTTGCTGAAGCACACCAGAAGGCTCTAGCTTGGGAGAAGCAAGGTAGAAGAGAAGGTGGTGCGCTTACAAGTTCGATCAATCAGGTGAAAGGGGATAGTAGCAATACTAATGTTTCCAAGGATGTTAGTAAACCGGTTGTCAATGAAGTTGCTAAGACCAAGGTCAACAACAATTCAAGTGTTATAACTGTCAGGAGTTTGGTCATAAGAGCAATGAATGCCTGAGGCCTAAGAAGCGAGCGATGGTTGCCGAGCTTGAGGATGCAGAAATAGAATGTTCCAATTCACCACAAGTCGAGGAGGAAGAAGAATTACTGATGGGAGACGAGGGATATTCTTTAATGATGAGGAGATCTTGCTTGACGCCAAAGCAGGAAGAGGATACTAGCTGGTTAGGGAGTAATATTTTTCAGTCGACGTGCACTATTTTGGGAAAGGTTTGTAAGTTTGTTATCGATGTAGGAAGTTGTGATAACATCATCTCTACAGAAGCTATAAAGAAGTTAGCGTTAAAGACAGAGAAGCATCCCAAACCCTACAAATTGGCTTGGCTGAGGAAAGGTGGGGAAGTGAAGGTTAGTCGAATAGCTTGTGTAACTTTTTCCATCGGAAAGAAGTATAAGGATGAAATTTGGTGTAACGTGGTGGATATGGATGTATGTCATTTGTTGTTGGGAAGACCGTGACAATTTGATAGAGCCGTGCAACACGATGGTAGGACCAACTGCTATAGTTTCGTGTTTAATGGCACTAGAATCACTTTAGTTTCTAAAAAGAGACAACAAAGTGAAAGCAAGTTGGAGGAAATCGAGGAACTAAAGACTCTGTTATCTTTGAAGGGGTTTGTCAAAGAAGTAGAGGATGGGCCTGAAGTATTTCTATTGATTGGACGTGAAAGTAGTTAAACGGTTGAAATTCCTGAAGAAGTTAAGCCAGTGTTGAAGGAATTTGAAGATGTATTTCCTGAAGAATTACCGAAGAATTACCAAAAGAATTACCACCGTTGAGAGACATATAACACCAGATTGATCTTGTTCCTGGAGCTGTGTTACCACATAGACCACATTATAGAATGAGTCCAAAGGAGCACGAAGAGAAGGAAGGTGGAGGAGTTACTTGAACAAGGGCACGTACAAGAAAGTTTAAGTCCTTGTGCAGTACCAGCCTTGTTAGTGCCAAAGAAGGATGGAACTTGGAGAATGTGTACAGATAGTCGAGCATTAAACAAGATTACAGTGAGATACAGATTTCCGATGCCAAGATTGGACGACTTGTTAGATTAGTTGAGTGGAGCTGCTATCTTTTCAAAGATTGATCTGAAGAGTGAGTATCATCAGATTCGAATTCGACCAGGGGATGAATGGAAGACAGCCTTCAGGACACGGAGGGTTGTATGAATGGCTGGTCATGCCATTTGGTCTTTCGAATGCACCTAGTACTTTTATGCGAGTGATGAATCAAATCTTTAGACTGTTTATTGGAAAGTTCGTGGTGGTATACTTTGATGATATATTGATATACAGTGGAAGCACAGAAGAATATCTACAACACTTGCGGGAAGTGTTGATGATACTTCGCCAGGAGCAATTTTACGCAGCAACAAAGAAGTGCATGTTCATGACATACAGTATTTTGTTCTTGGGGTATGTGCTGTCCAAGGAAGGTATCCAAGTGGATCAAGGTAAAGTTGAAGCAATCAAGGATTGGCCACAACCCAGGACTGTAACTGAAATGAGAAGTTTTCATGGTTTAGCATCATTCTACCGAAGGTTTATTCCACATTTCAGTAGCGTGATGGCACCAGTGACAGATTGTATGAAAGGAAAGCAGTTTGTGTGGACTGAAGAGGCAGATTCTGCTTTCCAACAGATCAAGACACTTTTGACTACAACACCGATTCTTAGATACCCGGACTTTCAGTTACTCTTTGAGCTGAATACTGATGCGTCTAAAGTTGGAATTGGTGGAGTGTTAAGTCAAAAGGGTCGTCTAATTGCTTATTTTAGCGAGAAACTTTCTGGAGCCAAGACAAGATACAGTACCTATGACTTGGAGTTCTATGCTATTGTCCAAGCCATAAAGCATTGGAGACACTACTTGTTTTATAAAGATTTTGTGTTGTATACTGACCATGAAGCATTGAAACATTTGCAGGGACAAGATAAGATTGCAGCCAGACATGCTTCATGGATCACATACTTGCAACAGTTTACATTTGTTGTAAAGCATAAGTCGGGAGTTACAAATCATGTGGCAGACGCATTAAGTAGAAGAAATCATTTGTTGACTACGATGAGAGTTGAAGTGACGGGGTTTGATGTATTTTCAGAATTGTTTGTTGAGGATCCTTACTTTGCTAAGATTGTAGATGAAGTCGAGAAAGGGAAGACGGATGAGTATGTGTTAGTAGATGGTTTTCTATTCAAAGGAAATCGGTTGTGTATACCAGAGTGCAGTTTGCGAATGAAAATTGTGAAGGAATTGCATGAAGAAGGTCATGTGGGAAGAGATCGTGCCTTGCAGTTGATTTCTCAATCATATTTTTGGCCTTCCATGAGGAAAGAAGTTGAAAGATTTGTGCAGAGATGTCACATATGTCAAGTTTCCAAAGGAAGAGCTACGAATGCAGGATTGTATATGCCATTTCCCGTGCCTACTAGACCATAGATTGATGTTAGCATGGATTTTGTTTTGGGTTTGCCAAGAACTCAACGAGGGAATGATTTTATATACGTTGTGGATAGATTTTCGAAGATGGCACATTTCATAGCTTGTAAAAAGACCGCCGATGCAGTCCGTGTTGCTCAATTGTTCTTTAAAAAGGTTTATCGACTACATGGGCTACCTGAGACCATTGTTTCTGATCGGGATACTCGATTTCTAGTCATTTTTGGTTGAGTCTGTGGAAGATGGTTGGGACTAAGCTGAATTTTAGTAGCGCCTATCATCCACAAATGGATGGGCAAACAGAAGTGGTGAACAGATCTTTGGGAAACTTGTTGAGATGTCTTGTGAAGGATAATTTGAAGAGCTGGGATGTGAACTTGTGTCAGGCATAATTCGCACATAACCATGCCGTTAATCGAAGTACTGGATTCATTCCATTTCAAGTAGTATATTCAGCCATTCCGAAGGGATCGTTGGATTTGTCGACAGTTCCACGTCAGAAAGGGGTTGTTAAACGAGCTTGTGATTTCGTGAATGAGTTGCAGGAGTGTCACAGGATTGTCCATGAACGATTACTTAAGTCAAATGAGAAGTATAAGCAACTGGCAAATAAGAAGCGAAGGAGTGTGGACTTCAAAGAGGGTGATTTTGTTTACGCAGTATTGACGAAGGATCGTTTTCCAGTTGGAACTTACAACAAATTGAAAGCTCGAAAAATTGGTCCAGTAGAAATCTTGAAGAAGATCAATGATAATGCTTATCGGTTAAGATTGCCGGATCATATCCATACTGCCGACGTTTTCAGCGTCAAACATTTGATTCCATACCATAAGAATAAGCATGTCGAAGAAGAGGAAAGTGAGAATTCGGGGTCGAATTCTTTTCAACCAGGGGAGGATGATGCAGCGCATACCAGATCCTTTGTCGCGAATTCCTCCCTAAGTCGCGGCGAGCTTAGGTCGCTTCTCCTCCTTAAGTCGAACGAAGTCTTATGTCGCTCCTCCAGCTTATGTCACGAGCAAACCCTAGGTCGCGAACGACCTTCCTTAAGTCGCGAAGATTAGGCATCGATATCTAAGTCGTGAGTATCTCCAGTAGGTCGCTCCACCAACTTATGTCGCGAGCAAACCCTAGGTCGCGAACGACCTTCCTTAAGTCGCGAAGATTATGCAGCGATATCCCTTAAGTCGTGGGCATTTCCAGTAGGTCGCTTCACCAGCTTAAGTCGCGAGCATCTCCAGTAGGTCGCGAACGAGCAGAACTTAAGTCGTTTGTATTGTACTGTGTTATCGCATATATGTTGTAACGTGTTGTTATGTCACATATGTTTAAGTCGAGTGTGTGTTGTAAACCCTATAAATAGGGGTGTTGTGTCACTTGTAAAGGGAGTTGATTTTGAATAAAATTTTGTTGAGAGCTTTGTGCCTCTTTAAAAATTGGAAGTTGAGTGTGAGCTCCTTTCTCCATCTTCGGTTATTCGAGTGCGCTCGAATCAACGAATTTGAAGCCGATTCACGGAATCTCGTGCGCGAGATCAACGTCGAAGAATCGTAGATCTTCTAACGCGGCATCGTGCGTGATCAACGTGTTGAAGATAGTTAGAATTCGGTATCTCGAGAGATCAACGGATTTGGGCATTTGTTATCATCAATTCACCAATTTATCTTTGTATCGTTCCATCGTTCTGCTTCAAAAGTTATATCCGCTGCGTCAATAGATATGAGAGAATATTTTAAAAGAAAACTAATTAATTAGCTAATCAATTAATTAGTCAATGCATTTGTTATATGAAGAAATTAATGATTAGTCATGGGGAATTGTAACGACCCCACTTCCTACGCCCAGGAAGAAGTATCGTTTTTAAGAAAGAAAAGGGTGAGAAAATAGAAAAGATAGAGAAGAAAGAACAACAACATCAGAATCTCACAGCGGAACGAATAAAATATATTAATCACATAAGTACTTACATAATATATAACATCAATCAGAGTGATACGTATAATACATCCCATACTAGACAGTTATAAACACCTGTCTAGTTAATACAACTCAATACACCATACATCACAGAGATACCACTCAGGGGAACTATATATATATCTACAACGCTGAAGCCTCCTGCTTCATTGCTCCTCCAGAATTCGTCAAAGCTAAACCTGAATCCCTTGGCTACCCGTAAAAATTTGGGTACCCGAGAGTTTATGAAAAACAAAAATAAACTTCGGGTCAGACATGGGTCTGGTATGAGTAACAGGTTAAAGTTGTTTAATTTTAAAAAATCTTTTGAAAAGAAAAGGTATCAAGTAAGACTTCCCACACATAAACATGGAAAAGTTTTTACCTTACGCTAACCAAAACATTTGATAGGAAATCCAGTGATATTATAATAGGTCTAGGGTTTTCAAGTAAATAGAAAATAGCCGAAATTGTTACATGATTAAATTCCAGCTACTAGCCACAAAAGTGGGTAATACAATCAAAACCGTAGGCACTTATTGGATTTTGGATTCCATACAATGGCAGGGCTACTGGGGTACCGCCCGTCACAGTACGTGGCCTAGACAACGTACCGAGGATCACTCCCGACCCCCTACAACACAAGGCCGGAACCATTCCTTACCGAACAGTCCCGAACAAGATAAACCCTGCAGTTGGCTGCAGACCAACTGCCCACACAGCCGAATAAAAAGGGACATCTAGACAGGGGAATATCCTTGTTCTGCTTGGGCATGACCCACCTAACCTTGCTACACCTCCCCTGTTTTAGCCATTCCCGGTTGATGAGGCTTGAGGTTACGATTACCTTTATAGGACATATCTCTTAGAATGCTCATCGTCCGCCTGACGATGGGCTGAAAGCATTCAATCCATACAAGTTCGTTCCGGGTTCGAACGAAACCGAAGGCATTATCTCGTTACACTCATTTTGGAATCACCCTTAGAGTTAACGACGATAACCCTTGCATTCTGAATCTTCATCTTCATTTCAGATTCACGACCTATCGTAAATTTGGAATCGATGTGGTTTTCGGATATTCCAAATAAGGAAAACCGATCCCGATCTCATCGAAATCCAAAACGTATCTTTTAAGGCCAAGTTGTCTATTTAGTCTTAACAGTGAATTCAATATTATCAATATGCACAGATAGATAATATCATCTCATAATAGATAATCACATTATCATCATAAACAGATAATTTATATCATCATCCAAACAGATAATTAAATATTATCATACTTAAACCATACATCCATATCACATAGACATCATCCATCTCATTTCTAAGATCACAATCAAATAATGAAATATCAATATCATCCATCAGCAATGATTTATGAATCACAATATATAATTAATTTAAAATGAATTAAATTAACTACTTTTATCTTTAATTAATTTAAAATAAATTAAATTAATTACTCATTTCATAATTCCAGCTCTCACAACCATTAATTAACTATAAATAAAATTAATTAATCATTCTCTAAATACAAGAAAAAATTTAGTCTTTAATTTATTTCTCAAATGAATTATTCTAAATCATTCATAGCAGATTAACATTTAATTACTCCCTTATTAATTATTCCTTAATTTACAATTCTTAATTACATCTTTAATTATATTAATTAATGATCTTCAACTTATATAAGATTGCTTTATTTAATTTAATTATATTAAGTGATTAATCTTTAATTAAACACAATTATTAATCACCCTTTGATTAATAACAAACCAGTAATTAACTACGCTTAATTACTTATTAATCATCCCATGATTAATTATTCCATAAATTAATCCTTTGATTAATTACAAAAGAAATTACCCAAATTACTCCACTTACAAATCATCTTGTATTAATTTCATCAAGTAATTATCATCTAATTACTATTCTAAGTAATTATACTCCACTAATTACACTAAGTAATTTCACATACCAATCCTCAAATGTTTTCTTAAATTAATTAATTAACTCAATTTAAATCTTATTATCCATTACTTATATATCCAAATTAATCATCTTTGATTTAAATATCCTTTGCTATATTCCAGTAATTTCCTTAATTTATTTACAGAAATTAATCTTGAATAAATCCATTAATTAATTACATTTATATCGATTTATTACCATTTAATTATCTTGTTGATTTTTTATTCCCAAATAAATCAATTTCTTAATTTCATTTCATTTGTTAATTATATTAAGAATACAAATCTTCAAATCACAAATATTAATCCTCTTGATTAATAACATACAGTAATTAATCGTTCTTAATTAATTACATCCCAATAACAAGCTTAATTAATCCCTTGATTAATTTCAAGTAACTATACTCCAATTACTTCCATTAACAACATCTTCTGGTTAATTACCTCCAGTAATTATTCATCAATTACTTCTCTAAGTAATTTAATTCCAAGATATCAGTTAATTAATCTAAATTAATTAACTTAAATTAAATCAATGTACACAATTAATAAGTAATTAATTTCTAATTATTTTTCAAATAAATAATTCACATTTAAACTATCACAATGATTATTATTGAATTAATTAATCAAATTAATTTATTAAAAATCAATTACAATAATTAATTATAAAATAATCTAGTTAATGATCTTCATCAACATTTATTTAATTATTTTCTTCTAAAATAATTAACTTAGTTAATCATTATTAATTATAAGTTTGATTAACCATTAAAATTTATTAATTTAAATCAAAACCTAATCTATGGTTCTTAATCACATATTAGTTAATTAATTTATTAATTAACTTTAATTACTACTTTTAAACTTATAATTACTAATTAATTAATATCCATCATTAATTATTCTTACCTAATTAACTTAAAGGTTAATGCATATAAAATTCTAAAACTTCATGAATTAAAGTAAACCATTCTTATTATTGATTATGGTTTCAATTCCAATATGTTTAAAACATTTATTTCAATTTTCTTTCTAACTAAAAACCAATTTATACTTAATAAAGTTTTAAAACTAATTTTTTTTTTCAAAATCCTTTGTAAACTCACATGTTCAATTGCACTTAAAACTTATTTGAATAAATTTAAATTATAAAACTTTATTTTATTTCCAAATTCATATCCAAGTCTTGATTTCTATTTTTTTTTGGAGTTAACCTGTTTTTGATCTTTCCTTAACAGTTTTGAATTTTCATTTGAACTCAACTCTAGTTGAAAATACTTTAATTATTAATCACCTTTAAGTTATTAAAATAATTTAAATTTTGAAGACTTTATTTATTTCCAACTACATTCAAAACTAACTTAAATCCATTATTTAAACTTTAATTTAGTACTAGCTTTAACTTTGATTTTAAATTCAAAACTAAAGACTCAAACAGTTGAAAACTGTTACAGGTTTTTAAAACCTGAAATATCACTAACCCGACCCCCCCTTTGGTTTGCTTCGAGTAAACCCACGCAGTTTTCCGAGAAAACAACAGCGATGCTTCGAGTCATTCCTAGGCGCACAACAACCAATTCCAAACCTGACTCTTCCCTGTTACTTCGAGACCAACCCCAAAGTTTTCGAACAAAAACCCGAGCCCTTCTCGAGACCATCACAAAATCACCAGCGTCACTAACAACCCAGTTCTCCAATTCTCTCCTTTGTGCACGTGCACATGGTCGCCGACCAACTCAGACCGCCGCTGATGATTCTCCCATGTCAACAAACACTCATACATCCAAGTACGATCATCAGATCGTTTCCCACTTCTCGAATTCGAGACCTTCATTCCAAACCTGAAACACACGAGCCTCTTCACCACCATACCTGTCATCGCTGCCCTCTTCCAACCCTGACCACCTGGAGACTAACAGCTCCGGCCGTGAACGCGACTATGACCGAGCTACCCCCTCACAAAACTCCACTGCACTCGATCGCCTGATGGTGATGAACGGAACCAAACACTTCGACCACTTCAAACTAGGTTTACGTGCGAAAATTTGCCCACTGCCTCAACCACGTTCATCGAACCACCATGCGAATATTTTTCCCGCAACCACACTTCACTCTTACACGTGCGTTCAAGGTCCCATCCACCACCAACTCGGGAATCACCAGAAATCGACAGAAACCCACTTCACGATCAACCGAGAACTGCTCTTCCAAACTTTATCTAAAAATTCTGATCCAGGCTTTAAAAAATCAAGTTTTCGTGTACTAGTTCCATTTACATACTTGAATTTATGAACTATCAAGTTTGGTTTTTTTTTTATTGTTTTAAAGTTTCCTAAGTGGTGCAGTATTTCCAGAGCAAAAATTCAATTTGATTTGAGCTTTAATAATTCTAAACCAAAGCCAAGGATATAACAACTATATTTATTCCACCTTAGGTTCAAATCAATCTTTAATCAGAAACAAATAAGTTTGGGTTAGTTTTGAACCTGAAACCAAGTCTGGAAACAATCCAGGCACAGAGAAAATGTACACACACATATTCAAATACACACAGAAATATCTCTGCAAACATTCTTAAATTCAGGGAATAAATATGCCACCATTTAATATATACTTAAAACATCTAACTGATTTATGTTACTCACCTGCAATTGTAAAAGAACAGAGGCCTTTTTGAACTGAAATGAAACAGGCTAACACTCTTCTTTGATTCTCAGTGGTATAGAATCTTGGTTGATGTTCAAGTAGAAACTTTGTTTGAGTTTGAAATAGGTTTTGTTTTATTTTAGTCTTTACCTAGTTCGAACTGATATGCAGATTTATAGAAAAGAAAGAAGACAGGGTTATAATTATGTTTCATAAAACCGTGACAATATAGCATACAATCTTGTATTGTACAAATTTTATCAGAGATATTTTATTATAGAGCTGATATGTAATACAATTGTGTGCTAGAAAAATTTTCATTAATGACTTTTGTTTGTTAGTTTAAGAGTGCATTACTGTCTTCTCTAGCAAGCTTCCCTATATACATTTGTTTATTTGTTGTCTTGTTACTATAAATCTGAAATGTTTGTAAATGTTATTATTTTTGTTGTATTGTTTGAAAACTAAATAAACTTTATAGTTGTTATGTTATTATAATTTACTAATGTAATTACTTTATATTCTCCCAATTTATCTTGTAGGCTTGTATTTTTATATGTACATTTTTATTTTATTATTTTATAAAAACCTATTTATCAATTTGAAATGATAGATAGAATAAATTATCTTTTTATTATAAACTACATATTTTATTAATGTATGTTAATGTATTGTTTGACAAAATTATATTTAAAACTCATATATATTTTTAAATTCATATTTTAAATCAAGCTATACTAAACAGAAAAGAAAACAAATCCTTTTGTTAATAATTCTAAATTTAAACTTAAGTTAAAATAAGTTTTAAACTATTTAAGCATTTACTTATGTATTTAAAATCACATATCTATTTATTTAACTTTGAAAAGTTTATATCAAATAAATCATAATTTCTAATTCACTAAAATATATATTAGAATTTAAAACATAATTTATTAGTTGAACTTTAAAACAAAATCTCATCTATTTACAATGTATACAAATATATATATTTATAAATAGAAAACAAACAATTAATTTTTAACAGGTAAAATTTACCAATTAAATATTTATTAAAAGGAAAGTATCAATTCAAGTCTAATTAATAAAGATATATCAAATCAATTTAATATTTAATGCAGATTATTAAATTGATATTGCTAGAAAATTCCGGGTTGTCACAGGAATCAATCAATCAAAGGAAAGATATGGAAACTAAAATTACGCCATCTATTTGTACTAAAATCAAGTCATACAATTTGGAAAGATACTTGGATAATTAGGAAATTGATTTTGTTAATCTCCAAGCAACCCTTCATTATAAAGTTTATTTAAATGAAGGAATTTCATCTTCATATGTACGTAAGTGTATGAGAGCATCCACCATTATTCTTTTACCTCTTTTGTACTCATTTCTCCTATGGAATAAAAGAAGTTGTTGGGTCTCCGTGGATGTAGGATATTCACATCTGAACCATGTTAAATTTTCAGTGTCTCTTATTTCTACTATTATTTCTGTGAGACTGTATAATTGATTTTTTTAAAATTTCATTGATATGTAAATAGACAGTAATACTATATCCTGATCAAATAATTCGCTTCCGCTTAAATTAAAACAAATTTCACTACAATATATGTATGTACAAATTCACCACAAAGAACTAAAAATTTAACTACGAAGATGATTAATAAATTCATAGGTTTCAAAAGTTAGATTTGACCTTTTCTATTCATTAAAAGTTAGCATACTTGAGTTAAGTACAAACTAGGATTAATTTTGTATTTAGGCCACTTTTGCAAACAAATTACAAGAATAGCCCACTTTGCAAACTTATAACGGAAATAGATCAGTTTTGGCCATGCAGGACGACACGTGTACTGGCGGCATCTCAAATGCCGCCAGTACACGTCTTTGTGGCATAATAACACTGGCGGCATTTGAGATGCCGCCAGTTGGCGGCATCCCAAATGCCGTTGATTCTGCTGCCGTCTGTTTAGTTTCCAGCCCTCCCTCCTTTCATCCTCACTCCCCCTTCTCTCATCCCCTCTTCAAAAAAGAAACGAACCCACCCCCCCAAATCACCAAAAATCAAAATTTGAAGCTTCCAACTACCAAAATCTACTTAGGGAAGGAAGGAATAACATCTAATTCTTCCTCTTTGACAGGTTATTAGCTATAGAAGGTAGGTTATTTGTTTTTTTGAAAAGCAAAGAGCAATAAGCTCATTTTATTGACTTAATCAAATTACAACACACACCAACAAAACACAAAATTACAAGCAATTGCAGTACATTTTTGACAACAGACTAAACTAAATATAATCACCATACAAATACACTTTACTAAAAAAAAATGGAACTAGGGTTTCCACAAATAACCTACCTTTTTAGTTAGAAGGTAGGTTATTTGTGGAAACCCTAGTTCCATTTTTTTAATTTTATTTGCTGTTTGGTATCAAGTGATAATAGTTTACAAGTTGATTGAATAAATTGTAGAATGGATCCCAAGTGTGTACCGACCATATGTTATTTCGACGGCGAATTGGTTGTTGATGAAGTTAATTGTGGAAAATACGTGGGGGGGGTCGTGTAAGCCAGCTAAAGTGTTGAGAGGTTGTAATTTGACGCAGCTGAAAGAATCGATCTATAAAGCGACCAAGATAACATAACATACTTGAAATAACGCATTTCAAATGCCGCATTGAGCGTCATTTGAAATAACGCTCTGTAAATTGCTCACTGGAAAATACAATGTCGCATTTTGCATTCCATACTTCGAACGATGCGGAGCATACTTTACACAAGTCACAACGTACTTCAATTATCGATGAATAGTATACTTCAAACGATGCACATAACATAACATACTTGAATTACATTTCAATTATACTTCAATAAAATACTTCAAACGATGCACATAACATACTTGAATTACATTTCAATTACATACCTCTATCATACATCAAGTTTCTAATATCATTACGTTACATTTCAATTGTCCTTCAACGATCTACGTGGCCACAACGCTGAGTACTTGTACCCATGAACCAACAATTCGTTTCGGTATTTCAGGTTCAACTTTTCCAAACGACTAACTTCCGCTTGCATTTCTAGAGCATATTCCACTCCTCTAGGACATAGCGGTGGATCTAACCACTTAAAAAAATTGCAGCATTCAACCTGATTTGGCCGAATCTTGTGATCGTTGTATCCATCACAGCGGTAGAAACGACGTCCAGCATTCCTATCATTTCTGCAAACGACTACTTCGCATTCCTCTCCACAGTTGCAAACTACACATATAGCGTGAGAGCTTGAGCTTCCACGATTTTGCCGACCTAGGACACCTAGAAGACGTGCATGGATCGATTGTTGGCCTGGTATATCAACCGCTGCTTCTCCACGTGATGTTCCACTATCCTCATTCAGGGGTTCTTTTTCGAATTGTGTCTCTGGTACGAAATCAACTTCAAGGTCGGCGCCGCTTGAAATCTCCTTTCCTCTATTTTGTTCAAATTCGTCGTACATTTTCATCATTGTTACGTCGTCAATTTCCCAATTGTCCATTGTGCACCTGTGAATACAACCAAAAATACATCGACAAAACAATTGATGAATTTGAACGAGAAAAGTATAATAATTACCTTCGGCGCGGCAATTTTGGATTGAAATAGGGGAGGGGTTATTGCGAATTGTTGAAATCGGACGGGAAATCTAGAGCTTTTGCTAAAATAAATTTGGTAAAGTTAGGGTGTGGGTGGGGTAGTTGAAATATATATAGGCAGTAGAGGCGATATTTCAAATGCCGCTGGTGGTGGTATTTGAAATACCGCCCAAAGAGGCATTTCAAATGCCGCCTCGAGCGTCATTTGAAATGCCGCCTTGAGCAGCATTTGAAATAACGCTCTGTAACTTACTTACTGGAAAATACAATGTTGCATTTTGCGGCATTTCAAATGGCGCTAGAGGCGACATTGTATTTTCCAGTGAGCAAGTACCAGAGCGGCATTTAAAATACAAACACCAAAAAACATACATTGCAAATGGCTTTGCAAATAACATTTTCGTCTAACATTAGATTACATAAACAATTGTTCTCAGACAAAGTAGAATGCGTTCGAATTAGGATTACAGACAAAATAAAACAAAAACATTAAGTTGTTGTATCACATCGATTTTTTTTATGATCATGAACACCACATTTGCTGCACCTATTTCTTTTAGGGGTCTGCATCTCGTCCATTGTACCTTTAATTCTACTTGAACGTGGGCGTCCTGGTTGTCTTTTAGCGACCAGAGGTAGAATCAATTGACTGTCACTTAAACTCCAATAACGTTTATCTCGTACCGGGTGAAACTCAGGGGTGTAAGCTGCCAGGTATTTCGCTGTGGAATACCATGTTAAGGCGAAGTCGTGATGGGCTCTATTTGCTCCGTTGGAAACCGTTGAGCAAGCCGCCATAACATGCATACACGGTAGGTGCTCTAAATGAAGGATGTTGCACGTACAAGAGCAACTATTAGTGTTGATTAGTACTTTGAACTCGTCACCAAAATAGTGTACAGCTTGCCACTCAGATTGACTGAATCGAATAATTCTTGTATGCCTAGCTTCGTTAGCTCGTTCAGCAATCTTGGCTTCCCACTTTGGAGTTAGACGGGAAGACAGTTTTGCTGCCGCTTCTCTTCGTTGACAAAAATAATCAACCGACCGAAAAAAGGCGCGTGCAACTAAAGCTTTGACAGGTAATGACCTAGCTCCTTTAAGAACACCGTTGAAACTTTCTGCACAATTGGTGGTCATGACATGAAATCGACCGCCACCATCTTTACACAATGCCCAGTTCTCCTCGTGCGCTCCCAAACTCCTTTCTATCCAATTGTGAGCCCTGATGCTTATAGTTTTTATTTCTTCACGTATTCTGATGTACTCGGCTTCTTCCGCGGCACAAGCTGCAGCATAAAATAGTCCGGTTAATCGTTTTTCTCTGAACCCTGCAGCTTGAAAATTAGCTTTAAGATGTCTAGCACAAAATTTATGTTTATGTAGCAAACACCATTTCGATTGCAAGGCTGATGGTATTCCTTTCATTCGATCCGAAATAAAGGTAATTCGTCGATTGTTTACACTGTGAATGAACCGCCGCATGCAGGCAAAAAACCACCCCCAGCTATCACCGGATTCAGACTCGACAATTGCGTACGCTAAAGGGTATAGATGGTCATCCGCATCAACAGCAGTGACCACAAGTAGCGTCCCTTTATATTTCCCGTACAAATGTGTCCCGTCAATACATAACAACGGACGACAATGAACAAATCCTTCAATACAAGGTCCAAAGGTCCAAAAAGCTCGATCGAAGACTCCATATTTATCGGTCGTAACGTGTCCAACACTTCCCGGGTTTGATCTAGTTATTTCAGCAAAATATTGCCTTAGACTACTATATGACTCAGCCCAATCACCATAAATTCTTTCCACCGCCTTACCCAAAGCTCTCCAAGCCTTCATATAACTAATTTTCACAAATAACTGTTCTTCCATCAAAACTTGTACCGTTCCGGCTGTAATATTTTGATCGGCTTTCACAAAAGGTAATATTTTTGCCACTATAAAGTTAGACGTCGCCTGCTTGTGAGTGGAGTTCACCGTTGGATTAACACAATTGTGTTCGCTAGGATATTTCCTTACAATCCACCAATTCTGCTCCGATTTTTTTTGAAACAATAGCATGAAGTCTCCATGGGCAATTTCCATCTATATTACAAATGGCGGTATATTTTGTTTTATTTGATTTTATTGCTTTAAAAGATACGACATGCAAAATCGACCATTCGCTCAACTGTTGTAACAACTTGGCTTTCGTCTCGAAAATCATACCAACTTTAAATCCATTCTCAACGCTTACGGTTGAAAACATCTCATTGTTGAAGCCAAGATTTGCAACATTGACCTTGCCATAATTTGTGCATTGCACAAATCATTATCCAAAGAAACTTCCATTTCCACCTCATCGATGTCTTCGGAAATATTGTCTTCAACCGGAAAATCATAGTTCAAAGGTTCATTGTTCACTTGCATACTACCTATCCACGACATGTCGTTCTCCACCATATTCACTACATCCATACTATGTACGTGGGGTTCATCATTGCCATCTTCACCTTCTTCCCCGTCCATCTCAGTATCAACATCTTCATTGTTCACGTTTACGTTTACGTTTACATTCTCCAAATCAGCATTAGATTGCATAGCAGTATCGTTCGCGATGAATATGCTATTCAAACATACGTATTACTTTAAAATCGTTACCGTAATTACTACCTACACAAATTTGATTTTTCATGAGACATACCTCTGACTAATATCATATAATTCGGACGGAGTTGGATACATAAATTGAGACGTATGGCATTGTGATGGTCCAGCGGGACTAGGCGGTGTTGGTCGACAAGGAAGATAACTGCATATAAGACGAAAAAAATTGTTAAGTTGCGCCCAACTATCATATTAATAGGACCAAATTTTCATAAACAAATGTTTCACCTTCCGAGCAAATGCGTAAAGGTGCCTTGACTTGGATAGGGGTACGTATACTGAATGCCCTGTGGATATGTCATACATGAAGGATATCCATACAGACCTTGTTGTTGACTATACATCGCTGGCATAGTCGGGTTAATGAAACTCGATGACGCGTCTCCACGGTTGATACTTACCGCCTCAACCGTTCTTCGGTGCTCCTCAATAACACTGTTAACTTCTTGTTCTCGTACGGGTTCTTCTACTTGCAAGCGGCTAATTTTCCCAACAAACAGCTTAATTGATTTCAATGTCGCTGAAAACATTAGCTCGACATCGTCACCATCGGCTATTTTTATGGCTTTCGATCCTGAGTCCGTCGTCCAATTACACACTACGTCTATGTCAAATTCTTCAGATTTTATCTTGGTCGCTTTATAGATCGATTCTTTCAGCTGCATCAAATTACAACCTCTCAACACTTTAGCTGGCTTACATGACCCCCCCACGTATTTTCCACAATTAACTTCATCAACAACCAATTCGCCATCGAAATAACATATGGTCAGTACACACTTGGGAGCCATTCTACAATTTATTCAATCAACTTGTAAACTATTATCACTTGATACCAAACAACAAATAAAATTAAAAAAATGGAACTAGGGTTTCCACAAATAACCTACCTGCTATAGCTAATAACCTGTCAAAGAGGAAGAATTAGATGTTATTCCTTCCTTCCCTAAGTAGATTTTGGTAGTTGGAAGCTTCAAATTTTGATTTTTGGTGATTTAGGGGGTGGATTCGTTTCTTTTTTGAAGAGGGGATGAGAGAAGGGAAGTGAGGATGAAAGGAGGGAGGACTGGAAACTAAACAGAGGGCAGCAGAATCAGCGGCATTTGGGATGCCGCTAACTGGCGGCATCTCAAATGCCGCTAATTGGCGGCATCTCAAATGCCGCCAGTGTTATTATGCCATAAAGACGTGTACTGGTGGTATTTGAGATGCCGCCAGTACATGTGTCGTCCTACGTGGCCAAAACTGGTATATTTCCGTTATAAGTTTGCAAAGTGGGCTATTCTTGTAATTTGTTTGCAAAAGTGGCCTAAATACAAAATTAATCCTACAAACTATGCACATTTGTTAAATAAATTAATCATATCTTAATGCAAACCGATTCATGATGGAAACTGAGAAAATTTTGTTAGGAACGTGGTTTTCTGATATAATCCTAATGCCATTTATTTCAAAAGTAATAATCGTATTTTTCTGATATAATACTAATTCCATTTATTTTAAAAGTAATAATTTTTTGTTAAGCATTGCTTAAGTTTAAGCAAAGCTCCATTTAGGCAAAAGCGCCAATTAAGCGTGCTCATCGCTTTGCTTTTTCAAAAGATTAAGTGTTGTACATGCATTCGGCGCAAGGTTTTAAATATCGGATTTCGGCCACGTTTTGTCTCGGAATTTTTACACAAGTTATCTCGTATCGGGGGAGATCTCGGACGAGATGAGTGCAAATCGGGTGTACATCTCGGATTGACATCTCGGGTCTTATAATGCATCTCGAGAATATCTCGGATGTACTTATGTGTCTAAAATTGATGTGTCAAAAATTTATTTAACGGTTATAACTTTCTTAGTAAAAATGAAAATGGTAACATACTTGATTTACATGGAAAAATGAATATTTTTAGAATAGTAGTAGCTTGATTAGCTTAATTGATTTGGTAATGATTGAATAATATTATTTTATTTGAACATAATAAAGAAGTGAAACCTTTTGCTATGACTTATTAAGATAAAAAATAAAGAATATGTTCAAGAAGTTGGTAAATTATAATTGGATCGAGTAGCTTTTTTGAATCGATATAAAAATAAGAAATATTATGCAAAATAACAAAAATGTAGAATTTTGGGTAAGATCTCGGATTGAGATTTTGATCCATATTTCGGGTGAGATTTGAATATCTCGGACGAGATGAGTGTCGAGGGAGATTTGGAGGAGATTTGTTGTCTTGTCTCGTTTAAGTGTGAAAAGGAGATCTCAGAGGAGATCTCGGGCGATACATAGGAGATTTAAAACCATGATTCGGCGCTTAAGTGCGTTTTTTATTCTTTACACACGCACACATACATACGTTATATATGTAAACATATAACAATTATATGTTTTAGGAAGCAAGTTTAAAATAAAACATTATTTTTATAGCAAATTATTATATTGGCCTAAAAAAATAATTAAGTAAATATATAACAATTATATATTTTATGAATTAATTTAGGCCTTAATAAGAATTAAAAAGTAATAAATTAATTAATATAACAATTCTATTAATTTCTCGATAATAATAAGTTATAACTTTTATTCAACAAATTACTCTCAGTCGAAAATTGGGAGTTGCAATCGTGTAACACCCAACTGTGAACTCATCCCTCTTTAACATTTAAACAATTTGAATATTAAAGTGCGTACGAACTTTGCTATAGTGGACACGAGTTCAGTTGCTTAGAGATCATCAAGGTAAATTCCAATATCTTACCTTTTAAAGTAAGATCCTTAAGCAACTATGCACACATTTTCTTTTCATTAATAGCGTATCATTTAAATATCTAGAGCTTGATCATTGGTCAAAACTCTATTAATGTCCGTATTTAATTATGAAATCCAACATCAAAGTCCACAATTCAATTTGAAAATAGTTTTCAATTAACCAAGTTGTTTTAGCTAGAGATTTTGACTACCAATTAAAGTGTTATTAATGTTATGTTTGAAGGAGACCGGTCCACTTTTGAATAGTGTTTCACCTTCACTACTAGAAATAGAAAAAGTGTTGTTTCCTACCTTTATTTTTCAACGACATACTAACGACATTTGATCAGCGTCGGTATGTGGTCGGAAACCCAGTTCTAACGATTTCCCGACAATATAGCGAGACACCGACGCCACCCTCTTCATTCCACTACTCACGAATGAAATAAAATAAAACTCTAAAACCTTGATTTCTACCATTCTGTCCAAATTTCCTCATAACCATGACTGATTCACGCTTTCCTTTAGTCTTCCACCGTCTGCTAGTATCTGCTGGCCGCCACCGACCGTCTCATCTTCAATCCCGATTCGATCTTTTGATTCGTCTACTCTGGTAATTCCTTGATTTTTATTTTCAAATTGCTTCTTGTCAGTTTTGATAGATTCGAAATTTGAGAAACTACTTTCTGTAGAGTTGATTTGTTTCGTAGATCTCATAGTCCAATATATGGTGACATTTTAGTGAGTATGATTTATAGAAAGTTTACGGAGGATGACGGTAATAAAAAATACAACATTTTAGAAATGCTTGGAAGATGTATGTAAGCATGATTTGAGATTTATTGGAATTTTTCATGAATTAAATTTTTAGTTATGTGTTTACGTTGGTAGGTATGCTATTATTTACAAATTTAAGTAGAAAATCATGGTTGCTTTATCAGGTACAAATTAAATGTTGATAAGTTGTATATCACCCAAATGTAATATGTTATTACATTTGAGTGATGGATCTTGCAAGTGTACTTGAACAAATTTATATAATCTTTGGTATTATTGCTTGGTTGTTGAATTGGAATTCTATATAAAGTTCAATTTATGATATTTGTTCAGTTGTGTACTACACAAAAAAACACAAATATTTGTTATATAGCTAAGTGCTACTTGTTCCAATTTCATACATGTGCTCGTGTGCATATGTGAAACCAATAGCAGGTGGGCTTTGCTTGCATGATGGATAGATAGGGGATTCATCTGTATCATTTTATTTCATATCTGAGCATCAGTTTGTGATTGTAGCACTTTGCTCGATATATTTGTCTTTAATCACCGTTTATTATCGGATGTATTAAAATAATAAAGAGTAACAAACGAAAAGTTGGAAAACGAATAAATGATTGTATTCTCAAGTCAATTTAAATAAATTGAAATGACATGCTGGATCTGAGATTGAGGTCGGGTCAAAAATAAGATGGCCATCAATCTGACTTTATATTAGATCTAATCATCGACAAACTAACAAAAGGAATTTAACTCTGCTAGTGATCAAACACATGGTTTTGTATACCGTCACCTTATTCATTTTGTCGCACAATCGTTCATGTTACCATTTGATTTTGCACTATTAAAAATTACTATACATTCTTCAGATTTAAAGTAAAAGGTGTTATGGTTCATGACATTGACACATACCCCGTTTATTTATATGCTTACAATCATTTAATGTCCAGATTATTATATATTACCGGTTTTGTTTTTTGTTTTTTTTTGGGTGCAAATTTCTATTATAAATTAGATTTGATGACAAGATAAAATGCTAGAATTAGAAACTTCTGCTATGCGTCTTTAACTGTAGAGCAGTGAACATTTACTGTAATTTACATCAAAGAGTTGAGAACATTTTGTTGAAATATGGAGAGCTATGGTTATTTGGGGCTTGGTAAAAGAAATAAATGGTGGTTCGATATGGCTTCAGTTTCGCATTTAAATTTGAGAGGAATATTGAAATTAACTCATTTTGGGACCGATTACAAAATATATGGTTTCCATGTTTCTTAGGTCACAAAATACTTCTAGATGTTAAACCAACACATTATATCAAATACCAGTTCTCTCTCTCTCTCTCTCTCTCTCTATATATATATATATATATATATATATATATATATATTTCAGAATCAATTAGATGCACTAACAAAAGAAGTAGATATTAAGAAGCGGCCATAGTTAATCATGAGGGTATGGGATTGGTAGATTAAAATTTACACTATTCATCACAATGTCATTTGATTGAACAATTGATAAGGAGCCGATCTGATCTCTATGTTAGTTGCCAGAGTATTAAATGCAATCCTGGTACTTTCATAGTCAAAATGCTATCCATGTTCATATGAGCATTTGCCAAATTATGTATTTACCAAGTTGATGTGTTAAATTAATGCAAATAAATATTATCACCATCACAACTACGAAATGCGTTGGCCTAAACATCAGTATGTTTCAATTATATGGAGGAGGATAAACAAATATATTATCTCCATCAAACTATGAAAATTTCAAGTTATCAGACAAAGGATGCTGATATTAGAAGCCACAATATCTTCTTGACAGCTGAATGAGTAATTAAGAGTTGCATAGTCCAAATTCATCTGATTTATACTACATCCATGGTTTGCCTTTTATGTTTTCCATTTTCTCCAATGAGTGCAAAATTAAAGATAATAACTCACATCACAGGGAGGATGAACATCATCTTGCATATAACTTATATAGTTTTGATGTTAATAATAGTCGCATGACATTAAATTCAAAATATAATCTTCATGTTGAAAAATAAAATATAAGGTAATATGTTTCCTTGTTATGTTTTTTCTATTTTTTTTATAGTTTTTTAAAAAAGAATTGTAGAAAATTGGAACAAAAATGGTGGAGTAAGTCATTTTCAATGAAATCATAGAGCAAGTACTCATGCCCATTGACATGAAGATGTGAAGCTGATGCATGATGTAGGTTTGGATGCCTATTCTCCGTATCTTGGCCTCGACTTATTTCTGGTAAATGGATTACATGTTTTCATTTTTATTTGGATGCATAACACCAAAAAATAACACTAGCAACTGTAATTTTTTCAGATGGAAAGGGGCCTGTAAATCCTAAAGGCTTAGGATACTACAACAAGTGGATCGACGGACTTGTTAGCTATGGTAAATTAATGCTACTTTTTATAGTATATAGTCATTTTGAATCTGAGTAAGCAACAAATTTCAATATTTGTAGGTATTGAGCCGCATGTAACCGTGTATCACTTTGATCTTCCACTCACATTACAAGCCCAGTATGAAGATCTCAGAAGCCCAAATTCATGTAAAAATTCGATCCTTAAAAATACAATTTCTGTAATGAAGGAATAAGTAGTTAGAATAATCTCGTCCTTGTGTATATGAAATGATAAACTTATGCATCGGGATATGAATTCATACATCTGATACATTACATTTTTTTTCTTATTTTATTGTATTAGAAGGGACTCGCTATTTATCCCGATGTATGCTTCAAAAGGATTTGGTGACGGAGTGAAAAATTGGAGCCGCATGTAACCGTGTATCACTTTGATCTTCCACTCACATTACGAGCCCGGTATGAAGAACTCAAAAGCCCAAATCATGTAAAATTTCGATCCTTAAAAATACAATTTCTGTAATGAATGAATAAGTAATTAGAATAATCTCGTCCTTGTGTATATGAAATGATAAACTTATGCATTAGGATATGAATTCATACATCTGATACATTATATTTTTTTTCTTATTTTATTGTATTAGAAGGACTCACTATTTTTCCGGATGTATGCTTCAAAAGGATTTGGGGATAGAGTGAAAAATTGGATAACGGTTAATGAACTGAACTTAGAACCAATTGGAGGCTGTGACGTTGGACCTTTTCCACCTCAACGTTGCTCCAGCTCTTTCCGTGTATTCAATTGCTCGAAAGGCGATTCGGCAAAAGAACTATATATTGTCACTCACAACCTTTTGCTATTACATTTATCAGCCTTTATGTTGTACCGTACGGAGAAAAGTATAAGGTGTGATATTTTGTGAATGTCTCTAATATGATATTTCTTCATTTTCCTAATATAACGTTATTAATATTGGCCATTAGGTACGATTCATCTCAGCTACATATTGATTGTAGTTTGGGTCTAGGTTTACTTAAATACTAGTGTATAATCCGTGCGTTGTACACGGTACTTTGTAGAAAAATAATGTTATAATTTTTTTAAAAGAATAGAAGTCATGATGCAATATATGGTGAATTTGTTAGGATAAATGAGTTATAAATCGAATTTACATGTTATGAGATTTTTGTACAGTCATATTTGAATATAAATTAAATCATCAGTTTTGTTGATAAAAATGAGTTACGTATATATTTATTAATTTTAGGATTCGATATTTTTTATGCAAATAAATGAAAAGTAGTATTGTTAATTAATTTTGAAATTGATATTTTTATATAATTTTGTAGGTAAATATTAATAAACATAGATTTTGAAATTGACGTCAAGTTTTCAATATATTTGACTAAAAAATAATGACGTACAGATTGAATTTCAAATCTCACTCAAGAATCAGCGAGAATACCTAAAATGGAAGTGTAATGTTATTGAATCAATATATATTTTTGTATTTAAAGTTCTTTTAGCACATATGTATCAGAAGTAAGTATATGATGCTAACAAAGTGATAAACAATATATTTATTTAAATATTAAAAGAAATATTAATGATAAGTTAGACCTGAAATGTTACAGCTCACATTGTCGTTGTAATTATGCAAAAATTGACTTTGAATTCATTGTTTCATATCTCGTTAATTCCAATTTTTAAATGAAAAGTTTCAAGAAATATTTAATGTTAACCTGTAAAGGATTATAAATACAAAAGAAAAAAAAATATATTCAAAGCATGGTATGGTTTTTGTCCATCGGTTAACGTAAATTATGGATATAAATAGTTAAAATGTATCATTTTTACAAAAAGGTTCTAACGGAAAATGTTAATTATTTTTTAGCATTATAGTATAAAGACATCCCCTGCTTATCATTAATTGTAATATCATTTTTCATAAAAATAAATTTTATAAATGGCAAAGAATTCCCTTAACATACAAATTTTGAAAAGTACAAATGTTATATTTGTAATGATATACCAATTTTAGAAAGATAGTATTCTGCATATATTTGTTTGTAATAAAATATCAACTTTAGAAAAAAAGAATTATATGTACATTTCTTTGTATTAGTACACTAATTTTTGAAGTAAAGAAATTTTATGAACTTGAAAGTAGAATAATACAAGAGAATTAAAGATAATTTAACTGTGAAAATTTTAAGTTATATAGACTTGAATGAATAAATAGTTTTACCATTTTGTCAATTGGAATGTGATATACACATTGAATTATCGTTTTTAATGATTTATTAGATCAATTAATAATTATTTTTAATTGGATTTATATAAAAAGTTTAAATTTAGGGCCACTTAATAAATTCAAATATATGGACATGAATGTAAAACAATATAAGAAAACTTAGAAGAAATTCATAAATAATCATAAAAACTAGTAAGTGTTGGTATTTAAATGTAACATAATAGGGGAGAAAACTGGTAAAACATTGTAATCTTATAAAAAACATTGTAATTTTACAAAATGATTCTAATTGAAAATTTTAATTATTTTTCAACATTATAGTATACAAAAATTCATCGCTTATCGTTAATTGTAATATCATTTTTCCCAAAAATAAATTTTATCGATGGCAAAGAATTCACTTAGCGTTCAAATTTTGAAAAATAAAAATGTTATACCTATAATGATATACTAATTTTAGAAAGAAACGATTGTGTATATATTTGTTTGTAATTAAATACCCACTTTAGAAAAAAAGAATCATGTGTATATATTTTTTAAAAAACCCTACTCTAAGGAGTAGAGCTAGGAGATACAGGTGACTCGCCACAACCGGCCTTCCTTTTTAACCAATCCAACACAGAGGATCAACCCCCTAAGCATTCTTGTTTTTTCGAGGGATAACTGCTCCATGTCTTAAGGATTATACAACGCAGCTTGCTAGGACTCGAATCCGCGACCACAAGGAACATTGTTCCATAATCGCTGGGCAGACCTGACCAACTCAGTTATGTATGTAGACAAATTATGTGTATATTTCTTTGTATTATTGTACTAATTTTAGAAGTAAAGACATTTTATGAACTTGAAAGTATAAGATGCGATATTTTTCAAAGGTATCTAATATGATATTTCTTCATATTTCCTACTGTAACATTATTGGCCATTAGGTATAATTCATCTCAACTACATATTGATTATAGTTCCAGTCTAGGTTTCCTTCAATATATATTTTTGTTATGCAACTTGTGTAAATTCTGCATTCATAACCAAAGTTTAATCTTTTTTTCCCAAACAAATTTATGTTCCAGACATTACAAGGAGGAGGAATAACTATTGCGGTCTTTTGGTTTGAATCTTTCACAAATTTACAAGAAGACGTCACTGCAACAAAAAATGATGGATTAAACATATCGGTATAATAAATAAAATTCCGCGACAACGTAAAAAGAAAAGAAAAAAAACATAAGAAACCATTAAATAGTACATTATCAAACTTACCGACCACATGTTAAAAAACTATCTTTCCATCTAAGACGATAGTTAGCGGTACACAAAATTGTCCGGTATTTTTTACTACTATGAGTGTAATTTGACAAGTGTGATATTAGGTTTAATCCTAGGTATAGAAGAGAGAGACGTGTGATAATATTTTTTACATTACTTCGCACATTGTTGCACTATCGGGTACACTGATTTGAATGATTAAGGTAAACACTGGTCATATATAACGGCACATTCTTCTTGAATATTTACACAATGGCAACATTTTGTGTTTTATTAATTATATTTGTTACCAAATTTTGGTTATCCTTGGCGAATAGCTGTTATCCACATAAGTTCTCAAAAAGATAAATTTTCATATCCTAAGCTCCAAGAAGATGATGCCGAACCTCATTGCAAGATGAGGTAACTAATATAGACTTTGAAGGTACAAAGCTGCTCTTTGATCACTTCGATTGCCATCAGTTATTTCGGTGACCTATGACCAGAAATGCGCTTATAAAACATCATCGAAAGGATCAAGGACTCTGCATTTCATGAAGGATCTCAATTCGACCATACCGCATTTCGCACCATATTAAACCTCGTTCACGTCGACATCCATCATGTCGCCTACCTTCGATGACGTGCGATGTCCTTACACTCATTTTGAAGTCTCAAGACCATCCAAGCAGTGCCGCACTTCATATGCACTTCGGAGGTATTGTTCAGTGATGACATTAAAGGAATGCAAAGTTACGCCGCTCTTCGTTAATGCTCAACGTAGCACTTCATCAGCATGTTTTTTCGTTGCGTATCTATGCGAAGCGATATCGATGTTGGATACTATCAATATCCACAAAGACTCTAATACTACTCCATGGCTATCATTGCCAAAGTCATTGCCTGCTTTCAAAGGACATCGAAGATGTTCAAAGAAATGGTGCCGAAGAATAGCGACTTCACATTAAATCCGTTAGCCTCGATAAAGCCCAAAACTATGAAGTGTGAACATCATCTTCCATGAATCATGACTACTATCGAGTGGTACCTTGATTAATGTCGAGAGTCATGGTTTTGAAGGAAATGTGGAATAAAGCCATCTTCTATCAACGCCGATGCTGTCAATGTCACCCACGCTTAGCACCACATGCGATCAAAGTTGTTAAATAATGATAGTATATTCGTTGAGATGTCGCCGTTTGTTGAAGTCATTTTGAAAGAGGAACCACAAGGTATGAATGCCATCGAAGGTCAATATTGTTATAGCATCGACTCTCATATATGCCCTTAGAAGATGCCACAAATCTACATACGCGATGTTGATGACTATCGTCGTCAATGTCTACAAGTGTTGTTAATACCGCATTTTGTCGGCCATTGAATATCAACATCTAGGGCCATCATTGTCACCACCATTTAATGCCTACAATACCATCAATCAAAGAAAGGCCATAAGAAATGGAGTTGTCATCACTGACATTCATTAGTCATGCCGAGAACCATCAATACATCCAAAAGGTTTGTCGAAGCCGCTTTTACTAACGCCGCCTTTCATCAATGTTAATATGTGGTGGTAATGAAAGTCGACCAATGAAGAAGAGACTATTAACCCAATATTTAGAGATACCAAGTATCGATTTTATTGAACCAATGTCGAAGTTTAGCTATGTGAACATAAGAATGCTAGCCTTGATGTCCGACAATGCTGCAAATGTCGAAGCCTATAAAGTATCAATCTCGATGTTCGACAATGCAGTTAATGTCGAAGCCAATGGATGTCGAAGCCTTCCACTTGCCAAACCCAAAAAAATACGATCCTAGGGATGCTATTCTAGGGGCTCGCATATTCATTCGACTTTGCACACAGATTGTAATACTTGAACAATTGTAACTTGAACAATTGAATTGAGGATTTTTCCTATTGTAATACTTGAACAATTGTAAAATAAGGATTTGGAAATTAAATGAAGACATAGCCTTTTGACTTGATTTGGACTAGGACTTGCATATTCATTCGACTTTGCACATAGATTTACTTTGACTTGTGACTTGCATAGCACATTGAATTTTCTTGAACTTGTGATTTTTGTCGTGCATATTAACTTGAACATCGACCTTCATATTAACTTGCATGTTGCCTTGAACCCTCAACGATGTCGATCACTAAACCAAGAGCTTACATAAATGCATACTTCTTCTCGACGACTTCAACTTGCCGCGATAAGACCTCTCATTGATTAGCTTTTTTCGTAATCACTTTTTGGGGTTGACGAATTTGTTCATTAAAACATAACATATCTGAACTCGCACATTGACTTCGACCTATACTGTATTTTACATGACCCCAGCTTCTATGACTAAACAAAGAATTGAAATGAAAATAGAATCATGCACATCTCAACCAACGATTGCGACTAGTTTCGAAGAAGCTACTCTTTGATTAATCGATCTTTTATTCACTTTTGGGTGTTGATGAATTTATTCGTTAACATTTTGACGCTAGAAGGAGGGCTCTCGATGCTTTATAACTTTCTTCATAAATTGATTACATAAAAAAATTCTTTTATTTCAAAAAATATGGTAAGAGTCAGGAAAAGTAATAACATCCCAAACTTCAATTTGGAGAATATGGACATTGGGCAACCTTCAACTTTAACAAGACTTGCAAGAAATGAGACCAAAATTCAAGATTTAACTGATAATTAATAGTTATGCGAGAACTCCTTGAGCAAGCCCCATCTCGAAGATCTTTCAATACGGTAAAGCTTATGGAAAAAAAAATGAAGTGGCATCTCCAAGCAAAACCCAAGATAAAACGCATTCTCTCAAGTCACAAGCAAAAAAAAGCAGTAAAGCTAAGATGTGTCAGCAAAACGAGAATCAAGAAGGCCAAGAAGGAAGATCATATGCATACCTGTGTTTTTACTTTGATCTTGCCTCCCTTGCACGGTGACAAAACCTGAACACCGCATGTAAATGTTGCAGTTTTGGATTACCACGAAGGCATCTCCAAAATTGAAATCCACCGATCCACTTATATTACAATCTCTGTAAAATTGTTTTCGAATTTTTGCATAAACCGTATCTTGATAACCGATGAAATCGCAGTCATAGTACGCGGATCGATTGCTATCACTCCTGAGGGCTACTGCCTTCCCTTGATTTTCATCGAAAATGTTCTTAACTGTAATGTGTTTAGCTATAAATGCATCACCAAGCACCGCTGCATGACAAATACTACATCAAATCTTGTGTTTAGGGACATATGATTAGGGGCAGCATAAAGTAAATGCCTCTAATTATTACCAATTAGACACAAATGAGAACTTAACCTCTATTAACATTTATAAGGCATAATAAAAGGCCACTAACACATGATATATTTCATAATTAATATGATTTTGAATAATGGCAGGATTCATCTCTCATTTCTACCAAGCTCTAATAAATTCTTGTGGCCTAGTTCATTTCATGGTTCGAAATTCCAGCCGGCATGCTGGAATTTCAGTCATTCCCTCACCGTTTCGGCATTGATCGGGCCGGAATTCTCTCCAAAACTCATTCCCATTTAAATGGCTACAAAATTGTTTTCATTGTGTAAGAAAAGTAAAAACACACTTAAATGAAAAAAATGCGCAAGAAGTACCTAATTCTAAGAAGCAAGAGAGACTAAAAAGCTTTTAGGGCTTTAGATTGATTTTTTTAACAATTATATGTAGGGCTTCTAGATCTTGGAGTCGAATTTAGGGCTTCATTTTGTTTAAGCAGCCAACAATTGCTTGATTTACAAATGGAACAACCTTATTCTCTTCTTTTATTGGTGAAATGGTTAGGGTTAGTTTGAAGAAGGAGGTTATAGAATCAAATGGATGACAGAATGAGGCAGGCGACATTTGATATGTAGGCTAGCTCGATACTGGATCATTTTTTGGGACTTCTGTTTCTATTTTTTTTTCCTTTTGGTTTATTTTTAGACTTTTGGTTTATCTTTAGGCTAAATTGTACATCTGTACATTAGAGAATATTTTACCCTGTTAATGAACAAATATCCATCGTTTACCTAGCTTTAAGGAGACTAAATTTTAGTAGGAAATATTTTGTTTTGGGCTAAAAGGAATATATTTTCATAAAATATATATACAAAAAAGTAAAGAAATCCGGAACTGGAATTGCAACGGAAATCTTTGGAATTTTCAAAACGAAACCAAAATTAAAGGAATTTCAAATGACCGAAGCGGAATCGAAAACCGAAATTTCAAACACCTTGGTTCATTTACGTCCTTTTCAATCCAAAATTTGTCTTTCCTTCCGGTTTACAAATCCTATAATTTTTTGTAAAAAAATTAATCTCAAAATCAATCAAACCCAGCAGTTTGTAGCGTGAAATTGATGCTTGCAATTTGTTAGCAGCAGGTGAAAACTCTTGCTTTGTTCACAGTCTATCCTACAAGAAGTTACGGGATAAATGGCTCTACCATAGAAGGCTAGGTTGCTTTGTATTTATAGTGAAAAAGGTCTGGACCTAAATCTATTTTATTTTTCGACCATATTTTGCTAAATTGTGATGTAAATCATTTAGCACAATTCATACTTTTCTTGGACTTTTGCTTCAAATGTTAAGTAAAATCATGGATATTTTAAGTAATAAATATAAAATGAAATCCCCTATCATGGTATACCTCCATTAACAATGATTTGTAAATTAGCATAATTAAACAATGGAACATCTTTTATTTTTACATATTTGTTGACATGGTCAAAAGGATGCATACAGTATAAGAATAAGTTTTTTGATCAAGGTAGAGAAATGTATGCACATAGGCCTTGTAAGCTCCATTTCACCTCCTTATTTTCTTGTTTAAATTGCTTTTATTACTATATATATACATTGAAATTGGGATAAATAATCTAGAGTCTCAAGTCATTATCACACTTTCACGGTCAAAACATGTTATGATGATACTGGGTATGTATATTGTCAAGAAAATCAGTCTTAGTTTTGAAATTTTGATTGACGTGACATCTAAGATTAAAGGTAGCATGAAAATTTGATGATAATTTAAAAGATTTGCATGACTAGACTTTATGAAACGCTTATATATGAATAAGCACACGACATCTCAAATGAAAGGTTCACTATGAGTTATCAATCTCAAATGAAAAGTTCACTATCATTGTTCAAAACTTACTGAGGGCTCCTTGATCAGTGATGTGATGTACTCTATCACTTTCATTTCGACTGCTCACCAGAAATGATCTATCGAATATAAGGATTTGAATATGTAACAACACGCATATTTATCGATTATATATTTAAATATTTTGTTTAAATATTTTATCGTTATTCGGATATTGGTCCGAAAAGCTACTTTTTGCAAACGGTCGAATTACGACTCGAGACCACTTCCATTGAGTTCGAAATGCCGTTTACAATCTTTCTAAGTATAAACTTTGATATGTTTGGGGTTAGTGGAATTTCACTAACTTTTCCCGCTTTGGACTTTAGGTTGGTTTAGCCTGTTAAACCTAAGTTCCAACCCCTTCTCCTCATCTCTTCATAAATTCCTACCTAACTCTAGTTTTAGCATTAATGGTGAGTGGAAAGGGAAATTAAAATTCCAAGCCCAAGTTCATTAGCAAATTCAACATACAACTCCAAAATCAAAGTAAAGACATTGGATTCAAGCTTGTAGTTGCTTCTCTATTGACTTCAAGCTTCTTCTTCATTGAAATTGTGCAAAGGTGAGATTTTTATCTCACAATTCTTGTCTATAACTATATTGGACTTTTGGGAATGATTCCCCATCACTTTAGCATGTACATTTGCATTTGGTTTGGATTGGATTGGCGAAAAACTCCAATTTTTAGTGATTTTGGTGAAAACCTGCATTTAGGTCGCACTGCCTCGGAATTAGGTCGTTCTGGTGGAAAATTCGCCTCGGAGTTAGGTCGCATGGTCGTAAGTCGTAGGTCACTCCCCTTTAGGTCGTGCCCCTTTAGGTTGCTCGGCCTTGCCTACCTCGTTAGGTCGCGTGACCTTAGGTTGTTCCCCTTTAGGTCATATGACCTCAAGTTGTTCACATGGGTTAGGCCTTTAAACCATTAGGTCGCTCGAACGAGTTAGGTCGTAGGACCTTATTCCCTCTTAGGTCGGCAACCACTAGGTCGTTTGCCTTGCTTAACTCGCGAACACCGTTAGGTCGCAAGCCTTTAGGTCGCATACCCCTATCTTCCTTAGGTCATTGGACCTTGTTTCCTTGGGTCGTTAGACCGTTAACCCGTTAGGTCGCGCATCACCCTAACTCGCTCGGCCTTGCCGTTAACCCGTTAGGTCGCGCATCACCCTAACTCGCTCGGCCTTGCCTTCGTTAAGTCGCGAGACACGTTAGGTCGCGCATCACCCTAACTCGCTCGGCCTTGCCTTCGTTAGGACGCGCATCACCTTAACTCGCTCGACCTTGTTTAGGTCGTAAGGTCGCGAACACCTCTAGGTCGCTCGACCCCTTATACTCGTAGGTCGCTCGATCCTATCTTCCCCTTAGGTCTTCACTAGGTCGTACCGTTTTGGATGGGGCGCTGCCCCACACCCCGCCGGGGGCGCTGCCCTGCACCCCGCCGGGGGCGCTGCCCCTTGGACCCCCCGAACTGACCGGGCAGGTCGAACCCCGTAGCGGGGGCGTTGCCCCCGCACCCCCACCTTGGGTGGTTGCCACCCCCTGGACCCCCCTCCGTAGGGGATCTTATCTAAAAAACATTCGTCAGAACTTTCTTTGTTGAGATGCTGAGTTGACCATTCTTCGAGACAAACTATCTTTGGCTTCTCGGTCGATTTTATGGTATCACGGCCTTGCTAAAAAGGTGGGACAACAACTTTAAAAATATGAAGGTTTCAATACTAGTAGTAAATATCAAAACTCTTTCAACAAAATGATTTCAACTCTATTTTCAATAACAAAGCTCTTTACTTAAACCGTTTTCCAACCTACTAGTATATACAAACCTTTACCTCACTCGGATGAGAAATCTAATTAAACGGCTTAGTAAAACAAGTGCTATGAAACGCTTGCGTTCACTTCGTCGGTTAATTCTTGGACTTGTTCGATTGAATCTCTTGTGACAATTTTCTAGTGAAGATTTACAGTTTGTTCGTAAATATTTAAGTTAAGCAAGTGGTTATGCGACACGAAGATAAACTTTTATATTTACTAGCTTTGTGTAATTGACACTTCTCGTTGATCATGACGATCATTTTATGATTTAGACTAGCAATTGTGCGATGCCTCTTTATTTGCAAGGTTAGACTAGACCTCATGGTGTGATTCCGACTCACACATATCTCTTTGTCTGCAAGGTTAGTCTAGACACCATTTGTGTGATTCCACTCACACATACCTTTTTGTTGTGAGGTTAGGCTAGACACCATTTGTGTGATTCCACTCACACATACCTTTTTGCTTTTTGGTTAGCCTAGACCTCATCTGGGTGATTCCGACTCACCCATATGGGGTAGCTCCCCATGGTCTTCGGACCGTCATGTGATAGGCCTCTTTCCCTTTTTCTGTGATTTCTGGATTTCTTGTGTTGATTTCTGGAATTTATGTCATTGACTTGTTATGAGTACAAGTTTAGGGTATGATGCCCTCTTTGGATCTTTGAGAAGATTCTTGTGATGTCGATTTATCTCTTATTGATTGATCTTCTGTTGATCATCATTTGCATACCTATAGTAGTATGTCAGTATGGATATTTTATGTTAATGCCATATCTTTTATTTTTTACCATGTCATCTGATATTTATAGCTAGACTGATCCGTTTATTATTTTCTTAAATAATACTCGGGTCAGACCGAGACGTTACAGGTGCTTCTGCTTAACTTCTTCCCGGGATTTTCTACTCTGACTTTTGGCTAACTATTTAGATTAGCAGTTTTTGTTGTATACACTTGAGATATAGACTCATAGTTGTATTCTTTTGTATAGCACGTGTTGCTATTCTTTTGTATTATTGTGGATCTTTTTGACCACTACTCTGATGTACACTTTCATGTGTTAGTTATATATTCATATCTTCTTCCGCCTTTGTGATATGGATGTCTGTGACTGATTTGTGTTATGCCTATTTCTATGTTTATTTCCGAAGATTATTTATAGCCACCGTGTGATAAGCAATCACATGGATGGTCGCTCCTCAACAGCCTTATTCTCCGTGCTAGTTGACAGCACTGCACCGTAGTGTTCTTGGCTAGCGTGGGTATAGAGGTGGGGCGTCACAGAATACCAATGAGGCTTTGGGTGATACTTGATCTTGAATGTGAGTAAACTTTATGTGTCAGGTTTTGTGTATTGTGACTCCATGTTTCCTATCCTAGTTTTAACTCTATCAGTATTATAGGATTTCAAAAATCAGTACCATACTGAAATTATTGTTAAAGATAAATGATTTTGGAGTATGAAAATTCCCATATATTAGAGCTTTTGGAAGAATATGTGATGTTAAATATATAGAGTTTTTAAATGGAAAAACTTCAGATCTAAGTGGATTTCGAAAATAAGAGTTTCTGTTGTAAAACTGCAAGTTTGACTGTTTTATGTAGTGTTTTGAAAGTAAGAAGTACCTCATATGTTAGTTTTGAAAGTGGCAGTATTAAGAATACCAAGTTTGAATGCATAAATTTACTACATGAATCCGGAATATACATATGATTTTGCATATAGCAGTTCCCAAATATTTCGGATTTTGAGATTTTTTGTATATATGAACTTCCAGTTATAAGTAAACTAATTTTGAAAAATGCGAAGTTTCAGATGCATATTCAACTTTGAAAATGTATCAAGTATTGTATACAAGTTCTATACATGGAAACTTTAACATTAAGTTTTAAATAAGCTAGGGACTTTGAGGATGTAAAACTTTGAAGGCATACCATCGGATTTTGAGGATATATGTTATTAAGTCTCAAGCATATATGTACAGCTTTATATTCGTTTTGTTGTTTAAATTGCTTTTATTACTATATATACATTGAAATTGGGATAAATAATCTAGAGTCTCAAGTCATTATCACACTTTCACGGTCAAAACATGTTATGATAATACTGGGTATGTATATTGTCAAGAAAAGCAGTCTTAGTTTTGAAATTTTGATTGACGCAACATCTAAGATTAAAGGTAGCATGAGACTTTGATGATAGTTTAAAAGATTTGCATGACTAGACTTTATGAAACGCGTATACATGAATAAGCAAAAGGCATCACAAATGAAAGGTTCACTATGAGTTATCAATATCAAATGAAAAGTTTACTATCATTGTTCAAAACATACTGAGGGCTCCTTGATCAGTGATGTGATGTGCTCTATCACTTTCGTTTCGAGTGCTCACCAGAAATGATCTATCGAATATAAGGATTTGAATACCATTGAGGCTTTGGGTGATACTTGATCTTGAATACAAGTAAACTTTATGTGTCAGGTTTTGTGTATTGTGACTCCATGTTTCCTATCCTAGTTTTAACTCTATCAGTATTATGGGATTTCAAAAATCAGTACTATATTAAAATTATTGTTAAAGATAAATGATTTTGGAATATGAAAATTCCCATATATTAGAGCTTTTGGAAGAATATATGATGTCAAATACATAGAGTTTTTAAATGGAAAAACTTCAAATCTAACTGGATTTCGAAAATAAGAGTTTCTGTTGTAAAACTGCAAGTTTGACTGTTTTATGTAGTGTTTTGAAAGTAAGAAGTACTCCATATGTTAGTTTTGAAAGTGACAGTATTAAGAATATCAAGTTTGAATGCAAAAATTTACTACATGAATCCGAAATATACAAAATGATTTCGCATATAGCAGTTCCCAAATATTTCGGATTTTGAGATGTTTTGTATATATGAACTTCTAGTTAAAAGTAAACTGATTTTGAAAAATGCAAAGTTTCAGATGCATATTCAACTTTGAAAATGTATTAATATTGTATACAAGTTCTATACATGGAAACTTTAACATTAAGTTTTAAATAAGCTAGGGACTTTGAGGATGTAAAACTTTGAAGGCATACCATCAGATTTTGAGGATATATGTTATTAAGTCTCAAGCATATATGTACAGCTTTATATTCGTTTTCTTGCTGAAATTGCTTTTATTACTATATATACATTGAAATTGGGATAAATAATCTAGAGTCTCAAGTCATTATCACACTTTCACGGTCAAAACATGTTATGATAATACTGGGTATGTATATTGTCAAGAAAAGCGGTCTTAATTTTGATATTTTGACTGACGTAACATCTAAGATTAAACGTAGCATGAAACTTTGATGATAGTTTAAAAGATTTGCATGACTAGACTTTATGAAACATGTATATATGAATAAGCACAAGGCATCTCAAATGAAAGGTTCACTATGAGTTATCAATCTCAAATGAAAATTTTACTATCATTGTTCAAAACTTACCGAGGGCTCGTTGATCAGTGATGTGATGTACTCTATCACTTTCATTTCGACTGCTCACCAGAAATGATCTATCGAATATAAGGATTTGAATACCAATGAGGCTTTGGGTGATACTTGATCTTGAATATGAGTAAACTTTATGTGTCAGGTTTTGTGCATTGTGACTCCGTGTTTCCTATCCTAGTTTTAACTCTATCAGTATTATGCGATTTCAAAAATCAGTACTATATTAAAATTATTGTTAAAGATAAATGATTTTGGAGTATGAAAATTCCCATATATTAGAGCTTTTGGTAGAATATATGATGTCAAATACACGAGTTTTTAAATAGAAAAACTTCAAATCTAACTGGATTTCGAAAATAAGAGTTTCTGTTGTAAAACTGCAAGTTTGACTGTTTTATGTAGTGTTTTGAAAGTAAGAAGTACTCCATATGTTAGTTTTGAAAGTGACAGTATTAAGAATATCAAGTTTGAATGCAAAAATTTACTACATGAATCCGGAATATACAATATGATTTCGCATATAGCAGTTCCCAAATATTTCGGATTTTGATATGTTTTGTATATATGAACTTCCAGTTAAAAGTAAACCGATTTTGAAAAATGCAAAGTTTCAGATGCATATTCAACTTTGAAAATGTATTAAGTATTGTATGCAAGTTCTATGCATGGAAACTTTAACATTAAGTTTTAAATAAGCTAGGGACTTTGAGGATGTAAAACTTTGAAAGCATACCATCAGATTTTGAGGATATATGTTATTAAGTCTCAAGCATATATGTACGGCTTTATATTCGTTTTCTTGTTTAAATTGCTTTTATTACTATATATACACATTGAAATTGGGATAAATAATCTAGAGACTCAAGTCATTATCACACTTTCACGGTCAAAACATGTTATGATAATACTGGGTATGTATATTGTCAAGAAAAGCATTCATACTTGTAGAATCCATTCAATCGATATAAATCAATCATGTTACCCCTCTACTCTAAAAAGAAAAATTAATATTATCGTTTTATGTAAATTTTGTGTTAAATTATATTTTCATAACAGCCATTATATAATCTATAAATGTCAACTTTAGAAGGTTAATTACTCCGAGATAGTCTCGAGATGGACTTAAAGATCCAAGATGTCAATCCGAGATGTATACCCGAGATACTCATCTCACCTAAGATATCGTCTGATACTAGATATTGTTTATAAAATTCTCGAGACGAAACGTGATCGAAATTTGAGATTTAAAACCTTGATGACATGAAATACATCATTTCTGTTCCACATTCTTCATAGCAACAACACATGAAAACAACTCTTTATTTGCCATGTTTTTTGGGGTCATGTATCATTTTTCTTAATGGTTTCTTAAAACTTAAATAGTATTTTGGTTCTCTTGCTAACAAAATAAACTCTCCAAACTAAACTTGAATAAAGTATCGTAACGCTATATGTTCTAACATGATCATCAAAATTTGTTTTTTTCATATTATTTAGGCCAATATGTATCGATTTTGAATTTTTGCAATTAATTTTTTTGGGATGATGTGTTTCCTATGTTAGCGATTGGTAGATAACAATCAAAATTTTCAAAATAGAATTCACATTATAAATCATAAAGTTTACTGTAAATCAAAACAATATTCGTATGATAAAATTTAAACTTCTTATTTGGTTAAGGACCATGCACAAAGTGTAAGTTTGTTCTCTATTTTATTGGAACAAGGATTTTGTTGTCTAATAGCATGTATCCAGATTTTTATTTAGGATTCAATCTTTTGTATGTAACCAGCAATGATGTTTGTCAGTGGAACAATGTACCAATACAAGTGATAAGAGAAGCTAATAGAAGAACCAGCTATGGATGGGACTAAAATACAAGTTACAGCCCAGTGAAAAATGTTAGAAGTCTCATATGGCCTTGCTCTTCAGGTGAAAATTTGTTTGTTATGTTGCTAAACAAATGTTGATCAAATTTTTGAAGTTATAGTCTTGTGCTGATTATGATGAGGTGAACTCTCTTTTTATTTTATTTTTTGTTTACTTTACCGTCACAAATTAAATGAGCTGTTAGCTTATAACATTTCATGAGTAATTAATAGAATGCATCTAAATCATTAATACATTTTCTTTGAATATTTAATGCTAAAACCTTGAAGGAAAAACTATATCACCCTTATTCTTCGTAATATTCTCAATTCAAATGCTGATTTTCCTAAAAAAAAATTGTATTTCCTAATTTGCATTCTGTATATACTCCGATTAATGGTTGTCAATGAATGCATGAACCTATATATCTTGTTAGTGGTTTACACAAGTTTGATATCATTTCAAGGTTTTCTATTTTTGTCGTGTAAAGCTTCTTCATTTTAGAAACTCAAGTTTCTATTTTGGGAACTTTAAATACAAATTATAGTGCTTGATATTTTGCAATGCTTCAATCGTCATGTTTAAAGGGTAAACATTGTACTGCAAGTTGCTCCTATATACAGTAGTTCTGATTGCAACATTACTTTTATGCAATGTGATTTACAAAGTAGAACATATGTGATAATGTAAGTAATGTGTAGATCACAAACTAAGCTTATATAGAAATTTATGTTAATGCGACAATTTCCATCTGTGTTCAACCCTCTTTATACGGCGGTATTATCTCTAATTTTCAAAGTAATCTATCCTCAGTTTTCTCTTCTGTACAATTTCATTTATAAATTGGTTAAATCATTACGTTCAAATACTTTAATCTAATTTGTGAATAGAATTTTATTCTAAGAATTGTTGAAATGAAAGTAATAATTTAGTTTTTTTTTTCAACTTAACTTAAATTTTTATAAATTACTTGAATAGATTTATGTACGTAAATTAAAAAAAAGTTATTTCTTATAATAAAAATTATGTAGCATGTTGCACTTCAAATACCATGACTATTTTATGATTTATTTTCCTTTTTAGTATTTTATTCGGGCATCCCCATTAAATATTGCATGTTTCATTTTGCTTGCTATAATCCAAATAGTGCATGAAGTGCTAAGCTTTTGGACTATAACTATTCTATTATCTGTGTGTCAACACACACACATATGCATACTTATGTTACAATTATCTCTTAAGTATATATACACATTTTTACTTCATATTTTGTGTCATAATGTAAACTATGTAAAATATTTTCATGATATATAGTGCAAATTTCATATGATGCATTGACATTAATTTAAAAACTGTTCACAGTCTTTCAATATCAAAGATACAGTTTAATGTACTTGTATATTTGTTATCATATGTGAATAACATTTGCATTTACTCTTTACAAACTTATAGGACAGGAAATACAATTTGTTTCTAGTCCAAAGTACCGATGTCGTACGAACTTCAGTAACTGGTATAAATAAAATCTTAGTATAAGAAGTATTAAAAGTAGTTTTCCTTTGTTAATACAAACTGTAACTAATTTAACATGTTATACATCAAAAATAATTTTATAGTCCATTTGAGTTACATCATACATGCTGCACTTGACGATTTTGTTCTTGATTTGCACGGTCATTTTGTAGATAGCGTAAAATTGGCCTTTTACCAGAAATGCACTTGGATTTGAGTTACACATTTATTTTGTAGATACTTACTGCCTTAAAATTGGCCTTTTACCTAGAACGTTAGTCATAATTAACCAAGGGATAATGCTTTAGTTTATATCCAACCAAACACATATTTCCTTGCTTCATATGATACTTTAGGCTATTTCATGCTTAGATCATATAAATTTGCGATTAAAAATAAATTATACTCACTGTGATCATGCTTAATTTGGAATATTTAATACACTGTGTAGTGAAATATCGATTGCCTGGTGTGGATATGGTAAAACATTGTTTACACGCTATTTTTCAAAATATTATGATTACTGGCATTGGAAAACAATACAACATAATTTTCACTTGGCTTGACCTCATGTAGTTGATTTAAATTTAGTGATCATGGTGTTATAGGCTTAAGTATCGATGTCATATTGGTTTCTCAGCATCTTTGTTCCAATTCTACAGGATTTCATTTCCGAGTTTCTGTACTATTAGTATATTGACAAAAGAACTCTTGTTCTGATTCTTATTCGTCTTCCAATTTGAGTGCAGGGATCTGTTTTTGTATTTTTAAAACCTTCTCTCTTTCTAATGCATCCTTGCTGAACACATACATTTCTAAATTTGATTCTTTTAATTATGTAAACTATTTTTGTCAAAAACATTTTTTTTCTCAAAGCTCAAAATCATACAGGTATTTGATTAGAATTAAATTAGTTTCTGGTTTGAGGTTATATTATATTTTATGTTATGCTTTGGATCTTTCATTCACTCTTTTGGAAAAAAAAACCTATTCTGAGCATGAGATTGACTACGCTACATTAAGGTCATATTTTTGTTCTTTCCCAAGCATAGCTTTAATTTAAACTGGTTCTTTTTAGTTTTTTTTACAAAGATCACATAAAAATATAGGCCCATTTCCATATAATAACCCAAGCTTGCTACTTCTTTTTTAGTTGATTAATTCAAAATAGTATATGAATTAAATTGTGTAATGACCTTGAGAATTGTATGCGAAGTTGGCCTTTTGTTTTAAATTACAAGGGATTGGCATGCATTAAGGTTTCTATTTTTACTTGCTTATGACGAGGTTTGAAACAAATCTGTCCTTTATATTAATGTGTAGCCAAAGCCCCTTCTGTTCAAATAGTCTCCATCAATTATCTTTTGGTAGGGCTGTCAATGGATACCCCAAAAATATGAAATCCAGCCGCATCTGCATCCGAAAAACGGATAAAGTTCCAAGATTAGAAAAAACAGACGTGGATACGTAGACATCCTCATCCGAAAATTATATGTTTTCCTTTTTCCTTTTTTTTTTGTTTAAATTATGTGTAATTAGTACAATAAAAGATATGTTTTATCTTTTTATTAAGTTAAAAGTTCATATTATACACAGTAAATACATTTTAACTGTTACTTTAACGCCTTAATGAGTAATGGGATTGAAAAATGTTTATATTAAACAAAAGAAATTTCATTTACGTTTCTTGAATTATGGGTCATTAGTGATATGAAAATTATCAGATATCCATCCATATTGGATACAGATACATATATGGTACTATTCGCATCCGAAAGTATCCGTTAATATGCCTACCTGTTGAAACATTGCCTTATGCATTTTCTATGTCAATATGATATTGTGGTTTTATCCACAAACTTTCAAAGTCATATTTGGATGTTTGATAAGAAATAAGATTATCATACAGGCTTATTTCTCAACTAGGCTAATTTATATTCGTAGGATTTCTCTTTAGAAAAAAGTAACAAACAATTGCTATTTGGCAATTAAGGACGGTTACTCGACCAAACTTATTTCTCTTCTCGGATTAACTCCTACATATTTGCAGGTCAACATTGGAACAAATGATCTCAGTTTGACAGTCTACATCAGTAGCAAAATGTGATGTCTTATTTCAAACTATCTTTTACCCAAAAATTAGATGTTGCCAAACCAATATAGAATCAAAATATGTATCCCGTCTCTTCTACTAAAATGTGTATATTGTTTCGCTAAACTATGTTTAATTACTCATGTACTAGCTGTCATTTTTTAGCGATCATAAAAAACCTGTGCTACTTTCTTGAGAGTTTAATTTTTCCCTTTATTTTTGCAATTGGATCCATTCAGTATTGATTTATTCTTAGAAAATTGTACCCAACCTCTAGCAACAACTTAAACTAGAAGTCTTACCACTTGAAACTGTGGGCATCGACCAAAAATGCTTCAATTTTATTGAATACCAGTGTGGACTCGTGCTTCGCACACGGCCTGTTTGTGTTATGGTATACGTTAATATTTTGTTTGAGCGCAAATATATAAATGGAAAGCAAGGGTATTTTTGGAATTTCAAAAAGACGCCGAGTAAAATAGTTCAACGAATTTTCATTATTAGTAGTATAGATATATGCACATAATTAGTATTATTACTATAACCAAACATGCGAATGAATTATTGTGCAATTTTTTCCACATAAGTTTTAGTAGAACTAATAACCCAATACCACATTTATTATCGGGCAATTACAAAATAGAAGCATATCCATGTGCATAGCAAATGTTCGTCCTAGTGATATAATATTCCACAGCTGGTGAATTCATGCCTGATAACATGGTGTGTATTTCTGATAACAAGCATACGTGTTACATTGGTAGTATTTTCCCTACTAGAGTGCGCGTTTGAGTCTTCTTTCTTGGTATTTCTTCCTAGTTTCCTATCACATGCCTGCTATGTTTCAATCAACTAATGAGCTATATAGGGAAGACTAGTGAAGGGGAAAAATGCAATTTTAGTGAGCTAAGATATATCAAAAACATGCAACGTAATTTATTTTCACGGAGAGAGTGAATCTATGTGTTTATAGAATGATGGATATACTAATCATCACCAACAGGCTATGTAAAATATTTTATCCAGTTCACGTTCAAGGTATAGCATAATTTAAATGAGATCTTATCTCATTTAACCAATTAAACCTATTTAATTTATTCATAACTACTTATATTTTGGTACGTGTAATTATAAAATCAATTTTGAAACTCTCGACTGTCATATATATATATATATATATTATTTTCTTTGAAGCAAGTTTCAAAAAATATATATATGTGTGTATATATATATATATATAACAATTATACATTTTATGAATTAATTTAGGCCTTTAATAATTATTAAAATAATAATAAATTAATCAATATTACTTTTTGAGTCAAAATTGGTCACAAACACCCAATTGCCTATGAAAACACCCGTTCACAATTACAGGTCACAGATAGCAAGTTTATAGAGAATAAAATATGAAGAACACTCAGAAAATTAAAAGGAAAGCAATAGAAACATACGATTTATAGTGGTTCGACAATCTTCGACCTACGTCCACGTTGAAGAGTTGCTATTTTATTTATTATCAGTCGTTTGTTACAAGAGCATAGATGATAATAATCGAGTTACAATGGAGTTCTACAGAGTAACGGCTTAGAAGAACCAAAAAGATCCATTTTTTGAAGATCCTGGGCTGTTATTTATAGGTGTAGACTGGAAATTTCTATCTCAAACTTCGGAAGACTCCTTCCATCACGTGGTCCTTGGTCGTTTCGACTCGATCTATGATCGATACGAATGATATTCTATCGATCCAAATCTTGCCCAATTGAGCCGAGATTGATTATGAACATTCCCGAGGTTGTGAGCAAGCTCCTATGAAAATTTGGTAGCATTTGGACTTGTAGATTTTGAGTTATGATCGATGCAAGTTTGAATTTTTGATGCGCTGTCGAATTCATATCGCTCTCATTTGCATCGCTTTTATTTGTATCGCTTTTAGGCACGTGATGACCAATGATGTGGCACTATCTTTTAGGATCGATCCACGTTCTATGCCTTGTGATCGAGTCCTCTTCCTTAGCGGCTTCGTTTGTATCGAGGTGTCTCTTTTTCCTTCGTATCGCTCTAAGCTTGTCTCGTTCGTATCGCTCTACCGGATAACATATTCGCATCGATTGATGGTTGATCGATACGAATATACATGAATAAGATCGATACATAATGGCTTCGATCGATGGACACGAAGCTGAGCTCAGGTGATGGATACGTAATGTAGGAGTGGGGTGGATACGAATGAGGCAGTCTTCCATGGGTATGAATGTAGGTGGTCCTTCCTCGATGGATGCGAAGCGTAGCCGTTTGTTTAGAGGGATACAGAGTCGATAATGCTTTGTCATGGACACGAATGAGGTTGGTGCATGATAGGTACGAACGAGGCCTGCAAGTTGATGGATACGAAAATAGTTGATTTTGATGGATATAAAGGAGGCCGCCTTGGATGGATATAAAGTAGGTTGAATCATGATGGATTCGAAGTGAGGTTGGTTATGGATACGAACCACTATTCACATTGATGGATATGAATTGTAGCTGTTTTCCTTGACTTGCATCGATCGTATCTTGAGCAGACGAACCCCGATTGAGTTGAAATTTGAAATGATGGCTCCCATAGCTTGTCATACCATATCAATTATAGCTTGATCCGAACTCGGAAAAAATTTGTTAGTATCCATAGTGAAATAGTGTATAACTGATCTTTGGGATAGATTATCTTCAGTTTTCAGTCAATTTTTTGGTGACACGGCCTTGCCAAAATGCGGGATAATGATAACCATTATATTATTTGCTCGATAATAATAAGATAACTTTATTTGTTCTAACGTGATTTGTTTGTTAAAAACCATCCCCTCTTATCTATTTCACTCAAAATTCAAAGATGCAAGTTATATAATGTATTATATTTTGCGCCCAACCATAGCGGTCCTTCAACATATGATATCTGTCGATTAATAATTCACATTGTGCAAAAATGATAATTGACATGTTTTTACTGTTACTGGTAACTAAGTATCATCAAAATAGATTTTAAGGTTGATTTACTAGAGTTTATCATTCATAATTCGGAGGTTATTTCTTAAATTTGTAAAAGTTGGTGCTTTACCACGTTTTATAAGAGCATATTTATGCTAGAACGTCTTTACCTCTTTTGTTCTATTTTACAGTTTTTAGCCGCTATAATTTTTGATATTGTTTTTCTAAAGCCATAGAGTAACATAAGCGCCTAAAAATAAAATAAAGGAGTTTTTAGGCTCAAGGAAAAAGTTGACAAAAAATTTAGTCTCAAGGACAATAAGTTTGCTTTTTAGGTCGAAGGACACTTTCTAGTGCAAATTACAGAATGATAATTGCAACTATTATTTTCTGTTTACACTAAAAAGTGTTCTTCAAATTAAAAAGCAAACTTGTTGTCCATGAGACAAATTTTTTTACAACTTCTTTTTTGTACTCATTTTCCTGTAAATAAAATAGAGGATTGTTAAAATACTAGTTTTGGACATAAGAGTATAATGTTAGAGGGACTCCATCCTAAATTAATTGTTATGGAAGAAATATGTAAAAGGAAACAAATAAAACAACCTATCGTTTAACCATCATTTGAATTTAAATTATGCAACATAATAGTGGGAACTAAAAAGAAAGACAATTGATGATCACTGTGAATAGCAAAACAGTAGCGATGTTCCAAAAAAATCATTAGTGTACTATGTTTGATAGACTTATATTAAAAAAATATAGTAAAACGCTAGAATAAATAATGAAAGTTTTCTTGTAAGGTGCTTGATTGGTGGAATAATAATAATAATGGTAATAATCTTTAATAATAGTTGTATAGCGTGTCACACTTTTTTGGTATCAACGTGAACTACCAAAAATACTCCTCTATATATTATTAAATCCTAATTGCTTAAAAAAAGGATCTAATATTAAATTTCTTTCAAACGTCCATAAAAGTAGTTCTAACCAAGGATTGAGGTTTCGGCCGGTACCCCGAAATTTCGGGGGTACCGGACCGTTACCGCTCGTGCACGATCCGAAACCGAAAGTCCAAATCGGTTTCGGATCTAGGGAAAAAAAAGAATCGAATCAATTTTTGCTTAGAAAAATTAAAACCCTCAGTGCACATGTGAAGAAGCAGTGGGATGAAGACCGAAAGCAACCAAAAAGCAAAAGCAATCGAATAACATATCAAATCAGAAACTTTATTCACTCAAACGTGAATCAACAATGAAAAGTGAATGATTAATTCAAGTTGAAAGCCTATAAAATACAGTGCTTCAATTACATACTTACAGCATCGAAGATTACAGTGCTTCAATCAATTTCTACTCGCGCTTCAATTACATACTCACGGCAACTTCTTCTTCCTTATCTAAATTCGACGTCGCCATTCCATGCGCTTTTTTTTTAATCGAGAACTGGAAATCACATTTTCGTATTATTTTTTAATCGAGAACTGGAAATCGCGATTTAGGGCTGGGTAATGGAAACGTGAATTATGAAAGAGGAAGGAGGGAATGAAATATCTGTTAATTAAATGGGCTATTGGGCTGCTTGTTTGTTTTTGACAGCAATTGATTACTAAATGGGCTGTTAGGTTTAAACGTATATTGGGCTGCTTGTTATTTAATTTACCACAGCATATTTTTTACACAGTAATTGGCCTCGGCTTCTATTTACAGGCACAACATGTCTTTACTACAGCATGTTTTTTAAACAAAATGCATGTTTTTTAAACGTAATTGGCCTCGGCTTCTATTTACTACAACATGTTTTTTAAACGTATATTGGAGCTTAACTTAAGTTATATTGTTCACAATTTATAGGTACGCTATGGAAAATCAAGCAAACACTACAGTGATCGGTTGGAATTATGGTACCCCAATTGATGGAAATGTTCGAAAAACAAAATGTAGTTTTTGTAGCAAACAAATCAACGGTGGCGGTATAACGCGTTTGAAAGAACATTTGGCAGGTGTAGGCGGCAATGTAATGGCATGTCCAAACGTTTCTCAAGATGTCAAAAAATTAGTACGAGCTCATATTGTTGGAAAAAAATGACCGTAGTAAAGGAAAACTAGAGAAACAACGTGTACAACAAGAATTGATGAGTAGACCTCAATAACACGACTCGAACAGTGAATATGATGAAAACGAAGATGATAGAGATGTTCGTCGTGCTATGCGAGAAAGCAGAGATACATTTAGAGAACAGGAGATGCAAAGATCTTACAAACAATCAGGTGTCGGTTCTAGTCAACCAGAGCGGAATGTACGTAGTAGATCTACGAGACTAGAGAGTGATTTTGAAACTCGCTCTGTTGCAAGGATTGATTCATACATGCAGAAAAAAGGAGGTATTTCTCAACCTTCTATTAAGTCTGCAATGAAAGGCATTAAAAATGCTAAAAAACACATAGGTCGTGCAATTGCTAAATTCTTTTACTTTAATCACATTCCACATAACGTTGCAAATAGTCCTTATTATGCAACGATGGTTGATGCGATTGCGGAATGCGGTCGTGGAATAGATCCACCTACCGCATATGAATTATCACATTCATACTTGAAAATGGAATTAGAAGAAGTTCGATCATATATTTCCACTTTTCATAATTTTTGGGATGAATATGGTTGTACGTTGATGTGTGATGGTTGGAGTACTCAGAATCGACGAAAAATTATAAATTTTCTTGTGTACTCCACCCGTGGGACGATATTTCTCAAATCTGTAGATGCTACTAATGAATTTCAAAGCAGTGAATATATATGTGGATTGATGAACGAAGTTGTAGAGACTATTGGAGAAAATAGAGTAGTGCAAGTAGTGACAGATAATGGGGCCAACTATAAAGCTGCCGGTCAATTGTTAATGCAGAAACGAAAACATTTATACTGGACGCCATGTGCAGCACATTGCATTGATCTGATCTTAGAAGACATTTCGAAAGAACCGGAGGTAACATCTATCATCTCAAATTGTCAATTAATAACGACATTCATATACAATCATGGTTGGTTACTTTCCATAATGAGAAAAGAGATAAATGGCAAAGAATTGATCAGACCGGCAGTGACTAGGTTTTCCACTCATTTCATTGCATTAGACTCTATTTATAAACACAAAAATGACTTTAGAAGAATGATTGCTACGAGGGAATGGGCATCTAAATTGCCTAGACTCGCTGTTAAGGACAAACGAACTGCAACCAATGTCTCCGACCTGATTTACATTGATACTTTTTGGACTGCCGCTGCTTCCATCATTCTTGTATTTGAACCACTAGTCAAAGTATTAAGAATGATGGATAGTGATGATAAAGCAGACATGGGCTACCTTTTTGAAGCGATGGATCTCGCGAAAGAGTCAGTTAGGAAAAACGTTGGCTCAAGGCACTCAAAAAAATGGTGGGACATTATAGATAAAAGATGGGAAAAACAACTACACGGGTCAATTCACGCGACAGGTATTTTAAATTATTACCTTAAAAATAGTTAAAATTCATAACATTCATGTTCGTACTGTTTAAAATATAGGTTATTTTCTTAATCCTATCATTCAATATGGTGATGCGGTAAACGATAGTGAAGTGTTAAATGGATTCAACAACGTTGTTGAAAGAATGATCCCAGACATATTAACACAAATCGAGATTGGAAAAGAGGTAAATTGCATCAAATGTTTTATTCAAAATATAGATAAGATATTTAATTTTTATATGCACAGGTGGACAATTACAGAATGAAAGTTGGCGCATTTGGCTCTTCAAAAGCAAAATCAGCTATAAATAATTGTTCTCCTGCTCAGTGGTGGTCAATAGTTGGTAGAGAGGGTGCTCCAAATCTAACACGCTTAGCAATGCATATTCTAAGTCAGACGGTTTCTTCTTCAAACTGTAAAGAAATTGGACTACATTTTCCATGATTCATACAAAATTGAGAAATAGAATCAAAATGGAAAATCTAAAAAAATAGTATATGTACATTACAATATGAGATTACGAGCAAAGAATGTTAAACGTCATGATACAAATGATCAATTGATTGATCTGAATTATATATTTCATGAGGAGGATCCATTAGCAGAGTGGACTACTGAAGTTGAACCACAGTTGCTTGATGACGATCCATTGATGGTTAATATGATGAATGATGCCATTGCTGCAGTGGATGGCATACCTGCACAAACAATGGCAAGTCAAAGCACTGAAAATAGTAGTGGCTCATTAAATGGTGATAATGGCAATACTGGTGGTAATGGTATCAGTTTAGCAAGTAATTATGGCCTTGGTTTTACTGATGGTGGTGGTTCGCATAGACCAACTATACCTTACGTGAGAAGATGAGGTGTGATGGGCAATCGTGACAGAAGAGACAGTAATTTGAATGTTGAATATGGACAACAACAAAATTATGATTATGCTAATAATCCGTATACGTCAAATGATCCACCTAACTACAGACATTCTACTTCTGACTACACCGGTGGCTATTATTATCACGGAGCAAACGAGGTATATAACAATGATATATCAAGCGATCAAAATAGTCAAACTACATGTACAACACAGAATGACGAACCCTCCTCATTTGATAACATGTTGGCAACGTTTCTAGGCACAGGACAAATACAATATGGTTATCCACCATACCATACGACACAAGTGGATGAAGAAAATTATGAGAACAATCCATATACAGCATCGAGAAATAGTTTTTGGATGTAGTAAATTTATGATGTTGTATGTTTTATTCTATTTCTTTGTACGCTATAATTATATTATATTGATTGTTCACAAGTTTATTAACAAACTACTGAAATCGAAATTTGGATCGAAACCGAAGCATAACCGAAACTTTCGAAATTTACGAAATCATCTGAAACTAACAAAATTTCAAATGACCGAAACCGAGACCGAAACTGAGTTCTCGAACCTTGGATCTAACAATTAAACATGCTTTACAAATTCAAAACGCTTTTAAAAATAAGATCTAAAATTAAACTTCCTTTACAAATTCAAAATACTTTTTTTACAAATATACAAATCCTAATATTACTTAAAAATAAAATAATTTTTTTAACTGATTTAAACATATGCAATTTATAAGAAAAACAATTCACGCACAAAGCGCGTGCCTTACCACTCGTATTAAATAGTTGTAATAGCTTTGGTGCCACACTTTTTTGGTATCAACGTGAATTATCAAAAATGCCCCTATATATATTATCAAATCTTAATCACTTAAAAATAGGATTTAATACTAAATTTCTTTTATAAATTCAAATGTCCATAAAAGTAAGATCTAATAATTAAGCATGCTTTACAAATTCAAAACGCTTCTAAAAATAGGATCTAACCTTAGTTTTTTTTTACAAATTCGGAATATTTCTTTACAAATATACAAATCTTAATATACTTGAAAATAAAAAAAAATCATTTTTTTGACTGATTTAAACATATACAATTTGTAAGAAAAACAATTTACGTGCGAAGCTCGTGCGATTACACTTAATAATAATAATAACAACAATAACAATAAAAATAAGAATAAGAAGGAGGAGGAGGAGGAGGTAACGAGCTACCAAAAAGTTGCATAAAAACAACTCAGACCTGTCATTTAATCATAAGTCATTCAAACTATGCCGATAGGATGTGGGGTAATATAAAAATTATATATGATTTTGACAGAAAGCTAAAAGAATTTGTATTCTTGGTAGCTGTTTTAAAGATTTTGAAAATATTGTCACGCCAAGTTTGGAGTTCCTTTAACAATCCCTAAAGAGTAGAGATAACCTAGAATTTATGTGAGTGAAAATTATGGACTTTTAAAATTTCAAACGATAAAATCATTGATCAATTAATTTAGTTGTTTAAATCTCACATGCGGTAGTAAGCATATAATTTCATGCATCCATAAATCTTTTTACTATAATCATCACTGACAATGAAACCTCATGAGTATTCGCCGATTTATCATTATTAGTTTCGAACATACCATCAAATTTATCAGTTAACGACATAATAGATTAAGAACACATCTGCTGATTAGTTTTTGAATCTATAGTTTATTTCAAAGAATAGGTATATGCTGAAGACAACACCTTCCACTTCTCCATCGTTCAAGGCTGGATTTATACTTGGTATGCATTTACGTTGTGGATTATAACCAACACTTTGAGTTAAGTACTTGCTAAATTATATCTACTTTTGAATCACAAACAGACTTGCAATTTTTGTTATTTTGCATAATATTTTGTTATATTTATTTTAAAAACAGCCCTATTCAAATTTCTCTCAGGAATTTGCATCTTAGCGAGTCATGTTTATTTTTCAGTAGTTCCACTATGTTTAAACCACTCACAAACCATGATCTTCTTATTCTGGAAACTATAAACATTTTTCAGCATTATTGAAATTTAGTTTGGTTGAGCTGTTCATCTGAAGAATCCATGAACAATTATTGTTTGTTTCTTGAAACTGAAATCATGAAGATATTGTAAAGTTTTAAAGATACTACCATTCTATTTTGTGGAGATGTGAAGAAAGTGAAGGAGAAATTCTACTAGTGAACTCGTTCGAATTTAACACCCTGAAATTAGTCAGTGGAAAGTTCATTAAATACAGGTGTTGGATATCGAGATGTTGAGAATGATAAGGTTGACCTAAAGAAATGGGAGTAGTCGTAAGTTCCCTAATTTACATGTAGTTTTAGGCAACATATAAGTTCAAATCATCCTTGCATGTCATATATGCTAATGCCATATTCTTCAGCCAATCTTGATTTTTTTAATTTAATTATGGTGTTCATGCATTCACTTATTATTATTTTTTTCACTCAAATCTTTGACTTAATCCAGGCATGATGTAATAATGCTTGGCCTAATACAATTATGGGATATATTTTTATTTTATTTTTGCCAGGTGCATCAAAACTTCAAACTATGGCAGGCTAAAGTCTAAAGGTATTGCCTTCGATATTGTTTCATAATATGAAGTAAATGATAAACCTAAATCAGCTTAATACTATATATATACAAAAACATATACATATATATACATACATACATATATACACATACATACATACATACATATACATACATACATACATACATATATCATTGCACGACTCTATTTACATCCCGGGTTCCAAGTAAATTATGATGAATGGAATAAACACTACATATATTTCTTTTGTTAATGGTACAATATGATTGAAATGACTTAATAATTTCAATACTTTAGTTCATTTGCAAAAACTGTGGACCTGTGCATATGTCTATTTTTTTATTTTTATGCAGAGAAGGCAACTAATTGGTGCCTAATTTTTTGTGTTGGCCCCATATGTGTCTGCTTCCCATATTTTAGCACTCCTTAACTTGGATCTTCAATTGATACTGTGCTTGTTGATTGAAATGGAATTAATAATAATGCATGGGAAAAACATGTAGCAGCAATTATTAGAGCTGTTGCAGGCAATTTTGACATTGCTGATTGGTTGGATTAAGGGGAATAAAGAGTGGCATTCAACAAGGTACATTTGGTAAGGCAAAAATATTTTATTTTATGACACTCTGGGTATAAATGGGCAATTTTGTGGGTTGGTTTAAAAATGTTAGTATCTTTGTGTTTTATTGCAGGTTGTTAATGCTTTGATTAAATGTGCATTTCAATCTGTGTATTCAGATTAAGGAAATTGTGACGATGGACATTATTAACCATAGTTTTTTCGACACCTTAAGGTAGTTAGATTAAGGAGGTAACTAGCTGGATATGTGCTAATTTTTTTCTAAATAAGTTTATATGCCTTATGATTGGAATTTTGTGTAGCAAATTTATTAACTCCAACACATTTGACCATAAAAGCACTACAATACAAGTTGTTGCATGACAAATTTTAAAGTGATCTTAAAGATCACTACAACACAAGCAATTTAAGATTGATGACATGAAATGCAACATTTTTGTTCCACTTTCTTCATTGCAACAACTCATGATAACAACTCTTTATTTGCTATGTTTTTTGGGGTCATGTAGCACTTGTCTTAATAGTTTCTTAAAACTTAAATAGTTATTTTGGTTCTCTTGCTAACAGAATAAACTCTCCAAACTAAACTTGAATAAATTGTCGTAATGCTATATGACCTAACAAGATCATCAATTTTATTTTCATATTATTTTAGCCAAAATGTATCGATTTTGGGTTTGTGCGATTAATTTTTTTGGTATGATGTGTTTCTTATGTTAGCAATCGATAGATAACGATCAAGATTTTCAAAATGGAATTCAAATTGTAAATCATAAAGTTTGCTTTAAATCAAAACGATATTCATATGGTAAGTTTTAAACTTCTTATTTAGTTAAGGACCATGCACAAAGTGTAAGTTTGTTCTCTATTTTATAGGAACAAGGATTTTTTTGTCTAATAGCATGTATCCAGATTTTATTTAGGATTCAATCTTTTGTATGTAATCAACAATGACATTTGTCAGTAAAACGATGTACCAATACGAGCGAGAAGAGAAGCTAATGGAGGAACCAATAATGGATGGGACTAAAATACAAGTTACAGCCCAGTGAAAAATGTTAGAAGTCTCATATGGCCTTGCTCTTCAGGTGAAAATTTGTTTGTTATGTTGCTAAACAAATGTTGATCAAAATTTTGAAGTTATAGTCTTGTGCTGATTATGATGAGGTTAACTCTCATTTTATTTTATTTTTAGTTTATCTTACCATCCCAAATTCAATGAGGTGATAACTTATAACATTTCATGGGTAATTAATAGAATGCATCCAAATCATTAATACATTTTCTTTGAATATTTAATACTAAAACCTTAAAGGAAAAACTTTCTCACCTGTAATCTTCATAATATTCTCAATTCAAATGCTAATTTCCTATAGAAAATTGTATTTCTGAATTCGCATTCTGTTTATACTCCGATTAATGATTGTGATGCATGCGTGAACATATATATTTCATCAGTGGTTAACATAAACTTGATATCATTTCAAGGTTTTCCATTTTCGTTGCGTAAAGCTTCTTCATTTTAAAAACTCAAGCTTCAATTTTGGAGACTTTAAGTACATACTATAACTACTGATATTGTGTATGCCTCAATAGTCATATTTAAAGGGTAAACATTGGACTGCAAATTGCTCCTGTGTACATTAGTTCTGATCGCAACATCATTTTTATGCAATGTGATATACAATGTTGAACATTAGATCACAAAATAAGCATATATAGAAATTTATATTAATGTGGTGATTTCCATCTGCATTCAACCCTCTTTATATGGCAGTATTATCTCCAATTTTCAAAGTAATCTATCATTTTGGTTTTCTCTTTTGGTACACTTTCATTTGTAAATTGGTTAAATCATTATATTCAAACACTTTAGTCATATTTGTGAATAGAATTTATTCTGAGAGTTGTTGAATGAAAGTAATAATTTTATTCGGTTATCTCCATTGATTATTACATACTTCATTTTGCTTGATATAATCCAAATAGTGCACGAAGTATCAATCTTTTGGATATAACTATTCTATTATTTATGTGTCGACACACATACACATGCATATTTATGTTACAATTATCTCTTAAATATGTCTACATATTTTTACTTCAAATTTTGTGTCATAATGCAAACTATATAAAATATTTTCATGATTTATAGTGCAAATTTCGTATGATGCATTGACATTAATTTAAAAACCATTCATCGTAGTCTTTCAATATCAAAATACAGTTTAATGTAATTATATTTATTTATCATATGTGAATAACATTTATATCTACTCATTACAAACTTATAGGATAAGCAATACAATTTGTTTCTAGGCCAAAGTATGGATGTTTTACCTATGAAAGAAATATTAAATTTGGTTTTCCTTTGTTAATACAAACTGTTACTAATTTAACATGTCATATATCAAAATAATTTTATAGTCTATTTGAATTACATCCTACTTGCTGCACCTGACCTTTTGTTCTAGAAATGCATAGTTATTTTGTGGATAGCGTAAAATTGGACTTTTATTTGAGCTACATATTTATTTTGTAGATAATTTACTGCGTTAAAATAAGTATTTCTGGTAGCAAGCATATGTATTACATTAATAGTATTTTTCCTACCAGAGTGCGCGTTTGAGTCTTCTTTCGCTGTATTTCTTCAAATTTCCTGTCACAGGCCTGCTGTATTTCAGTCATTTAATGAGCTATATTGGGTAGATGTAGTTATGGCTGTTATGGTAACGATTTACCATTTTGCAAACACACTAACCGTACCATTTTTATCGGTAAGCTAAAACTGTGTATTGTTGCCGTTATCGATAGAATGTATACTGATAATCCAGTTAACTTCATAGTTAGATTTTAGTTCTTTGTGATGAATTTGTGCCTACATATATAGTACACTTGTACACATATAACACACCCAATACAATCTTTTTATTATAGGTTTAGATGTGTACAAATAAAGTATTACAAAAATTACTTAAGCAATGCTTAAGCTGCGCTTAAACGACAGTAAGCGAAGTGAGACTTCTATCGCCTCGCCTCGTTTAGTGCTTATTATAACATAGGTTAAAATATGTCAAAAACATGCGGTGTACTTTATATTCACGGAGAGTGACTAAATCTATGTGTCTATAGAATGATACATCTAGGTTTATTTATCATCACTAGTGGGCTATATAAAATATCTTACCCAGATCACCATTCGAGGTATAACACAATATAACTGAGATCTTATCTTATTTAACTAATTAAACGTTTGTGTATCTATGTTATAATAAGCGCTAAGTGAGGCGAGGCGATAGAAGTTTCACTCCGCTTAATGTGCTTAAGCGCCGCTTAAGCATGATTAATTTTTTGTATACTTTATTCGTACATATCTAAATCAATTATAAAGGGATTATATTGAGTGTATTATATGTGTACATGTGTACTATATATGTTAAATTTGGATGATTAAATATTTGTTGAGAAGGAAAGAAATTGATTAATTGGTTCAATCAATCAATTAATTTGCCTTGCATATGGATAGATGATGCAGCGCATACCAGATCCTTTGTCGCGAATTCCTCCCTAAGTCGCGACGAGCTTAGGTCGCTCCTCCTCCTTAAGTCGAATGAAGTCTTATGCCGCTCCTCCAGCTTATGTCGCGAGCAAACCCTAGGTCGCGAACGACCTTCCTTAAGTCGTGAAGATTATGCATCGATATCTAAGTCGCGAGCATCTCCAGTAGGTCGCTCCACCAGCTTATGTCACGGGCAAACCCTAGGTCACGAACAACCTTCCTTAAGTCGCGAAGATTATGCAGCGATATCCCTTAAGTCACGAGCATTTCCAGTAGGTCGCTCCACCAGCTTAAGTCGTGAGCATCTCCAGTAGGTCGCGAATGAGCAGAACTTAAGTCGTTTGTATTGTACTGTGTTGTCGCATATATGTTGTAACGTGTTGTTGTGTCGCATATGTTAAGTCGACTGTGTGTTGTAAACCCTATAAATAGGGGTGTTGTGTCACTTGTAAAGGGAGTTGATTTTGAATAAATTTTTGTTGAGAGCTTTGTGCCTCTTCAAAAATTGGAAGTTGAGTGTGAGCTCCTTTCTTCATCTTCGGTTATTCGAGTGCGCTCGAATTAATGAATTTGAAGCCGATTCATGGAATCTCATGTGCGAGATCAACGTCGAAGAATCATAGATCTTCTAACGTGGCATTATGTGCGATCAACGTGTTGAAGATAGCTAGAATCCGGTATCTCGAGAGATCAACGGATTTGGGCATTTGGTATCATCAATTCACCAATTTATCTTTGTACCGTTCCATCGTTCTGCTTCAAAAGTTATATCCGCTGCGTCAATTTGGTATCAGAGCCTAATCAGTTCCTAGGCCGAGTTGAAGTTGATTCAGATCCGAAGTTAAAGTCGGAGCTAGTTGGAGCCGTGCAACACTTTTGTAAGTCAAAGCCGAGAGCTAGAAGAACTAAGAAGATCAGGGCCGATGTTAAAGCAAGTTAAAGCCAAAAACGAGCTTGTCCAATTTTGTGCGAGATTTGTTCAAGTCGTGAGCTAGGAGTTTGTACGTAGATTTTGCATCATTGAAAGTTGTGCTAGTTGAAGTGTGTGTTTGGATTTGTTGAAGATTCGACAATGCCTCTAAGAAGAGTTAATCGTCATCATAATGTTGAAGATGTGTATCGAAGAGAAGATGCTGAGCAAATGGAGCAACGAATTAGTGATAAATTCAATGAGAAGTTTGATGAGGGAATTGGTAGATTGGAAAGGCTCATGATGGATATAAATCAAACTCGACAAAGAGCATCTCCAGGTTCAAATCAAGGTGGACATAGAATTTGGCCATCAAATTCCGAGAGGAGAAGAATGTCACCACTATCGGATCGGGGAAGAAGAAAACTATTAGTTTCGGGAGAAAGAGACGTGCACGGTAGCAGAAATGTTGATGGTCAGAATCGACATCGACATACGTCAAATTTAGAGGAATCCAGTGATGGTGATAGTAGCTCTTGTCGAAACCATGACCAAGGACGAAGTCGAAATAGAGATTTCGAAGATGAGAGTCGGGGATGAAAACAGAGATTCTATAATTCAAAGGGGGAATGATAGTGGAAATTTTTTTGGATTGGTTATCAAATGTTGAAGAAATTTTTGACTTCAAGGAAGTACCCGAGCATCGTGGAGTTAAGTTGGTTGCTACACGATTGAGGGGAAGAGGTATGGCATGGTGGCAACAAACTAAACTTACACGGGAAAGAATGGGAAAGTCGAAGATTGTTTCAAGGGAAAAGATGAAGAAGTCGATGAAGGCTACTTTCTTGCCTTATAATCATCAGTCTCTTATGTATCAGCGCTTACAGAATTTGAGGCAAGGAACAAAGTCGGTAAATGATTATGCAGATGAGTTTTATCAACTGATTGCTAGAAACGATATCATGAAAACGGAGGAACAGTTGACATCTAGATTTGTTGGAGGATTGAGAATGAAAATTCAGGATATGGTAAATATGTTTGATCCGAGATCCGTTGCTGAAGCACACCAGAAGGCACTAGCTTGGGAGAAGCAAGGTAGAAGAGAAGGTGGTGCGCTTACAAGTTCGATCAATCAGGTGAAAGGGGATAGTAGAAATACTAATGTTTCCAAGGCTGTTAGTAAACTGGTTGTCAGTGAAGTTTCTAAGACCAAGGTCAACAACAATTCAAGTGTTATAACTGTCAGGAGTTTGGTCATAAGAGCAATGAATGCCTGAGGCCTAAGAAGCGAGCGATGGTTGCTGAGCTTGAGGATGCAGAAATAGAATGTTCCAATTCACCACAAGTTGAGGAGGAAGAAGAATTACTGATGGGAGACGAGGGATATTCTTTAATAATGAGGAGATCTTGCTTGACGCCAAAGTAGGAAGAGGATACTAGCTGGTTGAGGAGTAATATTTTTCAGTCGACGTGCACTATTTTGGGAAAGGTTTGTAAGTTTGTTATCGATGCAGGAAGTTGTGATATCATCATCTCTACAGAAGCTATAAAGAAATTAGCGTTAAAGGCAGAGAAGCATCACAAACCCTACAAATTGGCTTGGCTGAGGAAAGGTGGGGAAGTGAAGGTTAGTCGAAGAGCTTGTGTAACTTTTTCCATCTGAAAGAAGTATAAGGATGAAATTTGGTGCGACGTGGTGGATATGGATGTATGTCATTTATTGTTGGGAAGACCGTGGCAATTTGATAGAGCCGTGCAACACGATGGTAGGACCAACTGCTATAGTTTCGTGTTCAATGGCACTAGAATCACTTTAGTTTCTAAAAAGAGACAACAAAGTGAAAGCAAGTTGGAGGAAATCGAGGAACTAAAGACTCTGTTATCTTTGAAGGGGTTTGTCAAAGAAGTAGAGGATGGGCCTGAAATATTTCTGTTGATTGGACGTGAAAGTAGTGAAACTTTTGAAATTCCTGAGGAAGTTAAGCCAGTGTTGAAGGAATTTGAAGATGTATTTCCTGAAGAATTACCGAAGAATTATCAAAAGAATTACCACCGTTGAGAGACATACAACACCAGATTGATCTTGTTCCGAGAGCTGTGTTACCACATAGACCACATTATAGAATGAGTCTAAAGGAGCACGAAGAGTTGAGAAGGAAGGTGGAGGAGTTACTTGAACAAGGGAACGTACAAGAAAGTTTAAGTCCTTGTGCAGTACCAGCCTTGTTAGTGCCAAAGAAGGATGGAACTTGGAGAATGTGTACAGATAGTCGAGCACTAAACAAGATTACAGTGAGATACAGATTTCCGATGCCAAGATTGGACGACTTGTTAGATTAGTTGAGTGGAGCTGCTATCTTTTCAAAGATTGATCTGAAGAGTGGGTATCATCAGATTCGAATTCGACCAGGGGATGAATGGAAGACAGCCTTCAGGACACGGGGGGTTGTATGAATGGCTGGTCATGCCATTTGGTCTTTCGAATGCACCTAGTACTTTTATGCGAGTGATGAATCAGATCTTTAGATTGTTTATTGGAAAGTTCGTGGTGGTATTCTTTGATGATATATTGATATACAGTTGAAGCACAGAAGAACATCTACAACACTTGCGGGAAGTGTTGATGATACTTCGCCAGGAGCAATTTTACGTGGAAACAAAGAAGTGCATGTTCATGACACACAGTATTTTGTTCTTGGGGTATGTGCTGTCCAAGGAAGGTATCCAAGTGGATCAAGGTAAAGTTTAAGCAATCAAGGATTGGCCACAACCCAGGACTGTAACTGAAATGAGAAGTTTTCATGGTGTAGCATCATTCTACCGAAGGTCTATTCCACATTTCAGTAGCGTGATGGCACCAGTGACAGATTGTATGAAAGGAAAGCAGTTTGTGTGGACTGAAGAGGCTGATTCTGCTTTCCAACAGATCAAGACACTTTTGACTACAACACCGATTCTTAGATACCCGTACTTTCAGTTACTCTTTGAGCTGAATACTGATGCGTCTAAAGTTGGAATTGGTGGAGTGTTAAGTCAAAAGGGTCGTCCAATTGCTTATTTTAGCGAGAAACTTTCTGGAGCCAAGACAAGATACAGTACCTATGACTTGGAGTTCTATGCTATTGTCCAAGCCATAAAGCATTGTAGACACTACTTGTTTTATAAAGAGTTTGTGTTGTATACTGACCATGAAGCATTGAAACATTTGCAGGGACAAGATAAGATTGCAGCCAGACATGCCTCATGGATCACATACTTGCAATAGTTTACATTTGTTGTAAAGCATAAGTCGGGAGTTACAAATCATGTGGCAGACGCATTAGTAGAAGAAATCATTTGTTGACTACGATGAGAGTTGAAGTGATGGGGTTTGATGTATTTTCAGAATTGTTTGTTGAGGATCCTTACTTTGCTAAGATTGTAGATGAAGTCGAGAAAGGGAAGACGGATGAGTATGTGTTAGTAGATGGTTTTCTATTCAAAGGAAATCGGTTGTGTATACCAGAGTGTAGTTTGCGAATGAAAATTGTGAAGGAATTGCATGAAGAAGGTCATATGGAAAGAGATCGTGCCTTGCAGTTGATTTCTCAATCATATTTTTGGCCTTCCATGAGGAAAGAAGTTGAAAGATTTGTACAGAGATGTCACATATGTCAAGTTTCCAAAGGAACAGCTACGAATGCAGGATTGTATATGCCATTGCCCGTGCCTACTAGACCATAGACTGATGTTAGCATGGATTTTGTTTTGGGTTTGCCTAGAACTCAACGAGGGAATGATTCTATATATGTTGTGGTGGATAGATTTTCGAAGATGGCACATTTCATAGCTTGTAAAAAGACCGCCGATGCAGTCCGTGTTGCTCAATTATTCTTTAAAGAGGTTTATCGACTACATGGGCTACCTGAGACCATTGTTCTGACAGGGATACTCGATTTCTAGTCATTTTTGGTTGAGTCTGTGGAAGATGGTTGGGACTAAGATGAATTTTAGTAGCGCCTATCATCCAGAAACGGATGGAAAAACGGAAGTGGTGAACATATCTTTAGGAAACTTGTTGAGATGTCTTGTGAAGGATAATTTGAAGAGATGGGATGTGAACTTGTGTCAGGCAAAATTCGCACATAACCATGCCGTTAATCGAAGTACTGGATTCGGTCCATTTCAAGTAGTATATTCAGCCATTCCGAAGGGACCGTTGGATTTGTCGACAGTTCCACGTCAGAAAGGGGTTGTTAAACGAGCTTGTGATTTCGTGAATGAGTTGCAGGTGTGTCACAGGATTGTCCATGAATGATTACTTAAGTCAAATGAGAAGTATAAGCAACTGGCAGATAAGAAGCGAATGAGTGTGGACTTCAAAGAGAGTGATTTTGTTTAAGCAGTATTGACGAAAGATCGTTTTCCAGTTGGAACTTACAACAAATTGAAAGCTCGAAAAATTGGTCCAGTAGAAATCTTGAAGAAGATCAATGATAATGCTTATCGTTTAAGATTGCCGGATCATATCCATATTGCCGACGTTTTCAACGTCAAACATTTGATTCCATATCATAAGAATAAGCATGTCGAAAAAGAGGAAAGTGGGAATTTGGGGTCGAATTCTTTTCAACCAGGGGAGGATGATGCAGCGCATACCAGATCCTTTGTCGCGAATTCCTCCCTAAGTCGCGGCGAGCTTAGATCGCTTCTCCTCCTTAAGTCGAACGAAGTCTTATGTCGCTGCTCTAGTTTATGTCGCGAGCAAACCCTAGGCCGCGAACGACCTCCTTAAGTCGCGAAGATTATGCATCGATATCTAAGTCGTGAGTATCTCCAGTAGGTCGCTCCACCAACTTATGTCGCGAGCAAACCCTAGGTCGCGAACGACCTTCCTTAAATCGCGAAGATTATGCAGCGATATCCCTTAAGTCGTGGGCATTTCCAGTAGGTCGCTCCACCAGCTTAAGTCGCGAGCATCTCCAGTAGGTCGCGAACGAGCAGAACTTAAGTCGTTTGTATTGAACTGTGTTGTCGCATATATGTTGTAACGTGTTGTTATGTCGCATATGTTTAAGTCGAGTGTGTGTTGTAAACCCTATAAATAGGGGTGTTGTGTCACTTGTAAAGGGAGTTGATTTTGAATAAAATTTTGTTGAGAGCTTGGTGCCTCTTTAAAAATTGGAAGTTGACTATGAGCTCCTTTCTCCATCTTCGGTTATTCGAGTGCGCTGGAATCAACGAATTTAAAGCCGATTCACGGAATCTCGTGCGTGAGATTAACGTCGAAGAATCGTAGATCTTCTAACGCGGCATCGTGCGCGATCAACGTGTTGAAGATAGCTAGAATCCGGTATCTCGAGAGATCAACGGATTTGGGCATTTGGTATCATCAATTCACCAATTTATCTTTGTATCGTTCCATCGTTCTTCTTCAAAAGTTATATCCGCTGCGTCAATAGATATGAGAGAATATTTTAAAAGAAAACTAATTAATTAGCTAATCAATTAATTAGTCAATGCATTTGTTATATGAAGAAAAAAATTATTAGTCATGGGGAATCAATCAATCAAAGGAAAGATATGGAAACTAAAATTACGCCATCTATTTGTACTAAAATCAAGTCATGCAATTTGGAAAGATACTTGGATAATCAGGAAATTGATTTTGTTAATCTCCAAGCGACCCTTCATTATAAAGTTTATTTAAATGAAGGAATTTCGTCTTCATATGTACGTAAGTGTATGTGAGCATCTGTAACAACCCAGAATTTTGAACAATTTAAAAATGAAAATATTTAATTAATTTTAAATATTCGAATGATGATTGACTTGAATTTCAAATTTTCAGGATAAATTGGCGATTAAATTTTAAAATTTAGTTTAGTGAAAAAGTTGAATAAAAATTTGAATTTGACTTTGGAGTTGAAATTGAATATTGAATTTGTATTTTAAATTCAAACTATTGACTTAGAAAAATAATTTGGATACAAGAATTATTATTTATTTAAATTAATAAAGGATGGTTAGTTTTAAATAACATTTTTTCTTTTCTTTAAAATAAAAAGGAATAAAATTTTAATCAATACAAAATAAATATCAATACCCATAGTTAAAAATTCAAACAATAATATTTACAAAACAAAGTAAAGAAAATAATTATACAAAACAAATTGAATTTAAACTGAAAGAAAAAAAAATATATAAAAAATTACACTGCCTTACTTATCAGCTAAAAACGCGCCATCACTCACGCCTTCAACCACGCCCAAATTCACGCACATTCCCCATTTCAAAGCATGGCCGACATCTCCTTCCCCTTCTCTCTTATACTCGTTCGAAACCCCTCCTTTTCATTTAAATAATAATAATAATAATAATAATAATAATAATAATAATAATAATAAAACGATAAAATCAATGGCGGCCTCTCTCGTCTCCTCTTCATCATTCAAAAATTAGGGTTTCAGCTTCAGTTCGATTCGCTCGCGGCTTCTTTTCTTCGAACAAGTTTGTCTTCGCTTCGAATCACGGTGAGTAATTTTATTACTCACATCTAGCTCAGACTCAAGTATTTAGGGTTTAAATTCTGTATTTTAGTTCGTATAAAATTGATGGATTTTGTCAATTATGTTACTCGGCTGTTCGAAGTTGTTTGGATATTGATTTTTGGCTTGGTTTGATTTTTTGTTTTCCTGGTTATCACGGCATTATCTCGTGACCACTATGGTTTGATGATTTTTATACAATTTCAAGTCTTCGGCCATCACCGTTGCAACGAGATTGCTTCTAATTTTTACCTGTACTATTCGAATTCGTGACTTTTGTTGTTTGGGTTATTTGAAGCTGCTAAATTTTTATCTCGGCCATTCGATTTTGTTCGATGTTGATATTTTCTGACTTGGTCAATTCGTTGCCTTGATTTTTACGGCACTGTTTTGATTCGAAACACAGTATTTGCCTTCTGATTCACCAGTAGTTGTATTCACTTCATTGTTGTATTTGCACCCCTTTCTGTTGCACTTGTTGTTCACTGTGTCTTGTTCACCATGTTGCATTGTTCACTGATGCACTTGCTCATTTCCACTGCTTCATCATGTTGTATTCATCCCTGTACTTGTAGTTGTGTAGTTCTTCTGGCTTCACATGTGCACAGAGTTGTTTGCTGTCATTAACACTTCAATGTATTCACTGTTTGTTCACTATAAGCTCGAGTTTTCTTTGCTTTTGACTCGGGCAAAACTTTGTAAGGCTCGGGTAGATTTTATTTACAGGATTTTTAAACCTGCAAATGTTTTGAAAAAAAAATATATAAAATAAAATGAAAGTGTCGAGACAAATTTAAATGCTAGGTGTAGTTGTCTCAAGTTTTTTTTTTGAATCCTGTTTGTCCCAAACTCTGGTCTGGGTTTACAGTTGAAAACTGAATTTAACAAAGTTTCAAAACCAAATCTTAAAGTATGAACTTAAATCAAGTTGTATAATAGTTGTAATGTTTAAGCTTCATAAAATTTTGTTACTAGTTTAAAACTGAAGTTTTCAAAGCCAAGTCTTATCCCCGTTTAAATCTGATCTGGTTCAAGATTAGTTGAATCTTAGTTTGAGAATTTATTGCAGTCTTTTTTTCCCTGTAGCATACTGTGGCTTGTGATAATGTTGTCCTCGACTTGGTTTCACGATGACTGCGATTTCTTTCTCATTGACTTTGGCATTGTTCTACCTATTGCATTTGGACTTGAGCATACTGAATGTTGTTTCTCGATTTTGAATCTGGTTTTGGATTTGAACCATGACTTAATGGAGTTGTTGCCATTACTGTTGGCCTTGACTTCGTCTTGTCTGCACTTAGATGATCAGGTTGCATACTCCCTGACGCCTTTATGTGTTTTTATTTTTATTTGATGGCACTTGGTGAACACTGTTTATCTCGGTAGTATTTTCTACCTTGTTCTTCTACTCTGGTTTGAACTGTTCGATTTGGACTTGGTTGCTAACTGGATTTTGCGAAAAAAATTGTGAAAGAAATTGAGTTAGGCTCTGCCTTGATTTGAAATCTGCAACTAAATTTTGTGAAAATAGTTTAAATGAGGATTTGCTTTGATTTTTGCAATTTCTTTCGATGGTGACTTCAGTCCTTATGTTGATGGTGAAACTGTTGATCCACGGTGGTTTCGACACTGTCTTGATGGCTTTGTTCGAACTACCTTTGTCACATACTTATTTTGGTGCTGTTCTATTTTGGTATAGATATGTATGCGTGTTCATATATATGCATACATGCATTCTTGTACTTGTGTTGCTTGCTATCTTGAATCTGCTCACTGTGTTCACAGTGTTGCTCCTTATGTTTGATTTGAACTATGATTTCACTGTGTCGAGTTGTACACAAGCTTGTTCCCCAGATTTGGTGACTGCAGTCTTGTGGCAGTTTGCCCTTGAGTCCAATTGGGACCGCAATTTCATTTTATATAAAATATTACACTTGTTGAAGTGTGCAACCATGAGTTGTTTGGAAACTTGTTTTCTTGAGATTTACTTGAGTATATGCAAAACAATTGCATTTCGACCTTGCCATGTTGCATAGGGTTTGGTGTTGCAGCTGTGTTGAGTCACTGACTTGACCTCTGCAGCTTTGATTTATGATAGTATTCTCAGTTGAGATGATTTCACATGTTGTTGTGGCGAGGTAGCGCACGCGTGCGTGCACTGCAGCCACACAGTATCGACATTTTGAATTGTTATTTGAACCTTCATTGATTTTGGTTCGTTGATCTTTTGAGTACATCATCACGATAGTGGCAAGGCAGTGCACGCAAGCGTGAACTGCAGCCACACGGCGTGGTATTGTTTTATTGATATACTATTTTGTTTTGATTTATGATCCTTTGCATATTTCAATACGGTAGTGGCGAGGCAGTGCACGTAAGCGTGAACTGCAGCCACACAGAGTTAACATTTTAAATGTGGCGAGGCCGTATACGCGTGTGTGTACTGCAGCCCTACCAAATCTGATGTTTTTAATTGTTTTTTTTCTATTTATGAAAATTGTTTTATGTTGCCAATTCAATATATTTTGAATCTATTTTGATGATTTTGTTGTTAATTGCCGTTTAGGCAATTCAGATGTTTTTTCTAAATTACCTTCATTAAAAATCCCTTCATCTATCTTCGTCAAAAATCTGAATCTACTGTTTTATCGTTTAACACTGTTAAGTGTTATATTTACTGTTATCCGATTACTTGTTAAAGGATCAGATAGGTGAATTTATATTTGACTGTCGTCTAATTGTTGCTTGATTATTATTGCCTTTATGCACTAATAACTGAGTTTGAATTAGACTGACCTGTGTATTATTTTCTTTTGAATGTAATACTCGGGTCAGACCGAGTAATTTTACAGCTTGAAGATTTTCAGGCCGTGAAGTTAGAGAGAGTTGGGGAAATTGCTTCACTTTAGCTTTTCGAAAAAAATTTGTACTTAAAAGAAATATTCCGCTGTATAAAATTTAAATGCATTGTACAAACTCTGATATATGTAAAGAAAATCCATTTATGTGAAATATTATGATTATTTGTTGTGATTCTGTGGTTGATTCTGTTCAAACTTTATAAACTGAATAGCAATCCGTCATTTTGAACGTTTCAAGTTGGTTTAGTTACCAACTGAAGGCAGTCAGAGCGGCGGGTCGTTACAAAAAGTGGTATCAGAGCCCAGATATTTAACCTATGTTGTTACTGCAAATTTTGTGGTTGTTGGAAATCGAGGATCCTTGGATAGATCGGTTACCATCGGGGGATGACATATTCGTGTCAATAGTTACCCAGTTAGGGGTAACCCGACCTTGTGTTGGCAGAGATCCGGTATGGTTCTCGGGACGTCATTCCAGAGGCGTTTCCATGTGGCAATGGGAAGTTCCTTGGCCTGACCATTTGTTGGAAATCCAAATAAACAATACGAAACTTGTACGGTTTTAGTTGTAGAACCTGCCATGGAATATGGCGGTAACCTGCTATTGAACATGGTAGCTATAGTAGGCATAAGTGCGAAATGTCTATGCTGGCTAAGATTTGTATCCTTATTTTCGAAATGAATTTTTCCTACACTATGCACTAGTAATAATATCCAATGTTTCTTTTTAATGCATATCAAGCATCTTTGACTATCATAAGGAGAAATCTCCTCCGATTCTGCGTTTGCATTGTGTGTGTGTGCAGGAGGCCTTATGGTTGTCTCATTTTTAAAAGCATTGCGAATCGACTTTAAAAATATTCCTCTATTTTGATTTTAATGATAAATAAACTATTTTGAGTTCTCACACCAGTCACATGACTGACTCGGAGTTTATTGTTTTCCTTCCTAAACTCTGGGTGCCTACCAATTTTTACACGGGCAGTCAAGAGTTAAGGTTTATCAGGATATTCTGGAATTCAGGAGTTGCTGGAGGCAAGCTGGATGGCATGGCGTATTACTAGTATATAATATTTCTTTTCCGCTGTTGATGTTGTTTGTTGTTGTACACTCTGATGATGTAATGCAATGTAATATGATGTAATGTAATAACTGATATAGTTCTTTGTTAAAGATTATTCATTTATCTATTATATGTTGTTCCGCTGCGAATTGTGAGATTCTGATATTGTTCTGTTGTTTCTGTTCTGTCCTATCTTTTTCTCTCTTCTTCTATCTTTTTCTTCTTCTTAAACCCTAACGGTACGGTTTTCCGGCATTCGATTGCTCGGCAGTTGATACAGTGGACGTATTAATGTCGGCGTTCGTAGACGAAAAATCACAGTCGTTACAGTATCCACCATTATTCTTTTATCTCTTTTGTACTCATTTCTCCTGTGGAATAAAAGAAGTTGTTGGGTCTCCGTGGATGTAGGATATTCATATCTGAACCATGTTAACTTTTCAGCGTCTCTTATTTCTACTATTATTTCTGTGAGACTGTATAATTGATTTTTTTAAAATTTCATTGATATCTAAATAGACAATAATACTATATCCTCATCAAATAATTCGCTTCCGCTTAAATTAAAACAAATTTCACTACAATATATGTATGTACAAATTCACCACAAAGAACTAAATATTTAACTACGAAGATGATTAATAAATTCATAGGTTTCAAAAGTTAGATTTGACCTTTTCTATTCATTAAAAGTTAGCATACTTGAGTTAAGTACAAAATATGCACATTTGTTAAATAAATTAATCATACCTTAATGCAAACCGATTCATGATGGAAACTGAGAAAGTTTTGTTAGGAACGTAGTTTTCTGATATAATCCTAATGCCATTTATTTCAAAAGTAATAATCGTATTTTTCTGATATAATCCTAATTCCATTTATTTTAAAAGTAATAATTTTTTGTTAAGCATTGCTTAAGTTTAAGCAAAGCTCCATTTAGGCAAAAGCGCCAATTAAGCGTGCTCATCGCTTTGCTTTTTCAAAAGATTAAGTGTTGTACATGCATTCGGCGCAAGGTTTTAAATATCGGATTTCGGCCACGTTTCGTCTCGGAATTTTTACACAAGTTATCTCGTATCAGGGGAGATCTCGGACGAGATGAGTGCATATCGGGTGTACATCTCGGATTGACATCTCGGGTCTTATAATGCATCTCGAGAATATCTCGGATGTACTTATGTGTCTAAAATTAATGTGTCAAAAATTTATTTAACGGTTATAACTTTCTTAGTAAAAATGAAAATGGTAACATACTTGATTTACATGGAAAAATGAATATTTTTAGAAGAGTAGTAGCTTGATTAGCTTAATTGATTTGGTAATGATTGAATAATATCATTTTATTTGAACATAATAAAGAAGTGAAACCTTTTTCTATAACTTATTAAGATAAAAAATAAAGAATATGTTCAAGAAGTTGGTAAATTATAATTGGATCGAGTAGCTTTTTTGAATCGATATAAAAATAAAAAATATTGTGCAAAATAACAAAAATGTAGAATTTCGGGTAAGATCTCGGATTGAGATTTTGATCCATATTTCGGGTGAGATTTGAATATCTCGGACGAGATGAGTGTCGAGGGAGATCTGGAGGAGATTTGTTGTCTTGTCTCGTTTAAGTGTGAAAAGGAGATCTCGGAGGAGATCTCGGGCGATACATAGGAGATTTAAAACCATGATTCGGCGCTTAAGTGCGTTTTTTATTTTTTACACACGCACACATACATACGTTATATATGTAAACATATAACAATTATATGTTTTAGGAAGCAAGTTTAAAATAAAACATTATTTTTATAGCAAATTATTATATTGGCCTAAAAAAATAATTAAGTAAATATATAACAATTATATATTTTATGAATTAATTTAGGCCTTAATAAGAATTAAAAAGTAATAAACTAATTAATATAACAATTCTATTAATTTCTCGATAATAATAAGTTATAACTTTTATTCAACAAATTACTCTCAGTCGAAAACTGGGAGTTGCAATCGTTTAACACCCGACTGTGAACTCATCCCTCTTTAACATTTAAACAATTTGAATATTAAAGTGCGTACGAACTTTGCTGTAGTGGACACGAGTTCAGTTGCTTAGAGATCATCAAGATAAATTCCAATATCTTACCTTTTAAAGTAAGATCCTTAAGCAACTATGCACACATTTTCTTTTCATCAATAGCGTATCATTTAAATATCTAGAGCTTGATCATTGGTCAAAACTCTATTAATGTCCGTATTTAATTATGAAATCCAACATCAAAGTCCACAATTCAATTCGATATTAGTTTTCAATTAACCACGTTGTTTTAGCTAGAGATTTTGACTACCAATTACAGTGTTATTAACCTTATGTTTGAAGGAGACAGGTCCACTTTTGAATAGTGTTTCACCTTCACTACTAGAAATAGAAAAAGTGTTGTTTCCCACCTTTATTTTTCAACGACATACTAACGACATTTGATCGGCGTCGGTATGTGGTCGGAAACCCAGTTCTAACGATTTCCCGACAATATATCGAGACACCGACGCCACCCTCTTCATTCCACTACTCACGAATGAAATAAAATAAAACTCTAAAACCTTGATTTCTACCATTCTGTTCAAATTTCCTCATAACCATGACTGATTCACGCTTTCCTTTAGTCTTCCACCGTCTGCTGGCCGCCACCGACCGTCTCATCTTCAATCCCGATTCGATCTTTTGATTCGTCTACTCCGGTAATTCCTTGATTTTTATTTTCAAATTGCTTCTAGTTAGTTTTGATAGATCCGAAATTTGAGAAACTACTTTCTGTAGAGTTGATTTGTTTCGTAGATCCCATAGTCCAATATATGGTAACCTTTTAGTGAGTATGATTTATAGAAAGTTTACGGAGGATGACGGTAATAAAAAATACAACATTTTAGAAATGCTTGGAAGATGTATGTAAGCATGATTTGAGATTTATTGGAATTTTTCATGAATTAAATTTTGAGTTATGTGTTTACGTTGGTAGGTATGCTATTATTTACAAATTTAAGTAGAAAATCATGGTTTCTTTATCAGGTACAAATTAAATGTTGATAAGTTGTATATCACCCAAATGTAATATGTTATTACATTTGAGTGATGGATCTTGCAAGTGTACTTGAAAAAATTTATATAATCTTTGGTATTATTGCTTGGTTGTTGAATTGGAATTCTATATAAAGTTCAATTTATGATATTTGTTCAGTTGCGTACTACACAAAAAAACACAAATATTTGTTATATAGCTAAGTGCTACTTGTTCCAATTTCATACATGTGCTCGTGTGCATATGTGAAACCAATAGCAGGTGGGCTTTGCTTGCATGATGGATAGATAGGGGATTCATCTGTATCATTTTATTTCATATCTGAGCATCAGTTTGTGATTGTAGCACTTTGCTCGATATATTTGTCTTTAATCACCGTTTATTATCGGATGTATTAAAATAATAAAGAGTGCCTTGACTTGGATAGGGGTACGTATACTGAATGCCCTGTGGATATGTCATACATGAAGGATATCCATACAGACCTTGTTGTTGACTGTACATCGCTGGCATAGTCGGGTTAATGAAACTCGATGACGCGTCTCCACGGCTGATACTTACCGCCTCAACCGTTCTTCGGTGCTCCTCAATAACACTGTTAACTTCTTGTTCTCGTACGGGTTCTTCTACTTGCAAGCGCCTAATTTTCCCAACAAACAGCTTAATTGATTTCAATGTCGCTGAAAACATTAGCTCGACATCGTCACCATCGGCTATTTTTATGGCTTTCGATCCTGAGTCCGTCGGCCAATTACACACTACCTCTATGTCAAATTCTTCAGATTTTATCTTGGTCGCTTTATAGATCGATTCTTTCAGCTGCATCAAATTACAACCTCTCAACACTTTAGCTGGCTTACACGACCCCCCCACGTATTTTCCACAATTAACTTCATCAAAAACCAATTCGCCATCGAAATAACATATGGTCAGTACACACTTGGGAGCCATTCTACAATTTATTCAATCAACTTGTAAACTATTATCACTTGATACCAAACAACAAATAAAATTAAAAAAATGGAACTAGGGTTTCCACAAATAACCTACCTGCTATAGCTAATAACCTGTCAAAGAGGAAGAATTAGATGTTATTCCTTCCTTCCCTAAGTAGATTTTGGTAGTTGGAAGCTTCAAATTTTGATTTTTGGTGATTTGGGGGGTGGGTTCGTTTCTTTTTTGAAGAGGGGATGAGAGAAGGGAAGTGAGGATGAAAGGAGGGAGGACTGGAAACTAAACAGAGGGCAGCAGAATCAGCGGCATTTGGGATGCCGCTAACTGGCGGCATCTCAAATGCCGCTAATTGGCGGCATCTCAAATACCGCCAGTGTTATTATGCCACAAAGACGTGTACTGGTGGCATTTGAGATGTCGCCAGTACATGTGTCGTCCTACGTGCCCAAAACTGGTATATTTCCGTTATAAGTTTGCAAAGTGAGCTATTCTTGTAATTTGTTTGCAAAAGTGGCCTAAATACAAAATTAATCCTACAAACTATGCACATTTGTTAAATAAATTAATCATATCTTAATGCAAACCGATTCATGATGGAAACTGAGAAAATTTTGTTAGGAACGTGGTTTTCTGATATAATCCTAATGCCATTTATTTCAAAAGTAATAATCGTATTTTTCTGATATAATCCTAATTCCATTTATTTTAAAAGTAATAATTTTTTGTTAAGCATTGCTTAAGTTTAAGCAAAGCTCCATTTAGGCAAAAGCGCCAATTAAGCGTGCTCATCGCTTTGCTTTTTCAAAAGATTAAGTGTTGTACATGCATTCGGCGCAAGGTTTTAAATATCGGATTTCGGCCACGTTTTGTCTCGGAATTTTTACACAAGTTATCTCGTATCGGGGGAGATCTCGGACGAGATGAGTGCAAATCGGGTGTACATCTCGAATTGACATCTCGGGTCTTATAATGCATCTCGAGAATATCTCGGATGTACTTATGTGTCTAAAATTGATGTGTCAAAAATTTATTTAACGGTTATAACTTTCTTAGTAAAAATGAAAATGGTAACATACTAGATTTACATGGAAAAATGAATATTTTTAGAATAGTAGTAGCTTGATTAGCTTAATTGATTTGGTAATGATTGAATAATATTATTTTATTTGAACATAATAAAGAAGTGAAACCTTTTGCTATGACTTATTAAGATAAAAAATAAAGAATATGTTCAAGAAGTTGATAAATTATAATTGGATCGAGTAGCTTTTTTGAATCGATATAAAAATAAGAAATATTATGCAAAATAACAAAAATGTAGAATTTTGGGTAAGATCTCGGATTGAGATTTTGATCCATATTTCGGGTGAGATTTGAATATCTCGGACGAGATGAGTGTCGAGGGAGATTTGGAGGAGATTTGTTGTCTTGTCTCGTTTAAGTGTGAAAAGGAGATCTCAGAGGAGATCTCGGGCGATACATAGGAGATTTAAAACCATGATTCGGCGCTTAAGTGCGTTTTTTATTCTTTACACACGCACACATACATACGTTATATATGTAAACATATAACAATTATATGTTTTAGGAAGCAAGTTTAAAATAAAACATTATTTTTATAGCAAATTATTATATTGGCCTAAAAAAATAATTAAGTAAATATATAACAATTATATATTTTATGAATTAATTTAGGCTTTAATAAGAATTAAAAAGTAATTAATTAATTAATATAACAATTCTATTAATTTCTCGATAATAATAAGTTATAACTTTTATTCAACAAATTACTCTCAGTCGAAAATTGGGAGTTGCAATCGTGTAACACCCAACTGTGAACTCATCCCTCTTTAACATTTAAACAATTTGAATATTAAAGTGCGTACGAACTTTGCTGTAGTGGACACGAGTTCAGTTGCTTAGAGATCATCAAGGTAAATTCCAATATCTTACCTTTTAAAGTAAGATTCTTAAGCAACTATGCACACATTTTCTTTTCATTAATAGCGTATCATTTAAATATCTAGAGCTTGATCATTGGTCAAAACTCTATTAATATCCGTATTTAATTATGAAATCCAACATCAAAGTCCACAATTCAATTTGAAAATAGTTTTCAATTAACCAAGTTGTTTTAGCTAGAGATTTTGACTACCAATTAGAGTGTTATTAACGTTATGTTTGAAGGAGACCGGTCCACTTTTGAATAGTGTTTCACCTTCACTACTAGAAATAGAAAAAGTGTTGTTTCCTACCTTTATTTTTCAACAACATACTAACGACATTTGATCAGCGTCGGTATGTGGTCGGAAACCCAGTTCTAACGATTTCCCGACAATATAGCGAGACACCGACGCCACCCTCTTCATTCCACTACTCACGAATGAAATAAAATAAAACTCTAAAACCTTGATTTCTACCATTCTGTCCAAATTTCCTCATAACCATGACTGATTCACGCTTTCCTTTAGTCTTCCACCATCTGCTAGTATCTGCTGGCCGCCACCGACCGTCTCATCTTCAATCCCGATTCGATCTTTTGATTCGTCTACTTTGGTAATTCCTTGATTTTTATTTTCAAATTGCTTCTTGTCAGTTTTGATAGATCCGAAATTTGAGAAACTACTTTATGTGGAGTTGATTTGTTTCGTAGATCTCATAGTCCAATATATGGTAACATTTTAGTGAGTATGATTTATAGAAAGTTTACGGAGGATGACGGTAATAAAAAAATACAACATTTTAGAAATGCTTGGAAGATGTATGTAAGCATGATTTGAGATTTATTGGAATTTTTCATGAATTAAATTTTGAGTTATGTGTTTACGTTGGTACGTATGCTATTATTTACAAATTTAAGTAGAAAATCATGGTTGCTTTATCAGGTACAAATTAAATGTTGATAAGTTGTATATCACCCAAATGTAATATGTTATTACATTTGAGTGATGGATCTTGCAAGTGTACTTGAACAAATTTATATAATCTTTGGTATTATTGCTTGGTTGTTGAATTGGAATTCTATATAAAGTTCAATTTATGATATTTGTTCAGTTGTGTACTACACAAAAAAACACAAATATTTGTTATATAGCTAAGTGCTACTTGTTCCAATTTCATACATGTGCTCGTGTGCATATGTGAAACCAATAGCAGGTGGGCTTTGCTTGCATGATGGATAGATAGGGGATTCATCTGTATCATTTTATTTCATATCTGAGCATCAGTTTGTGATTGTAGCACTTTGCTCGATATATTTGTCTTTAATCACCGTTTATTATCGGATGTATTAAAATAATAAAGAGTAACAAACGAAAAGTTGGAAAAGGAATAGATGATTGTATTCTCAAGTCAATTTAAATAAATTGAAATGACATGCTGGATCTGAGATTGAGGTCGGGTCAAAAATAAGATGGCCATCAATCTGACTTTATATTAGATCTAATCATCGACAAACTAACAAAAGGAATTTAACTCTGCTAGTGATCAAACACATGGTTTTGTATACCGTCACCTTATTCATTTTGTCGCACAATCGTTCATGTTACCATTTGATTTTGCACTATTAAAAATTACTATAGATTCTTCAGATTTAAAGTAAAAGGTGTTATGGTTCATGACATTGACACATACCCCGTTTATTTATATGCTTACAATCATTTAATGTCCAGATTATTACATATTACCGGTTTTGTTTTTTGTTTTTTTTTTGGGTGCAAATTTCTATTATAAATTAGATTTGATGACAAGATAAAATGCTAGAATTAGAAACTTCTGCTATGCGTCTTTAACTGTAGAGCAGTGAACATTTACTGTAATTTACATCAAGGAGTTGAGAACATTTTGTTGAAATATGGAGAGCTATGGTTATTTGGGGCTTGGTAAAAGAAATAAATAGTGGTTCGATATGGCTTCAGTTTCGCATTTAAATTTGAGAGGAATATTGAAATTAACTCATTTTGGGACCGATTACAAAATATATGGTTTCCATGTTTCTTAGGTCACAAAATACTTCTAGATGTTAAACCAACACATTATATCAAATACCAGTTTTCTCTCTCTCTCTCTCTCTCTCTATATATATATATATATATATATATATATATATATATTTCAGAATCAATTAGATGCACTAACAAAAGAAGTAGATATTAAGAAGCGGCCATAGTTAATCATGAGGGTATGGGATTGGTAGATTAAAATTTGCACTATTCATCACAATGTCATTTGATTGAACAATTGATAAGGAGCCGATCTGATCTCTATGTTAGTTGCCAGAGTATTAAATGCAATCCTGGTACTTTCATAGTCAAAATGCTATCCATGTTCATATGAGCATTTGCCAAATTATGTATTTACCAAGTTGATGTGTTAAATTAATGCAAATAAATATTATCACCATCACAACTACGAAATGCGTTGGCCTAAACATCAGTATGTTTCAATTATATGGAGGAGGATAAACAAATATATTATCTCCATCAAACTATGAAAATTTCAAGTTATCAGACAAAGGATGCTGATATTAGAAGCCACAATATCTTCTTGACAGCTGAATGAGTAATTAAGAGTTGCATAGTCCAAATTCATCTGATTTATACTACATCCATGGTTTGCCTTTTATGTTTTCCATTTTCTCCAATGAGTGCAAAATTAAAGATAATAACTCACATCACAGGGAGGATGAACATCATCTTGCATATAACTTATATAGTTTTGATGTTAATAATAGTCGCATGACATTAAATTCAAAATATAATCTTCATGTTGAAAAATAAAATATAAGGTAATATGTTTCCTTGTTATGTTTTTTCTATTTTTTTTTATAGTTTTTTAAAAAAGAATTGTAGAAAATTGGAACAAAAATGGTGGAGTAAGTCATTTTCAATGAAATCATAGAGCAAGTACTCATGCCCATTGACATGAAGATGTGAAGCTGATGCATGATGTAGGTTTGGATGCCTATTCTCCGTATCTTGGCCTCGACTTATTTCTGGTAAATGGATTACATGTTTTCATTTTTATTTGGATGCATAACACCAAAAAATAACACTAGCAACTGTAATTTTTTCAGATGGAAAGGGGCCTGTAAATCCTAAAGGCTTAGGATACTACAACAAGTGGATCGACGGACTTGTTAGCTATGGTAAATTAATGCTACTTTTTATAGTATATAGTCATTTTGAATCCGAGTAAGCAACAAATTTCAATATTTGTAGGTATTGAGCCGCATGTAACCGTGTATCACTTTGATCTTCCACTCACATTACAAGCCCAGTATGAAGATCTCAGAAGCCCAAATTCATGTAAAAATTCGATCCTTAAAAATACAATTTCTGTAATGAAGGAATAAGTAATTAGAATAATCTCGTCCTTGTGTATATGAAATGATAAACTTATGCATCGGGATATGAATTCATACATCTGATACATTACATTTCTTTTCTTATTTTATTGTATTAGAAGGGACTCGCTATTTATCCGGATGTGTGCTTCAAAAGGATTTGGTGACGGAGTGAAAAATTGGAGCCGCATGTAACCGTGTATCACTTTGATCTTCCACTCACATTACGAGCCCGGTATGAAGAACTCAAAAGCCCAAATCATGTAAAATTTCGATCCTTAAAAATACAATTTCTGTAATGAATGAATAAGTAATTAGAATAATCTCGTCCTTGTGTATATGAAATGATAAACTTATGCATCGGGATATGAATTCATACATCTGATACATTATATTTTTTTTCTTATTTTATTGTATTAGAAGGACTTACTATTTTTCCGGATGTATGCTTCAAAAGGATTTGGGGATAGAGTGAAAAATTGGATAACGGTTAATGAACTGAACTTAGAACCAATTGGAGGCTGTGACGTTGGACCTTTTCCACCTCAACGTTGCTCCAGCTCTTTCCGTGTATTCAATTGCTCGAAAGGCGATTCGGCAAAAGAACTATATATTGTCACTCACAACCTTTTGCTATTACATTTATCAGCCTTTATGTTGTACCGTACGGAGAAAAGTATAAGGTGTGATATTTTGTGAATGTCTCTAATATGATATTTCTTCATTTTCCTAATATAACGTTATTAATATTGGCCATTAGGTACGATTCATCTCAGCTACATATTGATTGTAGTTTGGGTCTAGGTTTACTTAAATACTAGTGTATAATCCGTGCGTTGTACACGGTACTTTGTAGAAAAATAATGTTATAATTTTTTTAAAAGAATAGAAGTCATGATGCAATATATGGTGAATTTGTTAGGATAAATGAGTTATAAATCGAATTTACATGTTATGAGATTTTTGTACAGTCATATTTGAATATAAATTAAATCATCAGTTTTGTTGATAAAAATGAGTTACGTATATATTTATTAATTTTAGGATTCGATATTTTTTATGCAAATAAATGAAAAGTAGTACTGTTAATTAATTTTGAAATTGATATTTTTATATAATTTTGTAGGTAAATATTAATAAACATAGATTTTGAAATTGACGTCAAGTTTTCAATATATTTGACTAAAAAATAATGACGTACAGATTGAATTTCAAATCTCACTCAAGAATCAGCGAAAATACCTAAAATGGAAGTGTAATGTTATTGAATCAATATATATTTTTGTATTTAAAGTTCTTTTAGCACATATTTATCAGAAGTAAGTATATGATGCTAACAAAGTGATAAACAAAATATTTATTTAAATATTAAAAGAAATATTAATGATAAGTTAGACCTGAAATGTTACAGCTCACATTGTCGTTGTAATTATGCAAAAATTGACTTTGAATTCATTGTTTCATATCTCGTTAATTCCAATTTTTAAATGAAAAGTTTCAAGAAATATTTAATATTAACCTGTAAAGGATTATAAATACAAAAGAAAAAAATATATATTCAAAGCATGGTATGGTTTTTGTCCATCGGTTAACGTAAATTATGGATATAAATAGTTAAAATGTATCATTTTTACAAAAAGGTTCTAACGGAAAATGTTAATTATTTTTTAGCATTATAGTATAAAGACATCCCCTGCTTATCATTAATTGTAATATCATTTTTCATAAAAATAAATTTTATAAATGGCAAAGAATTCCCTTAACATACAAATTTTGAAAAGTAAAAATGTTATATTTGTAATGATATACCAATTTTAGAAAGATAGTATTCTGCATATATTTGTTTGTAATAAAATATCAACTTTAGAAAAAAAGAATTATATGTACATTTCTTTGTATTAGTACACTAATTTTTGAAGTAAAGAAATTTTATGAACTTGAAAGTAGAATAATACAAGAGAATTAAAGATAATTTAACTGTGAAAATTTTAAGTTATATAGACTTGAATGAATAAATAGTTTTACCATTTTGTCAATTGGAATGTGATATACACATTGAATTATCGTTTTTAATGATTTATTAGATCAATTAATAATTATTTTTAATTGGATTTATATAAAAAGTTTAAATTTAGGGCCACTTAATAAATTCAAATATATGGACATGAATGTAAAACAATATAAGAAAACTTAGAAGAAATTCATAAATAATCATAAAAACTAGTAAGTGTTGGTATTTAAATGTAACATAATAGGGGAGAAAACTGGTAAAACATTGTAATCTTATAAAAAACATTGTAATTTTACAAAATGATTCTAATTGAAAATTTTAATTATTTTTCAACATTATAGTATACAAAAATTCATCGCTTATCGTTAATTGTAATATCATTTTTCCCAAAAATAAATTTTATCGATGGCAAAGAATTCACTTAGCGTTCAAATTTTGAAAAATAAAAATGTTATACCTATAATGATATACTAATTTTAGAAAGAAACGATTGTGTATATATTTGTTTGTAATTAAATACCCACTTTAGAAAAAAAGAATCATGTGTATATATTTTTTAAAAAACCCTACTCTAAGGAGTAGAGCTAGGAGATACAGGTGACTCGCCACAACCGGCCTTCCTTTTTAACCAATCCAACACAGAGCATCAACCCCCTAAGCATTCTTGTTTTTTCGAGGGATAACTGCTCCATGTCTTAAGGATTATACAACGCAGCTTGCTAGGACTCGAATCCGCGACCACAAGGAACATTGTTCCATAATCGCTGGGCAGACCTGACCAACTTAGTTATGTATGTAGACAAATTATGTGTATATTTCTTTGTATTATTGTACTAATTTTAGAAGTAAAGACATTTTATGAACTTGAAAGTATAAGATGCGATATTTTTCAAAGGTATCTAATATGATATTTCTTCATATTTCCTACTGTAACATTATTGGCCATTAGGTATAATTCATCTCAACTACATATTGATTATAGTTCCAGTCTAGGTTTCCTTCAATATATATTTTTGTTATGCAACTTGTGTAAATTCTGCATTCATAACCAAAGTTTAATCTTTTTTTCCCAAACAAATTTATGTTCCAGACATTACAAGGAGGAGGAATAACTATTGCGGTCTTTTGGTTTGAATCTTTCACAAATTTACAAGAAGACGTCACTGCAACAAAAAATGATGGATTAAACATATCGGTATAATAAATAAAATTCCGCGACAACGTAAAAAGAAAAGAAAAAAACATAAGAAACCATTAAATAGTACATTATCAAACTTACCGACCACATGTTAAAAAACTATCTTTCCATCTAAGGCGATAGTTAGCGGTACACAAAATTGTCCGGTATTATTTTACTACTATGAGTGTAATTTGACAAGTGTGATATTAGGTTTAATCCTAGGTATAGAAGAGAGAGACGTGTGATAATATTTTTTACATTACTTCGCACATTGTTGCACTATCGGGTACACTGATTTGAATGATTAAGGTAAACACTGGTCATATATAACGGCACATTCTTCTTGAATATTTACACAATGGCAACATTTTGTGTTTTATTAATTATATTTGTTACCAAATTTTGGTTATCCTTGGCGAATAGCTGTTATCCACATAAGTTCTCAAAAAGACAAATTTTCATATCCTAAGCTCCAAGAAGATGATGCCGAACCTCATTGCAAGATGAGGTAACTAATATAGACTTCGAAGGTACAAAGCTGCTCTTTGATCACTTCGATTGCCATCAGTTATTTCGGTGACCTATGACCAGAAATGCGCTTATAAAACATCATCGAAAGGATCAAGGACTCTGCATTTCATGAAGGATCTCAATTCGACCATACCGCATTTCGCACCATATTAAACCTCGTTCACGTCGACATCCATCATGTTGCCTACCTTCGATGACGTGCGATGTCCTTACACTCATTTTGAAGTCTCAAGACCATCCAAGCAGTGCCGCACTTCATAAGCACTTCGGAGGTATTGTTCAGTGATGACATTAAAGGAATGCAAAGTTACGCCGCTCTTCGTTAATGCTCAACGTAGCACTTCATCAGCATGTTTTTTCGTTGCGTATCTATGCGAAGCGATATCGATGTTGGATACTATCAATATCCACAAAGACTCTAATACTACTCCATGGCTATCATTGCCAAAGTCATTGCCTGCTTTCAAAGGACATCGAAGATGTTCAAAGAAATGGTGCCGAAGAATAGCGACTTCACATTAAATCCGTTAGCCTCGATAAAGCCCAAAACTATGAAGTGTGAACATCATCTTCCATGAATCATGACTACTACCGAGTGGTACCTTGATTAATGTCGAGAGTCATGGTTTCGAAGGAAATGTGGAATAAAGCCATCTTCTATCAACGCCGATGCTGTCAATGTCACCCACGCTTAGCACCACATGCGATCAAAGTTGTTAAATAATGATAGTATATTCGTTGAGATGTCGCCGTTTGTTGAAGTCATTTTGAAAGAGGAACCACAAGGTATGAATGCCATCGAAGGTCAATATTGTTATAGCATCGACTCTCATATATGCCCTTAGAAGATGCCACAAATCTACATACGCGATGTTGATGACTATCGTCGTCAATGTCTACAAGTGTTGTTAATACCGCATTTTGTCGGCCATTGAATATCAACATCTAGGGCCATCATTGTCACCACCATTTAATGCCTACAATACCATCAATCAAAGAAAGGCCATAAGAAATGGAGTTGTCATCACTGACATTCATTAGTCATGCCGAGAACCATCAATACATCCAAAAGGTTTGTCGAAGCCGCTTTTACTAACGCCGCCTTTCATCAATGTTAATATGTGGTGGTAATGAAAGTCGACCAATGAAGAAGAGACTATTAACCCAATATTTAGAGATACCAAGTATCGATTTTATTGAACCAATGTCGAAGTTTAGCTATGTGAACATAAGAATGCTAGCCTTGATGTCCGACAATGCTGCAAATGTCGAAGCCTATAAAGTATCAATCTCGATGTTCGACAATGCAGTTAATGTCGAAGCCAATGGATGTCGAAGCCTGCCACTTGCCAAACCCAAAAAAATACGATCCTAGGGATGCTATTCTAGGGGCTTGCATATTCATTCGACTTTGCACACAGATTGTAATACTTGAACAATTGTAACTTGAACAATTGAATTGAGGATTTTTCCTATTGTAATACTTGAACAATTGTAAAATAAGGATTTGGAAATTAAATGAAGACATAGCCTTTTAACTTGATTTGGACTAGGACTTGCATATTCATTCGACTTTGCACATAGATTTACTTTGACTTGTGACTTGCATAGCACATTGAATTTTCTTGAACTTGTGATTTTTGTCGTGCATATTAACTTGAACATCGACCTTCATATTAACTTGCATGTTGCCTTGAACCCTCAACGATGTCATTCACTAAACCAAGAGCTTACATAAATGCATACTTCTTCTCGACGACTTCAACTTGCCGCGATAAGACCTCTCATTGATTAGCTTTTTTCGTAATCACTTTTTGGGGTTGACGAATTTGTTCATTAAAACATAACATATCTGAACTCGCACATTGACTTCGACCTATACTGTATTTTACATGACTCCAGCTTCTATGACTAAACAAAGAATTGAAATGAAAATAGAATCATGCACATCTCAACCAACGATTGCGACTAGTTTCGAAGAAGCTACTCTTTGATTAATCGATCTTTTATTCACTTTTGGGTGTTGATGAATTTATTCGTTAACTTTTTGACGCTAGAAGGAGGGCTCTCGATGCTTTATAACTTTCTTCATAAATTGATTACATAAAAAATTCTTTTATTTCAAAAAATATGGTAAGAGTCAGGAAAAGTAATAACATCCCAAACTTCAATTTGGAGAATATGGACATTGGGCAACCTTCAACTTTAACAAGACTTGCAAGAAATGAGACCAAAATTCAAGATTTAACTGATAATTAATAGTTATGCGAGAACTCCTTGAGCAAGCCCCATCTCGAAGATCTTTCAATACGGTAAAGCTTATGGAAAAAAAAAATGAAGTGGCATCTCCAAGCAAAACCCAAGATAAAACGCATTCTCTTAAGTCACAAGCAAAAAAAAGCAGTAAAGCTAAGATGTGTCAGCAAAACGAGAATCAAGAAGGCCAAGAAGGAAGATCATATGCATACCTGTGTTTTTACTTTGATCTTGCCTCCCTTGCACGGTGACAAAACCTGAACACCGCATGTAAATGTTGCAGTTTTGGATTACCACGAAGGCATCTCCAAAATTGAAATCCACCGATCCACTTACATTACAATCTCTGTAAAATTGTTTTCGAATTTTTGCATAAACCGTATCTTGATAACCGATGAAATCGCAGTCATAGTACGCGGATCGATTGCTATCACTCCTGAGGGCTATTGCCTTCCCTTGATTTTTATCGAAAATGTTCTTAAATGTAATGTGTTTAGCTATAAATGCATCACCAAGCACCACTGCATGACAAATACTACATCAAATCTTGTGTTTAGGGACATATGATTAGGGGCAGCATAAGGTAAATGCCTCTAATTATTATCAATTAGACACAAATGAGAACTTAACCTCTATTAACATTTATAAGGCATAATAAAAGGCCACTAACACATGATATATTTCATAATTAATATGATTTTGAATAATGGCAGTATTCATCTCTCATTTTGTACCAAGCTCTAATAAATTCTTGTGGCCTAGTTCATTTCATGGTTCGAAATTCCAGCCGGCATGCTGGAATTTCAGTCATTCCCTCACCGTTTCGGCATTGATCGGGCCGGAATTCTCTCCAAAACTCATTCCCGTTTAAATGGCTACAAAATTGTTTTCATTGTGTAAGAAAAGTAAAAACACACTTAAATGAAAAAAATGCGCAAGAAGTACCTAATTCTAAGAAGCAAGAGAGACTAAAAAGCTTTTAGGGCTTTAGATTGATTTTTTTTAGCAATTATATGTAGGGCTTCTAGATCTTGGAGTGGAATTTAGGGCTTCATTTTGTTTAAGCAGCCAACAATTGCTTGATCTACAAATGGAACAACCTTATTCTCTTCTTTTATTGGTGAAATGGTTAGGGTTAGTTTGAAGAAGGAGGTTATAGAATCAAATGGATGACAGAATGAGGCAGGCGACATTTGATATGTAGGCTAGCTCGATACTGGATCATTTTTTGGGACTTCTGTTTCTATTTTTTTTTCCTTTTGGTTTATTTTTAGACTTTTGGTTTATCTTTAGGCTAAATTGTACATCTGTACATTAGAGAATATTTTACCCTGTTAATGAACAAATATCCATCGTTTACCTAGCTTTAAGGAGACTAAATTTTAGTAGGAAATATTTTGTTTTGGGCTAAAAGGAATATATTTTCATAAAATATATATACAAAAAAGTAAAGAAATCCGGAACTGGAATTGCAACGGAAATCTCTGGAATTTTCAAAACGAAACCAAAATTAAAGGAATTTCAAATGACCGAAGCGGAATTGAAAACCGAAATTTCAAACACCTTGGTTCATTTACGTCCTTTTCAATCCAAAATTTGTCTTTCCTTCCGGTTTACAAATCCTATAATTTTTTGTAAAAAATTTAATCTCAAAATCAATCAAACCCAGCAGTTTGTAGCGTGAAATTGATGCTTGCAATTTGTTAGCAGCAGGTGAAACTCTTGCTTTGTTCACAGTCTATCCTACAAGAAGTTACGGGATAAATGGCTCTACCATAGAAGGCTAGGTTGCTTTGTATTTATAGTGAAAAAGGTCTGGACCTAAATCTATTTTATTTTTCGACCATATTTTGCTAAATTGTGATGTAAATCATTTAGCACAATTCATACTTTTCTTGGACTTTTGCTTCAAATGTTAAGTAAAATCATGGATATTTTAAGTAATAAATATGAAATGAAATCCCCTATCATGGTATACCTCCATTAACAATGATTTGTAAATTAGCATAATTAAACAACGGAACATCTTTTATTTTTACATATTTGTTGACATGGTCAAAAGGATGCATACAGTATAAGAATAAGTTTTTTGATCAAGGTAGAGAAATGTATGCACATAGGCCTTGTAAGCTCCATTTCACCTCCTTATTTTCTTGTTTAAATTGCTTTTATTACTATATATATACATTGAAATTGGGATAAATAATCTAGAGTCTCAAGTCATTATCACACTTTCACGGTCAAAACATGTTATGATGATACTGGGTATGTATATTGTCAAGAAAATCAGTCTTAGTTTTGAAATTTTGATTGACGTGACATCTAAGATTAAAGGTAGCATGAAAATTTGATGATAATTTAAAAGATTTGCATGACTAGACTTTATGAAACGCTTATATATGAATAAGCACACGGCATCTCAAATGAAAGGTTCACTATGAGTTATCAATCTCAAATGAAAAGTTCACTATCATTGTTCAAAACTTACTGAGGGCTCCTTGATCAGTGATGTGATGTACTCTATTACTTTCATTTCGACTGCTCACCAGAAATGATCTATCGAATATAAGGATTTGAATATGTAACAACACGCATATTTATCGATTATATATTTAAATATTTTGTTTAAATATTTTATCGTTATTCGGATATTGGTCCGAAAAGCTACTTTTTACAAACGGTCGAATTACGACTCGAGACCACTTCCATTGAGTTCGAAATGCCGTTTACAATCTTTCTAAGTATAAACTTTGATATGTTTGGGGTTAGTGGAATTTCACTAACTTTTCCCGCTTTGGACTTTAGGTTGGTTTAGCCTGTTAAACCTAAGTTCCAACCCCTTCTCCTCATCTCTTCATAAATTCCTACCTAACTCTAGTTTTAGCATTAATAGTGAGTGGAAAGGGAAATTAAAATTCTAAGCCCAAGTTCATTAGCAAATTCAACATCCAACTCCAAAATCAAAGTAAAGACATTGGATTCAAGCTTGTAGTTGCTTCTCTATTGACTTCAAGCTTCTTCTTCATTGAAATTGTGCAAAGGTGAGATTTTTATCTCACAATTCTTGTCTATAACTATATTGGACTTTTGGGAATGATTCCCCATCACTTTAGCATGAACATTTGCATTTGGTTTGGATTGGATTGGCGAAAAACTCCAATTTTTAGTGATTTTGGTGAAAACCTGCATTTAGGTCGCACTGCCTCGGAATTAGGTCGTTCTGGTGGAAAATTCGCCTCGGAGTTAGGTCGCATGGTTGTAAGTCGTAGGTCACTCCCCTTTAGGTCGTGCCCCTTTAGGTTGCTCGGCCTTGCCTACCTCGTTAGGTCGCGTGACCTTAGGTCGTTCCCCTTTAGGTCATATGACCTCAAGTTGTTCACATGGGTTAGGCCTTTAAACCATTAGGTCGCTCGAACGAGTTAGGTCGTAGGACCTTATTCCCTCTTAGGTCGGCAACCACTAGGTCGTTTGCCTTGCTTAACTCGCTAACACCGTTAGGTCGCAAGCCTTTAGGTCGCATACCCCTATCTTCCTTAGGTCGTTGGACCTTGTTTCCTTGGGTCGTTAGACCGTTAACCCGTTAGGTCGCGCATCACCCTAACTCGCTCGGCCTTGCCGTTAACCCGTTAGGTCGCGCATCACCCTAACTCGCTCGGCCTTGCCTTCGTTAAGTCGCGAGACACGTTAGGTCGCGCATCACCCTAACTCGCTCGGCCTTGCCTTCGTTAGGACGCGCATCACCTTAACTCGCTCGACCTTGTTTAGGTCGTAAGGTCGCGAACACCTCTAGGTCGCTCGACCCCTTATACTCGTAGGTCGCTCGATCCTATCTTCCCCTTAGGTCTTCACTAGGTCGTACCGTTTTGGACGGGGCGCTGCCCCACACCCCGCCGGGGGCGCTGCCCTGCACAAAACTGATGGGACACGACCTTGCTAAAAAGGTGGGACAACAACTTTAAAAATATGAAGGTTTCAATACTAGTAGTAAATATCAAAACTCTTTCAACAAAATGATTTCAACTCTATTTTCAATAACAAAGCTCTTTACTTAAACCGTTTTCCAACCTACTAGTATATACAAACCTTTACCTCACTCGGATGAGAAATCTAATTAAACGGCTTAGTAAAACAAGTGCTATGAAACGCTTGCGTTCACTTCGTCGGTTAATTCTTGGACTTGTTCGATTGAACCTCTTGTGACAATTTTCTAGTGAAGATTTACAGTTTGTTCGTAAATATTTAAGTTAAGCAAGTGGTTATGGGACACGAAGATAAACTTTTATATTTACTAGCTTTGTGTAATTGACACTTCTCGTTGATCATGACGATCATTTTATGATTTAGACTAGCAATTGTGCGATGTCTCTTTATTTGCAAGGTTAGACTAGACCTCATTGGTGTGATTCCGACTCACACATATCTCTTTGTCCGCAAGGTTAGTCTAGACACCATTTGTGTGATTCCACTCACACATACCTTTTTGTTGCGAGGTTAGGCTAGACACCATTTGTGTGATTCCACTCACACATACCTTTTTGCTTTTTGGTTAGCCTAGACCTCATCTGGGTGATTCCGACTCACCCATATGGGGTAGCTCCCCATGGTCTTCGGACCGTCATGTGATAGGCCTCTTTCCCTTTTTCTGTGATTTCTGGATTTCTTGTGTTGATTTCTGGAATTTATGTCATTGACTTGTTATGAGTACAAGTTTAGGGTATGATGCCCTCTTTGGATCTTTGAGAAGATTCTTGTGATGTCGATTTATCTCTTATTGATTGATCTTCTGTTGATCATCATTTGCATACCTATAGTAGTATGTCAGTATGGATATTTTATGTTAATGCCATATCTTTTATTTTTTACCATGTCATCTGATATTTATAGCTAGACTGATCCGTTTATTATTTTCTTAAATAATACTCGGGTCAGACCGAGACGTTACAGGTGCTTCTGCTTAACTTCTTCCCGGGATTTGCTACTCTGACTTTTGGCTAACTATTTAGATTAGCAGTTTTTGTTGTATACACTTGAGATATAGACTCATAGTTGTATTCTTTTGTATAGCACGTGTTGCTATTCTTTTGTATTATTGTGGATCTTTTTGACCACTACTCTGATGTACACTTTCATATGTTAGTTATATATTTATATCTTCTTCCGCCTTTGTGATATGGATGTCTGTGACTGATTTGTGTTATGCCTATTTCTTTGTTTGTTTTCGAAGATTATTTATAGCCACCGTGTGATAAGCAATCACATGGATGGTCGCTCCTCAACAGCCTTATTCTCCGTGCTAGTTGACAGCACTGCACCGTAGTGTTCTTGGCTAGCGTGGGTATAGAGGTGGGGCGTCACAGAATACCAATGAGGCTTTGGGTGATACTTGATCTTGAATGTGAGTAAACTTTATGTGTCAGGTTTTGTGTATTGTGACTCCATGTTTCCTATCCTAGTTTTAACTCTATCAGTATTATGGGATTTCAAAAATCAGTACTATATTGAAATTATTGTTAAAGATAAATGATTTTGGAGTATGAAAAGTCCTATATATTAGAGCTTTTGGAAGAATATATGATGTCAAATACATAGAGTTTTTAAATGGAAAAACTTCAGATCTAACTGGATTTCGAAAATAAGAGTTTCTGTCGTAAAACTGCAAGTTTGACTGTTTTATGTAGTGTTTTGAAAGTAAGAAATACTTCATATGTTAGTTTTGAAAGTGACAGTATTAAGAATATCAAGTTTGAATGCATAAATTTACTATATGAACCCGGAATATACAATATGATTTCACATATAGCAGTTCCCAAATATTTCGGATTTTGATATGTTTTGTATATATGAACTTTCAGGTAAAAGTAAACTGATTTTGAAAAATGCAAAATTTTAGATGCATATTCAACTTTGAAAATGTATTAAGTATTGTATACAATTTCTATACATGGAAACTTTAACATTAAGTTTTAAATAAGCTAGGGACTTTGAGGATGTAAAACTTTGAATGCATACCATCAGATTTTGAGGATATATGCTATTAAGTCTCAAGCATATATGTACAGCTTTATATTCGTTCTCTTTTTCAAATTTGTCCTTGATGACCAAACACACTTTTATTCCTAACAAAGCAATGCAAATATTCCTGCCCAACTCATATCGTCATGCCCCTGTAACCAAAAAATTGAAGAATTTTCCAGATCATCATCGTCAAAATTAAAACAAAAAGAGGGCATAAATTAGGGCTAGCATCAACCCAAAACTCTTAAAATATGCCCTCCAAATTTCTCCTTTCATTAACCATCTTCATTCTCTTCGTCGTCGTCTCTGGTTCGCTGGCTAAACAAGAGGACTCACCATGTCCGTCCCTCCAAGACGAGCCCGGATCCGTGCAACTATGCCCCGTCAGCTGCTTCAGACCCGATCCGGTCTGCGGCGAAAACGGTGTGACGTACTGGTGCGGCTGCACTGAGGCCGCGTGCGCAGGCGTACGCGTGGCGAAACACGGGTTTTGCCCGGTCGACAATGGTGGTAGCACAGGAGGTCAGGCCTTTGGTTCACATCGTTTGGCTTATTGTTATTGGGTTCTCTGTGCTTTGTGGGTTCCTGTGAACCAAAATTGATCGGTACTATATTCTTTTTCATTTACTTTTGTTGAATTGATTGGTCCAATTTGAAGATGATGGATACGTGTATGTATGCTTTGTGTGCCTAGTTAGTGAAAGTTTTCCATTGTTCATTTTGTTTTATATGTCATATGTATTATATTCCGATATGTAGGCATTTGATGTTTATTAGAGATTGGATTTCTTGAAAAAATCCATGGTGCCTGTCAGAACAATTAACATGATATCGCTATAATTTGATTTTTCTGAATGATCAATAGATATTCTGTGTTATAAGCTTATAGTGCAGTTCTAGTAATGAATAGTCCTGAGGTGATTATTCGATTATTTCATTGTAACTTTCATGGTTTGTTTTTGCCATTTTCTTGTGGATTTGAGGATTTAAGTTGATGCTTGAATGATATGGTACTACAAGGAATGTTAGCTTGTGCTTCTTTGAATGTATAATGTTTGAAGTGTGTTCTTGATTCTTTTTGTAATTCTTATATGTTTTTCTTTGTATTTATAAACAGATGAAAATAATAAGAATGTTGTTTGAAGTTTTTAAGAGAATCTGAATCAAACAAATATTGAGATGATGAAAACGAAGTAAAAGAGAACAAAACATAACTGTTTTTATAGTGGTTCGACAAAATCTTCGATTAATATCTAGAAATACAAGAAATCACAATATTTTTATTTGATGAATATTTTTCGAAATACAAGAAATTACAATCATTTTTCGATTACAATTTAGTAGATCTCGAGTTTACCTAGAAAGTTTAAGAGGGAAAGGTAAGGAAGATCAATATTCTTTCTAGTTGAAGGTCCTCGCTATGTATAGATGAATCATAGTACAAATATTGTGATTCTGAGCTTGAACTTATCTTTTTCTTCAAATTCGAAGTTCCAACATGAAGAATTGGCCGTCGCGCACAAATCTCGAAAAGCCAAACAACTCGTTACCGACGATATTATGGTCGGTGCTGACTTATTTTTTAATCTAAATCTACAAGTTTTTCTCCATGATGGATCCCCACATCATCTTGCATGCATTCTAAGATGACAAAATATGGCCGACATCGACCATAAATATGTCTCAAGCATTTATGTACCATATATGTCTCAAATAAATGAAATTATTCGGTATACAGTATAAGAATAAGTTTTTTGATCAAGGTAGAGAAATGTATGCACATAGGCCTTGTAAGCTCCATTTCACCTCCTTATTTTCTTGTTTAAATTGCTTTTATTACTATATACATTAATATTGGGATAAATAATCTAGAGTCTCAAGTCATTGTCACACTTTCACGGTCAAAACATGTTATGATGATACTGGGTATGTATATTGTCAAGAAAAGCAGTCTTAGTTTTGAAATTTTGATTGATGTAACATCTAAGATTAAAAGTAGCATGAAAGGTAGCAGTTTTAGTATATATGAATAAGCACAAGGCATCTCAAATGAAAGGTTCACTATGAGCTATCAATCTCAAATGAAAAGTTTACTATCATTGTTCAAAACTTACTGAGGGCTCGTTGATCAGTGATGTGATGTACTTTATCACTTTCGTTTCGACTGCTCACGAGAAATGATCTATAGAATATAAGGATTTGAATACCAATGAGGCTTTGGGTGATACTTGATCTTGAATATGAGTAAACTTTATGTGTCAAGTTTTGTGTATTGTGACTCCATGTTTCCTATCCTAGTTTTAACTCTATCAGTATTATAGGATTTCAAAAATCAGTACAATACTGAAATTATTGTTAAAGATAAATGATTTTGGAGTATGAAAATTCCCATATATTAGAGCTTTTGGAAGAATATGTGATGTTAAATATATAGAGTTTTTAAATGGAAAAACTTCAGATCTAACTGGATTTCGGAAATAAGAGTTTCTGTTGTAAAACTGCAAGTTTGACTGTTTTATGTAGTGTTTTGAAAGTAAGAAGTACCTCATATGTTAGTTTTGAAAGTGACAGTATTAAGAATACCAAGTTTGAATGCATAAATTTACTACATGAATCCGGAATATACATATGATTTCGCATATAGCAGTTCCCAAATATTTCGGATTTTGAGATATTTTGTATATATGAACTTCCAGTTAAAAGTAAACTGATTTTGAAAAATGCAAAGTTTCAGATGCATATTCAACTTTGAAAATGTATCAAGTATTGTATACAAGTTCTATACATGGAAACTTTAACATTAAGTTTTAAATAAGCTAGGGACTTTGGGGAGGTAAAACTTTGAAGGCATACCATCGGATTTTGAGGATATATGTTATTAAGTCTCAAGCATATATGTACAGCTTTATATTCGTTTTGTTGTTTAAATTGCTTTTATTACTATATATACATTGAAATTGGGATAAATAATCTAGAGTCTCAAGTCATTATCACACTTTCACGGTCAAAACATGTTATGATAATACTGGGTATGTATATTGTCAAGAAAAGCAGTCTTAGTTTTGAAATTTTGATTGACGCAACATCTAAGATTAAAGGTAGCATGAAACTTTGATGATAGTTTAAAAGATTTGCATGACTAGACTTTATGAAACGCGTATACATGAATAAGCAAAAGGCATCACAAATGAAAGGTTCACTATGAGTTATCAATATCAAATGAAAAGTTTACTATCATTGTTCAAAACTTACTGAGGGCTCCTTGATCAGTGATGTGATGTGCTCTATCACTTTCGTTTCGAGTGCTCACCAGAAATGATCTATCGAATATAAGGATTTGAATACCATTGAGGCTTTGGGTGATACTTGATCTTGAATACGAGTAAACTTTATGTGTCAGGTTTTGTGTATTGTGACTCCATGTTTCCTATCCTAGTTTTAACTCTATCAGTATTATGGGATTTCAAAAATCAGTACTATATTAAAATTATTGTTAAAGATAAATGATTTTGGAGTATGAAAATTCCCATATATTAGAGCTTTTGGAAGAATATATGATGTCAAATACATAGAGTTTTTAAATGGAAAAACTTCAAATCTAACTGGATTTCGAAAATAAGAGTTTCTGTTGTAAAACTGCAAGTTTGACTGTTTTATGTAGTGTTTTGAAAGTAAGAAGTACTCCATATGTTAGTTTTGAAAGTGACAGTATTAAGAATATCAAGTTTGAATGCAAAAATTTACTACATGAATCCGAAATATACAAAATGATTTCGCATATAGCAGTTCCCAAATATTTCGGATTTTGAGATGTTTTGTATATATGAACTTCTAGTTAAAAGTAAACTGATTTTGAAAAATGCAAAGTTTCAGATGCATATTCAACTTTGAAAATGTATTAATATTGTATACAAGTTATATACATGGAAACTTTAACATTAAGTTTTAAATAAGCTAGGGACTTTGAGGATGTAAAACTTTGAAGGCATACCATCAGATTTTGAGGATATATGTTATTAAGTCTCAAGCATATATGTACAGCTTTATATTCGTTTTCTTGTTCAAATTGCTTTTATTACTATATATACATTGAAATTGGGATAAATAATCTAGAGTCTCAAGTCATTATCACACTTTCACGGTCAAAACATGTTATGATAATACTGGGTATGTATATTGTCAAGAAAAGCAGTCTTAATTTTGATATTTTGACTGACGTAACATCTAAGATTAAACGTAGCATGAAACTTTGATGATAGTTTAAAAGATTTGCATGACTAGACTTTATGAAACATGTATATATGAATAAGCACAAGGCATCTCAAATGAAAGGTTCACTATGAGTTATCAATCTCAAATGAAAAGTTTACTATCATTGTTCAAAACTTACCGAGGGCTCGCTAATCAGTGATATGATGTACTCTATCACTTTCGTTTCGACTGCTCACCAGAAATGATCTATCGAATATAAGGATTTGAATACCAATGAGGCTTTGGGTGATACTTGATCTTGAATATGAGTAAACTTTATGTGTCAGGTTTTGTGCATTGTGACTCCATGTTTCCTATCCTAGTTTTAACTCTATCAGTATTATGGGATTTCAAAAATCAGTACTATATTGATATAATTGTTAAAGATAAATGATTTTGGAGTATGAAAATTCCCATATATTAGAGCTTTTGGAAGAATAGATGATGTCAAATACATAGTTTTTAAATGGAAAAACTTCAGATCTAACTGGATTTCGAAAATAAGAGTTTCTGTTGTAAAACTGCAAGTTTGACTGTTTTATGTAGTGTTTTGAAAGTAAGAAGTACTCCATATGATAGTTTTGAAAGTGAAAGTATTGAGAATATCAAGTTTGAATGCATAAATTTACTACATGAATCCGGAATATACAATATGATTTCGCATATAGCAGTTCCCAAATATTTCGGATTTTGATATGTTTTGTATATATGAACTTCCAGTTAAAAGTAAACCGATTTTGAAAAATGCAAAGTTTCAGATGCATATTCAACTTTGAAAATGTATTAAGTATTGTATGCAAGTTCTATACATGGAAACTTTAACATTAAGTTTTAAATAAGCTAGGGACTTTGAGGATGTAAAACTTGGAAGGCATACCATCAGATTTTGAGGATATATGTTATTAAGTCTCAAGCATATATGTACGGCTTTATATTCGTTTTCTTGTTTAAATTGCTTTATTACTATATATACACATTGAAATTGGGATAAATAATCTAGAGACTCAAGTCATTATCACACTTTCACGGTCAAAACATGTTATGATAATACTGGGTATGTATATTGTCAAGAAAAGCATTCGTACTTGTAGAATCCATTCAATCGATATAAATCAATCATGTTACCCCTCTACTCTAAAAAGAAAAATTAACATTATCGTTTTATGTAAATTTTGTGTTAAATTATATTTTCATAACAGCCATTATATAATCTATAAATGTCAACTTTAGAAGGTTAATTACTCCGAGATAGTCTCGAGATGGACTTAAAGATCCAAGATGTCAATCCGAGATGTATACCCGAGATACTCATCTCACCTAAGATATCGTCTGATACTAGATATTGTTTATAAAATTCTCGAGACGAAACGTGATCGAAATTTGAGATTTAAAACCTTGATGACATGAAATACATCATTTCTGTTCCACATTCTTCATAGCAACAACACATGAAAACAACTCTTTATTTGCCATGTTTTTTGGGGTCATGTATCATTTTTCTTAATGGTTTCTTAAAACTTAAGTAGTATTTTGGTTCTCTTGCTAACAAAATAAACTCTCCAAACTAAACTTGAATAAAGTATCGTAACGCTATATGTTCTAACATGATCATCAAAATTTGTTTTTTTCATATTATTTAGGCCAATATGTATCGATTTTGAATTTGTGCAATTAATTTTTTTGGGATGATGTGTTTCCTATGTTAGCGATTGGTAGATAACAATCAAAATTTTCAAAATAGAATTCACATTGTAAATCATAAAGTTTGCTGTAAATCAAAACAATATTCGTATGATAAAATTTAAACTTCTTATTTGGTTAAGGACCATGCACAAAGTGTAAGTTTGTTCTCTATTTTATTGGAACAAGGATTTTGTTGTCTAATAGCATGTATCCAGATTTTTATTTAGGATTCAATCTTTTGTATGTAACCAGCAATGATGTTTGTCAGTGGAACAATGTACCAATACAAGTGATAAGAGAAGCTAATAGAAGAACCAGCTATGGATGGGACTAAAATACAAGTTACAGCCCAGTGAAAAATGTTAGAAGTCTCATATGGCCTTGCTCTTCAGGTGAAAATTTGTTTGTTATGTTGCTAAACAAATGTTGATCAAATTTTTGAAGTTATAGTCTTGTACTGATTATGATGAGGTGAACTCTCTTTTTATTTTATTTTTGGTTTACTTTACCGTCACAAATTAAATGAGCTGTTAGCTTATAACATTTCATGAGTAATTAATAGAATGCATCTAAATCATTAATACATTTTCTTTGAATATTTAATGCTAAAACCTTGAAGGAAAAACTATATCACCCTTATTCTTCATAATATTCTCAATTCAAATGCTGATTTTCCTAAAAAAAAATTGTATTTCCTAATTTGCATTCTGTATATACTCCGATTAATGGTTGTCAATGAATGCATGAACCTATATATCTTGTTAGTGGTTTACACAAGTTTGATATCATTTCAAGGTTTTCTATTTTTGTCGTGTAAAGCTTCTTCATTTTAGAAACTCAAGTTTCTATTTTGGGAACTTTAAATACAAATTGTAGTGCTTGATATTTTGCAATGCTTCAATCGTCATGTTTAAAGGGTAAACATTGTACTGCAAGTTGCTCCTATATACAGTAGTTCTGATTGCAACATTACTTTTATGCAATGTGATTTACAAAGTAGAACATATGTGATAATGTAAGTAATGTGTAGATCACAAACTAAGCTTATATAGAAATTTATGTTAATGCGACAATTTCCATCTGTGTTCAACCCTCTTTATACGGCGGTATTATCTCTAATTTTCAAAGTAATCTATCCTCGGTTTTCTCTTCTGTACAATTTCATTTATAAATTGGTTAAATCATTACGTTCAAATACTTTAATCTAATTTGTGAATAGAATTTTATTCTAAGAATTGTTGAAATGAAAGTAATAATTTAGTTTTTTTTTTCAACTTAACTTAAATTTTTATAAATTACTTGAATAGATTTATGTACGTAAATTAAAAAAAAGTTATTTCTTATAATAAAAATTATGTAGCATGTTGCACTTCAAATACCATGACTATTTTATGATTTATTTTCCTTTTTAGTATTTTATTCGGGCATCCCCATTAAATATTGCATGTTTCATTTTGCTTGCTATAATCCAAATAGTGCATGAAGTGCTAAGCTTTTGGACTATAACTATTCTATTATCTGTGTGTCAACACACACACATATGCATACTTATGTTACAATTATCTCTTAAGTATATATACACAATTTTACTTCATATTTTGTGTCATAATGTAAACTATGTAAAATATTTTCATGATATATAGTGCAAATTTCATATGATGCATTGACATTAATTTAAAAACTGTTCACAGTCTTTCAATATCAAAGATACAGTTTAATGTACTTGTATATTTGTTATCATATGTGAATAACATTTGCATTTACTCTTTACAAACTTATAGGACAGGAAATACAATTTGTTTCTAGTCCAAAGTACCGATGTCGTACGAACTTCAGTAACTGGTATAAATAAAATCTTAGTATAAGAAGTATTAAAAGTAGTTTTCCTTTGTTAATACAAACTGTAACTAATTTAACGTGTTATACATCAAAAATAATTTTATAGTCCATTTGAGTTACATCATACATGCTGCACTTGACGATTTTGTTCTTGATTTGCACGGTCATTTTGTAGATAGCGTAAAATTGGCCTTTTACCAGAAATGCACTTGGATTTGAGTTACACATTTATTTTGTAGATACTTACTGCCTTAAAATTGGCCTTTTACCTAGAACGTTAGTCATAATTAACCAAGGGATAATGCTTTAGTTTATATCCAACCAAACACATATTTCCTTGCTTCATATGATACTTTAGGCTATTTCATGCTTAGATCATATAAATTTGTGATTAAAAATAAATTATACTCACTTTGATCATGCTTAATTTGGAATATTTAATACACTGTGTAGTGAAATATCGATTGCCTGGTGTGGATATGGTAAAACATTGTTTACACGCTATTTTTCAAAATATTATGATTACTGGCATTGGAAAACAATACAACATAATTTTCACTTGGCTTGACCTCATGTAGTTGATTTAAATTTAGTGATCATGGTGTTATAGGCTTAAGTATCGATGTCATATTGGTTTCTCAGCATCTTTGTTCCAATTCTACAGGATTTCATTTCCGAGTTTCTGTACTATTAGTATATTGACAAAAGAACTCTTGTTCTGATTCTTATTCGTCTTCCAATTTGAGTGCAGGGATCTGTTTTTGTATTTTTAAAACCTTCTCTCTTTCTAATGCATCCTTGCTGAACACATACATTTCTAAATTTGATTCTTTTAATTATGTAAACTATTTTTGTCAAAAACGTTTTTTTTCTCAAAGCTCAAAATCATACAGGTATTTGATTAGAATTAAATTAGTTTCTGGTTTGAGGTTATATTATATTTTATGTTATGCTTTGGATCTTTCATTCACTCTTTTGGAAAAAAAAACCTATTCTGAGCATGAGATTGACTACGCTACATTAAGGTCATATTTTTGTTCTTTCCCAAGCATAGCTTTAATTTAAACTGGTTCTTTTTAGTTTTTTTTACAAAGATCACATAAAAATATAGGCCCATTTCCATATAATAACCCAAGCTTGCTACTTCTTTTTTAGTTGATTAATTCAAAATAGTATATGAATTAAATTGTGTAATGACCTTGAGAATTGTATGCGAAGTTGGCCTTTTGTTTTAAATTACAAGGGATTGGCATGCATTAAGGTTTCTATTTTTACTTGCTTATGACGAGGTTTGAAACAAATCTGTCCTTTATATTAATGTGTAGCCAAAGCCCCTTCTGTTCAAACAGTCTCCATCAATTATCTTTTGGTAGGGCTGTCAATGGATACCCCAAAAATATGAAATCCAGCCGCATCTGCATCCGAAAAACGGATAAAGTTCCAAGATTAGAAAAAACAGACGTGGATACGTAGACATCCTCATCCGAAAATTATATGTTTTCCTTTTTCCTTTTTTTTTTGTTTAAATTATGTGTAATTAGTACAATAAAAGATATGTTTTATCTTTTTATTAAGTTAAAAGTTCATATTATACACAGTAAATACATTTTAACTGTTACTTTAACGCCTTAATGAGTAATGGGATTGAAAAATGTTTATATTAAACAAAAGAAATTTCATTTACGTTTCTTGAATTATGGGTCATTAGTGATATGAAAATTATCAGATATCCATCCATATTGGATACAGATACATATATGGTACTATTCGCATCCGAAAGTATCCGTTAATATGCCTACCTGTTGAAACATTGCCTTATGCATTTTCTATGTCAATATGATATTGTGGTTTTATCCACAAACTTTCAAAGTCATATTTGGATGTTTGATAAGAAATAAGATTATCATACAGGCTTATTTCTCAACTCTTATTTCTCAACTAGGCTAATTTATATTCGTAGGATTTCTCTTTAGAAAAAAGTAACAAACAATTGCTATTTGGCAATTAAGGACGGTTACTCGACCAAACTTATTTCTCTTCTCGGATTAACTCCTACATATTTGCAGGTCAACATTGGAACAAATGATCCCAGTTTGACAGTCTACATCAGTAGCAAAATGTGATGTCTTATTTCAAACTATCTTTTACCCAAAAATTAGATGTTGCCAAACCAATATAGAATCAAAATATGTATCCCGTCTCTTCTACTAAAATGTGTATATTGTTTCGCTAAACTATGTTTAATTACTCATGTACTAGCTGTCATTTTTTAGCGATCATAAAAAACCTGTGCTACTTTCTTGAGAGTTTAATTTTTCCCTTTATTTTTGCAATTGGATCCATTCAGTATTGATTTATTCTTAGAAAATTGTACCCAACCTCTAGCAACAACTTAAACTAGAAGTCTTACCACTTGAAACTGTGGGCATCGACCAAAAATGCTTCAATTTTATTGAATACCAGTGTGGACTCGTGCTTCGCACACGGCCTGTTTGTGTTATGGTATACGTTAATATTTTGTTTGAGCGCAAATATATAAATGGAAAGCAAGGGTATTTTTGGAATTTCAAAAAGACGCCGAGTAAAATAGTTCAACGAATTTTCTTTATTAGTAGTATAGATATATGCACATAATTAGTATTATTACTATAACCAAACATGCGAATGAATTATTGTGCAATTTTTTCCACATAAGTTTTAGTAGAACTAATAACCCAATACCACATTTATTATCGGGCAATTACAAAATAGAAGCATATCCATGTGCATAGCAAATGTTCGTCCTAGTGATATAATATTCCACAGCTGGTGAATTCATGCCTGATAACATGGTGTGTATTTCTGATAACAAGCATACGTGTTACATTGGTAGTATTTTCCCTACTAGAGTGCGCGTTTGAGTCTTCTTTCTTGGTATTTCTTCCTAGTTTCCTATCACATGCCTGCTATGTTTCAATCAATTAATGAGCTATATAGGGAAGACTAGTGAAGGGGAAAAATGCAATTTTAGTGAGCTAAGATATATCAAAAACATGCAACGTAATTTATTTTCACGGAGGGAGTGAATCTATGTGTTTATAGAATGATGGATATACTAATCATCACCAACAGGCTATGTAAAATATTTTATCCAGTTCACGTTCAAGGTATAGCATAATTTAAATGAGATCTTATCTCATTTAACCAATTAAACCTATTTAATTTATTCATAACTACTTATATTTTGGTACGTGTAATTATAAAATCAATTTTGAAACTCTCGACTGTCATATATATATATATATATATATATATATATATATTATTTTCTTTGAAGCAAGTTTCAAAAAATATATATATGTATATATATATATAACAATTATACATTTTATGAATTAATTTAGGCCTTTAATAATTATTAAAATAATAATAAATTAATCAATATTACTGTTTGAGTCAAAATTGGTCACAAACACCCAATTGCCTATGAAAACACCCGTTCACAATTACAGGTCACAGATAGCAAGTTTATAGAGAATAAAATATGAAGAACACTCAGAAAATTAAAAGGAAAGCAATAGAAACATACGATTTATAGTGGTTCGACAATCTTCGACCTACGTCCACGTTGAAGAGTTGCTATTTTATTTATTATCAGTCGTTTGTTACAAGAGCATAGATGATAATAATCGAGTTACAATGGAGTTCTACAGAGTAACGGCTTAGAAGAACCAAAAAGATCCATTTTTTGAAGATCCTGGGCTGTTATTTATAGGTGTAGACTGGAAATTTCTATCTCAAACTTCGGAAGACTCCTTCCATCACGTGGTCCTTGGTCGTTTCGACTCGATCTATGATCGATACGAATGATATTCTATCGATCCAAATCTTGCCCAATTGAGCCGAGATCGATTATGAACATTCCTGAGGTTGTGAGCAAGCTCCTATGAAAATTTGGTAGCATTTGGACTTGTAGATTTTGAGTTATGATCGATGCAAGTTTGAATTTTTGATGCGCTGTCGAATTCATATCGCTCTCATTTGCATCGCTTTTTTTTGTATCGCTTTTAGGCACGTGATGACCAATGATGTGGCACTATCTTTTAGGATCGATCCACGTTCTATGCCTTGTGATCGAGTCCTCTTCCTTAGCGGCTTCGTTTGTATCGAGGTGTATCTTTTTCCTTCGTATCGCTCTAAGCTTGTCTCGTTCGTATCGCTCTAAGCTTGTCTCATTCGTATCGCTCTACCGGATAACATATTCGCATCGATTGATGGTTGATCGATACGAATATACATGAATAAGATCGATACATAATGGCTTCGATCGATGGACATGAAGCTGAGCTCAGGTGATGTTGGTGCATGATAGGTACGAACGAGGCCTGCAAGTTGATGGATACGAAAATAGTTGATTTTGATGGATATAAAGGAGGCCGCCTTGGATGGATATAAAGTAGGTTGAATCATGATGGATTCGAAGTGAGGTTGGTTATGGATACGAACCACTATTCACATTGATGGATATGAATTGTAGCTGTTTTCCTTGACTTGCATCGATCGTATCTTGAGCATACGAACCCCGATTGAGTTGAAATTTGAAATGATGGCTCCCATAGCTTGTCATACCATATCAATTATAGCTTGATCCGAACTCGGACAAAATTTGTTAGTATCCATAGCGAAATAGTGTATAACTGATCTTTGGGATAGATTATCTTCAGTTTTCAGTCAATTTTTTGGTGACACGGCCTTGCCAAAATGCGGGATAATAATAACCATTATATTATTTGCTCGATAATAATAAGATAACTTTTATTTGTTCTAACGTGATTTGTTTGTTAAAAACCATCCCCTCTTATCTATTTCACTCAAAATTCAAAGATGCAAGTTATATAATGTATTATATTTTGCGCCCAACCATAACGGTCCTTCAACATATGATATCTGTCGATTAATAATTCACATTGAGCAAAAATGATAATTGACATGTTTTTACTGTTACTGGTAACTAAGTGTCATCAAAATAGATTTTAAGGTTGATTTACTAGAGTTTATCATTCATAATTCGGAGGTTATTTCTTAAATTTGTAAAAGTTGGTGCTTTACCACGTTTTATAAGAGCATATTTATGCTAGAACGTCTTTACCTCTTTTGTTCTATTTTACAGTTTTTAGCCGCTATAATTTTTGATATTGTTTTTCTAAAGCCATAGAGTAACATAAGCGCCTAAAAATAAAATAAAGGAGTTTTTAGGCTCAAGGAAAAAGTTGACAAAAAATTTAGTCTCAAGGACAATAAGTTTGCTTTTTAGGTCGAAGGACACTTTCTAGTGCAAATTACAGAATGATAATTGCAACTATTATTTTCTGTTTACACTAAAAAGTGTTCTTCAAATTAAAAAGCAAACTTGTTGTCCATGAGACAAATTTTTTTACAACTTCTTTTTTGTACTCATTTTCCTGTAAATAAAATAGAGGATTGTTAAAATACTAGTTTTGGACATAAGAGTATAATGTTAGAGGGACTCCATCCTAAATTAATTGTTATGGAAGAAATATGTAAAAGGAAACAAATAAAACAACCTATCGTTTAACCATCATTTGAATTTAAATTATGCAACATAATAGTGGGAACTAAAAAGAAAGACAATTGATGATCACTGTGAATAGCAAAACAGTAGCGATGTTCCAAAAAAATCATTAGTGTACTATGTTTGATAGACTTATATTAAAAAAATATAGTAAAACGCTAGAATAAATAATGAAAGTTTTCTTGTAAGGTGCTTGATTGGTGGAATAATAATAATAATGGTAATAATCTTTAATAATAGTTGTATAGCGTGTCACACTTTTTTGGTATCAACGTGAACTACCAAAAATGCTCCTCTATATATTATTAAATCCTAATTGCTTAAAAAAAGGATCTAATATTAAATTTCTTTCAAACGTCCATAAAAGTAGTTCTAACCAAGGATTGAGGTTTCGGCCGGTACCCCGAAATTTCGGGGGTACCGGACCGTTACCGCTCGTGCACGATCCGAAACCGAAAGTCCAAATCGGTTTCGGATCTAGGGAAAAAAAAGAATCGAATCAATTTTTGCTTAGAAAAATTAAAACCCTCAGTGCACATGTGAAGAAGCAGTGGGATGAAGACCGAAAGCAACCAAAAAGCAAAAGCAATCGAATAACATATCAAATCAGAAACTTTATTCACTCAAACGTGAATCAACAATGAAAAGCGAATGATTAATTCAAGTTGAAAGCCTATAAAATACAGTGCTTCAATTACATACTTACAGCATCGAAGATTACAGTGCTTCAATCAATTTCTACTCGCGCTTCAATTACATACTCACGGCAACTTCTTCTTCCTTATCTAAATTCGACGTCGCCATTCCATGCGCTTTTTTTTAATCGGGAACTGGAAATCACATTTTCGTATTATTTTTTAATCGAGAACTGGAAATCGCGATTTAGGGCTGGGTAATGGAAACGTGAATTATGAAAGAGGAAGGAGGGAATGAAATATCTGTTAATTAAATGGGCTATTGGGCTGCTTGTTTGTTTTTGACAGCAATTGATTACTAAATGGGCTGTTAGGTTTAAACGTATATTGGGCTGCTTGTTATTTAATTTACCACAGCATATTTTTTACACAGTAATTGGCCTCGGCTTCTATTTACAGGCACAACATGTCTTTACTACAGCATGTTTTTTAAACAAAATGCATGTTTTTTAAACGTAATTGGCCTCGGCTTCTATTTACTACAACATGTTTTTTAAACATATATTGGAGCTTAACTTAAGTTATATTGTTCACAATTTATAGGTACGCTATGGAAAATCAAGCAAACACTACAGTGATCGGTTGGAATTATGGTACCCCAATTGATGGAAATGTTCGAAAAACAAAATGTAGTTTTTGTAGCAAACAAATCAACGGTGGCGGTATAACGCGTTTGAAAGAACATTTGGCAGGTGTAGGCGGCAATGTAATGGCATGTCCAAACGTTTCTCAAGATGTCAAAAAATTAGTACGAGCTCATATTGTTGGAAAAAAATGACCGTAGTAAAGGAAAACTAGAGAAACAACGTGTACAACAAGAATTGATGAGTAGACCTCAATAACACGACTCGAACAGTGAATATGATGAAAACGAAGATGATAGAGATGTTCGTCGTGCTATGCGAGAAAGCAGAGATACATTTAGAGAACAGGAGATGCAAAGATCTTACAAACAATCAGGTGTCGGTTCTAGTCAACCAGAGCGGAATGTACGTAGTAGATCTACGAGACTAGAGAGTGATTTTGAAACTCGCTCTGTTGCAAGGATTGATTCATACATGCAGAAAAAAGGAGGTATTTCTCAACCTTCTATTAAGTCTGCAATGAAAGGCATTAAAAATGCTAAAAAACACATAGGTCGTGCAATTGCTAAATTCTTTTACTTTAATCACATTCCACATAACGTTGCAAATAGTCCTTATTATGCAACGATGGTTGATGCGATTGCGGAATGCGGTCGTGGAATAGATCCACCTACCGCATATGAATTATCACATTCATACTTGAAAATGGAATTAGAAGAAGTTCGATCATATATTACCACTTTTCATAATTTTTGGGATGAATATGGTTGTACGTTGATGTGTGATGGTTGGAGTACTTAGAATCGACGAAAAATTATAAATTTTCTTGTGTACTCCACCCGTGGGACGATATTTCTCAAATATGTAGATGCTACTAATGAATTTCAAAGCAATGAATATATATGTGGATTGATGAACGAAGTTGTAGAGACTATTGGAGAAAATAGAGTAGTGCAAGTAGTGACAGATAATGGGGCCAACTATAAAGCTGCCGGTCAATTGTTAATGCAGAAAAGAAAACATTTATACTGGACGCCATGTGCAGCACATTGCATTGATCTGATCTTAGAAGACATTTCGAAAGAACCGGAGGTAACATCTATCATCTCAAATTGTCAACTAATTGGTGCTTAATTTTTTGTGTTGGCCCCATATGTGTCTGCTTCCCATATTTTAGCACTCCTTAACTTGGATCTTCAATTGATACTGTGCTTGTTGATTGAAATGGAATTAATAATAATGCATGGGAAAAACATGTAGCAGCAATTATTAGAGCTGTTGCAGGCAATTTTGACATTGCTGATTGGTTGGATTAAGGGGAATAAAGAGTGGCATTCAACAAGGTACATTTGGTAAGGCAAAAATATATTATTTTATGACACTCTGGGTATAAATGGGCAATTTTGTGGGTTGGTTTAAAAATGTTAGTATCTTTGTGTTTTATTGCAGGTTGTTAATGCTTTGATTAAATGTGCATTTCAATCTGTGTATTCAGATTAAGGAAATTGTGACGATGGACATTATTAACCATAGTTTTTTTCGACACCTTAAGGTAGTTAGATTAAGGAGGTAACTAGCTGGATATGTGCTAATTTTTTTCTAAATAAGTTTATATGCCTTATGATTGGAATTTTGTGTAGCAAATTTATTAACTCCAACACATTTGACCATAAAAGCACTACAATACAAGTTGTTGCATAACAAATTTTAAAGTGATCTTAAAGATCACTACAACACAAGCAATTTAAGATTGATGACATGAAATGCAACATTTTTGTTCCACTTTCTTCATTGCAACAACTCATGATAACAACTCTTTATTTGCTATGTTTTTTGGGGTCATGTAGCACTTGTCTTAATAGTTTCTTAAAACTTAAATAGTTATTTTGGTTCTCTTGCTAACAGAATAAACTCTCCAAACTAAACTTGAATAAAGTGTCGTAATGCTATATGACCTAACAAGATCATCAATTTTATTTTCATATTATTTAAGCCAAAATGTATCGATTTTGGGTTTGTGCGATTAATTTTTTTGGTATGATGTGTTTCTTATGTTAGCAATCGATAGATAACGATCAAGATTTTCAAAATGGAATTCAAATTGTAAATCATAAAGTTTGCTTTAAATCAAAACGATATTCATATGGTAAGTTTTATACTTCTTATTTAGTTAAGGACCATGCACAAAGTGTAAGTTTGTTCTCTATTTTATAGGAACAAGGATTTTTTTGTCTAATAGCATGTATCCAGATTTTTATTTAGGATTCAATCTTTTGTATGTAATCAACAATGACATTTGTCAGTAAAACGATGTACCAATACGAGCGAGAAGAGAAGCTAATGGAGGAACCAATAATGGATGGGACTAAAATACAAGTTACAGCCCAGTGAAAAATGTTAGAAGTCTCATATGGCCTTGCTCTTCAGGTGAAAATTTGTTTGTTATGTTGCTAAACAAATGTTGATCAAAATTTTGAAGTTATAGTCTTGTGCTGATTATGATGAGGTTAACTCTCATTTTATTTTATTTTTAGTTTATCTTACCATCCCAAATTCAATGAGGTGATAACTTATAACATTTCATGGGTAATTAATAGAATGCATCCAAATCATTAATACATTTTCTTTGAATATTTAATACTAAAACCTTAAAGGAAAAACTTTCTCACCTGTAATCTTCATAATATTCTCAATTCAAATGCTAATTTCCTATAGAAAATTGTATTTCTGAATTCGCATTCTATTTATACTCCGATTAATGATTGTGATGCATGCGTGAACATATATATTTCATCAGTGGTTAACATAAACTTGATATCATTTCAAGGTTTTCCATTTTCGTTGCGTAAAGCTTCTTCATTTTAAAAACTCAAGCTTCAATTTTGGAGACTTTAAGTACATACTATAACTACTGATATTGTGTATGCCTCAATAGTCATATCTAAAGGGTAAACATTGGACTACAAATTGCTCCTGTGTACATTAGTTCTGATCGCAACATCATTTTTATGCAATGTGATATACAAAGTTGAACATTAGATCACAAAATAAGCATATATAGAAATTTATATTAATGTGGTGATTTCCATCTGCATTCAACCCTCTTTATATGGCAGTATTATCTCCAATTTTCAAAGTAATCTATCATTTTGGTTTTCTCTTTTGGTACAGTTTCATTTGTAAATTGGTTAAATCATTATATTCAAACACTTTAGTCATATTTGTGAATAGAATTTATTCTGAGAGTTGTTGAATGAAAGTAATAATTTTATTCGGTTTTCTCCATTGATTATTACATACTTCATTTTGCTTGATATAATCCAAATAGTGCACGAAGTATCAATCTTTTAGATATAACTATTCTATTATTTGTGTGTCGACACACATACACATGCATATTTATGTTACAATTATCTCTTAAATATGTCTACATATTTTTACTTCAAATTTTGTGTCATAATGCAAACGATATAAAATATTTTCATGATTTATAGTGCAATTTCTATGATGCATTGACATTAATTTAAAAACCATTCATCGTAGTCTTTCAATATCAAAATACAGTTTAATGTAATTATATTTATTTATCATATGTGAATAACATTTATATCTACTCATTACAAACTTATAGGATAAGCAATACAATTTGTTTCTAGGCCAAAGTATGGATGTTTTACCTATGAAAGAAATATTAAAATTGGTTTTCCTTTGTTAATACAAACTGTTACTAATTTAACATGTCATATATCAAAATAATTTTATAGTCTATTTGAATTACATCCTACTTGCTGCACTTGACCTTTTGTTCTAGAAATGCATAGTTATTTTGTGGATAGCGTAAAATTGGAATTTTATTTGAGCTACATATTTATTTTGTAGATAATTTACTGCGTTAAAATAAGTATTTCTGGTAGCAAGCATATGTATTACATTAATAGTATTTTTCCTACCAGAGTGCGCGTTTGAGTCTTCTTTCGCTGTATTTCTTCAAATTTCCTGTCACAGGCCTGCTGTATTTCAGTCATTTAATGAGCTATATTGGGTAGATGTAGTTATGGCTGTTATGGTAACGATTTACCATTTTGCAAACATACTAACCGTACCATTTTTACCGGTAAGCTAAAACTGTGTATTGTTGCCGTTATCGATAGAATGTATACTGATAATCTAGTTAACTTCATAGTTAGATTTTAGTTCTTTGTGATGAATTTGAATAAATTTTTGTTGAGAGCTTTGTGCCTCTTCAAAAATTGGAAGTTGAGTGTGATCTCCTTTCTTCATCTTTGGTTATTCGAGTGCGCTCGAATTAATGAATTTGAAGCCGATTCATGGAATCTCGTGTGCGAGATCAACGTCGAAGAATCATAGATCTTCTAACGCGGCATTATGTGCGATCAACGTGTTGAAGATAGCTAGAATCCGGTATCTCGAGAGATCAACGGATTTGGGCATTTGGTATCATCAATTCACCAATTTATCTTTGTACCGTTCCATCGTTCTGCTTCAAAAGTTATATCCGCTGCGTCAATTTGGTATCAGAGCCTAATCAGTTCCTAGGCCGAGTTGAAGTTGATTCAGATCCGAAGTTAAAGTCGGAGCTAGTTGGAGCCGCGCAACACTTTTGTAAGTCAAAGCCGAGAGCTAGAAGAACTAAGAAGATCAGGGCCGAAGTTAAAGCAAGTTAAAGCCAAAAACGAGCTTGTCCAATTTTGTGCGAGATTTGTTCAAGTCGTGAGCTAGGAGTTTGTACGTAGATTTTGCATCATTGAAAGTTGTGCTAGTTGAAGTGTGTGTTTGGATTTGTTGAAGATTCGACAATGCCTCTAAGAAGAGTTAATCGTCATCATAATGTTGAAGATGTGTATCGAAGAGAAGATGCTGAGCAAATGGAGCAACGAATTAGTGATAAATTCAATGAGAAGTTTGATGAGGGAATTGGTAGATTGGAAAGGCTCATGATGGATATAAATCAAACTCGACAAAGAGCATCTCCAGGTTCAAATCAAGGTGGACATAGAATTTCACCATTAAATTCCGAGAGGAGAAGAATGTCACCACTATCGGATCGGGGAAGAAGAAAACTATTAGTTTCGGGAGAAAGAGACGTGCACGGTAGCAGAAATGTTGATGGTCAGAATCGACATCGACATACGTCAAATTTAGAGGAATCCAGTGATGGTGATAGTAGCTCTTGTCGAAACCATGACCAAGGACGAAGTCGAAATAGAGATTTCGAAGATGAGAGTCGGGGATGAAAACAGAGATTCTATAATTCAAAGGGGGAATGATAGTGGAAAAATTTCTGGATTGGTTATCAAATGTTGAAGAAATTTTTGACTTCAAGGAAGTACCCGAGCATCGTGGAGTTAAGTTGGTTGCTACACGATTGAGGGGAAGAGGTATGGCATGGTGGCAACAAACTAAACTTACACGGGAAAGAATGGGAAAGTCGAAGATTGTTTCAAGGGAAAAGATGAAGAAGTCGATGAAGGCTACTTTCTTGCCTTATAATCATCAGTCTCTTATGTATCAGCGCTTACAGAATTTGAGGCAAGGAACAAAGTCGGTAAATGATTATGCAGATGAGTTTTATCAACTGATTGCTAGAAACGATATCATGAAAACGGAGGAACAGTTGACATCTAGATTTGTTGGAGGATTGAGAATGAAAATTCAGGATATGGTAAATATGTTTGATCCGAGATCCGTTGCTGAAGCACACCAGAAGGCACTAGCTTGGGAGAAGCAAGGTAGAAGAGAAGGTGGTGCGCTTACAAGTTCGATCAATCAGGTGAAAGGGGATAGTAGAAATACTAATGTTTCCAAGGCTGTTAGTAAACTGGTTGTCAATGAAGTTTCTAAGACCAAGGTCAACAACAATTCAAGTGTTATAACTGTCAGGAGTTTGGTCATAAGAGCAATGAATGCCTGAGGCCTAAGAAGCGAGCGATGGTTGCTGAGCTTGAGGATGCAGAAATAGAATGTTCCAATTCACCACAAGTTGAGGAGGAAGAAGAATTACTGATGGGAGACGAGGGATATTCTTTAATAATGAGGAGATCTTGCTTGACGCCAAAGCATGAAGAGGATACTAGCTGGTCGAGGAGTAATATTTTTCGGTCGACGTGCACTATTTTGGGAAAGGTTTGTAAGTTTGTTATCGATGTAGGAAGTTGTGATATCATCATCTCTACAGAAGCTATAAAGAAATTAGCGTTAAAGGCAGAGAAGCATCACAAACCCTACAAATTGGCTTGGCTGAGGAAAGGTGGGGAAGTGAAGGTTAGTCGAAGAGCTTGTGTAACTTTTTCCATCTGAAAGAAGTACAAGGATGAAATTTGGTGCGACGTGGTGGATATGGATGTATGTCATTTATTGTTGGGAAGACCGTGGCAATTTGATAGAGCCGTGCAACACGATGGTAGGACCAACTGCTATAGTTTCGTGTTCAATGGCACTAGAATCACTTTAGTTTCTAAAAAGAGACAACAAAGTGAAAGCAAGTTGGAGGAAATCGAGGAACTAAAGACTCTGTTATCTTTGAAGGGGTTTGTCAAAGAAGTAGAGGATGGGCCTGAAATATTTCTGTTGATTGGACGTGAAAGTAGTGAAACTTTTGAAATTCCTGAGGAAGTTAAGCCAGTGTTGAAGGAATTTGAAGATGTATTTCCTGAAGAATTACCGAAGAATTATCAAAAGAATTACCACCGCTGAGAGACATACAACACCAGATTGATCTTGTTCCGAGAGCTGTGTTACCACATAGACCACATTATAGAATGAGTCTAAAGGAGCACGAAGAGTTGAGAAGGAAGGTGGAGGAGTTACTTGAACAAGGGCACGTACAAGAAAGTTTAAGTCCTTGTGCAGTACCAGCCTTGTTAGTGCCAAAGAAGGATGGAACTTGGAGAATGTGTACAGATAGTCGAGCACTAAACAAGATTACAGTGAGATACATATTTCCGATGCCAAGATTGGACGACTTGTTAGATTAGTTGAGTGGAGCTGCTATCTTTTCAAAGATTGATCTGAAGAGTGGGTATCATCAGATTCGAATTCGACCAGGGGATGAATGGAAGACAGCCTTCAGGACACGGGGGGTTGTATGAATGGCTGGTCATGCCATTTGGTCTTTCGAATGCACCTAGTACTTTTATGCGAGTGATGAATCAGATCTTTAGATTGTTTATTGGAAAGTTCGTGGTGGTATACTTTGATGATATATTGATATACAGTTGAAGCACAGAAGAACATCTACAACACTTGCGGGAAGTGTTGATGATACTTCGCCAGGAGCAATTTTACGTGGAAACAAAGAAGTGCATGTTCATGACACACAGTATTTTGTTCTTGGGGTATGTGCTGTCCAAGGAAGGTATCCAAGTGGATCAAGGTAAAGTTGAAGCAATCAAGGATTGGCCACAACCCAGGACTGTAACTGAAATGAGAAGTTTTCATGGTGTAGCATCATTCTACCGAAGGTTTATTCCACATTTCAGTAGCGTGATGGCACCAGTGACAGATTGTATGAAAGGAAAGCAGTTTGTGTGGACTGAAGAGGCTGATTCTGCTTTCCAACAGATCAAGACACTTTTGACTACAACACCGATTCTTAGATACCCGTACTTTCAGTTACTCTTTGAGCTGAATACTGATGCGTTTAAAGTTGGAATTGGTGGAGTGTTAAGTCAAAAGGGTCGTCCAATTGCTTATTTTAGCGAGAAACTTTCTGGAGCCAAGACAAGATACAGTACCTATGACTTGGAGTTCTATGCTATTGTCCAAGCCATAAAGCATTGTAGACACTACTTGTTTTATAAAGAGTTTGTGTTGTATACTGACCATGAAGCATTGAAACATTTGCAGGGACAAGATAAGATTGCAGCCAGACATGCTTCATGGATCACATACTTGCAATAGTTTACATTTGTTGTAAAGCATAAGTCGGGAGTTACAAATCATGTGGCAGACGCATTAGTAGAAGAAATCATTTGTTGATTACGATGAGAGTTGAAGTGATGGGGTTTGATGTATTTTCAGAATTGTTTGTTGAGGATCCTTACTTTGCTAAGATTGTAGATGAAGTCGAGAAAGGGAAGACGGATGAGTATGTGTTAGTAGATGGTTTTCTATTCAAAGGAAATCGGTTGTGTATACCAGAGTGTAGTTTGCGAATGAAAATTGTGAAGGAATTGCATGAAGAAGGTCATATGGAAAGAGATCGTGCCTTGTAGTTGATTTCTCAATCATATTTTTGGCCTTCCATGAGGAAAGAAGTTGAAATATTTGTACAGAGATGTCACATATGTCAAGTTTCCAAAGGAACAGCTACGAATGCAGGATTGTATATGCCATTGCCCGTGCCTACTAGACCATAGACTGATGTTAGCATGGATTTTGTTTTGGGTTTGCCTAGAACTCAACGAGGGAATGATTCTATATATGTTGTGGTGGATAGATTTTCGAAGATGGCACATTTCATAGCTTGTAAAAAGACCGCCGATGCAGTCCGTGTTGCTCAATTATTCTTTAAAGAGGTTTATCGACTACATGGGCTACCTGAGACCATTGTTCTGACAGGGATACTCGATTTCTAGTCATTTTTGGTTGAGTCTGTGGAAGATGGTTGGGACTAAGCTGAATTTTAGTAGCGCCTATCATCCAGAAACGGATGGGAAAACGGAAGTGGTGAACATATCTTTAGGAAACTTGTTGAGATGTCTTGTGAAGGATAATTTGAAGAGATGGGATGTGAACTTGTGTCAGGCAAAATTCGCACATAACCATGCCGTTAATCGAAGTACTGGATTCGGTCCATTTCAAGTAGTATATTCAGCCATTCCGAAGGGACCGTTGGATTTTTCGACAGTTCCACGTCAGAAAGGGGTTGTTAAACGAGCTTGTGATTTCGTGAATGAGTTGCAGGTGTGTCACAGGATTGTCCATGAATGATTACTTAAGTCAAATGAGAAGTATAAGCAACTGGAAGATAAGAAGCGAATGAGTGTGGACTTCAAAGAGAGTGATTTTGTTTAAGCAGTATTGACGAAAGATCGTTTTCCAGTTGGAACTTACAACAAATTGAAAGCTCGAAAAATTGGTCCAGTAGAAATCTTGAAGAAGATCAATGATAATGCTTATCGTTTAAGATTGCCGGATCATATCCATATTGCCAACGTTTTCAACGTCAAACATTTGATTCCATATCATAAGAATAAGCATGTCGAAAAAGAGGAAAGTGAGAATTTGGGGTCGAATTCTTTTCAACCAGGGGAGGATGATGCAGCGCATACCAGATCCTTTGTCGCGAATTCCTCCCTAAGTCGCGGCGAGCTTAGATCGCTTCTCCTCCTTAAGTCGAACGAAGTCTTATGTCGCTGCTCTAGTTTATGTCGCGAGCAAACCCTAGGCCGCGAACGACCTCCTTAAGTCGCGAAGATTATGCATCGATATCTAAGTCGTGAGTATCTCCAGTAGGTCGCTCCACCAACTTATGTCGCGAGCAAACCCTAGGTCGTGAACGACCTTCCTTAAATCGCGAAGATTATGCAGCGATATCCCTTAAGTCGTGGGCATTTCCAGTAGGTCGCTCCACCAGCTTAAGTCGCGAGCATCTCCAGTAGGTCGCGAACGAGCAGAACTTAAGTCGTTTGTATTGAACTGTGTTGTCGCATATATGTTGTAACGTGTTGTTATGTCGCATATGTTTAAGTCGAGTGTGTGTTGTAAACCCTATAAATAGGGGTGTTGTGTCACTTGTAAAGGGAGTTGATTTTGAATAAAATTTTGTTGAGAGCTTTGTGCCTCTTCAAAAATTGGAAGTTGACTATGAGCTCCTTTCTCCATCTTCGGTTATTCGAGTGCGCTGGAATCAACGAATTTGAAGCCGATTCACGGAATCTCATGCGCGAGATTAACGTCGAAGAATCGTAGATCTTCTAACGCGGCATCGTGCGCGATCAACGTGTTGAAGATAGCTAGAATCCAGTATCTCGAGAGATCAACGGATTTGGGCATTTGGTATCATCAATTCACCAATTTATCTTTGTATCGTTCCATCGTTCTTCTTCAAAAGTTATATCCGCTGCGTCAATAGATATGAGAGAATATTTTAAAAGAAAACTAATTAATTAGCTAATCAATTAATTAGTCAATGCATTTGTTATATGAAGAAAAAAATTATTAGTCATGGGGAATCAATCAATCAAAGGAAAGATATGGAAACTAAAATTACGCCATCTATTTGTACTAAAATCAAGTCATGCAATTTGGAAAGATACTTGGATAATCAGGAAATTGATTTGTTAATCTCCAAGCGACCCTTCATTATAAAGTTTATTTAAATGAAGGAATTTCATCTTCATATGTACGTAAGTGTATGAGAGCATCTGTAACAACCCAGAATTTTGAACAATTTAAAAATGAAAATATTTAATTAATTTTAAATATTCGAATGATGATTGACTTGAATTTCAAATTTTCAGGATAAATTGGCGATTAAATTTTAAAATTTAGTCTAGTGAAAAAGTTGAATAAAAATTTGAATTTGACTTTGGAGTTGAAATTGAATATTGAATTTGTATTTTAAATTCAAACTATTGACTTAGAAAAATAATTTGGATACAAGAATTATTATTTATTTAAATTAATAAAGGATGGTTAGTTTTAAATAACATTTTTTCTTTTCTTTAAAATAAAAAGGAATAAAATTTTAATCAATACAAAATAAATATCAATACCCATAGTTAAAAATTCAAACAATAATATTTACAAAACAAAGTAAAGAAAATAATTATACAAAACAAATTGAATTTAAATTGAAAGAAAAAATTATACATAAAAAATTACACTGCCTTACTTATCAGCTAAAAACGCGCCATCACTCACGCCTTCAACCACGCCCAAATTCACGCACATTCCCCATTTCAAAGCATGGCCGACATCTCCTTCCCCTTCTCTCTTATACTCGTTCGAAACCCCTCCTTTTCATTTAAATAATAATAATAATAATAATAATAATAATAATAATAATAATAATAATAATAATAATAATAATAAAACGATAAAATCAATGGCGGCCTCTCTCGTCTCCTTTTCATCATTCAAAAATTAGGGTTTCAGCTTCAGTTCGATTCGCTCGCGGCTTCTTTTCTTCGAACGAGTTTGTCTTCGCTTCGAATCACGGTGAGTAATTTTATTACTCACATCTAGCTCAGACTCAAGTATTTAGGGTTTCAATTCTGTATTTTAGTTCGTATAAAATTGATGGATTTTGTCAATTATGTTACTCGGCTGTTCGAAGTTGTTTGGATATTGATTTTTGGCTTGGTTTGATTTTTTGTTTTCCTGGTTATCACGGCATTATCTCGTGACCACTATGGTTTGATGATTTTTATACAATTTCAAGTCTTCGGCCATCACCTTTGCAACGAGATTGCTTCTAATTTTTACCTGTACTATTCGAATTCGTGACTTTTGTTGTTTGGGTTATTTGAAGCTGCTAAATTTTTATCTCGGCCATTCGATTTTGTTCGATGTTGATATTTTCTGACTTGGTCAATTCGTTGCCTTGATTTTTACGGCACTGTTTTGATTCGAAACACAGTATTTTCCTTCTGATTCACCAGTAGTTGTATTTACTTCATTGTTGTGTTTGCACCCCTTTCTGTTGCACTTGTTGTTCACTGTGTCTTGTTCACCATGTTGCATTGTTCACTGATGCACTTGCTCATTTCCACTGCTTCATCATGTTGTATTCATCCCTGTACTTGTAGTTGTGTAGTTCTTCTGGCTTCACATGTGCACAGAGTTGTTTGCTGTCATTAACACTTCAATGTATTCACTGTTTGTTCACTATAAGCTCGAGTTTTCTTTGCTTTTGACTCGGGCAAAACTTTGTAAGGCTCGGGTAGATTTTATTTACAGGATTTTTAAACCTGCAAATGTTTTGAAAAAAAATATATATAAAATAAAATGAAAGTGTCGAGACAAATTTAAATGCTAGGTGTAGTTGTCTCAAGTTTTTTTTTTTGAATCCTGTTTGTCCCAAACTCTGGTCTGGGTTTATAGTTGAAAACTGAATTTAACAAAGTTTCAAAACCAAATCTTAAAGTATGAACTTAAATCAAGTTGTATAATAGTTGTAATGTTTAAGCTTCATAAAATTTTGTTACTAGTTTAAAACTGAAGTTTTCAAAGCCAAGTCTTATCCCCGTTTAAATCTGATCTGGTTCAAGATTAGTTGAATCTTAGTTTGAGAATTTATTGCAGTCTTTTTTTCCCTGTAGCATACTGTGGCTTGTGATAATGTTGTCCTCGACTTGGTTTTACGATGATTGTGATTTCTTTCTCATTGACTTTGGCATTGTTCTACCTATTGCATTTGGACTTGAGCATACTGAATGTTGTTTCTCGATTTTGAATCTGGTTTTGGATTTGAACCATGACTTAATGGAGTTGTTGCCATTACTGTTGGCCTTGACTTCGTCTTGTCTGCACTTAGATGATCAGGTTGCATACTCCCTGACGCCTTTATGTGTTTTTATTTTTATTTGATGGCACTTGGTGAACACTGCTTATCTCGGTAGTATTTTCTACCTTGTTCTTCTACTCTGGTTTGAACTGTTCGATTTGGACTTGGTTGCTAACTGGATTTTGCGAAAAAAATTGTGAAAGAAATTGAGTTAGGCTCTGCCTTGATTTGAAATCTGCAACTAAATTTTGTGAAAATAGTTTAAATGAGGATTTGCTTTGATTTTTGCAATTTCTTTCGATGGTGACTTCAGTCCTTATGTTGATGGTGAAACTGTTGATCCACGGTGGTTTCGACACTGTCTTGATGGCTTTGTTCGAACTACCTTTGTCACATACTTATTTTGGTGCTGTTCTATTTTGGTATAGATATGTATGCGTGTTCATATATATGCATACATGCATTCTTGTACTTGTGTTGCTTGCTATCTTGAATCTGCTCACTGTGTTCACAGTGTTGCTCCTTATGTTTGATTTGAACTATGATTTCACTGTGTCGAGTTGTACACAAGCTTGTTCCCCAGATTTGGTGACTGCAGTCTTGTGGCAGTTTGCCCTTGAGTCCAAGTGGGACCGCAGTTTCATTTTATATAAAATATTACACTTGTTGAAGTGTGCAACCATGAGTTGTTTGGAAACTTGTTTTCTTGAGATTTACTTGAGTATATGCAAAACAATTGCATTTCGACCTTGCCATGTTGCATAGGGTTTGGTGTTGCAGCTGTGTTGAGTCACTGACTTGACCTCTGCAGCTTTGATTTATGATAGTATTCTCAGTTGAGATGATTTCACATGTTGTTGTGGCGAGGTAGCGCACGCGTGCGTGCACTGCAGCCACACAGTATCAACATTTTGAATTGTTATTTAAACCTTCATTGATTTTGGTTCGTTGATCTTTTGAGTACATCATCACGATAGTGGCAAGCAGTGCACGCAAGCGTGAACTGCAGCCACACGGCGTGGTATTGTTTTATTGATATACTATTTTGTTTTGATTTATGATCCTTTGCATATTTCAATACGGTAGTGGCGAGGCAGTGCACGTAAGCGTGAACTGCAGCCACACAGAGTTAACATTTTAAATGTGGCGAGGCCGTATACGCGTGTGTGTACTGCAGCCCTACCAAATCTGATGTTTTTAATTGTTTTTTTTCTATTTATGAAAATTGTTTTATGTTGCCAATTCAATATATTTTGAATCTATTTTGATGATTTTGTTGTTAATTGCCGTTTAGGCAATTTGGATGTTTTTTCTAAATTACCTTCATTAAAAATCCCTTCATCTATCTTCGTCAAAAATCTGAATCTACTGTTTTATCGTTTAACACTGTTAAGTGTTATATTTACCGTTATCCGATTACTTGTTAAAGGATCAGATAGGTGAATTTATATTTGACTGTCGTCTAATTGTTGCTTGATTATTGTTGCCTTTATGCACTAATAACTGAGTTTGAATTAGACTGACCTATGTATTATTTTCTTTTGAATGTAATACTCGGGTCAGACCGAGTAATTTTACAGCTTGAAGATTTTCAGGACGCGAAGTTAGAGAGAGTTGGGGAAATTGCTTCACTTTAGCTTTTCGAAAAAAATTTGTACTTAAAAGAAATATTCCGCTGTATAAAATTTAAATGCATTGTACAAACTCTGATATATGTAAAGAAAATCCATTTATGTGAAATATTATGATTATTTGTTGTGATTCTGTGGTTGATTCTGTTCAAACTTTATAAACTGAATAACAATCCGTCATTTTGAACGTTTCAAGTTGGTTTAGTTACCAACTGGAGGCGGTCAGAGCGGCGGGTCGTTACAAAAAGTGGTATCAGAGCCTAGATATTTAACATATGTTGTTACTGCAAATTTTGTGGTTGTTGGAAATCGAGGATCCTCGGATAGATCGGTTACCATCGGGGGATGACATATTCGTGTCAATAGTTACCCAGTTAGGGGTAACCCGACCTTGTGTTGGCAGAGATCCGGTATGGTTCTCGGGACGTCATTCCAGAGGCGTTTCCATGTGGCAATGGGAAGTTCCTTGGCCTGACCATTTGTTGGAAATCCAAATAAACAATACGAAACTTGTACGGTTTTAGTTGTAGAACCTGCCATGGAATGTGGCGGTAACCTGCTATTGAACATGGTAGCTATAGTAGGCATAAGTGCGAAATGTCTATGCTGGCTAAGATTTATATCTTTATTTTCGAAATGAATTTTTCCTACACTATGCACTAGTAATAATATCCAATGTTTCTTTTTAATGCATATCAAGCATCTTTGACTATCATAAGGAGAAATCTCCTCCGATTCTGCGTTTGCATTGTGTGTGTGTGCAGGAGGCCTTATGGTTGTCTCATTTTTAAAAGCATTGCGAATCGACTTTAAAAATATTCCTCTATTTTGATTTTAATGATAAATAAACTATTTTGAGTTCTCACACCAGTCACATGACTGACTCGGAGTTTATTGTTTTCCTTCCTAAACTCTGGGTGCCTACCAATTTTTACACGGGCAGTCAAGAGTTAAGGTTTATCGGGATATTCTGGAATTCAGGAGTTGCTGGAGGCAAGCTGGATGGCATGGCGTATTACTAGTATATAATATTTCTTTTCCGCTGTTGATGTTGTTTGTTGTGTACACTCTGATGATGTAATGCAATGTAATATGATGTAATGTAATAACTGATATAGTTCTTTTTTAACGATTATTCATTTATCTATTATATGTTGTTCCACTGCGAATTGTGAGATTCTGATATTGTTCTGTTGTTTCTGTTCTGTCCTATCTTTTTCTCTCTTCTTCTATCTTTTTCTTCTTCTTAAACCCTAACGGTACGGTTTTCCGGCATTCGATTGCTCGGCAGTTGATACAGTGGACGTATTAATGTCGGCGTTCGTAGACGAAAAATCGCAGTCGTTACAGTATCCACCATTATTCTTTTATCTCTTTTGTACTCATTTCTCCTGTGGAATAAAAGAAGTTGTTGGGTCTCCGTGGATGTAGGATATTCACATCTGAACCATGTTAACTTTTCAGTGTCTCTTATTTCTACTATTATTTCTGTGAGACTGTATAATTGATTTTTTTAAAATTTCATTGATATCTAAATAGACAATAATACTATATCCTGATCAAATAATTCGCTTCCGCTTAAATTAAAACAAATTTCACTACAATATATGTATGTACAAATTCACCACAAAGAACTAAATATTTAACTACGAAGATGATTAATAAATTCATAGGTTTCAAAAGTTAGATTTGACCTTTTCTATTCATTAAAAGTTAGCATACTTGAGTTAAGTACAAAATATGCACATTTGTTAAATAAATTAATCATATCTTAATGCAAACCGATTCATGATGGAAACTGAGAAAGTTTTGTTAGGAACGTAGTTTTCTGATATAATCCTAATGCCATTTATTTCAAAAGTAATAATCGTATTTTTCTGATATAATCCTAATTCCATTTATTTTAAAAGTAATAATTTTTTGTTAAGCATTGCTTAAGTTTAAGCAAAGCTCCATTTAGGCAAAAGCGCCAATTAAGCGTGCTCATCGCTTTGCTTTTTCAAAAGATTAAGTGTTGTACATGCATTCGGCGCAAGGTTTTAAATATCGGATTTCGGCCACGTTTCGTCTCGGAATTTTTACACAAGTTATCTCGTATCAGGGGAGATCTCGGACGAGATGAGTGCATATCGGGTGTACATCTCGGATTGACATCTCGGGTCTTATAATGCATCTCGAGAATATCTCGGATGTACTTATGTGTCTAAAAATGATGTGTCAAAAATTTATTTAACGGTTATAACTTTCTTAGTAAAAATGAAAATGGTAACATACTTGATTTACATGGAAAAATGAATATTTTTAGAAGAGTAGTAGCTTGATTAGCTTAATTGATTTGGTAATGATTGAATAATATCATTTTATTTGAACATAATAAAGAAGTGAAACCTTTTGCTATGACTTATTAAGATAAAAAATAAAGAATATGTTCAAGAAGTTGGTAAATTATAATTGGATCGAGTAGCTTTTTTGAATCGATATAAAAATAAAAAATATTGTGCAAAATAACAAAAATGTAGAATTTCGGGTAAGATCTCGGATTGAGATTTTGATCCATATTTCGGGTGAGATTTGAATATCTCGGACGAGATGAGTGTCGAGGGAGATCTGGAGGAGATTTGTTGTCTTGTCTCGTTTAAGTGTGAAAAGGAGATCTCGAAGGAGATCTCGGGCGATACATAGGAGATTTAAAACCATGATTCGGCGCTTAAGTGCGTTTTTTATTTTTTACACACGCACACATACATACGTTATATATGTAAACATATAACAATTATATGTTTTTGGAAGCAAGTTTAAAATAAAACATTATTTTTATAGCAAATTAATATTTTGGCCTAAAAAAATAATTAAGTAAATATATAACAATTATATATTTTATGAATTAATTTAGGCCTTAATAAGAATTAAAAAGTAATAAACTAATTAATATAACAATTCTATTAATTTCTCGATAATAATAAGTTATAGCTTTTATTCAACAAATTACTCTCAGTCGAAAACTGGGAGTTGCAATCGTTTAACACCCGACTGTGAACTCATCCCTCTTTAACATTTAAACAATTTGAATATTAAAGTGCGTACGAACTTTGCTGTAGTGGACACGAGTTCAGTTGCTTAGAGATCATCAAGATAAATTCCAATATCTTACCTTTTAAAGTAAGATCCTTAAGCAACTATGCACACATTTTCTTTTCATCAATAGCGTATCATTTAAATATCTAGAGCTTGATCATTGGTCAAAACTCTATTAATGTCCGTATTTAATTATGAAATCCAACATCAAAGCCCACAATTCAATTCGATATTAGTTTTCAATTAACCACGTTGTTTTAGCTAGAGATTTTGACTACCAATTAGAGTGTTATTAACGTTATGTTTGAAGGAGACAGGTCCACTTTTGAATAGTGTTTCACCTTCACTACTAGAAATAGAAAAAGTGTTGTTTCCTACCTTTATTTTTCAACGACATACTAACGACATTTGATCGGCGTCGGTATGTGGTCGGAAACCCAGCTCTAACGATTTCCCGACAATATATCGAGACACCGACGCCACCCTCTTCATTCCACTACTCACGAATGAAATAAAATAAAACTCTAAAACCTTGATTTCTACCATTCTGTCCAAATTTCCTCATAACCATGACTGATTCACGCTTTCCTTTAGTCTTCCACCGTCTGCTGGCCGCCACCGACCGTCTCATCTTCAATCCCGATTCGATCTTTTGATTCGTCTACTCCGGTAATTCCTTGATTTTTATTTTCAAATTGCTTCTAGTTAGTTTTGATAGACCCGAAATTTGAGAAACTACTTTCTGTAGAGTTGATTTGTTTCGTAGATCTCATAGTCCAATATATGGTAACCTTTTAGTGAGTATGATTTATAGAAAGTTTACGGAGGATGACGGTAATAAAAAATACAACATTTTAGAAATGCTTGGAAGATGTATGTAAGCATGATTTGAGATTTATTGGAATTTTTCATGAATTAAATTTTGAGTTATGTGTTTACGTTGGTAGGTATGCTATTATTTACAAAGTTAAGTAGAAAATCATGGTTTCTTTATCAGGTACAAATTAAATGTTGATAAGTTGTATATCACCCAAATGTAATATGTTATTACATTTGAGTGATGGATCTTGCAAGTGTACTTGAAAAAATTTATATAATCTTTGGTATTATTGCTTGGTTGTTGAATTGGAATTCTATATAAAAATCAATTTATGATATTTGTTCAGTTGTGTACTACACAAAAAAACACAAATATTTGTTATATAGCTAAGTGCTACTTGTTCCAATTTCATACATGTGCTCGTGTGCATATGTGAAACCAATAGCAGGTGGGCTTTGCTTGCATGATGGATAGATAGGGGATTCATCTGTACCATTTTATTTCATATCTGAGCATCAGTTTGTGATTGTAGCACTTTGCTCGATATATTTGTCTTTAATCACCGTTTATTATCGGATGTATTAAAATAATAAAGAGTGCCTTGACTTGGATAGGGGTACGTATACTGAATGCCCTGTGGATATGTCATACATGAAGGATATCCATACAGACCTTGTTGTTGACTGTACATCGCTGGCATAGTCGGGTTAATGAAACTCGATGACGCGTCTCCACGGCTGATACTTACCGCCTCAACCGTTCTTCGGTGCTCCTCAATAACACTATTAACTTCTTGTTCTCGTACGGGTTCTTCTACTTGCAAGCGCCTAATTTTCCCAACAAACAGCTCAATTGATTTCAATGTCGCTGAAAACATTAGCTCGACATCGTCACCATCGGCTATTTTTATGGCTTTCGATCCTGAGTCCGTCGGCCAATTACACACTACCTCTATGTCAAATTCTTCAGATTTTATCTTGGTCGCTTTATAGATCGATTCTTTCAGCTGCATCAAATTACAACCTCTCAACACTTTAGTTGGCTTACACGACCCCCCCACGTATTTTCCACAATTAACTTCATCAAAAACCAATTCGCCATCGAAATAACATATGGTCAGTACACACTTGGGAGCCATTCTACAATTTATTCAATCAACTTGTAAACTATTATCACTTGATACCAAACAACAAATAAAATTAAAAAAATGGAACTAGGGTTTCCACAAATAACCTACCTGCTATAGCTAATAACCTGTCAAAGAGGAAGAATTAGATGTTATTCCTTCCTTCCCTAAGTAGATTTTGGTAGTTGGAAGCTTCAAATTTTGATTTTTGGTGATTTGGGGGGTGGGTTCGTTTCTTTTTTGAAGAGGGGATGAGAGAAGGGAAGTGAGGATGAAAGGAGGGAGGACTGGAAACTAAACAGAGGGCAGCAGAATCAGCGGCATTTGGGATGCCGCTAACTGGCGGCATCTCAAATGCCGCTAATTGGCGGCATCTCAAATGCCGCCAGTGTTATTATGCCACAAAGATGTGTACTGGTGGCATTTGAGATGCCGCCAATACATGTGTCGTCCTACGTGGCCAAAACTGGTATATTTCCGTTATAAGTTTGCAAAGTGAGCTATTCTTGTAATTTGTTTGCAAAAGTGGCCTAAATACAAAATTAATCCTACAAACTATGCACATTTGTTAAATAAATTAATCATATCTTAATGCAAACCGATTCATGATGGAAACTGAGAAAATTTTGTTAGGAACGTGGTTTTCTGATATAATCCTAATGCCATTTATTTCAAAAGTAATAATCGTATTTTTCTGATATAATCCTAATTCCATTTATTTTAAAAGTAATAATTTTTTGTTAAGCATTGCTTAAGTTTAAGCAAAGCTCCATTTAGGCAAAAGCGCCAATTAAGCGTGCTCATCGCTTTGCTTTTTCAAAAGATTAAGTGTTGTACATGCATTCGGCGCAAGGTTTTAAATATCGGATTTCGGCCACGTTTTGTCTCGGAATTTTTACACAAGTTATCTCGTATCGGGGGAGATCTCGGACGAGATGAGTGCAAATCGGGTGTACATCTCGGATTGACATCTCGGGTCTTATAATGCATCTCGAGAATATCTCGGATGTACTTATGTGTCTAAAATTGATGTGTCAAAAATTTATTTAACGGTTATAACTTTCTTAGTAAAAATGAAAATGGTAACATACTTGATTTACATGGAAAAATGAATATTTTTAGAATAGTAGTAGCTTGATTAGCTTAATTGATTTGGTAATGATTGAATAATATTATTTTATTTGAACATAATAAAGAAGTGAAACCTTTTGCTATGACTTATTAAGATAAAAAATAAAGAATATGTTCAAGAAGTTGGTAAATTATAATTGGATCGAGTAGCTTTTTTGAATCGATATAAAAATAAGAAATATTATGCAAAATAACAAAAATGTAGAATTTTGGGTAAGATCTCGGATTGAGATTTTGATCCATATTTCGGGTGAGATTTGAATATCTCGGACGAGATGAGTGTCGAGGGAGATTTGGAGGAGATTTGTTGTCTTGTCTCGTTTAAGTGTGAAAAGGAGATCTCAGAGGAGATCTCGGGCGATACATAGGAGATTTAAAACCATGATTCGGCGCTTAAGTGCGTTTTTTATTCTTTACACACGCACACATACATACGTTATATATGTAAACATATAACAATTATATGTTTTAGGAAGCAAGTTTAAAATAAAACATTATTTTTATAGCAAATTATTATATTGGCCTAAAAAAATAATTAAGTAAATATATAACAATTATATATTTTATGAATTAATTTAGGCCTTAATAAGAATTAAAAAGTAATAAATTAATTAATATAACAATTCTATTAATTTCTCGATAATAATAAGTTATAACTTTTATTCAACAAATTACTCTCAGTCGAAAATTGGGAGTTGCAATCGTGTAACACCCAACTGTGAACTCATCCCTCTTTAACATTTAAACAATTTGAATATTAAAGTGCGTACGAACTTTGCTGTAGTGGACACGAGTTCAGTTGCTTAGAGATCATCAAGGTAAATTCCAATATCTTACCTTTTAAAGTAAGATTCTTAAGCAACTATGCACACATTTTCTTTTCATTAATAGCGTATCATTTAAATATCTAGAGCTTGATCATTGGTCAAAACTCTACTAATATCCGTATTTAATTATGAAATCCAACATCAAAGTCCACAATTCAATTTGAAAATAGTTTTCAATTAACCAAGTTGTTTTAGCTAGAGATTTTGACTACCAATTAGAGTGTTATTAACGTTATGTTTGAAGGAGACCGGTCCACTTTTGAATAGTGTTTCACCTTCACTACTAGAAATAGAAAAAGTGTTGTTTCCTACCTTTATTTTTCAACGACATACTAACGACATTTGATCAGCGTCGGTATGTGGTCGGAAACCCAGTTCTAACGATTTCCCAACAATATAGCGAGACACCGACGCCACCCTCTTCATTCCACTACTCACGAATGAAATAAAATAAAACTCTAAAACCTTGATTTCTACCATTCTGTCCAAATTTCCTCATAACCATGACTGATTCACGCTTTCCTTTAGTCTTCCACCGTCTGCTAGTATCTGCTGGCCGCCACCGACCGTCTCATCTTCAATCCCGATTCGATCTTTTGATTCGTCTACTCTGGTAATTCCTTGATTTTTATTTTCAAATTGCTTCTTGTCAGTTTTGATAGATCCGAAATTTGAGAAACTACTTTATGTAGAGTTGATTTGTTTCGTAGATCTCATAGTCCAATATATGGTAACATTTTAGTGAGTATGATTTATAGAAAGTTTACGGAGGATGACGGTAATAAAAAAATACAACATTTTAGAAATGCTTGGAAGATGTATGTAAGCATGATTTGAGATTTATTGGAATTTTTCATGAATTAAATTTTGAGTTATGTGTTTACGTTGGTAGGTATGCTATTATTTACAAATTTAAGTAGAAAATCATGGTTGCTTTATCAGGTACAAATTAAATGTTGATAAGTTGTATATCACCCAAATGTAATATGTTATTACATTTGAGTGATGGATCTTGCAAGTGTACTTGAAAAAATTTATATAATCTTTGGTATTATTGCTTGGTTGTTGAATTGGAATTCTATATAAAGTTCAATTTATGATATTTGTTCAGTTGTGTACTACACAAAAAAACACAAATATTTGTTATATAGCTAAGTGCTACTTGTTCCAATTTCATACATGTGCTCGTGTGCATATGTGAAACCAATAACAGGTGGGCTTTGCTTGCATGATAGATAGATAGGGAATTCATCTGTATCATTTTATTTCATATCTAAGCATCAGTTTGTGATTGTAGCACTTTGCTAGATATATTTGTCTTTAAACACCGTTTATTATCGGATGTATTAAAATAATAAAGAGTAACAAACGAAAAGTTGGAAAAGGAATAGATGATCTTATTCTCAAGTCAATTTAAATAAATTGAAATGACATGCTGGATCTGAGATTGAGGTCGGGTCAAAAATAAGATAGCCATCAATCTGACTTTATATTAGATCTAATCATCGACAAACTAACAAAAGGAATTAAACTCTGCTAGTGATCAAACACATGGTTTTGTATACCGTCACCTTATTCATTTTGTCGCACAATCGATCATGTTACCATTTGATTTTGCACAATTAAAAATTACTATAGATTCTTCAGATTTAAAGTAAAAGGTGTTATGGTTCATGACGTTGACACATACCCCGTTTATTTATATGCTTACAATCATTTAATGTCCAGATTATTATATATTACCAATTTTTTTTTGTTTTTTTTTTGGGTGCAAATTTCTATTATAAATTAGATTTGATGACAAGATAAAATGCTAGAATTAGAAACTTCTGCTATGCGTCTTTAACTGTAGAGCAGTGAACATTTACTGTAATTTACATCAAAGAGTTGAGAACATTTTGTTGAAATATGGAGAGCTATGGTTATCTGGGGCTTGGTAAAAGAAATAAATAGTGGTTCGATATGGCTTCAATTTCGCGTTTAAATTTGAGAGGAATATTGAAATTAACTCATTTTGGGACCTATTACAAAATATATGGTTTCCATGTTTCTTAGTTCACAAAATACTTCTAGATGTTAAACCATCACATTATCTCAAATACCAATTCTCTCTCTCTCTCTCTCTCTCTCTATATATATATATATATATATATATATTTCTGAACCAATTAGATGCACTAACAAAAGAAGTAGATATTAAGAAGCGGCCATAGTTAATCATGAGGGTATGGGATTGGTAGATTAAAATTTACACTATTCATCACAATGTCGTTTGATTGAACAATCGATAAGGAGCCGATCTGATCTCTATGTCAGTTGCCAGAGTATTAAATGCAATCCTAGTACTTTCATAGTCAAAATGCTATCCATGTTCATATGAGCATTTGCCAAATTATGTATTTACCAAGTTGATGTGTTAAATTAATGCAAATAAATATTATCACCATCACAACTACGAAATGCGTTGGCCTAAACATCAGTATGTTTCAATTATATGGAGGAGGATAAACAAATATATTATCTCCATCAAACTATGAAAATTTCAAGTTATCAAACAAAGGATGTTGATATTAGAAGCCACAATATCTTCTTGACAGCTGAATGAGTAATTAAGAGTTGCATAGTCCAAATTGATCTGATTTATACTACATCCATGGTTTGCCTTTTATGTTTTCCATTTTCTCCAATGAGTGCAAAATTAAAGATAATAACTCACATCACAGGGAGGATGAACATCATCTTGCATATAACTTATATAGTTTTGATGTTGATAATAGTCGCATGACATTAAATTCAAAATATAATCTTCATGTTGAAAAATAAAATATAAGGTAATATGTTTCCTTGTTATGTTTTTTCTATTTTTTTATATTGTTTTAAAAAAGAATTGTAGAAAATTGGAACAAAAATGGTGGAGTAAGTCATTTTCAATGAAATCATAGAGCAAGTACTCATGCCCATTGACATGAAGATGTGAAGCTGATGCATGATGTAGGTTTGGATGCTTATTCTCCGTATCTTGGCCTCGACTTATTTCTGGTAAATGGATTACATGTTTTCATTTTTATTTGGATGCATAACACCAAAAAATAACACTAGCAACTATAATTTTTTCAGATGGAAAGGGGCCTGTAAATCCCAAAGGCTTAGGATACTACAAAAAGTGGATCGACGGACTTGTTAGCTATGGTAAATTAATGCTACTTTTTATAGTATATAGTCATTTTGAATCTGAGTAAGCAACAAATTTCAATATTTATAGGTATTGAGCCGCGTGTAACCGTGTATCACTTTGATCTTCCACTCACATTACAAGCCCAGTATGAAGATCTCAGAAGCCCAAATTCATGTAAAAATTCGATCCTTAAAAATACAATTTCTGTAATGAAGGAATAAGTAATTAGAATAATCTCGTCCTTGTGTATATGAAATGATAAACTTATGCATCGGGATATGAATTCATACATTTGATACATTACATTTTTTTCTTATTTTATTGTATTAGAAGGGACTCGCTATTTATCCGGATGTATGCTTCAAAAGGATTTGGTGACGGAGTGAAAAATTGGAGCCGCATGTAACCGTGTATCACTTTGATCTTCCACTCACATTACGAGTTCAGTATGAAGATCTCAAAAGCCCAAATCATGTAAAATTTCGATCCTTAAAAACACAATTTCTGTAATGAGTGAATAAGTAATTAGAATAATCTCGTCCTTGTGTATATGAAATGATAAACTTATGCATCGGGATATGAATTCATACATCTGATACATTATATTTTTTTTTTCTTATTTTATTGTATTAGAAGGGACTCACTATTTATCCGGATGTATGCTTCAAAAGGATTTGGGGATAGAGTGAAAAATTGGATAACGGTTAATGAACTGAACTTAGAACCAATTGGAGGCTGTGACGTTGGATCTTTTCCACCTCAACGCTGCTCCACCTCTTTCCGTGTATTCAATTGCTCGAAAGGCGATTCGACAAAAGAACTATATATTGTCACTCACAACCTTTTTCTATTACATTTATCAGCCTTTATGTTGTACCGTATGGAGAAAAGTATAAGGTGTGATATTTTGTGAATGTGTCTAATATGATATTTCTTCATTTTCCTAATATAACGTTATTAATATTTGCCATTAGGTATGATTCATCTCAGCTACATATTGATCGTAGTTTGGGTCTAGGTTTACTTAAATACTAGTGTATAATCCGTGCGTTGTACACGGTACTTTGTAGAAAAATAATGTTATAATTTTTTTAAAAGAATAGAAGTCATGATGCAATATATGGTGAATTTGTTAGGATAAATGAGTTATAAATCGAATTTACATGTTATGAGATTTTTGTACAGTCTTATTTGAATATAAATTAAATCATCAGTTTTGTTGATAAAAATGAGTTACGTATATATTTATTAATTTTAGGATTCAATATTTTTTATGCAAATAAATGAAAAGTAGTATTGTTAATTAATTTTGAAATTGATATTTTTATATAATTTTGTAGGTAAATATTAATAAACATAGATTTTGAAATTGACGTCAAGTTTTCAATATATTTGACTAAAAAATAATGACGTACAGATTGAATTTCAAATCTGACTCAAGAATCAGCGAAAATACCTAAAATGGAAGTGTAATGTTATTGAATCAATATATATTTTTGTATTTAAAGTTCTTTTAGCACATATTTATCAGAAGTAAGTATATGATGCTAACAAAGTGATAAACAAAATATTTATTTAAATATTAAAAGAAATATTAATGATAAATTAGACCTGAAATGTTACACCTCACATTGTCGTTGTAATTATGCAAAAATTGACTTTGAATTCATTGTTTCATATCTCGTTAATTCTAATTTTTAAATGAAAAGTTTCAAGAAATATTTAATATTAACCTGTAAAGGATTATAAATACAAAAGAAAAAAATATCTATTCAAAGCATGGTATGGTTTTTGTCCATCGGTTAACGTAAATTACGGATATAAATAGTTAAAATGTATCATTTTTACAAAAAGGTTCTAACTGAAAATGTTAATTATTTTTTAGCATTATAGTATAAAGACATCCCCTGCTTATCATTAATTGTAATATCATTTTTCATAAAAATAAATTTTATAAATGGCAAAGAATTCCCTTAACATACAAATTTTGAAAAGTAAAAATGTTATATTTGTAATGATATACCAATTTTAGAAAGATAGTATTCTGCATATATTTGTTTGTAATAAAATATCAACTTTCGAAAAAAAGTATTATACGTACATTTCTTTGTATTAGTACACTAATTTTTGAAGTAAAGAAATTTTATGAACTTGAAAGTAGAATAATACAAGAGAATTAAAGATAATTTAATTGTGAAAATTTTAAGTTATATAGACTTGAATGAATAAATAGTTTTACCATTTTGTCAATAGGAATGTGATATACACATTGAATTATCGTTTTTAATAATTTATTAGATCAATTAATAATTATTTTTAATTGGATTTATATAAAAAGTTTAAATTTAGGGCCACTCAATAAATTCAAATATATGGACATGAATGTAAAACAATATAAGAAAACTTGGAAGAAATTCATAAATAATCATAAAAACTAGTAAGTGTTGGTATTTAAATGTAACATAATAGGGGAGAAAACTGGTAAAACATTGTAATCTTATAAAAAACATTGTAATTTTACAAAATGATTCTAATTGAAAATTTTAATTATTTTTCAACATTATAGTATACAAAAATTCACCGCTTATCGTTAATTGTAATATCATTTTTCCCAAAAATAAATTTTATCGATGGCAAAGAATTCACTTAGCGTTCAAATTTTGAAAACTAAAAATGTTATACTTATAATGATATACTAATTTTAGAAAGAAACGATTGTGTATATATTTGTTTGTAATTAAATACCAACTTTAGAAAAAAAGAATCATGTGTATATTTTTTTAAAAAAACCCTACTCTAAGGAGAAGAGCTAGGAGAATCATGTATACCTATAATGATATACTGCTCCACGTCTTAAGGATTATACAACGCAGCTTGCTAGGACTCGAATCCGCGACCACAAGGAACATTGTTCCATAATCGCTGGGCAGACCTGACCAACTCAGTTATGTATGTAGACAAATTATGTGTATATTTCTTTGTATTATTGTACTAATTTTAGAAGTGAAGACATTTTATGAACTTGAAAGTATAAGATGCGATATTTTTCAAAGGTATCTAATATGATATTTCTTCATATTTCCTACTATAACATTATTAATATTGGCCATTAGGTATAATTCATCTCAACTACATATTGATTATAGTTCCAGTCTAGGTTTCCTTCAATATATATTTTTGTTATGCAACTTGTGTAAATTCTGCATTCATAACCGAAGTTTATTCTTTTTTTCCCAAACAAATTTATGTTCCAGACATTACAAGGAGGAGGAATAACTATTGCGGTCTTTTGGTTTGAATCTTTCACAAATTTACAAGAAGACGTCACTGCAACAAAAAATGATGGATTAAACATATCGGTATAATAAATAAAATTCCGCGACAACGTAAAAAGAAAAGAAAAAAAACATAAGAAACCATTAAATAGTACATTATCAAACTTACCGACCACATGTTAAAAAACTATCTTTCCATCTAAGACGATAGTAAGCGGTACACAAAATTGTCCGGTATTATTTTACTACTATGAGTGTAATTTGACAAGTGTGATATTAGGTTTAATCCTAGGTGTAGAAGAGAGAGACATGTGATAATATTTTTTACATTACTTCGCACATTGTTGCACTATCGGGTACACTGATTTGAATGATTAATATAAACACTGGTCATATATAACGGCACATTCTTCTTGAATATTAACACAATGGCAACATTTTGTGTTTTATTAATTATATTTGTTACCAAATTTTGGTTATCCTTGGCGAATAGCTGTTATCCACATAAGTTCTCAAAAAGATAAATTTTCATATCCTAAGCTCCAAGAAGATGATGCCGAACCTCATTGCAAGATGAGGTAATTAATATAGACTTCGAAGGTACAAAGCCGCACTTTGATCACTTCGATTGCCATCAGTTATTTCGGTGACCTATGACCAGAAATGCGCTTATAGAACATCATCGAAAGGATCAAGGGCTCTGCATTTCATAAAGGATCTCAATTCGACCATACCGCATTTCGCACCATATTAAACCTCGTTCACGTCGACATCCATCATGTCGCCTACCTTCGATGACGTGCGATGTCCTTACACTCATTTTGAAGTCTCAAGACCATCCAAGCAGTGCCGCACTTCATAAGCACTTTGGAGGTATTGTTTAGTGATGAAATTAAAGGAATGCAAAGTTACGCCGCTCTTCGTTAATGCTCAACGTAGCACTTCATCAGCATGTTTTTTCGTTGCGTATCTATGTGAAGCGATATCGATGTTGGATACTTTCAATATCCACAAAGACTCTAATACTACTCCATGGCTATCATTGCCAAAGTCATTGCCGGCTTTCAAAGGACATCGAAGATGTTCAAAGAAATGGTGCCGAAGAATAGCGACGTCACATTAAATCCGTTAGCCTCGATAAAGCCCAAAACTATGAAGTGTGAACATCATCTTCCATGAATCATGACTACTGCCGAGTGGTACCTTGATTAATGTCGAGAGTCATGGTTTCGAAGGAAATGTGGAATAAAGCCATCTTCTATCAACGCCGATGCTGTCAATGTCACCCACGCTTAGCACCACATGCGATCAAAGTTGTTAAATAATGATAGTATATTCGTTGAGATGTCGCCGTTTGTTGAAGTCATTTTGAAAGAGGAACCACAAGGTATGAATGCCATCGAAGGTCAATATTCTTATAACATTAACTCTCATATATGCCCTTAGAAGATGTCACAAATCTACATACGCGATGTTGATGACTATCGTCGTCAATGTCTACAAGTGTTGTTAATACCGCATTTTGTCGGCAATTGAACATCAACATCTAGGGCCATCATTGTCGCCACCATTTAATGCCTACAATACCATCAATCAAAGAAAGGCCATAAGAAATGGAGTTGTCACCACTGACATTCATTAGTCATGCCGAGAACCATCAATACATCTAAAAGGTTTGTCGAAGCCGCTTTTACTAACGTCGCCTTTCATCAATGTTAATATGTGGTGGTAATGAAAGTCGATCAATGAAGAAGAGACTATTAACACAATATTTAGAGATACCAAGTATCGATTTTATTGAACCAATGTCGAAGTTTAGCTATGTGAACATAAGAATGCTAGCCTTGATGTCCGACAACGCTGCAAATGTCGAAGCCTATAAAGTACCAATCTTGATGTTCGACAATGCAGTTAATGTCGAAGCCAATGGATGTCGAAGCGTTCCACTTGCCAAACCCAAAAAAATATGATCCTAGGGATGCTATTCTAGGGGTTAAGTTCTCTCTTCCCATTTATTACTTTCTAAAATTTGTACATCCTAAATTGAATTGAGGATTTTTCCTATTGTAATACTTGAACAATTGTAAAATAAGGATTTGGAAATTAAATGAAGACATAGCCTTTTGACTTGATTTGGACTAGGACTTGCATATTCATTCGACTTTGCACATAGATTTACTTTGACTTGTGACTTGCATAGCACATTGAATTTTCTTGAACTTGTGATTTTTGTCGTGCATATTGACTTGAACATCGACCTTCATATTAACTTGCATGTTGCCTTGAACCCTCAACGATGTCGATCACTAAACCAAGAGCTTACATAAATGCATACTTCTTCTCGACGACTTCAACTTGCCGCGATAAGGCCTCTCATTGATTAGCTTTTTTCGTAATCACTTTTTGGGGTTGACGAATTTGTTTATTAAAACATAACATATCTGAACTCGCACATTGACTTCGACCTATACTGTATTTTACATGACTCCAGCTTCTATGACTAAACAAAGAATTGAAATGAAAATAGAATCATGCACATCTCAACCAACGATTGCGACTAGTTTCGAAGAAGCTACTCTTTGATTAATCGATCTTTTATTCACTTTTGGGTGTTGATGAATTTATTCGTTAACATTTCGACGCTAGAAGGAGGGCTCTCGATGCTTTATAACTTTCTTCATAAATTGATTACATAAAAAAAATTCTTTTATTTCAAAAAATATGGTAAGAGTCAGGAAAAGTAATAACATCCCAAACTTCAATTTGGAGAATATGGACATTGGGAAACCTTCAACTTTAACAAGACTTGCAAGAAATGAGACCAAAATTCAAGATTTAACTGATAATTAATAGTTATGCGAGAACTCCTTGAGCAAGCCCCATCTCGAAGATCTTTCAATACGGTAAAGCTTATGGAAGAAAAAAATGAAGTGGCATCTCCAAGCAAAAACCAAGATAAAACTCATTCTCTTAAGTCACAAGCAAAAGAAAGCAGTAAAGCTAAGATGTGTCAGCAAAACGAGAATCAAGAAGGCCAAGAAGGAAGATCACTTGAACAATTAGGTAGCCCAATCTCATGTAAAGAGCATAGGCCCGATGAAAGAAATTACTATGATGATGAAACAAACCAAAGGACGGTCTCAACGAAATAATGAAGGGTGTGCTTAAGAAAAAAAGTATCCTTGACCTAGAGGAAAATGGTAACTTTCCAGAAAAAAAATTCAAAAGAAATAATGGCTGTTAAAGTTCCATTTCACAACGAGATTCCTCCACTAAAGTATGATGGAACTCATGATCAAGATGATCATCTTGTACTTTTTGAAAACCTAATGGATTTTTATAATGCTTCAGGTGTAACTCATTGCAAGTTTTTCCCAGTAACGTTTCATGGAGTAGCAATCTAATGGTATAAGAATTACCAAGGAAAGACCATTTATTATTGGGAGCAATTTTCCTATGATTTTTTGACATTGTTTTACATATACAAAGACCTAATCGTGGATTTCAGCATGTTAGCCAATGTTAAGCAAAGGCCAGGAGAATCGCTTGGCAAATTCCTGAAGATATTTAATAAAGAAGCATTAAAAGCTAAAACATGTAACCGAAAAAAAAATATGGCAGTTTTTTAAGGTTTAATCGAGCAAATCCCATTTTAGGAAGAACTTTATATTCATGTTCATGAGAATCTATGGCAGTTCTATTTTCAGGCCAATTTTTTTATTCAAATGGATGATATGAACCATGGCACGAAGAAATCTCGACAAAACCAAAAAGGAGGAAGGCTTAATTCCCAACATCCTAGTAAAAGGCCAAAAGGGAATAATAGTAAAAGGAGTAAGAGGGAGATTGATGAATCTAATTGTGTAGCTTTAAAAAACCCCTTTTCCACATTTTCATTGTTGCAAAAGATGATGAAAATTTCTCTACCTCTTACAAAGTATCGAGCCATCCTGAACCGAGTAGAGGAAAAGATTATTGCGTTTATCATAAAGTAAACGGGCATAAAACTGAGAAATGTCACACACTAGAAATAATAGTTCAAAATATGTTCAGGTCAGGATTCCTAAAAGATTTCACTAAGGAAACTTAGAAGATTTCCTGCTTAAAAGAGAGTAATCCAAGCACCTGAAACCTAAGAAGAAAAACACCTTGTAATTACAAATTCAGATTCTAGTCAAATTATGAAGTTTTATGACAAATGCCTACCACAAATTATCTTTACTCATAATTTTTTTTAATTTGATTTGTGCTTGAAGTTAATCATGTATTAGCATGAAATTCGAGTGTCTTTACAAATTAAAACAAAACCAATCCACTTCAAACGGAAGGACCAAAGTTTCCCTGTTAAAGCGTAACCAATCTTTGGTCTCCTTTGAAGGAAAGATAGATCAAATATCTAGGGTGAAATGGATTTCGATCTCAATGTTTGAACCGATGCGTTACCATCAATCTTCCAACATAGGCCAGTTTTTAGGGAAAGGTGAATGTCCGAAACCTTACCAAAAGAAATGGTTCTTATAAAAAGCATGTTGTTGTCCATAAAAGTCAATTAGTTCATGAATCATGACTTTTCAAAGTTACAAACAAGACATTTCTTTTTTCTAAGCAAAACCGAGGAGGTACAATTATATATATCATATAAAGGCGAAAGTAAATACACCAACCTTATTTTCAACAAGTAATTTTATTTCCAAAAAGGGTTTTTCTAAACATGTCTTCAAGAAAAATTACTTTTAACAATCAAGAAGGGTTATTGCCCTACAGATCAAGGAAGAAAAATGTTTAACTATGTCAAGAAAGATTTATAAAATTTTCGAAAATATATTGCTTAGCATTAGTAAAAGCACACAAAAGATTTTGGTTGAACATTTTCAAAGTTTTTCGAAAATTTTGGGAAAGCAAGATCTATACATATTTTTCAAAGAAAAGTTTTTAGAACTACCAAGACTCATTAGCACTATAAGAACTCTAATCGAAAGTGCTTATTCTCAATTAAAGGACTATCGGTCCATGAATCCAGAACACTCGGTCTCTTATTTAAGATTCGTGTTTCTATTATGAGAATGATTTAAAAAACTGTTATCAAAGAGTCAAGTATTCAAAATCTTTTTGAAAAATAATTAATTAATTTGTTAAAAGAGGTCCTTTTACAGAAAATTCTTTCTTCCAAAAGGAAGTTTCATCATAAAAAAGTTGACATTCAAAGGGGTTTTCACAAATATTTCAATTGGCCAAAAATCATTTTCACAAATAAATTTTTTAATGGAAAAACTTATTTAAAACCTCTGATGTCCACTCCCAGAGAACCATAAAGCCTCTGATGTCCACTCTGTTAGTCCGTGAGATGATGGTTTTGACGACAACAACCTTAGAATAGATTATAAAATATAAATACTAACATTTTAAGTTTAGATATATATGTATATGCAGGATTTAACCATGCAGGTACTATGAATGAAGACTGTACAGTATAGAGATTCAAGATATTGGGATAGAAGATTCATGAGTATCAAGATTATCAAGAGTTCAAACTTTCAAGGTTAAGTTTGTTAAGAATATTTGTTAAAACTCGTAGAAAAGCACTGGCATCTTAATATCCAATTTATTCGTGGAATGGAATCCACTTCGAGCCCATTAAAGGGATGGAACCCTAAGTAGGATGGAACCTACGAAAATCTAGTGGTACAATGTTTTGTGTCCACTAATCTTAATTCAAAGGATTTTTCAAAATTATCTTATTTTTAAAATGATTTCAAAACTTTCTTTTTAAAAAGATTCAAAACCCTCGATTCTGATTTTAAATAATTTTAGCCTCAAAACATCTTTATTTTCAGAGTCAAGATTACTCCTGAGTTAAAACTGTCTTTTCAAATAATATATTATACTTTGATTTAAATTTAAAATAATATATATATATATTGTTCTTTATATTTACTTGTGAACTTCAACTACATTCAAGTATATTTATAAATTTTTAAATAGTTTTTATACAAGATAAATGTTATGTTTATAGAAATTCAAATCATCAAAATTAGCTGAGGGATGTCGACATGCCGATAGGACCCATGTCGACATGGTTACTGTTTGATTCAAAATTCAAAATTCAAAAGAAGTGTCTATTCGCCATAACTCTTCATGAATGGTCATGGCTGTTGTTCTTCTATAAATAGGGGTCAGTTTCAACGAATTTTTGTTCATATTTTTCTGGTTTTTACTTCTCTTCTTCTTCCTCCTTTCTTTATACTACCATTACTCTACCGAAATCAACATCGAATCAAACTCGATTACTTCTAGTTTGATTCTCCATCACTATCTCTACAAGATTCTCAGTGCTATTCAGAGTTATAGACTTCTTTATAATATATTAGCGAGAAAAGGTGTGATTGTAGCCTTGGAAATCAATCAAAATGGAAACGGTGTGATTGTAGACCGGTTAAATCAATTGGGTAAACTTGTGGCCCGGAAATCAAGTATCCCTACCCAGAGGATCGAAATTCTGGAGGGTGTACCTCGTAGCCTTTGAAACCGAGGGTGTAATTGTACAATTGCTGTTGAAAGGAAATCCGTACTTGTGTTGCGGGACTGGATGTAGGGTAACTCCGAACATTATAAAATCCGGTGTGTTCTTTCCTTTACTGCTTTTATTCTATTTCTGCACTATGTTTGTTTCTGTGATCATTCCTGTTTCTGTATATTGCATACATTTGTGTCTAAATTAACATAGTCTCAAAAAGATTTAGTAATTCTTTATTAACACTATTCACCCTCCTCTAGTGTTGATCTTAGCCTTAAGATCCATAATCCGCATTTCTAACAATTGGTATCAGAGCAAGGTTTTCAAAGTTTCATAATCTGATTTTTGAAAAATTTTCAAAATGGCTACCAACACTAGTACTGTTACTAACACTAGTATTCCTGTCACTAGTTCATTTGTAGAGGGTCAGTCTACTGTCAGACCACCACTTTTTAATGGCAGTAATTGTGCATATTGGGCATGTAGGATGAAAATATATTTACCATCTATAGGATTAGACACTTGGAATATCACACAAACTGAGTATTCTGAACCCACAACTAATTTTGCACAGTGGACTGCTGAGCAAAAGACTGTTGCACAAAATAATTCTAACGCAATGAATATTCTATTTTTTTCACTAGATAGAAATGAATCTGTAACAACCCGCATAATTATCGATTGTATATTTAAATATTTCATCGTTCGTCGGATTTTAGTCCGAAAACCTACTTTTAGCAAACAGTCGAATTGGGACTCGAGACCCCTTCCATTGAGTTCAAAATGCCGTTTGCAACCTTTTTGAGTATAAGCTTCGATATGTTTGGAGTAAGTTGAATTTTGCTACCTTTTCACTTTGTGTTTGGGTTTGGGTTCAGCCTAATGTTCTAACCTAATACCCCAAACTGAAACCCCCTCTTCATTCACTCCCTCTTCCTCTACTTTTCAGTTCTAAAGAGATAAATGGTGGAAAGAAAAGGAAATTAAAACTCCAAGCCCTAGCATCCATTTGCAATTCCAAGTTTAGCTCCAAATTTCCAAAGAGAAGCTTAGGTGAGCATCTCCTTCTTCTTCTCCAACTCTTTCTCCTTCCAATTTCGAAAATTCCTAAACCTAACTTTGGGAATGTTCTTCTTTTTGAGCTTAGATTCAAGCTTCTTGTGTTGAGATTGAAGTGTGGTTGATGTTCCTCTGTCTTCAAGCTTCTCATTCATTGTTTTTGGGTTTAAAGGTGAGATTTTTATCTCACATCTTAGTCTATAACTATCTTCGATTGTTAGGTTTGAATTCCTAACACTTATTCTTGTGCAATTGCTTTTGGTTTGGATTGATTTGGTGAATATTCCAAACTTTAGTGTTTTGAGTTCAATTCTTTAAAAATCCTAACTTGATGTTTTGATCATGTTTTTGGTGATGAATGGATGAGCTTAAAGGACCGGGAAGCCGATAAGCGTAAACCCCTAGCGTCCGTGCTTGTCCGTTTGCAAATTGAAGGAGTTTGCACCTCATGTGAAATGTTTTCATATTGCAGAACCTCAGGTTCGGCCGACCGGACCCCTGGGCCGGCCGACCGACCTGTAGCCCGAGACATTTCTGGGCTGTTTTTCGGCCGAACGGACCCCTGGGCCGGCCGACCGACCTGCTACCCAAGCACTTCTGCCTCTGGTCCGGTCAACCGAACTCAGTGAGCCGGTTGACCGACCTGCTCCTATTTACCAATTATGCCTATATTGTCTATTTGTTTGAATTTCCAACTTTAATCGATTCGTGTTGTTTCCCTTTTGTTGTTATCATTTATTATCGACTTTGATGACATTTTCTTTGGGAATTTTCGAAATCTCCATTTTGATGGATTTGATATCGATTTATTTGGATTTTTTTATTCACGTCTACGAATGTGAATTTTAGTGATTTATTGTTCCTACAATCATTTTCGTGATTTGTCACTTTAAAAATATAAAGGTTTCAATACTAGTCGTAAATATCAAAACCCTTTCATCAAAACGATTTCAACACTATTTTATTACAAAGCTCGTTTCTTAAACCGTTTATCAATTTATTAGTATATACAAACCTTTACCTCACTCGTATGAGAAATCTAATTAAACGACTTAGTAAAACAAGTGGTATGAAACACTTGCATTTACTTCATTGGTTAATTCTTGGACTCGTTCGATTGAATCTCTTGTGACAATTTTCTAGTGGAGATCTACAATTTGTTCGTAAATATTTAAGTTAAGCTAGTGGTTATGGGACATGGAGCTAAGCTCGTATATTTACTAGCTTAGTGTAATTGACACTTTCTTTATGATCAATGATGATCATTTTTGTGATTTAGAGTAGCAATTGTGCGATGTCTCTTTGTCTACGAGGGAGACTAAACCCCGTTTGTGTGATGTTTCGACTCACATATGTGGGGTAGCGCCCCACGATCTTCGGGCCATTCTTGTGGAGCCTTGGCTCAAAATTAATGGTTAGCTACCATGAGATAGCGTCTCGTTTTGTGATACACGTGTTGGTGAGTTTTCATTCTCCCGTTCTTGTGATAGGCCTCCCCCTTTTTGTGATTTCTGGATTTCGTGTGTTGATTTCTGGAATTTGTGCTTCACCAATTTTCGTGATTTTCATTGATAAGTTTTATCAATTTTTGTGCATTGGTGAATTCGTGTGTCATTACCTTTTTATGGATTTGGATCTTTGAGAAGATTCCTATGATATTGTTTAATCTCTTGTTTACATACTTATAGTAGTATGCCATTATGGTTATTATACGCTTATGCCATATCTTTTATTCTATATCATTTCATCTGATATTTATAGCTAGACTGATCCGTTTATTATTTTCTTATTAAATAATACTCGGCTCAGACCGAGATGTTACAGGTGCTTCTGCTTAACTTCTCACCAGGGATTATTGTCCTAACTTTTGGCTAACTACTTAGATTAGTAGTTTTTGGTTGTATACATTTGAGATATAGACTCTATGTTGTATACTTATTCTTTTGTATAGCTCATGTTGCTATTCTTTTGTGTTATTGTGGATCTTTCTGACCACTACTCTGATAAACACTTTCATGTGTTATATATATATTCATATCTATTTCCGCCTTTATGATATGAATTATCTGTGACTGATTTGTGTTATGTTTATTTCTATATTTGTTTCCAAAGACATTATAGCCACTATGTAGTAGCTTTGGTTTTGTGTCGGTATGTCGGATTTCCTCTTGAAAAGAATGCAAAATATATTCTATCTGGCATATCGGTACTTGCACAAAGCAATTACACAGATGGTCGCTCCTCAACGGCCTTATTCTCTGTGCTAGTTGACGGCATTACACCATAGTGTCCTTGTCTAGCATGGGTATACAGGTGGGGCGTCACAGCTTGGTATCAGAGCCAGGCTTCAGAACAGTGTAGAATAATCTAGCAAGGATCATCGTCCTAAGTCTTTCTTAGGAGTCGTGCTTTAGGATTTAATTCGAGTCTTCGTACCGATTCATCCTATTTCCTTTATGATTCCTTGTTTTATCTATCAAGATTACTTGATATTTATTTTTGAGAATAACTTTTCTTCTTCTTTCTTTCTTAAAGAAGAGAAATGGTTAGGTCAAATCGTCCCAGCGCCGGACAATCCAGTGCTACTGCCCAAGATGGAGTATTCATGTCTGCTCAACAACTTTTGGATCTTGTAAAGAATCAAGAGTTTATCTATGCTTTGAGTAAGAACCCCGAAATGGTTCTACCTTTGAAACTTGAAGTTTCTTTCAATCAGCTTGTGGATGTTACTCTTCTTTATGGAGAGGTTGGTAAAGGAAGTGTTTGTGATATTGGGACTTCCAAGAAGAGGCATATTAAGTTCAAGAGCCTTAATCCCAATAAGAGAGTGACGCAAACTACTTTTGTAGCAAAGACTCCAATCCCTTTTTGTGGAGCATGCTACAATTGTAATTCTAAGGAACACTATGCGAATATGTGTCCGAAACCCCTCTTTTGTCCCTATTGTAAAATTTCGGGTCACCATATTACTGCATGTCCCATACTTCAAAGTAAGAAGGAGGGAGAGCTCAATGCAGTGCAAGCCCCTAATGGCACTTCTCTTGGTCAAGGTATTTTACATTCAATCCTTGATGCTATTGTTTTATTTCGTGATCTTCCTATTTGAGTTCTTTTTGATATGGGTTCATCTCATTATTTTTATATCAAAAGAACTTGTCGATTCTTTTTCTTTGAATATTTTTGGGCTTGATGACTTCTTTGAGGATTGCGAATCAGGATTGGTGGATCCGCAACACTCAATTTGCTTTGTTTTGATGTCGAAATTATTTTACGTGATTTTTCTTTCCGAGCCGATTTTTTTCTCAGGCTTTGGAATTGACTTTTGTGAGGATAGGCTTAATTGTTATGAAGCCATATCATTTGTCCCGTGTGGACTATTCATCTTCGACATCTCAATTTGTTAAGCAGATTTCTATTTTTCATTGTGATTTCGATTCTAATTTGGTGGCATCATTTTATTCTTTAAGCCCATATGTTGAGTAAAGTATTATTTCTTTCATTTGGGTAGTTGTGAATTTTCCGATATTTTTGAGCTTGTCTTAGGATTGCCACATAAGTAATCTTTTGTGTGGTACTAAGGTCTTTTCAGTTCGACTTTACCACTAGTTTTCATTTGCTACGAGTCACGGAAGCTAGCATTCCACTTACCGCATTCCGCACTCGTTATGATTCTTATGAATGACTTATTATGTCATTCAGTTTGTCCAGCTTATTTCATCCATTTTATGAATCGAGTATTTTACGAATATCTCGATGACTCCATTCTTGTATTTATTGATTTTGGATGAAAATAGAAATTTAAAATTTTGCAAATCTTTTCCATAAGATTTATTTATAAGTACAATTGGATTTTGATCTTAAACGAGCAAAGAATATTCTCAAAGCTTTTAGGAAACATGTTTATCATATAGAAGATAGTTTTGTGATTGTATTTCCCATTGAGTACTTTAAGAATTCTGGACAATGCGCTTGATCAACGTTATCGATAGGAATTTCCTAAACACTTTGATGAGACAATCAGACACGATATATTGACTTGTAAAAATGTAAATTTTCCTAGAAAGATTATTACATAAAGATATTTTTTATTTTGGAAGGTTTAGCTTTTCGGGAAAGAATATTATTTAAAAGAAATTCTTTCTTTTCGATACTCTTATTCTTGTGATTCCCGATGGGAACCAAGACTTTATCTTTTGTACCAATGCTAATCGTATTGGTTTGGATGTCGTTCTCTTGCAAAGAGAATGTGCTATCTCTTGTGCTTCTAAACCATTAATGCCTATTGAGACTAGGTATGCCACTCATGATCTAGTGCTCGTGGCTATTGATTTCGCTTTTAAAAAAAATAAAAAAATTTGGCATCATTATTTTTGGGTGAGAAATTTGTTCTCTACCCTGATCATAAATCTTTGGAATATTTATTTTCTCATAAGGAAATTAATATTGGATCGAGTTCCTTGCATTTTATGATCTTGATATTCTTTGTATATTCCCGGAAAGGGGGAATCGCGTTGCCAATGCACTTTGTTGTAAACAACAAGTGGTTGTTTCCTTGATGATGTCCAAATGGAATGATTAATTTACCAACATCGGACGTTTCGATATACTTCGTTTTATTGAGCTTCGGTTCATTGGACGTACCGTTTTTAAACTGCGTCGATGTTCCGAATTATTTGAGCTTTGGTTCATTAGACGTACCGTTTTTGAACTGCGTCGATGTTCCGAATTATTTGAGCTTCGGTTCATTGGACGTACCGTTTTTATACTACGTCGTTGCACCGACTTAATTTTCTGTTATTCATGACGTTTTCCACGTCTTTCGACTATGGAAATTCTTTTAGGGATTCCCATTTTATTCTTGAGCCCGGTGTTATTGAGGAAATTGAAGTCTCACCAGATTTGACTTATGAGCAACATTCCATTCGCATCATTGCTTCGGAGGTTGAGCGGCTTCAAAATAAAGATGTACTTCTTGTGAAAGTTCAATGGATCTCAAATCTCGAGAATAGCTCTTGGGAATCCAGAGAATTCAACGAGCGATCCTGTTCAGGCTTACCCTTTCATGCTCTTTATGGTGAACTTCCTATTTCAAATTCCTTTTGTGTTGATATGCTTTTATGGTTGTTACTCTTTATTTTCTTCTTAAGTATTGCGAGGACGCAATTTCTTTAAGGAGGGGAGTCTGTAACAACCCGCATATTTATCGATTGTATATTTAAATATTTTATTTAAATATTTCATCGTTCGTCGGATTTTAATCCGAAAACCTACTTTTAGCAAACAGTCGAATTGGGACTCGAGACCCCTTCCATTGAGTTCAAAATGTCGTTTGCAACCTTTTTGAGTATAAGCTTCGATATGTTTGGAGTAAGTTGAATTTTGCTACCTTTTCACTTTGGGTTTGGGTTTGGGTTCAGCCCAATGTTCTAACCTAATACCCCAAACTGAAACCCCCTCTTCATTCACTTCCTCTTCCTTTACTTTTCAGTTCTAAAGAGATAAATGGTGGAAAGAAAAGGAAATTAAAACTCCAAGCCCTAGCATCCATTTGTAATTCCAAGTCTAGCTCCAAATTTCCAAAGAGAAGCTTAGGTGAGCATCTCCTTCTTCTTCTCCAACTCTTTCTCCTTCCAATTTCGGAAATTCCTAAACCTAACTTTGGGAATGTTCTTCTTTTTGAGGTTAGATTCAAGCTTCTTGTGTTGAGATTGAAGTGTGGTTGATCTTCCCTTGTCTTCAAGCTTCTCATTCATTGTTTTTGGGTTTAAAGGTGAGATTTTTATCTCACATCTTAGTCTATAACTATCTTCGATTGTTAGGTTTGAATTCCTAACACTTATTCTTGTGCAATTGCTTTTGGTTTGGATTGATTTGGTGAATATTCCAAACTTTAGTGTTTTGAGTTCAATTCTTTAAAAATCCTAACTTGATGTTTTGATCATGTTTTTGGTGATGAATGGAGGAGCTTAAAGGACCGGGAAGCCGATAAGCGTAAACCCCTAGCGTCCGTGCTTGTCCGTTTGCAAATTGAAGGAGTTTGCACCTCATGTGAAATGGGTTTCATATTGCAGAACCTCAGGTTCGGCCGACCGGACCCCTGGGTCGGCCGACCGACCTGTAGCCTGAGACATTTCTGGGCTGTTTTTCGGCCGACCGGACCCCTGGACCGGCCGAACGACCTGCTACCCGAGCACTTCTGCCTCTGGTCCGGTCAACCGAACTCAGTGAGCCGGTTGACCGACCTGCTCCTATTTGTCAATTATGCCTATATTGTCTATTTGTTTGAATTTCCAACTTTAATCGATTCGTGTTGTTTCCCTTTTGTTGTTATCATTTATTATCGAATTTGATGACATTTTCTTTGGGAATTTCCGAAATCTCCATTTTGATGGATTTGATATCGATTTCTTTGGATTTCTTTATTCACGTCTACGAATGTGAATTTTAGTAATTTATTGTTCCTATAATCATTTTCGTGATTTGTCACTTTAAAAATATAAAGGTTTCAATACTAGTCGTAAATATCAAAACCCTTTCATCAAAACGATTTCAACACTATTTTATTACAAAGCTCGTTTCTTAAACCGTTTATCAACTTATTAGTATATACAAACCTTTACCTCACTCGTATGAGAAATCCAATGAAATGACTTAGTAAAACAAGTGGTATGAAACGCTTGCATTTACTTCATCGGTTAATTCTTGGACTCGTTCGATTGAATCTCTTGTGACAATTTTCTAGTGGAGATCTACAATTTGTTCGTAAATATTTAAGTTAAGCTAGTGGCTATGGGACATGAAGCTAATCTCATATATTTACTAGCTTAGTGTAATTGACACTTTTTTTATGATCAATGACGATCATTTTTGTGATTTAGACTAGCAATTGTGCGATGTCTCTTTGTCTACGAGGGAGACTAAACCTCATTTGTGTGATGTTTCGACTCACATATGTGGGGTAGCGCCCCACGGTTTTCGGGCCGTTCTTGTGGAGCCTCGGCTCAAAATTAACGGTTAGCTACCATGAGATAGCGTCTCGTTTTGTGATACACGTGTTGGTGAGTTTTCATGCCCCGTTCTTGTGATAGGCCTCCCCCTTTTTGTGATTTCTGGATTTCCTATGTTGATTTCTGGAATTTGTGCTTCACCAATTTTCGTGATTTTCATTGACAATTTTTGTGCATTGGTGAATTCGTATGTCATTACCTTTTTGTGAATTTGGATCTTTGAGAAGATTCCTGTGATATCGTTTAATCTCTTGTTGATTATCATTTACATACTTATAGTAGTATGCCATTATGGTTATTATACGCTTATGCCATATCTTTTATTCTATATTATTTCATCTGATATTTATAGCTAGACTGGTCCGTTTATTATTTTCTTATTAAATAATACTCGGGTCAGACCGAGATGTTACAGGTGCTTCTGCTTAACTTCTCACCAGGGATTATTGTCCTAACTTTTGGCTAACTACTTAGATTAGTAGTTTTTGGTTTTATACATTTGAGATATAGACTCTATGATGTATACTTATTCTTTTGTATAGCACATGTTGCTATTCTTTTGTGTTATTGTGGATCTTTCTGACCACTACTCTGATGAACACTTTCATGTTATATATATATATATATATATTCATATCTATTTCCGCCTTTATGATATGAATTATCTGCGACTGATTTGTGTTATGTTTATTTCTATATTTGTTTGCGAAGACATTATAGCCACTGTGTAGTAGCTTTGAGTTTGTGTCGGTATGTCAGATTTTCTCTTGAAAAGAATGCAAGTTATATTCTATCTGGCATATCGGTACTCACACAAAGCAATTACACAGATGGTCGCTCCTCAACAGCCTTATTCTCCGTGCTAGTTGACGGCATTACACCGTAGTGTCCTTGTCTAGCGTGGGTATAGAGGTGGGGCGTCACAGAATCCAATAGAGTATTAGTTTTTAAATCTACGTATGAAATCTGGAAAACTTTGCAAGTTACACACGAAGGAACAAGCAAAGTTAAACAGACCAAAATTTCAATGCCCACAAATCAGTTTCAATTATTTAAAATGAATCCATATGAGTCTATTTCAGATATGTATAGTAGATTTCAGGATATTGTGCATTCTCTAATATCCTTGGGAAAGGAATTTTTTGAAGAAGATCAAGTTAGAAAGATTTTAAATTCTCTAACTCCAGAATGGGATCAAGAGATCTTGCGATTGAAGAGGCAAATGACATCAGTGTTTTGAAGATCGAAGAATTAATTGGAAATCTAATGTCGTATGAAGTTCAAATGATCGGGAGAAGAGAAAGTAAAGCATCTGAACAGAAATCGATGGCATTCAATGCATTGACCGATGGATCAGACTCAAACAGTGATAATGATGAAGAGATAGCTTTTATGACCAGAAATTTTAGAAAAATCCTAAATACAGAAAGATGAATAATCTAAAGAGAAACAACTATAAGAATTCTGGAAATCAGAATGTTGTGCCGAATAATGACAAGTGTTACAACTGTGATAAACCAGGTCACTTCAAAAGAGACTGTCCATATCCAGATAGGCAGAATCCTCCTATGAACAAAGAATCAGCAAAGAAATGGAAGCGTGCATTTACTGCTACTCTAGATGACTCAGACTCGTCCTCAAGTGATGATGATCAGATGATGAATAATTCAATTTTGTGTTTCACTGCAGTTCACGACTCTGACAAATTCAGAGAAACGGACTCAGAAAAAGGTACACGTTTACAATATAATTGGTTGAAATTGCTTGCTTAGAATTAGTTGCTTGATTGTTTGATTGATTGATTTTGAATTGGTATGTTGTTTGAATTTTAAAATTTATTTTCTATTTTCTATTTTTTATTATTATTTTATTATTTTTACTATTTTTAATTGTTTCTGAAAATTATTATAAGTATAATAATATTTCAGAAATATTGATAGACATTAATAATATATATATATATATATATATATATATATTAGATAACTTAGGAAAAACCATATCATGAAAAATCAAAGGGACATGTCGACATGGCCCCTACCATGATGTCGACATGCCTACCTGAATTTGAATTTCAAATTTTAAATTCAAATGTTTGAATTTCCCTCCACCTTTTCACTTCATTCAATTCTCTGAAAAGCTACCTTTTGACCAGAGAATATGTCCTTTGAGAATCTATTTATTCACTATCTTTTATCACATCTTTTCACTCTCATTTTCAAATTCAAACTCTCTCTTCATAACTTCAAGCTCTCTACTCTCTACTCTAATGGCTTCTTCAAGCAACCCCTCAACCATGAGAATTTCTAGAAAAATCAAAGAGAAATTATTCAATGATCCGGAGGCAATAAAAGCGTACATCAATTATGCTAATTATGCCAAAGTCCATCCCGGAAAATTTGCTATTTTTCAAGATTTTTCGACTTATGAAATTGATTCTCTTTTTGCAAACAATGGTGTTTTGAGTCTTATTGATTCTTCTCAAAATGATTTTGTTTGTTATCTAATCTTGTCAAAATTTTCTATGCGAATTTAAATTGTGGATTTTATGTTGGAAGTGAAGATGAAATTTGGAGTAGTGTCAAAGGCACTCAAATTGTTTTGAATTGTGATCTTTTGGGTACCATTCTCAATTGCAAGAGTTCGGGAATGAATATTTCTAACTTCAAAATCGATGAACATGATCGTGAGACATTTCATCACATTTTCGAAGGATATGATGATTTTGAATTTAAAAATAGAAATTTTCGACCAAAAGCAAGAACTGTCAATCTTCTTTTGCAACATACTTTGACCCCGAGATCGGTAAATTTTAACAATCCTACTTCAAAAGTTTGCAAAGCTCTTTTTGCTATTTTCGGAAATTATGATATAAATTGGGCGCAAGTTATTTTGGATGAACTTCGTCCTAAAAATCTTGAAATGGGTGAGAATACTTTATACCATGGAATTTATCTCACTCGAATTTTTAACTATTTTGGAGTGGATTTCAAAGGCGAAGAATTTGTATCTAAAAAGGTTTTCAATCATTCCAACATTTCTCTTATGAAAATTCCATTTGTATTTCAACCTTATGAGACCCTTACCGAAAAGGAAGAGCGTTTGGCTCATGAAGATATGGAACAAGAGGAAGAGGAAGAAAGAGAAGAAAGGGATGAAATGGAAATTGAAGAAGAAGAAGAAGGTGAAACTTCTTTGGAAAGCATCGAATATCCTTCCAATCCATCCAACAAAACCCTCCTCAAAAACCAAAAGATAATTGTGGAGAATCAATGGATTCTAAAACGATCCGTTAGTAAAAAGTTGGATAACATCTCTTCGAAGATGAACAAGTTCTTTTCGAAAGTCAGCAAGAAACTTGGAGTATCTTCATCGTCTTCATCCTCTAACTAGTTTTATCTTTTAGTATCTTGTTGTATTCGTCTTAGTTTGCTTTATTTCGAATGTTCATGTAGTTCATTATGCTTAATCTTTGTATTATCGTAATGTGCAATGAAATGAAATTTCATTTCTGTTATCTACCTTATCTTGTCTCTAGAATAAATGTTAGTATAATATATAAATATATATACACACACACAAACAATTATTCACAAAATCAAATTTGCCATAAGTTTGCACTAACCCATGTCGACATCCCCTAGAAGACCATGTCGACATGTACTGGTCAGAAATGGCAATTGATTTTAAATTTGAAATTTGAATAACTACCACATGTCTATTCATTTCAAACGAATTTCTACACCTATAAATACCCGTTTCTTCCAGAATTCTTCACTGAAATTTATTTCTCATTATCTATATCCTCCATTTCTTTCTCTAGTTCAACTATGGCTAATCCTATTCACAATCTATCCGAAAATCTTGAAGAAACACTCAATTCATTCAAGAATATTCTCTCTTTTAGTATAAGAAACCAGTGTCACTAAGAATTGAGTCAAATGTAGATTATCAAGGAACAAGAGAGGCACTTCGATGCAATACGATGGATGATCTCCTCTCTACACAAGGATGATAATGAAGCACATCCTCCCGTCTCCCTCACTAATGACAATGAGAATTGGGATGCAATTAAAGCAGACCCTATATTTGGAGAAGAAGGATTTATGGAAGTTCCACGTAACGTTTAATTTGTTTGCTTTATTTGATTTGCTTGAATTAATTTGGTTTGAATTAATACTTTGTGTGGATTGATTTGGTTTGAAGTTTGGTGTGAAAAACATATGTATATATACGTTAAAATGTATATAGTTTATAATCAAAAGTTATCATGTTCTCAAGTATCATATCTTAATCTATATATATATTTCTGTTGTATAGTTTATCAATACAGGTACTGAAGTCTAAGAATGAGGGGGAGTAAGTTTTTTTTGTTGATGACAATGGGGGAGAAATATAAAATAGGGTAGTTAGGTGTAGATTAAGGGGGAGTTGTTAGTTTTAGGGGGAGTTATTAGAATAGAAGTAATATTTTATAAACAAAGGTTGTCATCATCAAAAAGGGGGAGATTGTTAGTCCGTGAGATAATGGTTTTGATGAAAACAACCTTAGAATATATTATAAAATATAAATACTAACATTTCAAGTTTAGATATATACGTATATGCAGGATTTAACCATGTAGGTACTATGAATGAAGACTGTACAGTATAAAGATTCAAGATATTGAGATAGAAGACTCATGAGTATCAAGATTATCAAGAGTTCAAGCTTTCAAGGTTAAGTTTGTTAGGAATATTTGTTAAAACTCGTAGAAAAGCACTGGCATCTTAATATCCAATTTATTCGTGGAATGGAATCCACTTCAAGCTCGTTAAAGGGATGGAACCCTAAGTAGGATGGAACCTACGAAAATCTAGTGGGACATTGTTTTGTATCCACTAATCTTTATTCAAATGATTTTTCAAAATTATCTTGTTTTTAAAATGATTTCAAAACTTTCCTTTTAAAAAGATTCAAAACCCTCAGTTCCGATTTTAAATAATTTTAGCCTCAAAACATCTTTATTTTCAGAGTCAAGATTACTCCTGATTTAAAACTGTCTTTTCAAATAATATATTATACTTTGCTTTAAATTCAAAATAATATATATATATATATATATATATATATATTGATCTTTATATTTACTTATGAACTTCAACTACATTCAAATACATTTATAAAATTTTAAATAGTTTTTATATAAGATAAATGTTATGTTTATAGAAATTCAAATCATCAAAATTAGCTGAGGGATGTTGACATGCCGATAGGACCCATGTCGACATGGTTACTATTTGATTCGAAATTCAAAATTCAAAAGAAGTGTCTATTCGCCATAACTCTTCATGAATGGTCATGGCTGTTGTTCTTCTATAAATAGGGGTCAGTTTCAACGAATTTTTGTTCATATTTTTCTGGTTTTTACTTTTCTTCTTCTTCCTCCTTTCTTTATACAACCATTACTCTGCCGAAATCAACATCGAATCAAACTCGATTACTTCTAGTTTGATTCTCCATCACTATCTCTACAAGATTCTCAGTGCTATTCAGAGTTATAGACTTCTTTGTAATATATTAGGGAGAAAAGGTGTGATTGTAGCCTTGGAAATCAATCAAAAGGGAGACAGTGTGATTGTAGCCCGGTTAAATCAATTGGGTAAACTTATGGCCCAGAAATCAAGTATCCCTACCAAGAGGATCGAAATTCTGGAGGGTGTACCTCGTAGCCTTTGAAACCGAGGGTGTAATTGTACAATTGCTATTGAAAGGAAATCCGTACTTGTGTTGCGGGACTGGATGTAGGGTAACTCCGAACCAGTATAAAATCCGGTGTGTTCTTTCCTTTACTGCTTTTATTCTATTTCTGCATCTGTGTTTGTTTCTGTGATCATTCCTGTTTATGTAAATTGCATACATTTGTGTCTAAATTAACATAATCTCAAAAAGATTTAGTAATCCTTTATTAACACTATTCACCCCCCTCTAATGTTAATCTTAGCCTTAAGATCCATAATCCGTATTTCTAACACACTCCAGAGACCAAAAGCCTTCGATGTCCACTTCGGAGACCAAAAGCCTCCGATGTCCACTCCGGAGCACCCAAAGCCTCCGATGTCTACTTCGGAACACCAAAACCTTTGATGTCCACTCTAGAGCACCTCCTAAAGGGAGGTAAAAAAGCCTTCGGCCAGTATGGAGTGCCTCCTCGAAGGAGGAGGATCTAGCACCCATCAAAGCCTTTGATGAATTCTCGGAGCTTTCAAAACCACAAGGGGCAAAGACGTCCACAGCCCAAATCCAAGGCATGGCTCAAGAAGGGGCAAAAGGTAAAAGGATGAAGGTGTCCAAAATCATAAATAGAATGGATGAAGATGTACACAACTGGAAGCAGAGGCAAAGCCTAAGAAGAAGCAAAAAACAAAAGGACAACGATGTCTACAACTCAAAGCGAAGGCAAAGCCCAAGAAGGGGCAAAAAGCAAAGGGACGTAGATGTCCACAACTCAAAGTAGATATAAAGCCCAAGAAGGGGCAGAGGGAGAAGGGACTAGGATGTCCAAAACCCCCAAAAAGAGACAAAGATAAAAGATACAGAAGAATCCAAATACCAATGAAGTGGCAAAGGGAATTAAGCAAAGAGCTTAGAAGGATAAGAATAGGTTCGTTTAAGGAAATATATCAAAATAGACTTCTAATATGTCTAATCTAGATCTAGAAATAAGGAAACCTTTAAAGGAAAGTTTATATAATAAGTATTAATAAATTAATAGGGCCCGCTGAACAATCAAACATCTGAGCGGAACTACATGCTGAATGGCTATATAACAAATGGAACTACCCGTTGTTAATGATTGAATGGAACTACCTGCTGAACGGTTGGTGGTCGAACGGAACTACTTATTGAATGGCTGATTGGTTGTACTGAACTACTTGGCTCCAATATAATAATAGCAATAACAATGATAAATGACAAACACCTTAATAACTATATATATCCTAACAAGAGGCAAAAGAAATCTCTATTGCTATTAGTCCACGGTAAGGCGCCTAATGTAGCATTTTAGGTAACACTACAAAGATAGTGTTGGATAAAATTACAATCTATTTGCTATTACTTGATGATTTTATGACATTCTACTTTTATCGAGTGGATTTCCGAGTTTCTTATTATCAGATGAAATTCTGATAAGCTTTTGATTGAGTTTTTGATTGGATATCCGATTTCTGATTTCTTGACAAAGTGAATTCCTATTTTTCTTATTGGATTTCTTGATGGTTTTTGGGTTTTTATCGAACTTTTGGTTTTCTTGTGAGGTTTAAGTTTCATATTATTATTGAATGGAATCTCTGGCCCTCTGTCACTGCTAGACATGGATTTTCGATCTTCTATTATTACCAGATATGGATTTATGGTCTTCTCATATTATTAGATGGAATTTTGGATTTCTAATTACCAGACGGTTTTCTGGCCTTCTTATTATTGGAGGTTGTCCTGGATTTCTAATTTCCAAATGATATTCAAGATTTCTTATTGTAAGAAGATGGAATCTTTAATTTCTTATCAACTAATGTTTTAAATTCCTAGCCTTTTTACTATCAAATGGTTTCCTAACCTTGCTTCGGAATTAGTACTAGATATTTCTTCAAGTTTTCCGTCATTTGAAATTTTAATTTTTTAAATAGCTAACCCATCATTAAAGTAAGTTTCAGGTTTAGAGATAAAACGACAATGAGAAAACATGCTAAGTGCTAAATATCATCTTGCGTCAAATTAATGCTTTGAAAAGCGAGTTGTGTAATACATTCGAAGCAACTCAATATTAAAATCCAATCTCTGACAACCAGAAAAGAATTAGCTCATGAAGTAAAAACTTCAAAGCCCATACTAATCTTCTTGAAGAGTTTTTTGCCTAGCTCTCTATCCATCTATTTGGTGATATTATTCCAAATTTGAATAACTCATTCTTAAGAACATGTAGATGACTTATGTGATATCTAAACAATAAGAAGTTTAGAGTCTGAAATAACCGTTACAACAACTCAATAACCTTTGAATAACCAATGTCGTGTTCATAAGAAATTTTTTAACTTTTGGATTGACTAGAATAATAAAAATGCTAAACTTATAGTGAAGAAACAAGTTTATGGATATGCACAAGAAGCTCGAATGATAATTAACATAAATTTTTGTAAGTACAATGTTGCACCAATAAAACTATGCCAAATAAATAGATTAGTACCAAATGTCATATGGGTTATGCTATAATGCCAAATACATCGGTATAAAGTCGTATATTAGTACCAACTTTGATATGTAGAATTTAAGATGTTAAATGATCTTGATGTTGGACACTATCCATATCCACGAAGACCTTAATACAGACATATGGCTATCATTACCGAATTCATTGCCCACTTTCAAAGGACATCGAAGATGTTCAAAGAAATAGTGCCAAAGAGAAGCGACATCACATAAAATCCATTTGCCTCGATAAAGCCCAGAACTATGAAGCGTGAACATCATCTTCCATGAATCACGACCGCTACCAAGTGGTACCCTGATTAACGTTGAGAGTCGTGGTTTTGAAGGCAATGTTGAATAAAGCCATCTCTAATCGTCGATTCTACCAATGTCACCTATGCTTAGCACCGTGTATGGTCAAAGTTGTTAAATAATGATAGTATATTCATTGAGATATCATCGTTCATTGAAGTCATTTTGAAAGATGAACCACAAGGTATGAATGCCAGCGAAGGTCAATATCGTTATAGCATCGACTCTCATATATGCCCTTAGAAGACGCCGCAAATCTACATATGTGATGTTGATGACTATCGCCGTCAATGTCCACAGGTATTTTTAATACCATAATTTGTCAGCCACTACATATTGACATCGAGGGTCGACAATGTCGTCGCTTTTCAATGCCGCCAACCATTAATCAAAGAAAGGTCACAAGATATGGAGTCATCGTCGCCGACATTCATTGGTCTTGTCAAGAGCCATCAATACATCCAAAAGGGTTGTCGAAGACACTTTTAATACTATCACCTTTCATTATTGTTAATATGTAGGGGTAATGAAAGTAAATCAACAAAGAAGAGACTACCAGTGCAGTGTTTGGAGATACCGAGTATCGACTCTATTGAACCAATGTCGAAGTTTAGTTATATGAATACAAGATTGGTGGCCTTGATGTTCGATGACGCTGCTAATGTTAAAGCCGATAAAGTACCAACTTTGATGTTCGATGATGAAGTTAATGCCGAAGCCAATGCATGCCGAAGTCTACCACTTGCCTAACCCTATAAATATGATCTAGAGGTGCCATTTTGGGGGATGAATTCTCTCTTCCTATCTCTTACATTTTAAACTTTGTAAAGCATGAATTGAATTGGGAATTTTGCCTATTGTAACACATAAACAATTATACACATAAGGATTTGGAAATAAATAAGGACACAGTCTTTTGACTCGATTTGGACTATGACTTGCATATTCTTTTGACTTTGCACATTAACTTACTTCGACGTATGACTTGCATAGCACATTGAATTCCATTGAACTTGTGATTTTTGCCATGCATATTGACTTAAATATCGACCTTCATATTAACTTGCATATTTCCTTGAAGCCTTAGTGACGTCGATGACTAAACCAAGAGCCTACATAAATACATATTTCTTCTCGACGACTTCAACTTGACTCGACAGGGCTTCTCATGGATTAGCCCTATTTCCTAATCACTTTTTGCGGTTGATTTTTTTTCGTTAACACATAACATATTAGAACTACATATTGAACTCGCACATTGAGTTCAACATTATACTGTATTTTACATGACTCCGACTCGATGGCTGAAAAAGAATTACAATGGACGTAGAATCATGCACATCTCGACCAACGACTACGAAGACTTCGACTAGCTTCGAAGAAGCTTCTCTTTGATTAGTCCATTTTTTATACACTTTTGAGTGTTGATGAATTTATTCGTTAACAGTACCCACTTCATATTGTTGTGTTTATTTAATTAGCACATGGTAATGATGACTTGTTAGCTAAGTCCAAATATTATGGGTTTTGTTTTTGTGTTTTCTTTTTCATGATATGTTGGTGCTTTTATTATACTGTAGGGTCATTTGGGAAGGCAAGGTTCGCTGAATTTGCATCAGTTGCAGCCATCTGGCAAGAGAAAAATATTTTTTAGTAACCTATTTCTTCAATCAAACTTTATTATTTGAGCATCTCATTTGATGCAATAACCATATTGCTCCAACTGCAATTGATGATATTTAAATCTGGACCTATTATAGTTCTTGTTAATAGCTATAATACCATTTTTTAAATCCATTGTGATTTTTGATATGTTAAATCCTCATTATGCACTGTATTTTTCACCATTGCCCCACTAATTAGAGATTAAAGTTTGCTGAGTCCACAAGTCCATTCATATATTCGTTTTGTTAAGAAAACATAATATTTTTTAAGAATGTCGTTACCGTCAGTCTTCACTTCAAACTTTTCGAAACCATGAAGAATACAAAAGAAGGATCCGTGAGGAATGATAATGAAAGCAAGACCTTGCGAAGGAGTCGAAGGGATGCAACTGCAAAATTTGAATGTTCTATGAGCTTCCAAAGAGGTCAAAAGGTGACAAGACCACTCTTTCGCTTCAATTATTTCCTTCCGATACAGTTTCTTCCACATGCATGAGCATGTTTTGAATGGGTTGAGGAACACCTTTCGAAGGTAACAGATTACAAGCCTTCACGTGCATGCCAAACCTTTCGAAACAGTGGGTTTCGCCTTCATTCACAATCCACAGGAGAACATTTAACCAGAGCGACCTACTCGAAAGCAAAGTTGGTCTTTCCAATCGGTTAAGACCATTCACAATCATAAATGAAATCTTACTTAAGATCAATATGACATTCTTATACACCGAAGGATGGGATTTTGCATCAATCAACAAGTATGCCTTCGAAAGCTACCTTTCGCCTCTAAATCTTCTTCCTCTCAACTCCTTCGAAGCCTCAAAGGTTCGCCTATTGACAGAGTCAAAATCCCATGTCCATTCCAACTTACAACAGCACATCAACAACAAAGTGGGGGGCGCATCTACACCTTTCGACCAGCTCGAAAGCACTAAAGTTTACTTTAAAAGAAAAGTAGAACGATGCCCTGATGTTAACAGCGACAAAAGGTCTCCAAGGCCGTCTTTCACTGAGTCAAGAGGACCGATTCAAAAAGTGCTAACCCACGCCTATAAATAAGACCCTGGGGGGTCTTGTTTTAGGGATCCGATTTCGTTCACTCTATACTTGTACTTTCTTGAATTTGTAAACCCTAATTCTAAAATTAGATTGGGAATTTAACTTCTTTGTAACACCTAATCTACTGGCAATATAAGTAAACATAAGAAAAACAAGTTTATGGCATTCTTGGATATATTGGTTAATCTAATGCTTTTATGTGATTCTCGTTGTGATTTGTTTATATTAAACATGTTCGAAAGGCTACTCAACAAGGAAGTTGAAACCTCTTAATTCAACTAATATCCTTAGATCATTAGGACTAATCCTCGAGTCACCTCAACCACTTTGAGAGGTGGTTTCAATTGGATACTTAGCCTGTTCAACTAGTTTGAAAGGAATTATAAAAAGGGATTCAGGTGCTTCGACCATGTTGAAAGGTTGTATTAAAAGGTTTTCAATTGTCGCGACCTTTTCGAAATGTAGACTTAAAGGAATAGAAAGGTTTTAACTATATCTATCTGATCGAAAGGTGATTTTGAAGGGAACGTTTACATTTTAAACTTTGATTTGCAGTGTTGACAAGTTTTCGTGTTCACATTTTTGGCCCTAGAAGGAGGGCTCGAACCTCCGATCTTGTTGAATTACCAACTTTATTTCCCTCTAAACCTATTGTATTCTAAGCTTACCTACTTTAAAATTTACATCACCATGTTTAGCAAAATCAAAAAGTCTGAACAAGGATTCTCAGAGCCAAATTTAATTATATTCTCCCGTTGAACAATTAATGATTCTCAACTGCATGAAGAGAAAACGTTGAGATTGGAAGCTTTAAGCATCATAAAGAAAAAGAGAGTTGAATCTTATGACCTAGACAAATGGAGTTCAAACCCTTTTCACATTGGCCCCATATCTATCTTTGCCTTAGGGGGAACAAAAGATAAGAGTGATAACTTGTTTGACCAAATGAAGAATACAATTCAACTCTATAATAGTGGCATTGTCTTTGAAGAGGGAATGATGGTTGATTACAACGCCTTTGCACAAAAATGGCATCAATCAACAAGTTGAACATTTAATAGAGGTTCAAAAGATTATAAAAAGGAAATTGGTCGTTGAGGCAGAAGCTTCAGAATCAAGCAATAAAAAATCTAGAAACCATCCTCAAAAGACAAGCTTCAAGTCAAGACTCCTTAAAGAATGCAATCTGACTACATCAATTGAGAATGTCTATTTGCTAACCAATGAGGAACACAACTATTGGCCATCCCAAAAGAAAAGACCTAAATATGAATGGAACCGAGAGGGATCCTACTGCCACTATCATATAATGACTGGGCATGAAAAAAACAAATGTAGAGCACTCGAAGGAATGGTGACCAACTTTTTCAGAGAAGGAAAAATCAATAGATTTGCAAAGATCATAGTCGAATTTAATAAAGCACCACTTTTCTAAGAAAAATCTACATGGTTGGAAGTAGAATTATCCTTACACTTGGAAATTACCTTAAACGGTCAAAGCCTTTGTCCATGTCGAGTTGGCTAGGTCAAAGAGCCTCCTGGAGGAAGGCTAGAGTAAGCCTTTAACCGTGCCATGCCATGGCCATGTTAAAACATTAACAAGCCCTTGATCGTGCAACGCTATGGTCAGATCAAGATGCCTTCTGGAGGGAGGTTAGAGTAATCCTTTATCCACGCCACACTATGGTAGGTTAAAGCATCAACAAGCCCTTGATCGCGCCATGCTGTGGCCAAGTCATGGCACTTCTAAGAGGGAGGATGGAGTATTCCCTTGGTCCCGCCACGCTATGGCCTGGCCAAGGCACCGAACAAGCCTTCAGTCCTACCTATAAGGCTTGGATGGAGCGCCTCCTGGAGGGAGGATGGATAAGTCTTTAGGTCTTGCTTATGGATAAGCTAATCAAGTGCACCAGACAACAATGCAATAAGACGTCTGAGCCCGAGAAGCGGCATGTCAAACAATGGTAACAGAAAGCTAAGACATCCAAGCCCAAGAAGTGGCATGTCAAACAATGACAACAACGGACTAAAACGTCCAAGCCTAAGAAGCGACATGTCAAAGAATGACAAGAACGGACTAAGACGTTCAAGCCCAAGAAGCGACCTATCAAAAAATGACAACATACAAGGCCTAAAGGGTGGCACATGTCATGAATCGAAACCCAAAGAGCGGTTCAGAACAGAAGGCTTAAATAAGAATCTACAACCTCCAATTGGTTCTCAAAAGAGAATTTCAGGACTTCACTTATTAATACCCAAATTTGGGTTTCGGGTCTTTCACTATTAATCTCCAGTCTTCATGATACCCGAACCTGGATTTAGGGGCTCTTACTATTGATTTTTGGACTTCACTCATTAATTCTCGAATCTGGGCTCTAGACTTCTATTGCAGATACCTTTATCATGGATTTTTTTATTGTCATTCACTAGTACCTGAATCTAGGTTTCGGGTCTTTTAACTTTCGAAATTCACTTGTTAACACAAGAATCTAGGTTTTGGATCTTCTATTATAAAGATTCCTAATCTTCTATGATTTATTTCCAAACGATGATTTTTGAACTTCTATTAAATGATTATTATTGGCTTTCTATCTCCAGAAGAGGAATTTCTAAACTTCTATAATTGAAACTAGAATTGGATTTTTAATTCTCTATGATTGGATTTCTAGTATTCTGTCAACGTAGTTGGAGTCGGATTCCTGGCTCTCTCTCTCTCATTACCCTAAATGGATCTCAAGGCATTCAACCAAATCCAGTTATGGAATTACTTCCCACTTATTATCATAATTTTCACATAATGATCTGTTCACTTCCATTACTGGGATCTTTTGAATTTCTAATACTATCAATAATCATGTAGATAAATTATTGAACATATTATTATATAGATTTCAAGTTAACAATAAGAAATATTGTTTACCTTGTACTTTGCTGGAAGATACGATCAACAAAGTAGATCGAATGGATCAATAAATACAAAAACTATAGTCAAAATTATCAAAAAATAAATTAGAAAAGAAGAGGCAACAGGCTTGGTGATATTTACATAATTCACCTAAAATTTGCAAGTATACAACACAAGTGTATGTTTCACAAATTATGAATAACCTTATGTAGATTTTCAGCAATTAAAGGATCAACGATATGCCGAATTGCTATATAAAGAATCTCTTTAAGCTTCTTTTCTTTTTTCTTTATGTCATCTGCATCATCAATGGACTCAATACGAGCCTTCAAAGCACGGGTTGAAGCCTTTTTAGCACCCTTAAGGGTTTTTTGTCTCTCCAAATCAAGGATGCACTTTTGAAGAAGATACTTTTTACGCTCAAGTCATTGAATCTTGGCTGCGTATTCATCGATGCGTTGTGAATATCTCGCTCTATGCTAGTCATCAAAATATCTCACCTTTTCAAATTTGAATTTCCTACACCATTCTCCCACTACCTTTTCTTCTAAACCGGAAGGAGGGTTAGTTGTAGTAGGGAATTTTTGAATTGCAAGAGATGAAGATCTTGTTGATTTTACAACAAATGAGGTGATTGGAGAAGTCGGTAAATCGGTATTTGGAATGTTGTCCTCCTTAATGAAATCCAATAATTTGCATTGAGCTTGATTGTCTTTTAACTTTATCTCCAAATCACTTATTTGCTGAAGAAACTTAAACATTTTATAATCAAAATCTATCGAAGGATTCGATTTAATTTGGCGTTTCAATACAGAAATTATTTCATTCTTATTCTTGATGTCCACTTCAAGATTGGCAATCTGATTGTTGAGGTTTCTAACAATTGTCTTTTAAAGTAAATATCTCCCATGCCATTCCAATGCTTCAGCATTGCCTTGAAAACGAGCAGATAGAGGATCCTTGAGTAGAAGACTCTTTTTAATATCTGCAATCAATACGTCTTTGATGCTAGTGAAGTGAGATAAGTAATCCAATGAGAGTGGTGCAATAACTAGCTGTGAGTCCTATTTAAACAAAAAAACAAAGTTAAGACTCAAATAACCAATTTCTTTTACTACAACAATAGAATTTAAAACACAAGTAGAAATAAAAAAAGTACAATTTCATTGTTATAATCAAATGCTTGCTTTATCACACTTAAAGTTGAAAAACAACATTTTTGACTTTTTTCAAGAGATTAGCTGAAAGAGTAACTGTCGAATTGAAAGAGACATTAAATCCTTCCAGGATAATAACTGGAGGATATTTGCTATAACCCCATTCCCTGGCAGGAGGACTATCATGATCGCATATTAATTTGGTATGATATGTTCGAATTTTCTTGAGGAATATTTCTTTTTCTTCGCCATGAAAATCGAAACGAATATGGGGATGTTCCATATAAAGTCTCTACAGTTCTCTAAGGAAGTAGTATTTAGACAATTTTGAGGATTTCAAGACCGAGCCTTTTCTAAATAATCTCTTCTTACTTTGAGGTATTTGCTTAAATAATAAGAAACAAGGTTGCCTTGGAGATATTTTTTCTTTAATAATGTAATAATACACGACTAAGTATAAAAGGAAACTAGCACAATTTTTTTACAAATCAATGATATTATATATTTACAAATGTTCATCCGGTTCGCACAAAATTGACTTTTTGAATAACTCAATTTTTTTTATCCTTATAATATTTGAGTTTTTCTGGAGCCAACTCATGAGGAATTGATTTGACTCACGGTAAATTCCAGCAAGCCCCCGGATGTAGATCAGACCAAATTCATCTAAATATCTCCTATGTAGACGCCTAGGTGGACCCCCACTAAAATCACCCAAATATGAAAAACCAACGTTGGGTGTCTACAACAGACTTTATATAAGAAGTCTATTAGGATGTCCCTTTCTTCAACCAACATCCAAAAGAGTGTTATTAATTCTTGGTTTTCTTCCAAAAGTTTATCATATCGAAGGCATGCTCACTTCAGTCATGGAGCAGCTTCTTGGTCTTTAAAGGACACTAACACCGTGGCACTTTTATTAAGTTTATGCTACTTGTTAGAGAGTGCATTGTGTTCTTTTAATTGCTTATCTAACTCTTTATACAAGCTATTTATTTCTGATTGTTTTCTTTCAAGCTTTGTTTTATAAAGTTGGATAGATTTCTTCTTTATCTAAAATAAAAAGATGTCAACTATTGTTATCTTGGAAGTAAAAGCCATTTAGACAAATAATCCCATACCTAAGAAATGAAGTTTGTGGGACCTTACTTTTTCCCTTCTTGTCCTTCCATATTGCCATCTTTCCCATGAAACATAGAAGGCTCGAATAGTTCGGTTGGACTTTTTCATGAGCACTGGGATCAAGGATGGTTTTCTCTAAAGCCTATTCATCGCCATTTCCCCTTTGATCACCTCCACTTCCGCCAGAACCCTGACCTCTATCTTCATCATCCGGATTGTCGTTGTCGTTGTCATCAATATTTCCACCTTCCTCGGCGATAATATCATCATCCTCATCGTCTTCCTCCTCATCTGAGTCGGGATCGTCTTCCACAAGAAGAGCACCAAAAGATAAGAGTTTAGCAGCATCAACTTCATCTTTCTTGGGGACTTCGATTCCTTACTCCATTTATTTGATTTTGTTCGTAAATATTTTGACTAGAGCAGGATCGAGTGAAGGAAGCTTAAGTCTTGACATTTTTTGATGTTGTCGGTATAAGCAAGCATGAGAGCATCCTTGTAAGAATTCACGATGATGTCATCGAGGGAGGTGCTCAAAAATTGTGACAACTTTTGCTTGGCTTTAGAAATAATATTAATGGCCATTGTAAAAGAATTTTTCTTCTTCCCCAACTTCTTCTTGAGAGAAGATTGTTTAGTAACCATCTGAGCCTTCTCTTCCTTGGACTCTTTTAAAGCCATTTTTAAAGCTATATTTTCATCGGCTAAGAGTTGTCTTGCTTTCCTCTCCTCGGAGATAGTAGATTCTGCTTGAGCAAGAGAGGCCCCGAACCTTTCTTGTTCCTTCATTACATTATCTTTGGCAGCACAAAGGGAGGTAATCTGGCTTTCAAAGTTAAGATTTCCTCTTTAAGCTTGGACATCACAGCAGAAGATTTCAAAGTGCTTTCTTGGAGAGAGTACCGGCTTTAGAAATCTGAAAGGAAAAATACGACATGGACCAACATTCAGTAAGAAATAGTAATAAAAGGGGTAAATAGTACAAAACATACCGGAAGTTGTTCCTCCATTAAATGTCGAGAATGTCGTGCTAGGTCCGGTATTGAGGAAGGCGGTTGAAAGGAAGTAAAGGATGAAGAATTCATGATGGACTGTACCATTTCTTCGGAATCACTAGGGGACATCGACAATGTGGATTTATAATTTAGTACAGATGAAAATTATAATTAACTTAAAAGGAGAAGAGAAGACTCCACCAATGTTCGGAAAATATTTGACGAAAAAGAACAACGTCACCCAGTCTAGGAATTTATTTACTCCCTCTGAAATTATTTTCTTAGAGGGATTAGCTCTAAAAATCTATGTAATTTAATAATGAAATAATAAATAAATTAAAATGAAACAATGTTAATTCAAGTTAATTGTTAACAGTCTTAATGAAATTCCAATTAATTGTAATTTAAAATGCTATGCTTGGTTATAAATTGAATAAAATAAAATAAAAGTAAATATTGAATTAACCAATGAAGTAATATATAGTTAATGGTAATTGAATGAAACTAGTATTATGAAAGAAGTTGTAACATTTGTTGTTAAGTAATAAACTTGTAAATGTAATTGAAAGTTAATGGTAATAATTGTTATAAGTTACCTATTTATTTACTTCGTTAAATTTAATTTGAAATCAATTGCAATTAATTCACTTAATTAGTGCAGGTATTGAAGATTGAATTGGTAATTGGAGAATGTTAATTCAACAAGATGTAACCAATGTAAATTCTATTCATAACATGGCAACTGATTGGATAAAAATAATTAAAGTTCAAGTTTGATTAATTTATTGGTTTTAAGCTGTAATAAATGGATTATTGAAATTTAATGAAATGGAATATTACGTTAATGAGAATTAATATGAAATGGGAAAATATTGATGTAATAGATACAAACTAATGTTAATTATACCCATAAGATGATGATTGATTGAGTAACAAGATGGAAATAAGAATATATGGATTTCTTGGAATTTTAATTTATGATTACTGAATTATTTGAAATTGAAATTAAAACACTGTAATTTGTAAATTAATTAACTTTGAATTGATATCTAAATTGTTTAAAGTATTGTAATGGTTAGGAAATCAAAAATGATAAAATTTCTAATTATAGAATTAGAATTGAAAATATGAATTAATTTAATTCAATAATCATTTATTTAATTAATGTGAAAATAGCCATTTTGGCCACTGACTCGGATTTCGATGAAACCAATTTCATCGGATTTGGAATGGAGAATTATTGTAAGGATTCAAGTTTCGTAGCGATCGGATTTGTCATTTGATCGTACGGACTCGAAACGCCTAAAAATTAATTTAATTGAAATCAATTTGATATAAGATAATTTTAACATAACTTCTTCATTCGATGGAATTAAGACTTGATACCTATTCCATTGAGTTTAAAATATTTGAAGACATCCATTTTGATATATGGGTTGACCCATTTTTGTTCCAGAGTCGAAACGGGCTTTTCGGGTCGTTTATCGTTCAATCAATGTGGTCCATTCTTTCTATTACCAGCTTTTCCTAAAAATTACATGTTATAAACCCTAGAAGTCTTTTTATTTCTTATTTCCGTATGTACATTTCTCTGTGGCTCCTCCTTTCCAATGGCAGAAACAAATTCCAATTCCCAAACCCCCAAATTCAATTTCAAAACCAAATAAAAAAAATCAAAACTCCTCAAACTATATCATATTATATATCGGTTCAAAGCTCTCGACGAGCGCAAGCCAAATCTATGATTTGTTTTTCGATTTGGATCATGGTTTGACTGGAAATTGGACATGTATTCTCGGCCATTCGTTTGGAAGATGATCAAAGGGGTCGGATCGTCGGTTCGATTGTACCGGGTTGTGGAGAGTGCTCTGCGTAGTTCATCGATGGAATTCGTGTGGGGAATCGATGGTTGCATTGGCCGTGTTTTTCTAGTAGGGTTTTAAAACCCATGCGGCGGCGCATGGCTTCAGGGCAGGCGGAGGCCACGTCATAGCCACGGTGGATGCGGCTTGACGTGGGGAGGCAGACGGAGTTGATCGGCGAACCGATGGTGGCCAGAGTTTCTCGAAATCGGTGATAAAGGTTAGGCACTAGTGGAGTTTTTCGGTCGTGCATGAGCAAAGAAAGGAAATGGTGAAGTGATGACGTGGCGAAAGGTGAGTGGCTGGTTCAGGTTGTGTTATTTAATTTAGATTATTTAAATTCAAATGTTCTAAATGACATAACTTTTGGATACGAGGTCTGTTTCATGTGCAGTTCGTTCCGCTAGGATCGTATTAGAATTTCGGACATTTTGACGCTAGTTTAGATGAATCCTTAGATCGTTTGAATTTGGGTCCTAAATTAAATTTTAAATTCGATTTAAATTCAAAGGTGAGTGTTTTAATTCACTCACAACTTCTAAATTTTTTGATGTTTGTTAAAAAAATTTATAGGATGATTAGAAATTTATTTATGGTTGTTTGGTAATTTAAAATTGCTATGTTGTTAATTTGTTATATTTTGAATTAAATTGTCATTTAATTTATTATTGAATTCAAATTGTTAGTTAAATACCTATTATTGATTATCATTTCTCTATTGATGTTCGTTGTTTGATTTGGATGATGATTGTGATGGATGTTTGATTTTTGATATTAGATGAATGGATGTTGTATTCTATATCATTATAAACTGCAAGTTCACTACGGGTTGAAATGATACATATCCGAATGATCTATAGATTAGGCAAAAATCATTATTGGTTGAAATGATAGATTCGAGCGATTTTATGGATTTTAATAAAAATTCGGGATTGTGGTTTAAAATGATACATAACCGTAAAATTTTAAATTGCAGATTGAAATGATAAATATCCGTATCAGTTGACCCTAGGGTAGAGAATTATATACGAACACTGGATTTGTTAAATTTAATGATTTTAAAATTCTTAAATTTTGAATTTAATTAAATGATATTTTGAAATAAAATTTGGTTTATATAAACTGAATTATTATTGAAAAATCTAGCTTTATGTTGAAGTGTTAATTTGTTTAAAGGAATTGCTTTAAGAAATTAAATTGAACTTTTAAAGTCGAATTTGAGATATAAGTGGATTTTGTTAAAAATTGAGTTGTTTAAGTTGTTTGAAATATAACTTTGAAACGTATTGAAATTGGAATAATTTAAATTGACATTTCTAACATAGATTGAAATCGATATAGAATTAATTGCTTATTTAAAATTTGAATATTGGAGGATTTGCAATTGAGTTTGTTGATTTGGAAATTTGAAATGATTCAGCCGTATTGAAATAAAATAAATAGTTTAAATTGATATTAATTCCAGATTCATATTTTATTATAAACCGTTTAATTTTTTTTTTAAATTTCTAATTATTAAGATTTCAAATTATTAAACTATTTTAACCTATATTAGTTATATTAAATCATTTTAACTTATTTTAAACCATTTAATTTATTTTAGAACTAATTAACCCATTTTTACTTATTTTAAATCTAATTAACTTATTTTAAATCTAATTAATCTATTTTAATTACATTCAGTCTATTTTAAATCTATTTAACTCTCTTAAATCAATTTAACCTATAATTAAACTATTTCAGAGTATTTAACTACTTATAACTATTTTACCTATTTATAGCTATTTAAACTATTTTCTAAATTTTCAGACTAAGTAAAGAGGAAGTGTTTATATCTAAAGTCATTGACTTAAAAGCAAATACGGTTAAATGATGTTATAACCTAAGTTGGAATTTAAATGTGATAATTAATTGAATATGATGGTTTCGAAGTAAGGATTTAACCTACTTGGAAATATGATTTTGGAAAGAAATTATGATTTCAAAAACGATATGATTTAAAGGGTGAATATGATTCCAAAGTGAATATGATTTCTAGAGCGATATGATTTTGAGAATATGTTATTTTGATATAAATTGTGAATTGACTTTTGAAATGTAAAAGAACCATCCTGTGTGTAATAAGCGATTGGTTGTTAAAGAGACCGGGGTCGGATATTGTCATACTCTCTACCAATACCGAAAACCACTTTAACAACTGTGTACGCAGTGGAGATCCCAGAATGAAGCAGGATGGTTGGCGATGATCCTATATGAGGTATATACGTGGACCTGACTGCCATGAGTTAGCTTAAGATGGCTAAAATAGGAGCAATTGACGGGCCAAGTGAGGTCATTCCTCCAAACGGGCACATTCCTTCGATTCTATTTTTTGACTTTGTGATTTATTTGATGGCCACCCTCGATTTTGATTTGGAAGTGTGTTCCAAGGTGGACGGTAGTAGTTGCTATGCGTTACCACCAGTCCGGAAGTGTAAGTGGTATATCTACCTTGGCATTGCCTAGTTGTGCCGTGTCACCTACCTTATCGAGACCACTGCGAGTTTGTTTTGTAACATACCTATGGAGTGCCCTCTAACGACCTCTAGTATAGGGGAGATTAAGGTACTGCATAGACTATGGGAATATATAAAATGTGTTAAGGGAGATATGGGTAACGCCTTAACGCTAGTTTAATATTTTCCTTTAGTGTAGACATATTATAATAGCGTATTGTACTACATAGTAGATAGTTTAACGGATCCTTAAGAGATGTGAATACCAAATATATTTTAAGTTACTGCACTCATGTTAGACACTGGATAGTAGATGTCAAACCCCATAAACATCTCTGACGCCGTTCCACTCATATTTTACCGTTGATTTAACACACATAAGATCTTTTAGTTCTGACTTGAGTGTTTTGTCTTTTTAATTCGCTCAGGTCAGCCTGAGCATTTCAGGATTTGAAGACCTTATTTCTAGAGGAGGAAGACGATGATTTGTACTATTACTATTTACTATATTTGTTCCATTGCATTATACTATTCCGCTGCATTATTATTTATTTATCTCTGATATATGTAACTATGATTCTATGTTGTATAAGTATAATCAAATGTTTTGTAAACAGCTTCATGAACTGTTATTTGATTATTATATTTTATCATTCCGCTGCGAGATTCTGTTTTGTTTTCTTTCTTCTTCTTTTCTTTTTTATCCCATAACAATCTGCCCTTTTGAATAGTTTGAGTCTGACGTGTGTGGTTTATTATCGATTTAAACTGCCCAAAAAGGCGGGTCGTTACAATTTGTCTATTCAGGTTGCTAAGTTTAACTGGGCGTACTAAATAATTGTGAACTTCAGCATTCAGTGAAGGAATGCTCGATTCCGAAGCCATAAGCTCCAAAGAGATAAGATATGTGTAGACATTTCGTGATAATTTGATAAGTGCAATTCCAAGATGATTCAAGAATCCAGATAAGAAATCTAGGAATGGATGAAAGCCACCATGCCAAATGTGAATGGCAGTATAAGTATATCGCTAGACGGAATGGCTTCTACTCCAGTGATTCTGAAGTCATTAAGAATGGCATCGACTTCATCTTGAGAAGACATCAGAGAATGTTTGGAGATGGCTTCAACCTTTTTTTGGTGAAGATTCTGCTTCTGGAGCTATATCTTCTTCAAGTTTCTTGGAAGTATTTTTCACACCCATGATCCTGACAGGTGAAACCATTTTATTAAAAGTTATCATTTGTCGCATTATTACCACCTTTTGAAGATTTTGAAAACCCATTGCGGTAACTCAAGTATCCACTAAGGTATATGATTCCATACCTTCAAAAGAGTGTTAAAGTTAATTTGAATCATGGAATTCATTGAGCTTTCGATGATATCGAAGGGGTAGATGGAGTAGAAACATCTAAACACACCCTTCGACTATGTCGGAAGCCCAGGAAAGTTTTTACTATTAAAAGGAATAACCAACCCTACAATGCTAGTTTGAATTTATATATATTAACCACATTTCACAATAAAGGCAAATAAACGATTCGACGATGTTGAAACCCACAAATTTTATTTCACTCAAAGAATATAAATACAAATGAAACACTACACTTTCAGTAAGTTGAAAGACTTGGATCCAAGTGATTTTAATAAAAATGAAAGGGCTTTGGAATGTTTCGATAATGTTTATATAAAAAAAGATAGTTATACTCCTATTAACTGTAGGATCTAGATTAACCCTAGAGGGGGGAGGGGTGAATAGGGTTATAGCAAATTTTCTTGATATAAACACAGAAACGAACTGCAGAAATAAATATGCTGAAAAGTAAATCACACACAAAATTTACCCAGCTTCGGCAACCCCTGCCTACTGCTGCATTCCCAGATTTCTATTAGAATTAGACAGTATCACGCTTACAAACACTCTACTAGACTCGCAAACATTTGCTCCCGCTCACAAACACTCTACTAGACTCGCAAACATTTGCTCCCGCTCACAAACATTCTACTAGACTCGCAAACATTTGCTCCTGCTCACAAACACTCTACTAGACTCGCACACCCTGCTCCCCCCATAGAGTTTCGTTTACTCGCAAACTCTGCTCCCGCCTATAGAACTTTGATTACTCGCAAACTCTACTCCTGCCTACAATAGAGCTTTGATTACTCGCAAACTCTGCTCCCGCCTATAGAGCTCTGCAAACTCGCACACCCTGCTCACTAAACTAATTCTAACTAGACAATCTGACACTACCTAAACCTTAGGTGATGATTTACAAAGTTTTGATTTGAAAAATAAAAACAACAATTAAAAGACAATAGAAAATAACCCTAAACCCTAATTAAAAATATAATAAAGCCCTTTTAAAAACACGGCCGGCCCTATTCTTTATTTTAGCCCGTTCCTTTTTGTTTTCTTCTGTAAAAAAGAACACGGCCTCCCTTTCGTTCCTCTTTGCGCTTGAATTAGGGCTTGCGTCCTTGATCCAAATTAGGGTTTGTGAAGTTGCCGATTGTTTGATCAATCACGTGGATAATGCGCGAGTAGCTTTGATTGATCTTATCTCGTTGCTCACTGTGGCTGCTTCGTTGATCGAATTCCTTCCTTGCTCGGTATGTAATTATATGTTTTTGCTTTTACTGATTTTGTGCTTGCTTGAATTCGATGAATTGATTGCCGATGATGATTGGGCTTTTATATAGGTTGAATTCCTATATTTGCGTTCGTATAAAATTGTTTGAATTCATCAATTTTAATTCTCTGGCCATTCGATTTTGTTTTGATGTTTGCGATGAATTCTGACATGTTCATGTTACTTGAATAACATAGTTTTAAACCGTGACTTGTTTGGTTTGCTTGGCCACTACGGTATTGATTTGTGACTTGGTCAATTTGCTTGGCTATCACGGTGAACGCTTGATTGACTTTGACAATACTGATTTCGTGAATTTTTACTGCTGGCTTCGGCTTGATTAGTATTATATTTCGGTCATCTCTGCAATGTTTGTGTTCATCCCGGTGAGCTTCCTCTCTGGCCATCTGTGTTGGGCATTTCTATATGATGTTTGTCACTGTTGTATTATTGATTCTGTTGCTCGGTTACTAATGCATACACGAACTGTTGCTCAAATTGTCACTTCATATACGTATGTCTCTGTTCACCATGTTGCAACTACTTGTTGTAACTTGAAACTGTTTTGTCAACTCGAATTGCATACTTCATGATTGCACTGTCTTCTGTATTTACTTGTAGTTGCATTTATGTCATGTATACGGCCTGACCATTGTGATGTATGGTTGACACTTGATGGTCTTCATATTCATGTGTGTCTTGTTCAATGGAGTCAGTGATAATGGTCACTGTGTTGGGCTTGTAGTACTTGGATATTTGCAGTTTGTAGTGTTATTGAGCATTTGTTGTGTCCATATTGTATTCGATATGCATTTTCACTGTTGCCTTTGGTTTCCTGTGTCTGATTATCGCTTGGTCATTGCACTGATTCTTGGTGGCATTTGGTCTGTGTTGCATTGTTCCATGTACACTTTGACATCCATGTTCTTCACTGTGTTGATTATTGTGCATGTCACTGAGTTTGTTGTGTATACTTGTGGCTAGTGATTCATCTTTCTACATTTGGTCTGGTTGCATGTGCACTATTTGTATTTGCAGTGGCATTGTTTTGTTTGCATATATCACTAGCTTTTAGTTTTGGCGTATGGTCAGTGATGCACTTGGTTATTCGATCCCTGTTTGATCATTGAAGTGTCTGGCCATTTGTATACATACATTCATGCATGTATATATGTGTATGTCTGCACTCATCTATATATGCATTCATCATGTCACTTGATCTGTTTCAACTTGATGTTGCTTTAACTGCCGCTGTTGGTTTTGCTGTGGTCTTCAAGCATGTTGCTGCCTAGTCGATATATATACATGCATACTTTGATCATAGCATTCATGTGTGCATTTGAGTTGCACCTACGTTGAATCCAGTTTTAAAACTCGGGTTTGACCTTGTGCTGAGAGTTGTGACATTTATGTTATTGCACGTGAGATGAACCCGGCTTTTCATTTGGGTTTGACCCGTGCTCACCTGTCCCTGTAGCATTATCAAGTGTATATATCGGTGTGCACGGCCTTGTGGCATATACAGTGATACACTGTGTATGTCACAAATTGTTCGTGTATGATGAATTCAAATGTAAATGATGATGAACAACCTAAATAACTGAGGCAAATATTATTTTCAAAATTCACGTTTTATTTTATATTGCTTGCAAAAATATTTATTTTTAATTTTACTGCGTTAGTAAATATTTTTGCAGATTGCTCAGATGCTGGATTCAAACTGGAAGGAAGTTGAAGATAAATACGAGTGTGAGTGATATGTAGTGAGGTGAACTGTAAATATGAAATGTGATGTAATTGTAATCATAGTTGTATAGTTATAGTGGGAGCTTGAGATTGTACTATTCAAAGTTGTAATAAATATTTGTTTGAATAAAATATTCGTTTGAATTCAAATTCTGTGTTATTTAATTTATTCAACAAATATTTAATCTATGAAAACAAAATAGTATATTAACAAATACATTTAAACGAATCTATATATGTTTATTATCATCAAACAAAAATCATATAAGCGCAGAGCGCATATTCAACAATCTCCCCCTTTTGATGATAATAAACATATATTTAAGATTATGAATGTATTAAATGTATTTGATCTTTCAATTTGCTCCCCCTATTTAAATGCTCCTTCTCTACACAATACTCCCCCTACATATATGCATACAAATAAAAATATGTAAATGAGCCTATATGCAAATGGAAAATTATTTGACCTTTGCTTGATTCTATTTAACAAAATCTTAACTTTTCTCTCTCCCTTTTGTTATCAGCAAAAGAATAACAGTATTATAAAAATAGGGATGAAGTGACAGAAATGAATCAAACATTTAACTCAATTGAATATAAATATCAAATTTCAATAAAACTCAAACAAAAATCATAATTACCCTTGTCAGACGCATATTCCACTTTCAGAAGTGATGGAGATAAAATTATTAAAAATCATACAGTTCTGTCTATTTGTGGTATAATTATTTCAGAAAATTTGAATATCTACTAACCATGCATAACCGTTAGGACTTCTAAATGAGATTAGTAGTATTCCAATTTAATTTTTTAAAAAGAATTCAAGTATCTTCTAACCACGCATAACCGTGAGGACTTTTAAATGGGATTAGAATCAACTTGTCTATTAAATCAATTAATTTTGATATGCGTTCCATACATGCATAACCGTGAGGACTTTTAAATGGGCATGGAAGCACATAATCAAAAATCCAAGTAATTCACCCATGCATAATCGTGAGGACTTTTAAATGAGAGTGAATACTTTGGATATTTATTTTTATTGAAGAATATAATAAATTGAAGCACAGATAATTTCCTTTATAAATTACCACAAATTTACATACTATATATGATTTTGATGAGTGATGGTCGATAGAAAGATGGTAGAAATAGAAATGATCATGGAACCTTTACCCAACAAAAAGTTTTTATAACTCTTGTTATGAAATTCAAAAGAAATTTTCTAATTGTACTTTCTTGAGTTATAAATATGATAAATATCAACACTCTTCACTTTTTCAATCACTATTCATCTTTTCGATAATCAAAGGGAGTCAGATTTGTCAAAATTTGTCATTTAAAATCAAATAAAAATGACTAATCTGAAAATATGGTCAAAAATGATTTTATCGAAGGGGTTATATGAAGAAAAAATTCTGCTATTTGAAAGATTATTTCAAGTGAAAAATATGCAGATATTTTCTTTGAAAAATGATGCAGCAAATGAATGTTTCAAGGATTAATCACGTTACACTAATAATTTTTCTATCAACTATATTACCAGTGTAATCTGCATCTGAATTTAAATTTCACTCAATATTTACTCGTTGGATGTCAAAGACCAGATTGTGAAATTTCAAAAAATTATCTCATAATTGTTTTCAACAATTTTTAAATGAAATTCTCTTGGATTTGAATTGAGACCGTGTTAACAATCAAACAAATATCATATTGTCGGTTTTAGAAATAGTTATATGCATGTGTAATCAATAGTCAATCAACATCATAATTATTTCAAAAACAATTTCTTGAAGTTTCAACAATTTCTTAAAATCTTTTTTTTAACAACTTTCACATGAAAATTGAAATCATGCAAATTTACAAGCAGTGACCAAAATATCAAATATATCTACGTGTAGCATGAGTACCCATCATTTGACCGAACAAATTTATATAGATTAGTTCAAAGCTGAACATCTGATTGGTCATCATTTAAGCACAAATCAAGGTCATAAATAAGAACAAGTCAAAAGAAATCATATCAATTAAGAATAAGTTAGAATTAAAGACATCATTCATTTTATCATCACATTACTGGCTGATTCATTACGGTGCAGATTATCACATTTGATATATCGTTCAGAAACAAATTTACCTGTTTTACCTTTACGATAATTTTTCGTGATTGCCCATTGTGATTCTGTCACCTTTGTACTCGGCTAAGGAAATTTGCTTTGTCGCCCGTTGTGTTTCTGGATCAGCCAAAATCCAGAGAACACTGTTGTTGTTCCTTAGCCTACCACCACACCTACACGATAAAAGATTTATGTGACCTATTTGTTTTTATAGGTCCATGATTGTTAGTGGCAGAACATGAAAAATATGTTTGTGGAGACCCAAAACTATTTATATATGTTCCTTTTGGCACCAAAATTAGTTTGACTTTCAAAGATTTTATATTTGTGCCTTTTGGCACCCAAATTGGTATAGTTTTCACGTGTTTGGGTCTATACCAATAATTATTTTGATTGTGTCCAAATTTTCTACAAATTGTGCACATTAAATTGACTTGATTAAATTTTGTGTTCTTGTTCCTATGACTATGATGTCTAATTATTTCAGATCGAGCAAAGACACTTTTACCATTATCATCATCTTGTGATTTTCCAAAACCTAGTCCTTTTCTGTTGTTAGCAAAAATTTGATTTCCCAATAACATTTTGAAAGATTTTTCTCCTTTTGAAAAGTTATTCAGGGATTTCTCAAGATTTTGGACTTTGGTTTTTAATGTTGTGTTTTTAGTGACAAGTGAGGTGCATCTGTTTATAAAATCCTTTTTCCTAGTGCCAATGTTTTCCTTAAGACTCAAGTTTTCTTTTTCGAGATTCCCAGAGTTATTCTTAAGTCTTGTCAATTCTGAATCTAAAATTTTACATTGGTTACATTCTAGGTTTTGAATATTTTCAAGTTCAGTTTCTAACCTAGAATTTTCATAGGCGAGTTTCCTCCTTTCAGATTTCAGTTTTTCAATTTTTGATTCAAGACTATCAATTGTTTTAGTAAGATCTAAGCATATAAAAACAAGGTCTCTATAGGAATACTCACCTGCCTCACTAGATTCTTCGGAGCTTGCTTCTGAATCTGATTTTGCCATAAGACACAAGTTAGCCTCCTCTGAGCTGCTATCCGAAACTTCCTCTCCTTCTTCATCATCCCAAGTCGCTGCAAAAGCCTTCTTTTTCTTTCCTTTGTTATATTTGAGAAGTGGACATTCTGGTTTGATGTGGCCAGGCTTGTTGCAGTTATAACACGTCAGTTCATTATCGAAATTTTCAGAATCTTTTGGCCTATTACGACTTGTTTTCTTCTTGCGTGGCTTGAATCTAGACCATCTTCTAAGATTATTGACAGCCATTGCAAGCTCTTCAATTGGATCTTCTTCATCTTCATCGCTCTCTTCTTTGCTCTTTAAGGCAATCGTCTTCTTCTTTGGTTCGGAGTTGTTGAGTTCTTCCTTTGCTTTTAGCTCAAGCTCATATGTCATCAAGTTACCAATCAACTCCTCCATGCTTAGTTTACTCAAATCTTTTGATTCTTGGATTGCCGTGACTTTTGCCACAAAGTTCATCGGTAAGACTCGTAGTATCTTCCGCACAAGCTCTGCTTCAGTGAATACCTTCCCAAGCGCTCTAGCATTGTACACCAAGGTTGAAAAGCGTCCAAACATATCCTTTATGCTCTCGCCTTTGTCCATCACAAAGTTTTTGTATTCATTGCTGAATAGGGCTAGACGAGACTCCTTGACTTGAGAAGTTCCTTCGTGTGTCACCTCCAAAGTGTGCCAAATTTCCTGTGCTGTTGTACTATGAGAAATTCTATTAAATTCATTCTTATCAAGAGCACATATCAAAGCATTCATGGCTTTAGCATTTGTCGTTTTCAATCTCTTATCGTTAACATCCCACCTATGCTTAGGTTTAGGAATCTCAATACCACCAACAGTTATAGTGGGAGGTTTATATCCAGTTTCAATAATATCTCAAACATCATAATCAACAGAACTAAGATATATACCCATCCTAACTTTCCAATAAGCATAATCATTCCCGTTAAACATGGGTGACCTAGCAATAGATTGCCCCTCAGAAAAAGCATTATTCGGTGAATTCATGACTCTAGAGTTAAAAACAAAATACCGGGCTCTGATGCCACTTGTAGGATCTAGATTAACCCTAGAGGAGGGGGGGTGAATAGGGTTATATCAAATTTTCTCGATATAAACACAGAAACAAACTGCAGAAATAAATATACTGAAAAGTAAATCACACAAAAAATTTACCCAGCTTCGGCAACCCCTGCCTACTGCTGCATTCCCAGATTTCTATTAGAATTAAACAGTATCACGCTTACAAACACTCTACTAGACTCGCAAACATTTGCTCCCGCTCACAAACACTCTACTAGACTCGCAAACATTTGCTCCCGCTCACAAACATTCTACTAGACTCGTAAACATTTGCTCCCGCTCACAAACACTCTACTAGACTCGCACACCCTGCTCCTGCCTATAGAGTTTCGTTTACTCGCAAACTCTGCTCCCGCCTATAGAACTTTGATTACTCGCAAACTCTGCTCCCGCCTACAATAGAGCTTTGATTACTTGCAAACTCTTCTCCCGCCTAAAGAGCTCTGCAAACTCGCACACCCTGCTCACTGAACTAATTCTAACTAGACAATCTGACACTACCTAAACCTTAGGTGGTGATTTACAAAGTTATGATTTGAAAAATAAAAACAACAATTAAAAGACAATAGAAAATAACCCTAAACCCTAATTAAAAATATAATAAAGCCCTTTTAAAAACACGGCCGACCCTATTCTTTATTTTAGCCCGTTCCTTTTTGTTTTCTTCTGTAAAAAAGAACACGGCCTCCCTTTCGTTCCTCTTTGCGCTTGAATTAGGGCTTGCGTCCTTGATCCAAATTAGGGTTTGTGAAGCTGCCGATTGTTTGATCAATCATGTGGATAATGCGCGAGTAGCTTTGATTGATCTTATCTCGTTGCTCACTGTGGCTGCTTCATTGATCGAATTCCTTCCTTGCTCGTTATGTAATTATATGTTTTTGCTTTTACTGATTTTGTGCTTGCTTGAATTCGATGAGTTGATTGCCGATGATGATTGGGCTTTCATATAGGTTGAATTCCTATATTTGCGTTCGTATAAAATTGTTTGAATTCATCAATTTTAATTCTCTGGCCATTCGATTTTGTTTTGATGTTTGCGATGAATTCTGACTTGTTCATGTTACTTGAATAACACGGTTTTAAACCGTGACTTGTTCAGTTTGCTTGGCCACTACGGTATTGATTTGTGACTTGGTCAATTTGCTTGGCTATCACGGTGAACGCTTGATTGACTTTGACAATACTGATTTCGTGAATTTTTACTGCTGGCTTTGGCTTGATTAGTATTATATTTCGGTCATCTCTGCAATGTTTGTGTTCATCCCGGTGAGCTTCCTCTTTGGCCATCTGTGTTGGGCATTTCTATATGATGTTTGTCACTGTTGTATTATTGATTCTGTTGCTCGGTTACTGATGCATACACGAACTGTTGCTCGAATTGTCACTTCATATATGTATGTCTCTATTCACCATGTTGCAACTGCTTGTTGTAACTTGAAACTGTTTTGTCAATTCGAATTGCATACTTCATGATTGCACTGTCTTATGCATTTACTTGTAGTTGCATTTATGTCATGTATACGGCCTGACCATTGTGACGTCTGGTTGACACTTGATGGTCTTCATATTCATGTGTGTCTTGTTCAATGGAGTCAGTGATAATGGTCACTGTGTTGGGCTTGTAGTACTTGGATATTTGCAGTTTGTAGTGTTATTGAGCATTTGTTGTGTCCATATTGTATTCGATATGCATTTTCACTGTTGCCTTTGGTTTCCTGTGTCTGATTATCGCTTGGTCGTTGCACTGATTCTTGGTGGCATTTGGTCTGTGTTGCATTGTTCCATGTACACTTTGACATCCATGTTCTTCACTGTTTTGATTATTGTGCATGTCACTGAGTTTGTTGTGATACTTGTGGCTGGTGATTCATCTTTCTGCATTTGGTCTGGTTGCATGTGCACTATTTGTATCTGCAGTGGCATTGTTTTGTTTGCATATATCACTAGCTGTTAGTTTTGGCGTATGGTCAGTGATGCACTTGGTTATTCGATCCCTGTTTGATCATTGAAGTGTCTGGCCATTTGTATACATACATTCATGCATGTATATATGTGTATGTCTGCACTCATCTATATATGCATTCATCATGTCACTTGATCTGTTTCAACTTGATGTTACTTTAACTGCCGCTGTTGGTTTTGCTGTGGTCTTCAAGCATGTTGCTTCCTGGTCGATATATATACATGCATACTTTGATCATAGCATTCATGTGTGCATTTGAGTTGCACCTGCATTGAATCCAGTTTTAAAACTTGGGTTTGACCTTGTGCTGAGAGTTGTGACATTTATGTTATTGCATGTGAGTTGAACCCGGCTTTTCATTTGGGTTTGACCTGTGCTCACCTGTCCCTGTAGCATTATCAAGTGTATATATCGGTGTGCACAGCCTTGTGGCATATACAGTGATACACTGTGTATGTCACAAGTTGTTCGTGTATGATGAATTCAAATGTAAATGATAACGAACAACCCAAATAACTGAGGCAAATATTATTTTCAAAATTCACGTTTTATTTTATATTGCTTGCAAAAATATTTATTTTCAATTTTATTGCGTTAGTAAATATTTTTGCAGATTGCTCAGATGCTGGATTCAAACTGGAAGGAAGTTGAAGATAAATACGAGTGTGAGTGATATGTAGTGAGGTGAACTGTAAATATGAAATGTGATGTAATTGTAATCAAAGTTGTATAGTTATAGTGGGAGCTTGAGATTGTACTATTCAAAGTTGTAATAAATATTTGTTTGAATAAAATATTCGTTTGAATTCAAATTCTGTGTTATTTAATTTATTCAACAAATATTTATTTAATCTATGAAAACAAAATAGTATATTAACAAATACATTTAAACGAATGTATATATGTTTATTATCATCAAACAAAAATCATATAAGCGCAGAGCGCATATTCAACATTAACTACATTGAGGTTTCGAGTAAGTCGAAAGGGGTATAAGGGTTCGAAAGCATATAGATAACTAAACCTGTTTCAATTTGGGTGGTTTCGATCAAGTCAGAAGGCTTGATAAAGTTTTCAACTTTAAAAAATGTACTATTTTCAATCCAGTTGACGATAGGAATCATAAATCGATAAATTTTAAAATTTTCTGGAATAAATCAAAATTGAGCATGATCCAATGACTAATTAAATCCACTTTGATATACATTAAGTTTCGAATCCTTTAAAAAAAATTGAGTATATTTCTGCTCTCGGAGAAGTCCATCTCTTGCCGACTACATCGACCCCTTCGAAAGGGTTTGCTTAATGGTAGATGTTTAACTTTCTTTCGACCCTTTGAAAGAGGTTGAAAAAGCAGAATGAAGCTAACCACCTCAAACCCTTCAAAAGGGTTGAAAAGTCAAATTACAATAGTTGGTCTTAATTTGTATGACTTAGCTTTCTCTTTAAAGCCATTGGAAAAGCATTATTTCCCCAATTCAATTTTTAACCCAATGCTTCTAGAGGCTAACAATTAAATTGATTTAGGTATGAACTTACATTTGAAGACAATAAGAACTCCAAATTCAATCTCGAAGCATAATTTGATAAAAAATGTTTGAATTGAGTGCAATAGAGTTCGAGCTTGTGTTCTCACAAAGCAATGGAAAATAGCCCCCAAATCTGATGAATTTGAATTCCAACTCAAAATCGACACTATAAAATCGAATGGAATAAGCATATAAATGAACCTATAAATAATTTCATACGAACGAAAAACTTGAATCATCTTCGAAAATCTAGAACAAAAATACAAGTTCGAACCCAAAGAATTTAAAATTGAAACCAAGTGTAATCAATCAGTTTAAAAGATAAAAAATTGATACATACCTTAAATCCAAACTCGTGATTACTGAAAGTATGAATTAACATGAAATTGAAATCTTTGATTCTTGCTGTGGGTTTTAATTCCAGGTAGCTAAAAAGGGGGAAGAAGAAAGCATGATTTATAAAAAACCAAGGTGAAGGACAGACCATACGATCAAATTTAAACGAACGTCAAAGATTTATGTTAGAATGTGAAATGGCCGGAGATCCCTTTACTAAAATAAAAGAAGGGTATCAAAATAGTTGACTTGAAAAGTCAAGAGCATCCCTTCGCAAGCGCGGGCGGGGGGGGGGGGGGGGGGGGAGGGGGGAAGGGGGAGGGTGGGCAAGTCTTACCATCAGTCTTCACTTCAACCTTGTCGAAACCATGAAGAATATAAAAGAAGGATCCATGAGGAATGACGGTGAAAGCAAGACCATTCAAAGGAGTCGAAGGGATGCATCTGCAAAATTTGAATGTTCTATGAGCTTTCGAAGAGGTCAAAAGAAGACAAGAGCTAGCACCCTTTTGCTTCAATTGTTTCCTTCCGTTACAGCTGCTTTCGCATGCATGAGCATGTTTCGAATGGGTTAAGGAACACGTTTCGAAGGTAACAGATTACAAGCCTTCACGTGCATGCCAAACCTTTCGAAACAGTGGGTTTTGTCTTCATTCATGGTCCATGGGAGAATATTTGACCAGAGCTCCCATTCGAGAGAATAAATTAGCCTTTCGAACCGGTTAAGTCCATTCACAATCATAAAGGAAAGCTTCCTTAAGATCAATATGGCATTCTCATACACCGAAGGATGGGATTTTGCCTCAATCAACAAGTATGCCTTCGAAATCTACCTTCTGCCTTTAAACCTTCTACGTCTCAACTCCTTCAAAGCCTCAAAGATTCGCATATTGACCGAGTCAAAAGCCCATGTCCATTCCTACTTACAATGGCACATCAACAAAAAAGTGGAGAGCACATCTATACCTTTCGACCAGCACAAGACCGGAGCTACCCCCTACTGGATAGGCCGAATAAGATCATCCCGCATTTGAGCTCAGCAACCGCCCATATAGCCAAAATAAAATGGACATCTAGACAGGGATGACTTTACCCTAATTGATTGCTAGCCATTTAGCCTTGCTGCACCTTCCATATTTTTGCCATTCCCGGTTGATGAGGCTCGAGGCTATGCGTTACCTTTTTAGAACACATCTCACTTAGAATGTTCATCGTCCCCCTGACGATGTTCTCATAGCATTCGTCCATACAAGTTTCCCTGGGTCTGGACAAACCGAATCACCATCTTCATCATCTTCGCGGTCTTTATTCGCAAAAGTTCAAACCGCATCGAAGTGGTTTTCGAGAAGTTAATCTCGATCTCGGTCTCTTCGAAACGATCGGCGCATTGGCCAATATTAGTAGTCGGTTATTTAACTATCATATGACATCCACAAACAACCATTAGGCCTTAATAATTTTCCAAATTATTTATTTCAAAAGAGGTAATTAGTTTAAAGGAAAAACTTTAACCCAATTTTTAAACCAAAGACGCAACATTTAGAAGTTAAGCAGAAGGACAATAGCGCTTTTTTTCAATTTTTCGACTTCAACTGTTTCCTCCGCTTTCGTCCAAGTTTACCCCAGCCGACGTCTACCTTCAGCTACTGCTTGCCCTAGCCGCCACCGTCCAAGCAACATCATATGAAGTCGTTGTCGTCCAAGCCGCCATCGTCTAAACCTCTCTGTTGCCGATGTTCGAATTGAATTGGATCTTCCGTTGTCGACGTCGATTTCTCCAAAATCGAGAAAACTAATTAACTAGTCGCCTCAATCCAAACCTATGTCAGAAATTATTCGACCTTTGAATTGAAGAGCTGCAAATTCAAGATCTAAGAAACGAATGGAAAAGCAGAATCTAGAAGAAGAAGAAAACAGTCTAAAAGTACCATGAATTTCGAATGATATTTAGATATATCATTTCTATATTTGAGACACAGTAGATTGGGTTTAATATGCTAAATGATAGACTAATATAGCATTTGTACTGTTAAATATAGTATCATTATCTGACTATGCAAAATGATAGTTGGATATAGCATAAGCATATTTCAACTGAATAATGACGAAAAAAGTGCAAAATGATACTTGAATATAGCATAAGTATATTTAAAGTGAACTAGCATGAATAGAATATACAAAATGAAATAAGTACTTCTAAAGAGAACTACCATGAATAGAATATAAAAAATGATAACTACATATAGCATCTGTGTTTTTTAATGTAACATTTTAATCACAAAGTTCACTACCATGTTTATGATATACCAAAATGGTAGTTTAATGTAGCATTTGAGTTATGCAGTCTACTATCATGTTCAAAATAGACAAAATGATACTTTAATGTAGCATTTTAATTATGAAGTCCAATATTATGATTGCAATATGCAAACTGGGATTTAGTGTAACATTTTAATCACAAAGTCCAATACCATGTTTATGATATGCAAAATGATTGTTTAATGTAGCATTTAAGTTATGAAGTCAACTATCTCATTTAAAATATGCAAAGTGATAGTTTGATATAGCATTTTACTTACGAAGTCCAATATCAAATTTACAGTACGAAAAATGATATCCAATGTAGCATTTTAATCACAATATCCACTAGCATACTTTAGGCATACAAAATGATAGTCTAACATAGCATTTGAGTTATGAAGTCCAATGTCATGTTTACAATATGCAAAATGATAGTTTAATATAGCATTATAGTTATGAACAACAGCTTGAAGCTTACCAGAAATACAATCAACATTAAATACACCATCTGAAACTAACAAGAGCAACATTCCACATCAAATACAAAATAATGAAACAATAAAATACTAAATTGCATAATATACACAGAAATGCTAGTTTCATATAGCATAATAATATGAAAGATACAGTAATCACACGCAGAAATAAAAAACTGATCAAAAAAAATTACCATTCATCAATAATTCCAATACATGTCAAACATCCAATTAAGATCAAAATCGTGTTAGAACTCCATAGCGTTCACAAGCAGGTGGCGATGCACTCAAACTCAAAGCGCTCATAGCATCGTCTTCTATTCTCGATATCACAAAACACAACAAGAATGGCGAACTCGACACAAGCAATCTAGAATGGAGGAGCGACGACCTCAATCTTCATCTGAGAAAAATGGTGAAGTGAGATGCATCTTTGAGTCGGCATCTTCAGGTGAATAGCAACAGTGAGTTTGGGAAGATGTGTAGGATCTAGATTAACCCTAGAGGGGGGGGGGGGGTGAATAGGGTTATAGCAAATTTTCTCGATTGAAAACACAGAAACAAACTGCAGAAATAAATATGCTAAAAAGTAAATCACACACAAAATTTACCCAGCTTCGGCAAATCCTGCCTACTGCTGCATTCCCAGATTTCTATTAGAATTAAACAGTATCACGCTTACAAACACTCTACTAGACTTGCAAACATTTGCTCCCGCTCACAAACACTCTACTAGACTCGCAAACATTTGCTCCCGCTCACAAACATTCTACTAGACTCGCAAACATTTGCTCCTGCTCACAAACACTCTACTAGACTCGCACACCCTGCTCCCGCCTATAGAGTTTCGTTTACTCGCAAACTCTGCTCCCTCCTATAGAACTTTGATTACTCGCAAACTCTGCTCCCGCCTATAGAGCTTTGCATACTCGCAAACTCTGCTCCCGCCTATAGAGCTCTGCAAACTCGCACACCCTGCTCACTGAACTAATTCTAACTAGACAATCTGACACTACCTAAACCCTAGGTGGTGATTTACAAAGTTTTGATTTGAAAAATAAAAACAACAATTAAAAGACAATAGAAAATAACCCTAAACCCTAATTAAAAATATACTAAAGCCTTTAATAATAAAACAAGGCCGGCCTTATTCTCTTCTTCAACCCGTTCCTTTTTCTTTTGACTTGTGAAAATATGGCCGATCCTCTTTCTTCAGAAATTAGGGCTTCTGCTCTTTTGCTCCTTGCTTTCAAAATTAGGTTTCTTGCAAATTGAAGCGCGCCGCTTGATATAGTTCGATAGTAGGCTTTGAAACTCTTTGATTTGCTCTCGGCTCTTCAATTTGGATCGAGTTCGTTCTGCATTTTCGGTATGTACTTTACTCCTTTTGCTTTGCTGGTTTTGCCTTGCTCGAACTCGATAGATTTGAAAGCCGATGATGAGTGGGTTTATATAGATTTCAAAATCCTATAATTGCGTTCGTCTGATGTTATTTGAATTTGTCAATTCCGTCATCTCGGCCACTTGATGATGCTTGAATGTTTGAGATTTATTCTGACTTTTTCATAATCGTATAAACTTGGGTTACTTGGTTGACACGGTTTAAAGTCATCGGCTTTGATTTTGACTTGTTCATATGCGTGTATATTTTCATCATGGTGTTGATTAATTTTGTCTTCGGCCATGTTTTGATTACGTGAATTTTGGTTTCGTGAATTTTCTTATACCTCTGCGGCCTTGACTTGAGATTCTTCACTGCACTGCTTCATCATGTTGCATACACTCCATAATATTGTTGATACTTGGTTTACTGGTGCATGTTGCTGCTGTGTTGCCATATTGATGCCTCTGTTTGCTTTGACTTCACTGCAAAGCATATTTGTGTATTTTAAAAATGTTGCATCGTACTCTAACCTTGTTGCCTCTGTTCATTTGCCGGTTAGCTTGCATCTGCTTGCTGTTGTTTGGATATTGTGTCACTGTGTTCATATTGCCTCGAGCAGTGATCATTTGGTCTGTCCATTGCCTTGTTGTATTGAGCTTTGATAGTTGCTGGCTTGTTTCAGTTGCTTAGTGTCTTTGTACCTGTCTCTGATGATGTTGAACTTCACTGTTGCATTCCATTTGTGTTTTGTTCATTCCTAGTTGCCTTGTTGCAGTTTGATTGTGCTGTTTAGTATGTTCATTTGAGTCAGTGAAGTTGTTTCATTTGAGTTGTAGCTTGATGGTTTTGTAGTTGTTTGTGTCAGTTGCATCGAGTTTTAGTTGTACTTTCTTGAGCTCGTATCACAGTAAACTGCATATTATATTTCTTGATCATGTTGGCCATTTGGTCGAGCTGTAGTCCAGTGCCCCCATGTCTTGTGTCTTGCCATTCTTTGTTGGCACTGGCTTGAACTTGATATTGTTGAACTTGTAATTGATGTACTTGAGTTGACTGCATGTTCATTGATTTGAGGCTGTGTCATGTTTGAACATAGCATTCATGTGTACTTTTGATTTGCACCTGAGTTGAATCCAGTTTTAAAACTCGGGTTTGACCTGTGCTCACCTGTCCCTGTAAATCAATCAAGTGTATATCGGTGTGCACGACCTTGTGGCATATACAGTGATACACTGTGTATGTCACAAGTTGTTCGTGTATGATGAATTCAAATTTAAATGATGACGAACAACCCAAATAACTGAGACAAATCATATTTTCAAAAATCATATTTTATTTTATATTGCAAAAATATTTCTTTTTCAATTTTACTGCGTTAGTGTATATTTTTGCAGATTGCTCAGATGCTGGATTCAAACTGGAATGCAGTTGGAGATAAAATACGAGCGTGAGTGATATGTAGTGAGGTTATTAATGTAAATATAAAATCGTGATGTATTCAAAATTGTATATGTATAGTGAGAGCATGAAATTGTACTATTCAAAATTGTAATAAAGATTAGTTTGAATAAAATATTCGTTTGAATTCAAATTCCGTGTTATTTAATTTTATTCAACAAATATTTATTTAATTTGTGAAAAACAAAATAGTACATTACCAAATACATTTAAATGAATGTATATATGTTTATTATCATCAAACAAAAATCATATAAGCGCAAAGCGCATATTCAACAATCACCCCCTTTTGATGATAACAAACATATATTTAAGATTTTGAATGTATTAAATGTATTTGATCGTTCAATTTTCTCCCCTTATTTGAATGCTCCCTCTCTACACAATACTCCCCCTACATATATGCATACAAATAGAAATACAAATGAGCCTAGATGCAAATGGAAAATTATTTGACCTTTGCTTGATTCTATTTGACAAAATCTTAACTTTTCTCTCCCCCTTTTGTTATCAGCAAAAGAATAATAGTGTTATAAAAATAGGGATGAAGTGATAGACATGAATCAAACATTTAACTCAATTGAATATAAATATCAAATTTCAATAAAACTCAAACAAAAATCATAATTACCCTCGTCAGACGCATATTCCACTTTCAGAAGTGATGGGGATAAAATCATCAAAAAAATCATACAATTCTGTCTATTTATGGTATATTTATTTCGGGAAATTTGAATATCTACTAACCATGCATAACCGTTAGGACTTTTAAATGAGATTAGTAGTATTCCAATTTAATTTTTAAAAAGAATTCAAGTATCTTCTAACCACGCATAACCGTGAGGACTTTTAAATGGGATTAGAATCAACTTGTCTATTAAATCAATTAATTTTGATATGTGTTCCATACATGCATAACCGTGAGGACTTTTAAATGAGCATGGAAGCACATAATCAAAAATCCAAGTAATTCACCCATGCATAACCGTCAGGACTTTTAAATGAGAGTGAATACTTTGGATATTTATTTTTATTGAGGAGTATAATAAATTGAAGCACAGATAATTTCCTTTATAATAATAAATTGAAGAACGAATAATTTCCTTTCTAAACTACCACAAATTTTCATACTATATATGATTTTGATGAGTGACGGTCGATAGAAAGATGATAGAAATAGAAATGATCATGGAATTTTTACCCAACAAAAAGTTTTTATAACTCTTGTTATGAAATTCTAAAGAAATTTTTCTAAATGTACTGTCTTGAGTAATGTATGACAAATATCGACACTCATCACTTTTTCTATTCACTATTTATCTTTTCGATAATCATTAGGGAGTTAGATAAGTCAAAAAAATAGTCATTAAAAATCAAATTAAAAAATCAAATAATTTTTTTTAAAATTTTAAAAAATAATTAGTCAAATTCTATAATTCCCAAATCTAAACGTAATCTGGAAAATCTTTCTTCGGGAAGAGGTTTTGTGAAATATCAGCAAGTTGAGTTTCAGTTGAAATATATTCAATGCAAATGTCTTCTTTAGCAATGTGCTCTCTAAGAAAGTGGTGTCTCACATCAATGTGTTTTGTGCGTGAATGATGAACAGGATTATTTGACAAATCTATAGCACTCCTACTATCACATTTTAATGGAACTTGTTTATAGACTAAGCCAAAATCAGAAAGAGTTTGCATCATCCATAAAATTTGAGCACAACAACTTCCCAAAGCAATATATTCTGCTTCAGTGGTGGATAATGCAACACAATTCTGTTTCCGACTTGACCATGAAACTAATGAATGTCCTAGCATGAAACATGTCCCACTAGTGCTTTTTCTATCAACCAATGAACCAGCATAATCAGCATCAGAATAACCAACTAAATCAAAATTTTCACAAGAAGGGTACCATAATCCAAATTTTTGTGTGTGTGAAAGATATCTCAAAATTCGTTTAGTGGCTTTCAAATGAGATTCTTTAGGGTTAGATTGAAAACGTGCACACAAACACACAGAAAACATAATATCAGGTCTAGAAGCAGTAAGATACAGAAGTGAACCGATTATTCCTCGATATTTCTTCTGATCAACAGCAATTCCTTTCTCGTCTTTGTCTAACTTTGTTGATGGACTCATAGGAGTTCTCAATGGTTTAGAGTTCTCAATTCCAAATTTCTTCAACAGTTCCAACACATACTTGGATTGTGAGATGAAAATACCATCACTGCTTTGCTTGATTTGAAATCCAAGAAAATATTTCAATTCTCCAACCAAGCTCATCTCGAATTTAGCCTGCATGACTTGTTCAAATTTCTCGCACAAGAGTTCATTAGTAGCACCATAAATGATATCATCCACATAAATCTGAACTATCAAAAAATCACTTCCTTTATGTAATAGAAACAGTGTCGTGTCAGCACTTCCCTTTTTAAAACCATTTTCCAAAAGATATGTACAAAGGCAGTCATACCAAGCTCTAGGAGCTTGCTTAAGACCATATAATGCTTTTTCTAATTTATACACATGACTTGGAAAATCATGATTTTCAAAACCGGGGGGTTGTTCAACAAAAACGTCTTCTTTCAAATCACCATTCAAAAAGGCACTTTTTACATCCATTTGTTTAAGTTTGAAACCCTTATAACATGCAAAACTTAGCAAAATCCGAATGGCTTCTAACCTAGAAACTGGAGCGAATGTTTCATCAAAATCTAAGCCTTCAATTTGGTTATATCCTTTTGCGACCAACCTAGCTTTATTTCTAATTACGTTTCCCGATTCATCAAGTTTATTTTTGAACACCCATTTAGTTCCAACAATTGGATAGTCATTAGGCCTGGGAACTAATTTCCAAACTCTATTTCTCTCAAATTGATTAAGTTCATCTTGCATTGCTAAAACCCAATTTTCATCATTAAGAGCCATTTCAACAGAATCAGGTTCAATTTCAGAAATAAAACCACTGTGGTAACAAAACGAACACAAATTTTTATCAAATGAAGAGCGAGTACGTATACCTTCCGTAGGATCACCTATAACCAATTCAGGAGGATGATTGGATTTAAATTTCAATCTACCAGCATCAACAGTTCTATTTTCAGCTTTCTCACTAGATGTCTCATCTTCAATGCCTTCATGATCTACCCCATCGTCATCCGTCTTTTCTGTCGTCCTTTCCAGATCGGATTCATCGAATTTCACATTGATTGATTCAACAATTGTCTTTGTTCGTTTGTTGTATATTCTGTAAGCCTTGCTCCTTGTTGAATAGCCCATGAATATTCCCTCATCAGCCTCTGATTCAAATTTTCCAAGTTGATCACCTGTGTTAAGAATGAAACAAGGACATCCAAATACACGAAAATAAGAAATGTTAGGTTTCCTTTCATGCCACAATTCATAAGATGTTTTGCCAAGTATTGGTCTAATCATTACTCTATTCATTATATAACACGAAGTATTCACTGCCTCTGCCCAAAAGGTTAGAGGTAGTTTATACTCATTCAACATGGATCTAGCCAATTCCTGCAATGTACGATTTTTCCTTTCAACCACCCTATTTTGTTGAGGTGTTCGTGGAGCAGAAAATTCATGTTTTAAACCATTTTCTTCACAATAGTTTTCAAATTCCAAATTTTCAAATTCGCCTCCATGATCACTTCTCAAAGTTTTAATTGAAACTCCTTTTTCATTTTGAACAAGTTTTGCAAATTTTGAAAAATAATCAAAAGATTCAGACTTTTTGGCTAAAAAATAAACCCATGTAAATCTAGGGTAATCATCAACCAATACATAACAATAACGTTTTCCATTTAAGCTTGCAATTTCATTTGGTCCAAATAAATCCATGTGAATAAATTCAAGGACCCTTGATGTGCTAACAATGTTTTTAGGACGAAATGATGATCGACTAAGCTTGCCCAAGGAACATGCTTTACACACTTTGTTATTTTCAAATTTCTGATGTGGTAACCCCCTGACTAATTATTTCGTTTCAAGTTTTTCTAAAAGGCTCATGCTAGCATGACCTAGTCTCCTATGCCATAAAGATGCCTCTTCGTCTGTGACTACCAAATATCTAGAAAGATTTAGATTATCAAATGAAAGTGAGTAAACATTTCCTTTTCTTTTGCCCATAAAAACAATGTTATTAGAATCTTTATCAATGATTTTGCAAGTATCACTATTGAAGACAACATTCATACCTTTGTCACATAGTTGGCTAATAGAAATGAGATTGTGATGCAAATTTTCAACGTATAAAACATTAGTCAAAGAAAAATTATCGTTACCCACCTCACCTTTACCAATGATCTTACACTTACCGTTGTCTCCCATGATCACATTTCCGTCGTTAAAATTCTCTAGACTAAGGAACTTCGATTTGTCACCTGTCATATGTCTAGAACAGCCTGAATCTAGAAACCATTCTTGTTGCTCCTTAGCCCGCCAACAAATCTCACTAGTTTCCTCTGAGCTGGCTTCTAAATCTGTTTTCGCCATCAAACACAAATTAGCTTTCTCTGAGCTACTGTCTGAAGCTTCCTTTCCTTCTTCACCATCCCAAGTCGCTGCAAAGACCTTGTATACCAAAGTTAAAAAGCGTTCAAACATATCTCTAGAGTTAAAGTAAAATACCTTGCTCTGATACCACTTGTAGGATCTAGATTAACCCTAGAGGGGGGGGGGTGAATAGGGTTATAGAAAATTTTCTCGATTTAAAACACAGAAACAAACTGCAGAAATAAATATGCTGAAAAGTAAATCACACACAAAATTTACCCAGCTTCGGCAACCCCTGCCTACTGCTGCATTCCCAGATTTCTATTAGAATTAAACAGTATCACGCTTACAAACACTCTACTAGACTTGCAAACATTTGCTCCCGCTCACAAACACTCTACTAGACTCGCAAACATTTGCTCCCGCTCACAAACATTCTACTAGACTCGCAAACATTTGCTCCCGCTCACAAACACTCTACTAGACTCGCACACCCTGCTCCCGCCTATAGAGTTTCGTTTACTCGCAAACTCTGCTCCCGCCTATAGAACTTTGATTACTCGCAAACTCTGCTCCCGCCTACAGAGCTTTGCTTACTCGCAAACTCTGCTCCCGCCTATAGAGCTCTGCAAACTCGCACACCCTGCTCACTGAACTAATTCTAACTAGACAATCTGACACTACCTAAACCCTAGGTGGTGATTTACAAAGTTTTGATTTGAAAAATAAAAACAACAATTAAAAGACAATAGAAAATAACCCTAAACCCTAATTAAAAATATACTAAAGCCTTTAATAATAAAACAAGGCCGGCCCTATTCTCTTCTTCAACCCGTTCCTTTTTCTTTTGACTTGTGAAAATATGGCCGATCCTCTTTCTTCAGAAATTAGGGCTTCTGCTCTTTTGCTCCTTGCTTTCAAAATTAGGTTTCTTGCAAATTGAAGCGCGCCGCTTGATACAGTTCGATAGTAGGCTTCGAAACTCTTTGATTTGCTCTCGTCTCTTCAATTTGGATCGAGTTCGTTCTGCGTTTTCGGTATGTACTTTACTCCTTTTGCTTTGCTGGTTTTGCCTTGCTCGAACTCGATAGATTTGAAAGCCGATGATGAGTGGGTTTGTATAGATTTCAAAATCCTATAATTGCGTTCGTCTGATGTTATTTGAATTTGTCAATTACGTCATCTCGGCCACTTGATGATGCTTGAATGTTTGAGATTTATTCTGACTTTTTCATAATCGTATAAACTTGGGTTACTTGGTTGACACGGTTTAAAGTCATCGGCTTTGATTTTGACTTGTTCATATGCGTGTATATTTTCATCATGGTGTTGATTAATTTTGTCTTCGGCCATGTTTTGATTACGTGAATTTTGGTTTCGTGAATTTTCTTATACCTCTGCGGCCTTGACTTGAGATTCTTCACTGCACTGCTTCATCATGTTGCACACACTCCATAATATTGTTGATACTTGGTTTACTGGTGCATGTTGCTGCTGTGTTGCCATATTGATGCCTCTGTTTGCTTTGACTTCACTGCATAGCATATTTGTGCATTTTAAAAATGTTTCATCGTACTCTGACCTTGTTGCCTCTGTTCATTTGCCGGTTAGCTTGCATCTGCTTGCTGTTGTTTGGATACTGTGTCACTGTGTTCATATTGCCTCGAGCAGTGATCATTTGGTCTGTCCATTGCCTTGTTGTATCGAGCTTTGATAGTTGCTGGCTTGTTTCAGTTGCTTAGTGTCTTTGTACCTGTCTCTGATGATGTTGAACTTCACTGTTGCATTCCATTTGTGTTTTGTTCATTCCTAGTTGCCTTGTTGCAGTTTGATTGTGCTGTTTAGTATGTTCATTTGAGTCAGTGAAGTTGTTTCATTTGAGTTGTAGCTTGATGGTTTTGTAGTTGTTTGTGTCAGTTGCATCGAGTTGTAGTTGTACTATCTTGAGCTCGTATCACAGCAAACTGCATGTTATATTTCTTGATCATGTTGGCCATTTGGTCGAGCTATAGTCCAGTGCCCCCATGTCTTGTGTCTTGTCGTTCTTTGTTGGCACTGGCTTGAACTTGATATTGTTGAACTTGTAGTTGATGTACTTGAGTTGACTGCATGTTCATTGATTTGAGGCTGTGTCATGTTTGAACATAGCATTCATGTGTACTTTTGATTTGCACCTGAGTTGAATCCAGTTTTAAAACTCGGGTTTGACCTGTGCTCACCTGTCCCTGTAAATCAATCAAGTGTATATCGGTGTGCACGGCCTTGTGGCATATACAGTGATACACTGTGTATGTCACAAGTTGTTCGTGTATAATGAATTCAAATTTAAATGATGACGAACAACCCAAATAACTGAGGCAAATCATATTTTCAAAAATCATATTTTATTTTATATTGCAAAAATATTTCTTTTTCAATTTTTACTGCGTTAGTGTATATTTTTGCAGATTGCTCAGATGCTGGATTCAAACTGGAATGCAGTTGAAGATAAAATACGAGTGTGAGTGATATGTAGGGAGGTTATTAATGTAAATATAAAATCGTGATTCAAAATTGTATTTGTATAGTGAGAGCATGAAATTGTACTATTCAAAATTGTAATAAAGATTAGTTTGAATAAAATATTCGTTTGAATTCAAATTCTGTGTTATTTAATTTTATTCAACAAATATTTATTTAATCTGTGAAAAACAAAATAGTACATTACCAAATACATTTAAATGAATGTATATATGTTTATTATCATCAAACAAAAATCATATAAGCGCAAAGCGCATATTCAACAAGATGGAGTGGGGAATTTTATTCGAGGAGAAGCAAAGATCAATTTAATTTTTGATAGTCGGCATGATTTGAGGTCGAGATTGAAGAGCAACGAGATTGAAGAAGACGCACGATTTAACTTTTTTCAAGTTTTTCCTTCAGCCAAATTATAAAACCCGCGTCCTTAAAAAAGAAAAAAGAAATCTATGCGTCTCTCAAGCAAAAAAACATGATGTGTTTTTCCTTCAGCCCATTTTCCTCATTTCAAAATATCTTCGCAAGATATTTTTCTACACTTCAAACCTTTGAAAATAGTTTTCAAACCACTTTTTCTCTTGCGGAATAAATTTCCACCCAATTATTTTATTTCCACTGAAAATTACCAAGTCATAATGCTTTAGATTTTTAAATAATTTAAATCACTTTATCCAAAAATATATACTTTAAAACACTTAAAATAAAAACTACTTAAAACACTTTATTTAAAATACTAGTTATGAAATTTATAATAATTTCTCATGTAAAAGTTAAGCCAAAACTAATTTTAAAATAAAAGCTATTCTATAAGGTATAATATTAAATAATAAACTTTTAAATCATAATACTAGTTAAACCATTAAAATAATTTACTTATATAATTAACTTGATAAATATTTACTTTTAAAAATTTTATAACCCCTAAATAATAAATTCTTTCTGAAACATTCTTTTAAAACCACTTTAAAACATCTAACTTATACTTGAAAATCTTTCTTTGAAAATATACTTGGCTTTTCATGAAAATGCACTTTCCATTTACATATAGCCATCTAATCGTTTATAAATCCTGTTCGATTTATCACAATTTAATTTACGTCTCAATCCCACAAATTTTCCCTTTCCACACTTTAAAAAAATAAACCACTATTTATTTTTAAAACAAAACACCCTTTCCTTATAAATTCCCATCGTAAATTTATACCTCCAAATTGTCCACTGATAAATATTCACTTTATCTATAAACCCCGTTTATAAATTTCACAATCTCATTCTCCTTTAATCACAGTTTCAACACTTAATCGATTTTCAAATCGATTTCTAAAACCAACTCCATTTTAATAAATTCCTTTACTTATCCAAATTTATTTCACAATGCATTAATTCCATATTCACTCCTTGTTAAGAATTAAAATCTTATTTACATCTGAAATATTAACTTCATACTTAATTTCAATATTCTCCTTTTATTTCTCCCAAACCGTTTTAAATCCTGAATTTAAAATAAATATAACTTAAGTTCTCAAAATTCATCTGTCGCCATTTATTCAGAAATCTTTTTCCTATACTCGGAATTTATTCGATAGGATTTAAAAAAAAAATCAACTTCTTATTCTTTTCCAAATTCATTCTTTTAATTTATCCAACTCCCTGAAATTATTTTACCTAAATTCTCTCTTTTATTTTCCTTCAAAAATCTAATCTTTATATTTTGATATCTCAATATACCCAAATATATTCAGCAAACCAAGCAATCAATAACTTCAATTTCAATATAATCTATCATGCATTATCAAGTAAATTATATCACTGAATATGAAAATAGATTCCAATATTTTAAGGAATCCAGTTGGATCCCTCCAACCTGTTTCCCAGCATCTACGGATGTTAGTACAATATAAAAATACCAATCCAACTTCGAGTGGGATATCACGTTATATAGGGTCGTCTGCTATTATATGGGGCGCATAGGGTCTCATCCGCTATATGATGCGGGAATCAATCACTCCAATATATATATATATACTATTATATATAATATCACATCAAGTCAATTCAATCATTCAACCAATAATTTAAATTTAACTATTTAAATTTAAATGGTAATCCAAATGAGTGAGATTAACTCACCTTTGATTTTCGTTTTGCAATCTAACCCAAATTGGCTTGTCTTCCCTACGATTTTAGACCTTGAATAAACATTTTACGGCTTATTAATATTGTAAATAAATCGAACAATCAATTTCCATTTTAATAAATTTAATTGACCAATAATTTGATTTAAACTATTTCCTTATAAAGATCTTTTAGTAACTGAGATGATTCAATAGGTTAACTAAACAATTTAATCATCCTAATCAATTTTTAAAATGAACTAGTAATTTAAAGTATGTATATTATCAAATTCAAATTGAAAATAAATTCGAAAATACCTCACTGCCTTCCTACTCGAACCCACAAGCCAAGCCACAAAAAAACTTGCCGAACACCCTCGATAATGCATACTCGAACATTTCTTCGCATGCAGCCACCGGAGCGATCGCGACCCACCCAAATCGCCACTCGAGACTGCCGTTGACCGCTTTAGCACCTCCAACCTCGGCCATCATCTCCTCGCCATAACGACATCAGAATTTCCCCGCCGCCTCCACCCATCTTCACGCGACTCCTAAAATCGCGAAAACACCGAAGTCTCCTCCTCCGATCTCTTCATCAACTCGCGACCATTGCTGCAACCCTAATCCCCAGAACAAAGCCGCACGTGCATCACTAACCCAATGCGAACCACCAACCCGCGAGCATGCACCGCCCTCACTCATGCGACCCACTGACTTTGTCGCCATATGTTCGAACAAATCGAATTCAATTTCAAATTCCTATCCTCTCTCTTCTATATTTCTTTTGAGTAGTAGAAGATTTTTTTTAAAGTTGTTCAAATAATACAGAGGAGAAAACGAAAGTAAGAAAGGGCATTAGGTCATTTTAAACGGAATAGAGGGCAGGGGGAGGGATACGCTTATACTTGCAGGAATGAAAGAAGACGTGTACTTATTTTTGAAAGCTAACGTACAGATATATACAAAGGACATGGATTTCCTTTTTTAATCATTATCTATCATCCTGTCATAATTTCAACAGGAGAATGGAGGTAGGGTGCGATGTGATAAGTATTGACCAGTCAATAAATTATTATATTTAAATTTAAATCGTCTAGAATTTCCAACTTAAAATTTCGACATCCTATCGCGGCGTGGCGCTAGGCGTCCATAGTGTTATACCCCTATTTCGAACGCAATGGAAAAGGTTTCGAGTCCTAATTCGATCGTATGAAGAAGATAGCTTTTTGGACCCAGTTATTTTATTAAATTTCCAGTATAGATTTCAACGCGTTTATTTTCCATACGATCACACGGCAACTCCAAATGCTAGAAAAATTGAAATCCGATAATAATACACTGTTACAGATCCAATGTAACTAGTTTCGTCGAAATCCGAGACTGTGTCCTGAAAGGCTATTTTAAATGTCAATTCAATCGATATATTTTTAAAACTTAACAAAACATTTTTAAATTCAAGTTTCACACTTTTACTATCTTCAGTACTATCAATATAAACTTTACAAGCCTTTAAATTATTTTTAACAAGCTTAAAATTTCAGATTCAATTGTTTACCAAATTTTCAATTGTTTAATTATAAATAATTAAATCACTCAATAAACAGTGGCATTTGAAATTTAAGTTAAAAATTAACTTTTAAATATTTAAAATCAATTAAATATTCCAATTTCAAATGTCCAAAATTCTGAGTCGTCACACTTATAACCGTTGGTAAATATGTTACTAAAATACACCATTTTTTACATCAAACAAATTTCATTTATATTACAAATTCAAATTTATAAATACAAATTTGGTTTTGTTGAACAATATCATGTAACAACAAACATTAAAATATTTCATTTATAATACAAATTCAAATTTATATTAATGACATACATGTAACCAAATTTCAAATCTGTTACACCAAATTTCAAAACAAACATCATACATACTAAATACTTCATATCTTCTACAAAGTTTATGATAACTTTGAATTTTACTAGTACAAAATGTCTAAAAGTTTACAAACAACGAATGCGACTTTCCAACCAAATTACAAAACCTTCCATCAATTAACTCGGCCAAATATTACTCATTTCTGATTTTTTCTTTTTACTAAAGCCTGCATATGCAGAAACAATGCTTAGTTTATAAATCAAATAGAAGAAAAGCTTTATTGTACTAGAAAATAGAACTGCACCAAATCTGATAATAAGAACCAAGCACTTTGCTCAGTTAAAAATTACGGTTTGCAGCTCTGTTTATAAACTGGGCTAAGCTTTGTTTTTAACTGAGTTTACTACTCAAATTGTAACCGAGCTTCAACGCTCAAGTTGTAACCGAGCTTCAATGCTCAGTTTGTAATTGAGTAGTAAGCTACGATATTAGTTAATGAGAAGTTATAATTTGGATCGTCAACGAGAAGTATAATAAAAAAACTAAGATATTAGTTGATAAGAAGTTACACACACACACACACACATACATATATATACATACACACACATATACGTACATGCATGCGCACACACACACATTACATAAATATATAATGCATGTGTACTATCATATTGCGTTAAAGAGTGCAAGCAAAGTGTTAATGCATTTAATCATAGTACCCCTCGAAAAATAAAAGATAGAATGCTCAGGAACACAAAAAAAAGTCTATTTAAAACAACTTGCACAAAGAACTGTAAAAATTTACATAGAGTAGAGATATATTTAAATTTCTTTAAATGTTTCTATAAACTAAAAAATGAAGGTAATAAATTAAAATATGAAGGTACTGATAGAATGCAAGTTAAGGTGACATACCAATGTCAACTATCAAAACAATGAGAAGGATGGAAAAATTAGCACTCCCAGTTGTGTACAACCAAACATCATCAAGACTGGAGAACAATCGATCGTCACCAAATAATTGAGTTAACATCAATTTATCATAAATCTATGACTCAAGTCTATATGAATATGTATTATATAGTTGTTTGTGATGTTACTAACCTATTTTAAAGCAACTGCTTATTCTGATAAACATAATAAATCATCCACTGATCTCTTTATGTACTAAAGTTCCAATTGGAAATATAGTACTTGGTGGTTACCTTGCAGTCAGAAATGGTTTTCCTGTAAGCATGTGATGAATATAAGTTATACTAGTGCGAACCCGTGCTTCGCACACGGATGTTGAAAAAATATTGTTGCTGCATAGGTCAAATCCAAATGCATAAGAAATTTAATATGGTGGTAATGAAAAAACATTGTTGAACGATAGTGTTACATCATGAATAACAATTTGGTAGGGTAAAGAATACATATATATTTGTTTATGGTAATCACAATTAAAATCGAACAAAACAATTACAGTGAATATGTTAAATTTCACAGACTATTTGGAGGATAATGTTTTAAAATTTTATCCTCTAATGCACAGATATATTAATATGGCATATTACGCCAATGTTGTTGCTTGTGCAATTACACAGCTGCTTCAATGTGCATATATATAGTTGAAGTATTCGTTGTGAACTGCAGACACAAAGACATATTGTAGTTTGATTCAATTAAATAAGAGCAAAAAAAAGTTTTTGCAATAGGGAGAAATACAGTAATAGGACGAAATTTGTAAAAAGTTAGGAAAAGTATTTGTCAACGACTGAAAAAAGGGAGGGAAAAAAGTAAAAAGCAACAGTGTAGTACAGGGGAAAAGTAGTAAAACAGAAGACTCAATTGAAATAGAAATGATGATGCAATAAGAAGATAACATGGGTTCCAATATAAATTACTATTGTTCACTGAATCTGATCTATGTCGATGCAGGGTACAAAACATGGCATACAGTTGGTCGTAGTAACCAATATTTAAAAAAATCCAAAACATACAGAAGAGAAGAATTGTGAGAAGTCTATTCATTTTTCAGCCTTAGAAATAACTACTAGCAATGCATGTATGATATTGGGCTTGAGCGCAAATATGTGATGTTTTCTTGGCCCTAATAGATGCATTACATCAGTCAGTTATTTTGACCATTGAAGGTATTTGTACCTGCAGCCAAAAATGGCAAAAGTGTCATTGATGCAGTATTATTAATAAATTCTCTCACTACCCGTCTGACCTAGTTAGCTATATCTAATAATCAAACTATGACTACAGGATCATTCATACAAAGATACATTCATCAATTGTTTTCTAGAAGTTTTCCGACAGCGGTGGTGCAAGTAATTCTAGAATTTACTGCAAAAAATAAAAAATAAACTCATTTAGGTGGTTATAAACATTATTCTTACTACAACACATGTTTTGACCCAGCACTTAAACTGTGGATCTACCTTAAGCCCGAATACAATAAATTATATGCTTATCGTATTATTGATCATCGTAATTGTAAACGAAATTGAGTAAACTTAGCCAAATTACGTCATCAAACCTCTAAACAATGTATTAAACGCTGAGCTGCATGGTTGAATCAAGCATTAATTATGTGAAGTCACCATTTAATCATCTCAAGCTATCAAAAAGTAAAATTCACCTTTCAATTATATTTTCATAATGCGGTTAAATTATTATCGTTAACATCAAAAAAAATCATTACTACAGCTAAGTTAGTATCACATCACACAAATGCAGTTAAAATATTCAGATGCAACAATAATTGCTTAATTCCGAAAATACTGCAAAATAATAATAGCTTTTTCTTAATGCATTTAAATTTTAACTACAGTAAGCTAAAATAAATCATCGTGTACAACCAAAATTATTACTGCGTCACATAAATATAGTTGAAATATTCAATTTCTACCATGCATAATTCAAAATTGTCATTAAATTATAACTGCATTTTATTAATGTAGTTAAATTTTAATTGTATTAAGACTTAATAAATTTCTGAAATGTAGCCAAATTTATTACTACATCACATAAATGTGGTTAAAAATCTTCAAATATAGTTAAATTTACCCAAACTTGTTGGCAAATTATAATTGCATTTTCTTAATTTAATTAATTTATAACTATTTTAAAATTGAATAAAACTATCAAATATAGTCAAAATCATCAATAGTAAATGTAATAAAAAAATGCTAACGCAGTTAAATTAACTCAAAAAATGCCTATAAATTTTTACACCATTTTTTGATCGGGTTAAATTGTAACTGCACTAAGTTTGAATAAACTACCAAATACAATCAAAATTATGACTTTATTACATAATGCAGTTACAATATTCAAAGGCAACCATAATTGTATAATTCAAAAAAAATATTCCTTTCAAATACGTTAAAAGATAATAAATACATTATATTAATCTAGGTAAAAATACTATGTAATGTTTATGATCATCATAATAATGCTGTTAAATGCGGTACACAGCGATGACACAAAATAATTGGATTATATAAATGCAGTTAAAACTGGTATATAAAATTACGATTTTAAAAAATTTATTTTTAGCTATCAACAATGGATATCATTGGAAAGCATATTAAATTTGAGATTTTACAGTAAAAACGATTCTTAAATCCAACTAATGTAGAAAAAGTTATCATATTTCAACGTTTGGAATAGAAAGAAATTAAAAATGTGACTGTTCATTTTTCAAAATATGAAGGAGGCTTATGTGCTCTTGAAATTTAACTCAATAATAATAGTATAGTATAGATTAGTTAATGAGAAGTATAATGAAAACCGAGCTTCAATGCTCAATTTGGATCATCGAAGCTGAATCTATCTTTATCATACACTTGCTGGAGACAGGTTAAATTTTATAACAGTCATAGGCTGATTTAAGTGAAAACTTGAAAATTTATATACAGTTAAATGCAAAAAAAGTATGTACAACTTTGACGGGGATGGAAGGGTCTTCTACACAAAGAGTTGGCTGCTCATCCCATTCTGGATTTAGATTTTTCTTTATTACTTGAGTCTTCAGCTTCTATTGCAATAATTCAAAGTGATGACATAAAGAAATTTTTTGAATTTCAACTCCATGTTAGTTCAGAAACACAGTCAATGCAAATTTCGAGTGTTTGAATTTTGCCTCTGTACGTGGTTGATTTAAAAGTGTTACTTGTATCTTGTTACATTACATATATATAAATATACTTTATGAATAGCAATTATAGCTTTAATCAGTTTACACTGGTTTGTCTAAAAAGCATGAAACTTTAATCATGTTGGGCAATTTGTTTTGTTTTATGTTTTTTTATATTTAAAGTAGATATGGAAAAAATAATTCTAACTTGTAAGGCAATGTAAGAATGAAGTCGTCGAAGCATTTTACGACAATGATAAACATTAAGTTAGTAATTAAGACCCAAAAATCTTTTTTTTGCATTATTTTTTGATTTGGCTAGGGATTAGTCTCAATGTTCATGGATGATCATCAACGACTGGCCAAAATATATTGGATTATATGAAGCCATTTTAAACGTTCATGGATTTAGCACTTTATTTAGAGCATGTCCACTGCATTCATTTTCTAAAATTGCACAAAGATTATGGGCTTCTCAAAGTGAACCATTGACTAGTTCTTTTAGGAAAAAATATCTTTAAGTAGAAAGACCTGAAGCCCAAGAATGGGATTGAAGTCTGGTCTGGATAGAAACCATTTTCTGGGAGTGAAAGATAGAAATCTAAGGGATTTCAACATAATTCCTCTTTATATTTAGAAAAATATCCAAATTTACTTTGGATCTTTAAGAATTTTCCCCAAACACTAAATAAATAAATTATTTTAGTTACGTTTTAATCATAATTGAAACTAACAATGTCCGGTGTTTAATTTTAAATTATGCTACATCACTGGGAAAAAAAAGATTCATAGATTGGAGGAATTAACCTAAGACTCGCTTGCTAGTTTTTGTTTGCAAAACTTGTTTTAGTTTTGTGTTAAACTAGTAAATACATAAACAACCCACTCTAGATGCTGAATGACTTGGTCCTTACATCAAGGTTCATCAAGTTTCAATTTTCGATTAAAAAAATGCTGCTTTCCTTGAAAAAGTTAAGTACTACGATGATGAGTTTGATTCTCAAATATAAACCAACAAATCAAAATGACCAAATATGCAAATGACCAAACTATAGTTTTTCAATTGCCAACAACTAATTCCTACAGTTATTTGTTATCTATACTATAATATTATTATTGAGTTAGATTTCAAGAGCACACAGGCCTCCTTCATATTTTGGAAAATGAACAGTCACGTTTTTTTATTTCTTTCTATTCCAAACTTTGAAATGTGTTAACTTTTTCTACATTAGTTGGATTTAAGAATCGATTTCACCATTAAATCTCAAATTTAATATGCTTTCCAATTATATCCATTGTTGATAGCTAAAAATAAATTTCCAGCCACGGATTCTACTTTCACAAATTGCAGTCAAGTCTGGTGAAATCCAAAATTACCAAAATACAGCAACAATGTTAGATGGAATTAGAAATGGAACCAGAAAGCTCAAAAGCATTAAATACAATTATATGCTTCTTATTATATTGAATTTTCTTTGACTGTAAAAGAAATACAATGATATTCTTCGCATTAAAATAAATATTGTTGAATAATGGTTGTTAGTTCCAACATCTCAGACATAAGATATGTATGCTTTAGATTTAGCATATTTTTCACAAGAATCGTTCAAAACAGAAATAAATCTCTTTATCCTCTAATCTTATCATTCTACAATAATATGATGCTGCATAATGTGTTCCTAGACATAGTCAGTTATGAGATCATCATCAACACTTGCGTTCTCATATATCATGTCAACGTTGCTTTTGGCTTTTTTGGATCAATGGTCAAGTGTAAACCAAATGTTGTTACCTGCACTGCTCTTAGAGATAGTTATTACCGAAGCAACAAATGGAATCAACAACATCAAGTATTAAAGGAAATGATTGATAAAGGTATCTCACCAAATGAAGTTATATGTAATACAGTTGATGCATGGAACAATAGTTGATGCACATAATAAATTTATATGTGTATAATTTATATGTGTATTGCGTGAAAATTTTATCTTTAAACTCATTTTTACCCGATATTTTGCAATTGTTTATCAAGCAGCAGTTCTATCTGCATTACTGTTTTCAAAGATTTATACACAAATTTTAGACAAAATGCAAACCTATTTGAAAATTGATAAAAAAGATCACTATTTTTTAATCATTGAACCATATAAATCATTTAAACATGTTATGATGATAAGAGGTTGAGTGTGTGTGACGCCCCACCTCTATACCCACGCTAGCCAAGAACATACGGAGTAGTGCTGTCAACTAGCACGGAGAATAAGGCTGTTGAGGAGCGACCATCCATGTAATTTCTTATCACACGGTGGGTATAAATAATCTTCGAAACAAACATAGAAATAAGCATAACACAAATCAGTCACAGCATCCATATCACAGAGGCGGAAGAAGATATGAATATATAACTAACACATGAAAGTGTACATCAGAGTAGTGGTCAAAGAGATCCACAATAATACAAAAGAATAGAAACACGTGCTATACAAAAGAATACAACTATGAGTCTATGTCTCAAGTGTATACAACAAAAACTGCTAATCTAAATAGTTAGCCAAAAGTCAGAGTAGCAAATCCCCGGAAGAAGTTAAGCAGAAGCACTTGTAACATCTCGGTCTGACCCGAGTATTATTTAAGAAAATAATAAACGGATCAGTCTAGCTATAAATATCAGATGACATGGTATAAAATAAAAGATATGGCATAACATAAAATATCCATACCGACACACTACTATAAGTATGCAAACGATGATCAACAGAAGATCAATCAATAAGAGATAAGTCGATATCACAAGAATCTTCTCAAAGATCCAAAGAGGGCATCATACCCTAAACTTGTACTCATAACAAGTCAATGACATAAATTCCAGAAATCAACACAAGAAATCCAGAAATCACAGAAAAAGGGAAAGAGGCCTATCACATGACGGTCCGAAGACCATGGGGAGCTACCCCATATGTGTGAGTCGAAATCACACAGATGAGGTCTAGACTAATCAAAAATCAAAAAGGTATGTGTGAGTGAAATCACACAAGTGGTGTCTAGTCTAACCTCGCAAACAAGAGACATCGCACAGTTGCTAGTTTAAATCGTAAGAATGATCGTCATGATCAACGAGAAGTGTCAATTACACTAAGCTAGTAAATATAAAAGTTTAGCTTCATGCCCCTTAACCACTTGCTTAGCTTAAATATTTACGAACAAACTGTAAATCTTCACTAGAAAATTGTCACAAGAGGTTCAATCGAACAAGTCCAAGAATTAACCGACGAAGCAAACGCAAGTGTTTCATACCACTTGTTTTACTAAGCCGTTTAATTAGATTTCTCATCCGAGTGAGGTAAAGGTTTGTATATACTAATAGATTGGAAAACGGGTTAAGAAAAGAGCTTTGTTATTAAAAATAGAGTTGAAATCCTTTTATTGAAAGAGTTTTGATATTTACTTCTAGTTTTGAAACCTTTATATTTTAAGGTGACCAATCACAGAAGCGATTGTAGAGACAATCAATCACAAAGATCACATTCAGAGATGTGATAAAAATCGAAGGAAATCAGCTCAGCAAGTTCTGTTGAATGTTTTTCATATAAGATCCCCTACGGAGGGGGGGTCCAGGGGGGTGGCAACCCCCCAAGGTGGGGGTGCGGGGGCAACGCCACCGCTACGGGGTTCGACCTGCCCGGTCAGGTCGCGGGGGTCCAGAGGGCTGCGCCCCCGGCGGGGTGCGGGGCAGCGCCCCGTCCAAAACGGTACGACCTAGTGAAGACAAAATGAGGTCTAACGACCTAAGGGTCTAAGGGGTCAAGCGAACTATCGGGATAAGGTCCAACGACCTACGAGTTAAAGGTCCAACGACCTACGAGTTTAAGGTCCAACGACCTATAGGGTTATAAGGTCATACGACCTAACGACTCAAGGGTCTAACGACCTAACGACTCAAGGGTCTAACGACCTAACGACCTAACGACTCAAGGGTCTAACGACCTAACGACTCAAGGTTCTAACGACCTAAAAGTATAAAGGTCATGCGACCTATCGGTTTAAGAGGCGAAACGACCTAACGACTCAAGGGTTTAACGACCTAAAGTATTCGCGACTTAACGACTCAAGGGTCTAACGACCTAACGACTCAAGGGTCTAACGACCTAACGACTCAAGGTTCTAACGACCTAAAAGTATAAAGGTCATGCGACCTATCGGTTTAAGAGGCGAAACGACCTAACGACTCAAGGGCTTAACGACCTAAGGTATTCGTGACTTAACGGGTTATAGGCCTAACGACCTAACAGGGTTCACGACCTAAGGCTTAATTCGCGAACATCCTACTGCTTAAGGCTTAACTCGCGAGCGACCTACGGCTTAAGGCTTAACTCGCGAGCGACCTACGGCTTAAGGCTTAACTCGGGAGCGACCTACGACTTAAGGCTTAACTCGCGAGCGACCTAACTCCGAAGCGCCAATACTTCCAGAATGACCTAAAGCCCTGCGACCTACGACCCAGCGACCTTGCGACCTATCACCGAACGAGTCAAGTGGCCAGAACGAGCTAAGTGCAGGAAATTTTCAAAAATGCTAAAAATTGGAGTTTTTCGCCAATCCAATCCAAACCAAAGGCAAATGTGCATGCAAAAGTGATAGGGAATCATTCCCAACAGTCCAATATAGTTATAGACTAGATTTGTGAGATAAAAATCTCACCTTTTCACCAAATTTATGAAGAAAAGCTTGAAAGAAATGGAGAAGTAATCACAAGCTTGAATCCAATGTCTTCTTCTTGAATTTGGAATTGAATGTTGGATTTGCAAGAGAATTTGAGCTTGGAATTTTAATTTCTCTTTCCACTCACCATTAATGCTTAAGCTTGGTTGTTAGGAAATTTATGAAGAGTGAGGAGAAAGAGAGAAGTGGGTTTGAGTTATAATGGCTAATCTAACCCAAAGTCCAAAGCGGGAAAAGTAAGTGAAATTCCACTAACTCCAAACCTGTCAATGTTTATACTTAAAAAGGTTGTAAACGGCATTTCGAACTCAATGGAAGTGGTCTCGAGTCCTAATTTGACCGTTTGCAAAAAATAGCTTTTCGGACCAATATCCGATTAACGACAAAATATTTAAATAAAATATTTAAATATAAAATCGATAAATATGCGGGTTGTTACAGTGTGGTCCGTATGAGAAGCACGGGTTCGCACTAGTTGAATGGTATTTTCAACTGAATGAAACAATAATAGAGATGTTATTATTAATCATATCAATTTTTGTTTAATCTTTATGGTATTAGTAAGAGTAAATTGGGGGTGCTTTTAGCAAAACTACAACTTTTTTAAGCTTATAAATTAGAAAAATGTTTTAGGTTATTAAAACCAACATAATAAAAATTAGAACCTTTTATGTTTTCAGCTTCTTCTTCATTCTATTTTTAAACAATATGTAAGACTGTTCTAAATGGATTCAAAACTTTAAAATGAAACTTCAAAACTTGAAGGTTGGTCTTTATGCTTCTCTATACTGTACAAAGTGCTCCTCTTTCCAATACCCTGAAATGTCAAAGGCGTTTCAATAATAAAAACTTGTTTACATGGAAAGACTTACAAGTGAGCTTTTAAACTTTAGCTTCGTAAGTTCCTCCATGCAATAAGAAAAATGAAGAAAACAATAAGTGTACTTTAGAAACTTATGCTACAGACAATCTAACTCATTAATATGCAAAAAAAAAACGAAGAAAAAAAATAAGAGTACTTTAGAAACTTATGCTACAAACAAACTAACTCGTCAACATGCAATAAAAAGAAGAATAAGAAAATAAGAGTACTTTAGAAACTTATTCTGCATACAAACTAACTCATCAATATACCGAATGATTCATGTTACTTACTCATTTGCACTATTTATGAAATATAAGCATTCTTGAATCAGTGATTTCTGGAAAAAAAATGCAACAACATTCAAGTTGTATGCTATCATGGCATGGTTTTAAGGTATCAGTTATGTAGATGTTACAACTAAATAAAAATTGAATATGAGTTTAACTATATATATATATATATATAAACCTTTAATTCAGTGTTACGAACTTTGAGAATGTCCTTGAGGGTGTACCGACTTCTTCAAACTTAAGATGAGGAGTTTTAGGAGTTTTCGGTTCCTTAAATTCCACGGTAACATTTTTCATGGATGAAAATATGATTTAGAATTCATTTACTACAATACAGAGAGTCTAGAAGAGAGAGAGAGAGTATAGAAATGCTTGAGGTACAGTTTAGTTCTCGGAAGCATACCAAAACATTTAAGTTTTAGGTTAAGTATTACATTTGAAATTAGTTGCCTAAATTAACAGCCTTTAAGATTCAATAAAAATTACAACATGGTAAATTTTTTGTTTGCATGGGAATCTTTTTGATAGTCAAAGTAAAGACTAATAGTTAGAACAACAATTATAACATTCCATTTATAAGTAAAGAATAAAGCTAGGTACTTTAGCAACAGTAGAGATCTGATATACCCAATGGATGATATATTCAACTTCTTTGGATGAATTCTATCACATAGTAAATGAAATATATCATCACATATAACACTAACCACTTTGACACTAGAAATAAAAACTAACCTATTTGATAATAGGGGATTTGGTATATACATTTGATGACGATGTAACCTCATCTGCTTTTGACAGCTTCTATCAACAAAGAAATAAAATATACTATTACATAAGGCATACCATCATCTTTGAATACCTTGTATCTAGAATTATAGATATTATTACAAGTTATGCATAGAAATAACTACATTTTACAAGTTACCACCATAATTAGTTTATACCTACTTACATAAGAATGAAACATCAATTTGTAACTAACAAGCATGAAGCTCCTTTTCAATATATATTTTAAAAACAAAAGTGATACCTAATTTGAGCATAGCACTTATATAATATAAATTATTGAATGTGGGAATAGTTAGTTGCACTCTAAAGAGTCTCTGTTGCGTTTCACTTTTTGGTATAAAATAATAAATGAAAGTGGAATTGCATGCAGATACCTTTGTGGTGTAGTTAACATTTCTCTAAAATGTAATTGTCTACATTAAAATGTTAGATGTATAATTGATTCTAAGTTTCACTTACATTAAAATTGAATTTTTTATGGATTTGGGCTAGGACCGATTAATCTAAATTTTAATTATTAATTTTCTAGCTCGAATTTCGCATAACACGCAGAAATAAAGCAGTTAGATATCGATCAACATATGTAACCAAATTATTGTAGACAGGAATAAAAGGTAGTTAACAATATTGTAGCCTTTTTCAAAAAATTCATGGTAGCAATACAAACTTAACGTTTTAAAGAAGATAAACACGATTTTAAAAAATAAACGCAAGCTCAGAAAATAATTGAAGTCATTGAAAATTTTGGAGTGTAAAGTGTTGCATGTTTAATCAAATTTATTTAGTTCTTAATCACAAGAAATATTGAAGTAACGAGAGTAAAAATTTTAACCAGCAACTCAACAATAAAATCAGGACAATATTTGAAAACAAAAACACTGTTTTTAAAAAAAGACTACACATAAATGGCAATTACTAAATTCACGCCATTGATTATTGTACTATCTATGAATTCCCACAGTTAATTTTCAACTTCCAGAAAATTGAAATTCACTTATAAATTGATATAAATTCATTAACTGTAAAAGTAGTAAATTCATCATGTATAATAGAAACTAATGTAACATCAGCATAAAATAAATAGAAGTGGTCTTCGAGACAAGCTATGATCCATTTAACTGGATAAAATCCAAAACAATTACCATGCAGTTTGAAGCCTGCAATTTGAGGAAGCAGAACAAACAGAAGAAGAAGGGAGCGGTGGAACCAATTTAAAACATTTGCAGTTCAAAGAAGAGGAACCTTAAAGGAGCGCAGAAGAATGAGAGCTTAATGATCGCGACTTTCCCCACAAAATTTCCTAACGCTGCATTTTTTTCTTCTCTGAATCCTGAATGTTGAATGGTGAATTTTGAGTGCTAAATCCTGAATAAAGAAAAGTCGTTTCTTTTTTTATTTTGTAACTTCTGGTTAAGAAATTAGTAAAGAGAACAATTTTTGTTCGTTGTCCCTATGTAATGTTCAAAACATAATGATCAACTGGAAAAATGCAAATTCTCACAAAAAACAGGTTTAGCAAGTGCAAAGCAAATAGATATGAATGTAGACAATGAAAACTGGTTATGGCTTGACAATTCTACTTTCAGCTTCATTAATACATGGGATAGGATAAGAGAAAAGAATCAAAAAAAAACAAGGAGCAAACTAATTTGGACTACTCCAAAAACCAGAATGTTATCCTTTACTGTATACAAGGCTATATTTGGTAGATAAAATACTATAGATAGACTAAAGAAACGAGGATTAAATTATCAGGATAGTCGTGTTCTAGGCAATGATTGTCAATAAACTAGATACCATCTATTCTGGCTTGGTGACTTTTCAAAATGTGTCTAGACTCTGGACTTCGGTCAACTAAAAGTTGCTATACCACTAAAAAGTATATACAATATACAGGACGAAGCAAAAAATCCAGTAAATACCTTTCTAGGCATAAAATCTAGTCAATAGATCAATAACTATAACAAGATTCCCTACTATTTCTAAAGTAAAATATAATCAACAAGTAGGTAAAGGTAGAACTATGGCCGGTAGAAGAAAAAAACAGTAATAACAACAGTTCTGAAAAGAAAAAGAAAAAGAAAAAAAAACAACTATAAAATGTAGATAGGTAAAGTAGAAGAGATAAATAAAAGCATTTAAAGTAATTCAAAATATAGACAGTAAAAATAGTAAAATGAAGGAAATAAGTGTAATTCAACTGTAAGTAAAGATTACCACAATAAGGGTTTCTACGGAAGTAAGCTATAGAATAATATACAGACAAACAAAGCAATGAGAAGGAAGAACCTGACTACAGTGATAGCTTGAAGAAGAAGGAGGATGCTGTTGATTTTAAACCGATCGGAATTTTAGCCCTAATCAATTCATGAGAAAACAAGCAATAGACAAATAGAAATTTGCGGAAGCGTACCAGAATCCATTGAATCAATATGTATGGTTCTGATCTTCCTAGAATACAGTTTCTACTTTTCTCGATTATTTCTCTTTGATGGGAAGAAGAAAAAACAAAGGTACGTACTGTTTCTGGGGGGACCCAATAGTTTTTATTAACGGACAAAAATCAATTATATAATATTTACAATTTAGCCCCTCAACAAATTGTAAATAACACTTTATTATTTTCTACCTTATATTAATTATAATAGCAACATACACTTAAACATATGTGTACCCATAATGGGATTTTAATCCAACAATCTCCCACTTGAGCAACATATGATTTCTTATAAATGTACAACCTTGTGAGCTTAAAATTTGCTATTACATAAAGGTATATCTTAACAATCTCGTCCATCAACCATATTTATACAGGATCAAAGTGGTCTTCGTCATATTAATCATGACTAAACCCATCAGTGGTCACATACATATATATAGTCAAATGACATAGATTAATCTATTTTCAATTGGTCCTTCTTAAACTTAAGTGAAGTCATAATCGAAACAATAAAACAGAGTGAATGAAATGAATACTTTACTTCTGATCAGAAATCCAAATATATGTTTCATGACAAATATAAAGCATATAAAATACAAACTACCGCTAAACCATAATATCCTCTAGTAATACAACACTCATATGAGCAGTGTGCTCATGAAAGACTTTGGGCGGTAATTTTTTTTTTTGTGAGAGAATCCGCTATCATGAAGTTTGTTCCAATATGCTCTATAGATATATGTCCACTCTACACTCTTTCTTTCACAACCAAGAATTTTATGTCAATATGCTTTGACTTAGTTGAGCTTTTGTTATTATTAGAATATAGCACCGCTAGTTTATTATCACAATATAACTTCAGCGGTCCTTCTACATTTTCCAAAATGCGCAGCCTAATGATAAAGTTGTGTAGCCATATTTCATGGTTTGATGCCTCATAACATGCTACAAATTCTGCTTCCATAGTGGAAGAAGTTACTAGTGTTTGTTTAAACTTTTTCAAGATATAGCTCCTCCAGCCAACAGATAAATATAATCTGATGTAGACTTTCTGCTATCTTGACATCCAGCAAAATCAGAATCAGAATACCCTACGACCTCCAAATGATCTGATCTTCTATAAGTGAGCACGTAATCTTTTGTTCTCTGAAGATACCTCATAACCCTCTTGGCTGCTTTCCAATGGTCTATACCAGGGTTGCTTAAGTATCTGCCTAACATCCCAACAATGTATGCAATATCTGGACATGTACATACTTGAGCATACATTAGACTCCCAACGGCTGAAGCGTAGGGAATCTTTTGCATTTCTTGAATTTCAAGATTGCTTTTAGGGCACTAACTAAGTCTGAATTTATCTCCTTTAGAAACAGGGGTATCTCCTGGTCTACAATCTTGCATGCCAAACCTTTTGAGTACTTTATCAATATAACTCTTTTGTGATAATCCAAGAATACGCCGAGATCGATCTCGAAGTATCTGAATACCCAATATAAAAGAGGCATCCCCAAGATCTTTCAATTCAAAATGTTTAGGTGGAAATTTCTTGGTTTCGTGCAATAAGCCTATATTGTTAGTGGCAAGCAAGATGTCATCGACATATAAAACCCGGAAAATATGTTTACTCCCACTAAACTTGTGATACACACAATCATCAACAATATTCGTCTCAAAACAAAACGAGATGATTACTTGATGGAATTTGTGGTACCATTGACGAGAAGCTTGCTTAAGTCCATAGATGGATTTTGTTAATTTGCAAACCATATTCTTTGGATCTCCCGACACAAAGTTTTCTAGTTGTACTATATAAATTCTCTCATCAGTGTCTCCATTGAGAAACGCCATCTTAACATCCATCTGATGTAACTGAAGATCAAAATGAGCAATAAGTGCCATAATTGTTCTAAAAGAGCCTTTCGATGAAACTGGAGAGAAAGTCTCTATAAAATTGATACCTTCCTATTGAGTATAGCCTTTTGCTACAAGATGTGCCTTATACCTCTCCACGTTACCCTTTGCATCCCTCTTGGTTTTAAATATCCATTTACAACCAATTTGTTTTGCATCTTCTGGTAATGGGACAAGTTCCCAAACTTTATTGTCTTGCATGGACTTATACTCCTCATTCATGATATCTATCCACTTTTTAAAGTTAGAACTTTTCATGGAATGATAAAAGTTGATTGTGTCATCTTCCATCATTCTATTATCGTTCTCTTGTTCTTGGAGAAATACAATATAATCATCTGAAATAGCACTTCTCCTTTCTCTCATGGACCTCCTTAATGGCACAGGTTCTTGAGGTTGTTGAGTTTGTTCTTCTGGAATAATAGCGTCATTCTGAATAAGGGGTTGTTTAACATTATCTTGTTGAGGTTCCGGATTCACTTCTTGATCAATGATATGCGTAGGCAACTGAACATTGTCAAAAGTGATAATAGGAACTGGGTTTAAATCCAATTCCTCCTTAAAAAATGTCTTTAACTTTATTTCTCCCCCCAAACTCAATATCCTCAAAGAATGCTGCATTTCCCATCTCAAAAATATTCTTGGCTATGGGATCATAAAACTTATAGCCCCTAGAACGCTCAGAATAACCAATAAAGTAGCTCACTGTTTTGAAATCCAGCTTCTTTTCATGTGGCCTATAAGGTCTTGCCTCAGCTGGACAACTCCAAATGTGAAAGTGTTTTAGACTAGGCTTTCGACCTATCCAAAGTTCATAAGGTGTTTTTGCAGCTGCTTTATTTGGTACTCCATTGAGAATATAAGTTGCTGTCTTTAATGCTTCTCCCCAGAGAGAATTAGGTAAGATGGAATGAGCAATCATACTCCTTACCATATCCTTAAGAGTTCGGTTTCGTCTTTCAGCAACACTATTCATGCTAGGTGATCCTGGCATGGTGTACTGTGGGACAATATCATATTCCTCTAGGAATCTAGCAAACGGTCCTGGACGTTGTTCACCTGAACCATCATATCGACCGTAATACTCACCACCACGATCAGATCTGACACTTTTAATTCTTTTGTTGAGTTGATTTTCAACTTCAACTTTATAAGCTTTGAACACGTCCAGTGACTGTGATTTTTCATGAATTAGATATAGGTAGCCATAATGTGAGTAATCGTCTACGAATGATATGAAATATTGTTGACCATTCCAAGATGCCGTAGGGAAAGGTCCACAAATATCTGTATGAATTAATTATAAGACGTTTGAAGATTAGCACCCAATCTTTTAGTTTTGGTCTGTTTTCCCTTGATGCAATCTTCACAAATGTCAAAGTTTGTGAAGTCAAGAGATTCTAAAATACCATCAGATACTAAGCGCTCAACTTTACCTTTTGAGATATGATCTAAGTGCTTATGCCATAAAGATGCTAAATTTTCTTTATTTAATTTACGTTTAGTACCACGTGATTTTACATGCAAAGTTTCATTATGGGATGCAACTATTTCCAACAAATAAAGATTGTTATACGCATTTAAATAACCAGTTCTAACAACATTTGAATTCAAAGACAAAGTTTAACTGATTGTTTCCAAATGAACAACAATATCCAAATTTGTCCAACACAGAAACAGAAACCAAATTCCATCTAAATGACGGTACAACAAAAGTGTCTTTTAAATCCAAATAAAAACCAGTTCCTAACAACAATCTAAAATGCCCAATCGTTTCCACTTCTACCGATTGTCCATTGCCCATAAAGATGTGTCTTTCACCATCACTTGGCTTTCGGTAGCTCAGGCAACCCTGCATAGAAACACTTATGTGAGTGGTAGCACCAGAATCTATCCACCAAGTGTTTCTAGGTACTGAAGATAAATTAACTTCAGAACGGACCAAAGTAACAAACATACCTTTCTTTTCACGCCATGCATGATATTTGGTACATTCCTTCTTTATACGTCTAGGTTTGTGACAAAAGAAACAACCATCTTTTTTCTTTTGTTGTTTCTTTTGATCTAGATCCTTAGCAGGTTCATTTTTTAAATTTTCTTTTCTTGCCCTTTGCTTTAGAGGTGCTTGCCAAATGGGCACTCTCAGTCTTATCTTGCTTCATCCTTTCTTCCTCTTGTACACAATATGAAATGAGCTCATTGAGAGTCCACTTCTCCTTTTGACAGTTGTAACTGACCATAAATTGATTGAATTGTGGAGGAAGCGAGATAAGCACTAAATGCACAAGCAAGTCATTCGAAAGCTCAAGCTTTAGTGTCTTTAATTTTGAAGCAATGTGAGACATTTTCATAATGTACTCCCTTATGTTTTCCTTGCCTTTGAACCTAATGAAAATAAGTTTCTTCAAAAGAGTACTTGTTTCCGACTTATCGCTTTTGGCAAAGCGTTTCTCAATTTCAGCAAGGAAATCTATGGCATCAGTAACCTCTTCGGACACCGCACCCCTAAAAGCCTCAGGTATGCCCTGTTTAATGATCATAAGACTCATGCGATTTTAACGGTCCCATTTCTCAAAAATTCTCCTTTCCTCGGAGGTACTAACATCTATAAGAGAAGCAGGCTGATCCATCCTTAATGTAGGGTCCTGATCCATGCAACCAAGAAGAATTAATATGTTCTCCTTCCAGTCCTTAAAATTATTACCATTAAAGACTGGTATAGAATTAAGGTTAGCAGATACAGTGGCAACAGCTGAAACAGAAAACGAATAAAATTAAATATATTACATGCTCTTACTGAATTCATATAAAACAAAATATTTCAAATAATGGTTAATTCCAACTCAAATACAAAACACATCATTAATATCAAGTCTTTGGACAGTAATATTAACTGTAAACGGTACTTTTGTTGTAGCAATCAAACATTGACAATAAATTATGTCAAACAAAATGCAGTCTTTGGACTAACACATTACTTACATAAAACACCTTATAATTGTCACACATTTATCACCACAGGTATGCATGAAATTCTGCGAAATACTAATTCACCTTTGAGTTCGTTAATAAATGCATGAATTACATACACACGATTATTTTGATATTTTGATTTGATTAATCTACACAAAAGTGATCACTTTGGTGATATTTTGCTTCAATTAGTCTATTTAAAACACCAAATTTCCATGGAAACCAAATTTGAATTTAACTTTTAAAAGAAAAAGAATACATACATATAATAAAACAATTTTTTTATTATATGTTAGGTGGTTTAATATACCAAGTCATTTTTGTATATAGCTGCCAGATATTAAACGCTATATTAAAAGGCCTACTTGTCATTGCAATTTGACAATCTAAATAAATAATACATTAAAGTAGATTGGAAAATCTGTTAGTCATTACTTATAAAAGCAAAATGTCTGATGTGATGCACAATAAAGTCAGTTCCAACCCAAAAATCATATTAATAGTCTGTGACTGAAACAAGCATTCTTCAGTTTGTATGTGAGGTAACGCCACTCTTTCCTTTTGAAAAGGGAAAGGAAAAAAGAGAAAAAAAATAGCGTTGTCTGAAACTGACATCAAACAGAAGCATGCTTTTGTTTACCATCATGGTTTAACTTTCAAAGCACGTTCAAAATTTGTGAAACTGACATCAAACAGTAGCATGCTTTTGTTTGTCATCATGCTTTAACTTCCAAAGCAAGTACAAAATTTGTGGAACTGACATCAAGCAGTAGCATGCTTTTGTTCATCATCGTGCTGTAACTTTCAAAGCATGTTCAAAATTTATGAAACTGACATCAAACAGTAGCATGTTTTTGTTTGCCATCATGCTTTAACTTTCAAAGCATGTTCAAAATTTGTGAAAAAATTACAGAGAAGAAACAAATACAAGACAGTGACATGTCTTTATTCATTTAGTTCTTTCTTCCAAATGCCAGAAATTCATTTATATAGATTGATTTGAACTTTATCATTTTTCACAATTCCAGAAAAAAATTTAATTTAATTTAATTTAATTGGCATGCCAAGAAATATCCAAAGATCCGAACGAATAATAATAATAATAATTAAAGATCATTACAGTACTACAGTAAATCCTTAAGAATCAATTTAGGGTTGCTCTGATACCAATTGTTGATTTTAAACTGATCCGAATTTTAGCCCTAATCAATTCATGAGAAAACAAACAATAGATAAATAGAAATTTGTGTAAGCGTACCGGAATCCATTGAATCAATATGTATGGTTCTGATCTTCCAAGAATACAGTTTCTACTTTTTTCGATTATTTCTCTCTGACGGGGAAGAAGAGAAAACAAAAGTACGTACTGTTTCTCGGGGACCCAACCATTTTTATTAACAGACAAAAATCAATTATGTAATATTTACGATTTGGCCCCTCAACAAATTGTAAATTACACTTTATTATTTTCTACCTTACACTAATTATAATAGCAACATACACTTAAACATATGTGTGATCATAATGAGATTTTAATCCAACAGGTGCCTGAGAGAAAAAGTTCAAGTACGTACTGTTTTATAAAGTAGGTTATCGCTGAATTGAATAATATGAGTAAAAATCGCTTAATTATTCTGATCTGAATGGATTAAAAAATCAAACAGCCCTTTTTCTTCTAATCGCTTTGTAACGACCCGCCTTTCATTCCATAGAAAGACGCATCATTAAGAAGAAAGAAAGGGATAGAAAAGAGAAAAGAAAGGAAAGAAAGAAACAGACAACATCAGAATCTCACAGCGGAACGAATAAATTATATTATATCACATAAAACTTGGTATCATATACATCAGAGCTATACAGCTAGTACAACACAAACTAGACAGTTATAAACATCTGTCAAGCAATTACAATTCAAGTACATCAGAGAAAACAGATACAACTCAAACACAGCGGAACCACTATATATATCTACACGCTGATGCCTCCTGCTCCATTATCTCCTTCAGAACTCGTCAAAGCAATCCTGAATCACTTGACTACTCATACGTAATATGAGTACCCTAGAGTTTAATAAAACAAAAAATAAATACTCGGGTCAGACATGGGTCTAGTGTGAGTAAATGGGGATAAAAGTTGCTTAACTTTAGAAAATCCTTTGAAAACAAAAGGTATCACGTAAGACTTCCCACACATAAACATGGAATTTTTTTTACCTTACGCTAACCAAAACATTTGACAGGAAATCCAGTGATATTATAATAGTGTCTAGGGTTTTCAAAACAAAATGCAGAAATAACTGGAATGCTTACATCTCACGTTCCAACATAGTTGGGCACAATCAAAACCGTACAGGCACTTATTGGATTATGGATTCCATCAATGGCAGGGCTATTGGGGTACCGCCCGTCACAGTACGTCGCCTAGATCACCGTACCGAGGAGTACGGCCGCTCCCCTGCAACACAAAGCCGGAACCATTCCTTACTGAACAGTTCCGAACAAAACCACCCCGCAGATTGGCCGTCGCCAACTGCCACACAGCCGAAATATAAAGGGATCCTCTAGACAGGGGTAAATCTTGCTCTCCAGTGGGGGCTACCCACGAAGCCTTGCTGCACCTCCCCTGTTTTAGCCATTCCCGGTTGATGAGGCTTGAGGCTACGATTACCTTTATAGGATACATCAATCTTAGAATGCTCATCGTCCACTTGACGATGTTTTGAAAGCATTCAATCCATACAAGTTCGTTCCGGGTTCGAACGAAACCGAAGGCACTATCTCATTGCACTCATTTTGGAATCACCCTCAGAGTCAACGACTATAGCCCTTGCACTCTAGATCTCCATCTCGAACCTTTAAGTACTACTCCGTCAAACTCATTATGAAATCACCCACAGAGTTATACTGACGTACCGTTCTTACACCTCGAGTCTTCACTTGCTCCACTTGGATTAACGACCTAACGTTTAATTGGAATCGATGTGGTTTTCGGATATCCAAATATGGAAACCCGATCCCGGTCTCACCGAAACCAAACGCCATTTTAATATCCAAGTTGTACTTAAGGGTATTAAACAAATAACTCATTTCATTATTATCTACTTCACACAGATAGATAAATTTCATATCACAATAGATAATCACATTCTCATCATAAACAGATAATCTGTATCATCATCACAAACAGATAATCCATCACAAACCATCATACTTTAACCAAACATCTATATCATACAGATACAACTCATCTCATTACTGAGATCTCAACCATCCAATCAATAACATCCATAAGCAATGATTTATTAACCATCGGTTTAAATTAATTTAAAATGAATTAAATTAATTACTTCTATCTCTAATTAATTTAAAATAAATCAAATTAATTACTCATTTATAAATCTGCTTAATATCCTTTAATTAATTAACCCAGTTAATTAATCACTCACTTAGCATTTAACTTGATTAAACACATTTGATTAATCATCCTCTAATTACAATAAGTAATTAGTATTTAATTAATTTCATAAATTAGTTAACCTTAATCATAAGTAATTAACATTTAATTACTTTATTTATTAATTAACTATAATTAATTATATTTATCCTTAATTAATTATAATTATAATCACTTAATTAATTAATGATTACTTAATTAAACAATCATTAATTACATAATCAATTATATTAATTAATCATCTCTAATCTATGTTTAAATTAATTACTTTATTTAAAATTAATTACATTTAGTAATTAATCTAATTATTAATCGCCTTGATTAATATTCAATTCAGTAATTAACTATCTTTAATTACTCATTAACAAATTAATTATTCCATAATTAATTATCTTTATTAATTAATTCCTTGATTAATTACAAAAGTAATTATCCAAATTAGTTAATTAAAATAAATCATCTTTCACTAGTTACATTCCAGTAATTTATCATTCATTACTTCTCTAAGTAATCCCGCTCCATTAATTACATTAAGTAATTACACTCATTAAATCATCAAATGATTTACTTAAATTAATTAAACTAAATTAATTAATTTAAACAAATCACATTATCAAAATTAATTACAATAAGTAATTAATCTCTTAATTACTTTTATCAAGTAATTATACTTAACAAATTATAATTGATTATATTCAATTAATAAATCTAGTTAATTATCAAAATTAATTACATTAATTAATTACCTAATTATCCTTAGATAATTATTTTTATTAATTAACAATATTTTCATTAATTACTTACTTAAGGAATTTATCTTAGATTAATTATCAATTAATCATCTCTAATTAAAAATTTATTTAAACCATTATTTAAAATCAAATAAATAAGTAAATTCTTAATTATTTCCAAATAATTCATTTACTTATAAGTGACTTTATTCACATTCAAAATGCATTTAAATAATACATTTCTAAAATTAAATTCAAATTCCATTTAAAAATTTAATGTTTAAAATGTTTAACTATTTAAACATTAATCCTAATTTAAATAATCATAAACCTTAAAATAAAATGAATGTTAAAGAAAATTCATTACTTAAATATAAAAGAAAGGTTTAAAACAAAATTTCTTAATTAAATAAATCAAGCTTTGAAAATAAATTGACTATTTTTACTTTCATATTTAAATTAAACACTTCATATCTTTAATTCAAATATTAAAGGAACTAAATTCTTTCAAGTTTAAACCTTATTTGAAATAAAATTTATTTGTTTAAATCTACTTTTAAAATATTTGAATCTGTCCATTATTTAAAAATTTACAAAACTATTTTGAATTCAAATCTGGTTTTCAAAGTAAACCTGAAAACTATATTTAACTTGATTTCAAAACTAAATTTAAATCATACTTAAATCTAAATTCTTCATTTTTAAAATTTGAATTCAAAATCTCACTTGAATAAAATTTCAACTTAAGCTTTTGATTTAAATCCCTGCCTAAATTTAAATTTCTTTTAATTTTTTTTTTAAAAAAACTACACACTTATAGGTTTCAAACCTGTAACTTCACTATCCCGAGAAACCACCAAATCTACTTCGAGTCAAAGTCCTATCTCCTTCGAGTCACTACACAATATACTCGAGACCATCTTCGAGTTAAAAAACCCTGCACATTCCCAGATGAGTTCACCAGAATTTCAAAATGCACGGTGCATATGCACCAGTGCTCAGATCAACTCCAGCCGCTCTAACCAACTTCTACAAGACGCCGACCATCTCCTTACACGATCACGACCATCCAAACCCCCATATCAGCCTGAAATCAATATTGAGAAATCCACTGCAACCTGGAAAACCCATCTGCACCATATACCCCAAAACTGTCAACGCCGAGAAAACCCACCTCCGATCATCTGGCCACCCACAGCTCCGGTCGTCACTTCTTCAACATCTCCTCTACCCAATTCCAGAGTCTTGCATCACTCGATGCAACAGAGAGCATGAGATGAATCCAAAACTTCAACACTCCAAGACTAGGGTTTGAAACCTGTAAACAACTTTTGCTGTCACCACCACCCTCTGGCGATCTATCTCCCAATTTCCCTTCACTCACCATCAGTCCCCTACTTCCAGGAAGCACTACAACTTCCAAAATCCATTTGACAAACAGATAGACCCAAAATTATCAATTCTGTTCAAAATAGAAATGCCCTCCCAACAGTTTATTTAAAAATGTAATATTTGTTTTAAAATACCTGATTTCAAACATGTATTCTAGATACAAAACTATTTTATTGATTTAAGATGTTTGGTATATGTTTCTATTTTCAATGATAACTGATTCTTGTAGTTTACAGAGGCAACATATTTTGATTTAAACTAAATTATAATTTATAAATCTCAATCTATACCAAACAAACATATTTTCCTTACACAAAAATTTCTAACTGAAACAATTCAAGTGATAAAGAATTTTCTATTAGAGAATATCTTAGTTTACAACTAATTAGATATGCAGATACAGGAAGTCAACAACATATAAACATACTCATATATATATGTACACACAGAACAGTCATTATTATGAAATCATCACACATACTTATTTCTTCCAATTCATATGCACAAATATCTTAAACTTTTTTCATGTGAGGTTACTTATTCCATTTCATTTTTTTTTAAACAGAAAACAGAACAATTTTGCCAAAACAGGTTTTGATTTCTGTAAATTAAAAACCTAAGTTCTGTAAATTATGTTTGGCTTTGATTTTTAAAAGGAAAATCTGTTTTTGAAAATAAAGAAGCTTACTCACCAGTTTGTTGAAGATGCAGAGAACAAATTTAGATGCATTCATTTTCCTAGAATCCAGATTTGCATTTGCATTTGCTAGTTGAATATCTGGGTTTGCATTAGCTAGTTGAAGTTGATTTTCTTGTTGATGTAGATTTTTGAACTGCATGCAGACCCATATTTTCATATGCTTGAGTTGAAATTGATCTCAAATTTGATGTTGTAATTTGCAGATTTTAAACAGAATCTGGTTTTGCAGAATTTTGAGTAAATTGGCTTTGCAGATTTTGATTTGTATTTGTTTTATGCAGAAATTTGATTGAATTTTGGGTTTGATTTTACTTAGAATCTAATTTTCAGTTTTTCAATTGAAGATAAAGGTTTTAACAAAATGTATTGCTATGTTTTCTTATCTAATAAATTAAATTTCAAAAATAAATAACATGCCACTTGTTATGTTAGGATGTAGATAAATTTACAAGTGTCTTCATTATGTATTAAAAACTCAACACATATACACAATAGTATAAACGATAGATTTCTTTATTTATAAATGTATTTACATCCCTCTAAAGCCATTTCTAGTTTAATTTGAAATGTTTAAAATGTTTTATTACAATATTTAGCCTTACATGAAAACTTCTTTTATAACAGATACATTTTAATGTTTGCTTGAATATTTTTAAAATGATATTTTAAAACTAATTTTCGAAAGAATTTTTTTTAAAAAACAAGAATAAGAATGTTAAATTCAATTTTATTCAAAAGTTTTAAATCAAAATACTATACTCTAATAAAAATGAACTAAATTCATTTCAAAAGAAAACAATTTTTAAAATAAAACAAAATAAACTTTTATTATAAAATACAATTTAAACTATATTTATTTTTATAAACAAAATAAATACTTACTTATATTTCTATGAAAAAACAAACCTTTGAAAAGTTTTCAATACTAATTTAAATCAATTTAATCAATTCATAAACTATACATCTTATATATAAAATAAATTGTAAAATATTCTTTATTACATTTAAATTAAAATAAAAACTCCTATTTACAATGTATACACATATGTACATTATAAATAAATATCTTTAAATCCGCTTAGAAAGGTAATTTTATTACTTTAATATTTTTAACATTTGAAAACAATAAGATTTTCAAATTAAACTATCATTATTATAAATTTTAAAAAGAATATCATTTGACAAATTAAATAATTATTAGTTTTTCAAAAGATAATTACTGTTTGAATTAGATCATTAAATCAACATTTCACATTTTAAAATAATTATCAATGAAATTATTAAATAAATATTGCCTAAATTTCCGGGACATCGCAGCTTAGTTCTTATTCAATTCAGCAATCTTTGAACCCAAACAAACAGTGCCTAAATCTGAACCAATCTGAATTATCGTCGCACCCAACCTCAATTGCACCGCCCCATCAGCTAGTCACCTCATCCTCAGACCGTGACAAGTGACAACGACAACCTCTGACCTCGATTATTGAAATAGAATGCAAGCCCTAATATTCGTCTTGGTCTAATTGGTGGAAGAAAAACAAAGGAGGCAGCAGCTGAACTAAGGAGGTAGTCGCAGAAGGCGGTTGAAGAATGGTGGAGGCTGTGGCAAAACGATGGAGGCGGTAGTAGAACAAATCGGAGGGGGCGATAACCCTAGAACGAAAGAGGAAATAAAATGAAATGATGAATGTTATTTGTGGGAAATGTGAGAAATAATAGAAGACAAAATGAATACCTTATCCATATCACTTTTAACTATTTACGAAATTATAAGATTTAGCAATGAAAATAACCGCGATAAATGATCGTAATGAAATATATGTTAGGAATTTATAACGGCTTTAATTTGAAAGCGGAAAAGTGTTACAAAATGGGATGTTTGGTGTAGTGAATAAGCCCTGTAACACTTTTTTATATTTGATCAATCGGTAAGTAGGTGGTCAAGGCAAATAATGATGTTTCCTTTGTAATTAGCTGCAACATTGTAGGCTAATGTAGTATTATTATCTGTAAGAGGAAAAGGAATGGAAGTGTAATTAGAAGCCTGGTAGGAAGCCTTGCCATAATACCCTTTTCCAAGCTTTATTACAGACCTAAAGTTTCGGTCGACCGTACCAGTCGCCACAATCAGAATCCAAGGTGCATCATTCTTTGAAGTGTATTTAGCAAGTCCATAATTGCTTTCTAAATAGACTACAATGACGCCTTTTACAGGGACAGCTGCAAATATTGAAAAGTAAGAGGATTGAAATCAAAATCATAGTAGGATGTGTCATACTAGCCTAAGGGGATTGGAGAACACATGCACTCCATCCTTCACTGTAGCATCCATACCCGCTAGTACCTCTTTTTTAGAGGGCACCAATTGTGCTGCACGGTTTGTACATAGCCAGGTGGGCTTGTGGGGCTATACTTACATTGTATGTGAGCCCAGCCTGAAGAAGTCCACATCATCCATCAACTTCCCCGCTGTTATGCTGGACACGTAAAGTCCATGCCCTATGTCAACGATAAATATCGTCAACACCCCTATTAGAGCTTTGGATCGTTGATCAGGTTTAGGCATTTCAACCCTTGGTAAGATCAATGAATAAAGCATGCGAAAGAAGAAAAAGTAAGAATTATTAATGAAATGGTTTGGAGAATATTGAGTCTGAATTTAACGTAAACTTTAATATTTCCACCATAACCCTTTCATCTCCAGCGAAACCTATGTATTTCGCTAATTCATAATAGTCGAAAGGAAAGAGTGACGAAACCCCCCTTCCGTCTTTGACGAATTTTATGGATTTAATGGGTAGAAATGTGCTAGAGTCGAAACCCCTCTTTACCTCATTGGAACTTCCTTAATTTTCCTTTTTGTTTGGTTCTGACAAGATCGCAACGTTGTATTCTTGATCAAATTCTTCCTTCCGAAAGGTATTTATTCTGCCGTTTAAAGGTGGACATCTTCGAAAGGTACCCCTTTTGAAAGAGTAGACCTTCTTGATGGTTATTTGGCGGTTTGAATCCCTTTCGAAAGGTATGCATAATTCAAGTATGTTTAGATAAAAATTAGAGTTCATACGATATGTCACGGAACCGTATCAAGGATTTTACATCGTATATTTATTGAGTCACAAGTTGTATTTCCCTTACTGACTGAAACCATGAATATAATATATAAGGAAATAAAACTCATGGAAACATCCCATGATGGTTCCATGGCATATACTCAGAATGAACGAAGTAGATAAGAAATAAATCATGTATGATCGACTGTTAATATGAAATTAACGCTTGACCATGATCATCCCCAAATTCAAAGTTGATCGTAAGCCATAATCCTCTTTATTTTCTTATGATGAAGTTTGATACAAAGTTCAAGAAATAAATACCTAATTTGATTTCTAAATTAGGGTTACAAATGTAGTGAGCGAGAGCAGAAAGGGTCTTCTTTAAAGGTGCGGGTTGGCCCCCTTTCAAAAAATCCATCTCGATCACGTCGAAAGGCTAGTTTCGCATGCATCCTTCCAGCTTGGCGCGAAAGGGTGACCTTTCGACCACGTCGAAAGGTTGGCTTATAGCTATTTGAACATATCTGAATACTTTCATCCTCATCTGAACGAAGGAATGCAGAACCCATAACTTTGATCCATTGACTCCTTAGCTCAAAATGATAGTTTGTTTGATGCAGAAGGAGAACTTTCAACTCCGTCGAAAGGTTATAAGTGGTCTCTTGAAGTGCTTGGTCAGCACTATTTTATGTCGAATGATCTGTTCTTCTATGCGGAAGCTTCCTTTTGATCTCATCGAAAGGTTTTTCTAAAAAAGGGAGTTAGCCTATAGAGGCATGCTTGTATAGGTTCCGAAGGTGCAGAAGGTAATATTTACATATGTTTTTGTTGTCTCTTGCGAAAGATCTTCCATTGGCTGCCACATCCCTCCTACGGAGCCTTCTCTTGCGAAGTCAAACAAAATAGCCTTCCTTTCCCGCGGAAGTCTATCGAGCGCGGAACCAATTTTGTGAATCTTTTCATGCAGAACCTTCTTTTTTATCTTAGGCAAAAGGTTTTAAAGTAGGGTTACGAAAGGATCCTAACTTTTAAGATGAATGGTTGCGGAACTATTCTTTTGTCCCAACCAGAAGGTGCTTGGCAGTTCTATACCCAGCTGCTTCGTTGTGCCTTAGTAAATCCTATGGTCCTCGCGGGATCTACCTTTTGTTTCGATCGAAACTACCGTTTTTTACTAGCGCTGAACAACCCTTTCGACACCATCGAATGATGGCTTTACCTGCTACTCTTTATACATGCGGAAGCCTTCTGAAAGGCCATCTTTATCCTTTTTCATATTTCATGTCAACATTTAGCATCCCGCTTACATAAAGAATGATTTTTTTCTTTAGGACAAAAATTCCAGGATTGCCCAATTGTCATTGTATTCCTGCAACACATCTAATAATATTTGCATGGTTAGTTCATACTACAAATACCTTTTCATTTTGGTTGACCTTTAATTCTGATCATATTTTAGCGGTAGATTTACTCTTTGAGCATTCAGGACCTATAATGATCATAAGCAGTTAAAGTCCCACATTCGAGCCTTGATGGTCGGAGTTTATCAGTTTCTTGCCAGAGAGTAATTATTTCCCATTTTTCCATGAATGGTAGAAGTTCCAAAAGACACAATAAAGGACCTGTATTTCCATGATGGATGGACCTTATTAATAAGAATAGGTGTTTATAAGCTTACTCTTAGCAATATAATGTCGACCATACATAGACAATTTACAAGTTCATATCTTGTGACAATAAAGGCCGAAAATACCACATCACATAATAATAGGGAGACCAGAATCACCTTGATCATCATAATGAAAGGCTAAAATCCCATAACAATTCGATAGTAAAGAGAGAGGACTAGAATACCAATCAAATCACCCGTTCTGATATTAATAATGAAGGCCCAGGTGATTATCTTTGGTTGTAAGCATTAGAGGTTTAGATGACTTGTTTTGTCACTCAATAATAGAAGATCATAAGACCATTTTTTGCGATAAGCATTACAAGACCAGAAATCCATATCTAATAATATGTAATGGAAGACCATAAATCCATAGTTAGTAGTAAGTAATAGAAGACCAGAATACCCAATTTGGCATTGATAATTGAAGTCCAGAAAAACTTTTTCGGTAATAAGTAATAGAAGACCAGAATACCCATTCCTGGTATTTAATAGTAGAAGGCCAAAATACCATTCTAGGTAACTAATGATAGAAGACTAGGATATCACTTCCATAGTATCATTTATGATAATTAATAATAGAATTCCTGAATACCATTTCTGGTAGTTAATAATAGAAGACCAGAATACCATTTCTGGTAATTAATAATAGAAGACCAAAAACCAATCTGGTAATAAGTAATGGAAGACAAGAAAACCAATCTGGCAGATGTTCATGAGGAGAAGTCAGAGAATTATTTTTGATTCTTTTGGCGATATCTTTAGGCTTTGATGATATCTTGCATGCTTTTTCTTTCTTGGGCCCGAGTTTTCTTTATCCATTTGTTTTAGCCTATTTCAGGCTAGGACACTTTTGTCCAATTCTTATGCTTATTTCAAGCAGTGCCCATTATAGGCTGTTGTCATTTTAGACGTTGCCAATTTATAGCGGTTGCCATTTTAGGCTGTGCCGATTTCTGACGGTGCCCATTTCAGGCAGGGACATTTCTTAGTCCGCCGCACATTTCATCTGCGTTTCCGCTCGGCTAGCTTATTCTCAAGCAGCACCAGTGGACTTACCCGACTTCCCTCCAGGAGGCGCCTTAACCTGGCCATAGCGTGATGCGGCTAAGGGCTTGTTCGGTACATCGGCCAGGCCATAGCATGGCGGGACTGAGGGATCACCCATCCTCTCTCTAGGAGGCGCCTTATCTAGACCATAGGGTGATGCGGATAAGGGCTTGTGCTGCTTTAACCTAGCCATTTCTGACTTTGGTGTGGCTAAAGGCTTACGCCCTCCCTTTAGGAGGTGCCTTGACCTGGTCATCTTGGCGCGACCAAGGGCTTTCTAACATTATTGGTAGCATACCATTTTAGGTAGTCCAAATTTAAGGAGAATTTTACTTCCGACCATGTAGAGTTTTCTCAATGAACCATAATAGAAACATTCTCGAAAATGCTTTATTCATTCAGAGTCATAAAATATTGTTTCAAATGTTCTGCATTCTAAGTTCTTGGTACCATATTACCATCAAGATGGCATAATTTGTAGGCCCCTGGGGGGATTTCCTTTAAAATTATTAGCAGACCTTTCTAATTTGATCCCAATGGCCCATCTGATGGTTTTCTCATATTGGCCATTACTCTTTTGAGTACCAAATCTCCCTGTCTGAATGTCCTCGTTCTTACCTTTGGGTTGTAGTACTTTGATATCCTCCTTTAGTATTCAACCGTTCTTAAGGCGCTTCATCTCTTAATCCATGAATCAAGTCAAGTGATTCCTTTTTTAGTTCTTGATTTGGGTTGAAGGCGTAGGCAGACCTTCGATGAGAAGGTACTTCAATTTCCACTTATAGCATTGCTTCACAACCATAAGTCAGAGAATACGAGTTATGACCTGTTACAGTTTTAGAAGATTTTCGATAAGCCCATAGAACTAGGGGTAATTCTTCTACCCAACTCCCTTTTGCCTTATTTAGTCTCTTTTTCAAGATTGTCTTTATTGTCTTGTTAGCAGTCTCAATGGCTCCACTGGCCCTTAGGTGAGCGACAGAAGAGAAACTTTTTACGATTCCATTCTTATGGAAAAACTGTGAAAATTCTTCGCTTTTAAATTAGGTTCCATTATCGAAGATTATCTTGTACGGTATCCTAAACCTCGTGACAATGTTCTTAATGAAAAATCTTAGCACTTTCCCAGAGGTGATTTTTGGAAGTAGTTCTGCTTTGACCCATTTTGTGAAGTAATTGCCACTACAGCATACTTCGCTTCACCCTTGGAGATTGAAAGAAGTCCGATTAAATCGATTTCCCAAACATCGAATGATCATGGGATGGTGGTGGAGGTTAGTTGACTCAAAGGAATACGTTGTATCTTCGAGTAGCATTGGCACTTCTCACAACTTTTAACATACTTGATTGCTTGGTTGCTTAACTGCGGCTAGTAAATTTCCTTGTCCCATTATCTGTTTGGCCAATTTGATCCCATTGGAGTGATCTCCACAAAGTCCTTCGTAGGCATCTTTTAATATCCTCAATCCACTCTTGGGTTTCACAGATCGCAATTAGGGAAGTTCATGTCTTTTCTTGTATAGAACTCCATCCATAATGGTAAAGTATTGGGCTCACCTTTTTAGCTTTCGTGCCTCTGTTTTATCTGCAGGTAGTGTCTCATTGACAATATAACTCATAATAGGTGGCATCCAAGTCTTTTCATAGTATTATTCTGTTATTGGAGCTACGGATTCTTCACTTGGCATTTCCTAATCCGTTTCCCCCACTTCTTATGCTATAGCCCATGATCAAGTCAATACTAGTAGCTCATTAGTTTTCTCTTACTTATTTTCCTTAATACTGGAATCAGACTGAAATCCTACGAGCACAATCCAAGTCTCAAGGGCCCCTCTTGAATTTGCCAACTTAGCCAATGAGTCTGCTTGGAAACTGTCTCCCCTTGGTATTTGATATACAGAGAAATCTTCGAAAAGTATGAGAATTTTAATACCTTTTTCACATATTGACTGAGTTTGGGATCTTTTTTCCAGTATACTTGTTTGATTTGATTCGCCATTAATTGGAAATCACCGAATACTTGAATCCTCAAGGATTTTGAGTTGTAAGGCAAGGTTCAATCCTGTGACCATAGATTCATATTCTTCTAGGTTGTTAGTTGCTGAAAACCCCAATTTCGTAGCATAATGAAGTCTGTGTCCATCAGGGGTAATTATTACGTATCCTGTTCCGACCCCTTGTTCATTTGAGGCACCATCCACAAATAACTCCCACTTGGGTTTTAAGTCCTTTTCCTTTTCAGATTGCGCTAAAACGAATCCCATACATTCATTAATGAAGTCAGTCGTTGTTTTCCTTTTATAGCCGCTCTGGGTTGATATTCTATGTCATGTTGACTTAGCTCAATTCCCTACTTAATAAGTCTTCCAGAGGTTTTAGGTTTACTAAAGTCTTGTTTCAATGGAAAGTTGGTCAACACCTTCACTGGATGCGCTTGAATAAGGTCTTAACCTTTGGATTGTGAGAATTAAAAATTATGATAGTTTCTTAATAACTGGATATCGGATTTCGACATCCTTTAGCCTTCTACTCACATAATAAATCGGTAGTTGATATTCCTTGGTTTTCCTGATCAACACTGAGCTTACCTCATGCTCTGAGATTACCATGTACAAGAAAAGATCCTCTGAATCTTTATGGCTAGATAAGATCAGAAGTTTTTCCAATGCAATTTCAACTCTTGAATGCCTTTTTGCAATCTTCACCCCATTCAAAAATTCTCCTCTTCTTTATTACCTCAATGAATGGGATGCACTTATCGGTGGCCTTTGAAATAAACCTGCTTAATGTTGCTACTTTTCTATTCAAACTCATAACATCTTTACTTGTCTTAGGCTCTGCCATATCCTTAATGGCCTCAATCTGTTCTGGACTAGCCTCAATTCCTTGTGCACTGACAATATAGCCTAAGAATTTTCTAGAATGAACTCCAAAGTTGCATTTTTGAGGCTTGGGTTTCGTTTGATACTTTCGGAGTACTCTGAACATTTCATTCAGATCTTCAAAATGATCCTTTGCCTCTTGAGATTTTACCAACATGTCATTTACGTAAACTTCCATCTTTCTTTCGATTTGATCTTTAAACATCTGGTTAAACATTTGATTGTATTTGAAGTATACATCCATCAAGGAGAGCGGCTTATGTCCACTAGTTGCGTCGACCAATTGGTTTATCATTGATAGTGGGTAACAATCCTTTGGACAAGCTTTGTTTCAATTCATATAATCCATGTAAATTCGCTACTTCCCATTAAATTTCTTTACCAAAACTGGATTTTCCAACCACTTGGGTAGAATACTTCCCGGATAAACCCATTTTGTTTTAATTTCTTGACTTCTTCCTTTAAGGCTTGGTCCTTACCTTATCAAATTGCCTCTTCTTTTGCCTGATCGATGGGATGTTTAGATTGATATTTAGGGCATGACTCATGATTGTAGGGTCAATTCCAATCATGTTGGAGTGGGTCCAAGAAGAAATATCCTTATTTGGCTTTTAAGAATTCCACCAATTTCGATTTTAAGTGGTCCTCGAGATATTTTCCCACACTGACTATTTTGGTAGAATCGGTAGAATCTATTGGAATTTCCTCGATTTTCTCAATCGTCTTAACTCTTTCAAACTCTCCTCGGCAATCTAGCTTAGTAATAATTTCACTTTCCTCTATTAAGTTGTTATGCATTCTCTTCTTCTTTCCATAAACTGCAAAACATCTTTTGGCAATACGCTTATTAGTTATGTTAGATTTTTCCTTTTCTTTGAATGATGGATGTAGAAACCCATCATCCGAAGGCTGTAAAGTAATGGAAGAATCAAAGTAACAAGTAAACTACTTGTTATATTGTTCCAAAGTTGTGAATTACATTTCCCTTGACGCAAATTACTCACCTCAGATAGTTCGCCAACCATTCTTAGTAAGGATTTTGAGCATCAGAAATTTGGATAAGCCAAAAGCGTCCACTTCATCTAGCGCTAGATCTCCGAAGAAAGCATTGTAAAATGATGGTTGGTCTATGCAAAAGTTGTTTCAAAAACACGAGAGAACGGAGGGAGTCCTCGCTGTACCAAGAGCTTCACTTGTCCTAGTGGATTTATTCCCTTGTTGTTGAACCCGAAGATGGGTTCAGGACTAGGCTCAAGTTTATCTTTAGCGATCCCCATTTAATCAAATGCATGTCGGAAGTTCACGTTTACAGTACTTTTGGTGTCGACCAGGATCTTTGTAACCACCGTGGATCCTATTTGAGCCATGATCATCAATGGGTCATTGTGGGGTTGATGGATTCCCCTTCTCAACTTGTGGGTATTGTTCACCAAATTGTGCATGTTGATATTATACTATGGGTTCTTGAGCGATGGTTTTTCTTGCACAGAAAGCACGTCCTTTCTTGCTTCATGAATGTATCTACTCCTGGCATTCAGACTTCTGCCCGCAGGATGTGGTCCGCCATATATAACGTTTATTCTGTTTTGGAGTGGACTCAGGCTCAATGGACCTTCGTCTTCAATCACATTAATAGTGGTACTAGCAGGTTTTCTTGTCTCGGTCTCTGGCAAGGAAGTATATTGTGGGTTTTTAACAAACTTCTTTAGCTATCCTTCTCTAATTAGTTTTCGAATTAGGTAGCACTTTACACTCATTGGTCCTGTAATCATTTTCCTTGATCCTGAATTTTAATTAAATTGATAATCAAAATGAATTTTGGAATAAAATTGTAAATTAATTTGAATTTTTCAAATTAAATAGGGTATTTATTTATTTAAACATTGATTTTTAAAATTTAACTATGGACTTGAATTTGTATATTTAAAATCCTATAAATAAAATAAGTAAAATAATACCCTAAAATTTATCAGTATAAATTTATAATATATTTTAAAACTTTTGGAATTTAATTTTAAAATAAATAGAGAAAATCTTAAACAAGTAAAGATAAGTGATAATAATATATGGATAAATTCCAATTTTATTTTGAGTTTAAAAATCTTGGAATAATAAATATTTTAAAAGAAAAAAAATCATTTGAATTCAAATTATATATATATATAATACGTACTTTCTTTTGGAAAAAAAATCACTAGTTAATAAAATTAGTTTTTTTAAAATCATTTCTTTCTTTAAATTGGTATAAATTGAAGTAATAGACATAAATGAATTTTTATTCAAGTGAATGGGAATTTGAAATTAAATTTAAAATAAATATTAAAAATATAAGTAGCATTTAAAAATAAGAATTAAGATGTAATGTGTATATATATATATATATATAAATATTGGTTAAAAACAATTTTCTTTCAACATTGTGTGTATATATATATATATATATATATATATATATATATGCTAATGAAATAAAAGGTGTGTTCATTTATAAAATTAATACGATATAATGAAATTTATAAACATTCTTTTGTCTTTAAAAATTTAAATGATAACATATACATGAGGAAGTAAAGAAATATACATGCATATGGGTTGGGAGTAAAGAGATTAACAAAATTTTATCTCATGATTATCTTTGGTTACAAATGGCATGAAGACATCATTAAGTAAATAAAATAATTAAAAAAAATTACAAAAACCTTTCCATCTCCCCATATACCATTATTAAACTTCTCACCAAATCTGAAGAACAGTGAAGCAAAGATTTGAGTATCACACAAATCCAAGCACCAAAGAGAAAAAAATGATAAAACTAGAAAACAGAGCAAACTAAAGCAATCAAGCAAAACTCAGAACTGAAGCAAGCTAAAACACTCTCAGCAACTCAGCGAATTCAAAAAAACAAATCAAGCTTTAGTTCAAATTTGTTTCCAGCAAGTTTAGATTCAAAACCAAGAAGCAACTTCAGAAATCTAGAAAAAAAATGAAAACCTGGGAATAATGGATGGCAAGTAAATTTCTTTTTTTAAAAAATTTGAATTTGATGTTAGTAATAATTAAATAAAACAAAGATTTAAACAACTTTGTCAATCAAATTGCAAGAAAACAAATCGAGTGCAAGGCAAATTTATTTCTGTTTTCAAATGCAGGAAATTCCTCCGTTATATTTATAAGAATTTGAACTGTAAGTAAAAATCAAAAGTGTTTGTTATTGTTGAAGTAAATAAGAAAATATAATAGGAAATAAGCAAAGTTTCTTCTTACAAACTTTGCAGATAAAAGCTTCAAAAGATTAAAGAAGAAACAAAAAAAAGTTTCCAGGCAAAACATTTTTCTCCGGCTCCTCTGTCAATAAATTTCAGGTGAGCAAACCTCAAATTTGAAACCTGAATTTGTTTATTTACCTAATGCTTGTGATGGTCATTGAGATATGGTGTGAAAATGTTTGCATGAATGATTTTTTTCTGGGATTAAGTTTGAATGGCCTTGTGTATAAATAGGCATGTCTGGGTAGATGAGTACAAGCTCTGTTATGTTACAGGCACCATATAATTCATCAAAATAATTCCCTTTCCCTTCATATGATCAATGATTGGCCTTGATCTCCAAACAAAAATTTATTGTTAAACTGTAACAATCAAGGTTAAAAATGATTTCAAGGATTTATATTAAGAACTTATTATAAAAATATGAATTTACAGTAAGAAATCAATTCAAGGCATTAAATTAATTATTTGGAAATCATGTTTTTATTTTACAATCTGATTCGTATTTCAAGTTTATGATTTTTGATAACTATATTATGATTTTTAAGATTTTATATGATGAGATATTGGGAGTTAATCAAAAATTGAACTTCCATCAATTTCTGGCGATCTACTGTCTCGTGATGGTCGGGGCTTTGGCTGGTAATGGAGGGACGAATGGTGGGCAAAGGGAAAATACTGTGGTGGTGAGCAGTTGAACGTGGAAGCGACGACAATGAGTCCTAGCTCGCAAACCTAGTTTTGACGTGGGTTTTTTTTCCGGTTCGTTCATCACCCATTTTGGATCGAGTGCGATGTGGTTCTGAGTGATGGAAGAGGGGAGGTTGACGAGTAGTTGGCCAGAGTTTCAGGAGTTCTGATGGTCGAGGTTGCGGAGGCGACGTGTTTCCAGGGTGATGGCGAAACCTGATGATGTTTCCAGGTTTCGTTTTTTTAACTAGATTTCGAATCCGAGTAGATGGAGGGGTTCTGGCGATCGGGGATGGATTAGTGGGTGGTCGACGACTTTTTCGACGACGAGGCGACATCTGGAGGGGATCGTCGGTGCTGTGCAAGTGCACCGTTCACGAGTTCTGGTAACGTGGAAAAATTTGGGTAGTTTGGGGATGATGTAGGGAAAATTCGAGATTTTCTCGAGTAACTCGCGACCATTGCTGCCACCCTAATCCCCAGAACAAAGCCGCACGTGCATCACTAACCCAATGCGAACCACCAACCCGCGAGCATGCACCGCCCTCACTCATGCGACCCACTGACTTCGTCGCTATATGTTCGAACAAATCGAATTCAATTTCAAATTCCTATACTCTCTCTTCTATATTTCTTTTGAGTAGCAGAAGATTTTTTTTAAAGTTGTTCGAATAATACAGAGGAGAAAACGAAAGTAAGAAAGGGCATTAGGTCATTTTAAACGGAATAGAGGGCAGGGGGAGGGATACGCTTATACTTGCAGGAATGAAAGAAGACGTGTACTTATTTTTGAAAGCTAACATACAGATATATACAAAGGACATGGATTTCCTTTTTTAATCATTATCTACCATCCTGCCACAATTTCAACCAGAGAATGGAGGTAGGGGGCGATGTGATAAGTATTGACCAGTCAATAAATTATTATATTTAAATTTAAATCGTCTAGAATTTCCAACTTAAAATTTCGACATCCTATCGCGGCGTGCCGCTAGGCGTCCATAGTGTTATACCTCTATTTCGAACGCAATGGAAAAGGTTCCGAGTCCTAATTCGATCGTATGAAGAAGATAGCTTTTTGGACCCAGTTATTTTATTAAATTTCCAGTATAGATTTCAACGCGTTTATTTTCCATACGATCACACGACAACTCCAAATGCTAGAAAAATTGAAATCCGATAATAATACACTGTTACAGATCCAATGTAACTAGTTTCGTCGAAATCCTAGACTGTTTCCCGAAAGGCTATTTTAAATGTCAATTCAATCGATATATTTTTAAAACTTAACAATACATTTTTAAATTCAAGTTTCACACTTTTACTATCTTCAGTACTATCAATATAAACTTTACAAGCCTTTAAATTATTTTTAACAAGCTTAAAATTTCAGATTCAATTATTTACCAAATTTTCAATTATTTAGTTATAAATAATTAAATCACTCAATAAACAGTGGCATTTGAAATTTAAGTTAAAAATTAACTTTTAAATATTTAAAATCAATTAAATATTCCAATTTCAAATGTCCAAAATTTTGAGTCGTCACACTTATAACCGTTGGTAAATATGTTACTAAAATACACCATTTTTTACATCAAAAAAATTTCATTTATATTACAAATTCAAATTTATAAATACAAATTTGGTTTTGTTGAACAATATCATGTAACAACAAACATCAAAATATTTCATTTATAATACAAATTCAAATTTATATTAATGACATACATGTAACCAAATTTCAAATCTGTTACACCAAATTTCAAAACAAACATCATACATACTAAATACTTCATATCTTCTACAAAGTTTATGATAACTTTGAATTTTACTAGTACAAAATGTCTAAAAGTTTACAAACAACGAATGCGACTTTCCAACCAAATTACAAAACCTTCCATCAATTAACTCGGCCAAATATTACTCGTTTCTGATTTTTTCTTTTTACTAAAGCCTGCATATGCAGAAACAATGCTTAGTTTATAAATCAAATAGAAGAAAAGCTTTATTGTACTAAAAAATAGAACTGCACCAAATCTGATAATAAGAACCAAGCACTTTGCTCAGTTAAAAATTACAGTTTGCAGCGCTGTTTATAAACTGGGCTAAGCTTTGTTTTTAACTGAGTTTACTGCTCAAATCGTAACCGAGCTTCAATGCTCAAGTTGTAAACGAGCTTCAACGCTCAGTTTTTAATTGAGTAGTAAGCTACGATATTAGTTAATGAGAAGTTATAATTTGGATCGTCAACGAGAAGTATAATAAAAAAACTAAGATATTAGTTGATAAGAAGTTACATACACACACACACAAATATATATATATATATATATATATATATATATATACATACACACACATATACGTACATGCATGCGCACACAAACACACATTACATAAATATATAATGCATGTGTACTATCATATTGCGTTAAAGAGTGCAAGCAAAGTGTTAATGCATTTAGTCATAGTACCCCTCGAAAAATAAAAGATAGAATGATCAGGAACACAAAAAAAAGTCTATTTGAAACAACTTGCACAAAGAACTGTAAAAATTTACATAGAGTAGAGATATATTTAAATTTTTTAAATGTTTCTATAAACTAAAAAATGTATGTAATAAATTAAAATATGAAGGTACTGATAGAATGCAAGTTAAGGTGACATACCGATGTCAACTATCAAAACAATGAGAAGGATGGAAAAATTAGCACTCCCTGTTGTGTACAACCAAACATCATCAAGACTTGAGAACAATCGATCGTCACCAAATAATTAAGTTAACATCAATTTATCATAAATCTATGACTCAAGTCTATATGAATATGTATTATATAGTTGTTTGTGATGTTACTAACCTATTTTAAAGCAACTGCTTATTCTGATAAACATAATAAATCATCCACTGATCTCTTTATGTACTAAAGTTCCAATTGGAAATATAGTACTTGGTGGTTACCTTGCAGTCAGAAATGGTTTTCCTGTAAGCATGTGATGAATATAAGTTATACTAGTGCGAACCCGTGCTTCGCACATGGATGTTGAAAAAATATTGTTGCTGCATAGGTCATATCCAAATGCATAAGAAATTTAATATGGTGGTAATGAGAAATCATTGTTGAACGATAGTGTTGCATCATGAATAACAATTTGGTAGGGTAAAGAATACATATATATTTGTTTATGGTAATCACACTTAAAATCGAACGAAACAATTACAGTGAATATGTTAAATTTCACAGACTATTTGGAGGATAATGTTTTAAAATTTTATCCGCTAATGCACAGATATATTCACTATGGCATATTACGCCAATGTTGTTGCTTGTGTAATTACACAGCTACTTCAATGTGCATATATATAGTTGAAGTATTCGTTGTGAACTGCAGACACAAAGACATAGTGTAGTTTGATTCAATTAAATAAGAGCAAAAAAAAGTTTTTGCAATAGGGAGAAATACAGTAATAGGACGAAATTTGTAAAAAGTTAGGAAAAGTATTTGTCAACGACTGAAAAAAGGGAGGGAAAAAAAGTAAAAAGCAACAGTGTAGTACAGGGGAAAAGTAGTAAAACAGAAGACTCAATTGAAATAGAAATGATGATGCAATAAGAAGATAACATGAGTTCCAATATAAATTACTATTGTTCACTGAATCTGATCTATGTCGATGTTGGGTACAAAACATGGCATACTGTTGGTCGTAGTAACCAATATTTAAAAAAAATCCAAAACATACAGAAGAGAAGAATTGTGAGAAGTCTATTCATTTTTCAGCCTTAGAAATAACTACTAGAAATGCATGTATGATATTGGGCTTGAGCGCAAATATGTGATGTTTTCTTGGCCCTAATAGATGCATTACATCAGTTAGTTATTTTAACCATTGAAGGTATTTGCACCTGCAGCCAAAAATGGCAAAAGTGTCATTGATGCAGTATTATTACTAAATTCTCTCACTACCCGTCTGACCTAGTTAGCTATATCTAATAATCAAACTATGACTACATGATCATTTATACAAAGATACATTCATCAATTGTTTTCTAGAAGTTTTCCGACAGCGGTGGTGCAAGTAATTCTAGAATTTACTGCAAAAAATAAAAAATAAACTCATTTAGGTGGTTATAAACATTATTCTTACTACAACACATGTTTTGACCCAGCACTTAAACTGTGCATCTACCTTAAGCCCGAATACAATAAATTATATGCTTATCGTATTATTGATCATCGTAATTGTAAACGAAATTGAGTAAACTTAGCCAAATTACGTCATCAAACCTGTAAACAATGTATTAAACGCTGAGCTGCATGGTTGAATCAAGCATTAATTATGTGAAGTCACCATTTAATCATCTCAAGCTATCAAAAAGTAAAATTCACCTTTCAATTATATTTTCATAATGCGGTTAAATTATTATCGTTAACATAAAAAAAAAATCATTACTACAGCTAAGTTAGTATCACATCACACAAATGCAGTTAAAATATTCAGATGCAACAATAATTGCTTAATTCCGAAAATACTGCAAAATAATAATAGCTTTTGCTTAATGCATTTAAATTTTAACTACAGTAAGCTAAAATAAATCATCGTGTACAACCAAAATTATTACTGCGTCACATAAATATAGTTGAAATATTCAATTTCTACCATGCATAATTCAAAATTGTCATTAAATTATAACTGCATTTTATTAATGTAGTTAAATTTTAATTGTATTAAGACTTAATAAATTTCTGAAATGTAGCCAAATTTATTACTACATCACATAAATGTGGTTAAAATCTTCAAATATAGTTAAATTTACCTAAACTTGTTGGCAAATTATAATTGCATTTTCTTAATTTAATTAATTTATAACTATTTTAGAATTGAATAAAACTATCAAATATAGTCAAAATCATCAATAGTAAATGCAATAAAAAAATGCTAACGCAGTTAAATTAACTCAAAAAATGCCTATAAATTTTTACACCATTTTTTGATCGGGTTAAATTGTAACTGCACTAAGTTTGAATAAACTACCAAATACAATCAAAATTATTACTTTATTACATAATGCAGTTACAATATTCAAAGGCAACCATAATTGTATAATTCAAAAAAAATATTCCTTTCAAATATGCTAAAAGATAATAAATACATTATATTAATCTAGGTAAAAATACTATGTAATGTTTATGATCATCATAATAATGCTGTTAAATGCGGTACACAGCGATGACACAAAATAATTGGATTATATAAATGCAGTTAAAACTGGTATATAAAATTACGATTTTAAAAAATTTATTTTTAGCTATCAACAATGGATATCATTGGAAAGCATATTAAATTTGAGATTTTACAGTAAAAACGATTCTTAAATCCAATTAATGTAGAAAAAGTTATCACATTTCAACGTTTGGAATAGAAAGAAATTAAAAATGTGACTGTTCATTTTTCAAAATATGAAGGAGGCTTATGTGCTCTTGAAATTTAACTCAATAATAATAGTATAGTATAGATTAGTTAATGAGAAGTATAATGAAAACCGAGCTTCAATGCTCAATTTGGATCATCGAAGCTGAATCTATCTTTATCATACACTTCCTGGAGACAGGTTAAATTTTATAACAGTCATAGGCTGATTTAAGTGAAAACTTGAAAATTTATATACAGTTAAATGCAAAAAAAGTATGTACAACTTTGACGGGGATGGAAGGGTCTTCTACACAAAGAGTTGGCTGCTCATCCCATTCTGGATTTAGATTTTTCTTTATTACTTGAGTCTTCAGCTTCTATTGCAATAATTCAAAGTGATGACATAAAGAAATTTTTTGAATTTCAACTCCGTGTTAGTTCAGAAACACAGTCAATGCAAATTTCGAGTGTTTGAATTTTGCCTCTGTACGTGGTTGATTTAAAAGTGTTGCTTGTATCTTGTTACATTACATATATATAAATATACTTTATGAATAGCAATTATAGCTTTAATCAGTTTACACTGGTTTGTCTAAAAAGCATGAAACTTTAATCATGTTGGGCAATTTGTTTTGTTTTATGTTTTTTTATATTTAAAGTAGATATGGAAAAAATAATTCTAACTTGTAAGGCAATGTAAGAATGAAGTCGTCGAAGCATTTTACTACAATGATGAACATTAAGTAAGTAATTAAGACCCAAAAATCTTTTTTTGCATTATTTTTTGGTTTTGCTAGGGATTAGTCTCAATGTTCATGGATGATCATCAACGACTGGCCAAAATATATTGGATTATATGAAGCCATTTTAAACGTTCATGGATTTAGCAGTTTATTTAGAGCATGTCCACTACATTCATTTTCTAAAATTGCACAAAGATTATGGGCTTCTCAAAGTGAACCATTGACTAGTTCTTTCAGGAAAAAATATCTTTAAGTAGAAAGACCTGAAGCCCAAGAATGGGATTGAAGTCTGGTCTGGATAGAAACCATTTTCTGGGGGTGAAAGATAGAAATCTAAGGGATTTCAACATAATTCCTCTTTATATTTAGCAAAATATCCAAATTTACTTTGGATCTTTAAGAATTTTCCCCAAACACTAAATAAATAAATTATTTTAGTTACGTTTTAATCATAATTGAAACTAACAACGTCCGGTGTTTAATTTTAAATTATGCTACATCACTGGGAAAAAAAAGATTCATAGATTGGAGGAATTAACCTAAGACTCGCTTGCTAGTTTTTGTTTGCAAAACTTGTTTTAGTTTTGTGTTAAACTAGTAAATACATAAATAACCCACTCTAGATGCTGAATGACTTGGTCCTTACATCAAGGTTCATCAAGTTTCAATTTTCGATTAAAAAAATGCTGCTTTCCTTGAAAAAGTTAAGTACTATGATGATGAGTTTGATTCTCAAATATAAACCAACAAATCAAAATGACCAAATCTGCAAATGACCAAACTATAGTTTTTCAATTGCCAACAACTAATTCCTACAGTTATTTGTTATCTATACTATAATATTATTATTGAGTTAGATTTCAAGAGCACACAGGCCTCCTTCATATTTTGGAAAATGAACAGTCACGTTTTTTATTTCTTTCTATTCCAAACTTTGAAATGTGATAACTTTTTCTACATTAATTGGACTTAAGAATCGATTTCACCATTAAATCTCAAATTTAATATGCTTTCCAATTATATCCATTGTTGATAGCTAAAAATAAATTTTTTAAAATCATAGTTTTTCAGATTATTCATGTTATTAAAGTTATTAAATCTTTTTGACTTTATTTTTTTAACTAATCTATGTCGTTGATTGTTTTGAAAATTTTCAGCCACTGATTCTACTTTCACAAATTGCAGTCAAGTCTGGTGAAATCCAAAATTACCAAAATACAGCAACAATGTTAGATGGAATTAGAAATGGAACCAAAAAGCTCAAAAGCATTAAATACAATTATATGCTTCTTATTATATTGAATTTTCTTTGACTGTAAAAGAAATACAATGATATTCTTCGCATTAAAATAAATATTGTTGAATAATGGTTGTTAGTTCCAACATCTCAGACATAAGATATGTATGCTTTAGATTTAGCATATTTTTCACAAGAATCGTTCAAAACAGAAATAAATCTCTTTATCCTCTAATCTTATCATTCTACAATAATATGATGCTGCATAATGTGTTCCTAGACATAGTCAGTTATGAGATCATCATCAACACTTGCGTTCTCATATATCATGTCAACGTTGCTTTTGGCTTTTTTGGATCAATGGTCAAGTGTAAACCAAATGTTGTTACCTGCACTACTCTTAGAGATAGTTATTACCGAAGCAACAAATGGAATCAACGACATCAAGTATTAAAGGAAATGATTGATAAAGGTATCTCACCAAATGAAGTTATATGTAATACAGTTGATGCATGGAACAATAGTTGATGCACATAATAAATTTATATGTGTATAATTTATATGTGTATTGCGTGGAAATTTTATCTTTAAAACCATTTTTGCTCGATATTTTGCAATTGTTTATCAAGCACCAGTTCTGTCTGCATTACTGTTTTCAAAGATTTATACACAAATTTTAGACAAAATGCAAACCTATTTGAAAATTGATAAAAAAAAGATCACTATTTTTTAATCATTGAACCATATAAATCATTTAAACATGTTATGATGATAAGAGGTTGAGTGTGTGTGACGCCCACCTCTATACCCACGCTAGCCAAGAACACTACGGAGTAGTGCTATCAACTAGTACGGAGAATAAGGCTGTTGAGGAGCGACCATCCATGTAATTTCTTATCACACGGTGGCTATAAATAATCTTCGAAACAAACATAGAAATAAGCATAACACAAATCAGTCACAACATCCATATCACAGAGGCGGAAGAAGATATGAATATATAACTAACACATGAAAGTGTACATCAGAGTAGTGGTCAAAGAGATCCACAATAATACAAAAGAATAGCAACACATGCTATACAAAAGAATACAACTATGAGTCTATGTCTCAAGTGTATACAACAAAAACTGCTAATCTAAATAGTTAGCCAAAAGTCAGAGTAGCAAATCCCGGGAAGAAGTCAAGCAGAAGCACCTGTAACATCTCGGTCTGACCCGAGTATTATTTAAGAAAATAATAAACGGATCAGTCTAGCTATAAATATCAGATGACGTGGTATAAAATAAAAGATATGGCATAACATAAAATATCCATACCGACACACTACTATAAGTATGCAAATGATGATCAACAGAAGATCAATCAATAAGAGATAAGTCGATATCACAAGAATCTTCTCAAAGATCCAAAGAGGGCATCATACCCTAAACTTGTACTCATAACAAGTCAATGACATAAATTCCAGAAATCAACACAAGAAATCCAGAAATCACAGAAAAAGGGAAAGAGGCCTATCACATGACGGTCCGAAGACCATGGGGAGCTACCCCATATGTGTGAGTCGAAATCACACAGATGAGGTCTAGACTAACCAAAAATCAAAAAGGTATGTGTGAGTGAAATCACACAAGTGGTGTCTAGTCTAACCTCGCAAACAAGAGACATCGCACAGTTGCTAGTCTAAATCATAAGAATGATCGTCATGATCAACGAGAAGTGTCAATTACACTAAGCTAGTAAATATAAAATTTAGCTTCATGTCCCATAACCACTTGCTTAGCTTAAATATTTACGAATAAACTGTAAACACTAGAAAATTGTCACAAGAGGTTCAATCAAACAAGTCCAAGAATTAACCGACGAAGCAAACGCAAGCGTTTCATACCACTTGTTTTACTAAGCCGTTTAATTAGATTTCTCATTCTAGTGAGGTAAATGTTTGTATATACTAATAGATTGGAAAACGGGTTAAGAAAAGAGCTTTGTTATTAAAAATAGAGTTGAAATCCTTTTATTGAAAGAGTTTTGATATTTACTTCTAGTTTTGAAACCTTTATATTTTAAGGTGACCAATCACAGAAGCGATTGTAGAATCAATCAATCACAAAGATCACATTCAGAGATGTGATAAAAATCCAAGAAAATCAGCTCAGCAAGTTCTGTTGAATGTTTTTCATATAAGATCCCCTACGGAGGGGGGGTCCAGGGGGTGGCAACCCCCCAAGGTGGGGGTGCGGGGGCAACGCCACCGCTACGGGGTTCGACCTGCCCGGTCAGGTCGCGGGGGTCCAGAGGGCTGCGCCCCCGGCGGGGTGCGGGGCAGCGCCCCGTCCAAAACGGTACGACCTAGTGAAGACAAAATGAGGTCTAACGACCTAAGGGTCTAAGGGGTCAAGCGAACTATCAGGATAAGGTCCAACGACCTACAAGTTAAAGGTCCAACGACCTACGAGTTTAAGGTCCAACGACCTATAGGGTTATAAGGTCATACGACCTAACGACTCAAGGGTCTAACGACCTAACGACTCAAGGGTCTAACGACCTAACGACTCAAGGGTCTAACGACCTAACGACTCAAGGTTCTAACGACCTAAAAGTATAAAGGTCATGCGACCTATCGGTTTAAGAGGCGAAACGACCTAACGACTCAAGGGTTTAACGACCTAAAGCGTTCGCGACTTAACGGGTTATAGGCCTAACGACCTAACGACTCAAGGGTCTAACGACCTAACGACTCAAGGGTCTAACGACCTAACGACTCAAGGTTCTAACGACCTAAAAGTATAAAGCTCATGCGACCTATCGGTTTAAGAGGCGAAACGACCTAACGACTCAAGGGTTTAACGACCTAAGGTATTCGCGACTTAACGGGTTATAGGCCTAACGACCTAACAGGGTTCACGACCTAAGGCTTAATTCGCGAACGTCCTACTGCTTAAGGCTTAACTCGCGAGCGACCTACGGCTTAAGGCTTAACTCGTGAGCGACCTACGGCTTAAGGCTTAACTCGTGAGCGACCTACGACTTAAGGCTTAACTCGCGAGCGACCTAACTCCGAAGCGCCAATACTTCCAGAATGACCTAAAGCCCTGCGACCTACGACCCAGCGACCTTGCGACCTATCACCGAACGAGTCAAGTGGCCAGAACGAGCTAAGTGCAGGAAATTTCCAAAAATGCTAAAAATTGGAGTTATTCGCCAATCCAATCCAAACCAAAGGCAAATGTGCATGCAAAAGTGATAGGGAATCATTCCCAACAGTCCAATATAGTTATAGACTAGATTTGTGAGATAAAAATCTCACTTTTTCACCAAATTTATGAAGAAAAGCTTGAAAGAAATGGAGAAGTAATCACAAGCTTGAATCCAATGTCTTCTTCTTGAATTTGGAATTGAATGTTGGATTTGCAAGAGAATTTGAGCTTGGAATTTTAATTTCTCTTTCCACTCACCATTAATGCTTAAGCTTGGTTGTTAGGAAATTTATGAAGAGTGAGGAGAAAGAGAGAAGTGGGTTTGAGTTATAATGGCTAATCTAACCCAAAGTCCAAAGCGGGAAAAGTAAGTGAAATTCCACTAACTCCAAACCTGTCAATGTTTATACTTAAAAAGGTTGTAAACGGCATTTCGAACTCAATGGAAGTGGTCTCGAGTCCTAATTTGACCGTTTGCAAAAAGTAGCTTTTCGGACCAATATCCGATTAACGACAAAATATTTAAATAAAATATTTAAATATAAAATCGATAAATATGCGGGTTGTTACAGTGTGGTCCGTATGCGAAGCACGGGTTCGCACTAGTTGAATGGTATTTTCAACTGAATGAAACAATAATAGAGATGTTATTATTAATCATATCAATTTTTGTTTAATCTTTATGGTATTAGTAAGAGTAAATTGGGGGTGCTTTTAGCAAAACTACAACTTTTTTAAGCTTATAAATTAGAAAAATGTTTTAGGTTATTAAAACCAACATAATAAAAATTAGAACCTTTTATGTTTTCAGCTTCTTCTTCATTCTATTTTTAAACAATATGTAAGACTGTTCTAAATGGATTCAAAATTTTAAAATGAAACTTCAAAACTTGCATCTCTGAAAGGTTGGTCTTTATGCTTCTCTATACTGTACAAAGTGCTCCTCTTTCCAATACCCTAAAATGTCAAAGGCGTTTCATAATAAAAACTTGTTTACATGGAAAGACTTACAAGTGAGCTTTTAAACTTTAGCTTCGTAAGTTCCTCCATGCAATAAGAAAAATGAAGAAAACAATAAGTGTACTTTAGAAACTTATGCTACAGACAATCTAACTCATTAATATGCAAAAAAAAAACGAAGAAAAAAAAAAGAGTACTTTAGAAACTTATGCTACAAACAAACTAACTCATCAACATGCAATAAAAAGAAGAATAAGAAAATAAGAGTACTTTAGAAACTTATTCTGCATACAAACTAACTCATCAATATACCGAATGATTCATGTTACTTACTCATTTGCACTATTTATGAAATATAAGCATTCTTGAATCAATGATTTCTGGAAAAAAATGCAACAACATTCAAATTGTATGCTATCATGGCATGGTTTTAAGGTATCAGTTATGTAGATGTTACAACTAAATAAAAATTGAATATGAGTTTAACTATATATATATATATATAAACCTTTAATTCAGTGTTACGAACTTCGAGAATGTCCTTGAGGGTGTACCGACTTCTTCAAACTTAAGATGAGGAGTTTTAGGAGTTTTCGGTTCCTTAAATTCCACGGTAACATTTTTCATGGATGAAAATATGATTTAGAATTCATTTATTACAATACAGAGAGTCTAGAAGAGAGAGAGAGAGTATAGAAATGCTTGAGGTACAGTTTAGTTCTCGGAAGCATACCAAAACATTTAAGTTTTAGGTTAAGTATTACATTTGAAATTAGTTGCCTAAATTAACAGCCTTTAAGATTCAATAAAAATTACAACATGGTAAATTTTTTGTTTGCATGAGAATCTTTTTGATAGTCAAAGTAAAGACTAATAGTTAGAACAACAATTATAACATTCCATTTATAAGTAAAGAATAAAGCTAGGTAATTTAGCAACAGTAGAGATCTGATATACCCAATGGATGATATATTCAACTTCTTTGGATGACTTTATCACATAGTAAATGAAATATATCATCACATATAACACTAACCACTTTGACACTAGAAATAAAAACTAACCTATTTGATAATAGGGGATTTGGTATATACGTTTGATGACGATGTAACCTCGTCTGCTTTTGACAGCTTCTATCAACAAAGAAATAAAATATACTATTACATAAGGCATACCATCATCTTTGAATACCTTGTATCTAGAATTATAGATATTATTACAAGTTATGCATAGAAATAACTACATTTTACAAGTTACCACCATAATTAGTTTATACCTACTTACATAAGAATGAAACATCAATTTGTAACTAACAAGCATGAAGCTCCTTTTCAATATATATTTTAAAAACAAAAGTGATACCTAATTTGAGCATAGCACTTATATAATCCAAATTATTGAATGTGGGAATAGTTAGTTGCACTCTAAAGAGTCTCTGTTGCGTTTCACTTTTTGGTATAAAATAATAAATGAAAGTGGAATTGCATGCAGATACCTTTGTGGTGTAGTTAACATTTCTCTAAAATGTAATTGTCTACATTAAAATGTTAGATGTATAATTGATTCTAAGTTTCACTTACATTAACATTGAAATTTTTATGGATTTGGGCTAGGACCGATTAATCTAAATTTTAATTATTAATTTTCTAGCTCGAATTTCGCATGACACGCAGAAATAAAGCAGTTAGATATCGATCAACATATGTAACCAAATTATTGTAGACAGGAATAAAAGGTAGTTAACAATATTGTAGCCTTTTTCAAAAAATTCATGGTAGCAATACAACTTAACGTTTTAAAGAAGATAAACACGATTTTAAAAAATAAATGCAAGCTCAGAAAATAATTGAAGTCATTGAAAATTTTGGAGTGTAAAGTGTTGCATGTTTAATCAAATTTATTTAGTTTTTAATCACAAGAAATATTGAAGTAACGAGAGTAAAAATTTTAACCAGCAACTCAACAATAAAATCAGGACAATATTTGAAAACAAAAACACTGTTTTTAAAAAAAGACTACACATAAATGGCAATTACTAAATTCACGCCATTGATTATTGTACTATCTATGAATCCCACAGTTAATTTTCAACTTCCAGAAAATTGAAATTCACTTATAAATTGATATAAATTCATTAAGTGTAAAAGTAGTAAATTCATCATGTATAATAGAAACTAATGTAACATCAGCATAAAATAAATAGAAGTGGTCTTCGAGACAAGCTATGATCCATTTAACTGGATAAAATCCAAAACAATTACCTTGCAGTTTGAAGCCTGCAATTTGAGGAAGCAGAACAAACAGAAGAAGAAGGGAGCGGTGGAACCAATTTAAAACATTTGCAGTTCAAAGAAGAGGAACCTTAAAGGAGCGCAGAAGAATGAGAGCTTAATGATCACGACTTTCCCCACAAAATTTCCTAACGCTGCATTTTTTTCTTCTCTGAATCCTGAATGTTGAATGGTGAATTTTGAGTGCTAAATCCTGAATAAAGAAAAGTCGTTTCTTTTTTTATTTTGTAACTTCTGGTTAAGAAATTAGTAAGGAGAACAATTTTTGTTCGTTGTCCCTATGTAATGTACAAAACATAATGATCAACTGGAAAAATGCAAATTCTCACAAAAAACAGGTTTAGCAAGTGCAATGCAAATAGATATGAATGTAGACAATGAAAACTGGTTATGGCTTGAAAATTCTACTTTCAGCTTCATTAATACATGGGATAGGATAAGAGAAAAGAATCAAAAAAAAAACAAGGAGCGAACTAATTTGGACTACTCCAAAAACCAGAATGTTATCCTTTACTGTATACAAGGCTATATTTGGTAGATAAAATACTATAGATAGACTAAAGAAACGAGGATTAAATTATCAGGATAGTCGTGTTCTAGGCAATGATTGTCAATAAACTAGATACCATCTAGTCTGTCTTGGTGACTTTTCAAAATGTGTCTAGACTCCGGACTTCGGTCAACTAAAAGTTGCTATACCACTAAAAAGTATATACAATATACAGGACGAAGCAGAAAAGCCAGTAAATACCTTTCTAAGCATAAAATCTAGTCAATAGATCAATAACTATAACAAGATTCCCTACTATTTCTAAAGTAAAATATAATCAACAAGTAGGTAAAGGTAGAACTATGGCCGGTAGAAGAAAAAAACAGTAATAACAATAGTTTTGAAAAGAAAAAGAAAAAAAAAACAACTATAAAATGTAGATAGGTAAAGTAGAAGAGATAAATGAAAGCATTTAAAGTAATTCAAAATATAGACAGTAAAAACAGTAAAATGAAGGAAATAAGTGTAATTCAACTGTAAGTAAAGATAACCACAATAAGGGTTTCTACGGAAGTAAGCTATAGAATAATATACAGACAAACAAAGCAGTGAGAAGGAAGAACCTGATTACAGTGATAGCTTGAAGAAGAAGGAGGATGCTGTTGATTTTAAACCGATCCGAATTTTAGCCCTAATCAATTCATGAGAAAACAAACAATAGACAAATAGAAATTTGCGGAAGCGTACCAGAATCCATTGAATCAATATGTATGGTTCTGATCTTCCAAGAATACAGTTTCTACTTTTCTCGATTATTTCTCTTTGACGGGAAGAAGAAAAAACAAAGGTACGTACTGTTTCTGGGGGGACCCAACGGTTTTTATTAACGGACAAAAATCAATTATATAATATTTACAATTTAACCCCTCAACAAATTGTAAATAACACTTTATTATTTTCTACCACATATTAATTATAATAGCAACATACACTTAAACATATGTGTACCCATAATGGAATTTTAATCCAACAATCTCCCACTTGAGCAACATATGATTTCTTATAAATGTACAACCTTGTGAGCTTAAAATTTGCTATTACATAAAGGTATATCTTAACAATCTCGTCCATCAACCATATTTATACAGGATCAAAGTGGTCTTCGTCATATTAATCATGACTAAACCCATCAGTGGTCACATACATATATATAGTTAAATGACATAGATTAATCTATTTTCAATTGGTCCTCCTTAAACTTAAGTGAAGTTAGAATCGAAACAATAAAACAGAGTGAATGAAATGAATACTTTACTTCTGATCAGAAATCTAAATATATGTTTCATGACAAATATAAAGCATATAAAATACAAACTACCGCTAAACCATAATATCCTCTAGTAATACAACACTCATATGAGCAGTGTGCTCATGAAAGACTTTGGGCGGTAAAAATTTTTTTTGTGAGAGTATCCGCTATCATGAAGTTTGTTCCAATATGCTCTATAGATATATGTCCACTCTACACTCTTTCTTTCACAACCAAGAATTTTATGTCAATATGCTTTGACTTAGTTGAGCTTTTGTTATTATTAGAATATAGCACCGCTAGTTTATTATCACAATATAACTTCAGCGGTCTTTCTACATTTTCCAAAATGCGCAGCCTAATGATAAAGTTGTGTAGCCATATTTCATGGTTTGATGCCTCATAACATGCTACAAATTCTGCTTCCATAGTGAAAGAAGTTACAAGTGTTTGTTTAAACTTTTTCAAGATATAGCTCCTCCATCCAACAGATAAATATAATCTGATGTAGACTTTCTGCTATCTTGACATCCAGTAAAATCAGAATCAGAATACCCTACGACCTCCAAATGATCTGATCTTCTATAAGTGAGCACGTAATCTTTTGTTCTCTGAAGATACCTCATAACCCTCTTGGCTGCTTTCCAATGGTCTATACCAGGGTTGCTTAAGTATCTGCCTAACATCCCAACAATGTATGCAATATCTGGACATGTACATACTTGAGCATACATTAGACTCCCAACGGATGAAGCGTAGGGAATCTTTTGCATTTTTTGAATTTCAAGATTGCTTTTAGGGCACTAACTAAGTCTGAATTTATCTCCTTTAGCAACAGGGGTATCTCCTGGTCTACATCTTGCATGCCAAACCTTTTGAGTACTTTATCAATATAACTCTTTTGTGATAATCCAAGAATACGCCGAGATCGATCTCAAAGTATCTGAATACCCAATATAAAAGAGGCATCCCCAAGATCTTTCAATTCAAAATGTTTAGGTGGAAATTTCTTGGTTTCGTGCAATAAGCCTATATTGTTAGTGGCAAGCAAGATGTCATCGACATATAAAACCCGAAAAATATGTTTACTCCCACTAAACTTGTGATACACACAATCATCAACAATATTCGTCTCAAAACAAAACGAGATGATTACTTGATGGAATTTGTGGTACCATTGACGAGAAGCTTGCTTAGGTCCATAGATGGATTTTGTTAATTTGCAAACCATATTCTTTGGATCTCCCGACACAAAGTTTTCTAGTTGTACTATATAAATTCTCTCATCAGTGTCTCCATTGAGAAACGCCATCTTAACATCCATCTGATGTAACTGAAGATCAAAATGAGCAATAAGTGCCATAATTGTTCTAAAAGAGCCTTTCGATGAAACTGGAGAGAAAGTCTCTATAAAATTGATACCTTCCTATTGAGTATAGCCTTTTGCTACAAGATGTGCCTTATACCTCTCCACGTTACCCTTTGCATCCCTCTTGGTTTTAAATATCCATTTACAACCAATTTGTTTTGCATCTTCTGGTAATGGGACAAGTTCCCAAACTTTATTGTCTTGCATGGACTTATACTCCTCATTCATGACATCTATCCACTTTTTAAAGTTAGAACTTTTCATGGAATGATAAAAGTTGATTGTGTCATCTTCCATCATTCTATTATCGTTCTCTTGTTCTTGGAGAAATACAATATAATCATCTGAAATAGCACTTCTCCTTTCTCTCATGGACCTCCTTAATGGCACAGGTTCTTGAGGTTGTTGAGTTTGTTTTCTGGAATAATAGCGTCATTCTGAATAAGGGGTTGTATAAGATTATCTTGTTGAGGTTCCGGATTCACTTCTTGATCAATGATATGTGTAGGCAACTGAACATTGTCAAAAGTGATAATAGGAACTGGGTTTAAATCCAATTCCTCCTTAAAAAATGTCTTTAACTTTATTTCTCCCCCCAAACTCAATATCCTCAAAGAATGCTGCATTTCCCATCTCAAAAATATTCTTGGCTATGGGATCATAAAACTTATAGCCCCTAGAACGCTCAGAATAACCAATAAAGTAGCTCACTGTTTTGAAATCCAGCTTCTTTTCATGTGGCCTATAAGGTCTTGCCTCAGCTGGACAACTCCAAATGTGAAAGTGTTTTAGACTAGGCTTTCGACCTGTCCAAAGTTCATAAGGTGTTTTTGCAGCTGCTTTATTTGGTACTCTATTGAGAATATAAGTTGCTGTCTTTAATGCTTCTCCCCAGAGATAATTAGGTAAGATGGAATGAGCAATCATACTCCTTACCATATCCTTAAGAGTTCGGTTTCGTCTTTCAGCAACACTATTCATGCTAGGTGATCCTGGCATGGTGTACTGTGGGACAATATCATATTCCTCTAGGAATCTAGCAAGCGGTCCTGGAAGTTGTTCACCTGAACCATCATATCGACCGTATTACTCACCATCACGATCAGATCTGACACTTTTAATTCTTTTGTTGAGTTGATTTTCAACTTCAACTTTATAAGCTTTGAACACGTCCAGTGACTGTGATTTTTCATGAATTAGATATAGGTAGCCATAATGTGAGTAATCGTCTACGAATGATATGAAATATTGTTGACCATTCCAAGATGCCGTAGGGAAAGGTCCACAAATATCTGTATGAATTAATTATAAGACGTTTGAAGATTAGCACCCAATTTTTTAGTTTTGGTCTGTTTTCCCTTGATGCAATCTTCACAAATGTCAAAGTTTGTGAAGTCAAGAGATTCTAAAATACCATCAGATACTAAGCGCTCAACTTTACCTTTTGAGATATGATCTAAGCGCTTATGCCATAAAGATGCTAAATTTTCTTTATTTAATTTACGTTTAGTACCACGTGATTTTACATGCAAAGTTTCATTATGAGATGCAACAATTTCCAACAAATAAAGATTGTTATACGCATTTAAATAACCAGTTCTAACAACATTTGAATTCAAAGACAAAGTTTAACTGATTGTTTCCAAATGAACAACAATATCCAAATTTTCCAACACAGAAACAGAAACCAAATTCCATCTAAATGACGGTACAACAAAAGTGTCTTTTAAATCCAAATAAAAACCAGTTCCTAACAACAATCTAAAATGTCCAATCGTTTCCACTTCTACCGATTGTCCATTGCCCATAAAGATGTGTCTTTCACCATCACTTGGCTTTCGGTAGCTCAGGCAACCCTGCATAGAAACACTTATGTGAGTGGTAGCACCAGAATCTATCCACCAAGTGTTTCTAGGTATTGAAGATAAATTAACTTCAGAACGGACCAAAGTAACAAACATACCTTTCTTTTCACGCCATGCATGATATTTGGTACATTCCTTCTTTATACGTCCAGGTTTGTGACAAAAGAAACAACCATCTTTTTTCTTTTGTTGTTTCTTTTGATCTAGATCCTTAGCAGGTTCATTTTTTAAATTTTCTTTTCTTGCCCTTTGCTTTAGAGGTGCTTGCCAAATGGGCACTCTCAGTCTTATCTTGCTTCAGCCTTTCTTCCTCTTGTACACAATATGAAATGAGCTCATTGAGAGTCCACTTCTCCTTTTGACAGTTGTAACTGACCATAAATTGATTGAATTGTGGAGGAAGCGAGATAAGCACTAAATGCACAAGCAAGTCATTCGAAAGCTCAAGCTTTAGTGTCTTTAATTTTGAAGAAATGTGAGACATTTTCATAATGTACTCCCTTATGTTTTCCTTGCCTTTGAACCTAATGAAAATAAGTTTCTTCAAAAGAGTACTTGTTTCCGACTTATCGCTTTTGGCAAAGCGTTTCTCAATTTCAGCAAGGAAATCTATGGCATCAGTAATCTCTTCGGATACCGCACCCCTAAAAGCCTCAGGTATGCCCTGTTTAATGATCATAAGACTCATGCGATTTTAACGGTCCCATTTCTCAAAAATTCTCCTTTCCTCGGAGGTACTAACATCTATAAGAGAAGCAGGCTGATCCATCCTTAATGTAAGGTCCTGATCCATGCAACCAAGAACAATTAATATGTTCTCCTTCCAGTCCTTAAAATTATTACCATTAAAGACTGGTACAGAATTAAGGTTAGCAGATACAGGGGCAACAGCTGAAACAGAAAACGAATAAAATTAAATATATTACATGCTCATACCGACTTCATATAAAACAAAAAAAATTCAAATAATGGTTAATTCCAACTCAAATACAAAACACATCATTAATATCAAGTCTTTGGACAGTAATATTAACTGTAAACGGTACTTTTGTTGTAGCAATCAAACATTGACAATAAATTATGTCAAACAATATGCAGTCTTTGGACTAACACATTACTTACATAAAACACCTTATAATTATCACACATTTATCACCACAGGTATGCATGAAATTCTGCCAAATACTAATTCACCTTTGGGTTCGTTAATAAATGCATGAATTACATACACACGATTATTTTGATATTTTGATTTGATTAATCTACACAAAAGTGATCACTTTGGTGATATTTTGCTTCAATTAGTCTATTTAAAACACCAAATTTCCATGGAAACCAAATTTGAATTTAACTTTTAAAAGAAAAAGAATACATACATATAATAAAACAATTTTTTTATTATATGTTAGGTGGTTTAATATACCAAGTCATTTTTGTATATAGCTGCCAGATATTAAATGCTATATTGAAAGGCCTACTTGTCATTGCAATTTGACAATCTAAATAAATAATACCTTAAAGTAGATTGGAAAATCTGTTAGTCATTACTTATAAAAGCAAAATGTCTGATGTGATGCACAATAAAGTCAGTTCCAACCCAAAAATCATATTAATAGTCTGTGACTGAAACAAGCATTCTTCAGTTTGTATGTGAGGTAACGACACTCTTTCCTTTTGAAAAGGGAAAGGAAAAAAGAGAAAAAAAATAGCGTTGTCTGAAACTGACATCAAACAGAAGCATGCTTTTGTTTACCATCATGGTTTAACTTTCAAAGCACGTTCAAATTTGTGAAACTGACATCAAACAGTAGCATGCTTTTGTTTGTCATCATGCTTTAACTTCCAAAGCAAGTACAAAATTTGTGGAACTGACATCAAGCAGTAGCATGCTTTTGTTCATCATCGTGCTTTAACTTTCAAAGCATGTTCAAAATTTATGAAACTGACATCAAACAGTAGCATGTTTTTGTTTGCCATCATGCTTTAACTTTCAAAGCATGTTCAAAATTTGTGAAAAAATTACAGAGAAGAAACAAATACAAGACAGCGACATGTCTTTATTCATTTAGTTCTTTCTTCCAAATGCCAGAAATTCATTTATAAAGATTGATTTGAACTTTATCATTTTTCACAATTCCAGAAAAAAATTTAATTTAATTTAATTTAATTGGCATGCCAAGAAATATCCAAAGATCCGAACGAATAATAATAATAATTGAAGATCATTACAGTACTACAGTAAATCCTTAAGAATCAATTTAGGGTTGCTCTGATACCAATTGTTGATTTTAAACTGATCCGAATTTTAGCCCTGATCAATTCATGAGAAAACAAACAATAGATAAATAGAAATTTGTGTAAGCGTATCGGAATCCATTGAATCAATATGTATGGTTCTGATCTTCCAAGAATATAGTTTCTACTTTTCTCGATTATTTCTCTCTGACGGGGAAGAAGAGAAAACAAAAGTATGTACTGTTTCTCAGGGACCCAACCATTTTTATTAACAGACAAAAATCAATTATGTAATATTTACGATTTGGCCCCTCAACAAATTGTAAATAACACTTTATTATTTTCTACCTTACACTAGTTATAATAGCAACATACACTTAAACATATGTGTGATCATAATGAGATTTTAATCCAACAGGTGCCTGAGAGAAAAAGTTCAGGTACGTACTGTTTTATAAAGTAGGTTATCACTGAATTGAATAATATGAGTAAAAATCGCTTAATTATTCTGATCTGAATGGATTAAAAAATCAAACAGCCCTTTTTCTTCTAATCGCTTTGTAACGACCCGCCTTTCATTCCATAGAAAGACGCATCATTAAGAAGAAAGAAAGGGATAGAAAAGAGAAAAGAAAGGAAAGAAAGAAACAGACAACATCAGAATCTCACAGCGGAACGAATAAATTATATTATATCACATAAAACTTTACATGGTATCATATACATCAGAGCTATACAGCTAGTACAACACAAACTAGACAGTTATAAACATCTGTCTAGCAATTACAATTCAAGTACATCAGAGAAAACAGATACAACTCAAACACAGCGGAACCACTATATATATCTACACGCTGATGCCTCCTGCTCCATTATCTCCTTCAGAACTCGTCAAAGCAATCCTGAATCACTTGACTACTCATACGTAATATGAGTACCCTAGAGTTTAATAAAACAAAAAATAAATACTCGGGTCAGACATGGGTCTGGTGTGAGTAAACGGGGATAAAAGTTGCTTAACTTTAGAAAATCCTTTGAAAACAAAAGGTATCACGTAAGACTTCGCACACATAAACATGGAAAAGTTTTTACCTTACGCTAACCAAAACATTTGACAGGAAATCCAGTGATATTATAATAGTGTCTAGGGTTTTCAAAATAAAATGCAAAAATAGCTGGAATGCTTACATCTCACGTTCCAACATAGTTGGGCACAATCAAAACCATACAGGCACTTATTGGATTATGGATTCCATCAATGGCAGGGCTATTGGGGTACCGCCCGTCACAGTACGTCGCCTAGATCACCGTACCGAGGAGTACGGCCGCTCCCCTGCAACACAAAGCCGGAACCATTCCTTACTGAACAGTTCCGAACAAGACCACCCCGCAGATTGGCTGTCGCCAACTGCCACACAGCCGAAATATAAAGGGATCCTCTAGACAAGGGTAAATCTTGCTCTCCAGTGGGGGCTACCCACGAAGCCTTGCTGCACCTCCCCTGTTTTAGCCATTCTCGGTTGATGAGGCTTGAGGCTACGATTACCTTTATAGGATACATCAATCTTAGAATGCTCATCGTCCACTTGACGATGTTCTGAAAGCATTCAATCCATACAAGTTCGTTCCGGGTTCGAACGAAACCGAAGGCACTATCTCGTTGCACTCATTTTGGAATCACCCTCAGAGTCAACGACCATAGCCCTTGCACTCTAGATCTCCATCTCGAACCTATAAGTACTACTCCGTCAAACTCATTATGAAATCACCCACAGAGTTATACTGACGTATAGTTCTTACACCTCGAGTCTTCACTTGCTCCACTTGGATTAACGACCTAACGTTTAATTGAAATCGATGTGGTTTTCGGATATCCAAATATGGAAACCCGATCCCGGTCTCACCGAAAACCAAACGCCATTTTAATATCCAAGTTGTACTTAAGGGTATTAAACAAATAACTCATTTCATTATTATCTACTTCACACAGATAGATAAATTTCATATCACAATAGATAATCACATTCTCATCATAAACAGATAATCTGTATCATCATCACAAACAGATAATCCATCACAAACCATCATACTTTAACCAAACATCTATATCATACAGATACAACTCATCTCATTACTGAGATCTCAACCATCCAATCAATAACATCCATAAGCAATGATTTATTAACCATCAGTTATAATTAATTTAAAATGAATTAAATTAATTACTTCTATCTCTAATTAATTTAAAATAAATCAAATTAATTACTCGTTTATAAATCCTGCTTAATATCCTTTAATTAATTAACCCAGTTAATTAATCACTCACTCAGCATTTAACTTGATTAAACACATTTGGTTAATCATCCTCTAATTACAATATGTAATTAGTATTTAATTAATTTCATAAATTAGTTAACCTTAATCATAAGTAATTAACATTTAATTACTTTATTTATTAATTAACTACAATTAATTATATTTATCCTTAATTAATTATAATTAATTAATCACTTAATTAATTAATTATTACTTAATTAAACAATCATTAATTACATCATCAATTATATTAATTAATCATCTCTAATCTATGTTTAAATTAATTACTTTATTTAAAATTAATTACATTTAGTAATTAATCTAATTATTAATCGCCTTGATTATATTCAATTCAGTAATTAACTATCTTTAATTACTCATTAACAAATTAATTATTCCATAATTAATTATCTTTATTAATTAATTCCTTGATTAATTACAAAATTAATTATCCAAATTACTTAATTAAAATAAATCATCTTCCACTAGTTACATTCCAGTAATTTATCATTCATTACTTCTCTAAGTAATCCTGCTCCATTAATTACATTAAGTAATTACACTCATTAAATCATCAAATGATTTACTTAAATTAATTAAACTAAATTAATTAATTTAAACAAATCACATTATCAAAATTAATTACGTAATTAATCTCTTAATTACTTTTATCAAGTAATTATACTTAACAAATTATAATTGATTATATTCAATTAATAAATCTAGTTAATTATCAAAATTAATTATATTAATTAATTACCTAATTATCCTTAGATATTTATTTTTATTAATTAACAATATTTTCATTAATTACTTACTTAAGGAATTTATCTTGGATTAATTATTAATTAATCATCTCTAATTAAAAATTTATTTAAACCATTATTTAAAATCAAATAAATAAGTAAATTCTTAATTATTTCCATATAATTCATTTACTTATAAGTGACTTTATTCACATTCAAAATGCATTTAAATAATACATTTCTAAAATTAAATTCAAATTCCATTTAAAAATTTAATATTTAAAATGTTTAACTATTTAAACATTAATCCTAATTTAAATAATCATAAACCTTAAAATAAAATGAATGTTAAAGAACATTCATTACTTAAATATAAAAGAAAGGTTTAAAACAAAATTTCTTAATTAAAGAAATCAAGCTTTGAAAATAAATTGACTATTTTAACTTTCATATTTAAATTAAACACTTCATATCTTTAATTTAAATATTAAAGGAAATAAATTCTTTCAAGTTTAAACCTTATTTGAAATAAAATTTATTTGTTTAAATCTACTTTAAAAATATTTGAATCTTTCCATTATTTAAAAATTTACAAAACTATTTTGAATTCAAATCTGGTTTTCAAAGTAAACCTGAAAACTATATTTAACTTGATTTCAAAACTAAATTTAAATTATACTTAAATTTAAATTCTTCATTTTTAAAATTTGAATTCAAAATCTCACTTGAATAAAATTTCAACTTAAGCTTTTGATTTAAATCCCTTCCTAAATTTAAATTTCTTTTAAATTTTTTTTAAAAAAAACTACACACTTATAGGTTTTAAACTTGTAACTTCACTAACCCGAGAAACCACCAAATCTACTCCGAGTCAAAGTCCTATCTCCTTCGAGTCACTACACAATATACTCGAGACCATCTTCGAGTTAAAAAACCCTGCACATTCCTAGATGAGTTCACCAGAATTTCAAAATGCACGGTGCAGATGCACCAGTGCTCAGATCAACTCCAGCCACTCTAACCAACTTCTACAAGACGCCGACCATCTCCTTACACGATCACGACCATCCAAACCCTCATATCAGCTTGAAATCAATATTGAGAAATCCACTGCAACCTGGAAAACCCATCTGCACCATATACCCCAAAACTGTCAACGCCGAGAAAACCCACCTCCGATCATCTGGCCACCCACAGCTCCGGTCGTCACTTCTTCAACATCTCCTCTACCCAATTCCAGAGTCTTGCATCACTCAATGCAACAGAGAGCATGAGATGAATCCAAAACTTCAACACTCCAAGACTAGGGTTTGAAACCTGTAAACAACTTTTGCTGTCACCACCACTCTCTGGCGATCTATCTCCTAATTTCCCTTCACTCATCCATCAGTCCCCTACTTCCAGGAAGCACTACAACTTCCAAAATCCATTTGACAAACAGATAGACCCAAAATTATCAATTCTGTTCAAAATAGAAATGCCCTCCCAACAGTTTATTTAAAAATGTAATATTTGTTTTAAAATACCTGATTTCAAACATGTATTCTAGATACAAAACTATTTTGTTGATTTAAGATGTTTGGTATATGTTTCTATTTCCAATGATAACTGATTCTTGTAGTTTACAGAGGCAACAGATTTTGATTTGAACTAAATTATAATTTATAAATCTCAATCTATACCAAACAAACATATTTTTCTTACACAAAAATTTCTAACTGAAACAATTCAAGTGATAAAGAATTTTCTATTAGAGAATATCTTAGTTTACAACTAATTAGATATGCAGATACAGGAAGTCAACAACATATAAACATATTCATATATATATGTACACACAGAACAGTCATTATTATGAAATCATCACACATACTTATTTCTTCCAATTCATATGCACAAATATCTTAAACTTTTTGCATGTGAGGTTACTTATTCCATTTCATTTTTTTTAAACAGAAAACAGAATAATTTTGCCAAAACAGGTTTTGATTTCTGTGAATTAAAAACCTAAGTTCTGTAAATTATGTTTGGCTTTGTTTTTTAAAAGGAAAATCTGTTTTTAAAAATAAAGAAGCTTACTCACCAGTTTATTGAAGATGCAGAGAACAAATTTAGATGCATTCATTTTCCTAGAATCCAGATTTGCACTTGCATTTGCTAGTTGAATATCTGGGTTTGCATTAGCTAGTTGAAGTTGATTTTCTTGTTGATGTAGATTTTTGAACTGCATGCAAACCCATATTTTCATATGCTTGAGTTGAAATTGATCTCAAATTTGATGTTGTAATTTGCAGATTTTAAACAGAATCTGGTTTTGCAGAATTTTGAGTAAACTGGCTTTGCAGATTTTGATTTGTATTTGTTTTATGCAGAAATTTGATTGAATTTTGGGTTTGATTTTACTTAGAATCTGATTTTCAGTTTTTCAATTGAAGATAAAGGTTTTAACAAAATGTATTGCTATGTTTTCTTATCTAATAAATTAAATTTCAAAAATAAATAACATGCCACTTGTTATGTTAGGATGTAGATAAATTTACAAGTGTCTTCATTACGTATTTAAAACTCAACACATATACACAATAGTATAAAAGATAGATTTCTTTATTTATAAATGTATTTACATCCCTCTAAAGCCATTTCTAATTTAATTTGAAATGTTTCAAATGTTTTATTACAATATTTAGCCTTACGTGAAAACTTCTTTTATAACATATACATTTTAATGTTTGCTTGAATATTTTTAAAATAATATTTTAAAACTAATTTTCGAAAGATTTTTTTTTTAAAAACAAGAATAAGAATGTTAAATTCAATTTTATTCAAAAGTTTTAAATCAAAATACTATACTCTAATAAAAATAAACTAAATTCATTTCAAAAGAAAACAATTTTTAAAATAAAACAAAATAAACTTTTATTATAAAATACAATTTAAACTATATTTATTTTTATAAACAAAATAAATACTTACTTATATTTCTATGAAAAAACAAACCTTTGAAAAGTTTTCAATACTAATTTAAATCAATTTAATCAATTCATAAACTATACATCTTATATATAAAATAAATTGGAAAATATTCTTTATTACATTTAAATTAAAATCAAAACTCCTATTTACAATGTATACACATATGTACATTATAAATAAATATCTTTAAATTCGCTTAGAAAGGTAATTTTATTACTTTAATATTTTTAACATTTGAAAACAATAAGATTTTCAAATTAAACTATCATTATTATAAATTTTAAAAAGAATATCATTTGACAAATTAAATAATTATTAGTTTTTCAAAAGATAATTACTGTTTGAATTAGATCATTAAATCAACATTTCACATTTTAAAATAATTATCAATGAAATTATTAAATAAATATTGCCTAAATTTCCGGGACATCGCAGCTTAGTTCTTATTCAATTCAGCAATCTTTGAACCCAAACAAACAGTGCCTAAATCTGAACCAATCTGAATTATCGTCGCACCCAACCTCAATTGCACCGCCCCATCAGCTAGTCACCTCATCCTCTGACCGTGACAAGTGACAACGACAGCCTCTGACCTCGATTATTGGAATAGAATGCAAGCCCTAATATTCGTCTTGGTCTAATTGGTGGAAGAAAAACAAAGGAGGCAGCAGCTGAACTAAGGAGGTAGTCGCAGAAGGCGGTTGAAGAATGGTGGAGGCTGTGGCAAAACGATGGAGGCGGCAGTAGAACAAATCGGAGGGGGCGATAACCCTAGAACGAAAGAGGAAATAAAATGAAATGATGAATGTTATTTGTGGGAAATGTGAGAAATAATAGAAGACAAAATGAATACCTTATCCATATCACTTTTAACTATTTACGAAATTATAAGATTTAGCAATGAAAATAACCGCGTTAAATGATCGTAATGAAATATATGTTAGGAATTTATAACGGCTTTAATTTGAAAGCGGAAAAGTGTTACAAAATGGGATGTTTGGTGTAGTGAATAAGGCCTGTAACACTTTTTTATATTTGATCAATCGGTAAGTAGGTGGTCAAGGCAAACAATGATGTTTCCTTTGTAATTAGCTGCAACATTGTAGGCTAATGTAGTATTATTATCTGTAAGAGGAAAAGGAATTGAAGTGTAATTAGAAGCCTAGTAGGAAGCCTTGCCATAATACCCTTTTCCAAGCTTTATTACAGATCTAAAGTTTCGGTCGACCGTACCAGTCGCCACAATCAGAATCCAAGGTGCATCATTCTTTGAAGTGTATTTAGCAAGTCCATAATTGCTTTCTAAATAGACTACAATGACGCCTTTTATAGGGACAGCTGCAAATATTGAAAAGTAAGAGGATTGAAATCAAAATCGTAGTAGGATGTGTCATACTAGCCTAAGGGGAATGGAGAACACATGCACTCCATCCTTCACTGTAGCATCCATACCTGCCAGTACCTCTTTTTTAGAGGGCACCAATTGTGCTGCACGGTTTGTACATAGCCAGGTGGGCTTGTGGGGCTATACTTACATTGTATGTGAGCCCAGTCTGAAGAATCCACATCATCCATCAACTTCCCCGCTGTTATGCTGGACACGTAAAGTCCATGCCCTATGTCAACGATAAATATCGTCAACACCCCTATTAGAGCTTTGGATCATTGATCATGTTTAGGCATTTCAACCCTTGGTAAGATCAATGAATAAAGCATGCGAAAGAAGAAAAAGTAAGAATTATTAATGAAATGGTTTGGAGAATATTGAGTCTGAATTTAATCGTAAACTTTAATATTTCCACCATAACCCCTTTCATCTCCAGTGAAACCTATGTATTTCGCTAATTCATAATAGCCGAAAGGAAAGAGTGACGAAACCCCCCTTCCGTCTTTGACGAATTTTATGGATTTGATGGGTAGAAATGTGCTAGAGTCGAAACCCCTCTTTACCTCATTGGAACTTCCTTAATTTTCCTTTTTGTTTGGTTCTGACAAGATCGCAACGTTGTATTCTTGATCAAATTCTTCCCTCCGAAAGGTATTTATTCTGCCGTTTAAAGGTGGACATCTTCGAAAGGTGCCCATTTTGAAAGAGTAGACCTTCTTGATGGTTATTTGGCGGTTTGAATCCCTTTCGAAAGGTATGCATAATTCAAGTATGTTTAGATAAAAATTAGAGTTCATACGATATGTCACGGAACCGTATCAAGGATTTTACATCGTATATTTATTGAGTCACAAGTTGTATTTCCCTTACGTGACTGAAACCATGAATATAATATATAAGGAAATAAAACTCATGGAAACATCCCATGATGGTTCCATGACATATACTCAGAATGAACGAAGAAGATAAGAAATAAATCATGTATGATGGGCTGTTAATATGAAATTAACGCTTGACCATGATCATCCCCAAATTCAAAGTTGATCGCAAGCCATAATCCTCTTTATTTTCTTATGATGAAGTTTGATACAAAGTTCAAGAAACAAATACCTAATTTGATTTCTAAATTAGGGTTACAAACGTAGTGAGCGAGAGCAGAAAGGGTCTTCTTTACAGGTGCGGGTTGGCCCCCTTTCAAAAAATCCATCTCGATCACGTCGAAAGGCTAGTTTCGCATGCATCCTTCCAGCTTGGCGCGAAAGGGTGACCTTTCGACCACGTCGAAAGGTTGGCTTATAGCTATTTGAACATATCTGAATGCTTTCATCCTCATCTGAACGAAGGAATGCAGAACCCGTAACTTTGATCCATTGACTCCTTAGCTCAAAATGATAGTTTGTTTGATGCAGAAGGAGAACTTTCAACTCCTTCGAAAGGTTATAAGTGGTCTCTTGAAGTGCTTGGTCAGCACTATTTTATGTCGAATGATCTGTTCTTCTATGCGGAAGCTTCCTTTTGATCTCATCGAAAGGTTTTCTAAAAAAGAGAGTTAGCCTATAGAGGCATGCTTGTATAGGTTCCAAAGGTGCAGAAGGTAATATTTACATATGTTTTTGTTGTCTCTTGCGAAAGATCTTCCATTGGCTGCCACATCCCTCCTACGGAGCCTTCTCTTGCGAAGTCAAACAAAACAGCCTTCCTTTCCCGCGGAAATCTATCGAGCGCGGAACCAATTTTGTGAATCTTTTCATGAAGAACCTTCTTTTTTATCTTAGGCAAAAGGATTTAAAGTAGGGTTACGAAAGGATCCTAACTTTTAAGATGAATGGTTGCGGAACTATTCTTTTGTCCCAACCAGAAGGTTCTTGGCAGTTCTGTACCCAGCTGCTTCATTGTGCCTTAGTAATTCCTATGGTCCTCGCGGGATCTACCTTTTGTTTCGATCGAAACTACCTTTTTTTACTAGCACTGAACAACCCTTTCGACACCATCGAAAGATGGCTTTACCTGCTACTCTTTATACATGCGGAAGCCTTCTGAAAGGCCATCTTTATCCTTTTTCATATTTCATGTCAAAATTTAGCCTCCCGCTTACATAAAGAATGATTTTTTTCTTTAGGACAAAAATTCCAGGATTGCCCAATTGTCATTGTATTCCTGCAACACATCTAATAATATTTGCATGGTTAGTTCATACTACAAATACCTTTTCATTTTGGTTGACCTTTAATTCTGATCCTATTTTAGCGGTAGATTTACTCTTTGAGCATTCAGGACCTATAATGATCATAAGCAGTTAAAGTCCCACATTCGAGCCTTGATGGTCGGAGTTTATCAGTTTCTTGCCAGAGAGTAATTATTTCCCATTTTTCCATGAATGGTAGAAGTTCCAAAAGTCACAATAAAGGACCTGTATTTCCATGATGGATGGACCTTATTAATAAGAATAGGTGTTTATAAGCTTACTCTTAGCAATATAATGTCAGAAGACCATACATAGACAATTTACAAGTTCATATCTTGTGACAATAAAGGCCGAAAATACCACATCACATAATAATAGGGAGACCAGAATCACCTTGATCATCATAATGAAAGGCTAAAATCCAATAACAATTCGATAGTAAAGAGAGAGGACTAGAATACCAATCAAATCACCCGTTCTGATATTAATAATGAAGGCCCAGGTGATTATCTTTGGTTGTAAGCATTAGAGGTTTAGATGACTTGTTTTGTCACTCAATAATAGAAGATCATAAGACCATTTTTGGCGATAAGCATTACAAGACCAGAAATCCATATCTAATAATATGTAATGAAAGACCATAAATCCATAGTTAGTAGTAAGTAATAGAAGACCAGAATACCCAATTTGGCATTGATAATTGAAGTCCAGAAAAACTTTTTCGGTAATAAGTAATAGAAGACCAAAATACCCATTCCTGGTATTTAATAGTAGAAGGCCAAAATACCATTCTAGGTAACTAATGATAGAAGACTAGGATATCACTTCCATAGTATCATTTATGATAATTAATAATAGAATTCCTGAATACCATTTCTGGTAGTTAATAATAGAAGACCAGAATACCATTTCTGGTAGTTAATAATAGAAGACCAAAAACCAATCTGGTAATAAGTAATGGAAGACAAGAAAACCAATTTGGCAGATGTTCATGAGGAGAAGTCAGAGAATTATTTTTGATTCTTTTGGCGATATCTTTAGGCTTTGATGATATCTTGCATGCTTTTTCTTTCTTGGGCCCGAGTTTTCTTTATCCACTTGTTTTAGCATATTTCAGGCTAGGACTCTTTTGTCCAATTCTTATGCTTATTTCAAGCAGTGCCCATTATAGGCTATTGTCATTTTAGACGTTGCCAATTTATAGCGGTTGCCATTTTAGGCTGTGCCGATTTCTGACGGTGCCCATTTCAGGTAGGGACATTTCTTAGTCCGCCGCACATTTCATCTGCGTTTCCGCTCGGCTAGCTTATTCTCAAGCAGCACCAGTGGACTTACCCGAGTTCCCTCCAGGAGGCGCCTTAACCTTGCCATAGCGTGACGCGGCTAAGGGCTTGTTCGGTACCTCGACCAGGCCATAGCATGGCGGGACTGAGGGATCACCCATCCTCTCTCTAGGAGGCGCCTTATCTAGACCATAGGGTGATGCGGATAAGGGCTTGTGCTGCTTTAACCTAGCCATTTCTGACTTTGGTGTGGCTAAAGGCTTACGCCCTCCCTTTAGGAGGTGCCTTGACCTGGTCATCTTGGCGCGACCAAGGGCTTTCTAACATTATTGGTAGCATACCATTTTAGGTAGTCCAAATTTAAGGAGAAATTTACTTCCGACCATGTAGAGTTTTCTCAATGAACCATAATAGAAACATTCTCGAAAATGCTTTATTCATTCAGAGTCATAAAATATTGTTTCAAATGTTCTGCATTCTAAGTTCTTGGTACCATATTACCATCAAGATGGCATAATTTGTAGGCCCCCGGGGGGGTTTCCTTTAAAATTATTAGCAGACCTTTCTAATTTGATCCCAATGGCCCATCTGATGGTTTTCTCATATTGGCCATTACTCTTTTGAGTACCAAACCTCCCTGTCTGAATGTCCTCGTTCTTACCTTTGGGTTGTAGTACTTTGATATCCTCCTTTAGTATTCAACCATTCTTAAGGCGCTTCATCTCTTAATCCATGAATCAAGTCAAGTGATTCCTTTTTTAGTTCTTGATTTGGGTTGAAGGCGTAGGCAGACCTTCGATGAGAAGGTACTTCAATTTCCACTGATAGCATTGCTTCACAACCACAAGTCAGAGAATACGAGTTATGACCTGTTACAGTTTTAGAAGATGTTTGATAAGCCCATAGAACTAGGGGTAATTCTTCTACCCAACTCCCTTTTGCCTTATATAGTCTCATTTTCAAGATTGTCTTTATTGTCTTGTTAGCAGTCTCAATGGCTCACTGGCCCTTAGGTGAGCGAAAGAAGAGAAACTTTTTGCGATTCCATTCTTATGGAAAAACTGTGAAAATTCTTCGCTTTTAAATTAGGTTCCATTATCGAAGATTATCTTGTATGGTATCCTAAACCTTGTGACAATGTTCTTAATGAAAAATCTTAGCACTTTCCCAGAGGTGATTTTTGGAAGTAGTTCTGCTTTGACCCATTTTGTGAAGTAATTGCCACTACAGCATACTTCGCTTCACCCTTGGAGATTGAAAGAAGTCCGATTAAATCGATTTCCCAAACATCGAATGACCATGGGATGGTGGTGGAGGTTAGTTGACTCAAAGGAATACGTTGTATCTTCGAGTAGCATTGGCACTTCTCACAACTTTTAACATACTTGATTGCTTGGTTGCTTAGCTGCGGCTAGGAAATTTCCTTGTCTCATTATCTGTTTGGCCAATTTGATCCCATTGGAGTGATCTCCACAAAGTCCTTCATGGGCATCTTTTAATATCCTCAATCCGCTCTTGGGTTTCACAGATCGCAATTAGGGAAGGGCTTGTCTTTTCTTGTATAGAACTCCATCCATAATGGTAAAGTCTTGGGCTCACCTTTTTAGCTTTCGTGCCTCTGTTTTATCTGCAGGTAGTGTCTCATTGACAATATAACTCATAATAGGTGGCATCCAAGTCTTTTCATAGTATTATTCTGTTATTGGAGCTACGGATTCTTCACTTGGCATTTCCTAATCCGTTTCCCCCACTTCTTATGCTATAGCCCATGATCAAGTCAATACTAGTAGCTCATTAGTTTTCTCTTACTTATTTTCCTTAATACTGGAATCAGACTGAAATCCTACGAGCACAATCCAAGTCTCAAGGGCCCCTCTTGAATTTGCCAACTTAGCCAATGAGTCTGCTTGGAAACTGTCTCCCCTTGGTATTTGATATACAGAGAAATCTTCGAAAAGTATGAGAATTTTAATACCTTTTTCACATATTGACTGAGTTTGGGATCTTTTTTCCAGTATACTTGTTTGATTTGATTCACCATTAATTGGAAATCACCGAATACTTGAATCCTCAAGGATTTTGAGTTGAAAGGCAAGGTTCAATCCTGTGACCATAGATTCATATTCTTCTAGGTTGTTAGTCGCTGAAAACCCCAATTTCGTAGCATAATGAAGTCTGTGTCCATCAGGGGTAATTATTACGTATCCTGTTCCGACCCCTTGTTCATTTGAGGCACCATCCACAAATAACTCCCACTTGGGTTTTAAGCCCTTTTCCTTTTCAGATTGCGCTAAAACGAATCCCATACATTCATTAATGAAGTTAGTCGTTGTTTTTCCTTTTATAGCCGCTCTGGGTTGATATTCTATGTCATGTTGACTTAGCTCAATTCCCTACTTAATAAGTCTTCCAGAAGTTTTAGGTTTACTAAAGTCTTGTTTCAATGGAAAGTTGGTCACATAATAAATCGGTAGTTGAAATTCCTTTAGCCTTCTAGTCACATAATAAATCGGTAGTTGAAATTCCTTGGTTTTCCTGATCAACATTGAGCTTACCTCATGCTCTGAGATTACCATGTACAACAAAAGATCCTCCCAATCTTTATGGCTAGATAAGATCAGAAGTTTTTCCAATGCAATTTCAACTCTTGAATGCCTTTTTGCAATCTTCACCCCATTCAAAAATTCTCCTCTTCTTTATTACCTCAATGAATGGGATGCACTTATCGGTGGCCTTTGAAATAAACCTGCTTAACGTTGCTACTTTTCTATTCAAACTCATAACATCTTTACTTGTCTTAGGCTCTGCCATATCCTTAATGGCCTCAATCTGTTCTAGACTAGCCTCAATTCCTTGTGCACTGACAATATAGCCTAAGAATTTTCCAAAATGAACTCCAAAGTTGCATTTTTGAGGCTTGGGTTTCGTTTGATACTTTCGGAGTACTCTGAACATTTCATTCAGATCTTCAAAATGATCCTTTGCCTCTTGAGATTTTACCAACATGTCATCTACGTAAACTTCCATCTTTCTTTCGATTTGATCTTTAAACATCTGGTTAAACATTTGATTGTATTTGAAGTATACATCCATCAAGGAGAGCGGCTTATGTCCACTAGTTGCGTCGACCAATTGGTTTATCATTGATAGTGGGTAACAATCCTTTGGACAAGCTTTGTTTCAATTCATATAATCCATGCAAATTCGCTACTTCCCATTAAATTTCTTTACCAAAACTGGATTTTCCAACCACTTGGGTAGAATACTTCCCGGATAAACCCATTTTGTTTTAATTTCTTGACTTCTTCCTTTAAGGATTGGTCCTTACCTTATCAAATTGCCTCTTCTTTTGCCTGATCGATGGGATGTTTAGATTGATATTTAGGGCATGACTCATGATTGTAGGGTCAATTCCAATCATGTTGTAGTGGGTCCAAGAAGAAATATCCTTATTGGCTTTTAAGAATTCCACCAATTTCGATTTTAAGTGGTCCTCGAGATATTTTCACACACTGACTATTTTGGTAGAATCGGTAGAATCTATTGGAATTTCCTCGATTTTCTCAATCGTCTTAACTTTTTCAAACTCTCCTCGGCAATCTAGCTTAGTAATAATTTCACTTTCCTCTATTAAGTTGTTATGTATTCTCTTCCTCTTTCCATAAACTGCAAAACATCTTTTGGCAATACGCTTATTAGTTATGTTAGATTTTTCCTTTTCTTTGAATGATGGATGTAGAAACCCATCATCCGAAGGCTGTAAAGTAATGGAAGAATAAAAGTAACGAGTAAACTACTTGTTATATTGTTCCAAAGTTGTGAATTACATTTCCCTTGACGCAAATTACTCACCTCAGATAGTTCGCCAACCATTCTTAGTAAGGATTTTGAGCATCAGAAATTTGGATAAGCCAAAAGCGTCCACTTCGTCTAGCGCTAGACCTTCGAAGAAAGCATTGTAAAATGATGGTTGGTCTATGCAAAAGTTGTTTCAAAAACACGAGAGAACGGAGGGAGTCCTCGCTGTACCAAGAGCTTCACTTGTCCTAGTGGATTTATTCCCTTGTTGTTGAACCCGAAGATGGGTTCAGGACTAGGCTCAAGTTTATCTTTAGCGATCCCCATTTAATCAAATGCATGTCGGAAGTTCACGTTTACAGTACTTTTGGTGTCGACCAGGATCTTTGTAACCACCGTGGATCCTATTTGAGCCATGATCATCAATGGTCATTGTGGGGTTGATGGATTCCCCTTCTCAACTTGTGGGTATTGTTCACCAAATTGTGCATGTTGATATTATACTATGGGTTCTTGAGCGATGGTTTTTCTTGCACAGAAAGCACGTCCTTTCTTGCTTCATGAATGTATCTACTCCTGGCATTTAGACTTCTGCCCGCAGGATGTGGTCCGCCATATATAACGTCTATTCTGTTTTGGAGTGGACTCAGGCTCAATGGACCTTCGTCTTCAATCACATTAATAGTGGTACTAGCAGGTTTTCTTGTCTCGGTCTCTGGCAAGGAAGTATATTGTGGGTTTTTAACAAACTCCTTTAGCTATCCTTCTCTAATTAGTTTTCGAATTAGGTAGGACTTTACACTCATTGGTCCTGTAATTATTTTCCTTGATCCTGAATTTTAATTAAATTGATAATTGAAATGAATTTTGGAATAAAATTGTAAATTAATTTGAATTTTTCAAATTAAATAGGGTATTTATTTATTTAAACATTGATTTTTAAAATTTAACCGTGGACTTGAATTTGTATATTTAAAATCCTATAAATAAAATAAGTAAAATAATACCCTAAAATTTATCAGTATAAATTTATAATATATTTTAAAACTTTTGGAATTTAATTTTAAAATAAATAGAGAAAATCTTAAACAAGTAAAGATAAGTGATAATAATATATGGATAAATTCCAATTTTATTTTGAGTTTAAAAATCTTGGAATATTAAATATTTTAAAAGAAAAAAAATCATTTGAATTCAAATTATATATATATATATAATACGTACTTTCTTTTGGAAAAAAAATCACTAGTTAATAGAATTAGTTTTTTTAAAATCATTTCTTTCTTTAAATTGGTATAAATTGAAATAATAGACATAAATGAATTTTTATTCAAGTGAATGGGAATTTGAAATTAAATTTAAACTAAATATTAAAAATATAAGTAGCATTTAAAAAAAAGAATTAAGATGTAATGTGTGTGTGTGTGTGTGTCTATATATATATATATATATATATATATATATATATATATATATATATAAATATTGGTTAAAATCAATTTTCTTTCAACATTGTATATATATATATATATATATATATATATATATGCTAATGAAATAAAAGGTGTGTTCATTTATAAAATTAATACGATATAATGAAATTTATAAACATTCTTTTGTCTTTAAAAATTTAAATGATAACATATACATGAGGAAGTAAAGAAATATACATGCATATGGGTTGGGAGTAAAGAGATTAACAAAATTTTATCTTATGATTATCTTTGGTTACAAATGGCATGAAGACATCATTAAGTAAATAAAATAATTAAAAAAAAATTACAAAAACCTTTCCATCTCCCCATATACCATTATTAAACTTCTCACCAAATCTGAAGAACAGTGAAGCAAAGATTTGAGTATCACACAAATCCAAGCACCAAAGAGAAAAAAATGATAAAACCAGAAAACAGAGCAAACTAAAGCAATCAAGCAAAACTCAGATCTGAAGCAAGCTAAAACACTCTCAGCAACTCAGCGAATTCAAAAAAACAAATCAAGCTTTAGTTCAAATTTGTTTCCAGCAAGTTTATATTCAAAACCAAGAAGCAACTTCAGAAATCTGGAAAAAAAATGAAAACCTGGGAATAATGGAAGGCAAGTAAATTTCTTTTTTTTAAAAATTTGAATTTGATGTTAGTAATCATTAAGTAAAACAAAGATTTAAACAACTTTGTCAATCAAATTGCAGGAAAACAAATCGAGTGCAAGGCAAATTTATTTCTGTTTTCAAATGTAGGAAATTCCTCCGTTATATTTATAAGAATTTGAACTGTAAGTAAAAATCAAAAGTGTTTGTTATTGTTGAAGTAAATAAGGAAATATAATAGGAAATAAGCAAAGTTTCTTCTTACAAACTTTGCAGATAAAAGCTTCAAAAGATTAAAGAAGAAACAAAAAAAAAGTATCCGGGCAAAACATTTTTCTCCGGCTCCTCTGTCAATAAATTTCAGGTGAGCAAACCTCAAATTTGAAACCTGAATTTGTTTATTTACCTAATGCTTGTGATGGTCATTGAGATATGGTGTGAAAATGTTTGCATGAATGATTTTTTTCTGGGATTAAGTTTGAATGGCCTTGTGTATAAATAGGCATGTCTGGGTAGATGAATACAAGCTCTGTTATGTTACAGGCACCATATAATTCATCAAAATAATTCCCTTTCCCTTCATATGATCAATGATTGGCCTTGATCTCCAAACAAAAATTTATTGTTAAACTGTAACAATCAAGGTTAAAAATGATTTCAAGGATTTATATTAAGAACTTATTATAAAAGTATGAATTTACAGTAAGAAATCAATTCAAGGCATTAAATTAATTATTTGGAAATCATGTTTTTATTTTACAATCTGATTCGTATTTCAAGTTTATGATTTTTGATAACTATATTATGATTTTTAAGATTGTATATGATGAGATATTGGGAGTTAATCAAAAATTGAACTTCCATCAATTTCTGGCGATCTACTGTCTCGTGATGGTTGGGGCTTTGGCTGGTAATGGAGGGACGAATGGTGGGCAAAGGGAAAATACTGTGGTGGTGAGCAGTTGAACGTGGAAGCGACGGCAACGAGTCCTAGCTCGCAAACCTAGTTTTGACGTGGGTTTTGTTTTTCGGTTCGTTCATCACCCATGTTGGATCGAGTGCGATGTGGTTCTGAGTGATGGAAGAGGGGAGGTTGACGAGTAGTTGGCCAGAGTTTCAGGAGTTCTGATGGTCGTGGTTGCGGAGGCGACGTGTTTCCAGGGTGATGGCGAAACCTGATGATGTTTCCAGGTTTCATTTTTTTAACTAGATTTCGAATTCGAGTAGATGGAGGGGTTCTGACGATCGGGGATGGATTAGTGGGTGGTCGGCGACTTGTTCGACGACGAGGCGACATCTGGAGGGGTTCGTCGGTGCTGTGCAAGTGCACCGTTCACGAGTTCTGGTAACGTGGAAAAATTTGGGTAGTTTGGGGATGATGTAGGGATAATTCGAGATTTTCTCGAGTAACTCGAGTGATTTACTCGAAGATTTTAAGCGTTGGCTCGAAGCGGGAATTAGTGGGTCTCGGGTAGCATGTTGTACAGGTTTTTAAAACCTGTTTTGTGTTGGAGTCAAGAAATTTAAATTTTAAATTTCAAAGCAAAGAATGAACTGAGTTTTAAAATCAAAGTTTAAAAAAATAAATTCAAATCAGTTTGAAACTTAGGTTTGGAATAAATAAGTTTTAAATTTAAATTTGTTTTAATAACATAGAAGTGTTTAAGAAGTTAAAGTGTATTTAAAGGATTTGAATTTAAATGGAGTTTGAAGATGTGAGGAAGGGTTTAAACAGAGTTTAAATCAGAATTTTAAATTTGGATTCAAATTGAATTTGAATCTTAGGTTTTGGAAGTAAAATAAATTTTATAAATTTAAATGCAGTAAATAAGTTTGAATGTTAAAGTAAATTTTTAAGGTTTTGAATTTTAAAAGGAATTTGATTTAAACTCTTTTAAAACTCTTTTATAAGAAATAAGTATTCTTTAACATGTGAATTTAAAAAGTTTTTTAAAAAAAAATTGGTTTTAAACTTTGTTGAAGATAAATTGGTACTCATTTTAAATCTTGAATTTAAAATGAAATTTAAAAGTAAATTTGAAATAAATGTTTTAAATGTATTTATGAATGATAACTTAACCATAGATAAGAAAATGTTTTATCTTAAAGTAAATTAGAATTTAATGATTTGTAATTTCAACTAATAATTAAAGTAATTAAAGTAAATTGAATAATAATTCAAGTTAATTAATCAAGTAATTAATGAATGATTAAATCAAAATAATAATTACATAGTGAAAGTAATTAAAAGTAGATAATTAAACACTAAAGATGGATTAATCAAATATTTTGGGTTAATTACTTTAAAGTACAATTAATTAATGTGGTTAATTAATTTGGGTAATCAAATCAAGAAAAATTAAGAAAAGGTTAATTAACTTAAAGTGATTAATAAATCATTATTAATTAAGGAGTAATTAATTATTGTAATTAATTAAGGAATAATAAATCTATTAATTAATCAATTAAGGACAATTAATTATAATCAAGATTTAATCAATAATTAAAGGTTTACTAATTAAAGTAATTAATTAAGGAATAAGTAATTAAGATTTAATAGATTACAATTAAGGTTAATTAATTAAGATAATTAATTAAAGAATGATAAATTATGAAGGTGATTAGAACTTAATCAATTGTAGTTAATAATAATTAATCATTGGTTTACAATTACTAATGAAAGTAATTATGTGAGTAATAAATTTAAAACCATACAATTTATTCACCTTAATCAAAGTTGTTTGATTGTTTTTGAATGTTGTGTGATGGATTGACATATTCGATATGTGATGTGATGCTATATGATGCTTTATACTGAGCTGCTATATTTGTGATGAATATACTGTTGTATGAATATGAAAACCCTTTTTGTCCCATAAAACGACATTAGAATTTCGATGCGACAGAGAGTCAGGTTCCAGTTGGTTATCCGAAACCCACATCGAATCATAATGATGAATCTTTGTGATTGTTAATTTATTTTATTTATGAATCTGTGAATAAAGATAAGCGTTATGGGTTACACCGCTTATCGATATGATTGAATATGTGATGATGATATTGTGCACTATTGTGTTGAACCCTTGGACCACACTTATACACACACAAATATGGATTGCACGTGGAAATGGGTTAAGTCACAGATTTTTGAAATTGTTTTAAAATTGAATTTTTGAATCCAAAATAGTTTTGGAATTAGAATTGAATCTTTTGAAAATGAATCTCAAAAATAAATGTTATTTTGAATAACTTGATTGAGTTTTGTAATTTAAATAATTTCATTTAAATTTGGATTCAATATTTGAAATTGAATTTAATGGTTTGGGACTAGGGTTTAAAAAGGTTATTCAACTTATAAATGGGTTTATATGGGTTTTTAAACCATTTTAAAAGTGATGTTGTGGAATTTAAATTTAATCCCAAGATTTTGACTTGTATAAATTGGATTTTTCTGGAACAAAACTATTTGTTTTTAAAAAAAATAAAAGCTTTCACATAAGAAATGAACTTCCAATTTGTGTTAAAAGGATTTCAAGTCTAAAATGAAAAGAGTTTTCCAAGTTATAGATAAATCTTTGGAAAACGTGTTTTGAAAGCTATAAGTTAAATCTTTAGTTTAAAGATTTAAATGAGTTAATCCAATTGAAGGGGAAATTGTTTTGGAAATCTATGAATAGATCTTTGTGAAACTGGGTGAAACTTTGTGAAATAAATCTTTTTGTTTAAAGATTTAAAATGGTAATTTGTTTAACCATTTGAAAGAAAAGCTTTGGATTTTTAAGTTGTGACATAACTAAAATCCCATATCCATATGTTTTTAAATATGGCGCTCACTATTCGGTTTAGCCGGGAGAGGACCTTGTGTCATATAACCCATTCCGAATAGTGATACGACGTTATGGATTGCATTTGAAGACCGGTGTTGAAGACCGGGTGTCTTCAAGAACGAAAGGATAACCTGTCGATTGACTCTGCACTGAGTTGCTTCGGTATAGTGTTTTCCCTAAGTGACGGGAAGTCCGATCGTGATTGTGGATACCCGGATTTGCAAGTGCTTCTTCGGAAGTGCCTTCGGTTCTATTCGAACCCGGAACAGACTTGTATGGTTGTATGTCCGACACTACACTTTGAGATATTAAACCGATCTCTATCAAATACATTTATGCTTGGTGGCGGAGAATTTATTCTCTTAGCTTAACACACTTCTCTGAGACGTACGAGCTCAGAGGTTATGTAGTTGATATTTATCAGTGATATATTCCCAATTTGGTAGTGTGGCATGCTGAGTGCTGCTGTATGTTAATGATCATTTATTTATCATTTGTGATCAAAGCATGGCTTTTTGTATAAAGCATAGCTTTGTGGACGAGACTGCATCAGGACCTCACACCTAGGAAATGGTCGAAACAGGAAAGATGCGGCAAGGTTATGAGGGTCACGCCCTTTAGGGTGTGTCATTTCCTTCTGGAAAAGGGTGGAATCATGGTATGGAGCCTTGATGCTTACTAATGTGGATACTGCAGATCTATTACTTTGTGATTGCTTTATGGTTTTGAGGCGCCTCGGATAAAGGTCCCAAAGGACCGGAGGATGGCATGCTCGAGTAGTAGTTACCTAGTTATAGAGATAACCCGGCCTTGTGTTGGCAGAGATCCGGTTAGGTTCTTGGGACGTCCCGCCAGAGGCGATCCCATTGACAGTAGGAAGTTTCTTAGCCTGACCATTTGTTGGAAATCCAATCAAAACAATACGCGTCTTGAACGGTTTTAGTTGTATAACCTGCCATGGAATGTGGTGGTAACCTTCTATTGAACATGGTAGATATAGTAGGCATAAGTGCGAAATGTCTATGCTGGCTAGGATTTATATTATGCTTTCGAAATGATTTTTCTACACCTTGCACTTATAATAATAATATCAAAGATATTTTCTCGTATCAAGCATATTTGACTATCATAAGGAGAAATCTCCTTCAATTCTGCGTTTGCATTGTGTGTGTGGAGGGAGGCCTTATGGTAGTTTCATTTTTCAAAAAGCATTGTGGATTTCAAATTTAAATTCTTTGCTTATTTTAAAAGACCAAATGTTATTGTTTTCTCATACCAGTCCCACGACTGACCTGGAGTTTATTGTTCCTTTTCTAAACTCTGGGTGCCCACAATTTTCCAACACGGGCAGTCTAGAGTTGTGTTTTTCAGATAGTCAGGTTTAGTGGATTATCTGGATTAAGTTCAGTCTTTGGATCATGAATGTACTTGTTTATCTTTGTGCATCGTTATTGGAAGTTCAAGCTATTTTTGGATTTGCGCTTTGGAGATGGAGATTACCGATACTGGAGTTCTTCTTTGAAGACTATCTTGGAGATTTTGTTCCGCTGCTAGTGTTATCTTTTTCTTTCCGCTGCTATTGTCTTGTATCATATCTCTGATGTATATTCATTGTATCATTCTGTTGTATCACATTGTATGAAATGTTGTATATTGATATATTCTTTTTCTTCCGCTGTGTTGCTTTACTTAACGGTGTTATAAGCTCCGGTGAACCGGATTTTACGTTTGGATCTGCGGCATTTGAATACGAGTGTCGTATTCGGTGCCGATTTTCGAAGGTCGAGTCAGGGTCGTTTCATTATGATAAGCATAGTATTTATCTCCTTTCTTTTTCTATGGATAATTTTGAGCTTTGAACGAGGTCGAGAAATTGACGTTGTCTCGAGTCATCACATAAATGTAGCAGATTGGTTTGTTTGACGCTACTACGTTAGCATTAGCATATTCCCATCTTGACTTTTTGTGAATCATTTCTAAGCTGAATTTTCCAGTATCCCTCCCCTGATTAGACTTATTCTTAGGATAGTACAATTCACCCATATGGATTAATTTGTCAGCCTGAAAATAAAATTCTTGTAAATCTCGACAACCGTGGATGAATAATTCCTACCAGAAAGAAGAATTGACTACAGCCTGAATGAGCTGCAATAAGCTTGTCACTGTCGTTCATTCCCTTGGCTTTCAAAGCTTCAGCATTAAACCTCTTAAAATTATCTCCCAATGACTCGCGTTGATTCTATCTTATATTTGCGAGCATTGTATAGTCGATCGATGGGTCTTTGTAGATGCAGAACTGAGTTGAGAATTCATAAGAGAATTGTTTCCAAGAACAGGTTGTGTTCTTGTGGTATTGTATGTACCACTTGGCAACAGCTCCTTGAAGAGTGACTGGAAAATAACGGCACCTAACGGCACCAAAAGCATTGTACAAATCCATTTGACTACAAAATGCCATTAAATGGTCGTCGAGATTAATTATGCCATGATATTTCATTGTAGGGACCTTGACGTGAGTGGGGATAGGTGCTGACATTATCTCATCAATTAAAGGGCAACCCTCTCACTATCATTCACTTTCTCGTCCGTTGTTCCCTTACACTTAATATTCAACAGATCCTTCACGGCCTCCTCTACCATGTCTTTAAAGTAAGCTTCATTGTTCAAGTAGTTTTTCTTATTTGGTTTGTAACTATCTGAGGTAGAGCTTGTAGAACAATCCTTGTCTTCCTCCTGGATCCTTCCTTGATAGTTCGCCTTTGGTGGAAGACTATCCTTCTTCTTGGACAAGGAAATGTTAGTTTTGCTTTTTACGACATTAGTGTTGATTTTCAAGTTTCCCCTAGGAGAGACAACTTCCTTTCCTGCTATGACAGCTTTCATGAATGACTTGTGGGATAAAACTTCATATAGAAAATTCTTCATCTCTGCCATTTGTCGCTCTAAGTGTGTGATTTTAGCAATATGATCCTCTGGTTAAAGATTCTGAGATGGAGCCAATTGCGAAGACAGTTGGATTTGAACCGGTGGTGGAGTTGGTTGAGCTGGTGCGGAAAACTGCCCTTGTTCCCTATTCCCAGGGTTGAAAGATAGCGAAACATTTTCTTCTAGTCAAGTTGAATGTTCAGCCCTTTCGCTTAAGGAGGAAAGCCTTTCCGATTTCATGTTCCTATAGCAAACCAAGTTTGCACAAATAGTGGTATTAAGATAACAAGGCCAGAGGTTCGACCCCTCCCTCTAGCGCCAAAAATTTTAATGATAAATATTGTCAACACCCCTATTAGTGCTTTGGATCGTTGATCATGTTTAGGTATTTCAATCCTTGGTATGATCAATGAATAAAGCATGCGAAAGAAGTAAAATCAAGAATTATTAATGAAATAGTTTGGACAATATTGAGTTTGAATTCAATCGTGAACTTTAATATCTCCATTGTAACCCTTTTCATCTCCAACGAAACCTATGTATTTCGCTAATTCATAATAGCCGAAAGAGTGATGAAACCCCCTTTTCATCTTTGATGAATTTTCTAGATTTGATGGGTAGAAAGGTGCTAGAGTTGAAACCCCTCTCGACCTTATCGGAACCTCCTCAATTTAACTTTTTATTAGGATCCGACAAGATCACAACGTTGTATTAATGATCAAATTCTTCCTTCCGAAAGGTATTTGTTCTGCCATTTAAAGGTGGACATCTTTGAAAGGTACCTCTTCTAAAAGAGTAGACCTTCTTTATATTTATTTGGTTATTTGATTTGTTCTTCTATGCGGAAACTTCCATCCGATCTCATCGAAAGGTTTTTCTGGAAAAGAGAGCTAGCATGCAGAGGCATGCTTGTATAGGTTCCGAAGGTGTGCATTGTAATATTTACATGTATTTTTGTTGCCTCTTGTAGAAGTTCTTCCATTAACTGCCACATCCCTCCTACATGTGGAGCCCTCTCTTACCAACTCAAACATAATAGCCTTTCTTTCCTACGGAAGTCTCTCGAGCGCAAACCATTTTTGTGAATCTTTTCATGCAGAACCATCTATTTTAACTTAGGTGAAAGGTTTTGAAGTAGGTTTATGAAAGGATCTTAACTTTTATGATGAATGGTTGCGGAACTATTCTTCTGTCCCAACCGAAAGGTGCTTGGCGGTTATGTGCCCAACTGCTTCGTTGTGCCTTAGTAATTCTTTCCTTTGGCCCACGCGGGATCTACCTATCATTTCGGTTGGAACTACCTTTCCTTCATGCTTGCGGAAACCTTGCTCCGAAGCTTTTACATGCTTTTCTTTACTAGCATTGAACAACCATTTCGACACCGTCGAAAGGTTGCTTTACCTGCTACTCTTTATTCACGCGGAAGCCTTATAAAAGGCCTTTTTTAATCCTTATTCATATTTTATGATTAACACTGTACATTATCAATAGGGTCTTCATTTTGAATGAAACAAGGAGGGCCTATCAGTTTGTTATTGTATGAGGTTTTGTTACTGAAGACGAAAACACCTTTCCGCTTTTTAAGGGGAGGAGGTAAGTTTTTACCGCTAAAGGAAGGGTGTTTTGGTAAAATTCTAGTTTTTAGGGCATCAATAATAATTCCTTGATCTAGGTTGAAAGATGTGGTCCAAAGACTGGTGGGGTCATTATTGTCGAAGAAGCCGAGAGTGCGCGTAGTGTAAAAAATGAGGGATATAGTCTAAAATGCATGGATTCCATATCTTAGACTTCTTGGTTGGTTAATTTTGTAGAGAAACCACTGAAGACTTCTGCGTAGCTGTGGATAATTTTGTCCGGGGATGATAATGGTGGGAAGAATGATTTGTACTAGCTTTCGATGTCATTGGGGTAGTCGGTACCCAGTCCTTTAACTTCAATTCTGTATGTTTGTAGATCAGTGCCAGGTGATACAACATCGGTGATTTTGTCAAGGATAATTTAATCGAAATTTGTGTCGAAAATTAGTTTACATTTTAGTAAGCATTTTGTCATAATGGTTTGAATTTGAATTATCTCAATCGTCGTTTTCTATTTGATATTTCAAGTCCTTAGTTGAAGTTGAATATATGATGTTTTAAAAGTATATTTCTACTATTACCAAGGAAGTTTGGATGAGAGCAAAGCCATAATACTCATCTGTCTTTTCAATATATGAAGTAGCTTTTTGCATTACAACAATAATACTTACAATAATAATTTTGGATAAGAAACTTAATGCACAATATCTCAATATGAAACAGCAGTTTGTACAATATGAAGTAGCAATTTATAAGTTACAATTTGAATAGTAAACTCAATATGAAGCAGCCATTATTAGTAATAGCAACAAAGCTACACTAACTACATCAGATAACAAATTTTCAACCTCCAAAAATAAATAGAACCGAATAATGAATTTGCGTCTGATGTGTGTAACTTGCTATGCAAGAAAAAGAAGAAGGGAGAAAAAAGAGGAAGGGAAAGAATGAGAGTGGAGACAAGAAAATATGCAAATGCTACTTGGTTTTTCCTTTCTTCATTCCACTACTAATACACTTTTTCATATCACTTTCTAAGCTGCAACTAATTCTGACAGCTAACCTATAATGGCTACTGCTTTTGTAATAACCTCTGCATACATTTTTTTGCAAATAATAAATAGAAGGAAATTTCGTATATGTAGTTTTGTCCTTATTCATAACAACCTTGCTTCTACTCTATTCTCAGAATCTCCTAGACATGATGTTGATGCGTTTGGGCCTGTTGTACGCTGCACTTGTGTACATTATTACTGTCACCATTGTATGCAGTTATACTTATATCATAACCCTCCTCCGTCGAGTTTGGCCTTGCCCTCAAGGCCATGTTCTTCTTCATTGTTAAAGAGGTCGTCTGGCAGTGGCATGGGCCTGTATGCAGCTGGGTCATGGCATAGTTTCAGCATTGAAATATGAAACACAAGGTATATATGTGCATTTGCAGGAAGAAGAAGAAGCTTGTATGCGACTAATCCGATATTCTCAATGGTTTGAAAAGGCCTAAAATATTTCTTTGAAAGATTATGGTGTGAAGAGCGAAGTGAATGTCGGTGATAAGGTTGTATCTTGACGAATACCCATGACCCCACGGGAAATTCTTTATCGGTGCGGTGTTCGTCCGCATGGTTCTTCATTCGTGTTTGTGCTCGTTGCAAGTTACTTTTGACAATATGCATTATGTCATCTCTAGAGGTAATCCATTCTTCCATTTCTTGAGAAGGGGATGCATCAAGGATATAGTTAGGTAGGGTGGGTGGTGGTCGTCCATATACGACTTGAAAAGGCGACATGCCGATAGATATATGCTGCAACTGTTGTACCACCCTTCGGCCCAAGGAAGACATTTGGTCCATTGACTTGGAACGTCACCCACTACCGTTCGGAGGTAAGTTTCTAAACAACAGTTGACCACCTCCGTTTGGGGATGATAGGCACTACTCATGCAAAGTTCGGTTCCATGAGCATACTTTGATAAACGATCCACTATTACCCAAAACATGTCTCGCTGGATGAAGTTGAGAGATGAATAATAAAATCCATAGATATGTCTTCTCAAATTTGTGCCCGAATAGGTAATAGCTGTAACAACCCTTTAGGTAGTGAACTGTCAGATTTACATTGAATACAAGCGGAGCATTTTGGGGCAAATTCTCAAACATATTGAGTGAGTATGGGCTAGTAAAAATTACTGCAAATTCTATCAAGTGTGGCATTAACGTTTGAGTGCCCTCCTTCCTTTATACCATGGTATGTTTTAATTAATTTCTATTGCAACTGTTTATTATTTGGAATGTACAAACGATTTCCCCAAAACAACAAATCATTTCTTAAAATCAATTTAACAGAGGAAGTCATAGCAGTCTTTACTTGCTGAGCTAATTTTTGGAATTCGAGGGCATGATGGGCTACTTCTTGGATCTCTTTGGTGATATAGATAACGGGGTAGAAATTGCAGCCATTAAAGCTTCATCTGACCAACGCGATAAGGCATCGGCAACTTGGTTTTGAGAGCCTGGTCTATATCGGGTTTCAAAGTCGAATCCTAACAATTTAGTTAGCCATTTTTGCTTCTCGGGTATTTGTATCATTTGAGAGGTGAGTTGCTTGAGGCTTTGATGATCGGTTGTTATGGTGAAACGCCAACCAAGCAAGTAATGACGCCACTGTTGGACCGCTGCCGTGATGGCGAAAATCTCCTGCAAGTAAGCGAAACTTTTTGGATATGAGATGGTAACTCTAACTATGGAAGGCGAGGGGTGTGCGCCTTGTGAAAGAACTGCTCCAATTGCTACGCCTGATGCATCGGTTTGTAGATCGAATGGTTCAGAAAAGTTAGGAAGATAAAGAATAGGAGCTTTTTCCATAGCTTCTTTTAGAGTAATGAAAGCATTATCAGCCTGTTCAGTCCATTATAAAGCATCCCTTTTTAATAAATCAGACAAAGGGCTTGCAATAGTAGTATAGTGGTGCATAAAACGCCTACAGTAATCCATTAGTCCAAGAAAACCTCTTACTGCTGAAAGAGAGGTGGGCTTGGGCTATTTGAGCATACTATCTATTTTAGATGGGTCTACATGAACCCCATTACCTGAAATAATATGACCCAAATAGTTGATCCTAGTTAGTCCAAATGCACATTTAGAAATGTTGGCAAAAAGTCGATGTTGGGATAATATATCCAAAGTTATTTGCAAATGTGATAAATGCGAAGACCATGAATCACTATAGACTAATATATCATCAAAAAATACTAGAATAAATTTTTGTAGGCGAGGACGAAATATATTGTTCATTATTGCTTGAATGGTTGATGGAGCATTAGTTAAACCAAATGGCATAACTAAAAATTCGTAATGGCCCTCATGTGTATGGAATATTGTCTTCTGAATGTTCGGAGGATGTACAAGTATTTGATAATACCCGCTTCATAGATCTAACTTAAAGAAATTGCTTTCACTGAGAACTGAACGCAGGAGCTCGAAGCTTCAGCTTCTCCCACTTAACCCTTTTTCTATCAGCATCGTTCATTGCTTGGAAAACATGCCTCCCGGACGGAAGAAAGATGCTAACAAAGGAAAGAACATCGCAACTAGCAGCATTCCAGGTCCAGTGATCAGAGATCAAGACAATCGTCTGGTTCCAACAACAAATGGAAATCAGGCAAATCCGACAGCCCCTGCTACGGAACAACCAATTACAAGGACGGATATGGACAGGGTCGTGGCCGAAGTAACTAAACGCTTCGCATCTCAACAGGAAGCCTTGGTGGATCAACTCATGTCACGCTTAAGGGATGCTGAAGAATACAACCGCAACACTGAATCATGGGGTGAGTCCCGGTCTGGAGGATCTAGGAGAGGACAAAGGTCTTTCTCCTTCGAAGAGGCTAACAATAGAAACAGCTATGGTAGGAGCCGAGCCCGGACTCAGCCCGAATTCCGACCTGAGGAAACACTTGGAACCAAACCCAATGGGGGAAGTACCAGGCAAGGGTCGGATGTAGCTGAGCCCGCCATGCTACCTAACCTGGAAACACCGAAGGATGGGGCCGAGCTGGGGTCCAGCCCAAAGTTGGACCCGAGGAAGTGCTGAGAAGAGAGCCTAGCAGGGAAAGATCAAGGCAAGGGCCAACTGTGGCTGACCCCAGCATGCCCCCGGAAGACCAGAGGCAGCCATTGGAGAATGTTAGGAGTGATAGACGATACCATCCCTACAGGTCATCCGGAAGGAACCAACCCCGCAGGGAAGAACCAAACTCATTTCTATTCGCTCCAAGTTCTGATGAAAGAATGGCGTGATTGTTCAGAGAGTGCGTCCAACGGGAAAAAAGGGATCGAGGGATCAGTGCTAGGGTTACCAGCCCCTTCACCCGCAATATCGAAACTGCCATCAACTCCCAGGAATGGAAAATGCCAACAATGGAACCTTACAAGGGAACCTCTGACCCCGTTGTACACTTGCAGAGATACACACAACATATGCTAATGAGCAAAGCAACAGAGGGAGTGTTGTGTAAATGCTTTCCACTATTCTTGGCAGATCTAGCTACCTCCTGGTTCTGCCATCTGCCCCAAGGATCCATCAGCTCATGGGAAATGTTGAAAGAAAAGTTCATCAGCCAGTTCCACATTCATGTGGAACAACCCAAGGACGCTTATTCCCTATCTAATATCAAACAAATGCCCGGGGAGACAGTGCAACAATATCTAACCCGATTCAACGCCGCAGCAGCCGCAGTCCAAGATGCCGATGAGAAACTTATCCTAATGGCCCTCTGCAGTGGTGTGCATCCGGATACTAAATTTGCTAGGAGACTGACGAAAGAAAAGCCAGCTACCTTACCCGATTTCTTCCATGAAGCCGGGAAATATATGAGACTTTAAGACACTGCCATTGAAAGGCGGACAGGGCAACAAACCAAGGCAGCTCATGGCAACATATCCGCAGTAGCAAAGGACGTTCGAAGAAATGACTTCAGAGATAGCACTGGGGGCAAGAAGGGGGAAAAGCGCTTATATAGGCCAGGACCGAGATTTGACTCTTACACTCCTCTAAATGAAACAATCAAAAACATCTTCTTGGCCACCCAGGATGAAGTTAGGTACAAGCGCCCCCCGCACAAGAAGGAATCAGATAACGCAATTAAGTCGGGAAAGTTCTGCCGTTTCCACGAATCTCATGGGCATGATACTAATGAATGTCATCATCTCCGGGACTTGATTGAAGAGCACATCCGAAGGAAGAAACTGGAACGCTATGTAAGAAGTCAAAACAAGACTCAGGCTCCTACCAATAAGAACGCCACCTGAAGCGGAAAGAAAATGATGACATCTAATTCAGTAGACGTGACCTAGAGGGAAGGCAATACCCTCACATGGATCCTATGGTCATCTCTGCATGGTTCGGTCCAGCCGAAGTTTTCCAAGTTTTAGTAGACACTGGAAGCTCTGTAAACATCCTATTCAAACATGCCTTCGACAAAATGAAGCTATCTATGAAGGATGTGTCTCCCTGCAACAAACCACTACACGGTTTTACTGGAGATGCAAAGATGCCCCTCGGGCAATTGGACCTCTTTGTTGAAATAGGAAGTCATCCCCGCTCCGCCATACAGAAACAGCATTCGTGCTAATAGATAATCACTCGGCCTACAACGCTTTCTTAGGAAGACCAGCCTTGGCCGACTTCCAAATTGTCCTAGCCCCATGGTGCCTGAAGATGAAATTTCCAACAGACAACGGAATAGGGGAAGTAGAGGGAGATCAAGACGCCGCCCGAGATTGCTATGTAACTGAACTTCGCAATAATCGCAGGAAGGATAAAGGGAAGAGTGCAGAGACTGCTCTCTGCAAGAAAAGTTTGGAAGCATAGAAACTAAAGAAAGCCCCTCCTCTTCGATATACTAGTGCTCCTTTCAATGAATTAGACCCCAGAGACAAAGGGGAGGAGGCCACCACCGAGCCTGCAGAGGCTATGGAATTTGTATCTGTAGACAAACACGACCCAAGTAGACTGCTGAGAGTTGGGTCTCAGTTAAGAGCGAAGTTGAAGGATCAACTCGTCGATTTTCTTCGCCACAACATGGATGTATTTGCATGGACGCATGCCGACATGACAGGAATCTCCCCAGACGTAGCATGCCGTGTACTGAACATCGATCCCACCAAGGTGCCAGTGAAGCAGAAAAAGAGGTGCATGGGGGCAGAACGATCAGCAGCCCTCGAGGAAGAAGTAAAGAACTTACTTGCCAATGACTTCGTATGAGAAGCCATCTACCCAGAATGGATCGCCAACCCGGTACTGGTAAAGAAGGCTAACGGGAAGTGGCGAACATGCATCGACTTCTCCAACTTAAATGACGCTTTCCCGAAGGACTGCTTCCCACTCCCCCGAATCGATCAGTTCGTGGACAGTACAGCCGGACACGAACTCTCATCCTTTATGGACACATACTCAGGATATAACCAGATCCCTATGCACGCCCCTGATCAAGACTACACTAGTTTCATCACTAACCGGGGATTCTAATGCTACAAAGTAATGCCTTTTTTACTTAAAAACGCCGGAGCTACTTATCAGCGCCTCATCAACAAGATGTTTGCGGAATTAATAGGACGAACTATGGAAGTTTATGTGGATGACATGCTGGTAAATCGAGGAAAGCCAACGATCATATAAATCACCTGGACGAGATGTTTCAAGTACTTCGCCAATATGGAATGAAGCTGAATCCTCTAAAGTGCTCCTACGGAGTATCGTCGGGAAAGTTCTTGGGATTCATCGTCCATGCTAGGGGGATTGAAGCAAACCCCGAACAAGTCCGGGCTTTGCAAGATATCAAGATACCATCCACTCGAAGAGAGATGCAAAGCCTAAACGGGAAGGTGGCTTCCCTAAGCAGGTTCATCTCTAAAGCAACCGACAAATGCATCCCTTTCTTCGAAGCTCTTAAGAAAGTCAAAGGAAAGTTCGAATGGACTGACGAATGCTCGACAGCCTTCCTTAACCTAATCGAACACCTTCAGAGACCACCAGTACTCTCAACTCCAAATGAAGGCGAAGAACTATACCTATACCTTGTTGTATCATCCCATGCTTTAAGCGCCGCTCTGGTAAGAGAGGACAACCGCGTGCAGCGGCCCGTATACTTTGTAAGTAAGAGATTTACAGGGGCAGAAGCCAAATACGCTAAACTTGAAAAGCTTGCATACTATTTTCTAATCACTTCACGGAAACTGCGACACTATTTCCAATCTCATTCCATCAGAGTTTTAACCGATCAACCGCTAAGACAGGTACTCCATCGGCCCGACACTTCCGGGCGACTACTTAAGTGGTGCATTGAACTGAGTCAATATGATATCACCTACCATCCTCGCACCGCCATCAAGGGACAAGCCATGGCCGACTTCATTGCCGAATTCACTACCAACGAAGGCAAGGAGCCATCTGAAATAGCGGAAGACATCAAGTGGAATCTCTTTGTGGATGGAGCATCAAACGAACAAGGCTCGGGGGCAGGTATTGTGATAATCACCCCCAGGGGAAGGAAGCTGCACTATGCCCTAAGATTGGAATTCGCTGCCACCAACAATGACGCAAAATATGAAGCAGTGATAGCCGGATTAGAACTTGCCCTAAAGATTGGATTCGGTTCTTTATGTCTCCATAGTGATTCTCAACTTATTGTAAATCAAATACTGGGAGAATTCCAGACTCGAGGAGAACGACTCACAGCATATCTAAAGAAGACCAAGCTGCTGCTCAATCAATTAGATCACTATTTAATCAAACACATTCCTCGAGGAGAGAATCAGGAGGCCGACGAACTGGCAAAGCAGGCTAGCATGAACGACGACATCACTTCCGGAACAATAACCATCTCAAAGCAACTAGCCCCGAGTTTCGAGCCAATGAATGTGATAGCTGCAATCGAAGAGGAAACTTGGATTACTCCCATTCGGAAGTACTTACAAAGTGGCACACTACCCGACGGGCGTAGCGAAGTTAAGAAAATCCTAGGAAAGCTTCTCGCTACACAATACAAGAAGGCATCCTCTATCGGCGCGGCTTCTCTAACCCCTTATTAAGGTGCGTCGCTGGAAGGGAAGCCAAGGAAGTCTTGTCTAACATCCATCAAGGCAGTTGCGGAGATCACACTAAAGGGCAGACTCTAGCAAAGAAAATACTCCGATACGGGTATTACTGGCCCACTTTAAACAAAGACGCCTTAGACTTCGTCAAAAGATGTGACAGATGCCAGAAATTTGCTAAGATTCCTCGACTACCAACAAATGAGATTACTCAAATGACCATCCCTTGGCCTTTTGCAGTATGGGGAATTGACTTGATTGGCGAATTGCCGACAGGCCGAGGCGGAGCCAAATATAATATAGTGGCAGTCGACTATTTCACCAAATGGGTGGAAGCGGAACCTTTAAATAAAATATCTTCGGCAAAAGTTATTAATTTCTTGATCAAAAATGTTCTGTGCAGGTACGGGGTTCCACTAAAAATCGTATCGGACAATGGACTTCAATTTGATAGCAAGGAATTCACCGAATGGTGCCGAGAGCATGGAATTCACAAAAGCTTCTCATCTGTGGCTTATCCCCAGGAAAATTGACAAGTCGAAGCTGTCAACAAAATTCTTAAAACCCTAATCAAGAAGAAGCTTGAAAAGTCAAAAGGCGCTTGGGTGGATGAACTTCCCACGGCACTTTAGGCCTACCGCACGTCTTTCAAAACAGCAACAGAGCATACTCCTTTTTCTTTGGCATACGGATCGTAGGCCATGCTCCCAGTTGAAACTGTAGTGCCTTCTCACCGTAGGATCCACTACAACCCAGAAGAGAATGAAGAACTCCTCCACATGTCTTTGGACCTAATTGAAGAGAGAAGAAATGATGCAGCGCTTAAAGCGGCAGCTCACAAGCAAAAAGTGGCAGCACGATACAACTCCAAAGTCAAGCACCGCAGCTTACAAGAAGGAGACCTTGTTCTCAAACGGATCTTCCCGCGCCCCGGAGCGCTAGATCCTATTTGGGACGGATCCTATGTGATTCATAAAGATCTCCACAACGGAGCTTATATTTTTTCAACAGTGGATGGAGAGGTGTTCCAGAGGGCATGGAACATCCAACACCTTCGTCGATACTTTTCTTAACTTGTATTGCCCATATGAAGTGAATTAACAAAGAGAATCAGTGGACGTAGGCATTTTCGAGCCGAACCACTTTAAAAATCTTGTCTCTTTTTAACTTGTTCCTTTATATCTTGGCTGCTTGTTTGCATGTGACTATTATTATATTGTGTTGATTTGTTTGTTATTAATTGAAGCAACTTAAATATATCTCTTTTCACGTATTATTAACTTCTTTGGATTTTACAAGTGAAGTACAAGTTTATGGAAATAATAGCTACTGCTTTTGGTTTCATAAATTAAGCGTTGTTTTCCCAACTAATAGGTATATTTTTGGATTACAGGTTTCTAGCAGTATTATATTGTTTCCCATGGTTTGGGATATTTATTTTTTTAATATGATATATATATATGATGATTATAGATATTATTATTTCTCCGCGACCTCTCCGTACAAAGAAGACTCTGCCGAAATTTTTCGTAAATTTTAGACTTAGAAATTTTGTGAAAAGTGAAATATTTTCAAACTTTGGTAGACTTGAATATGAAGAATTACTTGTAATTAATTGTATAGTCAATTTAAATTAATTAGTTATGAAAATTAATTGTTTATAAATTGAATACTTTGAATAAAATATAATGATTCCTTATTTTCTCCTTTTCCTAATTTCCTCCTTTTCCCTTTTCGAGGACGAAAAGTTTTGAGTAGGGGAGAGTGTAAAGACCCATAATTTTCGATTATTAAAATATTAATTAAATAATATTTTATAATTTTATATTGAAATAAAACTAAAAAAAATTGATGTTACAAGGAGAAGAATAACTAGAATGTAATGTTAGTAATGTTAATATAAGGTAATTTCTAACTATTTTAATCTAATTTCCAATTAATTGGAGTGACTTTAAGGTTATAATTAGTTATAACTAAAAATAAGGAAATACATTGAATGTTGAAATTATATGTAATCAATTAGAATTGGCTAATATTGAATATGAAATCAGTGGTGTTGTCTGAACGCTACTGATAAATATTTAAAGTAATTTCAAAATAATTGAAATACATTGTAGGTTGACTTGGTTATGATTGTAAATAATGAAATAAATTAAATGATGTAGATGGTGAACTTGTATGTAGTTAATTGAAATAGGTTAATATTGAATATAAAACCTTTTTGGGTAAGCAAATTATAACCCTTGGTTGTAAAGAATAAGATAAGGGGTATGAATTACTATTATAAACAATTGTATTAACTATTTTATCATTAATTTATCGTTTTAATATTGAATGGGTAATTAATTGAATTAAGGCAATTGAATGTTGGGTTTAATGTTGGAATTGTATGTTAGTGATTAAAATAATTGTAACGTTATTTGATGATAAGTTGAAATAAGGAAATGAATTAAATGTTATATAAAAGGGGAAATTATATGAAATTAATGGAAAATTGAGTATAATCAGGATTGTGTAAGTAGTCATAGCATTTGTTGTTAATAATAATCTTGTAAATGCGATTAAGTAAGTAAAAGGTAACATTTGCCATTCATCACCTATTTATTTAATCCATTGAAATTAAATTGAAAATCAATTGCAGTTAATCTAATTACCTACTACAATTAATATGAACTAAAGTGATAAATATAGAAGATTGAGGTAATGAAATGGTAAACCAACGTTAAGTATATATATAATATGATAATTGATTGAATAATAAGAAAAAAAAACAAAAACAAAATAAGTGTATGTTGGAATTTAAATTAATTAATGAATTTATTGCCGTTAATTTGACTTGGAATCTTCTAATAAAAGGGAAAGAGAATTTATTTGAAATTAATGGCGTTTAATGAAAAAATGTACGTTTGTTATAATCCGTTATAAGTGTAATTTTGAAATTAATTACAATTATGTCGATTTGGGATCTTTCAATTTTAAAAAAAAACATTAATATTAATTTTTGGATTTAACGAAAGAAACATACATTATTGTAAAAAAATAAAAAGAACATTTTAATGAAAATAAAACGAACATTTTCATTTTTAAGGTAAAAATAATTCTATATAAAGAAGAAAAAAATGAATTTTAAAACAATATTTTACAGTCATTAAGTATACATTTGAGGCTGTATATAAGTGATTTTAACACTAATCTTGAAGCTTAAATTTAATTGACTTTTTAGGTTGTGCAATTCCCCTATGAGAAAAACATTATTTTGAAAGGAAAAAAAAACTTGAATTTGAGTTCTAGATCATCTTTTATTTTTTTGTAACGTTACACTGGTTATTGTATTCAAATTTATTTACTATATGTTAATTATGTGTAAACGAGTGTGAAAAAGGGTATATTCAGTGATAATATATTCAATTGAGTGGATTATGCAATTAACAAGATCCTAAGTGGTACCTTCATTACCTTATTATTCAATACACCTGCCACCATTTCCATATTTGGTTTTATTGCAATTCTTTGGTGTAATTGAAACGTGAATTTATATCCTTTCTTATTCTTCCGTTTTGTTTATTTATTTCCCAAAGCATCTACTTAGATCATACAGTTTTGTTTTATTTGTCCCTTCCATACATATTTCATTTGTCACTATCTTTTTTCTTTTGTTTTATATCATATATCATTTTTTCCCCTAGAAATTTCTTATTTTTCAAACATCAGACCTCTATTTGTTTCCCTCAAAATCTCAATGTCAACATAGCTTTATACCTCTACTTAATTGCTGCCAATTCATTTTACTGAAGCTATGTTTAGAAAAAGAAAAGAATAAAAAAGTGTGAGCATCCATTTCTTCCTTAACCACATCCGTACCTTTCCTCATCGCCTTGCCTTCTTTTGCAAGAAGCCTTCAAAAAAATTGAACAATGAGAATTAGCCTTAATGGTTTTGGCTTTCCACTTCTTGCCTTTGTTTTGGGTACATCAAATTTGAAAACGTGAGTTATTAAAGTTTCTTATTTTAAGAATTAAATATGTATGTATTTTTATTTTATTTTATATCCTTATAACCTGAATATCTTCCTCATATGAGCTTTGATACATGCGTAGTTTCTTCCCTTGGACTCGTATTGGAATTCCTAATAACAAAAAATAGGTTGGGCTGAGTTTGGAGACTATTGGAAAAGGCATCTTTGTTTGGATTTTTGCGTTCTAAATATCAAAGGTGAGTGTTTTGACCCACTCACGAATACTATATTATCTTATGCTAGTTAAATTAAATTTATAATGTGATTTGTTAACTCCGCCTCGGTTTAGACTCTGCGACTCAAGGAGATGCCGACCTAAGGCTCAACAAGGGTGCCGACCTAAGGCTCAATAGGGGTGCCGACCTAAGATTCAAAGGGTTGCCGACCTAACACTTCAATGAGGCTACTGACTCAACATAGATACCGACTTAACAGTCTAGGGAGATTGCCGACTTAACTGGTTGCCGACCTAACTGCCTTAACAGGAATGCCGACCTAAGGCCGAAAAGGGATACCGACTTAAGAGAGGTGCCGACCTGATGCTCTAGCATGTATACCAACCTAAGACTTAAGGAACGCCGACCCAAGATAGCTACCGACCTATGACCAATGTTAAGTCGGTCACGACCTAAGCAAAGGAAGGTAAGTTCAATGCAGCTACTTGGCACAGTGGCCTCTTAACTCGTACACGATCCAGGACTTACCAGTTGAACCGTGACTTGCGACTTACCAAGTTAACTCGTCCACGACCTAAAGCCACTAAGTATAAGCCCGATGCCATATTACTGAGAAGGAGTAGTGTTGACTCGGAGGCGACCTAGGACTTGTGCAAGTGAACTCCTGTGAAGCCAGAAGGGGGCCAGATGGACCGGCCACGACTCATATTAAGTCGGCTATGACTTAACTTAGATCGGCCACGACTTAGGACTTGGCAAAAATTTCAGACCAGAACTCTCTATAAATAGGCAACCACCTCCAACATTCAAAGGACTTTTGGCGCATTCTCTTCACACACCGTTACCTTGCTGCATTGAGAACTTCATCAACACTTAGAGCTTCCAAGATTAGAGGAATACATCAAAGAAATTCACGAAGAAACCACACATCTTCAACATGAATCTAAGAACTTTAATCGACATTGAAGCTTAAGACTTGTTCCAAATCACTTGTAACTTGAAGTGTATTGTACTTGAGAAGAATTGTATCAGTTTGTAACGGGATTATTAATAAAAGTACGTAGAGTGGACGTAGGCTATACCCTTAAGCCGAACCACTATAAAATCGTTGTTGTTTACTGCTTTTCTGCTATTACTTGCTTGTAATTCTTTCCCGATCTATCGGGTGGTGCTTTCACAACTACACTTTACTCACCGGGGTGTTAGCGTTCACATTTTAGCGTTAACATTTTTGGTGCTTTCACTGAGAATTGAACTCAGGAAAACTGTCATCATTGCTTCACAGAGATTTGAAGAAAGAATTTCCTTAAAAACCAGAAGTCTATCTGAGATTATGGCTCCTGGAAGGAAAAGTAGATCTATTAGATCTGGAAACATTCAAGAGGGAACCTCCGCTTCCCCTGTACCTAATCAACCCACTCCGTCTGTTGGAGTTACGAAAGCGGAATTGGATGCTGTGATTCTAGGGCTAAACCAGCAGATAAACGCCCAAAATGCACAACTAGAGGCTCAAAGTGCCCAGAATGCTCTGATTCTGAATAAGTTGAACGATTTACTTGGGGCAAACAATCAACCAGCTGGTAATGAAAGGAACTATGCTGGCAACATTCATGATGTTAGTGAGAGGAATGCTCCTGAAAGGGCTACTAGTCCCTTTGAGCAGGCAGTTCCTGAGGCTGGTGGATCTAGAACTCGGCATGATGAGGAATATCTTTCTGGAATGGTCCGGCAGATCATGAAAGAAAGTATGCAAAGGGTTGAAGATGAGAAGGAATGGGGTTTCGCCCCAAGTAAAACTCCGTTTACTGAAAAAATCTTGAAGGCGGAATTTCCAAGGAAGTTTGTCCCTCCGACTATTCCAGCTTACAAAGGGACAAGTGATCCGAATGAGTTCTTGTATAAATATGATTGGCACATGACAGGTGCCAGGGCCTCTGACGAAATAAAGTGTCGATATTTCCCCGTATACCTGGAAGGGGTGGCTCTACTATGGTTCACCAAGTTGCCAGTCCGATCTATCGATCAGTTTTCAGACTTGACCAGAAAATTCAAGGAGCAGTTTAGACTATATGCTTCGAAGGCCAAGGACATTATGTCACTATCGAGTTTAGAGCAGAATCCTGGTGAGTCTATCAGATCCTTCTTGAACCGCTTTAATATAGCGCTGGCTGAGGTGGACAATGCTGAACCACGAATGATATTGACTTATCTGATGAGGGCTATTGATAAGTCAAGCGAATTTGGAAAATGGTTAAATATGAAGGAGCTAACCTCTCTCGAAAAGTTCTACAAAAAAGCAGATGAATTCATTCGCCTGGAAAGCCGTCCTTTACCAGTAAAGACAGTGTTAGAGAAAGCAGAAGACAACACTGTCGCTCCACGCAAGAATGAATCGGTGGGGCAAAAAAGGGAGAATAATAATGGGAAGAAACAGGATAACCTGAAGAAGCCCCGATCCTTCAAGTCATCAGAATATACTCCATTATCACATACACCGGAGTACATCTACCTGGCCACTAAAGATTCCGTCGATTTCCCTAAACCTATCCCTTTGAGAACCGGGAAAAAAGCCATACAGAGTGGGAAATTCTGCCGCTTCCACAATCAACCCGGTCATGAGACTGATGAATGCCGCCAGTTGAAAAACCTGATTGAAGAGTTGCTAAGAGAAAACAAACTGCAGCAATTCGTGAAGAAAAATAGCAACAATCCTGCATCGTCAAGTCAGGGGCAACAGGTTCCTGTTCATCAGCCTAGGACAGGTGAGAAAGCTACGGGACATGAATCTGGAAGGCCCGTTATCAATGTCATTACAAGAGGGCCTCACCCAGCTGGCAAGAGCTGGGGTGAGATGGAGAGATATTCCAGGGCTTTGAAATATGCTCCAGCCGAAGAAGACGTCTTTGTTTTAGAAGACACTACGCCCCTGAAACAACAGAAAACTTTCAGCGATGATATTGTTTTCAGAGCCAGAGATTCCACAGGTATAGAAGCTCCTACCCTAGATCCCTTGGTCATCTCGGCTGGTATTGGACCGGCCATTGTCAGAAGAGTCCTCATTGACTGCGGAGCATCATGTAATATCCTCTTCAAGAAGACATTCGACCAGATGAAAATCCCTATGATCGATGTACAAGCTTCATCACAAAAGATCGCTGGCTTCACTGGGGAGCCAAAACAACCAATTGGGACCATTGATCTACTTGTAGAACTTGGGGAAGCAGAAAGGAAAGTGGTCCGCAAGCAAACATTTGTGATCGTCGATGAGTTTTCTGCTTATAATGCTTTTCTTGGCCGTCCAACACTCGCAGCATTCAAAGCTATCCTAGCCCCGTGGTGCCTCACTATTAAATTCCCTACTGACAATGGAGTAGGAGTTATAAAAGGGGATCAAAATGCTGCGCGAGAGTGCTATTTGACAGAGCTGCGAGAGTCAAGAAAAAGAGAAATGGGGAAGGATGCGGCAACCCCAGTCCGCATCAAAGAACCAGCCTTGTAGCAATTACGGGGCGGACCCTGCACTGGCGAGCACAGTGGGGCACGGAAAGAAATGGATCCCAGAAAAGCCAGTGCAGGGGAGAATAGAGTGATACCGGTGGAAACAACAGTTCCGGTACCTGTTGACCCGAAGGACCCAAATAAGGTGTTAAATGTGGGTTCACAGCTTAATGTGTCAATTCAGAATATCTTGATATCTTTCCTGAAAGCAAATCTGGATGTCTTTGCTTGGACTCATGCCGATATGTGTGGAATATCCCCAGAAGTTGCAGTACACGCTCTGAATATTGACCCAAAGTTTACGCCAGTTAAACAGAAAAGAAGAACCCAAGGTCCAGAAAGGTCAGCAGCATTAAAAGAAGAAGTTGATCGACTCATAGAAAATAACTTCATCAAAGAATCTACATATCCGAATTGGGTTTCAAATCCTGTGCTGGTCAAGAAAGCTAATGGAAAATGGAGAGTGTGCATTGATTTTTCTGATCTAAACAAGGCTTGCCCCAAAGATTGCTTCCCATTACCCAGGATCGATCAACTGGTAGACGGAACTGCGGGACATGAACTGTTATCTTTCATGGATGCCTACTCCGGTTATAACCAAATCATGATGCACGAGCCGGATCAGGAGGATACAAGCTTTATCACAGATGTTGGACTTTATTGCTACAGAGTTATGCCCTTCGGATTGAAAATGCAGGGGCAACCTACCAAAGACTTGTTAATGCTATGTTCAAACCGCAATTGGGCAAAACTATGGAAGTCTACGTCGACGACATGTTAGTGAAGTCCAGGAAAGCAGCGGATCACATTGAACACTTAGCAGAAATGTTCGCAGTCCTCCGAAAATACAGAATGAAACTTAACCCTCTGAAATGTACATTTGGGGTCGAGTCCGGAAAGTTCTTAGGTTTCATCGTCAGTGCTAGGGGCATTGAGGCTAGTCCAGCTCAAATTACTGCCTTGAAAGAAGTTAAAGCTCCTAGAACGAAAAAGGAATTGCAGAGTCTCAACGGAAAGGTCGCCGCCCTGAGTCGGTTCATTTCCAAAGCCACTGATAAATGCATCCCATTCTTTGACGCCCTGAAGAAAGGAAAGAAGAATTTTGAATGGACTTCCGAATGCCAAAAAGCCTTCGATGAGTTGATCCGTCATATGGAAACGCCTCCGATACTTTCTAGGCCAGGCAATGGTGAGGATCTTCTTATATACTTGGCAGTATCATCTCATGCTCTAAGCGCAGCGCTGATACGGGAAGACAAAAGGATTCAACATCCGGTTTACTATATCAGCAAAAGACTCACTGGGGCAGAGCTGAATTACTCCAAGTTGGAAAAACTCGCCTATTGCCTACTAGTTGCATCAAGGAAACTGAGGCAATATTTCCAAGCTCATCCTATCAAAGTACTCACTGATCAACCTCTAAAGCAAGTCCTATTTCGCCCTGAAACTTCGGGTCGCCTTCTAAAATGGAACATTGAACTCAGTCAATATGACATCACCTATCACCCCCGAAAAGCAATCAACGGACAAGCTTTAGCTGATTTCATTGCAGAATTCACAGAGAAAGATAATGGTGAGGAAGAAACGATCAATGATTCCCCAATCCAGTGGAAGATGTATGTTGATGGCGCAAGAAATGACTACTGTTCTGGAGCCGGAGTGGTACTTGAAACTCCTGAAGGTCGATCATTATGTTATGCATTAAGATTGGAATTTCCTTCAACAAACAATGAAGCAGAATATGAAGCTCTTATTGCAGGTCTGAAAATCGCTAAAGAGCTAAACATTCGAGCATTACAGATCTTCAGTGATTCTCAGCTTATTGTATGCCAAGTCAAGAAGGAATTTCAATCAAAAGGTGGAAACCTGCCTTCCTACTTGTCAAAGTCTTGGGAACTCCTATGTGAACTTGATCACTATTCAATAAGCCACATTCCTCGGGAAGAGAATATGAAGGCAGATTCCCTCGCAAAGTATTCAAGTTCTGGTGAAGCTCAATTATTGGGATTGGTCCCTGTAGAAGTCCTTTCAGCACCGAGTATAGACGAGATGGATATAGACTGGATTATGAATGTATCTCAAGAACAAGAGTCATGGATGACTCCAATACTGGACTACCTACTCAGAGGTTCTCTGCCAGAAAATTCGATAGAAAGACGAAAGCTACTAAGGAAAGCCTCTCGCTATGTAATTCAGGATGGCCGATTGTACAGACGGGGATTCTCAATGCCATTGCTTCGATGTGTATCCCGGGAAGAGTCCAAAACAATCCTAGCTGAGGTGCATGGAGGAGAATGTGGTGATCATTCAGGTGGTCAAACATTAGCAAAGAAAATTCTCCGATACGGATATTTTTGGCCAGGAATTAATCGAGATGCTGCAGATTACTCCCGAAAATGTGACAAATGCCAAAGATTTGCCAAAATTCCTAGAGCACCTTCTACCGAACTCACACAGATGGTCAGTCCATGGCCATTTGCAATTTGGGGAATGGATCTCATTGGGCCGCTACCAACTGCTAAATCAGGAATTAAATATGCTATTGTTGCAGTTGATTACTTTACTAAATGGGCTGAAGCTGAACCATTGGCTACTATCACTTCTAAGAAAATGATAAGCTTTGTGACCAAGAATATCATTTGCAGATACGGTGTGCCTCAGAAAATAATCACAGACAATGGTACTCAGTTTGAAAGCGAGGAATTCCAGGATTTTTGCAAACGATTCAAAATCCAGAAAAGCTTTTCGGCAGTAGCTCATCCGCGGGCAAACGGGCAAGTGGAAGCAGTGAACAAGATCATCAAATCAACCATCAAAAAGCAACTCGAAAGAGCAAAAGGTGGTTGGGTCGATAAACTACCACTTGCACTATGGGCATACAGAACTACTCACAAAACTGCAACTGGGCATACTCCTTTTTCGTTAGCATACGGATCGGAAGCAATGATCCCGGTTGAAACAGAGGTCCCTTCACACAGAAGAATCCATTTCAATCAAGCAGAAAATGAGAAGCTACAACTTGAAGCGCTGGATCTCCTTGATGAAAAAAGAGATGAAGCTAACCTCAGAGTTGCAGCTCATCAGCAAAGGATAGCCAGACATTTCAATTCCAAAGTTCGTCAACGCAGCTTTGAAATTGGAGATCTAGTCCTGAAAAGAATTATGACCGCGACAGGTGTGTTTGGGCCAAATTGGGAAGGACCGTATGTAATAGGTCAGAAGCTTCTTGATGGCACATTCAAGCTCACCACTATTGATGGAGATCAAATTCCAAGGGCATGGAACAGCAACCATTTGCGTCCATACTTTACTTGAAAATTTTGTTGAAACATTGTAAAAAGAATTATGAATGTATGATTCTTGTAATTGAAAGCAATTGTGAAACTGATGCAAGTAAATAATGAAAGAATATAAAGTGGATGTAGGCCCAATTTCATGGCCGAACCACTATAAATCTTGTGTTCCTTATTGTTATTATATGTTTGCTTTGTTTTCGATATAAAAATACATAAAATGTATTGCTGAAATGTCGATTTAAATTTTTGCAGACAATGGAAATAAAACTTGCGCATAATAAGACCGAGTGATTCTCACCATCATTCAACGAACAAATTTCAAGTCATAAAGGCCCCGAATTCAAATCCTAGATAGGAAATACTTCAATTGAACGGCTTATGATTTCGATAGAAACGAGCCCTTGCTAACAAATTGAGATTGTTTGAACGAACAAACATCCAATTAGGAAGCTAGTGCCCGTTCTCACGAACTTGCCTGACAATGAAGTACGCTTCCTTGGATTAAACAAGCCACTTGCGAGAAAAGGGGAATGAAAACTTGAAAAGAAAAAAAAAAAAAAAAAAGAGGATCGCTGAAAAGGCATAAGCAAGTGAACAGAGGAACAACCAAAGCTACCATCAGCAGCACAAGTCCTCTTCGGAGGCGCAACTCTTCGGAGGATAAAAGACCTCTAATGGGTCATACGCCACAAAAAAGAAAGTTCTCTACTCAACAAAAAAGATTGGAGGAGTCATGACCCTCCAACCATGAGAGAGTAACTTCCAGGCGATGAAAACCCTCTCTGAGGCACATTTCACCAGGAGTTGAAGTGTTATGACCGCTCTTCGGGATTTCACTTCACCGGAGTTGAAATGCAAAAAAAAAAAAAAAAAACCCTCTTCGGAGGCCCATTTCACCAGGAGTTGAAGTGTTATGACCGCTCTTCGGGATTTCACTTCACCAGAGTTGAAATGTAAACAAAATAAAAGCCCTCTTCGGAGGCACATTTCGCCAGGAGTTGAAGTGTAACAACCGCTCTTCGGAATTTCACTTCACCAAAGTTGAAATGCAAAAAAAAAATAAAGACCTTCCTGAAAGCCCACGTTTCACCGAGATTGAAATAAAACTTCCAAGTGTTGAAACGTGAAAAGGCTTTCTTCGAAGGCACAACTCTTTGGAGATACACGTTTTACCAAGATTGAAATAAAACTTCCAAGTGTTGAAACGTGAAAAATCCCTCCTTAGAGGTACAACCCCCTCCCGGGGACACAATCAAGAAGAAAGACCTCTTCGGAAGCCCACGTTTCACCAAGATTGAAATAAAACTTCCAAGTGTTGAAACGTGAAAAGGCTTTCTTCAAAGGCACAACTCTTTGGAGGTACACGTTTCACCGAGATCGAAATAAAACTTCCAAGTGTTGAAACGTGAAAAATCCCTCCTCAGAGGTACAACTTTGTATAAAAAAAAATCCTCATCAAAAGCGTACTTTAACTTTCAAAGGAAGAGTAATTTACCTACTATGGAAAATGATCGTCAAAAAAAAAAGAAAAAGAAAAGAAGTTAAAGTACCCTTCAGAGGTCCGCTTTACCACATAGAGGAATTCACTTGGTAAAATATGCACATAAGCAAAAGAAAAAAGTGATTTCTTCGAACGACAAAGCGTAGAAACTTATACGAAGGGAGTTGTACTCTACAAAAATTTTCTTTAAAGAATAAAATAATTATCCTTTAGCAAATAAGAGTGCAAGTCCCCTCGAAGTATAAAATATTGCAGCAAGCTTAAGGTATGGGGGCAACATGGTATAATAGTATAGCTGCATCAGTAAAGTAATACTCAAACAACATACCATAAGCCCGCTGCAATATCATATAAATAAACTTGTGCAAAAATGAATAATAAATGCATACTCAAATTCAAACAGAAGTATGTACAAATAAAGAATCATTTTATTCAATTGCAGATATTGCAGATACAGGTTTCAAAATAAGAAGCAGGGGCCGGTGCCTGCACAACATCCGACCATTACACAAAAAAGGAATCAAAAAGCTCAACTCTTCATTTCTTCTTGCCGCCTTTAGACCCTTTACCCGGCCGAGTGGTTAGCTTTTCGGGTCTTCCAGGTTGGTCTGAAGGCATGAGGGAAGAAGGGGAGGGAGGTACAACTGGCGCAATTGCCGGTTCCTCTTCAGTGGTGATAATTTTCTTCCCCCTCCTCTTCGATGTCCCAAGCTTCTTTCTTCTCTGTGAAGAAGACTCACTCGCCGGAGTAACGAGAGCGGACAAAACTACGTCGTCAGAAGGAGTCCGCTCCGGAGAGATCTCGCCTCCTTCGAGTCCCTCATCTTTTTGCTCCTGCGAGGCAACAGGGTCATCCAAACCATGAAGAGCCTCAATTTTCTCCTCTTGTGACCCAGGTTGTGAAGCAGAAGGAGGAGTCACCTGAAGAGATGGAGGAGGAATAACCAGAGAAGGCGAAGTCTGCACGGCACTTGTTGTTTCAACTGCAGAAGAGGAAAAATAGAAAATGTTAGTATCTTCCCGAAAGAAGGGAGATATGGGTTCATCGAGATTCAGGAGGTAATCGAGAAGCTCATCAAATTTTTGAGGAATAAGCAGGCAATCCACCTGAATCGGACCAATGTCGAAATTACCTGAAGATATTGGCTTTGTTAGCTCAATCTCATAATTCTGAGCCCCAATGTCCTCCAAAGCCTCTTCATCAGTAGGGGTGATTACCCCAGTTCTTGTAGGAGGCGGCAAATGAGCACTAGGGCCTGTAATGTCCACCTCGGGAGAAACTAGAGGACGTTCGGAGATGGCAGGCGGTACTTCTTTTTCAGAACGCTCTTCTTCCGCCATCCCGGCCCGCGCTCTGGCAAGCTGCTCCTTACCCTTGGCAAGAGCGGCACGGGCTTCGTCATCAAGATAATGCTCTTCAAGGGCTGACTCAGCATATCCAGCACCTTTACCACCGAGCATATCAAGTGCTGTCTCCCAAACTTCAGCCAGTGTGATTTCATACTTGGGGCCTAGAAAGGCAAGGCTTCCACGCCCCAAGACGCTGTGCAAGTAGAAGTCGAATAATGTTGAGCTGATGCTGTTTTTAGTCGCCTCATGAGATTCTTCAGCTGCGATTCTGCCGGCGACAGCCTCATCACGCTCCCTTTCAGTTTTGGCAAGCTGAAGCTTAAGCATTTGTATCTCCGCCTCCTGGGAGTTGTTTTTCTTTCGGAGCTCAGCAATATCAGTAGCATAGCCTTCACTGATTCTTTTTTGTACCTCTAGCCTGTCTTCGGCATCCCTTTGGCTAGCGTGAGCGTCTCTCACTTGTTTCAGGAGCACTTCTTCTTTTTGAGAATAGGAAGTAGAGGAAGCAGCAAGCTCATGTTTCAATTCCTCGACTTTTGCTTCAAGCTCCTCATTGTAAGAAGCAATGTTCCTCATCTCGGTGTCGTGTTGCTCAACGACCTTTTGCCATTCGGCCTTATCGTTTTCCATAGTAAGCATGGCCTCTATGTTGGCACGGTTAACTCTTTGGAGCTCATCGACAAGCTTCTGCCAGTTTGACATCCTCTCGATATCAAGCTTGACTGCATCAAGATTGCGCAACATAGCAGACTTGTCGATGGGGACCAAGTCTAGGTCGAACCTCACCCCCTTAAGGCACCATTGAGGAAATCGGCTCTGCAGAGTGGCAGGACCCGGTCCAACTTGAAATTTGGGCCTGCTAATTATCGTTTGAATATCTGATTTTCCAAGAGCGGGAGAGTCAGAAGGAATGTCGAGTGAGGCAGGAATAGTAACTTTCTCAGGAGTAGTAGAGGCCTGCTTTTCACTGTGACGGGCTCGTTTGCTTAAGTCTTCACTCATGTGACCTTTTCCTCGATCGTCATGAGATTTTCTCTTGTGAGAGTCATCGCCTTTTTGCCAAGAATCATGGCGCTCTTCTCTCTCCCTTCTTTCACGATGTTCTTCTTCAGTCCTCCTTTCATGAGCCTTTCGGGCAGCCCTCTCTTCATCCGACTCTCTGTAGGAAGGAAGGTAACGCCTGTAATCATACTGGCTACGCCTCCCGTAGCGCTGGAAATCGTCATAGTACGAGCCGCTGCGCCCCATAGGAGAATCTGGAATTAAAATAATAAGCTTTAGAAATCTTTAAAGTGCAAGAAGATAAGTGCATAGAAGTGATGAGAAATTCTAAGTGTGTGTGTTGTGCAAACTACGCGCATTAATCTACGAACCACTCTTTATTTGGGGAGTGGTTGTGGGTGTAATAGTTAACGTCAACTCTTGAGTCGACGACGGCTGTTGCAAAATAGAAGTAGCTTCAACTACTGAAGAAGAAATCCCGGCGGTAGTAGGGTCATCTTTGAAGATCTCTTGTGAAGTAGCGAAGAGGTCGCTCAATCCTTCGAAGGTATCGTCCCTGCTTTGCTTGACAGGACTGGATTTCTTAGCCTTTTCACCAGATTCTTGTGAATGGTGAGAGGATCCCTGAGGCTCTTCTTCCTCGATAACCGGGGCAAGTTTACCAGATGGCTCCGCAACATCGACAGAAGTGGAGCACTTCACCAGCGAAGATTCAGGAGTCTTTATCGGAGAATCAGGGACTTCCGTTGGAACTTCATGAGCATGCATAGAGCGAGAAGTGTGTAGAAGCCCATGTTGATGTAAAAATTCATCCCTCAACAGAAATTTTATGCTCCTCTCTTCTGTGGCCACGGCACTCAACCTCTCAAAAACTTGCTTGTGAATTGGGTCTCTAGAGGGGAGAGGAAGTGCTGAAAGGAACAAAGAATGAAATTAGCAACTGAAAGTTCGGATCTCGAAAAAGTTTCAAAACGGAGAAAATAGAAACACTAATCTTACTTCCTACTCTCCAGATGGCATAAAAGCCTGAGGGACAGCGGGCAAAGAAAAACTGGTTCAAAAATCCATGAACGCTTTCAGTAAGATCGGAAATGAGCTTGCGGTTTCTGGCACTTCTCACAATAATAAGGGAAGGATGATCTTTACTCTTTGCAAACGAGCACAGATAACGAATTTCTTCAAAACTCGGTAGGCGATCAAGGGTTCTTCTAAACAAAACACATAACCCCGTCAAGATGGCATAGCCATTGGGATGAAGTTGAAACGGAGAGATTGTCAGCCGAAGGAGAAGAGTTCGAAGGAAGTCGTTAAAAGGAGGAATCGCCCCACTTAAGCACATTTGGCGATTGACTGCAACAAAGCCATAGGGAGGATTGTCAGCAGTATCACTTGGCCCAGGGAGAAGAACATCACTTTCAGCAAAGCCAAATTGAGTGCGCAGCTGGACAAACGCTCTCGAAGTTAGAATAGTCGGGGTTCTCTCCGGAGGATTCTCTATGGGAACAGCTATCGGAAAAGTTTCTTCCTCTTGAGTTACCACTTCTTCTTCTCGGTGGGAAGTCATTCTACATAAACAACTGGGTATTCAAACATGAAGGTGCACGTTTCCTAAAGTGTGTGAAGTGTTGTGTAAAATCAATCAAGCAGTGAACAAATATAACTGGAATGAAAACTAGCAAGCATTTGTTAGTTACGAAATTCAGGGACTATTGTTTTAGGCCTAAATATGCAAGTAAGATGTTGATGCAGATAAATCAGTTCAGATTATTGATACTTTGCATTAATGTTTAACTTTAATTGATTGATTCACAAACATTTCATGCAGTGTAATTGAGTTGCTTGTCCTGTCTTGACTAATCTGTCATCTGACATGGGCAGTCAATGGCAGTATTTTCGCCTTGGTTTTCTTTGTTTGTTATTTTCAGCAGGTTAGCAGCTTATAAGTTAATGCGATCTGTGAAATAATACACTGAGATTCAAGCAAATTTAAAGTTGGGGCAGTTCAAAATTTAGGCAACTTAGTTTGGCAGTTCAAGTTAGAAACTCAAAGTGGATCTATGCTCTCAACAAGTCAGCATGCCCAAAGCTTAAGTGTTAATTCGGCAAGTGTTCTTTAAGCACTATCTCAGCCACGACTTAAGGTTGCTAAGAGCCAGGTCGGCTAAAGGATAAGCCACCCAAAATCACTGACTCGCTCCCGAACCAACATCACACTCCATCTACCCATTAACCCGATAACCATTCCATCAACAACAGCCTTCATTCGTGCTATCGAATCACCCAATACAACAATTCGAAGTTGTCACAAATCCAATACCCTGCCATCAGAGATCATCGAGCCTAAGGTGATAAATCACCTTCGTTGTATCAGCAATCATCTGAAGCCGGATTGAGTAACCTAGGCTCCATCAGCTATAAACGTGATGAGATTCGTGATGGAGCGTCATATAAGGAGGCGATTCGAGTTTAGGCAACAGAATTCACGAATCAATGGTAATCTATGGTCGAAAAAAGAATGAAATCGCTTACGCAATGAATAGCAGTTGTTTTCAGTAGTTGATTGGAAATTAAATCGTCTTTTTTGAGCCCGGAAGAATTTTAATGGCAGAATTGAGCAAGGTAGTAAGTAATGAAAAGGAAGAAGAAGATGGATGTTTTATACCTTACAGTAGGGAGAACTGAAGCGGCAGATGCGGTCTAACTGTTGGGTCGCGTACGACCTACCGACCTAAGAGGGGACGGGTTAAGGACTATCGAAGCACACGACCTAACCAGTAGGCGTATACTTCGAGGGGCAATTGTTAACTCCGCCTCGGTTTAGACTCTGCGACTCAAGGAGATGCCGACCTAAGGCTCAACAAGGGTGCCGACCTAAGGCTCAACAGGGGTGCCGACCTAAGATTCAAAGGGTTGCCGACCTAACACTTCAATGAGGCTACTGACTCAACATAGATACCGACTTAACAGTCTAGGGAGATTGCCGACTTAACTGGTTGCCGACCTAACTGCCTTAACAGTAATGCCGACCTAAGGCCGAAAAGGGATACCGACTTAAGAGAGGTGCCGACCTGATGCTCTAGCATGTATACCAACCTAAGACTTAAGGAACGCCGACCCAAGATAGCTACCGACCTATGACCAATGTTAAGTCGGTCACGACCTAAGCAAAGGAAGGTAAGTTCAATGCAGCTACTTGGCACAGTGGCCTCTTAACTCGTACACGATCCAGGACTTACCAGTTGAACCGTGACTTGCGACTTACCAAGTTAACTCGTCCACGACCTAAAGCCACTAAGTATAAGCCCGATGCCATATTACTGAGAAGGAGTAGTGTTGACTCGGAGGCGACCTAGGACTTGTGCAAGTGAACTCCTGTGAAGCCAGAAGGGGGCCAGATGGACCGGCCACGACTCATATTAAGTCGGCTACGACTTAACTTAGATCGGCCACGACTTAGGACTTGGCAAAAATTTCAGACCAGAACTCTCTATAAATAGGCAACCACCTCCAACATTCAAAGGACTTTTGGCGCATTCTCTTCACACACCGTTACCTTGCTGCATTGAGAACTTCATCAACACTTAGAGCTTCCAAGATTAGAGGAATACATCAAAGAAATTCACGAAGAAACCACACATCTTCAACATGAATCTAAGAACTTTAATCGACATTGAAGCTTAAGACTTGTTCCAAATCACTTGTAACTTGAAGTGTATTGTACTTGAGAAGAATTGTATCAGTTTGTAACGGGATTATTAATAAAAGTACTTAGAGTGGACGTAGGCTATACCCTTAAGCCGAACCACTATAAAATCGTTGTTGTTTACTGCTTTTCTGCTATTACTTGCTTGTAATTCTTTCCCGATCTATCGGGTGGTGCTTTCACAACTACACTTTACTCACCGGGGTGTTAGCGTTCACATTTTAGCGTTAACATGATTAGAAATTTATTAATTGCTTTTGGTATTATTAGATTGTCATTTAAGTTAAATTTGAATTTATATTGAATTGAATTTGCCATTTATTTAATAATGAATATAAATTGCAAGTTATACACCTGATAATGATAATCAATTGATTGTTGTGATTTATTAGCTGATTTGGATGTTGGATTGCGATGGATGTTATTGGTTGTCATTTTGGATGATTGGATGTTTATTTATGTATATATCTTTGTTACCACTATGGATTGAAATGATAATTCGAGCGGTTTCCATTGATTTGGAAATTTTGATTTGGATACTGGTTGAAATGACATACAACCGTGTAATTTCTTTAATTTAGATTATTTATTAGAATTGAATTATTTGAAAGATTTAAGTTTTAAATCTAAAATTCGGATCTATTTTAATTAAAATGATTAAGATTGGTATTTTTGAATCGTTTGAAATCTTTTAAATAATTAAATCCACATTGTACACTTGATAGGAGATGAAATTCCTGTTATACATCTCTGAATCCATTATAGTAATATTTCTATTCTACTTATTTTGATTTGACTTACATAAGATCTTTTAGTCCTGACTCGAGTGTTTTGTCTTTTTATTACGCTCAGGTCAGTCTGAGCTTTTTTTAGTGTATTGAAGACCATTATATTTTGGAGGATGAAGGCGGAGACGAGTCTACTATTTATTATTAATTATTCCACTACATCATGTGTTCCGCTGCATTATTTATTTATTTCTACTGTATGTATAACTCTGATTTGTATTGTAAAGGTGTAATCAAATGTTATTTGTAAAACAGCTTCATGAACTATTTATTTGATTTTTATATTTTGTCATTCCGCTGTGAGATTCTGTGTTTTATCTTTCCTTCTTTTCTATTATTTTCTTATTTACCCCATTAACAGTCTTACCTTTTGAATGATTTTAGTTGACATGTGTGGTTTATTGTCGATTTAAATCGTCCAAAAGGGTGGGATGTTACAATTGAGTTTCAAGGCCACAATCACACCTTTTCTCGCTAAATTGATTACAAAGAAATCTATAACTCTGAATAGCACTGAGGATCTTGTTGAGATAATGATAGAGAATCAAACCAGAAATGATCTAGTTAGATTCAATGTTGATTTCGGAAGAGTAATGGTAAGAATATGTATAAAGAAATACGGAAGAAGAAGAGGAATGAAAACCAGAAAATAAGAATGGAAATTTGTTGAAAACTGCCCCTATTTATAGAGGAACAACAATCGTGTCCATTCGTGAAAGATTATGACGAATAAACACTTCTTTTGAAATTCAAAATTTTGAAACCAACTGACACTATGTCGACATGGAGTACTTGGGCATGTCGACATCCCAAAGGAAAATTTGATGATTTTTTCTTCAAAAATAACTTCTATCTTATATTAAAACTATTTTAAACTTTATAAATATACTTAACTATGGTTAAAATTCATAAGTAAATATAGAGAGTAATATATATATAATTTTACTATAATTTTATATTTAAATCTAAGTATAAATATTAAGAATTAAATATTATATTTTAAAAATAGTTTAAAAACAAGAATAAATTGATTTTTAAATTAAAGATTATTTTGAGGCTAAAAGTATTTAAACTCAAGATAGATGTTTTTGATTCTTTTAAAAGGAAGGTTTTGAAATCATTTTGAAAACAAGATATAATTTTGTAAAATCATTTTGAATAAAAGTTAACGGATACAAAACAATGTTCCACTAGCTTTTTGTAGGTTCCATCCTACTTAGGGTTCTGTCCCTTTAATGGGCTCGAAGTGGATTCCATTCCACGAATAAATTGGATTTTAAGATGCTAATGCTTTTCTAGGAGTTTTAATAAAATTTCTAATTTAAAGTACTTATTCTTGAAATCTTGAACTCTTGATAATCCTGATATTCTTGATACTCATGAGTCATCAATCTTGATATCTTGAATCTCTATACTGTAGAGTCCTCATTCTTGGTACCTGCATGATTAAATCCTACATATACATATATATCTAAACTATACTATTAGTATTTATATTTTATAATCTATACTAAGGTTGTTGTCACCAAAACCATCATCTCACGGACTAACAATCTCCCCCTTTTTGATGATGACGGCCTTTGTTTATAAAATATTACTTCTATCTTAATAACTCCCCCTTAATCTATGCCTAACTATCATATTTTATACTTCTCCCCCTTTGTCATCAACAAAAACTAACTCTAAACTATATAACTCCATACTATATAACTCCTCCTTAATCTAATACTCTATGAAATGTGATTATAATGATAGTGTTATCATGAATAATCAACACTTATCTCTAAAACTTAAAACTTAGTCCTAAACTACTAACTATCCTATGTATATAATAATACTTTTAATAGAACACATATAAGAACACAACTTATTTATTGATCATATAGTTATATTTACATTTTCGTCGGAAATGTAAGAAAGAATACACAATAATAAGAAAAGAGAAAAGAAACTAATGAGCTTCTTTGAAAATGGGAGATCTATGAACCGAACAATTTGGATAGTGGAAATAGAAATTTCCACGTTGTTCGATAAGAATTCCATCTTTGTCAAAGCACACTTCACCAACGCAAACAACTTTGTCGTCATCTTCCACGTGCGCTTCTTCCATGGGGACTTCTTCTTCTTCTTCTTTGCTGGCCTCTTGTACTTGAACTCCTGAAGAGTCTTCATCAATCAAGATTGGGTTAGCGTGATTGTCCATCAGAAAGTTTTGCGAATTCCTATGGATTTTGCCTTGCCTCTCTTGCACCTTGGCCATTCGAAGTTGCATCACATGGATTTCAGTCATTAACTGAAGTGCATCCTTTAGAGAGTCCTCCATTTTCATCACACGAGTGAGAGTAGTACATTGAAACGGACCAGAATTAGAAGAGGGGATTGAAAAGGTTGAATTTAAGTTTGATTTGGAAGAGGAGGCCATTGATTATTTGATTTCAGAAAATAGAATAGACAAATAACAGAAAGACTGAATAAAATTTTTTAAAATAAGAAGAATATATAACAAGTTATTTGAATTTTGGTAGGAAAAATTTCAAAAATAAAAAATCATTGTATGTCGACATAGGTATAGGGGGATGTCCACATGGTGCTTTAAATTTTTACTATTTGATATTTTTTTGATTTGATTTTTAATTATACTTTGTTATTTATATTTTATATTTCAGTTGTTGAACAAATACCTAATTCTCTTCTTAATTAGTAAATATAGATTCATTTAAGAGTTTTGTTAATATATCAGCAATTTGATTCTCAGAAATGATATAATCGAGAGTAATTATTTTCTTACTTATATTATCTCTGAGAAAATGATGTCTGATATCACTATGTTTAGTTCGAGCATGTTGAGTAGTATTTTTGGATAAATTTATTGCACTGGTATTATCACAATAAATTGATGATTTTGAGATATTTAAACCACAATCTTTTAAAGTTTGTTGCATGTATATTACTTGACAACAAGCTAATGCAGCAGAAATATATTTTGCTTCAGTAGTTGATAAAAAAACTGTGTTTTGCTTTTTACTAAACCGGGAAATCAGAGAATGCCCCAAAAAGTGACAAGTTCCACTCGTACTTTTTCGATCTGATTTACAACCAGCATAATCAGCATCACAGTAAGATATTATTTCAAAAGAATCATTTTCAAGATAAAATAAGCCATAATCAGAGGTGTGTTTAACATATCTTATGATACGTTTTATGGCTTTTAAGTGGGTCTCTTTAGGTTGAGATTGATATCTTGCACAGAGACAAACATTATGCATGATATCAGGTCTACTAGCAGTAATATAGAGTAGTGATGCAATCATTCCTCTATATAATTTTTTATCTACATCTTTCGAGAGATTTTCTTTACTAAGGTACTCATTGGTTGCCATGGGATTGGGTTTTCCACTCGCAATAGCCAAACCAAATTTATTAATTAGGTCTTAAGCATTTTTTTCTTGACTAATAAAGATACCATTATCTAATTATTTTATTTGTAATCCTAAAAAGAAATTTAATCCACCCATATGACTCATTTAAAACTCTTTTGTCATTATTTCAGAAAATCCTTTATTCATTTTAAAACTAGTTGATCCAAAAATGATGTCATCTACATAAACTTGTAATAGTTGAACATCATTTTTATTTCTTTTAATAAAACGAGTATTATCTACTTTACCAATTTCAAAATTTGATTATAATAAGTAAGATCTTAGTCTATCATACCAGGCTCTAGGAGCTTGTTTTAGACCAAATAAAGCTTTCTTAAGTTTGTAAACATGATTTGGTAATTTTTCATTTTCAAAAAGTGGTGGTTGTTCAACATATACTTCCTCTTTTACAAATCCATTTGAAATAATTTAAAATTATTATGATTTGCAAAAGGAAGCAGAATCCTAATGGCTTCTAATCTTGCTATGGGAGCAAAGGTTTCATCAAAATCTATTCCTTCTTTTTGACAAAAACCTTGAGCGACTAATCGAGCTTTATTTCTAACTACCTCTCCTAGTCCATTCATTTTATTTTGTAAATCCATGTAGTTCCAATTATAGTTTTATTTTCAGGTCTAGGAACAAGTTCCCAAACATCATTTCTAGTAAACTAATTTATTTCTTCTTGCATAGCCAAAATCCATGAATCATCAGTTGATGCTTCTTTTGATTTTTTGGGTTCAATAGTTGATATAAAAGCTACATTGCTCATTTGGCTTAGTTGATTTCTAGTTCTAACAACAGATTGCATATCTCCTAGTATATTTTTAATAGGGTGATCTTTTAAAAGTTTAGTCCTTTTATTAGGATGATTAATTTCATTATTAGTTTCAATTAACTCTTGATTTTGAGTGATTAAATCTTCTTCATTATTTAAATCTTCAAAATTTTTGAGATATTCATCGAACGAAACATGCATTGTTTCTTCAATGGTGTTAGTTTTTAAATTAAACACTCTGTACGCTTTACTTCTATTAGAATATCCGATAAAGATACCTTTGTCGGATTTAGGATCAAATTTATCTAAGTTATCTTTTGTGTTTAAAATAAAACATTTATTTCCAAAAATTCTAAAATAAAATACCTTAGGTTTCTTTGAATAAAGAGGTTCATAAGATGTCTTATCAGTTAAAGGTCTAATTAAAATATAACAGGCGGTAGAAACTGCTTCTGCCCAAAAATACTTTGGTAAATTACTATCTGAAAGCATAGTTCTCACACACTCTTGAATCGTTCTATTTTTATATTCTACTACTCCCTTTTGTTGTGGAGTTCTTGAAAATGAAAAACTGCGAGTTATACCCTTTTTATTGCAAAATTCCTCAAACTTTTCATTTTCAAATTCACCACCGTGATCACTACGAATGGTTATAATTTTTTGAGAAAGTTGATTTTGAATCCTTTTGAAAAGTTCTTAAAACATTCAAAGGTATCACTTTTATGTTTCAAAAATATTGTCCATGTAAATCTAGAAAAATCATCTATAATTACAAAATCATATTTACTATGATTTATTGACAGAATTTGAGATGGACCAAATAAATCAAGGTGGAGTAATTCAAGAGGTTTTGAAGTTGAAATCATATCTTTTAATTTAAAAGAACTTTTCTAAGATTTCCTAATTGACATGCATCACATAGACTATCTACTTTAAAATTCATTTTAGGGAGACCACTTACTAGATCATGTTTTGACAGTCTAGATAAGAGTTTGAAATTCAAATGCCCAAATCTCTTAAGCCAAATCCAAGGGTCACTTGTATTTGGCAAAAGACACAACTTATCATTTGAGACTTTCATACTAAGAATATAAATATTCTTTTTCCAAACTCCCTCAAATATTATGGTTGAATTATTATCTTCAATGTGACATTTATCTTTTTCATATTTAATTTTATATCCTTTATCGCAAAGTTGACTTATACTTAGTAGGTTATGTTTCAGATTCTTAACTAGCAAAACATCTCTACTACTAATAAAGAAAATTCGTTGAACTAATTTACTCGGTGTCTTCTTGGATTCTAGAAACGCCCTTGATTTCCGTCTACCGGTCTATGCTCATGCAGTTACCACCGCATCCGTCCGAAAACCGTAATTTCCTTGCTTATGTGTAACTATGGTGGAGCTGAGCTTTGGGTGTATGTGAGTAAGAGTAGAAAAAAAGGGAAGAACCTTGAATGTCCGGTGAGCAATTACATACTCATGTAACCTATGTTTTAATCATTTAAGCCATGATATTGCACTTTTGTGCTTCTTTTTGTGTGTGTATATGGGTGAGTCTCTTCTTGCTGCTGCCTTATATTTCCTGCATGCACTTTTTAAGCTTTGGGTTTCCCTCTCTTCTTCCTGCATGTATTGAAATGTATGCCTGCATGAGAATTTAGTTCAGGCAGGAGTGTTTATGGTGTATGGGTTCATGTTTATTAGTGTATATATACGTATATATGAACGAATATTAGCTAAGTTCATTGACCAGTTTGTTTTTCTAGAACAAGATAGGGTAATAATGGGTAAACATTTTGTTGTTGCAGTGCATTTTGCATCCCTATATTTTTACATGTTTTGCTTTGTGCTTTCATTTATATATATAGTCCTATTTGAGCTTAAATAGGAAGGTGTGAACATAAATGCACGTGAATATTAGTACTTGGCATTTATACGCTGAAAACTTGATAGCCGCATGAGTTTGAGTATGTAAGAGTGGATTAAAACATTTATATAAGTGCATATGGGATTATATATGTGAACGAATGTTTGTGGAATGTTATGTTTGTATATAAGAACTGTTATTTTACAAGTTTTATGTTCAGGCTTTGCTACATGTTATGTAGCACGTGTCCACGTTTCCTATAGGAGTAGCCTTTGTACATGTATCAGATGCGTCTATACGCAACTTTATATGGATATTGATACATGATAGTTGTAATTGATAAATAAATGTTCCTATTTATATTTTATAATAAACTAAATTAAGTATTTACTTAAAAACCATATTATTTATATATCTACGTGTAAAAGAGTGTGTGTGTGTGTGTGTATAAAGGTAAGTTCGAGTTTACTGGGTACTTCTATGGCTTTTAACACACCTCTACCGCTAATAAAGAAAATTCGTTCAACTAATTTACTCGGTGTCATTTTGAAATTCCAAAAATACCCTTGCTTTACGTTTATAGGTTTCCGCTCAAACAAAGTATAAACGTATACAATAATACAAACGGCTCGTGTGCGAAGCACGGGCCCAAACTAGTTAGTAATAATAGGAGTTTCAAAGTGACCGACTTTGCCAATGCCAATCACATATCCTTTTGAATTTTCTCCAAAGTTAACCAGTCCTCCGTCTTTTCATATTATATCATTCAGCATATCTGGATTGCCTGTCATGTGTCTAGAACATCCACTATCAAGTATCCATTTGTTCTTTCTGATCTGCACAATTTGTCCGTTGTGAATTGATTCCTCAACAGCCATAAAGCTTGATTCCTACACATTAAACAATTTTGGTAGGCAACTTGAATTTGAATATTGATTATATGCAGACTCATGAGACAATGACGATTTGAATATTTCTAAACTAGTATCAACAAAAAATTTAGATATGGCCATTTTAAAAACTTTTCTAAAATCAAATCATGAAAATTTGAAAACCTTGCTCTGATACCAAATGTGAGAAATGCGGATTACGGATCTTAAGGCTAGGATTAACACTAGATGGGTGTGAATAGTGTTTTAAAGAATTTCTAAATCTCTTTGAGTTTTTATTAATTTGAACACAGGTGTATGCAATATTCAGACATAGATATGATCAACGGTACAAACATAGATGCAGAAATAAAGTAAAAGCAGTAAAGGAAAGAACACACAGAATTTTATACTGGTTCGGAGTTACCCTACATCCTGTCCCGCACACAAGTACGGATTTCCTTTCAAAAGCAATCTTTACAATCACACCCTCGATTTCAAGGCAACGAGGTACACTCTCCAGATTAACAATCCTCTGAGTAGAGATACTTGATTTCCCAGGCAACAAGTTCACCCAATTGATTTTCAAGGCTATTCACACCTTGTCTCGTTTGATTGATTTCCAAGGCCACAATCACGCCTTTTCTTGCTAAATTGATTGCAAAGAAATCTATAACTCTGAATAGAACTGAGGATCTTGTTGAAGTAGTGATAGAGAATCAAACCAGAATGATCTAGTAAGATTAAATGATGATTTCGGCAGAGTAATGGTAAGAATATGTATAAAGAAATGTGGAAGAAGAAGAGGAATGAAAACCAGAAAATATGAATAAAAATTCATTGAAAACAGACTCTATTTATAGAGGAACAACAGCCAAGTCCATTCGTGAAAGATAATGTTTAACGACCCGTAAATTTTCGATAATTAAAATAGCTAATTTAATAAGATTTCGTGATTAATGTTAGAAAAAAAATTGTAATTCGTTTGGAATAATAATAACTGGAATGAATTGCAACAATAATTATCCAAGTAATTATTTATAGACTTAATGGAGTTCCAATCTAATTGAATTGACTCAAATGCTATAACTTGGTTATAAGGGAATATATGGAAAAACAAATGTAAATAAGTGAACAAGAATTGTGAATTATTTAGGTAGAAATACAAATTTTAATAGATTGGTTTCGAAGATTTGAATAGTAATAAGTATTGAAAAATAAATGCTACTTAGTGAATGCCATTTCAATCAATAGTTGGATAGGATAATAAATGTTGAATTCATTGGGTATAATAGAGTAATTGATTGATAAGTAAAATCTATTTAAAATCAAATAATTGAATATTGAATAGGTAAATTGTTTAAAGTAAATATTTAAAACTTATTGAATAGTTGAATAAATGTAAAATGGAAATAGTGTTCTAAGATGTGTATTGGTTTTAAAAGTTGAATCTTATAAGTTCAATTTCAAATATTTCAAAGGATAATGAATTATTGGATAATTAAAATTGTTTAAATTTAATATTTGTAATTTATTGAATAATTGAATAACGGGTTTAATATGATTAAAAATGATCTGTAAAATTTTATTTTATCATATTAAAGTTAGAAGGATGTTGTAGAACTTTTAAAATCGAATTAAAAGTAAATTTGTGAAAATTGAATATTTTAATATTTAATTGGCGAGTTAAAATAGTCATTTTTCAAACAGTCTCGGATTTCGACGAAACCAGTTTCATCGGATCCGTAACGTGATATTATTGTAAGATTTCAAATTTCATGTCAATCGGATCTACCGTTTGTCTGAGGCAAGCCAAAACGCTTAGAAATTTATTTAACCGGTTTAATTTAAATTTTATCATTTATTTCTGTAACTCGCACATATGATCGAATTAGCCTCCGAAACCTATTCCATTGTGTCCGGAACGTGGGATAAACACAAGAAATGCCGGTCACCATGCGAGATTCGGAGTTCGGAAAATTGAGTGAATAGTGATTTTCGGTAGATTTTCGGTTGATTTACTTCACTCCCTTCATTTGCAAACCCATCCCCTTCTAACGCTTCAGCCGGCCCTAATTTTCAATGGCCACAAAAAATTCAAAACTTCTTCCCTTAATCTCTTCCAATCCGTGAATAATTAGAGAAAACTTGCAACATGATAGTCGAAGAGCTCGATGAGAGCTTCAAATCCATACGGAGATGATGGGTTTTGGAGCAATGAAGGGGAAGAAAATGCCCCGCGTTTGTGCTCATTTTTGCACAGTTTTCGAGGCCATAGGGGACGCCGAGTGGAGCCAGTTCTCTGGTGAAGGGGGAGTTCGACGTGGGCTACAAGGTGGGAGTCTCCGATCGTCTTCAAGCTAATCGAGTCGCGTGCGATAATTGATGGAAGGAGGCGGCTTTGGGTTTCATAACTCACGGCTTTAAACGTGAATAGGAAGAAGATGATAGCGGCCCAGATCTGGAGAAACAAGAATAAGCGGCCGTGATCTGATGTAGGGTTTGAGATTAAAAATAAAAGCTGAAATTGTTTTATTTAAATTCGTGTAATCTTTAAAATAGCGTAACTTTTTCGTACGAGGTCGAAAACGCACGAAACGAATTGCGTTGGCTTCGTTTTCTCGAGCACTACGCTATGGAGCTGGATTGTAAATAAGTGAATAAGAATTGTGAATTATTTAGGTGGAAATATAAATTTTAATAGATTGGTTTCGAAGATTTGAATAGTAATAAGTATTGAAAAATAAATGCTACTTAGTGAATGGCATTTCAATCAATAGTTGGATAGGATAATAAATGTTGAATTCATTGGGTATAATAGAGTAATTGATTGATAAGTAAAATCTATTTAAAATCAAATAATTGAATATTGAACAAGTAAATTGTTTAAAGTAAATATTTAAAACTTATTGAATAGTTGAATAACTGTAAAATGGAAATAGTGTTCTAAGATGTGTATTGGTATTAAAAGTTGAATCTTATAAGTTCAATTTCAAATATTTCAAAGGATAATGAATTATTGGATAATCAAAATTGTTTAAATTTAATATTTGGAATTTATTGGATAATTGAATAACGGGTTTAATATGATTAAAAATGATTTGTAAAATTTTATTTTATCATATTAAAGTTAGAAGGATGTTGTAGAACTTTTAAAGTCGAATTAAAAGTAAATTTGTGAAAATTGAATATTTTAATATTTAATTGACGAGTTAAAATAGCCATTTTTCAAACAGTCTCGGATTTTTACAAAACCAGTTTCATCGGATCCATAACGTGATATTATTGTAAGATTTCGAATTTCATGTCAATCGGATTTACCGTTTGTCCGGGGCAAGCCAAAACGCATAGAAATTTGTTTAATCGGTTTAATTTAAATTTGATCGTTTATTTTCGTAACTCGCACATATGATCGAATTAGCCTCCGAAACCTATTCCATTGTGTCCGGAACGTGGGATAAACCCTAGAAACGCCGGTCACCGCGCGAGATTCGAAGTTCGGAAAATTGAGTGAATAGTGATTTATGGTAGATTTTCTATAAAAGGACTTCACTCTCTTCATTTGCAAACCCATCCCCTTCTAAAGCTTCAGCCGGCCCTAATTTTCAATGGCCACAAAAAACTCGAAACTTCTTCCCTTAATCTCTTCCAATCCGTGAATAATTAGAGAAAACTTCCAACACGAAAGTCGATGAGAGCTTCAAATCCATACGGAGATGATGGGTTTTGGAGCAACGAATTGGAAGAAAATGCCCCGCGTTTGTGCTCGTTTTTGCATAGTTTTCGAGGCCATATGGGAGGCCGAGTGGAGTCGGTTCTCTGGTGAAGGTGGAGTTCGACGTGGTTTACAAGGTGGGAGTCTCTAATCGTCTTCAAGCTAATCGAGTCGCGTGCGCTAATTGATGGAAGGAGGCGGCTTTGGGTTTCATAACTCACGACTTTGAACGTGAATGGGAAGAAGATGATAGCAGCCCAGATCTGGAGAAACAAGAATGAATGGCCGTGATCTGATGTAGGGTTTTAGATTAAAAATAAAAGCGGAAATTGTTTCATTTAAATTCGTGTAATCTTTAAAATAGCATAACTTTTTCGTACGAGGTCGAAAACGCACGAAACGAATTGCGTTGGCTTCGTTTTGTCGAGCACTACGCTATGGAGCTGGATTGGAATCGTTTGAAGCTAGTGAAAATTTCGGGTAAATTAAACGCTCGTTTAATTTTATTCGAAATAAAACGCTGGAACTACATTGAAATCAAGGTGAGTGTTTTATAACGCTCACAATGTACTAAATATCTTTATGCTAGTTAAATTTGCTATTATGAAGTGATATGAATTTTATTTGTTGTTGTTTGATAAAATTTAGTTGTCATATAGATTGTCACTGGATTCGCCGTTGAAAATTAAATTGACAGTTAAATTGAAATAAAAATTGAATTGCGATTAAATTACCTGACATTGATAACTATGAAATTGCCATGAATTGTATTGTCTATTGGATGATGTATTTCGATGGATGTTATTGGTTGATATTTAAATGTTTGGATGTTTATATGCTTATATATATCCTGTTATGCATACATATGAAACTGTGATTTGATTTAAGTGATATATATCCATCCCTGACATTTAATTGAAATAACTAATCACTTGGCTATAGGATAGAAAATTATATACGGACACCGAATTGGCTAAATTAATAATTTTTAAAATCGTCGATTTGAAATTTATTTAAATGTTTCGATTTAAAAGTTATAAATAGAAATCAATTTATAGAAATCGAATTTATCGAAAAATTGAGTTTGGAATGTTGAAATAAATTTTGGTTAAAAGAAATTGTTAAATAATTAAAGTGGAGACTTTGGAATTTAAAATCAGGATATGATTGAATTTCGAAAATTGATTTGTTTAAAGATTGAACCTTAATTCGAGCTTTGAATATTACTAAGTAAAAGTGATATAAAAATGATATTTTGAAATCGAGCTTGTAATTGAATCATATTTGAAATTTGGATGTAAACTTGAATATTGATGGATAATTTTGTTAAGTGTTATAAATGGATATTTTTGAAAAATCAATCTCCAAATCGATATAAATTGAAATTGAATTAATTGAAAGTGAATATTAAATTGAATAAATTTGAAGTCAAAGTTGACGTTGATTGAATCGAAATCGAAATTGAATCGGTAGAAGAGTAATTGAAATTGTTTTGAATTGGGAAGTTATAATTAAAATGGTTTGGTTTTGAAGCTGTTTTATTTTGTTTTCCAAATTACTCAGTTGTATAAACCATTTTTGAATACTTAAACTATTTTAATCTATTTTAAATCTACTTAACCCAATTTAAATTATTTTAAACTAATTTATCTATTTTAAATCTATTTTAAGACTTCGAGTATTTTTAACTGTTGGGTACGTATCTACCACCCACCGAATCAAAGCGAACCAACTCGAAATAACATGCCGAACCATCCATAAGTAGCATGCTGTACCAACTCGAAGCAGCCACCACCGAATCAACCTCCTGCCGAACCACTCACCTCCTGCCGAACCAACACTCACCACCGAGCCAACCCACGCCGAACCAGCCTCCACCAAGACAACACCGAACCGAAGCCTCTCAGCATACCACCGGACCAAGCTTCACCGGTCCAAGGCCACACCAACCCATGCCGAATCAAACTCCACTCCAACCACGACCGAACCAAGCTTCGCCGAACCAGATGTGCCAGGCCAGATTGCTTCACCCCAGGCCCACCAGCAGCTATATACATCCAAGACCCCTGCCCCCGGCCTCACTCTATAAATAGAGGGGCAGGGGTACAACAATGGCAGACAAGTTTGAGAGCTCAAGCACGGAAGGAACTTTCAAACAACTTTCATATACTTGTATACAAAGCTTTGTACTTGTAATCTGAAAGAAAAGAGAGAATAACATATAAAGTGGACGTAGGCACGTTCTGGCCGAACCACTATAAATCTGCGTGTCTTTTACAGTTTAGCCCATGTTTTTTATATATTTGCATAAGTCACCCAAATCATTGAAAACCACATAAGATCGACTAAATAATATGACTTTGAGGTGTTTGCCCATTTTTTGCGCAAACATTTTTGGTGCTTTCACTAAGAGTTTCGAACCCGAAGCTTCAAGCTTCCCCCACTCAGCCTTCTTCCTAACAGCATCACTTGGTGCCTGGACAACATGACTTCCAGGCAGAGAAAGGGAAGGAACATCGCAACTAGCAGCATTCCGGATCCAGTAATCATAGATTAAGAGAATCATCCTATTCCAACAGCAGTACCGAACGAGGATCAGACAAACCCGACAGCCCCTGCCACAGAACAACCGGCAGCAATTACTAGGGCGGATCTAGACAGAGTTGTGGCTGAAGTAACTAACCGCTTCGCATCCCAACAAGAAGCTTTGGTGAACCAACTCATGCCACGCTTGAGGGATGCCGAAGAATCCAACCGCAACACTGAATCATGGGGTGATTCTCAATCTGGAGGATCTCGGAGACAACAAAGGTCTTCCCTCTTCGAAGAAGCTATCAACAGGAACAACAATGATAGGGGCCGCGCCCGGACTCAGACCAAACTCCGACTCGAGGAAGCGCTTGGAACCGAACCCAATGGGGGAGGCACCAGGCGAGGGTCGGATGTAGCTGAGCCAGTCATGCCGCCTAATCATAGAAACCCCGCTGAACGGAGCCGAGCTAGAACCCAACCCGAAGTTGACCCCATGGAAATGCTCGAAACAGAACCCCGTAGGGGAAGATCAAGGCAGGGGGCAACTGTAGCTGGTCCTAGCATGCATCCGAGCAGCCAAAGACAGCCATTGGATAACATCAGAAGTGATAGACTATACCATCCCTACAGGTCATTTGGACGAGACCGATCCCGCAGGGAAGAACCAAACTCATTTTTGTCCGCTCCAAATTCTGATGAAAGAATGGCACGATTATTCAGGGAATGCGTCCGACGGGAGCAAAGGGATCGAGGGATAGGCGCTAGGGTAACCAGCCCTTTCACCCGCGACATCGAAACCGCCATCACCCCTCGAGAATGGAAAATTCCGACGATGGAACCGTACAAGGGAACTTCCGACCCCGTTGTACACTTGCAGAGATACACACAGCATATTCTCATGAGCGGAGCAACGGAAGGAGTGTTGTGTAAATGCTTTCCGCTATTCCTAGCAGACCTAGATACCTCCTGGTTCTGCCATCTACCCCAAGGATCTATCAGCTCATGGGAGATGTTGAAAGAAAAGTTCATTAGCCAGTTCCGCATTCATGTGGAATAACCCAAGGATGCTTATTCTCTATCTACTGTCAAACAGAAATCCGGAGAGACACTGCAACAATATCTAACCCGGTTCAACGCCGCAGCGGCCGCAGTCCAAGATGCCGATGAGAAACTCACCCTAATGGCCCTGTGTAGTGGTGTGCACCCAGATACCAAGTTTGCTAGAAGACTAACTAAAGAAAAACCAGCTACCTTGCCCGATTTCTTCCATGAAGCTGGGAAGTACATGAGACTCGAAGAGGCTGCCACTGAAAGGCAGACAGGACCACAGGCTAAGGTGGCTCATGGAAACGCCCCAGCCGCAGCGAAGGACATTCGGAGAAACGACTCCAGAGACAATGCAGGGGACAAGAAGGGAGAAAAGCGCTTGTACCGACTAGGACCGAGATTCGACGCTTACACTCCCTTGAATGAAACAGTCGAGAACATATTCCTAGCCACCCAGGACGAACTTACATACAAGCGCCCCCCGTACAAAAAGGAGTCAGATCACACAATCCAGTTCGGAAAGTTCTGTCGTTTCCACGAATCTTATGGACATGATACCAATGAATGTCGCCACCTCCGCGACCTAATCGAAGAACACATCAGAAGGAAGAGATTAGAACGCTATGTAAAGGGACAGGACAGGACCCCAGCTCCTACCAAGGAAAACCCAGGGCAGCTCCACCCAGAGACAGGCGGAGGAAATCGCAACACCAGCGGTTCCAGCCAAGAGAAGATAGTGATCCATACAATATCAGGAGGGCCACACATCGCCGACAAGAGCTGGGCAGAAATGGAAAGATATGGAAACTCACTCAGAAACGATGGAAACTGCGTCAATTCTGTTATGGAAGAACGTCACCCGAAGCGAAAGGAAAATAATGACATCACATTCAGTGGGTGCGACCTAGAAGGAAGGCAATACCCTCATATGGATCCTATGGTCATCTCTGCCTGGTTCGGCCCAGCTGAAGTTTTTTGAATCCTAGTAGACACTGGAAGCTCAGTGAATATTCTGTTCAAGCATGCTTTCGACAAAATGAAGCTGTCAATGAAGGATGTGTCTCCCTGCAACAAACCGCTACACGGTTTCACTGGAGAAGTAAAGATGCCCCTCGGACAATTGGATCTCTTTGTTGAATTGGGAAGTCATCCCCGCTCCGCCGTTCGAAAACAAACATTCGTGCTAATAGACAACCACTCGGCCTACAATGCCTTTTTAGGAAGACCGGCCTTGTCCGACTTCCAAATTGTCCTTGCCCCATGGTGCCTGAAGATGAAGTTCCCAACGAATAATGGAGTGGGAGAAGTAGAAGGGAATCAAGACGCCGCTCGGGACTGCTATGTAACCGAACTTCGCAATAATCGCAGGAGAGATAAAGGGAAGAATGCAGAGACCGCTCTCTGCAAGAAAAACTTGGAAGCATAGCAACTAAAGAAGGCCCCTCCTCTTCGATATACCAGTGATCCCTTCAACGAGTTAGACCCTAGGGATAAAGAGGAGGAGGCCACCGCCGAGCCTGCAGAGGCTATGGAATTTGTATCTGTAGACAAACGCGACCCAAATAAACTACTGAGAATCGGATCTCAGTTAAGAGCAGAATTAAAGGACCAACTTATTGATTTCCTTCGCCACAACTTGGATGTGTTTGCATGGACACACGCTAATATGACTGGAATCTTCCCGGACATAGCATGCCACGCACTAAACATTGATCCTACCAAGGTACCGGTAAAGCAAAAGAAGAGAAGTATGGGGGCAGAACGATCGGCAGCCCTCGAAGAAGAAGTAAAGAACCTGCTTGCCAATAACTTCATACGAGAAGCCATCTACCCAGAATGGATCGCTAACCCGGTACTGGTAAAGAAGGCTAATGGGAAGTGGCAAACATGCATTGACTTCTCCAACCTAAATGATGCTTGCCCAAAGGATTGCTTCCCACTTCCCCGAATCGATCAACTTGTGGACAGTACCACCGGGCACGAGCTCTTATCTTTCATGGATGCCTACTCCGGATATAACCAAATCCCTATGCACGCCCCCGATCAGGACCACACCAGTTTCATCACGGACCGGGGGTTGTACTACTATAGAGTAATGCCTTTCGGACTTAAGAATGCCGGAGCTACTTACCAGCGCCTCGTCAACAAGATGTTTGCGGAATTAATGGGACGAACTATGGAGGTCTATGTGGATGACATGCTGGTTAAATCAAGAAAAGCCAATGATCATGTAAGCCACCTGGACGAGATGTTCCAAGTACTCCGCCAATATGGAATGAAGCTGAATTCTCTAAAGTGCTCCTTCGGAGTGTCATCAGGAAAGTTCTTGGGATTCATCGTCCATGCCAGAGGGATCGAGGAAAACCCCGAACAAGTCCGGGCCTTGCAAGATATCAAGATACCATCCACTCGAAAAGAGATGCAAAGCCTAAACGGGAAGGTGGCCGCCCTAAGCCGATTCATCTCTAAAGCAACTGACAAATGCATTCCGTTCTTCGAAGCCCTGAAGAAAGACAAAGGAAAATTTGAATGGACCGATGAGTGTTCAACAGCTTTCCTTAACCTAATCGGACACCTCCAGCGGCCACCAGTACTCTCAACTCCTAATGAAGGCGAAGAACTATACCTATACCTTGCTGTGTCACCACATGCCCTAAGCGCCGCGTTAGTGAGAGAAGACAACCGCACGCAACGGCCCGTATACTTCGTAAGTAAGAGATTCACAGGGGCAGAAGTCAGATACCCTAAACTTGAAAAGCTGACATACTGTTTGCTTATCACGTCGCGAAAACTGCGACACTATTTCCAGTCTCATTCCATCAGAGTTTTAACCGATCAACCGCTAAGGCAAGTGCTCCATCGCCCCGACACTTCTGGGCGATTACTTAAGTGGTGCATCGAACTAAGTCAATATGATATCACTTACCATCCTCGCACCGCTATCAAGGGGCAAGCCATAGCTGATTTCATTACCAAATTCAGTACTAGCGAAGGTAAGGACCAATCTAAAATAGCAGAAGATATCAAGTGGAATCTCTTCGTAGATGGAGCGTTGAACGAACAAGGCTCGGGGGCAGGTGTTGTGATAATCACCCCCAGGGGAAAGAAACTGCACTACGCCCTAAGATTGGAATTCGCTGCCACCAACAATGACGCAGAATACGAAGCAGTGATAGCTGGATTAGAACTTGCACTGGAAATTGGAGTCAGTTCTTTATGTCTCCATAGTGATTCTCAACTTATTGTAAATCAAATACTGGGAGAATTCCAGACTCGAGGAGAACGACTCACAGCGTATCTAAAGAAGACCAGGCTACTGCTTAATCTATTAGATCACTATTTAATCAAACACATTCCTCGAGAAGAAAATCAAGATGCTGACGAGCTGGCAAAGAAAGCTAGCATGGGAGATGATACCACTTCTGGAACGATAACTGTCTCAAGGCTACTAACCCCGAGTTTCGAGCAAGTAAATCTGATAGCTGCAACCGAAGAAGAAACATGGATGACCCCTATCCGAGAATACTTACAAAACGGCACCCTACCCGACGGGCGAAATGAAATTAAGAAAATTATAAGGAAAGCTTCTCGCTACACAATACAAGAAGGCATCCTCTATCGGCGCGGCTTCTCTAACCCTATATTGAGGTGCGTTGCTGGAAGAGAAGCCAAGGAAATTCTATCCAATATCCATCAGGGAAGTTGTGGAGACCACACCGGAGGGCAGACCCTAGCAAAATAGATACTCCGATATGGGTATTTCTGGCCCACTTTAAACAAAGATGCCTTAGACTTTGTCATAAGATGCGACAGATGTCAGAAATTTGCTAAGATTCCTCGACTACCAACCAATGAAATTACTCAGATGACCAGCCCTTGGCCCTTCGCAATATGGGGAATTGACTTAATTGGCGAACTGCCGATGGGCCGAGGCGGGGCCAGACATGCTATAGTGGCAGTTGACTATTTCACCAAATGGGTGGAAGCAGAGCCTATGAATAAAATATCTTCAACTAAAGTTATCAACTTCTTGATCAAAAACGTTCTGTGCAGGTACGGGGTTCCACACAGAATCATATCAGACAATGGGCTTCAATTTGACAGCGAGGAATTTGCCGACTGGTGCCAAGAGCACAGAATTCATAAGGGCTTCTCATCCGTAGCTTATCCCCAGGCAAATGGACAAGTCGAAGCTGTCAACAAGATTCTCAAGACTCTAATCAAGAAGAAGCTTGAAAAGTCAAAAGGCGCTTGGGTGGACAAACTTCCTACAGCACTATGGGCCTACCGCACTTCTTTCAGAACATCAACAGGGCATACCTCGTTCTCTTTGGCATATGGATCAGAGGCCATGCTCCCAGTTGAAACTATTGTACCTTCCCACCGTAGGACCCGCTACAACCCCGAAGAAAACGACGAACTCCTCCACATGTCGTTGGATCTAATTGAGGAGAGAAGAAATGATGCATCACTCAAAGCAGCAGCTCATAGACAAAAAGTGGCAGCACTATACAACTCCAAAGTCAAACATCGCAGCTTACAAGAAGGAGATCTTGTCCTCAAGCGAATCTTTCCACGCCCAGGAGCGCTGGATCCAATCTGGGACGGACCATATGTAATTCATAAAGATCTCCACAACGGAGCTTATATTTTGTCAACAGTGGACGGAGAGGTGTTCCAGAGGGCTTGGAACATCCGACACCTCCGTCGATACTTTTCTTAACTTGTACTGCCCATATGAAGTGAATTAACAAAGAGAATCAGTGGACGTAGGCATTTTCGTGCCGAACCACTTTAAAAAACTTGGCTCTTGTTAACTTGTTTCTTTATATCTTGGCTACTTGTTAAGATTTATCCTTTGCTGTTGAACAAAATCCTTTGCATATGACATTTCAATTCAGAGCTTCACAACACAACTCCACCTGGACAAAATCTAACAGGTACGCTACGATCCTATGCCCTCGCCAATGAGACACTTTGCTCCGGTATCCCTCTACCGCGAGTTAACTCATTGTTTGCCTCGGCCCGTAAAGCCGACTGTAATAAGCCGAGTATAAGCCACCGAGAAGGCCGATTATGCCATGGCAGCTCATTACAGCGATTCGGCTCGTCGGCAACTATGAATCGATCATAAGCCCCAACATAAGGTGTGGCCAGCCAGGGGCAGTTCACAGTTGACGATCGGCCCCCACGCTAGCCGGCCAAAGTAAATCGAATAATACCCGCGATTACGGGCCATAATGGCCCGGGTAGTTACTGTGCGCGATCGGCTCCGATGTGTCTTAAGTGCGGCCGTGGTAAAAAAAGAAAACTCCCCGTAGAGGCGTAAGATGGGTGACAAATGTCTCCAAGACCCACAACTAGGGAAAGTGACTACAAAACCCGTTTGCCACGAACTTAAGCACATCGACGGCCTTCCGTGACTGGAAGTTTTACTTTTCCTATATTTCCATTTCATTTAAAACTTTTCTCCTATTCTCCGTAACGGTGCTTGAAAGTACATGACATGAAATAGGGAACGCTCGCTAATGGGAACAGAAACTTACAATCGGATGACGAGACACTCAACAGCATTTCGTGCTTAGTCTTACAAGGCGCACGAAGTTTCCGTCCACAGCCGAAACATGAAGGGCGGTACCTTCTACTTTTATACATTAATGCATAGCTGCAGTTCATATTCACACATCACATTTAAGTTGCAAAATGAGAAAATTATACTTTAAGCAAAAAACTTAGCATCAAACACAACTAAATCATAGGCATATGCATAGTTATACTTCTTATGCAGCACATCAAAATAATAACAGCATTCAAAATATAACAAAATCGGCTTGTATTATAAACTTACATAAAGTCGTTCAATGACATAATTACAGCTCAAAAGTACATTAATGTTTTGAACTAGCATATACAGGAATGTCAAGCAGACCAAACAAAATAATTAGCTGCATTAGCGCTAACCACTACACCTAGGAACCAGCTCTCCGAATCTACTTAGCTGCAGGATCGGAGCTCCCAGCATGATGACCAGAGGCCCCACCTATCCAATTCAGAAAAAGAGTCCATTAAACCGGCAACGAACGATCAAGTTATGAAAGCTAAAAAGGGAAAACTCACCAACACTCGCTTCTTGGTCCTCATCCCCCAACTGCACACCGGCTTCCTCTGCAGCAAGTAGCCGCACCCCCTCCTTCACCGCTACCTTCTCCTCCTTTGAGAACTGGGCGGTAACCATGTCCATCCTGAATGCCGCTCCACCTTCCTTATCCGCACAGGCCCTGGCCTCCTCCAAAGCCCGAAGGTAGATCCTAGCCATGATCCGGGGATAATCATCCATCCTGGATAGATTACCCTGCTTCCAGGTACGGAAGTACATATCCTGCAACATCTCATCCATCATCCCCTCATTTTCCTCAAACTCCCTCACCCGGGCCTCGGAAGACAGCAACTTAGCAACGGCAACATCCCTCTCTGATCGATATCTCAAGCGGTCAGCTGGAGAGTCCTCCTTATTTCCTCCATCTCTTCCTTTAGCCTGGCCTGAGCAAGCTCTGCGGCCTCAAGCCTCCTAGATAGCTCCTCTACCTGCTCGAGATCCGCCCTCCGAATCTCGTCCACCGTAGCAATAGCTATGTCAATCCTCTCCTTGCAGGTGGCCTCCATCTTTCGCAACTAAGCCTTGCTAGCCTCCTCCATGGTTTTCTTTAGTCGTCGGGAGGCCGCCTCGTGCTGGGATATCTGGATAGCCTGATCGACAAGCTGTTTGGCCTGCTCAGAAACCTGTAGCCGCAACCGGATGTTAGCACTTCCGATTTCCTCCCCAGCCCTGGCCAGTCGAGCGTGATGCTCCATTAGCCTCTTGGTTTCCTCAGCCACCCGATCGATGATTGCCTTGGCCTCATTCCCCATGGTCACAATCCGAGTAGTAAGCAAATCAAGGTCTAACGACTTAGCCTCATCAAGCACCTGTACCATGGGATTGCGAGGGAGAAGATGTTCACCAGTAACCTCGTCAAAGGAAATATCTTGAGCACTAGAACCCAGATCCGGATGACCCACAAATGAATTACGAGCCAAGCCGGGACGATCGATACAAGTAACGGAAGGATTTTCAGACGGATGCGGGGAGGGAACATACTCAGTGTCCTCCTCCGTGATATCATGAATAGGTTGAGGTGGAAGCTGCGGACCAGGTGAAGATTCAAATAAGGAGCGACTCCTCTTCTTTTTCTGAATACTCTCTTCAATGACCCCAAGAAGAGGACGGTAGCTAACTACGTCTCCTGGACGACTAGTGGGAGGCTTAGGCTTGGCAGAGGCTCTGAGTAACTTGTATTGTTCAAGGCGGTGTCGAACGGCTGAAGTTTTGGCCACCTCGCCTGCCCCTGTAATAAAGAACAAGTGTTACGAACATACAATGGTCCATAATTCAAGAAATATGTTAACTTAAAAAGAATGAGAAGGCACGTCTGTTATACAAACCCTGCGGAGGAGTAGAATACTGCAATAAGTCCTGAATCTCAGTCCAGGACGGAAGCGAACCATAAAATATTCCTAAGTCCCTATCATAAATGGAGTCTGCAGAAGTCAAAAGTTCACCTTGAATCGCTGGAGTCGCCTTAGCTGAAGAACTCTTAGAGAATGGATCGGCACCAGCCCCAGCCTTGTCAACCTCCTTTGCCTTCTCCACCGAGGCTGATCCTTCCTCCAACCCCTCAAAAGCCTGGCGGAAGGCATCATTCGTCCACTCCTGGATCTCCCCTGCCTGCTCAGAAGAAAAAGCCCCGGCACCACTACCACCCTGTCCTTCACCTTCTCCATCTCCTCCGCTCTCCTCCTCGCCTCTTTCCTCCTCTCCACCTTCCTCCTCCGGAATGTCTGGACATGTGCTGGGAGAGGGTCCATCAGACTTCTTAAGCTTCTTTCCCCCAACGACTAGAGGTATCGAGAAAGGTCTCCTCTTGCTACTCTTCGCAGTAGCCCCATCCTTAGCTTTAGCAGCCCCCTCCTCGGCTGTATCTCTCTGTTTAACCACAGATTGACATGGCAGAATCAGGTTGTACTCCAGGAGAGTGGCATTCCTGATCAGGTAAGAAGCCGACCTATCCCTTCCCGAAATGACCTTTATTTCAGCAGCCATCCGCGCCAAGGAATCATTCTCCACGACCGCAAAGCCACCTGTTGCTAGCAAGAAATAAAAGCATATAAGAAGAAGCATTGCGATCGGGAGAGGAAAATATAAATGAAGTTCAACTTACAGCCGGAAGTGAAAAGGCGGAAAGAAACAGAGTCATCCTTAATGAAAAACCATTCTTTCTTGAACATACTGAACTTCGAGTACAAATCCAGAACAGGCTTGAAGGGCACGGCCGCTTCCAAGCTGATATATGGAGACCCCTTCTTATAGCCTCTCAAGTTGTACAGATACCGGATCTCCCGGTTGGAAGGGGGACGCCCATATTTCCTCTGAAAGATGACGAAAAGACTCACCAGAATGGCGTAGGAGTTAGGCTGAAGCTGGAATGGAGCCACCTTCAGATATGTGATAAAGCTAACTATCCAAGCGTTGAGAGGCGGGATAGCACCACACATGCAATGATATCTGCTGTACGCAAAATATCCTTCAGGAGGGTCATATGGCATAACCCCCTCTCCCGGCAACAGCATAAGAGCCCTGTCAATCCCGAAGGAACGAGAAATGACATCAAGCTGCTCCTCTTTGAGGGAGCTCGGAAAGCAATCGGGAGGAGAGTTCAGAAGCTCTTAGGGACCATATCCATCCACTAATGACCTAGGGGTAGGTCCCTGTCGCACTGGTCCTGGCTGGGCAGAGGGCACAGCGGGAGGCTCTTTTCTGTCCGTAGATTTTCTCTTTTCCGATCGAGTTTCCACTTTGTAAGACATTGTCTGTAACACCGGAAAAACATGCTGTTAAAACAAGGAGTATAGAGATATAAGCAAACAAGTGTATAAAGCGAGCCAGCATATATAAGTCTAGGGTTCCACTCAAGGTCCAAATATAAAAGTTCATTTGGTAAAGCAATGCGAGAGTCCATTCGGCACTTAAAACGCAAATCCATCCGGCATTAAAGGTTTAAAGATTCATTCGGTAGTACATCACATATCTCATTCGGCATAGCTCATTCGGCACTCAACACCCCAATCTCGTTCGTGTTCATTCGACGAAAGAAAACATACCTGGTTCGGTACAAGTTTGATCCGGCACCTGCTTGATTCGGTACTGGTTTGATTCGGTACTGGTTTGATTCGGCACTCGGATTGATTGGGCTCTCTCTAAATTCGGTAAGGAATAACGAAGGGGTGTAGCCCCTATTTATAGACGTACACAGGACAATCGAACCAAATGGTTCGACACTCAAAACCGAACGAGACTATCCCATTAAAACAAAGCACGACATATGTTAAACATATGACCTACTTTGGGGGGCAAATGTTGGGTACGTATCTACCACCCACCGAATCAAAGCGAACCAACTCGAAATAACATGTCGAACCATCCAGAAGTAGCATGCCGAACCAACTCGAAGCAGCCACCACCGAATCAACCTCCTGTCGAACCACTCACCTCCTGCCGAACCAACACTCACCACCGAGCCAACCTCCTGCCGAACCAACACTCACCACCGAGCCAACCCACGCCGAACCAGCCTCCACCAAGACAACACCGAACCGAAGCCTCTCAGCATACCACCGGACCAAGCTTCACCGGTCCAAGGCCACACCAACCCATGCCGAATCAAACTCCACTCCAACCACGACCGAACCAAGCTTCGCCGAACCAGATGTGCCAGGCCAGATTGCTTCAGCCCAGGCCCACCAGCAGCTATATACATCCAAGACCCCTGCCCCCGGCCTCACTCTATAAATAGAGGGGCAGGGGTACAACAATGGCAGACAAGTTTGAGAGCTCAAGCACGGAAGGAACTTTCAAACAACTTTCATATACTTGTATACAAAGCTTTGGTCTTGTAATCTGAAAGAAAAGAGAGAATAACATATAAAGTGGACGTAGGCACGTTCTGGCCGAACCACTATAAATCTGCGTGTCTTTTATAGTTTAGCCCCTGTTTTTTATATATTTGCATAAGTCACCCAAATCATTGAAAACCACATAAGATCGACTAAATAATACGACTTTGAGGTGTTTGCCCATTTTTTGCGCAAACGTTAACTACTTTAATTATTTAAACTACTTTTAAACTACTTAAAACTATTTTTCTAAAACTTCAAGCTGGTCAATAAGGTGAAATGTTTATGTTTAAATCTTGAATTTAAATACGAACTGGGTTAAATGAAGTTGCAACCTAAATTGAAATTCGAAATGATCTTGAAATCGAAATGGGATATTGAGGCCAAAAAAATGATTTTTGAAACGGAATCTTACATTTGAATAGATACGATGATATTTGAAATGAACTTGATTTTTGAAGCGAATATGATATTTTGATATCAATTATGAATCGATTTGAAATGTAAAAGAGCCACCGGTGTAATAATACGTAGTTATTAAAGAGACCGGGATCGGATATGGACATACTCCCTGTCGATACCGAAAACCACTTTAATAACTATTATACGCGGAGTGTTCATCCAGAATAATGTGGATGGTTTAGTGAACGCATTAACTGAAGAAAGAGAACGATATTGGATGACCCCTGATATGACTAAAATAGGAGCCGCGCCGGGCCATTGAGGTTCGCCATCTCTAGCGGACACACTTCTTCGATACCATATCTACTACATTTGTGATTCGATTTCGGTGCACCCCTTGATTTGGGAGTGTTGTTTCGCGGTGTTGGGGTATCTGCTGGCTATGCTCAACATCAGTCCGGATCGCGCAACTACTAGTATCCTAGTTGGTATCGCCTCATATACCTTATCATACTGATTATCCTATTCGCGACCACTACGTTTGGTTTTGGGTTATACCTATGGGGTACCCCCTGATAACCACTAGTTTACGGTGGGGCTTACGGTGCTGTATAGACTATGGCATTATAAAAATGTGTTAAGAGGGATTATGGTAACGCCTTAACGCTATTTTAATACCTTTACTTTACTGTAGACATATTATAATAGCGTATTGTACTACATAGTAGATAGTTTAACGGATCCTTGAGAGATGGAAAATCCCGTAACATCTCTTGAGTTATTGCACGCATGACACTGGATATGAGATGTCAAACCCCGTAAACATCTCTGATGCCATTACACTCATGTTTTTTTACGATTGATGTAACTTACATGAGGATATTTTAGTCCTGACTCGAGTGTTTTGTCTTTTCATTACGCTCGGGTCAGACCTGAGTTTTTCAGCTTATTTAAGATCTATTCTGGAGGACGAAGACGAAGATTTGGTATACTATTACTATTATTATCTTTGCATCATGTTGTCTGCTGCATTATTTTATTTGTTCTGTTGTATATGTATAACTCTGGTAAATGTTGTATAAATAATGATCAAAGTATTGTAAACAGCTTCATGAACTGTTTATTTGACTATTATATTTTATCGTTCCGCTGCAAGATTCTGTGTTGTTTCATTTCCTTTATTTCCCTTTACTTTCTTTTCTTATTTATCCCAATAACTATCTTCCCTTTTGAATGGTTTGGAATCGGCATGTGTATTTGATCGTCGGTTTTAAACTGTCCAAAAAGGCGGGTCGTTACAGTTGGTTTCAGAGCTTTGGTTTAGCGATAACCTTAGCTTTGTGGGGTCTGACTCTTTATAAATAGGGTAGTAATACCCTATGATGAGTCGCTGAGTGTATATATATGAGAAAGCGTATTTGTTAGTGATATAAAATGTTTTATATTGTGTCGGTTGATTTGTTGAGTGGCTTATGGATTCTGGTCAATATGAGTAATTAACGTCATTGATAGGGATCTCTAAACACTTAAACAGAAAAATTCGACATAGTATTATTTTGAAATTGGGTAAATGAAATAATTCTGCTCTAATTATATTTTGTATATAAAGAAAAATTTTCAGAAATTATTGTGACTTATCTAGCTTACCTGGTTGGTAGGAATGAAAATATTGGTTATTATCATTAATTTGATATTGTAATTTAATAAATAAGGTGAATTACAAAATGAACAATGATAAAACAACTTGTGGAATGTTTTAAGAAAGAAAATCCTATAAGAATGTTTTATAAAGGTGACTTATAAATTAAAATAGATTTAAATTGAGAAATATTGAATTTAAGACCCGAAGATTTTGAAAAATGGTTCTCAAAGTTTTGAAGAAGTATATAGTAATATTAGTTGGAAATTGTTTATGGAAATATTTTGAAAGGATTTTAAAGGAAAGAATGAATTCAGTTTCCTCTCTTATGTCGCTGGAAAATAATTTCGGTGATGACTGCGCAGCGTCATCGATGTTCATTTTCGAGTCTCAAAGTGGGGAAGACTTCTAAGAAGCTTTGTTTTTCTTCGAAATTATTTTGGGTAAATGGGTTTTAGTTTAAACTCCAACGGTATGATTTGATATATATTAAAGATATAAGTGTATATGTTTATTTCAAATGATTTCAAAAGAACCGGGCGTTTAAAATTCTAAGTAATGTTAATTAGTAATTTTCAAATTATTTGAATGAAATGTGAATAACCAAAATTTATAAAATAAGAGGATTAAGATATCTAAGCTTATGTTTTAGGAAAACTTTAGAGTAGTAGTGTACCTTTAAAAGTTAAAGGGTAAAGAGGATTTAAATAAATTAAATTTGTGAACATTCTAATTAAGTAAAATGAAATTCTATAAATTTGTATAATACCAAATTGGCATTCTAATAACATATAATATGACTTACCAAATATTAAGAAGTTGAAATGATGTTTTGGATATGTAATGAGATATTGTACAAATAAACAGAACCTGAAAATAATTTAAGTATACAAGTAAGGAAAACTCAAAAGGAATTGAAATGTATATAAATGAAAATTTTGGTTGTGATAAAAATGTTATATACTTAAATATAGCATGAAATGATGAATGGATAAATGGAACAAGTAAGTGAACTTAAGAAAGAAGATAAATGAATCGTATTATATCTTTCTAAATTGGTTATAGAAAATAAATATAAATTGCAAAGGGATTGAATTTTTTTTTTGAATTTGTAACCTTTAAGATAACTGTAAACTAAGAAAAGTGATTTATGAGAGGTTAGACTTTTATAGGATGATTAATAAACTAAAGTGCTGGTTAATAAAATGTTCCATAAATAAATTTGTTATTAACTAAAATTATGAAAATGAAATAAATGTAAACAAAAGAATCTGGTATAGCTAAGAATCAATTGGAAAATGAAATTGAATTTAATTAAATTATATAGAATGTTTAAAATGAACTTGAGTAAGCAAATTCTATGATATGATGTTTAAGAAAAGATAATGTTAAAGAACATGCTATGTAAAGAAATGAATATACTAACTGAATAATGGATTGTGAATAATTAATTGTAAAAAAAAAGCCAATAAAATTACATTGGATGGTAATACGTGAGTTGTACGTATATTTTTTTTTTCACATAACGTTTTGATCCAAATTCGAGCACAAAATTTCGAGATGATTTATATCGATCCAAGTTAGGATTTTCCACTCGATTCTCGACGGCAAACCCTGGATATGGATTTTTGGTTTGATTCTGGAATTCTCTATCATAGTATATGGCTATGCAAGGAGAGTAACAGTTTCCAATCAAGGAACCAAATCTGAGTCCGCACTAGAGAGTCGGGTGAACAATACTAGTTGGAAGTGAAATTGTGTGATCGAATAAGCGATTAGATTGATATTGCTCGTGGATGATATATGTACGGCTTACGGACTTAATTAAAAGTTAATATTGGAAATTTAAGATGCCAAATATGTGAAGATAAATTTGCAACTTTTGAGATAACTATAAACTAAGAAAACTCGTATATAAGAAGTTAGACTTTTATGGAATGACTATAAATTAAAGTGATGATTAACAAAATGTTCTGCATTAATAAAATGTTTCGCAAATAAATCAGTTATTAACTGAAACTGAATATGAAGTAAATGTAAACAAAAGAATTTGGTATGGCTAAGAATCAATTGGAATTGAAAGTGATAAACCAAATTGAATGTAAAATTAATAATTTGGTTATGTTGGGTATGGTTTGGTTGTTATATGATGATTGTATATAATTCATTAAGTGTTAATGAAATTGAAAGCTATAAATCATTGAAATCAAATTGAAAGTTAAATGAATTTAAATAGAATTTAATTTGATTCAAATTGGAAGTGAACTAATGTAAATATAAATTAGTGAATGTTAACTAATTGAATTAAGAATGAATGTTAGTAAAATCCAACGTTAATGAATCAACTGTGATTAAAATTGAAACCCAAGTCAACAAATATTAATGAGAAGTGAATTTATATTGATTGGTTATGGATTCGTTGGATGATAGTTGATTGATGGTTGCATTTGTTGCTTTTGTTGCATTTGCTATGTTGGCATATATAGTTGTTAAGTTGCTATATGATGTATATTGATATTATTTTCATATATGCATGTTTCTCATGGTTTGTTGAGTGTTTAGTAGGTGCGGATTGCGCTTGCTTCGCATTTGGAGCTCGCTTTCGTGCTATATTAGCCGTATATGCTCGCTAATAATATATAAGGTACATATCTCGGATTACATACCGTACTTTTACACTTTTTTCCCTGCGGGATGCCTCATCACTTGATGAGATGTATATTTGTGATATATATACTGTCATTTTTTTTTTCGATCGAGCCGCGCAAAGGAGACTCTGCCGAAATTTTCCGTAAATCCGGGAGTTAGAAAAATTTTCAAGTTTTAAAAATTTTTTATAACTTGTTTTGATAACTAACTTTTAAAGTTAGAAAGCCGTTCGGAGTAACTTAGTGGAAGTGTAGTTATGACTTTATAAATGGAATTTCATTGTTTTATAAGTTGGTAACTTTGAATAAAATATATCAAATGTTGAATTCTATACTTAGTTCCTTTTCCCTCCTTTTTCCTTTTCGAGGACGAAAAGTTTTGAGTGGGGGAGAATGTAACGACCCGTAAATTTTCGATAATTAAAATAGCTAATTTACTAAGATTTCGTGATTTAATGTTAGAAAAAAAATTTGTAATTCGTTTGAAATAATAATAACTGGAATGAATTGCAACAATAATTATCCAAGCAATTATTTATAGATTGAATGGAGTTCCAATCTAATTGAATTGACTCAAATGTTATAACTTGGTTATAAGGGAATATATGGAAAAACAAATGTAAATAAGTGAATAAGAATTGTGAATTATTTAGGTAGAAATATAAATTTTAATAGATTGGTTTCGAAGATTTGAATAGTAATAAGTATTGAAAAATAAATGCTACTTAGTGAATGCCATTTCAATCAATAGTTGGATAGGATAATAAATGTTGAATTCATTGGGTATAATAGAGTAATTGATTGATAAGTAAAATCTATTTAAAATCAAATAATTGAATATTGAACAGGTAAATTGTTTAAAGTAAATATTTAAAACTTATTGAATAGTTGAATAACTGTAAAATGGAAATAGTGTTCTAAGATGTGTATTGGTATTAAAAGTTGAATCTTATAAGTTCAATTTCAAATATTTCAAAGGATAATGAATTATTGGATAATCAAAATTGTTTAAATTTAATATTTGGAATTTATTGGATAATTGAATAACGGGTTTAATATGATTAAAAATGATTTGTAAAATTTTATTTTATCATATTAAAGTTAGAAGGATGTTGTAGAACTTTTAAAGTCGAATTAAAAGTAAATTTGTGAAAATTGAATATTTTAATATTTAATTGACGAGTTAAAATAGTCATTTTTCAAACAGTCTCAGATTTTGACGAAACCAGTTTCATCGGATCCGTAACGTGATATTATTGTAAGATTTCGAATTTCATGTCAATCGGATCTACCGTTTGTCCGGGGCAAGCCAAAACGCATAGAAATTTGTTTAATCGGTTTAATTTAAATTTGATCGTTTATTTCCGTAACTCGCACATATGATTGAATTAGCCTCCGAAACCTATTCCATTGTGTCCGGAACGTGGGATAAACCGTAGAAACGCCGGTCACCGCGCGAGATTCGAAGTTCGGAAAATTGAGTGAATAGTGATTTACGGTAGATCTTCTATAAAAGGACTTCACTCTCTTCATTTGCAAACCCATCCCCTTCTAAAACTTCAGCCGGCCCTAATTTTCAATGGCCACAAAAAATTTGAAACTTCTTCCCTTAATCTCTTCCAATCCGTGAATAATTAGAGAAAACTTCCAACACGAAAGTCGAAGAGCTCGATGAGAGCTTCAAATCCATACGGAGATGATGGGTTTTGGAGCAACGAATTGGAAGAAAATGCCCCGCGTTTGTGCTCGTTTTTGCATAGTTTTTGAGGCCATATGGGAGGCCGAGTGGAGTCGGTTCTCTGGTGAAGGTGGAGTTCGACGTGGGCTACAAGGTGGGAGTCTCTGATCGTCTTCAAGCTAATCGAGTCGCGTGCGATAATTGATGGAAGGAGGCGGCTTTGGGTTTCATAACTCACGGCTTTGAACGTGAATGGGAAGAAGATGATAGCATCCCAGATCTGGAGAAACAAGAATGAATGGCCGTGATCTGATGTAGGGTTTTAGATTAAAAATAAAAGCGGAAATTGTTTCATTTAAATTCGTGTAATCTTTAAAATAGCATAACTTTTTCGTTCGAGGTCGAAAACGCACGAAACGAATTGCGTTGGCTTCGTTTTGTCGAGCACTACGCTATGGAGCTGGATTGGAATCATTTGAAGCTAGTGAAAATTTCGGGTAAATTAAACGCTCGTTTAATTTTATTCGAAATAAAACGCTGGAACTACATTGAAATCAAGGTGAGTGTTTTATAACGCTCACAACGTACTAAATATCTTTATGCTAGTTAAATTTGATATTATGAAGTGATATGAATTTTATTTGTCGTTGTTTGATAAAATTTAGTTGTCATATAGATTGTCATTGGATTCGCCGTTGAAAATTAAATTGACAGTTAAATTGAAATAAAAATTGAATTGCGATTAAATTACCTGACATTGATAACTATGAAATTGCCATGAATTGTATTGTCTATTGGATGATGTATTTCGATGGATGTTATTGGTTGATATTTAAATGTTTGGATGTTTATTTGCTTATATATATCATGTTATGCATACATATGAAACTGTGATTTGATTTAAGTGATATATATCCATCCCTGACATTTAATTGAAATAACTAATCAATTGGCCATAGGATAGAAAATTATATACGGACACCGAATTGGCTAAATTAATAATTTTTAAAATCGTCGATTTGAAATTTATTTAAATGTTTCGATTTAAAAGTTATAAATAGAAATCAATTTATAGAAATCGAATTTATCGAAAAATTGAGTTTGGAATGTTGAAATAAATTTTGGTTAAAAGAAATTGTTAAATAATTGAAGTGGAGACTTTGGAATTTAAAATCAGGATATGATTGAATTTCGAAAATTGATTTGTTTAAAGATTGAACCTTAATTCGAGCTTTGAATATTACTAAGTAAAAGTGATATAAAAATGATATTTTGAAATCAAGCTTGGAATTGAATCATATTTGAAATTTGGATTTAAACTTGAATATTGATGGATAATTTTGTTAAGTGTTATAAATGGATATTTTTGAAAAATCAAGCTCCAAATCGATATAAATTGAAATTGAATTAATTGAAAGTGAATATAAAATTGAATAAATTTGATGTCAACGTTGACGTTGATTGAATCTAAATTGAAATTGAATCGGTAGAAGGGTAATTGAAATTGTTTTGAATTGGGAAGTTATAATTGAAATGGTTTGGTTTTGAAGCTGTTTTATTTTGTTTTCCAAATTACTCAGTTATATAAACCATTTTTGAATACTTAAACTATTTTAATCTATTTTAAATCTACTTAACCCAATTTAAATTATTTTAAACTAATTTATCTATTCTAAATCCATTTTAAGAATTTGAGTATTTTTAACTACTTTAATTATTTAAACTACTTTTAAACTACTTAAACTATTTTTCTAAAATTTCAAGCTGGTCAATAAGGTGAAATGTTTATGTTTAAATCTTGAATTTAAATACGAATTGGGTTAAATGAAGTTGCAACCTAAATTGAAATTCGAAATGATCTTGAAATCGAAATGGGATATTGAGGCCAAAAAAATGATTTTTGAAACAGAATCTTACATTTGAATAGATACGATGATATTTGAAATGAACTTGATTTTTGAAGCGAATATGATATTTTGATTTCAATTATGAATCGATTTGAAATGTAAAAGAGCCACCAGTGTAATAATATGTAGTTATTAATGAGACCGGGATCAGATATGGACATACTCTCTGTCGATACCGAAAACCACTTTAATAACTATTATACGTGGAGTGTTGATCCAGAATGAAGTGGATGGTTTGGTGAACACGTTAACTGAAGAAAGAGAACGATATTGGAGGACCCCTGACATGACTAAAACAGGAGCCACGCCGGGCCATTGAGGTTCGCCATCTCTAGCGGACACACTTCTTCGATACCATATCTATTACATTTGTAATTCGATTTGGGTGCACCCCTTGATTTGGGAGTGTTGTTTCGCGGTGTTGGGGTAGCTGCTGGCTATGCTCAACATCAGTCCGGATCACACAACTTGTAACGACCCTGGTTTTGGAGATTACCTGTAAACATTTAAATTATAATGGTAGTTATAATTTAATATTGTGAATTAAAATTAAATTGGAGAAATTAAATTGTTTATTTGGAATAAACAATGAATTTTGGAATTTAAAATGAGAAAATGAAATTCCAAGCTTTATTTTATTTGTTTGGGTTAACAATGAATGGAAAATAATTTTTATTTATAGAAATTGCAATAATTTTATTAATTATTGCCAGTTACTTCTTTTAATAATTTTTAAAGGAAGTATTTGATTTTTAAAGGTTGTTTATTGAAATAAAAGGTGAAAATTGGGTTAAAAATAAGTTTTTGCTGTAAATAATGTTTTGAAATGGTTTGAAATATTTTTCTAAGTGATAAAATAAATTTTGTGGAATTTTAGGAGTTAAAAACATGATTTTATACATTTATTTGGTGAAAATTGTGCATTTTTGTTAAATAAAAGAATTTAATAATACAAATATTTTAAAAGTACAAATTTATCTTTTTATATGGTAGAAAATGTTTTGTTAGTCATAGAAATATGTTTGTTTGATTTATTATGTTGAAAATCTTGTTTAAATATGTTGTTTTGATTAATTACATAAGAGTGTTAGTGTTAATTGAATTTTTCTTAGGTTGGTCTAATTGTTTTTTTTCCTAATTGCGTAAATCCATTACTACTCTAAATTGAGAAAATAGGCTTCTTCTTCTCAAAATTATGTACGTACAGTATATCTTCCTCAAATCAGAAAACAGAAAGAAGAAAGCTATCTCCTCTTCTAAACCCTAAGCCTAAACCTACAATAAATCCACTTATTTGCTGATAATAATCAAATTAAAGCTCTTTTTTCACAGGTAATCAACTCCAAAACATATATTATATCATCAAGTTTTGATTTTGAGATTTTGGGTTAGTCTAAGCTTTGTATTTCTCCTCGCATGACTTTGTTTTTCTATCTTATATGTTGTTGAAGCCATCTCTTGCTTAAAACTTATATCTTTCAGCTATAATACAAGTATTTGTTCTTCAATGGCAAGGTGAGTTGAAATAATCACATAACCTAGCTGAGCCAAGCTTAGAAAATTGAAAAAGCAAACAAAAATTTAGTTTTTGTCGTGTTGTTTTCTGTTTGAAATCTGTTCTCTGTTGCATCTTTGAGAGCTTATAACTTTTGATTCCGGCAACGAAATGCTGCCGGATTTCTTGAATTTGATATCTTGCATGTTGAGCTTCATTTCTGTAAATTTTGGTTGAAATATATTGTCGTTTGAATGTCCAAAACGTTGCTGCAAAATTGACTCGGGCACAGATTTTTGCCTGTAGTTGATTTGAGTTGCTGCAAACATGGCATGAGTCCATGTTTGAGACCACATAACTCATTCATTTTTTTACTGGAATTCAATGATTCTTTTTTGTTTGGAATATCAAGTTTTCTAGTATAATCTTGCCAATTTTGAGATCAATCCGATATCATTTACTTCTCTGTTTTATGCCTGGAAGATGAACCCAGAATGGTTTCAGGCCTGTACATTTTTTGTTTTTGAACTATTGCAAACATGGCTTGAGTGCATGCTTGAGGCATCCTAACTCATTCGTTTCATAACGGATTTGAGTGATTCTTTTTGCAGATTGACGTAGGAGTGTTGACTTACATTTCTATAAAATTTCAAGACAATCTGGGTTGTTTTCCTATTCCTAAACCACTGTCGAACTTGTACTCACAGCTTGCTGTAATTCACTGTTTTAAACCTTGTTTTGGTCCGATTTTGAGACGACGCAGATTCTTTGTTTCAAATATGATTTGAATAATTCCTTTTGCATATTGAAGTAGAAGCATTATTCTATCCTCCTACCAAATTTTACCAAGATCTGGGTTAATTTGCCCCTTCGAACTAATCGTCGAAGTTGAACCTTTGCGCTGTTTTTACACAGCAGTTTACAGTGGTTTTAGTCCAACTTCGGAACGATGCAGTTTCTTCGTTTCAAGTCATAATTGGGTAAATCTTTTTTCAGATTGGAGTAGGAATGTTAAACAATATTCATACAAAATTTCATGTCATTTGGATTCTGTTTTCAGGTCCAAACCTGCTGTCGAACTTGGGTTCGCAGCGTGTTTTTAGCGTTTTTTATACTTAAGAATAATTTCCGCCATTTTTGATATTTTTCCGAATTCTTGAGTTTTCTCTCTAGATTTGGTGCACGGGTTTTATAAAGCATTTTAAAGTGTTTTTCAAACAAATTGGCTTTTGAAATTATTATTTAGTATTATTTTAAGTATTAAATTATTTACTCCATAATAGAAGAATTTCAAAGGCAATTTCCAATGTGTTTTCAAACGATTTCTAAACTTGTTCCAAATTATTTTCTGAGTAAAATTACCCTCTTTTGCACTTCAAACGAAGTGGGAAGGTAATTAAATGGTTGGGTAAAACACGTACTATGGAATACGTGCGTTTATCTTTCCAATTAATTCCTAATCTATTCGTTTGATCGTTTTGACCTTCGGGTCTATTTTACCGATGACATAAGGTAAACTTTGTACTACTTTGAGTGTGGAATTGACTAACGGTTAGTAAACCGTTTAGTGAGAACGTGTGGTATGGGACACACATTAACACTTTTCAGGTTCCTTTCCGAGAGTTTGTGACACATATTGCCAGTTAGTGGTGTCCAGTACTGGGCCTCCGGACCTTCGCCACTACGGTTTGTTGCCTTCGGGTTTGTTGCCCTATAGTATCGCTTTTGGAGCTGGTCCATCGTCACCGCTCGAGAGATACTTGGGATTGTCGCCTTCGGGTTTGTTGCCCTATAGTATCGCTTTTGGAGTTGGTCCATCGTCACCGCTCGAGAGATACATTGGTTTGTCGCCTTCGGTTTTGTGCCCTATAGTATCACTTTTGGAGTTGGTCCTTCGTCACCGCTCGAGAGACACTTGGGTTTGTCACCTTCGGGCTTGTGGATCCTTGTTTATACAGTACTGAGCACGTGCATCTTTTGTCTCATTGATATTTATATTTCCCTAGAGTATCGCCTTTCGGAGTAGGTCTTTTGAACCACTCGATACATAGCGATTACCTTGTGGAAACTCTTGTTACCTTTATTGGTATCTGTTATTTGCCTTTTTGGCTTGATTTGGGATATTCATATCCTTTGTTTATTTGAGATGCCGATGATATGAGGCTTGTTATGATTCATCTTTTTCTAGATGATCGAGTAATGTCTTTTAAAGATATTTGTGGTACTTTATGATCTTGCATGTTCATTATCATTTAGCTTATCTAACTGATTTGTTTAGCTAGAATGACCCGTGTATTTTATACTCGGGTCAGACCGAGGTGTTTCAGGTTAGGTACATTCATACTTAGCCTATTCAGCTTCTGCATGGACTATTGTGCTATCTCCTTTTGTTATAGTTCTTTTTGTGTAGTCGTTTTTGGTTGTAACTCTGAAGTGTATATTCTTTTGACTCGCCAGTATATTGTGGTTGCTATACCACTTGACATATATCATTTTGTATACTCTGTGATGTATCTGTATATGTGTATATATATGTGATGATCTACTGTTCTGTGATGTGGTTTACATTTGAGTTATTATATTTTGTTCTGTTAGAACTTATAGCCATTATAGTTTTGTATTAAGTATCTATTGGATATGTCGATCCACATGAAAAAAAATGCTACATTTATCGACATATTCAGTAGATAGTTAAGACAAGGCTATAGATGGTCGCTCATATCCAGCTCTATTCTCTGTATTAGCACACAGTATTACCTTGTAATACTCTTTGCTAATGTGGGTCTCGGGGTGGGGCGTTACACAACTACTAGTATCCTAGTTGGTATCGCCTCATGTACCTTGTCATACTGATTATCCTATTCGCGACCACTACATTTGGTTTTGTGTTATACGTATGGGGTACCCTCTGATAACCACTAGTTTACGGTAGGGCTTACGGTGCTGTATAGACTATGGCATTATAAAAATGTGTTAAAGGGGATTATGGTAACGCCTTAACGCTATTTTAATACCTTTACTTTACTGTAGACATATTATAATAGCGTATTGTACTACATAGTAGATAGTTTAACGGATCCTTGAGAGATGGAAAATCCCGTAACATCTCTTGGGTTATTGCACGCACGTTGACACTGGATATGAGATGTCAAACCCCGTAAACATCTCTGACGCCGTTACACTCTTGTTTATTTACGATTGATGTAACTTACATGAGGATATTTTAGTCCTGACTCGAGTGTTTTGTCTTTTCATTACGCTCGGGTCAGACCTGAGTTTTTCAGCTTATTGAAGATCTATTTTGGAGGACGAAGACGAAGATTTGGTATAATATTACTATTATTATCTTTGCATCATGTTGTCTGCTGCATTATTTTATTTGTTCTGTTGTATATGTATCACTCCGATAAATGTTGTATAAATAATGATCAAAGTATTGTAAACAGCTTCATGAACTATTTATTTGACTATTATATTTTATTGTTCCGCTGCAAGATTCTGTGTTGTTTCATTTCCTTTATTTCCCTTTCCTTTCTTTTCTTATTTACCCCAATAACAATCTGTCCTTTTGAATGGTTTGGAATCGGCATGTGTATTTGATCGTTGGTTTTAAACTGTCCAAAAAGGCGGGTCGTTACATTATGGGTAACAGACACTTCTTTTGAAATTCATATTTTTGAAACCAACTGACACTATGTCAACATGGGGTATTTGGGAATGTCGACATCCCAAAGGAAATTTTGATGATTTGTCTTTCTTCAAAAATAACTTCTATCTTATATTAAAATTATTTTAAACTTTATAAATATACTTAACTATAGTTAAAATTCATAAGTAAATATAGAGAATAATATATATATAATTTTGCTATAATTTTATATTTAAATCTAAGTAGAAATATTTATGAGTTAAATATATTATATTTAAAAGATAGTTTAAAAACAAGAATAATTTGATTTTCAAATTAAAGATTATTTTGAGGCTAAAAGTATTTAAACTCAGGATAGTTGTTTTTAATTCTTTTAAAAGGAAGTTTTTGAAATCATTTTGAAAACAAGATACAATTTTGTAAAATCATTTTGAATAAAAGTTAGCGGATACAAACAATATTCCACTAGATTTTTCGTAGGTTCCATCCTACTTAGGGTTCCATCCCTTTAACGGGCTCGCAGTGGATTCCATTCCACGAATAAATTGGATTTTAAGATGTCGGTGCTTTTCTAAGGGTTTTAACAAAATTCCTAATTTAAAATACTTATTCTTGAAATCTTGAACTCATGATAATCCAAATATTCTTGATACTCATGAGTCTTCAATCTTGATATCTTGAATCTCTATACAGTATAGTCTTCATTCTTGGTACCTGGATGATTAAATCCTGCATATACATACATATCTAAACTATACTATTAGTATTTATGTTTTATAATCTATTCTGAGGTTGTTGTCTTCAAAACCATCATCTCACGGACTAACAAGTATGACTACTTCTGATCCCGGTCTCCTTAACAACCAAACGTTATTATAACACCGCGGTTATTTCAAAATAATTTATACTTCAAAACCAGAATATAATATCCATTTCAAAACCATATAAATATGATATCATTTCCCTTTCAAAACCAAACCAATATGATATAATTTTTAATAAAACACAAATCGATATAATATCATTTTTATTTCAAATATATCCTTCCCAAAAATCATAGCAATTTCGACGTGATAACACTTCGAAATCAAAACATTTGAAATATAACACTTTCAGATCATAATACTTTGAACTCGTAACTTTGAAACATAACTTCCACCACTTAGATGGTTTAAATATTAAAATACTTTATATAATAAACTAGGTTCTTCAATTTCACAATCAATTCCAAAACAACTCGAATTTCTAAATTTTAATTTTAACCAAATCCCAAATCATAAATGTCAATATGATTCAGTTTCCAAATAACTATTCCAAATTTTATCGATTTCAAAACAGATTTGATCCACAGAATAAACCATTTCAAATTCAATATATTTCAAACTTTAAGTATTAAATAATTTCAAAACTAAGTTTCGTAATTACGATTAAATAATTCAATTTTTTATTATTTAGTTTTGAAATATATTACATATAAATCCATTATCATTTAAATAAAACTCAAATTACAAATAACTAAATATTTCCTTCAATTTATTTATACTTGAAATATTTATTTAATTCACCTTAAACAAAATTAAGTTGTAAATCATATCCTTTACAAATCTCAAAACGGTTTAATTTAATAAATTTCTACATTAAATACAATTTCAAATCTATTTCAAATCTATCTTCTCAATCATAGTTTTATTAAAATCTTTATAAACTCTACATAAAAATATAATTTATATTAATACTTAACCATATTACATTTTTAAATAAAATAAATCTTCATTTTTAAACTTGTTTTATACCAAACAAATTTATACATAGCTAAAAATCAAGAATTTAACTATACATATAAGGTAACATTTATATAATATCTGAAATCAATATTTTTATAAAACCATATATTTCTTTTCAAAACCATAGAAATCATTTCAAAATATTTTTATATGTGTACCACGGTGTCTGTATATAATTTTCTATCCTATGGTCAAGTGATACAGATATTTATCATTTCAATCTGCAATTTAAAATTTTACGGTTGTATATCATTTCAAACCGCAATCCCGAATTAATAATAATCCATAACGATCTTGCAGTTTATGCCAATATAAATTAAACATCCATTCAACCATTAACAACAATCAACATCCATCACAGTCATCACCTAAACAATCCATGAAGATCAATATAGAAACTGATAATAAATAGAAGTATTTAATTTGTAGTTTATATGCAATAATAAATTAAATAACAATTTAATTTAAATAAATTCAATTTAACTGAGATGATGATTCAAAATATACCAACAGTCATAAATCAATTTAACGAACATAAGAAATTTTTGAAGTTGTGAGTGGGTTAAAACACCCACCTTTCGAATTTAAATTGAATTTAAATCCAATTTAGACCAAAAATTTGAACGGTCTCAGAATTCATCCAAACCGGCGTCAAAATGTCCGAAATTTCAATACGATCCTAGTGGAGAAAACCGCACGTGTATTGGACCTCGTATGTAACATTTATATCGATTAGAACAAGTTAAAAATCAAAAATTAAATTAAAATAAATAAAAAAAAATTAACAAAAAAAATAAAGCCACATACTCTCTTCCCTCTCACGACTCGGTTGGCCCAGCTCACACGTGTAAAACGCGAAAGCCCCCGACCCTGACCAATGCTGACCATCGAGCTGCCTATCGTGACCATGCCAGACTCCCCCTCGCGATCACCACTCGCTGGTGTACTTCCCTCGATCACAATGACCCACGGCTTCACGTCAGTCCTAGCGTTCGAGAGCAGCTGCCGCCACGTTTAGAAAACCCTAACAAAATTAATCTCGTCGATCAAACCGTTAAAATCCCAAACGAACCACCCAGATGTAAAGCCCTCGTCAAACTCTTCAACACAGTATCAATGATTTGGAGATCCGATGTAGTTCATCGGAAAGTGATGAACGGCCAAGGATATACCATCGAATTTGGGCACACAAAAACGCAGATCGAGAAACGGACAACAGAATTGACCTGCGCTCTTCGAGAGCTTCAAACCGATATATAATTCGATATATATTGAGGAGTCTGAATTTTTGAAGTTGAATTTTGAATTGAAGCTCGGTTGTGAATTTTAAGGTTTGTTTGCCATTGAGAAAGAGGAGCAACAAAAATTTCTGTATGTACAGAAATGAGAAATAGAAAGGCTGCTATGGTTATAACTGTAACGACCCGTAATTTACGATGTTTAAAATTCGTTAATTTAAAAAAAGTTTGACAATTGAAATTGGAATAAATAAAATTTATAATTTGTTAATGAATTAATAAAGGAAATTAAATTTAAGAATGTAATGCAAGTTAATAATTAACTAATTTATTGCATACCAAATTAATTGAACCAATTGTAAGATTTTAACTGACTGCAATTAATAAATTTGAGAAATAAGTTCAGTATATTAATTGATGAAATAATACGTAATAAACTGTAATTTGATAAAATCAATGTTAGTGTAAATTAAGGAAATATTTGAAAATAATGTTAATATTTTCCATAATAGGACAATTTATTGAATTTAAAAGAATGGAAATAAAGGCTTATCAATTTAATTGGATTTGAACTATAATAATTGGATTTAATTGCAAATAAATGAAATTAAATATCTAAATATTACGTTAATTGAAATTAAGATGGAATGTGAAAATATTAATGTAATAGATTTTGAATCCAATGTTAATTTCATCCGTTTGATAATAATGAATTGAATAATAGAATGAAAAGTAAATTAAATAGAATTATTGGAAATTAAATTTATAAATTTTGAATTTAATGTAATTGAGGTTAATACTGAAATTGATAAATTAATCAACTCTAAATTTACATTTAAATTTGTTTAAATCATTGTAAATGATTGAGAAATAAAAAATGATGAAAATTTTCAATTATCGAATTGAAATTGAAAGTTTAATTTAATTAATTAATTTATTTAATTAATGTAAAAATAACCATTTTGGCTACTGACTCGGATTTCGATGGAACCAGTTTCATCGAATCCGTAACGGTAAATTATAGTTGGATTTCAAGTTTCGTAGCGATCGGACTTGTTGTCTGATCGTACGGACTCGAAACGCCTAGAAATCAATTTAATTGAAATCAATTGAAATCAATTTGAAATAACTTGATTTTAGCATAACTTCTTCATACGAAGAAATTTGGACTTGAAACATGTTCCATTGGATTTAAAGTATTTAAAAACATCTATTTTGATATATGGGTTGACCCAATTTCGTTTCGGAGTAAAAACTGGGTTTTCGGGCTATTTATCGTTCAACGGTCCAAACCAGTCAAGCCCATTCGTTTCTATTTTGTTTCAGCCTATATATACCTTGTTCTAAACCCTAGCCTATTTCTTATGTTCATTTTTCTGTACGTATAATGCCAATTGCTCCCCTTTCTCAATGGCAGACAGAACCCTAAATTCCAAAATGCAATTTCAAAAAAAGTTCAAAGCCAAAAATTAAATCTCTTCAAACTATATCGAATTACATATGGATTTGAAGCTCTCGACAAGCGCAAGTCAAATATATGATTCATTTTTCAATCCGGCTTTCGGTGTAACCAGAAATCGATGAACTATCCATGGTCGTTCATCACGCCGCAACCAAAATTGTCCAATCTTCGAATCTATTTTTGGGTATTGTAGAGTGGACCGATGGGACTTCACCTATGCAGTTTATTTATCGAATCGATGGTTGGATTTTCAAGCAAAATTCACTATTGTTTCATTTTCTTTGTGGCGGTCAGCGAATTATACGTCGATCGGTCGACATAGGAGGCTGTCGCGTAGGGCCACGTGGCTTTGTTAGGGTGGCGGCGATTTCGGGTCGTGGGCGCGAGGTCACAGGAAGCGGCGGCGGCGATTTAACGTAAGGGGGCGGTCGAGCATGTGTGATTTTGGATTCGGCCTGTAGGGTTGAGCAATTGGGGTGAGATGACGTGGCATAGTGAGGGGTTAGTTATTTAATTTTGTTTTAATTTAAATTTTGTTTTCAAATGATCTACCGTGTATAACTTTTGCATACGAGGTCGAAATTACGCGCTGTTTCTTCTGTTAGGATCGTATCGAAATTCCGGATATTTTGACGTAGGTTTGTATGGATTCTAAGACTGTTCAAATTTTGGGTTTAAATTGGTTTTAAATTCAATTTAAATTCAAAAGGTGAGTGATTTAGCCCACTTACAACTTCTAAAATTTCTTATGTGTGTTAAATAAATTTCTGATGTGATTAGAAATTTATTTATGGCTGTTTGGTACATTTTTATCATCATTCCAGTTAAATTGAATTTATTGAATTAAATTGTTATTTAATTTATTATTGAATATAAACTGCCAGTAAATACCAGTTATTTATTATCTGTTCTATATTGATGTTATTGTTTGAATTGGATGATGATTGTGATAAATGGTTGATGATTGATATTGGATGAATGGATGTTGTATTCTATATTGTTATAAACTTCAAGTTGTTATGCATCTTTATTTCATTCGGGATTGCAGTTTGAAATGATATATAACCGTATTTTTATTTTAAATTATGGATTGAAATGATAAATATCCGTATCACTTGACCATATGATAGAAATTATATACAGACAATGCGGTCTATATGGGTTATATGATTATTGATTTTTGAAGTTATATAAATGTTATTTTATTATTGGTTTTAGCTATGTATAAATTTGTTTTGAAATATAAAATAAGTAAAATAATAAAGTTTGATTGCTTTATATAATATGGTTAAGTATATGTTTAAAATTATATTGTATATAGAGTTTATAATGACTTAAATAAGATTTAGGTTCGAAGGTAAATATGAATTGATTTGAATTAAATTACTTAAGAATTATACTCGAATAAATTGATTTGAAATTTAAATAAAATTGAGATTTTAAATGGTATGATTTTTATAACTTGATTTGATTCAGAGGGATTTAAATAAATATCAAGGTGATTTAAATAAATATATCCAGTTATTTGAAGTTTAAAGGTTTTACTTAAATGATATTGGATTTATTAAGTAAACATTTCAAATCTAAATAATAGTAATTGAATTTTATATATATGGAATTATCAAATAATTAGTTTTGAAATGGGGGTATATTTAAAGCGTTGAAATATATCGAAATTGAAGTGTTTTATCGAAATTGAAATGTTTCGAAGTTATGAATTTCAAAGTATTATGTTTTAAAAGTGTTATAATTTCAAATGTTTAGTTTCGAAGTGTATAAATTTGAAAGTGCTATGATTTTGGAAAGGGGTATATTTGAAATCAAAATGATATTATATTGGTTTAGGTTTTAATAAAAATGATATCATATTGATTTTGTTTTTGAAGTGGAAATTATATCGTATTTATATGGTTTTGAATGGATATTATATTCTGTTTTTGAAGTATAATTATTCTGAAATGACCGCGGTGTTATAATAACATTTGGTTGTTAAAGAGACCGGGATCGGAAGTGGTCGTACTCTCTGCTAACTCCAAAAATCACTTTAACAACCATGTATGCGGTGGAGATTGCAGAATGAAGTAGGATGGTGGCGACATTCTATTGAGGTATATACGTGGACCCGACTCCCATGATTTGGCACAAGGTGGCTAAAAGAGGAGGGATACTCGGGTGAGTGAGATAGCCCCTCTTATCGAACACACTCCTCCGATACCATTCTATTACTTTGTGATTGATTTGGGACCTTTGATTTTCGAGGGTGGCTGGAGGTGGGCAGTAGCTGCGAGCTATGCGTCTGTACCTGCCTGGATAGCAATTGGTATATCTACCCTGGCATTGCCTAGTGTGCCGTGTCACCTAACCTATCGCGCCTTGTACGAGTTTGGTTTTCTCCCGTAGCCCTGTGGTATACTCTGGAGGCTTCCCGATTTGGAGGGACTATGATATTGGATGGACTAATGGGACTATTACATGTTAAGGGGAATATTGGGTCACTCCTTAACGCTATTTAAAAGTAAGTTTATTTTACTATAGACATTATTATAATAGCGAAATATTACTACATAGTAAATAGTTTAACGGATCCTTAGGAGATTTGAATCCCAAGCATCTCTTAAGTTACTGCACTCACATTTGACACTGGATAGGATATGTCAAATCCCGTAAACATCTCTGCCGCTGTTCCACTCATATTTTACCGTTGATTTAACTTACATAAGATCTTTTAGTTCTGACTCGAGTGTTTTGTCTTCTCAATTCGCTCGAGTCAGTCTGAGCATTTCAAGATTCGAAGACCTTATCTCTGGAGGACGAAGATGAAGATTTGTATTACTATTATTTATGATATTCCACTGAATCACATTGTTCAGCTGCATTGTTATCTATTATTCTCTGGTAACTCTGATATGTGTTGTATAAGTATAATCAACTATTTTGTAAGACAGCTTCGTGAACTGTAATTTTGTTATTATATTTTGTCGTTCCGCTGCAAGATTATGTTTTGTTTTCTTCTTTCTCTGCGTTTTCACATTCACCACAATAACAATTCGCCCTTTTGTATGGTTTGAGTCTGACATGTGTGGTTTGTCGTCGATTTAAAGGGTACAAAAAGGCGATCCGTTACATTTGGTATCAGAGCTTTAGTTTAACGATAAACCTTAGCTTTGGTCTAACTCTTTAATTATAGGGTAGTAATACCCTATGAAGAGTCGTTGAGTGTATATATATGAGAGAGCGTATTTGTTAGTGTTATAAAAAGGTTTTAATATTGTGTTAATTTGTTTCATTTGTATCTATAAATTCCGGCTGGTGCATAAGATGCTATGACATTAATAGGGATTTCTAAACACTTAATAGGACAGACCAACACAATATTTGTTTTGAATAAAGGTAAATGAAATAATTTTGCCTACAATATTTTCTACATATAAAATAATTTTTTTGTAAAAGATTATATTTGGTTTTAATATATTGATTGTTAGGTACTGAAAATTATAGATATTGGTTGAAATTAAATTTGAAAGTAAAATAAATGAGAATAAACTAGAAATTTAGAACTTGAGTCCAAGGTTTTGAAAATTTCTTTCAAATGATTTTGGATTATAATAATGATATTATTTAGAAGTATTTTCTGATATAAATATTTCAGTATAATTTGAAATAAGTGTTTTAAAGAAACATCGAAAGGAAATAAGTTCTGTACTCCCCTCTCTGTCGTTGGAAAATAATTTTGGTGATGAGTGCACGCATCATCGACATTCATTTTCGAGTTTCAAAGTGGGAAGGCTACTGTAGTAGTTTTACTGTAGATATATTTTGATAAACAAATATAAATTTTAAATTGTTTTAAATATAATTGGATATATAAATTGTAAGTGTATACATTTATCTATTATTTTAAAATAATTTGAGATTAAACCCAGTATTTAGTTCATAAGTTTCTGTTAATTAATAGTTCCAATTAGGGTAGTGAAATGGAATTTAACCAATAATTGGAACCTCTAAATGAAATAAGAGATTTAATGCTAAGCTATAAAGGAAATTAAAATAAAGTTGACATTTGTAACCTATGAAACTATGGACATTATTATTGAACATTAAGTTAATTTAAAAGAAGAAAAAAGAAAAATAAACTTGTGTAATTTTCAATTGCATTCTTTAACATATATATAACTTACCAACTATAAAAATTTAAAATTTCAATAAGGAAATGTAATTGAATATTGTACAAGTAATACTTAAATAATGAAATGTTCAATAAAATTTACTTTAGAAATAAGAAATTTGACACAGAAATAGTTATAAACTTGATTCAAAATTTTAATACTACTAATTAAATGAAATAGGAAATGAGTAATGTATGCAAAGATTTTGAACTTAAGCTAATGTTGAAACTATTTATTGTTAAAGTAAATAAATGAAATTGAGTAGTGAATAAATGAATGTAATGCAGTAAAAAGAGAATATACATGATATGAATACATGAAAATAAATGAAAAATTGTAAGAAATTAAATGTAAATTAAAAAGATAAATCATTGTGTGAATGAAAAGGAAATCAAACGACAAATGTATGAAACAAAATTAATAAGAATGAACTTGATCTATTGTTTGAAATTTTTGTTTGTTTGACTTATAGCTGTCTGGGCAAAGATACTTTAAATTTGTTTTGGTGAATGAATAATCTATTTAGTTTCATCGAAGACTGTTGAGTAAATGGAATACTTAGTAGTTTATTTTTTTTTCATTTTGTACAATTTAAAGTTTTTGAACTCGAACAGCTATTTGTTTGTTTGATATGAATGAATGATTGATTTGTGTTGATTCTATATGATGATGGTATGCTGTGGTTGCTAGTGATTGTTGTTGCTTGACATTGATTTGTTTGCTAGTGGATGAAACAAAATTTATATTTCATTCTATATAACTATTAACTCTTTTTGGATTATTTAAGCAAAATACAGGTTATGGAAGCAATTGCTACTACTTTTGGTTTCATAATTAAGCGTTAACTGCCCGACAAATAGGTACGCTCTCGGATTATGGTTTTCTAGCGTTATTATATATATTTTCCCGTATTGGGACATATTTTTATATTTGATATTATAATTTCTCCTGAGCCTCTCCATACAAAGGAGGCTCTATCAAAAAATTTCGTTAATTTTGGACTTAGAAAATTTTTGAAAATATTTTCCAAACTTTACTAATTGGAGTACAAAAGGTTGAATGGTTATAAATTAATATATTTTATTTAAATTAATTAATTCTATAAATTTATTTGTTTATAAAGTTAATATTTTGAATAAGATGTATTGATTACTTAATTCTTTCTTCCCCTTCTTTTCCTTTTCGGGGACGAAAAGTTTTGAGTGGGGGAGAGTGTAACGACCCATAATTTTCGACGTTTAAAATTCTTAATTTAAAAAGAGTTTGGCAATTGAAATTCGAATAAATAAAATTTATAATTTGTTGATGAATTAATAAAGGAAATGAAATGTAAGAATGTAATGCAAGTTAATAAATAACTAATTTAGTGCAAACCAAATTAATTGAACCAATTGTAAGATTTTAACTGATTGCAATTAATAAATTTGGGAAATAAGTTCGGCATATTAATTGATGAAATAATACGTAATAAACTGTAATTTGATAAAATCAATGTTAGTGTAAATTAATAAAATATTTGAAAATAATGTTAATATTATCCATAATAGGACAATTTGTTGAATTGAAAAGAATGGAAATAAAGACTTATCAATTTAATGGTATTTGAACTATAATAATTGGATTTAATTGCAAATAAATGAAATTAAATATCTAAATATTATGTTAATTGAAATTAAGATGGAATGTGAGAATATTAATGTAATAGATTTTGAATCCAATGTTAATTTCATCCGTTTGATAATAATGAATTGAATAATAGAATGAAAAGTAAATTAAATAGAATTATTGGATATTACATTTATAAATTTTGAAATTAATGAAATTGAGGTTAATACTGAAATTGATAAATTAATCAACTCTAAATTGACAATTAAATTTGTTTAAATCATTGTAAATGATTGAGAAATAAAAAATGATGAAATTTGTCAATTATCGAATTGAAATTGAAAATTAGATTTAATTAATTAATTATTAATTTTTTAATTAGTGTAAAAATAGTCATTTTGGTCAGTGGCTCGGATTTTGATGGAACTAGTTTCATCGGATCCGTAATGGTAAATTATAGTAGAATTTCAAGTTTCGTAGCGATCGGACTTGTCGTTTGATCGTACGAACTCGAAACGCCTAGAAATCAATTTAATTGAAATCAATTGAAATCAATTTGAAATAACTTGATTTTAGCATAACTTCTTCATACGATGGAATTTGAACTTGAAACCTACTCCATTGATTTTAAAATATTTAAAACATTTATTTTGGTATATGGGTTGACCCAATTTCGTCCTGGAGTCAGAACTAGCTTTTCGGGCCATTTATCGTTCAACGGTCCAAAACAATCAAGCCCATTCGTTTCTATTTTGTTTCAGCCTATATATACCCTGTTATAAACCCTAGTCTATTTCTTATGTTCATTTTTCTGTACGTATAATGCCAATTGCTCCTCTTTCTCAATGGTAGACAGAACCCTAAATCCCAAAATGCAATTTCAAATAAAATTCAAAGCCAAAAATTAATTCTCTTCAAACTATATCGAATTATATATGTGGATTTGAAGCTCTCGACGAGAGCAAGTCAAATATTTGATTTGTTTTTCAATCTGGGTTTTGGTGTAGCCAGAGATCGATGAACTATCCACGGCCGTTCATCACGTCGCGATCAAAATTGTCCGATCTTCGAATTTATTTCTAGGTATTGTAGAGTGGACAGAGGGGACTTCATCTACGCAGTTTATTTGGTGAATCGACGGTTGGATTTTCGTGCAAAATTCGCTAGGTTTTTGTTTTCTTTGTGGCGGTCGATGAATTGTACGTCTATCGGTCGACGTATGAGGCTGTCGCGTGGGGCCTCGTGGCTATGTTAGGGCGACGGCAAGTTCGGGTGGTGGGCGCGAGGTCGCAGGAGACGGCGGCGGCGATTTCATGTAAGGGGGTGGTCGAGCATGCGTGATTTTGGTTTCGGCTTGTAGGGTTGAACGATAGGGGTGAGATGACGTGGCATAGTAAGGGGTTAGTTATTTATTTTTGTTTTAATTTAAATTTTGTTTTGAAATTTTCTAACGCGTATAACTTTTGCATGCAAGGTCCAAATAACGCGCAGTTTCTTCTGTTCGGATCGTATCGAAATTCTGAATATTTTGATGCTAGTTTGGATGGATTCTGATACTGTTCAAATTTTGGGTTTAAATTGGATTTAAATTCAATTTAAATTCAAAAGGTGAGTGTTTTAACCCACTCACAACTTCTAAAATTTCTTATGTGTGTTAAATTAATTTCTAATGTGGTTAGAAATTTATTTATGGTTGTTTGGTACATTTTTATCATCATTCCAATTAAATTGAATTTATAGAATTATTTAATTCATTATTGAATATAAACTACCAGTAAATACCAGTTATTTATTATCTGTTCTATATTGATGTTATTGTTTGAATTGGATGATGATTGTGATAAATGGTTGATGATTGATAGTGGATAAATAGATTTTGTATTTTATATTGTTATAAACTACAAGTTGTTATGCATCTTTATTTCATTCGGGATTTCGGTTTGAAATGATATATAACCATATTTTTATTTTAAATTACGGATTGAAATGATAAATATGTGTATCACTAGACCATCGGATAGAAAATTAGATACAGACACCGCGGTCTATATATAAAAATATTTTGAAATGATTTCTATGGTTTTATAAAGAAATATATGGGTTATATAATTATTGATTTTTGAAGTTATATGAATGTTATTTTATTATTGGTTTTATCTATGTTTTGAAATATAAAATAAGTTAAATAACGAAGTTTGATTGTTTTATATAATATGGCTAAGTATATGCTTAAAATTATATTGTATATAGAGTTTATAATGACTTAAATAAGATTTAGGTTCGAAGATAAATATGAATTGATTTGAATTAAATTACTTAAGAATTATACCCGAATAAACTGATTTGAAATTTAAATAAATTGAGATTTTAAATGGTATGATTTTTGTAACTTGATTTTGGTCTAGAGGGATTTAAATGAATATCAAGTTGATTTAAATGAATATATCAAGTTAAATAAATTGAAAGAATATCCAGTTATTTGAAGTTTAAAGGTTTTACTTAAATGATATTGGATTTATTAAGTAAACATTTCAAATCCAAATAATAGTAATTGAATTTTATATATATATGGAATTATCAAATAATTAGTTTTGAAATGGGGGAATATTTAAAGCATTGAAATATATCGAAATTGAAATGTTTTATCGAAATTGAAATGTTTCGATGTTATGAATTTCAAAGTATTATGTTTAAAAGTGTTATAATTTCAAATGTTTGGTTTCGAAGTGTATAAATTTGAAAGTGCTATGATTTTGGAAAGGGGTATATTTGAAATCAAAATGATATTATATTGATTTGGGTTTTAATAAAAATGATATCATATTGATTTGGTTTTTGAAGTGGAAATTATATCGTATTTATATGGTTTTGAATGGATATTATATTTTGGTTTTGAAGTATAATTATTTTGAAATGACCGCTGTGTTATAATAACGTTTGGTTGTCAAAGAGACCGGGATCGGAAGTTGTCATACTCTCTGCTAACTCCGAAAATCACTTTAACAAACGTGTAAGTGGTGGAGATTCCAGAATGAAGTAGGATGGTGGCGACGTTCTATTGAGGTATATACGTGGACCCGACTCCCGTGAGTTCGCATAAGGTGGCTAAAACATGAGAGATTCTCGAGTGAGTGAGGTAGCCCCTCTTATCGGACACACTCCTTCGATACCATTCTTTTACTTTATGATTGATTTGGGCCCTTTAATTTTTGGTGGTGTGGCTCGAGGTGAGCGGTAGCTGCACGCTATGCGTTACCACCAGCCCGGATAGCAATTGGTATATCTATCCTAGCATTGCCTTGTGTACCGTGTCACCTACCCTATCGCGCATTGTACGAGTTTGGTTTTCTCCCGTAGCCCGAGTGGTATCTTTTGGTGGCTTCCCAATCAGCAGGGACTATGATATTGGATGGACTACTAGGACTATTACGTGTTAAGGGAAATATTGGGTATTCCTTAACGCTATTTCAAAGTAATTTTATTTTACTATAGGCATTATTATAATAGCGAAATATTACTACATAGTAAGTAGTTTAACGGATCCTTAGGAGATGTGAATCTCGAGCATCTCTTAAGTTACTACACTCACGTTTGACACTGGATAGGAGATGTCAAATCCCGTAAACATTTCTGACGCCGTTCCACTCTTATTTTACCGTTGATTTAACATACGTAAGATCTTGTAGTTCTGACTCGAGTATTTTGTCTTTCCAATTTGCTCGGGTCAGTCTGAGCATTTCAGGATTCGAAGACCTTATCTCTGGAGGACGAAGACGAAGATTTGTATTACTATTATTTATTATATTCCACTGCATCACATTGTTCTGCTCCATTTTTATCTATTATTCTCTGGTATGTGTTGCTTCGATATGTGTTGTATAAGTATAATCAACTTTTTTGTAAGACAGCTTCATAAACTGTTATTTGATTATTATATTTTGTCGTTCCGCTATAAGATTCTGTTTTGTTTTCTTCTTTCTCTGCTTTTCTTATTAATCCCAATAACAATTCGTCCTTTTGTATGGTTTGAGTCTGACGTGTGTGGTTTATCGTCGATTTAAAGTGTACAAAAAGGCAGCCCGTTACAATAATGACATATATATATGCAGAACACAATAGAAACAAAGGGGCTTGATTGGTTTGAAGGTTGAACGTTACGTCCCAAAAAGCCTATTTCGACTCCGGAACGAAGGTAGGTCAACCCATACATCAAAATAAGTGTTTTTGATAATTTCAAAATAAATGGAACAGGTTTCAAGTCCTAATTCCACCGTATGAAGAAGTTATGCGAAAATCGACTTATTTCAAATTGATTTCAATTGATTTTAATTTAATCGATTTCTAGGCCTTTCGAGCCCGTACCGCCGAAAAACAAGTCCGATCTTTTCAAAACTCGATATCTTATAATAATTTACCGTTACGGTTCCGATGAAACTGGTTTGATCGAAATCTGAGTCAGTGGCCAAAATGGCTATTTTCCAGTTAATTAAATATATTAATATCAAATAAATAAAACCACTTTTCCATTCAAATTCTATAATTTGTAATTTTTATCATCTTGGATTACTTTAGCATTCTATAATCCTTTATAATAAATTTCTACATCAATTTAATATTGAATATTCCACCAATTATAATGTTAAATCACAATTACAATCAATTCAGTTAATTATAATTAATTCCGATAAATTAACTTGATTCAATTTCAATCTTTTCTTTAGTCTTTTATTACTCTATAAACCTAGTTAATATTTGTTTGTCTTTCATTACGTCAATATAATCAAATTTCCATCTTTCAGTATTAAATTCAATTATATTGTATTTGTCAATATATACATTTTTTATAATTAATAACTCAAGTAATTTATCCAACTTGGTTTCATTCCTTTAATTTATCTGTGACCAATTTTATAACCAATTTTATAACCAATTTACTTATTTCCAATTTTATAACCAAGTGCAACAATTTACACTATTTCAATATTGGGATTTCACTCCAATTGTAAATAATTGGTTTTAATTACCATTGCTACATTTCATTTTAACATTCACCTCATTATAAATTATAAAGTTTTTATTTCTTTCTAAATTTAATTACAAAAATCTTATTAAATTAACCAAATTAATTAATGAAATTTACGGGACATTACACTCTCCCCCACTTAAAACTTTTCGTCCCCGAAAAGGAAAAAGAAGGGAAAAGAAGAAATTAAATAGTCAATATATCATATTCAAAATATTGACTTTATAAACAAAAAAATTTACAAAATCAAATGATTTGAATAAAATATATAAATTTATAAACCATTATATCCTTATATATTCAAGTAACAAAATTTTGGAAAATTTTTCATAAAATTTTTCAAGTCCAAAATTCACAAAAAAATTCGGCAGAGTCTCCTTTGTACGGAGAAGCTTGGTAGAAAATATAATATCAAATATAAAAATATATATCACCATCTCAAAATAATATGTCCCAACAACGGGAAAAACAATATTATAACGCTAGAAAACCGTAATCCGAAAACATACCTATTTGTTGGGCAAACAACGCTTAATTATGAAATCAAAAGCAGTAGCAATTGCTCCCATAACCTGTATTTCACTTATATAATACAAAAGGTTAATAATTATATAAAATGAAATATTTACAGTTGTTTCAACTATCAACAAACAAATCAATAATAATCACTTGCAATCACAACATACTACCATCATATGAAGTCAATAAAATCAACCATCCATATATCCATTAATATCAAACAAAACAAATAGTTGTTCGGGTTTAAAACCTTAAATTGTACAGAATGGAAAATAAACTACTAAGTGCACCATTTACTTAACAGTCTTAGATGAAACTAAATTGATTATTCATACACCCAAACAATTTAAAAGTATCCTTGCCCAGACAACCATAAACCAAACAAACAACAATTTCAAACAATAGATCAAGTTCATTCATATTAATTTCATTTCATAACATTTGTTGTTTGATTTCCTTTTCATTCATATAATGATTTATCTTTTTGATTTACATTTATTTCTTGCAAATTTTCATTTACTTAAGTTTATAGTTTTTTTTTTGCAATATTTACTTCCTACCACATTTATTATAGTAATATTTCAATTATAACTCAAGCTTATAAGCACTATAACATCAAATTCTTATTTATAAAAGAAATTCATTGGACACTTTCATTGAAAGGTTTACTTGTACAATTTCCAATACATTTTCTTATTAAACGTTACATCTTTTAATATTTGGTAAGTTATATATATGCCTTTAAGAATGTAATTGAAAATTACTCAAGCTTATCTTATTTCTTTTAATTAATCCAATGTTCAATAATCATATCCTTTTCTTTTTTAAAGATTACAAATTTCAACTTTCTTGTTATTTCATTTATAACGTAGCATTTAATCTCTTAGTTTAGTTAGAGGTTCCAATTAGTTACATTCCATTTCACTACAATAATTGAAACTATTAAATAACGGAAACTTAAGAACTAAATACCGGGTTAAATTTCAAATCATTTTGAAATAATAGATAGATGTATACACTTATAATTTATATATCCGATTATATTTAAAACAAATTGAAATTTATATTTGTTTATCAAAATATATATGTAGTAAAACCACTACAGTGGCCTTCCCACGTAGAAACTCGAAAATGAATATCGCTGATACATGCAATCATCACCGGAATTATTTTCCAACGACACAGAGGGGAGTACGGAACTTATTTCTTTACAAAGTTTCTTTAAAACAATTCTTTCAAATTATATTGGAATATTTATATCAGAAAATACTTATAAACAATATTATTATATTCCAAAATTCTTTGAAAGCAATTTTCAAAATCTCGGAGCTTAAGTACTATAATTTCCAATTTTCATTTATTTTGGTTTCTTCAAATCTTGTATCCAATCAATACTTATAAATTTCAATACCTAACCACCAATATATTACAACCAAACATAACCTTTATTAAAATTTTATTTTATATAAAAAATATAATAGGAAAAATTATTTCATCCACCTATATTCAAAAAGAAATATTGTGTCGGCCTGTCCTATTAAGTGTTTAGAAATCCCTATCGATGTCATAGCATCCTGTGCACCAACCAGAATTTAAAAATACAAAATGGAACAAATTAACACAACATCAAAACCTTTTTATAACACTAACAAATACGCTCTCTCATGTATATACACTCAATGACTCATTATAGGGTATTGCTACCGTATTAGTAAAGAGTCAGACCCCACAAAGCTAAGGTTTATCGCTAAACCAATGCTCTGATACCAAATGTAACAGCCTGCCTTTTGTACGCTTTAAATCGATGATAAACCACATACGTCAGACTCAAACCATACAGGCTGTTATTGGGGTGAATAAGAAAAAACAGAGAGAAAAAAACAAAACAGAATCTTGCAGTGGAACGACAAAATATAATAATCAAATAAACAGTTCATGAAGCTATTTTACAAAACATTTGATTTTACTTATACAACACAGATCAGAGTTACACATGCCAGAGAATAATAAATAACAATGCAATGGAACAGTATGAATGCAGTGGAATGATATGGTAAATAATAGTAATAATACAATCTTCGTCTTCGTCCTTCAGAAATAAGGTCTTCAAACCTTGAAATGTTCAGACTGACCCGAGCGAATTGAAAATACAAAACACTCGAGTCAGAACTAAAAGATCTTATGTAAGGTAAATCAACGGTAAATAATATGAGTGGAACGACGTCAGAGATGTTTACGGGATTTGACATCTTCTATCCAGTGTCAAACGTGAGTGTAGTAATTTAAGAGATGTTCGGGATTTACATCTCCTAAGGATCCGTTAAACTATTTACTATGTTGTAATATACGCTATTATAATAATGTCTATAGTAAAATAAACTTACTTTTAAATAGCGTTAAGGCTTTAAATTTTCCATCTTAACAAGTAATATTGCCAATGGTCTATACAGCACCTGCGTGCCTGCTGATCGGGAGGCTACGAGAAGATACTCCATAGGTATGACATAAATCAAACTCATACAAGGCTCGCTAGGGTAGGTGAAATGGCACAACTAGGCAATGCTAGGGTACCAATTACTATCCAGACCGGCGGTGACGCGTAGCACGCAGCTACCGCCCACCTCAAGCCACACCCCCAAAATCAAAGGGCCCCAATCAATCACAAAGTAATAGAATGGTATTGAAGGAGTGTGTCTGATAAGAGGAGCTACCTCACGGGCCCATAATCGCTCCTGTTTTAGCCACCTTATGCCAACTCCCGGGAGTTGGGTCCACGTATATACATAAAAGGAACACCGCCGCCATCCTACTTCATTCTGGAATCTCCACCGCATAAACGGTTGTTAAAGTGGTTTTCGAAGTTAGCAGAGAGTATGACAACTATCGATCCCGGTGGCCTTAACAACCAAACGATATTATAACACCACGGTCATTTCAAAATAATTTATACTTCAAACCCAGAATATAATATCTATTTCAAAACCACATAAATACGATATCATTTCCATTTCAAAACCAAACCAATATGATGTAACGACACGTAAATTTCGACAATTAAATTTTTTAATTTAATTGAATTTTGTAATTAAATTTTTAGTAGAAATAATAAAGATAATAAATTTATATTGGAATGAACGCTAAATTAAAATATAGCAATGCTAATTAAAATCTATTTATAGTAATTTTAATAAATTCAAATGTAGGACTTAGTTATAAGTGTAAATTTATGCGTATGATAACAAATTTGTATAAATTTCCTAATTAATTTGGTCAATTAACTTATTAGAAATCCAACTCATCTAAATGGTAAGTAATTATAATGCGTTTTTGATATAAACGTTACTTTAATGATTATTAATAAAGTAACAGAAGAGTAAATGAAAACTTAATAAAAACATAAATTTATTTTAAGGAAACAAGAGATTTATTGTACAAATTGATGTATTAGTATAAATTTAATGGTGATGGGATAAATTAATATCATATGAGTTATTGCAACATGTATGGGAAACTATAAACCCATAAATGTGATTTAGGGAAATTAGTGACCGTTATTAATGGTTACTAGTTTACTTAGGCTATTAAACGGTGAGTGGGAATCAATTGAATTTATCAACGAAATAAAATATTGATTTATGGAAATTGAATGTAAATTGAGGGAATAAAATAATGCAGGACAATAAATAATTTATTTAGTACAATCCCCATTTTTTATTTGTAAACAATTGTAAGGTTTTATTTTATTGAATTTTGAAAAATTAGGAAATAGATTCAAAATGTATACTAGATAATGAATTGCAATAATTAAAGATAATAATTAATGGAAACAAGATGGAATGATTAATGGGATTTAGGATTCTAAATTTGTATGTGTGATTAATGTATAATGAATGGGAAAAAATGGATCAATTAAGATATGTATTTATTTCTTTAGTATGTTGCATAAAATTTGAAAATCAGTTTGCAATCAGAGGAGATAAAGTAGCACGTTAAATGAGAAATAAATTAATTAATACATTAGTGATGTGTAATATAATTCATTGTTAATCCATCCATAAAATGTAAATTTATTAATAGCAAGATTTTAAAATCAATAAACAAATTTATTTGGATTTCAATTTGTAATTTATAACGTTTAAGGTGAAATCAATTGCCATTAATTGTTCTAACTTGTGCAGTTAGGGTAGGTTTGATTTGTCATTTAAAGAAGGTTAATTATATAAGATGTAAATGTTAATTTTATTTATAATGTGAAGATTGGTTGATTTAAGGAGTGAAAACCAAGATTTATTAATTTATTTATAATTTGAAAACTTAATAAGTGGATTAATTTCAAATAAGTGGGATATAATATTAAAACATTACACAAATGAAAATTTAGGTGGAAATTAAGAATGTTAATGTCAGGACACGATTCTTCGTCTTCCGAAAATTCAACATCGACACTCACTTTATCGACTGCCGAGAAATCGAACGACGGAAAACCGAACACTGAGGGTTTTATTTAAGAAAAATTTAGGAAAGAAGGAGAGAAAAAGATAGAAATTAGGGAGGAGAGAAGAAGACAATTTTTAGAAAACAGAGAAAGGAAATAGAGAATTTGAAAAACAGAAGATAGAAAATTTTAAAAATAGAACGGACAGAAAGGAACAACAGAACAACATCAGAATCTCACAATTCGCAGCGGAACAACATATAATAATAAATGAATAATCTTTAAACAAAGAACTATATCAGTTATTACATTTTATACATTACATTACATCATATCATCACATCAGAGTGTACAACAACATACAACAACAAACAGTGCAGCGGAAAAAGAAATACTATATAAGTAGTAATATGCCATGCCATCCAGCTTGCCTCCAGCAACTCCTGAATATCCAGAATATCCTGATAAACCTAACTCTTAACTGCCCGTGTGGAAATTGGTGGGCACCCAGAGTTTAGGAAGGAAAACAATAAACTCTAAGTCAGTCATGTGACTGGTGTGAGAACTCAAAACAGTTTATTTATTTTAAAAATCAAAAAGAGGGATATTTTTAAATTAATTCGCAATGCTTTTTAAAAATGAGACTACCATAAGGCCTCCCGCACACACACACATGCAAACGCAGAATCGGAGGAGATTTCTCCTTATGATAGTCAAAGATGCTTGATACGCATTTAAAATAACATTTGATATTATTACTAGTGCATAGTGTAGAGAAAAATTCATTTCGAAAGTAGAATATAAATCTTAGCCAACATAGACATTTCGAACTATGCCTACTATAGCTACCATCCAAACAGTGGTGACCACCATAAGTGAATGGCAGGTTCTACAACTAATACCGTACAAGTTTCGTATTGGGAATTGGATTTCCAACGAATGATCAGGCCAAGGAACTTCCCATTGCCACATGAGAATGCCTCTGGATGGACATCCCCGAGAACCAAACCGGATCTCTACCAACACAAGGCCGGGTTACTCCTAACTGAGTAACAACTGACCGAATATGCCATCCCCCGGTCCTTTGGGACCTTTTACCGAGCGCTCGTAATCAATTCACACAATCATAAAGTGTTTTCAACATGAGTAAGTATCTGGGCTCCATACCATGATACCACCCTTTTCCAGAAGGAAATGGACACATCCTAAAGGGTGCTACCCCTCATAACCTTGCTGCTTCTTTCCTGTTTTGACCATTCACGGGGTGTGAGGCTCGACGAATTCACGTCCACAAAAACATACTTTATACAAAAGCCATGCTTTGGGTCAACAAATGATCAACACAATGATCACTAGGATAGACGATCAAATAAATGATCCTATCACAAATAATCAACACAATGATCATTTCAGCATCACTCAGCATGTCACATTACCAAAATGGGATATATCGCTGATAACTTCAACTATATAACCTTTGAGCTCGTACGTCTCAAAGAAGGGTGTTAAGCAAAGAATAAATTCTCCGCCACCAATAGAAATATATTTGAAAGAAATCGGCTTTATATCTCAAATTGTAATGTCAGGCATACAATCCATACAAGTTTGTTCCGGGATCGAACAAAACCGAAGGCACTTCTTACGAAGCCCTTGCAATACGGGTATTCACAATCCCGATCGAATTTCCCATCACTTAGGAGATCTCTATACCAGGAGCTACCCAGTGCAGAGACAATCGATAGGTCATCCTATCGCTTTCACAAATACTCGGTCTTCAACACCGATCTTCAAATGCAATTCATAACGACGTATCACATATTCGGAATGGGTTATACGACCCCATGGTCCTTTCCCGGTTAACCCGAATAGTGAGCGCTTATTCAAAAATAAGTGTGCATTCAAATTCAAACAATTCACATCAAATACCCATTCAAAGGGAAATACTGATAGTCGGTTATTGAACTATCAATGGATATGCATACATCACCAGATTCCAAATAATTTTCCAAATTATTTATTTTCCAAAATATCTTTACAAGATATATAATTTCAATTCTTCAAAAATAAATCAATATTTATTTTCAAACAAATTTCACTTCACATATAAATTCCATAATGAATTTATATTTCAAGATATCCATGCATATGCGATTTCAATAATTCATTTCAATTTATCTTCAGAAAAAGATAAATTCTAATTATTCACTTCATATTGGAAAACATTTCCATACTTATTTATTCATAAGTAATTCACAAATTCCTTTTATTTTCAACACTTAGAAAATATTCAATATACTTAAATCGAATTAAGTATATAATTCATTCTTTAAGGAAATCATTCTCTTAAACATATTTATCTGGGCCAAAACGAATGTTATGTAAAACATCGTTACGACAACCCAAAATCACTAGTATAGGGATTCGAAATTAAAATAGATATATAAATCCCAATACTATACAAAACATTTCCTTTCGGAAATCATTTACTATAACAACAGTGTTATAGTCCACCATTTCTTTTTATTTCTCGAAAACGTCTATTTCAACAATAAATGTTGAAATATATGGCTTCGAATCTCAACACCTTTAAAACATCGTTAGATCGTTTTAATTCTGTTTAAAATATCACATTCTAAAACATTTTCTTTAACATGTTATTCACTATTCAAAAACGTGAATATACTATGTTAACAAATTTCATCCTTTTTATACTCTTTAACTTAAAGGATTATTCACAGTCTAAAACGTGAATATAACTCCATTTATAAGTTATAACAATTAACTTATCAAAATAAGTCGTTTGCGGATTTATAAAACAACGTTTATAAATTCCGTTTCTATTTATTTATAAAAACTTCCTTTTTATAAATTCCTTTATTAACCTATTCCAGTTTATAACTCAATTATAAACTACAAGTTCATCTTATAAGTTAATTACTTATAAAACGATTATTTTACAAAATCGTTCATTTAACTTCCCAAATTATTAATCTTAACTTATAAGATTGTTTATTTATCCAAAATTCATTCTTTCGATAACTTTATAAATTTTATAAACCTATTGCTTATAAAATTTCATTTATAACTTCACAGTTTATAATTTCATAAATTTCATTCGTTTAGGAAATTCATTTTCACTACATTCAAACACTTATAAAAACTCGTTTTATAATGTCCATAATTCAATTTATAAATATCCGTTTATAAATCTCTTAATATAAATTAATTTATATTATTCTTTTAAACGTCTTTAAATTTCTTTAAAATTTCACCGTTCTCTTGATTTATAAAATAATCAAATTTTATAAATCTTATATTCAAACTTTTAATAATAAACTCAAAAATCCAGTTTAAACTATTTTATAAAATCATTGGTTCATATTTCTCAAAAACCAGATTTTAACTATATTTCACACAAACCATAATTTTATAACTTTAAAAATTATAACGTTTATTTATTTATAATGGATCAATTCCAAAAATATAGTATATTCTCAAAAATCACTTTAAAACCATTTTAAAATCCCAAAATCTGGGTCCAATGATGCTACACACCAAATAGTCAATCACGACTAACAACGATATCATATATCGATATGATAATCCATCAAATATCAAAATATCTGAAATTAAATAAATACTGTTGAGGAATCCAGTTGGATCCCTCCAACCTGTCTTCCTGCATCCAAAAACATTAGCACAATACCAATTTCGCTCCAGTACGAAATTATCGCGGTACATGTTCTTAATAAATATTATCCGCTTAATAACGGCGTAATAGGGTCTCATCCGCTAAACAAAAAATGCGGGAAATCAATCAACTGCAATATATACATATGCCAATATATATATATTGATATTATATATAATACCAATTTCACTGTTTATGAAAGATTCGCGGTATATGTTTATATTAAATAACATCCGCTTACTAACGGCGCATAATGTCTATTTTAACAATCAATAATTTACAGTCATCATTCAAACATGCATTCAAATATTTTAAATCTAACTATTTAAAATAAAATCGAAATCTATTCGATTGAGTGAGAAATTCTCACCTTGGTTTTAAATTCCGTTTAAGCTTTTATTTCGAATAAAATTAAACGCGCGTTTAATTTTACCCGAAATTCTCACTAACTCCAAACGACTCCAAACCAACTCCATCGCGTAGTGCTCGTCCATACGATTCCAACGCAACTGAGTTTGCATTTTTTCGACCTCGTATGAAAAAGATATGAATTTTTGAAGCTACACACGATTTTAATAGCTTAAATTCAACATAAACTTAACTTTTTATAACCCACAACTAACATGAGCCATTGGATCTTGCTCCAACTCATCACCACCGTGCTCCCCTTCTTCTTCAACATTCACGCAAGCTCTAGTAAACAATTTTCAAGGCCGAACCCAATTTAGTTAACTAGGGTTTGATTATTCTCCTTCCATAATCAACGAAATTCGATCACTCCAACGCCATGACGAAGCTCTCGACAAGAGCTACCTCCACCTGCCACACCATGAAGCTCGGCCTCATCTAGGTGCTCGCACACGCAAGTGCACAGCCCACGCACGGCCCCCTCTAGCTCCCTCCACACGACTCCGTTTCCGATCACCACCGTTCAATCTCTAGCTCTCATCGCCCTCTCCAACTTTCATGTTGACAACTTCCTCTAATTGTTGACGGATTGGAAGATCTTTGGTGATGAAGATGGAGCATTTCTGGCCTTAGAATAGAAAGTGGCGGCTAGGGTTGAATTAGGGTTAGGTTTTGATATTTTTATCAATTTATGAAGAGGTAGGGGCTATTTATAAGGAACCGTTCGACACTATTCACCCGGAAATTCCGAACTCCGATTTAGACGCCGTAACCAGCGTACCTAGGGTTTATCCCGCGTTCCGGACACAATGGAATAGGTTTCGGAAGCTAATTCGGAAGTATGTGCGAGTTATGGCAGAAAACGTTCAATTTGAATTAAACCGATTTAAATCGATTTCTAGGCGTTTTAATTTGTACCGGACAAACGGTAAATCCAATTGACTTGAAATTTGAAACCTTACAATAATATCACATTACGGATCCGATGAAACTGGTTTCGTCGAAATCCGAGACTTTTTGAAAAATGGCTATTTTGACTCGCCAAATTTAAATTAAAAATAATCGATGCGTTTCGAGCTGCCACGATCAAACGATAACTCCGATTGACACGAAAATTGAAATCCGGTAATAACTAACTATTACGGATCCAATGAAACTGGTTTCGTTCAATTCTGAGACTGTTCAAAAATTGGCTATTTTACAGTCGATTATTAAATATTAAAATATTCAATTTTCACAGATTAACTTTTAATTCGATTTTAAAAGTTCTAAAATATTTCTATAACTCCAGTATGATTAAATAAAATTTTCCAAATTATTTTCAATCATATTTAACTCAATTTTCAATTATTTCCATAATTTCACATATTAATTTATTGATTTAATAATCCAATTAAATCCAATAAATCAAAATAAAATTTATTTGACTTAAAAATTCACTTATAAATATTTAAAATTAATTAAATATTCAAATTTTAATTTAATAAAATTTCTGGGTCGTTACAATCTTTCCCCCTTAAAAGAATTTCGTCCTCGAAATTACAAGTAAGAAAAGTTACAATATCTATTAATTTTCCAAAATTCATAGTTAAACTTCTTATGATAACTTTTACTAAGTTTTCAAATCATACTTAGTTATGTTTTCAAAAACAATCTATATCATTTAACTTTCAACTCTAAAACAAAGTTAAAGTTTTCCAAAATTTTCCCAATTTTCTCAAAATTTTTCTAACGCCTTAAATTTCCGGAAAAATTCGCCATGTCTCCTTTGCGCGGCTCGATCCGAAAAAAAAAAATGACAGTATATATATCACAAATATACATCTCATCAAGTAATGAGGCATCCCGAAGGGAAAAAAGTATAAAAGTACGATATTTAATCCGAGATATGTACCTTATATTTTATTAGCAAGCATATACAGCTAATATAGCGCAAAAGCGAACTCCAAATGCGAAGCAAACGCGATCCGCACCTACTAAACTCAACAAACAACATGAGAATCATGCATATATGAAAATAGTATCGATATACAACATATAGCAACATAATAACTACATAATATAGCAAATGCATTCAATAGCAATATATATTCAACCAATTAACATTCATTCATATTCTCATTATATTCAATGAATTGGTTTTCACTTTAAATCACATTTGATTTATTTACATTGGATTTACTAACATTCATTTTCAATTCAATTAGTTATCATTTACTAATTTAAATACAATTCACATTCAATTTCTATTCAAACTTATTTACTTCTAATTTGAATTCAATTACATAGCTTCCAATTTCATTAACTCACTTTCATTAACACTTAATGAATTATATACAATCATCTAACAATCATATAACAACCAATGTATATTAATTACAACCAAATTCCTTTGCTTATATTCATTCAATTTGATTTAACACCATCACTTTCAATTGGTTTAATTAAATTGATTTTTTATTCAACTATTCAACTTTCTAATAACATTAGATTTTGATGAATTAACACTTTCATTCATTATTCCATATCCAATTTAATTCATATTTAATTGATTAATCATTCAATCCATTAATTCAATTCAATTACCCAAGTTGAATTTCATTTACATAACTTAAGTTCACATTTATCTAATCCACTTGATTATTTACAACTCATATTCATATAATTTCACTTCTTATATATATAAGTTTATTTCACAATTGTAAATCACTTTAATTATAATTCATACTTATAATTCTTTTGCTTAGATTACTCAAACAACCTAACAATCAACTTATATACACTTTAATAATTCTGAAAAATTATTCCTTTATATATAAAATATAATCAAGGCAAAAATTATTTCATTTACCCAATTTAAAACAATATTATGTCGAATTGTTCTATTCAAGTGTTTAGAAACCCCTTCGGCATAGTCTTGCGGACCACGCTGACGAAAGTTCATATGCCACTCAATAAACCAATCATCACAATATAAAACAATTTTTTTTATTCACTAACAAATACGCTCTCTTAGCTATTATTACACTCAAATTCATTCTAGAGTACTGCTGACTCTATCTCTAATGAGTAATACCCTACAGAACCATGGTTGTCGCTTAACCATCAGAGCTCTGATACCAAATTGTCAGGACACGATTCTTCGTCTTCCGAAAATTCAACATCGACACTCACTTTATCGACTGCCGAGAAATCGAACGACGGAAAACCGAACACTGAGGGTTTTATTTAAGAAAAATTTAGGAAAGAAGGAGAGAAAAAGATAGAAATTAGGGAGGAGAGAAGAAGACAATTTTTAGAAAACAGAGAAAGGAAATAGAGAATTTGAAAAACAGAAGATAGAAAATTTTAAAAATAGAACGGACAGAAAGGAACAACAGAACAACATCAGAATCTCACAATTCGCAGCGGAACAACATATAATAATAAATGAATAATCTTTAAACAAAGAACTATATCAGTTATTACATTTTATACATTACATTACATCATATCATCACATCAGAGTGTACAACAACATACAACAACAAACAGTGCAGCGGAAAAAGAAATACTATATAAGTAGTAATATGCCATGCCATCCAGCTTGCCTCCAGCAACTCCTGAATATCCAGAATATCCTGATAAACCTAACTCTTAACTGCCCGTGTGGAAATTGGTGGGCACCCAGAGTTTAGGAAGGAAAACAATAAACTCCAAGTCAGTCATGTGACTGGTGTGAGAACTCAAAACAGTTTATTTATTTTAAAAATCAAAAAGAGGGATATTTTTAAATTAATTCGCAATGCTTTTTAAAAATGAGACTACCATAAGGCCTCCCGCACACACACACATGCAAACGCAGAATCGGAGGAGATTTCTCCTTATGATAGTCAAAGATGCTTGATACGCATTTAAAATAACATTTGATATTATTACTAGTGCATAGTGTAGAGAAAAATTCATTTCGAAAGTAGAATATAAATCTTAGCCAACATAGACATTTCGAACTATGCCTACTATAGCTACCATCCAAACAGTGGTGACCACCATAAGTGAATGGCAGGTTCTACAACTAATACCGTACAAGTTTCGTATTGGGAATTGGATTTCCAACGAATGATCAGGCCAAGGAACTTCCCATTGCCACATGAGAATGCCTCTGGATGGACATCCCCGAGAACCAAACCGGATCTCTACCAACACAAGGCCGGGTTACTCCTAACTGAGTAACAACTGACCGAATATGCCATCCCCCGGTCCTTTGGGACCTTTTACCGAGCGCTCGTAATCAATTCACACAATCATAAAGTGTTTTCAACATGAGTAAGTATCTGGGCTCCATACCATGATACCACCCTTTTCCAGAAGGAAATGGACACATCCTAAAGGGTGCTACCCCTCATAACCTTGCTGCTTCTTTCCTGTTTTGACCATTCACGGGGTGTGAGGCTCGACGAATTCACGTCCACAAAAACATACTTTATACAAAAGCCATGCTTTGGGTCAACAAATGATCAACACAATGATCACTAGGATAGACGATCAAATAAATGATCCTATCACAAATAATCAACACAATGATCATTTCAGCATCACTCAGCATGTCACATTACCAAAATGGGATATATCGCTGATAACTTCAACTATATAACCTTTGAGCTCGTACGTCTCAAAGAAGGGTGTTAAGCAAAGAATAAATTCTCCGCCACCAACAGAAATATATTTGAAAGAAATCGGCTTTATATCTCAAATTGTAATGTCAGGCATACAATCCATACAAGTTTGTTCCGGGATCGAACAAAACCGAAGGCACTTCTTACGAAGCCCTTGCAATACGGGTATTCACAATCCCGATCGAATTTCCCATCACTTAGGAGATCTCTATACCAGGAGCTACCCAGTGCAGAGACAATCGATAGGTCATCCTATCGCTTTCACAAATACTCGGTCTTCAACACCGATCTTCAAATGCAATTCATAACGACGTATCACATATTCGGAATGGGTTATACGACCCCATGGTCCTTTCCCGGTTAACCCGAATAGTGAGCGCTTATTCAAAAATAAGTGTGCATTCAAATTCAAACAATTCACATCAAATGCCCATTCAAAGGGAAATACTGATAGTCGGTTATTGAACTATCAATGGATATGCATACATCACCAGATTCCAAATAATTTTCCAAATTATTTATTTTCCAAAATATCTTTACAAGATATATAATTTCAATTCTTCAAAAATAAATCAATATTTATTTTCAAACAAATTCCACTTCACATATAAATTCCATAATGAATTTATATTTCAAGATATCCATGCATATGCGATTTCAATAATTCATTTCAATTTATCTTCAGAAAAAGATAAATTCTAATTATTCACTTCATATTGGAAAACATTTCCATACTTATTTATTCATAAGTAATTCACAAATTCCTTTTATTTTCAACACTTAGAAAATATTCAATATACTTAAATCGAATTAAGTATATAATTCATTCTTTAAGGAAATCATTCTCTTAAACATATTTATTTGGGCCAAAACGAATGTTATGTAAAACATCGTTACGACAACCCAAAATCACTAGTATAGGGATTCGAAATTAAAATAGATATATAAATCCCAATACTATACAAAACATTTCCTTTCGGAAATCATTTACTATAACAACAGTGTTATAGTCCACCATTTCTTTTTATTTCTCGAAAACGTCTATTTCAACAATAAATGTTGAAATCTATGGCTTCGAATCTCAACACCTTTAAAACATCGTTAGATCGTTTTAATTCTGTTTAAAATATCACATTCTAAAACATTTTCTTTAACATGTTATTCACTATTCAAAAACGTGAATATACTATGTTAACAAATTTCATCCTTTTTATACTCTTTAACTTAAAGGATTATTCACAGTCTAAAACGTGAATATAACTCCATTTATAAGTTATAACAATTAACTTATCAAAATAAGTCGTTTGCGGATTTATAAAACAACGTTTATAAATTCCGTTTCTATTTATTTATAAAAACTTCCTTTTTATAAATTCCTTTATTAACCTATTCCAGTTTATAACTCAATTATAAACTACAAGTTCATCTTATAAGTTAATTACTTATAAAACGATTATTTTACAAAATCGTTCATTTAACTTCCCAAATTATTAATCTTAACTTATAAGATTGTTTATTTATCCAAAATTCATTCTTTCGATAACTTTATAAATTTTATAAACCTATTGCTTATAAAATTTCATTTATAACTTCACAGTTTATAATTTCATAAATTTCATTCGTTTAGGAAATTCATTTTCACTACATTCAAACACTTATAAAAACTCGTTTTATAATGTCCATAATTCAATTTATAAATATCCGTTTATAAATCTCTTAATATAAATTAATTTATATTATTCTTTTAAACGTCTTTAAATTTCTTTAAAATTTCACCGTTCTCTTGATTTATAAAATAATCAAATTTTATAAATCTTATATTCAAACTTTTAATAATAAACTCAAAAATCCAGTTTAAACTATTTTATAAAATCATTGGTTCATATTTCTCAAAAACCAGATTTTAACTATATTTCACACAAACCATAATTTTATAACTTTAAAAATTATAACGTTTATTTATTTATAATGGATCAATTCCAAAAATATAGTATATTCTCAAAAATCACTTTAAAACCATTTTAAAATCCCAAAATCTGGGTCCAATGATGCTACACACCAAATAGTCAATCACGACTAACAACGATATCATATATCGATATGATAATCCATCAAATATCAAAATATCTGAAATTAAATAAATACTGTTGAGGAATCCAGTTGGATCCCTCCAACCTGTCTTCCTGCATCCAAAAACATTAGCACAATACCAATTTCGCTCCAGTACGAAATTATCGCGGTACATGTTCTTAATAAATATTATCCGCTTAATAACGGCGTAATAGGGTCTCATCCGCTAAACAAAAAATGCGGGAAATCAATCAACTGCAATATATACATATGCCAATATATATATATTGATATTATATATAATACCAATTTCACTGTTTATGAAATATTCGCGGTATATGTTTATATTAAATAACATCCGCTTACTAACGGCGCATAATGTCTATTTTAACAATCAATAATTTACAGTCATCATTCAAACATGCATTCAAATATTTTAAATCTAACTATTTAAAATAAAATCGAAATCTATTCGATTGAGTGAGAAATTCTCACCTTGGTTTTAAATTCCGTTTAAGCTTTTATTTCGAATAAAATTAAACGCGCGTTTAATTTTACCCGAAATTCTCACTAACTCCAAACGACTCCAAACCAACTCCATCGCGTAGTGCTCGTCCATACGATTCCAACGCAACTGAGTTTGCATTTTTTCGACCTCGTATGAAAAAGATATGAATTTTTGAAGTTACACACGATTTTAATAGCTTAAATTCAACATAAACTTAACTTTTTATAACCCACAACTAACATGAGCCATTGGATCTTGCTCCAACTCATCACCACCGTGCTCCCCTTCTTCTTCAACATTCACGCAAGCTCCAGTAAACAATTTTCAAGGCCGAACCCAATTTAGTTAACTAGGGTTTGATTATTCTCCTTCCATAATCAACGAAATTCGATCACTCCAACGCCATGACGAAGCTCTCGACAAGAGCTACCTCCACCTGCCACACCATGAAGCTCGGCCTCATCTAGGTGCTCGCGCACGCAAGTGCACAGCCCACGCACGGCCCCCTCTAGCTCCCTCCACACGACTCCGTTTCCGATCACCACCGTTCAATCTCTAGCTCTCATCGCCCTCTCCAACTTTCATGTTGACAACTTCCTCTAATTGTTGACGGATTGGAAGATCTTTGGTGATGAAGATGGAGAATTTCTGGCCTTAGAATAGAAAGTGGCGGCTAGGGTTGAATTAGGGTTAGGTTTTGATATTTTTATCAATTTATGAAGAGGTAGGGGCTATTTATAAGGAACCGTTCGACACTATTCACCCGGAAATTCCGAACTCCGATTTAGACGCCGTAACCAGCGTACCTAGGGTTTATCCCGCGTTCCGGACACAATGGAACAGGTTTCGGAAGCTAATTCGGAAGTATGTGCGAGTTATGGCAGAAAACGTTCAATTTGAATTAAACCGATTTAAATCGATTTCTAGGCGTTTTAATTTGTACCGGACAAACGGTAAATCCAATTGACTTGAAATTTGAAACCTTACAATAATATCACATTACGGATCCGATGAAACTGGTTTCGTCGAAATCCGAGACTTTTTGAAAAATGGCTATTTTGACTCGCCAAATTTAAATTAAAAATAATCGATGCGTTTCGAGCTGCCACGATCAAACGATAACTCCGATTGACACGAAAATTGAAATCCGGTAATAACTAACTATTACGGATCCAATGAAACTGGTTTCGTTCAATTCTGAGACTGTTCAAAAATTGGCTATTTTACAGTCGATTATTAAATATTAAAATATTCAATTTTCACAGATTAACTTTTAATTCGATTTTAAAAGTTCTAAAATATTTCTATAACTCCAGTATGATTAAATAAAATTTTCCAAATTATTTTCAATCATATTTAACTCAATTTTCAATTATTTCCATAATTTCACATATTAATTTATTGATTTAATAATCCAATTAAATCCAATAAATCAAAATAAAATTTATTTGACTTAAAAATTCACTTATAAATATTTAAAATTAATTAAATATTCAAATTTTAATTTAATAAAATTTCTGGGTCGTTACAGTTAATATAACGGGTTTTGATTCTAATATTTATTTCATCTGTTTGTAATAATAAATTTGAATAATATGAATATAAAAAAATTTAATTCGAAGGAATTATTGGAATTTAATTTATAATTTCCAAATTTAACAAAATAGTAATTTAACGCTGAAATTGTTAAATGTATTAACATTTAATTTTGACATCTAAATTTGTTTAAAATCACTGTAAATGATTGAGAAATTTTAAATAATAAGAATTGTCAAATTTTAGAATTTAAGTTGGAAATTTGATTTAATTAATTAAATTATTAAATTATTTAATTAATGGAAAAATAGCCATTTTGGCCATTGACTCGGATTTCGACGAAACCAGTTTCATCGGATCCATAACGGTGAATTATAATAGGATGTCAAGTTTCGTAGCGATCCGACTTGTCGTTTGATCGTACGGACTAGAAACGCCTAGAAATCAATAAATTGAAATCAGTTGAAATCAATTTGAAAATTTTAATTTTTGCATAACTTCTTCATACGATGGAATTTGGACGTAAAATCTTTTCCATTGAGTTTAAAATATTTTAAAACACTTATTTTGATGTATGGGTTTACCCAATTTCGTTCCGGAGTAAGAACGGGCTTTTTGGGCCAATTATCGTTGAGCGCGTTTATAAATCGTATCCATCTATTCTGTTCAACTCTGCCTATATATACCCTGCTAAACCCTAGCCTCTGCCTATTCTTATTTATTTGCGCGTAAAATTTCATCAGCACTCTTCTTCTTCAATGGCAGACAAAATTTCAGATCCAGATCCATTTCAAAATCAAAGTCAAAAATTCAAAGTCCTTAGAAAAATCTCAAAATAATATAGGTTGAAGCTCTCGACGAGTGTAATTCAATGGTGAAATTCGTTTTTTAATTTGACGCATCGTTTGACCAGAAATCGCGGTCAAAATTGAATTGGGCGTTTTGACTGGTGCGTCTGATCGGAAAATCCTTTCTGGGTTTTGTAGAGGGGCTAGCGCGTTGTCATCGGTGAAGTTTGGAGGCGAATTGACGGTCGAATTTGCGGCAAAACGCGGTCAAAGTCGCGGTCAAAGATGTGGTCAACAGCCTTGTTTGGGTTCGTGCATTTTGGCTTGATTTCCTGGGTGCGTGCGTTTTTGCATGAGGAAGAAGATTGTGATGACGTGGCAGCTAGTATGTGTTCTCTTTTCTTTTTATTTTTTTTGTTTTCAACTCGTAATTATCGCTATAACTTCTTCATACGAAATCCGTTTCACACGCGATTTTTTTTGTTAGGATCGTATTGAAATTCCAGACTTGATGACACTGGTTTGGATGAATTCTGAGATGGTCAAATTTTTGGGTTTAAATTGGATTTAAATTCAAAAGGTGAGTGTTTTAACCCACTCACAACTTCTAAAAGTTCTTATGTTTGTTAAATTGAGTTATAAGGTGTTTAAAATTTTATTTGTAGCTGGTTGGTATATATTTCATCATTTTCTCAGTTAAATTGCATTCATTTAATTTACGCGTTATTTAATTCATTATTGCATATTAACTGCCGGTTAAATTATATTTATTTTTGCATATAAACTGCCAATTTATAGTTATTAAATTTATTTGAGTATAAACTGATAATTGACACCAGTTATTTATCACCTGTTATATATTGATGTATTGTTTGAAATTGGATGATGATTGTGATAAATGGATGTATGATTTGATGGATGAATGGATGATTATTTATATTAATTGCAAGTTATGCATTTCATTTCATTCGGGACTGCGGTTTGAAATGATTCATAACCGTAATTTTTATTTTAAAGTATGGATTGAAATGATAAATATCTGTATCACTTGACCATAGGATAGAAAATTTTATGCACACATCTTCGATTTATATATATATATATATATATATATATATATATATAATTATTTTGAAAATGATTTCTATGGTTTGGATAGAATACGGTTTAATAAATATTAAATTTTGATATTTTATAAATATTATTTTTATATATACATATTTAGTTAAATTTTTGAATTTAAGCTATGTATAAATCTGTCAAATAAAAATGAATAAGTTGAAAAATGGAGTTTGATAATTTATATTATATGATTAAGTACAGGTTTAAGATATTGTGTGTATATATATAGTTTTAAATGATTCAAATCAATTAAGATTGAAAGATAAATTGGAAATTTATTTGGAATTGAACTTATTTAAAAGTTAAACTCCATAAGTTGATGCAAACTTATTAAACTTGGAAATTTTAAAGGTATGATATTTATAACTGGATATTTTTTATTCAAGATAAATTAAATGAATATTTCTAGTATAAATAAATTGAAGGAAATATTTAGTTATTAGTAATTTGAGTTTTATTTAAAATGATTATGGATTTATTATGTAAGTATTTCAGACTAAAATATAGGACAATGAATGGTTGAATAGAAAATTTCCAACCTTAGTTTTTGAAATTTGTTAAATACTCAAAGTTTGAAATATATTGAAATCGAAGTGTTTTATTGAAACTGGAAGTGAATCCAAATTTATGGGTTTAGACTTAATTTGACGCAGCGGATAATGACAAAACGATATAGATCGATGAAAGTAGCAATCGGTGGATTGATGAATACTGAAATGCCAAATTCGTTGATCCGAAGATACCGAATTCTAGCTATCCTCGTCACGTTGATCGCGCATGATACCGTGAAAGAAGATCTTCAATTCTTCAAGCATTGATCAAGCGCACTTGATTCCGCGAACCGGCTTCAACAATCGTTGATTCGAGCGCACTCGAATAACCGAAAGTGGAGATAGGAGATTACACTCAACTACCAATTTAGATGAAAGCACACAGCAATCAAACAAGAATTCTATTCAAAAATCAACAACTTTTTTACAATGACCCGACTCGCCTATTTATAGGCTTTCGCCCAGCCCCTTAAGTCGTACACGACTTACGACTCATCCTTGGGTCGGCAGCGACTCATCAGCAGTGACTTAATATAGACGACATACGACTCATCGATATTACAACATCACGACTCACGACTTAACATTCAATGACTCAAAGAAAAAAACAAACAAATTACAGCACAACGTCACGACTACGACTTACAGACTCACAACATATTACATCACTTAGGTCGTAGACGACCTAACTACTTACGACATAAGGACATCTTCAAACAGCACCTTCATACGACTTAAATCATGGACGACTTAAGACTTCAACGACTTATCATGAGTCGTAACTCGTGGCATCTTGAAGGAACGGTACCTTCCCACGACTCAACTTAGTCGTAACCCGCTTCCGACTTAAGGCCTTCAACTACTGGAACTTCTCTCTGCTTCTTGAAGTCGTGGACGACTTATATCTGTGTCGTTAGATCGTATACGACTCATCAAACCTGAACGACTTAAGCTCCTATTAAGTCGTAATTCCTTTCCATCTGATCTATTAGGTCGTAGATGACTGAAAGCCGCTTCATTAACTCGCAGCTCCCCCTCACGTGACTCCTTAGGTCGTGGACGACCTATAGCTTCCATCTTAAGTCGTGGACGACTTACCTCTTCCTTAAGTTGTGTACAACTTATCCCTTGGAGAATTATTGGTTGTGTATTTTCTTCTCTGGCCTGAGCTGCATCATCCTCCCCAGGTTGAGAAAAATTCGTCCTTGAATTTGTAAATTCTTCCACATCGGATTGTTCATTCCCATAATGTGGCACGAGATGTTTAACATTGAACACATTAGAAGTGTACACATCTTCCAGTAGCTTCAACTTATAAGAATTTTCAATGATCTGTTTCACAACTTCTACAGGACCAATTTTTCTGGCTTTCAACTTGTTATAAGCGCCTACTGAAAAACGATCCTTCGTTAACATAGCAAATACCATATCTCCTTTATTAAATTCAACACTTCTTCGCTTCAGATCTGCGAATCTTTTATACTTCTCATTTGCTTTCTCCAATCGTTCCTGAACGATCTTATAACATTCAGTAAACCCATCAACAAAATCTACAGCTCGTTTAACCGTCCCCTTCGGTTGTGGTACTACCGCCAAATCCAACGGTCCCCTTGGCAAACTTGAATATACAATCTGAAAAGGACTGTAACCTGTGCTTCTATTAACCGCATGATTATGTGCAAACTCTGCTTGGCATAACTTCATATCCCAACTTTTCAAATTATCCTTTACAAGACATCGCAACAAATTTCCCAGCGATCTATTAACCACCTCTGTTTGCCCATCGGTTTGCGGATGGTAAGCGCTACTAAATTTCAGCTTCGTTCCAACCATCTTCCACAGACATAGCCAAAAGTGACTCAGAAAACGAGTATCTCTATCCGAAACAATAGACTCTGGTAACCCATGTAAACGATAGATCTCTTTAAAGAACAACTGAGCAACATGAACAGCATCTGCCGTCTTCTTACAAGCAATAAAATGTGCCATTTTCGAAAACCTATCCACCATAACAAATATAGAATCATTTCCCCTTTGAGTTCGAGGCAACCCCAAAACAAAATACATACTGATATCAACCCATGGTTTGGTAGGCACTGGTAACGGCATATATAATCTCGCATTCGTCGCTGTTCCCTTCGAAACCTGACAGATATGGCATCTCTCCACAAACCTTCCAACCTCTTTCCTCATTGACGGTCAAAAATAAGATTGAGAAATTAACTGCAAAGTACTATCTCTACCCACATGGCCTTCTTCATGTAGCTCCTTTATAATCTTCATTCTCAAACTACAATCCGGTACGCATAAACGATTTCCTTTAAACAGAAAACCATCCACCAATACAAACTCATCAGCATTCCCCTCCTTGACTTTTTCAACAAAGTTCATAAAGTAAGGATCTTCTTCAATCAGTTCTGGTAATAATTCAAACCCTGTCACCTCAACTTTCATTGTTGTCAATAAATGACTTCTCCTACTCAAAGCATCAGCTACCCAATTTGTCACCCCTGATTTGTGCTTAACAACGAAAGTAAATTGCTGTAAATAGGCAATCCACGATGCATGTCTTGCTGAAATCTTGTCTTGCCCTTGTAAATGCTTCAACGCCTCATGATCAGTGTAAAGAACAAACTCTTTCTGAAATAGATAGTGTCTCCAGTGCTTCACGGCCTGAACAATTGCGTAAAACTCAACATCATAAGTACTATATCTCAACTTAGCTCCTGACAACTTCTCACTAAAATAAGCAACTGGTCTTCCACTCTGACTCAAGACTCCACCAATCCCAACTTTAGATGCATCAGTATGTAGCTCGAATAACAACTGAAAGTTCGGTAAAACTAGAATTGGTGCCGTCATCAACAGTGTCTTGATCTTCTCAAAAGCAATCCCTGCTTTCTCTGACCATGAAAACTTCTTCTCCTTCATACAATCAGTAACTGGGGCCATCACGCTACTGAAGTGTGGAATGAATCTTCGGTAGAATGATGCCAATTCGTGAAAACTTCTAACTTCCGTAATTGTCCTCGGCTGTGGCCAATTTCTGACTGCTTCAATTCTATTCTGGTCCACCTGGATACCTTCTCCTGACACAACATATCCCAGAAATAAAATATTCCTTGCCATAAACACACACTTCTTTGTTGCTGCATAAAACTGCTCTTCACGAAGAATAATTAACACCTTCTGCAAGTGCTGAATATGCTCTTTTGTACTTGCACTATAGATCAGAATATCATCAAAATAAACTACCACAAACTTTCCAATGTACGGTCTGAAAATTTGATTCATCACCCTCATGAATGTACTTGGTGCATTCGATAGACCAAACGGCATAACCAACCATTCATATAATCCTTCCCTCGTCTTGAATGTTGTCTTCCATTCATCTCCTGGTCTAATTCGAATTTGATGATAACCACTCTTAAGATCAATCTTTGAAAATATAACAGCTCCACTCAACCGATCTAGCAAGTCATCTAGTCTTGGCATAGGAAATCTGTAGCGAACAGTAATCTTGTTTAATGCTCGACTATCAGTACACATCCTCCATGAACCATCCTTCTTTGGTACTAATAATGCTGGTACGGCACAAGGACTTAAGCTCTCTTGAATGCGCCCTTGTTCAAGTAACTCTTCCACTTGCCTTCGCAACTCCTCATGTTCCTTTGGACTCATTCGGTAATGTGGTCGATGTGGTAAAACTGCACCTGGCACTAGATCAATTTGATGTTGTATGTCTCTCAACGGTGGTAACTCTTTCGGCAGTTCTTCCAGAAATACATCATCAAATTCTTCTAGTACTGGCTTTACTTCTTCAGGAACTTCAACCACTTCATTACACTCTCGCCCAATCAACAAAAAGACTTCAGGCTCTTCTTCAATTTCCTTGACAAACTCCTTCAAAGATAGCAAAGTTTTCAGCTTTCAATCTCCTCCAACTTGCTTTCCTTCTGTTGTTGCTTCTTGGGAACTAAAATGATTTTAGTACCTTCAAACATGAAACTATAGCTATTAGCACGACCATCATGTTGTACTGCTCTATCAAACTGCCATGGTCTGCCCAACAACAAATGACACACATCCATGTCCACAACGTCACACCAAATTTCGTCTTTGTATTTCTTCCCAATTGAAAAATTCACACAAGCCCTTTGACAAACCTTTACTTCACCTCCCTTCCTCAACCATGCTAACTTGTACGGTTTAGGATGCTTCTCAGTTTTCAAGTTCAACTTCTTTACTGCTTCTGTAGAGATAATATTGTCACAGCTTCCGGCATCAATAACGAACTTGCATACCTTTTCCAGAATAGTGCATGTTGACTGAAAAATATTGCTCCTCAACCAACTAGAATCATCCTCTTGCTTTGGTGTAAGACAAGACCTCCTCATCATCAAATTACAACCCTCGTCTCCAGACAACTCTTCTTACTCCTCAACAAGTGGTGAATTGGAATATTCAGCTTCTACTTCCTCATCCTCAACCTCAGCTATCATAGCTCGTTTCTTCGGCTTTGGACATTCATTGCTTTTGTGACCCACTTCCTGGCAATTATAGCACATGAAACCATTATTAACCTTTGCCTTCGTAACCTCCTATACAACTGGTTTTGTCACAGCTTTGGAAACATTGGAACTCCCACTAGCGCCCTTCACTTAATTGTTGGAATTTGTAAATACACCACCACCTCGTCTTCCCTGCTTCTCCCAAGCCAACGCTTTCTAATGTGCCTCCGCCACAGATCTTGGATCAAACATATTAACCATATCCTGGATCTGCATTCGCAACCCTCCAACAAATCTAGTAGTTAGCTATTCTTCTGTCTCCATAATATCATTTCGAGCAATCAGTTGATAAAATTCATCTGCATAATCATTAACTGACTTCGTCCCTTGCCTCAGATTTTGCAACCTCTGATATATGAGTGATTGATAATTGTAAGGTAAAAATATGCCTCTCATCAGCTTCTTCATTTTCTCCCATGATTCAATTTTTGACTTTCCCATTCTCTCCCTTGTAAGTTTAGTTTGCTGCCACCATGCTAAAGCTCTCCCCCTCAACCTAGTAGCAACAAACTTCACTCTTCTATGCTCAGGAACCTCCTTGAAATCAAAGATCTCTTCAACATTAGACAACCAATCAAGAAATTCTTCAGCTACCATTCCACCCTTGAATTCTGGAATTTCCGTCTTCATACCCGATTCCCATCGACGATCATCATCTACATCTTGATATGAATTTCGAACTTGGTCTTGATCTCGATAATGAATGCTTGCTCTATCACCCTCTTCATCAAAATCAAATGTACGTCTATATCGATCTCGACCATCAACATCCCTTCGATCACGCATGTCTCTTCTACTATGTCTCTCTTCATCTCGATATGGCTCATTTTCAAACTCTCGTGGAGTTCTCCTCTCTTCATGTCCATAGTCATGCTGATCTCTCCTTGATGAAATTGATGTTTCTCTTCTTTCTCTAAAAGATTGCGGTGATACCCTCCTCGCTTCCGTAACCAATGGAGAAACTCTGTTTCCTCCAAGGTTCGAGATTGGTGATCTCCTCCTTTGATTTTGATTTAAATCATTCATCAACTTCTCTAACTTTCCAATGCCTTCATCAAATTTCTCATTAATGTGTTGTTCCATTTGCTCGACTTCTTCTCTTCTATACAACGCTTCAACATTCTGATGGCGATTAGCTCTCCTTGGTGGCATGATTGAATCAACACAACACTTCAACAAATCAAATTCAAACTTCAACACTTCTACACAAAGTGGTGCACGGCCTATACTTAGCTCGGCTCAACAAATGATGCACGGCTCAAACTCAACTCGGCTCAAATTCAAACACTTTTCGAACTTTGATCCAAAGTGAGATGGATCGAATCTCCCAACTTGTTGCAATTTCACGATGAACACGATGAACACCAAACTTCAAACTCCTTGGCTCCAAGACTCGGCTTAGCTATGATTGGCTAAGTCTAGCTCTGATACCAAAAACTCACGCATCGGATAATGAAAAAACGATATAGATCGATGAAAGTAGCAATCGGTGGATTGATGAATACTGAAATGCCAAATTCGTTGATCCGAAGATACCAATTCTAGCTATCCTCGTCACGTTGATCACGCACGATACCGTGAAAGAAGATCTTCAATTCTTCAAGCGTTGATCAAGCACACTTGATTCCGCAAATCGGCTTCAACAATCATTGATTCGAGCGCACTCGAATAACCGAAAGTGGAGATCGGAGATTACACTCAACTACCAATTTAGATGAAAGCACACAGCAATCAAACAAAGAATTTTATTCAAAAATCAACAACTTTTTCACAATGACCCGACTCGCCTATTTATAGGCTTTCGCCCAGCCCCTTAAGTCATACACGACTTACGACTCATCCTTGGGTCGACAGCGACTCATCAGCAGTGACTTAATATAGACGACATATGACTCATCGATATTACAACATCACGACTCACGACTTAACATTCAATGACTCAAAGAAAAAAAAACAAATTACAACACAACGTCACGACTTACGACTTACAGACTCACAACATATTACATCACTTAAGTCGTAGACGACCTAACTACTTACGACATAAGGACATCTTCAAAAAACACCTTCATACGACTTAAATCATGGATGACTTAAGACTTCAACGACTTATCATGTGTCGTAACTCGTGGCATCTTGAAGGAACGGTGCCTTCCCACGACTCAACTAAGTAGTAACTCGCTTCCGACTTAAGGCCTTCAACTACTGGAACTTCTCTCTGCTTCTTGATAAGTCGTGGACGACTTATATTTGTGTCATTAGATCGTATACGACTCATCAAACCTGAACGACTTAAGCTCCTATTAAGTCGTAATTCCTTTCCATCTGATCTGTTAGGTCGTAGACGACTTAAAGCCGCTTCATTAACTCGCAGCTCCCCCTCACGTGACTCCTTAGGTCATGGACGACCTATAGCTTCCATCTTAAGTCGTGGACGACTTATCTCTTCCTTAAGTCATGTACGACTTATCCCTTGGAGAATTATTGGTTGCATATTTTCTTCTCTGGCCTGAGCTGCATCATAATTTAAAGTGGATAAATGGTAAAGGCGTGGAAATTACTTACTTTATAAAGTAATTTTAAATTCAAACCATTTTATTTGATATACTGTTGAATATCCAAACCATTTAAGTTGGAAGTTATGTTTTTAAAGCTATGGATTTCGAAGTATTATGTTTTGAAGAGTATAATGCAAATGTATGGTTCCGAGATATTATAAATTTTAGAGTGGTATGGTTTTAGAAAAGGATATATTTGAAATGATATCATATTGATTTGGTTTTAAAAGAGGAAAATGATATCGTATTTATATGGTTTTGAAATGAATATTTTATTCTGGTTTTTAAAGTATAAATTTTTAAATGACCGCGGTGTTATGATAACGGTGGATTGTTAAAGAGATCGTGATCGGAAGTTGTCATACTCTCTGCCAACTCCGAAAACAACTTTAACAACCGTGTACGCGGTGGAGATTCCAGAATGAAGTAGGATGGTGTCGGCGTTTCCTCTAAGGTAAATACGTGGACCCAACACCCGTGAGATGGCATAAAGTGGCTAAAACATGAGCGATCGACGGGTTAATAAGGTAGCACCTTTGATCAGATACACCTTTTCGATATTATACTCTGACTTTGGATTGATTCGGTGGACACCTTCACTTTTGATTTCTTTGATTTGGTGGAGTTTGTCCGAGGTGGGAGGTAGTAGCAGCTACGCGTTTCCACCGACCCGGAAGCGTAATTGGTATATCTACCCTGCCATTGCCTAGTTGTGTCGTGCCACCTACCATACCGAGCCTTATACGAGTTTGGTTTTCTCCCATAGCCCGTGGAGTATTTAGAGTAGTCTCTCGATCTGGAGATGCGCTGATACTGGATGGACTACTAGGACTATTACGTGTTAAGGACTATATGGGTAACCCGTTAATGCTAAGAAAAAAGTAAGTTTATTTTATAATTAGACACTATTATAATAGCAAAATATACTACATAGTAAATAGTTTAACGGGTCCTTAGGAGAGGTGAATCCCGAGCATCTCTTGAGTTACTGCACTCATATTTACTCTGTTGATTTAACTTACATAAGTTCTTTTAGTTCTGACTCGAGTGTTTTGTCTTTTCAATTTGCTCGGGTCAGTCCGAGCTTTTCAGGATTTGAAGATTTTATTCTGGAGGACGAAGACGAAGTTTTGTAGTATTATTATCTACTATGTTGTTCCATTACACCATTTAATTCCGATGCATTTATTTATTATTCTCTGGTATGTGTACTCTGATATGTATTTCATAAATATAATAAAAGGTTTTGTAAAACAGCTTCATGAACTGTATATTTGATTATTATATTTTATCCTTCCGCTGTAAGATTCTTTTTGTTTTATTTCTTCTCTGTTTTTCTTATTTATCCCATAACAATCCACCCTTCCGAATGGTTTGAATTGGCGGGATGTTACAATCTGGTATCAGAGCCAGGTTTAGCGATAAAACCTTGGCTTTGTGGGGTTTGACTCTTTATTAATAGGGTAGTAATACCCTATGGGAGTCGTTGAGCGTATATATATGAGAGAGCGTATTTGTAAGTGTTATAAAAAGGTTTTAATATTGTGTTAATCAGTTCCGTTTTGTATTTATAAATTCTGGTTGATGCATGGGACGCTATGACATCAATAGGGATTTCTAAACGCTTAATAGGACAGACCGACATAATATTTATTTTTAGTATAGGTGAATGAAATAATTTTTCCTATTATATTTTCTATATATATAAAAAAAAATTAAAAAGATTATGTTTGGTTGTAGTATATTAGTTGTTAGGAATAAAATTTAAAAATAATAGGTGAATTAAGATGGAAAAATAAAATAAATGGAATTTGGAAATTTAGAACTTAAGATCCGGGGTTTTGAAATTTTTCGAATAAATTATGGAATATAATAATATTGTTTATACGTATTTTCTGATATAAATATTTAATATGATTCGGAAGAATTGTTTTAAAGAAGATTTTGGAGAAAATAAGTTTTATACTTTCCTCTCTGTCACTGGAAAATAATTTCGGTGATGGCGGCTGCATCATCGACTTTCATTTTCGAGTTTCGAAGGGGAAGGCCACTGTAGTAGTTTACTGCAGATTCATTTTGAAAAATATATAATTTTGAATTACTTTAAATAAAATTAGAGATATATAAGTTGTAAGAATATATTTATCAATTATTTTAAAATAATTTGAAATTTAACCTGGTATTAAATTCTTAAATTCCCGATAATTAATAGTTTCAGTTATTGTAGTAAATTCGAATGTAAGTAATTAATAAATTGAAACCTCTAAAGGAAATAAGAGATTTAATACTAAGTATAAATAAAAAGGGAATTAAAGGATATGTTATAAATGAAATTACAAGAAAGTTGAAATTGTAACCGATTAATAATTGGAGTCTTTAATTAAAATAAGGAATTTAATGATAGGTTATAAATGATATTAAATGAAATTTGAAATTGTAACCTAAGAAATAACGGAAATGATTATTGAACATTTAATAAATTAGAAGAATTGAGAAAAATTTTGTATAAATTTCAATTACATTTTTATAGGAATATATATAACTTACCAAAAGATATAAAAGTTGAAAATGCTAATAAGAAAATGTATAGGGAATTGTACAAGTAAACTTATGTAATGAAAATATTTCAGTAAATTTCTTTTATTAATAAGAATTAAAGTATAACTGTTATGCCAAGTAACTAAAATTGAACATGAATATTATTAATAAATGAATAAATGAAATTAATAAGTATTGATGTTCTAGTTGTTATGGATTTAAGTATTATATAAAAATAATAAACTTAAGTGATAAGTTGACGTTACCTCAGAATAAAATAAGAATAAGAGATGAATACCGGGAAATGACTATAAACTTAAGTTAATAAATTTACCTACTAAGGAATTTGATTTAATGTATAAAAATAATGAGTAAAGAGGAAATCAAACAACAATATATGGAATGAAATTAATAATAATGAACTTGATCTATTGTTGAAATTGTTGTTTGTTTGGCTTATGGTTGTTTGGGCAAGGATACTTTAATATTGTTTGGATGTATGAATAATCTATTTAGTTTCACCTAAGACTACTGAGTGGAGGGTACACTTAGTAGTTTATTCTCCATTCTGTATAATTTAAAGTTATGAACCCGAACAACTATTTGTTTTGTTTGATGCGAATGAATGATTGATTTTATGGTTGTATGCCTTGTTGCAAGTGTTGGTTGTATTGATTTTTGTTGTGGTTGAAACAACCTTAAATATTTCATTTTATATAATTGTTAACCCTTTTAGATTATATAAGTGAAATGCAGGTTATGGAAGCAATTGCTACTGCTTTTGGTTCCATAAATAAGCGTTAATTGCCCGATAAATAGGTACGTTTTTGGATTACGGTTTATCGTGTTATTATATTGTTTTCCCGTGTTGGGATATATATTATTTTGGAAAATATTTGTTGTATATTTGATTATTATATTTTATCATTCCGCTGTGAGATTCCTTTTGTTTTATTTCTTCTCTGTTTTTCTTATTTATCCCATAACAATCCGCCCTTCGGTATGGTTTGAATTGGCACGTGTGTCGGTTTATACCGTGTGAAAAGGCGGGATGTTACATCTGGTACCAAAGCCTCTCCGTACAAAGGAGACTATGCCGAAATTTTCTGTAAAATTTTGGACTTAGAAATTATTTTGAAATGTTTTCCAAACTTTATAGATTTAAATATATATAAAAAAATTTAATAGTTATGAAGTGGTATATTTTATCTAAATTAATTAATTTTATAAATTTAATTGGTTATAAAGATAATGTTTTAAATAAGATATATATAGATTTCTTAATTTTTCCTTTTTTCTTTCTTTTCGAGGACGAAAAGTTTTGAGTGGGGGAGAGTGTAACGACTCGTAAGTTTCGACAATTTAATTTGTTAATTTAATAGAATTTTGCAATTAAATTTTTAGTAGAAATAATAAAGGTGATAAATTTATATTGGAATGAACGCTAAATTAAAATATAGCAATGGTAATTAAAATCTATTTATAGTAATTTGAATAAATTCAAATGTAGGACTTAGTTATAAGTGTAAATTTATGGGTATGATAACAAATTTGTATAAATTTCCTAATTAATTTGGTCAATTAACTTATTAGAAATCAAACTCATCTAAATGGTAAGTAATTATAATGCGTTTTTGATATAAACGTTACTTTAATGATTATTAATAAAGTAACGGAAGAGTAAATGAAAACTTAATAAAAACATAAATTTATTTTAAGGAAACAAGAGATTTATTGTACAAGTTGATGTATTAGTATAAATTTTATGGTGATTGGATAAATTAATATCATATGAGTTATTGCAACATGTATGGGAAACTATAAACCCATAAATGTGATTTAGGGAAATTAGCGACCGTTATTAATGATTACTAGTTTACTTATGCTATTAAATGGTGAGTGGGAATCAATTGAATTTACCAACGAAATAAAATATTGATTTATGGAAATTGAATGTAAATTGAGGGAATAAAGTAATGCAGGATAATAAATAATTTATTTAGTACAATCCCCATTTTTTATTCGTAAACAATTGTAAGGTTTTATTTTATTGAAATTTGAAAAATTAGGAAATAGATTCAAAATGTATACTAGATAATGAATTGCAATAATTAAAGATAATAATTAATGGAAACAAGATGGAATGATTAATGGGATTTAGGATTCTAAATTTGTATGTGTGCATTCATGTATAATGAATGGGGGAAAACGAATCAATTAAGATATGTATTTATTTCTTTAGTATATTGCATAAAATTTGGAAATCAGTTTGCAATCAGAGGAGATTAAGTAGCACGTTAATGAGAAATAAATTAATTAATGCATTAGTGATGTGTAATATAATTCATTGTTAATCGCATCCATAAAATGTCAATTTATTAATAGCAAGATTTTAAAATCAATAAACAAATTTATTTGGATTTCAATTTATAATTTATAATGTTTAAGGTGAAATTAATTGCCATTAATTGTCCTAACTTGTGCAGTTAGGGTAGGTTTGATTTGTCATTTAAAGATGGTTAATTATATAAGATGTAAATTATAATTTTATTTATAATGTGAAGATTGGTTGATTTAAGGAGTGAAAACCAAGATTTATTAATTTATTTATAATTTGAAAACTTAATAAGTGGATTAATTTCAAATAAGTGGGATATAATATGAAAACATTACACAAATGAAAATTTAGGTGAAAATTGAGAATGTTAATATAATGGTTTTTGATTCCAATATTTATTTCATCTGTTTGTAATAATTAATTTGAATAATATAAATATAAAAAAGTTAAATTCAAAGGAATTATTGGAATTTAATTTATAATTTCTATATTTAACAAAATTGTAATTAAACGCTGAAATTGTTAAACGTATTAACATTTAATTTGACGTCTAAATTTGTTTAAAATCATTGTAAATGATTAAGAAATTTTAAATAATAAGAATTGTCAAATTTTAGAATTTAAATTGGAAATTTGATTTAATTAATTAAATTATTAAATTATTTAATTAATGGAAAAATAGCCATTTTGGCCACTGACTCGGATTTCGATGAAACCAATTTCATCGGATCCGTAACGGTGAATTATAATAGGGTTTCAAGTTTCGTAGCGATACGACTTGTCCTTTGATCGTACGGACTAGAAACGCCCAGAAATCAATAAATTGAAATCAATTGAAATCAATTTGAAAATTTTAATTTTTGGATAACTTCTTCATACGATGGAATTTTGATGTGAAACCTTTTCCATTGAGTTTAAAATATTTTAAAACGCTTATTTTGATATATGGGTTTACCCAATTTCGTTCCGGAGTAAGAACGGGCTTTTTGGGCCAATTATCGTTGAGCGCATTTATAAATCGTATCCATCTATTATGTTCAACTCTGCCTATATATACCCTGCTAAACCCTAGCCTCCGCCTATTCTTATTTATCTGCACGTAAAATTTCATCAGCTCTCTTCTTCTTCAATGGCAGACAAAATTTCAGATCCAGATCCATTTCAAAATCAAAGTCAAAAATTCAAAGTCCTCAGAAAAATCTCAAAATAATATAGGTTGAAGCTCTCGATGAGTGTAATTCAATGGTGTAATTCGTTTTTCAATTTGACGCATCGTTTGAACAGAAATCACGGTCAAAATTGAATTGGGCGTTTTGACTGGTGCGTCTGATCGGAAAATCCTTTTTGGGTTTTGTAGAGGAGCTAGCGCGTTGTTCATTGGTGAAGTTTGGAGGCGAATTGACGGTCGGATTTGCGGCCAAACGCGGTCAAAGTCGCGGTCAAAGATGTGGTCAACGACCTTGATTGGTTCGTGCATTTTGGCTTGATTTCCTGGGTGCGTGTGTTTTTGCATGAGGAAGAAGATTGTGATGACGTGGCAGCTAGTATGTGTTCTCTTTTCTTTTATTTTTTTGTTTTCAACTCGCAATTATCGCTATAACTTCTTCATACGATATCCGTTTCACGTGCGAATTTTTTTGCTAGGATCGTATTGAAATTCCGGACTTGATGATGCTGGTTTGGACGAATTCTGAGATGGTCAAATTTTCGGGTTTAAATTGGATTTAAATTCAATTTAAATTCAAAATGTGAGTGTTTTAACCCACTCACAACTTCTATAAGTTCTTGTGTTTGTTAAATTGAGTTATTATGTGTTTAAAATTTTATTCATGGCTGGTTGGTATATATTTCATCATTTTCTCAGTTAAATTGCATTCATTTAATTTACGCGTTATTTAATTCATTATTGCATATTAACTGCCGGTTAAATTATATTTATTTTTGCATATAAACTGCCAATTAACAGTTATTAATTTTATTTGAGTATAAACTGATAATTGATACCAGTTATTTATCACCTGTTATATATTGATGTATAGTTTGAAATCGGATGATGATTGTGATAAATGGATGTATGATTTGATGGATGAATGGATGATTATTTATATTAATTGCAAGTTGTTATGCATTTCATTTCATTCGGGATTGCGGTTTGAAATGATATATAACCGTAATTTTTATTTCAAAGTACGGATTGAAATGATAAATATCTATGTCACTTGACCATAGGATAGAAAATTTTATACAGACACCGTCGGTCTATATGTATAATTATTTTGAAAATGATTTCTATGGTTTGGATAGGATACGGTTTAATAAATATTAAATTTTGATATTTTATAAATATTATTTTTATTTTATTTTATTTTTTTATTTTATTTTTTTGGCAAAGCCAGCGGGGTTAACTGGGCCCCTACCAGTTTTATTGCAAGACAATAAAAAAGTACAACATCATGAAAAAGAAAAAAAATTAAAAAATAACAAAATCAACAGACTCATCCCCAAGCTTCAACCAGTGAAGGAGGTAAATCAGCAGCACAAAAATCAAGCTGAGAATGAGTACGAGACTTGATATCTTTCCATATTAAAGCATCAGTTCTTCTAAAATTATCAAAAACCATAGAATTTCTCTCTGCCCAGATCACAGACATACTTATTTTCAATACAACAGCTAAAGCTCTTCCTTGTTCCTTTCTCCACTTAGTTGCTTTATAGATTATATGCCAGAGTGCACTAGTTGTAGAACCAGATAAATGATAACCAGTAATACAACTTATCCTGTCTATAATGAAGTGTAAAGCAGGATAACCAAAGAAAAGATGATCAGTAGACTCATCATGAAGTTGACAGAACAAGCACAATTTGGAACAAACCATACCATAACTACTGATAACACTTCTTGTAAGTAAAGCCTGGTTTATGACTTTCCACATCATTAAATTTTCTTTTGGAGTTGAATCAGAATTCCATATCACATTGTACCATTTAGCAGCTGGAAGTGGATCACTATCAGTAACATAATTGTATACAGTTTTAACTGTGTGTAACTTATTATCCCAAGTAACACAAGCATCCTGCTTCACACTGTAAATATGCTGTTGTATATCATCCCACATCTGCTTAAGCACTTGATTACTGATGGTTGGTAACATTATTTTACCATTATGTAAAAAGTCATTAGCTAATGCATTTTGGTGTATACCAGACTGTATTATCTGAGCATGATCACAAACATTATAGAGGATATGACCAGTACTAACCCATGGATCATGCCAAAAGCTAACATCCATTGTAGTATTTATGGGATATAGTACCATAGGGAGGAAAACATGCCTGAGATTCAACATACTTCTCCAAATCCAGCTGCAGTTCTGTGGTGTTTCCATAGTCCAAAAATGCTTATTCTTTATGCTGTGATTCCATGTCCAACTAACCCACAAACTATTCTTCTTATTTAGAAGGACATCAAATTGCTTACTAATAGCAGATGTATTCCATTTCCTGATATCTATAACTCCCAGCCCACCAAGTTTCAAAGGTGTCTCAATTCTAGAAAAGGAACAAGGCACAATCTTTCTGTTGTGTATACTTCCTGTCCAAAAAAATCTAATCATGGCAGACCTTATTAGTTGCAACATTTTAACAGGAAGGAAAATGGTTCTAGCCCAGTAGACCAAAGTGGGAAAAACAACAGATTTAATAATAACTAGCCTACCACTCTGTGACAAGCTCCTATTGTCCCAACTAGTTAATGCAGAGGTGATTTTATTGTAAAGGGGAATGCAATCAGCCTTAGTTATTCTTTTAGATATTAAAGGTAAACCAAGATACCTCATATCATTAGTCATGCTAGAGAGACCAGTTTGATTATGAAGAGCAGCAGCCTGCATTTGGCTAACCCCAGTGACCAAAAGAGAAGACTTGCCATGATTAATAGAGAGCCCTGTCATACTGTGAAATTCATGCAAAACTTCCAAAACACCATTCGAAGAAGGCATTTCAGGTTTGGTAAACAACATAACATCATCAGCAAACATAATTGAGGTAATTAGTAAATCAGAGCACTTAGGATGATACTTAATGAATTTATGTTTGTACCTATCTCTTAGAATTACAGTTAACACTTCAATAACCATCAAGAATAAGTATGATGATATTGGGTCACCTTGGCGAATTCCTTTCCTACTTCTGAAATTACCAACAGGTCTGCCATTTATTACTACAGAGAAAGATGGGGTAGATATACATACATATATCCAGGACACAAAAGCTTTAGGGAACCCCATCACTGCCAATATCCTAACAATAGAATCCCAATGGATTGAATCATAGGCCTTGGTTATATCAAGTTTAAGAGTAGCTGCAGGAACAACATTCTTCCTGCCATAACCTTTGAGTAATTCTTGAGCAAGGAGAACATTATCAATTATGTCTCTAGATGGTATAAATGCAGATTGGTTATTGGAAACAACAGAAGGCGGTACTTTGACAAGACGAGAAGCTAGGATTTTTGATATACACTTGTAAACAACATTACAGAGAAATAGGTCTGAATGATGTTACACTTGTAGGAGGAGTCACCTTAGGGATCAGGGCAATGTTGTTGCTATTGACTTCTCCAAGCAACTTACACTTATTGAAAAAGTTGTGGATTGCAGCACAAAAATCATCACCTAAAACATTCCAAGTTGTTATGAAGAAGATGACATTTAAACCATCAGGGCCTCCTGTTGATTGCTTGTTCATAGAGAAAAGGGTGGCTTTGATTTCTTCATTAGTAACAGGCAAAATAAGAGAGGAAGCTTCCATAGTAGAAATGCAAGGTAGATCAAGAGTGGATATGAGGTTCAAATCAGGAATGAAACTATTAGCATTGCTAAACAGATTGGTGTAGTATTGGATAAATGCTTGATCAACAGTGTCTGCAGTGTTAAAAAGTGAACCATGTTCATCAGTAATAGTAAAAATATTCTCTCTAGAATGCTTAACTTTAATAGAATCATGATAGAATTTAGTATTTCTATCCCCCTCAACTATCCATTTTTTGTGCAATTGCTGCCTCTTCATGCTTGCTTCCAAGGTGAGGGCAATGTGAACTTCCTTGTGTAATTTCCCCTCTTCAGCAGATGCTTGGATATCAAGAGGGTGGTCCATCATGTACTCTTGTTTAATCTTCAGCTGCTCTTTCAGTGTAGTGGACAGTAGGCTACCAGAACCAAAAGTAGTAGATACCCACAGTTTGATAGCAAGCTTGATACTTTTTAATTTCCTGCAAAATTTATACATAGGGTTACCATAACAAATAAATTCAGAGTTTGCTTGTTTAACAATGCTCAAAAATTGTTCATGCTTGGACCAGGCATTAAAAAATTTAAAACTTCTTTTTTCCTTCCTCAAATGGTTCCCAAAAGATAGGACAAGGGGGGAGTGATCTGAAAGAATAGGCTGTGGAAGTAAGATAGAGAGACAGGGCCATTGATTGAGAGATTGTAAATTACTAAAAGCATGGTCAATAGTAGTGAAGATACGAACACCACTTCTACTTCTATTATTCCATGAGAATTTTACCCCAGATTTGTTAACCAATAACAAATCAGAATCATGAACTGCAAGATTGAGTGATTCAATGTCTCTAGGTAGAAGAGGAGATCCACCAAATTTATCATCATAAGCAAAACAGGAGTTGAAATCACCTAGAACAAGCCAGGGGTGAGATGCTTGTCTTAAAGGTGGCAATGAATTAAGGAAAGCATTTCTAGAGATGACAGAGTTATCAGCATATACAAAAGTTAAGTAGAAAGAAGTTTGAGATTGACAAACATGGACATGAAAGTGAATATACTGCCTAGCTGAGAGAATAGGAGAAAGAGTTGTAACAGTAGGATCATAAATGACAAGAATTCTTCCATAAGTAGCAGCTTCAAGGTTATGATGTATTGACCATTTTGGATTAATGTAGTTTGCTGCTTTTTGGGATAAAGTACTATTGAGCTTAGTTTCAAGAAGGCCAAAAATACAAATGTTATGCTCTGATATATATCTTTTCACTTGATCAAGTTTCAAATTATTATGGGCTCCTCTTATGTTCCAAGATGCAATATTTTTTAACATTAAAAATTATTGATTTTGGGTGCTGCTATTTCTCCTCTGAGCTGACAGAGACCTTGATTCAATTTTCCTTCTTGGTACAGACCGGGGAGAGGTTGGTTGAGATTTCGTATGTGTGGGAGGGACATGAAGAGATGCTGATTGAGATTGTTTTGTTTGAATTGGATGTAGGCCAACCAGGAAGCTGTATTGAGAATTTGTAATGTGGAGAGGTAGGTGGTTGAATTTGAACAGAAGCAGAATGCAGGGAGGTTATAAGTTGATAGATTTGTGTTTCAAATTTCAAAAGATTGACACCAACTTCTATCAAAATCAGTTGCATTTACTTGTGTGTGAGCATGTTCTTCAGTTGCAACATTAACAACCCCTATTCCATTCTTTACTGGAGTGGAAAGTTTATTATTACTTTCCTGCACACTAGGTCTAGCAACCTGAATTTGTGTACATAATTCATTTTGTTCATCATTAGTTTCATTCTCTTTATGATACTTGGTTGTCACATTGTGTTCTTGTCTACTTTTTTCTTCACCTGTAATTTCTCCTTCCTCCCCATCATACATTTCCAATATATAACATTCATTATCTGCACATTGCAGCAAGTTGTACTGGTTTTGTGTGCTTACTGTGCAACTTTTCTCAACACTGGGTAGTACACTCTCGTTACCATTTTCTTTATTGCTTTGCTCAGGACCATCATGTATTACAGTTCCATTTTCACCTGATTTCTTCAGAGCAACCACTTCTTTTTGCTCATAATTTACAACCTTTTCCCCCTTATTCTTAACAACCATTTGCCATATCTGTTTCACTCTGTCCTGCTTTACTATACTTTGCCCCTTCTTCATCTTATTCATTCCTCCATCACTTGTATTTAGCTGCTCTTTTTCTAAACATTGCTCTACAACACCTACACATTCAACTTTCTTACAACTTTCTACAGTATGACCAAACTCTTTACATTCAATACATATTTCAGGTTTCCACAAATATTCAACTTTAACAATTTGCTCAGAACCATTTAACATTCGAACTGAAAAATCATCAGGTAAAACTTGATTTGGAGTTACTTCAACTAAACATTTCGCAAAAGATATGCGCTCAAATTTTTCAGTTGAGGCATCCAAACAAAGAAGTTTCCCTACTCTTGAGGATAACCAGTTGATACCCAATGGCGACCAAGCATAAAGTGGAATATTGTAAAGCTTAATCCAAACTGGAACTGATTTTATACTACTACAAGTATTGCCAATGTTCTCATCCCATGGCTTCACTATAAAAAGCTTGTTTCTCATAACTACAGGATCAGATTCAGCGATCCTTGACCTATCTTCATCATTAGTAAATTTGAAGAGAAACAAAAAACCATCTGACTTTACAGATATTGAACCACGAAGTTTCCAAACCTTTTTGAGATAGTACACCACAGTAGCATAAGGGAGAGGGTTATCAAGGAAAAATCCAACAAGATACTCCTTCCACAAAGAATTGCCAGCCTGAATAACATCAGGTGATGGCACAATTTAGTTACCAATAAAGTCAAGTTGAAAATCACGAGGTACATATTTCCCTGCATTGCTAGGCTTTGCTTTAAAGAGTGAATTCCAAGAACGAGGAGGAGTAGGTGAAGGTTGAGGTAGTAAAGGAGCTGAAGAAGGGAGAATGGTCATAGGGAGAAGAGGAGAAGGTTTAGGAATAGCATCTGCAACATTTGTAGGCACTACAGTATTACTGACAAAGGACGTAGAGGGGACTGACACAGGGAGACGGGTTGAAGCTGACGGTGGTACAAGAATCGGAGAAGAAGGATAGGGTTGAAGAGGAGAAAGGGGATGGGACTGTTTAGAGGGAAGAAGAATAGAAGTTGGAGGGGACCCCATTTTTGAAAAAGGAAATTTAAAAGTGAAAACTTTGAGGCCAAGGAAACTATGTTTGCCCTGGCCTTCGGTTAGCTGGTTTTATAAGTGGCCGTGCACTATGTCTCATTATTGTGGCCGTTGGGATTCGAACCGGTGCCACTACAACCATATGTAGCAACTCCACTATGTCTTAACCACTGGACCACTAGAACTTGCCATGCACTATGTCTCATTATTTTTATATATACATATATAGTTAAATTGTTGAATTTAAGCTATGTATAAATCTGTCAAATAAAAATGAATAAGTTGAAAAAAGGAGTTTGATAATTTATATTATATGATTAAGTACAGGTTTAAGATATTGTGTATATATATAGAGTTTTAACTGATTCAAATCAATTAAGATTGGAAGATAAATTGGAAATTTATTTGGAATTGAACTTATTTAAAAATTAAACTCCATAAGTTGATGTAAACTTATTAAACTTAGAAATTTTAAAGGTATGATATTTATAACTGGATTTTTTTATTCAAGATAAATTAAATGAATATTTCTATTATAAATAAATTGAAGGAAATATTTAGTTGTTAGTAATTTGATTTTTATTTAAAATGATTATGGATTTATTATGTAAATATTTCAGACTAAAATATAGGACAATGAATGGTGAATAGAAAATTTCCAACCTTAGTTTTTGAAATTTGTTAAATACTCAAAGATTGAAATATATTGAAATCGAAGTGTTTTATTGAAACTTAAAATGAATCCAAATTTATGGGTTTAGACTTAATTGAAAGTGAATAAATGGTAAAGGCGTGGAAATTATTTACTTTATAGAGTAATTTTAAATTCAAACCATTTTATTTGATATACTGTTGAATATCCAAACCATTTAAGTTGGATGTTATGTTTTTAAAGCTATGGATTTCGAATGTTTTGAAGAGTATAATGCAAATGTATGGTTCCGAGATATTATAAATTTTAGAGTGGTATGGTTTTAGAAAAGGATATATTTGAAATGATATCATATTGATTTGGTTTTAGATGAGGAAAATGATATCGTATTTATATGGTTTTGAAATAGATATTTTATTCTGGTTTTTAAAGTATAAATTTTTAAATGACTGCGGTGTTATAATAACGGTGGGTTGTTAAAGAGACCAGGACGGAAGTTGTCATACTCTCTACCAACTCCGAAAACGACTTTAACAACCGTGTACGCGGTGGAGATTCCAGAATGAAGTAGGATGGTGGCGGCGTTTCCTCTAAGGTAAATACGTGGACCCAACTCCCGTGAGTTGGCATAGGGTGGCTAAAACAGGAGCGATCGACGAGTTAATAAGTTAGCACCTTTGATAGGATACTCCTCTTCGATACTATACTTTGATATTTGATTGATTCGGTGGCCACCTTCTCTTTTGATTTCTTTGATTTGGAGGAGTTTGTCCGAGGTGGGCGGTAGTAGCAGCTACGCGTTTCCACCGACCCGGAAGCGTAATTGGTATATCTACCCTGGCATTGCCTAGTTGTGCCGTGTCACCTACCATACCGAGCCTTATACGAGTTTGGTTTTCTCCCGTAGCCCATGGAGTATTTAGGGTAGTCTCCCGATCTGGAGATGCGCTGATACTGGATGGACTACTGGGACTATTACGTGTTAAGGGCTATATGGGTAACCCCTTAATGCTAAGAAAAAAGTAAGTTTATTTTATAATTAGACACTTTTATAATAGCGAAATATACCACATAGTAAATAGTTTAACGGATCCTTAGGAGATGAGAATCCCGAGCATCTCTTGTGAAACTGCACTCATATTTACTCTGTTAATTTAACTTACATAAGTTCTTTTAGTTCCGACTCGAGTGTTTTGTCTTTTCAATTCGCTCGGGTTAGTTCGAGCGGTCTAGGATTTGAAGATTTTATTCTGGAGGGCGAAGACGAAGTTTTGTTGTATTATTATCTACTATGTTGTTCCACTACACCATTTAATTCCACTGCATTTATTTATTATTCTCTGGTATGTGTACTCTGATATGTATTGTATAAATATAATAAAAGGTTTTGTAAAACAGGTTCATGAACTGTATATTTGATTATTATATTATATCCTTCCACTGTGAGATTCTTTTTGTTTCATTTCTGCTCTGTTTTTCTAATTTATCCCATAACAATCCGCCCTTCCGTATGGTTTGAATTGGCACGTGTGTCAGTTTAAATCGTGCGAAAAGGCGGGATGTTACATATGATATCATTTTTAATAAAACCCAAATCAATATAATATCATTTTTATTTCAAGTATATCCTTTCCAAAAATCATAGCACTTTCAACGTTATAACACTTCGAAATCAAAACATTTGAAATATAACACTTTCAGATCATAATACTTTGAACTCGTAACTTTGAAACATAACTTGCACCAATTAGATGGTTTAAATATTAAAGTACTATATATAATAAACTAGCTTCTTCAATTTCACAATCAATTCCAAAACAACTCGAATTTTTCAATTTTAATTTTAACCAAATCCCAAATCATAAATTTCAATACGATTCAGTTTCCAAATAACTATTACAAATTTTATCGATTTCAAAACAGATTTGATCCATAGAATAAAATATTTCAAATTCAATATATTTCAAACTTTAAGTGTTCAACAATTTCAAAACCAAGTTTGGTAATTACGATTCAACAATTCAATTTTCTATTATTTATTTTTGAAATATATTACATATAAATCCATTATCATTTAAATTAAACTCAAATTACAAATAACTAAATATTTCCTTCATTTTATTTATACTTGAAATATTTATTTAATTCACCTTAAACAAAATCAAGTTATAAATCATATTCTTTACAAATCTCAAATTCCATAAGTTTCAAAAGGGTTTCATTTAATAAATTTCTACATTAAATACAATTTCAAAAAAAATCAAATCTATCTTCTAAATCTTAATTTTATTAAAATCATTATAAACTCTATATAAAAATATAATTTATATAAATACTTAACCATATTACATTTTTAAATAAAATCAATCTTTATTTTTAAATTGTTTTATACCAAACAAATTTATACATAGCTAAAAATCAAGAATTTAACTATATATATAAAGTAACATTTATATAATATCTGAAATCAATATTTCTATAAAACCATATATTTCTTCATAAAACCATAGAAATCATTTCAAAATATTTTTATATATGAACCACGGTGTCTGTATATAATTTTCTATCCTATGGTTAAGTGATACGGATATTTATCATTTCAATCCACAATTTAATATTTTACGGTTGTATATCATTTCAAACCGCAATCCTGAATTAATAATAATCCATAACAAACTTGCAGTTTATGTGTAACATCCTGCCTTTTCGCCCGATTTAAACCGACACACGTGCCCATTTCAATCCATACGGAAGGGCGGATTGTTATGGGATAAATAAGAAAAATAGAGAAGAAATAAAACAAAATAGAATCTCATAGCGGAAGGGTAAAATATAATAATCAATTATACAGTTCATGAAGCTGTTTTACAAAACCTTTTATTATATTTATACAATACCTATCAGAGTACACATACCAGAGAATAATAAATAAATTGCAGCGGAATTAAATGGTGTAGTGGAACAACATAGTAGATAAAAAGACTACAAAACTTCGTCTTCGTCCTCCAGAATAAAATCTACAAATCCTGAAACACTCGGACTGACCCGAGCGTATTGAAAAGACAAAACACTCGAGTCAGAATTAAAAGAACTTATGTAAGTTAAATCAACAGAAGTAGATATGAGTGCAGTAACTCAAGAGATGCTCGGGATTTATATCTCCTAAGGATCCGTTAAACTATTTACTATGTAGTATATTTTTCTATTATAATAGTGTCTAATTGTAAAATAAACTTACTTTTAAATAGCGTAAAGGCTTTACATTTTACACCTTAACACATAAAATGCCAATAGTCTATACAGTACCGTAATACCTCCTGATCGGGAGGCTACCAGAGGATACTCCATAGGCACGACACAAATATAAACTCGTAGAAGGAGCGCTAGGGTAGGTGACACGGCACAACTAGGCAATGGCAAGGTAGATATACCAATTACGCTCCTGGTCGGTGGAAACGCGTAGCTGCTACTACCGCCCACCTCGGACAAACTCCCCTAAATCAAAGAAATCAAAAGTGAAGGTGGCCACCGAATCAATCCAAAGTCAGAGTATAGTATCGAAGAGGAGTATCCGATCAAAGGTGCTACCTTATTAACCCGTCAATCGCTCCTGTTTTAGCCACCTTATGCCAACTCACGGGAGTCAGGTCCACGTATTTACCTCAAAGGAAATGCCGCCACCATCCTACTTCATTCTGGAATCTCCACCGCGTACACAGTTGTTAAGGTGGTTTTTGGAGTTGGCAGAGAGTATGACAACTTCCGATCCCGGTCTCCTCAACAACCAACGTTATTATAACACCGCGGTCATTTAAAAATAATTATACTTTCAAAACCAGAATAAAATATCTATTTCAAAACCATATAAATACGATGTCATTTCCTTTTAAAACCCAAATCAATATGATATCATTTTTATTTCAAATATATTTCTTTTCCAAAATCATACCACTTTTAAAATTTATAATACCTCAAAACCAAATATTTGAATTAAAACTTTCAAACATAATACTTCGAAATCCATAGTTTTAAAACCATAACTCCCAAAACTTAAATGGTTTGGATATTCAACAGTATGTAAAATAGTTGATTTTAAATTACTTTATAAATTAAATAATTTTCACGCCTTTACCATTTATTCACTTTAATTTTATTCTAAACCCATAAATTTAGATTCACTTTCAGTTTCAATAAAACACTTCGATTTCAATATATGCAGACTTTGATTATTTAACGGATTTCAAAACTAAGGTTGGAAATTTCTATTTAACAATTTATGGTCCTATTATTTAGTTTGAAATATTCACATAATAAATCCATGAAATGAAACTCAAATTTATAACAATTAAATATTTCCTTCAATTTATTTATACTATAATTATTCATTTAATTTATCTTGAATAAAATCCAGTTACAAATATCATTCCTTTAAAATTTCCAATTTTAATAAGTTTACATCAACTTATGGAGTTAAATTTCTAAATAAGCTCAATTCCAAATAAATTTCCAATTTATCTTCCAATCTTAATTGGTTTGAATCATTTAAAACACTATATATATAAGATCTTAAACCTGTACTTAAACATATAATATAGATTATCAAACTCCATTTTTCAACTTATTCATTTTTATTTAATAGATTTATACATAGCTTAAATTCAAAAATTTAACTATATATGTATATACAAAATAATATTTATATAATATCAAAATTTAATATTTATTAAACCGTATCCTATCCAAACCATAGAAATCATTTCAAAATAATTATATATAGACCGATGGTGCCTGTATAAATTTTTCTATCCTATGGTCAAGTGATACAGATATTTATCATTTCAATCCGTAATTTAAAAAAAATTACGGTTATATCATTTCAAACCGCAATCCCGAATGAAATGAAATGCACAACAACTTGCAGTTAATATAGATAAACATCCATTCATCCAATATCAATCATCAACCATTTATTTTAAATCATCATCTAAATTAAATAAAACATCAATATAGAGCATATAAACAATAGGTATCAACGAATAGTTTATATTCAAAAATAAATTAATAACTGTTTAGTGGGCAGTTTATGTGCAGTAATAAATAAATTTAACTAGCAATTTATATGCAATAATAAATAAGTTTAACTGTCAATTTATATGCAAAATAAAAATTAAATAACAATTTAATTTAAATAAATGCAATTTAACGGAGATGATGATGGAATATATGCCAAACATCTATAAATAAATTTCTAAACACATCATAAATCAATTTAACAAACATAAGAAATCTTAGAAGTTGTGAGTGGGTTAAAACACTCACCTTTTAAATTTAAATTGAATTCAAATCCAATTTAAACCCAAAAATTTTATGGTCTCAGAATTCGTCCAAACCAGCGTCATCAAGTCCGGAATTTTATTATGATCCTAACAAAAGAAATCTCGCGTGAAACGGATATCGTATGAAGAAGTTATTTGAATAAAACGTTTTAAAACAAAAATAAATATAAAATAAAACTAACCCATTACACAACGTCCACGTCATCAACGGCTTCCCTCACGCGCGTACACAGTAAATCCCAACAACCCTAATTTTGGACGAAGCTGTCACGAAGCTGCCGCCACCCTTCTCGTGAATTTTCGCGATGCCACGGCCACCCAGCTCCCAATCAAAGACCACGATGGTGTCCTGCGTTCGAGGCCGAGCCTCCCCTATCGTCGCGCAAACCCATCGTCATCAGAAAAACTGCAACCGCCGCCCCCCTACTTCGCCAATTCCATCCAATCCATGCACCTCTGACATGGAGTGGCCACATGGATTGAAAGCCCTAGTTGCCCTCTATGCAGCAGCACACTCCGATCGAACCATCGGTAGAGATCCACCGTTAAACCTCGACGATAAACATGAACGGCATGGACAAAAACCCCAATTTCTGGTCAAGCCACAAACCAAATCAAAAAACGATTTACGCCATTGAATTACGCTCGTCGAGAGCATCAACGTATATATTTTTTTGGAATTTTTCTGAGGACTTTAAATTTTTGACTTTGGATTTGATTTTTTAAATTTGAATTTAGATCTAGGATTTGCAGCCATTGGGAAGAGGAGGAGCTAAGGAAATGAACGCGAAAACAAATGAGAATAGATGGAGGCTAGGGTTCATAACTAGGTTTATATATGTAGGTTAGAAATTGAGTAGATGGATCTGATAAACAAACGTGCTTAACGATAATTGGCCCAAAAAGCCCGTTCTGACCCCGGAACGAAATTGGGTAAACCCATATATCGAATTAGGTATTTTAAAGTATTCCGAATGCGATGGAAAAAGTTTCACATCCAAATTCCATCGAATGAAGAAGTTATGTTGAAAACAATATTTTCAAACTGATTTCAATTGATTTCAATTTCGATTTCAAGGCGTTTCTCGTTCGTACGATCAAACGACAAGTCCGATCGCTACGAAACTTGAAATCCGACAATAATTCACCGTTACGGATCCGATGAAACTTGTTTCATCGAAATCCGAGTCAGTGGCCAAAATGGCTATTTCCCATTAATTAAATAAATTAATAATTAATTAATTAAGTCGTTATTTGAAATTCAAATTCTATAATTCATAAATTTTATCACTTTGTATTACTTAAGAAATTTAAAAATCCTTTAAACCAATTCTCATATCAATGTAAAGTTAATAAATTCACACATTATAGTATTTAACATTCAATTTAATAAATCTAGTTATATATAATTATTGCTTTAAACCTGATTTCAATTCTTCCATTATCTATTTAATCCTTTCTAAAATCATAGTTAATATTTGTCTTTCTTGCATTGCACTAGTGTTCTATTTCATCAAGTTTCAAATAAATGTAATATTAAATGTTGAATTTCATTTATTTTCAATAAAGTCATTTACTGGATTTTGCACTTAATCAAATTAATAAATCTTGCCTTTTTACTCTTTAAATCAATGAATTTTCATATAGTAAATAGGTTTATCATAAATTTCATCTTATAAAATTAACTATCTTCAATTCCAAATCAAATCTACCCTAACTTCATAATTTATGTCAATTTAACCGTAATTGATTCCACACTAATTGTTATTAATTAAAGTTGAAACCTCAATAAATTTGTTTATTGATTTTAAAAGCTTGCTATTCAGTAAATACATTTTAAGGATAAATATAACATTGAATTATAATGCATTTCTCATGCATGCATCATTTCATATAACATTGAATTATAACATTTTACTAAATCACGTTAACAAAACAAAAAAAATTAAGTTTGATTTATTTCAATCAATTACCAGTCTTGACTTAATATACTGAATAAATGGTTAACCTAAAACGATTGTTCCCCTTTAACATTCAAATTCACTTACAACTATCATTAACAACAATGTTGCCATTGATTTATATTTATTTAAATAAATTAGATGAATGGGTAAAATTTTATAATTATCTCAAATGCCAAATTCACTCACATTCATCCTAAAATACCAATTACAATTTATTATAATACATTGATTGATTTACTATTTACCTTTGTTTACTTATATTCAATTCTTAGCTTAGTATAACAATTTATAGTATTCCATTAAATCGATATTTCATTTCAATTGTTAATACTTAGCTTAAATTTCTACGGTTGCATTTCATTTACACTGCCATTACCAAAATTAAAAATCACTAAGCAACGTTTCCTAAATAACAGTATTAAAATTTCTTAACATTTAAGAGGACATTATTTCAAATAAATTGATTAACCAATAAATTAGGTAATATATAATAATTGTTATCATACCCTTAAGATTTACATTTGTCCTCTTCTATTGATTTATATCCTAAAATAATATAAACAATTCTAACTCCATAAATAAATTTATTTTATTACCCAAATTATACATGGTTTGAATTTAATACTTACTTTTATGTTTCTACATATTAAATTATATTCAGGTATAATACTTACCCTATTTCATTTCTTGAAAGTTAGTCAAATTGCTAGTAAATAGGTTTTAAGTCACTATCTATATATTTAATTTTAGCGTTCATTTCAATATTTGTTTATAAAGTTTTTATTTCTACAAAAAATTATTACAAAACTCATTAATTCAACCAAATTAAATCAACGAAATTTTTCGGGTCGTTACATTATGCCAATATAAATTAAACATCCATTCAACCAATAACAACAATCAACATCCATCACAGTCATCATCCAAACAATCCATGAAGATCAATATAGAAACTTATAATAAATAGCAGGTATTTAACTGGCAGTTTATATGCAATAATAAATTAAATAACAATTTAATTTAAATAAATTCAATTTAACTGAGATGATGATTAAAAATATACCAACAGTCATAAATAAATTTCTAATCACATCATAAATCAATTTAACAAACATAAGAAATTATTGAAGTTGTGAGTGTGTTAAAACACTCACCTTTCGAATTTAAATTTAATTTAAATCCAATTTAAACCCAAAATTTGAATAGTTTTAGAATTCATCCAAACCAGCGTCCAAATGCCCAGAATTTTAATACGATCCTAGCGAAGAAAACCGCACGTGAATTGGACCTCGTATGTAACAGTTACATCGATTAGAACAGGTTAAAAATCAAAAATTAAATTAAAATAAATAAATCAAATTAAAAAATAAAATAAAGGCACATGCTCTCTTCCCTCTCATGACTCGGCTGCCCCGACTCGCACGTGCAAAACGAGAAAGCCACCAACCCTGACCAATGCTGACCATCAAGCTGCCTACCGTGACCATGCCAGACTCCCCCTCGCGATCGCCACTCACTGGCTTACTTCCCTCGATCACGACGACCCATGGCTTCGCGTCAGTCCTAACATTCGAGAGCAGCAGCCGCCACGTTTAGCAAACCCTAACAGAATTAATCTTGTTGATCAAACCGTTAAAATCCCAAATGAACTACCAAGATGCAAAGCCCTCGTCAAACTCTTCAATACGGTATCAATGATTTGGCGATCCGACGTAGTTCATCGGAAAGTGATGAATGGCCGAGGATATACCATCGAATTTTGGGTACACAAAAACTCAAATCGAGAAACAGATAATAGAATTGAGCGGCGCTCTTCGAGAGCTTCAAACCGATATATAATTCGATATATATTGAGGAGTTTGAATTTTTGAAGTTGAATTTTGAATTGAAGCTGGGTTGTGAATTTTATGGTTTGTCTGCCATTGAGAAAGCGGAGCAACAGAAATTTCAGCACGTACAGAAATGAGAATAGAAAGGCTGCTAGGGTTTATAACGACATATATATAGGCAGAACACAATAGAAACAAAGGGGCTTGATTGGTTTGATGGTTGAACGTTACGGCCCAAAAAGCCAGTTTCGACTCCGGAACGAAGATAGGTCAACCTATATATCAAAATATATGTTTTTGATAATTTGAAAATCTATGGAATAGGTTTTAAGTACTAATTCCATCATATGAAGAAGTTATGCTAAAATTAACTTATTTCAAATTGATTTCAATTGATTTAAATTTAATCGATTTCTATGCGTTTCGAGCCCATACGACCAAATGACAAGTCCGATCGTTACGAAACTTAAAATCCTATAATAATTTACCGTTACGAATCTGATGAAGCTAGTTTCATCAAAATCCGAGTCAGTGGCCAAAATGGCTATTTTCCGGTTAATTAAATATATTAATATTAAATAAATAAAACCACTTTTCCATTAAAATTCTATAATTTGTAATTTTTATCATCTTGGATTACTTTAGCATTCTATAATCCTTTATAATAAATTTTTATATTAGTTTAATATTGAATTTTCCACCAATTATAATGTTAAATCACAATTTCAATCAATTCAGTTAATTATAATTAATTCCGATAAATTAACTTGATTCAATTTCAGTCTTTTTTTTAGTCTTTTATTACTCTATAAACCTAGTTAATATTTGTTTTTCTTTTATTACATCAATATAATCAAATTTTAATCTTTCCTTATTAAATTCAGTTATATTGAATTTGTCAATATATACAATTTTTTTATAATTTATCTCAAATAATTTATCCAATTTGGTTTCATTCCTTTAATTTATCTATGAACAAAATATACATCTCCTTTTATTTTATTACATTCAGACCTTACAATTACTGTCGTCTCTCATATTAATGAACATTTACTTTCATTTAAATGTAATTGATTCCCAACAAATTTCATTGACAAATTAAATAGGTAATTTGTAACGATTGCTATCATAATCTTTAAATCTACACTTAAGTTTATTATATATTTAACTAATACTATAATTACTTACATAATACTGAATTCATCCAATTACCATTAATTATATAATTCATATATTTATACAACACTTACCCTTATTTACTTATTTCCAATTTTATAACCAAGTGCAACAATGTACACTATTTCATTATTGGGATTTCACTCCAATTGTATATAACTGGTTTTAATTACCATTGTTGTAACAACCCAAAATTTCTAACAAGTATTTTATTCTTTTATTTATAAACTTTGGGGTTTTAATTTACAAAAAAATTGAATTTTTAATCACCCAATTTTTTTTTTAAATATAAGCAAATGTCCATAATTCCTATTTTAGTTAAAGTCTAACATTAATTGAAGTTTTAAATTTTTAATCCTAACTTCCTAATCTTTTATAATAGCTGAATATATTCGTAACAACATTTTATTTCACTCTTGTTCTTTTAAAATGGATTTTATACCTTTTAAAATTAGGTAATTAATATTGTTACTTATATACATCCGTTTAAGTAATAATTTCTTGAAAATGATAAATGAATAAAAAAGGATGTAAGCAAATCATATGTTATTTAAGTAATAAATTTTAAAGGTTATAGTGTATAAATAATCTTTAATTGCACCTTTAATTTGTACGTTTATATCCGTTTTTATTAATTTAGTTAGCTTATAAATGGTGCGTAATTAATGAAATATTCTTTGAATGTATATTTCACTACAATAAGGAGATAATAAATAAAAACGTATAAATTTAAAATGCGTTGCTTTTGTTTAAAATTTGGGCGTAAATTATAGCATCTGTAGTGCGCATTCTTAAAATTCATACCGCTGATATAAATAAATCAAATCAATCAGAGTAACTAGGCATTCAAATGAGGGAAGTAATCAACTATGGCTGTTCAAATTTATAGCTTACCCTGAATACACGTGTAAACGTTACACTTTCCATTGTCTTCAATTGGTATAATTGGTATGAAATCCTTTTATTTCCTTACCATTCAAACATCATTATTTCGTGCGTTATTTAATTTATTTAGTAACGCAATTACCTCTTCATTGACTCAATCATCGTGCAACAAAATTTGGCTATACTTTTTCTTGGCTTCATATTTTACAATGGGAATAATATCCCTTCAAATGTACAGATCTAAAAAAAAAACCCGTTCAAAGCAACAAAATATCTGCTTGCCTCCTTTATTTTCACCTACCCATTTTTTTCCAGTATTGCCTGCGTTTTAAATCTACTAATCAACGCAAGATTTTTGATTATATAAAGCACGTTTGAAAATTTCCATCTATTTCCTTCTGTTTCTCCAAGCGATTAATACTAGTTTTCATTTAAATACTCAACCTTGTACGCAAATAATTTTCACCACCTTCCCATTTTATAAATATTTCTTGCGTTTTAGTCAACGCATTTACTTCCTAATAAATTCTAAACGTGTACAAAATGTTTGCTAAAGATTTCTTGCAGTTTCCTTTTGCTTCACGCAATCAATACCACTGTAAATATTCGCTCAAATCTTTCTTTCCTATATTCTATTACCTAAATCAGCGCTTTTTTTCCCCTAATAACGTAAAGAAAACATCATGTATCAATCAAAGATTTGCTTGCCTTTTTTTATTATTTGTTTTCACATGTACAAAATTTTTGGCCAAAAGTTTGCCTTGATTTGTGCACCCTCTCTCATATTTATAAGCAACGAAAACTTCTCCTTATAAATACTCAAGCACGTCACAAATATTTCATGCATCTCATTTTTGCTTCAGCCTTCATCTTCCTTCTATTTGCATGAGCTTTTGGGCCATCAGGTAAATGGCTGCATGCTTTTCCTTTATTTATTTACTTTTTTTCTTCTAGTTTTTCTTTTGTTTTCATTTTTTGATTTTGGGTTTTCGTTTATATTTATATGTTTTATTATATATGACACCGTATGTTTTATAAAAAATAGTAATAATAATAATAAATAAATAAATTAGATATATAATATGTATAAGGAAGCATATATTTTATATGGGGGTTAAAAACATTCGTATGATGTATGTTTTAAAAGTTATTTTATAATGATAAATTTTAAAAAAAAAGTTTTTAAAAGTTATTTTATACTTGTTGTTTTATATAAAAATGCATGACCGCTTATATATATATATATATATATAACTCTTTGTTGAGTATATTAAGTGCATAAGAAAGTATAAAAAGGTATTATATATTCTCAACTACATATACGTTTGCAGTATAGTTATGTTATTAGCTTTTGAATAAAAATATTTGTGTACAGTTTGGGCTGTTGTCCTTATTTAAGTTATAGTACATCTTCCTTCATATATACTAAGTCGTGATACGTGTCAGCATATAATATATTTAGGTTTATATACACTAACTTAGGTTATATAACATTTATACTATCGGTTAGTTTATATATACTGAGTTGTTCTAAATATGTATGTGTATATAAATATATAGCAAGATTTTTTATATAATTGAATATTAATAAATATATAAGGTTGTTCTCTGTGTTTATATTAAAACTGAAATTTTACAGTCATATATTTTGTTATAAGTGTATTGTTAAATATTATATTTATAGTCTTAACGTGTATTGTAATAAGTGTACTGTATATTATATTACATTACTATACATAGTATAATTTAAATATAGTCTAGTTTACATGTATAATGGATATATGTTGATTATACAGAACGTATGGTCAATAGTTGTTTCTAAACTATTTATATTTTTGGAAAACGTATGTATATAATTTTAATGAGTCATAAAGTTAATATTAGTTAAGCAAATAATATTTTGGGATTTTATATATTTTGTTTCGGTCTACATCTAGCATTTTCTAATCTATTTTAATTGATCTCTATTTATCAGCTCTGTTCGTCCTATTCATGCCAATCTTGTTCATTTTGGAAATTCATTCTTGGATCCATAGCCCATTTCAAATCACGCTAGCCTCGAACGGTGAGCAATCACTCACGATTAACGTTCTTTTATTTACTAAATTTGATTTCAATTGAAACGACATTTGAAATATGCTGCTATTAGATTTTTCATTGCTATATATGTTGTTATCTGAAATTGTTCACCTGTGGGATATGACACCATATCCTGTTGTTTATATTTTATTTAAATTATTGATGATATATGCATGTTATTTTATTATATTATCTATTATCACCCTGCAAGTTCCCTGTACTTTAGAATTTACTATGGGTTGAAATGATACATACCCGAATGGATTTTAGAATAGGAGAATTTCGTTATGGGTTGAAATGATAGACCCAAGCGATTTTCATTTAATTAAATTTGGGATTACGGGTTGAAATGATATCCACCCGTATATATATTTAGTGTACAGATTGAAACGATAAATATTCGTATCACTTGACCATAGGATATGAAATATATAGAGACACCGCTGGTCCATATATAAATGTTTTGAAAATAATTTCTTTGGTTTTGAAAAGAAATATATGGTTTTTAATAAATATTGGTTCTTAAAATATTATACATATAATGGTAATTTTATATATAGATTTAATAATAATATTATTGAGATTGATTTAAATCATAAAATATGTTTAAGTAGTTATGTAAATCTATATTTCAAAATAGACTGTGTAATAATTTGAATAAGTTAAGGTTGAGAAGATAAAGTCGAATTAACTGAATGGTATTTAATTAAGAATTCTATCGAATTAAATAAATTTGAACTATTTAAGTTGAAGTTTAAGATTTGATTTGATAACCTGAATTTTGATTTAAAGTGATTAAATGGATGTTTCAAGCTTAAACAAATCGAATGGAATATTTGTTTTAAAGGTAAATTAAAGTTATTTAAATAATACTGAATTTATTAAGTGAATATCTCAAGGCTAAATAATAATGAGGTTAAATCGAGATCTATAGGAAACTGTTAAATTTAACTTTGAAATGTTGAATATAAAGCTTGAAATATACTGGAATCTAGATGGTTTGTTTGAGTTCAGATCTGTTTTGAAATCAATATAATTTGAATTCGTTATTTAGAAAACTGAATTGAATGGAAATTTATAAATTGAGATTGAGTTAAATTTGATGGGAAAGTCGAGTTGATTTTTGAAGCGATTTGTAAAATTTGAGGAAATTGCAAATACTTTACTTTATAAATTATTTGATATATATACTATTTTGGAAAATAGATATATTTGGAAGGGGAATGATGTTTGATCTTGAAGTATAAATAAAATTAAATGACCACGGTGTTATAGTGTATATTTCTACCTTGTAGATAGTTCCATGGATCCTTAGAGGATGGTTATCCAAATTATCCTTTTAGTTATTTGTATTTCAGTTGATATTTCACTTGAGTTGGATTTATTGATATAAGAATGTTAATCTTGACTCGAGTGTTTTGTGTTTTGTTTTATGCTCGGGTCAAACTTAGTGATACAGCATTTGAGACTCACCTTCGAAGTTAGAGCTTTGCTTGAAGATCCAGCTATCTATCCTTTCAGTCATCTAGTTGATTGGTTCAGAGAAGTCATCTGCTCGTACCGGAGATTTCACTGCATCTGGGATATTCTGATGTATTTTATTTCTAACTCTGATGTATATAGTAGCTTCATGAACTACTATTCTTTATCTATTCCACTACATTATATTACTCTGTGTCTGTGATCTGTGATTATTTATTTACTGTTTATGCTGAGTTTGCTAAATTAAATTAACAATTAGGTATTTTGTATTATTCAAGTCGGACATGTATGGTTTTATTGTCGATTTGAATGGTCCAAAATAGCGGGTCGTTACAGTTGGTATCAGAGCTTTGGCTCTAGGCAAAACTTAGCATATATGGTAATTTATCTACAGAATCACTTTCGTTCGAGTTGAATCTCTTCCTTTTTGACTCGATTTCCTTTGAATCTTGGAATGTCCCTCGGTTCCGAAATTCATTCTTGTCTCTTTCTATTTATATTCGTTTGATTCTGGAGTATCCTATAACTCCACTTAATGTTTTGTAAAGGGGTTGGAAACTCCTTTACAATTGGCATCGATTCACCGGAGATTTATATACCCTCGGTTTAGATGCTGCTATTTCTTGTTATGTTGAATTCTACCCCTGGCGATCGAATGTCGATTTGCCCGCATCGATCATATTCCTGAAAGACACGGTTGACTGGGTTAACGTCGTCCGCGATTTATAGAAGAATATCCATCTTCTATTTTGTAATTTAATTATCTCATATTCGATCGAGTCTATCTTCAAATCAGGATTCTATTAGTTAGAGTTCCTCTAATTTAAATCTCTATCTTTGTTTTGAATTCCATTCTTGAATCACCCTTTGGAAAATCGGGTATGTTTGTATTTTTGAAATTGTTTTATATATCAAAATTATTATTTTGATAAATATGATTTTATTCTATATATACAAGTGAAATATTTTGATAAGGATTATATACCTTTTAAAACGAGAATTTGAAGTTTCGAAAAGATCTGAAATTTTGAAAATTTTATAAGAAAATTGATTTATATAAAAATGATTTATAACTGAAATGTTAAATTTGAAATTCAAGAATTGAATTCCGGTATTTTGAAATTGGTCTAAGATTTTGGAAAATATATAAAAATAATACGATTTAAAAGTATTTTTCCGAATAAGAAATGTTACAAATGAGTTCAAAAGAATTCCAATAATTTTGAAGAAATTTCAAAGAATTTTTCAAGAAATAGAAGTCCAGAACTCACTTATGTCGCTGGAAAATAATTTTGGTGATGAGTGCACGCATCATCGACATTGATTTTCGAGTTTCAAAGTGGGGGAGAGGCCACTTTAATAGCTTCTCTATGCGATTGATTTTGTAAAACCGTTTTGATTTGAAATTCCGAAGTATGATTTGATATTTTCAAAAGATATACGTATATATTTGAAACAATTTAATGTGAGACCAGTGTTCAGTCCTCGAGTTTCGGATTTGATTTGGTATAATCCTATCTATTGAAATTGATTTATTGATTTATTGTTGATTTTCAACTCTTGAATTGGAAATTTGATTTCCCTAACTATTTTGAATGTTCGAACACTTCCAAATCGAGGTTAATTTTTCAAAGCTAAGATATTTCGAAGAGGATAAAATATTTGATGAAACATATAAGTTTAGTTTTGTATGTTTAAGTTTGAAACCTTTTGTTAAGTAAATGGATATGACTATTTTGAATTATACTAATATGGAATTTAATTTTGAAATGTTTTGAAAAAAATTATATTAGTTTTAAATAATGGTTTTCAGAAAGGTAAATTGGACATTTCAGATAGAAAGAAATAGTTAAAAGGTTTTAAAGGGATAATTATAAATGTGGAAACCATTTTGAGTAAAATTGATTTTGAGAAAAATATTTGGTTTTGAAATTTGATTGGAATTAAAACCAGTAATTATATGGTGATTTTGGAAATGAATTTGTGTGACCTAAATTTTGTTGATTTGGAAATTTGGATTATTTTCAAACCTATTGTTTAAGAAACTTTGAAACTGAATTGATATTGAAATGATTTTAAATTGAGAACCTTATATTATTAAGTACTTGATTTTGGAGTGGCGAACTTATATAAAAAGGATTTGTATAAGTATGAAATTGATTTGGAATTTATTGATTTGAAGGGTACTCAAATTTGGAAAGAGAATTTTATATAATCGAAGTCTATATAAGTATGATTTGACATACTATTGATTTAGAAAGTATTCGATTTGAAAATGGAATCCTATATATAAGGGACTTTATATAAGTATGATATTTGAAAGTGATTTGAAAAGGTATTATATGATATATATTTTCGAAGTAATGACATGGAAAGTGCCTTCTGCCTGATATCCACTTTGTGGACACATTGTGGATTCATTCTATCGATATTATTCTCTCTGATTTTTGGTTTTCCGGATGTGATACTCGAGTGTTCCCACCGTGGCGTAACCCATGGTTTTTTTCTCTCGCGACCGCATAGCGCAACTGCCTGGTTGAGTCTGGCCTAGGGGTACGGATTGTTTCCTGGGGGATCCAGGTGTAACCATTGTGTATCCTGCAATCTATGTAGGTCGCGATTAGTAGCGAAACTGCCTGGCTGAGACGGCCTAGGTGTACAGATTGTTTCCCGGGGGACCCATGCATAACCATTGTGTATCCTGCACCCTATAGTCATCATGGCGTAACTCGCAGGGCTGAGAAAGCTTACGGATATGGATTGTTTCCTGGGGGATCCAGGCGTAACCATTATGTATCTGCGAACCATGGTTGGACAATGGTTTTGGTTTGATTGTTTTGTTTGGATTGTACTTTCCATATCTGTTTTTAAAGGTTTTTCAAGTATTTTCACTGGGTGTTGAAACAGGTCTACTAAGTATTTGAAGAATTCTAGCTTTGCGCCTGATCAACGCATGGCCAGAATCTGCAAGAACGAGGATAAACTTGTTGAAACATCGAGTTATAGAAGTATTTTCGAAAAGAAAATTGGATTCGATATAAAAGTATTTTATTTTAAAGGTATTTTATTATAAAGGTATTTCCAGCAAAGAAATTTTGTATTAATATTTGGGATTAAAATTTATGGTTTGATTTAACTATTCGAGCCCGATACTATTCTCTTGAATCCACCTTATCTGCCCAGCTTTATTTATTCACCTACATTCTGTTTTCCGAATCTATCTTCTTTCCTTCTTTCCTTCTTTCGAATATATCCTTTAAATATTGTTTATTTATATACTACCGGGTTTAATAGGAATTTTTTTTAGTGTTTTATATAAATAATTGATCTCATAAATAATTGAATGGATTTAATAAAATGAGTTTAACCAAACTATTAAATATTAATTAATTTTAAAAAAAATTAAATAAATTGTTTAGTTTGTTTTCCAAAGTCTAGTTTTTCATCTCGTTGTTTCTAGTCCCCTACTTTGTTCCTTTTCGAGAACGAAAAGTTCTGAGTGGGGAAGAGTGTAACAACCAAAAATTTCTAACAAGTATTTTATTCTTTTGTTTATCAACTTTGGGGTTTTAATTTACAAAAAAATTGAATTTTTAATCACCCAATTTTTTTTAAATATAAGCAAATGTCTATAATTCCTATTTTGGTTAAAGTCTAACATTAATTGAAGTTTTAAATTTTTAATCCTAACTTCCTAATCTTTTATAATAACTGAATATATTCGTAACAACGTTTTATTTCACTTTTGTTCTTTTAAAATGGATTTTATACCTATTAAAATTATGTAATTAATATTGTTACTTATATACATCCGTTTAAGTAATAATTTCTTGTAAATGATAAATGAATAAAAAAGGATGTAAACAAATCATATGTTATTTGAGTAATAAATTTTAAAGGATATAGTGTATAAATAATCTATTTAATTACGCCTTTAATTTGTACGTTTAAATCCGTTTTGATTAATTTAGTTAGCTTATAAGTGGTGCGTAATTAATGAAATATTCTTTGAATGTATATTTCACTACAATAAGGAGAGAATAAATAAAAACGTATAAATTTAAAATGCGTTGCTTTTATTTAAAATTTGGGCGTAAATCATAGCGTCTGTAGGGCACATTCTTAAAATTCATAAAGCTGATATAAATAAATCAAATCAATCAGAGTAACCAGACATTCAAATGAGGGAAGTAATCAACTATGGCTGTTCAAATTTATAGCTTACCCTGAATACACGTGTAAACGTTACACTTTCCATCGTCTTCAATTGGTATAATTGGTATGAAATCCTTTTATTTCCTTACCATTCAAACATCATTATTTCGTGCGTTATTTAATTTATTTAGTAACGCAATTACCTCTTCATTGACTCAATCATCGTTCAACAAAATTTGGATATACTTCTTCTCGGCTTCATATTTTACAATGGGAATAATATCCCTTCAAATGTACAGATCTAAAAAAACCCGTTCAAAGCAACAAAATATCTGCTTGCCTCCTTTATTTTCGCCTACCCATTTTTTTTCAGTATTGCCTGCGTTTTAAATCTACTAATCAATGCAAGATTTTTGATTATATAAAGCACGTTTGAAAATTTTCATCTATTTCCTGCCGTTTCTCCAAGCAATCAATACTAGTTTTCATTTAAATACTCAACCTTGTACGCAAATAATTTTCACCACCTTCCCATTTTATAAGTATTTCTTGCGTTTTAATCAACGCATTTACTTCCTAATAAATTTTAAACGTGTACAAAATGTTTGCTAAAGATTTCTTGCAGTTTCCTTTTGCTAAATTCACGCAATCAATACCACTGTAAATATTCGCTCAAATCTTTCTTGCCTATATTCTCTCACCTAAATCAGCGCATTTATTCCCCCTAATAACGTAAAGAAAACATCACGTATCAATCAAAGATTTGCTTGCCTTTTTTTATTATTTGTTTTCACACGTACAAAAATTTTGGCCAAAAGTTTGCCTTGATTTGTGCACCCTCTCTCATATTTATAAGCAACGAAAACTTCTCCTTATAAATACTCAAGCACGTCACAAATATTTCTTGCATCTCATTTTTGCTTCAGCCTTCATCTTCCTTCTATTTGCATAAGCTTTTGGGCCATCAGGTAAATGGCCGCATACTTTTCCTTTATTTATTTACTTTTTTTTTTCTTCTAGTTTTTCTTTTGTTTTCATTTTCTGATTTTGGGTTTTCGTTTATATTTATATGTTTTATTATATATGACCCCATATGTTTTATAAAAAATAGTAATAATATTAAAAAAATAAATAAATAAGATATATAATATGTATAAGGAAGCATATATTTTATGTGGGGGTTAAAAACATTCGTATGATGTATATTTTAAATGTTATTTTATAATGATAAAGTTTTAAAAAAAAGTTTTTAAAAGTTATTTTATACTTGTTATTTTATAGAAAAATGCATGACCACTTATATATATATATATATATATATATATATATATATATATATAACTCTTTGTTGAGTATATTAAGTGCATAAGAAAGTATAAAAAGGTATTATATATTCTCAACTACATATAGGTTTGTAGTATAGTTATGTTATTAGCTTTTGAATAAAAATATTTGCGTACAGTTTGGGCTGTTGTCCTTATTTAAGTTATAGTACGTCTTCCTTCTTATATACTAAGTCGTGAGACGTGTCAGCATATAATATATTTAGGTTTATATACACTCATTTAGGTTATATAATATTTATACTATCAGTTAGTTTATATATACTGAGTTGTTCTAAATATGTATGTGTATATAAATATATAGCAAGAATTTTTATATGATTAAATATTAATAAATATATAAGGTTGTTCTCTGTGTTTATATTAAAACTAAAATTTTACAATCACATATTCTGTTATAAGTGTATTGTTAAATATTATATGTATAGTCTTAATGTGTATTGTAATAAGTGTACTGTATACTATATTACATTACTATACATATTATAATTTAAATAAGGTCTAGTTTACATGTATAATGGATATATGTTGATTATACAGAACGTACGGTCATTAGTTGTTTTTAAACTATTTATATTTTTGGAAAACGCATGTATATAATTTTAATGAGTCTCAAAGTTAATATTAGTTAAACAAATAATATTATGGGATTTTATATATTTTGTTTTGGTCTACATCAAGCATTTTCTAATCTATTTTCATCGATCTCTATTTATCAGCTCTGTTCGTCCTATTCGTGCCAATCTTGTTCATTTTGGAAATTCATTCTTGTATCCATAGCCCATTTCAAATCTTGCTAGCCTCGGAAGGTGAGCAATCAGTCATGATTAACGTTCTTTTATTTATTAAATTTGATTTCAATTGAAACGACAATTGAAATATGCTGTTATTAGATTTTTCATTGCTATATATGTTGTTATCTGAAATTGTTCACCTGTGGGATATGACACCATATCCTGTTGTTTATATTTTATTTAAATTATTGATGATATATGCATGTTATTTTATTGTATTATCTATTATCACTCTAGAAGTTCCCTGTAGTTTAGAATTCACTATAGGTTGAAATGATACATACCCGAACGGATTTTAGAATAGGAGAATTTCGTTATGGGTTGAAATGATAGACCCAAGCGATTTTCATTTAATTAAATTTGGGATTACGGGTTGAAATGATATCCACCCGTATATATATTTAGTGTACAGATTGAAATGATAAATATCCGTATCACTTGACCATAGGATATGAAATATATACAGACACCGCTGGTCCATATATAAATGTTTTGAAAATAATTTCTATGGTTTTGAAAAGAAATACATGGTTTTTAATAAATATTGGTTCTTAAAATATTATACATATAATGGTAATTTTATATATAGATTTAATAATGATATTATTGAGATTGATTTAAATCATAAAATATGTTTAAGTAGTTATGTAAATCTATATTTCAAAATAGATTGTGTAATAATTTGAATAAGTTAAGGTTGAGAAGATAAAGTCGAATTAATTGAATGGTATTTAATTAAGAATTCTACTGAATTAAATCAATTTGAATTATTTAAGTTGAGGTTTAAGGTTTGATTTGATAACTTGAATTTTGATTTAAAGTGATTAAATGGATGTTTCAAGCTTAAACAAATCGAATGGAATATTTGATTTAAAGGTGAATTAAAGTTATTTAAATAATATTGAATTTATTAAGTGAATATCTCAAGGCTAAATAATAATGAGGTTAAATCGAGATCTATAGGAAACTGTTAAATTTAACTTTGACATGTTGAATATAAAGCTTGAAATATAGTAGAATCTAAATGGTTTATTTGAGTTCAGATCTGTTTTGAAATCAATATAATTTGAATTCGTTATTTAGAAAACTGAATTGAATGGAAATTTATAAATTGAGATTGAATTAAATTTGATGGGAAAGTCGAGTTGATTTTTGAAGCGATTTGTGAAATTTGAGGAAATTGCAAATACTTTTCTTTATAAATTATTTAATATATATACTATTTTGGAAAATAGATATATTTGGAAGGGGAATGATGTTTGATTTTGAAGTATAAATAAAATTAAATGACCACGGTGTTATATTGTATATTTCTACCTTGTAGATAGTTCCATGGACCCTTAGAGGATGGTTATCCCAAACATCCTTTAAGTTATTTGTATTTTAGTTGATATTTCACTTGAGTTGGATTTATTGATATAAGAATGTTAATCTTGACTCGAGTGTTTTGTGTTTTGCTTTACGCTCGGGTCAGACTGAGTGATACAGCATTTGAGACTCGCCTTCGAAGTTGGAGCTTTGCTTGAAGATCCAGCTATCTATCCTTTTAGTCATCTAGTTGATTGGTTCAGAGAAGTCATCCGCTCGTACCGGAGACTTCACTGCATCTGGGATATTCTGATGTATTTTATTTCTAACTCTGATGTATATAGTAGCTTCATGAACTACTATTCTTTATCTATTGCGCTGCATTATATTACTCTGTGTCTGTGATCTGTGATTATTTATTTACTGTTTATGCTGAGTTTGCCAAATTAAATTAACAATTCGGTATTTTGAATTATTCAAGTCGAACATGTATGGTTTTATTGTCGATTTGAATGGTCCGAAATAGCGGGTCGTTACAATTGCTACATTTCATTTTAACATTCATCTCATTATAAATTATAACGTTTTAATTTCTTTCTAAATTTAATTACAAAAATCTTATTAAATTAACCAAATTAATTATCGAAATTTACGGGTCGTTACAGAATATTCCAAACGAACAAGTTTATCAAGCAGATATCGAGGAAAATGGCAAAATAACAATAACCGAGGATCAAATCTATTTTGGACCTCTAAACAATGAATCAAATGTATTAGCAGAAGTATTTGAGACTATAGGGAAAAACAATATAGACTACGTGACCGAATCTGAATCAGAAAACGGCATGTATTGGTTAATAATGTACATTTTAGTAGATGTTAATTATGCAATTATTTTTGTTACATTTTCTCAATAACAATGATAGATTTCCCATAATTCAATGATGCGTTCTGCCATAATAAAATGATATGTTTTTTAATGGTATTATGTCTTTTTTTCAATGCCACGGTTCTTGCCATTCAGGATTCCCATCTTCTTCTCAATAGAGGGGCCGCCGTTGGAGGTGATGGCAATGGCTCATTGGAGTAGGCACCATGCACCATAGTGATATTGCATCCTAAAGAAGATGGGTTATAAATATTAAAATTATTAGCGTCAAAAATATTTTGTGTATAATATATTAGTTTCATGATTTATCAAAGGTCTGTTTCATATTTAACATAGTGAATTTGAGTTGGAGCCATTAAAGATTGTTCTTAGTATTTCGGAGCAAGCTTACATGAGTAGGATGACTTCATGTTAGCCTAGATGGAGCAACATCCCAGGCCCCATCAGGCAGAGTATTTGGTAGGACTTTCTTGTGAGTGTAAATTTATATATCATTATATTTTACCCCCTTACAATTTGCTGACAGAATATAAAGGTATGACTTATATTTTATCAACATGTAGGGGAGGTAGACTTGCATGAAGCTGACATTCCCCTATGCCAATGTCACTGGAGTTCAAAAATTGCTAAGAATTACAAGGACACAATGTTCGGCCTTAGGAAAGTGGGGAAGAAGCCTAATTGGATGAGCTCTAGCATGTGGGATGCTTGGGTTGCTTAGTGGAAGAACGATGAATTTAATGTAAGTATATCATATATCACTTAAATTTCTTTTACAGCTGTAAATATAGTGTCCATTTAAATTTGCAAGCGGAGTAGGAAAGAAACACCACGAATAGAAGCATGAACCCGGTCACACATTGCGGTGATTCCAAGTCATTTCAGCATCATTGTAAGGATATGGTAAATTTATTAATTGCAATTCATAAACAGTTATTACATTTGTATATTTTAAGTTTTAAGTTATTAATAAACAATTATTATAAAAGCTATACATTTAACTACCTTATAAAAGTTGCATAATTTATATAAAAGTTACGTAAGTTCTATAACAAATTATTTCTATTCGCAGGTTAGGACCTCCTAGAAAGCATATCAAAATGCTTAGGACAAAGCAGAGGTTGCAGAGCTGAGATCCATGGTTGCACAGCTATAGTAGCATGACCGCCTTCGTGTTGTGGAGATGACATAGATGAACCAGCACTTGGCATAATATGTGCAGCAGCGTGGATCATTCCCTTTATCGTTGGGTGCTTTTGGAGGTTAGGACGAGCCTTGATAAGTATATTATTTTGTGTTTGTGTTCGGACATTGTATATATGCACTTGGAGATAGTGAGTATGATGTTTTTTGTTATGTTTGAGATATGTCAATGAGATGTTGGATGTTTTTTGTTTATTTGGATAAGTACGATCCATTTTTTTGAGATATTGGATGTTTGATAGGTATTGGATATTCTTGGTACATTTTATGGAGATGTTGGATGTTTGATTTTATGATTGTTGAATTGATTGAGCTTGATTTATTGTTAATATTGTTCTTGGTGTAGTATGTGATTTTAGCTTATATATATATATGTATGTATGTATGTATGTATGTATGTATGTATGTATGTATGTATGAAATAAGCTTCAATCAAATAACATGCTCTAAAAAATGGTGAATGAAGACACTAGGGAGGAAATAGTTACGCATATACCACCCGGGTCGCTTGATCCACCAAGGTCGCCCGATCCACCACGAAACGGGCCGATTCCAGATGAGCACCCACCTTCAACTGATCGAACGCCTCCAGGAAGAACAGAAACCGGTGATATGTCAAAATCTTCAACTTCCAAGGGAACCGCCTCCTCTACTTGGACATGTTCTTGGGTTGAAACTGTAAAAACATGCTCGTCTGGCAGAGATAAGAGTATCACAGATTTAACATACTTTGCACCGATGTCTGATGGGGCAATTACTAAAGGAATTATTCCTAAATCTTTTTTTACAACTGTTGAAGATAAGTGGAAGAACACATTAGTAGTGTATATTTTGGCTAGGCATCCTTTCTAAAACAATTTTAATAGCTTCATTGAAAAGATTTGAAAACCAAGTGGAGAGTATGATCTATTTTGCAAGAAGAGTGAGTTTATTTTCATTAAATTCTATAATGTAGACGATTGTTGTAAGATAATTCAATCGGGTCCTTACCTGCTTGGATCAAGATTATTGGTGATTAAAAAATTGGAAGCCTGGTATGGCACTCATGAAGTATCATTTTCTACCATTCTTGTCTGGACACGCCTTATGGAATTGAAACTCGAGTACTGGAACAATGAAGGTATTAACAGGATCGCTAGTGTCCTTGGTAAACCAATTAGGATGGACTCTAACATGGTGATGGAGAATGGATTAAACTACGCCTGTGTTTTAGTCGAGATAGATGCGAAGTTTGACTACCCTATAATTGTATAGATGGAATTATATAACGGTAGCATTGATATCTTCCAAATAGAGTATGAACAGAAAATGCTGCCTTGTTCGGCTTGTTATGTTTTTGGACACAATGATGCTAATTGTCCTAAATATTTTGCACAACAATGGCAACCATAAGCATAGGCAACATCAACAAATAATACTTATACATCAGACAAGGCTAACTGAACAGTGCATTAAAATAGAGAAGATACAACTATTGCAAATACTGATAGGCAAACTGATGAAGCTTTAATTATAGGCCCAAGTAATAAACATACAAATACAACATTAACTACTAGCAATCCTTTTTCAGTCCTCGCTCACTCCTCTATAACTGTAGTTGATAGCCACTACACCCCTCTTTGGAACAGTCAGTCCCACCACTAGTTGCATGTGTTGTGCCCTCCAATCAAGACATAGCAGATGTGCTTGCTGTTTTCACTTCAAATGTGAAGGACAAAAATATTGAAAAAGCTACAGATACATGTACAAAGGAGATTGCATCACATATTCAAGAAATAGGAGTTCGTCTACTCCTACTGTAAATGTCTCCCCCTTGGTATCAAATAATCCATCATATGCTCACAAACTCTCGACAGAAGCACATCCCACAATAGTCCGTAAAGCTCCTCCTAAAAGAACAACAAGGAGCATTATGTCGGGTAAATGAATATCATGACATGGAATGTTAGAGGTATGAATATCGACGACAAGATTAGTCAGATATTCACACTTATCAATCCCATAAGCTTAGTTCGCTAAGTTTAGTGGAGATGAAACTATCTAATGTAGGTATAGCCAGATTACATATGAAATTACCCTACTAGACCATCATTCACAATAACGAGGAGGGCAGCAAGGGGTGAATAGTGATAATACTAGATAAAAATATTAGGCACAAGTTGTATTTAGTACATCACCTCGCACATCACTCTTCTCTCAACTAATAAAGGAGGATTACAATTTTATTTTACATGTATGTATGCCAGCAATTCTTTTTCCGAACGTCAGAATTTGTGGGATTTGCTTCGTATTGATGCCTCTAGCATAGGATCTCCTTGGCTTGCAATGAGATATTTTAATAATGCTCTCAACCCTAAGGATAAAAAGGAAGGTTTGCTAATCTCTTTCTCCTATTTGAATGCATTTATAAATTGTTTATTTAATTGTGGCTTGGTTGAATCTAATTTACAGGGATGTAAGTTCATGTGGTGGCGTAGAGGAATTGCAACAAACATAGATAAGGTTCCAAATACTCATATATATATATATATATATATATATATATATATATATATATAATCCATATACAAGTCTAAATAATTTAGATAACTATTATCGAACAAAAAATTAAATTTTAATAAAATACCTTTAGGTCTTCAAAGTATACACATTTTGAAGATTAGTTTTGTAGCATTAATTATTGATTAAAAAGTGTTTATTAAGATTATAAAATTATGCTTTTTAATACTTAACCATTTTTCAAAAGTTTAGATATTCAAAGATGAATGTGTTTGAAATTGCAAGTTATTACATAAAATGTTTAAGATTAATTACGAATAATTATATTACTGTATTTTTTACAGTGCTTACCAAAGTATTATATAGATAATTGAATTACGTAAGGTTTCATTTTAAATGTTAAGTTATAAACATCAAAAAATCCATCCACTATAAAAAATTATTTATTTGGAGACGGATGACTTTTGTCTTTATTTAATAAGTTCGGTCTCTAAATATAGCTTTGAAAATTGATTTGAGACCTAAATTTCAGTCTTCGATTATGTAGTCACAAAAGATATTTAAGATCAAAATTTCAATCAAAATATTTTAAGACTAAAACATAAGTTTAAAATATTTCATTGATATTTCATGTATTTAGTGGGAAATGATAGAAAAACGTGACAATGGATCGTTACTGATCCAACAATGGATTACAACCGATCCATGGATTTAGTCATTTTTTGCATTTTTCCTCTACCTATTCTTTTTATTCGATCGTCTTTTAACTAGCATCCACTCCTTTATCAGTTTTTTGTCTAACTTCGTTGAATTATAACTTACGAAAAATTCAAGATAACACTTTCCTCTAAAGTACACTTTATGAACACAAAATGTGATTCGATCTGCGATAAACAATCAAATCTTGATTTGTGTAGACGCTTCTTTATTCAAGCCTTTTCCATAGAATGTCATGTTTTCAAAACATTTTATTTTCATTGTCATCGAATTACATGTTTTCGGTAGATATAAATCTTATGGCTCTACAGCCTCGAGAACTCATTAGTTTTGCACATTATTGAAAAAAATTCCAGTTCATAATCAGGTAAATAGCTACGTTTATCTTCATATTTATAAAAAGCATTTTCTTGATCAGTATTAATCCATACATGTATCGTTGCCAATCGATCCAAAATAAGTATTCCTGCACTTAGAAAAACGTCCGTACAAAAAATACTCATTTCAAAACTTGCAATGACCATTATAATTGACATATGACAATGGTTAACCAAAAGCCTTAATATGCGAGGTTGTAATAGGGTCAGAGCATTTTACAATTGTTTTAGACCACTGTAGTTCATTGTTGTAATAAAATCTTTTACAAATATTTTTGCTTGTTGTAATAGATCTTTTACAATAATTTTTGTCTGATGTAATAAGCCTTTTGCAATTGTTTTTGTCAGTTGTTAAAAAATGAAAAATAAAAAAGAATGAGTATTGGTATAGGATGCATCTATAGATTTAATATTATTTTGTAACTGAAGCTAGCATTATACTAATAACAAACAAAATCATTCACATATATAAAAATAACACGAAAGATTCACATTTCAAAAGAGCTAAAATGATTTATATATTCACATCATTCATAAAGCCTTTCATACCATTCTATAACGTAAAGGATAATATTATCTTTAGGTAACATCAAGTGCAACATAGATGTTACAAAGGATCGTAATAATGCATTCCAACAAGCCCATGGCATTAAGAGTTTGTCACATTAGTAAATTCGCTTCTGGTGATAGAGTAATAATTAAAGATGATCACCAGTACGCTTTTCTGTTTGCACAATAAAAGAAGAAGAAAATCAACAATATAAGCAAAGTTTAAGTTATAAAATATAAATTAACAAGAAATAGGCCAAGGTCAGGAAAGAATTTAAAAGAAACATTGACTGAATAGAAAATTAAACTAATCATTGTATTTCCGCAAATATGTTTAGGAAACAGCCATACCTTTGGTACTTTAAATAATAAGTTAACTAGTATATTTTTGTTATGCAGGTCTCCATCATAGTATACCTGATAAACAATCTTACATTATATCATGAAGAACTATATGTGACAAATAGAGAAAACTTATGATATACTTTTTGACAAGTATTATGAATAACTCAATGTTATATAAACGAATCAAGCAAAATCAGGATTATGAACAGGGCAAAAAGGAGACGACTTGATAACCATCCTATTCATTTTACAATGCACATAATTGTTCAGTTTCTGTAGAATAGCGATATGACCAGCTTCCTTAATCTTCTTCCAGCAAAGGTTTCTAGCAATAATTTCAGTGGCAGTCTGCTCCTAATTAAGATCCTCTATGGTTCTTTTCCAGCCTTTCCAGTGGGTTTTCCTGTTAATATGTGGGCCTAAAAGGATCCACTATCCAACGGGTCTGAGGATCCGGTCCACTTCAGTTAAAGAAGAGATCAACGTATTGATGCCATGGGATTAGGCAGCGCGAGTAGTGCGCCATGTCAAAAGCATGTGATTGGTATAACATAACACAAAACATGACATAATTGTTACTAAACAATTGATCATTTTAAGCAAACAGTCAAATGGTGAAAAGACCGATCACTGATTTTTCTAAATTAGATGTGAATACATGAACGAAGATCTAAAAGAAATAGTAAATGGATGTAAAGAATGGGGAGTTTTTCAGTTGGTGAATCATAGAATATACAAGGAAATTCTTAACAGGATCAAAAAAGTCAGTTCAATTTGTTATGAACAGGGAAAGGTGGCATGTATAACAAGTCAAAGTCATTTAACTTGCTAGCCAAGGTTGTTGAGGGAGGACAAATAGAGAGAATGTGTTCTTGTAGGAAAATGGTGGTGGATGGCCATCTTGCCCTTGTGCATTTGAGAAAGAATTTTATCATTATCACAATATTTAATTATTTATCATATAATGCTACATTATGGATATTGTTACTGACACTCCAATTTTTAATATGAGGAGACTAAATTTTATGAATACTCCATATTTAATAAAACTGATATGAGGGTACACAACCTTTAATTAAAATTATCATCTTATCCTATTTTACCCTTGAACTATAAAAAAATACAATAGAAAGTAAACATCTAATGTAACTATTTCTTCTCCCTTGCTTTTATACAAACAAAAAAAATGATGAGAACCAATAAATTTATGGAAAAAATGAATTTAAAGTAAATTTTAATTTAACAAAATGTATGAAATTCGTTGGGTGTATGCCAGACTAAAACTAGAAAATCGATTGATTTCTCCATTGTTTTATTTGAACAAAATTCATGTTACAAAAGCTTTCTTAAGTAAGAATTAACCTTAATTCTTTTTCGTTTAGAATTTCATCTGCATTGATTCTTTATTAATTATTGATTTGTTTTGAAGATTAAAAAAGAAGATGAATGAAAATTAAAGGAATTAGAGTTGATAAAATGGAGCAAATTGGTCAATTTTAATTGCAATTTTATAAGGGGCTATATTTGTTAGTACCCCTCATTGTAAAATTCAATTCAAAAAAAAATCCCGTCTTATTCAAAAATGGAGTGTCGGACGACAGTGCCTTGCATTATCAATAAATGATTTTCTACACCATAAATTATTTGACTAATATTTAGATTCGTTAAAGTGTAATTTAAATGTAACGGTCTAGGCTTTTCGATGCTAGAAAATCGACATTAATACGTCCACTTTATCAACTGCCGAACAATCGAATGCCGGAAAACCGAACCATTAGGGTTTAATAAAAAGAAGATAGAAGAAGAAAACAGAAAACAATAGCAGAACCTCACATTTCGCATCGGAACATCTTATAATATATAAATGAATAATCTTTAAAACAAAGAACTATATCTGTTATTACAATACAATATCAGAGTACAACAACAACACACAACACTGGCAGTTATAATGACTTGCCTACATAGAAATTTGTCTCATACAAACCCGAACGCAGTAGATACTACATAGTATAGATCATACGTCTCACCATTCAGCCTGCCTCCAAGTCTCCACAGCAGTCCATCTAGATCCAATTAATAACCTGACTCTAGGTTGCCCGTGTGAAAAATTATGGGCATCCAGAGTTTAGAAAGAGAACAATAAACTCCAGGTCAGTCACGGGACTGGTGTGAGATCTTAAAAAGAGTTATTTTCACAAAGAAAATAAAAAGAAATCCGCTATGCTTTTGGAAAATGAAACTACCATAAGTCCTCCCGCCACACACACAATGCAAACGCAGAATTGGAGGAGATTTCTCCTTATGATAGTCAAACATGCTTGATATGCAAAATCATTTGATATTATTATTATTAGTGCATAGTGTGGAAAACATTTCGAAAGTATAATATATATCTTAGCCAGCATAGGCATTTCACACTTGTGCCTACTATAGCTGCCATGTTCAATAGCAGGTTACCGCCTCATTCCATGGCAGGTTATACAACTAAAACCGTACATGGCGAGTATTGTTTCTTTGGATTTCCAACAAATGGTCAGGCTAAGGAACTTCCTACTGCCAATGGGTACACTTCTAGATGGACGCCCCAAGAACCTAACCGATCTCTGCCAACACAAGGCCGGGTTACCTCTGTAACTAGGTAACTACTACTCCAGTATGCCATCCCCCGGTCCTTTGGGACCTTTATCCGAGGATCCTCAACCACAAAGCAACAACCACAAAGTGTAATAAATTTGCGGCAACAACATAGGTAAAATATCTGGGCTCCATACCATGATACTACCCTTTTCTAGAAGGAAATGACATACCCTAAAGGGCGCGACCCTCATAACCTTGCTGCATCTTTCATGTTTTGACATTTTCCGAGGTTTGAGGTCCGACGAAGTTTCGTCCACAAAGCTACACTTTTCACAAAGTCATGTTTTGATCACAAATGATCAACAAATGATCATCAACACACAGCAGCACTTAGCATGCCACGCTACCAAATTGGGAGTATATCGCTGATTATCTTCAACAACATAACCTCTGAGCTCGTACGTCTCAGAGAAGGGTGTTAAGCTAAGAGAATAAATTCTCTGCCAAAAACAGATATGTGTTTGAAAGAAATCTGCTTTATATCTCAAAGTGTAGTGTCAGACATACAACCATACAAGTCCGTTCCAGGATCGAACGGAACCGAAGGCACTTCAACAGAAGCCGTTGCAATCCGGATATTCACTAATCACGTCCGGAATCCCCATCACAAAGGATGATAAAATCTCTATACCGGAGCAACCTGGTGCAGAGACAATCGACAGGTAATCCTTTCGCTTTATAAAATACACGGACTTCAACACCGTCTTCAAATTCAATCCCATTTCGTTGTATCATTATTCGGAATGAGTTTTATGACACAAAGTCCTCTCCCGGCTAATCCGAATAACGAGCGCTTATTTTTAAAAATAAGTGTTCATTCAGATTTCAAACAAATCACAACAATTTCCACTTTGATCTTTTAAATAAAAGGTCCATCACAATCACAATGGTTCAATGTGGATTTCGGATATCCACTTGGAATCCGACCCCCAGACGCATAGAAATTCAATTGTCATTTAAAAGGAAAATATTGATAGTCGGTTATTTAACTATCAATCAACATTCACAACAATTACTGGATTTCAAATAATTTTCCCCTAGTTATTTATTTTCAAAATATCTTTGCAAGACACAATTTTCACACTTCAACCATTTGAAAACAAATTTCAAATCATTTTTGACCTTTCAATCCTTTGAAAACAAATTTCAAATCATTTTTCACTCGCGGAATAAGATTCCTGATATTATTTGTTTCCACTGAAGGTCTGCCGAGTTAAAATACTTTAAAAATAAGTTAAATTACTTATCCAAACATATACACTTGGAAATATTTAGATAAAACTATTTTAAAACACTTACTTAAATATTAGTTATTAAAATATTATACCAATATCTTATATAAAACTTCAAGTCCAAATTAACTTTAAAAAAAAGTTAGTAGATCGGGTATAACTATTTAAATAACCATTTTCTAAAACAAATATCAATTAAATATTTAAATAATCACCTCTATAATTAATTAAATAAATCTTACTTTAATATTTAAAAACAACTTAATAAAATAATTTCTTCAAAATATTCTTTTTAAAACCATCTTTAGAACTTTTAATTTATACTTTAAAAGCTACTTCAAACATACTCAGCTTTTCAGGGAAAATACACTTTCATTTCAAAATGGTCCACTTAGACCAATTAATAAACCCTTCTCGATTTATTTTAGATTTACATTCCAAATCTGTAAATTCCTTTCCACACTTTAAAAATAAACCAATATTTATTTTTAAAACAATTTCCCTTTCCTTTATAAATTCCATTGTGAATTCAAATTTCCAAATATCCATTGATATACAATTTGTCAAATCGATTCCCAAATATTCACTTTCAACACCAAATCAATTTTCAAATTGATTTCCAAATTTATTTCAGAACAAATCGATTTTCATTCAAACACAAAATCAATTTTCATACCGATTCACTAAGGATTTATTCTTTTAACACCAAATCAAATTTCGAATTTATTTTTAAAATATATTCCTTTATCCTTTCCAAATTATCTAAAAATCATATTTTTAAAATAAATTCTTCACCTTTTAAATATTATTACTTGGAATCCATTTATTAAACATTTTCACCATATTTTGGAATTTTATTCAATAGGATTTCACTATAGATTATCTATTTAAATTTTAAAAATTAAATTTTATTTATTTCGGGTATCTTACGATACCAAAAATATATTCGGCCAACTTTTAGCCTTCAACAATTTCAATTACAATATAATCACACACAGATTATAAATAAATAAACACACATATGAAACAAATTCAATATTTGAGGAATCCAGTTGGATCCCTCCAACCTGTTTCCTTGCATCCAAAGACGTTAGCACAATAATTAAATACCAATTCCACTTCGAGGTGGAATATCGCGGTATATGGGATTTATAAAATATCTTCCGCTATTGTGCGGCGCATAGGGTCTCATCCGTTATATAATACGGGAAATCAACTCCAAATATACATATATAATACCAATTCCACTTTAAGGTGGAATATCGCGGTATATGGGTTTAATATAATAGCCTCCGCTATTATGCAGCGCATAAGGTCTATTTCAATACAACTGATAATAAATTATCATCCAAGCACACAATCAACAATTTAAATTTAACTATCACAATTCAACAATTAATCAATATCTAAAATTTTCAATTCTTATAATTTGAGTGAGAAGAACTCACCTTTTATTCTACTGTTTGCAACCATTACCAATTCCGGCTTGTTTTCACGGGTTTTGACCTTGCATAATCAATTTTATACAGTTGATTAATATTCGAAATAAATCGAACCATTAAATCCCTATTTATAAATTTAATTATCAATGATTTATTTTAAGCAAATAATTTAAATTTTAAACTGACTTCCTTTAAAAAGATAAACTTATTCAACTAAGATAAAATTTAAAACATAATTTCCTCTAAAAAAAATCTTTACACTGTATAAATTTATTTTCTACATGTATATAAAAACTGAAAATTGCATTTTATATTTTTCTCTGTATAAAAATTAATTAAATTGAATCAAAAGAAAAAAAACATTATACCTTCACTGCCTCGTGAATTTCGAAACTCTATGAAACCCAAACCCTCCATGCGAACCATCACGATGCCGCAACGTCCTAGCTCATGCCTTCGTTGATGAATTCGTCACCGTGCTCGGCCAACTTTGCCGCCACCCGTGCGCATATACGTGCCCCAGCTAATAGCGAAGCCCAAGCCGCCTTCGTCGAACTCGACTTCACAACCCTACAGCCGCCCCTTTCAGTTCTTTGAAATTCAAATCCCCGTCCATGATTTGGTCGGCGATGAACTCGTGCCTTAACTGCATGTTGTTCCACCTTGATTTTGAATCCCCAAGCCCCATCGATTTGAAACGATTTCGATTTCAGATGGTACGCGATGATTTGATTTTGCGTACACCGGTCGCCCTTCCTCTAGACTTGAACGAGATCGAACTCGTCCCGATTCGATTTGAATTAAATGAGTGCGGCCATTTGATTTCGGACGAACTAATTAGAGAAGGGAGGAGAGGGAAATTTCTCATGGATTGAAATTAAGATAGATCTCGATTTTATTTAGTTTGAACGAAAATCATAAACGAAGAAGCTCGGCCATTCTTTTAAACGAAGGGGTTGCATGCTTTGAACGATAGATATTAGCTTTCAGGGGAAGGGAACGAGATAATTTCCCCTCATTTCTTTACAATTTTTTTATTTTAGATGCGTGTTGCAAGATGGACACGTGCTTGAAGAGGTAACAATGTGTTGAATTCAGTGATATCCTTTTTACTTTCTTGACTAAATAAAATATCAAACAAATTTCAATTTGAATTTAAACGACTTGAAATCGAACCGAAAATCTCGATCTCCTATCATTGCGTGCCGCCTAGCGTTTATTAGGTTATACGCCTTTCCAAACGCAATGGAAAAGGTTCCGAGTCCAAATTCGATCGTATGGATATGATAGCTTTTTGGACCCAGTTATTATATTAAATTTTCGATATAAATTCAGTGCGTTTATATATCGTACGCTCGCACAACAACTACAAACATTACGAAAATTGAAATCCGATAATAAAACAATACTACGGATCCAATGGAACTAGTTTCATTGAATTCTGAGACTGCGCCTCGGATGGCTATTTTCTAAATATCGACTTAAACGATATAAATTCAAAAATGGACAAATCATTTTCAAATCAAATTCTGAAGCTTCTATTATCTTCAGAAGCATCAATATAAATTCCCTAAGCCTTGATTTTTTTTTTAAATCAGCTTAAAACTGAAGATTCAAATTATTATCCAACTTCAACAAATTAAATTCAACAATTAAATTGCCAAATTCACAGTTAGAGTTGGAATTCAAGTTAAACTAACTTTCAAATATTTAAAATCGATTAAATATTTCATTGTCAAATGTTAAAAAAATTGGGTCGTCACATCATTCCCTCCTTAAAAGAATTTCATCCCGAAATTACTAGTTAAGAAGAATGATCCTTAACCCGTTTAATATTTTCCAAACCAAACAGTTTTATCAACTTTCCAAAACAAATCTTTTTTTATTAACAACCCATTATCGCTTCAAATAACTTTCCAAAATTAATCATAGATTCCAAACAACATTGTTTTCTTAACAATTCAAATTTAAATTCAAACTTTAAACTTTCAAAATTTCTCAAAAATTTTCTAACTCTTTAAATTTTCGAAAAATTTCGCCAGCGTCTCCTTTGCGCGGCTAGCTCGGTACGACTACAAAATGGCCCCACGGCCCCAGATTCAAAAAGAAAACAAAAGCAAAGCGGCTAGACAAGAAAATCATCAAATTTCATACTGAAATTTAAAATACATACCTTTTTCGAGCAATTTCAAATTTATCTTCGAAAGTCAAATCCCAATTCCTTTTGCATATAAATCACCTGTATACTACTAAGCAATAATATCCAATTACCATATCCAAAATCGATTAATCCATTTCCTTACAGAATTTTCAATCATACTCCTTGTACCATTTTTTTACTTCATTGTGAAAGTTATATATCCATCTTTATTCAATTTTACATTTTCAATTTCATTTGAATTCAATTTACAATTTCAATTCTATTTGGATTTAGTTTACGTTCTAAATATTGAATTTTTTTATCAATCATCTTTATTCACAACAGATTCATATCATTATTTTAAATTAGTTTCATTTACTAATTCATTACAAATTTCAATTCATTTTATCTCATACCATTTCTTTATTTCACCTTTATTATCTTTAGTTCACTTCGAACTAATTTTACAACTTCATTTTATTTCACACAATTCAAATTTGTTTTTAATATTCAGTTTCAATTCCATTTTTATTCTTTTGTTTATTCCCAAAAATTTATTTTCAATTCACTATTTTGGTTTATAACCACTTATATTAAACTGGATTTCCAATTCTATATGAATTCAATTTATTTTCATCTATAAATATTAGATTAAATTCATTTTAAATCTTTCCCATTTGGTCATTCATCAATTAGTTTCACTTACTAATTTTAGTTTAATACTTTTCTTTGTTCATCACAAATCAATTCAATTCCAATTCTATTTATTCACAAATTTGAAATGAATCTCAACATTCAATTTCACTTTCTTGCATTTCAGTTTCATTTTGAATCCATATCATCATTTTATTTGACTCAAATTTTCAATCTCAATTCTTTTATTCAATTTTTCATTTTTTTAATTCCACTTGAATTAATTTTCCGTCCAACTTATTTTGTTTCCCCATTCACCTTTTTCTAACTTTTCTTTAAGTTAGATTTTATTTTAACAACTTCAAACTTTACAAGTTATCAACTTAATGATATTCCATAAATATTTTATATAACATTCCATAGTCTTTCCAACCTTTCAAAAATCATTTTTTAAAGCAATTCGAATTATCCTTTGAATTTCAAAACCAAACCCAAATTTTCCAAACAACTTCCATTTAAAACAATTTGGCAGCAATTCCTCTTTTGGAAACCCGAAAATGAACATCAGTGATGCTGCAGTCATCACCGAAGTTATTTTTCCAACGACCGAAAAGAGTTTAGAGCTTTTTTATCCCTTCAAAACATTTTTTTCCACACCCTTGAAAATCATTTCCAAACTCAAAAGAATTTAAATTTTTCCAAATCTCCAATCTTTTCCAAATTTCAAAACTTTTCAAACCCTTTCAAATTCTTTCAAATATTTCTCTAGAATTCCATTTCAAATTAGAAATCACATTTACAATTTATGTTCTCAAATTCCATTTGTATGTGAATTTATTTCTTAACTTTGGAGTTACGATTTCAATTTCCTATTCAAATGATAATAATATTACCACTTCCTAACAATCAAGAAACCGTATACTATAATAATTTATGAAAAATTATTTCTTTCATACACGAAAATAGTTTGGGTAAAATTATTCCATTTACCCGATCTTAAAACAATATCGTACCGAATTGTTCTGTACGAGTGTTTAGAGATTCCTATCGATAGAGTTGTACGGACTATACAGACCAGAATCCATATACCACTCAACAAACCAATCATCACAATATAAAACAATTTTGTATTCACTAACAAATATGCACTCATATCTATTAATACTCTCAAACTCATTCTGGAGTACTGCTGACTCTATCTCTAATGAGTAACACCCAACAGAGCCAAGGTTATCGCTTAACCAAATGCTCTGATACCACTTTGTAACGGTCTAGGCTTTCCGACGCCCTAAAATCGACAATAATGTGTCCACTGTATCAACTACCGAACAATCGAATGCCGAAAAACCGAACCATTAGGGTTTAAGAAAAAGAAGATAGAAGAAGAAAACAGAAAACAATAACAGAACCTCACATTTCGCAGCAGAACAACCTATAATATATAAATGAATAATCTTTAAAACAAAGAACTATATCTGTTATTACAATACAACATCAGAGTACAACAACAACACACAACACTGGCGGTTATAATGACTTTCCTACATTGAAATTTGTCTCACACAAACCCGAACGCAGTAGATACTACATAGTATAGATGATACGTCTCGCCATTCAGCTTGCATCCAAGTCTCCACAGCAATCCATCCAGATCCAATTAATAACCTGATTCTATGCTGCCCGTGTGGAAAATTATAAGCAACCAGAGTTTAGAAAGGGAACAGTAAACTCCAGGTCAGTCATGGGACAAGTGTGAGATCTTAAAAACAGTTATTTTCACAAATAAAATAAAAAGAAATCCGCTTTGCTTTTGGAAAATGAAACTACCATAAGGCCTCCCGCCACACACACAATGCAAACGCGGAATTGGAGGAGATTTCTCTTTATGATAGTCAAACATGCTTGATACGCAAAATCATTTGATATTATTATTATTAGTGCATAGTGTGGAAAACATTTCGAAAGTATAATATATATCTTAGCCAGCATAGTCATTTCACACTTGTGCCTACTATAGCTACCATGTTCAATAGCAGGTTACCGCCTCATTCCATGGCAGGTTATACAACTAAAACCGTATATGGCGCGTATTGTTTCTTTGGATTACCAACAAATGGTCAGGCTAAGGAACTTCCTACTGCCAATGGGTACGCTTCTAGATGGACGCCCCGAGAACCTAACCGTATATCTACCAACACAAGGCCGGGTTACCTCTGTAACTAGGTAACTACTACTCGAGTATGCCATCCCCCGGTCCTTTGGGACCTTTATCCGAGGATCCTCAGCCACAAAGCAACAACCACAAAGTATAATAAATTTGCGGCAACAACATAGGTAAAATATCTAGGCTCCATACCATCATACTACCCTTTTCCAGAAAGAAATGACATACCCTAAAGGGCGCGACCCTCATAACCTTGCCGCATCTTTCCTGTTTTGACCATTTCCGGGGTGTGAGGTCCGACGAAGTTTCGTCCACAAAGCTACACTTTCCACAAAGTCATGCTTTGATCACAAATGTCCGACAAATGATCATCAACACACAACAGTACTTAGCATGCCACACTACCAAATTGGGAGTACATCACTGATAACCTTCAACTACATAACCTCTAAGCTCGTACGTCTCAGAGAAGGGTGTTAAGCTAAGAGAATAAATTCTCCGCCACCAACAGATATGTGTTTGAAAGAAATCTGCTTTATATCTCAAAGTGTAGTGTCAGACATACAACCATACAAGTCCATTCCGGGATCGAACGGAACCGAAGGCACTTCAAAAGAAGCCCTTGCAATCCGGATATTCACTAATCACGTCTGGACTCCCCATCACAAAGGATGATAAAATCTCTATACCGGAGCAACTCGGTGCAGAGACAATCAACAGGTAATCCTTTCGCTTTTGAAAATACCCGGCCTTCAACACCGTCTTCAAATGTAATCCCATTTCGTCGTATCATTATTCGGAATGGGTTTTATGACACAAAGCCCTCTCCCGGCTAATCCGAATAACGAGCACTTATTTTTAAAAATAAGTGTTTATTCAGATTTCAAACAAATCACAACAATTTCCACTTTGATCTTTTAAATAAAAGGTCTATCACAATCACAAAGGTTCGATGTGGTTTTCGGATATCCACTTGGAATCTGACCCTCCGTCGCATCGAAATTCAAATGTCATTTAAAAGGAAAATATTGATAGTCGGTTATTTAACTATCAATCAACATTCACAACAATTACTGGATTTCAAATAATTTTCTCCCAGTTATTTATTTTCAAAATATCTTTGCAAGATACAATTTTCACACTTCAACCATTTGGAAACAAATTTCAAATCACTTTTCACCTTTCAATCCTTTGAAAACAAATTTCAAATCATTTTTCACTCGTGGAATATGATTCTCGATATTATTTGTTTCCACTGAAGGTCTGCCGATTCAAAATACTTTAAAAATAATTTAAATTACTTATCCAAACATATATACTTGGAAATATTTAGATAAAACTATTTTAAAACACTTACTTAAATATTAGTTATGAAAATATTATACCAATATCTTATATAAAACTTCAAGTCCAAATTTACTTTAAAATAAAGTTAGTAGATCGGGTATAACTATTTAAATAACCATTTTCTAAAACAAATATCAATTAAATATTTAAATAATCACCTCTATAATTAATTAAGAAAATCTTTATTTTAAGATTTAGAAACAACTTAAGAAAATAATTTCTTCAAAATATTCTTTTTAAAACCATCTTTAGAACTTTTACATATACTTTAAAAGCTACTTTCAAAACATACTCGGCTTTTTAGGGAAAATACACTTTCATTTCAAAATGGTCCACTTAGACCAATTAATAAACCCTTCTTGATTTATTTTAGATTTACATTCCAAATCCGTAAATTCCTTTCCACACTTTAAAAATAAACCAATATTTATTTTTAAAATAATTTCCCTTTCCTTTATAAATTCCATTATGAATTCAAATTTCCAAATATCCATTGATGTACGATTTTTCAAATCAATTCCCAAATATTCACTTTCAACACCAAATCAATTTTTAAATTGATTTCCGAATTTATTTCAGACCAAATCGATTTTCATTCAAACACAAAATCAATTTTCATATCAATTCACCATGGATTTATTCTTTTAACGCCAAATCAAATTTCGAATTTATTTTTAAAATATATTCCTTTATCCTTTCCAAATTATCTAAAAATCATATTTTTAAAATAAATTCTTCACCTTTTAAATATTATTACTTGGAATCCATTTATTAAACATTTTCACCATATTTTGGAATTTTATTCAATAGGATTTCACTATAGATTTTCTCCTTAAATTTAAAAAATAAAATTTTATTTATTTCTGGTATCTTACGATACCAAAAATATATTCGGCTAACTTTTAGCCTTCAACAATTTCAATTACAATATAATCACACACAGATTATTAATAAATAAACACACATATGACACAAATTCAATATTTGAGGAATCCAGTTGGATCCCTCCGACCTGTTTCCCTGCATCCACAGACATTAGCACAACAATTAAATACCAATTCCACTTCGATGTGGAATATCATGGTATATGGGATTTATAAAATATCATCCGCTATTATGCGGCGCATAGGGTTTCATCTGCTATATAATGCAGGAAATCAACTCCAAATACACATATATGATACCAATTCCGCTTCGAGGTAGAATATCGCGGTATATAGGTTTAATATAATAAACTCCGCTATTATGCGGCGCATAGGGTCTATTTCAATACAATTGATAATAAATTATCATCCAAGCACACGATCAACAATTTAAATTTAACTATCACAATTCAACAATTAATCAAAAACTGAAATTTCCAATTACTATAATTTGAGTGAGAAGATCTCACCTTTTATTCTACTGTTTGAAACCATTACTAATTCCGGCTTGTTTTCACGGGTTTTGACCTTGCATAATCAATTTTATACAGTTGGTTAATATTAAAAATAAATCGAACCATTAAATCTCCATTTATAAATTTAATTATTAATGATTTATTTTAGACAAATAGTTTAAATTTTATACCGATTTCCTTTAAAAAAAAAATTATTCGACTAAGATAAAATTTAAAACACGATTTCCTCTAAAAAAAAATTCTTTTCACTTTATAAATTTATTTTCTACATGTATATAGAAATTGAAAACTGCATTTTATATTTTTCTCTGTATATACATTAATTAAATTGAATTAAAAGAAAAAAAACATTATATCTTCACTGACTCGTGAATTCCGAAACTCCATGAAACCCTAACCCTCCATGCAAACCATCACGATGCCGCAACGTCCCAGCTCATGCCTTCGTTGATGAATTCGTCACTGTGCTCGGCCAACTTTGCCGCCACCCGTGTGCATATACGTGCCCCAGCTAATAGCGAAGCCCTAGCCGCCTTCGCCGAACTCGACTTCACAACCCTACAGCCGCCCCTTTCAGTTCTTTGAAATTCAAATCCTCGTCCATGATTTGGTCGGCGATGAACTCATGCCTCAACTGCATGTTGTTCCACCTTGATTTTGAATCCCCAAGCCCCATCGATTTGAAACGATTTTTATTTCAGGTGGTACGCGATGATTTGATTTTGCGTACACCGGTCGCCCTTCCTCTAGACTTGAACGAGATCGAACTCGTCTCGATTCGATTTGAATTAAATGAGAGTGGCCATTTGATTTCGGACGAACTAATTAGAGGAGGGAGAAGAGGGAAATTTCTCATGGACTGAAATTAAGATGGATCTCGATTTTATTTAGTTTGAACGAAAGTCATAAACGAAGAAGCTCAGCCATTCTTTTAAACGAAGGGGTTGCGTGCTTTGAACGATAGATATTAGCTTTCAGGGGAAGGAAGCGAGATAATTTCCCCTCATTTCTTTACAATTTTTTTATTGAAGACGCGTGTTGCAAGATGGACACGTGCTTGAAGCGGTAACAATGTGTTGAATTCAATGATATCCTTTTTACTTTCTTGACTAAATAAAATATCAAACAAATTTAAATTTGGATTTAAACGACTTGAAATCGAACCGAAAATCTCGATCTCCTACCATTTCATGCCACCTAGCGTTTATAAGGTTATACGCCTTTCCAAACGCAATGGAAAAGGTTCCGAGTCCAAATTCGATCATATGGATATGATAGCTTTTTGGACCCAGTTATTATATTAAATTTTCGATATAAATTAAGTGCGTTTATATATCGTACGCTCGCACAACAACTCCAAACATTACGAAAATTGAAATCCGATAATAAAACAATACCACGGATCAAATGGAACTAGTTTCATTGAATTCTGAGACTGTGCCTCAGATGGCTATTTTCTAAATATCGACTTAAACGATATAAATACAAAACTAGACAAATCATTTTCAAATCAAATTCTGAAGCTTCTATTATCTTCAGAAGCATCGATATAAATTTTCTAAGCCTTGAAAATATTTTTAAATCAGCTTAAAACTGAAGATTCAAATATTTATCCAACTTCAATAAATTAAATTCAATAATTAAATTGCCAAATTCACAGTTAGAATTGGAATTCAAGTTAAATTAACTTCCAAATATTTAAAATCGATTAAATATTTCATTTTCAAATGATCAAAAATTCTGGGTTGTCACACTAAACCACATAACTTTGTCCTTGTACAACCTACCTTGCATATCAACGTTTGAATTTCCTGTTTGAATTTTCGTGAATTGTGTTTGATTAAGAGGTAATAATTGGTGATCACATATATGCTATAATGAAAATTGGTAATGTTATCAGTGATTCAGAAAAGGCATAAAATTTAACTGCAGAGGTTGTACACCCATCAATCAAATAATAGGTTCCTTTTTACATGTAAATTAGGGTGTTTTGTCCCATCGGACTTGTTGGTCTCAAAACAAGTATAAAATAAAACATATATAGAAGATTTATTGCTCCCAAGCGTACATTTATCTTAATTTTCATCTATCAAATTTATAGACTGTTTTCCATGAAATAAAATCTATATATCCACTCAAAGTTTACCAGAATTCCAAGCAGAATGGCAAGGACTATCTTCTTCATCCTAAAACTCTTCCTTTATGCCATCGTAGGGTTATGTGACATCACCCTCAGCCCTGCACCGAACCCATTCACATGCCCACTGAATGCAATTCAACTAGGGGTATGCCTAGATGCACTCAGTTTGATCAAAGATAGCATAGTGGTGACCCCAAAACATAATTGCTGCCCTGTGATTGCAGGTCTGCTTGACGTAGAGGCTGTCATATACCATTGCTTTGGCGTTAATGCCAACCTGCTTAGGACTAACCTTAATTTGCCTCTTCAAATTCTGCTTTTTTGGAGCTCCTATTGCCGGAATATTCCTTTTGGATTTCTCTATCCTCCTCCTTGATTCTTTATCTGTTATATGAGAGAGTATGTAACTTTACATAATATATATCAAATGGTATCAAATGAAGCATTGCAGTTATGAGTTGTATGTTTGGGCCAACTAGCAACCCATAAAGCAAAAGTATCTATTTATAAATAAGAGAGCAATGTATTAGTTACCTTATGTTAATGAATGAAATATTTCTTATTCAAGCAACAATATTCTTCTATCATTTTATCTTTCAAGGTATCAGAGCCACCAGGTTCTTAACAGTAAGTACCTTGCCAAAATTCTCAACAGCAAGTTCTCACCATTTGAGAATTGGTTACACAGTTTGAGTCTCATTAGATGGGTATCATCATTTGAGTAGACAGAAGACAAAGGTTATCAAAATCTTTGTTCAAGAATCTTATATGAAGATACAGTTTCTTTAATTATTTGGTTACAATGCCATGCCAAACTAGGGTATATCAGCAGATCATCATCCATCACCCCAACTGGGTGCATCTGAATCATCAAAAAGTTCAGTATTAATCAATATTACCCGATCTACAATTCCAAGAAAGGTGAATTAGAGAATCATCATCATCTGTCACCCATTAAGCAGCCATATTCTTTTACCCACACTCATTTTGATTCTTGACATCTGAAGGTTATATCGTGGCTTAAGAAGACAATGTTGGATCTTCCTCTTCAGCATCAAGAACCACTCAAATGCAATCTAATGTCACCCAGGAACTTAGGAAATCCATCATTAAGCCACAAAGCCAAATTTTTACCATTCAATTGGAGGAATCCAATTTCTTGCACTGGAAATTTTAAATGGAAACTGAAATTAGAGGATATGGACCGAAGGAGTATGTTCTTGGCACACTAAGTGTCCAATCAAAATATACTACGGACAATGAAGGCAAGTTAGTGAGTAAGAAAGATTATATAGCACATCAAAGACAAGATAGTTTGATCAGCTCAGGATTACTTTCTTCAATTAGTGCAAAATTGTTGCCATAATTTGTAACATGTAAAACAACTCATGAAATATGGCACACAATTGAACAAATTTTCAGTTCTCAATCTGCAGCAAGAATCATGCATTAAAAAAGACAACTACACAGCATAAAGAAAGACAACATGATCATGAGAGAATATTTATCAAAGGCAAAGACATTATGCGATCAATTAGCCTCTGCTGAACACAAAGTATCAGATACCGAATAAGTTTTATCAATATTAAGTGGTTTACATGAAGATTATGAAGCTGTAGTGTCAATAACATCTTCTAATGAAGTATTACCATCACTATAATATGTTCACTCCATACTTCTTGCTCATGAAGGCAGATTAAACCAAAGGAAATCGGTCAGTGCTGAATACTTTGTCAACTATGTTGCAAGCTACAAGAACAAAAATCAAGAAAGAAATTATGGCAACAGAAACCAACGAAGCAGCAATCAAAGGATTGGTCAATTTAACAGGTTTTGTAACAACCCGTAATTTCAGAAATTATTTTATTGGAATTTAAATTGAAATTTTTGAATTTAAACTGTTTAAAATGGATAAATTTGGGATTTTGATTTTCATTGTGAGTTTTGCTGTGAATTATTTTTCCAAATAAAATAAATTTAAAACTTTTCTGGAATTTCAAATTTTGGTCAAAAGTGGTCAACGGTTGACTTACTGTGTTAATTTCAAATTTGAATTTTAAACTTTTATTCTTTTTTATGAAGTTGTATTAGATGCTATTATTTTCTCTACTTTTCGTCTATAAAATTCTGATTTATACTTCTCAAAACTTTAATTTTTCAACGTGTTTCACACGGCTATTTTTTGTAAATTATTTTCATATTTTACTTTGATTTTGGGTTGAATATATTATGAAATTAGCTTATTCATTTTTGGTAGGCCAATAGGCTAGAAATGCTAAAAGTTGCAATTTGACGTTTGAAATGAGAAGTCGTCAATTGAAATGCACGTTCAAAATTTTATGACCATTCATTCTTTTACGCGTTCAAAAATTTTTATGACCGATTCAAAATTTTCACATTCATTATTTCTTGCTGGTTCATTTTTCTATGCGTGCAAATCTTTTGGATTTCTATTTTTTCGTTCACCTTTATTTTAGCCTGACCTTTTCTTCTCCCCTCATTTCTTTCCTCACTTCTCCTATTCTCGATCATTTCATTTGCACAAAAGAAAAGATTTCATAGTAATTTTTTTGAAAAAAATTCCTCTTCCGCTTTACATTTTTGTTCATTGTCTTCTCCATAATTCGACCATCAACTTCTACATCACATCACCCCCATAGCCAACCTCCACCTGCTATGTCGTGGCCACCATCACATCTCCCCTCCGATCACCATTCCTCCTCGTCAAAAGGCAGACCGAGCACCACATGACCTTCCACCACCCAATGCCTTGCCCGACCATCACCATGACATAAACTTGTCGTAGTCGAAACCCCTGAAACCCCTTGGCTTGCTTGATCATCACCACCACCATCAGGGCCGAACACTTCATCAATACAACCATAGCCTAAACCATCACACCAACTCTTTACCAAAATTCCAAGTATGGCCAAACCCTGCAAGCCATAGCCGATCACTTCATGATCCACCACCTTGACGTTGCCTTGTCGAACTCAGAGCATCATGCAACCTATTCCTCATGTTGACCGAACCCTACACCTTATGGCTGAGCCAATTCATAACCGAGCCTTGTTTCATGCAGTCGAACCTAAAATCCTGATGGCCGAGCATTTTGGCCTTCAGGCTAACTTTTTGTGTTTGTATAAATGATATTCTGTATATTTCATTTTATTTTGCTTTTGAGTTAAAATCTTTCCTGTGGTTTTATAAATCTGATTTTGTGTATTTTATATTGTTTTGTGTTGAGTTAAATTTTCCTCAAATGTTTTATATAAATTTTATTTTGTGTTGAAAAAAAAGAGAAGATTTTTCAATGTTTTATATAAACTTTATTTCCGTGGAAATTTTCTTTTGCATATGTTTTATTTAGATTTCCTTTCAGAATTTTATATTTGTTTATTTTTTTTTGGGTTGAGTAAACTTTTTACAAATGTTTATTTTTGTTTTCTAAGAGTCGGGTTTGGATTCTCCTTCCACTTGAGTTGTTCGTGATTGGCGTGCTTATTCGAGTTGCTTTATTGTGTTTGAAACTTCATCTCTAGCCTGAGAAGGTAAGTTCGTCACTTTCAACAAACATACTTATATTTTGTGAATTAATTTCATTTGAATTGTATAGATATGTATGTTATTTTAAGTAATTTATCTATGCTTATGATATGTTATTACATGATGATATACCTGTTATGATCACATGCCATGTTATACTATTATGCTATTTTATTTTCTGCTCTCACACTGCAAGTTCTCTCACTATGGGTTGAAATGATACATACAAGAACGGTCTTTAAAATAGGGAAAAATCGTTATGAGCTGAAATGATAGGCTCGAGCGATTTTTATTTGACTTGGGATTGCGGATTGGAAATGATATAAACCCGGGAATTTAGTTATGGATTGAAATGATACATATCCGTATCACTTGACCATAGGTTAGAAAATTTTATACAGGACCGTATTTGGTTTTAAAGAAATTTTCGAAAAATTATTAAGTATTTCGGATTTTAATATATGATTTTTGAGTTAAATTAAATTAATGATTTTATAAAAATTTATATATATTTATCTTGTATGTAATAAAAATGTTGAGTAAACAAATGGTTTTAAAATGTAATTTTGAAATTTAATTTTTATTGTAAAATAAATTTGAATTTAAATTATAGTCCAATTTGACTTAATAATAATATTTTTAATCTAACCTAGTAATATAAATTTTATTTTTTGAAATAATTTGTTTTAAGTAATAAAAAAAATGAAAGCTTAAGTTAATAGTGTATTTTAACTTAATATAAGGAATACTGTTTTAATTGGAAATTTTTGTAATAAATTTAATTTAACTAAATTCAGAGTTTAATTATTATCCAAATAGATGATTCATTATAACAAAATAGATTTTGTATAAACTATGTTGAAATTGTGAGTATATATAACTCGGTGATTTAATATAAACTATCATAGTGGTAAAAATAAGGTTTTAGAAATGCTATGATTTTAAAGGTCGCAGTTTCAAAGTGTTATGGTTTCTAATTATGATGATTTTAAAGTGTTATAATTAAGTGTATAAATTTTAAAGTGATACGACTTTGAAATTGAACACTATTTTGAAGGAATAATGGAATTGGACATAAATGGTTTGAAATGAACGTGTTTTGATATAAATATAAACCGTTTGAAAATAAATAACCATGGTTATAATAACGATTGGTTATTAAAGAGACCGAGATCGGATCTTATCATACTCTCTACAAATACGGAAAACCACTTTAACAACCGTGTACACGGTGGAAATTCAAGAATAAAGTAGGATGGTGGCGATGATCATATATGAGCTATACACGTGGACCCCACTCCCGTGAGTTGGCATAAGGTGGCTAAAACATGAGCAATCGACGGGCCAAGTGAGGTTGCTCCTTTGATTGGACACACTTCTTCGATATGCCATTTTATTACTTTGTGATTGATTTGGTGCGCACCTTTGATTTGAGAGTGTGGCTCGAGGTGGGCTATAGCTGCCGCTATGTGTTACCATCAGCTCGGAAGTGTAATTGGTATATTTACTTTGGCATTTCCTAGTTGTGCCGTGTCACCTACACTATCGAGACCATTACGAGTTTGTTTTGTGTCGTACCTATGTAGTATCCTCTGATAGCCTCCCGATCAGGAGGTATTGCGCTGCTGTATAGACTATTGGCACTATAATATGTGTTAAGGGAGATATGAGTAATGCCTTAACGCTATTTTAATAGTTTGATTTACTTTAGACATTATTATAATAGCGTATATTACTACATAAGGGTCTTTGAACGTGGGGGCTGTTCTTATTTTACCCGAGGGATTCGAATTAGCCCCCACCGATCGTATTTCTCCCGAGGTGAAAGAAAAGATAGGAAATCTGTCTTTTCTGAGTTATCGTCCTAATAAAAGAAATATTGAATGCTTGGTATAAATAACTCACTTCTTGGTCTTCGACCCCCTCAGTCACTACGAGCCCGATCAGTGCAATGGGATGTGTCTATTTATCTATCTCTTGACTCGAAATGGGAGCAGGGGACGAACGATCCCAAGCATCCTTTGAGTTACTATTGCATTTTTTACAGTTCACTTGAGTTGATTTAAATTTTTATAAGTATGTGTGTCCTGACTCTAGTTTTTGTGTTTTGCTTCACGCTCGGGTCAGCCAGAGTATCACAGCTTTGGATTCATCTTTGGAGCTAGAGATCTGCCGGAGATTTAGTTGTCTATCTATATTTCAATTTCTGCCATTTTCATTCAACTTTTCTTATTTACTAGTGGCCTTATATGTTTGTATTTCATGTTATGTGCTTTCAGACTCTGTATTATATATTTGGTTTGAGACTTGGTATCTAGTAGCTTCATGAACTACTATGTTTATTTTATTCTGCTGCGAGTCATTCTGATATTCTGTGTCTGTGATTCTATGATTGGTTTTATTTGCTCCAAATTTTATTAACAATCTATTGTTTTGAATTATTCAAGCACGACATGTGTGGACTTATTGCCGATTTGAGTGGTCCAAAATGGTGGGATGTTATAGGTTTAGAGGCAAAGATGGTAGATAGAAATACAACAACAGACCAAGATGTCAAATATGTGAAGAAAATATGAGCACACTGCAAATAAATGTTATTCTCGATTTGATGCAAACTTTATACTAACACAACAAAGTAATAACAGTTTAAGAATACAGAACCAAACTGCAAATATGGTTAATGCGTAGCTAGAGGTCAAATCAAAAGGTCGAAGCAATGATATGTCCGAAATTAAAGATATACATGATGAAAGATGGTACCAAGATTCTGAAGCAACCAATCATGTGACTAGCAATCTAAGTAATCTGAATCTTGTCAATAAAGTAAACAAAGGTAAATAATTACTATATTTAGGTAGTGGCAAATGTGTTCATATTTCTCATACTGGAAATGCAAGCATAAAAGGTACAAGACAACTTTATCTCAACAACCCATTTAGAGTTCCACTCATTAGAAAAAAATTAATGAGTGTATCTCAGTTTGCAAAAGGCAATAATGTATATTTTGAATTTTACTCAAAGTATTGTTTAGTAAAAGATGTTCTAACAAAGGAAATTCTCTTGTAGGGTAGAGAATGTAAGGGGTTATACAAATTTGATTTTGCAAACTCAAGAAATTCTCGTTGTAAAGAAAACTGGTGTAATATTTTTGAAATGAAAATTGATGAAAATTGCAAGATGTATAATATCTATCATTGTAAACCGGGACATCCCAATATAAACATTTTAAAGCATGTTCTAAATATTTATGATACTATCTTTGTTGATATAATTTCAAAATCTTACACTTATACATATTTCCAAATGGGTAAAAGTCACAAGCTTGCATTTTCGAATTTAGAGACTGTATATTGTAATTCCTTATAACTGATTGCTACTGATATATGGGGACCAGCTCCAATAAGCACTGATTACGGTTACAAATATTATATTTCCTTTATTGATTCTTACTCTAGATATGTTTGGATATATTTTTTAAAATCAAAATCTGAAACTAGCAATGCAGTGATGTAGTTCATAGAAAATGCAGAAAGACAAACAAATCATCAAGTGAAAATTATTCGGATAGATGGTGGAAAAGAATTACTACCACTAAAGGATTATTTCCATGAAAAAGGAATTACCAAAAGGACAATATGTCCTTATACTTCAGAGCAAAATGGTGTTGTTGAAAGGAAAGATAGACATGTTGTAGAAAATGGTTTCACTTTATTGGCACAAGTATCTTTACCATTGAAATTTTGGCCAAATGCCTTCTCCACAACAGTCTATTTAATCAACGGGCTATCTACAATGGTTTTAAAATACAAAAGTCCAATAGAAATATTAACTATAGTTAAACCAGACTATCAAAATATAAAGTATTTGGATGTCTATGTTTTCCTTATTTAAGACCATACAATACACGTAAGTTAGAATTTAGATCTTCTCCATGTACATTTCTAGGGTATGCGGCAAATCAAAAAGGGTTCAAGTGCCTTGACAACGAGGGAAGAGTTCATATATCAAGACATGTGGTATTTAATGAATAAGAGTTTCCTTTTAGCAATGAAAAAATCAGGACAACTCAAAAAATATATAATTCAAGATACTCATTACCTCCAATACCTATCTCCTTAGAATAGATTATACCAAGTCAAAATGATGGCAATCTGAAAGGGATTGCTCTAGTCCACAACACCCTGTGTCCACAAACCAGGTCATGAACAGAAAGAAGTACCAAAAAGCTCGAGTCATGTATCCCAGTCAAACACAAGTCAGTATTCTCATCCATGTCAAATATTAGATGATGCTCAACTACCCAATACTCAATAAGAAATCACTATAGGTGAGAATAATCAACCTATCCCACCTGCAAATATAGGACATTACATGATCACAAGGGCTAAAAGCGACATATTTAAGCCAAAAATATACAATGTTGAATCTGAATTTACTGAAACTAGTACATATCAGCAGGCAATACAAGATATCAATTGAAAAATAGTTATGAAGGAAGAATACGATGCATTGACAAAGGATAAGACATGAGATCTTGTACCTTTACTAATGGATAAGAATGTTGTGGGATGTAAATGGATTTATAGACTCAACAAGAATCCTGGTGGTTCCATTAGAATTATTCTAACCATTGCTTTGCATAAGAATTGGACTATCCGACAACTAGATGTCAATAATGTTTTCTTTAATGGTGTCTTGCGAGAAGAAGTCTACATGGAGCAACCATATGGATTTATAAAGAAAGGCAATGAAAAACTTGTATATAAGCTAAACAAGGAAATTTATAGTCTCAAGCAAGCACTAAGAGTTTGGTTTAACAAACTGAAATCAACGCTAGCAAGAGTTGGATATAACTTTAAAAAAATCAAATAACTCAATCTTTGTTAAATTTTCTAACAATATCATCATATATATACGAATTTCTATTGATGACTTTATTATACAGGAAACAGTGAATCGGAGATTAGCAACATCACATAATGTCTGAACAAAGAGTTCTGCATCAAGGATTTGGGAGACCTTAATTACTTTCTTGGTATTGAAGTTAGAAGGGTGTTAAGCGCTGAAATGCATTTAAACTAGGGAAAATATATTTCTGAAATACTACTAGAAGCAAAAATGGACAAAGCAAAACCATCCTACACCAATGACAAGCAATTTGCATCTATCAAAGAATATGGATGAACCAATAATCAATGACAAGCAATATAGGAGTATAGTTGGAGCACTGCAAATAGGTTACAATAACCAAGCCATACATCTTTTTAGTGTAAAAACAGTAATTTAGTTCATGCAAAGACCTTTGGATGAGCAATAGAAAGCAGCTAAACGTATTCTAAGACATCTTAAAGGATCAATGAATCAAAGACTACTCATACAATCAAGCAAAACACTAGATATTAGTGCATACGTTGATGCAGACTAGGCAACCGATCAGGATGATGGAAAATCAACAACTGGTTACTGTATTTTTCACGAAAAAAATCCAATATCATGATGTGCAAAGAAACAATCAACAATATCAAGATCAAGTACTGAAGCTGAATATAGAGGTATAGCTAGTACAACAACCGAAATTATGTGGATACAATCCTTATTCAAAGAACTACAATTTAACACTAGCAGTAAGACAAACATATGGTGTGATAATCTTGGTGCTATATCACTCACTGCTAATCTAATATTGCATTCACAAACCAAACACATGGAACTGGATCTCTACTTTAATAGAGAACAAGTTATGAAAGACAAACTTATAGTAGATTACATACCTTCGACTTACCAAAAGGCTAATGTTCTCACGAAACCTCTCTCAAAACAAAACTTCATCAGATTCAAGCATGAGTTGAACTTGGATCTCATGCTCCAATTTACATACCAGAGTCCATTTAAGAGCATAAAAAGTAGAAGATTATCATCAAAATCTCAATTTGAAGCAGCTAAAATCGTATAGCTGTCAAACTGTAATTCGCTCAAATCATGATCTTGAATCTATTAGAGAGTTGAAGAGACACAGAAATCATCTTCGAATCGAAAATTACTATTTAATTTGAGAAACATTTAGAAGAAAAGTTAAGGGTGGCAGATTTTGGTATTTTCTTTCCCGAAACCCAAACCGTATTTAGGCTTGAGGAGGGAGGAGGGGGAGGGGGGTTGGTTTGGATGGGAGTATGAAGTGTTAGAATTCTCAAAAATTAGTGAATGAGATATATCCCACATCGCCAAAAATAAGTCCATTTTCTTATTTATATAGTGTACTCTCAATCCCTATATTGGCCCTTAGAGTCAGCTAATTTTGTGCGAGGGGGCGGACCTATATGGCCATGGACAAACACATGCGCATGCCGCCGCCCGGCCGTCCGACCTCACCGGACCGGGTCAGGCACTGGTGCGGGTCCCATAAGATTGGGATGCGTCATATATTTTGCTACCTAAAAATGGGCTGATTTTAAAACAGAAGGGTGTTTAAAAAGACATGGATTTTCCAACGGTTATGACCGTTGCAAAATGATGAAGAGACGCGATAGTTCTTGGCCGTTGAGTATGAAGAAACGCGATTGTTACAAACAACAACAGTTCTTGGGCGTTGCGAACGAAGAGGCACGACTGTTGCAAACAGCAATAATTCTTCGTCATTGCAAACGAAGAGGCACGACTGCTGCGAATAGCAACAGTTTTGACCGTTGCAAATGAAGAGGAGCGACTGTTGCGAATAGTAACACTTTTTGGCATTGCAAACGAAGGGATGCTACTTTTCTCAATTGGTGTAGCCATTGGAAATTCGGCTATAAATAAGGAGGAAACCTGATCACTTTCCTCACTCAATTTTCAAACCGAATTATCTCTTCTTTATCATCATCTTTTTAAAATCATAATCCATCCTATCACACAAAGGATCATGCACATCACGATCTCGAGCAGCTTATGCTTGTTTTATCTTGGGAGACTTTGAATAAAGTCTTAAGGAAATTATTACGACAAGCCTCAAACGAAATTTCCATCTTCAATCGGTTAGATTTCTAGTTGATATATATAAATATATATATATATATATATATCATTTTAGTTTCTACATTGTACTATTTAAAGAAATAGTATAACGTTTGATTTATCACTATAGTTAATATTACTATAGTTGCTAGTTTGTTGTTGTAATTAATTACAACATACTTATTGTTAAATAGAGCTAATACAGAATTCCAAAGTAGTGGAAATCTGATTTGTAAACTTGTGCGACGAGCTTATTATTTAGTCTCTGCTTTGGTATACTAAACGTATAACATCTTAAGACTTTCCTTGTCACGACCCGTCTTTCTATCTCCAGAGAAACGCATCATGATTTAAGAAAGAAAGGGATAAAAGAAGAAAAGATAGGAAAAGAAGAAACTCAACAACATCAGATACTCACAGCGGAATGAATGAAATATAATATATCACATAAAATATTACATAGTATCATATTACATCAGAGTACACAACTTATACAACACATATTAGACAATTATAGACATCTGTCTAACTATACAACTCAAGATATCACAAGATACAGACACAACATAAAAACAGCGGAACCAAAATATATCTACACGATGAAGCCTCCTGCTCCAAATCTCCTCCAGAAATTCGTCAAGAAAACCTGAATCCCTCGACTACTCATACATAATATGAGTACCCAAGAGCTTAATAAAACAGAAAATAAACACTCGGGTCAGACAGGGGTCTGGTGTGAGTAAACGGTTTAAAATTGCTTAACTTTAGAAAATCCTTTGAAAAGAAAAGGTATCACGTAAGACTTCCCACACATAAACATGGAAAAGTTTTTACCTTACGCTAACCAAAACATTTGATAGGAAATCCAGTGATATTATAATAGTGTCTAGGGTTTTCAAGTAAATAAGAAATACCTGAAATTGTTACATGATTAAATTCAAGCATACTAGCCACAGAAGTGGGTAATACAAATCAAAACCGTAGGGTCTCGTAGGGAAAATGAGTTTCCATCAATGGCAGGGCTACCGGGGTACCGCCCGTCACAGTACGGGGCCTAGATCACCGTACCGAGGATTACTCCCAATCCCCTGCAACACAAGGCCGGGACCATCCCTTACTGGACAGTCCCGAGTAAGATCACCCCATGATTGGCGCGACCAACCACCCACTAAGCCGAAATAAAGGGGACATATAGACAGGGATGACCTCACCCTAAATTGGGTGCTACCCACCTAGCCTTGCCGCACCTCCCCTGTTTTAGCCATTCCCGGTTGATGAAGCTTGAGGCTGCGATTACCTTTATAGAACACATCTATCTTAGAATGCTCATCGTCCACCTGACGATGTGCTGAAATCATTCAATCCATAAAAGCTCATTCTGAGTTCGAACGAAACTGAAGGCACTATCCCGTTGCACTCATTTTGGAATCACCCTCAGAGTCAACGACCATAGCCCTTCCACTCTGAATCACCATCTTGAATCTGTAAATACTATCTCCGTCAAACTCATCACGGAATCACCCCCAGAGTTAAACTGACAAGGAATAGTTCTTACACCTCGAGTCTTCACTTTAACTCCACTTGGATTCACGACCTAACGTTTAATTTGGATCGATGTGGTTTTCGAATATCCAAATATGGAAACCCGATCCCGGTCTCACCAAATCCAAACGTCATTTTAATGTCCAAGTTGTTTTAAGGGTTTTAAACAACTAAACTTATATTCAGAATAATATAACAGATAGTTGAATCACATTATCACAATAGATAATTCATATCAACCAATCATCTCACAAAGCAACACATATCACATATCAGAGATATCACATCCAAATCATCCAACATCATTCAAACATCCAATATCAATCATCCAATATTAATCAATCATCCATAAGCAGAATTGATTGACTCTTAATCAATTTAATTAACCTTTTATTAAATTAATTACTATCCTTTAATCACTTGGATTATCTTAATCCTGCTTCATTGATTTATTACAAATTAATCATCTCTAAATGATCCTCCTTAATTAATCTCCCTTGATTAATTATACTTTAATTACATTCAAGTAATTAACCTTTAGCTCTTTAATTAATTCCACAAATTAATTATCCTTAACCATATACAGTAATTAACCTTTAATTACTATCATTAATTAAAATAATTAATGATCCTTCATTTGCTTCCATTAATTAATTAACTATAATTAATTTCCATTAATCCTTAATTAATTACAATTAATTAATCATACTTTAATTAATCCGTTTTATTAATCAACCTTGATTAATTTTATTAATTATATCTAATGATCCCTATTAATTAATTAACCCTTTAATTAATTAAATAATTAATTTGTAATTAACCATCTCATTAATTAGTCTTAATTAATCATAAAAAGTAATTAACAAACTTGTAATTACTTATCTTAATTAATTAACTCCTTAATTAATTATATTAATCCTTATATTAATTATACTAATTAATTAATCTTTAATTACTTCATTATTAATCAATTACATTAATTAATAATCCTTAATTAATTACTTTCTTAATTAACCACATTCTAATTAATTACACTTAGTAATTAATCTTAAATTAATCACATTCCTTAATTAATTAATCACATTAATTAATTAACCAAATTAACTTAGTAATTAATCCTTAATTACTACTGTAAGTAATTATCCTCTAATTTCTTTCATTAGTTAATTACTCTCTTAATTAATTACCTTAACAAGTAACTAATCCCATCATTGATTAACCTTAACTCTTTAATTAATTAATTACTCTTTAATTGATTAACTTCAAATTAATTATATTAATTAATCCTTAAATTAATAACATCAAATGATTAACCCTTAATCACTTCACTCAATTACTTCCATAAGTAGTTTTCTCTTTCTTAATTAAATTTAGTAATTAATCTTTAATTACTTCACTAAGTAATTTCACTCAATTAATTATAAAGTGATTATCTTAAATTAATTAGGCTAATTAATTAAGCTAAAATTAATTACATTAACTAATCAACTAATTAATCATCGCTCAATTTCTTAACTAATTCATTAACTATCCACTAATTACTTTATTAAGTAATTATTCTTAATTAAAAATAGTAATTAATCTTAATTATTTTATTAAATAATTATTCTTGATTAATCTCTACTTAACTAATTAAGAACAAACTTGCATTTATATTTGATATTTACTCAAATCATTTACCTCATTAAAACCAATTTAAAATCAATTTGAAATATGATTTTACTTTTAAAAATAAAATAATTCAAACACTTAATTTTAATAGAATTGAAATCTTTGAATATCCTTTCGAACATATTAAATTAGATTAAACAATTATTTAACTTTGAAATCCAAATTTTCATATCCTTTAAACTTATCTGTTTAAAGCAAATTTTAAAATCTAATTTATACATTTCTTTATAATTACCTTGGATATATCTTTATTCTTATTTCAAAACTCATTTGAACTTCTTAATCTTGATCTAGCATTTAAATTGAAAATATCTTGAATTAAAATTCAAAATAAATTTAGTTAATTACTTTTGAAATCAACTATTTTAAACATTTCAAATCTTGACACATATTAAATTATATATTTTCAAAATCTTGATTTTTATTCATTTGAAAAACTTATTTTATAATTTAAACTCGGATTCCTTTTTCCCAAAATTTGTTTTTACTTTACTTAATCATATTAATATTATCACCTAAAAACTGAGTTAACCACCACTAAAACCCGAGTCAATCGTTCGATCAACATAAGAACCTCTCGTTCCTATTTACTTGCAAAAGATTGAACCCAAACCCAAGTTCCCTCTTCTTCCCCGAAGGACAACAGCACCCAGTGCACAAACGTACATGCGTGCACATTGCACGACGAACCTAGCGACGCCGACCCTTCCTCCGGCCATCTCCGAGTCATTGGCGACCACGACGAGCCTCTCGACCATCCAAAACCATAAAAACGTAGTCAATTCAAAATCGAGCACCATAGCCCAAAAACTGGAAACAAGACTCGATCGAAAACCAACCAACGCGGACAAACCCATCACCGTTAGTCCATGCCATCCTCACCATCGAATCACCTCGTCCCCGAGCAACCATCCCCCCTAACGCGATCACCTCCGGTCCACTACACACGACACAATCATCTCGACAGCCAAATGTTCGAAAACACTATCCTAAACCCTAGTTCGATCGAATCTGCACAATTCGGCCTCAAGAAAAATTCAGGAGTATTTTTCCTATACTCGCAACCAATCGAACCACCTTCATGCAAAAAATCGAACAACTACGCCACGCCGTTCATCGGCAATCGCCCAAAACACCCATTTCGAACAAACCCAGAATTCACATGAATTTCTCCACTAAAATTTTCGAAATGCATGTCAAAATTCACGATTTTCCATCCTTATTACATTCATGTAATTCAAATAAAAATGTAAGGCGGTTGATTTTTACATGAATCAAAATTTTTACTGTATTTCCTAAATTTAAACTTATTTACTAAAATATAAATCCTAAAATGATTTTAAACACAATCAACATCCATTAACAAACAATTTTTATTTAATCATTAAGGCCAAATATTAATGATAGTGGGAGATTTGAATTTTGAAAGTGGAAGCTGACCAAAAATAATAAGTAACAGAGTATTTATTTATACACATACTTATTATCACATATATATACATATCTATCAATTCAACAAATTTAACACTGAAAGATATTCAGTCAATTACCAAGATCAATTCACAGATTATCACATGCATGGTAGTTAAAAACCAGATCAAACTGTTTTTAAAGAAATTTACTCACAATTTTAGTTGCAGAGAATGAAAACTATTTTTCCCATGCCTTGAAATTTTGACCTGTAAAGTGCTTTTGATTTGCTTTGCTGTTGAAGTTAATTCCTTTGCATGCTCATAGATTGTTGTTTAAAATGTTGAAACTTGCAGTTGATCATCTCTTTTTGAATTGCAGGTTGAAGTTGCTGGTTTGCAATTTAATTTCAGATTTGTCTGTGCTTTTGATTTCAAATTTCAGGTGTGAAAATGGTTTCTGGTTTGAGCTTTAGATTTGGAATATATTTACATTATTTAATTTTGGGTTGGGAAGTTTTTTTCAAGATTTTGGTTTTGAAGATTTTTCTTTGTTTCAGCTGAGAGTAGGAGAATAGATTGAAGATAGGAAGAAGAGACGAAAAATGAATTATGTTATAGTTTTATTAAAAATTTAAAGAAAGTAAATAAAAAAAAACGAAGACACTTGTCACATATAATACTTAATTGTCATACATGTGTTATATAAGTGATTTAAGATAATAACACATGTCCCGAAGTATTTTTAAATAAATTTTTATTTAAATTAAATGTTAGTATAAACTTACATACTTAATTCACTAAATTAATAAATACTTATATATGCATATATAAATTTACTTTTTAAAGAAAATATTATAAACCATTTATAATAAAAATAAATTCTTATACATGTATTTTTAAAATCTAAAATATTTTTCTTTATTGTTTAAGAGATAATTTTTAAAAAGAAAGCTTATTAATAACTCTATATATGTTTATATAACCATTTTAAATTTAAGCACTTTAAAGAAAACAAAGTAAACTTTGTTTAAATCTAATTTAAACTATCACATAAATAAATTATTTTATACTTTGAAAATAATTGAATTAATCTTAAATTAGTTTTGAAAAATATTGATTTTAAAACAAAGCTTCAAATTACAATATATTCATACATATATGAATTATCAATAGATTATATTAAATTTTCAAAACAACTTCAAATTATAACATATACTTACATATATATTACAATTTGAGAATTCATCTTTTATTTAAATGAAAAGATTTTCTATTCACAATATATACACCAAATATATATATTATAAATAGAATAAAATTTTATTAGCTTTGAAAAATAATTTTTATCAATTTTAAATTGTTAGAAAGATATCAATCAATATTGCCAGATTAAATGTTTATTAACCTTTAAAAGATTAAATTTACCAATTTAAATTAAAATTATAAAGAAAAATTATCAAGTCAATTTAATTATTAATACAGATTATTAAATTGATATTGCCCAAAATTCCGGGTCGTGACATTGCTCCGCCCTAAAAATAATTTCGTCCCCGAAATTTAAAAGCAAAGATAATTTAATAACCCAACAAAGATTTTAATTTCAAACAGCAAAGCATACCTAACATCTAGTAACTAACAACAAAAGTAACCAATCAAACAAACAAACCTAACTAATTATCCTGACACAAATCAGGATTGATCCTTCTAATACTATCTAGAGTTTCCCAAGTATAAATCACTAGGAGACTCGCTCTACAAAAGCTAACAATACCACTATGATCCAGAGCTTCTCTCATCTCTAGATCCATCAATCTGAACAGAACATCAGCCTATACTCAAGTCTAGCACAACTTCCAAATCTAACTGAACAGTAGATTCCACAACCAACAATGAATCATACACGTACTCCCTCAAAGATACGTGAAATATAATGAATTCCAGCTATCCAAACTGGCAACTCAATCTTATAGGCAAAAGAACTTATCCTATCAAAACACAGATAAGAAATCCCAAATACCTTAGAATTAGCCATCCAATCTTGTCCAATTACTGCTCTCTTAAGCAGAGAAATCTTAACAACAATGAAGTCTCCAACTTCGATTTCCAAACTCCTTATCTCATATCTGCATAACTCAACAGATAATCCTGGGCTGCCCATCTTCTTGATTAGCTCAACCTATGCCGATGTTTCCAGAAACAACTAGACCAAAACAAACCAGTTTCTGGATCCTACTCAACAAAACGGTCTTTCAAGATCCATCGAAATCCAGAAAACAAGCTCTACTTCCCAAGCAATAGCAAACTGAACTTGCTTCCTTCCTCGCACAGTTGTTACCTCGCTTCCACTACACAACTCTGATTCTGAAATAGATGAGAATACTGCTGTTGAACATGAGTATAAACTTATCCAATATATCTGAGAAACTTTGTTCATCAAATTCATAAAATCTTAGTGACCCATCTGACTTGGTCATACATCCTTATAAAAGAATCCAACTCAAAAACCTGATCTGAACAATTCAATTCCAAAAATTTCTGAGCTGCTACACCAACTCTTCCTTCTACAAAAACCATCCTACTACCAGGCTAACTACCAGTATCACTTCTGCAACCAAATCAATATCAAACTCAATCCCAGATGTAGGAAAAATTTTGATTACTTCAGCAGCTTCTACTTCCACATGAGAACCCTCTGTCTCAAACAAAAGATTGCCCAAGATAAATTCCCAAACTAATCGCAAGTCACTTTTGCGATACTACCTTGTTCGTATTCCAAAGAAACTGTTCTCACTTTACCAATTAGAACGGCCTTAAGCTTCTCCAAACAAGGTTAATCCTTCAAGAAACCTTCACCATCTTCCCGGACAGCTGATAGAAGAACCATAAAGATTCCCGAGCCATCGGAGAAACGGGCCACACTGCTGCTTCCAAACTCTACCTCGATGATACTGCAAAGCCCAAAAGACCTTCTTGCTAGAGATCCAGACAACTTCTACATAGACGAGTCTTCCCTGTGGTAGGTAAAGACTGCTCCTCAACCACTTCTAAAACTGCTTCAAGAGAAAACATTTTCGGAAATATCCATGGATACTGCATCTCACCACGCAGCTGCCAAGATACCATCAGTTGCTTTTGCACTTCCGACGGATCCAAACTTACACTACCAAGATGGACTCCGAATCTTTAAAAGATTTCCTTCGGAGATCAGAGAAATCCTTACTCCAAGCTGCAAATCTTACTCGAGACGGTATTAGGTATACAGTCTCGACAAATATACTTCCAACCTCAACATATGGACCTCTACCGTTAGTGGTAGTCGTGTTACACACACACCACTACTCCATCTACCTCTAAAACTTATGTTGGAAAACCCAAACAGATAACCCAACAAATCAGGTAGAAATATAAATATATAGTTATATATAAAAATACAAGTACGCTCTCTCAAGAAAGACACCACTCCAAAGCCTAGGTATTCACTCAACCTAATGCTCTGATACCAGCTGTCACGACCCGTCTTTCTATCTTCAGAAAAACGCATCATGATTTAAGAAAGAATGGGATAGAAGAAGAAAAGATAGGAAAAGAAGAAACTCAACAACATCAATGAAATATAATATATCACATAAAATATTACATAGTATCATATTACATCAGAGTACACAACTTATACAACACATATTAGACAGTTATAGACATCTGTCTAACTATACAACTCAAGATATCACAAGATACAGACACAACATAAACACAACGGAACCATAATATATCTACGCGATGAAGCCTCCTGCTCCTAATCTCCTCAAGAAAGTCGTCAAGCAAACCTGAATCCCTCGACTACTCATACATAATATGAGTACACAAGAGTTTAATAAAACAGAAAATAAACACTCGGGTCAGACAGGGGTCTGGTGTGAGTAAACGGTTTAAAATTGCTTAAATTTAGAAAATCCTTTGAAAAGAAAAGGTATCACGTAAGACTTCCCACACATAAACATGGAAAAGTTTTTACCTTACGCTAACCAAAACATTTGATAGGAAATCCAATGATATTATAATAGTGTCTAGGATTTTCAAGTAAATAAGAAATAGCTGAAATTGTTACATGATTAAATTCCAGCATACTAGCCACAGAAGTGGGTAATACAAATCAAAACCGTAGGGTCTCGTAGGGAAAATGGGTTTCCATCAATGGCAGGGCTACCGGGGTATCGTCCGTCACAGTACGGGGCCTAGATCACTGTACCGAGGATTACTCCCAATCCCCTACAACACAAGGCCGGGACCATCCTTTACTTGACAGTCCCGAGTAAGATCACCCCGTGGTTGGCGCGACCAACCACCCACTAAGCCGAAATAAAAGGGATATCTAGACAGGGATAACCTCACCCTGAAATGGGTGCTACCCACCTAGCCTTGCTGCACCTCCCCTGTTTTAGCCATTCCCTGTTGATGAGGCTTGAGGCTGCGATTAACTTTATAGAACACATCTATCATAGAATGCTCATCGTCCACCTGACGATGTGCTGAAAGCATTCAATCCATACAAGTTCGTTTCGGGTTCGAACGAAACCAAAGGCACTATCTCGTTGCACTCATTTTGGAATCACCCTCGGAGTCAACGACCATGGCCCTTGCACTCTGAATCACCATCTCGAATCTGTAAGTACTATCTCCGTCAAACTCATCACGGAATCACTCGTAGAGTTATACTGACAAAGAATAGTTCTTACACCTCGAGTCTTCACTTGAAATCCACTTGGATTCACGACCTAACGTTTAATTTGGATCGATGTGGTTTTCGGATATCCAAATATGGAAACCCGATCGCAGTCTCATCGAATCCAAATGCCATTTTAGTGTCCAAGTTGTTTTAAGGGTTTTAAACAATTAAACTTATATTCAGAATAATATAACAGATAGATGAATCACGTTATCACAATAGATAATTCATATCAACCAATCATCTCACAAAGCAGCACATATCACATATCAGAGATATCACATCCAAATCATCCAACATCATTCAAACATCCAATATCATTCATCCAATATTAATCAATCATCCATAAGCAGAATTGATTAACTCTTAATCAATTTAATTAACCTTTAATTAAATTAATTACTATCCTTTAATCACTTGAATTATCTTAATCCTGCTTCATTGATTTATTACATATTAATCATCTCTAAATGATCCTCCTTAATTAATCTCCCTTGATTAATTATTCTTTAATTACATTCAAGTAATTAACCTTTAACTCTTTAATTAATTCCACAAATTAATTATCCTTAACCATATACAGTAATTAACCTTTGATTACTATCATTAATTAAAATAATTAATGATCCTTCATTTGCTTCCATCAATTAATTAACTATAATTAATTTGCATTAATCCTCAATTAATTACAATTAATTAATCATACTTTAATTAATCACTTTTATTAATCAACCTTGATTAATTTTATATCCCTATCAATTAATAAACCCTTTAATTAACTAAATAATTAATTTGTAATTAACCATCTCATTAATTAGTCTTAATTAATCATAAACAGTAGTTAACAAACTTGTAATTACTTATCTTAATTAATTAACTTCTTAATTAATTATATTAATCCCTAGATTAATTATACTAATTAATTAATCTTTAATTACTTCATTATTAATCAATTACATTAATTAATAATCCTTAATTAATTACTTTCTTAATTAACCACATTCTAAATAATTACATTTAGTAATTAATCTTAAATTAATCACATTCCTTAATTAATTAATCACATTAATTAATTAACCAAATTAACATAGTAATTAATCCTTAATTACTACCGTAATAATTATCCTCTAATTTCTTTCATTAGTTAATTACTCTCTTAATTAATTACCTTAACAAGTAATTAATCCCATCATTAATTAACTTAATTCTTTAATTAATTAATTACTCTTTAATTAATTAACTTCAAATTACTTATATTAATTAATCCTTAAATTAATAACATCATGTGATTAACCCTTAATCACTTCACTCTATTACTTCCATAAGTAATTTTCTCTTTCTTAATTACATTTAGTAATTAATCTTTAATTACTTCACTAAGTAATTTCACTCAATTAATTATAAAGTGATTATATTAAATTAATTAGGCAAAGTAATTAATCTAAAATTAATTACATTAACTAATTAACTAATTAATCGTCACTTAATTTCTTAATTAATTCATTAACTATCCACTACTTACATTATTATGTAATTATTTTTAATTACAAATAGAAATTAATCTTAATTATTTTATTAATTAATTTTTCTTAACTAATCTCTACTTAACTAATTAAGAATAAACTTGCATCTATATTAGATATTTACTCAAATCATTTACCTCATTAAAACCAATTTAAAATTCAATTTGAAATATGATTTTACTTTTAAAAATAAAATAATTCAAACATTTAATTTTAATATACTTGAAATCTTTGAATATCCTTTCAAACATATTAAATTAGATTAAACAATTATTTAACTTTGAAATCCAAATTTTCATATCCTTTAAACTTATCTGTTTAAAATAAATTTTAAAATCTAATTTAAACATTTCTTTACAATTACCTTGGATATATCTTTATTCTTATTTCAAAACTCATTTGAACTTCTTAATCTTGATCTAACATTTAAATTGAAAATATCTTGAATAAAAATTCAAAATAAATTTAGTTAATTACTTTTGAAATCAACTATTTTAAACATTTCAAATCTTGACACTTATTAAATTAAATATTTTCAAAATCTTGATTTCTATTCATTTGAAAAATTGTTTTATAATTTAAAACCTGATTCCTTTTTCCCAAAATTTGTTTTTACTTTACTTAATCAGATTAACATTATCACCTAAAAACTGAGTTAACCACCACTAAAACCCGAGTCAATCGTTCGATCAACACAAGAACCTCTCGTTCCTATTTACTTGCAAAAGATTGGAACCCAAACCCAAGTTCCCTCTTCTTCCCCGAAGGACAACAGCACCCAGTGCACAAACGTACACGCGTGCACATTGCACGGCGAACCAAGCGACGCCGACCCTTCCTCCGGCCATCTTCGAGTCAGTGGCGACCACGACGAGCCTCTCGACCAACCAAAACCATAAAAACATCGCTAATTCAAAATCGAGCACCATAGCCCAAAAACTGGAAACAAGACTCGATCGAAAACCAACCAACGCGGATGAACCCATCATTGTTAGTCCATGCCGTCCTCACCATCGAATCACCTTGTCCCCGAGTAACCATCCCCCCTAACGCGATCGCCTCCGGCCACTATACACGACGTAATCGTCTCGACAACCAAACGTTCGAAAACACTATCCTAAACCCTAGTTCGATCGAATATGCCCAGTTCGGCCTCAATAAAAATTCAGGAGTATTTTTCCTATACTCGCAGTGAATCGAACCACCTTCATGCCAAAAATCAAACAACTTCGCCACGCCGTTCATCGGCAATCGCCCAAAACACCCATTTCGAACAAACCCAGAATTCACATGAATTTCTCAACTAAAATTTTTGGAATGCATGTCAAAATTCACGATTTTCCATCCTGATTACATGCATGTAATTCAAATAAAAATGTAAGGCAGTTGATTTTTACATGACTCAAAAATTTTACTGTATTTCCTAAATTTAAACTTATTTACTAAAATACAAATCCTGAAATGATTTTAAACACAATCATCATCCATTAACAAACAATTTTTATTTAATCATCAAGGCCAAATATTAATGATAGTGGGAGATTTGAATTTTGAAAGTGAAACCTGACCACAAACAATAAGTAACAGAGCATTTATTTATACACAGACTTATTTTGACATATATATACATATCTATCAATTCAACAAATTTAACACTGAAAGATATTCTGTCAATTACCAAGATCAATTCACAGATTATCACATGCATTGTAGTTAAAAGCCAGATCAAACTGTTTTTAAAGAAATTTACTCACCATTTTAATTGCAGAGAACAGAAACTGTTTTTCCCAGGCCTTGAAATTTTGATCTGTAAAGTGCTTTTGATTTGCTTTGCTGTTGAAGTTAATTCCTTTGCATGCTCACTGATTGTTGTTTAAAATGTTGAAACTTGCAGTTGATCATCCCTTTTTGAATTGTAGGTTGAAGTTGCAGGTTTGCAATTTAATTTCAAATATGTTTGTGCTTTTGATTTCAAATTTGAGGTGTGAAAATGGTTTCTGGTTTGAGCTTTAGATTTGGAATATATTTACATTATTGAATTTTGGGTTGAGAAGTTTTTTTCAAGATTTTGGTTTTGAAGAATTTTCGTTTTCAGCTGAGAGTAGGAGAATAGATTGAAGATAGGAAGAAGAGATGAAAAATGAATTATGTTATGGTTTTATTAAAAATTTAAAGAAAGAAAATAAAAAAAATGAAGACGCCTGTCACATATAATACTTAATTGTCATACATGTGTTATATAAATGATTTAAGATAACAACACATGTCCCTAAGTATTTTTAAATAAATTTTTATTTAAATTAAATGTTACTATAAACTTACATACTTAATTCACTAAATTAATAAATACTTATATATGTATATATAAATTTACTTTTTAAAGAAAATATTATAACCAATTGTAATACAAATAAATTCTTATACATGTATTTTTAAAATCTAAAATATTTATCTTTATTATTTAAGATATAATTTTTAAAAAGAAAGCTTATTAATAACTATATATATATTTATATAACCATTTCAAATTTAAGCACTTTAAAGAAAACAAAATAAACTTTGTTTAACTTTTATTTAAACTATCACATAAATAAATTATTTTATACTTTGAAAATAATTGAATTAATCTTAAATTAGTTTTGAAAAATATTGATTTTAAAACAAAGCTTCAAATTACAATATGTTCATACATATATAAATTATCAATATATTATATTAAATTTTCTAAACAACTTCAAATTATAACATATACTTACATATATATATTACAATTTGAAAATTCATCTTTCATTTAAAAGAAAAGATTTTCTATTCACAATATATACACCAAATATATGTATTATAAATAGAATAAAATTTTATTAGCTTTGAAAAATAATTCTTATCAGTTTTAAATTGTTAGAAAGATATTAATCAATATTGCCAGATTGAATATTTATTAACCTTTAAAAGATTAAATTTACCAATTTAAATTAAAATTATAAAGAAAAATTATCAAATATATTTAATTATTAATACAGATTATTAAATTGATATTGCCCAAATTTCCGGGTCGTCACATTCCTGTTTATGCTAAAACAGAGATGGAAACAGTAGAGGTCTCAACAAAGACTACTACACACAGCAGGCCCGATCCTTTTAAAGGAGGTGGTGATGACTTTCTAACACGGCAGAATCAGATGTTATTTTATCTCACCACACTCGGTCTGCAATGGTATCTCGAGGAGGAGGAACCAGTTCCTGCCCCAGGTAAGGTATCAGATGTTGATATATGGAAGCATTTCGATTTTCTCTACAGAAACTATATTCTGTATTATCTCGACAAGGTGCTATAGAAAGTACCTCAGCCTCTAAACACACAAAAGAACTCTGGAATGCACTTTCCACAAAGTACAAGACGCAGAATATCAGTCTTAAGAAATTCATTGTAGACAAATTCATGGACTACAAGATGGTTGACCCCAAACCGGTGACTGCTCAACTGCATGAACTGCAAATCATCATTCATGAATTCGAAGCGAAAGGTCATAAGGTTGGAGAATCATTTTTGGTTGAAGCCATCACGGGAAAACAGCCGCCATCATGGAGAGATTACCGCAACTATCTAAAGCATAAGAAGAAGGAAATCTCTTTATAGGATCTTATAGTCTGACTAAAAATTGAGGCAGATAACCCTGGATTTACAAAACCAAGCGAGGGGGCATTTGTGGCTGAAGGGTCAAAGACCAAAAACAAAATGAAGAATTTTCAAAAGAAAAAGAAAGCTCCAGAGATCAAACCAAAAGACAACAGACAAACCAAAAAGTTTAATGGCGAGTGTTGGGTTTGTGGAAAGATTGGACATGCCGCTAGAGATTGTAGACGCAAAAAGGAACGTAATAAAGAGGCAAATATAGTAGACAACATGGAAGTAGACGAGTCCAACATCTCGGCAGTTGTATCTGAATGAAATTTGGTTTAGAATCCTAACCAATGGTTGGTAGACACATGCGCTACTCGTCATGTCTGCTCTGACAAATCCATGTTTTCTACATACCAGAATTTCGATCGTGAAGAAAAACTCTATATGGGTAATTCTGCAGTATCCATGATCGAAGGCAGTGGCATAGTAATCCTCAAGTTTACTTCTAGAAAAACTATTAAGTTGAATGACGTGCTCCACATTCCAAACATACGCAAGAATCTCATCTCTGGTGCAGTACTATTGAATAAAGGATTCAAAATGGTATTCGAGTCAGACAAGAGGGTTCTGTCCAACGCTGGTATGTATATCGGAAGGGGATATTTATGTGATGGCCTATTTAAGGCAAATGTAGACATTTTTGACAATAAAACTATGTATTCTGATTGTGCTATTAATAAAATTGAAGTTTCTTACTTGCTTGAGCATGAAATTTTAATATGGCATGATAGATTGGGACACAAAAAATTTCGAAAAATGAAAAAACTATCAAACTTGGGATTAATTCCGAAATTCCAAGTTGATAAAAACTGCAAATGTAAGACATGCGTAGAAGCAAAAATGGCCAAAAATCCATTTCATACAGTTGATAGAAGCACCAAACCACTAGGTTTGGTTCATACTAATTTATGTGATTTCAAATCAGTACCTACAAGAGGTGGGAAAATGTACTTTATTACCTTTATTGATGATTATACACGATATTGCTATGGATATCTTCTCAATAGTAAGGATGAAGCAATTACATCGTTTATGAAGTACAAACCCGAGGTAGAAAATTAGTTAAATAAAAAGACCAAGATATTGAGATCTGATCGAGGTGGAGAATATGAATCACCATTTGAACAATTCTGTGCCGAAAATGGTATAATTCATCAAACAATAGCTCCATATTCACCACAACAAAATGGTGTAGCCGAGAGGAAGAACAGAAGTTTAAAAGACATGATTAATGCCATGCTTTTAACCTCTGGTCTGCCGACGAACTAGTAAGGGGAAGCCTTAAATATGTCTAATCACATATTAAACAAAGTCCCTCACAATAAAACAGGAACATTTCCATATGAGATTTGGAAAGAACACAAACCAAGCTTTAAATATGTCAAAATGTGGGGGTGCTTGGCAAAAGTTCCAGTTCCGCCTCCTAAGAGAGTCAAACTTGGACCAAAAATAGTAGATTGTTACTATTTAGGGCCAGCACAAAATAGTAGTGCCTATAGATTTTTGGTATTAATTCTGATATAGCTGATATTCATGTAAATACAATCATGGAATCTAGAGATGCCTCATTCTTTGAAGACGTGTTTCGCACAAAAGGAATGAAGGGAATAATGTCCCTAAAAGGACAAGAGAAGAATCAAGCAATTCACATGAAGACGAAACTCATCATGATATTAAGGAAGTTGAACCAAGAAGAAGCGTAAGGGCTAGGAATTCCAAGACATTTGGTTCGGATTTTTTCACATATGTGTTAGAACATGAACCTCAAACGTACAAGGAAGCAATGTCATCTTTTGAATCTTCATATTGGAAAAAAGCAATCCTAAGTGAGATTGATTCAATTTTAAGTAATAAAACTTGGGAAATTGTTGATATTCCACCTGGAATAAAACCTATTGGCTGTAAATGGATTTTCAAGAAGCAAATGAAAGCAAATGGTTCTATCGACAAGTATAAAGCAAGATTAGTAGCCAAAAGATATCGACAAAAAAAAGGAGTAAACTTCATTGATACATATTCGTCGGTAACACAGATAACCTCCATAAGAATGCTAATAGTAATTGCATCGATCTATAATCTAGAAATTCATAAAATGAATGTAAAGACAACATTCTCAAATGGAGATCTCGATGAGGAGATCTACATGGAGCAACTGAAGGTTTTTTTTCCAAAGGAAATGAAAACAAAGTCTGTAGATTAGTAAAATCATTATACGGACTAAAATAAGCTCCAAAACAATGGCATGCAAAATTTGATAGTGTCATGATGAGAAATGGTTTTCGTATAAATGAATGTGATAAGTGTGTTTGTTATAAACAAATTGGACAGTCAGGTGTGATAATTTGATTATATGTGGACGATATGTTAATATTTGGTCCAAATACTCAGGAAATAGAGACTATAAGAAGATGTTAATTTGCAATTTCGATATTAAAGACTTAGGAGTTGCAGACGTAATTTTAGTTATCAAAATGATAAGAACACCTAATGAAATTGAATTATCTCAGTCACACTATGTAGACAAAGTGATTGAAAATTTTCAAAATTTTTGAATTAAAGGAGTAAGAACACCTTTCAATCCATCAGAAGTACTGCATAAAAACATTAATGAGAGTGTAATGCAAATGGAAAACTCTCGTGTAATAGGATGTCTCATGTATCTCATGAATTGCACAAGACCAGATTTAGCTTATGCAGTAAGTCGACTGAGCAGGTATACAAGCAATGCAAGAAAGGAACACTGGAAAGCACTAATGAGAGTGCTTGGATATTTAAAAAATACCACAAATTATTCCTTACATTATGGAAAATATCCTACCGTCTTAGAAGGATATAGTGATGCAAACTGGATTGTTCATCCAGAGGAATCAAAATCAACGAGTGGTTATGTCTTTACCTTAGAAGGGGCAGGAGTGTCATGGAAATCAACTAAACAAACATGCATAGCTCGATCCACTATGGAATCAGAGTTCATCGTTTTAGATAAAGCAGGCGAAGAAGTAGAATGGCTTCGTCGTTTTTTAGAAGATATTCCATTTTGGCCCAAACTTGTACGGGCCATATGCATACACAGTGATAACCAAGCTGCGCTAAGCAGAGTGCACAACTTTGTGTATAATGTAACGTCATGACACATTCGTCGACGCCGTAACACGGTTAGGCAGTTACTTTCGAATGGAACTATTTCCATAGATTATGTGAGAAAAATGATAACCTAGCGGATCCATTTACTAAAGTTTATCAAGAGAGAAAATTAACTACGCATCGAGGGGAATGGGTTGAAAAGCCTAAACCAACAAGAGTTATCTAATACGGAAACCTATCCTAGCGACAGTAGATCCCACGGACTAGGATCAATAGGCAAACCAGTTCTGAATAACTCAAGACATAATGCATTTATTTGGACTTAGTCATACTCCATTCCTATGGTACACATTATAAATGCATGCCTACAGAAGTATTAAACGATAAATTTATGTTTTTTAATGATGACCATATCCTGAAAATAACAAGTGGGATATATGTAGGATACTCTTTATGGTTGTTATCACGTATGTTAGTGTGAGTTGGGTCGGTTCTATGAGAATATTAAAGGCTTTTATTCTCTATAAACACTCGCAGAACCAAAAATTATTCAGGACCAAAATGAACGCAACGAAGAGATTGGATGTAAAGGGAAATAATGCTTTGTAAAGCTTATTGTCTGGTTATATAATAATGGTCGACGGTTCAAGATGAAATAATTCAGCAATTAGCCAAGTATATCCGACAAGTTTTAACTAGAGAAAAGTTCAAAGTGAAATATCTACTTATTCTCGATATAGCATTATTTTCATATGAATTGTGTGATATTACACTTTGTGTGGGGGAGACATATATCGTCATTCATGTGGGGGATTGTTAGAATTCTCGAAAATTTATGAATGAGATATATCCCACATCGCTAAAAATAAGTTCATTTTCTTATTTATATAGTGTATTCTCAATCCCTATATTGACCCTTAGGGTCAGGTAATTTTGTGCGAGGGGGAGGACCTATATGGCCATGGACTAACACGGGCGCACGCCGCCTCCCCGTCCGTCCGTCTGACCAGTTCGGGTCGGGTCGGGTCGGGTCCAATAAGATTGGGCCGTGTAATATATTTTTGCTACCTAAAAAATGGACTGATTTTAAAACAGAAGTGTGTTTAAAAAGATACTGATTTTCCAACGGTTGTGACCGTTGGAAAATCATGAAGAGACGCGACAGTTCTTGGCCATTGTGAACGAAGAGACGCAATTGTTGCAAACTGCAATTGTATTTGACCGTTGCGAACGAAGAGGCACGACTGTGGCAAACAGCAACAGTTTTTGGCCGTTGCAAACGAAGAGGAACGACTGTTGCGTACAACAACAGTTTTGACCGTTGCAAATGAAGATGCGCGACTGTTGCGAACAGTAACACATTTTGGCATTTCAAATGAAGGAATGCTACTTTTCACAATGGGTGTAGCCATTGGGAATTCGGCTATAAATAAGGAGAAAACGTGATCACTTTATTCACTCGATTTTCAAACCGAATTATCTCTTCTTTATCTTCATCTTATTAAAATCATAATCAGTCCTATCACACAGAGGATCATACACATCACGATCTCGAGAAACTTAAGTCTGTTGTATCTTTGGGGACTTTGAATAAAGTCTTAAGGAAATTGTTAGACAAACCTCAGACTAAATTTCCTTCTTCAATCGGTTAGATTTCTAGCTGATATATATATATATATATATATATATATATATATATATATATATATATATATATATATATCATTTTCGTTTCAACGTTGTACTATTTAAAGAAATAGTATAACGTTTGATTTTTCACTATAGTTATTATTATTATAGTTGTTAGTTTGTTGTGTAATTAATTACAACATATTTATTGTTAAATATAGCTAATACAGAATTTCAAAGTAGTGGAAGTCTGATCTGTAAACTTGTGCGACGAGCTTATTATTTAGTTCTTGTTTTGCTATACTAAACGTATAACATGAAGGAGTACGTAACTTTACATAATATATATCGGATGGTATCAAATGAAGCAATGTGGTTATGGGTTGTATGTCTGGGCCAACCGGCAGCCCCCTAAGCCAACATAATTCTGTCATTTTATCTTTTATGCCGTTGCCTTAATTATCATGCGTCATTTTTTTTATTTACTTCCTATGTCATGTATATATTTGGGATGGTGTGTGTCTGTCTGTCCTAAATGAAGTATTTATCAGGTTTAGTATGATCTGCCTGTGTGCATGTATACATGAACGATGGATAACCCTCTGTCGTATCGTTCTTTTCTCATTTAATCTTAATACTTGTATAAAAAATAGTAAAATAAAATAGATTTATGGCACCCATTAATTGGCTGCGCTTTCATATTTAGAGAATGCATATTAAGATATTTTTCCTGTACATATTATCTTTAAATTATACGAGTCATCTTCATCAAAAATTATTGCATCTCAGCAAAACTAAAATTAGTAAATGTATCCAAATTCCTTTGAGAAACCAATCCACTATGTAATACGCATGTTTTTCACTTGCACGCCTTATAAATATCAGCTCATGTTTGAGCAGTTGTCGAATGTTTCTGCTTAGTATTCTGAAACCATTAAGGAACTAAACATGAAACAATTGTACCAGCCTTTTAATCATTGCTTTAGGATTTCCTCTGCAAGATATGTTTTGTGCTGAACTCTTCGTATACAACTTTTGATATGTCAAATAAGACTTTTGTATGATTACATACGTTAGCATGATTTTCAAAATATTTACAAACAAATATAACATGACATTATACGCTAGAACACATGCTTTGATATTGATTGCTTAAGTATGTTGATTTCATGATGTTTTGGTTATGATTTAGTGGGTTATGTTTGTGTACTGCATGTATGTGAGTGTATGAAGGATATAGATGATGTAATGTTTTTTCTAAGAATTTGAGTTTCCACAAGTGTCATTGTGCATATATGCTTGTGAATTCCTAATATTAATCAATCGATTCTAATCATCATTAAGGCCAATGCTACATGCACACCTAAAAAATAGATTTTATTTTTCAAGTACAAATTTCGACCAACAGAAATACAAAGATCATATTCATGGTAGATATTAAATTCTACTTATAAATAACATACAAGAAAACACAACACATAAAATAGTATTACTTTAGTTCTTATGCATCACTTTCGGTTAAATAGTTTGGAAAATAACATGAATTTCCATACGACATTAAAATTAAGGGGTTTTACTTAAAAGCCAAATTATGGATAAGTAGTATTCACGTGAATGTATGTTGTAATGCACATAAAAATGATGTTAGTGAGGAAACTACTGTAACAAAAATTATTAGCTAGGAATGAAATATTACAGTGGGAAAATTTTATGTTTAGCGAAATTCATTATGAGAAACTGCATATAGCATAACTTATTAACTATTATTAGATAATATCAATCATAACGATACAAATTGCACTGGCAAAATGTTTCATCATACTAAGTATGCCACTATACCAAGGCGTAAAACAATTTTCCTTGATTAAGCCAAAACAAAAGGTACAAAAGGGAAAGCATTCATGGGCAAAAGGAGTATAATAAACATGTGTGAAATTTGGATTAAGTAACCCCCAATTTTTTTCCACACCATGTCGTTTCAGATTCTCATTGAACATCGCAAACACAAACAAATCCCTAAAACCATTTGGCCTTTTTGGCGAACCCCTGACTTCCACGTAATGCTCGTACAGATTTACCAAATAAGTGCTCGCTATTTGTGGAGTCGTTGAGTCCCCACCGCTTGCCGAAGGCCATCCTGTCTCCCCAACTATTTGTGACAACACGGGATTTCGCTTAATTAATTTTCATCATTAAACGATTAATCTGTTGGCTAATTGTTGTTGGAAGTTTTTCAACCGGGTTGAAATTCTTTTCAAAAATTCGTTAAAGTTATACGGGTTTTAAAATTTGAGAATGGCTCGCGTCTCTTTTATTATTTTGGGGCCATGATACTTATCAAGGCAAAGACCCATCCCCTCCTCTCTATTTCATTTCACTTCGCAACCCTAAAACTAAATAAACGAAAGAAAATAATAAAATGGCAGCTCTCGTTCTCGTTCGTTCCTCATCCTTAAAAATTAGGGCTTTCGTGAAAATTGTAGAGGCCGACTTTAAATTCTTCGATCAGGTGGATTGTTCTTCATGCTTGCTTGACGATCGGTTGTCTGCGCCCTTGATATGAGGTGACTGATTTTATCACTCACATCGTAGTTCATTCTCAAAAATTGTGCTTCGGCCATTTGATTTTTGTTTCGATGTTGAGGATTTTCTAACTTGGTTTGATTTTTATTTGGCTTCGGCCTTGACTTGAAACTTCAGCATGTTGTTGCAACATCCACTATGTTGTTCATTTTGAATTGATTTTGTGAAGCTATTTTTAGATGAGAATTCATTTTGACTTCGGTCAGTAACTCATGGCTTCAGCTTGTTTTGATATTAGCAAACTTTGATTGACTTCGAGTTTGGTAACTCTGTTGTTTCTGGCTTCAATGAACTCTTTGTACTTGATGTTTCACACGTATATATATGTAGGTTGAGATTTTTATGGTCTTCGACATTTGCCTTTTTACGCGTGGTCTGGACTTGCTCGAGTCTGGTTCATGTCGTATTGCTTCCATACTATTATGATATTTTGTATTTGGGTTTTTGATTGAGATGCTGTGGCATTTGCAGTTTGTAAATTGTCGAGCACCTGAAATTGCACTGACCAGTTTAACCATTGACTGTTTCTTGCATTTTTGCTCATCATGTTGTTGCAGTCAAGTCTGCACTGTAATATCCAATTGTATTCAGTTGTACTTCATGTTATTTTATAGACTAATGGCTTCATGTATATGATGCATTATTTGTGAGGCAGTGCCATTTATGGTTGATTCTTCATTTTGTCTTCAGGTCTATATGCATTAGTGCTTTGACCCTGACTTGTTCATTGTGTAGCCTGGTTGACTTTTGCAATCCACCGGTTTGCAACTACAATGGCATTGTGCATTTCATCTTGTAACTGTGTCATTTTACTTTGAGACAAATTGTTTATCTTGGTAGCCTCGAGCTCTACATAATGCTTATGCATTGAGTCATGTTGCAGTTGAGGTTTTGTATTGTTCGATTTTGATAAAACTGCCATTTGACTACGGTCATTTTTGGTAAGAATAGTTGTTCATGTTGTAGCTGGTATTGCTTTGAGGCAGTTTGCATTTCATCACCATTGACTGTTGATTTATTTTGTCTTTGGCTCTGCTTTGAAGTATTCCTTTGCAAGTTGAATCTGACCAGTAACTTGGTTTATGAAATTTTGATTTTGTTAATTCGAAATGATTCCTGGACTTTGGCATGTCCGATTTGAACCTGCTGCATTGTTGTGTGATTTCCTGGTATTGCTGTTATCTTTGGTGGCCTTGCACTTGTGTTGAGTTTTGATAGCAGTGACTTGACCTCTGCATTTGGTTAATGATTTTAGTCTTTGATGCTTTATTCCCTGAATCAGTATTAGTTGCTTAATTGTTCCTGCACCATTGCTCAAAACTGATTTTTGGTGTGTATCAACCTGAGTAAGTGAGTCCAGTTTCTATGGTGCATGATTCTGAAATTTTGAAATTTCTACTTGACTTTAATTGTAGCACCAGTGCACTTGTATGTGTACTTATGTCCATTGCTGCACATACTAGTCTATGTCATCCCTTGGTGCAGTTTATTTTACATCTCCTTTTGTACTCAAGTTATTCTATTGCATTGAGTAATGAGTTGCATTCACTTGTGTTGAGTCATTTTGCTTGACTGTTGCATAAATTTGATGATGATTCTTCTCTATTGACTTGTGTTTTGCTCCTGATTCGGGCACGACACTATCTTGTTTCGAACTGCTGCTGTTAGTCCCTTGTTGTTTCAATGTTCACTTGTAGTTGAAGTATTCCTCGAGTTTATTCATTCCTTGTAGCTGTCTTGACCATTGAGACGGTTTGCATACTTGTTTTTTGTAGTATTTGGGTTTCACTGACCACTCATGTACATGCTTGCATCTTTGAATTTTGGTTAGATGGTACTGTCCAGACCTGACCTTGTTTGTTTACTTTGGATTACTGTCTTGATGTTTCAGCTGCCATCATGTACAGGCTGAATCCCGCAACATGGTCTGACATGCATTTGGATTTGTTTTCTAATTGCACTTGAGTTGAATCCGGTATTTTGGGTTTGACCTTGTGCTCGTTTGTAGAATTTCATTGTGCATTTCCTGATCATTTGCATATTTCATATGCTATATTGGCGAGGCAGTGCATGCGAGCGTGCACTACAGCCAAAACAGAATTGGCGTTTTAATTTATATTTCAATTGTTTGAATTGTTGTGTGTGTTCAATTCAATATTTTGAAATTGCATTTTGATTTGGTTTAATTTGATCATTTTGTTGTTGTCTAATTATCTTCTAGATAATTAGATTACGATTTTTTAATTATCTATTTAATAATTAGATTTTGTTCTTAATTGCCGATTAGGCAATTCTCTTGTTTTCTAAATTATCTTCATTAATAATCCTTTCATTCATCTTTGCTGAAAATTTGGATTTGCTGATTTGTTGTTTAACCCTTTTACGTGTTATATTTACCGTTATCCGATTTCCTTATTAAATGATTGGATATGTGAGATTTATTGTGACTGTCGCCTATTTATTATTTATTTATTATTGCGTTCGTGCATTAATAACTGAGTTTGAATTAGACTGACCGTGTATTATTTTCCTTTGAATTTAATACTCGGGTCAGACCGACTTAATACAGGTTGTTGATATCTTGGTTTTGGGTTGCTGCTTGATCTATGAAGTCTCTTCGTATCTTTTGGAGTAGTCATTGTCGTAGTATAGGATGATATGTATTCATGTATATTATTCACAATAATGTACTTGTATATGTAACTTCCAGTGTCGACAGTAGTAGTTGTATCACATGTATTGTATCACATGTACTGTATCACATGTATTGTAATTGACTTCAGTTATATATATATATACATACATACATATATATATATATATATATATATATATATATGAGATTTTATATTATTTGTGTTCCACATTTAGCATATCTGTGTTAGTATTATATATATTGTCCTAAACTATTATGAACCATCGTAGTTCGTTTTATACTAGAATTGAATATGTCGATGGGAGTAAATAAGTAAAGTGATGAAAAATAAAATTTTACCACTCCGATCGAGATAGCCATACTAGTGTAAGGCCTAACTATGGATGGCCTCTCCTATCCAGCCTTATTCTTCGTAATAACAGACAGTATTTCTTTTAATACTCTTTGTTATTGTGAGCATAGAGGTGGGGCGTCACAGTTGGTATCTGTGACGGCCCGGAATTTTCAAGCATTTGAAAACGGAATATTTAATTGATTTTAAATATTTAAAAGTTAATTTTTAACTTGAATTCTAATATCACCAATTATTGATAATTAAATTATTGAATTAAATAATTGGAACTTGAGCTAAATGTTGAATCTGAAGTTATAGGCCTGTTGAAAATAACTTGAAGGCTTGTAAAATTTATATTGATAATACTGAAGATAATAGAAGTTGTAAAATTGAAATTTACAGTTGTTTGTTTAGTTTTAAAAAATATATCGTTTAAATTGAATTTAAAATATCCTTCCGAGACACAGTCTCGGAATTCGACGAAACCAGTCCATTGGATCCGTAATAGTGTATTATTATCGGATTTCAAAATTTCGTATTGATCGGAGTTGTTGTGTGAGCGTACTCTACATAAACACGTTGAAAATTTTATGGCCATTCATTCTTTTACACGTTCAAAATTTTTTATGACTGATTCAAAATTTTCACATTCATTATTTCTTGCAGGTTCATTTTTCTATGCGTGCAAATCTTTTGGATTTCTATTTTTTCGTTCACCTTTATTTTAGCCTGACCTTTTCTTCTCCCCACATTTCTTTCCTCACTTCTCCTATTCTCGATCATTTCATCTGCACAAAAGAAAAGATTTCGTAGTAATTTTTTGAAAAAAATTCCTCTTCCGCTTTACATTTTTGTTCACTGTCTTCTCCATAATTCGACCATCAATTTCTACATCACATCACCTCCATAGCCAACCTCCACCTGTTGTGTCGTAGCCACCATCACATCTCCCCTCCGATCACCATTCCTCCTCGCCAAAAGGCAGACCGAGCACCACATGACCTTCCACCACCCAATGCCTTGCCCGACCATCACCATGACATAAACTTGCCGTAGTCGAAACCCCTTGGCTTGCTTGATCATCACCACCACCATCAGGGCTGAACACTTCATCAATACAACCATATCCTAAACCATCACACCACCTCTTTATCAAAATTCCAAGCATGGCCAAACCCTGCAAGCCATAGCCGATCACTTCATGATCCACCACCTTGACGTTGCCTTGTCGAACTCAGAGCATCATGCAACCTATTCCTCATGTCAACCGAACCCTACACCTTATGGCTGAGCCAATTCATAACCGAGCCTTGTTTCATGCAGTCGAACCTAAAATCCTGATGGCCGAGCATTTTGGCCTTCAGGCTAACTTTTTGTGTTTGTATAAATGATATTCTGTATATTTCATTTTATTTTGCTTTTGAGTTAAAATCTTTCCTGTGGTTTTATAAATCTGATTTTGTGTATTTTATATTGTTTTGTGTTGAGTTAAATTTTCCTCATATGTTTTATATAAATTTTATTTTGTGTTGAAAAAAAAGAGAAGATTTTTCAATGTTTTATATAAACTTTATTTCCGTGGAAATTTTCTTTTGCATATGTTTTATTTAGATTTCCTTTCAGAATTTTATATTTGTTTATTTTATTTTTTTGGGTTGAGTAAATTATTTACAAATGTTTATTTTTGTTTTCTGAGATTCGGGTTTGGATTCTCCTTTCACTTGAGTTGTTCGTGATTGGCGTGCTTATTCGAGTCACTTTATTGTGTTTGAAACTTCGTCTCTAGCCTGAGAAGGTAAGTTCATCACTTTCAACAAACATACTTATATTTTTTGAATTAATTTCATTTGAATTGTATAGATATGTATGTTATTTTAAGTAATTTATCAATGCTTATGATATGTTATTACATGATGATATACCTGTTATGATCACATGCCATGTTATACTATTATGCTACTTTATTTTCTGCTCTCACACTGCAAGTTCCCTCACTTTGGGTTGAAATGATACATACCAGAACGATCTTTAAAATAGGAAAAAGTCGTTATGAGCTGAAATGATTGGCTCGAGCGATTTTTATTTGACTTGGGATTGCGGATTGGAAATGATATAAACCGGGGAATTTAATTAAGGATTGAAATGATACATATCTGTATCACTTGACCATAGCTTAGAAAATTTTATGCAGGACCGTATTTGGTTTTAAAGAAATTTTCGAAAAATTATTAAGTATTTTGGATTTTAATATATGAATTTTGAGTTAAATTAAATTAATGATTTTATAAAAATTTATATATATTTATCTTGTATGTAATAAAAATGTTGAGTAAACAAATGGTTTTAAAATTTAATTTTGAAATTTAATTTTTATTGTAAAATAAATTTGAATTTAAATTATAGTCCAATTTGACTTAATAATAATATTTTTAATCTAACCTAGTAAGATAAATTTTAATTTTTGAAATAATTTGTTTTAAATAATAAAAAAAATGAAAGGTTAAGTTAATAGTGTATTTTAACTTAATATAAGAAATACTGTTTTAATTGGAAGTTTTTGTAATAAATTTAATTTAACTAAATTCAGAGTTTAATTATTATCCAAATAGATGATTCATTATAACAAAATAGATTTTGTATAAACTATGTTGAAATTGTGAGTATATATAACTCGGTGATTTAATATAAACTATCATAGTGGTAAAAATAAGGTTTTAGAAATGCTATGATTTTAAAGGTCACAGTTTCAAAGTGTTATGGTTTCTAATTATGATGATTTTAAAGTGTTATAATTAAGTGTATAAATTTTAAAGTGATACGACTTTGAAATTGAACACTATTTTGAAGGAATAATGGAATTGGACATAAATGGTTTGAAATGAACGTGTTTTGATATGAAATATATACCGTTTGAAAATAAATAACCATGGTTATAATAACGATTGGTTATTAAAGAGACCGAGATCGGATCTTATCATACTCTCTACAAATACGGAAAACCACTTTAACAACGGTGTACACGGTGGAAATTCAAGAATGAAGTAGGATGGTGGCGATGATCATATATGAGGTATATACGTGGACCCCACTCCCGTGTGTTGGCATAAGGTGGCTAAAACAGGAGCAATCGACGGGCCAAGTGAGGTTGCTCCTTTGATTGGACACACTTCTTCGATACGCCATTCTATTACTTTGTGATTGATTTGGTGCGCACCTTTGATTTGAGAGTGTGGCTCGAGGTGGGCTATAGCTGCCGCTATGTGTTACCATCAGCTCGGAAGTGTAATTGGTATATTTACTTTGGCATTTCCTAGTTGTGCCGTGTCACCTACACTATCGAGACCATTACGAGTTTGTTTTATGTCATACCTATGTAGTATCCTCTGATAGCCTCCCGATCAGGAGGTATTGCGCTGCTGTATAGACTATTGGCACTATAATATGTGTTAAGGGAGATATGAGTAACGCCTTAACGCTATTTTAATAGTTTGATTTACTTTAGACATTATTATAATAGCGTATATTACTACATAAGGGTCTTTGAACGTGGGGGCTGTTCTTATTTTACCCGAGGGATTCGAATTAGCCCCCACCGATCGTATTTCTCCCGAGGTGAAAGAAAAGATAGGAAATCTGTCTTTTCTGAGTTATCGTCCTAATAAAAGAAATATTGAATGATTGGTATAAATAACTCACTTCTTGGTCTTCGACCCCCTCAGTCACTACGAGCCCGATCAGTGCAATGGGATGTGTCTATTTATCTATCTCTTGACTCGAAATGGGAGCAGGGGACGAACGATCCCAAGCATCCTTTGAGTTACTATTGCATTTTTTACAGTTCACTTGAGTGGATTTAAATTTTTATAAGTATGTGTGTCCTGACTCTAGTGTTTGTGTTTTGCTTTACGCTCGGGTCAGCCAGAGTATCACAGCTTTGGATTCATCTTTGGAGCTAGAGATCTGCCGGAGATTTAGTTGTCTATCTTTATTTCAATTTCTGCTATTTTCATTCAACAATGCTTATTTACTAGTGGACTTATATGTTTGTATTTCATGTTATGTGCTTTCAGACTCTGTATTATATATTTGGTTTGAGACTTGGTATCTAGTAGCTTCATGAACTACTATGTTTATTTTATTCTGCTGCGAGTCATTCTGATATTCTGTGTCTGTGATTCTATGATTGGTTTTATTTGCTCCAAATTTTATTAAGAATCTATTGTTTTGAATTATTCAAGTATGACATGTGTGGACTTATTGCTGATTTGAATGGTCCAAAATGGTGGGATGTTATAGGTTTAGAGGCAAAGATGGTAGATAGAAATACAACAAAAGACCAAGATGTCAAATATGTGAAGAAAATATGAGCACACTGCAAATAAATGTTATTTCCGATTTGATGCAAACTTTATACTAACACAAAAAGTAATAACAGTTTAAGAATACAGAACCAAAGTGTAAATATGGTTAATGCGTGGCTAGAGGTCAAATCAGAAGGTCGAAGCAATGATATGTCCAAAATTAAAGATATAAACGATGAAAGCTGGTACCAAGATTCTGAAGCAACCAATCATGTGACTAGCAATCTAAGTAATCTGAATCTTGTCAATAAAGTAAACATAGGTAAATAATTACTATATTTAGGTAGTGGCAAACCTGTTCATATTTCTCATACTGGAAATGCAAGCATAAAAGGTACAAGACAACTTTATCTCAACAACCCATTTAGAGTTCCACTCATTAGAAAAAACTTAATGAGTGTATCTCAGTTTGCAAAAGGCAATAATGTATATTTTGAATTTTACTCAAAGTATTGTTTAGTAAAAGATGTTCTAACAAAGGAAATTCTCTTTGCAGGGTAGAGAATGTAAGGGGTTATACAAATTTGATTTTGCAAACTCAAGAAATTCTCGTTGTAAAGAAAACTGGTGTAATATTTTTGAAATGAAAATTGATGAAAATTGCAAGATGTATAATATCTATCATTGTAAACTGGGACATCCCAGTATAAACATTTTAAAGCATGTTCTAAATATTTATGATACTATCTTTGTTGATAAAATTTCAAAATCTTACACTTATACATATTTCCAAATGGGTAAAAGTCACAAGCTTGCATTTTCGAATTTAGAGACTGTATATTGTAAGTCCTTATAACTGATTGCTACTGATATATGGGGACCAGCTTCAATAAGCACTGATTACGGTTACAAATATTATATTTCCTTTATTGATTCTTACTCTAGATATGTTTGGATATATTTTTTAAAATCAAAGTCTGAAACTAGCAATGCAGTGATGTATTCATAGCAAATGCAGAAAGACAAACAAATCATCAAGTGAAAATTATTCGGATAGATGGTGATAAAGAATTACTACCACTAATGGATTATTTTCATAAAAAAAGAATTACCAAAAGGACAATATGTCCTTATACTTCAGAGCAAAATGCTGTTGTTGAAAGGAAAGATAGACATGTTGTAGAAAATGGTTTCACTTTATTGGCACAAGTATCTTTACCATTGAAATTTTGGCCAAATGCCTTCTCCACAACAGTCTATTTAATCAACGGGCTATCTACAATGGTTTTAAAATACAAAAGTCCAATAGGAATATTAACTATAGTTAAACCAGACTATCAAAATATAAAGTATTTGGATGTCTATGTTTTCCTTATTTAAGACCATACAATACACGTAAGTTAGAATTTAGATCTTCTCCATGTACATTTCTAGGGTATGCGGCAAATCAAAAAGGGTTCAAGTGCCTTGACAACGAGGGAAGAGTTCATATATCAAGACATGTGGTATTTAATGAATAAGAGTTTCCTTTTAGCAATGAAAAAATCAAGACAACTCAAAAAATATATAATTCAAGATACTCACTACCTCCAATACCTATCTCCTTTGAATAGATTATACCAAGTCAAAATGATGGCAATCTTAAAGGGATTGCTCTAGCCCACAACACCCTGTGTCCACAAGTGAACCAGGTCATGAACAAAATGAAGTACCTAGAAGCTCGAGTCATGTATCCCAATTAAACACCAGTCAGTATTCTCATCCATGTCAAATATTGGATGATGCTCAACTACCCAATACTCAATAAGAAATCACTATAGGTGAGAATAATCAACCTATCCCACCTACAAATATAGGACATTACATGATAACAAGGGCTTAAAGCGGCATATTTAAGCCAAAAATATACAATGTTGAATCTGAATTTACTGAAACTAGTACATATCAGCAGGCAATACAAGATATCAATTGAAAAATAGCTATGAAGGAAGAATGTTGTGGGATGTAAATGGATATATAGACTCAACAAGAATCTTGATGGTTCCATTAGAATTATTCTAACCATTGCTTTGCATAAGAATTGGACTATCCGACAACTAGATGTCAATAATGCTTTCTAAAATGGTGTCTTGCAAGAAGAAGTCTACATGGAGCAACCATATGGATTTATAAAGAAAGACAATGAAAAACTTGTATATAAGCTAAACAAGGAAATTTATAGTCTCAAGCAAGCACTAAGAGTTTGGTTTAACAAACTGAAATCAACACTAGCAAGAGTTGGATATAACTTTAAAAAAATCAAATAACACAATCTTTGTTAAATTTTCTAACAATATCATCATATATATACGAATTTCTATTTATGACTTTATTATTATGGGAAACAGTGAATCGGTGATTAGCATCATCATATAATGTCTGAACAAAGAGTTCTCCATCAAGGATTTGGGAGACCTTAATTACTTTCTTGGTATTGAAGTTAGAAGGGTGTTAAGCACTGAAATGCATTTAAACTAGAGAAAATATATTTCTGAAATACTATTAGAAGCAAAAATGGACAAAGCAAACCCATCCTACACCAATGACAAGCAATTTGCATCTACCAAAGAATATGGGTGAGCCAATAATCAATGACAAGCAATATAGGAGTATAGTTGGAGCACTGCAATATGTTACAATAACCAAGCCATACATCTCTTTAGTGCAAAAACAGTAATTCAGTTCATGCAAAGACCTTTGGATGAGCATTAGAAAGCAGTTAAACGTATTCTAAGACATCTTAAAGGGTCAATGAATCAAAGACTACTCATACAATCAAGCAAAACACTAGATATTAGTGCATATGTTGATGCAGACTAAGCAACCGATAAGGATGATGGAAAATCAACAACTGGTTACTGTATTTTTCAAGAAAAAAAATCCAATATCATGATGTGCAAAGAAACAATCAACAATATCAAGATCAAGTACTGAAGCTGAATATAGTGGTATAGCTAGTACAACAACCGAAATTATGTGGATACAATCCTTATTCAAAGAACTACAATTTAACACTAGCAGCAAGACAATCATATGGTGTGATAATCTTGGTTCTATATCACTCACTGCTAATCTAATATTGCATTCACAAACCAAACACATGGAACTAGATCTCTACTTTAATAGAGAACAAGTTATGAAAGACAAACTTATAGTAGATTACATACCTTCGACTTACCAAAAGGCTGATGTTCTAACGAAACCTCTCTCAAAACAAAACTTCATCAGATTCAAGAACGAGTTGAACTTGGATCTCAGGCTCCAATTTACATACTAGAGTCCATTCAAGAGCATAAAAAGTAGAAGATTATCATCAAAATCTCAATTTGAAGCAGCTAAAATCGTATAGCTGTCAAACTGTAATTCGCTCAAATCATGATCTTGAATCTATTAGAGAGTAGAAGAGACATAGAAATCATCTTCAAATCGAAAATTACTATTTAATTTGAGAAACATTTAGAAGAAAAGTTAAGGGTGGCAGATTTTGGTATTTTCTTTCCCGCAAAACCTAACCGTATTTAGGCTTGAGGAGGGAGGAGGGGGAGGAGGGTTGGTTTGGAGGGGAGTATGAAGTGTTAGAATTCTCAAAAATTAGTGAATGAGATATATCCCACATCGCCAAAAATAAGTCCATTTTCTTATTTATATAGTGTACTCTCAATCCGTATATTGGCCCTTAGGGTCAGGTAATTTTGTGCGAGGGGGCGGACCTATATGGCCATGGACTAACACATGCGCGTGCCGCCGCCCGCCCGTCCGACCTCACCGGACCGGGTCAGGCGCGGGTGCGGGTCCCATAAGATTGGAATGCGTCATATATTTTTGCTACCTAAAAATGAACTGATTTTAAAACAGAAGGGTGTTTAAAAAGACATGGATTTTCCAACTGTTATGACCGTTGCAAAATGATGAAGCGACGCGATAGTTCTTGGCCGTTGCGTATGAAGAAACGCGATTGTTACAAACAACAACAGTTCTTGGGCGTTGCGAACGAAGAGGCGCGAATGTTGCAAACAGCAATAATTCTTCGCCATTGCAAACGAAGAGGCACGACTGTTGCGAATAGCAACAGTTTTGACCGTTGCAAATGAAGAGGAGCGACTACTGCAAACAGTAACACTTTTTGGCGTTGCAAACGAAGGGATGCTACTTTTCTCAATGGGTGTAGCCATTGGAAATTCGGCTATAAATAAGGAGGAAACCTGATCACTTTCCTCACTCAATTTTCATACCGAATTATCTCTTCTTTATCATCATCTTTTTAAAATCATAATCCATCCAATCACACAAAGGATCATGCACATCACGATCTCGAGCAGCTTACGCTTGTTGTATCTTGGGAGACTTTGAATAAAGTCTTAAGGAATAAAGTCTTAAGGAAATCATTTTATTTTCTACGTTGTACTATTTAAAGAAATAGTATAACGTTTGATTTATCACTATAGTTATTATGACTATAGTTGCTAGTTTGTTGTTGTAATTAATTAAAACATACTTATTGTTAAATAGAGCTAATACAGAATTCCAAAGTAGTGGAAATCTGATTTGTAAACTTGTGCGAAGAGCTTATTATTTAGTCTCTGTTTTGGTATACTAAACGTACAACATCTTAAGACTTTCCTTGTCACGACCCGTCTTTCTATCTCCAGAGAAACGCATCATGATTTAAGAAAGAAAGGGATAGAAGAAGAAAAGATAGGAAAAGAAGAAACTCAACAACATCAGATACTCACAGCGGAATGAATGAAATATAATATATCACGTAAAACATTACATAGTATCATATTACATCAGAGCACACAACTTATACAACACATATTAGACAGTTATAGACATCTGTCTAACTATACAACTCAAGATATCACAAGATACAGACACGACATAAACACAGCGGAACCATAATATATCTACACGATGACTTCCCACACATAAACATGGAAAAGGTTTTACCTTACGCTAACCAAAACATTTGATAGGAAATCCAGTGATATTATAATAGTGGCTAGGGTTTTCAAGTAAATAAGAAATAGCTGAAATAATTACATGATTTAAATTCCAGCATACTAGCCACAGAAGTGGGTAGTACAAATCAAAACCGTAGGGTCTCGTAGGGAAAATGAGTTTCCATCAATGGCAGGGCTACCGGGGTACCGCCCGTCACAGTACGGGGCCTAGATCACCATACTGAGGATTACTCCCAATCCCCTGCAACACAAGGCCGGGACCATCCCTTACTCGACAGTCCCGAGTAAGATCACCCCATGGTTGGCACGACCAACTACCCACTAAGCCGAAATAAAAGGGACATCTAGACAGGGATGACCTCACCCTAAAATGGGTGCTATCCACCTAGCCTTGCCGCACCTCCCCTGTTTTAGCCATTCCCGGTTGATGAGGCTTGAGGCTGCGATTACCTTTATAGAACACATCTATCTTAGAATGCTCATCGTCCACCTGACGATGTGCTGAAATCATTCAATCCATAAAAGTTCATTCCAGGTTCGAACGAAACCGAAGGCACTATCCCGTTGCACTCATTTTGGAATCACCCTCAGAGTCAACGACCATAGCCCTTCCATTCTGAATCACCATCCCGAATCTGTAAGTACTATCTCCGTCAAGCACATCACGGAATCACCCCCAGAGTTATACTGACAAGGAATAGTTCTTACACCTCGAGTCTTCACTTGAACTCCACTTGGATTCACGACCTAACGTTTAATTTGGATCGATGTGGTTTTCGAATATCCAAATATAGAAACCCGATCCTGGTCTCACCAAATCCAAACGCCATTTTAATGTCCAAGTTGTTTTAAGGGTTTTAAACAACTAAACTTATATTCAGAATAATATAACAGATAGTTGAATCACATTATCACAATAGATAATTCATATCAACCAATCATCTCACAAAGCAGCACATATCACATATCAGAGATATCACATCCAAATCATCCAACATCATTCAAACATCCAACATCAATCATCCAATATTAATCAATCATCCATAAGCAGAATTGATTGACTCTTAATCAATTTAATTAACCTTTTATTAAATTAATTACTATCCTTTAATCACTTGGATTATCTTAATCCTGCTTCATTGATTTATTACAAATTAATAATCTCTAAATGATCCTCCTTAATTAATCTTCCTTGATTAATTATACTTTAATTACATTCAAGTAATTAACCTTTAGCTCTTTAATTAATTCCACAAATTAATTATCCTTAACCATATACAGTAATTAACCTTTAATTACTATCATTAATTAAAATAATTAATGATCCTTCATTTGCTTCCATTAATTAATTAACTATAATTAATTTGCATTAATCCTTAATTAATTACAATTAATTAATCATACTTTAATTAATCACTTTTATTAATCAACCTTGATTAATTTTATTAATTATATCTAATGATCCTTATCAATTAATTAACCCTTTAATTAATTTAATAATTAATTTGTAATTAACCATCTCATTAATTAGTCTTAATTAATCATAAACAGTAATTAACAAACTTGTAATTACTTATCTTAATTAATTAACTTCTTAATTAATTATATTAATCCCTAGATTAATTATACTAATTAATTAATCTTTAATTACTTCATTATTAATCAATTACATTAATTAATAATCCTTAATTAATTACTTTCTTAATTAACCACATTCTAAATAATTACACTTAGTAATTAATCTTAAATTAATCACATTCCTTAGTTAATTAATCACATTAATTAATTAACCAAATGAACATAGTAATTAATCCTTAATTACTACCGTAAGTAATTATCCTCTAATTTCTTTCATTAGTTAATTACTCTCTTAATTAATTACCTTAACAAGTAATTAATCCCATCATTAATTAACCTTAATTCTTTAATTAATTAATTACTCTTTAATTAATTAACTTCAAATTACTTATATTAATTAATCCTTAAATTAATAACATCATGTGATTAACCCTTAATCACTTCACTCTATTACTTCCATAAGTAATTTTCTCTTTCTTAATTACATTTAGTAATTAATCTTTAATTACTTCACTAAGTAATTTCACTCAATTAATTATAAAGTTATTATATTAAATTAATTAGGCTAAGTAATTAATCTAAAATTAATTACATTAACTAATTAACTAATTAATCGTCACTTAATTTCTTAATTAATTCATTAACTATCCACTAATTACATTATTATGTAATTATTTTTAATTACAAATAGTAATTAATCTTAATTATTTTATTTATTAATTATTCTTAATTAATCTCTACTTAACAAATTAAGAATAAACTATCATTTATATTAGATATTTACTCAAATCATTTACCTCATGAAAACCAATTTAAAAATCAATTTGAAATATGATTTTACTTTTAAAAATAAAATAATTCAAACACTTAATTTTAATATACTTGAAATCTTTGAATATCCTTTCGAACATATTAAATTAGATTAAACAATTATTTAACTTTGAAATCCAAATTTTCATATCCTTTAAACTTATCTGTTTAAAATAAATTTTAAAATCTAATTTAAACAATTCTTTATAATTACCTTGGATATATCTTTATTCTTATTTCAAAACTCATTTGAACTTCTTAATCTTGATCTAGCATTTAAATTGAAAATATCTTGAATTAAAATTCAAAATAAATTTAGTTAATTACTTTTGAAATCAACTATTTTAAACATTTCAAATCTTAAAACACATATTAAATTAAATATTTTCAAAATCTTGATTTCTATTTATTTGAAAAACTTATTTTATAATTTAAAACCGGATTCCTTTTTCCCAAAATTTATTTTTACTTTACTTAATCAGATTAATATTATCACCTAAAAACTGAGTTAACCACCACTAAAACCCGAGTCAATCGTTCGATCAACACAAGAACCTCTCGTTCCTATTTACTTGCAAAAGATTGGAACCCAAACCCAAGTTCCCTCTTCTTCCCCGAAGGACAACAGCACCCAGTGCACAAACGTACACGCGTGCACATTGCACGGCGAACCTAGCGACGCCGACCCTTCCTCCGGCCATCTCCGAGTCACTGGCGACCACGACGAGCCTCTCGACCATCCAAAACCATAAAAACATCGCCAATTCAAAATCGAGCACCATAGCCCAAAAACTGGAAACAAGACTCGATCGAAAACCAACCAACGCTGACGAACCCATCACCGTTAGTCCATGCCGTCCTCACCATCGAATCACCATGTCCCCGAGCAACCATCCCCCCTAACGCGATCACCTCCGGTCCACTACACACGACGCAATCGTCTCGACAGCCAAACGTTCGAAAACACTATCCTAAACCCTAGTTCCATCGAATCTGCACAATTCGGCCTCAAGAAAAATTCAAGAGTATTTTTCTTATACTCGCAATCAATCGAACCACCCTCATGTAAAAAATCGAACAACTACACCACGCCGCTCATCGGCAATCGCCCAAAACACCCATTTCGAACAAACCCAGAATTCACATGAATTTCTCAACTAAATTTTTTGAAATGAATGTCAAAATTCACGATTTTCCATCCTTATTGCATGCATATAATTCAAATAAAAATGTAAGGCGGTTGATTTTTACACGAATCAAAAATTTTACAGTATTTCCTAAATTTAAACTTATTTACTAAAATACAAATCCTGAAATGATTTTAAACACAATCAACATCCATTAACAAACAATTTTTATTTAATCATCAAGGCCAAATATTAATGATAGTGGGAGATTTGAATTTTGAAAGTGAAAGCTGACCAAAAACAATAAGTAACAGAGTATTTATTTATACACATACTTATTTTCACATATATATACATATCTATCAATTCAACAAATTTAACACTGAAAGATATTCAGTCAATTACCAAGATCAATTCACAAATTATCACATGCATGGTAGTTAAAAACCAGATCAAACTGTTTTTAAAGAAATTTACTCACAATTTTAGTTACAGAGAACAGGAACTGTTTTTCCCAGGCCTTGAAATTTTGATCTGTAAAGTGCTTTTGATTTGCTTTGCTGTTGAAGTTAATTCCTTTGCATGCTCACTGATTGTTGTTTAAAATGTTGAAACTTGCAGTTGATCATCCCTTTTTGAATTGTAGGTTGAAGTTGCAGGTTTGCAATTTAATTTCAAATATGTTTGTGCTTTTGATTTCAAATTTCAGGTGTGAAAGTGGTTTCTGGTTTGAGCTGTAGATTTGGAATATATTTACATTATTTAATTTTGGGTTGGGAAGTTTTTTTCAAGATTTTGGGTTTGAAGATTTTTCTTTGTTTCAGCTGAGAGTAGGAGAATAGATTGAAGATAGGAAGAAGAGATGAATAATGAATTATGTTATAGTTTTATTAAAAATTTAAAGAAAGTAAATTAAAAAATGAAGACACTTGTCACATATAATACTTAATTGTCATGCATGTGTTATATAAGTGATTTAAGATAATAACACATGTCCCGAAGTATTTTTAAATAAATTTTTATTTAAATTAAATGTTAGTATAAACTTACATACTTAATTCACTAAATTAATAAATACTTATATATGTATATATAATTTACTTTTTAAAGAAAATATTATAAACCATTTATAATACAAATAAATTCTTATACATGTATTTTTAAAATCTAAAATATTTATCTTTATTGTTTAAGAGATAATTTTTAAAAAGAAAGCTTATTAATAACTCTATATATGTTTATATAACCATTTTAAATTTAAGCACTTTAGAGAAAACAAAATAAACTTTGTTTAAATCTTATTTAAACTATCGCATAAATAAATTATTTTATACTTTGAAAACAATTGAATTAATCTTAAATTAGTTTTGAAAAATATTGATTTTAAAACAAAGCTTCAAATTACAATATATTCATACATATATGAATTATCAATAGATTATATTAAATTTTCAAAACAACTTCAAATTATAACATATACTTACATATATATTACAATTTGAGAATTCATCTTTTATTTAAAAGAAAAGATTTTCTATTCACATTATATATATTAAATATATATATTATAAATAGAATAAAATTTTATTAGCTTTGAAAAATAATTCTTATCAATTTTAAATTGTTAGAAAGATATTAATCAATATTGCCAGATTAAATATTTATTAACCTTTAAAGATTAAATTTACCAATTTAAATTAAAATTAAAAAGAAAAATTATCAAATCAATTTAATTATTAATACAGATTATTAAATTGATATTGCCCAAAATTTCGGGTCGTCACATTCCTCCTCCCTAAAAATAATTTCGTCCCCGAAATTTAAAAGCAAAGATAATTTAATAACCCAACAAAGATTTTAATTTCAAACAGCAAAGCATACCTAACATCTAGTAACTAACAACCAAAGCAACCAATCAAACAAACAAACCTAAATAATTATCCTGACACAAATCAGGATAGATCCTTCTAATACTATCTAGAGTTTCCCAAGTATAAATCACTGGGAGACTCGCTCTACAAAAGCTAACAATACCACTATGATCCAGAGCTTCTCTCATCTCTAGATCCATCAATCTGAATAGAACATCAACCTATACTCAAGTCTAGCACAACTTCCAAATCCAATTGAACTGTAGATTCCACAACCAACAATGAATCATACACGTACTCCCTCAAAGATACGTGAAATATAATGAATTCCAGCTATCCAAACTGGCAACTCAATCTTATAGGCAAAAGAACTTATCCTATCAAAACACAGATAAGAAATCCCAAATACCTCAGAATTAGCCATCCAATCTTATCCAATTACTGCTCTCTTAACCAGAGAAATCTTAACAACAATGAAGTCTCCAACTTCGATTTCCAAACTCCTTATCTCATATCTACATAACTCAACAGATAATCCTGGGCTGCCCATCTTCTTGATCAGCTCATCATATGCCGATGTTTTCAGAAACAACTAGACCAAAACAAACCAGTTTCTGGATCCTACTCAACAAAACGGTCTTCCAAGATCCATCGAAATCCAGAACACAAGCTCTACTTCCCAAGCACTAGCAAACTGAACTTGTTGCCTTCCTCGCACAGTTGCTACCTCGCTTCCGCTACACAACTCTGATTCTGAAATAGATGAGAATACTGCTGATGAACACGAGTACAAACTTATCCAATATATTCGAGAAACTTTGTTCACCAAATTCATAAAATCTTTGTTAACGCTAAAATTTGAACGCTAACACCCTGGTGTATAGGATGTAATTGTGAAAGCACCACCCGTTTGTACGGGAATTAGAAACAAGTAGAAAACTAGCAGAAAAGCAGTAAAAGACACGATATTTATAGTGGTTCAGCTTATAATCAAGCCTACATCCACTTTATCTCCTTTATTACTGATTCGATTACAATTCTTTACAAAACACTTCGATTACAACACATTTTGACGAATAGCTCAAACTTCGATGAAAAGCAATCTCTTGAATCCATGATGAATGATGTAGATCCTTTCTCGGAGTTCATTGTATTGCTTGAATTCAGAAGTGGCAGGGTGTAGTTTTCTTCAAGAAAGTGATGGCCAAAAAGTCCCCTCAATGTTATAGGTGGTTGCGTATTTATAGGCTCTGCTCGGAGTTAGGTCGCAACTTTAGACCGGTCTAAAGTTGGGTCGTAGGTCAGCTCCGGGTTAGGCTAGGTCGCAGGTTATTTTCCTTTTCTAATGCGAGGTCTCCGGTTTTAGGTTGAAGTCCTAGGTCGGGGCTGAGATAGGTTAAGCTCTGGGTCGTTGCCGAGATAAGTATGAACCACTTTACTTTTAGCATTTAGGTCGGCCATTAGTTCGAGTAAATAGGTCGGCTTCCATACTAGGTCGGAATTCTCCTTAGGTCGGCATAGCCTCGTTAGACCGGCATCCCTTCATGCCTTAGGTCGGTAGCACCTTTAGGTCGGCATCCCATCAGGCCTTAGGTTGGCATCCCTTTTAGCCTTAGGTCAGCATCCCTTTTAGCCTTAGGTCGGCATTCCATGCTATGTTACTAGGTCGGCACCCGCTTATCTCGTTAAGTCGGTTGACCCTTTAACTCCTTAAGTCGGTGCCACCTCTTGAGTCGCCACTTATTGAGTCGCCCACTTCTTGAGCAGTTAGGTTGCTGGCCTCGAATAGAAGATAGGTCGCTTCATTCTTTAAGTCGTATACCGTTTTGGTCGGGGCGCTGCCCCGCACCCCGCCGGGGGCGCTGCCCCCTGGACCCCTGCGACCTGACCGGTCAGGTCGAACACCGTAAGCGGTGGCGTTGCCCCCGCACCCCCACCTTGGGGGGTTGGCACCCCCCCTGGACCCCCCCTCCATAGGGGATCTTATCTGAAAATACATTCAACAGAACTTGCTTTGTTGGGGGGTTGAGTTGACCATCCTTCGAAATGAACTATCATTAGCTTCTCGGTCGATTTTTGATATCACGGCCTTGCTGAAAAAGTGGAGTTAACACTTGCCCCTCGAAGTATACGCCTAGGGACTAGGTCGTGTGCTTCGATTCTTCTTAACTCGTGCTTTACTGAGCTGCTGAGCTTGTACTTAGGCAACTTTGCATTGCTTTTGAACTGAAGCCTTTTAAACTTGACCAATGCGATTCAATGGAACTTTGACCTGAACTTGCTGCATCTCTTTACAGATTATTTTAACAACCTGTTAAACGCAACATTTGTAGAAAAATAGGGCGAATATACTCATCACCGATTGCCCATATCGAGTGATGGATTAGATCGAAGAACTGGTATTTTACTGTAAGCAAATTAGTATGGTTTTGATGAAGTGTTGCGAATCAACTGTCTTGAATGAAGTATCAACACAAAGTTTACACAGTTATAACTGCTATCTGCATTGACACCGCACTTACTTTCAAATAACAAGCCTCGAATTTTTCTGAATTGACATATGCCAACCAGTATTATTTCAAGTATTGCTTTAATTACTTGTTATTTTAGTAGCCTTGCACAACACTTCATACGCTTTTAGAAAACGTGCACCTTTACTTTTGAATATTCAGTTCTTCATATAGAATATCCTTTCGATAAGAAGAGTAGTGGGGCAAACTGGATCTTTCCATTTCTGGGATTTTCAAAATCCAAGTTGTCCGGTACCAATTTCATTCTTTACTTTTGCAGCACTTCCTTCCTTTTTCCAAATATTCCAGTCACAAGTCAATTTTTAAAAGACTAAGTGCTGTGACGGTTAAGGAGAGGAGTGTTGAATTTTTGCTGAAAGATGAATTCTTGCACTAATTCGGACTTTTGCACTCCTTTTGGTCGACTTAGCTTCACGATGCCCCTGGTTTTCAAGCACAAACTTCAGATGCCCCAACTTTCGCAAAGGAACTTGCATCAATGGAACCTATTGCGGAAGCCTTATTGGTGTAATGTTTTACTCCATTTGACGGTGTGGGGTCATCCATCTTGTTTTGCCTTTTGAAACCTGCACGTGCATAACAAATTTTATAGAAATTTTTGCCTGTATTTGAGAATGTATTTATTCCTCATTTTCATACAAGTTTCTTTATTCTCTTTTCATGATATTGCAGTGAGCTTGTGGTACGTTGCTTGGGTTCTGCTTTTATTAATGTAGCAATACTATATTGCCCCATACCACAGCTCATTGTAATATTCTCCTTTTTGAGGAGATTTGTGGAGAACAATTCTTCTGTTTTTAGAAGACTTGTACTCTTACTTTAGAGAATAACTCTTCCATTTTGAGAAGGCATGCACTCTTTCTTTAGAGAATAATTTTCCATTTTTGAGGAAATATTATTCTTGCTCTGGTAGAGTGCGCCTTGTATTGGAGAAGCCTTTTTCCCTTTTTCTTCTTTTTCTTTTTTTTGTTGCGCCTCGCTAGAGGGCTTTGATTTGACATTTCAACTCTGGAGGAGTGGGCCTCCACAGAGATTGCACTTCAGCTCCGGTGAAATGTGCCCCCGAAGAGGTCTTTATCCTTTGAAGGGTTGTGCCTTTGCGTAGGGCTTTAGTTTAAGTTTTAAACATGGGAAGCGTGCCTCATTGGAGGGCTTTAGTTTAAGCTTTAAACATGGGAAGCATGCCTCAGTGGAGGACTTTAGCTTGCGCTTCAAACATGGGAAGCGTGCCTCATTGGAGGACTTTATTTTGAGCTTCAAACATGGGAAGCGTGCCTCATTGGAGGACTTTGATTTGCACTTCAAACTTGGGAAGTGTGCCTCATTGGAGGACTTTAGTTTGCACTTCAAACTTGGGAAGTGTGCCTCATTGGAGGACTTTAGTTTGCACTTCAAACTTTGGAAGTGTGCCTCATTGGAGGACTTTAGTTTGCACTTCAAACTTTGGAAGTGTGCCTCATTGGAGGACTTTAATTTGCACTTCAAACTTGGGAAGTGTGCCTCATTGGAGGACTTTAGTTTGCACTTCAAACTTGGGAAGTGTGCCTCATTGGAGGACTTTAGTTTGCACTTCAAACTTGGGAAGTGTGCCTCATTGGAGGACTTGTGCCTCCGAAGAGGGCTTGTGTGTTTTCTGTCTGCGTGCCCATGCCTCTTCACCATCTGCTCCTTAGTGATTCCTCGTTATCTTTTCCACAGCCATGTTCTTTTCTTTGCCAGTTATTTGTCTCTTTTCCAGAGAAATGCTCCTCATTGTTAAGTGAATTCATAGGGTAGAACCAAACTACCCGACTAGATGTCTGTTTGCACAAACGATCTTTGTCGGTTAGTGAGGGCCTGAAACCTTCGCGTTGGGAAGGTGCCCTTTTGGTTGTATCAACTGTTCGTGAGGAACATTTCTTATGCAGGAATCCAATTTGGAACCTTTTCTGGCTTGAAATTTATTTGCTCAATGACTTATAGGAATCGCTTTGCTTTGCGATGTGCTGACTAGGTAAGCTTTGCTTTAATTGCCTGCAATATTAAATCAACATTTTAGCAATATATTCAAGATATTTGGCATATCGAAATGAAACAGGTCTTTTATAGTAATAGAAAACACAAGATTTATAGTTCCTATCTTTCATTTGCAATGTTTTTACAATGACTTTTAATATGAGAATGATAAATCCATCATTCTTTTACAAATTTGTAACAAAGCCTTAAAGTAAAACATGGGTGCAAGTCATTGCTGTCCCAAGCATCTCGGGATCGAATCTCCAGTGTGAGAATAGGAACATTCTCTTCCTTCGGGGCTTTTCTTAGAGCATGAGCGTATCCTTCCATCCCATCATGATTCCTGACTGCCGGGTGAGGGCCTCCCCTGAGTGGATGAGGATGGGTCATTCCTGTCTCTTTTGACATATTGCGGAAGTTTATTCTGTCTCAATAGTTCTTCAATCAAATTCCTTAAATGACGACATTCATTGGTGTCATGACCAGGTTGGTTGTGGAACTGACAGAACCTCCCATTATGCATGGCATTTTTCCCAACCTTCAACTCAGGTGGCTTAGGATAATCAAAAGCATCCTTGGTTGCGAGAAAGATGTTCTCCAATGTATCAGTTAAGAGAGTAAAGTCTGAAGGTTTAAAGCGGCGAGCTTTCTTCAAGTCTCTCTGCTTTTTTCCACCATCGTTCTTCCTCTTCTGTCCTCTAGATTCTCTTTTATCAGAAGTAACACCGACATTCAAAATTTCGGCCTCGATTGCTCTTGATGTCGCAGGAAAGCTTTCCAAACGCATAAATTCATCAGCCTTCTTATAGAATTTCTCAAGTGAGTTTGGCTCCTTCATTTTTAGCCATTTACCGAATTCACTTGATTTATCGATAGCCCGCATTAGATAAGTCAAAACCATCCTTGGCTCTGCGTTCTCGACTTCAGCTAGGGCTATATTGAAACGATTTAAGAATGATCTGGTAGATTCTCCGGGGTTTTGTTCTAGACTAGAGAGAGACATTATATCCTTGGCTTTTGTAGCATATAACCTGAACTGATCCTTGAACTTTCGTGTTAAGTCAGAGAATTGATCCACGGATCTAACTGGCAGCTTTGTGAACCAAAGTAAGGCCACTCCCTCTAAGTATACCGGAAAGTAACGGCACTTGATCTCATCTGTTGCTCTTGCCCCGGTCATATGCCAATCGTACTTGTACAGGAATTGGTTAGGGTCACTTGTCCCTCGATAAGCTGGGATGGTAGGAGGTACAAATTTCTTGGGAAACTCTGCCTTTAAGATTTTTTCGGTGAACGGTGTCTTACTCGGGGCAAATCCCCAATCCTTTTCATCCTCTTGCCTTTGCATGCTTTCTTTCATAATCGAGCGAACCATCCCTGATAGGTACTCCTCATCGTTCAGAGGTCTTGCAGGGCAGACGTCCGCGTCCGCTCTTCTTTCGGAAGTTTGCCTGGGCGAATATTCGCGAAAAGTTGGTTGCGGCCTTGAACCTTCAGCTTGGGAAGGTCCCCTTGCAGTGGCGTTGTCTGCTTTTTGAGGAATACCTTTCTCTTGGGGGTCACGGGCATCTTCAGCATAGATTGTTTCATTATCATGTCGTTGGTGATTTTCCTCAAGTAGGGCGTTTAACCTATCCATAATCAAGGCATTCTGGGCTTCCAACTGCGCATTCTGAGCATTCAATTGCTGATTCAATCCCAAAACTACGGCGTCCAATTCTGCTCGTGTAACTCCAGCAGTTGGAGCTGCTTGACTTAAAGGAGGAGAGGTAGCGGTATTCACATTATCGGATCTTGCGGAACTGCGCTTTCTCCCAGGAGCCATTATTTCCAATAAACTTCTGGTCTTTAGAGAGATTCTTTCAACAAACTTTCGCGAAGCAATGGTGAAAGTATTCCTGAGTTCAATTCTCAGTGAAAGCACCAAAATGTTAACGCTAAAATTTGAACGCTAACACCCTGGTGTATAGGATGTAATTGTGAAAGCACCACCCGTTTGTACGGGAATTAGAAACAAGTAGAAAACTAGCAGAAAAGCAGTAAAAGACACGATATTTATAGTGGTTCAGCTTATAATCAAGCCTACATCCACTTTATCTCCTTTATTACTGATTCGATTACAATTCTTTACAAAACACTTCGATTACAACACATTTTGACGAATAGCTCAAACTTCGATGAAAAGCAATCTCTTGAATCCATGATGAATGATGTAGATCCTTTCTCGGAGTTCATTGTATTGCTTGAATTCAGAAGTGGCAGGGTGTAGTTTTCTTCAAGAAAGTGATGGCCAAAAAGTCCCCTCAATGTTATAGGTGGTTGCGTATTTATAGGCTCTGCTCGGAGTTAGGTCGCAACTTTAGACCGGTCTAAAGTTGGGTCGTAGGTCAGCTCCGGGTTAGGCTAGGTCGCAGGTTATTTTCCTTTTCTAATGCGAGGTCTCCGGTTTTAGGTTGAAGTCCTAGGTCGGGGCTGAGATAGGTTAAGCTCTGGGTCGTTGCCGAGATAAGTATGAACCACTTTACTTTTAGCATTTAGGTCGGCCATTAGTTCGAGTAAATAGGTCGGCTTCCATACTAGGTCGGAATTCTCCTTAGGTCGGCATAGCCTCGTTAGACCGGCATCCCTTCATGCCTTAGGTCGGTAGCACCTTTAGGTCGGCATCCCATCAGGCCTTAGGTTGGCATCCCTTTTAGCCTTAGGTCAGCATCCCTTTTAGCCTTAGGTCGGCATTCCATGCTATGTTACTAGGTCGGCACCCGCTTATCTCGTTAAGTCGGTTGACCCTTTAACTCCTTAAGTCGGTGCCACCTCTTGAGTCGCCACTTATTGAGTCGCCCACTTCTTGAGCAGTTAGGTTGCTGGCCTCGAATAGAAGATAGGTCGCTTCATTCTTTAAGTCGTATACCGTTTTGGTCGGGGCGCTGCCCCGCACCCCGCCGGGGGCGCTGCCCCCTGGACCCCTGCGACCTGACCGGTCAGGTCGAACACCGTAAGCGGTGGCGTTGCCCCCGCACCCCCACCTTGGGGGGTTGGCACCCCCCCTGGACCCCCCCTCCATAGGGGATCTTATCTGAAAATACATTCAACAGAACTTGCTTTGTTGGGGGGTTGAGTTGACCATCCTTCGAAATGAACTATCATTAGCTTCTCGGTCGATTTTTGATATCACGGCCTTGCTGAAAAAGTGGAGTTAACAATCTTAGTGACCCATCTGACTCGGTCACACATCCTTATAACAGAATCCAACTCAAAAACTAGATCTGAACAATTCAATTCCAAAAATTTCTGAGCTACTACACCAACTCTTCCTTCTACAAAAACCATCCTACTACCAGGCTAACTACCAATATCGCTTCTACAACCAAATCAATATCAAACTCAATCCCAGATGTAGGCAAAATTTTGATTACTTCAGCAGCTTCTACTTCCACATGAGAACCCTCTGTCTCAAACAAAAGATTGCCCAAGATAAATTCCCAAACTAATCGCAAGTCACTTTTGCGATACTACCTAGTTCGGATTCCAAAGAAACTGTTCTCACTTTACCAATTAGAACAGCCTTAAGCTTCTCCAAACAAGGTTAATCCTTCAAGAAACCTTCACCATCTTCCCGGACAGCTGATAGAAGAACCATAAAGATTCCCGAGCCATCGGAGAAACGGGCCACACTGCTACTTCCAAACTCTACCTCGATGATACTGCAAAGCCCAAAAGACCTTCTTGCTAGAGATCCAGACAACTTCTACACAGACGAGTCTTCCCTGTGGCAGGTAAAGACTGCACCTTAACCACTTCTAAAACTGCTTCAAGAGAAAACATCTTCGGAAATACCCATGGATACTGCATCTCACCACGCAGCTGCCAAGATACCATCACTTGCTTTTGCACTTCCGACGGATCCAAACTTACACTTCCAAGATGGACTCCAAATCTTTAAAAGATTTCCTTCGGAGATCAAAGAAATCCTTACTCCAAGCTGCAAATCTTACTCGAGACGGTATTAGGTCTACAGTCTCGACAAATATACTTCCAACCTCAACATATGGACCTCTACCGTTAGTGGTAGTCGTGTTACACACACACCACTACTCCATCTACCTCTAAAACTTATGTTGGAAAACCCAAACAGATAACCCAACAAATCAGGTAGAAATATAAATATATAGTTATATATAAAAATACAAGTACGCTCTCTCAAGAAAGACACCACTCCAGAGCCTAGGTATTCACTCAACCTAATGCTCTGATACCAGCTGTCACGACCCGTCTTTCTATCTCCAGAAAAACGCATCGTGATTTAAGAAAGAAAGGGATAGAAGAAGAAAAGATAGGAAAAGAAGAAACTTAACAACATCAGATACTCACAGCGGAACGAATGAAATATAATATATCACATAAAATATTACATAGTATCATATTACATCAGAGTACACTACTTATACAACATATATTAGACAGTTATAGACATCTGTCTAACTATACAACTCAAGATATCACAAGATACAGACACAACATAAACACAGCGGAACTATAATATATCTACATGATGAAGCCTCCTGCTCCAAATCTCCTCAAGAAATTCGTCAAGCATACCTGAATCCCTCGACTACTCATACATAATATGAGTACACAAGAGTTTAATAAAACAGAAAATAAACATTCGGGTTAGACAGGGGTCTGGTGTGAGTAAACGGTTTAAAATTGCTTAAATTTAGAAATTCCATTGAAAACAAAAGGTATCACGTAAGACTTCCCACACATAAACATGGAAAAGTTTTTACCTTACGCTAACCAAAACATTTGATAGGAAATCCAGAGATATTATAATAGTGTCTAGGGTTCTCAAGTAAATAAGAAATAGCTGAAATTGTTACATGATTAAATTCCAGCATACTAGCCACAGAAGTGGGTAGTACAAATCAAAACCGTAGGGTCTCGTAGGGAAAATGGGTTTCCATCAATGGCAGGGCTACCGGGGTACCGCCCGTCACAGTACGGGGCCTAGATCACCGTACCGAGGATTACTCCCAATCCCTTGCAACACAAGGCCGGGACCATCCCTTACTGGACAGTCCCGAGTAAGATCACCCCGTGGTTAGCGCGACCAACCACCCACTAAGCCGAAATAAAAGGGACATCTAGACAAGGATGACCTCACCCTAATTTGTATATAGACACTATTATAATATCAGAGGATTTTTATAAAAAGTGTTTTAGCTATCGTAAGGTAAAAACCCGACATGTTTATTTGTGGCGTGGTCTTACGAGATGCTTTTGTTTTCAAAGGATTTTGAAACTTTAATAATCCAATTGAGTGTGATTTTCTCACGCTGGTATTCCAGATTGACTCGGGTGTTATTTAACTATAATGCTTGGGTCAGACCGAGTATTATAAGATACAGGATATGATGCTATGGAGCTCAGGAGACGAGCTGGATGACGATACGTACTCCCGTACTTGTTTATATATATATTCCGCTGTGGTGTTTAGTGGTGTACTCAGTTGTACATTATTGATATTGTTGAACTGTGTATTCTGGTGATGTAATGTATAAACAGATAAAGTTTTCTTTTGTGTAAAGATCTGTTATTATCTATTATGTTTTACTCCGTTGCGATGGTTAGGTTCTGATATTGTTTCCTGTTTTCTCTTCTTCTACCTCTTCTTCTTTAATTAAAATGGTTCGCATTTCTATTCGTCTTGAGTTGATTGATGTAGAATAGCATTAACTCAGGGGTACGGATTTGCGAGTTGTTACACTTGGTATCAGAGCTTAGGTTGGCGACAACCTAGGCTTTGGTGGGAATTAGTCATTGAAATAGAGTCAATAGTACTCTAGAATGAGTTTGAGCGTATTAATAGATATGAGCGCATATTTGTTAGTGAATATAAAATGATTTTATATTGTGTTGATTGGTTTATTGAGTAGTTTATGGATTCCAGTCAATACGCGTAATAAACGTTATTGATAGGGATCTCTAAACACTTGAATAGAACAATTCGACACAGTATTGTTTTAAAGTAGGGTATGTTATCCCGCTTTTTGGCAAAGCCGCGATACCAAAAGATAGATCAGAAACGGAGAACGGTTCGTCCCAGAGACCGGCCATACTTCGTCTCGCTATGGATATCACTGAATTTTGTCCAAGTCCAGATTGAGCTACAATTGATAGGACATGGCAAGGAAGACCATAGGAATCAACATCTCAAGTTTCAAGTCAATTCGAGTTCATACGCTCAAATTATGATCGATTCAATTTGAAAGAAAAGACCTGAGATTCGAACCCATCAGGTTCGAAACCATCACCTTCGAACCCATCAGGTTCGAAACCATCACCTTCGAACCCATCAGGTTCGAAACCATTTCCTTCGAACCCATCAGGTTCGAACCCATCGGGATGCCTCGGGTTCGAACCCATCAAGTTCGAATCTACCAAGTTCATAACAATGGACCTCGAATCCATCAGAGAGTAGCTGCTTCGAGCCCAACACAAAGCCTTGTTCGACTCCAAACAAGCATCCTTGTTCATATTCCATCATAAGACGTTGTTCGAACCCAAACATGGAACCTCGTTCGAAACCATCCATGATGCCAAGTTCGAACCCATCCTGTGTAGCCTCATTCGAATCCACTAGGTCAACCAACCATGATGACGTGTCTTCCATCGGTTCGAATTCGCCGAGATTTATGGAGTCGAAGCGGTCAACTCGGAGTGAAGACCGAATTGGTTCGATGTTTGCGCTCTACGTCACCACGAAGACACGTGCCATGATGGATTCGAAACCATCGGTTCGAAAGCATGGTTTCGAACCAAACAGCCATGCAATGAACCCCATTTCGAATCCATCATATCTTCCAATCTACTGATCCAAATGCCATGAAATTTTCACAGAAGCTTGCATAAATGTTGAAGAATGTCCACGCCAAATTTCACCTCGATTGGATGAATTCTTGATCGGTTCAAATGGAGTTCGAAACGATGCCAAAGTGGGCCCAAACTTCCTGAGACCGTGCGTGTGGGCCCCCTCACGTACCATAAGTGGTCTCCCGAGTTTTCAGCGAAATATCAGCAGCCTACGCCTATAAATAGAGCCCCAGGGCCAACAGAAAAGGGACTTTTGGATTCTGAAGCATCCAGACTCTGCCGGATTGAGATCTCCATCACTTGATATCATAAACTTGCTGTTAAATTCGAATTCCTGACTGTAATTCACTGTTGATTGCTGTACCGACTTGTAATCATCGAAAGAAAGTCAATAAAAGTATAAAAACTTCACAGTGGACGTAGGCAATACGCCGAACCACTATAAATTGCTTGTCTACGCGTTTATTTACATGCTATTTGGAGTTTTTGTTAGATAATCCTCTGTTTTAATTTGCACTCTTCATTTATTATCTCTTCACCAATTTTGGTGCAAACACTTTGGTGCTTTCACTGAAAACACCCAGATTTTCTCCCGCTCCTCGGATCTGTCATCAATACCGGATTGCATAAATCTAAGAGAGAGATCAGAATATCAAGCTCAGATTCCTTCCGTTCTATTCAGACTTGATAAAAGTCTAGGAAAGAATCTTACTATTCACAATGGTGAGTACTAGAACCACCTCTAACCTTGGTAACCAGGAAGGCCGGGATAGGCCGGGATAGGCCAGATCTCGCGCAGCTACCATCTACTCAGGACGTCGTCGGGCCTTCGGAGTCATCCGGACCGGTAACGAGGTAAGAGTTTCAAACGTTGCTCCAGGAGCTGACCCAGAGTCGGCAACAGTTGACGGAGCAACTACGCGCTAACGCTGAATTAACCCGCCAGCTACACAGTCATAAGCGTAGGCGGTCTAGGAGGGATTACGCATCCCAGTCTTCCACGGAGAGTTCGGCTTCCACTGATTATCATCACCGACCTTCACGACCCCGAATGGATGGGAATTATGCACAGGCTACCGGAAACCTTCCGGCATTGACGGTCGGGCAACTACGAGTCGGCCCATCTGCTAGCTTCCACACAAGGCCTTCCTCCCGGGGAGGCACTGCTCCTCAACACACTACCGACAACCGTCCTGCAACCATTGCTACGGAGCCAGGGGTTGACATCCATACTTTGTCGGATCAGAACCACCACCGACGATGGCAAACTCCTGAGCCGTATGTACCAGAAGATGTCGAACCAAGGAGGCGAGATCCGGACCGTCGACAGCATCCGGTCCAGTCCCGCATTGTGGAACCCGACCACACCTTGGCTCGACATGCCCAGAACGCAGCTGTGACGGATCTTACGGAAATGATCAGGCAGATGATCCATGAAAGTCAGGGGTTTACTAACGACGACTGGGGAATCTCCCGGAGTCACACCCCATTCACAGACGAGATTCTGTATGCCGAACCCCCTCGGTGATTTAGGATGCCCACGCTACCGATGTTCGAGGGAAACTCGGACCCCAATCAACTCATATTGAAGTATGAATGGTCCATGAGCGCCGCTAGAGCAGACGATGCGGTCAAGTGTAGGAGCTTTCCTATCTCTTTGGGGGGCATTGCTACGATGTGGTTCACGCGATTGCCACCCCGTTCTATCTCTTCGTTCAATCAGCTGGCCAGGAAGTTCGTGGAACAGTTCCGCATGCATGTTGCAAGGCCAAAGGACGTCAACACTTTGTCTAGTGTTACCCAAGCTCCAGGAGAAACTCTTAGACACTATTTGGAGAGATTCCATAAGGCCTGTTGGAAATCACCAACCCCAATGATAACTCGATTCTGATGGCATTGATGAAAGGGATTGACCCTGATTCAGATTTTGGAAATTGGTTGGCAGGAAAACCTCCTGCATCGTTGGACCGCTTCTACTCCAAAGCCGCCCAGTTCTTGAGGCGTGAGGACGCGAAGCAGTCTAGGAAACAGGACGACGCAGGACCCAGTGGAGAGGGGATTCAAAGTAATGTGGCTGTTAAACAATCGGGAGAGAGTTCTGGGAAAGTGCAATTAAATATCCAAAACAAGCAATCACAACCGAAGAATAATGGGAATCAGAGCAGGAAGCAGGATCGGAACCGTGGGCCAAGGCTAGGGCCCCTATGTTCGACAATTATACTCCGTTGAATACATCGTTGGAGAACGTATATCTACAAACTTGTAACGCCATGCAATACAAGAAGCCTACTCCGAAGCCGTCGTCGGAGAGACAGATTCAAACGGGCAAGTTTTGTAGATTTCACGACAGTTACGGCCATAATACCAATGAATGCAGACACTTGCAGGATTTAATTGAGAAGTTGATCAGGTAAAGGAAGTTGGACCAGTTTGTACGGTCGCCGCAGTCTGGCAGTGCGGGCCCGTCAAACCAGAACGATCGGCCAAATCAGCCAAGGCAGGAAGAACCCGCCCGAACGGGCGAAAGGCTAGTGATAAACACCGTCAGTGGTGGTCCCCATCCAGCGGATAAGAGTTGGAAAGAGATGGAGTCATATGCTAGCTCAGTTAGGCATATGGACTTCAAATGTTGCAGTAGTTATGATGAAGGGGCTCCGGCCAAACAACAAAAGACGATGACAGATGACATCGTGTTCCGGAACCGTGATGCAGATAAGGTCGAAGCCCCGACTATTGACCCGCTTGTTATATCCGCCCAGGTTGGTCCTTCTTGGATGAAGAGGATACTGGTGGATAGTGGGAGTTCAGTCAATATTTTGTTCAAAAGAGCTTACGATCAGATGAAGATGGAAGCCAAAGATTTGAAACCCTGTCAGTCCAGGATTCATGGCTTTGATGGAAGTGCTAATATACCCACGGGGGTTGTGGAGTTGGGGATCGGTGAGTGCAGAAGAGTACGCATATTACAATTTGTTGTTTTGGACCTACACTCAACGTACAATGCGTTTCTAGGCCGACCGGCCCTTGCTGAATTTCGGGCGGCAATCGCCCCGTGGTGTTTGACTTTGAAATTCCCCACCGATTGTGGTATCGGTGTGATTCATGGAGATCAGGCTGCTGGAAGAGCCTATTATGTTGCGGAGCTGTGAGAGGCGCAGCGAAGGGAGAAAGGGAAGGGCGTAGAGGAATCTCTCTGCGTCCGTTCTGCCGATAATTGACAATTGGTGCTTGGGCCTCGGCCCGGGCACCACAACCAATTCCAGAAAGACCTTGACCCAAGGGACAACGACAACAATGAAGAATCTACAGAGAGTCAGGCTTCTCCGGCCGAACTAACTATCAATGTCCCGATCGATAATGATGGCGATAATTCGAGAATGTTAAAAATTGGGTCTCAATTGAGCCAGGGGGCACAACAGGAATTGGTTGAATTTCTCCGGGCGAATCTTGACGTGTTCGCTTGGACGCACTCTGACATGTGTGGGATCTCGCCGGATATCGCGAGCCACACTTTGAACATTGACCCGCGGTATATCCCGGTCAAACAGAAAAGGCGTGGTATGGATCCAGAGAGATCTGCCGCCCTTAAGGAGGAGGTCGATAAGTTGAAAACAAATGGGTTCATTAGAGATGCTTTATACCCAGAGTGGGTGTCCAACCCGGTACTTGTCTGGAAACCGAACGGGAAATGGAGAACGTGTATCGATTATTCTGACTTGAACAAGGCTTGCCCGAAGGACAGTTTTCCACTTCCTCGAATCGATCAGCTTGTTGATTCAACCGCCGGACACGAATTGTTATCCTTGATGGATGCTTACTCGGGCTACAATCAAATACCCATGCATGTGCTCGACCAAGAACATACGAGCTTCGTGACTGATCTGGGACTATACTGCTACAAAGTCATGCCTTTTGGGTTAAAGAATGCCGGCGCAACCTATCAACGTTTGGTTAACCGGATGTTTTCTGACCAGATCGGGAAGACCATGGAAGTTTATGTGGATGACATGTTAGTAAAGTCACGGTATTCTGTTGATCACGTAAAGGACTTAGGATCAATGTTTGATATCCTCCGAAGATATGGGATGAAGCTCAATCCGCTAAATGCCATTTTGGAGTTGCGTCCGGAAAATTCCTTGGGTTCATCGTCAACGCCCGAGGGATAGAGGCTAACCCTGAAAAAATTTGGGCCATCAGGAATCTTCAAACTCCAAGGACCATAAAGCAAGTCCAGAGTCTCAATGGGAAAGTCGGAGCATTGAGTAGTTTCATCTCGAAGTCAACTGACAAATGCATCCCTTTCTTCGATCTGATCTGAAAAGGGAAACGAAACTTCGAGTGGACCGCAGAATGTGAAGGTGCGTTTCAGTCACTGGTTCAACATCTTTCTACACCGCCAATTCTCTCAAAGCCTATTGATCACGAGCAATTATATCTTTACTTAGCGGTATCTGAAAGCGTAATCAGTGCAGCATTAGTCCGGGAGGAAGACCGAGTGCAAAAACCGGTATATTATGTAAGTAAACGGTTGACCGGAGCCGAGAGGAACTATCCCAAGCTGGAAAAGTTGGCATATTGCCTAGTCATTGCCTCGAGAAAGCTCCGTCCATATTTTCAAGCTCATCCTATCACCGTGTACACCGACCAGCCGTTACGACAGGTCCTCACGCGGCCTGAGACGTCTAGTAGGCTACTAAAATGGAATATCGAATTGAGCCAGTTTGACATTGCTTATACTCCGAGAAGGGCCATACATGGTCAAGTTCTAGCAGATTTCGTTGCTGAATTCACTGTACCCGAGGAATTACCTGAGAGTAGTGAATCTCCTAAACACATATGGAAGTTATATACCGACGATGCCTCCAATGAACGGTGTTCGGGAGAAGGGGTAGTGCTTGAAACCCCTGAAGGCCGATCTATATGCTACACCCTAAAGTTCGAGTTCCGTGCAACTAATAATGAGGCTGAATATGAAGCTTTACTTACCGGAATGAAGCTGGCCAACGACCTGAGAATTGTCGCTGTAGAGATTTATTGTGACTCCCAATTAATCGTATGTCAAGTCCGAGGTGAATATCAAGCTAAGGATCGAAGACTAGCTGCTTACTTATCTCGAGTCAGGGAAATTATTGATCGTTTCGATTACTATGCCATTTTCTATATCCCCCGGGAGCACAATCAGAAGGCCGATTCGTTGGCGAAGTTGGCAAGTACGGGCGAAGATCAACAGTTGGGGCTTGTTCCCGTTGAAACCCTACCTTCTCCGAGCATTGATCAAAGTGAGGTCAGCCATGCATTCGAGGCTACCACAAGTAGGTAGTCGTGGATGACCCCCTATCGAAATTACATTGAACATGGGACACTGCCTGAGCGCAGGAGTGAGAAGAGGCAGGTCCTTCGAAAAGCCTCACAGTTTGTCATTCAAAACGGAGTTATGTACAGAAGGGGGTATTCTGTCCCTCTACTCCGATGTATCGCACACGATGAAATCAAGCGAGTATTACATGATGTACACGAGGGAGAATGTGGCGATCACACTGGGGGGCAGGCGCTCGCCAAGAAGGTACTCCGATATGGATATTACTGGCCTACCGTTAATCAAGATGCATCAGACTACGCCAAAAAATGTGACAAATGCCAGAAACATGCTCGGATTCCTAGAGCTCCACCTACCGAAATATCCCAAATGGTTAGCCCATGGCCGTTCGCGGTATGGGGAATCGATATAATTGGAGCATTGCCTCTAGCCAAAGGTGGCGCGAAATACGCCATTGTCACGGTTGATTACTTCACTAAATGGGCCGAAGCTGAGCCTCTTGCAACGATTACAACAAAGAAAGTGATCAACTTCGTAGTGCGCAACATCTGCCGATTCGGTCTCCCGCATACTATCATCACCGATAATGGAGCCCAATTCGACAGTACCGAGTTCAAAAATTTCTGCCAACGATTTCGCATACATAAGAAGTTTTCTGCAGTGGCACACCCTCAAGCAAATGGTCAGGTCGAAGCTGTTAATAAAGTTATAAAGTCCATTCTGAAGAAGCGACTAGAAAAGGCTGGAGGCAAGTGGGTCGACGAACTCCCTATGGCGTTATGGGCCTATCGAACAACTCACAAAACTGCAACTGGTCACACTCCGTTTTCTCTATTGTATGGCTCTGAGGCCGTTATTCCAGTCGAATTGGAAGTGCGCTCTCATCGTGCGACGTATTATGATCCGAAGGCAAATGCCATATTACTTGCTCAATCTCTGGATTTACTGGATGAGAGGCGTGAAGAGGCTGATTTGAGGGCAGCCGCATATCGGAGTCGAGTCGCCCGAATATTCAATGCCAAGGTCCGTCCGCGAACTTTTGAACTCGGCGATCTCGTGCTCAAAAGAGTTTATCCGGTTCCTTCGCACATGAAGCCAACTTGGGAAGGGCCGTACGTGATTTCACAAAAGCTCGGAGATGGCACGTTCAAATTATCGACCGTTGACGGTCTCACCTTGCCGAGGGCTTGGAATAGCGAGAGTCTTCGTCGCTACTACACATGAAAGACTTTACTTTTTCTGTCAATTTATTCTTTTGCATTTTATTTTAGCATTTCGAGATTTAAACTTGTAATAAGGCAAATGACTTTGCCATATTTTCTCGTTTCAGCAATAAAATGCCATCTCTTCGGGCCAGAGCTGTGATTTATTGAGTGTGACGTACAATATCACGACGCACGGAGAGCTAAGTTCCATCATGCGGTGGGATTTATTCAAATAGAGAGTGGCTGTGATATGACCGGTCACTCGCTAAGTGAAACCCGAGCTCAGGGGCAGGACATTATATCAACATTTACAGGGATTGATACACGACAATCCCTCCTTTAACTCCAAATTCCCGGAGTGCGAATTGGAGTATAAAAACAACTCTCGGTTCCCGGAGTGCGAACCGGAGTATGAATCCATAGCTCCCAGAGTGTGAACCAACTACAAATTCCCGGAGTACGAATTGGGGTATAAAAATAACTCACGGTTTCCGGAGTGCGAACCGGAGTATAAATCTATCGCTCCCAGAGTATGAGCCAACTCCAAATTCCCGGAGTGCGAATTGGAGTATAAACATTAAACAATTCGTTCCCAGAGCGCGAGCGGACTCCAACTTCCCAAAGCGCGAATTGGAGTATAAACATTCAATAATTCGTTCCCAGAGTGCGAACGGACTCCGACTTCCCAGAGCGTGAATTGGAGTATAAACATTAAACAATTCGTTCCCAGAGCGCGAGCGGACTCCAACTTCCCAGAGCGTGAATTAGAGTATAAACGTTCAATAATTCGTTCCCAGAGTGCGAACGGACTCCAAGTTCCCAAAGCATCAATTGGAGTATAAACATAAGTTACAGGTTCCCGGAGCGCGAACCGAAGCATCCGTGCTAACTCCAGATTCCCAGAGCGTGAAGTGGAGTGTAAACATTAATTCCAGGTTCCCGGAGCGCGAACCATACTACAAACATCGATAACTCTCAAGCTCCGTGCAAACCGGATTGTCGATCTCAAATTATCTTAAGTCCCCGGAATGTGGACATGTGCTTAAAGTTTGCAATAAACGCACTCAACCACCAAAACACAAATGTTATTCCCCGAGACTAGGGGGCAAAAAAGCTAAGTGTTAATCGCTAATCAAAGTGATACAATGTCCGAAGCTCGATTATTCATCGATTACAACTTGTGACCAAGATTTTCAGACTTGGCAAATAAAACAAACTCTACTTGACGGTAAAAACACCACAAGTGCGCCGGACTGAAAACATAATGCTACAAACACTTAAGCACAAAAGAAATGAGAGTTGGAACAAAGAAACTAAATTTTATTTCAACTAACTTAAGACAAGGACTTACACGCAAATAAGTTCTTCCAAAAAAGAATGCCTACTAGCAGGGGCCGAACCTGCATCTATACACGGCCTACTAACGAAAAACGAAAACAAGTTCCTATCTACCAAAATATCTACTGGGGGGCCGATCTATTTTTTCTTCCTTGGCTTCCTTATTAGCGGTTCATCGTCAGAATCACTAGGAACGGAAATCCTTCGTTTGGACGACCTCCTCTCCGGTGGCTGCTCTTCGGCCGGGGGCATAATATCTACGTCCTCCTCAGAACTTGAGTCTAAATGAAGGCTCCCCGCCGGAGGAGTAGGAGGGACCGGACCCGCAACGGAAGATGGAATAGTGTCACCACCGACACTACCGCTTTGCCCCTAAGCTTCTAATTCAGCATGGATTTCGGCCAAAATTTCTTCATCTCGAGTTGATGGGGCCTGGCTGGGGGCAACTCCGGTCTGCACAAAAGAGCTAGAGGCTGGCAGGAGCTCACTGATGATAAATGGCAAGTCCGTAGATAAGTCTCCCTGTTGACTGAGTAGTTCGCTCACCATTTGTTCGTCAAGAGACAAAGAGCTTTCCTGCGCTGCTCCGGTAGACGCTGCGGTTGTCACGACAGTCGTTTCAGTAGTAATAGCCTTCTGCCCTTGACTCGGCTCCTGGGTCGAAGACACCAGGGTAGTCCTGGTCACTGAATAAAGAAGAGAAGGGGTTAAGAACAATCACTTCGAAATGAGAGTTCTAGCGAAAATGCACTTGAAATTTGTTCAGAATATCTTCCTCAGTTCGGCTTGCTGATGGTGGGACGACTTCGGAGACGTGCTCGCGAATTGGTGATAACCGCGGTTGCTCTGGGTCGTAAGCAGGAACGGTCTGTGAGCTAATCGCAGATACAGGCTCAGATGGAGGCGGGGCGGTGATTTCAAGAGCGGTGGCACAATGCTCAACGCCTGACCCTTCTCCGGCCTCCAAAGATCGGCCTCCAACCATCTCTTTCTCATGAGCGATCATAGCATCGGGAGGACCTTCTTTTCCTCATCTGTTAGCAACTAGTTTTCGAGCTCGAATCGGTCGACCGATTCGTCCGGGTGCGCTTCCTCTTCCCCCTCAACCAATCGTTCCCAAGCACTATGGAGATGCACTGGGTAATCCTGAAGCCAGGCCAAGTTTCTGTGCTTCAATACATTGGCATTGTAGGTGATAAGCAGATCTTCAATGTCGGCCTCTAGCCTGGCCTCGGCTTGCTGAATTCTCTCCTCAATCTCTGCCTCGACCACTTGAACTTTGGCCACTGCCTCATCCCGTTCGGTCCGGAGTATCACAGCTTGTTCGCACGCCTCATGGGCTACATTGTTTGCATCGTCCCTATCCTTGGCGATTTCGGCGAATTTGGATTTGAGCTCATTTGGCTCCTTTAGCGCCGCATTCCTCTCGGCAGTGACCAGAGTATTCCGATGGCCCATGTCTTCTACCGGGGCGTAATGCTCACGCTTCATTCTATCCATCGTAAGTTGGGCTTCATCGGCCTTTTTGATGGCTTCCATCTCTGATTTTCTGGAAGATTCGGCCTCGTGTTCAGCACATCGATAATACGGCTCTTTTGGGCCAACTCAGCCTGCATTTTCTCAATGGTGGCCCCACGCTCAAAGACCAGTGATGACGCTTTTTCGGCCGCCTTGTACCACGCCCTATACTGGACATAAAAATCGTGCACGTAATCGTGCGCCGTCTGCTCGGCCTCCGGCGGAATTCTTTTCAAGTGAAGAGGAAAGATATAGTTGTCGAAGCAAATATTTGGAAAGTCCTTCAGCTGAGCAAGCCTGATTGCTCCTTCTCCCGAAATTTCAGTGGGAGGTTGTTCCGCAACTACTGGAGGCATTGCCTCAGATCTGGGATGGCGAGGTTCATGCCTAGAAGATTGAGAGGTCGACTGGTAGTGTGAGGAATCAGAAGGACGAGGAACGTGGACAGGAGGCTGTATAGGAGCTCTTGGAGGAGGGGTGGGCGATCGAGACTGATGTCTGTAATCCCTATCTCTCCATTCTTGGCTAGAGTACCCGGAGTACCTACGATCGTAACTCCTATCTCCTTCTCTCCGTTGTGAATCATAATATGAGGAAGATCTGCGAGCATGTCGTAGGCTCCCTAGCATCGAACCACGTCCAGTCATAATATCTGCAAAGCAAAATGAGAATAGAGTTAGTGGTTTCTCGAAACCGATGACCTAAGACTCGGGATTATGTAGTGTCGTGAAATGTGTATGAATATGCATTTCCCCCGACCAACCAGAAGTGTCGACTGAGCTAGTAATAAAAGGCTCGCTCAATTCAAGAGTACGATGAAACTCCTCCAACCCAGCGTCATGCTGAAAAGACACATCATCCGGGATTGGAAGGTCGGTAAGCCCTTCGTAAAGACTTTCGGTTCGCGGAGGAGACATCTCGGAAATTCTAACTCCGGGGGAGGATCGGGCCGTGACAACCGACTTTCATCTCCCCTTCTTAGTTGACGTGACGACGGCTGCCTTGCCTTTTCTTTGCTCTTCAACATCATGAGCCACGTCTGTAGGCTCCAACAACGGCTCGTCGTCAGTGTGAGTTCTTTCAGAATCAACTTCCTCGGCTATAATGACTTTGGGCTTCTTGTGCTTGGCATGTTTTTTCAAAACAATTCTTTGCACCCTGTCGAATATTATACTCTGCCATCGTTCGATTAACCCACAGGCCCGGAGATTCCTATTCGTCAATAACACGTCGATATCCCTGTCGACGCTCGGGATCTCTCGGAGCACTCGTACTATCTCCTTAAAGTTTTCACCGTCGGGACGCTGGATCATCGCTGTACAGAAGAAAAATATATAAGTCACACTTCGACTGCAATCGCCTTAGTAATTGTTTGGAAACTCAGCTGCACTCACGTCTAAATAACCATCGCCTGGCGAAGCCCGAAGGACATCTGACGTAGAACCATTCCGTCCTGTAATAGCTTAACCTAGTCCAGGACCCCGTGACCACTTGACAATTCCGTACTGCCTCCAAGAATGTAAAAGATGGGTAATCATTTCGAGTTTTGAAGTTAAACAAGTATCTGATTTCAGTCGGGGCCGGTGGTCTATGAAGATATTCCATAAAGACGATGAACAGGCTGTTCACCGAAGCATACCCATTCGGGTGAAGTTGGGATGGTGCGATTCCCAAAAAAGATAGCACTTCTCTTATATACTCATTGAACGGAGGAAGCGTCCCAGCCGCGCACGCATGGCGATTGAATGCGGTATACCCCTCCAGCGGATTGTGTGGTCTGTCGTTTGGCCCCGGTAGTAACACGTCGTCTAGTGACAAACCGTGCCTCAGGCATATCCTCCCCAGCATATCTTCGAAAATATGAGATGGGACGGAATCTGATGGATTAGCAATGAATGACGCGTTGGGAAGTTCATCCGGCGCTGGGCCGATAATTTCAGGATCAATGTCCGGGACCTCTAACCTCGGGGGAACTATACTCTGAGTATCTTGTGGGGTTTCCTGCTGTTGCGAACTCGAAGGCTCCATAACTGACTAACTCATGAGAAACCATCATTAGATGACAAGGGGCCCGTGAATTCCCCAGTGTATAGTGTATGAATGTTTGTTGTGCGGTGTTGTGCATTACTTGGATGAATATCGCAGAATTAAAGAAAACACACAAACGACAAAGCTACAAAGCCCAGTAGTGATGACCGTCGTCGCTGACCGTCATCGCAAAACCTTCACATAAGGAAAATTGATTCAAATAAAAATTGTTATTGTTCCGTCGACGAGCTTCGAAAGGTGGTCAAGTATGCAGTTTAACATGTCCAAATATGCAGGAGTGAAGCTCGTCGGAATTACGCTCAGAAAATATCAAACTTTGATATCCACTATATGGAGTTTCGAACCGATCACAAGTGACTTGTTCGAATCCATCACCGTATCACTTCGAATCAATCCAAAGGAGCGAGCTTCGAATCGATAGTCAGGCGCCGAGCTCGAATCGATCAGTGGGGGATAACTTCGAATCGGTCCTTGGTTAATTAGTTCGTACCGATCAGGAAAGCCTCAACTTAACATCGGTCGAGTTCGAATCGATACCTTTCATATCGGTCGTAAAGGAATGTTTCGTATCGATGCGAAGTTGAGAGCCTCGGACCAATCAACGGCTGCTTCTCGTATCGGTCGTTGTGCATCGATACGACTCAACACCATGGTTAACTTGGTGCGAACTGCGCCCCCTCCAAGGGAAATCACAAGGATCGATTCAAAATCTGAAAAAGAATGATGCTGCCCCCCCTCGATTCGTACACGAGTCTCTGAATCGATTCGAAATTCCTCCAAAAGCCAGATCTGGATTTACCAAATCCCAAGAAAGGCCGATCGGTGAAGGAGTGATGAGTTCGAGGTAGCTTTGCCGTGTGGATTCGAGGTTAGTTACCTAGTTTGGATGATAGGTTTGAAGAATTGAAGATTTGGATCTCAAATGATTCGAATACAAAGCACAGTTCCTTCCTCTCTGGATCTTCGAGACGATGCAGAGAACAGTAAAAAAGTAAAAAGTGAAAAATGCCGAGGTCCTTGCTATTTATATGGGGGGTTGGAGATGACCGGGTCGATTCGCATTCCGGTAAACTCGACCGATTACAACGGGTCAAAATGCAGAACCGGTTCGAAATTTACCTTTGAACCCATACGTTTGAGGCTCCATCGGTGCTAGACCAACGGTGGGCGCGTCAGTTCGAAACCCGGTTCACGTCAACAAAATTACAACTACACCCACGGCCCACTGTCACGAACGAAAGTTTCGTATCCACCCATATGGATGTTGACTTCGAATCCATCGGAGCTCGCACCCATCGGTTCGAAATGTCGCAATTACGCAACGCAGAGTCGTTTCCTTCAACCTTCTGCATCGATTCAGGAGAGGATCAATACGAAGGAACCTTCCAAAACAACCATCAAGCTTTGTCTCAATTCAAATTTCAAAATCGGTTCAGGGGAGAATCGATACGAAGTTCAATAGCAAACAAAACTAACAATCGATTTTAAACATTTACAGGGATCAAACACTCATCCTGTTACAAATGCAACAGCCAACGGCTAAGCACTATTACACAGCAATCAATCATGTCAACACAAGGTTACAACAATACAGCATACGAGTTTCAACAAAAAAAAAGAGCAATGATTGTTCAGAGAAATTGCAGCTGTTCAAAGCACTTCATGTTCCCACAAGACGTACTTTAGGGGGCAAAATGTTATCCCGCTTTTTGGCAAAGCCGCGATACCAAAAGACCGATCAGAAACGGAGAACGGTTCGTCCCAAAGACCGGCTATACTTTGTCTCGCTATGGATATCACTGAATTTTGTCCAAGTCCAGATTGAGCTACAATTGATAGGACATGGCAAGGAAGACCATAGGAATCAACATCTCAAGTTTCAAGTCAATCCGAGTTCATACGCTCAAATTATGATCGATTCAATTTGAAAGAAAAGGCCTGAGATTCGAACCCATCAGGTTCGAAACCATCACCTTCGAACCCATCAGGTTCGAAACCATCGCCTTCGAACCCATCAAGTTCGAATCTACCAAGTTCATAACAATGGACCTCGAATCCATCGGAGAGTAGCTGCTTCGAGCCCACCACAAAGCCTTGTTCGACTCCAAACAAGCATCCTTGTTCGATTCCATCGTAAGACGTTGTTCGAACCCAAGCATGGAACCTCGTTCGAAACCATCCATGATGCCAAGTTCGAACCCATCCTGTGTAGCCTCATTCGAATCCACTGGGTCAACCAACCATGATGACGTGTCTTCCATCGGTTCGAATTCGCCGAGATTTATGGAGTCGAAGCGGTCAACTCGGAGTGATGACCGGATTGGTTCAAAGTTTGCGCTCCACGTCACCACGAAGACACGTGCCATGATGGATTCGAAACCATCGGTTTGAAAGCATGGTTTCGAACCAAACAGCCATGCAATGAACCCCATTTCGAATCCATCATATCTCCCAATCTACTGATCCAAATGCCATGAAATTTTCACAGAAGTTTGCATACATGTCGAAGAATGTCCACGCCAAATTTCACCTCGATTGGATGAATTCTTGATCGGTTCAAATGGAGTTCAAAACGATGCCAAAGTGGGCCCAAACTTCCTGAGACCGTGCGTGTGGGCCCCCTCACGTGCCAGAAGTGGTCTCCCGAGTTTTCAGCGAAATATCAGCAGCCTACGCCTATAAATAGAGCCCCAGGGCCAACAGAAAAGGGACTTTTGGATTCTGAAGCATCCAGACTCTGCCGGATTGAGATCTCCATCACTTGATATCATAAACTTGCTGTTAAATTCGAATTCCTGACTATAATTCACTGTTGATTGTTGTACCGACTTGTAATCATCGAAAGAAAGTCAATAAAAGTATAAAAACTTCACAGTGGACGTAGGCAATACGCCGAACCACTATAAATTGCTTGTCTACGCGTTTATTTACATGCTATTTGGTGTTTTTGTTTGATAATCCTCTGTTTTAATTTGCACTATTCATTTATTATCTCTTCAAAAACTTCTGACGAGTGTTGTGCCCAATTTTGGTGCAAACAGGGTAAATGAAATAATTTTACCCAAAATTATTTTTGTATATGAAAGATATAATTTTTGTAAAGTATTATAGTATTTGGATGCTTGATTGTTAAGAAATGATAATATTAAATTATTAATACTATTGAGTAGAAATTGAATAAGAAATCGAAAATCAATAACCACAATTGAAAATAAATTTATATAACATAGTGGGATTTGTAAATATGAATTATAAATGTGATTTATAATTGGAAATATGATTCCAGAGAAATATTTGAAAATAAATTGAAATGGATATCGAGTTTGGAACTTTGGGAAGTTTAAATTCCTTTGAATTTGGAAGTGATTTTCAAAAGTTTGGATAAATAATGGTATTATTTCAAAAATGTTTTGTGTTGAATTTGAAATCTAGGAAGATTTAAAATTAAAAATATTTGAAAATGTTTTTAAAAGAGATAAAAGCACTCAAACTCTCTGTGGTCGCTGGAAAATAATTCCGTTGATGATCGCGACATCGTCGGTGTTCATTTTCAAGTTTCTGAAAGAGGAATTGCTACCTGAATATTTTAAATTGGAATTGTTTGCGAACTAGGTTTGGTTTTGAAATTCAAATGGATAATTGAATTTGCCAAAGGACTTGAATGTAGTAGAGTTCAAAAGTGATTTTGAAATTTTTGGAAATTGTTTAAACTCTGGAATCTTATTTAAAAATGTTTGTGAAATTATAAAAATATATTGGCTAAATAAAAGATATAATGCCGAGTTAAAAAGTAAAATGTGAATGAGAATGATTATAAATAGATGAAATATGAAAATAAATAAGTTTGTGACTTATAAAATTTAGAGGAGGAATAAATAAGCCATAATAAAATTGATTTGAATTTGGGGAAGTGAATGAAAATCCAAAACTTAAATTATAAAATAGATCGACCTCTAGTAAAATAGTTAAAGTGGGTTTGAGATAAAAATCAAATATTGGGAATAAACCTTGAATACACAAATTGATAATTAATTGGTGAATGAAATATGGAGATGGATCTTGAATTGGTTAAGTGCAAGTTGAAAACCAAATTGATGTGATAAATGTTTGGTTTGTAAATAAATTAGGAAATAAGTATTTGATGAAATCAATATGGAATGTTCCAAGAAAAATAAATGGATTCGGATAAAATGAATGAGAATATAGAATGCAAAATAAAATGAACAGAATCGATTAGATGAAATAAATTAAGTATAGATTGAATTGGTATCAATTTAAATTGATTATAAACTAGAATGGATATTCTATTAAGTGAATATCATTGAATTTGCATAAAAAATGGTCGCCGTTGACGCAAATGAGATCGTATAAAAATCTGAGTTAATATAAGCAATAAAATTGGTTTTTGAATCAATTGTAATGAATATGAGTTCATTTGGATTAACATGAATTGAATGTAAGCAATGAGGTGTAAACCATTTAAATGGAATGAAATAAGAATAAAGTAAGTGTGATGGTGTGTGAATGGATCGAAAGCATCTAAATTTGTATCGCAACCTTATAAATTTACTCATGGAAAGTGTTTTGTGTATATTGCTTATGTTATGCATTTGGTTAGATATTGAAATGAAGTGAAATGTTAATAAACTTTCTATATTCGTCACTTACATGTTTAATCGAGTAAGTACAGGTTTTTGGAAGCCGTTGACTAGTTTTGCCATGCTAAATGCTAAAATAAATAAGCCGCTTGCTTAAAAATGCTAAGGTACGCCTACGCAATACAAATAGGAAATATGAACTGTTTTTCTGTTTTCCGACCGTGTGGGTCGATGTATATATATTTATATCTCTTGTCAAATTGCAAGAGCTCCTCCGTACAAAGGAGACTCTGCCAAAAATTTTCAAAAATTTTGGGAGTTAGAAATTTTTTGAATCTTTTGAAAATTTTCACTAACGACAAATGATTTAAATTTGTTAAGCAAATGGAATTGAAACTGGATATTGGGATCTAATTCAAATGTGAATGTAAGGTAAAGTGAAATCGAAGGAACTAAAGAAGTGAAGTTTGCAAATAAATTTTATTTGAGATTTAAATAAATTAGTAAGTGAAACTAATAAAAGGAAATGGTAAATTAAATATGGATTGAGATAGGGTGAATAAAAATTCAATATCCAGTGTTTGGAAATGAATTGAATTCAAGTAAAATTGGGAAGAAGTATTGATATTTGAAATTATTATGGAATTGTAAAGGCAAATTGGATAAAAATTGATATAAACTCCAATAGTGAAGTGAAAACAAATTCAAGAAGTATATAAAATATTTATATTGAACTTAAGAAATGAAGGTGAAATTCTTAAGTAAGTTGGCATTGGAAATATACTAAGTGAATAATTGAATGGAGAATTAAAACTAAAGTTGTGGCAAAGGAAAGTGTGAATAAGTGCAAAACAATCAAGTAAATGTGAATAAAAAAGAAATTGATATAATTGATAATCAATTGAAATTTATACGTAAGATGTATGTATATTATTTTATTCGCATAGCTGTTTGATCCAGATTCGAGCACTGAATTTCGAGGTAATTATGCCGATCGAGTTGGGATTTTCACTCGATTTTCGGCGGCGAACCCTGGAAATGGAGTTTTGATTGATTCTGGAAATTCTCTATCATAGGTATGACTATGTAAGGAGAATGATGGTTTCTGATCAAGAAACCAAATCTGAGTCAGCACTAGGAAGTCGGGTGGACGATACTAGTTCGGAAGTGAAATTATGTGATCGAGTAGGCGATCGGATTCGGTATTGTGTACGGATGATATATGTACATCGTACAGTCTTAAGTAAAACAAATAGTGAAAATTTGTAAAGAAATGCATAAAATGGTTTTGGAGCTGAAATTGGATGTTATTGCTTAGTAGGATATACAGGTATATAAAAGCATTGGATAAATTGGGATTTTTGAATTCAGAAGATAAATTAGAATTGCTCGACAAAAAGGTATGTATTTAAATTTCTATATGAAATTTGATTGAGTTTTTTATCTAGCCACTTGGCTTTTTATTTTCTTTTTGAGATTTGGGGGCCGTAGAGCCATTTTCTTGTTGTACCGAGCTAGCCGCGCAAAGGAGACGCTGGCGAAATTTTCCGAAAATTTAGAGAGTTAGAAAATTTTTGAGAAAATTCTGATAATTTTAAATTTAATTTAAAATTGAAATTTGAATGATTGAGTTAGTAATATTGTTTGAAATTATGGGAAAGTTGGGGAAGTTAGTAAGAATGGTAATGGGTCTTTATAAAAGATAATTGGTTAGATGTTGAACTGATTGGTTTAGGGAAAAGTAAAGGGGTATTGGACCATTCTTCCTAACTAGTAATTTCGGGGACGAAATTCTTTTAAAGGGGGAGGAATGTGACGACCCGGAATTTTCAAGCATTTGAAAATGGAATATTTAATTGATTTTAAATATTTAAAAGTTAATTTTTAACTTGAATTCAAATATCACCAATTATTGATAATTAAATTATTGAATTAAATAATTGGAAGTTGAGCTAAATGTTGAATCTGAAGTTTTAGGCCTGTTGAAAATAATTTGAAGGCTTGTAAAATTTATATTGATAATACTGAAGATAACAGAAGTTGTAAAATTGAAATTTACAGTGGTTTGTTTTGTTTTAAAAAAAATATCGTTTAAATTGAATTTAAAATAGCCTTCCAAGACACACTCTCGGAATTCGACGAAACCAGTTCCATTGGATCCGTAATAGTGTATTATTATTGGATTTCAAATTTCGTATTGATCGGAGTTGTTGTGTGAGCGTACTCTACATAAATGCGTTGAAATTTTACAACGAAAAATTAATTTAAATTTTATATGTATATTATCACATAAGCAACCTCACTAGTCGAAATCTGTCCTGAGCAAGCCGACTCCCTTTCATATCATGTTTCTCTTTTCTATAACAGCACGCATTCTTTCTCTTCAAATTTCAGATCTGTCTATCACGTACCCTATCCTCTCTTCCTTCATCTTTTCACAAATTCAAAGTATAGCTGCTTCGAAATTTCTATGGCCGAACTAAAATTCACAAAAATAATGATAATAAAAATAAAAGAAGAAGCGACGACAGTCTCCACTTTCACGTTCTTCTAATTTCGATTTCTCCAAGGGAAAACCCCCCTATTCCGTTCAAACCCTTCAAGTACAGTTTCGAGAAGTTTAAAACTCTAGAATAAAACCCAACTCAAATTTGACCGAGGTTGAAATGATGGCAGACGAGGCATGGAAGCTGGGAACCACTGCCTGGACCAAAGTGGAAGCAGATGCCATACCCGAACCCTTCTTCCGTAAAGCTCCAAATTTCACCGCGTTGGTGCCAAAGGTCGAATCTTTCTCTAAATCGTTGGCGCAAGGCAAGGGATGGGTGCTGAGGGGTGGCGACGTGCCTGGGCGTAATCGCGAAGGTGGGGAGGTCTGACGAAGAGGGTTGCTGGATGTTTGTTTTTGGGGACGGTGTTGGACTCGCGACAGCCCGGTTTGGTGGCATCGAAGTCGCGTAGGTAGAGGCATTCAAAGGTGAGGGTTTCTTCTTCTATTTTTATTATTACTGAATTTGTATTTTTAATTTAAAAATACAAATGGGTTACTGAAAAAAAAAAGATAAAGTTAAATGTTAACTGGAGGAAAGCAGGAGCTTTAATGAAGAAGAAGTTGTTTGTGGAGGGTAATTTACCGAGATAATTTATTTCTAATTAAAATTAATATGTATACAGGTTAGAAACAGAGAAAGAAAATAATTACAGTAAGGTATATAGGCTGTTCTATTTTTAAAAGTTAAATCATATAAATACAGATTGTAATATATATGAAGTTTAAAATAGGAAATTTACTTTTATACAGAAAGATTTTGAAAATATAATATAGGAATTTTGAAATGGTAAAGTTTATGTAAAATCAGATTTTTGAAATCTACAATTTATTTTTAAGTATATATATGTGTACTTTCAAAGTGAAAAAAAATAGAATAAAATAAATATACCTACACACATTTTATTCTTACCAGCTTATTTTAAAAACAATGTGTTTTGGTGATTAGCCTATTTAATTATGTTAGATACCGGAAATTAATTATCTTAAGGAAATTAGTTTAAAATAGATTTACTTGTTAAAAATGAAATCACTGGTTAATTAAATTTTAAATGGAAACTTAATTGTTCAAATTGACTCGAATGTTGACAAAAAAAATTATGTAATGTTTATAGAAGGTTATAAACCGGGAAACCATGACAGAATTGAGGTGGACTGCAAACAAAAGCAAATGTGAATTAATCTCACTCGGTTGAATTTTAATTTTAATTTTAAATGATTAAATTTAAATGATTGGTTGAATGGCTGAATTGATTGATGTGTTGTATTATAGTATATAATATATCTTGGAATGGTTGATTTCCTGCATTTTATAGTGGATGAGACCCTATGTGCCGCGTAATAGCGGATAATATTATATTAATCCCATACACCGCGATATTCCACCTCGAAGTGGAATTGGTATTGTGCTAACGTTTGTGGATGCAGGGAAATTGGTTGGAGGGATCCAACTGGATTCCTCAAAATGTTTAATTTTGTTTAAATATTCTGTGATATGATTTTGATATCCTGTGATAAATTATATGGATAATTGGATGTTATGGCTTGATTGGGTCTAAGTGGATATGCTGAGTTATCAAAAGCTCTAGAATTCGATTTTTGAAAAGAAATAAAGAGTAAATTTCAAGTAAAATAACATTTGAGAATTTGAATGAATTTTTAACGCAAGTGATATAATTTCGAGAAATAAAGAGTTTATATTTAAATTTAAGGATTAAATTTAATTAAGAGAAAAGAAGGAATTTTGGAAATCTGAAACTGGTATTTTAAGTTAAAAGATTTTAAATCATAATTTGGAATTAAAATCTGAAAGTTAATGAATTTTGAAATAAAGGAAGTGAGGAAGGAAATTTATTTCGAAGTAAAATAAATTGGAAATCAATTGTAAAATTTACTAAAGTGTTTGCAGTTGAAATTTAAAGAAAAATGAGATTTTGGAATTTATGAACTGGGTTTATAAAATGAATAAAATATCAGTGGATATTTGAAAATATAAATTCAAGATGGGAATTTATAAAGGAATGTGAATTTGTTTAAAAATAAATGGAGATTTATTTTTAAAAGATGTGAAAGCAAGTGTATTTCCCTGGATAGCCAAGCATGGTTTCCAAGCAATTTTAAATATAAGGTAAAAGTTTTAATAACTGTTTTAAAAAGCATGTTTAGAAATTTATTATCTCTAAATGTTTAACTTCTAAAGCAAATGTTTTCAAAACTATTATTGTAGTTTATATTTTATAAAGTGGTTTTATTTAAAGTATTCTTAAGTATACATTTTTAACAAGTATTAAAATAGTTTTAATTTTAATATTATAAAGTATATTTTATAATATAGTGATTTAAAATTATTTAAAATCTAAACTATTTTATACTTAGCGTTTCAGTGGAAATAAATAATTGCGAAAAGTATTCGGTGAGAGGAAAACTGGTTTGAACTGTTTTCAAAAAGGGTTTGAAAATGGAAGTATATCTTGTGAAGATATTTTTGGATTAATAAATAATTTGGTGAAATTATTTATGTTGGATGGATGTTTGTGAATGGTAATTGATAGTTAAATAACCGACTATCAATATTGGCCAAATGCGCTGATCGTTTCGAAGAGACCGGGATCGGGATTATTTCCCGAAAACCACTTCGATTCGGTTTGTACGTTTCGTGGCAAACGAGTTCGGAGACGAAGATGGAGCAGTGAAGTGCAAGGGCTAGTCGCTACTAATCCTGAGGATATTTCCAAAATGGATGTAGTAGGAATAGTGCCTTCGGTTCTGTTCGAACCCGGGACGGACTTGTATGGAAGGATGCTTTCAGAACATCGTTAGGTGGACGATGAGCATTCTAAGGGATACATTCTAAAGGTAATGTTTAGCCTCAAGCCTCATCAACCGAGAATGACTGAAAATCAGGGGTTATGCAGCAAGGCTTCGTGGGTAGCTCCCACTTGAGAGTAAGGTCATCCGTGTCTAGATGTCCCTTTTTATTTCGAATTAGTGGGAGATTGCTGATCCCAACCCCGGGGTGATCTTATTCGGAACTGTCCAGTAAGGGATGGTTCCGGCCTTGTGTTGCGGGGGAGCGGGCGTACTCCTCGGTACTGTGATCTAGGCCACGTACTGTGACAGGTGGTACCCCAGTGCCTAGTCATTCGTTGGAAACCCATTCTCCCTACGAGCCTTGTACGAGTTTTGTTTGTATTACCCACTTTATGGCTTGTAGCTGGAATTTAATAGATGTAATAATTTCGGCTATTTTAATAGTATTTTTATATAGACACTATTATAATATTAGAGGATTTTTATAAAAAATGTTTTAGCTATCGTAAGGTAAAAACTCGACATGTTTATTTGTGGCGTGGTCTTACGAGATGCTTTTGTTTTCAAAGGATTTTGAAACTTTAATAATCCAATTGAGTGTGATTTTCTCACGTTGGTATTCCAGACTGACTCGGGTGTTATTTTACTATAATGCTCGGGTCAGACCGAGTATTATAGGATACAGGATATGATGCTATGGAGCTCAGGAGACGAGCTGGATGACGATACGTACTCCCGTACTTGTTTATATATATATATATATATATTCCACTGTGGTGTTTAGTGGTGTACTCAGTTGTACGTTATTGATATTGTTGAACTCTGATGATGTATTTTGGTTATGTAATGTCTAAACAGATATAGATTTCTTTTGTGTAAAGATCTGTTATTATCTATTATATTTTATTCCACTGTGATGGTCAGATTCTGATATTGTTTCCTGTTTTCTCTTCTTCTACCTCTTCTTCTTTAATTAAAATGGTTCGCATTTCTGTTCGTCTTGAGTTGATTGATGTAGAATAGCGTTAACTCAGGGGTACGGATTTGTGGGTTGTTACAGTATCAGAGCTAGGGGTTTATGGACATAATATAGAACATAACTTAGATGGAACATGTGTTACAACTAACTGTTGATGTTTTTATTTGTGCTTTGAGTCAAAACTAAAGTTTTGAAATTATGATGAAATTTTTAAATATCTTTATTTGAAAAAAAGTGAAATTGTGTTTTGATGATTTGATTGATTTGCGTTTTGTTTATCATAGTGCGCTGCGGAAACAGTGAGACTGTCTTGGCTGAATACAGCTGATAACCCTTTTGATTTAAAAATCAAAATATGAAATCCAAATAAATTTCATTTATTATTTACATAGATGTGTTTATCTTTGTTTTCTTTGAAAATTTCGAATCCGATTTAAGGATCCGAAGCGATTGCAGTTATGTGATTTTGTTGAGATTTTTGTTGTTTTGAATTATCTTCATTGAAGATATATTCGAGTGATTTCTTTGTTCGTTTTATAGTTTACATGCAAATTTGAGTTGCACGTTACTGCATTAATTTTACGTTTAACCTATGTTTGGTTTTAAACGTATTTTGTTGCCTTTATTTTATAACGGGATTTTCACGCCGGTGCTAAATTTTTGAAGCACGGTGTTTTGTTGACATTTTTAATGAATGAAAATTCACCGGTATTATTTTTGATGCGAATCGTTTTGATGAGATTTTGACATTTAAAAATAACTATCGCTTTGCCTTCAGTAACCGTCAATTTAAAGTGGATTTTCAAGCGATTATCCCGCGAAGCTGATTTGGAATCCGTCTTTACGGTGTTTTGAGAAGTGCAATTTCCTTATCGAGATTGCTGCAGATGTTGCTGTTTTAACCACGTATTTTAAAAATCGTTTTAAAATAAAATTGTTTTCCAAAATTTCTACAGTTTGCGCTTTCAAAAGAATGAGGAAGCGATTTAAACGCTTCAGCAAAATTGAGGACTATGAACCCTCACTTTTGCTGATTCGCTTAACTCCGGACTTGTCCGTTTGAGAACGTAAAATGTTATTTAATTAAAATACACAATTTTGCACTTTCAAGGAAACGATGAAGAGAATTAAACGATTTAGTAAAACTTGTGTTATGGGACATGTGCGTTCGCTATTTTGGTTAATTCCGGACTCGTTAATTGATCATCTGTTGTTTGATGATTTTGATGATTTTGTGTGCTTTCGAGCCACTATGTTGGATCTTCGGGTCATATGATGGACCTTCGGGTCAATACCAGTACTAGAGCTTCGGGTCATTTTTTGGACCTTCGGGTCATTTGTTGGGCGCCAAAAATATAGTACTTGGTAGGCTTCGGCCACATGAGATGCACGTGCGGCGTAGCTAAAACTCGCCATTTGTTGGGATCGATCCACCTTTTATGTTGATTTTCTAGTCATCTTGATTGATTTCTACTTATTTGTTGTTTCCAATTATCTGCAGGTAATTGGATATTTGTTGTTTCTGATTATCGTTTTTGATAATTGGATATTTGTTGTTTCAGATTATCGTTTTTGGTAATTGGATATTTGTTGTTTCTGGTTATCGTTTTTGATAATTGGATATTTGTTGTTTCTGATTATCGTTTTTGATAATTATATATTTGTTGTTTCTGATTATCTTTCTTGATAATTAGATATTTGTTGATTTGAGATTTCTGATTATCGTTTTTGATAATTAGATATTTGTTGATTTGAGATTTCTGATTATCATTTTTGATAATTGGATATTTGTTGTTTATGATTATCATTTTTGGTAATTGGATATTTGTTGTTTCTGATTATCGTTTTTGGTAATTGGATATTTGTTGTTTTTTATTATCGTTTTTGATAATTGGATATTTGTTGTTTCTGATTATCGTTTTTGTTAATTGGATATTTGTTGATTTGAGATTTCTGATTATCGTTTTTGATAATTAGATATTTGTTGATTTGATATTTCTGATTATCGTTTTTGATAATTAGATATTTGTTGATTTGATATTTTTGATTATCGTTTTTGATAATTAGATGTTTGTTGATTTGAGATTTCTGATTATCGTTTTTGATAATTAGATATTTGTTGATTTGGGATTTCTGATTATTGTTTTTGATAATTAGATATTTGTCGATTTGAGATTTCTGATTATCGTTTTTGATAATTAGATAATTGTTGATTTGAGATTTCTGATTATAGTTTTTTATAATCAGATATTTGTTGATTTGAGATTTCTGATAATCAGATATTTGATGATTTGAGATTTCTGATTATCGTTTTGATAATTAGATATTTGCTGATTTGAGTTCTCATTATATTTGTTGATAATTAGATAATTGCTGATTTAAATTTTAATTATCTAATTGATAATTAAATATTGCTGATAATTGTATTTATTCAGTTTGGTTGTTTTCTGACTATCTGTTTGATAATTAGATTTTGTTAAGAATTTGTGAATTTCTTTTATTGAAATTAAAAGATTTCTTTGGCATTTGTATTCCCGACTTTTATTTTTCTAGCTTAACCAGTTTATGTTAGAAAAATAATTGTTATTGACGACTTTAATTATGAAAATTGCGGGGACGCAATTTTTATAAGGAGGGGAGTCTGTAACAACCCGGGATTTCGGATTAATTAATTTTCGTCATTAAACGATTAATCTGTTGGCTAATTGCTGTTGGAATTTTTAAACCGGGTTGAAATTCTTTTCAAAAATTCATTAAAGTTATACGGGTTTTAAAATTTGAGATTGGCTCACGTCTCTTTTATTATTTTGGGGCCATGATACTTATCAAGGCAAACACCCGTTCCCTCCTCTCTATTTCATTTCACTTCGCAACCCTAAAACTAAATAAACGAAAGAAAATAAAAAAATGGCGGCTCTCATTCTCGTTCGTTCCTCTTCCTTAAAAATTAGGGCTTTCTTGAAAATTGTAGAGGCCGACTTTAAATTCTTCGATCAGGTGGATTGTTCTTCATGCTAGCTTGACGATGGGTTGTCTGCGCCCTTGATATAAGGTGAGTGATTTTTTTTCACTCACATCGTAGTTCATTCTCAAAAATTGTGCTTCGGCCATTTGATTTTTGTTTCGATGTTGAGGATTTTCTGACTCAGTTTGATTTTTAGTTCGCTTCGTCCTTGACTTGAAACTTCTGCATGTTGTTGCAACATCCACTGTGTTGTTCATTTTGAATTGATTTTGTGAAGCTATTTTTAGATGAGAATTCATTTTGACTTTTCATTCGCCTTAAGTATTTGACTTCGGTCTTGATTTGGGTATCCGAAACCATGACTTCGGTTAGTAACTCATGGCTTCAGCTTGTTTTTATATTACCAGACTTTGATTGACTTTGAGTTTGGTAACACTGTTGTTTCTGGCTTCAATGAACTCTTTGTACATGATGTTTCACACGTATATATATGTAGGTTGAGATTTTTATGGTCTTCGACATTTGCCTTTTTATGCGTGGTCTGGACTTGCTCGAGTCTGGTTCATGTTGTATTGCTTCCATACTACTATGATATTTTGTGTTTGGGTTTTTGATAGAGATACTGTTGCATTTGCAGTTTGTAAATTGTCGAGCACCTGAACTTGCACTGACCAGTTTAACCATTGACTGTTTCTTGCATTTTTGCTCATCATGTTGTTGTAGTCAAGTCTACACTGTTCTATCCAATTGTATTCAGTTGTAGTTCATGTTATTTTATAGATTGATGGCTTCATGTATATGATGCATTATTTGTGAGGCAGTGCCATTTATAGTTGATTCTTCATTTGGTTTTCAGGTCTATATGCATTAGTGCTTTGACCCTGACTTGTCCATTGTGTAGCCTAGTTGACTTTTGCAATCCACTGGTTTGCAACTACAGTGGCATTGTGCATTTCATCTTGTAACTGTGTCATTTTACTCTGAGACAAATTGTTTATCTTGGTAGCCTCGAGCTCTGCATAATGCATATGCATTGAGACATGTTGCTGTTGAGGTTTTGTATTGTTTGATTTTGATAAAACTGCTATTTGACTACGGTCATTTTTAGTAATAATAGTTGTTCATGTTGTAGCTGGTATTGCTTTGAGGCAGTTTGCATTGCATCACCATTGACTGTTGATTTATTTTGTCTTCGGCTCTGCTTTGAAGTATTCCTCTGCAAGTTGAATCTGACCAGTAACTTGATTTATGAAATTTTGATTTTGTTAATTCGAAATGATTCCTGGACTTTGGCATGTCCGATTTGAACATGCTGCATTGTTGTGTGATTTCTTAGTATTGCTCTTATCTTTGGTGGCCTTGCACTTGTGTTGAGTTTTGATAGCAGTGACTTGACCTCTGCATTTGGTTAATGATTTTGGTCTTTGATGCTTTATTCCCTGAATCAGTATTAGTTGCTTAATTGTTCCTGCACCATTGCTCAAAACTGATTTGGTGTGTATCTACCAGAGTAAGTGAGTCCAGTTTCTTTGGTGCATGATTCTAAAATTTTGAAATTGCTACTTGACTTTAATTGTAGCACCAGTGCACTTGTATGTGTACTTATGTCCACTGCTGCACATACTAGTCTATGTCATCCCTTGGTGTAGTTTATTTTACATCTCCTTTTGTACTCGAGTTATTCTATTGCATTGAGTAATGAGTTGCATTCACTTGTGTTGAGTCATTTTGCTTGACTGTTGCATCAATTTGGTGATGATGCTTCTCTGTTGACTTGTGTTTTGCTCTTGATTCGGCCATGACACTGTTTTGGTTCGAACTGCTGTTGTTCGTCCCTTGTTGTTTCACTGTTCACTTGTAGTTGAAGTATTCCTTGAGTTTAATCATTCCTTGTAGCTGTCTTGACCATTGAGACAGTTTGCATAGTTGTTTTATGTAGTATTTGGGTTTCACTGACCACTCATGTACATGCTTGCATCTTTGAATTTTAGTTAGATGGTACTGTCTAGACCTGACCTTGTTTGTTTACTTTGGATTACTGTCTTGATGTTTCAGCTGCCATCATGTATAGGCTGAATCCCGCAACATGGTCTGACATGCATTTGGATTTGTTTTTTATTGCACTTGAGTTGAATCCAGTATTTTGGGCTTGACAATGTGCTCGTTTGTAGACTTTCATTGTGCATTTCCTGATCTTTTGCATATTTCATATGTTGTATTGGCGAGGCAGTGCATGCGAGCGTTTACTGCAGCCAAAACAGAATTGGCATTTTAATTGATATTTCAATTGTTTGAATTGTTTTGTGTGTTCAATTCAATATTTTGAATGCATTTTGATTGGTTTAATTTGATCATTTTGTTGTTGTCTAATTATCTTCTAGATAATTAGATTATGAGTTTCTAATTATTTATTTAATAATTAGATTTTGTTGTTAATTGCGTTTAGGCAATTCTGTTGTTTTCTAAATTATATTCATTAATAATCCTTTCATTCATCTTTGTTGAAAATTTGAATTTGCTGATTTGTTGTTTAACACTATTACGTGTTATATTTACCATTATCCGATTTCCTTATTAAAGGATTGATAGGAGAGATTTATTGTGAACGTCGTCTATTTATTATTTATTTATTATTGCTTCCGTGCATTAATAACTGAGTTTGAATCAGACTGACTCGTGTATTATTTTCCTTTGAATTTAATATTCGGGTCGGACCGAGTTATTACTGGTTGTTGATATCTTGCTTTTGGGTTGCTGCTTGAGCTATGAAGTCTTTTCATATCTTTTGGAGTAGTCGCTGTCATAGTATAGGATGATATGTGTTCACGTATATTACTCACAATAATGTACTTGTATATGTAACTTCCAATGTCGATAGTTGTAGTTGTATCACATGTACTGTATCACATGTACTGTATCACATATATTGTATCTGACTTCAGTTATATATATATATATGAGATTTTATATTATCCGTGTTCCGCATTTAGCTTATCTGTGTTATTATTATATATATTGTCCTAAACTATTGTGAACCTCCGTAGTTCATTTTATACTAGAATTGAATATGTCGATGGGAGTAAATAAACAAAGAGATGAAAAATAAAATTTTACCACTCCTATCGAGATAGCCAATACTAGTGTAAGGCCTAACTATGGATGGCCACTCCTATCCAGCCTTATTCTTTGTAATAACAGACAGTATTTCTTTTAATACCCTTTATTATTGTGAGCATAGAAGTGGGGCTTCACACTGTTAGTCCAATACTCCCACCACCAATTTTCTCCAGTGCCCACACAAACCCATCGTACATTGAATCAAACATATCCGTGGAAGACAAGTCCACATCTTGAAACTTTGGCTTCTCCATTATAAACAATGCATAATTCGACGGAACATTTACTGGGTCCTGTGCATGGGCAAAGTATGGGTACACATGGATGTACAAATTCGGCTGATGCCCTGGCGGCAAGCTAGTGAAATACCGTACAAGGTCCGTCATCACTTTAATTGAATTAGGAGCGAAGACAGATCTCGACGGTGGATAGCTGTTGGTCAAAGCTGTACCGGTAATGGCAGTCGTTACCTAGAAACAGCGATAGTTTGACATCAAATACATGGTAAATTTAATCAGTTTAGCATATAAACAAAATCATTCAGTGCTTTAATTTTTAGATGGCAAATGGGGTCTGAAATGTTACTTCATATAAACAGTTAAACATCTTCGATTATTAACGATCAAAAGAGATACTCATGTAAACTCTCTTAATTCTATAAAATTCCTAAGAAAAACCTTATAGGTAAGAGTTAACATATTATTTTCAATTTTTTTAATTTAAACTTGAAAAAATAATTAAATTTATAGTTTATTATTTTAGTATTTGTGTATTTTTTTGGGAAAAATATAGTTCTTATATATAGTAAAAGGCGAAATACATCATGCATTTGTCAGGTATATATTTATAACACACCTACAAAAAAAATCAATCATACGATATTACCATGACTTTAGGTTTGGAGGATTGATCTAGTGCGACACGAAGGTTGCGGATGGCAGGGACCACGTACTCATCATATTGTCCTGGAATGACTTCGTTGCCGACAATGATGTCAAGGGCATTATTGTAGGGAAGATAGTTGTTTTCGATCCATTGCATTGCGTATTGAGGATCACTAGCAAGTTTGGGAAGGTCTTCGTTTCTGGTGGCAATTGTGACAAGACGGTCAGTTACTTTCATGACTTCTGGACGAGGATCATATAATCGGAACTTTGAAAAGCCGCATGTTTTGATCTGCAGTTGCTTGCGCTGGTGGTGGTAGGTTGTTTGCTATCATTCCGTAGCATACACCAAATTCGGTGGAATCTACATGCAAATTGTTTCTCGAATTGTTAATAGACAGCTTTAGACAAAATTTTCAGTACATAATTAAACTGTTTAAAACATTAAGGTTTTGAATTATGATAAAAAAGTTATGAAAGCATTATTTCAGATAGGAATTTGTTAATTGGTAGAAATTGTTTAGGTTAGGAATGTGAAAGGTGAGGGCAAACTATAAAAAATGAAAATAAACTTGGATAAAAAATGAAAATAGATCTACCTGTAAGAACCAACGCTCCAAATATCTGGATTAGAAGGAGAAAAATGTATGCTTTGAAAATGAATGATGACATTAAATTAGTGGAGATATAATTTATTTTGCTTCATATTTATATTTGATGTATGCCACAAATGTGAATTGAAAACAATAAATTAACGTGATCTACATATATATTTAACGCATTTAATTTTAAACATTTTTTGTTTTCAGTACATGGAATTAGGGTAGGATGGTACATTCCTTATATATATGGCAAAAACAATGCATTTATTTACTTAAAATTTTTATTGTTGATTTAAATTGTAAAACGCTACATTTCTCTCTTTAGTATAATTGCATTTGAATGATAAGATTACTTCATATGCACTGTACCATTCAAAAAAATTGATAGTATATAGCATTAAAATCATCTTGTATAAAATAATCACATTTTCGTAATAGTACATTTAAATACATTTATTTGATGATAATAGTACGTGTATATTTGATTGCCTTTCCATGATACAGTGTCGAAAATCGAGATAGTATGGTGCTAATTTGAATTATAAATAGTTACATTTTTTAATTACAAACAAGGAACAATATACAGTTGCATTTTTATTATGAAGTCAAATTATGTGTTAAAATCTCGAATAAAATAAATGCAGTTATCTTTTGTTTATTTAATGTGGTTTGCTAATAATAATAATAATACATTTATGTATAATATATCATTTAAAGTTGTCTACAAATAGGTAACTGCATTTTCAAGATGCAGGCACAAACTATTCGGTGATTTATATAAATAGTGTATTTCTCACTCGTTTAAATTAGTTCCATTTAAATGACAACCAAATTTTATTCATACCCTAGATATCACTAAAAATTATTTGTAAACAATGACTATATTTCCTTAGTACTGCAAGTTTGCACCAGAGATACATAACTATTGCTTTTACATAAAAATATTAAATTTTGCACGATGCATTTACATTATAATAAAATGTCATTTGAACAATTTATTTAATTTCAAATAGGCTATAAAACACATAACAATATAAAACTGTATTTTTATTATGCAGTCAAAAAATAGGTTGCAAAGACTAAAGTAATTGCTTTTCTTTCATATTTGTTTAACTGAATTACATCTGATTTATTTAACTGAATTACTTCTGAGCAACGCAGTTTCAATAACTTCTCAATTATACAACTATTTCACACATATGATTATAATTGTTAAGCAGTCATATTTATATTGCTTTTAAATGATATTTTATTTATAAAACACATAAAACTTTAGCTGTCTTTCTCATAGCAGTTAAATCTATATGAGTTTAAGTTGTTAATCTTTATATATTGATATCGGATAACATTAGAAACTAAAAGTATATATGATTTATTAGTGAAAACAATCCTTGAATCAAACTTATCCACACAAAAAATTATGTTTTAAAGATTGAAGTTACAGGGCGTAAATTTACATAAATTATAAGTAAGAGGTAGGATTTATATGATTATCAAATACATCTAACAATTCAATTTATGTACAAGGGATCAAATTCATAGAACGTAGGGATTATATGTAAATTGAAATACAAATATTCAATGCGGTTTACAAATAAATTTAACGCATTCAATTTATACTATCGTTTTATTTATCAAGCATTCTCGTATCCACGGTAGGATGGTGCATTTATGTGCCCAAAACAATGCATTTGTTTTACAAGGAATGGCAGTCATTAATTACATTATAATATGAAACTGTTGACATTCATTTATCTATTTTAATTTGCACTTAAATATGTAAATTTACCAAATCCACCCTATTTTGAATTAATTTAATTAATCAGTTGATTAAAAGAGGCGAATAATGTTGATTTCAATGGTACAAGGGACACGCAAGATTTGGAAATAGAGGATTTGATAACCTACTCCCATCAATTAATGTTTACCACATGTGTTTTATTCTAAAAAAACCATATCGTTTTGATATGTTTTTTTTTTTTTTTGTATTGGTACTTTATATACAACAAATCATTGGGACAACAAATCCCATGTCAAATAAATGTTCGAAAGCAAGTTTCGAACTTATGACATCCTGCACCAAAGCCGAATCAATTAACCACTTGGACAAAGGTGCTTGTCCGTTTTGATATGTTTAATAACCTAATAATGAGAGAAATGTACCTGATTGAGCAAAGTTTACACTGTCACAATTAAAGTAGGATGGATCAATATCACTACAACAAATTTTACTTTTGACCGCGTTCATTATCAGCGTTCAAAACCTAAATGCAGTGAAAGCTATTTTAAAATGAAAATATTCACGCACAAACGTTGAGAATGAAACTAGAGTTCTAATTTCCACTATCAAAATATTTGGCGCCGATCTCGTTATAATTCCCCCAAAAATTCATTTTCGCTCGTCACTTCTCCCTTGTCTCTCCTTTAATTCATTTTCCCTCATTTTCATTTCCCTCGGATTTTGCTTGTTCTTCGATTTTGTCAATCGTCACTGCCCTGATTCGCCTTTAATGCCTCGGGCACCCCCTTGCCAATGAATCTTCTTAATTCTTTTTTTAAGGTTTAATGGGTTCTCCAACTTTTAGGTTTAATGACTGTCTTCGATCCTATTTAGTATGTATAGATTTTTCATACATGTTGTATTGTATGGTTGCAGTATTTCTGCTTCAATTCAACTGAGTCACTTCCCATAGAACCTCCAAAGTCGGATAATTTGATGCCACTTAACTCGCTCTATGATGCAAGCTAGGATTCCTTTATTTGACCCCAAGCTTCAAGAAGGCAGGAGCTTACCAATGTTTTCATGGTTGGAGCACGTTCCCCTAGCTGCGAGTTCTCTAAGAACTTTTCTTTTTATGGGAGTTGGCCGAGTCACAAAGGAAACTACCCATAACGGACGATGATGTCATTGAAAAGGGAAATCTCAGCCGTCAACTTTTATTTCACGATTGGAATACTGGGCAGTCGAAATCCTATGTGGCTGCCACTATTACTTGTACAATAAACCCTATACTTCTTTAGAAGCACATTAGAACCAAGCTAGCCTAGAGACTAAGATGGGTTCAATGATGCATTTTGGGAGATATTAGATTGTGTTATGGACGCTTGGATAACGTGAATCCCAGTCCATATGGATATGAGGTGTGTACTTTCAAAAGCCGCTTTTGGAATCTAGAAACTTAGGTACCAAATGCAATACATAGGTAGTAATATATCATCCTGTAGAGAATTATATGGCCTCTAGAGATCCACAAGAAAAGGAAGCACCTATGTGAACACTTTACTCTTTCCTTCACAACATCGATCATTGCTTGACATGGGATCGCTTTTAATTTGATGGATTACTTTTGAAAACTCCTAATGAAGTAAAATAAAAATTTATGACCCTAAGGGATATGTTTCTTCCATGGAAAAGGCTGGAGATGCAATGGCTCGGGAGCAGCTTGAATGCATTATAGAGTCCCTTGATAAGGAGAGGCATGTGACATTTGAAGATTGTGTTGCACGGGCATGGTTGTGGTAAGTTACCTTTTTTTATCACATTGGTTCACTTGGAAACTCTGTGGAGCAAGTTTTGGGTACTAAGTTAGATCTTATCAAGTAAGGCATATTATTTGTTGGTTTCCCATATTAGCACGTAGACTAGATGGAAGCCTTAATTATGACCATAACTAGTTATGGTTCCCTGAACTTGCACTTTACTATAAGAAAAAACTCGACCAAAATATAAAGAACTTAACCATTTACTATTTCTCTATATTGATTTTTGAGACATTTCTCCATTTGATATCGTTTTTCCTTCAGAAACTATGACTAAAGAAGTTATTTCCTCTGTTTTGAATTTTCTTTTTTTAATCAATCGAGGAAAATCATCAAAGAGAAATAGGATGTTGGTTAATACTCTATATCTCTTATATATGCAAAATCGGAGATTTAACCCAATTTCATTTTGAACTGAAAATGTTTTTTAGCTAGGGAGAGCAGGGTATTCTTCTCTGTTATACCCATGGAACACAAAAAACAATAACATATGCCTTTTTCACATATTACATCTCAAATATTTGGATCTTCTATTTAAACCTTAACACACACACAAAGAGCCAATTCACCGTATATTGAATTCCTAACATGCTTATTGATTTGTTGACTTGAAACCCTATTGCTTCTTCTTAGATTTGAATTGATATGGCCTTTTATTACTGATTTTAGGCTTTAAAGAATGAGACAATGAGTTAATATAAGAAGAAGAGGCTAATATTTTATAGAACTAAGCAAACAATTCTTTATTTCATTCAAGCGGTTGTAATTTTTAAAATTGACTCAACATGTTTTTTCTTTGCTCTACAATTCATGATCTGTTGAGTTCACATCACAAGAATGATGTATAAAACATGCTCAACTTTTTTTCTTCCATAGAATACCAATAACCATACATTAATTGCATTGATCATCATATTTTGCCTTGTTCACTGCTTCTTTATCATTTTTATATGGTTAATTCACATGCTTTTTCCCATGTGCTTAATTAAATAAAGAGAAAATATACACTGGTTGCTTCTTTGTTCTACCTTTTATGATTTATAGTTTATTTGCAACCCTTCTTCCATATGATATTCAACTTAATATTAAGTTTAGTGTTTGCCTAACAATCATTGATATTCATGCTTCTTGGAATTAAGTTGGAATAAGTTAGCAAATTGGTTTGCACTATGACTTTAAACTATTTAAGTTCATTTAGAATATCACTCCCAAAAGTATATCTATTTTATTTAATATATTATTCACTGTCCAAAATCGTGAATATAGTCGTTTAATAAATTCAATATTTCTACACGTTTATATTAAGGATAATCCACTGTCCAAAATCATGGATTTAGTGCTTAATCAAATTTATTACTGTTGCATTTTTATTAAAGGATTATCCACTGTCAAAAATCATGGACTTAATTCCTTTAATAAACTATAATAATTATCTTATCAAATTGAATTAATTTCGAATTTATAAAACAATGTTTATAAATCACATCTATATTTTATAAAAACTTCTATTTATAAATCAAACTCCATTTATTATTTTATAAGAACTACAACATATAAAATCCCTTAATTAACAAATTCTATTTATATCTCATTTAAATGCCAAATCCAAATTATAAGTTAATTGCCTATAATTCATTTATTTTATAACTTCACAAATTTTAAATCTAATTCACTTATAAAATCCATAAATAACTTCATTTTAAACATTTACATAACTCCTTTATAATTCCATTATTCTGATTTATAAAAAATTCAATTTTATAAATCTTATATACAAATCATTTATAATAATTCAAAAATCTCCATTTAAACCATTTTAGAAAATAGTTAACTTCACATTTTAAAAATCACAGTTTGATTTTATTTCACAAAAATCATAATTTTTATAACATAAAAATTATAACTTTCATTTATTAAAAATAAATCAATTCCTTAACAATTTAAAATCCAATAAAACATATATTTCCAAAATCACTTTAAAGGTCCTTTTAAATTGAAATCATCACTTTAATATTTTTAAAATTGCCAAAATAGGCCTAATGTTGCAACAACACCAAATACATCAATCATGACATCCAAAACATCATATATCATATGATAACAGAATATATCACAATATCTGTAGATAAATCACTACTGGTGAGGAATCTAGTTGGATCCCTCCAACCTGTCGCCTGCAACAAATATACAAATTAGAATATGTGTACAATGTCCGCTTCGAGGCACACGCTCGTACAAAGGGTCATCCGCTCATACACCAGAACATATAGGGTCATCTGCTCCAATAGGTAGGAATATATCCAAATACCAATCAATATATCATATATCATCCAAACAATCATCAATCATCACAGAATAAATTTATTCCCACTTATATAAAAATATCAGTTAGTTAGAAAGAGTGAGTTATACTCACATTGATTGTAGTCATCGCGTTAGCGATTTATTCCGATTAAAATTAAACAAGCGTTTAATTTCAAACAAAATTTTCACTAGCTCAAATAAATCCCAATCCATCTCCATAATGTAGTGCTCGTCAATACGAACCTAACACAATTCGTTTTGTGCGAAACAGTCCTCGTATGAAAAAGTTACAACGTTATAAAGTTTGTACGAATTTATAATATATATAATTTCACAATTTTAATTTATTTTAAGCCTTAAATAAATCAGGCCGCTCATCTCAACTAAAGTAGATCGCAGCCGCTAGTTCCATCTACTCCAAACCAGGTAAGAACGAACGCAATGTACCCATTTCCGCCGACTAACCCTAATTCTCGCGCCGTCATCGATAAATTTCAAGTCGATCGAACACCATCACTTTTTATCCCATGCTCTACTCTACCAACGTCCAAAGTATTGGCGAGCTCGGTCAGGCCATCGCCAATAGATTCATGCACGAACGTTGCATGTTCGAATGCAAATCGCCGATGATCCATGACGTTATTTTAGATCATGCCTGTTGGATTCGAAGATCGCGACGTGCTCTATGAAGTTGTAGTTGAAGGTATTTGATAATTGTTGGTGGATTGGAAGATTTTAAGAGAGAAAGGTTCGAGCATTTTCGTCCATTGCTTAGCAATTGGGGACTAGCCCTAGCCCATTAGGGTTTAGTGAAAAATAGTGAAAAATATGGCCTTATATTGAAAATTAAGCGACACTATTCATCGCCAAATTTTTCGAACTCGAAACGAAGCCTGCCGCCTGGCGTTTATAATATTTTACCCCTAGTCCAAACACAATGGAATATATATCGAGAGCCAATTCGATCATATTTGAAAGATAGGTTTTCAAATCGACTTATTTAAATTTAAAATTCACTTAAACAGATTTTTACGCGTTTTAGCTTGTCCCGGACAAACTGTAAATTCGATTGACACGAAATTTGAAATTTTACAATAAAATAATATTACGGACCCAATGAAACTATTTTTGTCGAAATCCGAGACTGTATGAAAAATGACTATTTTTACTCGTCAATTAGATATTAAAATATTTAGTTTCTACAAATTTACTTTTAATTCAATTTTAAAAGTACTCTAACGTCATTCTAATTCAAATAGAATTTAACCCGACTTTATAAATCATTTTTATTCATATTAAATTCAAATTTCAATTATTTACACAATTCCAAATATTAAATTAACAATTTAATTACTCAATTAAATCCTTATAATTCAAATATAAGTTATTCATCTTATAAAATTATCTTCTGAATATTTAAAATTAATAAAATACATGAATTTCAAATGACTAAAATTCCGGGTCGTTGCACTTTGTTTCTCTAGTCGCAAAAGCTATTTTAGATCAAAATTTCAATCAAAATATTTTAAGACTAAAGTGTAAGTTTAAAATATTTCATTGATATTTCATGTATTCACTGGGAAATGATAGAAAAACGTGACAAATGATGTATCGTTACTGATCCAACAGTGGATTACAACCGATCCATGGATTTAGTCATTTTTTTGCGTTTTTCCTCTACCTATTCTTTTTATTCGATCGTCTTTTAACTAGCATCCACTCCATTATTAGTTTTTTGTCTAATTTCTTTGAATTATAACTTATGAAAAATAAAAGATAACACTTTCCTCTAAAGTAAACTTTATGAACACAAAATGTGATTTTATCGAGGATAAACAATCAAATCTTGATTTGTGTATACACTTCCTTTAGTCAAGCCTTTTCCATAGAATGTCATATTTTCAAAACATTTTATTTTCATTGTCATCGAGTTACATGTTTTCGGTAGATATAAATCTTATAGCTCTACAGCCTCGAGAACTCTTTAGTTTTGCATATTATTGAAAAAATTTCCAGTTTAAAATCAGGTAAACAGCTACATTTATCTTCGTATTTTTAAAAAGCATTTTCTTGATCAGTATTAATCCATACATGTATCGTTGCCAATCGATCCAAAATAAGTATTCTCGCACTTAGAAAAATGTCCGTACAAAAAATACTCATTTCGCAACTTGCAATGACCGTTATAATTGACATATGACAATGGTTAACCAAAAGCCTTAATATGCGAGGTTGCAATAGGGTCAGGGCCTTTTACAAATGTTTTAGACCATTGTAGAAGATCGTTGTTATAAAATCTTTTACAAACATTTTTTCTTGTTGTAATAGATCTTTTACAATCATATTTGTCTGATGTAATAAGCCTTTTGCAATTATTTTTGTCTGTTGTTAAAAAATTGCAAAATAAAAAAAGAATGAGTAATGGTGTAGCATGCATCTATAGATTTAATATTATTTTGCAACTGAAGCTAGCATTATACTAATAACAAACAAAATTATTCACATTTATAAAAATAACATGAAAGATTTACATTTCAAAAGAGCTAAAATGATTTATATATTCACATCATTCATAAAGCCTTCCACACCATTCTACTATGTAACGGGTAATATTATCTGTAGGTAACATCAAGTGCAACATAGATGTACACATATCTGATTCCTACATAAAATACAACGGAAATCATAAACCTACTGCTACTTAATTTCAAAGGATTAACGATGCATTCCAACAATCCTATGGCATTAAGAGTTTGTCACATTAGTAAATTCGCTTCTGGTGATAGAGTAATAATTAAAGATGATCACCAGTACGCTTTTCTGTTTGCACAATAAAAGAAGAAGAAAATCAACAATAGAAGCAAAGTTTAAATTATAAAATATAAATTAACAAGAAATAGGCCAAGGTCAGGAAAGAATTTAAAAGAAACATTGACTGAATAGAAAATTAAACTAATCATTGTATTTCCGCAAATATGTTTAGGAAACAGCCATACCTTTGGTACTTTAAATAATAAGTTAACTAGTATATTTTTGTTATGCAGGTCTCCATCATAGTATACCTGATAAACAATCTTACATTATATCATGAAGAACTATATGTGACAAATAGAGAAAACTTATGATATACTTTTTGACAAGTATTATGAATAACTCAATGTTATATAAACGAATCAAGCAAAATCAGGATTATGAACAGGGCAAAAAGGAGACGACTTGATAACCATCCTATTCATTTTACAATGCACATAATTGTTCAGTTTCTGTAGAATAGCGATATGACCAGCTTCCTTAATCTTCTTCCAGCAAAGGTTTCTAGCAATAATTTCAGTGGCAGTCTGCTCCTAATTAAGATCCTCTATGGTTCTTTTCCAGCCTTTCCAGTGGGTTTTCCTGTTAATAGGTGGGCCTAAAAGGATCCACTATCCAACGGGTCTGAGGATCCGGTCCACTTCAGTTAAAGAAGAGATCAACGTATTGATGCCATGGGATTAGGCAGCGCGAGTAGTGCGCCATGTCAAAAGCATGTGATTGGTATAACATAACACAAAACATGACATAATTGTTACTAAAAAATTGATCATTTTAAGCAAACAGTCAAATGGTGAAAATACCGATCACTGATTTTTCTAAATTAGATGTGAATACATGAACGAAGATCTAAAAGAAATAGTAAATGGATGTAAAGAATGGGGAGTTTTTCAGTTGGTGAATCATAGAATATACAAGGAAATTCTTAACAGGATCAAAAAAGTCAGTTCGGTCTGTTATCAACTGGGAAAGGAGGCGTGTTTAACAAGTCAAAGTCATTTAACTTGCTAGCCAAGGTAGTTGAGGAAGGACATATGGAGAGAATGTGTTCTTGTAGGAAAACGGTTGTGGATGGCCATCTTGCCCTTATACATTTGAGTAAGAATTTTATCATTATCATAATATTTAATTATTTATCATATAATACTACATTATGGATATTGTTACTGACACTCCAATTTTTAATATGAGAAGACTAAATTTTATAAATACTCCATATTCAATAAAACTGATATGAGGGTACACAACTTTTAATTAAAATTATCATCTTATCATATTTTACCCATGTTAAAACTATAAAACTTTACAATAGAAAGTAAACATCCAAAGTAACTTTTTCTTCTTCCTTGCTTTTATACAAACAAAAAAATGATGAGAACCAATAAATTATGGAAAAAATGAATTTAAACTAAATTTTAATTTAACAAAATGTATGAAATTGATTAGGTGTATGCCAGACTAAAACCAGAAAATCGATTGATTTTTCCATTTTTTTATTTAAACAAAATTCATGTTACAAATGCTTTCTTAAGTAAGAATTAACCTTACTTCTTTTTCGTTTAGAATTTCATGTGCATTGATTTCTTTATTAATTATTGATTTGTTTTGAAGATTAAAAAATAAGAAGAATGAAAATTAAAGGAATTAGAATTAATAAAATAGAGCAAATTGGTCGATTTTAATTTCAATTTTACAAGGTGCTATATTTGTTAGTACCCCTCATTGTAAAATTCAATTCAAAAAAAATCTCATCATATTCAATAATGGAGTGTCAGGCGACAGTGCCATGCGTTATCAATAAACGATTTTGTACACCATAAATTATTTGACTACTATTAAGATTCGTTAAAGTGTAATCTAAACCACATAACTTTGTCCATGAACAACCTACCTTGCATATCAACATTTGAATTTCCTGTTTGAATTTTCATGAATTGTGTTTGATTAAGAGGTAATAATTGGTGACATATATGCTATAATGAACATTGGTATTTTTGTCAGTGATTCAGAAAAGGCGGGAAATTTAACTGCAGAGGTTGTACACCCATCAATCAAATAGTAGGTTCCTTTTTACATGTAAATTAGCGTGTTTTGTCCCATCAAACTTATTGGTCTCAAAACTGCTATAAAATAAAACATAAATAGAAGATTTATTGCTCCCAAGCGTACATTTATCATAATTTTCATCTGTCAAATTTATTGGACTATTTTCGATGAAATTAAATCTATATATCCACTCAAAGTTTACCAGAATTCCAAACAGAATGGCAAGGACTATCTTCTTCATCCTACAACTCATCATTTATCCCACCGTAGGGTTATGTGACAGCACCCCAGCCCTGCACCGAACCCATTCACATGCTCACTGAATGCAGTTCAACTATGGGTATGCCTAGATGCACTCATTTTGATCAAAGTTAGCGTAGAGGTGACCCCAAAACCTAATTGCTGCCCTGTGATTGCAGGTCAGCTTGACCTAGAGGCTGTCATATGCCATTGCTTTGGCGTTAATGCCAACATCCTTAGGACTAACCTTAATCTGCCTCTTCAAATTCTTTTTTTTTGAGCTCCTGTGGCCGGAATATTCCTTTTGGATTTCTCTCTCCTCCTCCTCGATTCTTTATTTGTTATATGAGAGAATATGTAACTTTACATAATATATATCAAATAGTATCAAATGAAGCAATGCAGTTATGAGCTGTATGTCTGGGCCAACTCGCAACCCATAAAGCAAAAGTATCTATTTATACATAAGAGAGCGGTGTATCAGTTACCTTATGTTAATGAATGCAATATTTCTTATTCAAGCAACAATATACTTCTGTCATTTTATCTTTCAAGGTTTCAGAACCACCAAGTTCTTAATAGTAAGTACCTTGCCAAAATTCTCAAAAGCAAGTTCTCACCATTTGAGAATTGGTTATACAGTTTGAGTTTCATTAGATGGGTATCATCATTTGAGTAGACAGAAGACAAAGGTTATCAAAATCTTTGTTCAAGAATCTTACATGAAGATTCAGTTTCTTTAATCATTTGATTACAGTGCCATGCCAAACCAAGGTATGTCAGCAGATCATCATCCATCAACCTAACTGGCTACATCTGAATCATCAAAAAGTTCAGTATTAATCAATATTACCTGATCTACAATTGAAAGAAAGGTGAATTAAAGAATCATCATCATCTGTCACCTATTAAGCAGCCATATTCTTTTACCCACACTCATTTTGATTCTTGACATCTGAAGGTTATATTGTGGCTGAAGAAGACAATGCTGGAACTTCCTCTTCAGCATCAAGAACCATTCAAACTCAATCTAACGTCACCCAGGAACTTAGGAAATTCATCATTAAGCCACAATGCCAAATTTTTACCATTCAATTGGAGGAATCCAATTTCTTGCGTTGGAAATTTCAAATGAAAACTACAGTTAGAGGACATGGACCGGAGGAGTATGTTCTTGGCACACTAAGTGTCCCATCAAAATATACTGCGGACAATGAAGGCAAGTTAGTGAGTAAGAAAGATTATATAGCACATCAAAGACAAGATAGTTTGATCAGCTCAGGGTTACTTTCTTCAACTAGTGCAAATTTGTTGCCATAATCTGTAGCATGTAAAACAAATCGTGAAATATGGCATACAATTGAACAAATTTTCAGCTCTCAATCAGCAGCAAGAATCATGCATTACAAAAGACAACTACACAACATAAAGAAAGACAACATGAGTATGAGAGAATATCTATCAAAGGCAAAGACATTATATGATCAATTAGCCTCGGAAGAACACAAAGTATCATATACCGAATAAGTTTTAACAATATTAAGTGGTTTAGATGAAGATTACGAAGCTGTAGTGCCAATAATATCTTCTAATGAAGTATTACCATCACTATAATATGTTCACTCCATACTTCTTGCCCATGAAGGCAGATTAAACCAAAGGAAATCGATCAGTGGTGAATACTTTGTCAACTATGTTGCAAACAACAAGAACAAAAATAAAGAAAGAAATTATGGCAACAGAAACCAACCAAGCATTAGTCAAAGGGGTGGTCAATCGAACAGGTTTTGTAGCAACCCGCAATTTCAAAAATTATTTTATTGGAATTTTATTTGAAAATTTTGAATTTAAACTATTTAAAATGGATAAATTTGGGATTTTGATATTTTTTGTGAGTTTTGCTGTGAATTATTTTTCCAAATAAAATAAATTTAAAACTTTTCTGGAATTTCAAATTTTGGTCAAAAGTGGTGAACGGTTGACTTCCTGTGTTAATTTTAAATTTGAATTTTAAACTTTTATTCTTTTTTTTATGAAGCTGTATTGGATGCTATTATTTTCTTTACTTTTCGTCTATAAAATTCTGATTTATACTTCTCAAAACTGTAATTTTTCATCGTATTTCACGTGGTTATTTTTCGTAAATTATTTTCATATTATTTCGATTTTGGGTTGAATTTATTATGTAATTAGCTTATTTATTTTTGGTAGGCCAATAGGCTAGAAATGCTAAAAGTCTCGCAATTTGATGTTTGAAATGAGAAGCTATCAATTGAAATGCAAGTTCAAAATTTTATAACCGTTCATTCTTTTACACGTTCAAAATTTTTTATGACTGATTCAAAATTTTCACATTCATTATTTCTTGCAGGTTATTTTTTCTATGCGTGCAAATCTTTTGGGTTTATATTTTTTTGTTTACCTTTATTTTAGCCTGACCTTTTCTACACCCCTCATTTGTTTCCTCACTTCTCCTATTCTCGATCATTTCTTCCATACAAAAAAAAGATTTCACGGTAAGTTTTAAAAAAAAAATCCTCGTCCTCTTTACATTTTTGTTCACTGTCGTCTCTATAGTTCGGCCACCAATTTCTACATCACATCACCTCCATAGCCAACCTCCACCTGCTGTACCGTGACCACCATCACATCTCCCCTCCGATCACCATTCCTCCTCACCAAAAGGCAGACCGAGAACCACATGACCTTCCACCACCCAGTGCCTTGCCCGACCATCACCATGACCGAAACTTGCCGTAGCCGAAACCCTTGAAACACCTTGCCTTGCTTGATCATCACCACCACCATCAGGGACGAACACTTCATCAATACAACCATAGCCGAAACCATCACACCGCCTCTTTACCAAAATTCCAAGCATGGTCGAACCCTGCAAGCCATAGCCGATCACTTCATGATCCACCCCCTTGATGTTGCCTTGCCGAACTCAGAGCATCATGCAGCCTATTCCTCATGTTGACCGAACCATGTGCCTTGTGGCTGAACCAAATCATAACCGAGCCCAGTTTCATATAGTCGAACCCAAAATCCTGATGGCCGAGCATTTTGGCCTTCGGGCTAACTTTTTGTCTTTGTATAAATGATATTCTGTATATTTCATTTTATTTTGCTGTTGAGTTAAAATCTTTCCTGTGGTTTTGTAAATCTGATTTTGTGTATTTTATATTGTTTTGCTGTTGAGTTAAAATCTTTCCTATGGTTTTGTAAATCTGATTTTGTGTATTTTATATTGTTTTGTGTTGAGTTAAATTTTCCTCATATGTTTTATATAAATTTTATTTTGTGTTGAAAAAAAAGAAGATTTTTACGTGTTTTATATAAACTTTATTTCTGTGAAAATTTTCTTTTACATGTGTTTTATTTGGATTTCCTTTCTTAATTTTATATTTGTATATTTTTTTATTTGGGTTGAGTAAATTATTTACAAATGTTTATTTTTGTTTTCTAAGATTCGGGTTTGGATTCTCCTTCCACTTGAGTTGTTCGTGGTTGGCGTGCTTATTCGAGTCACTTTGTTGTGCTTGAAACTTCATCTCTAGCCTAAGAAGGTATGTTCATCACTCTCAACAAACATAATTATATTTTGTGAATTAATGTCATTTGAATTGTATAGATATGTATGTTATGTTGGTAATTCATCTATGCTTATGATATGTTATCACATGATGATATACTTGTTATGATCACATGCCATGTTATATTATTATGCTATTTTATTTTATGCTCTCACACTGCAAGTTCCCTTACTATGAGTTGAAATGATACATACCCGAACGATCTATAGAATAGGGAAAAACTGTTATGACCTGAAGTGATAGGCTCGAGCGAATTTTATTTGACTTGGGATTGCAGGTTTGAAATGGTATAAACCCGGGAATTTAGTTACGGTTTGAAATGATATATATCCGTATCACTTGACCATAGGTTAGAAAATTTTATACAGGACCGTATTTGGTTTTAAAGAAATTTTCTAAAAATTATTAAGTATTTTGGATTTTAATATATGAATTTTGAGTTAAATTAAATTAATGATTTTATAAAAATTTGTATATATTTATCTTGTATGTAATAAAAATGTTAAGTAAACAAATGGTTTTAAAATGTAATTTTGAAATTTAATTTTTATTGTAAAAAAATTTGAATTTAAATTATAATCCAATTTGACTTAATAATAATATTTTTAATCTAACCTAGTAATATAAAATTTAATTTATGAAACTATGTGTTTTAAATAATAAAAAAATGAAAGGTTAAGTTAAAAATGTATTTTAACTTAATATAAGAAATACTGTTTTAATTGGATATTTTTGTAATAAATTTCATTTAACTAAATTCACAGTTTAATTAATATCCAAATAGATGATTCATTATAACAAAATAGATTTTGTATAAACTATGTTGAAATTGTTAGTATATATAACTCGGTGATTTTATATAAACTTTATAGTGGTAAAACTAAGGTTTTAGAAATGCTATGATTTTAAAGGTCACAGTTTCAAAGTGTTATGGTTTCTAAGTTTGATGATTTCAAAGTGTTATAATTAAGTGTATAAATTTTAGAATGGTACGACTTTGAAATTGAACATTATTTTGAAGGAATAATGGTATTGGACATAAATGATTTGAAATGAACGTGTTTTGACTTGAAATATAAACTGTTTGAAAATAAATAACCATGAGTTATAATAACGATTGGTTTTTAAAGAGACCGAGATCGGATATTGTCATACTCTCTGCCAATACCAAAAACCACTTTAATAACGGCGTACACAGTGGAGATTCAAGAATGAAGTAGGATGGTGGCGACGATCCTATATGAGGTATATACGTGGACCGACTCACGTGAATTGGCATAAGGTGGTTAAATCAGGAGCAATCAACAGGCCAAGTGGGGTAGCTCCTTCGATTGGATACACTTCTTCGATATGCCATTCTATTACTTTGTGATTGATTTGGTGCGCACATTTGATTTGGGAGTGTGGCTCGAGGCGGGCGATAGCTGCCGCTATGTGTTACCATCATCTCGGAAGTGTAATTGGTATATCTACTCTGGCATTTCCTAGTTGTGTCGTGTCACCTACCCTATCGAGACCATTACGAGTTTGTTTTATGTCGTACCTTTGTAGTATCCTGTGGTTGCCTCCCGATCAGGAGGTATTGCCGTACTGTATAGACTATTGGCACTATAAAATGTGTTAAGAGGGATATGGGTAACGCCTTAACGCTATTTAATAGTTTACTTTACTTTAGACATTATTATAATAGCGTATATTACTACATAGTAGATAGTTAAACAGATCCTTAAAGGATGGGCAATCCCAAGCATCCTTTGAGTTACTGATGCATTTTGTACAGTTCACTTGAGTTGATTTAAATTTTTATAAGTATGTATGTCTTGACTCGAGTATTTGTGTTTTGCTTCACGCTCGGATCAGCCTGAGTATCACAGCTTTGGATTCATCTTTGGAGCTAGAGATCTACCAGAGATTTAGCTGTCTATCTTTATTTCTATTTCTGCTATTTCCGTTTAGCTATGCTTATGTACTAGTGGACTTATATATTTGTATTTCTTGTTATGTGCTTTCAGACTCTGAATTATGTATTTGGTTTGAAACTTGGTATCTAGTAGCTTTATGAACTACTATGTTTATTTTATTTCGCTGCGAGTTATTCTGATATTCTATGTTTGTGATTCTGTGATTGGTTTTATTTTCTCCAATTTTTATTAACAATCTGTTGTTTTGAATTATTCAAGTATGACATGTGTGGACTTATTGTCGATTTGAATGGTCCCACATGGCGGGATATTACAGGTTTAGAGGCAGAGATGGAAGATAGAAATACAAAAACAGATCAAGATGTCAAATATGTGAAAAAAATATGCCCACACTGCAAATAAATGCTATTTCAGATTTGATGCAAACTTTATACCAATGCAGCAAAGTAATAACAGTTTAAGAATACTGAACATAAGTGCAAATATGGTTAATGCACAGCCAGAGGTCAAATCAAAAGGTCAAAGCAATGATATGGCCAAAATTAAAGACATACATCATGAAAGCTGGTGACTAGCAATCTAAGTAATCTATATCTTGTCAATAGAGTATACAAAGGTAAACAATTACTATATTTAGGTAGCGGTAAACCTGTTCATATTTCTCATAGTGGAAATGCAAGCATAAAAGGTGCAAGACAACTTTATCTCAACAACCCATTGAGAGTTCCACTCATTAGAAAAAACTTAATGAGTGTATCTCAATTTGCAGAAGGCAGAAATTTATATTTTGAATTTTATTCAATGTATTGTTTAGTAAAAGATGTTCTAACAAAGGAAATTCTCTTGCAGGGTAGAGAATGTAAGGGGTTATACAAATTTGATTTTCCTAACTCAAGAAATTCTCGATGTAAAGAAAACTGGCGTAATATTTTTGAAATGAAAATTGATGAAAATTGTAAGATGTATAATATATGGCACTGTAAACTGTGACATCCTAGTATTAACATTTTAAAGCATGTTCTAAATATTTATGATACTCTCTTTGTTGATAAAATTTCAAAATCTTACACTTATACTTATTTCCAAATGGGTAAAAGTCATAAGCTTGCATTTTCGAATTCAGAGACTGTATATTCTAAATCCTTATAACTGATTGCTACTGATATATGGGGACCAGCTCCAATAAGCACTGATTATGGTTACAAATATTTTATTTCCTTTATTGATTCTTACTCTATATATGTTTGCATATATGTTTTAAAATCAAAGTCTGAAACTAGCAATGCAGTGATGTAGTTCGTAGCAAATGCAGAAAGACAAACAAATTATCAAGTGAAAATTATTCGGATAGATGGTGGAAAAGAATTACTACCACTAAAGGATTATTTTCATAAAAAAGGAATTACCAAAAGGACAATATGTCCCTATACTTCAGAGCAAAATGGTCTTATTGAAAGGAAAGATAGACATATTATAGAAAATGGTTTCACATTATTGGCACAAGTATCTTTACCATTGAAATTTGGGCCAAATGCCTTCTCCACAGCAATCTATTTGATCAACAGGCTATCTACAACGGTTTTAAAATACTAAAGTCCAATAGAAATATTAACTAAAGTTAAACCAGACTATCAAAATCTAAAGGTATTTGGATGTATATGTTTTCCTTATTTAAGACCATACAATACACATAAGTTAGAATTTAGATCTTCTCCATGTACATTTCTAGGATATGCAGCAAATCAAAAAGGGTTCAAGTGCCTTGACAACGAGGGAAGAGTTCATACATCAAGACATGTGGTATTTAATGAACAAGAGTTTCCTTTTGGCAATGCAAAAATCAAGACAACTCAAAAAATATATAATTCAAGATACTCATTACCTCCAATACCTATCTCCTTAGAATAGATTATACCGATTAAAAATGATGGCAATCTGAAAAGGGATTGCTTCAGTCCACAACACCCTGTGTCCGCAAGTGAACCAGGTCATGAACAAAATAAAGTACTTAGAAGCTCGAGTCATGTATCCCAGTCAAACACCATTCAGTATTCACATCCATGTCAAATATTGGATGATGCTCAATTACCCAATACTCAACAAGAAATCACTATGGGTGACAATAATCAACCTGTCCCACCTGCAAATACTAGACATCACATGGGCTAAACGCAGTATATTTAAGCCAAAAATATACAATGTTGAATCTGAATTTACCGAACCCAGTACATATCAGCAGGAAATACAATATATCAATTGGAAAATAGCTATGAAGGAAGAATATGATGCATTGATAAAGGATAAGACATGAGATCTTGTACCTTTTCTAAAGCATAAGAATATTGTGGGATGTAAATGGACATATAGACTCAACAAGAACTCTGATGGTTCAATTCTTAAGTACAAAGAAATACTGCTGGAAAAAGGGTACTTACAGCAGAATGGTTTTGATTTCAATAAGACATTTTCTCCTGGTGTATAACACTCTTCCATTAGAATTATTCTAACCATTGCTTTGCATAAGAATTGGACTATCCAACAACTAAATGTCAATAATGCTTTCTTAAATGGTGTCTTGCAGGCGGAAGTCTACATGGAGCAACCATATGGATTTATAAAAAAAGGCAACGAAAAACTTGTATGTAAGATAAACAAAGAAATTTATAGTCTCAAGCGAGCACACTACTACAAAATAGGCCTTTTGCATCGCCTCATTTGAATCGGTTGAAGTAAAAACTGATGCAAATAGAATTATTTGCATCAGTTTTGTCTGAATAACCGATGCAATTGGTATGTGGAAAGCAATATGTAATAAAAAAATAAAATTTGCATCAGTTGTCACCAACAACCGATGCAAATATGTTGATGCAAATAGTTTTAATCGCATCGGTTTTAAAGTCAACCGATGCAACTACATCCAAAATAATATTTTCCGCATCGGTTCAATAGCAGAGGCGATGCAATATTATTTAGGTTATTTGTTGCTTACGCGTTCCATCCCGCCTTTCCAATTTTTTTCGCCGCTCCCATTCTTTTCCCCCAAATAATTCATGAAAAATCCCAAAAATTGATCGTATTCGAAAGCGATTCCACGATGGTCGCAATGATCCGCCTTCTATTCCGCCTTCAATTCCGCCTTCAAAAAAAAAAACATCCTAGCCCTCCTCCTAACACTAGTCGCAATGATCCGCCTTCAATTCCTAGCACCTGATGTCGCGACCAGTGACCGACCGTCACCACCACTACTTGTAAAGTTAGTTACTTCAATTGGTGCTTTAGTCTTTTATTTGCATAAATTGATGCTTTAGTCTACTATAGCTGATATTTAAATATGTTTAATCGATTAATTATTGTTTGAAGCAGTTTGGATTATTTAATTTAATTTACTCCGATTTCTTTTTTATCATCGATTAAACTTGCTCTTTTCTGTGTTTTCATTCAGAAGAACATCAACCACTGTTAACTAGTCTTCTTCATTTTGTTTCGTTAGAATTCTTTTCTGTCTTCTGAATTCTAACAACCCAGGTTTTATGATCGATTTTATGTACATGTTAACATTTTTGTTGTATGTTATGTTTATGCTTTCTTCATAACTTATTGTCCACTATTCCGATAATGAATTTATGATACTTTGCTTAAAAGTACAAATTACTAAATCGAAAGGGATGCTCAAACGAACCAGTAAACAAATAGTTGCTTGTTTGTAATCTTGATGGGTAACCTTCATATATATACTCGCTATTATCGGGTTTTATAACAGCATCAAACATTCTTATGTACTCCGTATAGTTGGTTTTTGGATACTATAGATTATAGACATAGTATAGACTTTGTACAGATATATTTAGTTATGAACATGGCATAGTGTTATATATTCACATTCTTCCAGCATTTTAGTTATGACCATGGCATAGTGTTATATATTCAGTTATGACCATGCCACTAATAAGTCCATCCAGCATTTTATGTTTGAGTTTTTATTCAAGCATTTTATGCATATATCACTTAAGTTTTTTGGTTGGTTATCATATCGTGCTCTATGTTAATTTTTTGTTACTATATTTCATTTTCGTAACAACTTTTGTCTGCTTTTAGGCACACTAACCGTTTGTTAAAAACTTTGAACCAAAAGTTAATCCATCATATTTGCTATTTTTCCACAAACACAACAGGGGTATAGCAAAAATCTAGACGAAGATGAAAGTAGCCCCATATTTTCTTCAAAACTGATCAAAGATTACTTGACATGTGGACATGTACGTGACATGAATTGACTTGGAGAACTCAGTTGAAGAATTATCTTTCATATAGGTAATGCACAACTTTTTTCTAATATAAACATCATATTCATACAAGTTCTGTCTCATCTGTAATATATGAATATGTTTCTTGCGTGGGCAGAATGGAATGAATATTGGTGATGTTGCTTCGCCTTTTCTACTAGGTACTTGGTTAATATTCTTGGTTAAGACTAAATTGATTTTACATAATTACACTACAATATGAATTACATTCATTTATACAACTTTAGTGTAAGTCTTTATTCGTGGTAACTTTTTACAGTATGGGTTTCTACTTTTTTAATAACAGTACAATAATTAACTGAGTTTCCAAATAATATTTTTTTACATTAAATATAAGTATGCCCAAAAGGTTTTTCTCTCTCGATTAAATGGACAGTTTTTTTTCATTTCTACCTCTGTTTTGCTTTCTTGCTTTCTTTTTTAAAGCATTATGCTTAACTAATATCTAACAGATATTTAGTCTTTATATTATATTTGATTTGGAACTTAGAACCCATAGTTTGTTTCCCTGGTTTCTTCCACTTATTTGTTAAATGTTGATGGTTTTGACTACAATTTTACTTTTTCTTTAGATTTGTATGTACCAATGTTTGAAGGGGCCATGTAGCTGATTTTAAGCAGCATGATTTGTCACTAGAAATGTTGTAAGAAGAGGAGTGGTAGAATTGTGAGTGGATCAGGTATAGGAGCATTGTGCAGTGATGGTGGAGGGAAACATGGCATGATGGAAAGTGTTGGAGTACAGAATCATTGAGTGTAGATAAGATGCATAGATGTACCAATAATGGTGGAGAGATGGTGTTGTTGGCAACTTGACATTGCAGGTTAGAAACTAATATATGGCTGGTTACATAATTTAACCTCTACCATTTTAATCCAAATTTTGGTTCCATTACCCGTTAAATTTACATGCTGTTGTATTTAAATGTGTGTCTCAATAGGCACTTATTCTCATGTTTCTAGACTTATTTCTATTATCTGGATATTGTTGCTTGCTAACACGCATTCGTTGATGTTTGCTTTTTGTGCTAATGATATATTCTAATCATTTTGACATTTGATTTTCTTACGCATTTCTAATAATTTAGTAAGTAATATTCTCAATATTTTAATCTTTCTCAATATTTTACTCTTTCTCAATACTATTTTGTTTAATTCCATTTTTTATACATGCTCTATTTGCTTGTAGTTTGATTGGTAAAATATTTTGTCAGTATGCTATTTTAGTAAGTAATTTATTCATTTGGATCACTTGAATTCTCTATAATTCTCCTCTTTTTAACTTCATTCAACCTTCAATATCTCCGACATTATATAATTTAATTTGATAATGAAGCTAATCATGCATGTTTCTTTACAATAACTAACATATGGTTGATGTAAAGTATACGAATAGTTTTAACAGATATATATGCATGATTATTTGCTAATAATTATTTATTAAAGTAATTAATTAGATAACTATTCTCCGATTACCATACTTTTTCTCGCCGGGAAGCTGTTTATGTTAAGAACTTGCAAAATGCCCACAATAAGAATACAATAAGATTGTTGGGTATTAACAAAACAATAAGAACTATAAAATCAAAAGATTGTTGGGTATTAACAAAACAATAAGAATACATAGAGAATTTATATTTATAGCAATAATCCATAGATTTTATATAAAAAATGTTTGAAACCGTGCCATCGGCACGGGCTTCATACTAATGTTTATATATAATGGCAGGAGTTGTTTCAGTTGATAACCAATTCCAAATTCGATTAACTTGTAAGTAGGTTTTTTGACTATGCCTTTATGTTGATCATTTTTTGAGAAAAAAATTCTTCTAAATCCTGCAAAGATTAAACAAAAGAATGCAAATGTAATGCAAATAAAAGCTGCTACTTGTTTCATATAGCAATAACAGCTTACTGAAGTGTCAATCCCCTGTGCTCTGGCATTGACTGAAGCTTCTTCAGCACTTTTACTTTTGGTCTGAAAATATCCATTGCTCTTTGGCCGTGATGCACATGTTTCAATTTACAGGTATTTGGTCGTGATGCACATGTTTCAATTTACAGGTATTTTTTTAATTCTTTTTTTTTTCTTGCATATGTTGAATATCTTCATTCTTGTTTTTAACTTGGATGTTTTATTTTTCAATTTTAGTTTAGTATATTGACTTTGATGTTGAGTTGTGTTCATTCAGCTTTCTGAAGTTGTCTTACCTGCAAAAAGATTGATGAATCATTAAAGATTTACATTCTACTATCAATCTAAATTTAAACATTGATCCAAAAAGCAGTTCTTTTATGCATAGTCATTGTATTCAAGTTTTGCTACATACTTTCAGCGCATGTTAATGCTCATGAATCTTAAATGTGCAAGCATATATTATGTTCATTCACGTGAACAAAGAATCAAGAGGAGGGGCTGAAGATCCCTTGAAACTCTGATCAAAGGCGGCCATTAATCAATTACCTTTTAAGATGGTACAAGTGTTTCCTTTCCGATCTTAGTATTTCAACTCCAAAAAATCGCTTGTACTTAATCATAAGAACTGTGATGATTAAACCACAAACATAGAAACGATTCAGTCTATAGTTATTTATTTATTCATAGGTATCGTGTCAACATTGACATGCTTTTGACAAAGAGGCAGAACAACTTATTGGTATGGTCGTGGATGAGACAATCAACATCTCAAAGATGGTCAGTCCTATCTAACAATTAACAGTTCACACGCCCACACCTTTTGAAAAAACTGTTTAGTTTTGATCTGCATGTTAGCATTAGTATGCAAATCACAAGATTGTGTACTGTATGTATTCCAATTATCATACTTATTCTTCCATTTGCAAACTTAAGTTCATACATGTTCACTCATTCTAATTGTCCAAATTATGCGTTCTACTATGCTTAATTGCTGTTAGTAAGTGTAACTTAAATGCAGTGGTTGTAGTCATGTAGTTTTCTCAGTAATTACTTGCAATTTTTAACAACCTTCTATAAATTATTTTTCCTCCTGTTATAAATTAAGTATATTGCATATTGCTTGAGATAGTAGATAGAGGCACTCACCACCTATTAACTAAACATGTTATACACATGTCTATGCTAACTAATAACATGTTCTGCTGTTTGATTCAGGAAAGGTGCAAAACATTTTTTTGAAATTAGTGAGAGTAGATGCCTTTTTTTGAATTCATGATAGCTTGGAGAGAGAATAAGCAAGAAAACCATGTCCTCTCAATTATCCACTTCTATGCCTCAGGTAAGTTATTTTTGGCCTTATATAATTTTTTTTCTACATTAGTTATTTTTGTTAAACACCAGAATCTTTTTCAAACTTATGACTAAACCATTAGAAGTGCTTCAGATAACTACTTTGAGTGAGTAAAGTACAAACTTTGATAATCTTTCCACCCAAAACAGTGATACCACCCCTACCGAGTCTGATTACAAAGGAAAGAAAGTGGTAAGTTGATTTTTTTTTTTAATGTGATATATATGTTTTGAAATTGATTTGATCAAATAACATTTACATGAATAAACTGCAATGCTTATTTTCATCATATACCGCTGGATGGGCTTCATCTAAATCATCTCTTCCAGTCTAAAAGGACATAGACCAGAGAGTTTAAGCCGATTTGGATGGAAGTAGGCAAGGTATGAGTTAGCATTATCTGTGTATTGTTTATCTTATTATGTTGCCTTAGTACATGGTTAGAGTACAAATAACCGCAATTGATTTTTATTATAAGCCAAACAAACTGACAACGCATTTGCATCTTACAAACTAATTGGTAGGCAAGGAGTGGTCATTGATATTATTTTTTTCATTATTTCATATTAGTTTTTTTTCCTTGACCGTGCTGTTGTTCATATAGAATGCCTTAGTTTCCATATGCCTCTGCTAAGGCTTAAGTGGAATTGACAACGTAGCAGTCAAAAAATACATTCCCATTTAATTGATGCTAGGCAATGCAAGCAGTACACTTGTTTTGGTTTGAACATGCCCAACCACTTCCATTAAACTATTATCCTTTACTGAATTTTTTTAAATGCATTGTACGAACTTCATGTGGTTCTTTGGGGAATAATTATTGATATCATGCTCAGTAAGTACCTGCTGTATCAAGAAATTAAGCCCATCGGTTGACGAAGGAGCATTCATTTTTCGGAAAGGCTGAAGAAACCATCACTAATTCATCAAAAACCGATTTTTTCGGAACATGATATGAACGAAGATGAAAGCTGAACTCGTAATTTTTGATATCTTTGTTTACGCTTCTGTATGTTCAAAAATAGTGATCTCAACTCGCATACTATCAACTAGCATAGAAAGGATTATGATAAGTGAATGATTTTTTTCCCTACATGAAGTATATAGCTGTAGCAAGTGGTAGTTTGGGTAGGATGGTAGAAGTTGGAGGGTAGTGGGCTGATGTAAAGATGAATGGCAGTGTAGTTGATGTGGCAAGAAGTTTAGTGATGGGCAGTGTAAATGAACTGTGGGGAGAGACTAGCCAGAGAAGGCATAGTGAACAATGTGCAGTGCATGGTAAATGAAATGAACTTGTGTAAAAAAAATCTTTTTGAAAGTTGTACAAAAGAAAATCGTAAATGAAATGGAATAATTGATATATGTTTATTTTGGTATTATGTTATTCAGTTTGTATTTGCCATCTAATTTAATTTTGAATAATTGTAATATTGCATGAAATAATTGTTTGTTATAATCAATAATATATATATAGTCTATTTGAGTACTGTAATAATGGTTTCTAAGAATGGCTTTTTTGCATCGGGTATAAATAACTGATGCAATAGAGGTATTAGTTTGCATCGGTTGTTATAAAAAACCGATGCAATAAGTTACTTTGTTGCATCGGTTTTCATTACAACCGATGCAACATGGGGGCTGTGTTCAAGCAACCAACCATGATATTTTGCATCAGTTGTTAGTAACAACCGATGCAAAAAGGATGCAAAAGTGTTAAGCCTGTTGCATCGGTTGCATATGCATCGGTTGTTGAACTGATGCAAAAGGGGGGTAAACAACCGATGCAATTGACCTGTTTTGTAGTAGTGACACTAAGAGTTTGGTTTAACAAACTAAAATCAACACTAGCAAAACTTGGATATAACTATAAAAAAATCAGATAACTCAATCTTTGTTAAATTTTCTAACAATATCATCACTTATATATGAATTTCTATTGATGACTTTATTATTACAGGAAACAGTGAATCGGAGATTAGCAACATCACATATTGTCTGAACAAAGAGTTCTCCATCAAGGATTTGGGAGACCTTAATTACTTTCTTGACATTGAAGATAGAAGGGTGTCAAGCACTAAAATGCATTTAAACTAGAGAAAATAAATTTCTGAAATATTACTAGAAGCGAAAATGGACAAAGCAAACCCATCGTACACCAATGACAAGCAATTTGCATCCATCAAAAAATATGGGTGAACCAACAATCAATGACAAGCAATATAGGAGTATAGTTGGAGCACTGCAACATGTTACAATAACCAGGCCATACATCTCTTTAGTGTAAAAACAGTAAGTCAGTTCATGCAAAGACCTTTAGAAGAGCATTAGAAAGCAGTTAAACGTATTCTAAGACATATCAAAGGATCAAGGATTCAAGGACTACTCATACAATCAAGCAAATCACCGGATATTAATGCATTTGTTGATGCAGACTAGGCAACCGACCAGGATGATGGAAAATCAACAACTGGTTACTGTATTTTTTGAGAAAAAATCCAATATCATGATGTGCAAAGAAACAATCAACAGTACCAAGATCAAGTACTGAAGCTGAATATAGAGGTATAGCTAGTACAACAACCGAAATTTTGTGGATACAATCCTTATTGAAAGAACTACAAATTAACACTAGCAGCAAGGCAATCATATGGTGTGATAATCTTGGTGCTATATCACTCACTACTAATCCAATATTGCATTCACAAACCAAACACATGGAACTGGATCTCAACTTTAATAGAGAACAAGTTATGAAAGACAAACTTATAGTAGATTACATACCTTCGACTTACCAAAAGGCCGATGCTCTCATGAAACCTCTCTCAAAACAAAACTTCATCAGATTCAAGCACGAGTTGAACTTGGATCTCAGGCTCCAATTTACATACCAGAGTCCATTCAAGAGCACAAAAAATACAAGAATATCATCAAAATCTCAATTTGAAGCAGCTAAAAATCGTATAGCTATCAAACTGTAAACCGCTCAAATCATGATCTTGAATCTATCAGAGAGTTGAAGAGACATAGAAATCATCTTCGAATCGAAAATTACTATTTAATTTGAGAAAAATTTAGAAGAAAAATTTAGGGTGGTGGATTTGGGTATTTTCTTTCCCGCAAACCTTAACCGTATTTAGGCTTGATGGGGGAGGAGGGCGAAGGGGGTTGGGTTGGAGGGGAATATGAAGTGTTAGAATTCTCAAAAATTAGTGAATGAGATATATCCCACATCGCCAAAAATAAGCCCATTTTCTTATTTATATATTGTACTCTCAATCTCTATATTGGCCCTTAGGGTCAGGTAATTTTGTGCGAGGGTGAGGACTTATATAGACATGGACTAACACACGCACATGCGCGCCACCACCCGCCCTTCCGTTCGACCAAACCGGGCCGGGTCGGGGGCGGTTGCGAGTCCAATAAGATTGCGCTGTTTCATATATTTTTGCTACCTAAAAAATGGACTGATTTTAAAACAGAAGTGTGTTTAAAAAGACACGGATTTTCCAACGGTTGTGACTGTTGCAAAATGATGAAGAGACGCGACAGTTCTTGGCCGTTGCAAATGAATAAACGCGACTATTGCAAACAGCAATAGTTCTTGGGCATTAGGAACGAAGAGGCGCGACTGTTGCAAAAAACAATAGTTCTTGGCCATTGCAAACGAAGAGGCGCGACTGTTGCAAACAACATCAGTTTTGACTGTTGCAAATGAAGAGGCGCGACTGTTGCGAACTGTAACACTTTTTGGCGTTGCAAATTAAGGGATGCAACTTTTCTCAACGGGTGTAGCCATTGGGAGTTCGGCTATAATATGGAGGAAACCTGATCACTTTCCTCACTCAATTTTCAAACCGAATTATCTCTTCTTTATCTTCATCTTCTTAAAATCATAATGAGTCCTATCACACAGAGGATCATACACATCACGATCTCGAGCAGCTTACGTCTGTTGTATCTTGGGAGACTTTGAATAAAGTCTTAAAGAAATTATTACGACAAGCCTCAAATGAAATTTCCTTCTTTAATCGATTAGATTTCTAGTTGATTTATATATATATATATATGTATATATATATATATCATTTTCGTTTCTACGTTGTACTTTTTAAAGAAATAGTATAACGTTTGATTTATCACTATAGTTATTATTACTATAGTTGTTAGTTTGTTGTTGTAATTAATTACAACATACTTATTGCTAAATATAGCTATTACAGAATTCCAAAGTAGTGGAAATTTGATTTGTAAACTTGTGCGACGAGTTTATTATTTAGTCTCTGTTTTGGTACACTAAACGTATAACATCTTAAGACTTTCATGTTCTTGCTAAAATAGAGATGACAACAGTAGAGCTCTCAACAAAGGCTACTACACACAATAGGCCCGATCCTTTTAAAGGAGATGGTGATGACTTTCTAACATGGCAGAATCGGATATTATTTTATCTCACCACACTCGGTCTGCAATGGTATCTCGAGGAGGAGGAACCGGCTCCTGCACCAGGCAAGGAATCTGATGTTGATACGTGGAAGCATTCTGATTTTCTATTGAGAAACTATATTCTGAATTGTCTCGACAAGGTGCTATACAAAGTATGCCAGCCTCTAAATACAGCAAAAGCACCCTAGAATGCACTTGCCACGAAGTACAAGATGTGGAATATCAGTCTTAAGAAATTCATTATAGACAAATTCATGGACTACAAGATGGTTGACTCCAAACTGGTGACTTCTCAACTACATGAACTGCAAATCATCATTCATGAACTAGAAGCGAAAGGTCAAAAGGTTGGAGAATTGTTTTTGGTTGAAGCCATCACAGGAAAACTACCGCCGTCATGGAGAGATTACCGCAACTATCTAAAGCATAAGAAGAAGGAAATCTCTTTACAGGATCTCATAGTCCAACTAAAAATTGAGGCAGATAACCGTGGAGTTACAAAACCAAGCGAGGAGGCATTTGTGGCTGAAGGGCCAAAGACCAAAAACAAAAAGAAGAATTTCCAGAAGAAAAGGAAAGCTTCAGACAACAAACCAAAAGACAACAAATGAACCCAAAAGTTTAATGGCGAGTGTTGGGCTTGTGGAAAGATTGGACATGCCGCTAGAATAGACACAAAAAGGAACGCAACAAAGAGGCAAATATAGTAGACAACATGGAAGTAGACGAGTCCAACTTCTCTCTAGTTGTATCTGAAGGAAATTTGGTTTTGAATCCTAACCAATGGTGGGTAGACACAGGCGCTACTCGTCATGTCTTCTCTGACAAATCCATGTTTTCTACATACCTGAAATTCGATCACGAAGAAAAATTCTATATAGGTAATTCTGCAGTTCCTTGATCAAAGGCAGTGGCACAGTAATCCTCATGTTTACTTTTGGAAAAATTATCAAGTTGAATGACGTGCTTCACGTTCCAGACATACGCAGGAATCTCATCTCTGGTGCAGTACTATCGAAGAAAGGATTCAAATTGGTATTTGAGTCAGACATGATGGTTCTGTCCAAACCTGAAATGTATATCAGATGGGATATTTATGTGATGGCCTATTTAAGGCAAATGTAGTCGTTATCGGAAATAAAACTATGTATTCTGATTGTGCTATTAATAAAATTGACGTTTCACACTTGCTTGGGTATGAAATTTTACTATGGTATGATAGATTGGGACACATAAATTTTCGAAAAATGAAAAAACTATCAAACTTGGGATTAATTCCGAAAATCCAAGTAGATAAAAACTACAAATGTAAGACATGCGTAGAAGCAAAAATGGTCAAAATACCATTTCATACAGTTGATAGAAGCAACGACCACTAGGTTTGGTTCATACTGATTTATGTGATTTCAAATCATTACCTACCAGAGGTGGGAAAATGTACTTTATTACCTTTATTGACGGTTATACACGATATTTCTACGTATATCTTTTAAATAGAAAGGATGAAGCAATTACATCGTTTAATAAGTACAAAGCAGAGGTAGAAAATCAGTTAAATAAAAAGATCAAGATATTGAGATCTGATCGAGGTGGAGAATATGAATCACCATTTGAACAATTCTATGCCGAAAATGGTATAATTCATCAAACAATAGCTCCATATTCACCACAACAAAATGGTGTAGTTGGGAGAAAGAACAGAACGTTAAAAGACATGATTAATGCCATGCTTTTAACCTCTGGTCTACCGACGAACTTGCGGGGGAAAGCCTTAAATATGTCTTATCACATATTAAACAAAGCTCCTCACAATAAAACATGAACAATTACATATGAGATTTGGAAAGGACACAAACCGACCTTTAAATATGTCAAAGTGTGGGGGTGCTGGGTAAAAGTGCCAGTTCCGCCTCCCAAGTGAGTCAAACTTGGACCAAAAACAGTAGATTGTTACTATCTAGGGCCAACTTAAAATAGTAGCGCCTACAGATTTTTGGTATTCAAGTTTGATATAGAAGATATTCATGTAAATACAATCGTGGAATCTAGAGATGCCTCATTCTTTGAAGACGTGTTTTCGCACAAAAGGAATGAATGGAATAATGTCCCTAAAAGGACAAGAGAAGAATCAAGCAATTCACATGAAGATGAAACTCATCATGAGATTGAGGAAGTTGAACCAAGAAGAAGCGTAAGGGCTAGGACTTCCAAGACATTTGGTTTTGTTTTTTCACATACGTGTTAGAACACGAACCTCAAACGTACAAGGAAGCAATGTCATCTTCTGAATCTTCATGTTGGAAAGAAGTAATCCCAAGTGAGATTGATTCAATTCTAAGTAATAAAACTTGGGAAATTGTTGATATTCCACCTAGAATAAAACCTATTGGCTGTAAATGGATTTTCAAGAAGGAAATGAAAGCAGATGGCTCTATTGACAAGTATAAAGCCAGATTAGTAGCCAAAGAATATCGTCAAAAAGAAGGAGCAGACTTCTTTGATACATATTCGCCGGTAACACGAATAACCTCTATAAGAATGCTAATAGCGACTGCATCGATCTATAATCTAGAAATTCATCAAGTGGATGTAAAGACGGCATTCTTTAATGGAGATTACAATGAGAAGATCTGCATGGAGCAACCTGAAGGTTTTGTTTCCAAAGGAAATGAAAACAAAGTCTGTAGATTAGTAAAATCATTATATGGACTAAAACAAGCTCCAAAACAATGGAACACAAAATTTGATAGTGTCATGATGAGAAATGGTTTTCGTATAAATGAATGTGATAAGTGTGTTTATTATAAACAAATTGGACAATCATGTGTGATGATTTGTTTATATGTAGACGATATGTTAATATTTGGTCCAAATACTCAGGTAACAGAGACCATAAAGAAGATGTTAATTAGCAATTTCGATATGAATGACTTAGGAGTTGCAGACGTTATTTTGGGAATCAAATTAATAAGCACACCTAATGAAATTGAATTATCTCAATCACACTATGTAGACAAAGTGATTGAAAATTTTCAAAATTTTGGAATTAAAGGAGTAAGAACACCTTTTAATCCATCAGAAGTACTGCAAAAAAATATTAATGAGAGTGTAATGCAACTGGAATGCTCTCGTGTAATAGGATGTCTCATGTATCTCATGAATTGCACAAGATTAGATATAACTTCTGTAGTAAATCGATTGAGCAGGTATACAAGCAATCCAGGAAAGGAACACTGAAAAGCATTAATGAGAGTGCTTGGATATTTAACAAATACCATAAATTATTTCTTACATTATGGAAAATATCCTGTCATCTTAGAAGGATATAGTGATGCAAACTGGATTGCTAATTCAGAGGGAACAAAATCAACGAGTGGTTATGTCTATACCTTAGCAAGGGCAGCAGTGTTATGGAAATCAACTAAACAAACATGCATAGCTCAATCCACTATGGAATCAAAGTTCATCGTTTTAGATAAAGCAGGTGAAGAAGTAGAAGGGCTTCGTTGGCCTAAACCTGTACCGGCCATATGCATATATTCGTCGACGTCATAACATAGTTGGGCAGTCACTTTCAAATGGAACTATTTTCATAGATTATGTGAGAACAAATGATAACCTAGCGGATCCATTTACTAAAGGTTATCAAGAGAGAAAATTAACTGTGCATCGAGGGGAATGGGTTTAAAAGCCTAAACCAACAAAAGTTATCTTATACAGAAACCTATCCTAGCGACTGGAGATCCCACGGACTAGGATTAATAGGCAAACTAGTTCTGAATAACTCAATACGTAATGCTTTTGTTTGGACTTATTCCTACTCCATTCCTATGGTGCACGATATAAATGCATGCCTATAGAAGTATTAAAATGATAAAACTATGTTTTTTAATGATGACCATATCTTGAAAATAACAAGTGGGGTATATGTAGGATACTTTTAACGGTTGTGATCACCAATGTTAGTGTGAGCTGGGTCGGCTCTATGAGAATATTAAAGGCTTTTATTCTCTATAAACACTCGCAGAACCGAAAATTGTTCAGGACCAAAATGAACACAACGAAGAGATTGGATGTGAAGGGAAATATTGCTTTGTTAGCTTATTGTCTGGTTATACAATAACGGCTGACGGTTCAAGATGAAATAATTCACCGATTAGCCAAGTATATCCGATAAGTTTTAACTAGGGAAAGTTCAAAGTGAAATATCTACTTATCCTCGATACAACATTATTTTCATATGAACTGTGGGGTATTAAACTTTATGTGGGGAGACATATATCGTCATTCATGTGGGGGTTGTTAGAATTCTCAAAAAATAGTGAATGGGATGTATCCCACATTGCCAAAAATAAGTCCATTTTCTTATTTATATAGTGTACTCTCAATCCCTATATTGGCCCTTAGGGTCAGGAAATTTTGTGCGAGGGGGAGGACCTATATGGCCATGGACTAACACGCGCGCGCGTCGCCGCCCATCCGTCCTAACAGGTCGGGTCGGGTCGGTTCCAATAGGAGTGGGCTGTGTCATATATTTTTGGTACCTAAAAAATGGATTGATTTTAAAACAGAAGTGTGTTTAAAAAGATACAGATTTTCAAGTGGTTGTGACCGTTGCAAAATGATGAAGAGATGCGACAGTTCTTGGCCGTTGCGAACGAAGAGACGCGATTGTTGCAAACAGCAACAGTTCTTGGCCGTTGCAAACGAAGAGGCGCGACTGTTGCAAACAACAACAGTTCTTGGTCGCTGCAAACGAAGAGGAGCGACTGTTGCGAACAATAACACTTTTGACCGTTGCAAATGAGGATGCGCGACTGTTGCGAACAATAACACTTTTTGGCATTTCAAATGAAGGGATGATACTTTTCTCAATGGGTGTAGCCACTGGGAATTCGGCTATAAATAAGGAGGGAACATGATCGCTTTCCTCACTCAATTTTTAAACCGAATCATCTCTTCTTTATCTTCATCTTCTTAAAATCATAATCATTTCTATCACACAGAGGATCATACACATCAATATCTCGAGCAGCTTACGTATGTTGTACCTTGGAAGACATTGAATAAAGTCTAAAGGAAATTGTTACAGCAAACCTCAGACGAAATTTCCTTCTTCAATCGTTTCAACGTTGTACTATTTAAAGAAATAGTATAACATTTGATTTATCACTATAGTTATTATTACTATAATTGTTAATTTGTTGTTGTAATTAGTTACAACATACTTATTGTTAAATATAGCTAATACAGAATTCCAAAGTAGTGGAAATCTGATTTGTAAACTCATGCGATGAGTTTATTATTTAGTCTCTATTTTGGTATACCAAACGTATAACATGAAGGAGTATGTAACTTTACATAATATATACTGGATAGTATCAAATGAAGCAATATGGTTATGAGTTGTATGTCTGGGCCAACCGGCAGCTCACTGGGCCAACATAATTATGTCATTTTATCTTTCATGTCGTTGCCTTAATTATCATGCGTAATTTGTTTTTATTTACTGCCTGTGTCATGTATATATTTGGGAAGGCGTGTGTCTTTCTGTCCTAAATGAAGTATTTATCAGGTTTAGTATGATCTGCCTGTGTGCATGTATACATGAACGATCGATAACCCTCTGTCGTATCGTTCTTTTCTCATTGAATCTAAACACTTGTATAAAAAATAGTAAAATAAAATAGATTGATGGCACCCATTAATTGGCTGCGCTTTCATATTTAGAGAATGTAAATTAGGATATTTTTCCTCTACATATTATCTTTAAATTATACGAGTCATCTTCATCAAAAATTATTGCATCTCAGCAAAACTAAAAGTAGTAAATGTACCTAAATTCCTTTGAGAAACCAATCCACTATGTAATACGCTTGTTTTTCACTTGCACGCCTTTTGAAGATCTGCTCATGTTTGAGGAATTGTCGATTGTTTCTGCTTAGTATTCTGGAACCATTAAGGTACTAAAAATTGAAACAATTGCACCTGCCTTTTAACTATTGCTTTAGGATTTCCTCTGCAAGATATGTTTTATGCTGAACTCTTTGTATACAACTTTTGATATGTCGAATAAGACTTTTGTATGATTACATACGTTAGTATGATTTTCAAAATATTTACAAACAAATATAACATGACATTATATGCTAGAACACATGCTTTGATATTGATCGCTTAAGTATATTGATTTCATGATGTTTTGGTTATGATTTAGTGGGTTATGTTTGTGTATTTCATGTATGTGATTATATGACGGATATAAATGATGTAATGTTTTTTCTAAGAATTTGAGTTTGCACAAGTGTCATTGTGCATATATGCTTGTGAATTCCTAATATTAATCAATCGATTCAAATCATCATTAAGGCCTATGCTACATGCACACATAAAAAATAGATTTAATTTTCAAGTGCAAATTTCGACCAACAGAAATACAAAGATCATATTCATGGTAGATGTTAAATTCTACTTATAAATAACATACAAGAAAATACAACACATAAAATAGTATTACATTAGTTCTTATGCGTCACTTTCGGTTAAATTGTCTGGAAAATAATATGAATTTCCATACGACATTAAAATTAAGGGGTATTATTTGAAAGCCAAATTATGGATAAGTAGTATTCACGTTAATGTATGCTGTAATGCACATAAAAATGATGTTAGAGAGGAAACTACTATAACAAAAGTTTTTAGTTAGGCATGAAATATTACAGTGGGAAAATTTTATGTTTAGCCAAATTCATTATGAGAAGTTGTATATAGCATAACTTATTAACTATTGTTGGATAATATCAATCATAACGATACAAATTGCACTGACAAAACGTTTCATCATACTAAGTATGCCACTATACCAAGGCACAAAACAATTTTCCTTGCTTAAGCCAAAACAAAAAGTACAAAAGGGAAAACGTTCATGGGCAGAAAGGAGTATAATAAACATGTTTCAAATTTGGATTAAATAACCCCCAACTTTGTTCCCCGCCAGGCCGTTTCAGATTTTCATTAAACATCGAAAACACAATCAAATCCCCAAAACCATTTGGCCTTTTTGGCGAACCCCCGACTTCCACATAATGCTTGTACAGATTTGCCAAATAAGTGCTCGCTATTTGCGGAGTCGCTGAGTCCCCACCGCCTGCCGAAGGCCATCCTGTCTCCCCAACTGTTAGTCCAATACTCCCACCACCAATTTTCTCCAGTGCCCACACAAACCCATCATACATTGAATCAAACATATTCGTGTAAGACAAGTTCCCATCTTGAAACTTCGGCTTCTCCATTCTAAACAGCGCATAATCCAACGGAACATTTACTGGGTCATGCGCATGGGCAAAGTACGGGTACACATGGATGTACAAATTCGGCTGATGCCCTGGCGGCAAGCTAGTGAAATACCGCACTAGGTCTGTCATCACATCAATTGAATTAGGAACGAAGACAGAGCTCGACGGTGGAGAGGTGTTGATCAAAGCTGCACCAAAGATGGCAGTCGTTACCTGGAAACATGGATAGTTTGACATCAAATATATGGTAAATTTAATCAGTTTAGCATATTAACAAAATCATTCAGTGCTTTAACTTTCAGATGGCAAATAGGGTCTGAAATGTTACTTCATGTAATCAGCTAAACATCTTCGATTATTAACGATCAAAACGGATACTCAGGTAAACCCTCATAGTACTACACGATTCCCAAGAAAAACCTTATAGGTAAGAGTTAACATATTATTTTCAATTTTTCTAATTTAAACATGAAAAATTAATTAAATTTATAGTTTATTATTTCATTATTTGTGTATTTTTTTGGGATAAAGTATAGTTTTTATCTATAGCAAAAGGCGAAATACATTTATGTATTTGTTAGGTATATATTAATAGCACACCTAAAAAATAATCAATCATATGATATTACCATGACTTCAGGTTTGGAGGATTGATCTAGTGCGACACGAAGGTTGCGGATGGCAGGGACCACGTACTCACCATATAGTCCCGGAATGACTCCGTTTCCCACAATGATGTCAAGGACGTTATTGTAGGGAAGATAGTTGTTTTCGATCCATTGCATTGCATATTGGGGATCACTAGCAAGTTTGGGAAGGTCCTCGTTTCCGGTGGCAATTGTAACAAGACGGTCGGTTACATTCATAACTTCTGGATGAGGATCATATAATCGAAACTTTGAAAAGCCGCATGTTTTGATCTGCGCCGTTGCTTGCGCTGGTGGTGGTAGGTTGTTTGCTATCATTCCGTAGCATACGCCAAATTCGGTGGAATCTACATGCAGATTGTTTCTCGAATTGTTAATAGATAGCTTTAGACAAAATTTGCAGTAAGTAATTAAATTGTTTAAAAGGTTAAGGTTTTGAATTGTGATCAAAAAGTTATGAAAGCAATGTTTTAGATAGGAATTTGTTAATTGGTAGAAATTGTTTAGGTTAGGGATGTGAAAGGTGAGGGCAAACTATAAAAAATGAAAATAAAATTGGATAATTCTATTCATTCACCAAAAATCGTCTAGTATTCACCAAAAAATACAATAAATTATTATAAATCAAAAATTAGTTTACCTACATCATCCCTTTTAGGAAACGTCCCTATTTTCATCTTCATCATCTTTTCTGTTTGAAACCTAAAACACGTTTACGTAAACTTAAATTTTTCTAGCACTGAATTTAGTTAAGACAAATTCTGTTCATACACCGCAAATTGCAATACATTCATCAAAAAATTCACTAAAATTAGATACACCATTTTAAACTTATTATACACCAAAAGATTACAAAACTGTTCTTTATTTTGACATAAAATAGAACCCTTATGTCTTTCAATAGCTTTCTCTCATTCATGCACTAATCAAAATAAGATTCTCAAATTCACTTTTGTAAATTTTAGTTTTCAAATTCAAATACCTTAATTGGAATTCCAATTACTTAGTCATTTATTGATAGCAAATTTAATTCAATTTCTGAAAATTAAATGTTAAACTATTTCAATTCAGATGTCAAATTTAAAACACGATTTAATTTAAATAAAAGATTGGGAAGAATTCATACTCTACGAATCATATTGTTTTCAGTAATAATTTTAAAATGTTAAAATTGACTATGCTTGAATATAAGCTGAAAGTGTATAAATAGAATTTGGTACCTAATAGATCATAAATTTAATTCAACTGATGGTATAAAATTTTGTTACTATGTGAAAGAAATTATATTGATTATACCTTGAATTTGTTACTCTTTAATATTAATTTTTATTTTTATTTTCTTAAATAGAGGCATTTTTGTATAATATTTTAGGAAAAAAAACTATATTATAGGTAAAACAACTAATGGTGTATAAATAGAATTTGCCTTTAGTTAAAATTCAATAACATGATATTTACTTTTTTACATTAATATTGCAACTCCTTTTAAGTATTTTCTTAATTATTAATTTAATCCAAATCAACTTTAATTTTAGAAAAACAAATTTAAATATTTTAAACTAAAGAAGTTAGTAGTGAAAATTGTCGAAACTAGTATTATATATTTTATTAACCTCATTAAAACGGTATGGATTTGATCAAATATCATTTTAGTATTTTAGTTTGATGAGTTATAAGGAAAGAACTAAAAATACAATTAAGAAGGGTAAATTAGTCATATATCTTTTTAGCAAAATAACAACATATGTTTGGCAAATTTTAATGTATGAATAGAATTTAACAAAAAAAATTAATGTGAGACATTATCATCATATATTTCATTTATTAAACAGTTTAAAATCGACGATTCCACAAATGCTCACTTTGATCTTTGTCATTCTTTTTTCAATAAACTACGGAATCGATTCATCTCCCATATTTCACTCTCTTTTCTGATATTTAGTTCTTTGAAAAAAACCAACAGAATAAATAATTATGCGCTTTTGGTCTAAACTTGATCAAAGCATAACATGCTAAGAACTATTCAAAACATTATTATAACCGTGAATATAATGGAAGACATCAGTACTCATATTCATTCGTGTTGTTGAAGTTTTTGATCAATCAAAAAATGGAGATCAATATGATAAGTTAGATAGAGATTTAGAAGAGTTCTTCTCCGTGATTACTTTTTTTTTAAGTTTAGGATTCAGGAATTAGAAATGAAGAGAATATGAAGAAAACATCTAACAAGAGAAAGGGAGAGCATTTGAAAAGAAGATAAAAAGAATTAACTATATGGAATTCAATTTAGCAGTTTCTGTCATGAGGGGAGAATCATTAATAATTCGGTTTATTAACAGAAGATTTGGTAAGAAACGTTCATTTTTTCCATTCCTTTTACCAAAAATATTATCGATTTAACATGAAATCAACTATCACCTTAAAAAAAGAACTTGAAATTTGTTCTACCATGAACATACATTGTAAAGAAGGACAAAATGTAAGGGGGGTGTGTGTGTAAACTCACACAGATATATGTATGTATGTTCATGTATATGTATATATTTTATTGTGAACAAAATAACGATTGAAAAACGTAAGTAGTATGGAAGCCTCATCTTAGAAATGTAACAATCAAATAGATCTACCTGAAAGAACCAACGCTTCCTGGGTTAGAAGGAGAAAAATATATGCTTTGAAAATGATTGATGCCATTAGATTAGTGGAGATATAATTCTTTTTGCTTCATATCTATAACTAATGTATGCCACAAATGTGAATTGAAAACAATAAATTAACGTGATTTACAGATGCATTTAACGCGTTCAATTTTAAACATTTTTTGTTTTCAGTACATGGAATTAAGGTAGGATGGTGCATTCCTTATGTGGAAAAAACAATGCATTTATTTTTGTTAAAAAATTTATTGTTGATTTAATTTGTAAAACGCTACATTTCTCTCTTTAGTATAATTGCATTTGAACGATAAGATTACTTCATATGCACTGTACCGTTCAAAAAAATTGATGGTATATATAGCATTAAGATCATCTTGTATAAAATAATCACGTTTCTGTAATAGTACATTAAAATACATTTGTTTATTTAATAATAATAGTACGCGTATATTTGATTGCCTTTCCATGTTACAGTGTCAAAAATCGAGATAGTATAGTGCTAATTTGAATTATAAGTAGTTACATTTTTTTTAATTACAAACAAGGAACAATATACAGTTACATTTTTATTATGAAGTCAAATTATGCGTTAAAATCTTAAATAAAATAAATGCAGTTGTCTTTTATTTATTTAATGTGGTTCGTTAATAATAATAATGCATTTATGTACAATATATCATCCAAAGTTATCTTCAAATAGATAACTGCATTTTCATGATGCAGGCACAAACTATATGGTCGATTTATATAAATAGTTGTATTTATCACTTGTTTAAATTAGTTGCATTTAAACGACAACATTTTATTCATACCCTAGACATCACTAAAAATTATTTGTAAACAATGTCTATATTTCCCTAATACTGCAAGTCGGCACATGAGATACATAATTATTGCTTTTACATAAAAATATTAAATATTGCCTAATGCATTTACATTATAATAAAATGTCATTTAAACAATTTATTTAATTTCAAATTGGCTATAAAACACATAACACGATAAAACTGTATTTTTATTATGCAGTCAAAAAATAGGTTACAAAGGCTAAAGTGATTGCTTTTCTTTCCTATTTATTTAACTGAATTACATCTGATTTATTTAACAGAATTACATCTGAGCAACGCAGTTTTAATAACATCTCATTTATATAACTATTTCACACATATAACTGTAATTGTTAAGCAGTCATATTTATATTGCTTTTAAATGCTATTTTATTTATAAAACGAATAAAATTTTAGCTGTCTTTCTCATAGCAGTTAAATCTACATGACTTTAAGTTGTTAATCTTTATATATTAATACTGGATAACATTAGAAACTAAAAATATATATGATTTACTAGTGAAAACAATCCTTGAATCTAACTTATCCAAAAAAAATTATATTATGTTTAAAAGATTGAAGTTACAGGGCGTAAACTATGACTATCGAATAGAGACCCAATACCACTATCAAATATATCTAACAAATCAATATATGTACAAGGGATCCTATTTATAGAACGTAGGGATTATATGTAAATTGAAATACAAATACTTAATGCGGTTAACAAATAAATTTAACGCATTCAATTTATATTATCGTTTTATTTATCAAGCATTCTCGTATCCACAGTAGGATGGTGCATTAATGTGCCAAAAATAATGCATTTGTTTTAGAAGGAACGACTGCCATTAATTGCATTATAATATGAAACTATTGACATTCATGTATCTATTTTAATTTGCACTTAAATATGTAATTTTACCAAATCCATCCTATTTTGCCTTAATTTAATTAATCAATTGATTAAAAGAGGCGAATAATGTTGATTTCAATGGTACAAGGGACACGCAAGATTAAAAAATAGAGGATTTGATAACCTCTACTTCCATCATTTAATGTTTACCACATATATTTTATTCTATAAAAAACCACATTGTTTTGATATGTTTAATAACTTAATTATGATAGAAATGTACCTGATTGAGCAAAGTTTACACTGTCACAATTACAGTAGGATGGATCAATTTCACCACAACAAATTTTACTTTTGACCGCGTTCATTATCAGCGTTCATATCATAAATGCAGTGAAAGCTATTTTAAAATGGAAATATTTACGCACAAACGTTGAGAAAGAAACTACAGTTCTAATTTCCACTATCAAAATATTTAGCGCTGTTCTCGTTATAATTCCCCTAAAAATTCATTTTCGCTCGTCACTCAGCCCTCGTCTCTCCTTTTACTCATTTTCCCTCCTTTTCATTTCCCTTCAATCGTCACTGCCCTGATTCTCCTTTAATGCCTCGGGTACCCCTTGGCAACGAATCTTCCTAATTCTTTTTTTAAGTTTTAATGGGTTCTCCAACTTTTAGGTTTAATGACTTTCAGCGATGCTATTTAGTATGTATAGATTTTTTATACATGTTATATTGTATTGTTGCGGTATTTCTGCTTCAATTCAACTGAGTCACTTTCCATGGAACCTCTAAAGCCTGACAATCTGATGCCGCTTAACTCGCTCTATGATGCTAGCTAGGATTTCTTTATTTGACGCCAAGCTTCAAAGAAGGCAGTAGCTTACCAATGTTTTCATGGTTGGAGCAGGTGCCCTTGGCTGAGAGTTCTCTAAGGACTTTTCTTTTTATGGGAGTTGGCTGAGTCGTAAAGGAAAACTACCTATATGGCTGCCACTACTTGTACAATAAACCCTGCTCTTCTTTAGAAGCACATTAGAACCGAGCAAGCCCAGTGACTAAAGATGGGTTCAATGATGCATTTTAGAAGATATTAGATTGTGTTATGGACACTTGGATAACGTGAATCCCAGTCTATATGGATATGAGGTGTGTTTACTTTCAAAAGCCACTTTTAGAATCTAGAAACTTAGGTACCAAATGCAATACATAGGTAGTAACACCTCATCTTGTAGAGAATTATGTGGCCTCTAGAGATCCACAAGAACAGGAAGCACCTATGTGCACATTTAACTCTTTCCCTCACAACATCGATCATTGCTTGATTAATTTTGAAAACTCCTAATGAAGTAAAAAAAAATTGACCCTAAGGGATATGTTTCTTCCATGGAAAAGGCTGGAGATGCAATGGCTTAAGGGCCGCTTGAATGCATTATAGAGTGCCTTGATAAGGACAGACACTTGACATTTGAACATTCTGTTGCACGGGCATGGTTGAAGTAAGTTACCGTTTTTTTTTATCACATTGGTTCACTTAGAGACTCTGTGGAGCAAGTTTTGGGTACCAAGTTAGAACTCATCAAGCAAGGCATTTTATTTGTTGGTTTCCCATATTAGCACATTGACTAGATGGAAGCCTTAATTATGACCATAGCTAGTTATGGTTCCCTAAACTTGCGCTTTACTGTAAGAAAAATTTCGACCAAAATACTCAACCATTTACTATTTATCTATATTGATTTTTGAGACATTTCTCCATTTGATATCGTTTTTCCTTCACAAATTATGACTAAAGAGGTTATTTCCTCTGTTTTGAATTTTCTTTTTTTTAATCAATTAGGGAAAATCATCAAAGAGAAATAGGATGTTGGTTAATACTCTATATCTCCTATATATGCCAAATTGGAGATTTAACCCAATTTTGTTTTGAATTGAAAATGTTTTTTAGCTAGGGAGAGCAGGGTATTCTTCTCTATTATACCCATGGAACACAAAAAAAAAAAATAACATCTGCCTTTTTCACATTATTACATCGCAAATATTTGGATCTTCTATTTAGGCCTTAACACACACAAAAAGAGCCTATTCACTGTATATTGAATTCCTAGCATGCTTGTTGATTTGTTGAGTTGAAACCTTATTGCTTCTTCTTGGATTTAAATTGGTATGGCCTTTTATTACTGATTTTAGGCTTTGAAGAATGAAACAATGAGTTAATATAAGAAGAAGATGCTACTGTTTTATAGAACTAAGCAAAAAATTCTTTATTCCACTCAAGTGGTTGTAATTTTGAAAATTGACTCAACATGTTTTTTCATTGCTCTACAATTCATGATCTGTTAAGTTCACATAACAAGAATGATGTATAAAACATGCTCAACTTTTTTCTTCCGTGGAATACCAATAACCATATATTAATTGCATTGATCATCATATTTTGCCTTGTTCACTGCTTCTTTATCATTTTTTTTATATGGTTAATTCACATGCTTTTTCCAATTTCTTACTTAAATAATGAGAAAATATACACTGGCTGCTTCTTTGTTCTACCATTTATGATTTATAGTTTGTTTACGACACTTCTTCCATATGATATTCAACTTAACATTAAGTTTAGTGTTTGCCTAACAATCATTGATATTCATGCTTCTTGGTATTAAGTTGAAATAAGTTCGCAAAATTGGTTTGCACTCTGAATTTAAGTGCTCTCTATTCAATGCTAAAATTTATAACTTAATGTGCAGTTCAATATTTCTGTTTCTATGTTTATTCGGTAATACTTTGTTGATGTATTCTCGCTTTTAGCATTGATTTAGTGCTCAAAGCTTATGCTTTTTTTTTGGGGTACTCATGGTTTATTTATATGCAGAGTTTATCACACTATACACAAAATTCAATTATCAGCGGCAACGATATTTCCTTGAATGTGGTTAAGACATATTGACAGATGTTGGCTTTCTGTTTTACTCTAGAAGGTTGAATGCAATGTTAATTTTATATGAAAATGCATAAGAGCATCTCCAACAGTTAGAGATTCAGGCTTTATATTAAGCCTCGCTTCAAATTTCCACTCCAACTGACGATATGAAGCTGAATATTAAGGCTAATATTAAGTGGCCAATTCAGTATTCTGAATTGGCCATGGGCACTAATTTAATTAGCACCCATAGCCCAATTGCTATTTCACCACGGCCCCCCTCCAACGGCTAGTTCCAATGGTAATTTTTCGCCTTCTCTATAAATTCACTCTCTTAACTCATCCTTTCTATACAAACATCTTCATTAATTTCTTCTATAAACTGCATTACCTGAAAATGACTTTGCCTTTTGGACCTTCTTAGTCTCAAAACTACTATTTCGACGCAGCCCGCAACAACCGTGCACTCCTCCCACACATCATTCGTCCAATCCATAGAGAAGCGACGAGGACTACGACTTATGCAACATTTACTATCACTATACGAACGACTCGATTAGAGGTAAAAATCAGAGCGACGATAAGTTTTGGAAGAAAATAATGCAAACCTTCAACCTTAATCATCTCGAAAATACTCGTTCTCTGACTGCGATTCAAGGTCGATTCAGCGAAATCAATTGAAAAACTTAGTTTTAAGAACCACAAATTTATAAAATAAAGCGAACCCTAGTGGAATGGGAGGCATAGAGCACTTGGTATGTTTCTTGTTATTACTAGTTTTTTACAATGTAAATATGATTAGTAATTTTTTTCATTTGGGATTTATACAAAAAATGGCGAATGAGGAGTTTATAAAGCTTTTTCCAAGGAAAATAGAGCTAAAAAAGCACAGTATTACCAATTTGCTAACTGTTACAAGTTGCCGACGAGCACACCGAAGTGGAACTCCGATAACGCTAAGAACCTTTGAGACGTTCAAACGAAGGGGAAGTGGAAGAACAAAGCATTGAAATCTTCATACTCGTCAAGCCTCAGAGATTCATCTTATAGAGAAAGTCAATTTCAAGGAGAAAATGAGTCGAATGCTCTCAACCAGAGACCGGATGGAAGTTATAGACCAATTGGAGAAAAAGCAGCAAAGGGAAAAAATAAAGTTGATGCCGTGGTGGACCCTAAAGTGAATGGCGCTCTTGAAAGTCACGAAAGAAGGCACCAAGAAAGGAGCAGGCAAGCGCAGGAGAAGATCGATGTGATGCGCAAGTTTGTAGAAATTGAACAACAAAAGCTTGATATAAAAAGGGGAAGAGAAGAACAGATGATCATGGATAAAGATCTAACGGGGATGAATGACATGCAAAAACAGTATTGGATGAGGCGCAAATGACAAATAATTATTTCCAAGTTCCTTCAAAATAGTTTGTTTTGTCTTAGAATTGTTTAAGTTGTACTACTTTCGGTGTAACATGTCATTTATTTAAATCTACTGTATTTTGTTATAAATTGTTGTTGTAGCATTCTTATTTCCCTTTAGACAAAGTAGATAACCAAACGGAATAACATGTTGAAGGTAAAGACATACATAGTAATAAGACAACTTAAATACCATTACAATGCAAACGCGTACATATATGACAGATCTAATGTAATATTTATCTAACAATCACCAAAGTAATTCCAAATGTGATTCATAAGATCTTTTTGGAACTGGTTGTGAAGTTGTGCATCGCAGTATGAAATTTGTCGTACACGTGAACATTGAATGCTTCTTCTGTTATAAGAACATCATCCCGGATTACTTTTGGCATTTTCCCTGCACCATCATATTCGTAGTGACATTATTGTTTGTCCATATCCCTTTTGTCTTCAATAATCATATTATGCATAATAATATATGCAAACATGATTCTGGACATTTTTTCCTGAGACTAAAGTCTACATGGATTGCCAACCATAGCAAATCTGGACTACAGAACACCAAAAACTCTTTCTACATCTTTTCTTTGTCCCTCTTGCATCGCATCAAACTTTGCTTGCTTTGCTGTTACTGGTTTTGGACATGTCTTCACAATGGTGCTCCATTTTGGATAAATTCCATCACCAAGATAATACACATGCTCCTAAGTGTTTTGACCAAGAGTGAACGACAATGGAGTTACTCGACCAAGTGCCAGATCATTAAACAAGTGTGACCTCTCAATAACATTTAGATCATTGTTAGATCCAGGCGTTCCAAAGAAAGCATGCCATATCCATAAATCGCATGAAACAATGGCTTTCAAAATAATAGTCGGTTTTCTTTCTTTACAATTGTAAGCTCCTTGGTATGCTTTGGGGTAGTTCTTCCATTCCCAATGCATGCAGTCTAGACTTTCAAACATTACAGGCCATCCTCTACTTTCATGCATTTCTCGAAACCGCACCACATCATGCTCATTTGGAAATCTAAGGTACTCAATGCCGAAAACGTCCATCACAGATTGATAGAATTTGTCGAGGGTTTCTAACGCAGTCATCTCTGCGATTTGATATGCGTCGTTCCAACATTACCTTCCAAGCGGTAACGCATTGCCAGTATTCATCCATATAAGTTATCCAGGACAAGAACAAATGAAGGAACTACTTCTACTACATCCGTTTTCGAATCACCCTCAAGACTAGAAGAAAGCAGCCCTTACACTTCAATGCTCTGACTTCGATTCCATATTATTCAAGATGTCTTCAGTTCGAAACGCTCGAGTTGGATCGAAGTCATTTTCATATAACATATCTGATCCCAGTCTCTTCGAAATCACTTTCGATAATTCCGACAAACTCAACCTCGGTTCTTAAGGAAATAAACAAACGAAGACAAGAGCAGAGTTCACCTACTAACTGTTTGTGGACGGATTTCCATATCATTTGTCCTAGAAGAATGAAACGAGTTTATACATATAGTATATGACCACCAATGGTAACTATATTATATAAATCCTGTGTTTCTTCTACATATTTCCAGAGTTACGTTTTGGTCCAAATTTGATAGTCGGTTATTTAACTATCAAATAAATAACCAATCAAAACAAAGATTACATTTTCTATATAAGTCACTAAGCCTCATTTTAATTATACGACCATTATTTTAAAATCACATTTCAAATTCTTGGAAATAACTTCCATATATTTACCTCAACTGGATAAGTATATTCACAAACTAAAATATTTTCAAGACTTAGAAAATATAACCATATACTTATCTAAGTATATTTAATCATCTCAATTTTAAACTTGGAAGGTATATTCACCAACACTTAGAAAGATTTTCTATTTTGCAATCATATTTTTAACGATCAAACCCAAATATCACTTAAATGGAGAAACTCAAAATGCCATAAAACATCCTTAATAATTTCCAAAATCCCATTTATAAAACTTCTCCTTCTCAGATTCTTTTAAACTGATTTATAAATTCCTTTATAATTATCCAAAGCAATTTATAAACTCTTACCATATATAATCCAACTCATTAATAGTCTCTTTAAGTCAATAACGTCATCTTGATAAATCATAAGTTATTTAAAATAGCTTTAAGTAACAAATTACTATTTAAAACATCCTTCTATTTCATTTTAATCAAATCTTATTTAAAATAATACTTTAGAATCTATTTAATAATATAATAGATTAATTTCAAACATTATTATTGTATCAATAGATTAATTTCAAAAACAATATTAACATATATTTTTTAAATGTTTAAATCGTTATTAAAATAATAATTAATTAACCTTAAGCTAATATTAATATAAAAATTAATTATCCTTTAAATAAAATCAAATAATTTAAATCAATATAATAAATTAAGTTTAATGAATTATTAAATTATAGATAATCATTTTAAATAATTAACTAAAATATAATTAAAACATTTCTAGACTGTAACTAAATGACTTTAAAATAATACTTAAACTAAAACATTTTAAAACAATAATAAAATAACTTTAAAAATAACTTTTAAGAATTATATTAATAAAAGAATTAACTTTAAATCATTATTAAAAACAATTATTAATTATCTTTAAAATATTATTGCTAATAAGTTATTACCTTTTTAAAATCTTATTATTGAATAATAATTATCTTTAAAACTTGTAATAAAAATAATTATTCTTAAAATAACTTTCAGATCAATAATTAGTTTTTCATATTCGAAGGAGGCTTAACGTTCACCATGGTACTTAAACAAGCAACCGTATTATTCAATTAACCCTTCAAGTTAATGACAGATATTTACATAATCCACGACTATGAAAATAAATCCAACATTTAACCATTATTAATTAATATATCAATTATTCAGAGTGGCATATCTATTAACGATGTATAATCAAATGTCCAAAACTATAAAATAGCAGAATGAGGATGCATTCTTCTAATTAAATGCCAAATTAATTTAATTAGTGGAACATTGTTTTATTCCGCTATACGAATGTCTAATAACTATATTCGATCCTGTTTAACTCAATAATAATTTATTTGGCCAAATAAACATCAATAACTATGGTATATAAATTTAAGCGACGTTATTATTTAAAATAACGTAATTTTAAATCCTGTCCATGTTAATATATCATAAATTTATACTTATCCAAAGCTACTAACAAGTTACTCTATAGTGTTGTACTCATCAATACAAGTACAATGCAAAAATCCATTGGTAAATCGGATTACATATGAGACAGTTATGCTATTTTAAACTTTCAATATTTTTAAATAATTAAATAAGTAAATATAAAAGCTCTCACCATCAGAACGCAAATGTGCTCAAAGCCCATTCCACTCTACACCAAACCCACGCATCCTCCTTCTTCCCCTTTTTGTTTTCTTCCATTTTCCTGTGCCAGTGCATGATCACGCAAATGTACACGTGCATGAACCCATGATACCAAGCTCCAGTGCACCATTCTCCGAACCGACTTCACCATTGGGTTGCTTGACCTTGACTCGACACGGCTGCGCCCTCACCCCAACGTCCGTCCATCCCTAGGCGAACCGGACATCCTTACGCCGAGATGGATTTCGCATCCAGGTTCAAAGTTGCAACTTCTTTTACCACTAAATTCCACCAAATTTTCTCCATTCAACCGCCCCTCCAAGTCGATCACAATCCCAAGTTTCGAATCGCCATTCGCAACCTGGATCCCCAATAAAACCTAACCCTAGGATTCGATGATCATCAAACTTCATCATGAATCGTGTCGAACTCTTCACAAATATGCTACTGCTCGATATAAACTCGGCTGTGCTAGCGGCGATGATCAATTCGACATCGATTGAGAGAAACAATTTTTCAAGTTTGAAAACATTTTTACCACCTTTGAGTTTTTCAGCAATAACTCGCTTGATACTCGACGAAATCGAGTACCGTTAATTTTTAAAAATACTGGAGACTAAGACGAACAACTTCCGTTTAGGTCACTGGAGCTAAAACATGATAGAATTTAGGCTATATTGATTTTTGAAAGGAGGATGGCTAAATTTTCTAATATTTTGGAAAATAAAAAATGAAGAACAGGAAGGAAGAATGTCTCTATGTGCCTGAGTCAATATATCTGTGTATATATTTTCCTTATGTATAAATTTGTGTGTATGGAGCTATCCATTTGTGTAGTGAATTAAGAGAACAAGTGAACAAAGTGGCTAAAGTGAGGTAGAAACTAGGAAAAAAACAACTTAATGGCTGCTATAGTACATTAAGAAAAAGGCTATGTACTGCATAATAATTCTTATTATAATTAAAATGAATTCTGGTACACTAACATACCGTATCGCATCCAATTGTGAGCCACGACTGACAACGAATAAAATATGATCGTGTATAGCAACGTTAAACCATCACAAAACAAAAATAAAATAGACAAGTTTTTAAATTCTGTTAAGTCTCAAAATGCCAGCATTTGCCAAAAAATACGTCAAACGGAACTTTTTCCTATTTTCAAATTAAAAATGATGGAAAAATTCCAAAAATTAAATTAAAATACATCATTGCAAATCAAATCTCAGTTTAAAACAGATAAATAACCAAGTCCAAATTTGAAACATAGTTTTGTTGTAATTTAATTCAAATTTGAATATTTAAACAAAATATATAGCCAAATTTGAAGACCTAAATATAGGGGTTATTATATGAAACATGAGAGTATTTCATAAGAAACACATTATTCCATAAGTCAATGTCATTCGATAAAATATATTGATGATTATGAATCTTTAATATAAATGTAACAACCCGGATTTTTCGACGTTTGATTTGGAATAGTTAAATGGTTTTAAATATTTAATTTGAATTATAAATTTATTTCCAAATTTGAAAGTTTGGTTTTTATTTATAAAATAAATTCAGAATTTAAATATTGCGATTTATTGGATAATTAAATTATTGAATCTTCTAATTGAATATTGGTTAAATTATTGTATCTTGTGTTTTAAGCTAGATAAAAATAATGTAAAGACTTGTAAAATCTATATTAATAATACTGAAGATAATAAAAGTTTTGAAGTTGAATTTAAAGGTGATCTATTCAATTTTAAAAAAATAGTTGTTCAAAATGACAATTAAAAATAGGCTTCCGAGGCATAGTCTCGAAAGTCGATGGAACCAGTTCCATTGGATCCGTAATAGTATATTTTTATCAAATTTTAATATTCATGGTGATTGGAGTTATCGTTTGATCGTACGGTAAATAAACGCGAATCAATATCGAAAATTTAATATAATAGTTGTGTCTAAAAAGCTATCTTCTCCATACGATCGAATTAAGACCCGAAGCCTTTTCCATTAAGTTTGTAATAAAGGTATAACATAGTAAACGCCTAGCGGCACACCTTGATAGGGGTTCAAGATTTTGAGTTGTGGAAATCGAAACATTTGAAATTTAAAAATATATATAATAATTGACTTGACTAAAATTTTCACATCAGCCATTTCCCTCAATTTCAAATCACTGTCCGCTAACCCATGCAAACAGGTTTCCATCTTTTCCCCTTCTTTTCTTTTAAATCACACGATCGATCTTTTCTTTTTTAATCTATCGTTTATAAGGAAAGAAAAAAATAGAAATGATCACACGAGAACAAAATCGCATTCCTTTTTACTCGTTCCAGTTCGAAGCCGCTTATTTCCATTCTAAAATTTTCCTCTTTAATGAATTCGAGAATCGAATTTGAATAGAAGAAAAAAAAAGAGTCTCGTGTGGTCAATTGGAATGTAACTAACGTTGCACTTAGGGCAGGGGGTTAATGGGTGGTGTCGCGATCGATCGAAGCTAGGGCGCGAGGGAGGTGGGTGGTTGGGGGAAGGGGGCTAGGTCGCGACTTTTGGGATTCTTGTCAGGGTGGTGGCGTCGCGAGTCGTAAGGGGGAAGTAGCCACAACTATAGCCGAAGGTGGGAGGATCTCGGTGGTAGGGAGGGGCTCGAACTGGCACTCGAAGTCACAATCGAAGATCCTGGGGCTATTCGATTTAGGGAGTGGAGTTAGGGTTGATGGTGATGGTCGCATGTGAACCTCAAGGCTGCTGGATTGGGTGGCGTGAGATCGGGTAAGGGATGGTAGAGTGGTGTGTTGATTGTCGTGTGAAGTTGAGGGCTTGGCCATCTGACTTACGCTGGAGAGGGGGAGGTAAGGAAATTACATTTAATTGAATTTAATAAAGGTAGATTTTGTCAATAAAAAAAATACAGCAAGAAATTCGACCCTTGATTTAAAATTTGTTTAAGCTAGTTTTATTTTAATTTCTCAAATGGTGAATAATAATAATAATAATAATAATAATAATAATTGTTAACTTATATAATTCGTTAATTATTCATACGAGGTTCAAATCGTGAAAATAAGATGAGTTGGAATTGATTGCAAAGTGAAAATCAAAGGTAAGAGTTTCTGACTCATTTTTGGATTGCCGTATTAAAAATTTTAATTTTGAATTTAAACTATTGGATGCTGATTGGATTGATAAAATTTAAATTATTGGTATTGTACCGCGATATCCCCCTCGAAGGTGGATTGGTATTATTTTATGTTGTGTTAACATCTGTAGCTGCAGGAAAATTGGTTGGAGGGATCCAACTGGATTCCTCAAACATATTGTTTATTTTTCATACATAGTGATATATGAATTATGTAGAATAATCTAATATAGATTATTGCATTGATTGAAATTAATGGATGCTATTGCAGCACTTGCCTGAATATATTTATATTTCAGATACCATAAATATATTTTAAAATGGAAGGAATTAAAAGGAATTTTTGATATAAAAACATTTATATTGGAATTGGGTTTATTTAAAAGGAATTAAATTAGAGAAAAATATCTTTGATTTTGGTTATACTTACATATTATGAATTTTAAATGGGGATTTAAAAATGAGTTATATAAGAGAATTTATAAATGAGTTAAGCGATATCAGTGGATATTTTGGAAAATAAATTCGTGGAGTGAAATTATATAAAATATGGGAATATGGTAAGGAAATAATAGATTCTATTTTTGAGATGAGAATGGTTAGAAAATCGACAATGAGTCGATATGTTGTGAAATCGAGAGGAAGTTGTTAGGAACTGAGTTGATGATGTTTTGATGACAACAACCTTATATAGTTATTATACTTTACTTCATAAAATATATACTAACATTTCCATATATATATATATATGTATGTATATAGGAAGTATATGTAGGTATTATCGAAGACTGATCAGTACAAAGACTCAAGCATCAAGATGAAGATTAGAGATTCAAGATTCAAGACTCTAGAGAATCAAGATTTCAAGATCTCAAGATAAGTGTCTAGTATTTTGTTAAAACTTCATAATAGCTCTCTGATCTTTCTTCCAATTTTCTTTTGGGATGGAACCCAATTTCTATCGAAACCAGTGGCTTAGAAACCCACAACAAATAGCTTACAAACCTACGACAAGTGCCTTACGAACCCATGAAAATCAAAATCATTTAAACTACTTTGTACAAGTTCTCGAGTCCTATGGAGGAGCTCTGTAGGAAGGTTCTTGCAATTTCAGTTTGAATAGATTTTTCAAAATGTTTTTAAATCTGTTTTCAAAATGTTTTAGCTTCCAAAATCATGTTTTCAAAAATGTTTTCAAACTTTGTTTTAGCCTTGAAATATTCCTCTATTCTGATTTTAAAAACTTCTAATTTTAAAACATCAAAACTTATTCTGATTTTAAATATTACTTATATAATTGACGGTCTATATCAATTATATATATATATATATATATATTTAAAATAATGTTTTATATTCATTCTCAATCTCAAAATATTGTTTAAACACTTTACTTTGCTCCAGAAAAGTTTCAACTTGTTTTAAATGCAATTGCTTTTACAAAACAACATCTCTACAATTTTTAACTGAGGGATGTCGACATGAGGGGATACCCCTTGTCGACGTGGTGGCCGTTGGATTCAAAATTCAACTTTCAAAACAAATGTCCATTCGTTCGAAAACCTTTCGCCAACAGTTATGACTGTTGTGCATCTATATAAAGGCTTCCAAAACGAATTTTTTTAACAACTATTTTCTTATTTTCTTCACTATTTCTTCTCCACCATTCCATATCCATAAAACTTCATATTTTCAATATCGTGCCATCATTTTGCCAAATTCTCAATAGGAAATCATTTAGATACTCTCTCTATTTGATTCTCCATCACTCTACTAAAAGATCAAAGTGCTATTCAGAGTTATAGGATTCATTTGTATTCAAAAATTCCATAGAGTCTATCCATTCAAAAGGATTGTTATTAAGAAGTATTAGGGTGATCTTGTGTCCCGAAAATCAAGAGAGTTTTCCCTTGACTTGGAGATAGGAGGGTTCCTCAAGGCCTTAGAAATTGAGGGTTGTAATTTGGATATCGGCTTATAAAAATCTATACAAGGATATTGCCTTCGTGCAGGACTGGATGTAGGAGGATTCCGAACCAGTATAAAATCTGGTGTGTTCTTTCCTTTTACTTGCTTTACTTTACTCTTTGCATTTGTTATATGTTCTGTGATCATTCTGTGTTAGAATTCTGTTTAGATTTGTGTTGAAAGTTTTAATTTAGTCATATAGTTCATATATTCTTTAGAACACTATTCACCCCCCTCTAGTGTTATTTCTGCCTTAAGATCCTTAATCCGCATCCCTAACAATTGGTATCGGAGCATTGGTTTTCATTGTTTTCATAATTTGAAACTTGAAAAATATAAAAATGGCATTTTTGGAAAATTGTGTTAAAACTGTTTTGAATCTATGCATTTCATCAAAGTATCATAAGTCTGCATATAGTTATTTTGAAAAATCAAGTTATCTACCGAATTGGTGTGTTATGCAAGGACAGACATGTTATATGGCTTTTGACGAATCAACACCCAATGGACAAACTGTGCAAATTGAGAAAGATAAATGGATACTTGATAGTGGTTGTTCGAGGCACATGACTGGAAATCCCGAGATACTCAAGGACATTACTTATCAAGATGGTGGATTAGTCAATTTTGGTGACAACTCTAAAGGATATGTGGTTGGCGTCGGCAATGTCGGTAACTCTAAAACTTTACTTATTTCTGATGTTTTATTAGTTGGGAACTTAAAACATAATCTGCTTAGTGTTAACTATGTGATAAAGGTTTTAAAATTAAATTTGAAAAAGATAAATGCCACTTTAAAGATGATAAGTCTAATATATTTTTTGAAGGTATTAGGAAGAAAAATATTTATATCCTTAGTATGAAAATTTCAAATGATAACCTATGTCTTTTGGCTAATACAAGTGACCCTTGGATTTGGCATAAAAGATTTGACCATTTGAATTTCAAATTATTATCTAGGCTATCAAAACTTGACTTAGTTAGAGGTCTACCCAAGTTAAACTTTAAAGTAGATAGTATTTGTGATGCGTGTCAATTAGGAAAACTTAAGAAAAGTTCATTTAAATTAAAAGATGCTATTTCTACCTCTAGTCCTCTAGAATTAATTCATTTAGATTTATTTGGTCCATCTCAAGTTCAATCAATTAACCATGGTAAATATGTTTTTGTTATAGTAGATGATTATTCAAGATATACTTGGACAATCTTTTTAAAACATAAAAGTGATGCTTTTGAAATATTTAAAAACTTTTCTAAAAGAATTCAAAAACAACATTATTTCAAAATTAAAACTATTCGAAGTGATCAGGGTGGTGAATTTGAAAATTAAAATTTTAAGAATTTCTGTACTCAAAAGGGAATTACTCACAACTTTTCATTTCTAAGAACTCCACAACAAAACGGAGTAGTAGAACGTAAGAATAGAACGATTCAAGAGTGTGCTCGTACAATGCTTTCTGATAGTAATTTACCTAAACATTTTTGGGCTGAAGCAGTTGCTACAACTTGTTATATATTAAATAGAATTTTAGTTAGACCATTAACAAATAAAACTCCATATGAATTACTTTATAATAAGAAAGCTATAGTTGCTTATTTTAAAGTCTTTGGGAGTAAATGTTTTATACTTAATACAAAAGATAATTTAGATAAATTTGAACCAAAAGCTGATAAAGGATTCTTTATTGGTTATTCTAATAGAAGCAAAGCATTTAGAGTTTTTAATTTAAAAACTAATACTATTGAAGAAACTATGCATGTATCTTTTAATGAAAATCTTAAAGATATTGTACAAATAGATGATGAAGAAGATTTTATAAATTTAAATCAATCTAATGAAACTATTAGTGAAATTAATCAACCTAATAAGAGATTTAAAATATCAAAAGATCATCCTATAGAAAATGTTTTAGGAAATATTGAATCTGTAGTAAGAACTAGAAATCACTTAAGTAGTATGAGTAATGTAGCCTTTATATCAACAATTGCACCTAAAAATCCAAAGGAAGCATCGTCTGATGATTCATGGATTCTTGCTATGCAAGAAGAATTAAATCAATTTACCAGAAATGATGTATGGGAACCTGTTCCTAAACCTGAGGATAAAAGTATAATTGGAACTAAATGGGTTTATAAAAATAAAATGAATGAACTCGATGAGGTCGTAAGAAATAAAGCTCGTTTAGTCGCGCAAGGTTATTGTCAAGAAGAAGGAATTGACTATGATGAAACCTTTGCCCCCGTAGCAAGATTAGAAGCTATAAGAATTCTACTTGCTTTCGCTAATTATAATAATTTCAAATTATATCAAATGGATGTTAAAAATACTTTTCTAAATGGTTTTGTAAAAGAAGATGTTTATGTTGAACAACCTCCACTTTTTGAAGATAATAAATTTCCAAAACATGTATACAAGTTAAAGAAGCTCTATATGGTCTAAAGCAAGCTCCTAGAGCCTGGTATGAAAGACTAAGATCTTATTTACATCAATCTGGTTTTGAAATTGGTAAAGTAGATACAACACTTTTTATTAAAAGAAATAATCAAGATATTCAACTAATTCAAATATATGTAGATGATATAATCTTTGGATCAACCAATAACATAATGAATAAAGAATTTTCAGATATAATGACTAAAGAATTTGAAATGAGTCACATGGGAGAATTAAGTTTCTTCTTAGGGCTTCAAATTAAACAACTAGAAAATGGAATTTTCATAAGTCAAGAAAAATATGCTAAAGACTTAATCAATAAATTTGGTTTAAGCACCTCTACTGGGAAACCAACTCCAATGTCAACAAATGTAGGTTTAAGTAAAGAAGATAAATCAAAAGATATTGATCAAACTTTATATAGGGGAATGATTGGTTCGCTACTCTATATAACAGCGAGTCGTCCTGATATTATGCATAGTGTTTATCTCTGTGCAAGATACCAATCACAACCCAAAGAAACTCACTTAAAAGCTATTAGAAGAATTTTAAGATATGTAAAATACACTTTAGATTATGGTTTATTTTATCCTAAAAATAATACTTTTGATTTAATATCATATTGCGATGCTGATTATGCTGGTTGTAAATCAGACCGAAAGAGTACAAGTGGAACTTGTCACTTTCTAGGACATTCACTGGTTTCCTGGTTCAACAAGAAACAAAATACTGTTTCCTTGTCAACAACTGAAGTAGAGTATATATCTGCTGCCATGGCCTGTTCATAAGTCATATATATGCAACAAACTTTAAAAGATTTTGGAATTAACATAAGTAAATCACCAATATATTGTGATAATACTAGTGCAATAAATCTATCTAAAAATCCAACTCATCATACTAGAACTAAACATATTGATATAAGACATCATTTTCTTAGAGATAATATAACTAAAGAAATAATAACTCTAGAATATATAAATACTGAAAAACAAATTGTTGATATATTAACTAAACCATTAACTAAACAGAATTTTACTAAATCTAGAAGAGAATTAGATATTTGTTCAAAATCTGAAATATAATATTATATAAATAATCAATAAAAATTACACTTTTTCTGAAGGACATGTCGACATGCCCCATCTTCTGTTGTCGACATACCCAACAAAAAATTTGAAAATTGAATTTCCCTCCAAAGTAAGTTATTTGGTTTTCTATCTATTTATTTCGTTTTCTCTCCTCTTTCTTCACTATGTTCTCTGTAAACAACTTCTGAAACAATAAATAATGGCCTCCTCTTCTACTAATGAACCCACTTCACCCACATCTCCTCATTCTGGTCCATTTCAACGATCTACGCACGCTCGAGTGATCAAATTGCAAGAGAAGATGAAAGATATCCTTCAATTGATGACCAAAATTCAAGTAAGTCAACTTAGGATGGCTAGAGAACAACAAAGGCAAGGGAATATTATTGGGAATGTACAAAAATTCCTTATGGATAACCATACAAATCCTATTAATATTGAAGACTCTTCACAAGCCACGGAATCAGAGGAAGAAGAACCTATGGAAGAGCCACAAGAAGACCAAGAGGAAGATCAGCCTTTACCTCAACCCGAAGTCCCTATAAATGAGGACGAGAGCGTTATTTGCGTTGGTGAGATCCTTGTTGATACTAATGGAAACATAATTGAACAACGTGGAAACTTTTGTCTCCACTACCCCAATTGTTCGATTCATAAATCTCCTATAGTTAAGGATCGCCATTAAAGCGTACTTTCATTTTTGTTCTTTGTTTTAATTGTTTTGTTTGTTCATGTTTATGTATGTTCTTATATATGTTGTAATAAATAAAATGTGTTCACTTATACTCATTGTTTCATGCTTGTTCTATACATATTATTTGTTTATACTAATCATTCTTGATGACAAATAGTTTTTGTTGATGACAAAGGGGGAGAAAGTTATAAAAATATATGTGTTTGGTGTAAGGGGGAGTCATGGAATAAAGGGGAGTTGTAGTTTTAAGAAGAAGTCACGGAGTAAGGGGGAGTTATGGTATGGTAAGAATATTTTATAAATAAAGGTTGTCATCATCAAAAAGGGGGAGATTGTTAGGAACTAAGTTGATGATGTTTTGATGACAACAACCTTATATAGTTATTGTACTTTACTTCATAAAATATATACTAACATTTCCATATATACATACATATATATATATATATATATATATATATGTATATAGGAAGTATATGCAGGTATTATCGAAGACTGATCAGTACAAAGACTCAAGCATCAAGATGAAGATTAGAGATTCAAGATTCAAGACTCTAGAGAATCAAGATTTTAAGATCTCAAGATAAGTGTCTAGTATTTTGTTAAAACTTCATAATAGCACTCTCATCTTTCTTCCAATTTTCTTTTGGGATGGAACCCAATTTCTATCGAAACTAGTGGCTTACAAACCCACGACAAGTAGCTTACAAACCTACGACAAGTGGCTTACAAACCCACGAAAATCAAAATCATTTAAACTACTTTGTACAAGTTCTCGAGTCCTATGAAGGAGCTCTGTAGGAAGATTCTTGCAATTTCAGTTTGAATAGATTTTTCAAAATGCTCTTAAATCTGTTTTCAAAATGTTTTAGCTTTCAAAATTATGTTTTCAAAAATGTTTTCAAACTTTGTTTTAGCCTTGAAATATTCCTCTATTCTGATTTTAAAAACTTCAAATTTTAAAACATCAAAACTTATTCTGATTTTAAATATTACTTATATAATTGACGGTCTATATCAATTATATATATATATTTAAAATAATGTATTATATTCATTCTCTATCTCAAAATATTGTTTAAACACTTTACTTTGCTCCAGAAAAGTTTCAACTTGTTTTAAATTCAATTGCTTTTACAAAACAACATCTCTACTATTTTGAACTGAGGGATGTCGACATGAGGGGATACCCCTTGTCGACATGGTGGCCGTTATTCAACTTTCAAAAGAAATGTCCATTCGTTCGAAAACCTTTCGCCAACGGTTATGACTGTTGTGCATCTATATAAAGGCTTCCAATATGAATTTTTTTAACAACTATTTTCTTATTTTTTTCGCTCTTTCTTCTCCACCATTCCATATCCATAAAACTTCATATTTTCAATATCATGCCATCATTCTGCCAAATTCTCAATAGGAAATCATTTAGATACTCTCTCTATTTGATTCTCCATCACTCTACTAAAAGATCAAAGTGCTATTCAGAGTTATAGGATTCATTTGTATTCAAAAAGTCCATAGAGTCTATCCATTCAAAAGGTTTGTTATTAAGAAGTATTAGGGTGACCTTGTGTCCCGAAAATCAAGAGAGTTTGCCCCAGACTCGGAGATAGGAGGGTTCCTCAAGGCCTTAGAAATTGAGGGTTGTAATTTGGATATTGGCTTATAAAAATCCGTACAACGATATTGCCTTGGTGCAGGACTGGATGTAGGAGGATTCCGAACCAGCATAAGATCCGGTGTGTTCTTTACTTTTACTTGCTTTACTTTACTATTTGCATTTGTTGTATGTTCTGTGATCATTCTGTGTTAGAATTCTGTTTAGATTTGTGTTGAAAGTTTTAATTTAGTCATATAGTTCATATATTCTTTAAAACACTATTCAACCCCCTCTAGTGTTATTTCTGCCTTAAGATCCTTAAACCGCATCCCTAACAGAAGTTATAATGAAAATTGGTTGTTGAGATTTTAAAAATATATTTTAAACCTTAAGAAGTCAGTTTGTTTTAAAGGAAAATTTTATTATTTTAAAACTGTGGAATTTTAAACTCGTGGAGATTTAAATACAACTATAAATAGATTTTCAAATATTAAGTATTTAACCTATTAAATATTAACTTTTAAAAATCAACGTTGAAGTTTAGTTGTTTAACTAAAATGAGTTACTGATGTTTATAAAAGTGTTTTCGATACTTTAAATAATTAATTGAACAAGTTTTTAAAACTAAGTCATGTTTCTTTAAAATGCTTATTATATATATATATATATATATATAGAGTTTGAAGTGTTTGAACTTCTTATTTTATAAATGCTCTCAAGATTCGAAAAAAGGGCTTATAAAAGGATATGATTTGAGGAAAGGAAATTTGTTTGTGATTCCGGAGATTTTGGAAAATAAGTTACGGAATAATTCTCTGAAACGTTGATATTGAAAGGATTTTGGAAAATAAGACCTGTATTTTCCTAACTATTGAAAATAGAAATTTAGAAATATTTCTGAGTGTTAAGATATTGAAAGTATCCTGTTACGGATTTAAGTATTGGAATTCTTTTTTTTAAATATTGGAAGGAATTGATATATCGTTTAAAGATATTTTGAAAGCAAATATTTTGGGAAAAATTTAATTTAAGGCCAGGTGACTTCATATGGATGTGTTATTGACCGTTAAATAACCGACTATCAATATTGGCCAATTTCGTTAATTGCTTCGAAGAGACCGGGATCGGATTTAATTATCCGAAAACCACTTCGATCCGGTTTGAACGTACGAATGAATACCGTAAAGATGATGAAGACGGTGGATCGGTTTGTCCAGACCCAGGACAATCTGTATGGACGAATGCTATCAGAACATCGTCATGGGAGGACTATAAGCATTCTAAGTCAAATTGTTCTTGAAAAGGTAACGCTTAGCCTCGAACCTCATCAACCGGGAATGACTAAAACAAAGGAGATGCAGCAAGGCCAAGTTGGTTGCACCCAAGTAGGGTATGCGATCACCTTTCTCGTAACGATCCGGAATTTTGGATAATTGAAATTGGAATACTTAATTGTATTTAAATATTTACAAGTTAATTTCTAACTTGAATTTCAAATATCTTTATTTATTGGATAATTTAATTATTGGATTTTGATGATTGGAAATGGGATAAAAAACGGAATCTTGGTTTTTAAGCTTGTTAAAAATAATTTAAAGGCTTATAAAATTTATATTAGCAATACCGAAGATAATAGAACTTTTAAAATTTAATTTAGAAGCGTTTTGTTCAGTTTTAAAAATATATCGTTAAATTGATGTTTAAAAATATCCTTCCGGGGCACGGTCTTGGAATTCGACAAAACCAGTTCCATTGGATCTATAATAGTGTATTATTATCGGATTTCAATTTTCATAATGTTTGGAGTTAATATTTGATCGTACGAAGCATAAATGTGCTCAAATTTATATCAAAATTCAATATAATTATTAGGTCCAAAAAGTTATCTTCTCCATACGATCGAAATAGGACTCGAAACCTTTTCCATTGCATTCGAAATAGGAGTATAACATTATAAACGCCCAACGACACGCCTCGATAGGAGGTCAACATTTTAGGTTACGATTTCGAGACGATTAAAATTTAAATAATATATATACATATATAAATTGATTTGATAAAAAACTAACACGTTAGTACGGTTCCTTTCATTTCATAATCACTGTAGAAAATTGGGTCAAACAAGTTTCCCCTCCTTTCAAATATCAAGTCCCCCCTTCATTTCAAATGCCGAACACATTAAAAAAAGAGAGGGAGAGCTTCGAATTCGAAAACTAAAATAAAATCCTTCTCTTTATCAAAATCGCGAGGCTAGGTTCAAATTCGTGTTTGGGAACGATGCGCGGCCGAAGTTTGGGTCTTTCGATGGCACGTGGGGTGGGGCAGTGAAGCGGGGGAAGGATCGACGATGGTTTGGTTGTTCGATTTGGAGGTCTCAGTGATGTTTCGAGCTAGGTTTTGGAATGTTGATCGAGTGAAGGGGGAGAATGGTTGGGAGGGCCAGCGATGGTGGCTGCGACCTTGGGTTCGGCGATGGTTAATGGCGTCGCGCCTATGCGCATGTGTGGCGAGGCGATGCTGGGGAGGGTGTCCGATCGGTGGAGGATGCTGTGCTTATCAACAGTCTTCAGCTATGGTCTAGAGTGGAGCCGCGATGTGGATGTATGTCGCGACATGTGTTGAGCTGGGAGGAATCCTGCTAGAAGTCGCAGCTTATTCACGGTGAGCCTAGTATCGAGCAGAAGCTCGTCGTTTTATTTTCCAGTACGAATTAAGGTAATTTAAATTTTAAAAAATTTAATGTTACTTAAGTTTAAAACTTTTAATTTAATTTGTTGATTATTATTTCATTTATCAAAAAGTTTAACAGTAATGTAATTTAAGGTTTTATTAAGCCAATAAATTTAAATTTTAAAGTAATAATGTTAATGGTAGTTAAATCGTGTCAAATGCAAATAAAATTCAAAAATTTCATTTATACGAGGTCCTGAATCAATGAAACCAGTCGGGTTTGGTCCGTTGCTAAGAATCGATGCAAAAAAAAATCTCAAGGTGAGTTAAATCTCACTCAACTTTGGATTTACCGCAATTAATCTTGATAGTTAAAATTTATTTTTGATTGATTGTTGGATTAATAAATATTTATTGGTTGAATGTGATATTATATATAATGTGTGTGTGTATTGGAGTGATTGCTATTCTCGCATATTTATAGCGGTCGAGACCCTATGCGCCCTACATAATATCGGATGACCCTATATACCGCCATATCCCCCTCGAAGTGGGTGAAAGTGAGTGCGGACTAAGGATCATAAGGCTAATTTAACACTAAAGGGGGGGTGAATAGTGTTTAAGAGATTCTAAGACTTTAAAATTATGACACAAACAAATGCAGATCTTAATCACAGAACAATCACAGAATCAAACACAGATGCAGAAAGTAAATAAAAAGCAGTAAAAGGAAAGAACACAACGGATTTTATACTGGATAGGAGTTACCCTACATCCAGTCCTGTACCAAGGCAGACATTTCATACAAATTTTTGCTATCCCAATGTCGAGATTACAATCCTCATTTTCTAAAGGCCTTGAGGTACCCTCCTGTCTTCGATTTCGGGGCAAACTCTCTTGATTTACGGGACACAAGATCACCCAATAGATTTTCAGGCACAACCGCACCTTATAGAGGGACTCGATAAACTTTTGATTACAAATTGATCCTATAACTTTGAATAGCACTTTGATCTTCGAGAGAGGGCAGAGAATCAAACAAGAATGTGATTCTAATTTGATTCACTTGAGAATTCGGCAGAGTTTCGGCACGATCTTAAAAATATGAAATTTTTAGAATATGGACTTATGGAGAAGAAGGAGTGAAGAAAATAAGAAAATAGTTAGTTAAAAAATTGGTTTGTGAAGGCAATTTATAGACCAATAACGGTCATAACCATTCGTGAAGAGATTTAAACGAATAGACACTTCTTTTGAAAATTAAACTTTTGAATTTAACGGCCAACATGTCGACATGGGGAATCCTATGATGTCGACATCCCTTAGTTAAAAACATTGTAAAATTTGTTTTGAAAATGGTATTCAAAGGAAAACAAGATGAAATGATTCTTGAGTAAAATAGACTAGTTTTCCTATGTTTTGAAATAAAGAAGACTAGAAAATATATTTTTAGAATGTATACATAAATTTGATTTCAAATCTCAAGTATTATAAAAAAAATTAAAAATCAGAAGATAGTTTTAAAAACAAACAAAGTTTAAAACAAGAGTTTATTTAGAAACAAAAACAAAGAATATTTTAGGGCTAAAACATCCTTTTGAAAATCATTTGAAAAGATAATTTTTAAGGCTAAAATATTTTGAAAAGCAGTTTTGAAAAATCATTTGAAAAACCATTTTGAAGTAGTTTTGCAAGCTTCTTCCTGCAGAACATCTCATCAAATCAGGACTCGAGAACTTGTACAAAACCAGGATGTTCGTGGGTTTGTAAGCCACTTGTCCTAGGTTGGTAAGCTACTTGTCGTGGGTTTGTAGGCCACCAAGAAGGTAGAAATGGGTTCCATCCCAAATAAAATTAGGAATGAAGATTTCCATGCTATTATGAAGTTTTAACAAAACTAGACACTTATCTTGAAATCTTGATCTTGATACTCATGAGTCTTCAGACTTGATTTCTTCATTCTTGATCTTTATACTATATAGTCTTCAATAATCAGTACTTACCTTGTATATATCCTGGGTAATAACATTCATATATATCTAGACAATAGTGTTAATATATAAGTTACAATAAAATAAGTTATAAAGGTTGTTGTCATCAAAACCACTATCTTCAGTTCCTAACAACCTCCACTTTTTTGATGATGACAACCTTATAAAATATACTTACCACTTCGATCATACCATAACTCCCCCTTACACCAACAACTCCCCCTTACTCCAAGCCTACTATTTTATATAACTTCTCTCCCTTTGTCATCAACAAAAATAACCTATAAAACTTGAACTTAATGGAAAATGAGATAAACCGACATATGACATAAGAATAATAACTATGCATGAGTGAAATATAGCATCCTAAGTTAAATGGAATTCAAGATTTTATACACCAAAGATTGTTTTTAGAAGAACATTAAGATAACACTTATATACAAAACAACAAACCAATATACAATGAAGAAAGAGAAAAACGAAAACGCTTAACGAGGACCCTGAACTATTGGTGATTTATGGACCAAACAATTTGGATAGTGGAGACAAAAGTTTCCACATTGTTCGACCAAGTTCCCATTAGCGTCAAAAAAGGACCTCTCCAATGAAAATCACACCATTGTCTTCGTCCATATGAACTTCCAGATTCGGCAGAGGATGTTCTTCTTCTTGATTCTCTTGTAGTTCTTCTAGAGGCTTTTTTCTTCAGAATCCATGGTGTAATAGCCCATAATTTTGTAAATATTTTTAATACAATTTTTTTATTTGAAAACATTAATTTTTAAATTATTTAAGATTGAATTTCTGGAATTTTCCAATGTAAGTTTGGAATTTGGTTGTAAATTATATTCCAAATACAAGCAAATAAACATTTTCTGAAATTTTTATATTTTGGTCAGCTGAAGGTCAAAGCTTGTCCATAGTTGAAAATTTTAAATATGAATTTTTAAATTCTAATCTTTTTCTTTGAAAATGTATTTTATTTTAATATTAATTCTGCTTTTCGTTTCGTAAAATTTCGTTTTATACTTTTTAAATTTGACAATTTTCAACGTTTACACACGATTGTTTTCAGTAAAATTTGTCTATTTTCATTTTTTTCTACCTTAAATTCTATTTTTCTATTTTCTACCTTATTTTATTTTTCCATTTTCTTTTCTAGTAAATTCTATTTGGATTTTTTTGATTGGAAATTCATTTAGATTTAGGTTACTTTCCTTGGATAGGAAGTTAGGCCTTTTCATTTGCCTTTGCCCTTTTATTTTCTATTTTTCATATGTTCATTTCCCTAATTTATTTTCTATTTTCTATTTTTCATCTTTATAATTTTATTTTGTTTAACTTTTATTTTATTTTTATTTTTTATTGGTTTATTTTTGATAAATGGTTTAGGAAATTCAAAGGTCATAAGTTGCTCTTTCTTTAATTTAAAATGAGACTTTTCCTTTTTTTACCATCCAAAACTTCCCCTTAGACGTTCATTTTTGTTTTGTTCGTGCATTTCACTTGTTATTCGCGTACAAATAAATCATTCTCATCTCTCATTTCATTTCCAGAAAGAAATCTATGCAAATAAATGGCTTGGAGAAATTTAAGACACAGGTTACATGCGTTAATTTCTTGCTTTTAATTTCCTAGCCTCTTTATTTCTTACCCTAACCATTCACTTATTCTAACCTTGTATTCCCCTATCAAATCAAACACAAAATATTCTGATTATCTCATTTCCTCATTTTCATTTGCAATTAAGAATAAATATTGCACGTTTCTTCCTCCTTAACTTATGCATTTCCGTTTCCTAGCATTTACTTCTTTGCTTGCCTTCCAAACCACTCCATCTACAGCTGTGAGAAACTTTATCCATTCACGTACAAAGTTTTATTTCCCGCTTCTTATATTATTTTGCATTTAAGAATATAATATATGCAAGTTTATTTCTCCTTTTCAATCACGTACAAAGTTATCAAACTCCTTTTTCATTTGTTTAAGAAAAATATATACAAGATCTTTTCCTACTTAAATTGTGCCTTTTTAAATTTATAATTAATTTCCGCGTGTCATTTTTTATATATTTCTATTTCCATTCTTATTTACTTGTATGGTTTGTATAAACTTTATTTATTTAGTGAAGGTTTATTTTGTGTATATACATCTTTATTTCTTGGATAAGTAACAAATCAATTAAGATATGTTTTAAATGTAGGCATACGTTTCTTAATTTATTTCTTGCCTTTATATATTTCCCACCTTTTAATCTTCTACCATATCTATTCATAAATGCATAGACGTGATTTTTCTCCATTTCAATCATGTACAAAGTTATCAAACTCCTCTTTTCATTTGCTTAAGAAAAATATATACAAGATCTTTTCCCTATTTAAATTGTGCCTTTTAAATTTCCTTGCCTTTTTATTTTATAACTATTCCTAAACTTTAGCCATTCAAATCTTTTTAAACCTAGCCGCCTCTTATCATTCACGTGAAAAAAAAGGTTTCTCATTATATCATTTGAGTGAGGAAGGAAAAAGTCTAGATCCATGGCTTCCTTCTCTCTTCTTTTTCCACTTTCTTTTTTCTTTTCTTCTCCTTTTCTTTTTGTTTTCTCCTTGCATAGCTCGGCCTCCACCACCACAACATCACCTCCTCCTCACTATTAGACCATGGCCAAGCCCACTTGGTGGTTGAAAGCAAGGTTATGTTCTTTGATTCGTAATTGCATAGTTTAATCCATCTTTTGTTGTGTTGAATCTTATTCTTATGATTTGTGTATTTGTTATATACAAGATATGGATCTTGACTCTCCATCTACTCAAAAGTTTGGACATGCCTTGTCGTGCTTTGCGGAGTTTCAATTGTGTATTGTGAATTTGATTCTAGCTTTAAAAAGGTGAGTTTTTATCACTCTATACATATGTACTTATATTATTGTGGAATAATGACAAGTGGATCTGTATAAATGCATATGTCATTCATACATGCCTGTAATATGTTATATGATGTTAAATGTTGTTTATATATTTGTTGCATCATCTAATATGTATTTATATGATATACTATTCATCTTATATACTGTATCTCTCACTGCAAGTTCCCTATCACTATGGGCTGAAATGATAGGCTCAAATGATTTTTATTGCATTTATTTTACTTGGGATTGTGGATTTGAAATGATAGAACCCGGATTTTTCTTTTTACATTATGGATTGAAATGATACATATCCGTATCACTTGACCTAGGTTAGAAAATTTTATACAGGCCCATGGCTAAAATTTTATTATAGTTTTCTAAATTTATTAAGTATTTTGAATTTATAAATATGTGGAAATTTAAATAGAAAGTTGATTTAAAGATTTGGAATATAAAGAGATATTGGTTTTCTATAAGTTAAAGTTTTATAAGTTGATTTTGGTTTTTAATTGTAATGAAAAAAATCTTTATTTGGTTTTAAATTTGTAATTTAAAGATTTGGAATATAATAAACAACTTAATAATGAAATTTGATTTAATTTGGAATTCTCAATCTAGCCTAGTAGTTGGAATGAATTTTTTTCCATGAAGCGGATATGTTTGTATAAATAGGTTTACAGTGATTTTCTATAAGTTAAGTTGTATAAGTTAATGTATAAAATGTAATTTATATATATGACTTAACTTGATGATTGGAAATTGGTTTCCGAATGGAGATTTTAAGTTGAGAAACGTGTAAAGTCCTAATTAATGAGAGAACATATAAAGTTTTTAATTAATGCAAGAAACATGTAAAGTTTTTAATTAATGCAAGAAACATGTAAAGTTTTTAGTTAATGAAAGAAAAGTGTAAGTTCTTAATTAAATGAAAGAAACGTGTAAAGTCCTAATTAATTAAAGAACATGTAAAGTTTTTAATTAATGCAAGAAACATGTGAAGTTTTAATTAATGAAAGAAAAGTGTAAGTTTTTAATTTAATGAAAGAAACGTGTAAAGTCCTAATTAATTAGAAAACATGTAAAGTTTTTAGTTAATGCAAGAAACACGTAAAGTTTTTAATTAATGCAAGAAACACGTAAAGTTTTTAGTTAATGCAAGAAACATGTAAAGTTTTTAGTTAATGCAAGAAAAGTATAAGTTTTTAATTAAATGAAAGAAACGTGTAAAGTCCTAATCAATTAGAGAACATGTAAAGTTTTTAATTAATGCAAGAAACATGCAAAGTTTTAATTAATGAAAGAAAAGTGTAAGTTTCTAATTTAATGAAAGAAACGTGTAAAGTCCTAAATAACGAGAAAACATATAAAGTTTTTAATTAATGCAAGAAACATGTAAAGTTTTAATTAATGAAAGAAAAGTGTAAGTTTTTAATTAATGAAAGAAATGTGTAAAGTCATAATTAATGAGAGAACATATAAAGTTTTTAATTAATGAAAGAAACATGTGAAGTTTAATTAATGAAAGAAACGTGTAAAGTTTTAATTAGTGTGGTATTGATTAAATTAATAAATGCACTTTACTGTAATAAAAATGTAAATTAAAACGTACATTTGATAATGTAAGTTTTAATTAGTGTAATATTGATTTAAAATAATAAATGCTTCATTGTAATAAAAATGTAAATTAAAACGTACATTCGATAAGTATTAATTAGTATAATATTGATTAAAATGATAAATGCTCTTTATTGTAATAAATGTAAGTTAAAACGTACATTTGACATGTAAGTTTTAATTAATGTAATGGTGTATTTTAAATTGATTAAAATGATAAATTTTCCTTACTGTAATAATAAAATGTAAGTTGATAATGTACATTTCATACGCAAGTTTTAATTAATGTAAATGGCATATTTAAAATGATTAAAATAATAAATTTTCTTTATTGTAATAATAATATAAGTTAATAAGGTACTTTTAACTTAACATAAGAATTTTAGCTTTAAATTGGATATTACAGTAACAAAGTTTATTTAACTATAAGGCTATGATAAAATGACCATGTTATATTTGTAAGTATATAAATACTTTGATTATATAAAATGTTAAAGTGGAAAGTATTACATTCCAAAAATGCTATGATTCCTTAAGGTTACATTTCCAAAATGCTATGATAATTTAAAGGAATATTTCCAGTTTAATAAATTGAAGGAAATATTCAGTGATTTGAAAATTTGGGTTTTGTTTAAATGATATATTATTGAATTAGTTTGAAATGGAAATGATACTATTATGATATGGTTTTGTAAGTATGATATTTTGGTTTTGAAAGTATATACTATTTTGAAAGAAATGATATGATTTTGAAATGGATATGCTAGTTTGGTTTTGAGAGTATAAATGATTTTGAAATAAATATCCATGGGTTATAAAAACGTTTGGTTGTTAAAGAGACCGGGATCGGAAGTTGTCATACTCTCTGCCAACTCCGAAAACCATTTTAACAACCGTGTACGTGGTGGAGATTCCAGAATGAAGTAGGATGGTGGCAGCGTTCCCTATGAGGAAAATACGTGACCCGACTCCCGTGAGTTGGCATAAGGTGGCTAAAACAGGAGAAATCGACGGGTTAATGACGTCATTCCTTTGATCAGACACACTCCTTCGCTATTATATTCTGACTTGGAGATTTTCTGGTGACCACTTTTGATTCTATTGATTTGGAGGTGTTGTTCGAGGTGGGCGGTAGTAGCTGCTACGCGTTTCCACCGGCCCGGAAGTGTAATTGGTATATCTACCCTGGCATTGCCTAGTTGTGCCGTGTCACCTACCATACCGAGCCTTGTACGAGATTGGATTTCTCCCGTAGCCTGTGTGGTATCCTCTGGTGGCTTCCCGATCAGGAGGGACTATGATATTGGATGGACTACTGGGACTATTACGTGTTTAGGCGGAAAATGTAAAGCCTTAGTGATATATAGAAGTATGTTTATTTTATTATAGGCACTATTATAATAGCGAAAAATTACTACATAGTAAATAGTTTAACGGATCCTTAGAGGATGGGCAGTCCCAAGCATCCTTTAAGTTACTTGTACCTTATATTACAGTTCACTTGAGTTGGTTTACATTGTATAAGTATGTATGTCCTGACTCGAGTGTTTTTTGTTTTGCTTTACGCTCGGGTTAGACTGAGTGATACAACATTCGAGACTCACCTTCGGATTGGAGCTTTGCTTGAAGATCCAGCTATCTACTTCAATTCCAGTTGTTCAGTTGATTCCAGTTATTCAGTTGATTCCAGCGATGTATTCAGCCGTGTATTTGATTATTGTATTGAACTTCTATCGCATCTTGTTTAACTTTGATGTATTTACATAGTAACTTCATGAACTACTATCTCTTTGCTTCCGCTGCATTATATTACTCTGTTTTTGTGATCTGTGATTTATTTATTTATTGTATATTCTGAGTTTTGCCAAATTTTTATTTACAATTCAGTATTTTGAGCAATTCATGTCCGACATGTGCGGATGTGAATGGTTGAAAATATCAGGTCGTTACTTTTGGTATCAGAGCTTTGGCTCTAGGCAATAAATTTATTTATAGAATCACTTTCATTCGAGTGTGAATCTCTTCCTTTTTGACTCAGTTCCTTTTGAATTTTGGAACATTCTCTGCGGTTCCAAAATACATTCCTGTCCCCACTATTCATCTTCTTTTGGTTATGGAGTGTCCCATAACTCCACTTCGAATGATCATTAGAATGAGTCAGCAGGCTCGCCAATCTTTGAATGACTTGTTAAGGGGTGGAACTCCTTTATCATAGGTATCGATTCACCGGAGATTTATATATCCTCGGTTTAGATGCTAGTATCTCTTGTTATCCTAAATTCTATCTCTTGAGATCGGATGTAGATTTACCCCAGAACTCTACATCGATCTTATTCTTGAAGTCACGGTTGACCCGGTTAAGGTTGCAGGCGATTTATATAAGCTTATCCATTTTCTTATTCGTTTAGTTAGTCATCTTATCTTTTGTTCTAACTTACACTCAAGTCAAAATTTCCGTTGACTTGAGTCAATCCAATTTGAATATCTATCCTTCCTTTGAAAATCTATTCCTGTATGGTGTATTTGTAAATCTATATTTAATTTTTTTACATATTGTGTTGTTTAAGTTGTTGATGTTGATTTGGGTTTTCGATCGATTCGTCAGATCAATGCTATCGATAGGATTTCCAAAACACTTGAACACAGCAAACTGACATAATATTGTTTTCAAATTTAGAAAAGGAAATAAATTTTGTATAATTATATAAGTGTAATTTTCTGAATTTTGATAGTTAACTGAATTAGGTGTTAATAAATAATATTTGACTTTGTATATAGCTTGTAACCGTTAACTTTTGTTTCATATATGAATAATTGACCTATATAACTTGGCTATAAATTAATTTGGAAATTTAAAATAAATTTAAAACAAGAAACTAAGAATTTAATTTCCGATGATTTAGAACTTTGTTTTAAAGTTTTAAAGAATGTACTATTCAAAGTATTACAAGTAGAAAATTATTCAAAGAACTTTTAATTTGTAAATCAGTGCTCTTTTCTTTATCGCTGGAAAATAATTTCAGTGATGACTGCAGCATCATCGACATTTATTTTCGAGTTTCGAAGTGAAGAGACCATTCTGTAGTTTTGCTACAGTCTTGCTTTGGAAAATTAAATTGATTTAGATTTCTAAAATATGACTTGATTTATTATATATGCGACATATGATTAAAAATTTGATTTGATATATTGTATATTTATGTACCTCTAAAATAGTTGAAGTTAATCGGAAATTTGATTCTTAAATTTTATCTTAAAGGATGATTTCAATTGTAAAAGAGAATCAAAATTTTGAATGAATATTTAAGCTTGAGATAATTGAATTAAAAAGTTTTATTTGTATAATATTCTATTGCATTCAAATATAACTAAGCTAAATTATTTAGAAGTTGAATATGTAATTGGATAATATAAAATATAAAAAGATTTTACAAATAAAATTCGAGTGGTTATAATAAATATTACACTCTTAAATTTTAGTTATAAAAGATTAATAGAGGTAAATATAATAAAAAGGTTAGTTGAATGAAATACAACATAAATGGTGTTAAAAGAATTTTAAATAAATTGGAATAGTTAGGGCAGGTGTAAATACACTTAATGTATGTGATTAGATATATTAAGTGGAATAAATCTAAAAAATAATTTGGAATAAAGAACAATTAAATTGGTTGAATAAAATGTGATTATAATAAATGACTATGCAAATTTATGATTTTAGAAATTGTTAATTAAAGATAACTGGATAAGATAATCAAGTTAGAATAGTTAAGATCGATTTAACTTGAGTAAAATTCAACGGATGAAATCAAATATTAAATTAAAATGAAATTTGTATGGTTTAAATATTTATTGTTTTTCAATCTATTTCCTTTCTGGTCGGTTTTATTCTCCTACCTCGCTCCTTTTCGAGGACGAAAAGTTTTAAGTTGGGGAGAGCGTAACAGCCCATAATTTTGTAAATATTTTTAATACAATTTTTTTATTTGAAAACTTTAATTTTTAAATTATTTAAGATTGAATTTCTGGAATTTTCTAATGTAAGTTTGGAATTTGGTCGTAAATTATATTCCAAATACAATGAAATAAACATTTTCTGAAATTTTTATATTTTGGTCAACTGAAGGTCAAAGTTTGACCATAGTTGAAAATTTTAAATTTGAATTTTCAACTTCCAATCTTTTTCTTTGAAAATGTATTTTATTTTAATATTAATTCTGCTTTTCGTTTCGTAAAATTCCGTTTTATACTTTTTAAATTTGATAATTTTCAACGTTTACACGCGATTGTTTTCAGTATAATTTGTCTATTTTATATATTCATTTTTTTTTCTACCTTAAATTCTATTTTTCTATTTTCTACCTTATTTTGTTTTTCCATTTTCTTTTCTAATAAGTTTTATTTGGATTTTTTTGGTTGGAAATTCAAATAGATTTAGGTTACTTTTCTTGGATAGGATGTTAGGCCTTTTCATTTGCCTTAGCCTTTTTATTTTCTATTTTTCATATGTTCATTTCCTTAATTTATTTTATATTTTCTATTTTTCATCTTTATAATTTTATTTTATTTTATTTAACTTTTATTTTATTTTTATTTTTGATTGGTTTATTTTTGATAAATGGTTTAGGAAATTCAAAGGTCAAAAGTTGCTCTTTCTTCAATTTAAAATGAGACTTTTCCTTTTCTTACCATTCAAAACTTCCCCTTAGACGTTCATTTGTCTTTTGTTCATGCATGTAACGACCCTAAATTTTTAGACAATTTAAATAGAAAATATTTAATTAATGTTAAATATTTGAATAATGATTTGGATTGAATTTTCAATATAACTTTGAAATTGACGATTAAATTATAAAATTTAATCTATTCAAAGTTGAATAAAAATTTGAATCTTCAATTTTAAGCTGAATAAAAATATTTCAACGGCTTGTAAAATTCATAATGATAATACTGAAGATAACAGAAGCTTTAGAATTGAATTTGAAAGTGATCTGATCATTTTTTAAATTATATCGCTTAAATTAAATTTAAAAATAGCCTTCCGAGGCACAGTCTCGGAATTCAACGAAACCGTTTCCATTGGATCCGGAATATTGAATTATTACCGGATTTCAAATTTCGTATTTTTTGGAGTTGTTAGTGAGCACACGGTAAGTAAACGCGTTGAAATTAAATTGAATTCAATTTGAATTTAAATTTTAAATTTGGTCAACATCAGCCTCTTTCGTTCCTAAAATCATGCCTAAAATCACGCGATTTTCTCTGCAAAGCCACGAAATTTTGTCCCCTTCGTTTCCTTTTATTACGTGAGCAACACAAAAGCAAACGAAAGAAAATAGTTGTCGAGAAATCGTATCCTCCTCTTCCAAATTTTCTCCTTCGAAACCATCTTCTTGAATTCAAATACGAGCAGCTGAGATTTTTTTTTTCCTCTCCAATTTAAATCATGGCCGATGCTTCTCATTATCTCGAAAAAATATAGAAAGGCAAAATCAAAGTAAACGAAAACCCTTTCCCTCCTTCTTCATTTTTACTTCACCAGAATCGAACAAAGAAAAAAGGGTAATGGCCCCGCGATTTCAAATTCTAAAAAAAAAAATCGAAATCGCGATTTCGTTTAAGGGAAAGTCATTGCATTTCCAGCCTCGATGGAGCTCACGCGTGGGAGAAGGCGGCGACATCTCGATCAAAGCTAGAGGGGATTCGAAAATAAAACAACTGAAATCAAAATCGCATGGGCGGCTAGGGCTCGCGTTGGGGTTCGCGGCTGCATCGATGGTTAGTGGTGGAGTCGTTCGATTTGGATGAAGGGTCGAGGGCTTCGATCGATGAAGGTGGCGACGACTGTTGCAAGGCGTGGTCAAGTCGTAGTCTTTTGGGTTCGGGGTGAGGTGCGTTTCCTTTGTTCTGATTTAATAATTTTTTTTCTCTGAGAGGGAAGTTAAAAGCAATATGGTTTAAACAGGAAATCATATGCATATTTTATATAAAAAAACTGGTAGATGTGTATATGGAGGAAAGCTTTCTGGAAATGTAAATTTCAAAATGATTGATTATATAAAATTAGATATAGATTATCTTTAATTTAATTCAATATATATCTCTTAGGAAACAAATATTTGGGAAATAGGGCGAATAAAATGTTAATACACATACAAATTTATAATATAAATGTTGATATATTTACACTTGCCTATCTTAATTTAATTATATAGGTAAACTAGAAAAAATTTGATACTGATAAGGTTTTGGAAAAAATATATATGTATATGAATTTTTAAAATGTTGAGTAACAGGTAAAAATTGGTTTTTAAAGCTATTTAAATTAATTTTATAACTGAATGAGTTTCAAAGACAAAGGAAAAAATATATTTAAATGTAAACATATCTATATAAAAATATACATACAAATTTCCATTTACTAGTCTATTTTAAAATAATGGATTTGGTGATTAAATTGTTCAATTAACTTATTTAATTTATTTTTTTGAAATGATTAAAGAAGAAAATTTAGTTTTAAACTAAAATTTTAGTTAAACAAATTTATTAAAGGAAATTTAGTTCAATTTGAAATTCTAGTTAAATTAATTTTAAAAGAAAAATTAGTTAAAATAAAATTTTGGTTAAGTAAATAAATAGAACGATAATTTAAGTGTTCGATTTAATTTGAATATTAATAAATCATATAAATTGTTTATACAAGGTTTAATACCGTGAAGACAAAATCAGGATTGGAAAATGGATCGCAAATCAAAGGTGAGATCTTCTCACTCAAATTGAAAATTTTGATTGCAATTATTGATTGCTGTTTGGTTGTGATATTAAATATAGTAGGATATATCTATATATAACAATATATAAAAATATATATATATATATATATATTGAAATAGGTATATATTGGAGTTGTTGATTTCCCGCATTATATAGCGGATGAGACCCTATTGCGCCGCATACTGAGCGGATGATATATTTATAAATCCCATATACCGCGATATTCCACCTCGAAGTGGAATTGGTATTGTGCTAACATCTTTGGATGTAGGGAAACAGGTTGGAGGGATCCAACTGGACCCCTCATATTGATTGAATTTATTTAAGTTATGATATGATAATCTGTGAATGATTTTATGGATGTGACTGATAATATTGATGTTTGGAATTTATTTGAAAGCTAAAATTTAGCCGAATGGATTTTTGGTATCATTGGATACCAGAAATAAATGAAATTGGATTTTGAAAATTGAAGTAGAAATCTTTAAGTAAATCAAGTTTAGACTATTGACTAAATTTAAAGAAAAGAATTTAAAAGCATAAAAAGCTGATTTTTGCAATCTTATCGAATTAATTCCAAACTACGGTGAAAATGTTTAATAAATGGATTTTGTAAGAATACTGATTTCAAACTAAAGAATTTATTTAAGATTTGGATTTTTAAATAGATTTAAAGAGATAAAGGAGTTTATTTTGAAAGATAAATAAGTTGGGAAATCCAACTGGAAATTTATCGGGGAAAGTGAAATGAATTTGGAAAGAATAAGGAATTTATTTAGAAGTGATAAATATTTAGAAATCAATTTGTAATTGATTTGGTATTTGGAAATGAATCTTTGAGAAATCGATATGGATATTTATTTGGAGTTAAAAATAAATTTAGAAATAAATTTGAAATTGATTTGGGTAGTGAAATAAAATTAGAAATCAATTTGGAATTTGATTTTAAGGTTAAAAGTGAATATTTGGGAATGTAAATTCAAAATTGAAATTTATAAGGGAAAAGGAAATTTGTTTAAAAAAAAATAAACACTGATTTCTTTTTAAAATGTGGAAATAAATTTATGAATTTGGAACGAGGATTTAAATAAATCGGTGAGGATTTATTTAATCGGTTTAAATGGACCAATTTGAAATGAAAGTGTATTCTCCTTGGAAAGCCGAGTATATTTCCAAAATAGTTTTAAAGTATCAATTTAAAAGTTTTAAAGTAGTTTTAAAGGAATATATTGGGGAAAATTATTTTCTTAAGTTATCTTGAAATCTTTAGAATAAAGATTTATTTTGCATACTTTAAAAGTAATTATTTAAAGACAAAATTCATAATTGTTTTAAAAATTGATTATTTAAATAATTACCCTCTATTTACTAATTTTATTTTAAAAGAAAATTTGTTTAAACTTGAATTTATATGTAATACTAGTATAATATTTTTATAACTAATATTTTAAGTAAAGTGTTTGAAGAAAAATAGTTTCATTTTAAAATGTTTCCCAAATATTTTTTTGGATAAGAAATTTTAACTGTTTTAAAGTATATGAACTCGGCAGATTTTCAGGGGAAATGAATAAGTATTTGGAAATGTTTCCGCTTAAGGAAATTGAATTGGAATTCGTTTTCAAAGTTGAAAATGTGAAAAGTAATTTGAAATTTATTTTCAAAGTATTGAAACGTAATAAATTGATTTAAATTTATTTTCAAATAGTGGAAGAGTGAAAAATATATCATGTAAAGATATTTTTGAAAAATAAATAACTTGGAAAATTATTTGAAATTGGATGATGGTTGTGAACATTTATTGATAGTTAAATAACCGACTATCAATATTTACCTTTAAATAGGTATTTGTTGTGATTTGCTTAAATTTGAGTGCTACACTTATTTTTAAAAATAAGCGCTCACTATTCGGGTTAGCCGAGAAAGGACCTTGGGGTCGTGTAATCCATTCTGAATAGTGATACGTCGTTATAGATTGCATTTGATGACCGGTGTTGAAGACCGGATATTTGTGAAAACGGAAGGATTACCGTCGAATGTTTCTACATCGGCTGATCTCCGATATAGAAATTTATTACCCTTTGTGATGGGAAGTCCGATCGTGATCAGTGAATATCCGGATTGCAAGGGCTTCTTTGGAACTGCCTTCGGTTCCGTTTGATCCCGGAACGGACTTGTATGGATGTGTGTCTGACATTACAATTTGAGATGTAAAGCTGGTTTCTATCAAATATGTTTCCGATGGTGGCGGAGAATTTATTCTCTTAGCTTAACACTCTTAGAGGTTATATAGTTGATGGTTACTAGTGATACATTCACAAATTGGTAATGTGGCATACAAAGTGCTGTTGAGCATTTGTGAATTAAAGAACAGCTTTTATATAAAGCGTAGCTATGTGAACGAGACTTCATCGGACCTCACTCCCCGGAAATGGTCAAAATAGGAAGAATGCGGCAAGGTTCTAGGGAGTAGCGCCCCTTAGTGTCTGTTCATTTCCTCCTGGATAGAGGTGGTATCATGGTATGGAGCCCAGATATTTAACCTATGTTGTGCTGCAAATTTATTACTTCGTGGTTGTTGAAAATCGAGGATCCTCGGATATAGATCGGTTACGATCGGGGAATGGCATACGCGTGTCAGTAGTTACCTATTTTTGCAGAGGTAACCCGGCCTTGTGTTGGCAGAGATCCGGTTAGGTTCTCGAGTCGTCTTTCCAGAGGCGTACCCATGTAGCAATGGGAAGTTCCTTGGCCTGACCATTTGTTTGAAAATCCAAAGAAACAATACGATCTTGTACGGTTTTAGTTGTATTACCTGCTATGGAATGTGGCGGTAACCTGCTATTGAACATAGTAGCTATAGTTGGCATAAGTGCGAAATGCCTATGCTGGCTAAGATTTATATTCTACTTTCGAAATTGTTTTCTACACTATGCACTAGTAATAATATCAAATGTTTCTTTTTAATGCGTATCAAGCATCTTTGACTATCATAAGGAGAAATCTCCTCTGATTCTGCGTTTTCATTGTGTGTATGTGCGGGAGGCCTTATGGTAGTCTCATTTCTAAAAAGCATTGCGAATCTTTTTAAAAATTATCCTGTTCTTTGTTTTAAAGATAAATAACTGTTTTAAGTTCTCACACACCAGTCACATGACTGACCTGGAGTTTATTGTTTCCCTTCCTAAACTCTGGGTGCCCACCAATTTCCACACGGGCAGTCTAGAGTTAGGATATCCGGATATTCTGGAATTCAGGAGTTGCTACAGAAATTCGGAGGCGAGCTGGATGGTGTAGCATATTATTCGTATGTAGTATTTCTTTTCCACTGTTTGTTGTTGTAAACTCTGATAATGAACGTAATGTGATGTAATGTATAAAATATACGGTTCTTTTGTTTAATGATTATTCATTTATATATTATATGTTGTTCCGCTGCGATTGTTAGATTCCGATATTGTTCTGTTGCTTCTTCTTTCTCTCTTCTTCTACCTTTTTCTTCTTCTTAAAACCCTAAGAATTCAGTTTTCCGGCATTCGATTGCTCGCCAGTTGATACAGTAGACATATTGATGTCGATTTTTCGGAAGTCGAAGAATCGGTTCCTTACAATGCATTTCACTTGTTATTCACGTACAAATAAAATTATTCTCATCTCTCATTTATGTTACATGCATTAATTTCTTGCTTTTAATTTCCTAGCCTCTTTATTTCTTACCCTATACATTCACCTATTCTAGCCATGTATTCTCCTTTCAAATCAAACACAAAATATTCTCATTATCTCATTTCCTCATTTTCATTTGCAATTAAGCAAAAATATTGTACGTTTCTTCCTCCTTAACTTATGCATTTCCGTTTCCCAGCATTTACTTCTTTTCTTGCCTTCCAAACCACTCCATCGACAGCTGTGAGAAACGTTATCCATTCACGTACAAAGGTTTATTTCTCACTTCTTATATTCATTTGCATTTAAGAATAATATATATGCAAGTTTATTTCTCCTTTTCAATCACGTACAAAGCTATCAAACTCCTTTTTCATTTGTTTAAGAAAAATATATACAAGATCTTTTTCTACTTAAATTGTGTCTTTTTAAATTTATAACTAATTTCTGAGTGTCATTTTTTTATATTTCTATTTCCATCTTCTTGTTTACTTGTATGGTGTGTATAAACTTTATTTATTTAGTGAAGGTTTTTTTGTGCGTATATATCTTTATTTTTTGGATAAGTAACAAATCAATTAAGATATGTTTTAAATGTAGGCATACGTTTCTTAATTTATTCTTGCCTTTATATATTTCCCACCTTTTAATCTTCTACCATATCTATTCATAAATGCATAGACGTGATTTTCTCCATTTCAATCATGTACAAAGTTATCAAACTCCTCTTTTCATTTGTTTAAGAAAAATATATACAAGATCTTTTCCCTACTTAAATTGTGCCTTTTAAAATTTACTTACCTTTTTATTTTCTAACTATTCCTAAACTTTAGCCATTCAAATCTTTTTAAACCTAGCCGCCTCTTATCATTCACGTGAAAAAAGGTTTCTCATTGTATCAATCGAGTGAGGAAGGAAAAAGTCTAGATCCATGGCTTCCATCCCTCTTCTTTTTCCACTTTTTTTTTCTTCTCATTTTCTTTTTGTTTTATCCTTTCATAGCTTGGCCTCCACCACCACAACATCACCTCCTCCTCACTATTAGACCATGGCCAAGCCCACTTGGTGGTGGAAAGCAAGGTTTTGTTCTTTGATTCGTAATTGCATAGTTTAATCCATCTTTTGTTGTGTTGAATCTTATTCTTATGATTTGTGTATTTGATATATACAAGATATGGATCTTAACTCTCCATTTACTCAAAAGTTTGGTCGTGCCTTGTCGTGCTTTGCGGAGTGTCAATTGTGTATTGTGAATTTGATTCTAGCTTTAAAAAGGTGAGTTTTTATAACTCTAGACATATGTACTATTATTATTGTGGAACAATGACAAGTGGATCTGTATAAATTGATATGTCATTCATACATGCCTGTGACATATTATATGATGTTAAATGCTGTTTATATATTTGTTGTATCATCTAATATGTATTTATATGATATACTATTCATTTTGTATACTATATCTCTCACTGCAAGTTCCCTATCACTATAGGCTGAAATGATAGGCTCAAATGATTTTTATTGCATTTATTTTACTTGGAATTGCAGGTTTGAAATGATAGAACCTGGATTTTTCTTTTTAAATTACGGATTGAAATGATACATATCCGTATCACTTGACCTACATTAGAAAAATGTATACAGGCCCATGGATAAAATTTTATAATAGTTTTCTAAAATTATTAAGTATTTTGAATTTATAAATATATGGAAATTTAAATAAAAAGTTGATTTAAAGATTTATAATAAAGAGATATTGGTTTTCTATAAGTTAAAATTTTATAAGTTGATTTTGGTTTTTAATTGTAATGAAAAAATCTTTATTTGGTTTTAAATTTGTAATTTAAAGATTTGGAATATAATAAACAACTTAATAATGAAATTTGATTTAATGTGGAATTCTAAATCTAGCTTAGTAGTTGGAATGAATTTTTTCCATGAAGAGGATATGTTCGTATAAATAGGTTTACAGTGATTTTCTATAAGTTAAGTTGTATAAGTTAATGTATAAAATGTAACTTATATATATGACTTAACTTGATGATTGGGAATTGGTTTCCAAAAGGAAATTTTAAGTTAAGAAATGTGTAAAGTCCTAATTAATGAAAGAACATATAAAGTTTTTAAGTAATGCAAGAAACATGTAAAGTTTTAATTAATGAAAGAAAAGTGTAAGTTTTTAATTAAATGAAAGAAACGTGTAAAGTCCTAATTAATTAGAGAACATGTAAAGTTTTTAATTAATGAAAGAAAAGTGTAAGTTTCTAATTTGATGAAAGAAATGTGTAAAGTCCTAATTAATTAGAGAACATGTAAAGTTTTTAATTAATGCAAGAAACGTATAAAGTTTTTAATTAATAAAAGGAACATGTAAAGTTTTTAATTAATGCAAGAAACATGTAAAGTTTTAATTAATGAAAGAAAAGTATAAGTTTTTTAATTAAATGAAAGAAACGTGTAAAGTCCTCATTAATTAGAGAACATGTAAAGTTTTTAATTAATGCAAGAAACATGTAAAGTTTTAATTAATGAAAGAAAAGTGTAAGTTTTTAATTTAATGAAAGAAACGTGTAAAGTCCTAATTAATGAGAAAACATAAAAAGTTTTTAATTAATGCAAGAAACATGTAAAGTTTTAATTAATGAAAGAAAAGTGTAAGTTTTTAATTAATGAAAAAAACGTGTAAAGTCCTAATTAATGAGAGAACATATAAAGTTTTTAATTAATGCATGAAACATGTAAAGTTTTAATTAATGAAAGAAACGTGTAAAGTTTTAATTATTGTGGTAATGATTAAATTAGTAAATGCACTTTACTGTAATAAAAATGTAAATTAAAACGTACATTTGATAATGTAAGTTTTAATTAGTGTAATATTGGTTGAAAATAATAAATGCTCTTTATTGAAATAAAAATGTAAATTAAACGTACATTTGATAATGTAAGTTTTAATTAGTGTAATATTGATTTAAATAATAAATGCTTTATTGTAATAAAAATGTAAATTAAAACGTACATTTGATAATGTAAGTATTAATTAGTATAATATTGATTAAAATGATAAATGCTGTTTATTGTAATAAATGTAAGTTAAAATGTACATTTGACATGTGAGTTTTAATTAATTTAATGGTGTATTTTAAATTGATTAAAATGATAAATGTTCCTTACTGTAATAATAAAATGTAACTTGATAATGTACATTTCATATGCAAGTTTTAATTAATGTAAATGGCATATTTTAAATAATTAAAATAATAAAGTTTCTTTATTGTAATAATAATATAAGTTAATAAGGTACTTTTAACTTAACATAAGAATTTTAGCTTTAAATTGGATATTACAGCAATAAAGTTTATTTAACTATAAGGCTATGATAAAATGACGATGTTAAATTTGCAAATATGTAAATACTTTGATTATATAAAATGTTAAAGTGGAAAGTATTACATTCCAAAAATGCTATGATTCCTTAAGGTTACATTCCCAAAATGCTATGATAATTTAAAAGAATATTTCCAGTTTAATAAATTGAAGGAAATATTCAGTGATTTGAAAATCTGGATTTTATTTAAATGATATGTTATTGAATTAGTTTGAAATGGAAATGATACTATTGTGATATGGTTTTGAAATAAGTATGATATTTTGGTTTTGAAAGTATATACTATTTTGAAAGAAATGATATGATTTTGTAATGGATATGCTAGTTTGGTTTTGAAAGTATAAATGATTTTGAAATAGATATCCATGGGTTATAATAACGTTTGGTTGTTAAAGAGACCGGGATCGGAAGTTGTCATACTCTCTACCAACTCCGAAAACCACTTTAACAACCGTGTACGCGGTGGAGATTCTAGAATGAAGTAGGATGGTGGCATCGTTTCCTATGAGGTAAATACATGGACCCGACTCCCGTGAGTTGGCATAAGGTGGCTAAAATAGGAGCAATCGACGGGCTAATGAGGTCATTCCTTTGATCGGACACACTCCTTCGCTATTATATTCTGACTTGGAGATTTTCTGGTGGCCACTTTTGATTCTTTTGATTTGGGGGTGTTGTTCCAGGTGGACGGTAGTAGCTGCTACGCGTGTCCACCGGCCTGGAAGTGTAATTGGTATATCTACCCTGGCATTGCCTAGTTATGCCGTGTCACCTACCATACCGAGCCTTGTACAAGTTTGGATTTCTCCCGTAGCCCGTGTGGTATTCTCTGGTGGCTTCCCGATCAGGAGGGACTATGATATTGGATGGACTACTGGGACTATTACGTGTTAAGGTGGAAAATGTAAAGCCTTAATGCTATTTAAAAGTATGTTTATTTTACTATAGACACTATTATAATAGCGAAATATTACTACATAGTAAATAGTTTAACGGATCCTTAGAGGATGGACGGTCCCAAGCATGCTTTAAGTTACTTGTACCTTATATTACAGTTCACTTGAGTTGGTTTACATTGTATAATATGTATGTCCTGACTCGAGTGTTTTGTGTTTTGCTTTACGCTCGGGTCAGACTGAGTGATACAACATTCGAGACTCACCTTCGGAGTTGGAGCTTTGCTTGATGATCTAGCTATCTACTTCAATTCCAGTTATTCAGTTGATTCCAGTTATTCAGTTGATTCCAGTATTTGATTATTGTATTGAACTTCTATTGCATCTTGTTTAACTCTGATGTACTTACAAAGTAGCTACGTGAACTACTATTTCGTTACTTCCGCTGCATTATATTACTCTATGTCTGTGATCTGTGATTTATTTATTTATTGTATATTCTGTGTTTTGCCAAATTTTTATTTACAATTCGGTATTTTGAGCAATTCAAGTCCGACATGTGCGGATGCGAATGGTTGAAAATATCGGATCGTTACACATGGCTTGTGATGATTCTTTGATCACAATGGGATTGGCATGGTTATCCATAAGTAATTTTGTAAATTTCTAAGGATTCTGCCTTGCTTATCTTGTTCTCTAGTCATTCGCAATTAACTTACTTAAATTTCCATCATCATTTGAAGCAAATCTTTCATCTTCTCTTGTAATTTGATGACTCGTACATGTGTGGAATGTTGAAAAGGACTAGAATGAGGAGAAGTGGGTGAAGAAGGTTCATTATTAGAAGAGGAAGCCATTGATTTACTGTTTTAGAAGTTTATTATAGAGAGTAGAACAGAGAAAAGGAGTAAAAGTCGAAATATATAAATATATAACGAAATAACTAATTTTAGAAGGAAATTTAAATTTGAAAATCTCGGCCTGTATGTCGACATAGGGAGATGGGTCATGTCGACATGCCCTGTTCTATTTTTGAGAAGTTTTTATTTATATTAATTATCAACTATACTTGTATTATGTGTAATTTATATTTCAGTTAAAGAACATATACCTTATTATCTTCTAAATTTAGTAACGTTTTGTTTATTTAATTGTTTGGTTAATATATCAGCAATTTGTTTTTCAGTATTAATATATTCAAGAGTTATGACTTCTTTACTTATATTATCTCTAAGAAAATGATGTCTAACATCAATATGATTTGTTCTAGCATGATGAGTTTGATTTTTAGATAGGTTTATTGCACAAGTATTATCACAATAAATTCGTGATTTAGTTATAGTTAATCCAAAATCTTTTAAAGTTTGCTGCATATATATAACTTGAGAACAAACCAAAGCAGCAGATATGTATTCTGTTGACAAGGGGCTTCTTACTAAACCAAGAAACCAGAGAATGTCCTAGAAAGTGAAAAGTTCCCCTTGTACTTTTTCGGTCTGATTTACAACTAGCATAATCAACATCACAATATGAAATTAAATCAAATACATTGTTTTTAGGGTAAAATAAATCATAATCTAAAGTATGTTTTACATATCTTAAAATTCTTTTAACAGCTTTTAAGTGAGTTTATTTAGGTTGAGATTGTTATCTTGGAAAGAGACATACACTATGCATGATGTCAGGAAGACTTGCTATTATATAAAGCAACGAACCAATCATTCCCCTATATAATTTTTTATCAACATCTTTTGATTTATCTTATTTACTTAAAGCTGCATTAATTACCAATAGAGCTGGTTTCCCACTAGAAGTGTTCAATCCAGATTTATTACTTAATTCCTTAGCATATTTTTCTTGACTAATGAAAATTCTTTATCTAATTGTTTGATTTGAAGTCCTAAGAAGAAACTTAGCTCTCCCATATAACTCATTTCAAATTCTTTAGTCATTATATCTGAAAATTCTTTGTTCATTATGTTATTAGTTGACCCAAATATTATATCAACTACATTTATTTGTACTAATTGAATATAATTTTTGTTTCTTTTAATAATATTAGTTGCATCTACTTTACCAATTTCAAAACCAGATTGTAGTAAATAAGATCTTTGTCTTTCATAGCAGGCTCTAGGAGCTTGTTTCAGACCATATAAAGCTTTCTTTAATTTATATACATGATTTGGAAATTTATTATCTTCAAAAAGTGAAGGTTGTTCAACATAAACATCTTCTTTTACAAAACCATTTAAAAAATCACTTTTAATATCCATTTGATATAACTAGAAATTATTGTAGTTTGCGAAAGCAAGTAGAATCCTGATAGCTTTTAATCTTGCTACGGGTGCAAAGGTTTCGTCATAATCAATTCCTTCTTGACAATAACCTTGCGCGACTAAACGAGCTTTATTTCTCACGACCTCACCAAGTTCATTCATTTTATTTTTATAAACCCATTTTGTTCCAATTGTACTTTTATCCTCAGGTCTAGGAACAAGTTCCCAAACATCATTTTTGGTGAATTTATTCAATTCTTCTTGCATAGCAAGAATCCATGAATCATCAGATGATGCTTCCTTTGCATTATTAGGTTCAATAGTTGATATAAAGGCTACATACTCATACTATTTAGTTGATTTCTTGTTTTAACTATAGATTTAATATTTCATAGTATATTTTCTACAAGATGATATTTTAATAGCCTAATTACTTTATTAGGTTGAATGATTTCACAATTAGTTTCATTAGTTTCATTATTTAAAGTTACAAAATCTTCTTCATCTTCTATTGTACAGTATCTTTAAAATTTTCATCAGAAGATACATGCATTGTTTCTTCAATAGCGTTAGTTCTTAAATTATAAACTCGGAATGCTTTACTTCTATTAGAATATTTGATAAAGATACCTTTGTCGAATTTAGGTTCAAAATTATCAAAATTATCTTTTTTATTAAGAATAAAACACTTACTACCAAAACTTTAAAATAAGCTACTATGGGTTTCCTATTGTAAGGTAACTCATATGGTGTTTTATTAGTTCATGGTCTAACTAAAATCCTATTTAATATATAGCAAGCTGTAGTGACAGCTTCAACCCAAAAGTTTTTAGGTAAGTTACCATCAGAAAGCATTGTTCTAGCACACTCTTGAATCATTCTATTCTTACGTTCTACCACTCCGTTTTGTTGTGGAGTTCTTGAAAAAGAGAAATTATGAGTAATTCCATTTTGATTATAGAAATTCTCAAAATTTTCATTTTCAAATCGTGATCACTACGAATAGTTTTTATTTTCAAAGAAAGTTGATTTTGAATTTTTTTAGCAAAATTCTTAAATAATTCAAAAGCGTCACTTTTAAGTTTAAGAAAAATTATCCAAGTATATCTAGAATAATCATCTACAATTAGGAAAACATATTTGTTGTGATTAATTGATTGAACTTGAGATGGACCAAATAAATCTAAACGAAGTAATTCTTGAGGTTTAGAAGTAGAAATCATATCTTTTAGTTTAAATGAACTTTTCTTAAGTTTTCCTAATTGGCAAGCATCACAAATACTATCAACTTTAAGATTTAACTTGGGAAGACTTCTAACTAAGTCAATTTTTGATAACCTAGATAACAGTTTGAAATTTAAATGATCAAATCTTTTATGCCAAATCCAAAGGTCACATGTATTAGCCAAAAGACATAAGTTATCAATTGAAACTTTCACACTAAGGATGTAAATGTTTTTCTTCCTAATTCCTTCAAAGATAATATTTGACTTATTATCTTCGATGTGACACTTATTGTAACAACCCGCATATTTATCGATTGAATATTTAAATGTTTTATTTAAATATTTTATCATTAGTTGGATTTTAGTCCGAAAAGCTACTTTTTGCAAACGGTCAAATTTGGACTAGAGACCACTTCCATTGAGTTCAGAACACCGTTTACAATCTTTTAAGTATAAACTTTGATATGTTTGGAGTTAGTGGAATTTCGCTACATTTTCCCTTTGGACTTTGGTTTGGACTTAGCCTATTAGACCCAATCTCCATCCCCCCTTCTCCTCATTCCTTCATAAAATTCCTAACAAACAAAAACTTCATCAGAAATGGTGGAGGGAATGGGAAATTAAAACTCCAAGCTCAAGTTCATTTTCAAATCCAACATCTAACTCCAAATTCAAGGAGAAGCCATTGATTCAAGCTTGTGGTTGATTCTTGCTTTGCTTTAAGCTTCAATTTCGTTGGTTTTTGTGCAAAGCTGAGATTTTTATCTCAAATTCTTGTCTATAACTATCTTTGATTGTTGGGAATGAATTCCTATCACTTTTACATGTGTGTTTGCTATTGGTTTGGATTGAATTAGTGAAAAACTCCAATTTTTAGTGTTTTTGGCAAAATCTGGGTGTTAGGTCGTTTTGCCTGCACACGTTCGTCCTCTCGGCCTGCCTATAGTTTGCTCCATCCATAGGTCGTTTGGCGGTAGGTCGTAACTCCTTAGGTCGTTCAGCGGTAGGTCGTAACACCTTAGGTCGCTCGGCCTTGTTAATGCGCGCCATAGTTAGGTCGTTCGGCCTGTTCTCCTTTAGGTCTCTCGCCCATGTCATCCTTAAGTCGCTTATATCGTAGGTCGTTAGGCCTTAGGTTGCTCGGCCTAGTCTCCTTTAGTATAGGTCGTTAGACCTTAAGTCGTTCACATCAGTTAGGTCGTTCGACCTATTTAACTCTCACCTGCATTTAGGTCGTTCGGCAGTTAGGTCGTTCGAACCCCTAGGTCGTTCGAGTATGTAAAGTCGCTCGACCCCACTTCCACCTTAGGTCGCGTGCTTAGGTCGCTCGCCACCTAAGTCGCAACCAACTAGGTCGTTCGACCTGTTTTCTCCCTTAGGTCGCTTGACCCTCCTTACCCTTAGGTCGCTCGACCCTTCTTATCCTTAGGTCGCTCGCTGCGTTAGGTCGTTCCATTGCATATTGCTCGGCCACATTAGGTTGGCCATGTTGGGCCGTAGCCTTAAGCCGTTAACTCCTTAGTTCGACCTCGTTAGGTCGCTCCCCCTGTTATGTCGCACCAATGCTTAGCTCGACCGTGTTAGGTCGCGCCATGATTAGGTCGTGCCAATTTACTGTGTTGAACTATGTTATCTCGCAGGTGTATTCCTATTTTGATGGATTTGGGATTGATTCCCTTGTATTTTTTTTCACATCTTCGAATGTGAATTTTTGTGAATTGATTTGTTTCTATGATCAATTTTGTGACTTGTCACTTTAAACATATAAAGGTTTTAATACTAGTAGTAAATATCAAAACTCTTTCATCAAAACGATTTCAACTCTATTTTATTACAAAGCTCTTTTCCTAAACCTTTTTCCAATCTATTAGTATATACAAACCTTTACCTCACTCGGATGAGAAATCAAATTAAACGGCTTAGTAAAACAAGTGGTATGAAACGCTTACGTTTGCTTCGTCGGTTAATTCTTGGACTTGTTTGATTGAACCTCTTGTGACAATTTTCTAGTGAAGATCTATAGTTGGTTCGCAAATATTTAAGTTAAGCTAGTGGTTATGGGACATGAAGCTAAACTCATATGTTTACTAGCTTAATGTAATCGACACTACTCGATGATCAATGACGATCATTTTTGTGATTTAGACTAGCAATGTGCGATGTCTCTTTGTCCATGCCGAGGACGATATTTCATTTTTGTGGAGCTTCGGCTCGTTTGGAGGAGCTTCGGCTCGTTTTGCGATACACGTGTTGGGAGTTTTCATGCTTCCATTTTTGTGATAGGCCTCCCCCTTATTCTTTTGTGATTTCTGGATTTCTTGTGACGATTTCTAGAATTTGTGCTTCACCACTTTTCGTGAATTTCATTGATAAGTTTTATCAACTTTTGTGCATTGGTGAATTGGTGTGTCATTAACCTTTTGTGGATAAAAATATAGGGTATGGCATCCTTTTTTATCTTTGAGAAGATTCTTGTGATATTGATTAATCTCTTGTTGATTTTCAATTGCATACTTATAGCAGTACGCCATTATGGTTATTATACGTTATGCCATATTTCTTATCTTATATGATATCATCTGATATTTATAGCTAGACTGATCCGTTTATTATTTTCTTATGAAATAATACTCGGGTCAGACCGAGATGTTACATGTGCTTCTGCTTGACTTCTCCCCAGGGATTTATCACTCTGACTTTTGGCTAACCACTTAGTTTAGCAGTTTTTGTTGTATACATTTGAGACATAGATACCATGATGTATACTTATACTTTTGTATAGCTCTTGTAGCTATTCTTTTGTGTTATTGTGGATCTTTCAGACCACTACTCTGATGTACACTTTCATGTGTTATATTCATATCTACTTCCTCCTTTGTGATATGGATGTCTGTGACTGATTTGTTTTATGTTTATTTCTATATTTAGTTTTCGAAGATTTTATATAGCCACTGTGTGATAGCTTTGAGTTTGTATCGGTATGTCGGATTTCCTCCTTAAATGAAATGCATGCTATACTATCTGACATATCGGTGTTTGCACAAAGAAATTACACGGATGGTCGCTCCTCAACAGCCTTATTCTCCGTGCTAGTTGACAGAATTACTCCGTAGTGTTCTTGGCTAGCGTGGGTATAGAGGTGGGGCGTCACCGCTTGGTATCAAAGCCAAACTTCGTAACAATGTAGAATAATTTAACAAGAATCATCGTCCTAAGTTCATCTTAGGAGTCGTGCCTTAGAATTTAATTCGTGTCTTCGTACCGATTCATCCTATTTTTCTTTATGATTCTTTGTTTTATCTATCAAGATTGCTTGATATTTATTTTGAGAATAATTCTTTTTCTTCTTCTTTCTAAAAGAAAAGAAATGGTTAGACCAGGCCGTCCCAGCGCCGGTCAATCTAGTGCTACTCACCAGGATGGAGTATTTATGTCTACCCAACAGCTTCTTGATCTTGTAAAGAACGCTCAAGCAATCGGACCCATTCTAGTGCCTACTCATCCTAGATCCGGTTTTGCACGCTTGTGCACAGATTATACCGATTTGGGTGGAAGGCCATTCAAGGGATCCGAGAGTGTTATAGAAATTCAAGCTTGGATCAAATCATGCGATCACATCTTTTCTCGCATGAACCTTATTGATCTACATGGAGTCCAGGTGGCTTCTAGCATGCTCCAAGAAAGAGCATTGGATTGGTATGAGCTTTTAATTTCTGAAATCGTTGAAGCGGATCTTACTTGGGAGCAATTCCGGGAAAGATTCGATTTGAAATTTGTGCTGGAGGCTGAAAAAGTAACTTTAGCCCGGTGTTTTATAGACCTTGTTCAAGGTGAATCTTCTGTGACAGACTATGTCGCATCTTTCAAATCTCTTTCTAAATACGGGGTTGAGTATATTAATACCTCGATGAAGAAAAATCAGAGGTTCGTATATGGGTTGAATAAGAACCTCAAGAAGCCATTACTTTTGAAACTAGAAGTTTCATTTGATCAGCTTATTGATATTGCTCATCGACTTGAAGTGGCTGATAAAGAAAGCGATGTTAAAGTTGTCGGTGCTAAACAGAACTTCAACAATAACATGAAGAGAACTATCATATTCAAGGGCCCCAATTCCAATAAGAAGGGGAAGCTGGAAGCTTCGATAGTAAAGACTCCAATTCCTAATCGTGGTGAATGCTACAATTGTGGCTCTAAGGACCAATATATAAATAAGTGTCCTAGACCTATCTCTTGCCGCTATTACAACGGTGCGGACCATTATATGTCTTCATGTCCCAAACTTCAAAGCAAGAGAGAGAGGGAGCTAACAACACTTCTCTCGGTCAAGGTATTTTCCATTTAATCCTTGATGATATTTGCTTTGTGTATATCTTATTCGAGTTCTTGTTGATATGGTTTCATCTCATTATTTTATGTCAAAAGAACTTGTTGATTCTCTTTCTTTTTATATTTTGGGCTTGATGACTTCTTTGAGGATTGCGAATCCGGATTGGTGGATCCGCGACACTCAATTTGCTTTTTATTGATGTCGAAATTATTTCATGTAATTTTTCTTTCCGAACCGATTTGCATATTATGCGTTGCTTAGGCTTCGGAATTGATTTGCGTGAAAGGATTGGCTTAATCATTATGAAGCCCATATCCTATTTTTTTTCCCTAAATGGACTATTCATTTTCGACATTTTCAATCTGTTAAGCAGATTCATATTTTTCCTTTATGATTTCGATTCCAAATTGATGGCATCATTTTATTCTTTAAGCTCACATCTTGAGTAAAGTGTTATTTCTCTCATTTGGCTAGTTGTGAATTTTCCGGAATCTTTGAGCTTGTCTTAGGATCATCAACTAAGAAATCTTTTGAGAGGTGTTAAGGTCTTTCCAGTTTGACCTTGCCACCGGTTTTCATTAGCTACGAGTTGCGGGAGTTAGCATTCCACTTACCATATTCCGCACTCGTTATGATTCTTATGAATGACTTATTATGTCATTCGGTTTATTCAGCTTATTTCATCCATTTCATAAATCAAGTATTCTATGAATATCTCGATAATTCCATTCTTGTATTTATTAATTTTGGATGAAAATAGAAATTTAAAATTTTGCAAATCTTTTTCATAAGATTTATTTATAAGTACAATTTGATTTTTAATCTTAAACGAGCAAAGAATATTCCCAAAACTTTAAAAGATATTTTCAACATATAGAAGATGATTTTGTGTTGTATTGCCCATTTAGTGTTTAAGAATTCTGGTCGATGCGCTTGATCAACGTTATCGATAGGAATTTCCTAAACGCTTTGACGAGACAGTCAGACACGATATATTGACTGGTAAAAATGTAAATTTTCTAAAAAAAGATTATTACATAAAGATAAATGTGATTTTGAAAGTTTTAGCTTTTCGGGAAAGAAGATTATTTGAAAGAATTCTTTTCCAATGATCTTATTCTTGTGATTCCCGATGGGAACCAAGACTTTATCTTTTGTACCAACGCTAATCGTACTGGTTTGGATGTCATTCTCTTGCAAAAGAGGACGTGCTATCACTTGTGCTTCTAAATCATTAAAGCCGATTGAGACTAGGTATGCCACTCATGATCTAGTGCTCATGGCTATTGTTTTCGCTTTTAGAATTTGGCATCATCATTTTTGAGGGAGAAATTTGTTCTCCACCTCGGTCATAAATCTTTGAAATATTCATTTTCTCATAAGGAACTTCATGTTGACTCGAGTTAATGGAATCTTATGATCGTGATATTCTTTTTATTCCCGGATGGGAAATCGTGTTACCAATGCGCTTAGCCGTAAGCAACAAGTGGTTGATTCTGTGATGATGTCTGAATGGAATTATCTTTTTATCAAGTTCATCGAACGTTTTCATATACTTCGTTTTATTGAGTTTCGTCTCATTTCTTTTATGGGCTTACGTCCGATGTTCTTTTATGGTGTTCGGTTCATTAGACGTACCTTTTTGTATTGCGTCGATGTTTCGAATTATTTGAGCTTTGGTTCATCTGGCGTACCGTCATTGTACTACGCCGTTGTTCCAAATTATTCGAGTTTCTAGTTCTCGGACGGACTGTTATTATACTACGTCGTTGCACCGGCTCGATTTTCTATTGTTCATGACGTTTTCTCACGTCTTTCTACTACATAAATGCCTTAGGGATTCCGATTTCTATTCTTGAGCCCGGTGTTATTGAGGATATTGTGGTTTCCCCAGATTTGACTTATGAGCAAAATTCGATTAGCATCATTGCTCCGAAGGTTGAGCGACTTCAGAGTGAAGATGTTCTTCTTGTGAAAGTTCAATGGTTCTCAGATACTAAGGATTGCTCTTGGGAATCCTGGGAATCAATCGAGCAATCCCTTCAGGATTACTCTTTCATGCTCTTTTTGGTGAACTTCCTATTTTAGATTTCTTTATGTGTTAATATGCTTTTATGGTTGTTACTCTTTATCTTCTTCTTAAGTATTGGGAGGACGCAATTTCTTTAAGGAGGGGAGTCTGTAACAACCCGCATATTTACCGATTGAATATTTAAATGTTTTATTTAAATATTTTATCGTTAATCGGATTTTAGTCCGAAAAGCTACATTTTGCAAATGGTCAAATTAGGACTCGAGACCACTTCAATTGAGTTCAAAATGCCGTTTACAATCTTTAAGTATAAACTTTGATATGTTTGGAGTTAGTGGAATTTTGCTACTTTTTCGCTTTGGACTTTGCTTTGGACTTAGCCTATTAGACCCAATCTACATCCCCCCTTCTCCTCATTCCTTCATAAAATTCCTAACAAACAAAAGCTTCATAAAAAATGATGGAGGGAATGGGAAATTAAAACTCCAAGCTCAAGTTCATTTGCAAATCAACATCTAACTCCAAATTCAAGGAGAAGCCATTGATTCAAGCTTGTGGTTGATTCTTGCTTTTCTTTAAGCTTCATTTTCATTGATTTTTGTGCAAAGGTGAGATTTTTATCTCACATTCTTGTCCATAACTATCTTTGATTGTTGGGAATGAATTCCTATCACTTTTACATGTGCGTTTGCTATTGGTTTGGATTGAATTGGTGAAAAACTCCAATTTTTAGTGTTTTTGGCAGATTCTGGGCGTTGGGTCGTTCTGCCTGCACACATTTGTCCTCTCGGCCTGCCTATAGCTCGCTCCATCCATAGGTCGTTTGGAGGTAGGTCATAACTCCTTAGGTCATTCGGCGGTAGGTCGTAACACTTAGGTCGCTCGATCTTGTTAATGCGCACCATACTTAGGTCGTTCGGCCTGTTCTCCTTTAGGTCTCTCGCACATGCCATCCTTAAGTCGCTTATACCGTAGGTCGCTAGGCCTTAGGTTGCTCGGCCTAGTCTCCTTTAGGATAGGTCGTTAGACCTTAAGTCGTTCGCATTAGTTAGGTCGTTCGACCTATTTAACTCTCACCTGCATTTAGGTCGTTCGGCAGTTAGGTCCTTCGAACCCCTAGATCGTTCGAGTATGTAAAGTCGCTCGACCCCACTTCCACCTTAGGTCGCGTGCTTAGGTCTCTCACCACCTAAGTCGCAACCAACTAGGTTGGTTGACCTATTTTCTCCCTTAGGTCGCTTGACCCTCCTTACCCTTAGGTCGCTCGACCCTCCTTATCCTTAGGTCGCTCGCCTAGTTAGGTCGTTCCATTGCATATTGCTCGGCCACATTAGGTCGGCCATGTTGGGCCGTAGCCTTAAGCCGCTAACTCCTTAGTTCGACCTCGTTAGGTTGCTCCCTCTGTTATGTCACATCAATGCTTAGCTCGACCGTGTTAGGTCGCGCCATTATTAGGTCGCGCCAATTTACTATGTTGCACTATGTTATCTCGCAGGTGTATTCCTATTTTGATGGATTTGGGATTGATTCCCTTGGATTTTATTCACATCTTCGAATGTGAATTTTTGTGAATTGATTTGTTTCTATGATCAATTTTATGACTTGTCACTTTAAAAATATAAAGGTTTTAATACTAGCAGTAAGTATCAAAACTCTTTCATAAAAACGATTTCAACTCTATTTTATTACAAAGCTCTTTTCCTAAACCGTTTTCCAATCTATTAGTATATACAAACTTTTACCTCACTGGGATGAGAAATCTAATTAAACGTCTTAGTAAAACAAGTAGTATGAAACAGTTGCGTTTGCTTCGTCGGTTAATTCTTGGACTTGTTCGATTGAACCTCTTGTGACAATTTTCTAGTGAAGATCTACAGTTGGTTCGTAAATATTTAAGTTAAGCTAGTGGTTATGGTACTTGAAGATAAACTCATATATTTACCAGCTTAATGTAATTGACACTACTTGATGATCAACGACGATCATTTTTGTGATTTAGACTAGCAATGTGCGATGTCTCTTTGTCCATGTCGAGGACGATATTTCATTTTTGTGGAGCTTCGGCTCGTTTGGAGGAGCTTCGGCTCGTTTGTGGAGCTTCGGCTCGTTTGGAGGAGCTTCGGCTCATTTTGCGATACACGTGTTGGGAGTTTTCATGCTCCCGTTTTTGTGATAGGCCTCCCCCTTATTCTTTTGTGATTTCTGGATTTCTTGTGATGATTTCTAGAATTTGTGCTTCACCAATTTTCGTGAATTTCATTGATAAGTTTTATCAACTTTTGTGCATTGGTGAATTGGTGTGTCATTAACTTTTTGTGGATAAAAATATAGGGTATGGCATCGTTTTTTATCTTTGAGAAGATTCTTGTGATATTGATTAATCTCTTATTGATTTTCAATTGCATACTTATAGTAGTATGCCATTATGGTTATTATACGTTATGCCATATTTCTTATCTTATATCATATCATCTGATATTTATAGCTAGACTGATCCGTTTATTATTTTCTTCTGAAATACTACTCGGGTCAGACCGAGATGTTACAGGTGCTTCTGCTTGACTTCTCCCCAGGGATTTATCACTCTGACTTTTGGCTAACCACTTAGTTTAGCAGTTTTTGTTGTATACATTTGAGACATAGATACCATGATGTATACTTATTCTTTTGTATTGCTCTTGTAGCTATTGTTTTGTGTTATTGTGGATCTTTCAGACCACTACTCTGATGTACTCTTTCATGTGTTATGTTCATATCTACTTCGTCTTTGTGATACGGTTGTCTGTGACTGATTTGTGTTATGTTTATTTCTATATTTTGTTTCCGAAGATTTTATATAGCCACTGTGTGATAGCTTTGATTTTTTATCGGTATGTCGGATTTCCTCCTTAAATGAAATGCATGCTATACTATCTGACATATCGGTGTTCGCACAAAGAAATTACACGGATGGTCGCTCCTCAACAGCCTTATTCTCCATGCTAGTTGACAGCATTACTCCGTAGTGTTCTTGGCTAGCGTGGGTATAGAGGTGGGGCGTCACAGCTTGGTATCAAAGCCAAACTTCAGAACAATGTAGAATAATTTAACAAGAATCATCGTCCTAAGTCCATCTTAGGAGTCGTTCCTTAGGATTTGATTCGTGTCTTCGTACCGATTCATCCTATTTATCTTTATGATTCCTTGTTTTATCTATTAAGATTGCTTGATATTTATTCTGAGAATAATTTTTCTTCTGCTTTCTTTCTAAAAGAAAAGAAATGGTTAGACCAGGCCATCCCAACGCCGGTCAATCTAGTGCTACTCCCCAGGATGGAGTATTTATGTCTGCCCAGCAGCTTCTTGATCTTGTAAAGAACGCTCAAGCAGCCAGACCCATTCTAGAGCCTACTCATCCTAGATCCGCTTTTGCACGCTTGTGCAGAGATTTTATCGATTTGGGTGGAAGGCCATTCAAGGGATCTGAGAGTGTTATAGAAATTCAAGCTTGGCTCAAATCATGCGATCACATCTTTTCTCGCATGAACCTTATTGATCTACATTGAGTACAGGTGGCTTCTAGCATGCTCCAAGAAAGAGCATTGGATTGATATGAGCTTTTAATTTCTGAAATCGTTGATGCGGATCTCACTTGGGAGCAACTCCGGGAATGATTCGAATTGAAATTTGTGCTGGAGGCTGAAAAAGTAACTTTAGCCCGACGTTTTATAGACCTTGTTCAAGGTGAATCTTCTGTGACAGACTATGTCACATCTTTCGAATCTCTTTATAAATATAGGGTTGAGTATATTAATACTCCGATGAAGAAAAATCAGAGGTTTGTATATGGGTTGAATAAGAAACTCAAGAAGCCATTACTTCTGAAACTAGAAGTTTCTTTTGATCAGCTTATTGATATCGCTCTTCGACTTGAAGAGGCTGATAAAGAAAGCGATGTTAAAGTTGTCGGTGCCAAACAGAACTTCAACAATAACATGAAGAACCTATCAAATTCAAAGGCCCCAATTCCAATAAGAAGGGGAAGCTGGAAGCTTGGGTAGCAGAGACTCCAATTCCTAATCGTGGAGAATGCTACAATTGTGGCTCTAACGACCACTATCTAAATAAGTGTCCTAGACCTATCTCTTGCCGCTATTACAAAGGTGCGGACCATTATATGTCTTCATGTCCCAAACTTCAAAGAAAGAGAGAGAGAGAGGGAGCTAAACAACACTTCTCTCGGTCAAGGTATTTTCCATTTAATCCTTGATGATATTTGCTTTGTGTATATCTTATTCGAGTTCTTGTTGATATGGGTTTCATCTCGTTATTTTATGTCAAAAGAACTTGTTGATGCTCTTTCTTTTTATATTTTGGGCTTGATGACTTCTTGGAGGATTGCGAATCCGGATTGGTGGATCCGCAATACTTAATTGGCTTTTTATTGACGTCGAAATTATTTCATGTGATTTTTCTTTCTGAACCGATTTGCATATTATGCATTGCTTAGGCTTCGGAATTGATTTGCGTGAAAGGATTGGCTTAATCATTATGAAGCCCATATCCTATTTTTTTTCCGAATGGATTATTCATTTTCGACATTTTCAATTTGTTAAGTAGATTCATATTTTTCCTTTATGATTTCGATTCCAAATTGATGGCATCATTTTATTCTTTAAGCTCACATGTTGAGTAAAGTGTTATTTCTCTCATTTGGGTAGTTGTGAATTTTCCGGAATCTTTGAGCTTGTCTTAGGATCATCACCTAAGCAATCTTTTGAGAGGTGTTAAGGTCTTTCCAGTTCGACCTTGCCACCGGTTTTCATTAGCTACGAGTTGCGGGAGTTAGCATTCCACTTACCACATTCTGCACTCGTTATGATTCTTATGAATGACTTATTATATCATTCGGTTTATTCAGCCTATTTCATCCATTTTATAAATCAAGTATTCTATGAATATCTCGATAATTCCATTCTTATATTTATTAATTTTGGATGAAAAGAGAAATTTAAAATTTTGCAAATCTTTTTTATAAGATTTATTTATAAGTACAATTTGATTTTTAATCTTAAACGAGCAAAGAATATTCTCAAAACTTTAAAAGATATTTTCATCATATAGAAGATGATTTTGTGTTGTATTGCCCATTTAGTGTTTTAAGAATTCTGGTCGATGCGCTTAATCAACGTTATCGACAGGAATTTCCTAAACGCTTTGATGAGACAGTCAAACACGATATTTTGACTGGTAAAAATGTAAATTTTCTAAAAAAAGATTATTACATAAAGATAAATGTGATTTTGAAAGCTTTATCTTTTCGAAAAAGAAGATTATTTGAAAGAATTCTTTTCCAATGCTCTTATTCTTGTGATTCCCGATGGGAACCAAGACTTTATCTTTTGTACTAATGCTAATCGTATTGGTTTAGATGCCGTTCTCTTGCAAAAGAGGACGTGCTATCACTTGTGCTTCTAAACCATTAAAGCCGATCGAGACTAGGTATGCCACTCATGATCTTGTGCTCACGGCTATTGTTTTCGCTTTTAGAGTTTGGAATCATCATTTTTGGGGGAGAAATTTGTTCTCCACTTCGGTCATAAATCTTTGAAATATTTATTTTCTCATAAGGAACTTCATGTTGACTCGAGTTCCTGGCATCTCATGATCTTGACATTCTTTTTATTCCTGGAAGGGAAATCGTGTTACCAATGCGCTTAGCCGTAAGCAACAAGTGGTTGATTCTGTGATGATGTCTGAATGGAATTGTCTTTTTATCAAGTTCATCGAACGTTTTGATATACTTCGTTTTATTGAGTTTCATCTCATTTCTTTTATGGGCTTGCGTCCGATGTTCTTTTATGGTGTTCGGTTCATTGGATGTACCGTTTTTGTACTGCGTCGATGTTTTGAATTATTTGAGCTTTGGTTCATCTAGCGTACTGTCATTGTACTACGCCGTTGTTCCAAATTAGTCGAGTTTCTAGTTCTCGGGCGTACTGTTATTATACTACGTCGTTGCACCGGCTCGATTTTCTATTGTTCATGACGTTTTCTCACGTCTTTCTGCTACATAAATGCCTTAGGGATTCCGATTTCTATTCTTGAGCCCGGTGTTATTGAGGAAATTGTGGTTTCACCATATTTGACTTATGAGAAAAATTCGATTAGCCTCATTGCTTCGAAGGTTGAGCGCCTTCGGAATGAAGATGTTCTTCTTGTGAAAGTTCAATGGTTCTCAGATCCTAAGGATTGCTCTTGGGAATCCTGGGAATCAATCGAACGATCACGTTCAGGCTTACTCTTTCATGCTCTTTATTGTGAACTTCCTATTTCAGATTTCTTTATGTGTTTATATGCTTTTATGGTTGTTACTCTTTATTTTCTTCTTAAGTATTGCGAGGATGCAATTTCTTTAAGGAGGGGAGTCTGTAACAACCCCCATATTTACCAATTGAATATTTAAATGTTTTATTTAAATATTATATCGTTAGTCGGATTTTAGTCCGAAAAGCTACTTTTTGCAAACAGTCAAATTAGCACTCGAGACCACTTCCATTGAGTTCAGAATGCCGTTTACAATCTTTTAAGAATAAACTTTGATATGTTTGGAGTTAGGCGATTTTCGCAACTTTTTCGCTTTGGACTTTGCTTTGGACTTATCCTATTAGACCCAATCTCCATCCCCCACTTCTCCTCATTCCTTCATAAAATTCCTAACAAACAAAAGCTTCATCAAAAATGGTGGAGGGAATGGGAAATTAAAACTCCAAGCTCAAGTTCATTTGCAAATCCAACATCTAACTCCAAATTCAAGGAGTAGCCATTGATTCAAGCTTGTGGTTGATTCTTGCTTTTCTTTAAGCTTCATTTTCATTGGTTTTTGTGCAAAGGTGAGATTTTTATCTCACATTCTTGTCTATAACTATCTTTGATTGTTGGGAATGAATTCCTATCACTTTTACATGTGCGTTTTCTATTGGTTTGGATTGAATTGGTGAAAAACTCCAATTTTTAGTACTTTTGGCAAATTCTGGGCGTTAGGTCGTTCTGCCTGCACACGTTCGTCCTCTCGGCCTGCTTATAGCTCGCTCTATCCATAGGTCGTTTGGAGGTAGGTCGTAACTCCTTAGGTCGTTCGGCGGTAGGTCGTAACACCTTAGGTCGCTCGGCCTTGTTAATGCGCGCCATACTTAGGTCGTTCGTCCTGTTCTCCTTTAGGTCTCTCGCCCATGCCATCCTTAAGTCGCTTATACCATAGGTCGCTAGGCCTTAGGTTTCTCGGCCTAGTCTCCTTTAGTATAGGTCGTTAGACCTTAAGTCGTTCGCATTAGTTAGGTCATTCGGCCAATTTAACTCTCACCTGCATTTAGGTCGTTTGGCAGTTAGGTCGTTCGAACCCCTAGGTCGTTCGAGTATGTAAAGTCGCTCGACCCCACTTCCACCTTAGGTCGCGTGCTTAGGTCGCTCACCACCTAAGTCGCAACCAACTAGGTCGTTTGACCTGTTTTCTCCCTTAGGTCGCTTGACCCTCCTTACCCTTAGGTCGCTCGACCCTCCTTATCCTTAGGTCGCTCGCCTAGTTAGGTCGTTCCATTGCATATTGCTCGGCCACATTAGGTCGGCCATGTTGGGCCGTAGCCTTAAGCCGTTAACTCCTTAGTTCGACCTCGTTAGGTTGCTCCCTCTGTTATGTCGCACCAATGCTTAGCTCGACCGTGTTAGGTCGTGCCATGGTTAGGTCACGCCAATTTACCGTGTTGAACTATGTTATCTTGCAGGTGTATTCCTATTTTTATGGATTTGGGTTTGATTCCCTTGGATTTTATTCACATCTTTGAATGTGAATTTTTGTGAATTGATTTGTTTCTACGATGAATTTTGTGACTTGTCACTTTAAAAATATAAAGGTTTTAATACTAGTAGAAAATATCAAAACTCTTTCGTCAAAACGATTTCAACTCTATTTTATTACAAAGCTCTTTTCCCAAACCGTTTTCCAATCTATTAGTATATACAAACCTTTACCTCACTCGGATGAGAAATCTAATTAAACGGCTTAGTAAAACAAGTGGTTTGAAACACTTGCGCTTGCTTCGTCGGTTAATTCTTGGACTTGTTCGATTGAACCTCTTGTGACAATTTTCTAGTGAAGATCTACAGTTGGTTCGTAAATATTTAAGTTAAGCTAGTGGTTATGGGACATGAAGCTAAACTCATATGTTTACTAGCTTATTGTAATTGACACTACTTGATGATCAATGACGATCATTTTTGTGATTTAGACTAGCAATGTGCGATGTCTCTTTGTCCATGCCGAGGACGATATTTCATTTTTGTGGAGCTTCGACTCGTTTGGAGGAGCTTCGGCTCGTTTGTGGAGCTTCGGCTCGTTTGGAGGAGCTTCGGCTCGTTTTGCGATACACGTGTTGGGAGTTTTCATGTTCCCGTTTTTGTGATAGGCCCCCCTTATTCTTTTGTGATTTCTGGATTTCTTCTGATGATTTCTAGAATTGTGCTTCACCAATTTTCGTGAATTTCATTGATAAGATTTATCAACTTTTGTGCATTGGTGAATTGGTGTGTCATTAACTTTTTGTGGGTAAAAATATAGGGTATGACATCCTTTTTTGTCATTGAGAAGATTCTTGTGATATTGATTAATATCTTGTTGATTTTCAATTGCATACTTATAGCAGTATGCCATTTTGGTTATTATACGTTATGCCATATTTATTATCTTATATCATATCATCTAATATTTATAGCTAGACTAATCCGTTTATTATTTTCTTATGAAATAATACTCGGGCAGGCCGAGATGTTATAGGTGCTTCTGCTTGACTTCTCCCCAGGGATTTATCACTCTGACTTTTGGCTAACCACTTAGTTTAGCAGTTTTTGTTGTATACATTTGAGACATAGATACCATGATGTATACTTATACTTTTGTATAGCTCTTGTAGCTATTCTTTTGTGTTATTGTGGATCTTTCAGACCACTACTCTGATGTACACTTTCATGTGTTATATTCATATCTACTTCCTCCTTTGTGATATGGATGTCTGTGACTGATTTGTGTTATGTTTCGGTGAAATGCATGCTATACTATCTGACATATCGGTGTTCGCACAAAGAAATTACGCGGATGGTCTCTCCTCAACAGCCTTATTCTCCGTGCTAGTTGGCAACATTACTCCGCAGTGTTCTTGGCTAGCGTGGGTATAGAGGTGGGGCGTCACACTTATCTTTTCCAAATTTAATATTAAATCCTTTATCACATAGTTGACTTGTACTAAGTAAATTATATTTTAAATTCCTCACTAGCAAAACATCTGAAATAACAGGAGCTTTAGAATTACCGACATTGCCGATGCCAATCACATATCCTTTTGAGTTATCTCCAAAGTTGACCAATCCACCATCTTGATATATAATGTCAATAAGTATCTCAGGATTTTCAGTCATATGCCTTGAACAGCCACTATCAAGTATCCATTTATCTTTCTCAATTTGCACAGTTTTTCCATCGGTTGTTGATTCTTCAAAAGCCATGTAACATGTCTGTTCTAGTATAACAAACCAATTCGGTAGATAACTTTATTTTTCATAAAAACTATATGCAGACTTATGACACTTTGATGAAATGCAAAAATTCAAACTAGTATTAACAAAATTTCCAAAAAATGCCATTTTTAAATTTTCAAGTTTAAGATTATGAAAACTATGAAAACCTATGCTCTGATACCAATTGAAAGGGAGTGCGGATTAAGGATCATAAGGCTAATTTAACACTGGAGGGGGCGTGAATAGTGCTTAATGGATTCTGAGACTTATATGGAGTAAATTAAAATTATGACGCAAATAAATTCAGATCTTAACCATAGAAAAATCACTGAATCAAACATAGATGCACAAAGTAAATAAAAGGCAGTAAAAAGAAAGAACACACTGGATTTTATACAAGTTCGAAGTTACCCTACGTCCAGTCCTGTACCAAGGTAAAAACCTCATACAGATTTTTATTATACCAATGTCGAGATTACAATCCTCAATTTCTAAAGGCCTTAAGGTATCCTCCTGTCTTCGAGTCTAGGGCAAACTCTCTTGATTTACGGGATACAAGATGACCCAATTGATTTCCAAGCACAACCACACCTTACAGAGAGAGTTGATAAACTTTTGATTACAAATTGATCCTATAACTCTGAATAGCACTTTGATCTTCGAGAGAGGGCAGAGAATCAAACAAGAATGAGATTCTAATTTGATTCACTTGAGAATTCGGTAGAATTTCGACACGATCTTAAAAATATGAAAATTTTAGAATATGGATTTGTGGAGAAGTAGGAGTGAAGAAAATAAGAAAATAGTTAGTTAAAAAATTCATTTATAAAGGCTATTTATAGACCAATAACGGTCATAACCATTCGTGAAGAGGTTTAAACGAATAGATACTTCTTTTGAGAACTGAAACTTTTGAATTTAACGGCCACCATGTCGACATGGGGTATTCCATGATGTCGACATCCCTTAGTTAAAAACAATGTAAAATTTGTTTTGAAAATGGTATTGAAAGGAAAACAAGATGAAATGATTCTGGAATAAAATATACTAATTTTCCTATGTTTTAGAATAAAGAAGAGTAGAAAATATATTTTTAGAATGTATATATAAATTTGATTTTAAATCCCAAGTATTATAAAAGAATTTTTAAAAATCATAAGATAACTTTAAAAACAAACGAATTTTAAAACAAGAGTTTATTTAAAAACAAAAACAAAGAATATTTTAAGTCTAAAACATCTTTTTGAAAAGATAATTTTAAGGCTAAAACATTTTGAAAAGAAGTTTTGAAAAATCATTTTGAAAAACCATTGTGAAGTAGTTTTTCCTGTAGAATATTTCATCACATCAGTCTCGGGAACTAGTGCAAAACCAGGATATTCGTGGGTTTGTAAGCGACTTGTCATAGGTTTGTATGCTACTTGTCATGGGTTTGTAAGCCACTAAGAAGGAAGAAATGGGTTCCATCCCAAATGAAACTAGAAATGAAGATTTCCATGCTATTATAAAGTTTTAACAAAACTAGACACTTATCTTGAAATCTTGATCTTGATACTCATGAGTCTTCAAACTTGATTTCTTCATTCTTGATCTTTATACTGTACAGTCTTCAATAATCAGTACCTACCTTATATATATCTTGCATAAGAACATTCATATATATCTAGACAATAGTGTTAGTATATATAGTAAAATAAGTTACAAAGGTTGTTGTCATCAAAACCACTATCTCTAGTTCCTAACAGCGGGATTGGTATTTTTATATTGTATTAATTTGTAGATGCAGAGAAATAGGTTGGAGGGATCCAACTTGATTCCTCAAAAGTGTTGAAATTTATTTCATATTCAGGGATATGTTTTATTAGAATAATCTATGATAGATTATTGGAAGATTGGATGTTTTAAATGCTATGATATTGTTGGGTGTATTTTGGGATTTTAAAATATCAAGAATATGAATATGGAATTTTTAAAAGGAAATAAAAAGAAGAATTCAAAGTAAAAATATTTGTAGTAAAGATGGGTAAATTAAAAAGTAATGGAATTGGAAAAAAAATAGTTGATTTTTAAAATCCCTTTTAATAATTTCGGAATATGGGAAATAGAGATTTTGAATAAATGTGGATTAAAGTGTTTTTAAGAATAGAACTTGAGCGATGTTGTTTTAAGAAAAAAATGAATGTATTTTTAAATTTTAAGATTTAAATTGTTGAAGAAGATAAAAAAGCGAATTTTAAATAAAATATGAAATGGATATTCTAGATTTAAATAAGATTTTAAATCATAAAAAGGAAGTGAATCGAACATTAGTAGGTTTTAGGATAAATTTACGTTAACAAAGAAATTAATTTAAAAAGAGAATTAATTTGAAAATTGATGAAGAATCGATTAAGTATTGTGAACACGGTGAGAAAGAGTAAAATGAGACTATTGGATTTATGAATGAAGTTTATAATTAGAGTGAAGAAATTGTCGGTGGATGATTTGAATTTAAAAATTCACGGTGGGGATTTATAAGGAGATGGTAATTCGTTTTAAAAATAAACAGTGGCTTTATTTTTAAAAATGTGGCAAAGGAAATTTACGCGGTTGGAACGTAAATTTAAACTAGATATAAATCGAGAAGGAGTTATAAATGATTAGACCAGCTTTATTGAACTGGAAATGTATTTTTCTGAAAATTTAAGTATATTTTAAAGGAAAGATTTTTAAGAATTAATTAGAAAATTAAAAGTGTTTAAAATAATTTTTTTTAGAAAATTTATTATTTAGTTGTTCAAAAATTGTTTAAGTGCTTATAAATTATGTTAGTTATAGTAGTTAATTATTTTTAAAGGTTAAATTTATATTATGACTTTAAAAGGATAATTCTTAAATATGTATATTTTTTATAATAGCTTTTATTTAAAATTAGTTTTTGTCTAAAGTTTTACTTGGAGAATTATTATAGAAATTTCGTAAGTATTATTTTGAAATTTTTTAAAATAGATTTTCAAATATTTTTGAAAAAGATAATTTGTGAATATACCGAATTCGATAAGATAAGTGTATATTTTTGGATAAAGAGATCTAATTTATTTAAAATCTAAATGAAACAAGACTTGGTGTTTTCAGTAAAAACGAAGTGTTGGTGGGATTGATTATTTATTTGATAGTTAAACAACCGACTATCAAATTTGAACCCAAATATAGCTTTCGAAATATCTGGAAGAAGTACGGGAATTATATGGTAGTGTTACCGTTCGAGGTGCTATACTGTACGTGTAAACCATTTCAATCTTCTAGGACGTTTATAGGGAAATCCATCTACCAGCGGTTAGGAGGTAATCTCCGTTCTTATCTTCGTCTGTGTATTTCCTAAAGAACCGGGGTTGAGTTTACCGGGAATAGTGAACGTTGTTTCGATGAGACCAGGATTAGATTTGTGACCCGAAAACCACTTCAATCCAATGAATCCATTTTCGAAATGAAGACAAGAGCATGGAGTCAGAGATGGAGCAGTGAAGTGCAAGGGATAATCACTACTAATCCTAAGGGTGATTCCAAAATGGATGTAGTAGGAAAAGTGCCTTCTGTTCCGTTCGGACCGGGAATAGACTTGTATGGATGAATACTATCAGAACATTGTCATTGGAGGACAATGAGAATTCTAAGTGGATGTTCTAAAAAGGTAATCGTAGCCTCATCAATTGGGAATTACTGAAAATCAGGGGAGATGCAGCAAGGCTAAGTGGGTAGCATCCGAGTAGGGCATGGCTATCACCTTTCTAGATAACCTCGAATATTATCACTGTGTGTGAAAAGACCTCGGAAAGGGTGGGAACACTCGGGGTGATAGCATATTCGGTCTATTCAGGCTAGGAATAGGCCGGTCTTGCGTTGCAGGGGATCGGGAGTGGTCCTCGGTATGGTGTTTCTAAACAGGAACCGTGACTTTTGGTACCCCAATGCCAAGTCATTCAGTTGGAATCCATCCTCTATTAAGCACCGTATGGTTTTGATTGTGCCCAAATATGCTGGAACGTGAGATGCAAGCATTTCTGCTATTCGAATAAGTATTTGTACTTGGACACTATTATAATATCAGAGGATTTTGATATAAAATGTTTTGGTTATCGTAGGGTAAAACCCGACATGTTTATTTATGGCATGGTCTTATGAGATACCTTTGAGTTTTAAAAGGATTTTAAAACTTTAATAATTCAAATTGAGTGTGTTTTCTCACGCTGGTTTTCCAGACTTACTCGAGTGTTAATTTATTATAATGCTCAAGTCAAAACGAGTATTACAGGATAGGATGCTATGGAACCCAGGAGGCGAGCTAGATGTCGAAGACGTATTATATGTATTTGATTTTACTCCTCCGTGTATGGTAGGTTGTATATTCAGCTTTTGTGAGGACAAGTTAATATAACTGTCTAGTGTTGCGTAACTGATGTATTGTACTCTCATGATGTAATGTATAAAAAAACGACAATTATTTTTGTATAAAGATCAGTTATTATCTATTATATATTGTTTCCACTATGAATGTGAGATTCTGTGTTGTTATTTTATTTTCTTCTTCTACTCTTTCTTCTTTAACCTAACGATCTGGAATTTTCGACATTCGATTGGTCGGCATGTAATACAGTGGACATATTAATGTCGATTTTCAAAGGTCGAAAATCTCGTTCATGACACTTGGTATCAAAGCTGAAGGTTAAGCAAGAACCTTGGCTCTTGTGGGGATTACTCATTAGAGGTAGGGTTAGTTGCACCCTAGAATGAGTTTGAGCGTATTAATAGATATGAGCACATATTTGTTAGTGAATATAAATTTTTTGTATGGTGCTGCTTGATTTGTTGAGTGGTATATGGATTCCGGTCAATACGAGTAATTAACGTTATTGATAAGGATTTCTAAACAGTTGAACAGAACAATTCGACATAGTATTGTTTTGAAATAGGGTAAATGAAATAATTTTACCCAAATTATTTTTACATATGAAAGAGATAAATTTTCGTAAATTATTATATGTATATATGGTTGCTTGGTTGTTAGGGAATGATAATATTAAATTTTTTTCATTGTTGTGAGGAAATTGAAATAAGAAATTAATGTTATAACCAAAAGTTAAGAAATTTATCCATATGACATAATGAAATTTGTAAATATGAGTTATAAATGGGATTTATAATTTGAAATAGAATAAAATTCCAGAGGAATATTTAAATACAGATTTAAAGGGATTTTAAAAGGGTGAAAATTTGGGAATTTAAATCCCGTTGGTTTTGGAAATGTTTTGCAAAGTTGAAATTAATGGTGATGTTGTTTGGAAAATATTTGAGATAAAATATTTTAAAAGAATAAAAACACTGAACTCACTATGGTCGCTGGAAAATAATTTCGGTGATGACTACAACATCGTTGTTCATTTTCGAGTTTTCAAGAGAGTAATTGCTAACTAAATGTTTTGAATTGGAATTTAAGTAAAAAACTGATTTGATTTAAAATTCAAAGAATAATTTGATATACCAAAGGACTTTGGATATATATATGCTTTCAAAAATGATTTTGAAATATTAAGTAATTGTTGAAAACTTTGGGGTTGGTCTGAAATGTTATTTGGGAGATATGATAAAATAGTTTGATAACCTATAAGAATTTGAAATCTATTTGGAATGGAAATTAACTTGAAAAGAGTTTAACAAAAGTAAGCGTGATGATAACATAAAGTGGTAAAGTAAACTAATTAAATGAAGTGAATTGGAAGAGATTAGTGAATGGAATGTAAATATGTTGGAAAACATATAGAAGTTTAAATTTTGAATTGAAATGGAAATTAAATAAATTACGTTAGATCAAGTGAATTTGTGAAATTAAGCCTAAGTAGGCCCTGGAAATAATTATTGAAATAAATTTATTTAGTGGAAATAAATTAGTAAATGGAAGGTAAATTGAATCCAGATGGAACTGAAAATGTAATTTGAATGAAAATGGATATAAAAGCTTAAGTGATAAAGTATGTATATATATACATATATATATATATAGGAGTTTGTATAGAATATTAATAATAGACTTAAGAATGTAAATGGGGAGTCTCTTAAGGAAATTTGGTATTGGAAATATACTAAGTAAATATTTGAATGAAGATTTAATAAAAGTTGGGTTAAAGGTAGTCTAGGAATAAGCGAATGGAAATTAAAATAAGTGTGCATATAAAAGAATTTGATAAAGCTAATAATCAATTGGAAATTAATATGTAAGTTGTACGTATATTATCTTATTCGCATACCGACTTGATCCAAATTCAAGCACAAAATTTCGAGATAGTTATATCGATCCGAGTTAGGATTTTTCACTCGATTTTCGACGGCGAACCCTGGATATGGATTTTTGATTTATCCTGAAATTCTCTATTATAATGTATGGCTATGCAAGGAGAATGATGGTTCTGATCAAGGAACCAGATTTGAGTCCGCACTAGGGAGTCGGATGAACGATACTAGTTTGGAAGTGAAATTGTGTGATCGAGTGAGGGACCAGATTTGATATTGCGTACGGATGATATATGTACATTGTACGGGCATTAGTAAAGAAAATATTGAAAATTTTGGAACAAGATAAGAAATATAAATTTGAATTATACAATTGAATACTATTGGTGGATAAGGTGTAGGTTTTTAAAAGCAAAAAGAAAAATTAATGTTTTCGATTTCAGGAGATAAATTTGGTTGCCCGACAAAAAGGTATGTGTTTAAATTACTATATGAAATTGATGGTTTTCTGGGCTAGCCACCTAGCTTTTGTTTCCTTTTGAAAATTTAGCGCCGTAGAGGCAATTTTGTAGTTGTTACGATCTAGTCGAGCAAAGGGGACGCTGGTGAAATTTTTTGAAAATTTAGGGAATTACAAAATTTTGAAGAAATTTTCATTATTTAAAATTTGGTTTTAATGTATAATTTGAATAGTTGAGCAAATAATATTGTTTGGGAGCTATGGATGAGTTTGGGAAGTTAGTAAGAGCGATAGTTTGTCTTTAACAAAAAGATTGTTTTGGGAAGTTGTTTGGAACTGCGGGGGTTTAGAAATTAGTTATTGGGTTTTGGGCCATTCTTCTTACCTAGCAATTTCGAGGACGTAATTTTTATAAGGGGGAGGGATGTAACGACCTGGAATTTTGGATAATTGAAATTGGAATATTTAATTGTTTTTAAATATTTAAAAGTTAACATTTAACTTGAATATCAACTATCTCTATTTATTGGATAATTTAATTATTGGATTTAATGACTAGAAATGGGGTAAAATACGAAATCTTGATTTTTTAGCTTTTTAAAAATAATTTAAAGGCTTATAAAATTTATATTTATAACACTGAAGATATTAAAACTATTAAAATTGAATTTAAAAGTGTTTTTTTCAGTTTTAAAAATATATCATTAAATCGATGTTTAAAAATAGCCTTCTAGGGCACAGTCTCGGAATTCGACAAAACCAGTTCCATTAGATCCGTAATATTGTATTATTATCGGATTTTAATTTTTGTAACGATTGAAGTTATCATTTGATCGTACGAAGCATAAACGTGCTGATATTTATATCGAAAATTCAATATAATTATTGGGCCCAAAAGGCTATCTTCTTCATACGATCGAATTAGGACACGAAACATTTTCCATTAAATTTGGAATAGGGGCATAAAATTATAAAATTCTAGCGGATACCTCGATAGGAGGACAAGATTTTAGGCTACGATTTCGAGACGATTAAAATTTAAATAATATATATATATATATATATATATATATATATATATGATTTGATTTGATAAAAAAATAACACATCAGTATGTTTCCTTTCATTAAATATTCATTGTAGCAAATATGGTCGAACACGTTTCCCCTCCATTCAAATATCAAGTCCCACCTTCATTTCAAATGCCGAATGCAGTAAAAAGAAAAAAAAGAAAAAAAAGAAAAAAAAGGAGAGCTTCGAATTCGAAAATTAAAATGAAATCCTTCTCTATATCAAAATCGCTAGGCTCAGTTAAATTTCGTGTTTAGGAACGATGCACGGACGAAATTTTGGTGTTTGGATGGTACATGGGGTGGGGGAGTGAAGCGGGGGAAGGCTCGACGATGGTTTGGTCGTTCGATTTTGAGGTCGCAGTGATGTTTCGAGCTAGTGTTTAGAATGTCGATAGAGTGAAGGGGGAGATTAGTCGGGAGGGCCAGCGATGGCGGCTGCGACCTTGGGTTCGGCGATGGTTAGTGGCATCGCGCCTATGCGCACGTGTAGGGCCAGGCGACACTGGAGAGGGAGTTCAATCGGTGGAGGATGCTGCGCTTATCGACAGTCTTCAATTAGGGCCTAGGGTGGAACCACGATGTGGATGAACATGCGCGATGTGGGTTGAGCTGTGAGGAACGTTGTTGCTAGTCACAGCTTGATCATGTTGCGCCTCGTATCGAGCAGAAGCTTGTCGTTTTGTTTTCCAGTACGAATTAAGGTAATTTAAATTTTAAACATTTTAATTTAATGTTACTTAAGTTTAAAAGCTTTTAGTTTAATTTGTTGATTATTATTTCATTTATAACAAAGTTTAACAGTAAAGTAGTTTAAGGTTTTATTAAGCCAATAAATTTGAATTTTAAAGTGAGAATGTTAATGGTAGTAAAATCGTGTCAAATTCTAATAAAAGTCGAAAATTTCATTTATACGAGGTTCTGAATCAATGAAATCAGTTGGGTTTGGTTCGTTGCAGGGAATCGATGCAATAAAAAAATCTCAAGGTGAGTTAAATCTCACTCAACTTTGGATTTACCGCAACAAATCTTGATAGTTAAAATTAATTTTTGATTGATTGTTGGATTGATAAATATTTTACGGTTGAATGTAATATTATATATAATGTGTGTGTGTGTGTATATATATATATTGGAGTGATTGACATTCCCGCATATATATGGCGGATGAGGCCCTATGCGCCCCACATAATAGCGGATGAACCTATATACCACGATGTCCCCCTCGAAGTGGGATTAGTATTTTTATATTGTATTAACATCTGTGGATGTAGGGAAACAGGTTGGTGGGATCCAACTAGATTCCTCAAAAGTGTTGAAATTTATTTCATATTCAGGGATATGTTTTATTTGAATAATTTGTGATAGATTATAGGAAGATTGGATTTACTAAATCCTATGATATTGCTGGGTGTATTTTGGAATTTTAAATTATTAAGAATATGAAAAAGGAAATTTTATAGGGAAATAAAAAGAAGAATTCAAGGTAAAAATATTTATAGTAAAGATGGATAAATTAAAGGGTAATGGAAATGGAAAAAAATAAATTGTTGATTTTTAAAATCCCGTTCAATAATTCTGGAATATAGGAAATTGAGATTTTGAATAAATGTGAAATAAAGGGTTTTTAAGAATAGAACTTGAGCGATGTTGTATTAAGTAATAAAAGAATGTATTTTTAAATTTTAAGATTTAAATAGTTGAAGAAGAAAAAAAGGGGAATTTTGAATAAAATATGAAATTGATATTCCAGATTTAAATATGATTTTAAATCATAAAAAGGAAATGAATCGAAAATTAGGAGGCTTTGGGATAAATTTTGGTTAACTAAGAAATTAATTTAAAAATGAGAATTAATTTGAAAATTGATGCAGAATCGATTAAGTGTTGTGAAAATAGTGAAAATGGGTAAAATATGACTATGGGATTTAGGAACGAAGTTTATAAATAGAGTTAAGAAAATTGTTAGTGGATAATTTGAATTTAAAAATTCACGGTGGGGATTTATAAGGAGTTAATTCGATTTAAAAATAAATAGTGGCTTTATTTTTAAAAATGTATGAAAGGAAACTTACGGGGTTGGAACGTAAAATTAAACTAGAGATAAATCGAGAAGGATTTATAAATGATTAGACCGGTTTATTGAAGTGGAAATGTATTTTTCTGAAAAGTTAAGTATATTTTAAAGGAAAGATTTTTAAGAATTAATTAGAAAATTAAAAGAGTTTAAAAGAATGTTTTCTAGAAAATTTATTATTTAGTTGTTCAACAATTGTTGAAGTATTTATAAATTAAGTTAGATATAGCGGTTAATTAATTTTAAAGATTAATTAGTATTATGACTTTTAAAGGATAATTGTAAAATATTTATATTTTATATAATAGCGTTTATTTAAAAGTAGTTTTTGTATAAAGTTTTACTTGGAGAATTATTACAGAAATTTCGTTAGTATTATTTTGAATATTTTTTAAATAGAGTTTTTCAAATATTTTTGAAAAGGATAATTTGTGAATATACCGAATTCGATAAGATTAGTGTATAATTTTGGATAAAGAGATTTAATTTATTTAAAAATCTAAATAAAACCAGACTTGGTGTTTTCAGTAAAAATGAAGTGTTGGTTGGATTGATTGTTTGTTTGGTAGTTAAATAACCGATTGTCAAATCTGGACCCAAATATAACTTTGGAAATATTTGGAAGAAGTACGGGAATTATATGGTAGAGTTACCGTTCGAGGTGCTATACTATATGTGTAAACCATTTTATTCTTCTAGGACGTTTAAGGAAATCTGTCTACCAACGGTTAGGAGGTGATCTCCGATCTTATCTTCGTCTATGTATTTCCTAAAGAACTGGGGTTGAGTTTACCAGGAATAGCGCACGTTATTTCGGAGAGACCAAGATCGGATTTATGATGCGAAAAGCAGTTCGATCCAACGAGTACGTTTTCGAAATGAAGACAAGAGCATGGAGTCGAAGATGGAGCAGTGAAGTGCAAGGCTAATCACTACTAATCCTGAGGGTGATTCCAAAATGGATGTAGTAGGAATAATGCCTTCGATTCCGTTTGGACCGGGAACAGACTTGTATGGATGAATACTATGAGAACATTGTCATTGGAGGACAATGAACATTCTAAGTGGATGTTCTAAAAAGGTAATCATAGCCTCTAGCCTCATCAACTAAGAATGGCTAAAAATGAAGGGAGATGCAGCAAGGCTAAGTGGGTAGCGCCCAAGTAGGGTATGGCTATCACCTTTCTAGATAACCTTAGATATTATTACTACATGTGAAATGAGCTCGGAAAGGGTGAGAACACCCGGGGTGATAGCATATTCGGTCTACTCAAGTTGGGAATAGGCAGGTCTTGTGTTGCAGGGGATCGGGATTGGTCCTCGGTACAATGTTTCTAGACAGGTACCGTGACAGGTGGTACCCCAGTGCCTAGTCATTCAATAGGAATCCATCCCCCAATAAGCGTCGTGCGGTTTTGTCTGTGCCCAACTATGCTGGAACGTGAGATGCTAGCATTTCAACTAATTGAATAAGTATTTGTACTTAGACACTATTATAATATCACAGGATTTTGATATAAAATGTTTTGGTTATCGTAAGGTGAAAACCCGACATGTTTATTTGTGGCGTGGTCTTATGGGATGCCTTTGATTTTTAAAAGGATTTTGAAACTTTAGTTATTGAAATTGGGTGTGTTTTCTCACACTGGTTTTCTAAACTGACTCGGGTGTTATTTTATAGTAATGCTCGGGTTAGATCGAGTATTACACTATAGGATGCTCTGGAACCCAGGAGGCGAGCTGGATGTCGAAGACGTATTATACGTATTTGATTTTACTCCGCTGTGTATGGTAGGTTGTATATTCAGCTTTTGGGAGGACAAGTTAATATAACTGTCCAGTGTTGTGTTATTGATGTATCGTACTCTGATGAATGTAATGTATAAAAACAGTGACGTTTATTTTTGTATAAAGATCAGTTATTATGTATTATATATTGTTTCCACTTCGAATGTGAGATTCTGTGTTGTTATTCTATTTTTTTCTTCTACCTCTTTCTTCTTTAACCAAATAATCTGGAATTTTCGGCATTCGATTGCTCGACATATAATACAGTGACGTATTGATGTTGATTTTCGGAGGTCGAAAATCTCGTTGGTGACATTTCTAGATATCCTCCGTAACCTATTTATTATGGATATGGTTGAGCATGGAAGGAGCTCTCGGTGGTAAGGGTGGGAACACTCGAGGTGATAACATATTTGGTTTATCCAGGTCAGGGGTGGGCCTGTCTTGTGTAGCAGGGGATACCGGCGTGGTCCTCAGTACATTGTTCTAGAGGTGTACTGTGATGGGCGGTACCCCAGTGGCCCAGTCATTCTTTGGAATCCATTCTCCAACACGAGCCTAAGGTTTTGTTTGTAGAGCCTAGTATGCTGGAATTTAATTAATGTAAAATTTCAGCTATAGAAATAAATATTTGTATTTAGACACTATTATAATATCACTGGATTTTCTATAAAAGTGTTTTGGTTATCGTAAGGTAAAAACCCGTCGTGTTTATGTGTGATGCAGTCTTACGAGATACTTTTGTTTTCAAAGAATTTTGATAACTCTAATAATTCAAATTGAGTGTGTTTTCTCACACTGGTTTTGTAACGACCCAGAATTTTCAAACCCGAAAATCCCAAATAGTTATGAAAAAGAAGAAAGAGATATAAGAAGAAGAACTGAAACATCAACAACTCACATTCGCAACGGATAAAATACAATAATAAATAATAACAGTTTACAAGAGGATACTATATCTGTCGATCACATTTAATATACATCAGACTTTCACCCATATAAAGTCACTGAATAAATACAATTATCATGTCTCAGATTAACAATAATATGAATACAGCGGAAATACTCTATATGCTATTGCCACCCAGCTCGCCTCCTGAGCACCAGAACGTACCTACCTGAAAATCGGTAATACTCGGTCTGACCCGAGCATTACACCAAAGTAACGCCCGGGTCAGGCTGGAAACCAGCATGAGTAAACCCATATAATTTGATAATACTAAGTTCAAACCATAAAAGAAAACCCGGGTAACTCGTACTTCACTACGAGTTTATTACTTGCTATGCTCAACACCCTTTTTCACCAATCAAATTCTATGTATTCTTATTTAGTTTCAAAAATCCATATTATTTCTTCTCAATTTATTTACTTCACTCATCAAATCCCAAGAAAATCATGTAAATTACAAATCGAAGTGATTTCGGGGTTTTGTTGATACCCGACCCTAGTCTCTTCGAATCCCATGTCATTTTAATCCAAGTTATTCAAATGAGATACAATCCAATCTTATCATCTCATAAAACATTTTATATTAGTGATAGCGATCAATTTAAGACATCCACCCAATTCGATCATTCAAACAAGACTAATAACTCACATTATCTCAAATCAATCAATCAAATTAATTTCTTCCATCACTATGAATCTTGCTTACTTACTTATTAACTAATTACATACCAATTAATTAATCATACGCTGAGTATCCATCTTAGTTAATCAATCCCGATCAATGTTTTCTTCAATTACTTTAAATAGTTAACCTCTCACAAATTAATTATACTTATCCACTTACTGTAATTAACTTTTAATCACTTCATTAATTAGTTAACTAAATTAATTACACAAAATCTTAATTTAATACAGTAATTAATTAATATAATCACTTCCTTGATTAATTAATCAATCCTCAATTACTTCCATTAATTAATGATTCCTTAATTACTTCTTATTTAGATTAATTACATAAAAAAATCCTTTATTAATACATCATAAATCACCATTGATTAATCTCATCCAGTAATCTATCTACCCTTACTTACTTACTTCCATTCACTCAGAAATTTATTCCATAATTACTACCAATTTTCCATTAATCCCAACCAACAATCACCCATTACTAAGTAGTTATACTTATCAAATGATTATCTTAAATTAATCTAACAAATTAATTACTTAACTCTACTAATCACATTTATTTAATTAATTACATTGTGTAATTAATTCTTGTAATTACTTTAAAATTTGATTTGAATTTATACTTTAAGTTTTGGTTTAAACTTACTTCATTTTCCTTTGAAAACATAGTTAACACCTGGCTTGTAACTTGATTCATTAAAACAAAACTTGAACCCAGTTTACAACAACAAGATTCCCCTTCTTCTCCAAAAATTCAACACACAGCACAACATTAGCCGTTCCCCAGCCCTTGTCCTCAGATCCACGTGCACGTGGTGCACGTACACCAGTGCCTCCTACCTCCGGTGATTGTTGCGGCGACGCTTGACCATTACACACACTCACACGACCACACTCGAACCCCCAGATCAAAGGAAAACCCAACACGGCGAAAATGAACATCCTCGTCCAAACGTAGAAACCATTACTGCCAGAAATCCCCACCTCTGCATCACCTCTGACCTCGAGATGGCCTGCCCTCTTCACTGAAGCTTCGACACTTCCTCCAGCTCCAATCCCCATAACCGCGATCCACTCCGGACCACCCTAGCCACCGTACGAGCCCCCTAAATAATGACCACTTCGACTGGCCCCAAACCCTGCATCACCAAAATCCTATCGCTTCGGCCAACGATAAATTCCATCAACATTTTTCCTGTACTCACCATCACTCAGACTGCCTTCCTCATCAAACTCGAAGCTCAACCCTCCGCTGTTCATCGTAGATGGATGAAAAAAAAAGAACCGTTCATCCTAAAAATTTACCTCAACCACTTACTTAAAAATCGTGATATCTATACTAAAATTTATGATTTAAGTCAAAGATTCATATTCTAAAAGAGAAACAAATGATTACAGAGTTTGAATTTTTGACATAAATCAAAATTATTACTGTTATTTTTTTTCCCCAGGTGATATTCAACCTACCTTCCTAAAATTTATTTTCAAAGTTCGGATGAAGTTTAAACAAACAATTCTTGTTTGATTCCCAATACCTAACAGAAGGCAAATGGAATGATTTGGATTTTGATAAAATTTTAAACTCTGAACTTATAAACAGAGCTATACTCAAGCAAATCAAACATGCCCACTCAAATCAGATATATATACAAATACTTATATACATGCAACATTCTACATCATAGAAACTCATATGCAACAAACATTTACCTTCTTAACTTTTTAAATAAATATTTACTCACCTTCCAAAATGTTAGACAGAGAAGTTTGAAACTGATGTTTGAATGGAGTTGCTTCCAAGGTTCGAAAAACAGAGAACAACACTTTATCAGATCTGAAAATTTGTTTGAATTTAAATTAATTTACTGTTCCAGTTTGATCAGCAATTTACTCCCATGTTCCAGTTATGTATATGATTATTATCACACACACACACATATATACACCTATAATCATTTTAAGGCAACATGCACCGCATAGATCACATCATATTTCAAAGATCATCACATGCAATTTCAAGATGTATCAGAAGTTTCAGAGTTACTCACAGATTCTAAAACCAGAGAAGCCTGGGAAATGTTTTCCCTTTGAATTTGAAAATCTGGAGTTTTCTACTTGCTTGATTCAAAGTTGAACTTTGGAAACTTGTAAGTTTGTTTTGAATTTTGTCTTCCCCTGGTTTGTTCAGCTGATCTGAATTTGAGTTTGTCTTACATGTTTGAAAATTTTGTGGATTTGTTTTAGGAGTTAATTCACAGGTTGAAAGAAAGATGTGGTGAGTTGTTTATCTAACTTCAGTTGTGAGATTATTCTCTGGTTTACAAAGTTGATAAACGAATAGACAAAGAAGATGATATATAGAAACAAAGTGCGTACAGGGTTTGTTTACTGGTACAAACATAGACAGAGATATTTTTTCCCTTTTTCTTCTTTAACCAGCCAAGCTTGTGAAAACTGAAATGATTTTTAAGCAACTCAAAATGACCTTGTTTTTGTGCTATTAAATGTAATTGTCCCTTTTTATGTATAAATACTTATCCCTTTTGATTTCTATGTTCATAGATTTTTTTCTTTTTGTCTCATTGCCTTGCATAAACATATAATTCTATAGTATATGTATTACTTGCCTGGTTTTTTTCTTCATTTTGTTTTAGCTTGATCAGATTTTATAAATATTTTGAATTGACAAAATGTTGGCTGAGATGATGGCAATAAATGCCTAGTTTCCAAAATTTTTTACATATTATAATAATGTTGTATATAGATATTTTGTTTGCCAATTATACACTTGCAGGTAGGCATTGATTTTGTATATGAAGATGATTTGTTTTATTATTTTCTAGCTTGAACTTCATATACATGTTTGTCTGGTTTACTTCTATTCCTACTTTGACTATCAATATTTAAATTATATTCATATGTTTGACTTACATTTTATACTTAAATTTTATATTGATAGAATTTGATTTTATTTTAAACATTATCATTTATACATATATTTTTACCAAATGTTAATAGGTTAGAACACTTTAATTCAATTATATAAGAAAGATTTTATTTTAAGTTTTCAAAATCAAATTTCCTTTTCAAAAATACAAACCTATTCAAACAAATGGAAAATATCCAAAAAGATTTATTCATTTTAAAATGATAAGTTTACTTTTTCTTTAAATTGCATTAAATATTTATTAAAATATTATTGCCAAAATCCCGAGTCGTCACATTCCTCCCCCTTTTGAATCTTTTCGTCCTCGAAAAGGAACGAAGTCAGATTTATTAAAATGCTTAAAATCATATAAATTTTCTTTGATCATTTTTAAACTACTTTAAAAACCTTAATATTCCTAAAATAGTTTTTATATGAATACTTTCATAACTTGATGTTTTGACAAGTCTATTTTTGTTCTCACAGAAATTCGGTCATACGTTGATCAGGCGTGCGACTAAAAATCTATAAGTACTTAGCAGACACATTTTCAACATCCAGTGAAAATACTTGGAAAAATAATTTTATTGAAAACAGTTTTTGAAAATATGGGAAATATCTTTGGTGAGAATGCTCTGGAAATCGTCACCTCCATACATGGTCGTAGTTACATTCCAGGATTACGTTGTCGTCGCAGCAAAAGTCCATGTAACAGCAGGCTCTCTGCGGCCTCGCGATTACGCCATGGAACCCACAACAGATCACGGTTACATTCCAGAGTTACGTTGCCATCACAGTAAAAGTCCATGTAAATGCAGGCTCTCTGCGGCCTCTGATTTTCGCTATCAAAATGAAACTTCTCCACTCCTACATAGGTCGTAGTCTACCGATATAAAATCAAGCGCAGACTGTTGGCTCTCAGCGGCACACACGACTTTCGCTATGTTACATAGGTCGCAGTTACATCCTGGGTTACGTTGCCATCGCAGCAAAGTCCATGTAACAGTTGGCTCTCAGCGGCACACACGACTTTCGCTATGGTATACTCAACTCATAATCCTCAGGAACTAGTTTTGTCCGGACTCCTCACAGGATCAACTTTAGAACCCCCCTTGGGGCTCAAGGCAGCACCACTCGGTGGCACTCCTGAGAAGTTCATTTCAAGGGAGCGCCTTTTTCCCCAGAGCCATCATCAAAACACTTTATGCTATACACATATAGTATCTTTCAAATCATACACCTAGTATGATCTCATACAAGGCTCCTTTACACAAAATCGATTATCCCCAAAATCGATAATTCTCAAACTAGGCTTTCCAAAATTTCAATATCGATTTTACCCAAAAATAAAAGCCTTTCCAAATCCAAAGGTTCCCAAAACCTTTTCCAAAATCCTCATAAGATTCTTTATATATATAGATATATATAATTTTTAAACTTTGGATCATTTCAATCTTGTATAAAACTCCTTTTATACTTCAAACGCTTTCAAAAATCCTTTTCTTCCAGCAAGAGATTCAACAAGGGGAGATTTATCTTATATAACAAAGATATATAACATTGTTTACTCAAAATCAAATATTCAAATTTGATTACTCTTTCCAATATCAATTTCATTCAAAACTGTACGATGTACACTTATCATCAGTATGCTATACCAATCTGATCGCTCACTCGATCACACAATTTCACTTCCGAACTAGTATCGTCCACCCGACTTCCTAGTGCGGACACAGATCTGGTTTCTTGATTAGAAACCTTCATTCTCCTTGCATAGCCATAACTATGATAGAGAATATCCAGAACCAATCAACAATCCATATCCAGGTTCCCCATCGAAAATCGAGTGAAAAATCCCAACTCGGATCGATAAACTATCTCGAAATTCTGTGCTCGAATCTGGATCAAATCACTATGCGAATAGAATAATATACGTACATCCTACGTATTTAACTTCATTGATTACTAGCCAAATCAATTTCCTTTCTATTCACATTCACTTATTCAAATTTGCCTTAATTCCCATTTGGATTATCACTTCAATCCTTATCTCAGTTGGGTATTTAATCGAATAACAGTTTGAACTCCGACCAGTGTATATTTAGAAAATAGCTTGAAAATTTTAAAAATAGATAAGTAGTTGTAAAATAATTATTAGTTTGCAAAATAACTGAAAATAGTTAACTAATTGTAAAATAGTGAGAAAATAGTTAAATAGTTTCAAAAATTTTAAATAATTGCAAAATAGTTGTGAAATAGTAATTAGTTTATAAAACAGTTGAAAAATGTAAATAGTTCCAAAAATAATTGTAAAACAATATCAAATAATTTGGCTTTGAAAAAGAAAGGCTGTATATATTAAATAGCTTGGAAAAAAATAAGTTTATATTAAAAAAATTTAAATTGAAAATCGTTTAGAGCCAAAACTGTTCACTTTCCCAACAATTCAATTTAAATTTCCACTTCCATTTAACTTGACTCAATTACAATTTGAATAATCTTCAATTTCCATTGAAATTGATTTAACCCCAATTCAAGTTGAATCAATCTTGATTTCTTTCCCAATTTAAATCAAATTGCATTTGATTTTAAACCTGTTCACTTTAATTATAATTTCAAATTATTCCAATAAATTTTGGACTATTATCAATTGAACCACTTCAATCTCAAATCATTTCACTTTAATCCAATCCAAACTTTCCATTAATTTTTTTTTGTTTTTAAACTTATACACCATCAACCTTAAATCCAATAAATTCGAATCAGATTCAATTTGAATGAATTCAATTTCAATTTTCAAATCTTAAACCATCTCGAATTATATAAATTCGAGTTAAATTCTGAAAGGTTGGTTTAACTTTTTAAGCCAAATTAACTTTTATTTAAAGTTTTTAAACAATTTAATTTTTGAGCCCAAATTCTAGAATTTTCATTTTATATTATCTTTACTTACTTATTCCAAAGTTTACATAAGAGTTCTAAAATTTATCTTAAAAATTTAATTTATTACCCAATTTTATCTAGTTTGAAACCAATTCTTAAACAAGTTTAATTTACAAATTCAATTATTCAAATTTTCAGTTCAAAGTAATTCTGTATCCTTAATTTTCAAATTAACGTTAGATTTTTCATTTATCTCAATAATGGATATATAACCAAACTTTATTCCTCATTCATTTAAAACAAATCCAATTTACAATTCAAAGATTATTAATAACAATAGGATGATGTCATCCAGTTTATTTTAAAAACATCCATCCATTATCAATTTCTAGATCTCAAACCCATTTTGAGATCACACAAACTCCCAATTCAAATCAATCATTTGACTTTCCAAGTTAAATTCTAATTTCATCTTGAAATTTCCAATGCCGGTTGCTTGTTAACTTATTTGTCCTTCCCAAAGTTAAATTTCAATTTACTTAATCCAGTCAACTCTACTCAAAATTTGAATTCCCACTTCAAATTTTAAAATTCTTTCCCTCTTATAAGTTCAAAACTTATATCACTTTGGGTTTTACATCACTCTTCAGGGAAAATCAAAAATCAACATTCAGAGTTTATTTCAAATTATCTTTGATATCGTGTATATCCATACATACATATTTATTTCTTGGCCCTCCCAGCCATGTCTTAAAATTTTAAACCACCTTTCGTTTTAATCTCAAATAAAATTTTCAAACAACCCATTGCTTGCAACAAGTCTCTTTTATTTAAATTTATTATTTCTTCATTACTCTGAAACAAAATTTTCAAATTCTGAATCCAGATTTAAAATTTCACAATTTAAGTATTTTCAATTTCAATTTATAAGTCAAATTTGCCTAAATGTTATACTTCTTTAAAACATTTCTTTTGTTTACTCATTAATACACATCTTATTTATCATTCACAATAATATCATTAATTATCGTGTCTGAAAACTAATTCATTATCATCTTATTCTGGAATACTTCTCCAATTCAAGATTTCAATTTCAGTTTGAATCCATTTCAATCTTATCTTTATTTAATTTTAGTTTGGTTGTATTATATTACTCTTAATTTAATCCTAATAATTTAACAGGAAATTTCCTTAATATTTATTAGAGTGGAATATTGCTTTATATATCAAAATATAATCTTATATGAAATCATTTAAAATCATTATATAAGAAAATAACAAGTACGCTCTCTCATATATATATATACACTCAACTCATTCTAGGGTATTATTTACCCTATACTTAATGAGTACACCCACCAGAGCCAAGATTCTCGCTTAACCTTCAGCTCTGATACCAACTGTAACGACCCGGAATTTTCGAACCCAAAAATTCCAGATAGTTATGAAAAAGAAGAAAGAGATAGAAGAAGAAGAACTGAAACATCAACAACTCACATTCGCAGCGGATAAAATACAATAATAAATAATAACAGTTTACAAGAGGATACTATATCTGTCGATTACATTTAATATACATCAGAGTTTCACCCATATACAGTCACTGAATAAATGCAATTATCATGTCTCAGATTAACAATAATATGAATACAGCGGAAATACTCTATATGCTATTACCACCCAGCTCGCCTCCTTAGCTCCAGAACGTACCTACCTGAAAATCGGTAATACTCGGTTTGACCCGGGTATTACACCAAAGTAACACCCGGGTCAGGCTGGAAACCAGCGTGAGTAAACCCATATAATTTGATAATACTAAGTTCAAACTATAAAAGAAAACCCGGGTAACTCGTACTTCACTACGAGTTTATTACTTGCAATGCTCAACACCCTTTTTCACCAATCAAATTCTAAGTATTCTTATTTAGTTTCAAAAATCCATATTATTTCTTTTCAATTTATTTACTTCACTCATCAAATCCAAAGAAAATCATGTAAATTACAAATCGAAGTGATTTCGGGATTTTATTGATACCCGACCCTAGTTTCTTCGAAACCCATGCCATTTTAATCCTAGTTATTCAAATGAGATACAATCCCAATCTTATCATCTCACAAAACATTTTATATTAGAGATAGCGATCAATTTAAGACATCCACCCAATCCGATCATTCACAACAAGATTAATAACTCACATTATCTCAAATCAATCAATCAAATTAATTTCTTCCATCACTATGAATCTTGATTACTTACTTATTAACTAATTACATACCAATTAATTAATCATACGCTGAGTATCCATCTTAGTTAATCAATCCCGATCAATTTTTTCTTCAATTACACTAAATAGTTAACCTCTCACAAATTAATTATACTTATCCACTTACTGTAATTAACTTTTAATCACTTCATTGATTAATTAACTAAATTAATTACATAAATTCTTAATTGAATACACTAATTAATTAATATAATCACTTCCTTGATTGATTAATCAATCCTCAATTACTTCCATTAATTAATGATTCCCTTATTACTTCTTATTTAGATTAATTACATAAAAAATCCTTTATTAATAATTCATAAATCACCATTGATTAATCTCATCCAGTAATCTATCCACCCTTACTTACTTACTTCCATTCACTAAGAAATTTATTCCATAATTACTACCATTTTTCCATTAATCCCAACCAACAATCACCCATTACTAAGTAGTTATAGTTATCAAATGATTATCTTAAATTAATCTAAAAAATTAATTACTTAACTCTACTAATCACATTTATTTAATTAATTACATTGAGTAATTAATTCTTGCAATTACTTTAAAATTTGATTTGAATCTATACTTTAAGTTTTGGTTTAAGCTTACTTCATTTGCCTTTGAAAACATAGTTAACACCTGGCTTGTAACTTGATTCATTAAAACAAAACTTGAACCCAGTTTACAACAACAAGATTTCCCTTCTTCTCCAAAAATACAACACACAGCACAACATAAGCCGTTCCCCAGCCCTTGTCCTTAGATCCATGTGCACGTGGTGCACGTACACCAGTGCCTCCTACCTCCGGTGATCATCGCGGCGACGCTTGACCTTTACACACACTCACGCGACCATACTCGAACCCCCAGATCAAAGGAAAACCCAACATGGCGAAAATGCACATCCTCGTCCAAACGCAGAAACCATTACTGCCAGAAATCCCCACCTCTGCATCACCTCCGACCTCGAGATAGCCTGCCCTCTTCACTGAAGCTTCGACACTTCCTCTAGCTCCAATCCCCATAACTGCGATCCACTCTGGACCACCTTAGCCACTGTACGAGCCCCCTAAATAATGACCACTTCGACTGGCCCCAAACCCTACATTACCAAAATCCTATCGCTTCGGCCAGCGAGAAATTCCATCAACATTTTTCATGTACTCACCATCACTCAGACTGCCTTCCTCATCAAACTCGAAGCTCAACCCTCCGCCGTTCATCGTGGATGGACGAAAAACGAAGAACCGTTCATCCTAAAAATTTACCTCAACCACTTACTTAAAAATCGTGAGATCTTATACTAAAATTCATGATTTAAGTCAAAGGTTCATATTCTAAAAGCGAAAACAAAAGATTACAGAGTTTGAATTTTTGACATAAATCAAAATTATTACTGTTATTTTTTTCCCCAGGTGATATTCTACCTACCTTACTAAATTTTTTTTTTAAAGTTCAGATGAAGTTTAAACAAACAATTCTTGTTTGATTCCCAATACATAACAGAAGGCAGATGGAAAGACTTGGATTTTGATAAGATTTTAAACTCTGACCTTATAAACAGAGCTATACTCAAGCAAATCAAACATGCCTACTCAAATCATATATATATATACAGATACTTATATACATGCAACGTTCTTCATCATAGAAACTCATATGCAACAAACATTTACCTTCTTAACTTTTTAAATAAATATTAACTCACCTTCCAAAATGTTAGACAGAGAAGTTTGAAACTGATGTTTGAATGGAGTTGCTTCCAAGGTTCAAAAAGTAGAGAACAACACTTCATCAGATCTGAAAACTTGTTTGAATTTGAATTAATTTACTCTTCCAGTTTGAACATAAATTTACTCCCATGTTCCAGTTATGTATATGATTATTATCACACACACATATATATATACCTGTAATCATTTTAAGGCAACATGCACCGCATAGATCACATCATATTTCAAAGATCATCACATGCAATTTCAAGATGCATCAGAAGTTTCAAAGTTACTCACAGATTCTAAAACCAGAGAAGCCTGGGAAATGTTTTCCCTTTGAATCTGAAAATCTGTAGTTTTCTACTTGCTTGATTCAAAGTTGAACTTTGGAAACTTGTAAGTTTGTTTTGAATTTTGTCTTCCCCTGGTTTGTTCAGCTGATTTGAATTTGAGTTTGTCTTACAGGTTTTGAAAATTTTGTGGATTTGTTTTAGGAGTTAATTCACAGGTTGAAAGAAAGATGTGGTGAGTTGTTTATCTAACTTCAGTTGTGAGATTATTCTCTGGTTTACAAAGTTGATAAACGAATAGACAAAGAAGATGATATATAGAAACAGAGTGTGTACAGGGTTTGTTTACTGGTACAAACATGGACATAGATTTTTTTCCCTTTTCTTCTTTGACCAGCCAAGCTTGTGAAAACTGAAATGATTTTTAAGCAACTTGAAATGACCTTGTTTTTGTGCTATTAAATGTAATTGTCCCTTTTTATGTATACATACTTATCCCTTTTGATTTCTATGTTCATAGATTTTTTTCTTTTTGTCTCATTGCCTTGCATAAACATATAATTCTATAGTATATGTATTACTTGCCTGGTTGTTTCCTTCATTTTGTTTTAGCTTGATCAGATTTTATAAATATTTTGAATTGACAAAATGTTGGCTGAGATGATGGCAATAAATGCCTTGTTTCCAAATATGTTTACATATCATAATTATGCTGTATATACATATTTTGTTTGCCAATTATACACTTGCAGGTAGGCATTGATTTTGTATAAGAAGATGATTTGTTTTATTTTTTTCTAGCTTGAACTTCATATACATGTTTGTCTGGTTTACTTTTATTTCTACTTTGACTATCAATATTTAAATTATATTCATATGTTTGACTTACATTTTATACTTAAATTTTATATTGATAGAATTTGATTTTATTTTAAACATTATCATCTATATATATATTTTTACCAAATGTTAATAGGGTAGAACACTTTAATTCAATTATATAAGAAAGATTTTATCTTAAATTTTCAAAATCAAATTTCCTTTTCAATAATACAAACCTATACAAACAAATGGCAAATATCCAAAAAGATTTATTCATTTTAAAATGATAACTTTACCTTTTCTTTAAATTGGATTAAATATTTATTAAAATATTATTGCCAAAATCCCGGGTCTTCACAGGTTTTCCAGACTGACTCGGTTGTTATTTTATAATAATGCTCGGGTCTGAACAAATACTGTAGGTTCAGGTTAAATGCTATGGAGCTCAGGAGACTAGCTTGAGGATTTTCAGACGTATCTCCGTAATTGACTTATGTTCCGCCGTGTAGAGACGAGTTATATAACTGTCCAGTTGATGTATTGATTGTTGTACCTGATGATTGTAAATATATAAACTGTTACAGATCCTTTTGTATAAAATCTGTTATTATATATTATATTTTATTCCGCTATATTTGTGAGTAGCTGTGTTATTGTTTCTATATTTCTTCTATCTCCTTCTTATTCTTACCCTAGTTATTCCCTTTTTCGTACAATTTAGGTTGAACATGAGTGTTCTAATATCAACCTAAAGGGTACGGAACTACGGGTCGCTACACTTGGTATCAGAGCTGAAGGTTAAGCGAGAACCTTGGCTCTAGTAGATATTACTCATTAGAGATAGGGTCAGTAGTACCCTAGAATAAGCTGACTGTAACAATAGATATGAGTGTGTATTTGTAAGTGAATATAAATTGTTTTATATTGTGTTGACTTATTGGTAGAGTGGAATATAAATTATGATCGAGTAGTGGGACGCCATAAATTCGATAGGAATTTCTAGACGCTTAAACGCGATAAATTGACATAGTACGGTTTTGAAACGGGTAAATGAAATAATTTTACCAAAATTATATTTTGATGTAAAATAAATAATTTTCTTAAAATTATTATAGTAGTGTGTTTGGTTATTATTATATAATCGAAATGAGATTATAAAATTGGAAATGGTTTACTAAAAGTAGAAAATTTAAACGGTATAAGAATGAATTATAAAAATGAATGAAACTAAAAATGGATTCAAGTCAAAATTTGGAAATTTAAATCCAGAAATTTTTGGAAATATTTTCCAAAGTATTTTGAAATGAATGATAGTAATATTATTTTGGAAATATTTTTGAAGAGAAAATAGTTTTAAATGGATTTTTGGAAGAAATTTAGCACTAAACTCGCTTCGATCCCTGGAAAATAATCCAGGCAATGACTGCAGCATCACCAGTATTCATTTTCGAGTTTCTAAGTGACGAATAGCTACCGTAATTGATTGTTCAGATTTGTTGGCCATACAAGTTTGATTTGAAAATCTCGAAGGGAATTTGTTTAGAAATAAAAACCGGATTTGGTTTAAAAATTTAAAAAGTGTGATTTTGGATAATTCGAGATTTCAAAAGAGATTTGAAATAAATACCGGGTGTTTAAAAATTCTGGAATTCTTATTTAAATAATTTAGAGATAATCAGAAAATAGTTATGAATTTATAAATGGTGAATGATTTTGAAGAAAAATATGGAACTTGAATTTTGGAATTAAAATTGAAAGTGAAAAGTTGAAATGAAGTTTAACTTAGATTAAGTTGAAGAAATTAAATTTTTAGAATTTAATTGATTGTGATTTGAATGGAATAAAGTAGTGAAGTAAGCCAGTTAAATGAATAAAACTGGGATATGGATGAACTGAATTGAAAGAAAATAAAATTCAATTGAATTGAGAAACAAAAATTGAATTAGATTTTAACTTAGGCTGAGTTAAATAAAACTGAGTTTAATTTGATTTGAATTGAATAAAATTTAATTGAGTTATAGATGATGTCGAATGGAAATTGAATGCTTATTTAAATAAATTAAAAGAAATGGTATGAAGTTTAGATTTAACCTAAGTTAAGTTAAATAAATTGGAATAGCTCATTAAAGTTGAAATGGATTGAATAAAAATATACTTGGGCTACAAATAAGTGTATAATCCCGAGTTAAAAATAAAAATGTCGATGTGCTCGATTATAGAATTGATGGGAATGGAGAAAATAAGTTATGTGACTTATAAAGTTTGAAAGAGTGAAATATAAAATGCAAGAATAAAAGTGGTTCGATATTTTGGTGAAGAAAATAAATCCAAACTCGAGTTATAAAATAAAATTGAACTCATGAAAATTAGTTGAAGTGATTTTTGGAATAAAAATCAGGTATTGAATTCTAAATTAGAAGTGGACTAATTGGATGATAAATTAGTTAATTAAATATGGTAATGGAACCTAATTTGATTTATAAAATTGAATGTGGATTAAAAATGGAATTTGAAAATGAAACTTGAGTAATAAATAAAAATTCAACATAGGTTGTAAGTGAATTAAATATAATTGCAATATTGCCGAATGAAATGAAATTTGATTAAACATAGAAACAGTTTGAGTTGCAAATAGATCCAATTAGAGTATAAATAAATTAAATATGGCCTTGATATCTTTTAAATGAATTTGGAATTGAATTGAATATGTGAATTAAAATTTAAAATGGATTGAGTGAATAAACTAATTGAATTAATTTGTAAATTTGAATGAAATTTGATAGAATTTTTTTTAAATGGAATAGAATTAAATATGAATTGTGTTAGAAACAAATTAAAATGACTATAAACTAAAGTGGATATTTCATTAAGTAAATATCGCCGAAATTGCATAGAAAAATTATTGTCGTTGACGAAAATGAAAGTAAATAAAATTATATGAATTAATAGAAGTGAATGAATCAATTTTCAAACAATTTGAAATGAAGGAGGGTTTGTTTTGGAATTAAAATAAATTGAATACATGTAAAGTGAGTAATAACAATTCTGATTGAATGAAATGATATATTGATCGATTGCAAGTAATTAAATTAGTGTCGAAATCATATAATCATTTATAAAATGTATGTTTGGCATGTTACTTATGAAATCGTGTGCTTAAATGGTTGAAATGTTATTAAATTTCATATATTGTTACTTGTATGTTTAAATTAAGCAAAGTACAGGTACCTGGAGGATGTTTGGTTAGACTTTGGTCGCGCTAATTGCAAAACAAACCAGTCGCTTGCTTAAAATCGCTAAATAAAGGCATGCCTACGCAATAAAAGGAAGAAAATATAAAATATTATTATATATTTTGTTTTCCGACCGTGTGGGTCGATGTGTATATATTTATCTCTCTTATCATATTGCAAAAGCTCCTCCGTACAATGGAGACTCTACCAAAAAATTTTGGAAATTTAGGGAGTTTGAAATTTTTTGAAAATTTTTTTTTGTTAACGACGAATCGATTTCAAATTGGAATTGAAATAAAGGATTTTGGAATTAGAATTGAAACTAATTGTTTAGTTTGGAACTAAAGGATTAAAAAAGTGAATATCGAGCTTTTACTAAGTGGGTATTTATAAATTAATGGGTTTGGAGCATTCTTTCTGCCTTAGCAATTTCGAGGACGAAATTCTTTTAAGGGGGGAGAAATGTAAGGATCCAGAATTTCGACGTTTGATTTGGAATAGTTATATGGTTTTAAATATTTAATTTGAATTATAAATTGATTTCCAAATTTGAAGGTTTGGTTTTTATTTAGAAAATAAATTCAGAATTTAAATATAGCGATTTATTGGAAAATTTAATTGCTGAATTTTATAATTGAATATTGGTTAAATTATTCTATCCTGAGTTTTAAGCACAATAAAAATAATGTAGAGGCTTGTAAAATTTATATTTATATTAATAATAATGAAGATATTAAATGTTTTGAAGTTGAATTTAAAGGTGATCTGTTCAATTTAAAAAAAAAGAGTTGTTCAAAATGAAATTTAAAAATAGCCTTCCGAGGCACAATCTCGAAAGTCGACAAAACCAGTTCCACTGGATCCGTAATAGTATATTATTATCGGAATTCAATTTTCATGGTGTTTGGAGTTATCGTTTGATGGTACTATAAATAAACGCGCTGAAATTAATATTGAAAATTTAATACAATAATTGGGTCCAAAAAGCTATCTTCTCCACACGATCGAATTAGGACTCGAAACCTTTTCCATTGAGTTCGAAATAGTGGTATAACATTATAAACGCCTAGCAGCATTCCTCGATAAGGATTCGAAATTTTGAGTTATGGAAATCGAAACGTTTAAAATAAAAAAAATATAATAATTGATTTGACTAAAATTTTCACATTAGCCATTTCCCTCAATTTAAAATCACTGTTCACTAACACATTCAAGCACGTTTTCATCTTTTCCCCTTCCTTTTCTTTTAAATCACACGACCGGATTTTTTTTTAATCTATCATTCAAAAGGAAAGAAAAAAACAGAAATGGCCGCACGAGAACAAAATCGCATTCCTTTTTGCTCCTTCCAGTTCGAAGCCGCTTACTTCCATTCCAAAATTTTCCTCTATAATGAATTTGAGAATCGAATTCGAACGGAAGAAAAAAAAGAGGGGCTCGTGTAGTCGCCTGGAATGGAACTAACGTCGCACTTATTACAGGGGGTTAGAGGGTGGTGTCGCGATAGATCAAAGCTAGGGCGGAGGGGGGGGAAGGGGTGGGAGGGGCTGGGTCACGACATTTAGGATTCGTGTCCGGGTGGTGGCATCGCGATTTGCGAGAGGGACGAAGCTGCAAGTGTAGCCGAATATGGGAGGATCTCGGTGGAAGGGAGGGGCTCGAACTAGAGTTTGAAGTCACGATCTAAGATCTTGGGGCTGTTCGATTTAGGGAGTAGAGATGGGGTTGATGGCGATGGTCGCGTGTGAACCTCGAGGCTAAATAACTGGGTGGCGCGAGCTCAGGTAAGGGACGGTACGGTGGTGTGTTATTTGTCGTGTGAAGTTGAGGGCTTGGCCATGTGATTTAAGCTAGATAGGGGGAGGTAAGGTAATTACTTTTAGTTGAATTTAATAATGGTAAATTTTATCAATATAGAAAAAAATACAGTAAGTAATTCAGCCCTTGATTTAAAATTTGTTTAAGCTAGTTATATTTTAATTTCTCGAATGGTGAATAATAATAATAATAATTGTTAACTTGTATAATTCGTTAATTATTCCTATGAGGTTAAAATCATGAAAACAAGTGGAGTTGGAACAGATTGCAAAGTGAAAATCAAAGGTGAGAGTTTCTTACTCATTTTTGGATTGCCGCATTAAAGATTTAAATTTTGAATTTAAACCATTGGATGCTGGTTGGATTGATAAATTTTAAATTATTGGTGGAATAATTATATTATATATAGTAGTATAGATATTTGTATTTGGAGTGATATTACCGCACATTATAGCGGATGAGACCCTATATTCCCCGCATAATAGCGAATGACCATAGAGCCGCGATACCCCCCTTAAAGTGTGATTGGTATTATTTTATGTTACGTTAACATCTGTGGATGCTGGGAAACAGGTTAGAGGGATCCAACTGGATTCCTCAAATATATTATTTATTTTTCATATATAATGATACATGAATTGTGTAGAATAATCTAGTACAGGTTATTGCAGTGATTGAAATTACTAGATGCATTGCAGCACTGAGCTGAATATATTTATATTTCAAATACCATAAATATATTTTAAAATGGAAGGAATTAAAGTGAATTTTTGATATAAAAACATTTATATCGGAATTTGGTTTATTTAAAAGCAATTGAATTAGAGAAAAATATCTTTGATTTTGGTTATACTTACGTATTATAAATTTTAAATGGAGATTTAAAAATGAATTATATAAGACAATTTGTAAATGAGTTAAGCGATATCAGTGGATATTTTAGAAAATAAATTGATGGAGTGAAATTATATAAAGTATAGGGATATGGTAAGGAAATAGTAGATTCTATTTTTGAGATGAGAATGGTTAGGAAATCGATAGTGAGTCGATATGTTGTGAAATCGAGAGGAAGTTATAAAGAAAATTGATTATTGAGATTTTAAAAATATATTTTAAACCTTAAGAAGTGAGTTTGTTTTAAAGGAAAATTTTGTTATTTTAAAACTATGGAATTTTGAACTAGTTGAGATTTAAATACTGCAGTAATTAGATTTTCAAATATTAAGTATTTAACTTATTAAATCTTAACTTTTAAAAATTAGCTTTGAAGTTTATTTTTCTAACTAAACATGAGTTACTGATGTTTGTAAAAGTTTTTTCGATACATTAAATATGTGATGTCCTGGAATTTTGGGCAATATTTATTTAATAATTTCCATTAATAATTATTTTAAAATGTGTAATATTGATTTAATAATTTACTTTAACTGAATTATCCTTTCAAAACTAATAATAACAATAATTTAATTTGACAAGTTTTATTCTTTTCAAAGTTAATAGTATTTAATTGATAAAAATTTATCTTTCTAAGCTAATAAAAAGTATTCTATTTGTAATGTGTGTGTATATATATACACATTGTGAAAAGAAAGTTTGGTTTCAATTTAAATATAATAAAAATATGTTCAAATTATAATATATATATTTATACATGAATATATTGTGATTTGGAAGATTTTGATTGAATTGAATATAAATAATTTTCAAAAGCTATTTAAAAATTTATCTTATATTTTCAAAACACTTAAAATAAATATTTATTTTGTATAAATATAGAATAGCTTAAAATATTATATTATCATAAAAGTTTAATTTGTTTTCTTTTAAAAATTTGTTCTTGAAAATAAATTTAGTTTATATATAATATCAATATTAGGTATAATGACTTATGTTTAAACTTTAAAATAAGATTTAATTAATGTTCATTTCTTTTTAATTTTCTTTCTTTAAACATAACTTTGGAAAATGTATTTTAAAATATAAATAAATAAAACATAAAGATATAAATACATTTCATAATTTATATAAAATGTTGTGTTAAGGAAAATATTTAATAAAGATTTAAATCATTTGTAAAAATAAGTAGTTAATTTAAAATGATAAACTGAACACTTGTCAACTTAGTAATTAATGAGTAGTACATTTGTCATTCACCCAAGATGATTAAAATACATTTGTAAGCTTAAGAACAAATTAAGATAACAAGTGGCAACAATGTTTTTTTTTAAAAACAGAAAAAAAATTAAAATGCAAATATATTCTCAAACCTAAAGGAAGAAATCAGTTTAAACTTTCATTTTAAATCCTTTCTTCCTCCATCTTCTTTTTCTATTCATTTTTTCTAAAACAAGAAACTGAAATCTGAACAAAAACCTGGAAACTTAAATCAAAAAAAAAAATCAAAGGAGCAGTACAATAGTTTCAAAGCTTCAACACACCAACATGCAGAATCAACTCAAATAACAACAGTCAAAACAGCAAGAAAACTCAAACAATAGGATTCAAATTCCAGTTCAAATTCAAGTTCCTGGAAACAAAATACAACCGAACTATCTCTCTGCTTTAATAACGGTGAGTAAACCTATTTTCTTTTAAAAACAGTTTAAATCTGAAATTTAACTTTGATACATGTGAAATGTGTGAGATAATGTTGGATTGTGTGGATGTTTTAGCATGAATATAAACTTGAATTGAAATTAATATTGTGGATATGCCTATATATATAATTTTGGTCTTTGCTTGTCTACAGTTTCTTGAATTTCTTTTAAAAATCCATATCTCCAAATACAAGCAATCTTAAACGTGGATCTTTGAATGAAATTTGATTATAACAACATGATATCAACTCTAAAAATGGTTTCAACGATTTTAGTTTAATAATTATTTCAAAAATAAAAAAATACTGTGATAGTCAGAAACTGGACAAAATTTTAGGAAAACAATTTTATGATTTGATTGCATGAATTGAATCAGGGTAGAAAATCTTGAATTTTGGTATAAATCTCAAGATTTTTAGGCTTTAGGTTGTCGGGGAAACCCGAGATGTTCAATTTTGGGACTTTTGTCATTTGTCGTTGATCTACGACGAGGGGGAGATCGTGGTTTGGCAAGGAGGTGGCCGGGGTGTCAGGTGTCTCCGCAAAAATGGTGGAAGATGTTAACGATGGTCGTGGTGATCAGAAAATTAGCGAAGTAGTGTTGTGAACCTGTTTTTGGTTTGGGTCGAAATCGAGGCGAGCTTGTCGTTGTCTATGCGTCGGTCGAATCGCTTGTGGGGGAACGGTTTCAAGGGTTTGAGGCGCATCATTGGTCAAGGCGGCAGGTCCTCTGGTGGTGAGGTTCGCCAGCGGCAGGAGATTTCTTCGATCGGGTTTTATTTTCTGTTCAGTGCTGAAGCTCATTTTCGATTCGATGGTGATTTCAGCAATCTAGGTGGTCAAGAGGGTCGGTAGGGTTAGGGTTGACTTGTAGAGCGCTGTGGTGATGATCGCCGTCGATCAGGTCCAACGTGCACGTGCATAGTGATTTTTCATGCATCTGGAAGTTTGTTGATTTTGGGAAGAAGAGTTGGCCAGGGTTTTTCTCAAGTTTTTTACGCGTTGTTGCGAGAGTGACTCGGAGGATGCTCGCGTGTATTGTCTAGGGTAAACATTGTTTCCAGGATTTAAATTCTATCCTATTTTTAAACTAAAGTGGATTTCAAAATTTAAAGCAAACTAAATTATAAAATAAAGTTTTTTTAACCAGTTTTAAAGTTGTTTCAATGTTTGAGTTAGTGAATGGTGTTTTAAACAAATTTAAGTTTTAACAGTTTGGATTTTCAAAGTATTAAATTTCGATTTAAAAATGGTTTGGTTTATATAAAAATTGTTTTAGTTAAATCATATATTTGGTCCATAAATATGTTCAAATAAAATGTAATTGTTTAATTGAGGTGTAATTAAAGTGAAAGGATTTAACTTTAATAAAATCAAAGGTGGATGATTTTGAATAAATCGAATTCAAGCTTTTAAATTAAATTTAAATGATAGGTAAGAGTTTAGTGTAATATATGATTTATCTTAATTTAACCAAGTTTTTATTAACAATAGTAATTAAAGTATAATTACTTAATTAACTAAGATAAGTAATTTAGGAAATTAAATTAAAATAAATTAATTAATTAAAGGTAGTTGATTACTTAATTTAAGATTTATTAATCTATGTAATCAAAGATTAATTAAGAAATAATTAATTAATGGATGTAATTAGAAGTTAATTACTTAGTGTTAAGAGGATTATTGTGGGTAATTACTAAATGAAGTTTTTTAAAGGAATTAATTACTCAGTGTAATTAATTAAGTCAATATGGTTAATTAAGTTAATTAATTAAGTTTAATTAATTAAAGAGAATTATTTGATGATGGATTAAGTAAAATTACTTAATGTAATTAATGAAGTATAATTACTTAGTGATGTAATTAATAGATAATTACTGGATGTAATTAGTTTAAAGGGAAGTTAATTGTTGAAAAGTAATTAAAAGATACTTACTTAGTGGAAGTAATTAAAGTGTTAATTAAGTGTAATTTATTAAAGGATTAAGTGTTAATTACTCAGTGTAATTTATTAAAGGATTGATTAGTGTAATTAATCAAAAAGTTAATTTAATTAATAGTTAATTACTGGAAGTAATTATTTAAGAGTGATTAATAAATATGATTAAGTTAAAGATTAATTATTAAATGTTATTAAAAGAATTAATTAATGGAAGTAATTAGAGGATCATTAATTAATGTAATTAATGAAAATAAAGGTTTAATTGATTAATAAAGGGGATTAATTAAAAGATAATTAATCAACGAAGTGATTATAGTATAATTAATTAATGTAATTAATTAAGGATTAATGTAATTAATTATAGTTAATTAATCAATAAAGTAATTAAGGTTAATTAATATAAATGATTAAGGAATAATTAATTTGTGTAATTAATTTGAAGGCTAATTATTTAATGTAATTAAATAATAATTAATCAAGGATGATTAATTAAGAGTATAATTAAAGAATAATTAATCTGTAATTAAAGATTAATTAACTGGTTTATAAGGTGATTAAAGAGTGATTGATTAATTAATTAAAAGGTTGTAATTAATTAATGATTGTTAAGCAGAAATAGGTGATTAATTCTCAAGTAATTAATTTAATTTAACTTGATTAAATTAATTATAAATAGAATTAATGATTCCTTTTTGTGGATGATTGTTTGAGTAGAATGTCTAGATTGATTGATACTTATAGTTTGATAATCTGTGATGTTCTGCGATGTGATATTGATTATAGCTGTGATAAATGTGTGTTTTATCTCTGAATGATGCCGTGCGAATTCAATATTTTAAATTGAATTAAATTGTTCAAACTTAAACCACTTGGACATACAATAGCATTTTGGATTTTGGTGAGACCGGGATTGGATTTCCAAATTTGGAATTTCGAAAACCACATCGATCCAAAATAAACGTTAGGTTGTGAATCTCAGGTGAAAAGTGAAGACTCGAGGTGTAAGGACTATTCATTGTTAAATTCTGAGGGTGATTCCAATATGAGTTTAAAGGGGGTAGTACTTTCAGATTCGAGATGAAGATTCAGAGTGTAAGGGCTATTGTCATTAACTCTGAGGGTGATTCCAAAACGAGTGAAGCGAGGTAGTGCCTTTGGTTTCGTTCGAATCCAGAACGAACTTGTATGGATTGAATGCTTTAAGAACATCGTCGGGAGGACGATGAGCATTCTAAGATAGATGTGTTCTATAAAGGTAATCGTAGCCTCAAGCCTCATCTACCGGGAATGGCTAAAACAGGGGTGGTTTAGCAAGGCTTGGTGGGTCGCTCCCAAGTAGGACGAGATTTACCCCTGTCTAGAGGTCCCTTCTTATTCGGTTGTGTGGGAGGTTGGTCATGAACAACTGTGGGGTTTTCTTGTTCGGGAATATCCAGTAAGGGATGGTTCCGGCCTTGTGTTGCAGAGGATTTAGGGTGGATCCTCGGTACGGTGATCTAGGCCACGTACTGTGACGGGCGGTACCCCAGTAACCCTGCCATTGATGTAAACCCTATTCTTCCTACGTGCCCTTTACGGTTTTGATTATATAACCCACTTTGTTGCTTGTATGCTAGAATTTAATGAATGTAACAATTTCAGCTATTTCCAATTTACTTGAAAACCCTAGACCCTATTATAGTATAACTGGATTTCCTATCAAATGTTTTGGTTAGCGTAAGTTAAAAACTTACCCATGTTTATGTGTGGGAAGTCTTACGTGATACCTTTTGTTTTCGAAGGTATTCCAAAGTTAAACAACTTTAACCTGTTTACTCACACCAGACCCATGTCTGACCCGGTATTTATTTTCTGCTTTATTAAACTCTTGGGTACTCAAATTTTTATGAGTAGCCAAGGGATTCAGGTTAGCTTTGACGAATTCTGGAGCAGATATGGAGCAAGAGGCTTCAGCATGTAGGTATAAAGTGGTTCCACTGTGCTAGTGTTGTGTTGTATTTCCATGATGTACTCGAGATGTAAATACTAGACATGTGTTTATAACTGTCTAGTTTGTGATGAATAAGCTGTATAACTCTGACGTATATGATACTATGTAATATCTTATGTGATATAATATAATTTATTCGTTCCGTTGTGAGATTCTGATGTTGTTTGTTCTTTCTTTTCTATCTTTCCTCTTTTCTATCCCTTTCTTTCTTCTTAATGATGCATCTTTATGTGGAATGACAGGCGGGTCGTACATCGTGGTATTAGAGCGTTAGGTTGAGTGAATAACTAGGCTTTGGAGAGATTTCTTTCTTGAGAGAGTGTACTTGTATATATATATATATATATACCTACCTATTTTTTTGCGTTACCTGTTCGGGTTTTCCAATATAAGTTCTAGAGGTAGGAGGAGTAGTAGTGTGTGTAGCACGACTACCACTAGTCGAAGAAGTCTCAGTAATTGAGGTTGGAAGAATATCCACCGGGGCAATTTTGGGCATCTTGAGTAAGCTTTGCAGTGTAGTATAAGGATTTCACCGATCTCTGGAGGAAACCTTTTTATGGTTCGGAGTCCATCTTTAAAGTGTAAGTTTGGTTGCGCTCGTGCGAGTGGATTTTCTAGAATTTGGATTAGTCGGAAGTGCTGAAGCAAGTGATTGTATCTTGGCAACAGTTGGAAGGATTTTTATCTGTATTGGAGTTGGAGACTTAGTTCAGCAAGGTGTTGTGCTTGGTTTGAAGCACGAGTTTCTTGAGTGATTGATGTAGCATGTTACACAAAGTTGCAAACCTTAGGTCGAGAGCGACCTAACCACTTCGATCTAACGAGATAGATCGAGCAATGAAGGAGGATACGACGCATTATATTTTAGGTCGTGGGTCGTCTGAATCGAGAAGCCAGAGTAACCAGCGACCTAGTGCTATACGACCCAACAAGGAACAAAGGGGGATTGAAGCGTGGCAAGGTACAAAGCGACCTAGCATTACCGGATCATACTTAAGTCGCAAGCGACCTACTTAAGTCGCTCAAGTTGATAGGTCGTTTCTGTATCTTAAGTCGCTGGAGCCATGATGTCTCTTTAATTCGCGAGCTTTCTTATGTCGCTTCAAGAAGGTCGCTGCCGTGCTTTCCAGAGTTGTTTTGTTATGTCGCTTATGACATTGGTCGAATAAGGTTGTATCGCGTGGATGTTTGTGGTTGTATTTTTGTTATGTTGTAATCTGTTGGGTCGTTTACTGGTTAACTCGTGTTGTGTTGTAAATATGAAGTCTTTTAGGTCGTGAATGTTGTTAGGTCGGTAACGACCTATGTTAGGTCGTAGGTCGCGACCCTGTTAGGTCGGTGGAACTGTAAGTGTTGAGTTGTAAACTGCCTATAAATATGGGGGTTGTGTTATTTGTAAAGTGGTTGATTTTGAGTAAAACTTTGTTTAAGTGCTTTGTGCCCCTTTAAAAATTGGAAGTTGAGTGTGAGCTCCTTTCTCCATCTTCGGTATTCGAGTGCGCTCGAATCAACGATTTTGAAGCCGATCACGGTATCTCGTGCGTGAGATCAACGTTCGAAGAATCATAGATCTTTTAACACGGTATCGTGCGCGATCAACGTGTTGGAGATAGCTAGAATCCGATATCTTTTGAGATCAACGGATTTGGGCATTTGGGTATTTTCAATCCACCGATTCCTATTTTCATCGTCACATCGTTTCTTGTTATATCCGCTGCGTCAGTTTGGTATCAAAGCCAGACATAGCCAATCATAGCTAAGCCGAGTCTTTGGAGCCAAGGAGAAGTGTTTGAAGAGTCAAGGCCGAGCTAAATCAAGCAAAGCCGAGCTAAGTGAAGTGTTGTTCAGTTTCAAGCCGAGCCAGATCAGGTCAAGGCCGAGCTAATTGAAGTTGATCCGAGCTAGTGGAGTCGAGCATAGTTAGGTCAAAAGTCAAACCATACAAGATTTTGATCAAGGCCGAACTTATTGAAGAGTGATCATGCCTCCGAGAAGAGCTAACCGTCATCAAAATGTTGAAGATTTGTACAAAAGAGAAGATGCTGAACAAATGGGAAACGAATTAGCAATAAATTCAATGAGATGTTGGATGAAGGAATTGGTAGATTGGAGAAATTGATGATTGATATGAATAAAAGTCAAAGGAGAAGATCACTAGTCTCGAACCATGGAGGAAATAGGGTTTCGCCATCGGTTACGGAAGCGAGGAGGGTGTCGCCACAATCTGTTCGAGAGAGAAGAGAGTCATCAGTTTCAACAAGGAGAGAACATCACGAGTATAGAGATGAAGAGAGAAGAACTCCATGGGAGTATGAACGTGAACCATATCGTGATGATGAAAGACATAGTAGAAGAGATATGCGTGATCGTAGAGATGTTGATGGTCGAGATCGATACCGAAGTACATTTGATTATGATGAAGAAAGTGACAGAGGTGGTATTCATTATCGAGATCGAGACCAAGTACGACGTCAAAATCGGGATGTAGAAGATGATCATCGATGGGAGTCGAGGATGAAAACTGAAATTTAAGAATTCAAGTGTAGTATGCAAGCTGAAGAGATCCTTGATTGGTTATCTAATGTTGAAGAGATTTTTGACTTCAAAGAAGTTCCCGAGCATCGCAGAGTTAAGTTGGTTGCTACTCGTTTGAGGGGAAGAGCTATGGCATGGTGGCAACAAACTAAACTTACACAGGAAAGATTGGGAAAGTCAAAGATTGTTTCATGGGAGAAGATGAAGAAGTTGATGAAGGCTACTTTCTTGCCTTATAATTATCAGTCTCTTACGTATCAGCGCTTGCAGAACTTGAGACAGCGAAAGAAGTCGGTGAATGATTATGCAGATGAATTTTATCAATTGATTGCGAGGAATGATATCATGGAGACGGAGGAACAGTTGACTGCTAGGTTTGTTGGAGGGTTGAGAATGCAGATCCAGGATATGGTGAATATGTTTGATCCAAGATCCGTGGCTGAAGCAAACCAAAAGGCTTTAGCTTGGGAGAAGCAAGGAAGAAGAGGAGTTGGTGTTTTTACAAATTCCAACAATCAAGTGAAAGGGGCTAGTAGCAATGCGAATGTTTCCAAGGCTGCTAATAAATCGGTTGTCAATGAAGTTGCTAAGACCAAGGTCAACAATAATTTCAAGTGCTATAATTGTCAGGAGTTTGGTCACAAAAGCAATGAATGTCCGAAGCCTAAGAAGCGAGTGATGGTTGCTGAGGTTGAGGATGAGGATGCTGAAGTAGAATGTTCCAATTCACCACAAGCTGAGGAGGAAGACTAATTATTGTCAGGAGATGAGGGTTGTAATTTGATGACGAGGAGGTCATGTTTGACGCCAAAGCAAGAGGATGATTCAAGTTGGTTGACGAGTAATATTTTTCAGTCAACGTGCACTATCTTGGGAAGGGTTTGCAAATTTGTCATCGATGCGGGAAGCTATGATAACATCATTTCTACAGAAGCTATGAAGAAGTTGTCATGAAAGACAGAGAAGCATCCCAAAACCTACAAATTAGCTTGGTTGAGGAAAGGTGGGGAAGTGAAGGTTAGTAGAAGAGCTTGTGTAACTTTTTCGATTGGGAAGAAATATAAAGATGAAATTTGGTGTGATGCTGTGGATATGGATGTATGTCATCTGTTGTTGGGGAGACCGTGGCAGTATGATAGAGCTGTGCAACATGATGGTCGTACCAATAGCTATAGTTTCATGTTCGAGGGTACACGAATCACTTTAGTTCCTAAAAAGCGACAACAAAGTGAAAGCAAGTTGGAGGAGATTGAGGAACTGAAGACTTTGCTATCTTTGAAGGAATTTGTCAAGGAAGCGGAAGATGAGCCGCAAGTGTTTCTGTTGATCGGGTATGAAACAAGTGCAGCTCTTGAAATTCCTGAGGAGGTTAGACTGGTGTTGAATGAATTTGAAGATGTCTTTCCTACAGAATTACCTAAGGAATTGCCACCGCTAAGGGACATACAACATAAAATTGATCTAGTGCCATGTGCTGTTTTACCGCATAGGCCACATTATCGTATGAGTCCGAAAGAACATGAAGAGTTGAAGAGACAGGTGGAGGAGTTGCTTGAGCAAGGGCGTATTCGGGAGAGTCTCAGTCCTTGTGTTTTACCATCTTTGTTAGTGCCGAAGAAGGATGGAACTTGGAGGATGTGTACAAGTAGTAAGGCACTTAAAAAATAACTGTCAGATACATGTTTCCAATGCCAAGGCTTGATGATCTGCTGGATCAAATCAGTGGGTCTGTGATTTTTTCGAAGATTGATCTTAAGAGTGGTTATCATCAGATTCGCATAAGACCAAGTGATGAATGGAAGACAGCATTCAAGACTAAGGAAGGACTATATGAATGGCTGGTTATGCCGTTTGGTCTATCGAATGCACCAAGTACATTTATGAGGGTGATGAACCAAATTTTCAGACCGTACATTGGGAAGTTTGTGGTAGTTTACTTTGATGATATTTTGATTTATAGTGCTAGTACAGAGGAGCATATTCAGCATTTGCGAAAGGTGCTAATTATTCTTCGTCAAGAACAGTTCTATGTAGCGACGAAAGAAATGCGTGTTTTTGACGTGGAGTGTTTTATTTCTGGGATATGTTGTGTCCGAGGAAGGTATACAGGTGGACCAGAGTAAAGTAGCAGCAATCAAAGATTGGCCACAGCCCAAGACTATAACAGAAGTCCGAAGTTTTCATGGGTTAGCTTCATTTTATCGGAGATTTATACCGCACTTTAGTAGTGTGATGGCGCCTGTTACTGATTGTATGAAAGGGAAACAGTTTTTGTGGACGGAAGAGGCAGGATCTGCTTTTGAACGGATCAAAGAACTTTTAACGTCAGTACCAATCCTAGTATTGCCAGATTTCCAGCTGTTATTTGAGCTGCATACAGACGCATCTTAAGTTGGAATTGGAGGAGTGTTGAGTTAGAGGGGACGTCTAATCGCATATTTCAGTGAGAAGCTTTCTGGGGCAAAAATTAGATATAATACTTATGACATGGAATTCTATGCTATTGTGCACGCTGTGAAACATTGGAGATATTATTTGGTCCATAAGGAATTTGTTTTGTATACGGACCATGAAGCGTTGAAATATTTGCAAGGGCAGGATAAAATTGCAGCTAGGCATGCATCGTGGATAGCTTATTTGCAACAGTTTACATTCGTCGTAAAGCACAAATCTAGAGTTACTAATCGCGTTGCCGATGGATTAAGTCGGAGGAATAATTTGCTAACAACTATGCGAGTAGAGGTGGGGGGTTTTGGCTTACTTCCAGATTTGCCGAGAAGTTAAAAGATTTATGGAGATTTTTGGCCGTCAATGAGAAAAGAAGTTGAAAGATTTGTGGAGAGATGTCATATCTGTCAAGTTTCGAAGGGAACCGCTACGAATGAAGGATTATATATGTCGTTGCCTATACCTACTAAACCCTGGGTGGATGTCAGTATGGACTTTGTGTTGGGATTGCCGAGAACGCAACGTGGAAATGATTCTATCTATGTGGTGGTTGACCGATTTTAAAAAATGGTACATTTTATTGCCAGTAAGAAGAATGCAGATGTCGTTAATGTTGCTCAACTATACTTCAGAGAGATCTAACGACTTCATGGATTGCCTGAATCTATTGTTTCGGATAGAGATACTCGTTTTCTGAGAAGTTGAAATTTAGTAGTGCTTATCATCCGCAGGCGGATGGAAAAACTGAAGTTGTGAACAGATCCCTAGGTAATCTATTGCGATGCCTCATGGATGACAATTTGAAAAGTTGGGATTTGAAGTTATGCCAAGCTGAGTTTGCACACAACCATGCAGTTAATCGTAGCACTGGGTTCAGTCCATTCCAGGTTGTGTATTCAACAATTCCTAAAGGACCATTGGATTTATCTATAGTACCACAGCAGAAAGGGGTGATTAAACGAGCTAGCGATTTTATGAATGAGTTGCAAGAATGCCACAAAGTTGTACAGGAACAATTGCTTAAGGCAAATGAGAAATATAAGCAATCAGCAGATGTTAAACGATGAAGTGTTGAATTCAAAGAAGGAGATTTTGTGTATGCAGTGTTGATTAAGGATCGATTTCCTATTGGCACTTTCAACAAACTAGCTGCTAGAAAAATTGGTCCTTTGGAAATGGTAAAGAAAATCAATGATAATGCATATCAGTTAAAGTTGCCAGATCATGTTCATACTGCAGACATTTTTAACGTCAAACATTTAATTCCGTATCATGAGGATAAGCTTATTGAGGAAGAGGAAGGTACAAATTTGAGGACGAATTCTTTGCAACCGGGGTAGGATGATGTAGCATGTTACACTAAGTCGCAAATCTTAGGTCGAGAGCAACCTAACCACTTACGATCTAACGAGATAGATCGAGCAATGAAGGAGGATACAGCGCATTATATTTTAGGTCGTGGGTCGTCTGAATCGAGAAGCCAGAGTAACCAGCGACCTAGTGCTATACGACCTAACGAGGAACAAAGGGGGATTGAAGCGTGGCAAGGTACAAAGTGACCTAGCATTACCGGATCATACTTAAGTCGCAAGCGACCTACTTAAGTCGCTCAAGTTGATAGGTCGTTTCTGTATCTTAAGTCGCTGGAGCCATGATGTCTCTTTAAGTCGCGAGCTTTCTTATGTCGCTTCCAGAAGGTCGCTGCTGTGCTTTCCAGAGTTGTTTTGTTATGTCGCTTATGACATAGGTCGAATAAGGTTGTATCGCGTGGATGTTTGTGGTTGTATTTTCGTTATGTTGTAATCTATTGGGTCGTTTACTGGTTAACTCATGTTGTGTTGTAAATATAGAGTCTGTTAGGTCGTGAATGTTATTAGGTCGATAACGACCTATGTTAGGTCGTAGGTCACGACCCTGTTAGGTCGGTGGAACTGTAAGTGTTGAGTTGTAAACTGCCTATAAATATGGGGGTTGTGTCATTTGTAAAGTGGTTGATTTTGAATAAAACATTGTTTGAGTGCTTTGTCCCTCTTTAAAAATTAGAAGTTGAGTGTGAGCTCCTTTCTCCATCTTCGGTATTCGAGTGCGCCCGAATCAACGATTTTGAAGCCGATTCACGGTATCTCGTGCGTGAGATCAACGTCCGAAGAATCGTAAATCTTTTAACAAGGTATCGTGCGCGATCAACGTGTTGGAAATAGCTAGAATTCGGTATCTCTTGAGATCAACGGATTTGGGCATTTGGGTTTTTTCAATCCATCGATTGCTATTTTCATCGTCACATAGTTTCTTGTTATATCCGCTGCGTCAGTGATATATGTCCATCTTGAAGGCTCTTTTGCGGAGTTGGTTGATACAGCTTTGTGATTCGAGGTAGCTTTTGGATAAGGAAGTCTTTGGCATTTGGGGCAGTAGCAGTGGCTCGGAGGTGTTGAGTGTGCTGTCAGAAGGTCTCTTGGCTTAGAAGTGTCCTAGAGGTGGAGTTTGGAAGAAGTAGAGTAGCCTGTTTCTTTGATGGTTCAGGAGTCTTTGTGATTCTTCTGTCAGTGGGCCGGGAAGGCTTGACCACTTCTTTTAAAAGCACATCAGGGTATGATGTTTGTGGCCGAGAGTGGACCATCAGTTTCTTCTTTTGGAAGGCTTAATCTGTTCTGATATGTGAAGAGAGAACAGTTTCTTTGGAATCTGAACTGGGTTGTATTGCAAAAGTGACTTGCAATGGTTTGGAAGTTCTTTTAGTAACCTTTGCTTGGGTTTAAGGCATCTCTAGAGGATGTTGGAGCTATCGAAGGAGTTTTAGATTTTTCGAATATCTTCGAAGAAGTCAAAGGTTTGCATCCGCATCAGGAGATTGATTTCTGTATTGTTAACGCTTAAATTTGAACGCTAACACCCCGGTGTGTGAAGTGTGGTTGTGAAAGCACCACCCGTTGGTACGGGAACAAGATACAAGTAGAGAAATTGTAGAAAAGCGGTAAAAGACAACAGTTTTATAGTGGTTCGGCCTAAAATCGAGCCTACGTCCACTTTGATTTCTTTATTGCTGAAACAAGTACAACTTATACAACTTTCTTCAATTACAATCCACTCTAGTCTGTTAGTACAAACTTTGACGGAGAATTGTCTTTCAAACTCATGATGAATGATGTAGATTCTTTCTCTTGGAATTTGATGTAATGTCTAGACCCATTGCCAATACTAAGTAGCAGTCAAAAATTTGTATCCATTTTTCATGATATTATGTATGGATCAGATATATCATGGCCAATTCCTCAGAGGATTCTTCCACAATGGACTCTGATAAGTGAGATTTCGAATAAGTGTTTACAGAATCTTCTTCTGTCCGAAGAAATGATTCATCGAAATAATGAGTCACCCGTTCCATTGATATGGGCACATCTGAGATCTTCTTCGATGTTTGGGGTGCTCGAAGTGTTACTTGAGTAGAGAAAATGGCAGAGTTTTGGCGCTTTGAGAATCCACCAAAAAGTCCCCTTAATGTTGGAGGTAGGTTGGTATTTATAGGCAAAGATCTTGGACCTAAGCTAAGTCGTAACCGGTTCTGAATCGCCCCCGACCCAGCTAAGTCGTGGCCGACCTATGGGAGCACCACTATGATCTAGCTGAGTTGATCTTTCTTCGCTGAATTTGCACAAGTCCAAAGTCGTCACCGGGTCAAGCCAGGTCGTAGGTCGTTCCCTTCTCTCTGATGCATGGCCTCCGACTTAAATGGGAAGTGCATGCTCAAATAGGTCGTTGCCGATTTAATGAATTGACGAGCTAAACGTGAACTAACTCCCTTGCCCAGGTCGCGCACATCCTAGCACAGACCATGAGTCGGTCACGACAAAGGTGTAAGTCGTGAACTTGTTCCACTCAGTTAGGTCGGTAAACATGTTAAGTCCTTAAGTCGGATCGAATTAGGTCGGCAACTTCATTAGGCAGTTAGGTCGGCACCATGTTAAGTCGGATCCTTTGTTAAGCAGTTAGGTCGGCAACTCCATTAGGCAGTTAGGTCGGCACCATGTTAAGTCGGATCCTTTGTTATTTCTTGAGTCGTTAGGCCAGTTCCTTCTGAAGCACTAGGTCGGCATCTATGTGAAGGCATTGGGTCGGCATGCTCCTTAACCAGTTAAGTCGGTATCGATTTAAGTCGGCCACCTTGTTAATCAGTTAGGTCGGCTATCCCTTTAAGTCCTGAGTCGGCGCCATCTCCACATACTGGACCACTGAGTCGTAACCGAGGCAGGGTTAACATTTGCCCCTCGAAGTATACGCCTTGGGATTAAGTCGTGTGCTTCGATACCTTTTAACTCGGTCACTCTTAGGTCGGTAAGTCGTGAACGACTTATCAGCTAACTCGTGTATGATGACCCGTATCATTTCACTTCAGAATATAAGCCGGCCTCCTTCAACCTTCTTCGTCACTTATTCATTCACTCAATTTCGATTCTGCCATTAAAATTCTCCTGAGTTCTTTAAGGCGATTCCATCCTACCTGATCACCAGTAATTCCTACTATTCATTGCGTAAGTGATTCTACTCCTCCCTTGATTGTAGATTACCTTCGGTTCTCAAACTTTATCGCTTGAATTCGAACGGCCTCCTTGCATGATGCTTCATCACGAATTCTATCATATTTGCCGTTGATGAAACTCAGGTTGCTCGATTAAAAGTTCGATGAAATAATGAAAGTGGCTCGTCGTCTTAGGCTAATCGTTTGAGATTAGCATGCGACAAATTTATGATAACTTCGAACTGATTTAGTGGACGGTCCGGCAGCAGGTAATGGTATGAATGGAATAGGGGTTTTTGCTGGTGGAGGAGCGGTTAGCGGGCTAATGGGTTGAGTGGAGTGAGGTATTGGTTTAGACGCGACCCAGTGATTTTAGGTGACTCATCTTTTGGCCGATTCAAATCATAAATCATGACCGTGTTAGTGCTTGAGTGAGACCCACCGGCCTACCATTCTGCCGATCTAAGCTTTAAACCGTGGCCGAGATAATGCCAGAAAGAAGCTTACCGATCTAAACTTTAAAGTTTGAATCGTGACCGAGCTAACACTTGAGAAATTCCTGCCTTTAGAACCAGAGCTTGCGACCTAGGGGAACGAGTTGCCAAGTTAAACTATTTAGACCTTGACCTGCTACCGACTTAGCTTTATCTTGCAAAAGAATTTTAAACCGTAGCCGAGTTAGTACTTGAGCTTCAGACATGTTATCATTTAGGAGCATGGGCCTACTTTGAGCATTTGCCTTGAGCTAAAGAACTAAATTGTCTGAATTTTTGAACTTTAAACTTGCCTGAATCTCCTTGTATTATGCCGCATTAACTTATAAGCTGCTAACCTGCTAAAAATAACAAACAAAGAGAACCAAGGCGAAAATACTGCCATTGACTGCCCACGTCAGATGTCAGATTAGTCAAGACAAAACAAACAACTTAATTATATTGCATGAAATGTTTGCGAATCAATCAATTAGGGTTAAGCATTAGTGCAAAGTATCAACAATCTGAACTGATTTGTCTGCACCAACATCTTACTTGCATATTTAGGCTTAAAACAATAATCCCTGAATTTCATAACTAACAAATGTTTGCTAGTTTTTATTCCAGTTATATTTGTTTACCGCTTGATTGATTCTACACAACACTTCACACACTTTAGGAAACGTGCACCTTCATGTTTGAATACCCAGTTGTTTATGTAGAATGACTTCCCATCGAGAAGAAGAAGTGGTAACTCAAGAAGAAGAAACTTTCCCGACAACAGTTCCGATAGAGAATCCTCCGGAAAGAACTTCGACTATTCTATCTTTGAGAACATTTATTCAGCTGCGCACTCAATTTGGCTTTGCTGAAAATGATGTCCTATTCCCTGGGTCAAATGATACTGCTGATAATCCTCCCCATGGTTTCGTTGCAGTCAACCGCCACATGTGCTTAAGTGGGGCGATTCCTCCTTTTAATGACTTCCTTCGAACTCTTCTTCTCCGGTTGACAATCTCTCCATTTCAACTTCATCCTAATGGTTATGCCATCTTGATGGGGTTGTGTGTTTTGTTTAGAAGAACTCTTGATCGCCTACCGAGTTTTGAAGAAATTCGTTATCTGTGCTTGTTTACAAAGAGTAAAGATCATCCTTCACTCATTATTGTGAGAAGTGCTAGAAACCGCAAGCTCCTTTCCGATCTCACTGAAAGTGTTCATGGATTTTTGAACCAGTTTTTCTTTGCTCGCTGTCCTCCAGGGTTTTATGCCATCTGGAGAATAGGAAGTAAGACTAGTGTTTCCATTTTTTCGTTTTTGAAACTTTTTTCGAGATCCGAACTTTCAGTTGCTAACTTCATTCTTTGCTCTTTTCAGCACTTCCTCTCCCTTCTAGAGATCCGATTCATAAACAAGTTTTTGAGAGGTTGAGTGCCGTGGCTGCGGAAGAAAGGAGCATAAAATTTCTGCTGAAGGATGAATTTTTACACCAATATGGGTTTCTACACGCTTCTCGTTCTACGCATGCTCATGAAGTTCCAACAGAAGTTCCCGATTCTCCGATGAAAACTCCTGAGGCCCCGGTTACTGTCGAACAACTCACATCAAAAGAGTCTAATATTGAAGCTTCATTGGTGAAGTGTTCCACTCCTACCGACATTATGGGGTCATCTAGTAAGACGGTGCTTGCCCCGATCGAGGAAGAAGAAGAACCTTCACGGCCTCTCGGGGGATTAGCTGATGTAGGAATTGAGAAAACAAGTCCCACCAAGCATGATGGTGACGATGTTTATGAGGGGTTGAGCGACATAATAGTGACTTCGCAGGAGCTTTTTAGAGATGACGTATCTAAAACTATCTCTCCTGTAATTGAGGCGACGTCTCTTCTTCGACAAACACCAACACAAACATCAACTCCTCATACCCAAGCTATCATCACCTCTGCACCAAAGAGTGGTTTGTAGCTTAATGCGTGTAGCTTGCACATCACACAACACTTAGGATTTTCCAGCACATTTATGCACTTATCTTCTTATACTTTAAAGATTTCTAAAGCTTATCTTTTCTTATTTCAGATTCTTCAATGACAGGCGGCGGATCATATTATCAGGATTTCCAACGCTACGGGGGGCGTGGCCAATATAATTATGGGCGCTACTTCGCCTCCTATAGAGAGTCTGACGAAGAGAGGGCTGCTCGAAAGGCTCGTGAAAGGAGGGATGCAGAAGAGCGTTATGACAGAAGGGATAGGGATGAGCACCACGATTCTTCGCAGAGAGGTGATGATTCTCACAAAAGGAAATCTCACGATGACCGAGGAAAAGGTCACGTAGTTGAAGGTTCAGGCAAACGAGCCCGATATGGTGAGAGACATGCTTCCACTACTCCCGAAAAGCCTACTGCCCCTGCCCCTCTTGACATTCCTTCCGACTCTCCTGCTCTCGGGAAGGAAGACATCCAGACAATAATAAGCAGGCCTAAATTTCAAGTGGGACCGGGCCCAGCCACTTTACAAAGTCGTTTTCCGCAGTGGTGTTTAAAGGGTGTGAGGTTCGATCTCGACCTGGTCCCTATTGACAAGCCTGCTATGCTACGAAATCTTGACGCCGTTAAACTTGATATCGAGAGGATGTCAAACTGGAAGAAGCTTGTTGATGAGCTTCAACGATTAACCGCGCCAACTTAGAGGCTATGCTCACCATGGAAAATGATAAGGCTGAGTGGCAAAAGGTCCTTGAGCAGCATGATACCGAAATGAGAAGCATTACTTCCTACAACGAGGAGCTCGAAGCAAAGGTTGAGAAGTTGAAAGATGAGCTTGCTGCTTCCTCTACTTCATACTCTCAAAAAGAAGAAGTGCTTCTCAGACAAGTAAGAGATGCTCATGCCAGTCAGAGGGACGCCGAAGACAGGCTCGAGGCACAAAAAAGAATCAGTGAAGGCTATGTCTCTGATATTGCTGAGCTTCGAAAGAAAAACAACTCCCAGGAGGCGGAGATACAAATGCTTAAGCTTCAGCTTGCCAAAACTGAAAGGGAGCGCGATGAGGCTGTCGCCGGCAAAATCGCAGCCGAAGAATCTCATGAGGCGACCAAAAACAGCTTCGGCTCAACATTATTCGACTTCTACTTGCATAGCGTCTTGGGGCGTGGAAGCCTCGCCTTTCTTGGTCCCAAGTATGAGATCACTTTAGCTGAAGTGTGGGAGGCCGCCCTCGATATGCTTGGTGCTGAAGGTGCTGGTTATGACGAGTCAGCCCTGGAAAGGCATTATTTTGATGAAGACACTCGCGCTGCTCTCGCCAGGGGAAAGGAACAACTTGCCAAACTAAGAACCGAAGTGACGGAAGGGGACCAGCTGGGGAAAACCACTTCAACTACTCTAGTCCAGCCACCTTCTTCGTCTGAAGTCGACATTATTGGTTCCAGTTCCCATTTCGCATCTCCCACCAAAGTTACCGCTGATATTACAAGCACACAAGGCGGAGACGAGGGTGAAGAGAGCGCTGATGCGCAAGCTTATGAAGTCGATATCAGGAAACCAGCTTCTCCAGGTAACTTCACTGTTAATCTCGCTACTGTCAATTCTGCTCAAGCGGGTTACTCGTTTATTTCGCATGAGTTTCACGAGCTCCTTGGCTATTTTCTCAACCTTGACGAGCCTTCATCTCCTCTCTTTACTGACTTTAACCTTTTTTCTTCTGTAGAGAAAGTACCAAGCACTACTCAAACTTCTACTCCTCTGGTCATCCTTCCTTCATCTCTTCAGGCGGTGCCTCCTTCGGCCTCGCAACCTGGATCACAGGAGGAACAAATAGAGGCTCTTCACGGCTTGGATGATCCCATCGCTTCGCAAGAGCAGAAAGATGAGAGACCTGAGGGAGGTGACATATCCCCGGAACGGACTCCTTCTGACGACATTGTTCTATCAAAACTTGTCACTCCGGGGAGTGAGTCTTCCTCACAAAGGAGAGAGAAGCGTGGGACATCAAAGAGGAGGGGGAAGAAAATCACCGCCACTGAAGAGGAGCCGGAAGTTGAACCGGTTACACCTACCTCTCCTACTTCCCTTATACCCACTGGCCGACCTGGAAAGCTGGTCATTCGACCGGGTAAAGGGTCCAAAGGAGGGAAGAAGAAGTGAAGATTTTAGCTTTTTGTCTTTTATATGAACTGGCCGAGAGTTGTGCGGGTATCGGCCCCCGCTTTTATTTTGAAAACCTGTATCTGCATTATAGTTGAATAAAATGATTCTTCGTTTGTACAAACTTCTGTTTGAATTTGAGAATGCATTTACTATTTATTTTTGCACAAGTTTATTTATATGATATTGCAGCGGGCTTATGGTATGTTGTTTGAGTATTACTTTACTGATGCAGCTATGCTACTATACCATGTTGCCCCCATACCTTAAGCTTGCTGCAATATTTTATACTTCGAGGGGACTTGCACTCTTATTTGTTAAAGAATAATTATTTTATTCTTTAAAGAAAATTTTTATAGAGTACAACTCCCTTCGTATAAGTTTTTACGCTTTGTCGTTCGAAGAAATCACTTTTTTCTTTTGCTTATGTGCATATTTTACCAAGTGAATTCCTCTATGTGGTAAAGCGGACCTCTGAAGGGTACTTTAACTTCTTTTCTTTTTTCTTTTTTTTTTACGATCATTTTCCATAGTAGGCAAATTACTTTTCCTTTGAAAGTTAAAGTACGCTTTTGATGAGGATTTTTTTTATATATATAGAAAGTTGTACCTCTGAGGAGGGATTTTTCACGTTTCAACACTTGGAAGTTTTATTTCAATCTCGGTGAAACGTGTACCTCCAAAGAGTTATGCCTTAGAAATCCTTTTCACGTTTCAACACTTGGAAGTTTTATTTCAATCTCGGTGAAACGTGGGTTTCCGAAGAGGTCTTTCTTCTTAATTGTGTCCCCGGGAGGGGGTTGTACCTCTGAGGAGGGATTTCTCACGTTCCAACACTTGGAAGTTTTATTTCAATCTTGGTGAAACGTGTACCCCCAAAGAGTTGTGCCTTTGAAGAAAGCCTTTTCACGTTTCAACACTTGGAAGTTTTATTTCAATCTTGGCGAAACGTGGGCTTTCAGGAAGGTCTTTATCTTGTTTTTGCATTTCAACTTTGGTGAAGTGAAATTCCGAAGAGCGGTCACAACACTTCAACTCCTGGTGAAATGGGCCTCCGAAGAGGGCTTTTATTTTGTTTGCATTTCAACTCTGGTGAAGTGAAATTCCGAAGAGCGGTCACAACACTTCAACTCCTGGTGAAATGGGCCTCCGAAGAGGGCTTTTATTTTGTTTGCATTTCAACTCTGGTGAAGTGAAATTCCGAAGAGCGGTTATAACACTTCAACTCCTGGTGAAATGTGCCTCAGAGAGGGTTTTCATCGCCTGGAAGTTACTCTCTCATGGTTGGAGGGTCATGACTCCTCCAATCTTTTTTGTTGAGTAGAGAACTTTCTTTTTTGTGGCGTATGACCCATTAGAGGTCTTTTATCTTCCGAAGAGTTGCGCCTCCGAAGAGGACTTGTGCCGCTGATGGTAGCTTTGGTTGTTCCTCTGTTCACTTGCTTATGCCTTTTCAGCGATCCTCTTTTTTTTTTTTTTTTTCTTTTCAAGTTTTCATTCCCCTTTTCTCACAAGTGGCTTGTTTAATCCAAGGAAGTGTACTTCATTGCCAGGCAAGTTCGTGAGAACGGGCACTAGCTTCCTAATTGGATGTTTGTTTGTTCAAACAATCTCAATTTATCAGCAAGGGCTCGTTTCTATCGAAATCATTAGCCGTTCAATTGAAGTATTTCCTATCTAGGATTTGAATTCGGGGTCTTTGTGACTTGAAATTTGTTTGTTGAATGATGGTGAGAATCGCTCGATCTTATTATGCGCAAGTTTTATTTCCATTGTCTGCAAAAAATTAAATCGACATTTCAGCAATACATTTTATGTATTTTTATATCGAAAACAAAGCAAACATATAATGATAATAAGGAACACAAGATTTATAGTGGTTCGGCCATGAAATTGGGCCTACATCCACTTTATATTCTTTCATTATTTACTTGCATCAGTTTCACAATTGCTTTCAATTACAAGAATCATACATTCATAATTCTTTTTACAATGTTTCAACAAAATTTTCAAGTAAAGTATGGACGCAAATGGTTGCTGTTCCATGCCCTTGGAATTTGATCTCCATCGACAGTGGTGAGCTTGAATATGCCGTCAAGAAGCTTCTGACCTATTACATATGGTCCTTCCCAATTTGGCCCAAACACACCTGTCGCGGTCATAATTCTTTTCAGGACTAGATCTCCAATTTCAAAGCTGCGTTGACGAACTTTGGAATTGAAATGTCTGGCTATCCTTTGCTGATGAGCTGCAACTCTGAGGTTAGCTTCATCTCTTTTTTCATCAAGGAGATCCAGCGCTTCAAGTTGCAGCTTTTCATTTTCTGCTTGATTGAAATGGATTCTTCTGTGTGAAGGGACCTCTGTTTCAACCGGGATCATTGCTTCCGATCCGTATGCTAACGAAAAAGGAGTATGCCCAGTTGCAGTTTTGTGAGTAGTTCTGTATGCCCATAGTGCAAGTGGTAGTTTATCGACCCAACCACCTTTTGCTCTTTCGAGTTGCTTTTTGATGGTTGATTTGATGATCTTGTTCACTGCTTCCACTTGCCCGTTTGCCTGCGGATGAGCTACTGCCGAAAAGCTTTTCTGGATTTTGAATCGCTTGCAAAAATCCTGGAATTCCTCGCTTTCAAACTGAGTACCATTGTCTGTGATTATTTTCTGAGGCACACCGTATCTGCAAATGATATTCTTGGTCATAAAGCTTATCATTTTCTTTGAAGTGATCGTAGCTAATGGTTCAGCTTCAGCCCACTTAGTAAAATAATCAACTGCAACAATAGCATATTTAATCCCTGATTTAGCAGTTGGTAGCGGCCCAATGAGATCCATTCCCCAAATTGCAAATGGCCATGGACTGACCATCTGTGTGAGTTCGGTAGAAGGTTCTCTAGGAATTTTGGCATATCTTTGGCATTTGTCACATTTTCGGGAGTAATCTGCAGCATCCCGAGTAATTTCTGGCCAAAAATATCCGTATCGGAGAATTTTCTTTGCTAATGTTTGACCACCTGAATGATCACCGCATTCTCCTCCATGCACTTCTGCTAGGATTGTTTTGGACTCTTCCCTGGATACACATCGAAGTAAAGGCATTGAGAATCCCCGTCTGTACAATCGGCCATCCTGGATTACATAACGAGAGGCTTTCCTTAGTAGCTTCTGTCTCTCTCTCGAGTTTTCTGGCACAGAACCTCTGAGTAGGTAATCTAATATTGGAGTCATCCACGACTCTTGTTCTTGAGATACATCCATGATCCAGTCTATATCCATCTCGTCTATACTTGGTGCTGAGAGGACTTCTACGGGAACCAACCCCAATAGTTGAGCTTCACCAGAACTTGAATACTTTGCGAGGGAATCTGCCTTCGTATTCTCTTCCCGGGGAATATGGCTTATTGAATAATGATCGAGTTCACATAGGAGTTCCCAAGCCTTTGACAAGTAGGAGGGCAAGTTTCCACCTTTTGTTTGAAATTCCTTCTTGACTTGGCATACAATAAGCTGAGAATCACTGAAGATCTGTAATGCTCGAATGTTTAGCTCTTTAGCGATTTTCAGACCTGCAATAAGAGCTTCATATTCTGCTTCATTGTTTGTTGAAGGAAATTCCAGTCTTAGTGCATAACATAATGATCGACCTTCAGGAGTTTCAAGTACCACTCCGGCTCCAGAACAGTAGTCATTTCTTGCGCCATCAACATACATCTTCCACTGGATTGGAGAATCACTGATCGCTTTTTCCTCACCATTATCTTTCTCTGTGAATTCTGCAACGAAATCAGCTAAAGCTTGTCCGTTGATTGCTTTTCGGGGATGATAAGTGATGTCATATTGACTAAGTTCAATGTTCCATTTTAGAAGGCGACCCGAAGTTTCTGGGCGAAATAGGACTTGCTTTAGAGGTTGATCAGTGAGCACTTTGATAGGATGAGCTTGGAAATATTGCCTCAGTTTCCTCGATGCAACTAGTAGGCAATAGGCGAGTTTTTCCAACTTGGAGTAATTCAGCTCTGCCCCAGTGAGTCTTTTGCTGATATAGTAAACTGGATGTTGAATCCTTTTGTCTTCTCGTATCAGCGCTGCACTTAGAGCATGAGATGATACTGCCAAGTATATAAGAAGATCCTCACCATTGCCTGGCCTAGAAAGTATCGGAGGCGTTTCCATATGACGGATCAACTCTTCAAAGGCTTTTTGGCATTCGGGAGTCCATTCAAAGTTCTTCTTTCCTTTTTTCAGGGCATCGAAGAATGGGATGCATTTATCAGTAGCTTTGGAAATGAACCGACTCAACGCGGCGACCTTTCCGTTGAGACTTTGCAATTCCTTCTTCGTTCTAGGAGCTTTAACTTCTTTTAAGGCGGTAATTTGAGCTGGACTGGCCTCAATGCCCCTAGCACTGACGATAAAACCTAAGAACTTTCCGGATTCGACCCCAAATGTACATTTCAGAGGGTTAAGCTTCATTCTGTATTTCCGGAGGACTGCGAACATTTCTGCTAAGTGTTCAATGTGATCCACTGCTTTCCTGGACTTCACTAACATGTCGTCGACGTAGACTTCCATAGTTTTGCCCAATTGCGGTTTGAACATAGCATTAACAAGTCTTTGGTAGGTTGCCCCTGCGTTTTTCAATCCGAAGGGCATAACTCTGTAGCAATAAAGTCCAACATCTGTGATAAAGCTTGTATCCTCCTGATCCGGCTCATGCATCATGATTTGGTTATAACCGGAGTAGGCATCCATGAAAGATAACAATTCATGTCCCGCAGTTCCGTCTACCAGTTGATCAATCCTGGGTAATGGGAAGCAATCTTTGGGGCAAGCCTTGTTTAGATCAGAAAAATCGATGCACACTCTCCATTTCCCATTAGCTTTCTTGACCAACACAGGATTTGAAACCCAATTCGGATATGTAGATTCTTTGATGAAGTTATTTTCCATGAGTCGATCAACTTCTTCTTTTAATGCTGCTGACCTTTCTGGACCTTGGGTTCTTCTTTTCTGTTTAACTGGCGTAAACTTTGGGTCAATATTCAGAGCGTGTACCGCAACTTCCGGGGATATTCCACACATATCGGCATGAGTCCAAGCAAAGACATCCAAATTCGCCTTCAGGAAAGATATCAAGATATTCTGAATTGAAACATTAAGCTGCGAACCCACATTCAAGACCTTATTTGGGTCCTTTGGGTCAACAGGTACCGGAACTGTTGTTTCCACCGGTACCACTCTATTCTCCCCTGTACTGGCTTTTCTGGGATCCATTTCTTTCCGTGCCCCACTGTGCTCGCCAGTGCAGGGTCCGCCCTGTAATTGCTACAAGGCTGGTTCCTTGATGCGGACTGGGGTTGCCGCACCCTTTCCCATTTCTCTTTTTCTTGACTCTCGCAGCTCTGTCAAATAGCACTCTCGCGCAGCATTCTGATCCCCTTTTATAACTCCTACTCCATTGTCAGTAGGGAATTTAATAGTGAGGCACCACGGGGCTAGGATAGCTCTGAATGCTGCGAGTGTTGGACGGCCAAGAAAAGCATTATAGGCAGAAAACTCATCGACAATCACAAATGTTTGCTTTCGGACCACTTTCCTTTCTCCTTCCCCAAGTTCTACAAACAAATCGATGGTTCCTACTGGTTGCTTTGGCTCCCCAGTGAAGCCCACGATTTTCTGTGATGAGGCTTGCACATCGATCATAGGGATTTTCATCTGGTCAAATGTCTTTTTGAAGAGGATATTACATGATGCTCCGCAGTCAATGAGGACTCTTCTGACAATGGCTGGTCCTATACCAGCCGAGATGACCAAGGGATCTAAAGTAGGAGCTTCAATACCTGTAGAATCTCTGGCTCTGAAAATAATATCATCACTGAAAGTTTTCTGTTGTTTAAGGGGCGTAGTGTCTTCTAGAACAAAGACGTCTTCTTCGGCTGGAGCATATTTCAAAGCCCTGGAATATCTCTCCATCTCACCCCAACTCTTGCCAGCTGGGTGAGGTCCTCCGGAAATGACATTGATAACGGGCCTTCCAGATTCATGCCCCGTAGCTTTCTCACCTGCCCCAGGCTGATGAACAGGAGCCCGCTGCCCCTGACTCGACGATGCAGGATTGTTGCTATTCTTTTTCACGAATTGCTGCAACTTGTTTTCTCTTAGCAACTCTTCAATCAGATTTTTCAGCTGGCGGCATTCATCAGTTTCATGACCTGGTTGATTGTGGAAACGGCAGAATTTCCCACTTTGTATGGCTTTTCTCCCGGTTCTCAAAGGGATAGGTTTAGGGAAATCGACGGAATCTTTAGTGGCCAGGTAGATGTGCTCCGGTGTATGTGATAATGGAGTATATTCTGACGGCTTGAAGGATCGGGGCTTCTTCAAATTACCCTGTTTCTTCCCATTACTATTCTCCCTTTTTTGCCCCACCGATTCATTCTTGCGTGGAGCGACAGTGTTGTCTTCTGCTTTTTCCAACACTGTCTTTACTGGTAAAGGACGGCTTTCCAAGCGAATGAATTCATCTGCTTTCTTGTAGAACTTTTCGAGAGAGGTTGGCTCCTTCATATTTAACCATTTCCCAAATTCGCTTGACTTATCAATAGCCCTCATCAGATAAGTCAATATCATTCGTGGTTCGGCATTGTCCACCTCAGCCAGTGCTATATTGAAACGGTTCAAGAAAGATCTGATAGACTCACCCGGATTCTGCTCTAAACTGGACAATGACATGATATCCTTGGCCTTCGAAGCATATAGTCTAAACTGCTCCTTGAATTTTTTGGTCAAGTCTGAAAACTGATCGATAGATCGAACTGGCAACTTGGTGAACCACAGTAAAGCCACGCCTTCCAGGTATACGGGGAAATATCGGCACTTTATTTCGTCGGAGGCCCTGGCACCTGTCATGTGCCAATCATATTTATACAAGAACTCATTCGGATCACTTGTCCCCTTGTAAGCTGGAATAGTCGGAGGGACAAACTTCCTTGGAAATTCCGCCTTCAAGATTTTTTCAGTAAACGGAGTTTTACTTGGAGCGAAACCCCATTCCTTCTCATCTTCGACCCTTTGCATACTTTCTTTCATGATCTGCCGGACCATTCCAGAAAGATATTCTTCATCATGTCGAGTTCTAGATCCACCGGCCTCAGGTACTGCCTGCTCAAAGGGACTAGTAGGCCTTTCAGGAGCATTTCTTTCATTAACATCATGAATGTTGCCAGCATAGTTCCTTTCATTACCAGCCGGTTGATTGTTTGCCCCAAGTAAGTCGTTCAACTTATTCAGAATCAGAGCATTCTGGGCACTTTGAGCCACTAGTTGTGCATTTTGGGCGTTTATCTGCTGGTTTAGCCCTAGAATCACAGCATCCAATTCCGCTTTCGTAACTCCAACAGATGGAGTGGGTAGATTAGGTACAGGGGAAGCGGAGGTTCCCTCTTGAATGTTCCCAGATCTGATAGATCTACTTTTCCTTCCAGGAGCCATAATCTCAGATATACTTCTGGTTTTTAAGGAAATTCTTTCTTCAAATCTCTGCGAAGCAATGATGACAGCTGTCCTGAGTTCAATTCTCAGTGAAAGCACCAAAAATGTTAACGCTTAAATTTGAACGCTAACACCCCGGTGTGTGAAGTGTGGTTGTGAAAGCACCACCCGTTGGTACGGGAACAAGATACAAGTAGAGAAATTGTAGAAAAGCAGTAAAAGACAACAGTTTTATAGTGGTTCGGCCTAAAATCGAGCCTACGTCCACTTTGATTTCTTTATTGCTGAAACAAGTACAACTTATACAACTTTCTTCAATTACAATCCACTCTAGTCTGTTAGTACAAACTTTGACGGAGAATTGTCTTTCAAACTCATGATGAATGATGTAGATTCTTTCTCTTGGAATTTGATGTAATGTCTTCGATGTTTGGGGTGCTCGAAGTGTTACTTGAGTCGAGAAAATGGCAGAGGTTTGGCGCTTTGAGAATCCACCAAAAAGTCCCCTTAATGTTGGAGGTAGGTTGGTATTTATAGGCAAAGATCTTGGACCTAAGCTAAGTCGTAACCGGTTCTGAATCGCCCCCGACCCAGCTAAGTCGTGGCCGACCTATGGGAGCACCACTATGATCTAGCTGAGTTGATCTTTCTTCGCTGAATTTGCACAAGTCCAAAGTCGTCACCGGGTCAAGCCAGGTCGTAGGTCGTTCCCTTCTCTCTGATGCATGGCCTCCGACTTAAATGGGAAGTGCATGCTCAAATAGGTCGTTGCCGATTTAATGAATTGACGAGCTAAACGTGAACTAACTCCCTTGCCCAGGTCGCGCACATCCTAGCACAGACCATGAGTCGGTCACGACACAAGTGTAAGTCGTGAACTTGTTCCACTCAGTTAGGTCGGTAAACATGTTAAGTCCTTAAGTCGGATCGAATTAGGTCGGCAACTTCATTAGGCGGTTAGGTCGGCACCATGTTAAGTCGGATCCTCTGTTAAGCAGTTAGGTCGGCAACTCCATTAGGCAGTTAGGTCGGCACCATGTTAAGTCGGATCCTTTGTTATTTCTTGAGTCGTTAGGCCAGTTCCTTCTGAAGCACTAGGTCGGCATCTATGTGAAGGCATTGGGTCGGCATGCTCCTTAACCAGTTAAGTCGGTATCGATTTAAGTCGGCCACCTTGTTAATCAGTTAGGTCAGCTATCCCTTTAAGTCCTGAGTCGGCGCCATCTCCACATACTGGACCACTGAGTCGTAACCGAGGCAGGGTTAACATGTATCGACTTGGTTCTTGGAGCATTACCGATGGTTCACCTAGTAGAAGGAGGGTTCGTAGAGAGAGGATTGGTAAAGCAGCTCAGGATTGATCGGATCTAGTTTTCTGGCTGGATTTCTGTTGTGGTGTTTATGACTAAATCAGATAGGTCACTAAGATTTTATGGAATTCAATGGACAATGTTTCCGGGATAGGTTGATCAAGTCTGTGCTTGTGTTCATCAACAGCATTCTCATATTCTTTAGATTAGAGTTGTGCAGTGGAAGCAAAGTGACAGCTATTCTAGAATAGAAGCAACCTTGGATTCCTCAAAAGTTTGTATTTGTCTTGGATTAGAGGATTTCTATAGGAAGTTCTTTCGGGATCTGAAGGCTTGATTGTCAAATGCACCTGTTCTGTTTTCCGGATAAGAGAAGTCAGTTTGAAGTCTTCTGATGATTGCATAGTAGAGTTTGTGTTAAGGATTTCGATGAATCTTGGAAAAACCGTCTTGTGAGTAGGATTCGGAGATCATCTCATTCTTGATCTAGATTTGATCCAAGAGGCATCTGCGAAGATTGGTTGTTCAAGAAGGTTCAAGGCAACGCAGGATCGGCAGGAGAGTTTTGTGGATAAGAGATGAAGGAATTCGAAATTCAAAGTCGGAGTTTTAATTTTGTGTAAGTATTCTCCGATCGTAAGAGCAATAAGAATTGGGTAAGACTGGATGCTAGCTCAGAAGTGTATTGTGTCTTTCTGTATTCTCTTAAGGTTAATTATTTTGGTCTACAGGATTAAATTTCCAGTTCGGATGGCTGGGATTGGTAATGTATTTCACGTATCTCTAAGGGAGTACGTGTATGATCCATCACTAGTTTTAGAACCAGCAGTTCTAGGGAGATTTGGAAGTTGAACAGGACTTGTCTATGGTTTGATATCATGTTCAGATTATAGATCTAGAGATATAGGAGCTCTAGTTCAGAGTGGTGTAGCTAGTTTAGGTACAGTAGAGCGAGTATCCCGGTGTTTTTACCTAGGAAACTCTAGGAAGTTCAATCTAGAATTTTGTCTTGATAGTTAGAGTTGTTTGTTTGAATTGGTTGCTATGGTTGCTAGTATATGGTTGATAACATATACTTGCTATTTTAAAATTAAAAATCTGCATGGAATTATTAAATTATCTTTGCTTTTAAATTTCGGGGACGAAATTCTTATAAAGGGGGAGGAATGTGATGTCCCGGAATTTCGGGCAATATTTATTTAATGATTTCCACTAATAATTATTTTAAAATGTGTAATATTGATTTAATAATCTAATTTAACTGAATTTATCTTTTCAAAACTAATAATAATAATAATTTAATTTGAAAAGTTTTATTCTTTTCAAAGTTAATAATATTTAATTGATAAAAATTTATCTTTCTAAGCTAATAAAAAGTATTCTATTTGTCATGTATATATATATATATACACACACATTGTGAAAATAAAGTTTGGTTTCAATTTAAATTTAATAAAAATATTTTAAAATTATAATATATATATATATATTTATATATGAATATATTGTGATTTGGAAGATTTTGATTGAATTTAATAAAAGACTTTTCAAAAGCTATTTAAAATCTATCTTATATTTTCAAAACACTTAAAGTAAATATTTATTTTGTTTAAAAATAGAATAGCTTAAAATATTATATTATCATAAAAGCTTAATTTGTTTTCTTTTAAAAATTTGTTCTTGAAAATAAATTTAGTTTATATATAATATCAATATTAGGTGTAATAATTTAAGTTTAAACTTGAAAATAAGATTTAATTAATTTTCATTTCTTTTTAATTTTCTTTCTTTAAACTTAACTTTGGAAAATTTATTTTAAAATATAAATTAATAGAACATAAAGATATAAATACTTTTCATAATTTATATAAAACATAAGTATTAAGGAAAATATTTAATAAAGATTTAAATCATTTGTAAAATTAAGTTATTAATTTAAAATAATAAACTAAACAATTGACAACTTAGTAATTAATGAGTAATACATTTGTCATTCACCTAAGATGATTAAAATACATCTGTAAGCTTAAGAAAAAATAAAGATAACAAGTGGCAGCAATGTTTGTTTTTAAAAAAAAAGAAAAAAAATTGAAATGCAAATATATTCTCAAACCTAAAGGAAGAAATCTGTTTAAACTTTCAGTTCAAATCCTTTCCTCCTCCATCTTTTTTTTCTATTCATCTTTTCTAAAAAAAGAAACTGAAAACTGAAAAAAAAAACCTGGAAACTTAAATCAAAAAAGAAAATAAAATTTCAAAGGAGCAGTACAACAGTTTCAAAGCTTCAACACACCAACATGTAGAATCAACTTAAACAACAATAGTCAAAACAGCAAGCAAACTCAAATAACAGGATTCAAATGCCAGTTCAAATTCAAGTTCCTGGAAAAAAAATACAACTGAAATGTCTCTCTGCTTTAATAATGGTGAGTAAACTTATTTTCATTTAAAAACAGTTTAAACCTGAAATTTATCTTTGATACATGTGAAACGTGTGAGATAATGTTGGATTTCACAGATGTTTTAGCATGAATATAAACTTGAATTGAAATTAATATTGTGGATATGCCTGTATATAATATATATATATATATATATATATATATATATATATATATATGATTTTGGTCTCTACTTGTTTACAGTTTCTTGAATTTCTTTTAAAAATCCATATCTCCAAATACAAGCAATCTTAAACTTGGTTCTTTGAATGAAATTTGATTATAACAACATAATATCAACTCTAAAAATGGTTTCAAGGATTTTAGTTCAATAGTTATATCAGAAATAAAAAAATACTGTGATATTCTGAAATTGGTCAAAATTTTATGAAAACAATTTCATGATTTGATTGCGTGAATGAAACCAGGGTAGGAAATCTTGAATTTTGGTATAAATCTCTAGATTTTTAGGCTTGAGGTTGTCGGGGAAACTCGAGATGATCAATTATGGGACTTTTGTCATTTGCCGTTGATCGGCGATGAGGGGGAGATCGTGGTTTGGCATGGAGGTGGCCGGGGTGTCTCTGGAAGAATGGTGGAAGATGTTAACGATGGTCGTGGTGATCAGAAAGTGGCGAAGTAGGGTTGTGAACCTGTTTTTGGTCTGGGTCGAAATCGAGGCGACCTTGTCGTCGTCTATGCATCGGGTCGAATCGCTTGTAGAGGATTGGTTTCGAGGGTTTGAGGCACGTCTGTGGTCAAGGCGGCAGGTCCTTTGGTGGTAGGGTTCACCGTCAGCAGGAGATTTTTTCAATCGGGTTTTATTTTCTATTTAGTGCTGGACCTCATTTTCAATTCGATGGTGATTGCGTCAATCTAGGTGGTCGAGAGGGTCGGTAGGGTCCGGGTCGACTTATAGAGCATCGCGATGATGATCGCCGTCGATCAGGTCTAGCATGCACGTGCACGGTGATTTTTCGTGCATCTGGAAGTTTGTTTATTTTGGGAAGAAGAGTTGGCCAGGGTTTTTCTCGAGTTTTTTACGTGTTGTTGTGAGGGTGACTTGGAGGATGCCCGCGTGTATTGTCTCGGGTAAACATTGTTTCTAGGATTTAAATCCTGTCCTGTTTTTAAACTAAAGTGGATTTCAAAATTTAAAGCAAACTAAATTATAAAACAAAGTTTTTTTTAACTAGTTTTAAAGTTGTTTCAATGTTTGAATTAGAGAATGGTGTTTTAAACAAATTTAAGTTTTAACAGTTTTGATTTTCAAAGTTTTAAATTTTGATTTAAAATTGGTTTGGTTTATATAAATATTGTTTTAGTTAGATCATATATTTGGTCCATAAATATGTTCAAATAAAACGTAATTGTTGAATTGAGGTGTAATTAAAGTGAAAGGATTTAACTTTAATAAAATCAAAGGTTGATGATTTTGAATAAACCGAATTCAAGCTTTTAAATTAAATTTAAATGATGGGTAAGAGTTTAATGTAATATGTGATTTATCTTAATTTAATCAAGTTTTTATTAACAATAGTAATTAAAGTATAATTACTTAATTAACTAAGATAAGTAATTTAGGAAATTAAATTAAAATAAATTAATTAATTAAAGGTAGTTGATTACTTAATTTAAGATTGATTAATCTAAGTAATCAAAGATTAATTAAGAAATAATTAATTAATGGATGTAATTAGAAGTTAATTACCTAATGTTAAGAGGATTATTGAGGGTAATTACTTAGTGAAGTAATTTAAAGGAATTAATTACTCAGTGTTATTAATTAAGTTAATGTGGTTTATTTAAGTTAATTAATTAAGTTTAATCAACTAAAGAGAATTACTTGATGATGGATTAAGTATAATTACTTAATGTAATTAATGAAGTATAATAACTTAGTGAAGTAATTAATAGATAATTACTGAATGTAATTAGTTTAAAGGGAAATTAATTGTTGAGAAGTAATTAAAAGATAATTACTTAGTGGTAGTAATTAAGTGTTAATTACTCGGTGTAATTAATTAAGTAATTGATTAGCGTAATTAATCAAGAAGTTAATTTAATTAATAGTTAATTACTGGAAGTAATTAATTAAGAGTGATTAATAAATATGATTAAGTTAAAGATTAATTATTAAATGTAATTAAAAGAATTAATTAATGGAAGTAATTAGAGGATTATTAATTAAGGTAATTAATGAAAATAAAGGTTTAATTGATTAATGAAGGGGATTAATTGAAAGATAATTAATCAATGAAGTGATTATTGTATAAGTAATTAATGTAATTAATTAAGGATTAATGTAGTTAATTATAGTTAATTAATTTGTAAAAGTAATTAAGGTTAACTAATATAAATGATTAAGGAATAATTAATTTGTGTAATTAATTTAAAGGCTAATTAATTAATGTAATTAAAAAATGATTAATCATGGATGATTAATTAAGTGTATAATTAAAGGATAATTAACCTATAAATAAAGATTAATTAATTGGTTTATAAGGTGATTGAAGAGTGATTAATTAATTAATTAAAAGGTTATAATTAATTAATGATTGTTAAGTAGGATTAGGTGATTAATTCTCAAGTAATTAATTTAATTTAAGTTGATTAAATTAATTATAAATAAAATTAATGATTCCTGTTTGTGGATGATTGTTTGAGTAGAATGTCTGGATTGATTGATACTTATAGTTTGATAATTTGTGATGTTCTGTGATGTGATATTGATTATAACTGTGATAAATGTGTGATATTTATTTGTGAATGATGCTGTGTGAATTCCATATTTTAAATTGAATTAAATTGTTCAAACTTAAACAACTTGGACATTAAGATGGCGTTTTGGATTTCGGTGAGACCGGGATCAGATTTCCAAATTTGGAATTCCAAAAACCTCATCGATCCAAATTAAACGTTAGGTCATGAATCTCAAGTGAAAAGTGAAGACTTGAGGTGTAAGGACTATTCATCGTTAAAACTCTGAGGGTGATTCCAACATTAGTTTAATGGGGTGGTACTTTCAGATTCGAGATAAAGATTCAGAGTGCAAGGGCTATTGTTGTCAACTCTGAGGGTGATTCCAAAACTATTGTAGCGAGATAGTGCCTTCGGTTTCGTTCGAACCCGGAACGAACTTGTTTGGATTGAATTCTTTTAGAAATTCGCCAGGAGGACGATGAGCATTCTAAGATAGATGTGTTCTATAAAGGTAATTGTAGCCTCAAGCAACATCAACCGAGAATGGCTAAAATTGGGAAGGTGCAGCAAGGCTAAGTGGGTCGCGCCCAAGTAGGACAAGATTTACCCCTGTCTAGAGATCCCTTCTTATTCGGCTGTGTGGGCAGTTGGTCATGAACAACTACAGGGTTGTCTTGTTCGGGACTATCCAATAAGGGATGGTTCCGGCCTTGTATCGCAGGAGATTTAGGGTGGATCCTCGGTACGGTGATCTAGGCCACGTACTGTGACGGGCGGTACCCCATTAGCCCTGCCATTGATGGGAACCCATTCTTCTTACGTGCCCTTTACAGTTTTGATTGTATAACTCACTTTGTGGCTAGTATGCGGGAATTTACTGAATGTAACAATTTTGGCTATTTTCTATTTACTTGAAAACCCTAGACCCTATTATAATATAACTAGATTTCCTATCAAATGTTTTGGATAGCGTAAGGTAAAAACTTACCCATGTTTATGTGTGGGAAGTCTTACGTGATACCTTTTGTTTTCAAAGGTTTTCCAAAGTTGAACAACTTTAACCCGTTTACTCACACCAGATCCATGTCTGACCCAGAGTGTATCTTCTGTTTTATTAAACTCTTGGGTACTCAAATTTTTACGAGTAGCCAAGGGATTCAGGTTAGCTTCGATGAATTCTGGAGGAGATATGGAGCAGGAGGCTTCAACGTGTAGATCTATAGTTGTTGGCGCCAAAATTGGTCACTAACACCCAAATGTAAATGAAAGCGCCAACTAACAGTCACTGATAACAGATAGAGTGTGTGTAGAGAGTAATAATATGAAGAATAGTAAAAGTTAAAATGAAAGCTGTAGAGAACAACAGATTTTATAGTGGTTCGGCTAAGTCTGACCTACGTCCACTCCAGTAATTTCCTTTTTATTAATATGAGAACCAATTACAGTTACAAAGTTGTAAGCTAGCCTTAGCCTTAGAAAATAGAAAGTCAAAAAGCAGAGGAGAAGAAGAAGATCCCTTTTCTGAAGCTCTACATGCTCTATTTATAGACATGCCCAGGTAGTTGTTGGGCTCTCCGAATGACCTAAGCCCATCAGGGCCGAACGGCCTATGCCGAACCAAAATGCCATGCCGAACGCACCTGTGTGCCGAATAGCGCAGCTATGCCGAACGTACTCGTATGCCGAACGAGATAGCTACGCCGAACGTACTCGTAGGCCGAACGAGGTAGCCATTTCGAACGACCCATCCAATGCCAAACGATCCGTCCAATGCCGAACAATCCTTGATGCCGATCGATCTATCCACTGTCGAACGATCTGATGCCGAACACTATGAATGTCGAACACTCTGAATGCCGAGCGAAGTGTCCTACTAGATGCCGAGAAAAGTGAGGCCGAACACTCTGAATGCCGTGGGGAGCATTTGTGCTGAATCATACTGGAGCCGGACTAGTGTGTTGTGTCGAATAACTCTTGAGTCATCCAATAGTTAGGCCGATCGATAGTTTGGCCGGACGGGGTTTTGGCTGAACGATAGTTGATGTCGGACAATTCTGCCATGCCGAACGTTCATACATGCCAAACGTTGTATCATTCCGAACGTCTCTCAATGCCGAATGCTCTGCCATGCCGAATGTTCCATAGATGTCGAGCGCTCCACTATGTCGAACCATGTCCAATGCCGAACGACTTTTATGCCGAACATCTTCAACCAGACCACCTTCAACCATGTCGAACCAATCATCGAGGCCGAGCCACCTGTGACCGAACCATTCGAATGTCGAGCGACCCATCATCTGTCTGAGTGCACGTCATCCATTTGAACCGAATCCATCATATTTCTGCCTTGATAGTTGTGAAGTTATTTTAGTTAGATCCGCCTGTCCGTTTCCTTGCCAAAAGGCGGCTTAACACTTGCCCCCCAAAACATGCCTTGCTATTGGAAGTCGTGTTTTGAATAGTCTCAAATCCGATATCCGAACTCCATGTCATTTTCACAACCATATTATTAAATCCATGACCTCTCTAGGTTTAACCTTGAATTCGTAGACCTTGCTGGGTCGCGTTATCCTATTCCATAACCTCTCTGGGCTCTTGCCAAGCGCAATCCACATTTGACGACCGTGGTCCAGTGTCCCTAGACGTAAATAATGCCGTGGCTTAAGTCCTAAGCCGAATCCTGGACCTCTCTGGGTCGCTATTCAAATCCGTAACCTCTCCGGGTTCTTTCCAAGTGCAATCCACACTTGACGACCGTGGTCTAGTGTCCCTAGATGTCAGTAATGTCGTGGCTTAAGTCCTTAGCCAAATCCTGGTTACTCCAGACCCTTGTTGAGCATAGTACATACTCAATGACCTAAAATAGTAACCGATAATATAGGGCCTAAGTCCCAGGCCGAATCCTGGTCTCTCCGTTCCCTTGCCGAGCATAGTCCGTACTCGACGACCTGAATAAGTCAATTTGCCACGTACGGACGAAGAGACTTACTCCTTGCCAGGTATAATCCATACCCGACGACCATTTACCAAAAACCGAATAAAAATCCAATCAAAGCCAAACTGAAATCCAAATCAAATCAGGAAACAAAAAATCCATATCGAAAATCCAAACCAATATCCAAACCAAAGTTCAAACCAGGAAACAAACAGAGTCAGGAGTTCGAACCAAACTCCAGAACCAAACCAGAAAAACGGGAATCCAAATCAGGGAACAAACAAAACCAAGAGTTCAATCCAAACTACAAAACAGAATCAGAAAAAGCAAATGTAGAAAAAGCAAATGCCAAATCAAAAGAAAAAAAAACAGATTTCACAAACCATAGCGTCACGGTTTATCACCATTCAGAGCATGCCTAGGGGCGATCTCCGTCCCCGTACATGAGTAAATGAATTGGCCATTTGCCACCAGTTTGCTACTTATTTTATATTATTCATGTCAATTGATGACCAACCGACCATCACTCCTGGGCCTCATACCATCTTTGTTTGAGGTAGGCGGTGGTTGCTCCTGCTCCACCACTACACTCCGAGTCTTGACATATTGTCGCAACTATCCATTCCTAACATGCTCCTCAATTATGTCCTTTAGATGCCTACAGCTGTTTGTGTCATGTCCGTCCAAATCATGGAAGAGACAGTGCCTTCCTGATGCCCTCTCACGTTCGGAGGGTTCTCTCCTAGCTGGCCTTCTGTAGGGAAGGCGATCTCGGGTCTTCATGAAAATCCGCTCTAACGTCTCATTAAACCCTGTGTAGGTGGAGAACTTTGGCTCCTTCCACCGCCTCCTGGCTTTCCCTGCTTCTTCATCCAGCTTCCTTTTTCCTTTATCTCTATCCGAGCTTCCACTGAATGGTCCTCCATCCTCAGTTGCATTTGCCTCCTTTAACTTCATATCTGAACATGCGTCTTCCTGTCGAAGGAACCTCTCAGCTTCGTGAAAGAATTCTCCGAGATCCATTGGTGGATCCAGTATTAGAGACACTTTGAAATCTGAATCATCTCTGACTCCTGAAACTGCTTCCATTAAAACCATCGATGGATCCAACCGATGCACCGAAGCAACTGCCGCATTGAACCGAGTCAAAAAAGCTTTAAGTGACTCATCCATTCTTTGCTTTATTGACGTTAACGTCATCACATTCTTCGACCTCTTGACATGAACCCGAAATTGCCTCAAAAACCTGTCCACCAACTCCGTCCATGTTCTGATTGATCCCTCTTCCAGCTGTCTAAACCACATCACAGCTATATCCGTCAAGTATAATGGGAAACATCGTGCCATTAGTTCCTCGGATGCCCCTAGCACTTCCATGTGTCTGCTGTATCTCATCAAATGATCAGTTGGATCAGCTTTGCCATTGTATACCTCCACGCTAGGTAGCGTAAACTCTGGTGGATTCCGAGCTTTCCTGATTTCCTGAGTAAACGGACTCTTGTTCACTCCTTCCAGATCTCTATTGGTCAAACCTCCGAGCATAGTTCTCCTAATGATCTCGGCTAATCCAACATTGTCCGTCAAGGGATGCCCCCCGAGTCCCCGAGGGAATTTTGGTACATACTCTTCGTCTCTTGCTCGTGCATCCCTGCTAATACCCTGTTGTGTGATGTTGACTGGAATCCCCTCATGAAATGGTTTATCATTGTTGGGGGGTGTCCCCCCGAGTCTAGGTCGATCCGGATTAGCAGGTGTATGCTGATTTGGGATCACGCCCTGTTGAGCCGTTCCATTTGATTGTCTGTTTGGTTCTTCTACTCCCGCTCTATGGAACTGGACTACTACATTTCCTGCTTGTGCAAATTGTCTGAGAAGAGCCTGCATAATCTCCTCTTGTCTTTTCATCTTTGCTTCCATCTCCTCTCTGGTGATGTAGGTTGATGCTCCAACTGCTCCATCTCCAGAGGAAGCCTCTTGACTTCCCTCCTGATTACTCCTTTCTGTCACTTGTTTCCTTGCCGATGGCCTAGCCATTGCTCCTTAGAATCCAAGTTTCTAACTCCAAAATCCAAGAGTGCTTCAGTTGTCAGTGAAAGCACCAAAATGTTAGCGCCAAAATTGGTCACTAACACCCAAATGTAAGTGAAAGCACCAACTAACAGTCACTGATAACAGATAGAGTGTGTGTAGAGAGTAATAGTATGAAGAATAGTAAAAGTTAAAATGAAAGCAGTAGAGAACAACCGATTTTATAGTGGTTCGGATAACTCTGGCCTACGTCCACTCCAGTAATTTCCTTTTTATTAATATGAGAACCAATTACAGTTACAAAGTGGTAGGCTAGCCTTAGCCATAGAAAATAGAAAGTTAAAAAGCAGAGGAGAAGAAGAAGTTCCTTTTCTGAAGCTCTACATGCTCTATTTATAGACACGCCTAGGTAGTTGTTGGGCACTCCGAATAACCTGACCCCATCAGGGACGAACGGCCCATGTCGAACCAAAATGCCATGCCGAACGCACCTGTGTGCCGAACTGTGTAGTTATGCCAAACGTACTCGTATGCGAAACGAGATAGCTACGCCGAACGTACTCGTAGGCCGAACGAGGTCGCCATGTCGAACGACCCATCCAATGCCGAACGATCCATTAAATGCCAAACAATCCTTGATGTCGATCGATCCATCCACTGCCGAACGATCTGATGCCGACCATTATGAATGTCGAACACTCTGAATGTCGAGCGAAGTGTCCTCCTAGATGCCGAGAAAAGTGAGGCCGAACACTCTGAATGCCGTGGGGAGTATTTGTGTCGAACGATACTGGAAGTCGGACTTGTGTGTTGTGTCGAATGACTCTTGAGTCATCCAATAGTTAGGATGATCGATAGTTTGGCCGAACGGGGTTTAGGCCAAACGATAGTTGATGCCGAATAATTCTGCCATGCCGAACGTTCATACATGCCGAATGTTGATCATTCCGAACGTCTCTCAATGCCGAATGCCCTGCCATGCCAAATAGTCCATAGATGCCGAGCGCTCCACTATGCCGAACCATGTCCAATGCCGAACGATTCCCATGCCGAACGACTTCTATGCCGAACATCTTCAACCGGGCCACCTTCAACCATGCTGAACCAATCATCGAGGCCGAGCCACCTGTAACCGAACCATTCGAATGCCAAGCGACCCATCATCTATCCGAGTGCACGTCATTCATTTTAACCGAATCCATCATATTTCCGCCTTGATAGTTGTGAAGTTATTTTAGTTAGATCCGCCTGTCCGTTGCCTTGCCAAAAGGCGGGTTAACAATAGTGGTTCCGTTGTGGTAGTGTTGTGTTGTATTTCTGTGATGTACTTGAGATGTAAATACTAGATAGGTGTTCATAACAGTCTAGGTTGTGACGAATAAGCTGTATAACTCTGATGTATATGATACTATGTAGTATCTGATGTGATATAATATAATTTATTTGTTCCGCTGTGAGATTCTGATGTTGTTTTGTTCTTTCTTTTCTATATTTCCTCTTTTCTATCCCTTTCTTTCTTCTTAATGATGCGTCTTTCTATGGAATGAAAGGCGGGTCGTTACAAAATAATTAATCGAACATGTTTTTAAAACTAAGTCAGGTTTCTTTAAAATGCTTATTTTATATATATATATATATATATATATATATATATATATATATATATAGATTTTGAAGCGTTTGAAATTATTAATTTATAAATTCTCTCGAGATTCAAAATAGGGGCTTATAAAAGGATATGATTTGAGGAAAGGAGATTTATTTGTTTTTTCGAAGATTTTGGGAAATAAGTTACGGAATAATTCTATGAAATGTTGGTATTAAAAGGATTTTGGAAAATAAGACCTATAATATTTTCCTATGTATTGAATATAGAAATTTGGAAATATTTGTAAGTCTTAAGATATTGGAATTATCCTATTATGGATTTAAGTATTCGAAAAAATTGTTTAAAATATTGGAAGCAATTGATATATCTTTTAAAGATATTTTGAAAGAAAATATTTTGGGAAAAAATTATATTAAGGCGAGGTGACTGCTTATGGATGTGTTATTGATAGTTAAATAACTGACTCTTAATATTGGCCAATTTCGTTAATCGTTTCGAAGAGACCGGGATCAGATTTTATTATCCAAAAACCACTTCGATCCGATTTGAGCGTACAAATGAGTACCCTGAAGATGATGAAGATGGTGATTCGGTTTGTCCAGACCAGGACAACTTGTATGGGCTAATTCTATCAGAACATTGTCATTGGAGGACGATGAGCATTCTAAGTAAAATTGTTCTTGAAAAGGTAACGCTTAGCCTCAAACCTCATCAACCGGGAATGATTAAAATAGGAGAGATGCAGCAAGGCTAAGTGGATCGTACCCAAGTAGGGTATGTTATCACCTTTCTAGATGTCCTCTGTAACCTATTTATTATGGATATGGTTTTTGCATGGAAGGAGCGCTCGGTGGTAAGGGTGGGAACACCCGGGGTGATAACATATTTGGTCTATCCAGGTTAGGGGTAGGCCGATCTTGTGTAGCAAAGGATCCCGGCGTGGTCCTTGGTACATTGTTCTACAGGTGTACTATGATGGGCGGTACCCCTGTGGTCCAGTCATTCGTTTGAATCCGTTCTCCAATACAAGCCTACGGTTTTGTTTGTAGAGCCTCGTATGCTAGAATTTAATTAATGTAACAATTTCAGCTATTTGAATAAGTATTTGTATTTAGACACTATTATAATATCGCTGGATTTTATATAAAAGTGTTTTGGTTATCGTAAGATAAAAACCCGTCGTGTTTATGTGTGATGCGGTCTTACGAGATATTTTTGTTTTCAAAGAATTTTGATAGCTCTAATAATTAAAATTGAGTGTGTTTTCTCACGCTATTTTTCCAGACAGACTCGGGTGTTATTTTATTATAATGCTCGGGTCAGACCGAGTATTATTGGTTCGGGTTTAATGCTATGGAGCTTAGGAGACTAGTTGGAGAAATTTCAGACGTCGTACTTGACTTATATTCCGCTGTGTAGAGACAAGTTATATAACTGTCCAGTTTGATGTATTGATTGTTTTACTCTAATGATTGCAAGTATATAAACTGTTACAGATTCTTTTGTATAAAATCTATTATTATGTATTATATTTTATTCCGCTGCGATTGTGAGATTTTGTGTTTTTGTTTCTATTTTTCTTCTATCTCCTTCTTCTTCTTACCCAAGTTATTACATTTTTCTTACAATTTGGGTTGAACAGGAGTGTTCTAATATCAACCTAAAGGGTATGGAACTGCGGGTCGCTACAGTAAAGTTGTCCTCTATCATTTATATATTGATAGAGTACTTGTATACTCCTTAGTTATTGAGCTTTCCTTAGGCTAGGGATGTTATGTGTAGTACTATTAATATATTTAATAGACAAGGTAAGATAACCGCATGTATTTTTTGAGCTTTTCTCGTGGTACGTTCATTATACTTAGGCCTTCGTGAAATGATAGGTCCGGTGAATAGTGCCACTTTACTCGTTGAGGTTTCCTCAAGGTACAGGTGAGATTAGGACAAGGTACCAAAGGTTAGGAGTTTTATGTGATACAGCCGATAAAGGGGTATCCATCTTATGCAGACCTATGATTTGTTGCGCTTTCCTCAAGGTCAGAATCCTAAGGCTTACGATTCCTTACACCCACTAGTGAAGTTGAAAGTCGTCTATGTTTTGCTTAGGGTTTGGTGAAACATAAAATACTACTGTGAGCCTTATTAGCAAAATGAAATGGTAACATTTATCTTTTTAAATATTATAAGAACATATGAAAAATAATATTATAATTATCTACGATGATAAATTTATGTATTTAATATGATTGATAAAACGTGTACCAATTAACATATACAAATGAACTAAATTGAAAGTTGACAAATGGAAATGTAATTCACACTATTAAATGCCTATTGCATGTTAATATTTTCTATACCCATTCAAGTACCTAACTTTTACAATGACTTAATACACTTGTAAAATGATCACATACATGTTAATTTGGTTTAGACCCTGTATTGCATTTTATGAGTTTCGAACTCTAAAAGCAATACAAGACTTTGCATGCATGTTTGATCCATATACTATCATACATAAATTTTATGCAGGAAATAGTCACAGTTCATAATGTACTATACTTAAACGAATATAGTTCGTTCAAAATAAGCAAAACTATACTATGAGATCGAGTATTCAATTTGATTGATGACATAAAAGACCATTTTGTGTTAATTGCAGCATAGGAACAAAACTACAGGATAGATCTAAAAACTCGATTGTTAAAATGTCAGTTTAATTAGTTTATGCAAAAAGCAACATATTTGATGTCCTCAGATGTTAAGGATAATCAAATGCACTTTCGTAAAGAGTTCGTTATGATATTGTAGTAAGGGTTTTATTTTGAATGGTTTAATCATTTAAAAAGGAAAATGAATGTATAAAAGTAAAGGTGATTTAAGGTATAGTTGGGATGAAGAGAGTGAATGTCATTTCTTTTTCATAAAGAAACAACGCAAACAAGTGTTGTAACAATAGTGATTGATACTTAAATTGGAATGAGAAATATGATTCCTATTCCAAAATGTATTTACATATAGAAAATTGTTTTCTATGAGATTTGTTTATTTGAGTTCAAGGTATTTGATCAAAGAACTCTCTACGGTAAACTAGTTGTAGTATATGAAATAAACAAATCTATATTAAGTGAATGATGGACCTTCGAATTTAGTACGCTATTATAATAATGAATGAAATAGTGGGAAAATGTTATATAGCACTTATTGATTGCCTCAAATTATGAAAATTATTTTTGTAAAATGTACTAAGCATTATTTATGAAATAATTACTATTTTTAGTAATCAATTGAAAAAAATAGACATAGCTATAATTTTATGAATATTGTGATGCTCCACCTCTAGACCCACATTAACAAAGAGAATTACTAGGTAATTCTGTCTACTAATGCGGAGTATAGGACTGGTTAGGAGCGACCATCTATAATCATGTCTTAAACATCTACTGAATACGTCGATAAATGCATTATGTTTTTTTCTATCTCTCAAGGATCGACATATCCAATAAATGCTTAGTACAAAACTATTGGTGGCTAATGGATCTATCAGAATAAAATACAATAACAGAATGCATATCACATCACAGAACAGTAATCATCATATATATATAAATACATATACACTGGTACCTCCCAATACAATACAAAACGATATACAATAGTGGTTCAGAGACCACACTATATACATCAAATAAAAATACACATCAGAGTTAAGCGGAAAGAAATATAGACTACACAAAATGCTAGGCTGATATCCAAGCAGATGCATCAAAGCTAAGTCGCGAAACTGATAGCTAACCTGAAACAACTCGGATTGACCCGAGTATAAAATACACGAGTCAGTCTAGCTAAAACAATCAGTTAATAAGGATAGACGATAATATGAAGCATAAGATACAAGGTGATAATTCTTCTCAAATGAGAAGAGGCAATAGAAAGAACACATACTCATGACTTAAGTGAAATAATGTCACTTAAGTATACAATTTCACTTAAGTATACAAAGATCTCAAAAGAGGTAAACTCAACAATAACACTCAAGCAATATAAACAATCACTTATGATAATCTCCAAATCAAAACTCATGAAACCCAATAAGAGTTTATATTCCCCATATCGAAATCACCATAAAATAACATATATATAACCCTTTCTCTAACTCAAGGCTATAAGTAAATTCATCATCTCAAATTGGTGAAATTGAAATCAAAACTTATAAAAATTCCCCAGATTGGCCAAATCCCATCTGTGTGCCGAAGCGTTGTTGCACGTGCCATTCTCAGATGGCCGAAGCCTCTGACAAGGTTGCTAGCACCTCCTAAAGCAATTTGTCCACATCACAAGGTCGTTGAAACCTCTCCAAGCCGTTTTGTCAGCGCTAACAAGGCCACTAACACCTCCCAAAGCAGTTTGTCCTCATGACTAGGTCGCTAACACCTCTTAAAGTAGTTATGTTAGGTAAACATTGTGAATGTGTCACAAACTCATGGATAGGAACCCGAAAAGTGTTAAGGTGTGTCCTACACCACTCGTTCGCACTTAGCGGCTTACTAGCCGCTAGTCGATGCCACACGAGGAACATCATAAAACACAGAAAATCATATCTCGCCTCATCTCATTGGCGAGTGATAAAGAGACACCATACCTGTCGCATCTCATCGACAAGTATTAAATGGTATCATAACTTGTCTTGTTTCATCGACAAGTGAAAACATGGTGATGATTCGTCATAAACCATAAATCTCAAAATATAAAATCATATACTCTAGACTTGCCATATATCATTGGCAAGTAAATAAAACATCGTGATGGTTCTCATCGACCATACTCCTACATAGGAGATCCCAAACCATAATACTTGCCAAATATTGGCCATCCCAAATAATTCCAATAAATAGTAATTTTAAAACTCAAAATATGCCATAAAATGGCAAAACATCTCAGAATCAATAATCTCAAATATCTTGGATCGTACAAGTCCGGAATTAACCGAAATAGTAAACGCACATGTCCCATACCACGTGTTTCACTAAATCGTTTAATTCTCTTTCTCATACGTTCAGATAGTGCAAAAGTGTGTGTTTTACACTTAAATAGTTTACTAGAGAAAACAAGCTTTTAAAACTTTTTCTTGAAAAGGTTAATAAAACCAATATTTGAAATTCCTTTATTATAGGAAATAAATAGATTTTATATTAGAAAAATAGTTTTAAAATACTATATAATAATAATTTTAAATGTCCATTTATTTCAAAAATCACTTCAAAATGTTTTAGGGAAAACCGTGCTCGAAAACAATGAAAAACAAGAAAGATAACTCAAGACCGATAACTTGAATTCAATACGAATTCAATTCAAATTTAACCCTATATCAATTCAAATTCTATTCAAATTTGAATTTCAAAATTTCCAAATATAGCTAGCCTGTTGATAGGAATCATAGCTCTCAAAAAAGTTCAAAGCAACATCAAAATCGAGCAAGAATGAGAGCAAAAATAAGCTAGTACAATTCTCAAGTCAATGATTTATTGCTGTCCATTTGCTCTTGGGACAACAACAAACAAATCTAGTTTTGACCAAGCTAACTTCAAAATTTCAGCAAACTCAAAACATGATACTTTTAGCACAAAGTCTAAGCTTTCTAGAACATCTAAAATCATTGAATTTGGATAAGAAACGTGAATGACATGGCCGATATAATTCTCATATTTTAAATTCACTATCGTTGTCGTTTATTCTCAAGGCAGCAGCAAAGAAATAAGGTTTCGACTATCTTAACATCAAAATTTTGCAAAACTCAAAACAAGAAAAATTTATAAAAGAATCTTAGTTTTCTAATACATCAAGAATTATCTAAATCCAATAAGAAACGAGAAAGATACGTCAATGTTCCTAACTGTATTTAGTTTAGATAATGTAATTATCAAAGTGACAGAGCTGAGATTTTGCAACAGGATTTCGATCAATCAATATTCAAAATATGCAAATTTATTCAACACGAAAGTTGTTACACACAAAATAAGCTTTTCGAAGCTTCAAAAATCATCCAATCCGACTAGAATCAAGGAAGACATGCCCAATTTACTAAATGTGTTTAGTTTAGATAGTGCAATTATCAAAGTGACAGAGCTAGCCGTTTGTGATAGAATTTTAATCAATCTATTCTCAAAATTTGCAAATATGTTCAACATGAAAGTTGTCATATATAAATTAATCTTTTTGGAACATTAAAAATTATCAAATTTTGATCAAAAACAAAAAAATATGACTAAATAAATTTTGGATTCAAACTCAGGAAATTCAGTTAAAGACAGAATTTTACTTTTATTTTCAATTCTATTTCAGATTAATAAATTTGCAAAATATCGCAAAGTAACCAAAATAAAAAATGTTCCTCATTGAATCTATTTTCCAACCAAAAAATGATCGACCTCAAACGGATAAGAAACATGAAAGTTATTGTTGTTTTACTTCAGCACATTCCGATTATATTTCAGCAATCATCCGAAGTAAGTATTAGGTATAGTTATAGTAAATGATTTCTTCCTCATCTTTGAAATTACAATCAAGATTTAGCTAGAAATATGAATTAAGAAACTCACCTTTGATTAGAGAAGATAAAATTCGGATTTATGCTGAAAGAAGCAAGCTTTGAACATGAAAAGGCTTCAAGAACTTGCAGAACTCAATAACCAGACATGCAAACAAGAGATTCACTGTAATCAGATAATCACTTCACAAAGATTTAGATTTGATGAAATAATTATAGCTTTGAGTTGATTACCTGTTGTAATTCACTTTATTTAGATAAAGTAATAATTTTTTATTTGAAGAAATGGAGATTAAAGGCTCTAGATTGAAAGTGGTGTAATTTTCTTTCTTCTTTACCCTTTTCTATTTGTTTACAGAAGAAGAAGAATAGTGTTTGTATGTATAGGAAAAGAGATAATATTTCTCACTTCAGGTTGCAAATAAATGGGCTTTGGACCCAACAAGGGAAAGAATTAATTAGTTTATGATAATAAATTTACACTAAACAATTACATACACTATGTTATAATAAAACAATGCATTTTCTTTCAAGTTTTCAACCAAACAAAATATGTAAATTGACATACACATGAAATAAATTATTTTGTACTATATGAAAAGATTAATTTTTTTTAAAACATTATTATTATTAAAATCCTTTACTTCACAATAATACACAATTTACTCAAATAAATGAATAAAAACTCTATTTTTAACTTCTAAAATCTCACTAAAATACTTCTCTCATTTTAAAAAAAATATTTTAAACCGTTTTGAACTCAAATTTATAATTAAACTCATTTTAAGACCAATTTCCATTTTTTTATTTAAATAAACAACTTTAAAAATCTCATACTTCTTTTTTAAAAATTATTAAAAGAGGTAATTGACAATAATTAATACAATTATTGCATTTTCATCAAATAAAGTCATTTTCCACTCGTTATTCTCACAAATAAACATGATAAATTTTCCAAAACTTTATTTCCACATTTTATTTTCAAAATTCATTATTGTTTAAAATAAAAAATTTAAGTCTTCAACTTTTTTTTATTCACAATACTAAATTATGACTTCTGTTATAATTTAATATTCATAAGTAATCACCAAAAGCAGGGTTGTTACAGACTCCCACCTTAATAAAATTGCATCCTCGCAATTTCTTGCGAAGAGTTTGTATTCATCTCATTTTTTTCAACAATCAAAGGAAGAATAGACTAGCTCGAGTCTACAAGAAATTTTCACACTCTCAAAATAAGACAATTGAAAACCAAGATAAGACTCGCTCGATTAATTCTACGGTTTCCAAAGTGCTAACATTGGGACAAGCAAACCATTGAATTTTTCGAGCAATATACAAGATTTCGAAGGCATCTTAGCTTCTAATGAGAAAACAACAAGATGCTACCCAAGGATCAATCAAATGAGATTGATTTCTTATAAGCTCCTCAAGTAGAGTCGGGATTTAGCATAACTTCAACCGGAACTCTAATCAACAAGATGATTATCTATATGTTCTTTCTGTATGACACTAGGGAAGGAACCACACCGATGCTATATAGAGACAATAGAGGCAAGATAGTTCAATCAAAAGGTGGTTTCTTTAAGTGCCACCAGACTTAAACGACCGCATAAATGCACGTCGTTAGAAAATAACACGAGATTAAGATAAACACAAGGAATATTTTTTTAAACTATCTTTTATTAATCAAATATTATTAAAATTTTCTAACCCATTATATTCAAGATTTAAAATTCTTAATTTTCAACACTTGAAACTTTTCAAAACTTCTTACTTAGATATTAAATTTAAATTCATTACTCCTCATTAGTGTAAATAAAGTTTAAGTTGTTTATTCTCTAATTCTTCCATATGTATACTCTAGTTTGAACATATTATTTGTTTCAATTTGTTTCTTAAATTTTCTAAGTGTTAGAACATTTCAGAAAAATCGATGGAGTCTCCTTTGCACGGAGGGCCGTATAAAATTTACAAAAAAGAATTATATAATATACATCGACCATTAGGTTGGAAACACAATATATATCATCATTTCACACTTTAAAATTAATCTAAAAACATACCTTCCTTTTTAGCAATTTTTTTAGCGAGTTTGCACAAACTTATATATATATTCTTTTTTCTTAAAATATAGTCCAACTATCCCCTTTTGCCCTGTACTTAACTCAAATAGATGATATTAGTTCATGTTCATAAATAAGAAGTGATACACTTAACTATTAAGATTATAAACCAATTTCATTTCAGACCTGCTGTAAAGAAGGTCTATTTTGACTTAGTAAACAACAAAATCGGAAGAACTTTACAAAACAAAAGTTATTCGAATCAGTCTATGCTTTCCATCAATATAAAGATCATAAAAATTGGATTTACGGTTTGAAAGTTATGCTAAATTTACTTTCAGCTTAAGTCTTAGAGAATTTTGTAATAGAGCAGAACTGCTTATCCACTTTCAAACCCATTTTAGTCTTAGTAAAATGCAAAATCATTAAAAGTGGTAAAAAGAAACTTTATAGCTTACTAAAAGTTCTTTCATTTGCCAAATGGGTGAGCACATTTGGAGTCATAAATCTCAAGTTATCGCTGTTTTAGTACGGCACTTTTTTTTAAATGAAATTCCAGCTTTTAAAATCAATTTAAAATTTGAAATTCTCCCGAACCATTTTAGTTTCAAACTACATTTTCAAACAAGCTTTTTTTTCTCTAAATCATTTATTAAATGATCTTATTTTTTCCTGGAAAGCTAAGACATATAAAATTATGATCGACCTTAAGTAATTATCATAAAATATTCTCTTAAGTGGAAATATTTTCATTATTTTCTAAAATCTAGCTTTAAAGACAATTAATAATGAAAATTCATTTTGGAAGAGATAATTAACTTCCACCATTATCAAGAGATGATTATTAATTATCCATCAAAATAAATTTTTATAGTAATCATTAATTACTTGTACTAAAATATTCAATTAATGTTTTAGTTTTCAAACCAAAGTATTCTTTTACCATAAATAAATCATTTTATTAATCAAAGCATCAAATGATATTTTCTTCTAATTAAGACATCTCCTTAATTAGAATTATTCACTTTACATACCCAAATTACCATATTAAATTTAATAAATTTCAAACAATATAAGGGTATTTTCTCGCCATTGATTTATAGTGAAAGACCTCATTGATTGGCAGCAAAGTTGATCGAGTGATCAAAATTGCCTCGCCACTCATCCAACACTCACTATGGTTCAAGGGCTTTATCAAACATTTAAAATAAAATTAATACTCTATCATATTAATTATTTTCAAACTTTACTTAATAAAACTAAATTTACCATGTCTGACTGCTTCATCATCGCGTTTAGGAAATTGCTATCGGTAACGTTGGCCAAACGCATCGACCAGAATTCTTTAAGCACTAGACAAACAACCCAACACAAAAATTCATTTTCTTTAAAAAGAAATACTTCATATATAATACTCAAAATATTTTTTGTTTTTCCCAAAAATAAAATTCAATTTCTCTTGGAAACCTATCTTCAGTTTTTGAAAATTTTGAAAACACAATTTATTGCTTATTCTCAAAATAAAGGAACACAAATAGAGCTCATTGGGATATTCCCAGAATACTCGATCCTCAAGACTGATCGAAAAGACTAGAGTGTTATTGTTCTAAATGGTATAACAACCACTCACAAGACGTATAACGAGTGCGGAATGCGGTAAGAATAACGCTATCCTCCGCTACTCGTAGCTAATAAAAAATCGTGTCAAGCCGAGGAATTACCCTAGCACAACTTAGTGGATTAAAAGGAGATCAACGAGATATAAGAGTACGGTTAAGATATCTTCTCGAATGAGAAGAAGAACACTAACAACATATCGTTACTTCGAGTAAAGTAATCTCATAATTATATCTACAATTGAGTATCCAAAGTGGATTATCTCCTAAGACAAGATGCCATCAATTCTATTTTTGGAATACTATGAAACAAAATATTCCTAGACATATCCCAAACTTCAATCTCAAAGGACACGATAAGATAAAGGACACAATGATTAAGAAATTTGTAACATTTGTACTATACTTGGATATATCGTAATATATGCTTTTGTTCTGTGTTTATCCTATTTTGTTCTGATTTCTGCTCTGATACCAAGCTATGACGCCCCAGCCCGAGACCCACATTAACAAAGAGAGTTACTAGGTAATTCTGTCTGCTAATGCGGAGTATAGGGCGGGTTAGGAGCGACCATCTATAATCATGTCTTAAACATCTACTGAATACGTCGATAAATGCTTTATGTTTTTTTTCTATCTCTCATGGATCGACATATCCAATAAATGCTTAATACAAAACTATAGGTGGCTAATGGATCTATCAGAACAAAATACAATAACAGAATGCATATCATATCAGAGAACAGTAATCATCATATATATAAATACATATACACTGATACCATCCAACACAATACATAACGATATACAATAGTGGCTCAGAGACCACAATATATACATCAAATAAAAATACACATCAGAGTTAAGCGGAACGAAATATAAACTGCATAAAATGCTAGGCTGATATCCAAGAAGATGCATCAAAGTTAAGTCGTGAAACTGATAGCTAACCTAAAACAACTCGATCTGACCCGAGTATAAAATATACGGGTCAGTCTAGCTAAAACAATCAGTTAATAAGGATAGACGATAATATGAAGCATAAGATACAAGGTGATAATTCTTCTCAAATGAAGGAGGAAATAGAAAGAACACATACTCATGACTTAAGTGAAATAATGTCTCTTAAGTATACAATTTCACTCAAGTATACAAAGATCTCAAAAGAGGTAAACTCAACAATAACACTCAAATAATATAAACAATCACCGATGATAATCTCCAAATCAAAACTCATGAAACTCAATAAGAGTTTATAATCCCCATATCGAAATCACCATAAAACAACATATATATAACCCTTTCTCTAACTCAAGGCTATAAGCAAATTCATCATCTCAAATTGGTGAAATTGAAATCAAAAACTTATAAAAATTCCCCAGATTGGCCAAATCCCATTTGCATGTCGAAGCATTGTTGCACGTGCCTTTCTCAGATGGCCGAAGCCTGTTACAAGGTTGCTAAAACCTCCTAGACCAATTTGTCCTCATGACAAGGTCGTTGATACCTCTCTAAGACGTTTTGTCATCCCTAACAAGGCCGCTAACACCTCCCAAAGCAGTTCGTCCTCATGACTAGGTCGCTAACACCTCTCAAAGCAGTTCTGTTAGGTAAACATCGTGAATGTGTCACAAACTCACAGATAGGAACCCGAAAAGTGTTAACGTGTGTTCCATACCACACGTTCACACTTAGCGGTTTACTAGCCGCTAGTCGATGCCATACTAGGAACATCATAAAACTCAGAAAATCATATCTCTCCTCATCTCATTGGCGAGTGATAAAGAGGCACCATACTCGTCGCATCTCATCAACAAGTATTAAACTCATTTCATCGACAAGTGAAAACATCATGATGCTTCCTCATTACCCGTAAATCTCAAAATATGAAATCATATACTCAAGACTTACCTCATATCATTGGCAAGTAAATAAAACATCGTGATGGTTCTCATCGACCATACTCCTACATAGGAGATCCCAAACCATAATACTTGCCAAATATTGGCCATCTTAAATAATTCCAATAAATAGTAATTATAAAACTCAGAATGTGCCATAAAATGGCAAAACATCTCAGAATCAATAATCTCAAATAGATCGATCGTATAAGTCTGGAATTAACCGAATTAGTAAACGCACATGTCCCATACAACGTGTTTTACTAAATCGTTTAATTCTCTTTCTCATACGTTCGAATAGTGTAAAAGTGTGTGTTTTACATTTAAAATAGTTTACTAGAGAAAACAAGCTTTTAAAACTTTTTCTCGAAAAGACTAATAAAACCAATATTTAAAAGGGTCATTTCACTAGAAGGACAAATTTTGCAGTCCAATTAGTTTCTAGGACACACATCCACAGAATTAATTTGAACGCCAAAGTCAGTAGAATAATTACTTTTAAGGACAAAGTCAGCAGTTCAATTACTTTCTAAGACATAATTTCATAGGTTTTTAGGCCTTAGAAACTAATTATTTTGCATTTTGTCCTTAAAAGTAATTATTTCAGTTGTGTATCCTAGAAGCTAACTGCACTTGCTAAAGTGGCCCTTTTGGCTAATTTCCACTATTTGAAATTCCTTTATTATAGGAAATAAATAGATTTTATATTAGAAAAATAATTTTAAAATGCTATGTAATAATAATTTGAAATATCCATTTATTTCAAAATTCACTTCAAAATGGTTTAGTGAAAACCGTGCTCGAAAACAATGTGTTAACGCTGAAAATGTACGCTAATACCCCGGTGTGAGTAGTAATATAGTGAAAGAACCACCCGTTGGTACGGGAACTAAAAAAAAGCAGAAAATAGCAGAAAGAAGTAAAGAAACAGCAGTTTTTATAGTGATTCGGCTCAAAGTCAAGCCAACGTCCACTTTATATCTTTTATTGCTGGTTTGATTACAACTCTTTCAATGATTCTTCGATTACAACACAATTAAGACGAGTAGCTAGAACTTTGATGTAGAAAAGCTCTTTGAATTCATGTTGAATGAGTTAGATCTTTCTCCAAGTTCGTTGAAGCGTCTTCGGTGTTTGAAGTGTTGAAGGAGTCGAGAAAACAGCAAAGTATTAGCGTTCTAGAAACGATCCAAAGTCCTTTCCTAGGTGGAGCAGGTGGGTTATTTATAGGGAAAATCTGGAAGTAGGTCGTAGGTCACAGGTCGCAGGTCGCAGGTCGCAGGTCGCATAGGAGTTAGGTCGTAGGTCCCAGGCGACCTGACATGGACGGGTTAAGGTTTATGCTTGATCAATGCTTTGGTTGGTAGGTCGCAGCGACCTATGGGAGTGGAAAGCGACTTAGATATATTGTGGAATAAAGTGGAGCGACCTAGGCTAGGCTTAGGAGTAGCAGTGACCTAATGCTGGTGCGACCTATAATCAAACGACATAAGAATATGCGGCTTGCTCTGGTGTAGTTATGGGCCTATTAGCTCGCTACAACTTTTAGGTCACTTAGGTCGCTGAGATGCTTGGGTCGTTTAGATCGCTGAGACATTTAGGTCGCTGAGGTGCTGTAGTGATCATTCCACTGCTATGTTAAGCCGTTGACCTGCTTGGATCGTTAAGTCGCTAGGTCGCTTTTCCCTTAGGTCGTTGCTTTTCATTGAGTCACTAGGTCGTAACCCTTTGAGTAGCTAAGGTCGTTAAGTCGCTATAGGTCTTATATCTATGTTAGCTCGCTTGGACGTTTAGATCGTTAGGTCGCTCGTCTTTTAACTCGTTAGGTCGCTTGCTTTCCTTGAGTAATTGAGTCGCCGTTCAGAAAGGGATTAACACTTGCCCCTCGAAGTATATGCCTATGTTATAGGTCGTGTGCTTCGATTCAACTTTGCTAGGTCGTGAGCGACTCAAGAAGCTCGTTAACTCGTGCGCCTATTCATCTTCTCCTCTTTCTCCTATATAAGCCATTAACTCGCTTTGTCCTCTTCACTTTATTGCTTACACTTTGCCGCCGTGGCCATGCTTGAGCTCAAGAACTTCAAAGAAAAATTCCCTTCCTTGTTGCTTCGATCATCTTTCCCAACAACAAACCTAGGTAAATCGATCATCCATCCATTGTTTCTTCCATCGATTACTCCATAACCAATTTCACACAGTTTTCGTTACCCTGCTATAAGATTACCTCCTGATTCGTCCTCCGATCACCATTAAATCGTTGGTAATAGCTTTAAAAATGAATCGGCCTAGAATTTCACAGAGTTGTTTGGCGGGTGTCTTGAATTTGTGGAGTTTAACGATGGTTTCTGGAAATTTGGTGGAGACAATGAGGCTTTAGGTGCTTGGAGGAGACGAAGGGATGTTTGGTTAACAGGTTGAGGGTTTTAGGCTGTGGTGCTTCTGGTGATGCAAGGGCGGTGGACATGTGGCAAAGTGTGAGTGGAGAGCAGGCCTTAGGGTTTTTTGATGGGAGAAAGCTCCACATTTCCGAGTTTCTTTTAGAGCGATCTAATGAGTTGAGCGACCTAGGAGCCTTGCGGCTTAATGGAATCCGAACGACTTACAAACTAGAGACTTAACTTGCATAGCATACTTCTTCAGACGGGATAACCCTCTTAACGACCTATCTCTGGGTCGCACTGTGACCTGGGCGACTTAACTTCTTGCGACATAACCTTTAGATCGCGGGTGTATTCGAACGAGTTAACACTTAAACAAATATGCCTTGTCTTGACCCGAAGCCTTATGTCTTAACTCGCAGCATAACTTTAACTTGTAGGAGCATGAATAATGAACTCCATAACTTGCACTGAGCGACTTAAGGAAGCTTCGACCTATGCTAAGCCCTTTGGACTTGATCACTTGTTAAATTTGACAGCACTTAATTGAATTTTCAACTTGAACTGCCAGGATAAACTGCTTGAACTTGTTGCACTTTTTTACAAATTGTATTAACTTTAATGCTAACAACCTGTCAAACACAACATTTGCAGAAAAATGGGATGAATATACTCATCATTGACTGCCCACGTCGAGTGATGGATTAGATCAAAGAAATAATATTTTACTTAAGTAAAATAGTATGAATCTAATTAAAGATAAAGTGCTGCGAATCAACTGAGTAAATGAAGCATCAACACAAAATTCATACAGTTACAACTGCTTATTGCTGAATATCATCTGCATTGATACTACACTTAACTTTGATTTAATAACAAGCCTTGAACCTTCCTGAATTGACGTGCATCGATCGGTACTATTTCAAGTTTTACTTCATTTACTTGTTATTTCAGTAGCTTTGCACAACACTTCACACGCTTTTAGGAAACGTGCACCTTCATATTTGAATATCCAGTTCCTTGTGTAGAATGACTTCTCAACAATTGCAAGAAGAGATAATAGAGCAGGCCGATGAGGTCTTCCCGATAGCCGACCCTCTGGAGAATCCTCCGGAAAGAGATTCAACTACACTAAACCAACGGACCTTCAGCCAGCTATGTATCCAATTTGGCATTGCTGAAGCATATGCACTGCTTCCTAGGGTAAATTATACTGCTGACAGGCCACCTCCTGGTTTTATTGCAGTTAATCGTCAAATGTGCCTGAACAGAGCTACTCCCTCTTTCAACGAATTTCTTCGAACACTTCTCCTCCAACTGACTGTCTCTCCATTCCAGCTGCACCCCAATGGTCATGCCATTTTGATGGGGTTATGTGTACTGTTTAGGAGGATGCTTGATCGTCTTTTGAGCTATGAAGAGATTTGCAATTTGTGCGCATTTGCGAAGAACAAAGATCATCCTTCTATTACACTTGTGAGGAGCGAAAGGAACCGTAAACTGATTACTGTTCTTCCTGAAAGCGCCCATGGGTTTTTGAACCAATTTTTCTTTATTCGCTGACCCCCGGGATTCTACGGCATCTGGAGAGTAGGAAGTAAGTCCACCTATATCCATTCTTTCCATTTCTGAGCTTTTCAAAATTCGAGTTGCCAAGTGCTAACTTCACTCTTTACTTTTGCAGCATTTCCTCCTCCTTCTAAAGATTATAGTCTCAAACCAATTTTTGAAAGGTTGAGTGCCGTAGCAGTCGAGGAGAGAAGCATTAAGTTTCTGCTGAAAGACGAATTTATACACCAATTCGGACTTCTGCACTCTTCTCGATCCACTCAGTTTCGTGATGTCCCCGGTTCACAAGCAAAGACGTCAGATGCCCCTGCCTCCGTAAAGGATTCCGCACCAAAGGAGCCTATTGTAGAGGCATCATTGGTGAAATGTTCTACTCCTGTTGACGGTGCGGGACATCTGGCAAGTTTACACTTCCCCCGGTTATCGAAGAAGAGGAACTTCCTCAACATTCCGGGAAGGCTGCTGATAAGGGAGCGGAGAAAGAGAGTTCCGCTAGGAATGATGGTGATGGCATTTTCGGAGGGCTAAGCGACCTAATGGTGACTTCACATGATCTCTTCAAAGATGATACCACTGCTTCTAAACTTGTTTCTCCAGCAGTCGAAGTGTCATCCACCTTGCGACCAACTTTGTCAACCCAAGAGTTGACGCCTGTTGCAAAAGTCAACATTACTCCCAAGATGAAGAGTGGTTTGTAGCTCGACGCGTGTAGTCCGCACATCACACACACTTAGGATTTTTTGGCAATTATGTGCACTTAGCTTCTTTATTTCGAAGACTTCTAAACTTTGTCTCTTCTTCATTTTCAGATTCTCCCATGGGACGCAGCGGCACATACTATGATGACTTTCAACGATATGCAAGGCGTGATTCCTATGATCCTAGGTGCGATCTTCCTGCTCCTAAGGAGTCCGACGAAGAAAGAGCAGCTAGAAAAGCTCGCGAAAGGCGGGCTTATGAGGAGCGTTATGGAAGGAAAGATGACCGTCGTGAATCTTACCAAAGGGATGATGACTCCCATAAATGAAATCCCATGATGATAAAGGAAAGAGTCATATGGCCGAAGATTCAAGCAAGCAAGCTAAGCTTAGGGAGAAGCCGATATCTGAAATTCCCAAAGTGCCCGCTGCTTCTATCTCTCTAGATATTCCCTCTAGCTCTCCTGCCCATAAAGGAGTTGACATTCAAACAATCATAAATAGGCCTCCTTATCAAGTTGAGAAGCCTCCGCCTACACTCCAAAGCTGTTTTCCACATTGGTGCTTGAAAGGAGTATGCTTTGATTTGGACTTGGTTCCCATCGACAAACAAGCCATGCTGAGAAATCTTGATGCTGTGAAGCTCGACATTGAAAGAATGTCCAGTTGGCAGAAGCTAGTCGATGAGCTTCAAAGAGTTAATCGCTCAAATCTCGAGGCTATGCTGACCATGGAGAAATGATAAATCCGAGTGGCAAAAGGTTCTTGATCAGCATGATACGGAGATGAGGAGCATCGCTGCTTATAATGAGGAGCTTGAGGCTGAAGTTAAGAAGCTTAAAGATGACCTTGCTACCTCTTCCACTTCTTATACTCAAAAGGAAGAGGTGCTTCAAAAGCAAGTAAGAGATGCCCACGCCAGTCAACGAGATGCCGAGGCTAAACTTGAGGCACAGCAGAGAATTATGGAAAGCTACCGCAGTGATGTTGCTCAGCAGCGGGAAAAGACTAGCTCCTAAGACCTGGAGATTGAAATGTTAAAGGCTCAGCTTTCTAAAGTTGAAAAGGAGCGCGACGAGGCCATTGCTCGAAAAGCAGCAGCTGAACATTATCATGAGGAGACGAAGGCCGTCAACTACACTTTATTCGAGTTTTACATTCATAGCGTCTTGGGGCGTGGCAGTCTCTCATTTTTGGGCCCAAAGAATGAAATTACCCTAGCTGAAGTGTGGGAGGCAGCGGTTGAAATGCTTAAAGGGGCCGGCTACGGTGAGGAGGGTCTTGAGGCTCATTTTTTGGACGATGAAGGCCAAGACGCCCTTCCCATAGGGAAAGAATAACTCGCCAAAGAACGAGCCGAAGCAGGGGAGGGAGAGCTTTTAGGGTAGGCACCTTTGACCGACCCGACTCGTCCTTCGCCTTCGGTTGACGTCGACATTATTGGATCTAGTTTTACTCTCCGTCTCCTGCCAAAGTCAAGATCGGAATTACAACTGCTCACGCCGAGTCCAGGAAGACACTGAAGCCCATGATTTTGAAATCGACGTGATAAAGCCAACTTCTCCAGGTAACTTCAACACTAATCCAGTTCAAGTGGATTACTTGTTTGCTTCACATGAGTTTGATGTACTTCTTGCTTATTACTTAAACCTTGACGTGCCATTATCTCCTCTTTTTGCAGGAGATGCTGATGTTTTTAATTTTTCTTCTTCTGTAGAGAAAGCAACAAGTGTTGTACAGGCTTCTCCTCTTCCAGCTGTTGCTCCTCCATCTCTTCAAGTTACTCCTTCTGCTTCTCAACCGGGGTCGCAAGAAGAACAAATAGAAGCTCTTCAAGGCTTAGATGACTCGGCTGCTTCGCAAGAGCAAAGAACTGAAGAACTCGAGGAGGGTGAGAGGAGTCCGGTGGAATTTACTGCCGATGATACAAAGTTGATTGATCTTATTATTCCGGGCAGTGAATCTTCTTCAAAGAAGAGGAGAAAGCGCGGAATTTCAAAGAATAAGAAGGACACTTCTGCTAGTGATGAGAAAGCGGAAGAGGACCCAATTACAACTCTTTTTCCTCTTTCCCCGACTCGTTCAAGCCGACCCAAAATTTAACCATTAGGCCGAGCGAGGGCTCCAAAGGTGGAGGGAAAAAGAAGTGATCGGTCTGGTCTTACCCTTCTTGTTTTGCTTTTTTGCTTGTATATGTAAAGACTTGTATCGATCGGAGATTGTGCGGGTACCGGCCCCCGCTTTTTGAAACTTGCACATATGTACAAATCTTTTATAGTATGCAATAAAATGATTCTTTTTACTTGTACAATCTTTTGACTGTATTTGTGAATGCATTTATCCCTTATTTTCACACATGTTTCTTTATTTTCTCTGTGTGATATTGCAGTAAGCTCGTGATATGTTGCTTTTATTATTGTAGCTATGTTATATTGCCCCCATATAACATGGCTTATTGCAATCTCTTTCATTTTGATAAGACTGTGGAGAACAATTCTTCTGTTTTGAGAAGACTTGTTTACTTTGGAGAACAACTCTTCCATTTTGAGAAGACTTGCACTCTTACTTTAGAGAATAATTCTTCCATTTTGAGAAAATATTGCTCTGTTCTAGTAGAGTGTACCTTGTATTGGAGAAGTCTTCTCTCTTTTTAAGAAAAAGTTTCTACACTTCAACTTTCGGAGAAGGTCACTTTTTTGAGAAGTGGATTCTCTTACGTGGTGAAGCGGGCTTCCAAAGAAGGCTTTGATTAGGCACCTCAACTTTTTTTTTTGGGGGAAGAATGTTCACACTATGAAGAAATTAATCTTCCCTTAAGAGTTGAAGTGTGCCTCCGAAGAGGGCTTTTTTTTTATGTGCCTCAGAGGAGGGCTTTTTTGGCACTTCTATCTTTGGAAGTGTGCCTCCGAAGAGGGCTTTTTTGGCACTTCTATCTTGGGAAGTGTGCCTCCAAAGAGGGCTTTTTTGGCACTTCTATCTTGGGAAGTGTGCCTCCGAAGAGGGCTTTTTGGAACTTCAATCTTGGGAAGTGTGCCTCTAAAGAGGGCTTTTTTGGCACTTCAATCTTGGGAAGTATCTTTTTTGGGTGCCTGAAAGGTTGCATCTCACAGTTAAGTGGGTCCATGGGGCAGACGCAAGCTAACTAACTGGATGTTCGTTCGTACGAACGATCACAATTTGTTAGCAAGGGACTGGTGCCTTCAATTTGGGAAGGTGCCCCTCTGGTGGTTCCACCAACCTTTTTGGTTGAGACAAGATTCCATTTTGGCTGTTTCTTTGTCTTCTTGCCCATGCCTTTCCACCATCTACCTCTCAGCGATCCCTCGTTATCGTTTCCAAGCACATGTTCCCTTCCTTTGCAAGTTGTTTGCTTTTTTCAGAGAAGTGCGTTTCATTATTAAGTGAATCCACGGGACAGACGCAAGCTACTTGACCGGATGTCCATCTGTACAGATGATCGCAATCACTTAGCAAGGGCCTGGAACCTTCACGTTGGGAAGGTGCCCCTCCGGTGGAATCACCAACTATTTGTGAGAAGCACTTTTGATGTAGGAATTGAATGTGGAATTTTTATGGCTTGACATTTGTTTGTTGAGTGATTTGTAGGCGAGCCTTGTGATGTGTTGAATAGGTATGCTTTGATAGCAATACAATTATCATACATCCATAATCATTTTACAAATTTAAGCAAAGCTTCTAAGTAAAATATGGACGCAAGTGATTGCTGTTCCAGGATCTTGGAATTGGATCTCCTTCGACAGCTGTGAGTTTGAAAGTGCCATCAAGAAGTTTTTTGCCTATGACGTACGGCCCTTCCCAGTTTGGCCCAAACAATCCTGCTGTTGTCATGATCTTTTTCAAGACTAGATCCCCAATTTCAAAGCTGCGTTAGCGAACTTTGGAATTGAAGTGTCTGGCTATCCTTTACTGATGGGCTGCAATTCTGAGCTTAGCCTCTTCCCTTCTTTCATCAAGGAAGTCAAGTGCTTCAAGTTGCAGCTTCTCATTTTCAGCTTGATTGAAATGAATTCTCCTTATGAGCGAACCTCTATTTCCACCGGAATCATTGCTTCTGATCCATATGCTAATAAGGATAGAGTGTGCCCAGTCGCAGTCCCGTGGGTAGTTCTGTATGCCCATAGTGCAAGTGGCAGCTTATCGACCCAACCACCTTTTGCTTTTTCTAGCTGTTTTTTGATGGTTGAATTGATAATTTTGTTCACTGCTTCCACTTGACCGTTTGCTAGCGGATGAGCCACTGCTGAGAAGCTTTTTTGTATCTTGATTCGCTTGCAAAAATCTTGGAACTCTTCGCTTTCAAATTGGGTACCATTGTCTGTGATTATCTTCTGAGGCACACCATACCTGCAAATGATATTCTTAGTCACAAAGTTTATCATCTTTTTAGAGGTAATAGTAGCTAATGGTTCAGATTCAGCCCATTTAATGAAATAATCAACATCAACAATAGCATATTTGATTCCAGACTTGACAGTTGCCAAAGGCCCAATGAGATCTATCCCCAAATGGCGAAGGGCCATGGACTGACCATCTATGTTAGTTCGGTGGAAGGTGCTCTTGGGATTTTTGCAAATCTCTGGCATCTGTCACACTTTCGGGAGTAGCTAGCAGCATCTCGATTTATATTTGGCCAAAAATACCCATAGCAGAGGATTTTCTTTGCTAAAGTTTGGCCACCTGAATGATCCCCACACTCTCCTCCATGTACCTCGGCTAAAATTGCCTTAGCCTCTTACTTGGTTACACATCGGAGTAATGGCATCGAGAATCCTCGCCTGTACAACCGGCCGTCTTGAATTACATATCTCAGGGCTTTTCTTAATAGCTTCTGGCGCTCTTTTGAGTTTTCTGGCAGGGAGTTGTTGAGTAGATATTCCTTGATCGAAGTCATCCATGACTCCTGCTCTTGAGATACAGCCATGATCCAGTCAATATCCATCTCATCAGTACTTGGAGCTGACAAGACTTCCATAGGGACCAATCCCAATAACTGAGCTTCGCCGGAACATGAATTCTTTGCAAGAGAATCTGCCTTCATGTTCTCTTCCCAGGGTATATGGCTTATTGTATAATGATCAAAATCATCGAGAAGTTGTCAGGCCTTTGACAAGTAACCAGGCAGATTTCCTCCTTTAGTTTGAAACTCTTTCTTGACTTGGCATACAATAAGCTGGGAATCACCGAAGATCTGCAATACTTCGATGTTCAGTTCTTTGCAATCTTTAAGCCAGCAAAAAGAGCTTCATATTCTACTTCATTATTTGTCAAAGGAAATTCTAATCTCAATGCATAGCACAGTGACCTCCCCTCGGGGGTTTCAAGCACAACCCCAGCTCAGGAACAGTAGTCATTTCTTGCACCATCAACATATAATTTCCATCGAATTGGGGTGTCATCAGTCACCTCTTCCTCACTGCCACCTTTATATGTGTATTATGCAATGAAATCTGCTAAAGCTTGTCCATTGATTGCTCTTCGGGGATGGTAAGTGATATCGTATTGGTTAAGTTCAATATCCCACTTTAGAAGACGACCCGAAGTTTTAGGGCGAAACAGGACTTGCTTTAGAGGTTGATCAGTGAGGACTTTGATAGGATGAGCTTGGAAATATGTCCTTAACTTTTTGGATGCAATTAACAAACAATAGGCGAGATTTTCTAGCTTTGAATAATTCATCTCTGCCCTAGTGAATCTTTTGTTGATGTAATAAACTGGGCGCTGAACTTTTGTGTCTTCTCGTACTAATGCTGCACTGAGAGCATGAGACAAAATGGCTAAGTATATGAAAAAATCTTCACCATTGCTGGGCTTAGAAAGTACTGGAGGCATTTCCATATGACGAATCAGTTCGTCAAAAGCATTCTGGCACTCAGGAGTCCATTCAAAGTTTTTCTTTCCTTTCTTCAGAGCGTCAACGAAGGGAATGCATTTATCAGTGGCCTTGGAAATAAACCGATTAAGAGCAGCGACTTTCCCATTGAGGCTTTGCAATTCCGTCTTTTTCCTAGGAGCTTTGACTTCTCTTACAGCAGTAACCTGAGCAGGATTTGCTTCAATGTCCCTAGCACTCACAATGAAACCCAAGAATTTTCCGGACTCTACCCCGAATGAATATTTTAAAGGATTTAGCTTCATCTCGTACTTCCGGAGTACTGCGAACATTTCTTCCAAATGATCCATGTGGTCTCTTGCCTTCTTTGATTTCACCAACGTATCGTCAACATATACTTCCATAGTCTTGCCAATCTGGGGTTTGAACATGGCATTAACAAGTCTTTGATAAGTTGCCCCTTCGTTCTTAAGTCCGAAGGGCATGACTTTGTAGCAGTAAAGACCAACACAAGTAATGAAGCTCGTGTCCTCCTGATCTGGCTCATGCATCATGATTTGATTATATCCTGAGTAAGCATCCATAAGAGACAATAATTCATGCCCGGCCGTTCCATCCACCAATTGATCAATCCTGGGTAATGGGAAATAGTCCTTGGTGCATGCTTTGTTCAAGTCTGAAAAGTCAATGCATACTCTCCACTTTCCATTTGCCTTTTTAACCAACACCGGATTAGAAATCTAATTTGGATAAGTGGATTCTCTGATGAAGCCATTTTCCATGAGCCGATCTACTTCTTCTTTTAATGCTGCCGACCTTTCATAACCCTGGGTTCTTCTTTTCTGCTTTACGGGTGTGAATTTTGGATCAATATTCAAAGCATGCACTGTGATTTCTAGAGATATTCCACATATGTCGGCATGACTCCAAGCGAATACATCCAAGTTTGCTTTTAAGAATGATATCAACATATTCTGAACCATTACTCCGAGTTGTGAACCGACATTCAGCACCTTTTTGGGTCATTCGGGTCAATAGGTATTGGCACCGTCACTTCCACCGGCACCACTCTACTCTCCTCTACACTGGTTTTTCTGGGATCAATCTCTTTTCGGGCACCACAGTGTTTACCAGTGCAGGGTCTATCCCGTAATTGCTACAAGGTGGGTTCCTTGATGTGGAGCGGAGCTGCCGCACCTTTACTCATTTCTCTCTTTTTCGCCTCCCGTGATTCTGTGAGATAGCATTCTCGCCCAGCATTTTGGTCTCCCTTCACAACGCCGACGCCATTATCAGTGGGGAACTTCATAGTCAGGCACCATGGGGCGAGAATAGCCTTGAATGCAGCAAGAGTTGGACGACCGAAGAAGGCATTGTAAGCGGAGAATTCATCAACAATCATAAAAGTCTACTTTCAGACCACCTTCTTTTCCCCTTCTCCAAGCTCTAAAAATAAATCAATAGTCCCAACAGGCTGTTTTGGCTCTCCCGTAAACCCAACAATTTTCAATGAAGAAGCTTGGACATCAGCCATGGGAATTTTCATCTGATCGAATGTCTTTTTGAAGAGGACATTGCAAGAGGGGCCGCAGTCAACAAGCACCCTTCTTACAATGGCTGGTGCAATGCCTGCAGATATTACCAAAGGATCCATGGTGGGGGGCTCTACACCAACAGAGTCTCTAACCCGGAATATGATGTCATCGTTAAAAGTTCTTTGCTGTTTTAAAGGCGCAGCATCTTCCAAGACAAAAACATTTTCTTCCTCCAGGGCATATTTCAAAGCGTGAGCATATCTCTCCATCTCACCCCAACTTCTACCTGCTGGGTGAGTACCCCCTATGATAACATAATGAAAGCCCTCTCAGATTCCTGCGCTGCAGTCTTATTACCTGAGCCGGATTGACGAGCAGGATTTTGTTGCCCCTGAGTAGATGAAGTTGGGTCATTTCTGTTTCTCTTCACATATTGTTGTAGTCTACCCTGTTTCAATAGTTCTTCAATCAAATTCTTTAGGTGGCAGCATTCATTAGTGTCAGGGCCAGGTTGATTGTGGAACCGATAGAATCTTCCATTATGCATAACATTTTTCCCAATCTTCAACTCAGATGGTTTAGGATATTCAATAGCATCCTTGGTTACGAAAAAGATATTCTCTGGAGTATCAGTTAAAGGAGTAAAATCTGAAGGTTTAAAGCGGCAGGCTTTCTTCAAGTCTTTCTGCTTTTTCCCACCGTTATTCTCCCTCTTCTGGCCACCAGATTCCTTTTTGTTAGAAGCAACATTGTTATTCTCAACTTCAGTTACGGCTACTTTTGCTAGCACAGGAAGGCTTTCTAAGCGCAAAAATTCATCAGCTTTCTTGTAGAATTTCTCAAGTGAATTTGGCTCTTTCATCTTTAGCCATTTTCCAAATTCACTAGTTTTGTCAATAGCTCTCATCAAGTAGGTCGGAATCATTCGAGGCTCCGCATTATCAACCTCGGCCAAGGCTATATTGAAGCGGTTTAAGAAAGATTCGAGAGGCTCTCCGGGGTTATATTCGAGGCTGGACAGTGACATTATATCCTTGGCCTTTGAAGCATATAACCTGAACCGCTCTTTGAATTTCCGGGTTAGGTCGGAGAACTAATCCACAGAACGAACTGGCAGCTTCGTGAACCAAAGCAGGGCCACTCCTTCCAAATACACTGGAAAGTATCTGCAATTGATCTCATCCGATCCTCTAGCACCCGTCATATGCCAGTCATACTTATACAAGAACTGGTTAGGATCGCTTGTCCCCCGATAAGCTGGAATAGTAGGAGGAGCAAACTTCTTTGGAAATTCAGCTTTCAGGATTTTTTCAGTAAAAGGAGTCTTGCTTGGAGCAAACCCCCATTCATTTTCATCTTCCTTCCTTTGCATGCTCTCTTTCATAATCCGTCGAATCATTCCCGAGAGGTACTCCTCATCGTTTAGAGGCCTCGCGGGACATAAGTCAGCTACTTTTTCGGAAGTTTGTCTGGACAAACTTTCACGAAAAGTTGGCTGCGGCCTTGAACCTCCAGCTTGGGGAGGTGCCCCTTCGGCGGTGCCAGCTGCCCTTTGAGGAATACTTTTTCCTTGGGAATCATGAACATCTTCGGCAAAGGTTTCTTCATTGTTTTCCGGTTGACGGTTAACTCCAAGCAAATCATTTATCCTGTCCAACATCAAGGTGTTCTGGGTTTCCATTTGCTGATACAACCCAGACACCACAGCTTCCAATTCTGCCCATGTAATTCCAACACTAGGAGCCGCTTCATTGGATGCGGGAGAAGTGGCATTATTATCACAAGTATATCCAGATCTAATAGATCTCCTTTTCCTTCCAGGAGCCATAATTTCAGATATACTTCTGGTTCTTAAAGAGATTCTTTCAACAAATCTTTGCGAAGCAATGATGATAGCACTCTTGAGTTCGATTCTCAGTGAAAGCACCAAAATATTAACGCTAAAAATGTACGCTAACACCTCGGTGTGAGTAGTAATATAGTGAAAGCACCACCCATTGGTACGAGAACTAAAAACAAGCAGAAAATAGCAGAAAGCAGTAAAGAGACAATAGTTTTTATAGTGGTTCGGCTAAAAGTCAAGCCTACGTCCACTTTATATCTTTTATTGCTTGTTTGATTATAACTCTATCAATGATTCTTCGATTACAACACAATTAAGACGAGTAGCTAGAACTTCGACGTAGAAAAGCTCTTTGAATTCATGTTGAATGAGTTAGATCTTTCTCCAAGTTCGTTGAAGCGTCTTCGGCATTTGAAGTGTTAAGGAGTCGAGAAAATAGCAAAGTATTGGCGTTCCAGAAATGGTCCAAAGTCCTTTCCCAGGTGGAGCAGGTGGGGTATTTATAGGGAAAATCTGGAAGTAAGTTGCAGGTCGCAGGTCACATAGGAGTTAGGTCGTAGGTCGCAGGCGACCTAACAGTGACGGGTTAAGGTTTATGCTTGATCAACTGCTTTGGTTGGTAGGTCGTAGCGACCCATGGGAGTGGAAAGCGACTTAGATATATTGAGGCATAAAGTGGAGAGACCTAGGCTAGGCTTACGAGTAGCAGCGACCTATAATCAAACAACATAAGAATATGCGGCTTGCTCTGGTGTAGTTGTGGGCCTATTAGCTCGCTAAAACGTTTAGGTCGCTTAGGTCGCTGAGACGCTTAGGTCATTTAGATCGCTGAGACAGTTCAGTCGCTGAGGCGATGTAGTGATCATTCCACTGCTATGTTAAGCCGTTGACCTGCTTGGATCGTTAAGTCGCTAGGTCGCTCTTCCCTTAGGTCGTTGCTTTTCATTGAGTCACTAGGTCGTAACCCACTGAGTAGCATAGGTTGCTAAGTCGCTGTAGGTCTTATATCTATGTTAGCTCGCTTGGACGTTTAGATCGTTAGGACGCTTGTCTTTTAACTCGTTAGGTCGCTTGCTTTCCTTGAGTAATTGAGTCACCGTTCAGAAAGGGATTAACACAATAAAAAACAAGAAAGATAACTCAAGACCGATAACTTGAATTCAATACGGATTTAATTCAAATTTAATCCAAAATCAATTCAAATTCTATTTAAAATTAAATTTCAAATTCTCCAAATATAGCTAGCTTATTAATAGGAATCATAGCTCTCAAAACATTTCAAAACAACATCAAAATCGAACAAGAATGAGAGCAAAATTAAGCTTGTACAATTCTCAAGTCAATGATTTATTCCTGTCATTTTGCTCTCAGGACAACAACAAACAAATCTGGTTTTGACAAATCTAACTTAGAAATTTTAGAAAACTCAAAACATGAGACTTTTAGCACAAAGTCTAAGCTTTCCAGAACATCCAAAATTATTGAATTTGGATAAGAAACACGAAAGATATGGCCAATATAATTCTCATATTTTAAATCACTATCGCCGCCGTTTATTCTCAGGGCAGCATCAAAGCAATAAGGTTTCGACTATCTTATCCTCAAAATTTTGCAAAACTCGAATGAAGAAAAATTTATAAAATAATCTAAGTTTTCTAATACAACAAGAATTATCTAAATCCGATAAGAAACGAGAAAGATACATATAAGTTGTTACCTTCCCTATTCCGCAACTCAACGACCCAAGGAAATAAGCGGCCTAAAGTTATCAACGACCTAGCGACCTAAAGTTATCAACGACCTAACGACCTAAAGCATGAAGCGACCCAGTAGCTAAATGGACTTAGCGACCTAATGGATTAAAGAGCCTAACGACCTAATCAGTTGAAGTGCACCGCGACATAATGAGCTAACGACCTTAGCTACTCAGAGAGCAACGACCTAGTGACCTAAAAGTCCAACGACCTAGCGAGTCATCACAGAATAAAGTCGCTTGCTTATAGGCCGCTCCCAACCTTAAGTCGCCAACCATTTTCCCCTAGGTCACTCACGACCTACACAAAGCAAGACAACTTCCTACCACTCTCCCCTAGGTCTCCCACGACCTACTAACCCGCTTAGATAGGACCAAGTGCAATCAAGATGTGCGATAGCTCGTATCTCTTAGGTCGCTCGTGACCTACGACCTACCCTTAGGTCGTTCGCGAACTACGACTTAGTCCAGCATTCTCCTATAAATACAGCACTAGCTCCAACTGAAAAAAGACTTTTTGGACAACTTTTGGGACGCCAATACTCTGCTGTTCTCTCGACTCAAACAACACTTCAAGCACTCCAAACACCAAAGACGCTTCAACGAACTTTAAGAGGAAATCTAACACATTCAACATGAATTCGAAGGATTCTTCTGCACCGGAGTTCTAGCTACTTGTCTAAGTGTGTTGTAATCGAATATAGTTGTAAAGAGTTGTACTTGAATCAGCAATAAAGAAGATTAAAGTGGACGTAGGCTTGACTAAAAGCCGAACCACTATAAAACTGTTGTCTTTTTGCTGCTTTCTGTTATTTTCTTCTTATTTCTAGTTCCCGTACCAACTGGTGGTGCTTTCACTTTATCTCTACTCACACCAGGGTATTGGCGTTCAATTTTAGCATTAATATTTTGGTGCTTTCACTGAGAACATCGAACTCAGGAGTGATTTCATCTTTGCTTCGCAAAAGTTTGAAAGAATTTCTCTCAAAACCAGAAGTCTGTCAGAGATTATGGCTCCGGGAAGGAAACGTAGATCTATTAGATCCGGAGATACTTGTGGCAATACCGCCACTTCTCCCGCATCTAATGAAGCGGCTCCTAGTGTTGGAATTACACGGGCAGAGTTAGATGCTGTGATGTCTGGGTTATATCAGCAGATGGAAACCCAAAATACTTTGATGTTGGATAGGATAAATGCTTTGCTTGGAGTTAACCGTCAACCGGAAAACAATGAAGAAACCTTTGTTGAAGATGTTCATAATTCCCAAGGAAAGAGTATTCCTCAAAGGGCAGCTGACACCGCCGAAGGGGCATCTCCTTAAGTTGGAGGTTCTAGGCCACAGTCAACTCTCCATGAAGGCTTGCCCAATCAAACTTCTGAGAAAATGACTGACTTTTGTCCCACGGAGTCTCTAAACAATGGGGAGCATCTCTCGGAAATGATTCAACAAATCATGAAGGAAAGCATGCAGAGGAATGAAAATGAAAACGATTGGGGGTTTGCTCCAAGCAAGACTCCTTTTACTGAAAAAATCCTGAAAGCTGAATTTCCAAAGAAGTTTGTCCCTTCCACTATTCCAGCTTATCAGGGGATGAGTGATCCAAACCATTTCCAATATAAATACGATAGGCATATGACCGGGGCCAGGGCAAGAGATGAAATCAAGTGCCGATACTTTCCGGTGTACTTGGAGGGAGTGGCCTTACTTTGGTTCACAAAGCTATCAGTCCGATCTGTGGATCAATTCTCTGACTTAACACGAAAGTTCAAAGATCAGTTCAGGTTATATGCTTCAAAGGCCAAGGATATAATGTCAATCTCTAGTCTAGAACAAAACCCCGGTGAGTCTATCAGATCATTCTTAAACCACTTCAATGTAGCCTTGCCGAAGTGGATAATGCAGAGCCACGGATGATTTTGACTTATTTGATGCGGGCTATCAACAAATCGAGTGAATTTGGAAAATGGCTGAAGATGAAAGAGCCAAACTCACTTGAGAAATTCTATAAAAAGGCCGAAGAACTTATGCGCTTGGAAAACCTTCCTGTGCCATCAAAAGCAGTCGTAGCCGAAATTCAGAATAACAATGTTGCTTCTGATAAAAGAGAGTCTGGAGGACAGAAGAGGGAGAATGATGGTGGGAAAAAGCAGAGAGACTTGAAGAAAGCTCGCCGCTTTAAACCTTCAGACTTTACACCCTTAACTGATACTCCAGAGAATATCTTTTTCGCAACCAAGGATGCTATTGAATATCCTGAGCCACCTGAGTTGAAGGTTGGGAAAAATGCTATGCATAATGGGAGATTCTTTCGGTTCCACAATCAACCTGGCCATGACACTAATGAATATCGTCATCTAAAGAATTTGATTGAAGAACCGTTGAAACAGAATAAACTTCAACAATATGTGAAGAGGAAAAGAAATGACCCGACTTCATCCACCCAGGGGCAACATAATCATGCTCGTCAATCCGGCTCAGATAAAAGAACTGCAATGCAGGGAAACGAGAGGCCTATCATTAATGTCATCACAGGGGGCCCTCACCCAGCAGGCGGAAGTTGGGACGAGATGGAAAGATATGCTCATGCTTTGAGAAAAGCCCCGGAGGGAGAGAATGTTCATGTTCTGAAAGATGTTGCCATCTAGTCCCCTCACATCGGAGATTCAATTCTGAAAGCCTGGGACGGCAATCGCTTGCATCTATATTTTACATAAAGGCCTTGTTACAAATTTGTAAAAGAATGATGGATGTATCACTCTTGTATTAAAATCCATTGTAAAAATAGTGCAAATGAATAATAGGAACTATAAATCTTGTGCTTTCTGTTACTATAAAATGCCTGTTTCATTTCGATATGCAAATATCTTAAATATATTGCTAAAATGTCGATTTAATATTGCAGGCAATCAAAGCAAAGCTTACCTAGTCAACACATCACAAAGCCAAGCGATTCCTATAAATCATTCAACAAACAAATGTCAAGCCATAAAAGTTCCAAATTCAATTCCTGCATAAGAAGTGTTCCTCACAAACAGTTGATTCCATCGAAGGGGCACCTTCCCGACGTGAAGGTTCCAGGCCCTTGCTAACCGACGACGATCGTTTGTGCAAACAGACATCCAGTCAGGAAGTTTGAGTCTGCCCCGTGGCTTCACTTAACAATGAAGTGCACTTCTCTGGAAAAGAAACAAATAACCGGCAAAGAAAAGAACATGACCTTGGAAATGATAACGGGGAATCGTTGAGGAGCAAATGGTGAAAAGACATGGGGCAAGTTGATAGGAAACAGCCAAAGACCTCTTCGGAGGCACAAGCCCTCTTCAGAGGCACAACTCTTCGGAGGATAAAGACCTCTAAAGAAGCATGCCAGAAAAAGAAAGTTCTCTTTCTCAACCAAAAAGATTGGTGGAATCATCGGAGGCACCTTCCCAAGTTGAAGGCACAGGGCCCTTGTTAACTGGTTGCGATCCTTTGTGTAAACGAACATCCAATTAAGTAACTTGCGTCTGCCCCGTGAGTCCATTCAACCATGAGAAAGTAACTTCCAGGCAAAAGCCTTCTTCAGAGGCCCATTTCACTAGGATTTGAAGTGCAAAAAGCTCTCTTCGGAGACACACTTCACAAGAGTTGAAATGCTGAAAGACCACCAATGAGACACACTTCCCAAGGTTGAAGTGCAAAATAAAGACCTCCAATGAGGCACACTTCCCAAGTTTGAAGTGCAAAATAAAGACCTCCAATGAGGCACACTTTCCAAGTTTGAATTGCAAAATAAAGACCTCCAATGAGGCACACTTCCCAAGTTTGAAGTGCAAAATATAGACCTCCGACGAGGCAGTGCAAAATAAAGACATCCAATGAGGCACACTTCCCAAGTTTGAAGTGCAAAATAAAGACCTCCAATGAGGCACACTTTCCAAGTTTGAAGTGCAAAATAAAGACCTCTTCGGAGGAACGCTTCCCAAGATAGAAATGCCAAAGAAAGCCCTCTTCAGAGTCCCGCTTCACCACATAGGAGATTCCACTTCTTAAAAATAAAAGTGACCATCTCCGAAGGTTGAAGTGTAAAATAAAATAAGAGAGACTTCTCCAATACAAGGCGCACTCTAATAAAGCAGAGTAATATTTCCTCAAAAATGGAAAAATTATTCTCTAAAGTAAGAGTACATGCCTTCTTAAAATGGAAGAGTTGTTCTCCAAAGTAAGAGTACAAGTCTTCTCAAAACAGAAGAATTGTTTTCCAAAGTAAGAGTGCAAGTCTTCTCAAAACAGAAGAATTGTTCTCCGAAGAGATTGCAATGGGCTGTGGTATGGGGGCAATATAATACAGGTACATCAATAAAAGCAACGCTCAAGCAACATACCACAAACTCAGTGCAACATCATGCAAAGAAAATAAAGAAACTTGTATGAAAATGAGGAATAAATGCATTCTCAAATATAGACAAAAGTTTGTACAAGTAGAAAGAATCATTTTATTTCATTATTCCATACTATAAGAGTTTTATACATATACAGGTTTCAAAAAGCGAGGGTCGGTCCCCGCACAATCTCCGGTCAATGCAAGCTTTCATATAAAAGCAAAAAGCAAAACAAGACGGATAAAGCAGGACCCATCACTTCTTCCTACCACCTTTGGAAACCTCACTTGGTCGAAAGGTTAACTTCTTAGGTCGGCTTGAAAAAGTTGGGGAAGATGGAGAAAGGGGTGCAATCGGGTCCTCTTCCGCTTTCTCTTCACCAGCAGAAGCCTCCTTCTTCTTCTTCTTCGAGATACCACGCTTCCCCTTCTTCTTTGAAGAAGACTCGCTGCCCGGAGTAACAAGTTCAGATAGCTTTGTGTCGTCGGCATAAGATCTCTCCGGAGTCTTCTCGCTCTCCTCAGGGTCCTCCTCCTTTTGCTCTTGCGAAGCAGCCGGGTCATCCAAGTCTTGAAGTGCTTTTAATTTTTCTTCTTGTGACCCTGGTTGAGAAGCAGAAGGAGGAGTAACCTGAAAAGATGGAGGAACAACGGTGGGAGGAGGAGAAGTCTGAGCGGCATTTGGTGTTATCTCTACAGAAGAAGAAAAGTTAAAATTAGTATTCCTCATAAAGAGAGGAGATAGAGGCTCGTTGAGCTTTGAGAAATAATCAAGAAGTTCATCAAACTCGTGCAAGGCGAGCAAGTAATCCACTTGAACTGGATCCACATTGAAGTTACCTGGTGAAGTTGGCTTTACCATTTCGACTTCAAAATCTTGGGCCTCGATGTCTTTCTGGGCCACGACTTCAGTGTGAGCATTAGCAGCTTTGGCTTTAGCTTTGGCAGGAGGCGAAGAATGGGAACTAGAGCCAATAATATCAATGTCGGCCGAAACCGAAGGATGGGTAGGGTCGGTCAAAGCTGTTTCCTTCCCTGAATGCTCCCCTTCCACTATTCCGGGTCGCTCTTTAATAAGTTGCTCTTTTCCCTAGCGAGGGCAGCACGACCCTCATCGTCCAAGTAAAACGCCTCAAGTTCTGCCTCGGCATAGCTGGTATCTTTGAAAGTATCCATAGCTGCCTCCTACACTTCAGCTAATGTAATTTCATATTTTAGGCCCAAGATTGAAAGGTTGTCGCGCCCCAAGACGCTGTGAACGTAAAACTCGAATAAACTAGAGCTGATGTTGGCTTTAATTGCCTCATGAGATTCTTCGGCTGCAATTTTTCCGGCAACAGTCTCATCACGATCGTTTTCAACTTTATAAAGTCGAGCTTTTAAAATTTCAATCTCCATGTCCTGCGAGCTAGTCTTTGCACGCAATTGAGCAACATCGTTGCGATAGTTTTCTACGAATTTCTGCTGCGACTCCAGTTTAGCCTCAGCATCTCGTTGAGCGGCATAGGCATCTCTCACGTGCTTTTGAAGCACCTCTTCCTTTTGAGTAAAAGAGGTGGAAGCGGTAGCAAGGTCATCTTTGAGTTGCTTGACTTCAGATTCAAGTTTCTCATTATATTCAGCAATGTTTTTCATCTGTGTATCATGCTGCTCGAGAACCTTTTGCCATTCAGACTTATCATTTTCCATGGTCAACATGGCCTCGAGATTAGAGCGATTAACTCTTTGAAGCTGATCGACTAGTTTCTGCCAACCAGACATTCTCTCAATATCAAGCTTAACGGCATCAAGGTTTCTGAACATAGCCTCTTGTCGATCGGAACCAAGTCGAGATCAAAGCGTACTCCCTTTAAGCACCAATTTGGAAATCGACTTTGGAGTGTAGGCGGAGCATTCCCGACTTGATACTGAGGCCTGTTAATAATTGACTGAATATCAGCTCCTTTGAGGGCGGGAGAACTAGAAGGAATTTCTAACGGCAGGGAAGCAGCGGACTTTTCAGAAATTGCAAACGCCGGTTTGTAGCTAAGTTTGGCCCACTTTCTCGGATCGTCAGCAATCTGACCTTTCCCTTTAACATCGTAAGATTTCCTTTTGTGGGAGTCATCATCTCATCTTCCTTGTCGCTCCTCATAAGTTTTTCTTTCACGAGCTTTTCTGGCAGCTCCCTCTTCATCGGTTTCTCTCGGGGTAGGAAGATAGCGCCTGGGATCGTAAGAATCGCGCCTCCCATAGCGTTGAAAGTCGTCATAGTATGTAGCACTGCGCCCCATAAGAGAACCTGAAATTGAATAAGAGACGTAACTTAAGAATCTTCAAAGTAAAGAAGCTAAGTATATATAAGTGCTGAAAATCCTAAGTGTGTGATGTGCAAACTACGCGCGTCAAACTATAAACCACTCTTCGGTCGGGGAGTGATGACAGATTTTGAAGCAGGAGTCAACTTTTGGGCTGACGAAACTTGCTGCAAGGCAGATGTCACCTCAACTGCTGGAGATGTAACTTTTGTTGTGGAAGTGTCGTCTTTAAAGAGCTCCTGTGACGTAATCATCAGGTCGCTCAATCCCTCAAAAATATCGTCACCATCATGCTTGGCGGGGCTTTTTCTCTCAGTTTCTTCATCATCACCCTTCTCGGAGTGTTGAGGAGGTTCCTCCTCTTCGATTTCCGAGAGAAGTGCAAATTTGCTAGATGACCCCGCAACGTCAGCGGAAGTAGAACACTTCACCAGTGAAGCCTCGGCAGTAGGTTCCTTTGGTGTAAGTTCTTCAGCGGAAACTGGGGCATCTGATGTCTCCGTTTGGGAACTAGGGGCATCATGAACCTGAACAGATCGAGAGGAATGTAAAAGTCCGAACTGGTGTAAAAGTTCATCCTTCAGCAGAAATTTAATGCTTCTCTCCTCAGCCGCCACGACACTTAGTCTTTCAAAAATCGGCTTATGGCTCGAATCTCTAGAAAGGGGAGCAAGTGCTGCAAAGGTAAAGAATGAAATTAGCACTCGACAACTCGGATTTTGAAAAGCTCAAATGGAAAGAAAGGAGATAGGTGGACTTATTCCCACTCTCCAGATGCCGTAAAATCCCGGCGGGCAAGGACGAAGAAAAATTGATTCAAAAACCCATGAGCGCTTTCAGGGAGATCAGTGATCAATTTACGGCCCCTCACGCTTCTCACAAGTGTGATGGAAGGATGGTCCTTATTTTTTGCAAATGTGCATAAATAGAAAATCTCTTCGAAGCTGGGAAGACGATCTAGTGTCCTCCTAAATAGTACATATAGCCTCATTAAAATGGCGTAACCATTGGGGTGCAGTTGAAATGGAGAGATAGTCAATCGGAGAAGAAGCTGTTGAAGAGAATCGTTAAAGGGAGGAATAGCTCTGCTCAAGCACATCTGGCGGTTAACAGCAATAAAACCAAGAGGTAGCCTGTCCGCAGTATCATTAACCCCAGGAAGCAAGGCCTCTGCTTTAGCAATACCGAACTGGGCGCATAGTTGACTAAAAACCCTTTGATTCAAGGTAGTTGAAGTTCTCTCTGGGGATCAATCAACAGATTAGCTATCGGGAAGACTTCTCCAGCTTGCTCTATTGTTTCTTCTTGTTGAGAAGCCATTCTACACAAGGAACTGGATATTCAAATATGAAGGTGCACGTTTCCTAAAAAGTGTGAAGTGTTGTGCAAAACTAATAAAATGACAAGCAAATAAAACTGAAGTTAATGATATTTATCGATTATAAAGCTTCAGGGCTTGTTGTTTTAGGTCCAAGTACAGTGTTGATGAAAACAAATCAAATTTAGTTGATTAATTTAACTTTTCTTTAATACTTCACTTTAACTTGTTGATTCACAGCATTTTATTCACACAGTTCTTTTAAGTTGATTATTCTTTATCGACTAATCTGCCATTCGATATGGGCAATCAATGGCAGTATATTCGCCCGAGTTTTCTGTAAATGTTGTATTTAACAGGTTGTTAGCTTAAAAGTTAATATAATCTATGAAAAGTGCAACAAGTTCATGCAAGTTATATCGACAGTTCGAATTGAGAATTCAAGTTAAAGTGCTGTCATATTTTTGCGAGTAATCAGGCTCAAACGACTTATCATGGGTCAAGGTTCCATTAAGTTGTTCTGTTCAAGTTAGAGTTATGCTTTAATAAGGTAATGCAAATTTTCCTAAGTATTAGCTCGTCCACGACTTAAAAGTTGTGTCACAAAGGCTTAACTCGTCCACGCGACCTAAAGATAGATCGTTGAACGGGATAACTCGCTCACAGCAACATGCTGTGCATCATAAGTTGCTTCTGTTCTAAGTCACTCGGCTTTCCTTTGGTTGAAAGGGTATTAAGGCCGCTCTATTGGTTAGGTCACCACAATGGGTCGTTCGGTTCCCCTTAAGTCGCTCAAATGTATACGCGACCTAATAGTTACATCGCAAGAAGTTAGGTCGTTCGATTAGTTAAGTCGTAGATCTGAAGGTCTCTTAGCTTTCCTTAAGCCGCAGGGTTTCTTAGGTCGTTCAATCTAATAGGTCGCTTCCGAAGTAACTCGGCAACATAAAGCTGTCTCCCATTAGAAATCCTAAGCTCTATTCTCCAATCGTGCTTCGCCACGCGTCCACCACCATTGCACTACCAAGAGCTCCACGGCATAACCCGCTATCCATTAACCCGTTAAACCTAACATCCGCTCGTCTTCCCCGAGCGCTTAAAACTCCATCATCTCCTCCAAGTTTCCAAAAAACGCTGTTAACTCCACAAATTCGAACCCTCACCAAACAACTGTGAGAAATCGTAAGCTGACTCATCTTTGAGAGCAATTACAAGCAGTTCAATGGTGATCGAAGGGGCGAATCAGGAGGACGTCTTATAGAAGGATGATAAAAAATCGTGTGAAAATTCAATTACGGAAAGATCAATGGCAGATGCAGTGGATAAGTTATTGATTTACCTAAGGTTGTGTTAGAATGATGATCGAAGCAGCAAGAAAAAGGGTTTCGCTCTGAGAATTCTTGGGCTCAAAGTGGCAATGGCGGCAGAAGTAAGCAGTTAAATGGGGAAGAAGCATCGAGTTAACGGCTTATATAGAGGAGAGAAAGAAAGACGAATAGGCATGCGAGTTAGCTTATCTCTTTGGTCACTCACGGCCTAGCAGAATTAGGTCGAAGCACACGACCTACGACACAGGCGTGTACTTCGAGGGGCAAATGTTAACTTCCCTATTCCGTGACTCAACGACCCAAGGAAATAAGCGGCCGAAAGTAATCAACGACCTAGCGACCTAAAGTTATCAACAACCTAGTGACCTAAAGCGTGAAGCAACCCAGTAGCTAAAAGGACTTAGCGACCTAACGGATTAAAGAGCCTAACGACCTAATCAGTTGAAGAGCACCGCGACCTAATGAGCTAACGACCTAAGCTACTCAGAGAGCAACGGCCTAGCGACCTAAAAGTCCAGCAACCTAGCCAGTCATCACAGAATAAAGCCGCTTGCTTATAGGCCGCTCCCAACCTTAAGTCGCCAACCATTTTCCCCCAGGTCGCGCACGACCTAAACAAAGCAAGACAACTTCCTACCACTCTCCCCTAGGTCGCCCACGACCTACTAACCCGCTTAGATAGGACCAAGTGCAATCAAGATGTGCGGTAGCTCGTATCTCTTAGGTCGCTCGCGACCTACGACCTACCCTTAGGTCGTTCACGACCTACGACTTAGTCTAGGATTCTCCTATAAATACAGCACTAGCTCCAACTGAAAAAGGACTTTTTGGTCAACTTTTGGGACGCCAATACTCTGCTGTTCTCTTGACTCAAACAACACTTCAAGCACTCCAAACACCAAAGACGCTTCAAAAAACTTCAAGAGGAAATCTAACACATTCAACATGAATTCAAAGGATTCTTCTGCGTCGGAGTTCTAGCTATTTGTCTAAGTGTGTTGTAATCGAAGATAGTTGTAAAGAGTTATACTTGAATCAGCAATAAAGAAGATTAAAGTGGACGTAGGGTTGACTATAAGCCGAACCACTATAAAACTGTTGTCTTTTTACTGCTTTCTGTTATTTTCTGCTTATTTCTAGTTCCCGTACCAACGGGTGGTGCTTACACTTTATTTCTACTCACACCAGGGTGTCAGCGTTCAATTTTAGCATTAACATAAGTTACTAACTGTATTTAGTTTAGATAATGCAATTATCAAAGTGATAGTGCTAAGAGTTTGCAACAGGATTTCGGTCAATCTATGTTCAAAATATGCAAATTTGTTCAACATGAAACTTGTCATACACAGAATAAGCTTTCCGCAAATTTAAAAATCATCCAAATCTGACTAGAAACAAGGAAGACATGCCCAATTTACTAACTATGTTTAGTTTAGATGGTGCAATTATCAAAGTGACAGAGCTAGCAGTTTGTGATAGAATTTCAGTCAACTAATGCTCAAAATTTGAAAATATGTTCAACATGAAAGTTTCCATATATAAAGTAAGCTTTTTGGAACATTAAAAATTATCAAATTATGATCAAAAATGAAAAAGTTATGACCAAATTAATTTCGGATTCAAACTCAGAAAATTTAGTTAAGGACAGAATTGTACTATTATTTTCAATTCTATTTCAGGTTAATAAAATTGCAAAATATCGCAATGTAACCAAAATAAAAACTATTCCTTATTAAATCTATTTTCTAACAAAAAAAGTTCGACCTCAAATGGATAAGAAACATGAAAGCTATTGTTATTTTACTTCAGCGCATTCATATTATATTTCAGTAATCATCCAAAGTAAATATTAGGTATAGTTACAGTGAACGATTTCTTCCTCATCTTTGCAATTACAGTCATGATTTAGCTAGAAATGTGAGTTAAGAAACCCACCTTTGATTACAGAAGATAAACACCGGATTTATGCTGAAAGAAGCAAGCTTTGAACATGAAAGGGCTTCAAGTACTTGTAGAACTCAATAACCACACATGCAAACAAGAGATTCACTGTAATCAGATAATCACTTCTCAAAGATTTAGATTTGATGAAACAATTATAGTTTTGAGTTGATTACCTATTGTAATACTCTTTAATTAGTTAAAGTAACAATTTTTGTTTTGAAAAAATGGAGATTTAAGGCTCTAGATTGAAAGAGGTGTAAGTTTCTTTCTTCTTTACCCTTTTCTGTTTGTTTACAGAAGAAGAAGAATAGTGTTTGTACGTATAGGAAAAGAGATAATATTTCTCACTTCAAGTTGCAAATAAATGGGCTTTGGACCCAACAAGGGAAGGGATTAATTAGCTTATGATAATAAATTTACGCTAAACAATTATATACACTATGTTATAATAAAACAATGCATTTTCTTTCAAGTTTTCAACCAAACAAAATATGTAAATTGACATACACATGAAATATTTTTTTTTGCACTATATGAAAAGGTTAATTTTTATTTTTAAAACATTATTATTATTAAAATCCTTTACTACACAATAATACCCAATTTACTCAAATAAACGAATAAAACTCTATTTTTAACTTCTAAAATTGTACTAAAATACTTTTCTCACTTAAAAAAATATATTTTAAACCGTTTTAAACTCAAATTTATAATTAAACTCTTTTTTAAACCAATTTCCATCTTTTTAAACAACCTTTAAAAATCTCAAACTTCTTTTCCAAAATTATTAATATAAGCATTTGGCAACAATTAATACAATTATTGCATTTTCATCAAATAAAGTCATTTTCCAGTCATTATTCTTACAAATAAACATGATAAAGTTTTCCAAAACTTTATTTCCACATTTTACTTTCAAAATTCATTATTGTTTAAAATAAACAATTTAAACCTTCATTTTTTTTAATTCACAATATTAAATTATAACTTCTGTTATAATTTAATATTTATAGGTAATCACCAAAAGCAGGGTTATTACAAATAATATGAATACTCGTTATGAAATAAAACTATAATGTGGTACTTGTTTTCATAACAAAAGTGATGCACTGAAAAATACAGAAGTATCGAATTTTATTTACAATTATTCTGGAATTATAAACTAAGCCTTAATTTTGAGAAAATAACTTTATTATATGAATTTAATCATACGATACTTGTTATTATATCTCAAACAATGAAGGGCTGTGCACCTATTTAGTGGAAGCATCATAATTGATGAACTCTTCGGATTGATACATATGGATGCATATAATCATAACTCTATAAAAATCAAAACCGCTCCACATGCTTCATCATATTCACCGATGAGCCATCATTGACATGGACATGTGTATTTGATATACATGTTGTATGTCTATGGTAAACTCATTGAATATAAAATAGGAGTAAAAATAACATGTGATAGAAATGATTTGATTTGATCGAATGAGTGAGCATATTGGAAAGGGTTTCAAACATACCTAACATGAATAAAGATTCAATCTCAAAGAACTCTTTCATGTGATACACAATGATGCACCGATAAGGAGGCATCGAACTTTGTTGGACAGTATATAACTAATTATGAGTGAAGTTTGAAGGAACTGGGCTAGCCCCGGCGGAGAAATGGTGAATTTCAAAATAAAATCCATTTTGGATTATTAATTGGCCTATGAAGTCTAAATGTATTTCGATCTTATCCAAATTTCTTTTAAATTAAATCAGTTTTTTATTTAATATAATATTTTATTTTATTAATTTAATTCTAGAACAATCAAGATTGAGATACAAAAAATAAGGTATGAATAAATCAAGTATATTCATTCCTTAATTGTGTGATGGAACAGTTAAACATATGACAAGTATGATATATTGATAATATGATGTATATGAATAAGTAAGAATAAGTTTAAAAGAAATCACATAAGGGACAAAAGGGAAAGAAATAAAAGATGACAAAGATGATTGATTCATCTTTCCCTTTTTGACAAACTTGGTTTATGCATCATTCAATTAGCAATCAATAAATTGTTATGACATATAAGAATAAGAATAGCAAACAATGATTCATATGCATATACTACCACCTCATTTAAATTTGTTTGATATTAATAAAGCATTTGAATTTTATAATTTTAAATACAAACATTAAGTTCTATATTACATACACATATAGAAGTAATTAAACATTAACCCAAAACTTCTTAATTAATTCAAAATAAACCATATTACATTTAAATTTTCTGATGTATTTATGAACTTATGTAAACTTAAATTAGCTAATAATATATATATATATATATATATATGCATATATACAATTAAATCAAGTGATTCAACCAATATGAAAAATGTTGTTTTTAAACAAAAGTGAAAAATACTAAACTGAGCAATATATTAACAATCCTTTGAATACTTACAGAAATATATTAGTAATATCAAATACGACAACAAATTTATAAATTTATTGTAACCAACTTACTATCCAAGCATCCTTTAACCATATGTGGGTTGCAATTACAATAAGATGCAGATAATAAGAACAAATAAACTTTTAATTTAAGGAGATTCAACCTCCATAAATAAATTGGTTTTTTCATTATTATTATAAAAAAAGGTGATATATATTGAACTAAGCAATATGTTAAAATATTTAAAATACTTAAAAAAGGATAATTCTAATGTCAAACAGGGTAACAAATTCAGAAATTTATTGCAATTAATTTATTATCCAAATATCGTTTAATCATATATAGGTTTCTACTACAGCACAAACACTACAATAAGAACATATAAACTTTCAAATTGAAAGAACACTTTGATTTGAATGGTTAAAAATAGATCTAAAGATAAAATATCGTCTAATCATATACAAGTTTTAGTTTTGATTTATGTAAATAAATAAAACTAATTAATTTATATAATAAACAATTCAAACTACATAAACCATTTTCAAATCAAATGAGACGATATTATACATATATAAATTTTGATATTCAATTTTATTCACTAAAACATTATATCCAAATTATTAGAATAAGAAGATATACCTTAATTCCAAAGCCTTAAAGTACATCTTGAAAGATTGAAAGTTTCCTTTAGATATAGCAAATGAATCGTACCTTGAACGATGAATTAAACCTGCTAGATTCAGTGTAATGGCCCGGATTTTCCAATCGTTTGATTTTGAATATTTAAATGGTTTTGAATAATGGGTTCAGAATATATATTTATTTTTGAAATATGAAAATTTTGGTTGAAATTATAGAATGAATTTAAATTTCAAATATAGTGATTTATCGTAATACGAAAATGGTGAATAATTGAAATTTGAGTTGAATATGAATCAAAATGATTTATAATGTTGATACCAATTATATTTGAATTATAATTGAGTTAATAGATTTTAAAAATGAAATTTCAAGTGATTTCATAAATTTTTGAAATCGTCGACTTAATCGACGCTTTAAAATAGCGATCTGGGGCACAGCCTCAGAATTCGACGAAACAGATTCCATTGGATCCGTAATAGTATATTATTATTAAATTTCAAATTTTGTAGCGATTAGATGTACCGTTTGGTTGTATGGGATATATAAGCACTGAATTTTATATTATAATTGGGTTCAAAAGCTATCTTCTGCATACAATCGAATTAGGTCTCAAAACCTGTTTCATTTCATTCGTGATAGGGTTATAACATTAGGAATGCCAGGCGGCACGCATTGATTGGAGTCCATAATTTCATAGCTTCATATTTTGAATTTTAAAAATATATATTTTCGTTGATTTGACCCTTCGCCCTTAAACCTTCATATCAGCCGCAGTTACATGCTTCAGCCACCCTACCAAAATTCAAACCTACCTATTTCCTTTTAAACACGTCCCTCTCTTCAAAATTTCATAAACGCATGCCAACAAGAAGGAAGAAAAAAGATTTCAAAAACTTCAAAAATTATTTACTTCAAATCCATTCGATGAAAAATTCCAAAACTTGGTTATTTTTGATTGTATCGGAGAGATCTTCAATTTGATATAGGTTTTGTAGTGTTCGATGTTGTTTGGGTCGACTCGTCAGTTTTGGGCGAATGTCTGATAACTTAGGGTTTGGGATTTCAAACAATGAAGTGGAAGATTGGTTATTTGGTGAGTTTATTCGATTTTATCATGACGAGGCGTGTGATTGACGAATGCATTAATCTTCTATGGCAGCCAAGAGCGTCAGGTCACATTCGTATCCTGGCGACCGAGCTCCAAGTTATTGGTTCAAGAAGGTAAAGTTTGCGATGAAGGGTTGGTCAGAATGATCGAATGTTGATTTTGTGGCCTGGAGGATGCATTATCGCGTGCATGTACAGAGGGTTTGTTTAGTGTCAGCTGTGCATTGTTCGCTTGGGGAAGAAGATGGGGGAATAGTGCACCTGGATTCGAACACTGTTTTTTGCATTGGACTCTTGTCGTCAAAAGCTTCACAATGGAACTGGTTTGGATGGATTTGGATCTTGTCAAACTTTTAGGTTAAAATTGAATGCCAGTTCAATTTTAGTTCAAAAACAAAACATTTTGGTGATAATTAAAAATTAAGGTGAGTAAATCTCACTCATTAGGGTTGCTTTTTTTAATTTGAAATATAAAAAAATTATTTATTGGTCGATTAGATGAATTCATAATAATATATCAGTTGGATGTTATATTATTTATAATAGCATATATATAGGGGGAATTAATTTAAAGGACAATTTTTTTTATATTTTTTGCCTCAAGGACACGACCTTAATATTTTTACCACAAGGACAAACATTCTTCTAAAAATTATTCACAAGGACAAACATTTTCCAAAATTATTCATAAGGACAACAAAACTGATACCAAGCTAAAAACTGATACCTAAAAACTGCTACCGATAAGTACAAACTGATACCTAAAAACTGTTATTAATAACTAAAAACTGATACCTACAGAAAGTTGTCCTTCAGGATAAAATATTGAAGGTCTGTCCTTGAGGCTAAAAAGCTGTGAAATTTTGTCCTTGACAATAATTTCCTGATATATATATATATATATATATATATATATATTAGTAGTTGGGTATATTCCCGCCGATTAGAGTGGACGAGACACTATGCACTCCGCATAATAGCAGATGACCCTATATTACTGCGATATTCCATCGCGAAGCGAGATTGGTATTTTATGTTATATAACATCTGTGGATGCAGGGAAATAGGTTAGAGCGATTCAACTGGATTCATAAAAAATATATTGATTGTTTTTCATATATAGTGATATATGATGTGATTGAATAATCTGTTATGGATTATTGTGTGATTTGATTTATTGGACGCTAGAGTAGCACTGGTCCAAAATTTTGTATTTTAAATACCATAAATAATATTTCTGAATTTTAAAAAGAAATTCAAAGGTGTAATTTGTAAATTGGAATATCGAAGAAGAAATGGATTTGGATTAAATAAAAGATGTGATTTGGAATTCACTTAAATATTTTCTAAAGCGGTTCAGATAAATATTATTGAAATTAATTTATATAGGGAATTTGGAACAACAGATAATAATATGTTGTAAATTATAAATGGAAGTTGAAATCGAATTTTAAATAGATTTGGAACTATAATTGGATTTATTGATAAATAGATTTCCAAATAGAATTTAATATAGAAATCAATTTATAAATGGATTTTAGTAATATAAATTAGTTATCAACTAGAAATGAGTTTATATAGTTATAAACAATGTTTATAAATAAAGTGGAATGATTATCATTTGATAAATTGGGAATATAAATTCACAGTGTGAATTTAAAATGAAATATGGAAATCGATTTAGAAGGAAATCGTGGATTCTATTTCAAAATTTGGAAATAGTTGTGAAATTGGAAATGTAAATTGATTAGTGATAAATCGAGAGAGATTTATAAGTATAAAATCTGCTATGCTGAATTTTAAAAATAGTTTTTTTCAAGAAGTATATTTTTTTCAAAAAGGGATTTTTATTTATTAAACTTTATAGTTTAAAAACTATTAAATATTAAAATAGTTTAGAAAGTTAGTTATTCAAATATTTAAATTTGTCGAAATCAATTTCTAAGTTTTATAAATAAACTTTGTAATTTGACTAGTATTATTTATAAAATGAATTGGAAGTTAGTTATCGTTGTTTATTTAAAAGGGGTTTTCATATTTTAAATAATTACTTAAATCTGTTTGAAAATTTATTATTATTCTTTAAAATACTTATTTTATAATATAGAGTTTTGGAAATTGATTAAAGTTATTTGTAAATACTCTCGAGATTTGTAAATCCGGTTTTACTAAGTGGATGTGATTTTATAAGAGAAAATATTATAACAAAATTTTGGAAACTTGATAAAATTTCCAAAATGTTGAAATACGAAAATTTTGAAAAATGAATTTGAATTCATAAAAGAAGTTAAAATTGTTAGTCGGGTTATAAACAAGTATAGTCATTAACTTTTGGAAATTGTAATCGCAACTAATAAGAATTTCAGTGATTTAAAAGATAAATGTTGATATTTGAAATGTTTTCGGGAATTTACTTATGAATATTTTCCTAACTATTGCAACAAAAGGTTTTGGAAATATTTCAACTACAGACTCATTTCTATAGATATATTTTCTAAGTAATGAGTTATAAAATGGAATTTGGAAATACTTCTAAGTATTGATATGGTTCGAAATATCTTGTTAAGGATACACGTATTTGAAATTGTTTTCAATTATTGGATATGCTGGAAGAGAGGTTAATATATATATTGTAAAGATATTTTGAAATGAATGTTTCAAAAGATTTATAAATTTTCCCTAGTGACTGCTTTTGTGCGTAATTGGATTGTTAAATAACCGACTATCAAATTTGGCCAGTTTTATTGATTGTTTTGAAGAGACCAAGATCAGATTTAATTATCCAAAAACCACTTCGATCCGATTTGTGCGTTACGAATTGTGATATCGTGAAGATGGTGAAGATGGTGATTTTGGAGATTCGGTCTGTTCAGACATAGAACAACTTGTATGGATGAATGCTATCATTGCATTGTTGTCTGGAAGGCAGTGTTAGCATTCCAAGAATGAATGCTATTCTTAAGGTAAAACGTAGCCTCAAGCCTCATCAACCGGAAATGACTAAAACCTTGGAGATGCAGCAGAGCTAAGTGGGACGCACCAAAGTAGGGTATGTTATCACTTTTCTAGATACCCTCGGATATATTATAATTATGGATATGGCTGTGCATGGAAAAGAGAGCGCTCAACAAGGTGGGAACACCGAAGGTGATAACATATTTGGTATTATCCAGCAAAGGGTAGGCCGGTCCTGTGTTGGTAGGGACCGTTAGGTACGATCTCGCTACATTTTTATAGAGGTGTACTGTGATGGGCGAAACCCTAGTAGCCAGTCATTGTATGGAATCCAATATCCATTACGAGCATGTACGGTTTTAGATATACCTAACTATGCTGAAACATGAGATGCAAGCATTTCATCTATTTTATAGTTTATTTTCTATAGACACTATTATGATATCAGATGATTTTGATATAAAATGTTTTGGTTATCGTAGGGTAAAAACCCATCGTATTTATGTGTGGCGTGGTCTTACGAGATACCTCTGTTTCCAAAGGATTTTTATAACAATAATAATTCACATTGAGTATGTTTTCTCACGTTGGTTTTCAAACTAATTCGGGTGTTATTTTATTATAATGCTCGGGTCACACCAAGTATTACAGATTCAGTTTAGGATGCTATTAAGCACAGGAGACGAGCTAGAGGACTCTCAGGCGTATTACATGTACTTGATTATATTCCGCCATGTGCGTATGTTATATCTTCAGCACTTGTGAGGACAAGTTATTATAACTGTCCAGATTGATTTGTTGATTGTTCTACACTGATGATTGTATGAATATTAATTGCTATAGTTCCTTTTTGTATAAAGTTCAATTATTATATATTATATATTGCTCTGCTACAATTGTGAGATTCTATGTTATTGTTCTTTTTTCTTCTATCTATTCTTCTTCACTCCTAAAGATTTGTATTTCCGTTCAATTTGAGTTGGACATTTGTGATCTATTATCGACTTAAAGGGTACGGAGATACGGGCCTTTACATTTGGTAATAGAGCTAAAGGTTAAGTGAGAACCTAGGCTTTGGTGGGGATTACTCATTAGAGATAAGGGTTAGTTGTACCCTAGAATGAGTCTGAGTGTATTATAGATATGAGGGCATAATTGTTAGTGAATATAAATTTATTTATATTGTGTTGATTTATCTATTGAGTGGTTTATGAATTCTGGTCGAGTAGTGGGATACCACAACATCGATAAGAGTTTCTAAACACTTGAACAAGGTAATTCGATACAATATTCTTTTGAAGCGGGTAAATGAAATAATTTTACCCAAAGTATATGTTGATATGAAAGAAATAATTTTCTAGAAATTATTACAGTAAATTGGTGTTTTTGGATGATATTACTTTAATCAAAACAAGATTATAAAATTTGGAACGGTTTATATAACCAAATAGAAATTTTATAAATATAATTTATACAAATGAGTTAAACTAAAAAAATTGGATTCAAACCAAAATGTGGAAATTTAAACCCCAGAGATTTTGGAAACGGTTAAATTGTTGGCAAAGGATAATAGTTTATTATGAAATATTTTTGGATAAAAGTGGTTTTACATGGATTTTGGAAGTGATAAAGCACTGAACTAACTTCAGTCGCTGGAAAGTAATCAGGTGATGACTGCCACATCATCAATTTTCATTTTTGAATTTCTAAGTGACAGATTGGAATCCTGATTGTTTGTTTGGAATTGTTGATAAAACAAGATTGATTTTAGAAATCCCAAAATGAGCTTGTTTTGGTAAAACCAAAGTTTGATTTAAAAATTCAAAAGGATGATTTGGGTTACCAAGAAGAGTTATATATGGTTTCAGAATAATCTAAAATAAAACCCAGTTTTAAAGTGATTAAGTAATTGGTTGAGATGAGCAAAGCTAGAATTAAATTATAAATGAGATCAACTCAAGTTAAGTTTATTGAAATTGGATTTGATCCAAAATTAAAATAGAATTTGATGGTAATAAAGTGAACTAATTAGGCGAATTAATTAGTGAATTGAATTGGTAATAGTGAATGATTAAGGTGAATATGAACTTAAGCTTTAAAGTTGTATATATAAACTTAAGAAATGGTATAAAATGTTTATAATAAGATTTAAGAAACAATTTTGATGGAATGATTTCTAAAATGAAATTAACTCAAGTAAAGAAATAAAAGTGAATTCAAATGTGTTAAATGGAATTGGATTTGAATTTGAAATAGCTTAACAAAATGAATATAGACTTGAGTATGGAAATCAAAATTGAACGCAATCTGGAATGAATTAAGGGAAATGTAATGGCCAAGAGATTTTCGACTCCCAAAAATTGACACTAGTACGTTCACCGTATAAAGTGGCAAGCAATAAAGTGCCGGAAATACCATGTAACGACCCGTATTTTACGTGTCGATAGATCGTAGAATTACTAAGTTGTTAGTGTTGGTTATGTCGTCCATAACCTAAGTCGTGTGGGGAGTTAACTCGTGGATAGTTTGGACCGACTTAAGAGGTTTACGACCTTAGGGAGTTAGCTTAGGTCGTGAGAACAAGTTATGGGTTTCTGACCGACCTATAGTTATGTAGTGGACGACTTAAGGTGGTTGGACGAGTTAAGGTGTTAAGCATGTTACGACCTAGTAATTTGGACGACCTAAGAAGTAGACGAGTTAGAAGGCAGCGACTTAAGGAAGTTGCCGAGTTACGACCTATAGGTTTGAACCTAGTCAGGGTAGTAAGCGACTCATAGGTAACGACTCAAGGAAGGTGACCGACCTAAGTGTTTGACCGGGTTAAGATGTTAGCGGTCTAAGGATTGGGACGGGTTATGGTATAAGTCGTAGGTCGGCCATACTGTTGAGTCGATAGGTCGGCAGGGGGATAGGTCGGCAGCGACCTAAGTTAGGTCGGAGGCTTTTATATCGTGTCGTGTGGCCCGTGTTATTGTTAGGTCGGCAGGAAGAAGTTTGCGACTTAGTGGTTAGGTCGCATGAGTCTTGGGTCGGCCATGTCTTTAGGTCGGCTGTGTTGTGTTGGTTAGGTCGGTGACGACCTAAGGGGCGGACGACCTAAGGTAAATTCAGCCTATAAATAGAGGGGTTTGGCTCACTTTTTGGCACCGGTTTTTGGAGCGACGAAGTGCTGCCATTTTGGGAACTTGACTTCAACATTTCTTCATCTTCTTTTCTCCATTCCAATCTAGTTCTAACTTCCATCCAAGATCGAAGATCGAGATCAAAGATTCAAGGGCCAAAGTTGAAGATCTTCATCCAACAAAGCTAGATTTCATCGTTTTAAGCGAGATTTCGCCGGATCAAGCCTTGATCTTCGCTGTCCAGATCTGAAGTGTTTAGTTTTTGAGGTGTTTTGGTGATTTGGTGAGTGGTAGTTATCTCTCACGCGGACCCAAAGGAGTATATTGGATTGATAGTTTGTTGGAGTGTTGTAGATAGTGATTTTGTGCATTTTCCTTAGATCCAAGTATAGATCCATTGTTTGTGAAGATGTTTACCTATGCAAGCTCATTTATTAAGTTATAGAAACAAAACCCATGTTTTATATTTGCTAGATCTATGCTAAAAACCCATGATTCATGTATGTTAGTTCTATGCTCATTTATTTACGAAATTGCCATTGTAGTTATGAATGCCTAATTAGATCTTGATTGAATACTTATTTGTTTGGATTAATGTTTGCCTTGATTGATTGTTGTGAATGAGCTATCTAGTTGATAGATTTGGACAAGTATGGTCAAAGATGATTCAAAAGCTACAGAAGAGGCTCTTGAATGGTGAAAGCTGCTAAAAGCATATGTGGCGGATGTGGAAGCTCATATGTATGGATTGAATGATGTTGAGATGGAACTTTGCCATGATGCGATGAGGCAAACCATGTTGTTGAGTTGAGACTTTGCTATGGTGTAATAAAGCGAAGTATGATGTGATGTTGACTTGGCGTAATCCAGGCAGGGATCATTCCAAGCATGTTGATAACTCGAGGGATGGTTCGAGTTGGTTGATAATGGATTGCTCGAGAGGTAGCTTGAGCTAGTATGAGGATAGTCGTCAAGGAGGATGACTAGGAGGCTTGGATCTCATCGTTGTTGAAGGTTCTAGCATGCTCAAAAGCAAGAGTACATGGGGTGCCCATAACGACTACAGGTAGGTAGTCGGGACAACCAAAAGACTACAGGTAGGTAGTCGAGTACTCTGGGCAAAGTAGATAAGTCCTAGGCACAAGGCAGTGTGCGGAGTTATGTCTGGAACCGGGGTTACCATTAGCCCTTGACGGATGGTCATTTAATCAACGGTGAAATCGAAGCAAGGATAACAGTGATAGCCAGAGTTATGGATGTTTGGACGTTTGGTTGTATCATCATTCGGTCTCAAGAGCGGTATTTTCTAGGTGCTTATCTGATCTTGGTTTAGGCCTTGGGGGTTTGTATTTGGAAAACATCGCCCTTGACTCGAGTGATTATTGCTTTACCTTAATTATCTGCTATGTTATGCTTAATTCTCTTTGGTGTGTATCTGGGGGGCTATCACTGTAGAAAGAGGTGGAGTGGGATGGTTTGGTTCCTATTCCTTTTATCCTTTATGCTCTTTTGGTATGTTTGATAGTTGATTTACTGCTCACTAAGACTTTGTCTGACTCAAGGTTTTATGTCTCCTCTTATTACCTTGGGCTGTTCATCCATGTTGGGATGGGCAGACTAGGTAGCAGGTGACAGGTGCTGTTCTTAGAGATCTACGCTGATGATGACGAAGACGAGCAGGAGGCTTTGCATACTAGTTTTCTTACTATATGTACTGGGTGTTCCGCTGTTATATCTGATTGAGTGTTTGTAGTGAGGCTTTGATGTATGGATGATTCATGTTTGTATAAAACTACTACGATGCTTATATGATGATTTTTCTGTTATGGGGCTTCACTATATATTTCTCTATTGTATTTTATCCATGCGCTGTGAGTGATACGATAGAGTTTGCTGTTTTATTTTACCCTGACTATCGTCCATGGCTACCTGGCACACCTTTCAGCGCACTATTCCATTGTTTTGTTGCGGGAGTCATGAGCGGTCGTCACATTTGGTATCAGAGCTTTGGTTAATCGATTTTAGCCAACGCTCGCTGACGCAACTACGTATGAGAGACGTAATTGTATTTTGATGGATGATTACTATATATAATATAGTAGCTTAGAAGGATTTGAACTCCTTATGCAGTTGTTTCTTAAGGTGTTCTAATCATTCTTATTGCAGATATTAAGGATGAGTCGAAGAGGGAGACCAGTTGCAAGGGAAGGCCGTGCTGATGAAGGGGCTGTCGATTATGGAACTATGTTCGAAGCGATGATGACTTCGATCATGAGAAGGATACCAGCCTCGGGATCATCAGTGGATGTGGGAGTTCAAGTCCAAGCTCCAAGGCCGGTGGATTTTGCTAAGCTTTGTAAGGATTATACTGCTCTTGGAGGAAAAGCTTTCTTGGGGACGGAGTCGACCATTGAGGTGCAGAGATGGATTGATGCATGTCGAAGAATCTTTGGTGATTTAGGGATTGAGGATGCAACTAAGAGGAAGCTTGCATCGAGACAGCTTCAAGGGAGAGCTGCGGATTGGTGGAATTCTATCACCATCGATACTCCAGAAGAAGAGATCACTTGGGAGCAATTCCAAGTTAGATTTGAAGCCAAGTTCATCTCTACGGCTCAGAAGTCTGTTTTGTTCAAGAGGTTTGTAGAGCTCAAGCAAGGTGGGAGACCAGTTCTTGAGTATATTTCTGAGTTCGAAGCTTTGTCCAAGTATGCTAGATCGTATATTGATTCTCCTTATCAGAAGAATGAGAAGTTTGTGACTGGTTTGGATGCTTATCTTGGGAGGCAGTTGGTGGATCATCTGGACGATCCATTTGAGAAGCTTGTGGAGAAAGCCCTCAGGCATGAGAGTTTGTTTCCTAAGGAAAGTTCTTTTGTTGCTGTAACCAGGGAAGGATCTAAACCACACCAGAGTGGCAATAAGAGGAGGAAGCAACAGCAGCAGAAGGGTAAGGATGGCCAGAAGAAGCCCAAAGGCGAAGTGACTTGTTATAACTGCCAACAGAAGGGCCATCTTTACAAAGATTGTAAGAATCCCAAGGTGCCGGGAAAATGTTATAACTGTGATAAGCTGGGACATATCAAGAAGGATTGCCCAGAGCCGAGGAAAGATAGGCAGATTGTGCAAGCTTATGCTTTGGGAGTTGTGCCGTCATCTTCAAAAGCCCCTGCTGCTGAAGAAAAGGGGAAGAGTGTGGTGGTTCAAGGTACTCTTTCTATCTGTGGTGTTCCAGTTAGAGTGTTGTTTGATACTGGAGCGTCGCATTCTTTTGTTTGTAATGATTTGGTAGGCCGGTTAGGTTTGAAACCGGATATTGTTGAAAGGCCATTGGTTGTGACTAATCCGGTTGGGGGTTCGTCATGTTTGTGTATGATATGCCATGGTCTGGTTGTGTCGAGTCATGATTGCTCGTTTGATTGTGATTGCTTTGTTCTGAACTTTGCGGGGTTCGGAATTATTTTGGGTATGGACTGGCTCAAGAAGTATGCGGCAAGGATTGATTGTGAGAGGCTTGAGGTGACAGTCGGGAATGTGGAAGGGCGAAAGGTTGTGATACGATGTAAGCATGAGGAAGGCGTCTTCATGAGCTTCATGTATTCGCTGGTTGTTCCACGGGATGGACTGTCATCAGTGCCTATTGTGAATGGATTCGAGGATGTCTTTGACGAAGTCAAAGGGTTGCCGCCGCATAGGGAGATCGAGTTTCGTATCGATCTAGTTGAGGGAGCCAGACCTGTTGTGATGCCTCTTAGGCGGATGGCGCCTAGGGAGCAGCTAGAGTTGAGGGTGCAGGTTGATGACCTTTTGCAGAAAGGATTCATTCGGAGAAGTGTGTCCGAATGGGGTGCACCAGTTGTGTTCGCAACCAAAGCGGATGGATCGTTGAGGTTGTGTGTGGATTATCGTGAGCTGAATAAGTTGACTAAGAAGAACAAGTATCCATTGCCGAGAATAGATGACTTGTTTGATCAGCTTCACGAGGCCAAGGTGTTTTCTCAGATGGATTTGGCAACGGGATTTCACCAGTTGAGAGTGGCAAAGGATAGTGTGCCAAAGACTGCTTTTAGGACACCATCCGGTTTTTATGAGTGGCTGGTAATGCCGTTTGGATTGACTAACGCGCCAGCATATTTTGTGGATCTTATGAATAGGGTGTTCAGAGATCAGTTGAATAAGTTCGTGCTTGTGTTCGTGGATGATATTTTGGTTTACTCCAGAACTGAGGAAGAGCACAAGACGCACTTGAGAATTGTTTTGGAAATCTTGCGGAAACATCAGCTGAAGGCTAAGTTTTCGAAATGTCACTTCTGGGAGAGTGAAGTGAGGTTCTTAGGCCATGTTATCTCTGGAAATGGAATAGCGGTTGATCCCGCTAAGGTGGCAGCAATCCAGGATTGGGTTAGACCTAAGAACGCATCTAATGTGAGGAGTTTTCTTGGATTAGCAGGATATTATCGTCGGTTTATCAAAGACTTTTCCAAGGTAGCTGCATCGTTGACAGGATTGACGAAGAAGAACAACGTGTTCAGATGGGATGACAAGTGTGAGCAAGCTTTCGTAATCCTGAAAGAGCGACTGACAAGTGCTCCTGTTTTGACTATTCCAAGTGGGAATGAAGAGATGGTGGTTTACACCGATGCATGTGGCACTGGACTTGGAGCAGTGCTAATGCAGAAGGATAAAGTTGTTGCGTATGCTAGTCGACAACTGAAGCCGCATGAAAGGAATTATCCGACTCATGATTTGGAGTTAGCGGCGATTGTGTTTGCTTTGAAGATATGGAGACACTATCTATTGGGAGTTAGATTTGAGTTATTTACAGATCATAAGTCGTTGAAGTATCTGTTCTCCCAAAAGGATTTGAATCTTCGACAGCAAAGATGGCTAGAGTTCTTAGCATGTTATGATTTTGGTATAGCCTATACTCCGGGAAAAGGTAACGCGGTGGCTGATGTGTTAAGTCGAAGACATGCAGGTTTGGGAGCCATGTTTTCGGAATGGAAGAACCTTGAGTATTTGGCTGGATTTGATTTCAGGCCCAGATGTGAGTTGGAACCTGAAATGTTGGCAAACTTATCGATAAGACCTACTCTTGTGGAAAGGATTGGCGAGAACCAAAAGAGAGATGATAGGCTTGTCAAGATCATCCGAGATTTGGAATCTGGATTGGACCCAGGGAAGGATAAGGGATTCGAGGTCGATCGAGAGGGTTGGCTTCGGAAGCAAGGACGATTGGTTGTTCCCGATGTAGATGGATTGAGAGATGAAGTTCTGAAAGAAGGTCATCACTCGAAGTTGACAATTCATCCAGGTGGAAATAAGATGTATCGGGATATGAAGAGAACTTACTACTGGGAAGGCATGAAGAAGGATGTTGGAAATTTTATTTCCAAGTGTATGAACTGTCAGTTAGTGAAAGCTGAGCAGAAGAAGCCCAGTGGATTACTTCAGCCATTAGAGGTTCCTACATGGAAGTGGGAGCAAGTGTCGATGGACTTTATCGATGGTCTACCTAGGACAAGAGCAGGAAATGAAGGAATTTGGGTCATAGTAGATCGTTTGACCAAGAGTGCAAGGTTCATTCCTGTTCGATCAACTAGGACTGCATCGAAGTTGGCTGAGTTGTATGTTAAGTGGATAGTTCGATTCCATGGTATTCCGAAGAGTATAGTGAGCGATCGAGACCCATTGTTCACTAGTGGATTTTGGAAGAGCTTCCAGGAAGTTTTGGGAACTGAGTTGTGTTTGAGTACAGCTTATCACCCTCAATTAGATGGTCAGACTGAGAGAGTTAACCGAGTTTTGGAAGATCTTCTCAGAGCTTGTGTTTTGGACTTCGGAGGATCATGGGAAGATCACCTTCATTTGGTGGAATTTGCATATAACAACAGTTATCAGTCGAGCATTGGTATGGCACCATATGAGGCATTATATGGAAGACCGTGTAACTCTCCGACATGTTGGTTGGAAACTGGAGAAAAGCTGATACTTGGGCCAGAGATGATTCGACAGACTTCGGATTGTATAGAGATCATTCGGCAACGAATGAGAGCAGCCCAAGATCGTCAGAAAAGTTATGCCGATAATCGTCGTAAGGATTTGGAATTCGACGTAGGTGAGATGGTTTTTGTGAAGATTTCTCCATTAAAGAGTGCTATTAGATTCGGAAAGAAAGGAAAGTTAACTCCAAGATTTGTTGGACCATTCCCAATTATAGAGCGAATTGGAAAGCTCGCTTATAGATTAAAGTTACCGGAAAAGATGGCGGGTGTGCACAATGTTTTTCATGTATCTTATCTACGGAAGTATGTGCATGATCCAACTACAGTGGTTTCTGCTGATAACTGTGAAAATTTGGAGGTTGATCCAGTGGGTACGAAACCTCGTAAGCCGCTTCGTATTGTTGAAACCGATACGAAACAGCTTAGGAGGAAGACGATTACGTTGCTCAAGGTACAATGGAGTGATGATGTTAACGACTGTACGTGGGAGGAGGAAGAGAGGATGAAGGCAGCTCATCCCGGACTCTTCGAGGTATGGCCCTAAAGTGTTGTGACATCTCATGAATTTGTAGCTTGTTCTAAGTCTTAGAATTCTGCATGCTAGGCTAGAATTGGATGCATGTTTTGTTGATTGCTATGGTTGGTAGGCATGCAGAATATTTTTGATTGCTGATGTTTGCTTGGAATTTCGGGGGCAAAATTCCTAAGGGGGAGAGAATGTAACGACCCGTATTTTACGTGTCGATAGATCGTAGAATTACTAAGTTGTTAGTGTTGGTTATGTCGTCCATAACCTAAGTCGTGTGGGGAGTTAACTCGTGGATAGTTTGGACCGACTTAAGAGGTTTACGACCTTAGGGAGTTAGCTTAGGTCGTGAGAACAAGTTATGGGTTTCTGACCGACCTATAGTTATGTAGTGGACGACTTAAGGTGGTTGGACGAGTTAAGGTGTTAAGCATGTTACGACCTAGTAATTTGGACGACCTAAGAAGTAGACGAGTTAGAAGGCAGCGACTTAAGGAAGTTGCCGAGTTACGACCTATAGGTTTGAACCTAGTCAGGGTAGTAAGCGACTCATAGGTAACGACTCAAGGAAGGTGACCGACCTAAGTGTTTGACCGGGTTAAGATGTTAGCGGTCTAAGGATTGGGACGGGTTATGGTATAAGTCGTAGGTCGGCCATACTGTTGAGTCGATAGGTCGGCAGGGGGATAGGTCGGCAGCGACCTAAGTTAGGTCGGAGGCTTTTATATCGTGTCGTGTGGCCCGTGTTATTGTTAGGTCGGCAGGAAGAAGTTTGCGACTTAGTGGTTAGGTCGCATGAGTCTTGGGTCGGCCATGTCTTTAGGTCGGCTGTGTTGTGTTGGTTAGGTCGGTGACGACCTAAGGGGCGGACGACCTAAGGTAAATTCAGCCTATAAATAGAGGGGTTTGGCTCACTTTTTGGCACCGGTTTTTGGAGCGACGAAGTGCTGCCATTTTGGGAACTTGACTTCAACATTTCTTCATCTTCTTTTCTCCATTCCAATCTAGTTCTAACTTCCATCCAAGATCGAAGATCGAGATCAAAGATTCAAGGGCCAAAGTTGAAGATCTTCATCCAACAAAGCTAGATTTCATCGTTTTAAGCGAGATTTCGCCGGATCAAGCCTTGATCTTCGCTGTCCAGATCTGAAGTGTTTAGTTTTTGAGGTGTTTTGGTGATTTGGTGAGTGGTAGTTATCTCTCACGCGGACCCAAAGGAGTATATTGGATTGATAGTTTGTTGGAGTGTTGTAGATAGTGATTTTGTGTATTTTCCTTAGATCCAAGTATAGATCCATTGTTTGTGAAGATGTTTACCTATGCAAGCTCATTTATTAAGTTATAGAAACAAAACCCATGTTTTATATTTGCTAGATCTATGCTAAAAACCCATGATTCATGTATGTTAGTTCTATGCTCATTTATTTACGAAATTGCCATTGTAGTTATGAATGCCTAATTAGATCTTGATTGAATACTTATTTGTTTGGATTAATGTTTGCCTTGATTGATTGTTGTGAATGAGCTATCTAGTTGATAGATTTGGACAAGTATGGTCAAAGATGATTCAAAAGCTACAAAAGAGGCTCTTGAATGGTGAAACCTGCTAAAAGCATATGTGGCGGATGTGGAAGCTCATATGTATGGATTGAATGATGTTGAGATGGAACTTTGCCATGATGCGATGAGGCAAACCATGTTGTTGAGTTGAGACTTTGCTATGGTGTAATAAAGCGAAGTATGATGTGATGTTGACTTGGCGTAATCCAGGCAGGGATCATTCCAAGCATGTTGATAACTCGAGGGATGGTTCGAGTTGGTTGATAATGGATTGCTCGAGAGGTAGCTTGAGCTAGTATGAGGATAGTCGTCAAGGAGGATGACTAGGAGGCTTGGATCTCATCATTGTTGAAGGTTCTAGCATGCTCAAAAGCAAGAGTACATGGGGTGCCCATAACGACTACAGGTAGGTAGTCGGGACAACCAAAAGACTACATGTAGGTAGTCGAGTACTCTGGGCAAAGTAGATAAGTCCTAGGCACAAGGCAGTGTGCGGAGTTATGTCTGGAACCGGGGTTACCATTAGCCCTTGACGGATGGTCATTTAATCAACGGTGAAATCGAAGCAAGGATAACAGTGATAGCCAGAGTTATGGATGTTTGGACGTTTGGTTGTATCATCATTCGGTCTCAAGAGCGGTATTTTCTAGGTGCTTATCTGATCTTGGTTTAGGCCTTGGGGGTTTGTATTTGGAAAACATCGCCCTTGACTCGAGTGATTATTGCTTTACCTTAATTATCTGCTATGTTATGCTTAATTCTCTTTGGTGTGTATCTGGGGGGCTATCACTGTAGAAAGAGGTGGAGTGGGATGGTTTGGTTCCTATTCCTTTTATCCTTTATGCTCTTTTGGTATGTTTGATAGTTGATTTACTGCTCACTAAGACTTTGTCTGACTCAAGGTTTTATGTCTCCTCTTATTACCTTGGGCTGTTCATCCATGTTGGGATGGGCAGACTAGGTAGCAGGTGACAGGTACTGTTCTTAGAGATCTACGCTGATGATGACGAAGACGAGCAGGAGGCTTTGCATAATAGTTTTCTTACTATATGTACTGGGTGTTCCGCTGTTATATCAGATTGAGTGTTTGTAGTGAGGCTTTGATGTATGGATGATTCATGTTTGTATAAAACTACTACGATGCTTATATGATGATTTTTCTGTTATGGGGCTTCACTATATATTTCTCTATTGTATTTTATCCATGCGCTGTGAGTGATACGATAGAGTTTGCTGTTTTATTTTACCCTGACTATCGTCCATGGCTACCTGGCACGCCTTTCAGCGCACTATTCCATTGTTTTGTTGCGGGAGTCATGAGCGGTCGTCACATACCAGGTTGTTAGGGTTATAGAAGAAAAAGAGATAGAAGAAGAAACAAAAATAACAGCATAGAATCTCACAATCGCAGTGGAAAAAATATAATATATAATAGCAGCATTTTATCCAAAGAAAAGCTGTAACAGTCAATATACATACAAGATATCGGAGTACAATTATCAACAAATAAATCTGGACAGTTATAATAAATTGTCCCTTAATGCTGAAAATACTGCCTATAATACACAACCGAATATAGCCCATACATACAATACGTCTCTGCAATCCAGCTCGTCTCCGGCTCCAAAGCGTCCTAACCTTACTCGGTCTGACCCAATCATTACAATAAAGTAACACCCGAGTCAGGCTGGAAACCAGTGTGAGTAAACCCACTTAAAATGAAATACTTAAGTTATAAAACTTCTTTGAAAACAAAGATAACTTGTGTAACACGACGAGTTTTTATCAGATTAAAACCAAAACATTTCTGTAGAAATCCATCGATTTTATAATAATGTCTAAGTACATTTACTTACTTCATATAATTGAATTTATTAAATTAATCCAATTTCATTATATTAAATTCTATTATCTACTCGTGAAGTCTCATAGTATTATCCGAGTGGTACCAAATATTACTGATATCTGACTCTAGCCTCTTTGAATCCAAGTAATAAATTTAAAAGAGTAAATTGTTTAAAATAAACAATTTATATTTAGGGTGACAATATTCAAATAAGCGAATTTATTACAGACGTTTATTTCAAATAAAACATATTATCATTTTAATCTAATTATTTTAACTCGTTTGGCCACTTGATGGCACAACCAAGGTTAATAGGAATAAATATCCAATAAAGTTAAGCAAGGATATAGATTGTTACTAATTTAACTATCAATGACAAATATCAAGATGATTCACTTCTTAGGATTTTATTAACTTTACTTAGCCGATATCATTTATTTTTTATCCAAATTAATCAAAAAATAAACAATTTATTAACTAATAATAATTATAAAAATACCATTAATTACTCATACGCTTAAGTCGAATAGTAATAATATATTTAATTACCATTGGATTATAAAATACCATTGAACTTTTAAATTACGGATTTAAAATGCAAATAGATTTTTAGTATAAATAAAAAAAATATAAATTGTCATATAAATCTATATATAAATTCCATTTCTTCTCTTTCTCCTTTTTCTTTCTTTCTTTCTTTCCTTTCTATTTTCTTTCCTTTATTTTTTTCCTATTTCCATTTCTTTTTCCTTTTTCTTTCTCTTTTTACACTTCTTTTTACTTTTCTTTTTTCTTTTCTTTTTTGCTTTTCTTTTTCCCTTATCTTTTCTTTTGGCCCAAAGCCCGGCCCATTCTTCCACTCTTCCTTCTTTCTCCTCTTTCTTTCTCTACTCTTTTATTTCACGACCACCTCCTATGCACCATCGCGTGCACGTGCACACATAACTTCGGTCGAGCAACTCGCCGTCGACCGACCTCGCAAATCACCCTTGACCACCCTGTCACATCCAACCACGTGGAACACACCCTAAACCCACCATTCGAAATTCGATTACCCAACTAGAAACTGGAATGAACCTCCAGCTCTTCCAATGCCTCGGACAGTCACACAGGACCATCTTCCCATACTCCGCCATCAGCTTCGCCTTGTTCACCTCACCTCGTTACTTTCCCTCGGTTGCGCAAACCCTGTTCTTCTTCTTTTCTCTGAATTTCCCCGAAAAACTCAGCCATACTACAACCCTCCTCGTACCCAAAATCTACCTCGACCAGCCAAACCACCAAGTAGAAAAATGTGAACCATCGCCCTCCTCCATGCTAAACGGCAAACCATCAAATCGAGCATCTTGCCGAAATTTGCCCAAAACCCAATTTTTGTTCATCTCGGCATTACCTTCCCCCTTCTTTGCCAAAAATTCCAAAACTAAGACTAAAATTCATGTTTTCCAATAGCATACGGGTCTGTATAAAATCATGTCATTCGAATTTTACCCAAACCTAAACTACTTACTGTAAAATATGATTCCCTCTCTCAATTCATCATGAAATGGAATGGAACAATTTTTATTATATTCTATATTAAAAAACAAATAACTTTTTTTTTGGGACCATATCTCAAAACAGATTGGATAGTGAGATTTTGGTATTCAAAGTTGACGACTACTGCTTTCGAAAAAGGAACAGGTAGCAGAGTTTATTTCAAAGAAGTGTAGGGTGATCGACCATTCCCAACGTATATATACATATAAACCGAGTCATGTACATTCTGCAGATATATGTATTCTTATCATATTACAAAGATCCATTCCTATTTCAGTTATGCATATATATATATATATATATATATATATATATATATATATAATTTCCCGGCTAGAAATGTTGAAAAGGTTTACTCACAGTTATCAGAAGAAAATAACCACTACTTACTTGGTTATGCTCCTGCTTAAGCCCTTGATCCCTTTTGTTTGCTTCATGACAGATCTTTGTTCTGCTTAATATTTTTTTTTTATGCGTGAGTATGAGCTATAGGACCATATATATGTAACAGAAGGTAAAGATTACAGGGTAAGCCATAAGGGCTGAAGCCTTGTACATGCTTTCATTCACATAAATTTTATTTTTGATTTGAACAAACGTGACTTGATTTAAATATAAATGTTGATTTGATTTTTCATGTTGATTTACCATTTTATGTGCTTGACTTTGATTTTGCTTTGACATTGATTTATTGTATGCTCGAGATGATGTTATTAAATGCTATGTTCCCTAAGGTGCTTTCCTAAGCACACACACACACATATATATATATATATTCTTACATATATTCATATCGAGCTTGACCCTATACACATGTGTAAAGCAACTCAAGTATATCCTTACATATATTCTTCTTTCTGATCTTATTTTGATTTGATTTATCATGAGATATTTGATCTGTATATGACTTGATTTCATGTTTTGTATGTTTTGAATTAAATGCCTTTCCATGATGATGTCCCCTATATATATATTTGTATACATTATGTAAGTATATACATCTTAACTTTCGTACTTATATATATATTTTATATGCACTATTTTACATAACATACATACATACATTTTTATATGTTTGTCATCATATATATATATTTACATTTTATCACTTTCACCATTCCGTGTAACATATAAACATATACATTTACTTATGTATATTTTGTCATTATATATATACATATATATATACATACATACATACATATATATATATATATATATATATATATATATATGTATGTATGTATGTATATGTATGTACGTACACACACGCACATATATACCTTCACATTATCTCCTATTTACCAATATATTACTTCATATGGGATACATTTATATATGCATATTTACATACTTATATGTTATCAACGACATAAAGCTTGTATACATATATATATATATATGTATATTTTGGATGTTTATCTTAATTTTAAATGGTGGAGTTTATATATATATATATATATACCATTATAACTATGATATTTATCATATATAGAAAATTTAAAATTTAAAATTAAATGTAGTATTTCATCGATATAAAGATTCAGGTATTTTAACATCAGAAAGTTCATTTATTTGACCAATAAAATTTAATATACAAATGATTAAAATCAGTCAATTACCCAATAACCATGTTGGAAAATCCGGGTTGTCACATTCCTCCGCCTTTAGAACTTTTTGTCCCAGAAAGGAACAAAACAAAATTTTTAATTTCGATGTTTATTATTGGTTAAAACATTTTAACTCCTTACTCTTTTTATTATATAAAATTTAAAACACTTTAAAATTACATAATATTACCAAATTAGTTTTATAAAAATACTTTTCATAACTCGATTCCCAAACAAGTCCATCCTTGTTCTCACAGAACTTCAGTCACATGTTGATCAGGCGTAGGAGTGAAAATCTAGAAGTACTTAGTAGACACATTTCACACCCAGTGAAAATACTTGGAAAACCACTTTTCAAAAATGCTATGGAAATCATCACCCACCCCCATGGATCGCAGTTAGCACGATGAATGCGTCGCCATCCCGGCGAAATCCATAAGAAAACTATAGGCATCCGCACCCCTCGACTTTGCCATGGGAACTGCAACAGATCGTAGCTACACCCAGGATTGCGTTGCTATCACAGCAAAGCCCATGTAACTATAGGCAATAGCGCTACTCGAATTACGCTGCCAAACGAAACACTACCACATAGATCACAGACCACACAAAGGTTGTGTCACTATCCCAGTGAAACCCAATGTAGACTGTAGGCGCTCACCGCTACACGAATTCCACTATGGAACTACATAGATCGCAATCTACCAATGTTACGTCGCTCTCCTAGCGAAATCAAACTTAGATTGTAGGCAATCACTATCACTCGACTTACGCTATGGAATGTAGTAGATCGCAGTTACAACAAAGGTTACATTGCCATCATAGCAAAATCCAGTGTAACTGTAGGCATCAACGCCACTCGACTTACGCTACCCAATAATGATCAACAAGAACTCGAGTTTTGTCTGGACATCCTATGGGATCCCAATCTCATTGAACCCACCCTTAGGGTTCTAGGCAGAACCACCTAGTGGATCTCCTACTATAAATTTCGACTCTCAATGGGGGTGCCTTTTTTTCAATGCCTTTCTCAAAATGTATCATACTATATACGTATATAGTACCTTTCAAATCATACTCTTTATATGTATCACATATAAATCCCATTTACACAAAATCAATATCTTCAAAATTGATAATTCTCAAATTTGGTTTACCGAATTTACAAAATCAGCTTTTTGCCAAATCAAAAGCCTTTTAAAATCAATGGGTTCCAAAACCCTTTCAGTTTTAGTCTCATATACATATAAAATCATTCCTTTCAACTCGAATAAAATTTAGATCAATAATTTCTTAGTTAACTTCATAGTCATATAAACTACATTTAGTATTCCAATTATCTTTCAAAGATCACTTATTCTGGTTATAATCTCAATAAGGGAAGTTTGAATATATAATGTACTAATTTATGCCAATCAAGTTTTCAAGTTCGATTACCTTTCAAATCTATTCGCCACATTACTTATTTCTTGAAAAGTAAATTTCTAGTTATAGTGACTATTCACTCTTTATTTTAAATCATCATATTTACTCAAAATATACTCTTTCACTACAAAATCATTTTTGCCTTAATATCCAATTCGGTTCCAATTCAAAATTGCATCAATTTCCATTTGGATTATAACTTCAATTTATACGAATTCGTATTTAAATCCATGTTTTAAATATAAACAATTTCCACTCTGACCAGTTTTAACTTAGAAAATGGGTTGAATAGTTTTAAAACAGCTAAATTGCTGATATAAGATATTTTGAATTTTAAAAAGAATGGTTTGTATAGTAAACAGTATGGAAAATCAAAATAGTTTGAATATTTGAGAAGGTATATTTAGAAGAGTTCATATTAAAACAGTTTATTAGAAATAGTCTGAAAGTTAAACTGATTCAGTTTCCAATCTCCGATTCAAATAAGTTTTCAAATTTCCACTTCCATTGATTCAATCCGGATTTCAATTTAAATTAAGATCAATTCACATTCCAATTCAAATCAATTCCCAATTTTGATTTCAAATTAATTCAGTTTCGATTATAATTACAATTAATCCAATTCAATCCCAATTTGAATTAATTTCAATTCAATTCTCAATTTTCAACCATCTTGATTTATATAAATTTGGGTTTGGTTTTTAGAATACCGATTTAATCATTTAAATCAAATTAACCCTTAACATTAAATTTAACAATCTAAATCCTTCAAAATAATTCAAATCTGCGCCCAATTTTGAAATACTTAAATCACCTCTTACTTAACTTATTTCAAGATTCGAGTGAGAGTTCAAATCCTTTTAGAACAAATCAATTTTAGGAATTCAATTTATTTTCCAATTATAACTTCAAACTTTGAAACCTAATTCTTAAGTAATTTCGGTTGAAAGGTTCATTTTATCATTTCAAACTTAAGTTCAAAATGATTCCATTTCCACCAATTCAATTTTATTTCTAAGAATCAAAATCATTTAAATAAATTTCATGATAAATTTTTACTTCTATTTAATTTCAGGAATGGATATATATATATCATTTCACTCCACTTTTCAATTTAATCGAAATAATCCAATTTACAGTTTTATATCTACTGTCGATAACAAACAGGATGATAGCAGGATATGTTAAAGTAAATAAACATCCAAATTATCCAAAACACGAATCAGTTGCATCCATCAGAAATTTCTAGAATTTGAAACCCGTTTTTATATCAATAGCTGTTTGAAATTATTCATACATAACCTCTTATCAAATCCGTATTTTCTTTTCAATTTAATCCATCTAACTTCCCTAAGTTAAAATTTTAATTTCACATTGAAAATTTCCAATTTCAATTCATAAGTTCAAAACTTATTTAACTTAGCCTGAGTTAAATTTTCAATTAATTCAATCCATCTAACCTTACTCAATTTAAATTTTTCATTCCAAATCCAATTCTTATTAAAATCACTTCCCACTTATAAGTTCAAAAACTTATCTTCCATTCTGGGCTTTACTTCACATTCTCAAGGGGATTCTAGAATTCTACTCCCAGTATTTATTTCAACTCGACTCTAAAACCATATATGTCCACACACACACACACATATATATATACATACATATATCCCTTTAACATATCAAGTCGCGCTTTAAATTTTTAACCATTCTTGGTTTTTAAATCCAAAATTCATCTTCAAACAACCCATGTTTTAAAACAAAGATTTCTATATACAAAAATATTTTAAATAGTATCATTTATTATTCCCTTAAAAACTTTGAAACAAATTTTAAAATTTCCAGGACTAGATTCAGAACCTCACACTTAAGATCCCTTCTTACTTTATAAGTCATGCTTATATAATTAAGCTCATATAATTTCACTTCCTTAACATTCTAGTCTGTTTCGTCATTGTTTATTCTAAAATAAACATCCCTCAAGTAGGACACAATAACCAATTTATAATAATAACAAATAATATCATATCTAGAAACCATATATTCCATAATAATTTTCTTGAAAAATTCTCTAAAATATAATCAGGGTACACATTTCATTTCAAAACACTTTGAAAAATACTTCCGGAATTTCTGGAATTTTAATTTCTGGTTTGAATCCATTTTTAGCTTAACTTATTTGTATAATTCATTCTTATCAAATTTCTTTTTGGTTGTATATGTTATACCACTTAAATTTTATAATCTTATTTGATTATAACAATTACAGCCAATTACTTTGATATACTATAATAATCCGCAAGAATTTTTTTTTATATATCAAAATTATTTAAAAATTATTTTTTAAAATCATATATAAGAAAATAACAAGTACGCCCTCATATATACCACACTTAACTCATTCTAGGATACTACTGACCCTATCTACAATGAGTGATCCCCACCAGAGCCAAGATTCTCACTTAACCTTCTGCTCTGATACCACGTGTAACGGCCGGGAGATTTTCAACTCCCGAAAATTGACACTAATACGTCCATCGTATAGAGTGCCAGCAATGCAGTGCCGGAAATGTAACGACTTTGATTTTTCGCGCTCGAAAATCGACATCCATCGAATGTCGTAGATTCGACCGTTCAAATCCGATTCGCCAAAGCTTATAACACGATTAAGTAAACAACACAGCGGAAGAAAAAGAATAATACATTGATATACAGCGTTGATACAATATCTGATACAATGAATATCAATATACATCAGAGATATGATACAAGAAATGGCAGCGGAAAAGAAAAATAGATACACCAGCAATGGAACAAATAACTCTAAGATAGTCTTCAATAGAGAACTCCAGCAGCAACAGCTCGATCCAACATCACGATGCACAAAGATAAGCAAGTGCAGTCCATATCCAAAGACTGAACTAGCTCCAGATAATCTACTAAACCTGACTATCTGAAAACCTCAACTCTAGACTGCCCGTGTAGAAAAATTTTGAGCATCCAGAGTTTAGGAAAGAAACAATAAACTCCGGATCAGTCGTGTGACTGGTGTGAGCAACAAAAACAGTTCATCTTTTAAAAACAAACAACAAGAGAATTTTAAATTAGATTCGCAATGCTTTTAGAAAATGAAACTACCATAAGGCCTCCCACACACACACAATGCAAACACAGAATCAGAGGAGATTTCTCCTTATGATAGTCAAATATGCTTGATACGTGAATTTCATTGATATTATTACTATAAGTGCAAAGTGCAGAAAACATTTCGAAAGTATAATATAAATCTTAGCCAGCGTAGACATTTCGCACTTATGCCTACTATAGCTACCATGTTCAATAGCAGTTTACCGCCATATTCCATGGCAGGTTATACAATTTCAATAGTAAAAGATCGTATTGGATGAATGGATTTCCAACAAATGGTCGGGCAAAGGAACTTCCCAAACCGAAATGGAACGTCTCTGGAAGGACGTTCCCGAGCATCCCAAATAGATCTCTACCAACACAAAGTCGGCGTACTCCTTGCCCGGGAGTATCAACCTCAGATATTCCATCCCTGGTCGTAACCAACCTTTTCCCGAGCGCTCGGTACCAACAACCACAAAGTAATGAATTTGCAGCAACAACATAGGTTAAATATCTGGGCTCCATACCATGACATCACCTCAATCCAGAAGAAATGGGCATATCCTAGGGACGCGATCCCTGAAAACCTTACTGCATCTTTCCTGTTTCGACCATTTTCCGGGTTGTGAGGTTCGACGAAGTCTCGTCCACAAAGCTATGCTTTTTACAAAAGCCATGCTTTGATCAACAAATGATCTGCAGCACTCAGCATGCCACATTACCAAATTGGGAGTACATCATTGATAACCTTCAACTACATAACCTCTGAGCTCGTACGTCTCAGAGAAGGGTGTTAAGTTAAGAGAATAAATTCTCCGCCACCAACAGATATGTATTTGAAAGAAATCTGCTTTATATCTCAAAATGTAATGTCAGACATACAATCCATACAAGTTTGTTCTGGGTTCGAACAGAACCGAAGGCACTTCCAAAGAAGTCCTTGCAATCCGGATAATCCCTAATCACGTCCGGATTTCCCATCACATATGGAGTCTCTATACCGGGGACCAGTCGATGCAAAGACATTCGACAAGTTATCCTTTCGTTTTCGAAAATATCCGGTCTTCACCACCGGTCTTCAAATGCTATCCATATCGACGTATCATTATTTGGAGTGGGAAATATGACACAAGGTCCTCTCCCGGCTAAACCGAATAAATGAGCGTAATATTTAAAAACATATGGATATGGAATTTCAATTAAGTCACAACTTAAAACCCAAAACTATCTTTCAAATGGTCTAAACCAATTACCATTTCAAATCTTTAAATTACAAAAAGATTTATTTCACAAATCAATTCTTAGATTTCCAAAATAATTTCATTTCGATAGGATTAACCCATTAAATCTTTAAATCAAAGATTTAACTTATAATTTCAAACCATTTCCAAAACTCGGAAGTCATTTTCATTTTCAAACTTGAAATTCCTTTTAACACAATTTGGAAGTTCACTTCTTATGTGAAAGCTTTTATTATTTGAAACAAATAGTTTTCGTTTCAAAAATATTCAATTATATTTGTCCGAGTTAAAGCCTTTGAATTTAAATTCAAATTCCCAAATCAATACATTTAAAACAGTTTAACCCATATACAACTAGTATAACATATTTAATCCTTAGTTTCAAATTATAGAATTCAATTCCAAATTTTGAATTCAAATTTAAATCCAATTATTTAAATTTCAAGGCGAAATCAAGTTATTCAAAAATAAATTTTATCTTGAAATTCAATTTCAAAAATTTTCACATTTAACCTGATTCCATTTCAAACCATTTGAATTTCAAATTCAAAACTATTTTCAAAAATTTGTGACTTAATCGGTTTTCTCGTGAAATCCATATTTGTGTGTGTATAAGTGTGGTCCAGGGGTTTGACACAATAGTGCAACATCATCAATCATCAAAGATTAAAACACAGAAATATATTTGATAAGCGATATAACTATAACGCTTGTCGTCCATTCACAGATTCACAGATAATATAAATGAATAAATTATACACAGTCACAGAACAAAATATCACATATCAGATAGGACAATCAATTCAAGGCATCTCGTACAATACAATCATTCATAAGTATTAAGGTCAAGTATTTAATAATCATTTATAAGCAGAATCAATTTAATTATTTAATCTTAATTTATTCAACATATTTCTAATTACATTAATTTCTTATAAATTAATTACCCAATCCTGATTTACTAATCACAAATTATTTGATATCATTTAATTAACAATTTAATTAATTACTCTTAATTAATCTCTAGTTATAAATAAATCTAGACTATTAATTTATAGATTGAATAAATTATCCCTTTCTTATCATATTAGTTAAATCACTTAATTACCTTAACTATCTCTAAGTTAATTCATTTCTTTGTTAATGACTTCATTAATATAAAAGTGTAAAACATTTCACTTTTGAATTTAAATTTAAATTACATTTTCAATTTAAGATTCAAAACGATTATTCTTTTAACATTAATCCGATTTAAAGTTCAATTTATAATCCTTAAAAATAAATGTAAATAACATTTATTACCTATATAAGAAAAAGCTTTTAACTAAACTAATTAATTTTATGTAAAAATTTTGCTTTCAAAATACATTAATATTTCAACTTGCAAATTCAAGTTAAACAAATTATTTAACCTTCCATTCAAAAATCCTTTTATAAAGAACTTTATCAAAACTAATTCAAATATTTATTTGAAAACAAATTACTAAAAAAAATATTTGATTTAAACTTGTTTAAAACATTCAGATTTAAAAACTGATTTGAATCACAGATTTGAATTCAAGAAAACTTGAATCCATCCATTTATCTTTGATTTTTAAACTTTGGTTTTAACTTGCTTTTAAAGACTTGATTTTTAAATTTTGATTTAAAAATCCAAATCCATTTAAAAACCTTAAGATTCAAAAATTTCATTTGAATTTATAATTTATCTTTGAATTTAAACCACTATTAAAATCCTATTTTCAAATTAAAAAATTAAATTTAAAATCTGAAAACAGTCAGGTTTTTTTTTTAAACCTGAAATCCACCTTTAATTATTTTAAACTTTTATTTCATTTCAAATTTGAATTCAAAAATAAACTTGAATTCAATCTTCAACCTGGATTTAAGCTTTGTTAAATCCAGTTTACAAACTAAAGTTCATTTGAATTTGTTTTTTAAAAAAAAAATCAAATTGCTTTTAGGTTGTCTAAAACTTGTAACCACTACTTTCTCGAGACAAGCCCAACTTGCTTCGAGTCTTCCTCCCGCTGCTTCGAGTAATATGCTCGAATAACTCGAGTAAAACCTGAGTGCTCTTCCTACCCAAACCCAGAGTTCACCAGAATATCAAAATGCATGGTGCACATGCACCGTTGCTCTGGCCAACTCCGGCCAACCTCCAGCCCATCCGAACGTCAGCGACCATCACTAAAAACAAACACGGCCCTTAGAAATCATCACCGCGACCTGAAATCAATTCGAGCACCTAGAGCGAAACCTAGAACAAGCCTGGAAACACACAATCCACCTCTACCCAAAACATGACATCACCACGTTCACGCAGCTCCGACCTCCTGAAGGTCCACAACTCCGGCCATGAACTAGTCGACACTTCCACCACCATCTCCCCAAGCCACGTTGAACTCGATGCATCCAATTGAACGAACGAAACAAATTTCTCAGCCTCAAACAAAACTAGGTTTGCAAAATTAAAATACCCCCTGCCTCCGCCACGTTCGCCTGACCACCATCGCACCATTTTTCCCATGACCTCCAATCACTCCTCCACCTCCAGGAGGAAACTCGGCCTCTCCGATCAACGAGATAGACCGTGACAACCCAAAGTACATGATTCGAGCAAACCCAAACTGACCTTAATCCCTTGCTCTAAAAATTAAAATTTCTGTTTTAAAAATCATGTTAAGGTATAAGGATTCATATTATATACTTGAATTTGTGAATCAAAAAGATTGAATTTTTTGCTAAGATGGAAGTTACCCGTACATTTCAAGTTTCTCAGATAATCATTCATTTAATCTATTGAGATTTATTTCAAAAACTCAACTACGTTTAAACAAACAATTTTCTTGTTTAAAGTCTAAAACTTAACAAAAATCAGAAGAGAGGAAGTCTGATTTCAACCATGGTTTGAAAACCCGCTTCCAAACAGAGGTAGTAAAATAGTATGCCTGATACTAGATATGCACAATCATTTTAAACACATACGAATACACGTCTTTGAATGCATACATATACTTCACAATGCAATGTTGATCACATCAAAAATATTCAAACAAATTTATACTTTAAATTTTAAAGGTGCAGTTACTCACCTTGTTTCCAAGAAGCTTTCAGATTGAAGTTGAAAACAGAATTTTTTTGTTTTTCTTTGCTGTTTGAAAATCTGGAATTGCTTTGCTTCTTGATTTCCATGTTTGAAAACTTGTTTTCAAGTTGAAACTTTGATTTCCAGTTCGAAGGCTTTCAGTTTGATGAGTTTTATTGAGTTGCTTGTAGCAATTTTTTTTACTCAGCTTTCTTGAGATTGAACTGGAATAGGAAGATACACGTATCTATATAGAAGAAAGGATTTTTGTATAGGTGATATTATATTTTTTTCTTTGTTTGTACAACAGGTACAAGATTTCTTTTTTTTATTGATATGCTCAGAGATTTCCTATTTCAAAGTGTTGCTGCAAAGATATGTTGAGGCTTGCATTAAATGCTTGTGTTCCCTCTTGGTTTACATACAATCCCCTTTTGATTTTTGTAAGTACAAAATTTTGTTTTGTTTTTGCAGATTTTCTTGCATACATTTTTTTTCTACCATCTTCTTGTTTTGTTGTTTTGTTTACAGTCTACATACTTCCTTTATTTGCTTGTACTTTGCTTTATTACTTATGTAAAAATATATACTTTGTATTTGGCTGAAGTGATGTTGTTATGTACAATATCAAAGACATTTTGCTTTGCTAGTTGACCACGCAATCTATTGTTTACTTTATATTTTTCCTTTGTTTATTCTTTTACTTGCATTTCATTTAACTCAATTGATGTAAATATGTTGTGCACCTAGATATCTTGCTTACAAACTTTATTTTATTTGCCTGGCATACTTTCATGAATCATATATATACTTTTGTCTTGTTTATAGATATTTTCTTTTAAGGTTTAACCATCTACATTTAATTACTTACTTTATTTGTTCATGTTTGAACATATTGTTCCCATTAATGTCTTATCTCTACTTCAATATTTATTTTATAAGTACATTTGTTTGTAATTTATTTTATTTGAAATTCACAAATCATAGCTTTCTTCCAAAATATACATATATATAAATAAATCTGAAATAACCATCTCTATTTATAAAAATCCATTTGTAAAAATATTATACTATTAATATTGTTCAAATACAACTCATTATTAAACTAAAACAATTTATAAAAGAAACTATCTTTATATTAATAAATAACATATTTTATTTGAATTTGGAAAATTTCAAATCAGTTTATCGTTTCATTTCACAATCTTAAATCAAAAATAAATTTAATTATCAATTTAACGTTAATTAAATTCGGGATCGTTACAGACTTCCCCCCTTAAAAGGAATTACGTCCTCGAAATTCGCCAGAGAGAGATAACGAAGATAGATGAAAGATAGAGAAATATCTTTTCAGATCAAACTGGATATCAATTCTGCATTTGGCTCACCAAATCAGAATATCAACAGTGGATACAAGAACGAATCTATTTAACACTTCACAAGATACTTGGGTTATACAAATCTACAAATATGCAAGGTCACTGGTTAGTTCGAAGGGATAACTAACCATTCGTAGAACATATCGGGCCCAAGAAATTACAATAGAATTTCAAATTTAGTTTTAACCGATATCGTTTTATTGATACAATTCAAATTTATCCTTCATATCCTATTAATCAATTTAACTCAAATTAAGATTTCCAATTTTATTTAAAATTTATAATTTCAAATTTCAAATTCGTATTCATTAAGGTTTAAATACAAAACTGATAAGAACTGATGAAAAGACGAAGTAAAGATTTTCTACAACGATTCGTAGGGCCATCATCACACCAAAACTTCTTTCTGGAGCTGATACGAAGAAATCAAAAGAATTTGGAAAGACGAATCAAAGGAAATTGATAGAGAAAATTATTTCCACTGTCGTAGGGTATTGACCATTTATAGTCGTATTTCCCTGTCCCCTATCGCGTCCTCTTCTTGCACTCATACTTACTATCGATTAATAGTAAGAGAATTTAGTGAGGCACTCAGATGGATATCTTAGGGACATACTCATTCTAGGGATACTTCACCCTATCTCTAATGAGCTACTTAATGTGTTATACTCCTGAGCTAAAATTCAACCTTAGCTCTGATACCAAATGTAACGACGCGGACATTTCCGGCAGCAGTGACCGGTAGGCTTTGCAACCATCCCAGACCTACCGTGACTTACACTGATATCCCAAACTTGCTTTTACGGCCAGCCTCTCGACTGTCACGGCCTCCGCCTAACCAACCCCGTAAAGAGGACGTGTGGGGGTAAGATCTCCTGCTCGCCACCTAACAAAAAGCGAAATCCCCTATCATGTTGCACTAAGCTAAGTAAGACTGGTGTGAGCAACAAAAACATTTATCTTTTAAAAACAAATAGCAAGAGAATTCTAAATTAGATTCACAATGCTTTTAGAAAATGAAACTACCATAAGGCCTCCCCCCCACACACACAATGCCAACGCAGAATCGGAGGAGATTTCTCCTTATGATTATCAAATATGCTTGATACGTGAATTTCTTTGATATTATTACTGTAAGTGCAAAGTGCAGAAAACATTTCGAAAGTATAATATAAATCTTAGCCAGCATAGACATTTCACACTTATGCGTACTATAGCTACCATGTTCAATAGCAGGTTACCGCCACATTCCATGGCATGTTATACAATTTCAATCGTAAAAGCTCGTATTGGATGAATGGATTTCCAACAAATGGTCGGGCAAAGGAACTTCCCAAACCGAAATGGAACGCCTCTGGAAGGACGTTCCCGAGCATCCCAAATGGATCTCTGCCAATGCAAAGCCAATGTACTCCCTGCCTAAGAGTATCAACCTTAGATATTCCATCCCCGGTCGTAACCAACCTTTTCCCGAGTGCTCGGTACCAACAAGCACAAAGTAATGAATTTGCAGCAACAACATAGGTTAAATATCTAGGCTCCATACCATGATATCACCTCTATCCATAAGAAATGGACATATCCTAGGGACGCGATCCTTGAAAACCTTGCTGCATCTTTCCTGTTTCGACCATTTTTTGATTTGTAAGGTTCGACGAAGTACCGTCGACAAAGCTACGCTTTTTACAAAAGCCACGCTTTGATCAACAATTGATCAGCAGCACCCAGCATGCCACATTACCAAATTGGGAGTATATCACTAATAACCTTCAACTACATAACCTTTGAGCTCGTACGTCTCAGAGAAGGGTGCTAAGCTAAGAGAATAAATTCTCCGCCACCAACAGATATGTATTTGAAATAAATCTTCTTTATATCTCAAAATGTAATGTCAGACATACAATCCATATAAGTCTGTTCTGGGTTCGAACAGAACCGAAGGCACTTCCAAAGAAGTCCTTGCAATCCGGATAATCCCTAATCACGTCCGGATTTCCCATCACATATGGAGTCTCTATACCGGGGACCAGTCGATGCAAAGACACTCGACGAGTTATCCTTTCGTTTTCGAAAATATCTGGTCTTCACCACCGGTCTTCAAATGCTATCCATATCGACATATCATTATTCGGAATGGGATATATGACACAAGGTCCTCTCCCTGCTGAACCGAATAAATGAGCGTAATATTTAAAAACATATGGATATGGAATTTCAATTTAGCCATAATTTAAAACCCAAAACTTTCTTTCAAATGGTTAAAACCAATTACCATTTCAAATCTTTAAATTAAAAAATGATTTATTTCACAAAATCAATTCATAGATTTCCAAAATAATTTCATTTCGATAGGATTAACCCACTAAACCTTTAAATCAGAGATTTAACTTACAATTTCAAACCGTTTCCAAAACTCGAAAGTCCTTTTCATTTTCAAACTTGAAATTCCTTTTAACACAATTTGGAAGTTCACTTCTTATGTGAAAGCTAACAAATAGTTTTTGTTTCAGAAAAATTCAATTATATTTGCCCGAGTTAAAGCCCTTGAATTTGAATTCAAATTCCCAAATTAATACATTTAAAACAGTCTAACCCATATATAACTGGTATAACATCTTTAATCCCTAGTTTCAAATTATAGAATTCAATTCCAAATTTTAAATTCAAACTTAAATCCACTTATTTAAATTTCAAGGTGAAATCAAGTTATTCAAAAATAAATTTTATCTTGAAATTCCATTTCAAAAACTTTTCACATTTAACCCGATTCCATTTCAAACCATTTGAATTTCAAATTCAAAACTATTTTCAAAAATCTGTAACTTAATCGATTTCCTCGTGAAATCCATATTTGTGTGTGTATAAGTGTGGTCCAGGGGTTTGACACAATAGTGCAACATCATCAATCATCACAGATTAAAACACATAAATATAGTTGATAAGCGATATAACTATAACGCTTATCGTCCATTCACAGATAATATAAATGAATAAATTATACACATTCACAGAACAAAATATCATAGATCAGATAGGACAATCAATTCAAGGCATCTCGTACAATACAATCATTCATAAGTATTAAGGTCAAGTATTTAATAATCATTTATAAGCAGGATCAATTTAATCTTAATTTATTCAACTTATTTCTAATTACATTAATTTCTCATGAATTAATTACCCAATTCTGATTTATTAATCACAAATTATTTGATATAAATTAAGTAACACTTTAATTAATTACTCTTAATTAATCTCTAATTATAAATAAATCTAGACTATTAATTTATAGATTGAATAAACTATCCCTTTCTTATCATATTAGTTAAATCACTTAATTACCTTAACCATCTCTAAGTTAATTCATTTCTTTGTTAATGACTTCATTAATATAAAAGTGTAAAACATTTCACTTCTGAATTTAAATTTAAATTACATTTTGAATTTAAGATTCAAAATGATTATTATTTTAAACATTAATCCGATTTAAAGTTCAATTTATAATCCTTAAAAATAAATGTAAATAACATTTATTTCCTATATAAGAAAAAGCTTTTAACTAAACTACTTAATTTTATTTAAAAATTCAGCTTTCAAAATACATTAATATTTCAACTTGCAAATTAAAGTTAAACAAATGATTTAACCTTCCATTCAAAAATCCTTTTATAAAGAACTTTATCAAAACTAATTCGAATATTTATTTGAAAACAAATTAGTAAAAATAAAAAAACTATTTGATTTAAACTTGTTTAAAACATTCAGATTTAAAAACTGATTTGAATTCAAGAAAACTTGAATCCATCCATTTATCTTTGATTTTTAAACTTTGGTTTTAACTTGCTTTTAAAAACTTGATTTTTAAATTCTGATTTAAAAATCCAAATCCATTTTAAAACCTTAAGATTCAAAAGTTTCATTTGAATTTATACTTTATCTTTGAATTAAAACCACTATTCAAATCCTGTTTTCAAATTTAAAAATTATATTTAAAATCTGAAAACACTCAGGTTTTTTTTTAAACCTGAAATCCACCTTTAATTATTTTAAAATTTTATTTCATTTCAAATTTGAATTCAAAAATAAACTTGAATTCAAACTTCAACCTGGATTTAAGCTTTGTTAAATCTAGTCTACATATTAAAGTTCATTTGAATTTGCATTTTAAAAAAAATTCAAATTGCTTTTAGGTTGTCTAAAACCTGTAACCACTACTGTCTCGAGACAAGCCCAACTTGCTTCGAGTCTTCCTCCCGCTGCTTCGAGTAACATGCTCGAATAACTCGAGTAAAACCCGAGTGCTCTTCCTACCCAAACCCAGAGTTCCCCAGGATATCAAAATGCACGGTGCACGTGCACCGTGGCTCTGGCTAACTCGGGCCAACCACCAGCCCATCCACACGTCAGCGACCATCACTGAAAACAAACACAGCCCTCAGAAATCATCACCGCGACCTGAAATCAATTCGAGCACGGGGATCAAAACCTGGAACAAGCGTGGAAACACACAATTCACCTCTACCCAAAACCTGACATCACCACGTTCATGCGGCTCCGACCTCCTAAAGGTCAACAACTCCGGCCATGAACTAGTTGACACTTCCACCACCATCTCCCCAAGCCAAATTGAACTCGATGCATCCCATTGGACGAACGAAACAAATTTCTCAGCCTTAAACTAAACTAGGTTTGCAAAATTAAAATACCCCCCGCCGCCGCCACGTTCGCCTGACCACCATCGCACCATTTTTCCCATAACCTCCAATCACTCCTCCACCTCCAGGAGGAAACTCGGCCTCTCCGATCAACGAGATAGACCGTGACAACCCAAAGTACATGATTCGAGCAAACCCAAACTGACCTTAATCCCTTGCTCTAAAAATTAAAATTTCTGTTTTAAAAATCATGTTAAGGTATAAGGATTCATATTATATACTTGAATTTGTGAATCAAAAAGATTGAATTTTTTGCTAAGATGGAAGTTTCTTGTAGATTTCAAGTTTCTCAGATAATCATTTATTTAATCCATTGAAATTTATTTTTAAAAGTCAACTATGTTTAAACAAACAATTTTCTTGTTTAAAGTCTAAAACTTAACAAAAATCAGAAGAGAGGAAGTTTGATTTCAACCATGGTTTGAAAACCTGCTTCCAAACAGAGGTAGTAAAATAGTATGCCTGAGACTAGATACGCACAATCATTTTAAACACATACGAATACACATCTTTGCATGCATACAGATACTTCACAATGCAATATTGATCACAGCAAAAATATTCAAACAAATTTATACTTTAAATTTTAAAGGTGCAGTTACTCACCTTGTTTCCCAGAAGCTTTCAGATTGAAGTTGAAAACAGAATTTTTTTTGTTTTGCTTTGCTGTTTGAAAATCTAGAATTGCTCTGCTTCTTGATTTCCAGGTTTGAAAACTTTTTTTCAAGTTGAAACATGGATTTCCAGTTCAGAGGATGTTAGGTTGATGAGTTTTATTGAGTTGCTTGTAGCATTTTTTTTACTCAGCTTTCTTGAGATTGAACTGAAATAGGAAGATACACATATCTATATAGAAGAAAGGATTTTTGTATAGGTGATATTATATTTTTTTTCTTTGTTTCTACAACAGGTACAAGATTTCATTTTTTTATTTATATGCTCAGAGATTTCCTATTTCAAAGTGTTGCTGCAAAGATATGTTGAGGCTTGCATTAAATACTTGTGTTCCCTCTTGGTTTATATACAATCCCCTTTTGATTTTTGTAAGTACAAAATTTTGTTTTGTTTTTGCAGATTTTCTTGCATACATTTTTTTTCTACTATCTTCTTGTTTTGTTGTTTTGTTTACAGCCTACATACTTCATTTATTTGCTTGTACTTTGCTTTATTACTTATGTAAAAATATATACTGTGTATTTGGCTGAAGTGATGATGTTATGTACAATATCAAAGACATTTTGCTTTGCTTGTTGACCATGCAATCTATTGTTTACTTTATATTTTTCCTTTGTCTATTCTTTTACTTGCATTTCATTTAACTCAGCAGATGTAAATATGTTGCGCACCTAGATATCTTGCTTACAAACTTTATTTTATTTGCCCGGCATACTTTTATGAATCATATATATACTTTTGTCTTGTTTATAGATATTTTCTTTTAAGGTTTAACCATCTACATTTAATTACTTACTTTATTTTTTCATGTTTGAACATATTGTTCCCATTATTGTCTTATCTCTACTTCAATATTTACTTTATAAGTACATTTGTTTGTAATTTATTTTATTTTAGATTCCCAAATCATAGCTTTCTTTCAAAATATACATATATATAAATAAATCTCAAATAACCATTTCTATTTATAAAAATCCATTTGTAAAAATATTATACTATTAATATTGTTTAAATACAACTCATTACTAAATTAAAACAATTTATATAAGAAACTATCTTTATATTAATAAATAACATATTTTATTTGAATTTGGAAATTTCAAATCAGTTTATCGTTTCATTTCACAATCTTAAATCAAAAATAAATTTAATTATCAATTTAACATTAATTAAATTCGGGATCGTTACAGGAAATACCAGGCTGTTAGGGTTACAGAAGAAAACGATATAGAAGATGAAACAGAAACAACAGCATAGAATCTCACAATTGCAGTGGAACAAAATATAATATATAATAGCAACACTTTATCCAAAGAAAAGCTGTAACAGTCAATGTACATACAAGATATCAGAGTACAATTATCAACAAATAAATCTGAACGGTTATAATAACTTGCACCTAAATGCCGAAAATACCGCCTATAATACACAACGGAATATAGCCCATACGTACAATACGTCTCTACCATCCAGCTCGTTTCTAGCTCCAAAGCGTCCTAACCTTACTCGGTATGACCCAAGCATTACAATAAAGTAACACCCGAGTCAGGCTGGAAACCAGCGTGAGTAAACCCACTTAAAATGAAATAATTAAGTTATAAAACTTCTTTGAAAACAAAGATAACTCGTATAACCATACGAGTTTTTATCAGATTAAAACCAAAACGGTTCTACAGAAATCCATCAATTTTATAATAATGTTTAAGTACATTTACTTACTTCATATAGTTGAATTTATTAAATTAATCAAATTTCAGTATAATAATTTCTAATATCCGCTCATGAAGTCCCACGGTATTATCAAAGTGGTACTGGATATTACTCATATCCGACCCCAGCCTCTTCGAATCCGAGTAATAAATTTAAAAGATTGATTGTTTAAATTAAACAATTTATATTTAGGGTGACAATATTCAAATAAGGGAATTTATTACAGACGTTTATTTCAAATAAAACTTATTGTCATTTTAATCTAATTATTTTAACTCGTTTAGCCACTTTATGGCATAGATAAGGTTAATAGGAATATCCTATAGAGTTAAGCAAGTATGTAGATTGTTACTAGTTTAACTATCAATAACACATATCAAAAAGATTCATTCCTTAGGATTTTATTAACTTTACTTGGCTAATATCATTTATATTTTTGTCCAAATTAATAACAAATAAACAATTTATTAACTAATAATAAATTATTAAAATACCATTTATTACCTATACCCTTATGTCGTATAGTAATAATATAATTAACTGCCATTAGATTATAAAATACACTTAAACTTATCAATTACGTATTTAAAATGCAAATAGGTTTTAGTATAAATAAAAGAAAATATAAATTGTCATATAAATCTATGTATAAATTGCATTTCTTCTTGTTAACCCTCAATTTTCTACGATTTAAGAACTGTACGACTCAAGCAAGGTATACGACTCAAGCAGAGTGCGCGACTTAACGAGTTGAAAGACTTGGCGACTTACGACATAGAGAAGTCTATGACTTAACGGTTTAAAAGAGAAGGGATGGTTCACGACCTAAGGCCTCCACGACTTAAGGTTTCTACGACTTAAGGAAGTATACAGTCTATGACTTAAGGAAGTCCACGACTCAAGGACAGGATGACTTAACGATTCAAGAGATGGCACGACTTAAGAAGGAAATGAGTTAACGACTTAAAGCTATCTGCGACTTACGACCTAGCACGTGTCGTGAGTGACTTAAGCAAATGAAGCGCTACTTCTTATTTAACACGGTGGCCTCTTAACTCGTACAGGATTCAGGACTTGGGTTATTATTTGAAATAAACGAGCTTACCAGTTAGGCCACGACTCACGACCTAGCTTGAGTCATACACGACCTAAAGCTACTGAGTAAAAGTCCGATGCCGCGTTACTTATACAAGAGGATGTTGACTCGTGGGCGACTGAGGACTTGTAACATAAATTTTGATAGATGAGTGAACCTTTGTGAGACCATGGGCTTGGCCAGATAAGTCGTCCACGACCTACCATAAGTCGATCACGACTTACGACCCAAGGGGGAAATTTCCCTATAAATACCAACCTACCTCAAGCATGAAGAGGACTTTTTGGACAATCTCTTCAAGCGCCGATACTTTGTCAGTTTCTAAACCGACTATATACTTGAAGTTTCGAAGAACACTACAAGCTACTTTGAAAGACTTTCACATGCCCGACATGGATTAGAAGACTTTCATCTACATCGAAGCTTAAGCTACTTGCTCAAAGTGTTTTGTAACTAAAGAGATTTGTACTTGAAGAGCATTGTATCGTTTTGTAACAAGATCAGTAATAAAGATACTTAAAGTGGACGTACGCTACTCCTTAAGCCGAACCACTATAAAATCGCTATCTCTTACTGTATTTTCTGTTATTTTAGCTGATATTCTGTTCCCGAACCATCGGGTGGTGCTTTCATATCACACTTCACACACCGGGGTGTTAGCGTTCGATTTTAAGCGTTAACATTTTTGGTGCTTTCACTGAGAACTGAACTCAGGTTGGTCTCACCATTGCTTCTCAAAAGGTTATCGAAAGGATTTCTTTTAAAACCAGAAGTTTATTGGAAATAATGGCTCCTGGGAGAAAACAAAGTTCTGTAAGATCCGACAATATTCAAGAGAATACCGCTACCTCTCCTCCTTCAAGTCAAGCAGCTCCAACTGTTGGAGTTACACGAGCAGAATTGGACGCCGTAGTTTTGGGGTTGAATCAACAATTGAATGCCCAGAATGCACAGTTGGAAGCTCAGAATGCCCAAAACGCCCTGATCTTAAGTAAGTTGAATGATCTACTTGGGGCTAACCGTCAACCAGTTAATAATGATGGAAACCCTACTGTGAGAGTTCAAGATGATGTAGGAGGGAATGTTTCTCAAAGAGCCGCATACCCTGTGGAAAAGACACCCCTCCAGGCTGGAGGATCAGGACCGCAACCGACCCTCCGTGAACGGTTGCCAAGACAGAATTCAGAAAGAATGGCTGATGTTTGCCCTCCAGAGCCTTTAAATGATAAAGAATATTTCTCAGGTATGGTTCGTCAGATCATGAAGGAAAGTATGCGAAGGGATGAAGACGAGAAAGAGTGGGGTTTTTCTCCAAGCAAAACTCTGTTTACTGAGAAAATCTTGAAGGCAGAATTCCCAAGAAAATTCGTTCCTCCTACTATTCCGGCATACAAAGGGACAAGCGATCCTAATGAGTTTCTCTATAAGTACGATTGGCATATGACAGGTGCCAGAGCATATGATGAAATCAAATGTCGATATTTCCCGGTATATCTGGAAGGTGTGGCTCTATTGTGGTTTACAAAGCTGCCGGCCAGGTCCATTGATCAGTTCTCCGATTTGACCCGGAAATTCAAGGAGCAATTTCGATTGTATGCTTCAAAAGAAAAGGATATAATGTCGCTGTCAAGTCTAGAGCAAAATCCAGGAGAATCGATCAGATCATTTTTGAATCGTTTCAACATAGCATTGGCTCAGGTAGTTAATGCTGAGCCACGCATGGTCCTAACATACTTGATGAGGGCGATTGACAAATCAGGTGAATTTGGAAAATGGTTGAAAATGAAAGAACCAAACTCGCTCGACAAATTCTACAAGAAAGCGGATGAATTCATGCGCTTGGAGAGCCTCCAAACACCGGCTAAGGCGGTATCAGTAGAAGCCAGGAACAATGGTGCTGCTTCGAACAAGAAAGAACCTAACACTCAGAAAAGGGGAAATGATGGTGGAAAGAAACAAGGAGATGCTAAGAAAGGCCGTCCTTTCAATTTCACGCCCTTGACCGATACCCCTGAGAACATCTTCTTTGCGACCAAGGATGATGTCAATTATCCGACACCACCTAAAATGGGAGTGGGAAGTAAGATGGAAAAAAGTGGAAGGTTCTGCCGGTTCCACAACCAACCCGGCCATGACACCAACGAATGCCGTTATTTGAAAGAGGTAATTGAACAACTCTTGAAAGAGAACAAGCTCCAACAGTATGTGAAAAGGAATAGAAAAGCCCCAGCCTCGTCGACTCAAGGACAACAAGTTACCGCTCACCGTCCTAGCTCAGGCGAGAAGGCCGTAGAGCATGAGTCAGAAAGACCTGTCATCAATATAATAACTGGAGGGCCTCACCCAGCAGGCAAAAGCTAGGGCGAGATGGAAAGGTATGCCCGGGCCTTGAGGCGTGTACCGGCTGAAGAGAATGTTTTTGTATTAGAAAATGATGCACCTTTAAAGCAATAAAAGATTTCCACTGATGATATTGTATTCAGTTCCAGAGATTCTTTGGGTATCGAGGCTCCTACCAAAAATCCTTTGGTCATATCCGCTGGTATTGGGCCAGCTACTGTGAGAAGAGTTCTAGTTGATTGTGGAGCTTCATGCAACATTCTCTTCAAGAAGACTTTTGATCAGATGAAAATTCCAATGGCTGACGTTCAAGCTTCATCACTTAAGATTGCTGGGTTTGCTGGGGAACCCAAACAGCTGATTGGGACCATAGATTTGTTTGTAGAACTTGGAAAAGGGCTGAGGAAGGTGGCTCGAAAGCAAACCTTTATAATTGTTGAAGAATTCTCTGTCTACAATGCCTTTTTAGGGCGACCAACTCTTGCTGCATTCAAAGCTGTTCTTGCCCCATGGTGTCTGACTATAAAATTCCCTACAGATAATGGAGTTGGTGTGATTAAAGGAGACCAAGATGCGGGGTGAGAATGCTATCTTATAGAGTTGCGTGAATCAAGGAAAAAAGGAACGGGAAAAGCTGCGGCGGCTCCAGTCCGCATCAAAGAACGAACCTTATAGCAATTACAGGGTGGACCCTGCACTGGTGAATATAGTGGCGCACGAAGAGAGATGGATCCGAGGAAAGCCGGTTTAGGGGAGAATAGGGTAGTACCAGTAGAGGTAACAGTGCCGGTACCCGTTGACCCGAAGGACCCAAACAAAGTGCTGAATGTGGGTTCACAACTCAACACAACAGTTTAGAATGTTCTGATTTCATTTTTGAAGGAAAATTTGGATGTATTCGCTTGGACTTATGCTGACATGTGTGGAATATACCCAGAGATTACAGTACACGCTCTGAACATTGATCCAAAGTTTACACCCGTGAAACAGAAAAGAAGAGCTCAGGGTCTAGAAAGGTCAGCAACATTGAAAGAAGAAGGGGATCGGCTCATGGAGAACGATTTCATCAGAGAATCTACTTATCCAAATTGGGTATCAAATCCAGTGCTGGTTAAAAAAAGCTAACGGAAAATGGAGAGTATGCATTGACTTTTCAGATTTGAACAAAGCCTGCCTCAAAGACTGCTTCCCGCTGCCCAGGATTGATCAGTTGGTGGATGGGACGGTGGGGCATGAATTGTTATCTTTTATGGATGCATGCTCCAGATATAACCAGATTATGATGCATGAGCCAGATCAAGAGGACACAAGCTTCACCATAGATGTTGGACTCTACTGCTACAAGGTCATGCCTTTCGGAGTCAAGAATGCAGGGGCAACTTACCAAAGGCTAGTTAATGCCGTATTTAAACCGAAGATTGGAAAGACAATGGAAGTTTATGTTGATGATATGCTAGTGAAGTCTAAGAAAGCAGTGGACCACATGGATCACTTGGCAGAGATGTTTGTAGTACTCCGAAAGTACAGAATGAAGCTTAATCCCTTGAAATGTTCATTTGGAGTGGAGTCCGGAAAGTTTTTGGGTTTCATTGTGAGTGCTAGGGGCATTGAAGCAAATCCTGCTCAGATCACTGCCCTGAGAGAGGTCAAAGCTCCTAGAACGAAGAGGGAATTGCAAAGTCTCAATGGAAAGGTTGCTGCCTTGAGTCGGTTCATTTCGAAACTACTGACAAATGCATTACATTCTTTGATGCTCTGAAAAAAGGAAGAAAAAACTTTGAGTGGACTCCTGAATGTCAGAAAGCATTTGATGAGTTGGTTTGTCATATGGAAGTGCCTCCGATACTTTCAAAGCCTGACAACGGTGAAGATCTCTTCATGTATTTGGCAATTTCATCTCATGCTCTCAGTGCAGTGTTGGTACGGGAAGACGCAAGGATTCAACGCCCAGTCTATTATATCAGCAAAAGATTCACTGGGGCAAAGATGAACTATTCAAGGTTGGAAAAGCTCGCCTATTGTTTGTTGATCACATCAAGAAAATTGAGGCCGTATTTCCAAGCTCATCCCATCAAAGTCCTCACTGATCAACCTCTAAAGCAAGTCCTATTCCGTCCTGAGACTTCGGGCCGTCTTTTGAAATGGAATATTGAACTCAACTAGTATGACATCACTTATCATCCCCAGAAAGCAATCAATGGACAAGCCTTAGCAGATTTCATCGCAGAATGTACGGATAAAGGTGATAGTGAGGAAGAAGACACTGATAACATCCCAATCTAATGGAAATTGTATGTCGATGGCGCAAGGAATGATTACTGTTCTGGAGCAGGGGTTGTCCTTGAAACCCCAGAAGGGCGATCGCTATGTTATGCACTGAGACTAGAATTTCCTTCGACAAATAATGAAGCAGAATATGAAGCTCTCAATGCTGGTTTAAGGATCGCTAAAGAACTAAACATCAAGGCATTGCAGATCTTCAGTGATTCTCAGCTTATTGTCTGCCAAGTCAAGAAGGAATTTCAAGCTAAAGGAGGGAAACTACCCGCCTATTTATCAAAAGCCTGAGAGCTTCTTGAAGATTTTGACCGTTATTCAATAAGCCATATACCCCGAGAAGAGAACATGAATGCGGATTCTCACGCAAAGTATTCAAGTACTGGTGAAGCTCAACTATTGGGATTAGTTCCCGTCGAAGTCTTGTCAGCTCCGAGCACAGATGAAATGGATGTTGATTGGATTATGAATGTATCCCAAGAGCAAGAATCATGGATGACTCCGATATTTGAATATTTGCTAAATGGTTCTTTGCCAGAAAGTTCAAAAGAACAACAGAAGCTGCTAAGGAAAGCCTCTAGATATATGATCCAGGATGGCCGATTGTACAGACGGGGATTTTTAATGCCACTACTCTGCTGTGTAACTAAAGAAGAAGCCAAGACACTTCTAACTGAAGTACACAGAGGGGAGTGTGGAGATCATACAGGAAGTCAAACTTTAGCAAAGAAAATTCTCCGTTATGGATATTTTTGGCCAGAGATTAATCGAGATGCTGCTGACTATTCCCGAAAGTGTGATAAATGCCAGAGATTTGCCAAAATTCCTAGAGCACCTTCCATTGAGCTAACACAAATGGTCAGTCCATGGCCATTTTCCATCTGGGGAATAGATCTCATTGGGCCTTTGCCGACTGCCAAATCGGGGATTAAATATGTTATCGTTGCTGTTGATTATTTCACTAAATGGGCTGAAGTTGAACCATTGGCTACCGTTACCTCTAAGAAAATGATAAGTTTGTGACTAGAAATATCATTTGCAGGTATGGTGTGCCTCAAAAGATAATCACAGACAATGGTACGCAGTTCGAAAGTGAGGAATTCCAAGATTTCTGCAAACGATTCAAGATCCGGAAAAGCTTCTCAGCAGTGGCTCATCCGCAGGCAAACGGGCAAGTGGAAGCAGTAAACAAGATCATCAAATCAACCATCAAAAAGCAGCTAGAAAAAGAAAAAGGTGGTTGGGTCGATAAGTTACCACTTGCATTATGGGCATACAGAACTACCCACAAAACTACGACTGGGCATACTACATTTTCATTGGCATACAGATCAGATCAATGATTCCGGTAGAAACGGAAGTTCCCTCACATAGAAGGATCCATTTTTATCAAGATGAGAATGAAAAACTGCAATTGGAAGCGCCTGACCTCCTTGATGAAAGAAGAGAAGAGGCTAAGCTTAGAATTGCAGCCCATCAGCAAAGGATAGCCAGGCACTTCAATTCCAAAGTTCGTCAGCGCAGCTTTGAAGTTGGGGACTTAGTCCTGAAGAGAATTATGACAGCCACAGGTGTGTTTGGGCCAAACTGGGAGGGGCCATATGTCAAAGGCACGAAACTTCTTGATGGCACATTCAATCTCACAACTGTCGAAGGAGAACCAATTCCAAGAGCTTGGAACAGCAATCATTTGCGTCCATATTTTACTTAAAAGCTTTGCTGAAATGTTGTAAAAGAATTACGAGTATATGATTTTTGTATTCAAAGCAATTGTAAAGCAAGTGAATAATGAAAAGCTATGAAGTGGATGTAGGCCCAGTTTTTGGCCGAACCACTATAAATCTTGTGTTCTCTACTACTATAAACTACTTTGTTTTATTTCAACATATAAAATACGTTAATTGTGTTACTAAAAATGTCGATTTAATAATGCAGGCCATAAAAACAAAGCTTACCCATTGCAAGACCAAGCGATCTTCGACATCACCCAGCAAGCAAACGCTAAACCATTCAAAATTTCCATACTCAAATCCTACGAAAGAAGTGCTTCGAACAAAAGTTAGCAATGTGGCTGGAAGTGGACCATTTCTAACTAACTGCGAATGTTTGTACATCCAGTTAGATAGTATGTGTCTACCACCACCAACTCGCTTAACTATGAAGTATATTTCTTTGGATAAGGAAAATTATTGGCAACTAAAAAGGGATGATACTTGGAAAAGATAACGGGGATCGCCGACATGAATAGATGGCAAAGAATCGTGGGCGAGCAAGCATCAAATAGCAAAACACCTCTTCGGAGGCACAAGCCCTCTTCGGAGGCACAACTCTTCGGAGGATAAAGACCTCAAATGGGGCATGCCAGAAGACTTTCTCAACATGGTATGGAATGATCGGAAGCACCTTCCCAACAGGAAGGAAAAGCGCTTGTTTATTAGTTGAGACAGTTTGCGTAGACAAGCGTCCAAGTAACTTGCGTCCGCCCCGTGAGTCCATGAGACGACCGGCGGCACCTTCCCAAGTGTAAGGCAAGGCGCTCGTTCACTAGTTGAGACAATCTACGTAAACAAACGTCCAAGTAACTTGCGCTCGCCCCGTGAATCCGGCCAACCATGAGAAAGAAACTTCCAGGTAGACTCGGAGGCCCATTTCAACAAAGACCTCGAGTGGGCCTCGCCAGAAAAAGAGAGTTCTTTCTCGACATAAAGTTGTGGACTGATCGGTGATACACTCCCCTGAATCCATTCAACTAAGAGAAAGAAGCTCCAAACTTCCAGGCAAAAGCCCTACTCAGAGGCGCACATTTCACCGTGATCTGAAATAAAACTTCACACGAGTCGAAATGTGAAAAGCCCTCTTCGGAGGCCCATTTCACCACAGTTGAAATGCTAAAAGACCACGAGCGGGCCTCGCCAGAAAAAGAGAGTTCTTTCTAGACATAAAGTTGTGGACTGATCGGTGATACACTCCCGTGAATCCATCCAACTAAGAGAAAGAAGCTCCAAACTTCCAGGCAAAAGCCCTACTCAGAGGCACACATTTCACCGTGATCTGAAATAAAACTTCACATGAGTCGAAATGTGAAAAGCCCTCTTCGGAGGCCCGCTTCCCAGCGAACAGGGAAAAGATAAAAGCCTCTCCCAAGAGGCAAAAACAAAAAGACCTCTTTCCAGAGGCGCAATCAAACAAAAAGACCTCTTCCCAGAGGCACAATCAAACAAAAAGACCTCTTCCCAGAGGCACAATCTAAAATTCTCATCAGAGACTCAAGAAGGTTGAAACCCCTTTTTCTTTTCGAAAGGCCCACTACACTATGAAGTGAAACTCACTAGCCAAAGCAAAAGTGACTTTTTTCAGAAAAAAAGAAAAAGAGGAGTGCAAAAACTTTGCAATAAAAAAAAGGAAGCTCTCTTTAAAGGCACACTTTAGCTTTCAAAGGAAAATTGGTTCATCTATTCTTGAAAATACTCTTCCTCGAAAAAGATAAAGTGCCCTTCGGAGGCCCGCTTTACCACATAGGAGGATTCATTTTGTAAGAATGTATATCTGCAAAAGAAAAAGTGATATCTTCGAAGGGTGGAGCTTGAAAACTCATATGAAATGAGCTGTACTCTATTTTGAGCAGAATAATATTCCTCCAAGTATGGAATAATTATTCTCCAGAAAATAAGAGTACAAGTCCCCTCAAAGTTGAAAATATTGCAACGAGCTTATGGTATAGGGGCAACATGGTACGGCTACATTGGTAAAAATAACGCTCGAACAACATACCACAAGCTCACTGCAATATCATATAAAGAAACTTGTACAAAAACGAAGATTATAAATGCATTCTCAAATGCAGGTAGAAGTTTGTACAAACAAAAAGAATCATTTTATTCAATACTGTCAAAATTTTGTACAGGTACAGGTTTCAAAATAAAAAGAGAAGCGGAGTCCGGCACCCGCACAATCTCCGGCCAGTACATGCAAAAAGCAAAAAGTAAAAATAAGGAGAAGCAGGGCCCGTTACTTCTTCTTGCCACCACCTTTAGAGCCTTATCCTGACCTAATAGGCAGTTTTGCAGGACGGCCTGGGAGAATTGGGGATGAAGGAGAGAGGGTTACTGCCGGATCAACCTTTGCTTCCTCTTCAGAAACAAGAATGCTTTTTCTTTTCTTCTTGGAAGTGGTACGCTTCCTCCTCCTCCTTGAAGAAGACTCACTTCCCGGGGTAACAAGAGAAGCCAGTTTTACGTCATCAGAAATAGTATGCTCCGTGGATTTGTCGCCTCCTTCAAGTCCTTCGTCTTTCTGTTCCTGCGAAGCGATTGGATCATCCAAGCCTTAAAGGGCTCCTATTAATTCTTCCTGCGATCACGACTGGGAAATAGGAGCGATTTGAGGGAATGGAGGAGGGACAGCTGGAGGAGGAGAAGTCTGTGTGGCATTTGGCGTTTTTGCTACAGAAGAAGAAAAGCCTAAAATATTAGTATCTCCCGTGAAGAAAGGAGATAGCGGCTCATTGAGATTTAAGAAATAATCAAAAAGTTTGTCAAACTCATGAGGAGCAAACAAACAGTCCACTTGGGCAAGATTAACAGTAGAGTTACCTGGAGAAGTCGGCTTCCTAATGTCAACTTCATAGGCCTGTGCTTCGGTGCACTCTTCGCCTTCATCTCCACCCTGCGTGCTTGTGATCTCAGTTATAACTTTAATAGGGGACGGAGAATGAGAACCGGAGCCTGTGATGTCAACATCGGCCGAAAACGAAGGAGGGACGGGGGCAGTTAATGGTGCTTCTTTCACAAAGTGCAGCTCCCCTGCCTCAGCTCGTGCTTTGGCAAGCTGCTCTTTTCCCCGGGATAGAGCAGCTATGGCGTCATCATCTAGAAAGTGTTCTGCAAGAGATGCTTTAGCATAGCCGGCGCATGCACCTCCAAGCATATCAAGAATCGACTCCCAAACCTCGGCCAAGGTAATCTCATACTTCGGTCCTAAGAATGAAAGGCTCCCACGCCCCATAACGCTATGCACGTAGAAGTCAAATAAAGTGGAGTTGACATTGGCTTTAGTCGCCTCATGTGACTGTTCGGCAGCCTGCCTTCCAGCGATAGCTTCATCACGTTCGTTCTCGGTCTTTAATAATTGGGCCTTTAGCCTCATAATCTCCAAATCCTGGGAGTTGACCTTCTCCCGTAACTCTGCAACGTCAGCACGATACTTTTCCGTTCTTTTCTGCTCAGCCTCAAGTTGTGCCTCGGCATGCCGCTGAGTAGCGTGAGCATCGCGAACTTGCTTTTGAAGTACTTCTATTTGAGTATATGAGGTAGAAGAAGTAGCAAGCTCTTGTTTAAGTTTTTCAACTTCTGCTTCAAGCTTCACGTTGTAATCAGCGATGTTCCTCATCTCAGTATCATGCTGGCTTAAAGTTTTCTGCCACTCGGCCTTATCATTTTCCATGGTCGACATGGCCTCTAAATTCACGCGGTTGATCCTCTGAAGCTCATAAACAAGCTTTTGCCACCCTGACATCCGCTCGATATCAAGTCTAACAGCATCAAGATTTTGCAGCATTGCTTGTTTGTCAATAGGGACCAAGTCAAGATCGAACCGCACTCCCTTTAGGCCAGTGCGGGAACCGGCTTTGCAGAGTAGCCGGACCTGGTCCAATTTGGAATTTAGGCCTGTTGACTATTGTCAGAATGTCTGTCTTCTTCAGAGCGAGAGCCGGAAGGGATGTCAAGTGAGACGGGGGCAACGGCCTTTTCAGAAGCTGTAGATGCATGCTTTTCACTGTGCCAGGCACGCTTGCTTGGGTCCTCAACTACATGACTTTTTCCCCGGCCGTCGTGCGACTTTCTTTTGTGAGAGTCGTCACCTCTCTGGGAAGAATAATGGTGCTCCTCCCTTTCTCTCCTCTCATAACGCTCTTCTTGAGTCGTCCTCTCCTGAGCCTTTCGAGCAGCTCTCTCTTCGTCAGTTTCTCTGTAAACGGGAAGGTAGCGCCTATAGTCATATTGATCACGCCTCCCGTAGCGCAGAAAGTCATCGTAATAAGAGCCGCTGCGTCCCATCGAAGAATCTGAAATTGAAAAAAGACAAGTCTTAAAAGTCTTCAGAGAAAAGAAGTTAAGTACGAATCAGTGCTTAAAATTCTATGCGTGTGTGGTATGCAAACTACACGCGTCAGGCTACAAACCACTCTTCAGCACAGGGGTGGTAGTGACTTGAGTGGCAGGCGTCAGAATTTGCTGAAAAGTGGATGTCGCCTCGACAATAGGAGAAGAAGCTTTAGGGACATCATCTTTAAAAAGTTCCTGTGAAGTTATGATCAGGTCGCTTAGCCCCTCAAAAGTATTATCACCGCCATGCCCGGCGGGAGTTTCTTTTTCGGCTTCCAGATCGGCCGCATCTTCAGAACAACGAAGAGTTTCTTCCTCCTCAATAACTGGGGCAAGTGCCGATTTGCTGGATGGACCCGCAACATTGGTAAGTGTGGGGCACTTCACCAGTGAGGTTTCATTAGAGGGCTCTTTCAGCATAAGCTTTTCAGCAGGGGTTGAGACATTTGGTGCCTCCGCTGGAGAATCCGGGACTTCATGAGGCTAAGTGGAGCGAGAAGGGTGAAGAAGTCCGAACTGGTGAAGGAATTCGTCGTTCAACAAAAATTTCATGTCCCGCTCTTCAACCAGTACAGCCACGAGCCTCTCCAGAGTTGGCTTGTGGCTGGGATCTCTAGAAGGAGGGGGAAGCGCTGAAATGAAAAAAAAACGAAGTTAACACTTGGCAATTCGGACTTCGCAAAACTCAGAGAATAGAAGAAGTAAAGGTAGATGATCTTACTTCCTTCCCTCCACACAGCATAAAACCCTGGTGGGAAGCGGACAAAGAAGAACTGAGTTAAGAACCCATGAGCAGTGTCGGAAAGGCCAACGATCAATTTGCGATTTCGGGCTGTTATCCCACTTTTTGGGTAAAAACTGGAATATCAACAAATTCACAAGGAATGATGGATGTCGGGATTGGAAATCGATTGGGATCAAGGCTACGGTCGATATTATTAAAATTTGGTTGAGTTCCGATAGGGACGAAATTGATTGGAAATGATGATAAGGACTAAGAAAGGCTATGTTTCAATTTTCAGGAAAATCGAAGTTCGTATGAAGGAGATATGATCTGCTGGGCACGTTTTTACCTATTACCGGTCCAAAATAATGTCGGTCCAAGCTCCATCTTCAAACAATGCCGGTCCAAAGCATAGCCAAACCAGCCATCTTCCCTTCCCACCGAACCAACTCCACTTCCTCTCACCACCGAAACAACTCCACTTCCTCTCACCACTGAACCAACTCCACTTCCCTTCCCACCGAACCAAGCTCCACTGGTCCAAGGCCTCGCCGAACCAACTCACCACCGAGTCAAACCAACCACTACCGGACCGTGGCTACCGAACCAACCCACGCTCCACATACTACCGGTCCAGTCAACACTCCACTCACCGCCGAACCAAGGGGCTACCGAACCAACTTTGCCAGGCCAGATTGCATCAGCCCAGGCCCACCAGCAGCTATATACATCCAAGACCTCTGCCCCTAGCCTCACTCGATAAATAGAGGGGCAAGGGTGCAACAATGGCGGACAAGTTTGAGAGCTTAAGCCTGAAAGGAACTTTCAAACAACTTTGATATACTTGTAATCAAAGCTTTGTACTTGTAATCGGATCGGAAAAGGAGAATAACATATAAATTGGACGTAGGCACATTCTGGCCGAACCACTATAAATCTGTGTGTCTTTTACAGTTTAGTCCCTGTTTTTTACATATTTGCATAAACTACCAAAATCACTACGAACAACATAAAATCAACTAAATGATACGAGTTGGAGGTGTTTGCCCATTTTTTGTGCAAACATATTTGGGTTATTTGCTGAGATCTGTGATTTGTGTTTAAATATCGCTGATTTGTATTTATACACTGGTGCTTTCACGGTATTTGGGGTTTGTGGCCGATTTTGGCGCAAACACTTTGGTGCTTTCACTGAGAAGGACTAGCACCCGCTGCATCGGATAGAAGTTTGGATTTGGAAGACAATGGCTAGGCAAAACAGTAGAAGGCTAAGGGCTGAGAGAAGCCAACAGAAAGGAAGTCAACAAACATCCTCCGGAGGTGAGGAAGTACCAGCTTCGATCTACATAACCCGGGATGAAATGGAAGCCATAACAAATTCACTGCAAGAGAGCTAGTTGAAGAGTCAACAGGAGATGATGCAGACTTTCTTGAAGCAAATGAGAGCTGTAGGGACCCAGAACTTAGGAACGGCTACAACAGCCGTGGATGCAGGACAAGGAGCTAGGGTTATGGAACCCAATGGAGGACAGGATGCAGAGCCAGAGGGCAATCGACAAGGACTTGGGGGCAGGCCCGCAGGATCCAACACAGGAGGGCCTTTGGAAGTAGTTCAACAGGCTAGAACTAACGTTGCTGCTAACAAGACACATGAAGAGTATGTACCGGAATTCCCTCGGGGGCAACCCCCGACAGGCAACGCTGGATTGGTGGATATAATCAGGAAGACTGTGCTAGGTGGTTTGATCAACGGAGACTTGGAAGGAGTGAACAGGAGTCCGTTTGCTCGGGAAATAAGGATGGCTCAGAATCCACCTAAGTTCAAGCTACCTAGCGTGGAGGTATACGATGGCAAGAAAGACCCTACGGATCACTTGATGAGGTACACCAGACAGGAGGTGCTGGGGGCATCGGAGGAAGTGATGGCCCGATGCTTCCCTTTGTACTTGACGGACTTAGCCGCGATGTGGTTTAGGCAGCTGGGAGAAGGATCTATCAGGACTTGGAGGGAATTGGTGGAAAGGTTTTTGGGACAGTTTCGGGTTCATGCCAAGAGACCGAAGAACGTGATGACATTGACATCGGTAAAGCAAAGGATCGATGAATCGCTTAGAGCCTTTCTAACTCGATTCAGTGCCGCAGTTGCTTCGGTGGATCGGCTCGATCCATCGATGGTTTTAATGGCAGCAGTATCAGGAGTCAGGGAGAACTCGGATTTCAAGGTATCTCTGATACGAGATCCCCCACGGGATCTCGACGAATTCTTTCACGAGGCAGAAAGGTTCCTTCGGCAAGAAGATGCGAGTACGGATTTAAAGTTAAAAAAGGTTAATGCAGTGGAGGTTGGAGGACCATCCAACAAAGGTTTGGATAAAGACAAAGGAAAAAGGAAGTTGGACGATGGTTCTGGAAATGCTAAGAAGCAATGGAAGGATCCAAAGTTTTCCACGTACACAGGATTGAACGAGACGCTGGAGCGGATATACCTGGATACTCGGAATCGCCTTCCCTACCCGAGGCCGGCTAGGAGAGAACCAACAGAACGGGAAAGGACATCAGGAAGGCACTGTCTCTTTCATGATTTGGATGGACACGACACCAACAGCTGCAGGCACCTAAAGGACATAATTGAGGAGCATGTAAGGAATGGACAACTGCCACAATATGTTGGACCTCGGAATGCAACGGCGGGGCAGGAGCAACCGCCGCTTACCTCAAGCTACTATGGTGGGAGGCCCAAGAATGATGGTCGGTTGATCATCCATTGACCAGGTTAATATGAAATAAGTAGCGAACTATTGGCAAGCAACCAAGTCATTTACACGTGTACGGGGACGGAGATAGCCCCTAGGCATGCTCTGAATGATGATAAACTGCAATGCTATGGTTTGTGAAATTTGTCTTTTGCTTTTGGATTGGACACTGCTTTTCTTTTTGGTTTTCGGTTTTGGAGCTTGGACTGAGCTCCTGGTTTTTCTTGCTTTTTGATTTGGATTTTCCTTTGGATGATTGTTTTCGGTTTTGGATGCTGGTTTGGATTTCTGGTTTCGATTTGGATTTTGGATGTGTATTTTGGATTGGATTTTTATCTGATTTTTGATGAATGGTCGTCGGGTATGGATTATGCCTGGCAAGGGGTGAGTCGCTTTGCCCGAATGTGGTAAATTGACTCATTCAGGTCGTCAAGTATGGAATATGCTCGGCAAGGGTCCGGAGTGACCAGGATTCGGCCTAGGACATAGGCCATGTATTATCAATTGTTATTTTCAGGTCGTTGAGTATGGACTATGCTCAACAAGGGTCCAGAGAGACCAGGATTCGGCTTAGGACTTAAGCCATGGCATTGTACAGCGTCCAGGGACACTGGACCAAGGTCGTCAAGTGTGTATTACGCTTGGCAGGAACCCGGAGAGGTTAGCTCAACGTCCAGGGACACTGGACCAAGGCCATCAAGTGTGGATTACGCTCAACAAGAGCACGATAAGGCTAGCTTAACATCCAGGGACACTGGATCACGACCGTCAGGTGTAGATTGTGCTTGGCAAGAGCCCGGAGAGGTTATGGATTTGGATATCGACCCGGAGAGGTCCTAGATTCAGTTATTGGCTATTGGATAAGGATGGTTTGGGACTCGGTTGTCGAGTTCGAATAGACATGGAATTGGCTCAAGCTTTGGTTATTGGATTTGGGATTGGATATCGACTCGGAGCAGTCAAGGATGATATACTCTGGCAATATAGTTATGGACTTCAGATATTGGATTCGGAATTATTCAAAACACGCCTTGTTATCACAAGGCATGTTTTGGGGGGCAAAGTGTTATCCCACTTTTTGGGTAAAAACTGGAATATCAACAAATTCGCAAGGAATGATGGATGTCGGGATTGGAAATCGATTGGGATTAAGGCTACGGTCGATATTATTAAAATTTGGTTGAGTTCCAATCGGGACGAAATTGATTGGAAATAATGATAAGGACTAGGAAAGGCTATGTTTCAATTTTCAGGATAATCGGAGTTCATATGAAGGAGATATGATCTGCTGGGCACGTTTTTACCTATTACCGGTCCAAAACAATGCCGGTCCAAGCTCCATCTTCAAACAATGCCGGTCCAAAGCATAGCCGAACCAGCCATCTTCCCTTCCCACCGAACCAACTCCGCTTCCTCTCACCACCGAACCAACTCCACTTCCTCTCACCACCAAACCAACTCCACTTTCCTTCCCACCGAACCAAGCTCCACCGGTCCAAGGCCTCGCCGAACCAACTCACCACCGAGTCAAGCCAACCACTACCGGACCGGGGCTACCGAACCAACCCACGCTCCACATACTACCGGTCCAGTCAACACTCCACTCACCGCCGAACCAAGGGGCTACCGAACCAACTTTGCAAGGCCATATTACATCAGCCCAGGCCCACCAGCAGCTATATACATCCAAGACCTCTGCCACTAGCCTCACTCGATAAATAGAGGGGCAGGGGTACAACAATGGCGGACAAGTTTGAGTGCTCAAGCCTGAAAGGAACTTTCAAACAACTTTGATATACTTGTAATCAAAGCTTTGTACTTGTAATCGGATCGGAAAAGGAGAATAACATATAAAGTGGACGTAGGCACATTCTGGCCGAATGACGCAGCGGATAATTCGAAACAAACTTCAATCGATGGAATGTAGCAATCGGTGAGCTGAGAATACTGCAAGGCCCAAATCCGTTGATCCAAAGATACCGGATTCTAGCTATCTTCGTCTCGTTGATCGCGCACGATACCGAGAAACAAAGATCTACGATTCTTCACACGTTGATCTAGCGCACTAGATTCCGTGAATCGGCTTCTATGATCGTTGAATCGAGCGCACTCGAGTAACCGAAAGAGGAGATAGGAGATCACACTCAACTACCAATTGGAGAAGAAAGCACAAAGCAATCAACAAGAAATTTTATTTCAAAATCAACTACTCAAAAATGTACAACACACGCCCTATTTATAGCTTGTTACAACCGGCCCCCTTAAGTCGTATACGACTTACGACTCATCCTGGGTCGGCAACGACCTATGACTCACGACTCAAAAACACACAGCTTAAAACCCAGCGACTTAACAAACTGCACGACTCATCAGCTACCATGACTCACGACTTATCATAACAAACGACTCAAAACATGTACAGACTCAATTATAGGTCGTGAACGACCTAACATCATTCAACAGCGACTTAAAGAACATACCAACAGTACACGACTCATCGGTACAAGCGACACATTACAACACGACTCAACCGACTCAATCACCCAGCTGACTTAACTCCTTGTCGTCTCAACGTCCTCCGACTCAAGGCCTTCAATATATGGAGCTTTCCCTTGCTTCATGGTAAGTCGTAGACGACTTATGGCAGTGTCGCTAGGTCGGAACATCTTCCCCTGAGCTTTGTTAAGTCGCAAACGACTCATGTCTTCTTCATTAACTCGTATACGACTCAAATCTGCTTCCTTTACACAGCTTAAAGTGTTGTTAACTCGTAACTTGTTATCATGTGATTCATTAGGTCGGAAACGACTTAATTCTACCCTCCTAAGTCGTGAACGACTTACCCTCTCCATGTGTCGTGTACGACTCATCTCTGGTAGAGTTTTTGGTTGCGTTTCTTCTCTATTCTGAGCTGCATCATCCTCCCCTGGTTGAGAAAAATTCGTCCTCGAATTTGTAAATTCTTCCCTATCAAATTGTCCATCTCCATAATATGGCACGAGATGCTTAACATTGAATACGTCAGAAGTGTGTACATCCTCCGGCAGCTTCAACTTATAAACATTCTCATTGATCCGTTTCACAACTTCTACAGGACCAATTTTTCTGGCTTTCAACTTGTTATAAGCGCCTTCTGGAAAACGATCTTTGGTTAACACAGCATACACCAAATCTCCTTCGTTAAATTCAACATTTCGTCGCTTCGAATCAGCAGTTCGCTTATACTTCTCATTTGTCTTCACCAATCGTTCATGAACGATCTTATGACATTCGGTTAATTCTTCAACAAAATCAATAGTCCGTTTAACCGTCCCCTTCGGTTGTGGTACTACCGCTAAATCCAATGGTCCCTTGGGTAAATTTGAATATACAATCTGAAATGGACTGAATCCTGTACTACGATTCACTGCATGATTATGAGCAAACTCTGCTTGGCATAATTTCATGTCCCAACTTCTCAAATTATCCTGTACAAGACATCGCAACAAATTTCCCAATGACCTGTTTACAACTTCTGTCTGTCCATCAGTTTGCGGATGATAAGCACTACTAAATTTCAGCTTTGTTCCCACCATCTTCCACAAACTTAACCAAAAGTGACTCAGAAAACGAGTATCCCTATCTGACACAATAGACTCTGGCAATCCATGAAGTCTATAGATTTCCTTGAAAAATAGTTGAGCAACACGAACAGCATCCGTCGTCTTCTTGCAAGCAATAAAATGTGCCATTTTAGAAAATCTATCAACTACAACAAATATCGAATCATTACCACGCTGTGTTCTCGGCAATCCCAATACAAAGTCCATACTCATATCAACCCATGGTCTAGCCGGTACAGGCAATGGCATATACAAACCAGCATTGGTCGCGGTTCCTTTCGAAACTTGGCAAATATGACATCGCTCCACAAACCTTCCCACTTCTTTCCTCATCGACGGCCAAAAGTAAGACTGTGAAATCAATTGCAACGTACGATCACGGCCCACATGCCCTTCTTCATGTAACTCTTTTACAATCTTCATTCTCAAACTACAGTCTGGAATGCATAATTGATTTCCTTTGAACAAGAATCCATCAACTATCACAAATTCGTCCGAACTTCCATCCTTAACTTTCTCGACAAACTTTGCAAAGTAAGGATCCTTCCCAAACAGTTCTGGCAACATTTCAAACCCTGTCACTTCAACCTTCATTGTCGTTAATAAATGACTTCTCCTACTCAAAGCATCAGCTACCCGATTCGTCACCCCTGATTTGTGCTTAACGACAAAAGTAAACTGCTGTAAATATGCAATCCATGATGCATGTCTTGCTGAAATCTTATCCTGCCCCTGTAAATGCTTCAATGCCTCATGATCAGTGTACAGAACAAATTCTTTCTGAAATAAATAATGTCTCCAATGTTTAATCGTTTGCACCACAGCATAGAATTCAACGTCATATGTGCTGTATCTCATCTTCGCCCCTGACAACTTTTCACTGAAATATGCAATAGGTCTTCCTTGCTGACTCAACACCCCTCCAATCCCCACCTTTGATGCATCAGTATGTAGCTCAAACAACAACTGAAAATTAGGTAGAACAAGAATTGGTGCTGTCGTCAATAGTTCTTTAATTCGTTCAAAAGCAACTCCCGCTTCCTCTGACCATACAAACTGTTTTCCCTTCATGCAATCAGTAACTGGAGCCATCACGCTACTGAAGTGTGGAATGAATCTTCGGTAGAATGACGCTAGCCCATGGAAACTTCTCACTTCCGTAATTGTCTTTGGTTGTGGCCAATTCCTGACTGCCTCAACTTTACTCTGATCAACTCGAATACCTTCTCCTGAAACAACATAACCCAGAAATAAAACACTGTGCGTCATTAACATACATTTCTTCGTAGCAGCATAAAATTGTTCCTCACGAAGAATAATCAATACTTCCCTCAAATGTTGAACATGCTCCTCTGTACTCCTGCTATAAATCAGAATATCATCGAAATAAACCACCACGAACTTCCCAATGAATGGTCTAAAGATTTGATTCATCACCCGCATGAATGTACTAGGTGCATTTGACAAACCAAATGGCATAACCAACCATTCGTATAACCCCTCTCTCGTCTTGAAAGCTGTCTTCCATTCATCTCCAGGTCTAATCCGAATTTGATGATAACCACTCTTCAAGTCAATCTTCGAAAATATAGTTGCCCCACTCAACTGGTCTAGCAAATCATCCAGCCTTGGCATAGGAAATCTATAACGAACAGTAATCTTGTTCAAAGCTCTACTATCTGTGCACATTCTCCATGTTCCATCCTTCTTTGGCACCAACAATGCTGGCACTGCACAAGGACTCAAGCTTTCCTGAACACGTCCCTGCTCTAACAACTCTTCCACCTGCCTTCGTAACTCTTCGTGTTCCTTCGGACTCATTCGGTAATGTGGTCTATGTGGTAACACTGCTCCCGGAACAAGATCAATTTGATGTTGAATGTCTCTAAGTGGCGGTAACTCCTTAGGTAACTCCTCTGGAAAGACATCTTCAAATTCTTTCAAAATTGGCTTTGCTTCTTCTGGAATCTCAACTTCTTCACTACTCTCTCTCCCAATCAACAAAAACACTTCAGGCTCCTCTTCAACTTCTTTCACAAACTCCTTCAAAGACAATAAAGTTTTCAACTCTTCAATCTCTTCTAGCTTGCTCTCCTTCTGTTGCTGTTTCTTGGGAACCAAAGTAATTTTAGTACCCTCGAACATGAAACTGTAGCTATTGGCACGACCATCATGTTGAACTGATCTATCAAACTGCCATGGTCTGCCCAACAACAGATGACACATGTCCATATCTACAACGTCACACCAAATTTCATCTTTGTACTTCTTCCCAATAGAAAAATTAACACAAGCCCTTCGACACACCTTCACTTCACCACCCTTCCTTAACCATGCTAACTTGTACGGTTTAGGATGTTTCTCAGTTTTCAAATTCAATTTCCTCACAGCCTCTGTAGAAATAATATTATCGCAACTTCCAGCATCAATAACGAACTTGCAAACTTTTCCCAGAATAGTGCATGTCGACTGAAATATGTTACTTCTCAACCAACTACAATCCTCCTCTTGCTTTGGTGTAAGACATGACCTCCTCAACATAAGATTACAACCTTCATCTCCAGATAATTCTTCTTCCTCCTCAACATAAGGTGCATTTGAACATTCTGCCTCCTCACCATCATCCTCCTCCACTTCTGCAACCATTGCTCTCTTCTTTGGCTTCGGACATTCATTGCTTTTATGACCCAACTCCTGACAATTATAACATTTGAAACCACTGCTAACCTTCGCCTTCTCAACCTCCTTTATCACTGGCTTTGTAACAGTTTTAGGAACATTAGAACTTCCACCAACACCCTTCACTTGATTGTTAGAGTTAGTAAACACACCACCTCCACGCCTTCCTTGCTTTTCCCAAGCCAACGCTTTCTGATGTGCCTCTGCCACTGATCTAGGATCAAACATATTAACCATATCCTGGATCTGCATTCTTAATCCCCCAATGAATCTAGCAGTTAGTTGTTCTTCCGTTTCCATAATATCATTTCTGGCAATGAGTTGGTAAAATTCATCAGCATAATCATTAATAGGTTTCGTCCCTTGCCTCAGATTCTGCAACCTCTGGTACATAAGTGATTGATAGTTGTAAGGTAAGAAAGTAGATCTCATCAACTTCTTCATCTTATCCCAAGATTCTATCTTTGACTTCCCCATTCGTTCCCTGGTAAGTTTAGTTTGCTGCCACCACGCCAAAGCTCTCCCCCTCAACCTAGTAGCAACCAACTTCACTCTCCTATGCTCAGGAACCTCCTTAAAATCAAAAATCTCTTCCACATTAGATAACCAATCAAGAAATTCTTCTGCTACCATCCCTCCTTTAAATTCTGGAATTTCCATCTTCATACCCGATTCCCATCGATGATCCTCTTCAACATCCCGAAATGAATTTCGAACCTGGTCTCGATCTCGATAATGAATACTAGCTCTATCACCCACTTCAACAAAGTCAAACGTACGCCTACATCGATCTTGACCGTTATCATCCCTTCGTTCATGCGTGCTTCTTTGACTATGTCTCTCTTCATCCCTATATGCTTCATTGTCAAATTCACGTTGACTTCTTCTCTCTTCATGTGCATAGTCATAATGATCTCTTCGTGATGAAATTGATGTTTCTCTTCTATTTCTACAAGAATGTGGTGATACCCTCCTCGCTTCCGTAACCGATGGCGAAACTCGGTTTCCTCCATGGTTCGAGTTTGGTGATCTCCTCTTTTGATTCAAATCATTCATCAATTTCTCCAACTTCCCAATGCCTTCATCAAATTTCTCATTAATACGTTGTTCCATAAGCTCGGCTTCTTCTCTTCGATACAACGCTTCAACGTTTTGATGACGATTAGCTCTCCTTGGTGGCATGATTGGAAAACTTCACAAACACTTCAACAAACAACAATAAGTCACGGCTTAACTCCTTAGCTCGACCACAAATCCATACGACTTAACTTGCTCGGTTCAACACTAACTCGGCAACAAGTTAACTCGGCCACCACTTCAACAAATCGCACTTCAACACAACTATGTTCGGCTCAAGGTCTCCAAGCACTAGTTCGGCCTCAATACTTCAAACACTTCACTAGGCTCGGCTACTTCCCAAGTATACACGGCCTTCAATTTCAAACACCTGCAACACTTTGATCTGAAATGGAATGGATCGAAAGTTCTCTCTCTTGTTGCAACTTCAATATGAACACGATGAACACAACTTCAAAAATTGGCTCCAAGAATCTACTTAGCTATGATTGGCTAAGTATGGCTCTGATACCAAACTGACGCAGCGGATAATTCGAAACAAACTTCAATCGATGGAATGTAGCAATCGGTGAGTTGAGAATACTGCAAGGCCCAAATCCGTTGATCCAAAGATACCGGATTCTAGCTATCTTCGTCTCGTTGATCGCGCACGATACCGAGAAACAAAGATCTACGATTCTTCACACGTTGATCTAGCGCACTAGATTCCGTGAATCGGCTTCTACGATCGTTGAATCGAGCGCACTCGAGTAACCGAAAGAGGAGATAGGAGATCACACTCAACTACCAATTGGAGAAGAAAGCACAAAGCAATCAACAAGAAATTTTATTTCAAAATCAACTACTCAAAAATGTACAACACACGCCCTATTTATAGCTTGTTACAACCGGCCCCCTTAAGTCGTATACGACTTACGACTCATCCTGGGTCGGCAACGACCTATGACTCACGACTCAAAAACACACAGCTTAAAACCCAACGACTTAACAAACTGCACGACTCATCAGCTACCATGACGCACGACTTATCATAACAAACGACTCAAAACATGTACAGACTCAATTATAGGTCGTGAACGACCTAACATCATTCAACAGCGACTTAAAGAACATACCAACAGTACACGACTCATCGGTACAAGCGACACATTACAACACGACTCAACCGACTCAATCACCCAGCTGACTTAACTCCTTGTCGTCTCAACGTCCTCCGACTCAAGGCCTTCAATATATGGAGCTTTCCCTTGCTTCATGGTAAGTCGTAGACGACTTATGGCAGTGTCGCTAGGTCGGAACATCTTCCCCTGAGCTTTGTTAAGTCGCAAACGACTCATGTCTTCTTCATTAACTCGTATACGACTCAAATCTGCTTCCTTTACACAGCTTAAAGTGTTGTTAACTCGTAACTTGTTATCATGTGATTCATTAGGTCGGAAACGACTTAATTCTACCCTTCTAAGTCGTGAACGACTTACCATCTCCATGTGTCGTGTACGACTCATCTCTGGTAGAGTTTTTGGTTGCGTTTCTTCTCTGTTCTGAGCTGCATCACCGAACCACTATAAATCTGTTTGTCTTTTACAGTTTAGTCCCTGTTTTTTACATATTTGCATAAACCACCCAAATCACTACGAACAACATAAAATCAACTAAATGATACGACTTGGAGGTGTTTGCCCATTTTTTGTGCAAACATATTTGGGTTATTTGCTGAGATCCGTGATTTGTGTTTGAATATCGCTGATTTGTATTCATACACTGGTGCTTTCACGGTATTTGGGGTTTGTGGCCAATTTTCGCGCAAACACGGGCGCTTCTCACGATGGTGATAGAAGGGCGATCCTTAGTCCTGGTAAAGGAACATAAGAAGCAAATCTCGTCGAAGCTTGGAAGTCGATCAAATGTTCTCCTAAATAGCACACAAAGCCCCATTAGAATGGCGTAGCTATTGGGGTGTAGCTGGAATGGGGAGATGGCTAGTTGACGAAGAAGATTCTGGAGAAAGTTGTTGAAAGGGGGAATGGCCCCGCTCAGGCACATTTGCCGGTTGACCGCTACAAAGCCAGGAGGCGCCACATCAGCAGTGTTAGTTTTCCCAGGAAGAATGGCATCTGCTTCAGCAATGCCAAACTGAATGCATAACTGACGAAAAACTTTGTATGATAAAGTGGTAGAGGCTCTCTCTGGAGGATTAACTAGGGGAGCCGGAATAAGAGTGGCTTCTCCAGTCTGGGCTGTTATCTCTTCTTGTTGAGAAGTCATTCTACACAAGAAACTGGATATTCAAATGTGAAGGTGCACGTTTCCTAAAAGTGTGAAGTGTTGTGCAGAACTAATAAAAATAACTAGTAAATATAACTGGAATTAAACTAGTCGACAGTTGGTCGATTACCAAATTTACGGACTTGTTAATTTAAAGTTCAGGTATGGTATTAGTGCAAACTGGACAGTTTCAGTTGACTATTTCAATGTTTCTTTAATACTTTACTTGAATTTGATGATTTAAAAGCACTTCGTTCACACAATCTATTTAAGTTGATTATCTGTTGTTAACTTATCTGCCATTTGATGTGGGCAGTCAGTGGCAGTATATTCGTCCCAATTTTCTATAAATGTTTTATCGAACAGATTGTTAGCTTGCAAGTCAAAGTGATCTGTGAAAGAATGCAGCAAAGTTTAACAGTTCAAAGTTTAACAGTTCAAAGTTCAAGTAACAGTTCAAAGTTCAAGTAACAGTTCAAAGTTCAAGCAACAGTCCAAGGTTCAAGCAAAGTTTAAAAGTATAAGTGCTAAGTCGCCGATGACTCGAGTGCTAACTCGGCGACGACTTAAGCGCTAACTCGTCCACGACCTAAGGGTTATTGGTTATGAGGCGAGTTAAGTTATGTCATTTCAATCTTGAGTCGTTAATGCTTTAAGTCGGCTGTGTTCTAAGTCGTAAACCGTGGAAGATAGAAGACGCTTCAATTCAAAGCAACGAGAAATTCCCAAGTCCTAATTCGGCCCCGACTCAAAGCTTAAGTCGTAAAGTTGGCAAGTCGGTTCGGAGTTAAGTCGCGGAGGTTATTGGGTCGCTCAAAATTACTGAGTCGCGTCCAATCTAATGTCACGCTTCCTTTGACCGGCCGACCTCTTCTTAAATCAGTAACCCATCGTCCTCCTGACCCGTTAACCCGTATAGGACAATATCGTCTCCTCTAAATTCGCAGATCAATTGACTCGAAATATGGTAACCCATCGTCTTCCCCTTACAAGTCATCTAAAAACACGATCGAACCACTCCAAGTTTGCCAGCAATCAATCGTAACGTGATTTGAGATGAAGCATGGGGTAAGGATCTGGATTGGGGTTAGAAAGTGGGAAGTCCATGTTCGAAAGGTAGCGATAATAGTGAAATCGAGTGAGTAATGAGTTTACTTACGCAGTGTGTGATGATAAAGATTGTAGGAACTTGATTGGTGACGAGGTAAACCGATTGATTCGTTTCTGGAGGCTTCGAAGGTCAATAATGGCGGAAGCAAACACGGAAGCAAGTAGGTGAAGAAGAAGCGACCTAAGCCTTTTATATCTCAGGGTAGTGGAACTTGAATCGTTACACGAGTTAAGATAAGTCGAAGCACACGACCTACGACCTAGGCGTGTACTTCGAGGGGCAAATGTTAACCCTCAATTTTCTACGATGTAAGAACTGTACGACTCAAGCAAGGTATACGACTCAAGCAGAGTGCGCGACTTAACGAGTTGAAAGACTTGGCGACTTACGACATAGAGAAGTCTACAACTTAACGGTTTAAAAGAGAAAGGATGGTTCACGACCTAAGGCCTCCACGACTTAAGGTTTCTATGACTTAAGGAAGTATACAGTCTACGACTTAAGGAAGTCCACGACTCAAGCACAGGATGACTTAACGATTCAATCGATGGCACGACTTAAGAAGGAAATGAGTTAACGACTTAAAGCTATCCGCGACATACGACCTAACACGTGTCGTGAGCGACTTAAGCAAATGAAGCGCTGCTTCTTATTTAACACGGTGGCCTCTTAAGTCGTACACGATTCAGGACTTGGGTTATTATCTGAAATAAACGAGCTCACCATTTAAGCCATGACTCGCGACCTAGCTTGAGTCGTCCACGACCTAAAGCTACTAGTAAAAGTCCGATGCCGCGTTACTTATACAAGAGGATGTTGACTCGTGGGCGACTGAGGACTTGTAACATAAATTCTGATAGATGAGTGAACCTTTATGAGACCATGGGCTTGGCCAGATAAGTCGGCCACGACCTACCATAAGTCGATCACGACTTACGACCCAAGGGGGAAATTTCCCTATAAATACCAACCTACCTCAAGCATGAAGAGGACTTTTGGGACAATTCTTCAAGCGCCGATACTCTGTCAGTTTCTAAACCGACTATATACTTGAAGTTTCGAAGAACACTACAAGCTACTTTGAAAGACTTTCACACGTCCGACATGGATTCGAAGACTTTCATCTACATCGAAGCTTAAGCTACTTGCTCAAAGTGTTTTGTAACTAAAGAGATTTTTACTTGAAGAGCATTGTATCGTTTTGTAACAAGATCAGTAATAAAGATACTTAAAGTGGACGTAGGCTACTCCTTAAGCCGAACCACTATAAAATCGTTGTCTCTTACTGTATTTTCTGTTATTTTAGCTGATATTCTGTTCCCGAACCGTCGGGTGGTGCTTTCACATTCACACTTCACACACCGGGGTGGTAGCGTTCGATTTTAAGCGTTAACACTTCTCTTTTTTCCTTTTTCTTTCTTTTTTTTCTTTCCTTTCTATTTTTCTTTTCTTTAATTTTTTCCTATTTCCTTTTCCTTTTTCTTTTTCTTTTTACTCTTCTTTTTACTTTTCTTTTTACTTTTGTTTTGATTTTCTTTGTCCCTTATCTTTTCTTTTGGTCCAAAACCCGACCCATTGTTCCACTCTTCCTTCTTTCTCCTCTTACATTTTCTGCTCTTTTATTTCGAGACCACTCCCTGTGCACCATCGCGTGCACGTGCACACATAACTTCGGTTGAGCAACTCGTCGTCGACTGACCTCGCAAATCATCCTTGACCACCCAGTCACATCCAACAACCTAGAACGTGGCCTAAACCCACCAGTCGAAATTCGGTCACCCAACCTAAACCTGGAACGAATCTCCACCTCTTCCAACGACTCGGCCAGTCACGCACGACCATTGTTCCCATTCAAACTCCGCCACCAGCTTCGCCTTGTCCACCTCTATACTTTCCCCCGGTTGCGCAAACCCCGTTCCTCTTCTTTTCTCCACATTTCCCCATACCCACAGCCATATCGCAACCCTCCTCGAACCCAAAATCCACCTCGACCAGCCAAACTAACACGAGAAAAATGGTGAACCATTTTTCTCGTGTGTTCCTTCCCCTCCCTCTCTTCTGTGCCAAACGGCAAACCATCAAATTGAACATCTTGTCGAAATTTGCCCAAAAGCCTATTTTTGTTCATCTCGGCATTACCTACCCCTTGCTTTACTAAAAATTCCCAAACCAAGACTAAAATTAGTTTTTTCCAATAGCATACTGGTCTATATAATTCAACCATTAAATCATGCCATTTAAATTTTACCCAAACCTAAACTACTTACTGTAAAATATGATTCCCTCTCTCTATTCATCATGAAATGGAATGGAACAAATTTTAATATATTCTATATTAAAAAACTAACAACTTTTGTTTTGTGACCATATCTCAAAACACATTGGATAGTGAGATTTTGGTTTTCAAAGTTGATAACTACTGCTTTTGAACAAGGAACAGGTAGCAGAGTTTTTTTCTTTGAAGAATACAGGGTGATCTACCATTCCCAACCTATATATACATATATAAAGTGAGTCATGTACATTCTGCAGATATATGTATTCTTATCATATTACAAAGATCCATTCCTATTTCAGTTATGCAGATATATATAATTTCCCGGATAGAAATGTTGAAAAGGTTTACCCACAGTTATCAAAAGAAACTAACCACTGCTCACTTGGTTATGCTCATGCTTAAGCCTTTGATCTCCTTTTGTTTGCTTCATGACAGATCTTTGTTTTACTTAATAATTTTTCTTCCCTTTTTTTATGCGTGAGTATGAGCTATAGGACCATATATATAAGAGAAGGTAAATATTACAGGGTAAGCCATAGGGGCTGAAGCCTTGTATAGGCTTTCATTTCACACAAATTTTATTTTTCATTTGAACAAATGTGACTTGATTTAAATATAAAGGTTGATTTGATTTTTCATGTTGATTTTCCATTTTATGTTCTTGACTTTGATTTTGCTTTGACATTGATTTATTGTATGCTTGAGTTGATGTTATTAAATGTTATGTTCCCTAAGGTGTTTTCATGTGCATATATATATATATATAATATATATATATTCTTACATATATTCATATCCAGCTTGACCCTATACACATGTGTAAAGGAACTCAAGTATATCCTTACATATATTCTTCTTTTTATTTTTATATTAATTTTATTTATTATGAGATATTTCATCTTTATATGACCTGATTTCATGTTTTTTACGTTTTGAATTAAATGCCTTGCCATGATGATGTCTCCCATATATATATTTGTATACATCATGTAAGTATATACATCTTAACTTATGTACTTATACGTTTTATATGCACTATTTTAAATACATACATACATACATTTTTATATGCTTGTCATCATATATATATATATATATATATATATATATATATTTACATTTTATAATTTTCACCATTCCATATAACATATATACATATACATTTACTTATGTATATTTTTTCATGATATATATACATATATACCTTTACATTATCTCCTTTTTACCTATATATTACTTCATATGACATATATTCATATATGCACATTTACATACTTATATATAATCAACGACATAAAGCTTGTATACATTTATATGTATATATATATATATATATTGGATGTTTATCTTAATTTTAAATGGTGGACTTTATTTATATATATATACACATAAAACTATGATATTTATCATATTCAGAAATTTTATAATTTAAAATTAAATGTAGTTTTTCATCGATGTATATAGATTTAGGTATTTTAACATCAGAAAATTCATTTATTTGACCAATAAAATTTAATATCCAAATGATTAAAATCTGTTAATTATCCTAGAACCACGTCAGAAAATCTGGGTCGTCACAGGAAAGTAAGCTTAAACTTTGAAATTGAAATCAAAATTGACTTATAAAATGGATTTATACTCAAGCCAACTAAATGATATGATTTTTGAAATAAAAATCTAATTGTGATGTAGAAAATGGAAGTAACTAATTAGATAAATTAGTTAGTAAATTAAAATTGAAGGAACTTGAGTTATAAATAGAATTTGACTTACATGTAGCAAGTTAGATATATTTTGAAATGTTATCGAATAAAATAGAAATGGATTGAAATGGTGATGACTTAAGTTATAAATGAATTCAATTTAATTGTAAACTGAATATGGTTGGAAATATTATGGATAAGAAAGAAATTCAACTTAAGTAACTAATTTATAAAATGGTTCGTAAATAAATTGGCATGGATTGGATTATTGTTGAATATAAAATGAAGCGAACAAGATTTTGTGAATAAATTGAATGTGGATTAATAAAAAGATGATAAATTGTTTTGTAATAAATTTTAAATAGCTATAAGCTTAAGTGGTTATTTTATTAAATGAATATCACCAAATTTGCATAGAAAAATTTGTTGTTTAACGTAAACGGAAGGAAACAAAAATTTTACGAATCAATGGGAAGTTATGTAAATTGATTTAGAAACAATTTGGGGTGGATATGAATTTGTTGAGTGTAATTATGATTTGAATGCCAGTAAATTAGTTGTGAATTTTTCCAATTGAATAAAATGGTATATAAATCAATTGAAAGAAAATAATCGAATGGAAGATTATGACTTGAATTCAAGTGAGTTGTATGCGAACCAATTATTGTTTGAACAAATGATTTATGGATCGAATTGGAAGTAAATAATGTGATGTTGGAACCTTGTATTTGCATGTACATTCTAATATACATGTCATAACTTGTTAACTTAGTTGAATTGAATGAAATGATATTGAATTTCATATTTTTGGAACTTACGTGTTTAAATTGAGTAAGTATAGCTATAAGAAGACAATTTGGCTTAATTTTAGTTGTATGATTGCATATAAATTGAGCTCACTCGCTTAATAATGCTAAAATATGGTACGCTTATGAATTTAGCGCGCGAAAAATAAAAATATTGATATATATTGCGTTTTTCGGCCATGAGAGCCGATGTATATTTTTTTGTCATATTTATGAAATTGCAAAAGGTTCTCCGTACAAGGCAGACTCTGCCATAAAATTTTGGCAATTTAGGGTATTAGTAAAATTTTGAAAATTTTTGGAATATTTTTGTTAACAATATTTGATTTCAAATTGTAATTGAAACAATGGGTTTTGATTTAGAAATTGAAAACTAATTTTTTTAGTTGGAACTAATGGTTAGGGAAAATGAAATATCGAGTTTCAACTAAGCGAATTTTAACAAGTTAATGAGTTATTGCATTTTTCCTACCTTGGCAATTTCGAGGATGAAATTCTTTTAAGGGAGAAGGAATGTAACGACCCGGATTTTCCCATTGTTTGATTTTGAATATTTAAATGGTTTTGTATATTGGATTTGGAATATAAATTGATTTTTGAGATATGAAGATTTTGGTTGAAATAATAGAATGAATTTAAATTTCAAATATGGCCATTTATCATAATATGGAAATGGTGAATAATTGAAATTTGAGTTGAATATGAATTGAAACGATATCTAATGTTGATATAAGTTATATTAGAATTAGAATTGAGTTAATAAGTTTTCAAAACTGAAATTTCAAGTGATTTCGTAAATTTTTTAAACCGTTGATTTAATCAACGCGTTAAAATAGCGATCTGGGGCACAGATGTTCGTCGACGGAAATTCAATCGAGTTAGAAAACCGTCGAACGAATGTTGAAATAAATACTACCGCAAGCGCACGGTGTACGAATGTAGCACGCGGCGAATACGGGTCGATCCGTAAGGAATTGATGATTTTAAAATTCTATTCAATCAAATTATACCAAAGTCGAAGAGGATTTGTTAACTAGAAATAAAATGAGGCTAACGCTAGAAAATGTGATTTAAAAAAAATTAGACTAAAGAACAATTTAGAGGCAAATCCACTCTCAAATTTTTGTAAATCAACAAACACATAATTTATGATCTCTAACTTTGATATTAAGTGAAATAATCATTGCATTTATCATAAGTATGGTTTGTTTATGTTATTAGTTAACATAACTCAAACCATCAAACTATAATACAACAATTATACCACTTACAATTCTCATGAAAAAGAAGCCAAAGCAAAAACTATTTTAAGTATGATCTATTTACTATTGTAACTAGTAACATAGATCATCAAATTTCATTTTTACTTTCATTTCGTAATCAAAAATTAATTAGCAAATGTTGATGTAAATTGTATTTATTTTGAATAAGAATAGCTCATTTGCATAAGCAATATAAGCTATCAAACCCACTTGTATAAACTTACATCAAAATTCACATTCATGAAGCATAAACAAAGAGATCATAAATCACAAAAATGTTGAAATTACATAAAGTTAGAGAGCTTCATCACCCCTAAATTGAAGGGGCTTAGCTACTCATTTGTGGCATTGAAGCAACACAAATAAATTTCAACATTAAAAAGAAAAGATAATAGAAAATAAGCAAAGAAAGCAAAAGAGATTAGCTACTTACTACTTGCATAAATGTAAATCTAAGCTATGAACATAAAGGAAAAGAGAGCATAGAAATAAACATTAACAATAAAACAAAGAAAAGCATGTAGAAAAGAGAGAAGAAAGAGGCTTAGAAGCCATTTTTATTTTATAGAACATTGAGCTTACACTTTGATTTCTTAATATCCTAAGTAAAATGAAAGAGTAGATGATGATCTTTTCATGTACATAAGGGGGCTATTTATACATGCATAAAACCCTAATTCTATTTTTAGCGAGCTTCCTAAATTGCCCTTTGGGAAGTATGGCCACCAAGTAACCATTATCCACTAATTAATCCATCATTTGTTTTGCATGAAGCTTTAACCACCACTTAGTTGTCCATTAGCTCCAAATTCTACTTTTAGGTAAGTGGGTGGGGTCCTCCATGTTCATGGCTTGAATTATTTCCCTCTTCTTTCCTTTGTATTCATTTTTGCATGCATATATCTTCATATAAACCTCTTCCATATGCATCCAAATTCCTATAAAAATTATCAAAAAATGTCGAAGTAAAAATTCTTATATTGACACATGCACAAAATGACCGTTTTGCCCCTGAATGAAGATGAAAATATGATGGTTGGAAATAATTGAATTTTGATTTTAAACATGTTAAAATGCCCAAATATGCTGATTATTTAAATAAAAAGAGATAAAATATGGATGTAAATATATGCACAATTACGTGCATATCACTAAGCTTTTTAACTCTTCTAGGTGTTCGCCCATGGCCCGAAGGCAATAAGTGTTCCAAGGCAGTTGAGGCTATTCGTGCAACTTCAATAGAAGGTCGAGAGATTAGACCGTTAGTTACTAATGAGCTACTCTCGCAGGATCGACCTTCCAAGGAGTAGAGCAACCTCAAGTGCGGTAGCCGATAAGAAGAGAGGATAAGTCGGCCTTGTGATGCCCTTCGTTGAAGGAGTCCATGAGGGTACTGAGGAAGGGGAGATCAAAGAAACAGAGGCCCCAAAGCCTCATACCCAAAACATAAGTCCTGGACAAGTGCCAACAGCCAACTTTGCCCACATAAGCCAGCCGCAACCTTCTCCGAAAAAGAAAAAGAGCCTGGCGTATAGAATTAAAAAGAGGAAAACTGGGGAGACCCCAAAATTTGTTATAACTCCCGTTAAGAAGAGGTTGTCTTACGATCAAATGGAAACCTCATTGAAGGTACTCTCCGCCCTTTCTATTCCAGGGGACTTGCTAAATTATGATTTGCTAACCTTGATGTTGAAGGACTCAATTTTCCTGCAAGAAACGGTGAAAGAAAATGACTTCACAGTCAAGTAGAGCAAACTCCTATGAGCAAAGCAAAAACCACTGGTCCATTTGGGGGATGCGCACACACACAAGCACTTACATTTCATCATTCACTTGCGTTCAAATTTTTATATGGCATCCACTAACTGGTTCTTGCCCAACCCTATTTACAGGTGTAATGACTCGTCCAAACAGCTTCGATCGCCTTCATGGCTCTTCTATCTTCCACCACTTCGATCAGGATTCAAAGTCTGAAAAACGCAAAGAGAGAGATGAAAGAGAAAAAATCATGGGCATACTTCATATCAAAGTGACCCTACAAATCCTCCTATGCGTGGTGGAGATAAGCCTACATACCAAGGCTCCCGGCCTGACGCTCCCCATGACCAGCATTCTGGGTATTCCAGCACAAGGAAGTCTTGTGATCTCACAAGAAATCATTGACTTCATCATAACGAAATCCTCTAGTCCCTAATCACAAATCACCTACAACAGAGAAATTAGCTGAGCTTAAAGCCACCTTTTTTGAAAACTGCTTCGACGGGCTAAAGTTTCTCCTGGCTATACATCCCATCCCTCGGGCTGCAAAAGAAGATTCTCTTGCATGCGTGAATGATGTATATGTGCAACATGAGGCATTCATACACTTGGTGGAAAAGGTCTCGGAGGTTTCTATTGAACGTCAGCATTATATCGACCGCCTAAAGCTAGAGCCCATCCACGACATGGACATCATAAAGTATCAGGATACTGAATTGCTCTCATTCAAAGCCCAATTGGAGGATGCAAAAAGGAATACCAAAGAGACGGCCGAGGCAGTAAGTCGCTTAGAGGCTACTCATAAAAAGGAATTAAATGTTGCTTCCCAACGTAGAGGCACTCTGGCTCTGGAAAGATTCCCAGCAAAAGGAGAAAGACATCCTAGCCTGCAGCATGGAAGAGCAAGAGAGATTGCTATCTAAGGAAAAGGAGGAGAAAATAGAAGCACAAGGGGTGTCGTAAAAATATTGCGAGGAAATCGTCGAGATAAGAAACTTGAAGGCGAAGCATGATGAGGAATTCTCCAAGATTGAAACGCTGAAGGGGGCCGCTCGCGAAGAGGGCAAGAAAGTAATACTCACGGAGATCGACTCTCGAATTAAGGCATCGACTGAATTTGGTTTGGAAGAGATTAAATGCTTATTCGACCCGCTCATCGCTGAATATAATGCAAGCGTTCTCATTCACCTTGATCTATCCTTTTTGGGCGATGCTTATCTCAAGTCGCTTTCCGAAGCTTGGGACACCCTCGTTAAAATTAGGAAAGTAGAGTCGAGCATGGTAGAGATTCTTGAAGAGGCACTCGCAAAAGAAGTGCTACGAGAAAACGAGCCATCCGACTTGGCTACTACAAAGCTTCTATTTGGCGGAGCTCCCCCAACACCTAAGGAGAAAGAGGGTATCGCCGGGCCATCTAGCACGGAGTCCCAATGGCCTATTTCCTTTCAACCGATAAGAGTACATCTTCTCTACCTCTCGACCAACATGTTGGTTACAACTATGAAAATCCTAGTCTTGGCATCCGCAAGTTATCTCCGATTATTGAAGGGAACACTTCTACGACCACCGAAAGTCAACCGGACGTTGGTACTGATTTCTACCTCTTCTAATCTGGAAGGCTGCCATTCTCGGCGAATAAAGGCCATAATCTAAAATTTGACTTTTAAGAGACCGTGTAGGTCATCATGGTCTTAAGTCTACTCCAATGGGTGATGTCATTATGGAATAAGAGGAAAAGGAAGCCGAGGCACCAGCCGCTGGAGACATCCTGGTCCCGATGCTAAAGTAATCGGGGCGATTACCGAGGATAAAATCGAAGATCCATTACTTGCCAAGGAATAGGATGACACTATTATGACGGTTTCTTCTAAGCACACTGCCACATTCTGTATGAAGGAGCAGATCGAAGAAGAGGAACAGGTGAATCTCAAAGTCAAAAGTGAGCCTGGCGTGGTAGAGATTTATGATTCTTTTAATAGACCACTGCAATTTATTCCTCCTTGCGGGTCTGTCCCCATGGTAATTGCCCCTCCTTCCTCAAGTACGTCTTCTCTAAGGGAGCAATGGATCCCAAAAAGAAACGTTTAGCTAAGACGACTCCTGAGAAGCCAAAAAAAGACAGAAATGTGAAGAAATAGTCATAGCCTTGTAATATTTTGCTTAGTTTGAATAAATTAGAGTTTTGTAGTCGCTTTTCTTTTCCCTTTTTTTCCTTTTTTTAGGCAGATGTACGAACTTGGCCGCTAAACATTTGGAGGGATTGTAAGGAAATTTTGGAGTGTAAATAAAATTTTGTTCCTTTTCCAGTCGTCGAATGTGATATTATTTCAAAGGCAGATTAATTTATATACTCCATGTAGTTGCATCTCAATCTCATAGCTTCTCTATGGATTTTACCGAAAGTTGCTGTCGGCACCAAGCCGGAATTGTAGCTAACGGTCGTATTCCGTCGTTAGTGGTTCGAGCAATTTTTTCGATCTTAGACCAAAGCCCATAGGTAGTAAACGGTCAAAAGTTCTCTCGTTCATTCATAGGTTCGGATGCTTCACATGTTAAGTTTGCTCCTTGGGTTTATAGATGCTTCTCACATCACTTATAATTTAGTCCATAACCGGTGACTTGGAGACAAGTCATTCGTACTCTAATCTGCGTTTTGAGTGCCAAAAGTACTCTAATCTGCATTCTAGGGACTTAGAGATTTTTCATATCATTTATACTTCAGTCCATACCTTGAGGACTTAAAGTACTCTAATCTGCATTCTAGGGACTTAGAGATTTTTTTCATATTGTTTATACTCTAGTCTACACTCTGGGGACTCGGAGTACTCTAATTCGCACTCCGGGGATTTAGAGATTTTTCAAGTCGTTTATAATCTAGTCCAAGCTCTAAGGACTCAGATTACTCTATTCCGCACTCTAGGGACTTAGAGATTTTTCTAATCGTTTATACTCTGGTCTGTGCTCTGGGGACTCAGAGTACTCTAATCCATACTCTGGGGACTTAGAGATTCTACAAGTTGTTTACATTTTGGTCTGCGCTATGGGGACTCAAAGTACTCTAATCCGCACTCCTGGGACTTTGAGATTTTCCAAGACGTTTATACTCCAGTCCGCATCCTGGGGACTCAGAGTACTCTAATCCATGCTCCCAGGACTTAAAGATTTTTCAAGTCGTTTATACTCTAGTCTGTGCTTTGGTGGCTCAAAGTGCTCTAATCCACACTTTGGGCATTTTGAGATTTTTCAAGTCTTTTATACTCTAGTCCACGCTCTGGGGACTCAGAGTACTCTAATCCGCGCTCCGGAGATTTAGAGATTTTTCAAGTCATTTATACTCTAGCCCGCGCTTTGGGGACTCAGAGTGTTTTCTTTTTTAAACATAGCTGATTGATTTTTTAGCTCTGTATGTGCATTCATACATCACATATGTTAGTGTTAATAAGTCTCAACACATAATTATATAATATGAAACAACAATTGTTCACAAAAAAGTGGCTTCAAGCTTTTACTCATCACAAAAAATGGGGATAGACTAATTTGTCTTATTACATATCAAAAACAAAAACAATAAGAAAAGAAAATACTGAAGACAATATGATCGAAATGCAAAACAAATATACTATGTAAAATAGCAACATAGATGTTTGTTATTCCATGCTCTGGGAAGCGTTACACCATCAACAGTCGCTAGCTTGAAAGTTCCTTCTCCAAGCTTCTGTTCGATGATTTACGACCCTTTCCCTGCAGAATTCATGTATGATGGTACCGGAAGGGCTCACTTCAGAACAAGGTCACCCGCATCAAAAACTCTTGGTCGGACTTTCATATTATAATATCGGGTGACTCTGTGCCGATGGGTGGTCGCGCTTAGATCAGCTTTCGTACGCTTCTCGTCAATAAAATCCAATGACTCCAATAAGATATCACGGTTTGCTTTGAGATTGTAATAAGTTACCTAATGGGAAGGGACATCAAGTTCAACGGGTATAACTGCTTCAGACCCATAGGCCAAGGAAAATGGAGTGTGGCTAATCGTTGACTAATGAGTGGTTCTGTATTCCCAAAGTGCCATTGGAAGTTCGTCCACCCGCTTGCCTCTAGTGTTTTCCAAACGATTTTTCAGGATGGATCTAATTATCTTATTTACAGCTTCAACCAGCCCATTCGCCATAGGGTGAGCGACTACTGCAAACTTTTCTCAATACGATGCTTCCGACAAAACTCTTTGAATAACACTATTGAATTGACTTTCGTTATAGGTGACAATAGTCCACGAGTGACCCAAACGACATATAATATTTCGCACAACGAAATTAATGACCATTTTGGTGGTGATCGTAGCTAATGGTTCTGTTTCTACCTATTTGGTGAAGTAATCAACCGCGACAATGGAATACCTCGCACCACCTTTGGAAATCAGCAACGAGCCGACAATATCAATTCCCCATATCGCAAACGTCCATGGGCAAACATTTCTGTGATTTTCGTCGGCGGTGCTCTTGGGACTTCCGCATATTTCTGCAATTTATCACATCTTCTCACATAATCTGCGGCATCCCTATTCACGGTCGGCTAGTAATACCCATAACGAAGTATCTTTTTGGCTAGCATCTACCACCGGTATGGTCGCCACATTCTTCTTCATGCAATTCTTCATTGACGCGCTTTATCTCATCATGGGCGATGCAACTGAATAAAGGAACAGAGAATCCCTTTCGATACATAATCCCGTTTCGCATAACATATCACGAGACCTTGCGGAGGACTTGCTATTTTTGTTCCTTTTCTCAAGCAAGGTTCTGCGCAAAAAGTATTATTTAAATGGGGACATCCATAACTCCCTACCGGTTTCCATCTCCGGCACATGATCAACTTCCATTGCATTTATACTTGGGGTATGTAGGGTTTCAACGAGAACCAAGCCCTTTTGCCGTACATCAATTGGGATTGCGATTTTTCATAATGAATAGGTTTTCCCATTTTTCTTTCATGGGATGTGCGAAATGTAATGGTATTCGAGGTCCGACAACAACTCCTGAACTTGGGTAAGGTACGGGCCAAGCAGTTGCCCCTTCGCCTGGTAATCCCCTATAACTTGGTACACCACCAGCTGCGAGTATCAAAAGATTTCGATGGATTTCACCTAGAGCTATTTAGCTAGCTTCAATCCAGCAATCAAAGCTTTATATTCGGCTTAATTGTTTGTAGCGGGGAAATCAAGCTTCAAGGCATAATAGATTGATCGATTCTTGGGGGTTACAAGAATGACACATGCCCAGAACAATGATCATTGGATGCTCCTTCGGTGTATAGTTTCCATCGTACGACAGGAATCATATCGCTCCCATTGTGTTCATCCTGTATAGTGAAATCTTCTATGAAATCTGCCAATGCTTGTCCCTCGGTAGTTTTTTAAGGCAGGTAGGTAATGTCGAACTGGATAAGCTCGATGTTCCATTTGAGCAACCTTCTAGAGGTTTTAGGCAATTGGAGTACCTGCCGCAAAGATGGGTCAGTATAGATATTGATTGGATGTGCCTGGAAGTATAGGCGAAGCTTGCATGACGCAATCACCAAGCAGTAATCCAATAAGATATCATCATCAAATCAGGATCCTTTGTAAAAATTCCAAAGTAATTATAAGGTTCATTAAATCAGGAAACCGCCATCAAAATTACAATAGGAAAATGAGGAATGCAAAATTCATGAATAATTGGAAAACTAGCAAGGAAATTCAAAATTCATTATAATAAAAATCCAATAAGATATCATCAAAGATCCATTGAAGAAATTAAGGATACAAAATTCAACAATCGTTGTAAACATCCACAAGGAAATTTGGAATTCAATAAATCAAAAATCTCATAATGGATTATCAAGCACTCAATAAGGAGATCAGAAATTCACAATTTGCCATGAAAATCCATAAGTAATTCAGAATTCATCAAGTCGAAAGCTTATTAAAAGATTATCAGTAATCCTAAAAAAGGAATTTAGGAATGTGAAATTAGTTAATCACCACAAAAATCAGCAAGGAATTTTAGATTTCATTAAATCGAGGAACTTGTTATAAATAGGAAACTCAAGAATCCAAGAATCCCCAAAAACGTGATTTGATACCTGTACATTCTTGATCAAAATCATGGAATGAATGTCAAATTCAAAAATCATCATGTAAACTCAATAAAAGAAACCAATAAATCATGAACTCAAGAAACATGTGATCAATAGAAAATTGTCATGAAAATTCAACGGGGAAATGTAATAGAAAATTCATGAATCATCATAGAATTTAATGGGGAAACTGAAAATTCATTAAACCAATAATTCAGCAAGAAAACGCCACAATGACTTAATAAAGAAATCATGAATACAGAGTCAGTAAATCATCACAAGAGTCAATGGGAAATCCATAAATTATTATGGAAACTCTGCAAAGGTGTTAACGAAAGTAGGAACTCTTAAAACAAACGATTGATGGGAAATTATCATATAAATTCATGTGTGTAAATTTTATAAATCATTTCGAAAATTGATGAAGGAACCGGGGAACCTTGAAACCATTAATTTAATATGAAGCCTTTATAGAAATTCTCCAATGAAATCAATAAACCATCATGAAGTTAATGAAATCAATAAATTATCAAAAATGGAATCTTCACAAAAAGGAATTGAATGTTCATAAAATTCGGAACCCGACCAAAATCTTGTCAGGATCCAAACCGACGAAAGATTATTAGAAATTCATTCAATATCAAAATTAAAAATTTGTCCGGCCACAATAAATTTAGTAAACCCAAACAACAAGCTCTTAGACATATTGGTTAGTAAAGTTGTTGACATGTTAGGGTTGGGTTGCATTTGCAAAGCCTTATCAATAATTGGAATATTGGTTCCTCATATGCTCATGCAGTTTCTCTTGTTTTAAGAGATAACTCTATTTATAGGGATTCAGTAGTGGTTTGCTCAATCTACTCTTGGAATGAAGTCTCTATTATCATTAGAAGTATGTTGCTTATTCCATTCTTTTGGCCTTGGTAGAGACCTTTACTTTGTTCCCATATTATGGAATCTCTTTTCCATTTTCTAATCTCATGCCCTCTTTTAGGGTACAAATTTATTACCCCTTTTTCAAACAATGATGTTTTAAGATTTGCTTACTCATATCTTATCTCATTTGAATCTGATTTTGAACTCTTTTTCTGCTCTTGATTGTAGTATTGAACATCTTTTTCCTGCTGTCTCTATACGTATCCTTCTTTAGGATTTCAACTTTATCCCAGTTAATAGATAGATTTCTTGAAGTTTTATCTTTTTCCTTGAATTGTAGACACTTTTGTCTTTGTTCTTCTATTTGGAGTCCCTCCGAGCTTGGAAGTCTCAGTCCACTCTTTGATGAGCCACACTCTAGGCTAGGACAGTCCATTGTTTGATGAACCTCTCTTTGGGCCTCCCTTTTCTTAAAGGGATGTATACTTAGCTGACCTACCTCCAAAAGGCCGCTGATGGGTACGACCCTTTGCCATCCCCTAAGAGGTGGTTTGAGATTAGGGTTTTAGCATTATGGGCTTATGTCCCTCCCTCAAGGTGGTGATATGTTAGCATTGTAGGGGCTTAAGTATTTATATATGAAAATATTTTTGGCATTTTATAATGGAGTCTCCTTTGAGAGAAATAATTTGGCAATTAAACCCTTCTAATATACTGAAAGGCTATATTTTTAAAAATAGTTTGGACAAATGAATCCATTTGATGAAAGAGTTTCTCTCAATGCAGCTTCTTGCAAGAAATTTCTTGTTGTTCTCATAATAGAGGCACGAGTCTTCAATAAGAGACTAAGATGTCATGATTCGTTAACCAAAAGTCTTTGTTACATTAAAAATCAACCTTTTGACTAAGACGAAAGGTCTTTCAACAAAACAAAGGAAAAGGAGCATAACAAAAACCTTTTGAAGGAGTCGAATGGATGTAGTCATTAGAATTCATTAGCATCAAACCTTTCAAAGGAGCCGAAAGGTTCCATCTATTGTATCCAAAGTGTTCTTAACTTTCGAAAGGGATGAAGGAGTTAAGGCAAGTGTAAGCAACTACTTAATAACCTTTTCAAAAGCATAACAAGACTTTTGAACCGGCTGAAGCACGTCCATGATACCTTCCGACAATGTCGAAAGGTTTATAAAGAAAGCAACACTCACAAGTCAACAAAGAATGAAAGACAACCTTTCAACGTTATTGAAGAAGAGTGACCTTCCGACAATGTCAAAAGGTTCACAATAAATAGGAAAAGAGGAACCTTCTGACAACGTCGAAAGATTCATAATGATTAAATGAGGAACAACCTTCCGGCAAGGTCAAGGGGTTCACAGTAGTACAAAGAGGATAAACCTTTCGAAAAAGTCGAAAGGTTCACAAGGACATAAAGATTAGCAAACTTCTGGACTGTGTCAAAAGGTCTGTAAAAGAAAATGAAAAGAAAACATTTCGACAAAGCCGAAAGGTCCACAGCTGCATATAAAAGGAAGTCCTTCCGATTCAGTTGAGAGCATAGAGTCGAAATGAGAGGCGCTTGCATCTATAAATAAGACCCAAAGGGTCCAGTTTTGGAGGGCTAAATTCTCTCCTTCTAATTTTTTACTTTCGAAATAAAAACAACGTAATCCTAATTGGGTACTGATTTGGGAATTAAATAAGATAGAGTTTTACATGGAAAAAGAGGGAACTCTTATACTCTACTAATTACTTTACTGCGTGAATATACTTCTATTGGATTAACTTCTAATTTCAGGTTCGATAACACAAAAAGATTCTTGTCGACAAGGTCGACAACACTGCTGCTATAAGTAACCACTATAACCTTTCGAAGCCCTTAACCCCACTGATAAGCCTTTCGACAAGGTTGATAAAATATTGGCCAAAATATCATTGACAACCTTCCCAAGTTATAAACTTCGAGTCCAAAACCTTTCGACTAGCTCAAAAGTGCTTATGTTACAAGAATATCAATAACCTTTCGGAGCTAAAACCTAAGTGGTCTAATCTTTCGAATAGATTGAAGACTACTCTTCAAGTAAAAATACCTTGATTTATCAGACTTAATCCACAATAGACCATCCCCATACCTTTCGACAAGGATAAAATCTACTTCACATAGATGAACAAACCTTTCGACGGGGTCGATAGCTTCTACATACCTATCAAGGAGTTTGATATTCTACTTAAACCCAAAGAGGGCCATCATTCAGATAAAAAATAATCTTAAAGGAACAAATTCAAGGAACTTCAACTGAGCTAAAAGTAAAGCTTTTATAGAAGACCTCATCCAAGTCCAATTAAGATGAAAGGTTTTTTAATTAAAAGATCAAATCTTTTGATAACGTCGAAAGGTCTGAACCAAAATCCATTATTAAGTAAATCTAAACATAACTGAAATTGTTAAGGGTATCAAGCTTTTCACTCAAACCAATCTATCCATATTACTTGGAATAACTTTAGGGTATTGACAAATAACATTTTTGGTGCTAGAAGGAGGGCTTGAATCTCCGACTTGGTTAACCGCCACACACTACTATTCTCTAACCCCCTTGGATAAATATTACATCAAGTCTATCTACTTTTGTTTGATCATGGCCAGAAAATTTAAAGATCAGAACAAAGGTCTTCTGAACCACATTTGTCAAGATTCTCCCCAGTAGACATCAGAAGCTCCAACCAAGATGAAGAGCAAAGACTAAGGCTCGAAGCCTTAAGGATTATAAATAAAAATAAAGTAGAATCTGACGATCCTAAGAAATGGAGTCTAAACCCCTTTCATGCTGGCTTTACTCCAATTTTTGCAATTGGAAAGAGAACAAATGGAAGTGATAATGTCTTTAATCAAACGAGAATAACAATGTAACATTATTCCAAAGGCACAATCTTTAGAAGGAGATAATTAATGATTGCAATGCCTTTGCATACAAGGGGCAATCAATTGCAACACGAGCACTTTTAACCCAAGAGATTCAAAGGGAAGCGAAGAGAAAGATAATTGAAGATCATGAATTGATAGGGCCAAAAAGTAAAAAGCTAAAACATCATCCTCAAGAATCAAGTCCCAAGTCCAGAATTCTAGAAGAACTCAATTTAACCACATCAATGAAAAACGTCTACTTTCTTACAAAGGATGAACTTAACTATTGGCCATCACAAAAGAAAACACCAAGACATGAAAGGAACTTGGGAGGATCCTTCTGTCTCTATCATATGATGAATGGTCATAAAACCAACCAGTGCAAAGCTCTGGAGGGGATGATCATCAATTTCTTTAGACAAGGAAAGATCACTGATATTGTAAAGAGAACTTGAGAAAAGATCTACAAAGATCAATTTTCTAAAAAGAGAAATCTACCTGGTTATGAGTGAAATGCTCCTCGAATTTGGATGCTTCCTAAGATGGTAGTACTACATAAGATGGTAGAAAAGCCTCTGTTCGCATCGAGATGGGTAAAGCACCTCTTGGAGAGAGGATGGAGTAAGCCTCTATCCGCGCCTAAGATGGCCTGGGTAGAGCACCATACAAGCCCTTAACCACTTTGCAAAAGAACCAGGTTACGGCACCTCTTGGAGGGACGATGGTGTAAGCCTCTATCCATGCCTAAGATGGCCAAGGTAGAGCACTGAACAAGCCATTAACCGTGTCGCAAAAGGGACAGTTTAAGGCACCTCCTGGAGGGAGGATGGAGTAAGCCTCTATCCATGCCTAAGATGGCCAGGGTATAGCATCGAACAAGCCCCTATCCTCGCCACAAAAGGGCTAGTGCAGGGTGCCTCCTAGAGGGAGGTCGAGTAAGTCCTTGGTTCCAGCCTCTAAGATGAGCAAACCAATAGCACAGACAATGGACTAAGATGTCCATGCCCAAGAAGAGCCCTATCAATAATGGACTAAGATGTCCAAGCCTAAGTGAGGCTCGTTTAGTAATGGACTAAGACGTTCAGGCCCAGGAAGAGGCCTAATTAAAAAGGACAAAGATGTTCAAGCCCAAATAAGGCTCGATCCATACCGAACTAAGATGTTTAAGTTCGCTAAGAAGCATATTCAGTCATGGACTAAGACATCCGATTTTCAGCAGCATAACCATTGATAGTATGAGAGTACTTCATCTTCTGCTCTTGTCAAAATACTTGGTGATTTTGAATTTTACCCACCGAAACCAGTTCCCCACTACATTATCATCTAAGCCTAGGGGAGGGTTGAGCATAGTGGAAATTTTTTGAGCTGCGAGATGTTTTGACTTAGTAGGCTTGGCGGCTTAAAGAGTTGCTCTAGGAGCCGAACGCTCAATCTTTGGAGTCTTGTCTCCCAAGATGAATTCTAGAGAGGAACACTATGCCAGGCTATCTTTTAACTATATCTCTAAATCACTTATTTGTTGAATAAGTTCAGACATCTTTTGGTCAAAATCAGTTGTGGAATTTGTTGGAATGGAACTAGTCCTCAACGGAAGTTATCGGTGAATTTCAAAAATTTTAACCTATTAGATCTTTTATTGGGCCTATAAAATCTAATTGAATTAGAATATTTCTGAATTTCATTTAAATAAATTCTTTTATTTTATTTAAATTCAAATATGTTCCTACATATAGATGTTGGGATTTACATCGGAACTGACATATTAGCATATTTTTTATGTCATGTGTATTTCCCAATAGGTGCATGTATATATGTTACAATATACACACACACATATGTATGTATAAATATATTATATATAATATATGAACATAAATCATTTATAAATAGATAAATATATATATAGAAAGTGAGAGAATAATTATTAGAAATTAATTCCAAATTAACTTAGTTTTGCAAACATAATAATTTCAGTATTTTAATTTGTATATATTATGAATAAAATAATTTTTTCATCCATAAATAATTAACATAAAATAATCTATTGATGAAAATTCAAATTTTACAATTTTCAAAAATCTAGAATCATAAAATAGAGCTTAGGAAAAATCTGAAGATTTTTCAATGTTGAAATATTATGTTTTAAAACAAATACATTGATTTCAGCAATAATTATTTAATATAAAAATAATATTTTATAAAAATTCAAAATTTAAAATTTAGAAATTCTAGGACCATGAATGAAAGGTTACAAAAAAATTTGAAGAATTATTCCATTAAATTATTATTTTTAATAAATCATAAACTATTTTTTTGAAGTAATATTAATTATTAAAAATAATAAAATTTATTAAAAAATTCCTAAATTTTTGATATATGTTTCTGAAATGATATAATATTTTTTTAAATAAAAATTGAATTTTTAATATATTAACTATTTTATATATAATAAACAATTCAAAAATTCAATAAATGTTAATTTAAAAATATGAATATATGCATGATAATTAATTTTTGAATTTTTAAATTCAAATTATATATAAATAATTGTACTAATTTTTTTAAAATTATTTATATATATATATATCTTATATATGCATATATACTGTTATGAGAGAGAAATATTCACTAATATATATATATATATATATAATAATAAATATATATAAAACAATTATTAATGACAAAAATTGATTTTGCACAATAAACAACATTTGTCTATACATAAATCAAATATTATAATAAATAAATTATGCACTTGTGGCAACCACATCTACTTACAAAAATCTCACCTAACTAAACATATAGTAGAAATATATTTAGAGAGAAATGAAATTGATCATTATAGGATCATAGAATATAACTAAAATAATGTAATATGAATTAAAATTACCAATTTAACGATGCCTTTGAATCCATGTTGAAGCAATGAATTCCTTTCTTTTACTATTCTTGATTCGTCGGATTGCAAGTCCAAAATCACCGACTTCTAACTATCGAATAATATTATTTTAATTTCAAATTTACTTGAGAATTTTGGAGTGAATTGAGAGCTATGTTTTAACCAGCAATGTAGAAGGTAACAGCGGCCAAAAAGATTATGAAAAATTATTTTTAGACATACATATATGTACACAAAAACACACACACACACAAATACACACACGCACACACAAATACACACACACACATGGTTGTATTAAAGAGAAACGAGGAAAACCTTTTTACCAATTCTCACTTGATCTCAACCCATTATCTCTAAGCCAATTTCCTATGTTTTAGCCACCCCTAGACCTTCCCAAAACCGAAATTTTGCAGCCCTAATGATAGGCCTTAAACCCTTCTAAGCCCAAGCCAAAATACTATGCAATTAAATGTAATTTAATCGCTTGTTGATATTGTATATTGATCGAATTATTTGTAACTGTTATAAATATATATATAAAATTATTTATTTCTCAAATCATATTCAAATTTTACAATTAATATTTCATAAATATTAATTTAATTAATTTATAACAATTATAAACTAATTAAATCAATCGGTCTTAAGGGAATTCATCATTTCAGCTGTGTAACTCTTGGGTGTAAATTTGGTTAGCGATTAACATCGAACTATTCTAATGTTAACGTTCACATGTCACATAGCAGGTGGCGTGACATTATAGCCAAATTTATCGCTTACCAATTTTCTGTAAAATCCAATTTTAGTTTAACAAGCGTTACCGGGTTGTGATATTTGTTTACACCAATTCTCTTCGTCAAAACTATATCACTTTCGACTTATAGAATTTGGTAATAGTCAAATTTCAAACCTCATCCACATTCAACTTTATAGTCTAAATACGAAGTCCTTGGTTCAATAACAACAATTATTATTAATCGAAATGCTCTGGCCAGAGACTTTGACTTTGAGTTGACGGTGATACTAACCGCATATAACTGAGGAGACGAATCCTCTCTTTAATATTGCTTCAATTTCAATACTTCCACTCGACCCAACTATAGTCACTCGATGGATGCCATGCCATGATTTGGCTATAATCAAAGCGGAGATTTCGTATTGAAGATCTACAGTATTCTCAAGTCGAGAGAATTGTGTAAATCGGTCACATCAATATTTTCAATGTGACCTTAGTTATATTAACCAACAAAAAACTATCGAGCGAGTCGTTCCATAGTTTTCCATAACTATTAGTACATAACCCCTAGGGGCCCCAGCAGTCATGAGTAATACACTGTCCAGCATTTGGAGAGCGTTACGTACTCCACTCTCAACGGATACAACGATATCCAATCTCGATGCATCTTGACTAGGAATGTTTAAAATGTATATTTGTTTCATTGTGATAAATTACTCACGGTTACAACATTTTTTAACTACTATTACAAAATAAACCATTTATGGATTTTTCTATTAAATATACTTTTAATTAAGTTAATTAACTAATATAATTACATTATATCGGGTATATAATAGGGAGAAAATGAATTTAATTCGAACAAGATTGGTCAACGAGTTAGATATCTGTAACTCATTACATAATTACCCCTAGGGCATGCCCCTAGCACTATCAGAATTGGTGTTCACTTGTCTTTTAAGTGCAATGATCATCTCATCCTTTTCCTTTACATCGGCATCGAGATAGGCTATATAGTCTTTGTAACTACTAGCGATGGCCTTTTGAATAAGATATCTTTTATGTCACTTCATGGCTTCAGTGTTGCCACCAAAATGCTAGAGAAGCGCTTCGTTATGGACCACGATCTCCCCATTCCTTGTTAATAATCTATCTCTAATAGCATCGGCACGAGAAAGTAAATTTCGTGAATGATGAAACATAGATGGTAGTGGATCCTATTAAAATAAAATGAAATGAGAGAAAATCAAATTTAGGATAAAAGATATTTTTATTATTGTAGTAATGAATTACAAATAAAATGACCACAAAGTTAAAAAGGTACAACAAACACTTTCATCACATCTAAAGTTGAGAGACCATATTCCTAACTTTGTCTAAAGTATTTGCAGAAAGCATTGAAAGTGCGGTGTGTATACAATTATATGTGCTAATATAGTATACACGGATCGTGTAATATGGATTACAATACAAATGCGGAAATAGATGATAATAGCATTGTAAATAGAAAATAGAAAAATCACACCAGAGATTTTTATACTGGTTCGGAGCACCGTCCTACGTCCAGTCCCAGACTTCTATCTGGATTTTCACTATTAACTACCTCGCTTCACCCGGAGGAACAGGTTTACAACACCCGAACAACCGAACGGGATTTCACGCCTCTAATATACTGAGGACTTCAACACTTGCCTCTTACAACACAGAGGACTTCAACAAAAGAACAAATACAATTGTTGTTGACAACTTGTGTTCTTGAAAACACGGATTTGTCACTAGCAGTACACCCTTCCTATAATCTTATCCTCAAAGTATGCGATATGATGTTTTAAAAAGATTAAGGAAAGTATATTATTGAATCAAAGGATATGAAATAGTTTCAAAGATTCAATAAATAATTTAGAGCTTTTATAATACAGAATTGAGATCAGAGATTAGATTAAAAGAATATATGAAATCGTTGTGCTTAATCAACGAATTGGATTAGTTTATATAGACAAGAATGGTTGTAACTCTTTGCCATTAAGAGATATGATCTTTGGTGAAAGATTAAGAGATGCAACCTTTGGAGAAGAGAAGTGTCTTTTGAAAAAATTGCTTTCTGTTCGAAAACGGTCGACAGGCTAAAAAGTGACCAATAGACAGGAATTCAAAATATATATACGTTATGTGCATGTGTGCACGTTCACTGTGCAATTTACACAGGAACGGTCGACCGCACCTATATTGACCGGTCGACCGGTGCCTGTTAAATTGCACATTGAATTGTGCAACTGCATGCAACTTATAAATTATTCGTATATATATTGATTCCCTTGATATGCATGATTATTTGAGGATAGATTTTAACAAATTTATTACTATTACAACAACAAATAATCAACCTATAATCTAGAGTACCATATATAGCTCTAATGACCTTGTTTTTGTCGATCGCCTTGTTTGTCAGAAATCAATCGCCTTATTTGTCAGAAATCAAAACTTTCATAAAGCTTGTGACTCAACATTCTCCCCCTTTTTGATTGATGACAATATATATATCTGCAAATATGAATCTCCCCCTGAGTATGTGATTTCTTTCCTGCAAGCAATTGTTAGCCCTTTCTCCCCATTTGTCATCGACAAAAAGGAGTAACAGATTACTAGAATATGATATGCGTAGAATGAATATGATAAGCATAGAAAAATAAATCATTAACACACCAAAGACATAACAGAGTTTACTACAGAACATAATGTTAATTGAAAAGCATAAATAACGACACTATTTAGTACAAGTGTCGAAGAATGTTTTTAAAGAGCTAAAACATAATAGAATCTAGGATGAAGCAGATCGAATCTCCTCTTCATCATCATCATCGTCGTCATCATCATCATCTTCATCTTCTTCCTCCTCATCATTGTTCCCTCTAGACGATTCGCCTTCGTCAGATGAAGTCCATGTGAAAACTGGAGCAGCAGGACGTTTTCCTGGGTCTTGTGCTTGAACAGAGGTGGATGAGGAACATGATATAGCGTCCCATAGCATACCGAAGAACGACTTGACCATATTGAAGCGCTTATCAATTTTAGAGTCCATACGCTTGAGACGAGATTCAAGCAGAAATTGATTACGCGCAATGGTTTCAAGAGATTCTTTTGTTGATGACTTTGATCTTAAAAGTTTCACCTCATCGGGACGAGGTCGAGAGGAAGTTGCTCTTTGTTTTCTCGGTCCTCGTTGTTGCCATTCTTCAAAAGGCATAATCTCAAGATAAGGTGGAGGAAGCTTCATTCTTTTGATGGTTATGGAATCAATGCATTTTGGTGTTGAAGTTGTAGAATCAAGAGGATTGACCCCACAAGCTAACAAAAGTCTCATGATATATTCATTATAGAAGAAATGAGGCCGGGTTGAATTATTTACCTTGAGAATTTCATCAAAAACCATGTGAACCCAATTGATTTGGATTTCACCATAGATAGCATAGAGTGCCTTGAAGTTTTTTTTGTACACTGCATCATAATTTCCAAGTCTAGGAAAAAGAGAATGCATCAAGACCCGATGAAGTAACCTTGCTGTCGGTCGAAGTCCAATAGACTTAGTGCCATCACTATTGTCTTCTATAAACTGATGACTTGTACTATTTCGAGTGAAAACTTCGCAGAAGGTAGATGAAAATTCTTCGCCTCGATTTGGTATACCAAGTATAGAGGCAATTCTAGCATGAGTAAGAAAATTTTGTTTTCCACAGACCATAGACCAGATGACGCCGTTTGGATTATCAGGTTGATATTCATCAAGATTCATGTTGGCGTAAAATAATTTAATCATTAAATGATTTATCTCCACACTATTTGCCGAAAAATCTATCAATGGAGTAATGTTGGCATTATCGGCTAACCTCCGAACTCCGTAAGCCGTGAAATCATCAAATTTGATGAAAGATCCTGGATGAAACTTGTAATTTGTCATTTGATTCCATCGTGTTACAGCAATTGGAGTTCGAAGCCATTTTTTGACGGAGATGGTAAGAGATGAAGTTTCAGAGGTTGCTCCTTTCTTTGATTTCTTTTGAGGAGGAGCCATTGTTGGAGGATTTGTGATTTGGGAATTGAAGAATGGGAACTAGGGTTTGTGATTTGGGGTAAGAGAATAGTTTGAGTAGAGAGTGAATGAGGGTAGAGGGAAAAGTAACGTATAGGGTTATATAAAAAAAAAACTGAAAAATGCGTAATCGGTCGACCACCTGTTTTTGGCCGGTCGACCGTTTCCAACCAGAGAGCAAACGGTCGACCGGCTATAACAAGGGCGGTCGACCGGTCCTGGTCTGTTTGAGACATTTAAGTCTTTTTCAAGTTTTTATTATATATTAACCTATATATATATATTATATTTTATACGTAATACAAAATATAACCGTCATTACAAGAGATAGATAAATATATAACAACTATATATAAATCTAATGAGAAAGTTCGTCATTAGAATTATCGTTGTTTCCTTCAATACGATTCGACCATGGACTCCGTTGTTTCTGAGCTCCTTCATTCTTTTCATAGTTCCGATCCCATGAGTTAGGACTTTTAGATGTTGATGGCCTAGACGGCATTGGTTCATGCACGTCATGTTTGTTGGAACCGCAGAAAAATGTTGCCAACTTTTCTAAAACAGACAACCGGGCCGACGTCCGTTGTTGCTCGTGATAAAGTTGACTTTGCCCGTAATGGAGTTGTCTCTGAAGGTCTATCTGATGTTTCTGGTAGTGGTGTATCTCATCGATTTGAGCTTTGGTACGAGGAGAATAGAATAGTGTCCGCTTCACTCGTTTTGAATTTGGAGTTTTATCAGACATACAAGAGCATTGATGATGACAACTTGATTTTTGTTTTGGAGTTGTAGGAGAATAAAACTCCTCCGATTCAGAACTCGTAATTGAAATGTATGTTTCTTGAGCACATTTGTCACAAATATGAGCCATAGTGTACGTTGTATAGAATATTATGGTTTGATAAAAAGAAAGGATGAACAAAATATAAAATGTTTGCAAATTTATATATAAGTTTGTTATGTATAACCTATGGATGTGAGTTACTGAGAAATTTTAACCAAGAAAATATAAGCAGAAATTTTTTTTTGTAAGTCTAAAAATAGCTTTTCTTTTTAAAACTGAATTTATAAGATAAGAAACTAAAGAATGATCACAAAAAAATAAGTAAAGTGAATTTAACCATTAAATAAAGCAATGGCTAATATTTAATATAAAAATAAATTAAGTAAAAGATACGGTTACTAGGAGAAAAGAAATTAGTTTAGTTTAAACAAAAATTATAAGAGAATAACCAAAAGAGAAGGTGTACATTAGTAATTGCTTAGTCAAGATTTTTTCTTGAAATTAAACCAAGCTCTCTTCGTAATCTAATAAAATTAGATTCGAGCAGCGGCTTAGTAAAAATGTCCGCTAATTGATTGTCAGTATGGACATATTCAAGACATATATTTCTTTTTTCAATATTATCTCGAAGAAAATGATGACGGATATCAATATGTTTAGTTCGAGAGTGATTCACTGGATTTTTAGAAAGATTTATAGCACTTGTGTTACCACAGTATATAATAGAATTTGATAAATGAATATCAAAATCTTGAAGTGTTTGTTGCATATATAGTACTTGAGTACAAGCGAGAGCCGCTGATATATATTCAGCTTCACATGTTGATAGTGAAACACAATTCTGTTTCTTACTAAACCAAGAGACAAGTAATTTTCCAATAAAATGGCATGTACCACTTGTACTTTTTCTATCTGTTCGTGAGCCACCGAAATCAGCATCACTATATGATACTAATTCAAATGGACATTCTTTTGGATAGAAAAGACCAAAATCTTTGGTATTATTAAGATAACGAATTATACGTTTCACTGCTCGTAAATGTGATTCCTTTGGATCGGCTTGAAAACGAGCACATAAACAAACACTCATTAATATATCTGGACGACTAGCTGTAAGATAAAGAAGAGAACCAATCATGCTTCGATATAATTTCTGGTCAACATTCTTACCACTTTCATCTTTTTCAAGATGTGTAGTTGTACTCATAGGAGTTGGTTTACCAGATGTATTTTGTAATCCGAAGCGTTTGATAAGATTTTCACAGTATTTTTCTTGATTGATAAAAATACCGTTTGAAAGTTGTTTGATTTGAAGTCCAAGAAAATAAGATAGTTCTCCCATATGAGACATTTCGAATTCTTTGGTCATAATACTTGCAAATTCCTTGCAGAGTTTATCGTTTGTTGAACCAAAGATGATATCGTCTACATATATTTGGATAACCAGAATATCTTTTCGAGAATGTTTAATAAACAAAGTTTGATCGACTTTGCCTATTTCAAATCCTGAATTAATAAGATAGCTACGTAATCGTTCATACCAAGCACGAGGTGCTTGTTTTAAACCATACAGAGCTTTCTTAAGTTTGAACACATGGTCAGGATATTTTTCATGTACGAACAAAGGAGGTTGTTCGACATAGACATTCTCTTTGATAAATCCATTGAGAAAAGCACTTTTGACATCCATCTGATAAAGTTTGAAATTATGATGACAAGCAAAAGATAATAGAATTCTAATAGCTTCTAGTCGAGCGACTGGTGCAAAAGTTTCTTCATAATCGATACCTTCTTCCTGATTGTATCCTTGTGCTACTAATCTTGCTTTATTTTTGGTGATATTTCCTTGTTCGTCAGCCTTATTTTTATAGACCCATTTAGTACCAATTACTGACTGATCAGTTGGTCTCGGAACAAGTTCCCAAACGTCATTGCGCTCAAACTGATTTAGTTCTTCCTGCATGGCAATGATCCAGTAATCATCTGTAGCAGCTTCTTTTGGATTCTTAGGTTCGATATTTGAGAGAAAAGCGACATGACCCATTTGATTGAGTTGACTCCTTGTTCTGACATGTGATGTTATTTCACCTATTATATTTTGGGCCGGATGGTCTCTTAATATTCTTGGTGGTGATTGTAATTCACATATTTGAGGAGTATTCTCAATAATTACTTCTGAGTCAGAATCAGTATTTGAGATGATTGGATTATCAATGGCTATTGATTCGTCATCATCCGATATTGTGTGAGGATGCTGATAGATTTCATCAAAAGAGACATGAAGTGATTCTTCAATAGTTTTGGTTCGTTTATTAAATATCCGATAGGCCTTACTTCGTTCCGAATAACCGACAAATATTCCTTCATCGGCTTTTGGATCGAATTTTCCAAGATGGTCTTTCGTATTTAAAATAAAGCACTTGGAACCAAAAACTTTGAAGTATGAGATTTTGGGCTTTCTTTTGTTAAACAATTCATAAGGAGTATTCTTGGTAAGAGGTCTTATGGACACACGATTTAAAACATAACAGGCAGTTGCGACAGCTTCTGCCCAGAAATGTTTTGGTAAGGTGGTTCCATTCAATAATGTTCTTGCACATTCTTGTAAAGTTCGGTTCTTTCGTTCTACTACTCCGTTCTGTTGTGGAGTTCTGGGAAACGAAAAATTATGATATATGCCTTTCTTTGTACAAAAATGTTCAAATTCATTATTTTCAAACTCTCCGCCATGATCACTTCTTATATTTTTAACTTTAATCCCTTTTGATTTTTGAATTCTTTTGACGAAAGATTTGAAATGATCGAAAGTATCACTTTTATTTTTTAAGAAAATTGTCCATGTATAACGAGAGAAATCATCAACAATTACAAGCACATATTGACTGTGATTTATTGATTGAACTTTAGTAGGTCCAAACAAATCCATGTGCAGTAACTCAAGTGGTTGTAATGTTGATATGACTTTCTTGGATTTAAACGATGATTTGGTCAATTTTCCTAATTGACATGCATCACAAATGTTGTTAACTTTAAAACTCATTTTGGGTAGTCCTCTAACTAGATTGTTTTTGGCTAGCTTGTCAATAGTTCTGAAGTTTATATGACAGAAACGTTTGTGCCATAGCCATGGATCATTGTCATTAGCCACAAGACACATATCTGAATTATGATTAATATTCATATTTAGAATATATATATTTCTGTCTCTATAACCTTCAAAAACCAAATTATGGTCTTTATCTAAAATACTACACTTATTATTTGAAAAGGAAATTATAAAACCCTTGTCACATAACTGACTAATACTAAGTAAATTGTGTTTTAAATTTCTAACTAGCATGACATTAGTAATAAGAGGTAAGTTAGATGTACCGCAATTGCTCACATCGCCTTTGCCGATGATATAACCTTTTGAATTGTCTCCAAAAGTGACTGAGCCACCATCTGAGTATTTAATATTTGTTAATAAGCTCTTGTCTCCCGTCATATGCTTTGAGCAACCACTGTCAAATATCCACTTTCCTCTTTTCTTCAATGGGACCTGCAAAAAATAGAATTAAGTTCATGGTACCCACTTTTTATAGGGTCCTAAGAGTTAGGTCTTAGGAGTCCAAACCCATTTGGGTCCGGTATCCCCTTTATATATATAATTGTTATTAAAATGTACATTATTCATGAATTGCTGAATGTATTTGTTCCTAATCAAATTATTATTTGTTTTAGGAACCCATATTTTGATAGTCTTGACATTTCTCTTTTGAAATTTCACAACTGGTTTTGGTTTGAAATATAATAAACTAAGATTTTTCTTAGCTTCAGTTTTTTGTACTTTCTTCTTCCTTTTATTTCTAAGATGTTTCTTAGTTTCATGTTTGTTATATACCAAACCTTGTTTATCTGAAATAGATTGTGAACTTTCAATGATTTTAGTCAAATTTTCTCGACCTTTGTTAAAGTTAGAAACATTTTGAGTAATGTCATCAAACTTTGTTTGTAAACTAGCTTTTCCTAGGTCTAGAATTTTGACTTTTGCTTTAAGTTCATGATTTTCAGTAGTGAGAGCATTATTTTTCTCTTTTTGAGCTTCTATTTCTTGACTCAAAAGAGATATTTGAGAGTCAACATTAGATGATGATTCTTGAATATTTTCAAGTTCTTCTTCTAATATTTTCTTCCCATCTTTTAACATATCTCGTTCAAACTCTGCTCTACTTAAATCTGCTTTGACTACTTTTAATTGACGTTTTATGTCTTTATATTTGACTATCAATTCAGCATTAATATCAAGTAATTCATCAAATGTAGGAATTTGTACCTCATCTTCTGTTGCCATAAAACAAACATTAGCTTGTTCATTCTCCGAATCACTTTCACTTTCTGATGAAGATGACTCTGAATCATCCCATGTTACTGAGAAGGCTCGTTTCTTTGATTTGTCCTTCTTATATTTGAATTTGTCATTTTCTGACTTTTTCTTTTGTTCTGGACAATCCTTCTGCATGTGTCCCTTTTTATGGCAGTTGAAACATTCTATAGCAGATGAAGATGGTTTATTTGATCCAGGCTTCCTTTTATTGTAGCGACTGGCTTTTCGATATTTTAGGAATTTTTTGAAACCTTTAGCAATGAACGCCAAATCTTCATCTTCAGAATCTGATTCATTTTCATCTTTCTCAACATGAAATGCTACATTTTTCTTTTCTTCTTTCTGTTCTTTTCTAGCCTGCAAATTTGCTTCATAGGACATTAAATTTCCTATCAATTCATCTGGCTTCATGACGGAAAGGTCATTAGCTTCTTCAATTGCTAATACTTTTCCTTCCCATTCATTAGTCAGAGAATGTAGGACTGTTGAAACAGCATCAAAATCAGAATACTTTTGTCCTAAACCAATAAGTGTATGGTGAATAGTTTGAAACCGTGAATACATGTCATTGATTGTTTCATTTGGTTTCATTTTGAAATTTTGAAATTGACTTTTCAGCATGGCTATTTTGGCTTGTTTAACCTTGTTAGTACCTTCATGAGTGATTTTTAGCGTTTGCCAAATTTGATATGCAGTAGTGCAGATACTAACACGGTTATATTCATTTTGGTCTAATGCACAGAACAACATATTTATTGCTCTTGCATTTACGGCTGCTGCCGTTTTCTCAGCCACAGTCCATTCTGAATAATCAGTTGTTGGATTCACTATTTCTCTTTGAGTAGCATTCCAAGCATCATAGCTACTTAATTGCATAAAGAATGACATACGTGTTGCCCAATAACTATAGTTAAGACCATTGAAAAATGGAGGTCTTTGTGTCGATTGCCCTTCTGTGTAAGTGGTGTTTTGAGTGCTAGTACTTGCGTTATTTGCCATATTACAAGAATATATCAAATAACTGTGTTACGGTTATATGATGACCGTGCTCTGATACCAAATGAAAGTGCGGTGTGTATACAATTATATGTGCTAATATAGTATACACGGATCGTGTAATATGGATTACAATACAAATGCGGAAATAGATGATAATAGCATTGTAAATAGAAAATAGAAAAATCACACCAGAGATTTTTATACTGGTTCGGAGCACCGTCCTACGTCCAGTCCCAGACTTCTATCTGGATTTTCACTATTAACTACCTCGCTTCACCCGGAGGAACAGGTTTACAACACCCGAACAACCGAACGGGATTTCACGCCTCTAATATACTGAGGACTTCAACACTTGCCTCTTACAACACAGAGGACTTCAACAAAAGAACAAATACAATTGTTGTTGACAACTTGTGTTCTTGAAAACACGGATTTGTCACTAGCAGTACACCCTTCCTATAATCTTATCCTCAAAGTATGCGATATGATGTTTTAAAAAGATTAAGGAAAGTATATTATTGAATCAAAGGATATGAAATAGTTTCAAAGATTCAATAAATAATTTAAAGCTTTTATAATACAGAATTGAGATCAGAGATTAGATTAAAAGAATATATGAAATCGTTGTGCTTAATCAACGAATTGGATTAGTTTATATAGACAAGAATGGTTGTAACTCTTTGCCATTAAGAGATATGATCTTTGGTGAAAGATTAAGAGATGCAACCTTTGGAGAAGAGAAGTGTCTTTTGAAAAAATTGCTTTCTGTTCAAAAACGGTCGACAGGCTAAAAAGTGACCAGTAGACAGGAATTCAAAATATATATACGTTATGTGCATGTGTGCACGTTCACTGTGCAATTTACACAGGAACGGTCGACCGCACCTATATTGACCGGTCGACCGGTGCCTGTTAAATTGCACATTGAATTGTGCAACTGCATGCAACTTATAAATTATTCGTATATATATTGATTCCCTTGATATGCATGATTATTTGAGGATAGATTTTAACAAATTTATTACTATTACAACAACAAATAATCAACCTATAATCTAGAGTACCATATATAGCTCTAATGACCTTGTTTTTGTCGATCGCCTTGTTTGTCAGAAATCAATCGCCTTATTTGTCAGAAATCAAAACTTTCATAAAGCTTGTGACTCAACAAGCATGACCGTCGAATCAAAAGGTATAGTGACTCCTCTAGGAGTTATAACCAGCGTACATTTACTATAATCCCATTTTCCAATAGGTTGACTACCACGACCACAAATTAATTTGGAATGGAATGTTCTGATTACTTTTAAGAATGATTCCTTTTCTTCATCGAGGAAGTCAAAGTGGAGACGAGAGTATTCCAACTATAATTTTTGCAAATCCCGAAGAAAAAAATATCTTGCTAACTTCGAAGTCTTTTAAGTTAGTGCATTTTTACAGTAAAATCTCCTCAAGTTAACTTATTAACTTAAGTGATCTCTTGGGATGACACGGCCTAAAGAGCTGACATTTTGAAATAGTACAGCAAAAGAAACTAAGCATGGAGAATGTAACAAAAGAATGTATTCAAAAATTGATTACTTTATACATATTTACAATCAGTCATATGGTTCACACAAAATTGACTTAGATAAAAACTCCAAAAAAAAATTTGTCCTTACAGTACTTAAGCTTTTCAGGGGGAAGATACTAAAGAATTGATTTGACCCGCGGTAAGTTCCAGCAAGCTCCAGGATGCAAGTTAGAACCGAATTCATCTAAGTATCTTTTGTGTAAACAACCAAGTAGACCATCACTGAATTCACCTAAGTATGAAAAAACTACGATAGAATGTCTACAAAATACTTTATACAAAAAGTTAACTAAAATGTCTCTCTCTTCCATCATCATCCAGAATAGAGTTGTTAACTTTCTGTTTTCCTTCAAGAGGGCAACGTATTGGATACACGCTTTCTTTAGTAAAGGACCCATCCTCTTATACTCGAAAGATGCTAAAGCAGAGGTACTCCTGTCTAGACTATGATATTTTTGAGATAGGGCATTATATTCCATGTCAATCTCCGTCTGTTTTCTCTCAAGTTTTGTACTATATGGAAAGTTTGACTTCCTCTTTATCTAAGACAAATGATTTATCACTAATTACTATCTTCGAAGAGTAAGACATTTAAATAGGAAATTCTATTCCTATGAAACTAGAATGGAAGCCTGGGAGGTTTGCTCCTTTTCTTTTGGATCTACAGCATGGTTGGGAATAGTGTCCTCCTCACGGGAAGCAGATGGACATGGGGATGAAGGTGGCATATCCTTATGAGAAGATGCCCCCTTCATAGAAAGTTCAACTTAATCATCGCCATCTTTTTCAGAGGCACTAGAGGGACTCCCTTTATCTTCATTAAGGCCTTGGCCTTCGGCAGGGCCATCATCACCATCATCACCATCATCATTACTGCTGTTATCATCATTGCCATCTTTTCCCTTAGAATCATCGTTTTTTTCACCCTCTTCTTTAGAATCAGAGTCAATTTCCAAGTTGGGAACATCAAAAGAGAGAATTTGAGCAGAATTGATTACCTCCTCCCCCCCAAGGACCGGTACCCTGCTATATCTGGTTAATTTTGTCCATTACTCTTTCGGTTAAAGCTGGGTCGAGAGAAGGGAAGCCGAAGTCAGGATATTTCTCGTAATTATCAACGTATGCAAGCATAATGGCATCTTCATAATTTTTTAGCATCATAGGTCCTAGGGTTACATCAAAGAATAGAGAAACAATCTTCTTGATGTCGAAGAGGGTAATAATGACCAATTTAAGTGAAGTCCTAGCCCTCTTGAATTTATTTCTTAAAGAAGTGTTCATAGCGACCAGTCGAGCTTTTTCATCTTCTTCATTTTTCGGTGTGAGCTCTATTGCAAATTTTCCATTGGAGGTGAGTTGCTGAGATTTTCTCTCCGCTTAAAGATCAACTTTAGCCCTAGTGAGGAAAGACATTACTTGCTCCAATTCAGTGGAAGCGACATTTTGAGCGAGGTCAAAGAAGATAATTTATTTTTAAGCTCAGAATTCTCCATCTACAGCCTAGAGTATTCAGTCGAAGACTTTGAATTTGATCATATAGGGGTATCCAGTTCCTCGAAATCTGCACAAGAAGGGAAACATGAATTAGTGATTGGGAAAATCCAACAATAATAAAATCAATCGGGTGAGAATTTACCAAAATTTGCTGCTCTATAAGAGAACAATAATTTTCCGCTAAATCTGGAGCAAAGAACGGTAGAGGGGAAGAATTAATAGTTTCAGAATGTAGGATGAATTCGACAAATTCTCCAAAATTCATAAGCAGAGGAGCAGAAAATGACGACTCTAGAAGAGTTTGCTTTACAGAAGGAGTCATCAACAAAGCCAACTGCTTCTGCTCGAGTGCAGCAGGGGAGTCGAAGATTGAGATGTTTGGGAAGGGATCTAGAATAAGCGGGGATTGTGCTAACTTGTCCTTAGAGGCTTCAACGATAGGGCTATTGGGAATTTTTTCAAGAGATATGCGATTCTCCTCTTCCTCCACATTGATGATTTTAGCCACTTTCGCTGGAGGTGTGTCCTCAGAAGGCTCCATAAGTTATCTTTTAAAAGTTCTTTTGGATTTAGCGAAAGCCTCCAAGATTGATGTAACTGCAGATGATGATTAAGGAGGAACAGCGCCGCTAGAAGATACAATGTCCTAAGAAGAAGCCGGGACAAATTCAAGTGGATATGAAGTCAATCAAAATAGTTCAGAGAATGTCAAGAACAAATAAGTAAATACAAAACTAGTGATATACCTAAAGGGTCAGCACAAATAGGTGACATTGAAGAAAAGTGTTCAGCATCGCCTAAAGAGAGAAAGCGCTTGCCACGTGAAGTTTGCATGATAGTGAGATGAGTTCCTAGGATTCTCTTGCTAGATGGAAATAAGAATGTTTTCCTAAGTTTGTAGGGTTCGGAATGTCAACCTGCTCCCATTTTGTTTTGAAGCTGTAATTAGAGAACCAATGGTCCTCCTATCAACTTCGTTGAGATTCTTGGAAGATTCACCTGATAAGGCAAGAGATTAGTTAACAGAAAATGTAAAATAAAGCAAAGACAATAGTAGCGCAGACTTACGGGGGAAGGCAAAGGTCCCACGAACATCAGCGAAGCACTTGACAAAGAAGAACTAGTTTTTCCAGTCCTTGAATTTACTGATGCTATCAGATATCAATTTCTTATAGGCGTTGACTCTGTATATCTGCTTATTGAGACCCCTCAACCTTTCCATCTTGGACAAAAAATTTTGGTACCTCAGCGTTAAGCGAAGGAAGACCCAATTCCAACACCAATATCTCTAGAGATAGTAAATGAGCATTGACATTGGGAGAAAGTTGTATTAGAGCGACTCCAATATGAGAAAGGTAGGAGAGCAAAAACTCGGGTTACCGAAGAAAGCCATAATTCTGCTAGAGGAAAGTGTTTTAATTAAAGACTCCTTATCAATTATGAATTTTAAAAGCAATTAGGAATTCAAAAGTGAATAAGTTGGCTTAGATAGCTTAAGCATGAAAACATACACAAGGTTTAGCAGATAGTGCAAAAAGTTTGAGTCTAAAAAGACTTAATGGTCAAAAAAAATTCGCAAAGTCGAAAGGTTTATATGAAAGCTTTCGACAAAGTTCAAAGGTTTATAATGAAGGCTTTGGATAAAGTCAAAGGATTTACGATCAAGCTTTTGATAATATCAGAAGATTAGCAATTCAAGCTTTCGACAATGCTGGAAGAATAATGACATCAACCTTGACCATCGTACTTCAACAATGTTGAAAAGCAAGTAAAAATATAACTTCCTAAAGCAAACAACAAAGTCGAAAGGAAGAGGTAGGACATCAACCCATTCATGACATTTCGACAAAGTCGAAGCCTCTATGAAACTCGGATCTACTCCAAGTGTAATATAAACTTAAGTGGAAAAACCTTTCGACATGATCAATACCAAAAAAATTAAAATTCCTAAGTTAGAAAATATTGATATTGTTAATGTTGGAACATGTCTAATCAAAGTTTTCAAAATATGTCATATCCATTAAAGTCAAATGCTTTCAAGTTCGACTTATGTGTGCTTCAAACGTTTTAACAAAAATAAGCAGAAGCAACCTCAAAGTTGAAGGATTCCAACCTTGACGAAAGCTAGTAATCGAAAGGTTTGAAATCTTTTAACCTTGTCGAAACTTATTGTCGGAAGGTTGTACCGCATGTTTATCTAACCTTTCAACAATAATGGTTAAGTTGAAATAACAATACCTTCCGACCCCATCGAAAGGTACAAAGAAGGCAAAACCATATTTGCAACCTCAATATTTGTCCGCATGGTAGAGGTGTCATTTTGTGATACAAAATTGCACACAAGAGGGTTCTAGGTTACCATATCGGGTTTAACCAAACCCGAATCCAATAATAAATCTGGTTTCAAATTTTTCTTGAAAAAAAAAGTAAAATAAACCCATTAGCAAAACTGATTTCGTCTGAAATCAATCTAATTTTATTTCGAAGAGGAATAAAAACTATCAACAAGTCAAAAACCCAGGATTAAAGAAAAGAAAAAATTAAGGACTTGGGGTTGAAAGTTAAAACCGATTTGGGGATTTCCTTTATCAAAAACCATCTGACTTCAAATCCAAAACTACAAATGAACCTTGTTAGAAACCGGTTCGAAAGGAAAAAAATTTAGAGAACCCATTTAAAATTAAATCTCAATTTTAGATATAAAAACTGGAAATTTAACTGAGAACCAATAAAGGTGGAGTTTAGACTACGATTCACGAATCAAATTCAAAGGATTACCAATTGTTTTTAAGTGAGATCTGAGAAATTTTGAAGAACTATTTTACTCGTGCGTGATAATTTTGATTTTAGGTAAAAGAGGAAGAAAGAGAAGAAGCGTATTATATAAGAAAAGTCGCCTAATTCTTAACCATTGGATCAGAATAAAATAGATGTCTCATATCAGTGTGTTCTCATATCAGTGTGTGAAAGCCAAGGGGTAGGATATCTTGTAGCTTTCGACAAAGATGACTTGGAATGTCAAGGGCATCCCTTTGAATGGGGTGGCAAATATTACACTAAAAATCAACCTTTTGACTAAGATGAAAGGTCTTTCAACAAAAGCAAAGGAAAAGGAGCACAACCCAAACTTTTCGAAGGAGTCGAAGGGATGCAGTCACTAGAATTCATTAGCATCAAACCTTTTGAAGGAGTCGAAAGGTTCCATCTATAGTATCCAAAGTGTTCTTACCTTTCGAAGGGGATGAAGGAGTTAAAGCAAGTGTGAGCAACTACTTAATGACCTTTTCAGAAGCATAACAAGCCATTCGAATCAGTTGTAGCACGTCCAGGATACCTTCCGACAATGTCGAAAGGTTTATAAAGAACGCAACACTCACAGGTCAACAAAGAATGAAAGACAACCTTTCGACATCATTGAAGAAGAGCGACCTTCCGGCAACGTCGAAAGGTTAACAATAAATAGAAGAAGGGCAACCTTCCGACAATGTCGAAAGGTTCATAATAATTAAATGAGAAGCAACCTTATAACAAGGTCGAAGGGTTCACAGTAGTATATAGACGATAAACCTTTCGACAAAATCGATAGGTTCATGAAGACATAAAGAATAGAAAACCTTTCGACTGTATCGAAAGGTTCACAAAAGCATATGAAAAGAAAACCTTTCGAAAAAGCCAAAAGGTTCGCAGCTGCATATAAAAGAGAGACACTCTGAACCAGTCGAGAGCATGGAGTGGAAAAGGGGGGCCGCCTGCATCGATAAATAAGACCCAAGGGGTCCAGTTTTGTGGAGCTGAATTCTCTCATTCTAATCTTGTACTTTCTAAATAAAAACATTATAACCCTTATTGGGTGCTAACTTGGGAATTAAATAAGATAGAGTTTGACATGGAAAAAGAGTGAAGTATTTCACTCTACTAATTACTTTACTATTTGAATATACTCATTTTGGATTAACTTCTAATTTTAGTTTCAATAACACCGAATGTTCTTGTTGACAAGGTCGACACGCTGCTGCTATAAGTAACTACCGCAACCTTTCGAAGCCCATAACCCCACTGATAAACCTTTCGACAGGGCTCATAAAGCATTGGTCAAAACATCATTGGCAACCTTCCGAATTGATTTACTATGAGTCCAAAACCTTTCAACTAGGTAGAAAGTGCTTATGTTACTAGAATATCAATAACCTTTCGGAGCTATAACCCAAATGGTCTAACCTTTCCACTAGATTGAAGACTACTCTTTAAGTAAAATACCTGGATTTATCAGACCTAAATCACAAGAGACCGTCCCCATACCTTTTGACAAGGATATAATCTACTTCGCATAGATGAAAAAACCTTTGGACGGGGTCGATAGCTTCTACATACCTATCAAGGAGTTTGATATTCTACTTAAACCCAAAGAGGGCCATCATCCTAACCTTCTGATAAGATTAAAACAAATCTTAAGGAACAAGTTCAAGGAACTTCAATTGATCTAAAAGGAAATCTTTTGCAAAAGACCTCATTCAAGTCCAATTAAGATGAAAGGTTTTCTAATTAAAATATTAAACCTTTTGACAACGTCGAAAGGTGTGATCCAAAATCCAATATCAAGTGAATCTAAACGTAAAGGCAATTCTTAAGGGTATCAAGCCCTTCACTCAAACTAGTCTATCCATACTACTTGCAATATCTTTGGGGTGTCGATAAGAATTCTTGTTAACAGCTTTTTAGTCGAGAAAAGGTCCCACTTGTCTGAGTTCCCATAAGCTCTTTGTGTTTTAAAAATATTTTCTTGAAAAAGTATGAGCAGGCTCCTTTCTGACCGTAATCTTCAGGAAACTTTTGAAATATTGAAATCGATTAGTTTGAAGTCCTTTATGTGCATTAATTATTGCTATATAATATCTCAAATTGGTTGCACAAACTAGCTTTTTGGAATAGATAGGTTTTTGTTTTCTGCCAGGCAGCGGGGCAATCGAAAATATTTGTCCTGAAAATAAATACTTGAGAAATTTCCTATAAATCATCTGTTAAAAAAAAGTCAGTATATATTGACTTTCCTTTAATTTGTTGTCGAATTTTGCGGCGATTTGATGTTCTTTGGAGGGTCGCCTTTGTACAATGTTGACTGAAGTATTGCTACTTATCTCATGTCAAGCATTTGAGCTTTTTTCTACAAGTAGCTTGGAATTTGTTGTTCTCTCAGATTATGTCGAATTCTTTGATCTAATTTTGTTTTACCTAAAATAACACTTGAATTTTGATCAGTAGATAGTTAATGCATAACACAAATTTAAGCTTGAAAGAAAATTCAAATAGAATTGATAGGTTATGAAAAGTAAGGAAGATAGTCCATATTTGAACTAATATCGTGAAACTTCATGATTTGATAGGAATCTGGATGTTGGGGTCGTTGAATTGCTTTCCTCTCAGCTTGAATAAGATGTCTTTCAAGTTTCTTTTATGAACTCGTGTAAAAATCCTGACTTGATCATGCATTGAATTTTCTCTGATAGGAAACGACATTCATTAGTTTCATATATATTTGCTTTAAGGTACTCGCGTTAACTTACTCCTTTATTCGGTCGGGATTGCTCCTAACCTTCTGAGGTATAGTCAAATTCTCGTTTCTTTTCATCCTGATGAATATGTTGGAAAAGGGTTTGTTTAGGGCTGCATAATTTATTTTAAAATTCTTTCTTAGACTTCCCTTTGGATTTTCAATTTCCCTTGGTCTCTTGTTAGGACACTTAAAATCAGATTTTTCCTCCCTATATTCCTGATGAAATTATTTCTTAGCATGATGCATTTCGTCCATTGGAATAAATATCTCAGCTCGAAGAAAGAAATATTGTGGATCTTTGCATCCCTTAATGTAATGGTCCTTCCAAAATGGAGTTTGTTCGATTAACCCAGATCAAACAAACATAGATTTTTCTCTATCAGTTGCACTTTCCGTCCTTGATGCTTCTACATTAAATTTGTTCAAATACTCTCCAAGTAGTTCCCCTGGCTTTTGTCTGATGGTAGCTAGTAAGCTAAAGTCCATAATTGTATCTCTGAATATAGAAAATTGAGCATCAAAGTCACAAGTAAGTTATTCCTAAGAATAAATGGTTTCCATTCAGTAACTCCTACACCATTTAGTTGATGCTCCTTAGAAAGTGATGGGAAATTTTTTACAGCAAACTGCCTCTCGGGCATTGCATAAGTTTATCCAATTTTCAAAGACGACAAGGTGATCATCTGGGTCAGTTGATCCATTATATTTTAGTTAGGGAATTTGGATTTGTGGGAGGAGATTTGTTACCATTATTTCTTCAGAAAGGGAACCTTTTTTAGGATAACATATTCTTCAGGATTGAAGATCCCTTTTCCCCCAAACATATTCATAATTATTTGGTGTTGGATACTTTCTTGGTCAGCTTCATTTCTATGACTATCCTTGTCGTGGACTAGGCTATTTGATTGCTCAGAGATCTTTTTACTTGACTTTCTCGGTTTAACTCTTTATCTAATATATTATTAGATGATGTACTTCATCCTCATTTCCATAATCTCCATTGATTCTCGAGTTGGAGCTCTTTCATAATATTCTTGTATTGCTATCATTTGTGGCCATTGATTCAGGACTTTGATCACATTGCTTTCCAACTTTATTAAGGCAAAGGTTGTCCAACTCCTGTAGTCCCAAGGTTTGAATTTTGGACCATATGATTTTTCAAAGTCGACTATAAAGTAGCCTCTTCACTTGGATTGCTGTTACTACTCCTTACTTTTACCATACTCCTCTTTTAGACGTAGTTCTTTATATGATTGGTTGGTGATGAAAGTTGTCGGAGATCAGAGGTTTCCTTCTAGCGCTAAAAATATTTACAAGAAAACTTGTCAACATCTCAAATTTGAAGTTGTAGTAATAATGATGCTTTCACAACCTCCTTTTGAAATAGGTGAACCTTGCTTGGGCTTCTCTTATGAGTAAATGATTAAATCTTGTCTTTAGGACCTTTCGATGCAGTCGAAAGAGTAAATTCTCTTCAAATTAATCCTTTTGAATGATTTAACAGGGAACTATATCGAAAGAACCTTTTGATATAGAGAAGGATTCTTAGGTCAGGGACTTAATGACTTCCAAAAGTAACCGAGTTAGGAAGGTAACGACTCTGTTGAAAGGGGTAATTCCTACAATTTGAATGATCTAAATGAAGGCTTATAGAAAATTAGTAAACTTAGGGTTTCGACTTGGTCGAAAGGGAAACCTTTTGGTTAAGAAGATAGCAAGATGACATATTAATAACAAGCGAGGAAATTTGTTCTACTAAACAAATATGATTGTCATTATTTTCTTTTTGCTGGATTCAATTGTAAAAATTGACCAAATTCTCGATTTAATTTGAGAATTAGGGTTTACAAGTTTAAGAATGGAAGAAATAGGATCATTTAACTGACCCCTTGGGTCATATTTATAGGCCTGGCTTTTGACCTTTCGACCCCAAGCTACCAACATGGTCGAAAGGTCAGCCGATTTGCTTTCGTGTATATCCACCGAGCCATATCTTTTGACATAGTCAAAAGGATTTTAGATATCCTAATGTTGATGTTCGAGGTTAGGCCTCCTCCTTTTGCTTTGTTTCCTTTCGAGCTTGTCAAAAGAGGTTGCTTAATTAATTTCGACCTCGTTGAAAGGTTTATTTATGTGCCTTTATCCCGAATGTTGATGTGCTTCACAAGTTATCCTGGGTCCTAGCCTTCGACGTTGTCGAAATGTGCTTTCTTTCCGGTTCGGGTAACTCCAACCTTTTTGAAATGCTATGTATGCTTTCGAAAGGGGTGATTAGGAGGAAGACTTTTACAATATGCATAAAATGAGACGGAATCAAATATCTTAAGTGGTTTTGGATATGAGGAGGAAATACATTGCATATAGACTTCGAAAGACAGCCTTCGACCTTGTCGAAAACTCCTTGTTAACCCTTCCAAAACCCCTTTTGACCTTGTCGAAAGGTATTCCTAGTATGCTTTCACCTCCTTGTTGAAAGTTATGATTAACCAGACCATCTTTGTGCTTTCTAATCTTTACCAGTGCTCTCGTGTTCCTTCTTTCATATCTTTATTTCTGAGAATATTTTATGGATAACAATAGCCATCCACTTTGGAATGGTGTATATCATCTTTGCATCAAGCAAAAATCTTGCATTCGTAGTAGACTGGATTTCCCGATGCATTGAAGTTGTAGTGATTGTTGTGGATTTGAAGCATTTCAGGGAGAAATGTGCAACTTAGTATTGTTGTCCATAAAAAGTCCAAGTACATTTGCATAATGAAGTGGGCAGATGAATGATCGACACTACGTACTAGCACAAGGGAGTTCTAATACACCATTAAACATTGTATTCAACTTTCTAAACTTTGGAGGTGTGGAAATTTTGGATTCCACTAGTTGTCATCTTCATCAACAATTTCTTTCTTCACATTTCAGTTCCCTCCTTCAGTCTATATCAAAAGGTTAAGACTATTGCATGAGTGTTATAGAATGTCCCTTTTCTTGTCTAGTTAGTTGTATTTTTGCGTTCATTTGGTTATTGAAAGCGGTAATAATTTTTTCCTACCAATATCCTAAATGCCCAGATCGAAAACCGATTTGGCTTAGCATATGAACGTCAATGTCCATTTGGTGGTCCAGTCCACAATGTTTCTGGTATAAGAGTTGGGATTCGTTGGTGAACATTCTGGAAAAAGTAGAAAAAAAACCAAAAAATAAAGATTGTAGACAAAAGTACAAATATACGTCATACATTAATGAAATTATTTAAATTAGATAGACGATCGTTAAAGTGCTTGGAATGCCTAAATTTTTTAATTTTGTAGATTTAAAGGAGAAGTTGGTGAAGAAATGAGGAGGAAGATGGAAATATACAAAGAGTTAAGCGGTGAACAGTTGGTTAATAAACTATTGGCTTGGATGCATCAGATGCCAACAGTTTTTTTTCTACGGATCGACTGAGTAGTATAAATGTGCGGATTAACTTACTGATGCATTAAATGCTTCGATAATAACTCACGGGAAGTAAAATTTAACAACAAACGGTGCCAAGAGTGCGTAGGAGTAGGTTGGCAAAGTTGTCGTACAATTGAAAACACCTACTAAATTAAGTAAATACATATAAACCTATAGTTTTCATGTCTCCCAGGTTGGAAAAACTTGGAATTTCCTGGTATCCTACTGGAACAATTCATGTCTCCTAGGCTCCCATTGAGCTGGCTAGTTTTGCTAGCGAATCTTCTTGTGAGTTTTACGCTTTTGGGTCTCGGTGTATTGAAAATTTTTCAAACAAAGCAATCATTTTTAGTATCTTCTTCACGTATAAACATAGCTTGGAGTCCTTTATTTTATATATCTGCTTCACTTGATTTTCCATTAGATGAGAATCACTAAAGATCTAAATTCAAGGAATCTTGAGTTTCAGTGCCAAGGTTAAGCCTGCTACCGTAGATTCATATTCTGCCACATTTTTCATTATGGGGAATCCTAATTTCATGGCATAATGTAGTATGTGTCCATCCGGTGTTATAATCACATATCCTACATTGGTCCTTGTTCATTTGACGCTCCATTAACGAAACACTGGCTTCTGATCCTTTTCCTTTTTCGATTGCTCTTAAATGAAGTTAGTGCATTCGTCAATGAAATCTGCCAATGCTTGCCATTTAATTGCGGCTCGCGGCTGAAATTCTACATCATATTAGCTCAACTCAATTCTCCATTTTACCAACCTTCCTAAAGTTTTTGGTTTACTGAAAACTTGCTTAAGGGGGGAATTGGTCAATACCCTGATCGGATGTGTTTGAAAATATTCTCTAAGCTTTCGTGCTGTGAGAATCAAACAATAGGCCAACTTTTCTATCACATCATATCGAACTTCCGCATCCTTCAATCAATTGCTCACATAATACATAGGAAGGTGAGCTCCACTTCCTTCTCTAATTAATACTGAGCTGACCTCATGTTCTGAAACTGCCATATATAAGTATAAGATTTCCCAATTCTCGAGAGTAGAAAGTATCGATGGTTTTTCCAAATGGCTCTTTAATTCCTAAAATGTTTTTTTCAATCTTCTCACCTTTCAAAGTTCTTCTTTTCCTTGATTACATCGAAGAAGGGAATACATTTATCGGTAGCTTTGGAAATGAACCTACCTAGGGCGGCCACCCTTCCATTTAAACTCATTAACTCTTTTTTGGTTTCGGGTTTGGCCATGTCCTTAATAGATTGAATTTGGTCGGGACTAGCTTCAATTCCTTGGCACTTACAAGGTAGCCTAAAAACTTTCCCAAATGGATTCTGGCAGAGCACTTCTGTAGGTTCAATTTCATTTGATATTTCCGTAATATTCAAAACATCTCTTGTAGATCCTCAAGATGATTCTTAGCCTCGCCGGACTTTACTAGCATGTCGTCCACATAAACTTCCATATTTCGACCAATCTGCTCTTTAAACATTATGTTGACCAGCCTTTGATAAGTAGCCCCTGCATTCTTCAGCCCAAAAGGCATCGCTTTGTAGCAATAAATTCCTCACTCAGTCATAAAGCTAGTTTGTTCCTCGTTCGGTTTAAACATAGGTATTTGATTGTACCTTGAATACGCATCCATGAGAGCAATACTTTATGCCCGCTTGTTGCATCTAATAACTAATCAATTCACGGTAGCACGAAACAAGCTTTTGGACATGCTTTGTTCAATTCTGTATAGTTAATGCAAGTCCTCCATTTTCCATTTAATTTCTTACTAAGACTGGATTGGCTAACCATTTTGTGTAGTATATTTCTCGTATAAAACCATTCTCGAGAAGCATGTTAACTTCTTCTTTTAAAGCATTAGACCATACATTGTCTAACTATCTCTTCTCCTGCCTAATGAGGGTTGCTTCTGGATTGATGTTGAGCGCGTGACACATGACCGTCGGATCGATCCCCAACATGTAAGAATGTGACCAGGCAAATACATGCTTACTGACCTTCAGAAATTGGATCAAATCTTTATTTAAGTCACCATCCAATTCTTTTCCCACTTTGACTATCTTAGTATTATCATTTCAATCTATGCATGCCTCCTGAAGGTCCTCTATAGGTTTTATCCTTTCTGTTTCCCTTCTACAATCAAACTTAGTGATGATTAGGCTTTCTTCAATAGAATTAACAACGATTCTCTTCCTTTTGCCTCTAAGTGGAATGTACCTTTCGTACATACGCATGTTAGATTTAATAATTTTAACTTTTGCTTCGAATGTTGGATGTAAAAATAAATCATTTGAAGGCTGTACAATAATGGAAGAATCAAAGTAAGAAAAATACTGCTTTTTATATAGATCTAGGGTAGAAAAATACATCTCTCGAGAGTTGAATTGCTTCCTTCGGACAGTGCCCCATCCTCTCTTTGTCAAGAATTTTACCATGAGCTAATTTGGGGAGACAAATGCATCTATTTCATCGAGTGTCGGCCTGCTAAAGAAGGTGTTGTAGTAAGGTGGCTGGATGATAATCACAAAATCGTCATGAAAGTTCTACAAGATGGCGACACCCCCATTTACACAAGCAGCTTCACTTGCCCCACCTAAGTCGACCCTTTGTTTTTGAATACGAAGATGGGTTCCATGCTCGGCTCAAGTTTACCCTCAGGGATATTCATTGGATTGAAGGCGTTCTTGAAGATAATGTTGATTGCATCTCCTGTGTCTACAAGAATTTTGGAGACGATGGACAATTTGATTTGAGTAGTAATCATTAATGGATTGTTGTGCGAATGGTGAAGCCTTTTTTTCAACTCTTGATGGGTAACAAAAAGATTCGACATTTTAATACTAAGTCATTGATTCTTCAATGGAGGCTCTTCTTGGACAAAGAATTCGTTCTTTAGCTTCCTTGAGTATCTATTTCGGGACCCTTTGTTGTTCCCCGCCGGATGCGGCACACCATGAATTACATCAATTCTATTTATCGGTGGGCTAAAGCTCGGTGGGTCTTCATCTTCCAGTATATTAACAGCATCACCAGGGTGCTTTTATGGACCATCCCTTATCCGTTGAGATTTCTTCTTATCCTGAACAAAGTCTTTCAAATGACCCTTGCAGATCAATTTCTGGATGATTCCAGCTAGAACACTACACTCATCAGTCTTATGACCGTTTACCTTGTGATATGCACAATAATCTCCTCCCTTTCTTTGCTCTGGGTTGTTATGAGCTTTAAAGGAAGTAGGGAAGTTGACTCTTTCCTTTGCTACAGCATAAACGTAAGATGGTGGCTTGTTTAAAGCGACTACGTTAGCAATCAGCTCTTCCCATTTCGTTCTTTTATGTCCCTGGTCTAAACAAACCTTCCTCCTTCCTACTTAGGAATCACTTTCCTTTTGGCAAAATACAACTCATCCATCCGAATGAACTTGTAATCCTGAAAGTGGAAATCCTATAAATCTTACGCCCACTAGTGAATAGCTACTTCCAGAAGGGGGTGTTCTCTATTAAGCCGGAATGTACCGCGATAAGCTTGTCTTGATCACTCATGTCGTTTTCTTTCAGTGCCTCAACGTTGAATCACCTAAGATAGTCTCCTAAAGATTCCACATGCCTTTTGTTTATGTTGTCCAAGACTATATAATCTAAGTGAGATCTTTACAAATGCATAACTGGGCTGAGAATTCATAGGAGACCTGCTTCCCTGAATAGATTGTTTTCTCTAAATATCGTCCGCACCACTTAGCCGTAGCACCCTGAAGAGTGATAGGGAATAATTTGTATCTGACAGCTCCTAAAGCATTATATAAATCCATCTGGCCATTGAAAGCCATTAACTGGTCATCCGGATCTGTGACTTCATGGTATTTCATTGTTGGGATCTTCACAAAAGACGGGATGATTGTTGCCATAATCTCATCTGTAAAGGGTGGCACTGGTTCGTTATCATTGACATTTTCATCTATAGTCCTCTTCCTTTTTTATTCATTACATCCTTAATTGCTTTCTCGGCTACATCTTTCAGATAAGCTTCAACATTATCATAATTTTTCTGGTGCGAAAAGTATTCTTTTGATGTAGAGCTTCTGTATTTTTCAAGTTATTTATCGAGCACCATCCCCTGATGATTAGCTTTAGACCAAGGGCGTTCCTTTTTCTTGGAGGATGTTAGTTCTATCTTACTTTTTTTCATTGGAGTGAGATTTCAAGTTCCTTTAAGGAGAAACCACCTCGCCCCTCTGAGTTGGCTTTGCTGTTTTTGAAAACTTCTGAAATAATGTCATTTTGAGGAGCGCTTGTATTTCTTGCAACTGCTGCCCCAAGTGTTTGATCCTTGCAGCTTTTTCATCCTGTTGAGCTGGTGATGAAGGTTGCCATTGAACAACCCCATCCAAATTAAAGGATGGAGCTATGTTCTCCTCAAGGGTTGTTGTGTGGATAACTCCTTCGTCAATTTTGCTTATTCATCTAGATCTCAATTTCCTATGTCAAGTTAAATGATCCAAAATTAGTCGATAAGATAGTAATAAGGTCGGAGGTTCAACACCCCTTCTAGCATCAAGACGTTAACAAGAAAACCTGGCAACATCCCTAAACCTATGTGAATGACCAATAATGTTATATATGATAAGAATGTACAAGAAGTTGCTTCTTTTAAAACCAACCTTTCGACCTTATTGACCAAGTCAAAATAGATTCAATATTTAAATTAGAAATGCAGCTAAGAAAGAAGCATTCAACTCGAAACCTTTCTTTTGATTGAGTTGAAGACAATTATTCTTTCTGACCTTCTATACCTTTCGATCATGTCAAAAGGTACACTCTTATCATTTCGACCTTGTCGGAAGGTATGCATTGTTATTAAGGTGAAATAGTTGCTTTCGACCTCACTGGACTACTAACCTTTGTTTAGAAACCCCTTTGAATGGGTTGCAGTTACAACAGAGTGTAGATCCCATTCAAATGTATCCCATTTTACACATTCGCTTGCTAATTACGGGCTGCATTCCTTTCGAAACAACCCTTTTGACCAAGGCGAAAGGTGATCCATCCTTTTGAAACTTATCCTGTTTGCAACTACCCATGCTTCATTCAGTTTACTCTATATAAGGTCGGCCTGGATATTCTAAATTTTATAAACTCATCAATGTCGAAACATCATCACCATTCTTAATTTCCATATCTTATATTGTTTGGATGATGATGTGTTTCGAATGTACATATCCAAGTCGACCTTAATGTATTGCATAGAAAAAAAGAAGTTAAGAGAATAGGATAGAATCATGTGCAATAGATAATTTGCCTAGCTAATGATCATAATGATCTTACTCATAAGCGAACCCTCAATGAATCTGCCACCCCTCTATTATTATTAATCCAAGATGAGTTACAGTTGTGAGAGCTTTTCCCCAAATTGATTTAGGATTCACAAAGATTTTTGTTGTAGAAAAGAAGTTGGAGTAAAAGAAATAAGCTTAGGATTCCAAAATCTAGTCCCTAAAACAAGACCCCTTGGGTCTTATTTATAAAGGTAGGTCAGCCCCCTTCCACGCCTATGCCTTCGACCCGGTCGAGAGGCCCCTTTTTATATTCCATTTTATCCCTTTCAACGTGGTCAAAAGGCCTCGCCTACTTTTGATGCAGTCGAAAGGCGTCTCTTTCGTGTTCTCTAAGTCACCCTTGCGTTTCCGTTCTCTTTATTCCAGACCTTTCGACCTTATCGAAAGGGAATTTTATCAACCTTCTACCTTTGTTGAGTTTCTATTATCCCTTTTTCCTGCTTTCTCCCGACTGCTTTTGACGTTGTCAAAAGGTCCTCAAATGCGCTCTTTTCTTCATGTTGCCTTGTTGTCATCAGAAGTAAATATAGGAGCCTTCGACTATGATGATAAGTTATCTATAGGGGCTTTGAAAATGTTGAAGCATCAATGGCTTCGATGCAGTAGTAGCTTCCGAATGCAGCTTTCGATGCATGCATATGAATCGATGCGGAACCTTCTCCTAAAGTCATCAGCTTCAACCGGTTCGAAAGGCTTGGGCATGCTTTCGAAAGGGTTGTTATAAATGCAAAACCTTTGGTTCCAAAATGTTTGGCACGCATATGAGTGGTTGAAGTTCATTGCCTTTGAAAGTTGGTTTTGAGCCCGTCCTTACTTTCTTTAAATACGTTAATCCATTTGTATCAAAAGATTGAAAGTTGTGGAAGGTTAGTCTTGCTTTTCTTTTCCATCTTTCTCGAAAGCTTTCACACTGCTTATTGGTTGTAAGGGGACATGGTGCCTTTGACACTTTCGAATGCCTTCTCAATGCCTTCAAAATGTTTTTTGTGACCTTTGTCAAAACCCATGCCTGTAACTCCAGCGGAGCTGGATATTTTCACTAACCTTCTTTCAGACTTTTGTTCTTAAGTGGATTTTATGGCTAACAGTTTCCTTAATTGCATTGAGCTCTGTCTTATGCTCATCTCGATGTTTAATTACTTGTGATCATTCTTTCAAGTCTTCGACATTTCCATTTTTGTCTATTCTTTTCATTGTGGATTTTGTTCATATTATTTTCATTCTTTTAAGTCTAAATTTTGATATTATTTATGCACATTCCTTAAGTATGGGATTTGTTCTTACTAATACCCATCCTTTATGTTTTTTTTTTTGTTTTTTTCTACTCTTTCTATATGGATGTTGTTCTTGTGAGGTAAAAAAAATCATTCCCCATTTACTGACGTAGTCCCATAGAATTTCCATACGTTCATCATGTTGCTTGATATTTCTCATGCCGGTTTTCTAGACTGATCCTGTGTTATTATATTATAATGCTCGAGTCAGACTGAGTAATTTCCAAGGTTTCCTTTTTTGATATAGAGTTCTTGGAGTAGAGCTGGATGTTCACCATTCGTAATACTTTATTTTTTGCCATATTATGTTGTAAATCTAACAGTCATGATTTTATAAATATCCAGCTGATCATGTTTGTTTTTAACTCGGTTGTAATCTGTATTTTGGAGCGAGTTTTTACGGTCTTATTTATGTTATACATTGTCATTTCTGCTGTTAGTTTTCGATTTCCCTTTTCTATGTTCTTTTTTTTATTTTACCTAACAATCAGCTCGTTATGACGATTGGATGTTCAGTATTTGAATACCGTGGTTGTATTTGGTGTCGGTTTTCGATGGTTGACAAGGCAGTTCATTACATGGAGTCAATTAATATCACCTTGAAAATTGAATAAAGCTCTTACGAGATCCGATCTAAACTTCTCAGGAAAGTGCAGCTGCCTAGAAGAAAATACCACTTCTTGAAAAATATTTTATTTACCTGATTTTAAGTAAGAAACGAAGGGGATGAACCCTTGTAATTTGCAGTGAAGATACACTAGAGGCGAGGAAAAAAGTCAAGTATAAAAGAGAGAGGAGGTGAGGTTTAACTAGGCAATATTAATGAGTAAAAAGTAGAGATCAAGATCCAATCAGTATTTATTTAATTTAAATCCATTTATGTATTTATTGATATCGTGTATCGATACATACATATATAAATATATTATACACACTTTATTAAATACTAATTTGAATAAATAAGATAAAATTTAATAGTTAATATTTCATAAAAATAAATTAATTTATAATAATTATAATTTAATTAAACATGGTATTTTGGGATATCCAATATTGGGGTTGTGTGACTCAAAGGTATAAATTCGTTCAGCAATTAACATCGAACAATTCGAGTATTAAAGCTTACATGCCTGAGCTACTGTTATGACGGTTTGGTTGAATTTATCACTCACACATTCTTTGGTAATGTTAGCACCAAAATTGTTCACTAACACCCAAGAATAGATTTGTGTAGTGAGATAAATGAAGAAAGTAAATGGAAAACGAGGAATAACACAATATAATACAAAATAAAATAGTAGAAAGCAAGAACAACAAATTTATAGTGGTTCGGCGTTAATTGCTTACGTCCACTTTGAATATACTTTTTATTGCTTTATCAACTGCTTGAATACAGAAACAGTCCACAAAGAACAGCTTGAATTCAAGTTTAAACAAAAGGTAAAGAGTACAAAAGATGGCAGAGTTTCTCTTCAGTTCTACCAAAAAAGATACCCAAAAATGGACCCCTGCTCTCCTATTTATAGACGGAGATAGCTTAGCGTCTCAGAGCTCGGACTTCTCTTCATTCACTAAGGCCATTACCAAGATACCTCAGCCCAGCATCAATACCGAATCGGTAGTACCGACCTAAACTTGCCGACCCCTCAAGGCCAAACACAGAATGTTGATCATAATTCCAAACACACCGAATACTCCAAACATGTCGATCCTAGTACAAGCACAGTTAACGTCAACCTGATATAGGCATGTTATTCAGTTATGGTGATTGCCGACCCGAATGAGCTTTGTCGATCCATTATGAACATGCTGACTACTTCTAGCTATGCCGACCCGGTTCAAGTGCAACGACCCCAGATACAAAGGTTATCCCTAAATGTTATGTTGAACAGGAGTTTGTCGATCCGATGTAGTTGTCAAGATTGTCCAAACATGCCGACCTGATTATATACTGACCTGGGGAAATGCCACCACTAACCCGAAGCTATACCGAAACCTCCAAAATGCATACGACCTCAAACTGCATGCCAACCTTAAGTGATTTAAACAAGCCGACCTGATCTCCATGTTCTCATGCTGACCCCTAATAGGTGATCCACACCAACTCGAAGTTGACGATGAGACGACCCGGAGTAAACACCCCTTTGACTCAAAGCAAACTCCCCAACGACCCGAAGTAGATCTTTCCTTGACACTGCTTCCATTAACTTTCAACTATAACTTCTACAACAACCGTTTTGTAGCCGGCCCAAGGCACCGGGTAACATTTGCCCCTCAAAGTGCATCTTGTGAATAACATGACGCGCTTTGAATCAGTGAGTAATCCGTGATCCCAGAGGTTAGTTCGTTCAAGTTAGTAATTGATCGTTGTTTCCCATTAATGTTTTAATGAAGTCTTATGTGGTTCAGACGTATTGACTTAGCCTAAAGAAAGGTCCGAGGTCCCTCGTTCAACTTCTCAAAAGTTGATTGCATATAACTTTTCAAAGGTTGGATTCCTAACAAGTTTTCCCAAGCTTCTGACCTTTTCCCAATCAATCATTGTTTAACCTTATCCATATTTTTATTATTTTCATTTTATTATCTTATTCTTTTTAAAAAGGAGTGGTCGGCATATGCATGTTGATCCCTCGATTGTTATAAATGGGATGGGTTCGGCATGTTGAATAGCCGACCCCTTGGAATACAACCGGGTCTCTAGGGGAAGATCGGTTCGTATTCCATCCCATATATAAAAGCTTGGGTCCACCACTCTCTTCTTCCCACTTTCACTCTAGTTTATCTCTCCACTAAGCTCTACTAACCAACTCCTCCAACACTATTTGCACCTCTCCATTCCTAGATTCGAGTTGCCTCAGCTTGCAACCTCCAATTACATGTAGGTTCGAACTATTCTTAACTAGAACCCATTACACTATCCCTTAATCCATAGATCTGCTACACAGGTATGAATTTCCTTTCTAATTCAAACCCTAACCTCGAGGAATTATATGGTGCCCAGGTGCATAGGTAATTGAGTTCCAATTTGGAGTTGATATGAGGTGGAGAAGTAGAAGGATTAAGAGGACTATAAGGGGGTTGTAGGAGTGAAATGGGTTCGGTATGGATAAGATAGAGGATGGAGTCGGCATTGGTTAAGATATATGGAGGAGTCGGTATAATTGTGTCAACCATAGGGTCGGCGTTGTATGCTAAGCATTAGGACGATAAAACCAGGGGTCGGTTTTCTTAGTTTAGAAAAAGGATCAGTATGGTACTTATTGAAAAGGAATCGGTGTTTAAGAAAATAGGAGGAATCGGTATGTTCCGTATAGAGGAGCGGTCGGTATGTTTTGTAGAGAGGAGCGGGTCGGTATGTTTTGTAGAGAGGAGGGAGGTCGGTAATAAACCAAGGTGCAAGGGTCGGCATAGAGTAGCTAGGATCGGCATGGACAATTAAAACTACCCTAATTCGAGTGATCCAAATATTATGACAACATATTTTTTCGCCCAAGCACAAAGTTATGCAAAATGACATGACTTATCACGTACACGCCTATGGACTCATTATCACGTACATGCCTACGGACTCAACTCGAACTAATAAATCCATAGTTCAAACAACACGACTTAAATGTAATACTAGCCCAACAAATTCAGGCAATGGACTTCGTAACCTACAATGTCAATGCCCAATCCTAAGAATCTTGTTACCGACTACCTTCAACACTACCCGGGATGGTCAGCGATGACGGTCTCTTTGTGCAAAATTTGAACACTACGTTGTTTTACTTTCGATTTTCCAATCTAAATCCATTTGCACTTATGTTAGATCCACTGCATTAGTTCACACACAGCACGGGGGGTATATTCTTATCATTTCTAACATCGATCGTCTTTCAAATATAGCTATAAAGGTATTCATTCACACAAAGTGCTCTCCTACGATGTCTTCCAATTCAGATAAGAAATCGAGCTCTGCTACTCTATTTGATAAGCTCGGGCCAAGCCAACAATAAGAGGTAAAAGAGACATCAAGTCAACAGTTAGACCTCTTTTCCATCATTCCAATTCTTCCTGCTGTATTGATAGATCTGGCTCCTGATGCCGTGGATGATGCTATTTTGCCTTGGATAACCTGACCGATTCACATGCTTCTCGAAAATCGACGAAATAGCCCTTCTTCGACCATGCTCGATTCATGAGATTCCTTTCGAGGATGTTCTGGTCCCGTCGTGTAACAACCCAAAATTAAACCCATAATAATTAGTTAACGAATTAATTAAATGATCAAATAACTTTGTGAAATTATAAAAATTAAGCCACCAGAGTTGCGACATTGTGTCCGCATAATTTTTTGGTCAATTTCCATATATAGAACGTCAGAATCCGAGCTAAAAAGAATAGGATACGAATTAAACAAGAATAAGAATCAACGAAAAATAATAATAATTATAATAATAATAATATATATAGGGAGGTCGACCTAGAGGTCGACTATCCCAAGGCCTTGGTCGATCGACCGGTCGACCTGGCTTCAAAGGCGGTTGATACGCCTACGAATGGGAAGCGAAGGAAGCTTCCTTCATTCCTGTTGGATCCAACAAGTTTTTTTACACATTGTTTTCGTCATTTTGGCTCATCTGGTACCTCTGTGCTACCATCTGATGGGTCTTATTCAACCAATGACGTGGTTGCATCCTGTTCAATCCTCAAATCCTATGGTCTGAGATCAACTTCTACACATATAAATAGAATCCTAGGCACTAACACTTTTTCTCATTCAAGATTTTCTCCACTTGGGTTCACGGGAAGGACCCTAATAGGAATAGTTTTCCAAGAAGAGAATCTTTTTAATAAAAATATTTTAATACCCTTAAGTGGATCTAGGAAGACCAAAAGGGAGGACTTAGGACCACTGAAGAGTGATTGTAATTATTTTAGATTTCTTTAATTAATTTAAAATAATAGGGTTTCCAATAATTCTAGTTTTACAATGATTTTTAGAATAACCATTTTATTAATTTACCTGTAGTTTTTAGGATTATTATTAGTCTATTTCTTTTAGCTATTTTTCCAGTTAATTTTAATTTAATTTTGTTAATTATAGCTTTTTCATTTATTTACAATTTATTTATGGTATTTTAATTTATTTACTATTATTTATGCGTTATTTACATCTTTTTCCTATGCTTTGGATTTTCTACTATTTTCAGTTTTCTTTTATTTCCCTTCTTCTTCGCATATGAATTAGAATAGATTAAACGCGAATATGGATTAAAATTATAATAATACTGAAATAACGAAAGATAAGATGTAAATTGGAAAGACTGTAATAAAAATGGAATTAAGACTGAAATTGAGCCTAATTATGATATTAATGTTCTAATTTGACTAATAAAAGATAATTGGCCTAGTTACACATTAGAATTGTAAATAAGAGGAGTACAAGATGAAAGAAGCTTATTTTCACACTTAGACCTTGGGTTAAGTAATAAGCAAGATAATAACGTATGTTATAATAAGAAATAGAACAAAATAAGGCTTATTTTATGACTTAGGATAAATTAGTAAGCAAAGATAGAGATAAGTTGTAAAGGCTTACACTAATAATTTATCTAAGTTAATAAGCAAAGATGAGAGTAGGACCTGTACCAAATAGCATTCCCTTATTATTTCTACGTACACGGTTTTCACATAAACATGACGTGAGGCGAGAGGCACGCTTACGCTAATTATGGTAGTAATTGGTTAATACGTAGAAGTCCAAATCATGGGGATTTGGCAAGGGGCGTAACTAGATATTGTTTGGATGACAGGTTAGTACCAACATCATTTCCCCTATTTTCTATGGAAACAGCGATCTCACATTAGCCTAAAGTGGGATGAGGGGCACGCTTATGCTAGAGCTTGAGCTAATAAGAAGACCCAATACGTGGAACGACATGTAACATGAGCATGGTGGTGGTTAGCGTGCGACTTCCATTCGGGTGCTCGGTAATCATTATGAGTTCCAAGCGCTTAGTATGTATGCCTTTCGTAGGCACCATTGCCTTCTGTGTAGGGAGCTATATAACGTCTAGTACACAGTAGATACTCTACGTATCCTTCGTAGACACCATTTCTATATACAGAGTTATATAGCGTCTAGTCGTAGTAAGGTCTATGGAGTAGCAAGCCGATCAAATGGTAGAATTAGGATTTCAGCCTAATTATAAGATTAGGAATTCAGCCTAATCAAAGCAGCTATCAAACGTAAGTGCAAACAATAAAAGTTAATCAATTATGTTAAGTTGTATTTATTTCCAGCTAATTCCATATCCCTATTTCCTTTGCTTCCTTTTATATACTAGAACTGTTGTAAAGTCTATTACTTTTACCTTGCTTAAAGGTTCTATTAATTACTATCATTCGCTAGAATTTTAGTCTGACTCACTCCTCTATTTTCCCCCCTTTTCCCCTCATAGGCAATCAGGGGAAAGGAAGATAGACTACGGCTTCTTGGAGACTTGGAGACCCTATCATGTATTCCTTCTTTCTACATCTAGCGCTTTGTTCTTTTATTGTACCGGCACTGTATTGAGGGAAATTTGTGTTTGTACTTTGGTTTCTCTGATGAGATTGAGATTTTATTTTTATAAGACAATTGTATTTAGTATTTCGAATATATGTGGTTTTTCAAAAGTATTTATGAAGTATTAATTTTTAAAATCACTTATTCTTTTTAATTACTTCCGTTGTGTTATTATTATATATATATTTTTTCTTGTGAATCTTAGTCTCTGATAGCTTTAGTTATACCTACAATGCACCACATCTTTAAGTGTGTCCTTTTAGGTATACTATGGGGTGTGGGGTGTTTCACATCGAGGGAAGACAGGCCCCACTTACCCCTAGTCGGGTACACCGCATGTAATAAATTCATGTGCTGGGCCGGATGCGTGCCGCCCTTTAACTCCTTTATCTATGAAGTTTTGAAGTACATAGGAATTGCCCCTACTCAATTGCAATCTAATAGTTATGAGTTTAATCATGTCACTTTCTTGCTCTTCATGAGCATTCTATTTCGACTGCCAACTCCTGAGGACATCCGATATATTTACAATTTCAAGAGATGGGCCAATAGTCCGTACGTATTCCTTAAGCCACTGCCCAGATGCCGAGTTCTAATGTGTGCATGGAACAAGCTTTCCATGTTCAAGCAAGAGAAGTTCTACGTGCACTGTCCTCCCGGCTTCGCAAAAAGGTTGTTGGAAGGATGTAAGGTTTATTTCTGTTCCGCCCTTTATTCAAGGACTTAAATCACATTCTCTCTATTCATCTGGGCTTTTTAACTCTTCTAGATGTTCGCCCACGGCCCGAAGGCACTAGGGATTCCAGGAAAGTTGAGGCTATTTGTGCTTCTTCAGTAGAAGATCATGAGATCAGACCGTTAGTTACTAATGAGCTACTCTCGATATTTGGGCTACTAGCAGACGGTCGTAGGATCAGCCTTCCAAGGAGTAGAGCAATGTCAAGGGCGGTAGTCGATAAGAAGAGAGGACAAGTCGGCCTTGCGATGCCCTCTGTTGAAGGAGTCCATGAGGGTACTGAGGAATGGGAGATCAAAGAAACAGAGGCCCCACATCCTAATACCGAAAACATAAGTCCTGGATAAGTGCTAGCAACCAACGTTCCCTAAAAAAGCTAGCTGCAACCTTCTGCGAAAAAGAAAAAGAGCCTGGCGTATAGAAATAAAAAAGAGGAAACCTGGGGAGACCACAAAATTTGTTCTAATTCCCATTGAGAAGAGCCGTCTTTCCATCAAATGGAAAGCTCGCTGAAGGGACTCTCTGACCTTTCTATCCCGGGCGACTTGTTAAATTATGATTTTGCTAACCTTGATGTTGAAGGACTCAATTTTCCTGCAAGAAGCGGTGACAGAAAATGACTTCATAGTCAAGTAGAGCAGACTCCCACGAGCAAAGCAATAACCATCGGTCTGGTTAGGGGATGCAACCACAAATAATCACTTACATTTCATCATTCACTTACATTCAACTTTTTACATGGCATCCACTAACTGATTCTTGCTCAACCCTATTTATAGGTGCAATGACTCTTTCAAACGGCTTCGATCACCTTCGTGGCTCTTCTATCTTCCACCGTTCCGGTCCAGATTCAAAGTCCAAAAAACGTAGAGAGCGAGATGAAAGTAGGGATAGAGATTATCTTTCTAGAGAATCATCCACATCCTCAAAGAGAAAAACTCATGGCCATACTTCATATCAAAGTGACCTTACGAATCCTCTTATGAATGGTGGAGACAAGCCCACATACCGAGGCTCCCATTCTCACGCTCCCCGCGACCAGCATTTTGGGTCTTCCAACGCTAGGCAGTCTCGTGATCTCACAAGAAAACATTAACTTCATCAGAACGAACTCCTTATGTCCCTGCTCATGACTCTACTACAATAGAGAAATTAGCTGAGCTTAAAGCCACCTTTCTGAAAATTTTGTTCGACGGGATAAAGTTTCTCCCAGCAATACATCCCATCCCTTAGGCTGCAAAAGAAGATTCTCTTGCAAGCGTGAATGACGTATATGTGCAACATGAGGCATTCATACACTTGGTTGAAAAGGCTTCCGAGGTTTCTATTGAACATCAGCATGAGATCGACCGCCTAAAGCTAGAGGCCATCCATGACGTAGACATCATAAAGTATCAAGATACTAAATTTCTCTCATTCAAAGCCCAACTGGAGGATGTAAAAAGGAATGCCAAAGAGACGGCCGAGGCAGTTAGTCGCTTAGAGGCTACTCACAAAAAGGAATTAAATGATGTTTCCCAACGTAGCGGCACTTTGGCTCTAGAAAGGTTCCATGCATAAGGAGAAAGAAATCCTAGCCTACAGTGTGGAAGAGCTGGAGAGTTTGCTATCTAAGTAAAAGGAGGAGAAAATAGAAGCGCTGCGAGTCAACCTACTAATCAATTCTAGGCAATGGAAAACTATCCTTTAGGTATTCCTTGTTCAGGTCTGAATAATCAACACATATTCTCCATTTCACATTTTCCTTCCTTACCAGTATTGGATTAAGCACCATTCAGGATAGCGGGCACCACAGATAAACCCGTTGGCTTTAAGTTTATCCACCTCCTCCTTGAGAGCAACAGACCACTCTAGGTGCATGCCTCGTCTCTTATGTCTCACAGGGACATACTTCGGATAAATATTCAGTATGTTGGTTGTAATAGCGGGTGAAATCCCATACGTATCATAAAGAGTCCAAGCAAATAAATCAAGGTTCGCTTGGAGAAAATTAGTAAGCTCCATCATTAGTGAAGGGATGAGCTGTGATCTGATCTTCAATACCCATGACGGATCATTGTGGTTGACTGTGATATCTATCGTCAGTTCAGCTGGCGCAGCCTTGGCCTCCTTGGGTTCCTCTTTGTCATCTCTCGAATCTATAACTCTATAGAACCGACTATGGTGCCTAAGCAAGGCTTCGGTGCTACTTGTCAACTTTCAGTAACCTGGATGTAGACAAATTTGTCCACACCTTTTCCATTTTCCTTTCGTTGTGCTTCTCTCGGCTCAGCCATATAGCAAGCGCAACCAGTCGCTTGATCGCCATGCACAACACTAACTCCACTGCTTATAGGAAATTTCAATGTCAAAAACTACATGGCCAGAGCTGCCCTGAACTCAATCAGTGCCGGTCAGTCTAGAAAAACATTATATGGGGAATCAACATCCAAAACAATGATTGGTAGGATACGTATCCTCTTACATTCACCTTCTATTAACTCAACTGGCAACTCAACTAAACCCACTGCTTCACTAGCCGCACCATTAAAGCCGTTTATATGGGCTTTAGATGATTTTAAATCCTTAGCCTCCATCTTCATCTGATCGTAAGCTTTTTTAAAGATGATATTAACTGAACTTCCCAATCAATTAATATTATCCTTACAAGCGTGGGTTCAATCATAGCATAGATAACCATCGGATCGATAGTAGGAGCCTCCACTCGATCGGAATCCCTACTCCTGAACGCTATGTCATCCGTCATTATTTGCTATTGCTTTGCTAGAGTCCCTTCCTCCGTCTTCGAGCAACATGCAAAATTTGCATGTCTCAAAGAACTAGCATAACGCTCCATTTCCTTCCAACTCTTATCTTTAGGGTGCGGCCCACCAACTATTGTGTTTATCACCATTATACTTTTGGTTTGAGTGGGCTCCTCAGGTCGATATGGAGCTTGTCCTCGATTGGGATTGGAAGTTCCCTGCCCGCTTTCCTGTGGATTCTTAACAAACTGTTGCAACTTATTCTGGTAAATAAACTATCCTATGGCATCATGGAGATGCCTACACTCATCAGTGTTGTTCCCATAAGACTCGTGAAACCAACAGTATTTCCCAGTTTGCTTTTGTTCTTCAGTCGATAACTTCGAATGCGGCTTTCGGCATAGGAAAGTATTATAGGTGGACAAATAAATGTTTTCCAAGGATGTGTTCAGGGGTGTATATTCATTATAAGTTGGAATTCTCGGCTTCCACTTTCCATCTTCCCTCTTCCGACCGACATTTCCTCCTCCAGTCCATTTTTGTTGCTCTAGCTTATTTTGGATGTTAACCTGGAACTATCTAGGGCTCTCGCCCAATTGCTTCACTGCAATATTGCTTTGCACTGCCTCTCTGCTTGATCCTGCAGCATTTTCCCTTCTCCACAACCTGGCTTCTTCCTTTCTAATGAACCGATTCTCCTTTGAATAAAAACGCCCCAGGGTGGTAGGCGATTTTCCAGCGAGCGAATCACCAAACTCAGATTCTTAGTCAATTCTCTTCATCACAGCCATGAGGATGGCATGGTCATTCAGATTACTAACTTCAGTAGCAACAATGTGATACCTCTGTAAATAATCTTTCAGCGGCTCACCTAGAGCCTCGATCATACTGGATAACGAAATCACATCTTTTGGGCAAATAGCATGGATCCGGAACTACTCCACGAACCTCGTTGCCAGCTCGTCAAATCTAGAGATCGACCATGTGGGCAACCTCGTGAACCATATTATAAGTATTCCATATAGAGTTATTGGAAAGCATCTGCATTTGGTCGCGTCGTTCTCTCTAGCTGAATCCATCAACCACTCGTATCTCATAATGTGCTGTCGGGGGTCGGTCTACCCTTCGTAAGCGGGCATCATATGCATGTTAAACCTCCAGGGGTATTCAGCTTGTAAAATGTTATCAGTAAACGAAGTGTGACCCTAGAGATTCCCTAATCGTCATTAGTCAAGCCCTGATTCTCCCTCATCAGCTGCCTGACCATTGTAGATAAATCTAGAGTTTAGATAGTGGGTGCCATGTCAGGATCCACCCTAGGTGATTGTTCAAGCTAGCGCCTCACAGGCATTCATGCCTTCTTTGCTTATTATCATCTACATTTGCAATCTGAGGATCTGCTTCATTACCATCGCGGCGAGGCAATCGACCAGCTTCCATGCACAATCTAAAGCCTAAGTTTACCATTCGGGGTTGAGCGCGACTTCCCGGGTGTAGTTGAGGAGACACTCTTTCGGTTAAGGGGTCAATATCGATTCAGTTGGATTGCCTGCGGTGGCTTGCCACAAATTTCTCCGTTTCTCTGGTTTGTGCCATTTCAATCTAGCGACACCTACGCATGCAGTTCTCATTGACAAAGTGGAGCTATCAGATGATGAGTATGAAGTGGGACTTCCCCCAGCATTCTGGCGCTGATGTTGGGCGATCTGGTTCATCAGGTAAGCATTCGCCTAGATTTTCTCATTCAGCTACCTTCTGCTCTCCATTAGCTCCCTTATTAGATCATTGAATTCAACAGTGGTAATGGAATCTGCAAGGTTCTAGATAGCGATGGGTTCCATACCTATATTAGTTGGTTGGTTGCTTGGCCTTAATTGTTGGACACCAGCAGTTTCCTTAGTATCAACATTATGAGAGGTAGATCTGGTGCGTGGTTTTATCATCTTAGAGTTCTTTGCCTAGGTTTTGGAAACTCTGAATAGAATATGCAAACATTTGAGAACAAACTTGGATCTCCTTCGAGGGATTTCTTCAATCCAGTAGCAACAAAAGTGATACTAACAGCATGAGAATCAGTGCTAACAGTGAAAGCACCAAAATGTTGGCACCATAATTGGTCACTAACATCCTAGAATAGATTAGTTTAGCGAGATAAACGAAGATAGGTAAATGGAAAAAGATGAATAACACAATATAATGCAAAATATAACAGCCAAAAGCAAGAGCAATGGAATTTATAGTGGTTCAGCGTTAATTTCATATATCCACTGTGAATATACTCTTTATTGCTTTATCAACTGCTTGAATATAGATATAATCCATAAAGAACAGCTTGAATTAAAGTTTGAACAAAAAGGAAACAAGTATAGAAAATGGCAGAGTTTCACTTCAATATGCCCATAAAAGAACCTCAAAAATGGACCCCTGCCCCTCTATTTATAGATGGAGACAGCCTGGCATCTCAGACCTTGGACTTCTCTTCATTCACTAAGGCCTATTACCAAGAGACCTTAGCCCAGCGTCAATATCGAACCGATAGCACCGACTTGAACTTGTCGACCCCTCAAGGTCGAACTTACAACATCGATATGAATTCCAAATGCGTCGAATACTCCAAACATACCGACCCCAATACAAGCACAGTGAATGCCGACCTGATATAGGCGTGTTGACCTGTTGTGGTGATTGCTGGACTGAATGAGCTTTGTCGATCCATTATGAAAATGCCAATCGCTTCTAGCTATGCTGACCTGGTTCAAGTGCACCAACCCCAGATACAAATGCTATCCCTAAAAATTTATGTCGAACCGGAGTATGCCGATCCGAAGTAGTTGCCGAGCTTATCCAAACATGCCGACCTGATTCAGTACCGACCCGGGGAAATGCCACATCTAGCCCGAAGCTGTGCCAAATTTTCCTAAATGCATACGACTCCAAACTGCATGTCATCCTCAAGTGCTTTAGAAATGCCAACCCGATCTCCAAGTTCTCATGTCGACCTCTAGTAGGTGATCTACACTGACTCGAACTTGATGATGAGACAACCCGGAGTAAACACCCCTTTGACTCGAAGCAAACTCTCTAACGACCCGAAGTAGATCATTCCTTGACCCTACTTCCATCAACTTTCAACTATAGCTTCTACAACTACCGTTTTGTAGGCAAGCCATGGCATCAGGTAATAGGTAAACTCTAACTTCACTATTGTAATTGATACATGGTAGTACCAACTATTTACATCAATTCTCTTCATCAAAACTATATTACATTAGGACTTACGAAATTTGGTTTTTATCAAAATTCCTATATCATCCACATTTATCTTGTTTAATCCAAATACAAAGTCCTTAGTTCAGTAAAAACACTTATTGTTAATGGAACTTCACTAGTTAAAGACTTTAACTTTGAGTTGACAACAGTTGATCTTAATACTAACCTCATATGACCGAGGAGACAAATTCCCTATTGAATTGTTTTTCACTTCCAATACTTCAACTCAGAGCTAACTTAAGTTATTCGATGGTCGCATGGCACGATTTAACTATAATCAAAATAGAGTGTCCACATTAAAGTTCTAAAGTCAAGAGAACTATTTAGTATCATCATTTTGAGATTCTTTATTTGACTTTGGTTACATTAACCAACAGAAAACTCTAAAGTGTTTCCTTCCATTATTGTCCAATAACTATCAATATGTAACTGCTTGGTGCCCCTAACAACAATGAGTAATACATTGTCGAACTTTGGAGAGCAATATAGGCTATAGTCTCAATGGATATACCAATATCATGCCTTGAAACATCTTGATTAGGAATAGTTAAAACAATATGTTATTTATAATGTGATAAATTTCTCATGATTACAACACATTTTAATTACTCTCACATACAATATGATTTAAGTATTTCCTGTTAGACTCCCATAAAATAAATAATTAACTAGTGTTAATAGTATTATAAGTATATATAATAGAGAAAAAATACCATTTATTTCAAATGAGATTCTATTATAGGGTTAATATTCACAATAAATTATAAAATTGCACATAAGACATACCCCTAACCCTATCATTCTGTCACTTGCACTTGGAGCAATTATGGAATATTAATCATAGTAATTTGATCAATTTGATGAGAAATTATGGAGCTAGACCTTTTATGAAGGGATCTGCTATGTTGTCTTTGGTATCTACTGTTACAATTATAACTTCTTTCTTCAAGACAAATTCCCTAATAAGGTAGAACTTCAGAATAATGTGTCCTGTTTCCTTATTCGTTACAGGTTCCATCTTGATCTGCATCATAATACTATTGTCATAAAATAGCATCGTTAGATCTCCATGTTGGGAATCGTTGTTAGCTTACAAATAAGTTCACACATCCATACCACCCATTTAGCTTCTTTGTTGACGGCAATGTATTCGGCCACCACCATTGAATCATCCATAGTTTCCTATCTGGAACTATCTAACTAACATCCTACCAGTTAAAGTAAAGCGTTACCAAATACAGATTTACTATCGTATCACTTTGAAAGGTGGAGTCTATATAACTCTTCAAAAGGAGGTCTTCATTCCAGTATATAATGTGACAACCCATACCTCCCAACACACCAATCTAAAGTCAAGGGTGACTTTCAAACTCGCTCAGTTCCAAGAAGTACGAGTTATAGAGTTTTGATCATTACAAAGACAAAGAATATACTATTAAGATCTTAGACATTTTAAACTTTCAGATCTCATAGCGTAGGCATAAAATATAAATACAGAAAAAGACTATCTCAAAAAATATCTTAGAAAACACGGTCTAAATACAATAAGTAGTCATAATCCAGAGTACATAAAAATATAATGTATAGTCTGACAAGTACTAAGTACGATAAATGGTTATATATAGATTAATGGAAAATAAATAGCAACTCTAATGCCATGCTTTCCCCTCCATGTACTAAAATTTAGGCCTATCCCATAATGCCCTATCCTCCTATGGTAGGAGAAAAAAGAAAATAAAGGAGTGGGCAAGACAAAAGTTTGGTGAATGCGTTATATCATTAATATATGGTGATCACATGCAATTGATTTCATTAATACTTTATGTGACCTAGGATGTCCTACTAATATCTACAAATTACTCATCCCATTTATCTAAGGGGTATAGTTTTAAACACACCTACAATTACATCCTGTGAATGCTATACTTAGGTTAAACAACTAATCGAACCTCAAAACAACTAAGGATAGGCTAACAACTAATGCATTTCCCAAACTACGACCACATATTATGTTTATGCATTGAGGGAGAGCCTGCAATGCTGACTCATGCCAAAGATGTCACAATACTACAAGAGAAATGACCGATTTTCGAAGTAGATTAGTGACGCCATAGTGACCCAGCATCGGTGGGGCATCACAAAATTTACTTTCGTTAGCAAGGCATCACAATAGCATCGCTAATTTGCTACGCCTTAGTGATGTTGTGGATATTACGAGGTTTTCAATTTGCCATCAAAAATGTATTGGAAATTACCTATGCATTTGTGACGTCAAAGGAATTTAGCGACATCGTAGTGATACATACATACATACATACATACATACATATACATACATATATATATATATATATATATATATATATACATATATTACAAATCTTATTGGCATCGCAACCTTTGTGATGATTTTGAACATTAACAAATTCACATCCTATTTTATTTCTCATCTCAACCGTTCAGATAGAAAAGTCCAATGCTCACAACCAGTTATCCGCATGCATTGATAAAAGCTATCTAATAATTATCTCCTTGAAACTTCTTTGTTCTTCATTCACTCCAAAATCATTAAAAATATCCCAAAATTGGAAAAAAAACATAATTTTTTCATGATGGTCCTATCCGTTCTTCTACCTCTTCAAGCAAAATCTTTTTCTAGTTCATTGCTAGAGGTTGTATTACTGGTGATAAAGGAGTAGGCTGCATCTTGGAGGTGATGGCGCAAGGTTGAGATTAGGGAAAGGGGTACAGGTTAAGATCTGGATTTAGGGAGCGATGAGGTGGGCATCAGGTTCAAGGTTTCAGGTGATGTTGGTCTGCAAAGTAGATTACGGAACAAGGTGTTTTGAGGAAGTGCAGATTTGGACGTGTGGGTGATGTGGTAGTTTCTTGCGACTCTTGTTTGGGTTGATTGTGAGATGGATTTGGTGATGGTTTTGGTAAGTTGCATGGCTGGTAGTTGTCATTTTCTCTCAGCTACATCTTTGTTTCTGTTAATGCTATTTATCTCTAATGTAATGGTTGGTACACCATGGAAGATATTAAAATGTTCAGTTTCTAAAGAAGTATGTTCCGCTTGGGCATTTGATCAGGTTAAGTACTTGAATGTTGGCAGGAAAATTCAACTATACCACGATAATTACACAGGTATGTATATTCATTATCACTCATTTGGAAAGAAAAGATTTACGTACATTAATTAAGTATTTGCGTAGAAACTAGATTTCAATTAAGGGGATCATACCTTTTGGCCACTTCAGTATGCAAATATGCAAATAAAAATGGTTCTAGGAGATTCAACATGGAGCATCACTGCATTATACGTGATAACTTATACACATGATTCTCTTACTTTCCTTTGTTCTATCAAGTTATAACTCTTTATATTCGCCAAAATGTACAAAATTCTCTTCTCTAAAGTGGGTGCACACAATGAAATTCTGGGGAAATAGAAGTGGTTAGCCATACGTATTGTAGACTTATGTGTTCACTGGTGGCAAAGGTAGTATTAATAAATCTACTTATGGTTTTGATCCTGCAAAAGCTCAATTCAGGTTTGGTTGAAGAACATGTATGATGATATAGTAAATTGTTCTATTGTTTATTTTCAGCTACTAGCTATAAAGTTTTTATTTGCAATTTAGAGCTAGATGATTTTACACTAGTATATGAAATTTTGTATATCTAGAATTCTGTATATGCATTTCTTTTTCTTTTTCTTCATTGATATAACAACATTGCCTACAAATATTGCCAAAATGATGAATATAGTGAACTGTGTAATTCTTATTTACTTATGTGTATCTTATTCAAAATAGCAGTTTTACGCTTTAATTTACGGTCAAACACTAAACAATAAGCTAGTTCTATGGTTATTTTAATAGTAGTAGTAATAAAACTTTATTGCTTTATTTATTGTCATTAACTTCTTTGGCCATGTTCAAAATTAACGGTAATTGAACACAAAAGAATTTGTAATCTTCTTATTATTGCCCAAATTATAATGCATGTTGTTGGGCGTGTTTTCATCCAGCAGATCTCAAGACCAAGAAGCACCATTTTCATCCAGAGTTTTATTCGGCATCCCTGCCACTGCCGAACCAGATTCACAACCATAGAAGACCGAACCAACTCGTTTCCAAAGCCTAACCGAACCAAAGTAAATACTACCTGACCAGAACTCAACCCACTCACCACCGGACCAGAGCCACCGGACCAAGACTACCGGACCAGAACTCAACCCACCTACTGCCGGTCCAATCAACGCTCCATCTACAATCGGTCCAACCAACGCTCCACCTACTACCGGACGAATCCATGCTCCACTCACTACCGAACCAAGGCGTTACCGAACCAACATTGCCAGGCAAGATTACATCAGCCCAGGCCCACCAGCAGCTATATACATCCAAGGCCCCTACCCCCAGCCTCACTCAATAAATAGAGGGGTAGGGGTACAACAATGGCAGACAAGTTTTGAGAGCTCAAGCACAGATAGAACTTTCAAACAACTTTCATACACTTGCAATCAAAGCTTTGTACTTGTAATCTGAATGGTGAAAGAGAATAACATATAAAGTGGACGTAGGCATATTCTGGTTGAATGTGTCTTTTACAGTTTAGTCCATGCTTTTTACATATTGCATAAATCACCCAAATCACTAAAAACAACATAAAATCGACTAAATCATATGACTTGGAGATGTTTGCCCATTTTCTGTGCAAATATTTTTGGTGCTTTCACTGAGAAAAAGAGCTCGAAGCTTCAGCTTCTCCCACTTAACCTTCTTCCCAACAACATCGCTCATTGCTTGGAAAACATGCCTCCCAAGCAGAAGAAATGTTAGCAAAGGAAAAAACATCGCAACTAGCAGTATTCCAGATCCAGTGGTCACAGATCAAGAGAATCGTCCCGTTCCAACAGATCAGGCAAATCCAACAGCCCCTAGCACGGAAAAGCCGGCAACAATTACTAGGGCAGATCTAGACAGGGTTGTGGCTAAAGTGACTGACCGCTTCACATCCCAACAAGGAGCCTTGGTGAACCAACTCATGTCACGCTTAAGGGATGCTGAAAAATCCAACCGCAACACTGAATCATGGGATGAGTGCCAGTCTGGAGGATCTAGGAGGCAACAAAGATCTTTCTTCTTCGAAGAAGCTAACAACGGAAACAGCAATGGTAGGAGCAGAGCCCGGACTCAGCCCGAACTCCGACCCGAGGAAACACTTGGAACCGAACCCAACGGGGGAGGTACCAGGCGAGGGTCGGCTGCAGCTGAGCCTGTCATGCTACCTAGCCATGGGAACACCAATGAACAGGGCCGAGCTAGAGTCCAGCCCGAAGTTGGATTCGAGGAAGTGCTTAGAACAGAACCCAGCCAGGGAAGATCAAGGCAAGGGCCAACTGTAGCTGACCCTAGCATGCATCCAGAAGACCAGAGACAGCCACTGGAAAATATTAGGAGTGATAGACGATACCATCCCTATAGGTCATCTGTACGAAATCAATCCCGCAGAGAAGAACCAAACTCATTTCTATCTGCTCCAAATTCTGATGAAAGGATGACACGATTGTTCAGAGAATGCATCCAACGGGATCAAAGAGATCTTGGGATAGGCGCTAGGGTAACCAGCCCTTTCGCCCGCAATATCGAAATTGTCATCACCCGTCAAGAATGGAAAATGCCAACAATGGAATCTTACAGGGGAACCTTTGAACCCGTTGTACACTTGCAGAGATACACACAGCATATGCTCATGAGCGGAGCAACAGAAGGAGTATTGTGCAAATGCTTTCCACTATTCTTGGCAGATCTAGCTACCTCCTGGTTTTACCATTTACCCCAAGGATCCATCAGCTCATGGGAAATGTTGAAAGAAAAGTTCATCAGCCAGTTCCGCATTCATGTGGAACAACCCAAGGACGCTTATTCCTTATCCAATATCAAACAGAAGCCTGGAGAGACAGCGCAACAATATCTAACCCGATTCAATGCTGCAGTGGCTGCAGTCCAAGATGCTGATGAGAAACTTATCTTAATGGCCCTCTTTAGTTGTGCGCATCCGCATACGAAATTTGCTAGAAGATTAACGAAAGAAAAACCAGCTACCTTACCTGATTTCTTCCCTGAAGCCGGGAAGTATATGAGACTTGAAGATGCTGCCACTGAAAGGCAGATAGGGCAACAAACTAAGAAAACTCATGGCAACACACCCGCTGCAGCAAAGGACGTTCTAAGAAATGACTCTAGAGACAATGCCGGGGGCAAGAAGGGAGAAAAGCGTTTATATCAACTAGGACCGAGATTTGACACTTACATTCCTTTGAATGAAACAATCGAAAACATCTTCCTGGCCACCCAAGATGAAGTTAAATACAGACGCCCCCCGCACACGAAGGAATGAGATAACGCAACTAAGTCTGGAAAGTTCTGCCGCTTCCACGAATCTCATGGGCATGACACCAATGAATTCCATCATCTCCGGGACTTAATTGAAGAACACATCAGAAGGAAGAGACTGGAACGCTATGTAAAAAGCCAGAACAGGACTCCAGCTCCTGCCAGTGAGAACCCAAGGCTCCCCCCCCCCCCAGAAATAGGCGGAGGAAATCCCAACGCCACCGGCTTCAGTCAAGAGAAGATAGTGGCCCATACCATATCGGGAGGACCACACATCGCCGACAGAAGCTGGGAAGAGATGGAAAGATATGGAAAGTCACTTAGAAACAATGAAGACTGCGTTAATTCTGTTATAGAAGAATGCCTCCCGAAGCGGAAAGAGAATGATGATATCACATTCAGTAGGCATGATCTAGAGGGAAGGCAATACCCTCACATGGATCCTATGGTCATCTCTTCCTGGTTCGGTCCAGCCGAAGTCTTCAGAATTCTAGTAGACACCGGAAGCTCAGTAAATATCCTATTCAAGCACGCTTTTGACCGAATGAAGCTGTCAAAGAAGGATGTGTCTCCCTGCAACAAACCACTACGTGGTTTCACTGGAGATGCGAAGATGCCCCTCGGGCAACTGGACCTCTTTGTTGAAATAGGAAGTCATCCCCGCTCCATTGTGTGGAAACAAACATTTGTGCTAATAGAAAGCCACTCGGTCTACAACGCCTTTTTGGGAAGACCAGCCTTGTCTGACTTCCAGATTGTCCTGGCCCCGTGGTGCCTGAAGATGAAATTTCCAACAGACAATGGAATAGGGGAAGTAGTGGAAGATCAAGACGCCGCTCGAGATTGCTATGTAACTGAACTTCACAATAATCGCAGGAAGGATAAAGGGAAGAATGCAGAGACTGCTCTCTACATGAAAAACTTAGAAGCATAGCAACTAAAGAAAGCCTCTCCTCTTCGATATACTAGTGATCCTTTCAACGAATTAGACCCCAGGGACGGAGAGGAGGAGGCCACCGCCGAGCCTGCAGAGGCTATGGAGTTTGTATCTGTAGACGAACACGACTCAAGTAGACTATTGAAAATAGGATCTTAGCTAAAAGCAGAATTGAAGGATCAGCTCATTGACTTTCTCCGCCACAACTTGGATGTATTTGCATGGACGCACGCTGACATGACTGGAATCTCCCCAGACGTAGCATGCCATGTACTGAACAACGATCCTGCCAAGGTGCCAGTAAAGAAGAAAAAGAGAAGTATGGGGCCAGAACGATCAGCAGCCCTTGATGAAGATGTAAAGAACCTACTTGCCAATAACTTCATACGAGAAGCCATCTACTCGGAGTGGATCGCTAACCAGGTACTAGTAAAGAAGGCTAATGGGAAGTGGCGAACATGCATTGACTTCTCCAACCTAAATGACGCTTGCCCGAAGGATTGCTTCCTACTCCCCCGAGTCGATCAGCTTGTGGACAGCACAGCCGGGCACAAACTCTTATCTTTTATGGACACATACTCAGTATATAAACAAATTCCTTTGCACGCTCCCGATCAAGACCACACTAGTTTCATCACTGACCGGGGATTGTACTATTACAGAGTAATGCCTTTTGGGCTTAAAAACGTCGGAGCTACTTATCAGCGCCTCATCAACAAGATGTTTGCAGAACTAATAGGACGAACTATGGAATTTTATGTGGATGACATGCTAGTAAAGTCGAAGAAAGCCAACAATCACATAAGCCACCTGGACGAGATGTTTCAAGTACTTCATCAATATGGAATGAAGTTGAATCCTGTAATGTGCTCCTTCGGAGTATCATCAGGAAAGTTCTTGGGATTCATCGTCCATGCCAGAGGGATTGAAGTAAACCTCGAACAAGTCCGAGCTCTGAAAGATATCAGAATACCTTCCACTCGGAGAGAAATACAAAGCCTAAATGGGAAAGTGGCCGCCTTAAGCAGATTTATCTCTAAAGCGACTGACAAGTGCATCCCTTTCTTCGAGGCTCTAAAGAAAGACAAAGGAAGGTTCGAGTGGACAGACGACCAGCCCTTGGCCCTTTGTAGTGTGGGGAATTGACTTGATTGGCGAACTGCCAATGGATGGAGGCGGAGACAAATATGCTATAGTGGCAGTCGACTATTTCACCAAATGGCTGGAAGCGGAACCTCTAAACAAAATATTTTCGGCGAAAGTTATTAACTTCTTGATCAAAAATGTTCTATGAAGCTTATCCCCAGGCAAACGGGCAAGTCGAAGCTGTCAAAAAAATTCTCAAAACTCCAAGCAAGAAGAAACTTGAAAAGTCAAAAGGCGCTTTGGTGGATGAACTTCCTACGGCACTTTGGGCCTACCGCACACCTTTCAGAACATCAATGGGGCATACTCCTTTCTCTTTGGCATACGGATCGGAGGCCATGCTCCCAGTCGAAACTGTAGTGCTTTCCCACAGTAGGATCCACTATAACCCAGAAGAGAACGAAGAACTCCTTCACATGTCTTTGGATCTAATTGAAGAGAGAAGAAACGATGCAGCACTCAAAGCAGCAGCTCACAAGCAAAAAGTGGCAGCGCAACACAACTCCAAATTCAAGCATCGTAGCTTACAAGAAGGAGATCTTGTCCTCAAGCGAATCTTCCCGCGCCCCAGAGCGCTGGATCCAATCTGGGACGGACCATATATAATTCATAAAGATCTCCACAACGGAGCTTATATTTTGTCAACAGTGGACGGAGAGGTGTTCCCGAGGGCATGGAACATCCAACACCTTCGTCGATACTTTTCTTAACTTGTACTTCCCATATGAAGTGAATTAACAAAGAGAATCAGTGGACGTAGGCATTTTCGTGCCGAACCACTTTAAAAAACTTGTCTCTTTTTAACTTGTTCCTTTATATCTTGGTTGCTTGTTAACTTTATTCTTTTCTGTTGAACAAAATCCTGTGTAATGGCATTTCCATTCAAGACACATCATGGCGCGCCCTCACCTGGACAAGACCTAACAGGTACTATACGAATCTATGCCCTCGCCAATGAGACACTTTTGCTCCAGCATCCCTCTGCTGCGGGTTAACTCATTGTTTGCGATCGGCCCTTAAAGCCAACTGTAATGAGCCGATTATAAGCCACCGAGAAGGCCGACTATAGCCGAGGCAGCTCATTACGACGTTCGGCTCGTCGGCAACCGTGAACCTACTTTAAGCCCCAACATAAGGTGTGGCCGGCCAGGGGTAGTTCACGGTTGACGATCGGCACCCACGCTAGCCGGTCACGGTAAATCGAATAATACCCACGATTACGGGCCATAATGGCCCGGGTAGTTACTGCGCACGATCTCGGCTCCGAGTGCCTTAAGTACGGCTGTGGTAAAAAAGAGAAACTCCCCGCGGAGGCGTAAGATGGGTGACAAATGTCTCCAAGACCCACAGCTAGGAAAAGTGACTACAAAACCCGTTTGCCACGAACTTAAGCACATCGCAGGCCTTCCGTGATTGGAAGTTTTACTATTTCTTATATTTCTATTTTATTTAAAAAAATTCCTCCTATCCTCTATAACGATCCCTAAAGTACAGGACACAAAATAGGATACGCTCGCTAATAGGAATGGGAACTCACAACTGGATGGCAGGTCACTCAGCTGCATTCCATACTTAGTCATACAAGATATTCAAAGCTACCATCTACAACTAAAACATGAAGGGCGGTACTTTCTTCTTTTGTATATGAATACGTAGCTATAATTTATTCGCATATCACACTAACATTGTAGGATATGAAATTATATTTTAAGTAAGAACTTGGCACCAAACACGATTGAATCACAGGCATGTGCATAGCTATATTTCTTACGCAACACACCAAAATAACGACAGCATTCAAATATGAAAAAATCAACTTAAGTTAAAAATTACATGCCAAGAATAAAGTCGTTCGTTACGAATAACATAATTACAGCCTAAAAGTTACATTAATGTTTTGGGACTAGCATAGACAGTAATGTTAGGTAAACCAAAAGATATCCAGATCAAGTCAAGGAGTTGGCTGCATCGGAGCTTCACCTCTATCCTACTGGCCCGCCGAGATCTACTTAACCGCAGGATTGGAACTCTTAGCATGTTGACCAGAGGCAGTTGGTGCTTTAGAAGTCCCGCCTGTCCAATTCAGGAGAAGAATCCATTAATAAGCAATAAGTAATCAAGTTACGAAAAGCTAAAAGGGAAGACTTACCAGCATCTTCTCCTTGATCATCATCCTCTAACTGCACACCTACCTCCTCAGCAGTAAGCAGCCACATACCCTCTTTCACCGCCACTTTCTTCTCGTTGGTGAATTGAGCCGTAACCACGTCTATTCTAAAGGCCACGCGATCCTCCTTATCTGCTTCGGCCTTAGCCTCCCCCAGGGCCCTGAGATAAATCCTGGCCATGACTCGGGGATAATCATCCATCCAAGATAAGTTACCCTGTTTCCAAGTGCGAGATTATATATCCTGAAGAATCTCATCCATTATCCCCTCATTCTCCTCGAACTCCCTTATTCGGTCCTCAGAAGCCAACAGCTTTGCAATGGCAGCATCCCTCTCCGATTGGTATCGCGAGCAGTCGGCTTGAAAGGATTTCCTCATTGCCTCCATCTCCCCCTTCAGCTTGGTTTGAGCAAGCTCTGCGGCTTCAAGTTTCCCAGATGTTAACGTAAAAATTAAAACGCTAACACCCCGGTGTAAATAGATATAGAGTGAAAGCACCACCCATTGGTACGGGAACTAGAAATAAGCAGAAAGTAACAGAAAGCAGTAAAAAGACATAATTTTTATAGTGGTTCGTCTTATAGTCAAGCCTACGTTCACTTTAATCTTCTTTATTGCTGATTTAAGTACAACTCTTTACAACTATCTTCGATTACAACACACTTAGACAAATAGCTCAAACTCCGATGAAGAAGAATCCTTCGAATTCATGTCGATTGTGCTAGATTTCCTCTTGAAGTTCGTTGAAGTGCCTTTGGTGTTTGGAGTGCTTGAAGTGTTGTTTGAGTTGAGAGAGCAGCAGAGTAATGGCGTCCCAGAAATTGTCCAAGAGTCCTCGAAGTGACAAAGATCCAAAGGTCCCAAGAGATCCCTTCAATATTGGAGGTAGCGCTGTATTTATAGGAGAATTCTGGGCAGGTGCTAGGTCGTGCCCGACCTAAGATAGGTCATCTGGCGACCAAAGGTGGGTCGTAACTTGCGTACGACCTAACAGATACGAGCTCTGGCTCAAATTGATTACACTTCGCCCTCTCTGAGCGGTTTAGCAGGTTGAGCGCGAACTAGTATAGGTCGTAGGTAATGAGCACGAGTTACGGCTCAACTCGATTGTATTTGGTCTCTTCTGAGTGAACTGGTAGGTCGGAGCGACCTAGGAGAGGAGCGGCATAAGACCTTGCGGCTTATGGAGTTATCCCGGCCTATTTAGGTCGCGAGCGAGCTAATGAAAAGGCATGTGGCTTTGCACTGCCTTAACCCGTTAGGTCGCGGAGCGTCTTGCGTCGTAGGTCGTTGGACCACTGAGTTACTTAATCTTCATGTTGTTAGGTCGCTGAACCATCTAATCCTTTAGGTCGCTGAGCCGCTTCGTTCCTTAGGTCGCTGAGCCACTTCGTTCCTTAGGTCGTTAGCATGGTGAATGGCTTAACTTGACAAGTCGCAGAACCTTTCAACCCTTTAGGTCACCGAGTCCTTCTTCCTTGTTAAGTCGCTGAGTTGCTTAACTCGTTAGGCTCTTAGGTCGTTAAGTTGCTGGGTCGTGAAAAAGAGGAGTTAACACTTGCCCCTCGAAGTATACGCCTAGGGACTAGGTCCTGCGCTTCGATATTTCTTAACTCGTGCCTTGCTCAGCCGCTAGGTCATGAGCGACTTAACTTGCTGGAATGACAAGGCTTAAAGCAGAGAGACTTTGGGAAATTAACGGCCTAACTTCTTGTGGCATAATTTTTAGGTCGCGGCCGAGCTAGCACATGGGCAAATTTGCTTTATCTTGACCTGAAGCCTTTTTTGACTTGAACAATGCGACTTAATGGAACTTCGACCTGAACTTGTTGCATTTCTTTACAGATTACATTATCTTTAATGCTAATAACCTGTTAAATACAACACTTGCAGAAAAATGGGACGAATATATTCATCACCGACTGCCCACATTGAGTGATGGATTTGATTAAAGAACTGATATTTTACTTAAGTAAAATAGTATGGATTTGATGAAGTGTTGCGAATCAATTATCTTAAATGAAGTATCAACACAAAATTTACACAGTTATAACTGCTATCTGCATTGATACCACACTTAGTTTTAAATAACAAGCCTTGAATCTTTCTGAGTTGACATGCGTCAATAAGTTTTATTTCAAGTTTTACTTTATTCACTTGTTATTTCAGTAGCTTTGCATAACACTTCACCTGCTTTTAAGAAACGTGCACCTTTACTTTTGAATATCCAGTTCCATGTGTAGAATGTCTTCTCAATAAGAAGAAATAGTAGGGTAAGCTGGAGAAGTCTTCCCAGTAGCTAACCCACTGGATAATCCCCCGGAAAGAACTTCAACCATTCTGAATTACAGGTTTTTCAGCTAGCTATGTGCCCACGGGTTTCTGAACCAATTTTTCTTCGTTCGCTGCCCCCTAGGACTCTATGCTATCTGGAGAGTAGGAAGTGAGATTGCCCATCTTTGTTCTTTCCATTTCTGAGATTTTCAGCATCCGAGTCGTCCAATGCTAAATTCATTCTTTACTTTTGCAGCACTTCCTCCTCTTTCTAAAGATTCCAGTCACAAGTCACTTTTTAAAAGACTAAGTGCTGTGGCGGTTGAGGAGAGAAGCGTTAAATTTTTGCTGAAAGATGAATTTTTGCACTAATTCGTACTTTTGCACTCTTTTTGATTGACTTGGCTTCATGATGCCCCTGATTCTTAAGCAGAAACTTCAGATGCCCTAGCTTCCTCAAAGGAACTTGCACCAAGGGAACCTATTGCAGGGGCCTTATTGGTGAAATGTTCTACTCCTGTTGACGGTGCGTGGTCATCCCTCTTGTTTTGCTTTTTTACTTTTTGCTTATATATAAAGGCCTGTACTGGCCGGACATTGTGCGGGTACCGGCCCCCGCCTTCTTTTATTTTGAAACATGCACGTGTACAAAATTTTCATAGTATGGAATAAAATGATTCTTCCTGCTTGTACAAACTTTTATCTGTATTTGAGAATACATTTATTCCTCATTTTCATACAAGTTTCTTTATTTTCTTTGCATGATATTGCAGTGAGCTTTTGGTATGTTACTTGGGTACTGCTTTTATTAATGTAGCTATATCATATTGCTCCTATACCACAGCTCATTGCAATCTCTTTGGAGAACAATTCTTCTGTTTTGAGAAGACTTGCACTTTTACTTTAGAAAATAACTCTTCCATTTTGAGATGGATTGCACTCTTTCTTTAGAAAATAATTTTTCCATTTTCGAGAAAATATTATCCTGCTTTTGTAGAATGCGTTTTGTATTGGAGAAATTTTCCCCTTTTTTTTGCACTTCATCCTTCGGAGATGGTCACTTTCATTTTTGAAAAGTGGAACGTCCTACGCGGTGAAGCGGGCCTCTGAAGAGGGCTTTCTTTGGCACTTCTATCTTGGAAAATGCGCCTCCGAAGATCGCTTTATTTTGCACTTCAAACTTGGGAAGTGTGCCTCGTTGGAGGTTTTTTTTATATGGGGTAGCGGGCCTCTGAAGAGGGCTTTGTCATTTCAACTCTGGTGAAGTGGGCCCCCGAAGAGAGATTTTTGCACTTCAACTCCAGTGAAATGTGCCTCGTTGGAGGTCTTTAATTTGCACTTCAAATGTGGGAAGTGTGCCTCGATGGAGGGCTTTAATTTGCACTTCAAACTTGGGAAGTGTTCCTCATTGGAGGTCTTTAATTTTCACTTCAAACTTGGGAAGTGTGCCTCGTTGGAGGTCTTTAATTTGCACTTCAAACTTGGGAAGTGTGCCTCGTTGGAGGTCTTTTATTTTCCTCAGGAGAGGGTTTTTTTTCTTCCTCGGGAGATGGCTTTTTGTGCCTCGAGAGAGGGCTTTTTGTGCCTCGAGAGAGGGCTTTTTCCTCTGAAGAGTTATGCCTCCGAAGAGGGCTTGTGCCTTCGAAGAGGTCTTTGGTATGCCTGAAAGTTATTTTCTCACAGTTAAATGGACTCTCGGGGCAGGCGCAAGCTACTTAATTGGATGTTTGTTTGCACAAACGATCGCAATCAGTTAACAAGGGCCTTGTGCCTTCATCTTGGGAAGGTGCCCCTCCGATGGTTCCACCAACTTTATTGTTGAGGGAGAAGACTTCTTTTTGGCTGTTTTGTCCGCTTGCCCCATGTCTTTTCACCATTTGCTCCTCAGTGATTCCTCGTTATCATTTCCAAACCCATGTTCTTTTCTTTGCCAGTTATTTGTTTCTTTTCCAGAGAAGTGCACTTCATTATTAAGTGAATCCACGGGGCAGACTCTAACTATCCAACTGTATGTCTGTTTGCACAAACGATCTCTTTCGGTTAGTAAGGGCCTGGAACCTTCACGTTGGGAAGGTGCCCCTTTGGTGGAATCAACTGTTTGTGAGGAACACTTCTTATACAGGAATTGAATTTAGAACTTTCCTAGCTTGACATTTGTTTGTTGAATGATTTATAGGAATCGCTTGGCTTTGAGATGTGTTGACTAGGCGAGCTTTGCTTTGATTGCCTACAATATTGAATCGACATTTTAGCAATATATTTAAGATATTTGCATATCGAAATGAAACAGACATTTTATAGTAATAGAAAGCGCAAGATTTATAGTTTCTATTATTCATTTGCCCTGTTTTTACAATGGCATTTTATGCAGGAATGATAAATCCAATATTATTCTATGACTTTTAAGCAAAGCCATTAAGTGAAATATGGCCATTAGGCATCATCTTCCAGAACAAGGATATTCTCTCCCTCCGGGGCTTGTCTCAAAGCATGAGCATATCTCTCCATCTCATCCCAACTTCTGCCCGTTGGGTGAGGGCCCCCTGTGATAAAATTGATGATAAGCCTCTCAAATCCCTGCGCTGCAGTTCTTTCATTTGAGCTGTATTGATGAGAGAGAACTAGCTGCCCCTGAGTGGATGAAGATGGGTCATTCCTGTTTTTCTTGACATATTGCTGAAGTTTATTCTCTTTCAACAGCTCCTCAATCAAATCCTTCAAATGGCGACACTCATTAGTGTCGTGGCCAGGTTGATTGTGGAACTTACAGAATTTTCCACTTTTCGTTGCATTTTTCCTTATGTGGTTTAGGATATTCAACAGTATCCTTAGTTGCCAAGAAAATATTCTCTAGAGTATCAATTAAAGGAGTGTAGTTCGAAGGTTCAAAGTGGCGGGTCTTCTTCGCATTTCCCTGCTTTTTCTTCTCATCAGTCTTCCTCTTCTGTCCTCCGGATTCTCTTTTATTAGAAGCAACAATGACATTCTGAATGTCGGCCATGACTGCTTTTGCTAGCACAGGAAGGCTTTCCAAGCGCATAAACTCGTCGGCCTTCTGATAGAATTTCTCAAGTGAGTTTGGCTCCTTCATTCTCAGCCACTTTCCAAATTCACTTGATTTGTCGATAGCCCGCATGAAATAAGTCAAAATCATCCGCAGATCTGCGTTGTCAACTTCAGCTAGGGCTACATTGAAGCGGTTTAAGAATGACCTGATGGACTCTCCAGGATTTTGTTCAAGGCTGGACAGTGACATTATGTCCTTGGCCTTCGTAGCATACAGTCTGAACTGGTCTTTGAACTTTCGTGTTAAGTCGGAGAATTGATCCACAGATCGGGCTGGCAACTTTGTGAACCAAAGCAATGCAACCCCTTCCAAATACACCAAAAAGTATCGACACTTGATTTCATCTGTTGCTTCTGCCTCGGTCATATGCCAATCGTATTTGTATAGGAACTGAATTGGATCGCTTGTCCCACGGTAGGCTGGAATAGTGGGAGGAACAAACTTCTTTGGAAATTCAGCTTTCAGGATTCTTTCAGTAAAAGGAGTCTGGCTTGGAGCAAACCCCCGATCGTTTTCATCTTCATTCCTTTGCATGCTTTCCTTTATGATTTGTCGGATCATTTCCGAGCGATGTTCCTCATTGTTTAGAGACTTCGTGGGACAGACGTCAGTCATTTTCTCGGACGTTTGCCTGGGCATGCATTCATGGAGAGCTGACTGCGGCCTAGAACCTCCAACTTGGGGAGATGCCCCATCGGCGGTGTCAGCAGCCCTTTGGGGAATGCTTTTCTCTTGGAAATTATGATCTTCGGCAAAGGTTTCCTCATTATCCACTGGTCGATGGTTAGTTCCTAGCAAGGCATTTATCCTATCCAACATCAAAGTCCTTTGGGTTTCCATATGCTGATATAACCCAGACATCGCAACATCCAATTCTGCCCGTGTAATTCCAACACTAGGAGTCGCTTCACTGGATGCGGGAGAAGTGGCTGTATTCTCAGGAACATCACTGGATCTATCAGATATGAGCTTTCTTCCAGTAGCAATTATCTCTGACAGACTTCTAGTTTTTAGAGAGATTCTTTCAACAAACTTTTGCGAAGCAATGATGAAAATAGCCTGAGTTGGGTTCTCAGTGAAAGCACCAAAAATGTTAACGTAAAAATTAGAACGCTAACACCCCGGTGTAAGTAGATAAAGAGTGAAAGCACCACCCGTTGGTAGGGAACTAGAAATAAGCAGAAAGTAACAGAAAGCAGTAAAAAGACACAGTTTTTATAGTGGTTTGGCCTATAGTCAAGCCGACGTCCACTTTAATCTTCTTTATTGCTGATTTAAGTACAACTCTTTGCAACTATCTTCGATTACAACACACTTAGACAAATAGCTCAAACTCCGATGAATAAGAATCCTTCGAATTCATGTCGGTTGTGCTAGATTTCCTCTTGAAGTTCGTTGAAGTGACTTTGGTGTTTGGAGTGCTTGAAGTGTTGTTTGAGTTGAGAGAGCAGCAGAGTAATGGCATCCTAGAAATTATCCAAGAGTCCCCGAAGTGCCAAAAGATCCAAAGGTCCCAAAAGATCCCTTCAATGTTGGAGGTAGTGCTGTATTTATAGGATAATTCTGGGCAGGTGCTAGGTCGTGCCCGACCTAAGATAGGTCGTCTGGCGACCTAAGGTGGGTCGTAACTTGCGTGCGACCTAACAGATACGAGCTCTGGCACAAATTGATTACACTTCGCCCTCTCTAAGCGGGTTAGCAGGTTGAGCGCGAACTAGTATAGGTCGTAGGTTGTGAGCACGAGTTACGCCTCAACTCGATTGTATTTGGTCTCTTCTGAGTGACTGGTAGGTCGGAGCGACCTAGAAGAGGAGCGGCGTAAGACCTTGTGGCTTATGGAGTTATCCTGGCCTATTTAGGTCACGAGCGACCTAATGAAAAGGCATGCGACCTTGCACTGCCTTAACCCATTAGGTCGCGGAGCATCTTGAATTGTAGGTCGTTGGACCACTGAGTTGCTCAATCTTCATGTTGTTAGGTCGCTGGACCATCTAATCCTTTAGGTCACTGAGCCGCTTCATTCCTTAGGTCGTTGAGCCGCTTCGTGTGTTAGGTCGTTAGCTTGGTGGATGGCTTAACTTGCCAAGTCGTAGAACCTTTCAACCCTTTAGGTCGCTGAGTCCTTCTGCCTTGTTAAGTCGCTGAGTTGCTTAGCTCGTTGGGCTTTTAGGTCATTAAGTTGTTGGGTCGTGAAAAAGAGGAGTTAACACCGGATAACTCATGTACCCGCTCGAGATCCGCTTTCCGAACCTCATCCACCGTTGCAATAGCCATATCAACCCGTTCCTTGATAACAGCCTCCATTTTCCGTAACTCTGCCCTGCTGGCCTCTTCCATGATTTTCTTTAATTGCCTAGAGGTGGCCGCATGTTGAGAGATCTGGATGGCCTGATAAGCGAGTTGTTTGGCCAGGTCGGAAACCATTAACCGCAGTCGAACGTTAGCACTCCCGATTTCTTCTCCAGCCTTGACCAGTCGGGCATGATGCCCCATCAGCTTCCTAGTTTCCTCAGCAACCCGGTCAATGTTTGCCTTAGCTTCGTCCCCCAAAGTTACAACCCGAGTGGTAAGCAAATAAGGTCCAGGGACTTAGCTTCATCTAGTACTCTTACCATAGGATTACGAGAGAGAAGGTGCTCACCGGTAGCCTCATCAAAGGTAATATCACGAGAACCCGGATCCAGATCCGGATGACCCACAAACGGATTACGAGCCAAGCCGGGATGATCTATCTAGGTAACAGTAGGATTTTCAGACGGGTGCGGAGAAGGTATAAACTTAGTATTCTCCTCCACAGTATCCAGAAGAGGTTGAGTTGGGGGCTGAGGACCAGGTGAAGAGTCAAATAAGGAGCAAACCCTCTTCTTCTTTTGGATATCCTCTTTGATAACTCCAAGAAGAGAACGGTAGACGACTACGTCTCCAGGGCGGTTAGTCGGAGGCTTTGGTTTAGTAGAAGCCATGAGAAGTTTGTATTGTTCAAGACAGTGCCGAACATATGATGTCTTGGCCACCTTACCCGCTTCTGTGATAAAAACCAAGTGTTACAAGCATACATTGAGCTATAATTCAAGAAATATTTTAAGTTAAGAAGAGCAAAGAGATGCTTTTGTTATACAAACCCTGGGGAGGGGTAGGATAGTATAATAAGTCCTGAATCTCATTTCAGGACGGGAGCTGGCCATAAAATATTCCTAAATCCTTATCATAAATGGAGTCGGCAGGAGTCAAAAATTCACCTTGAATCGCAGGAATTGCCTTAGCTGAAGCGCTCTTAGAAGATGAATCGGCGCCGGTCTCGGCCTTGTTAGCTTTCTTAGTGTTCTCCACTAAAGCCGATCCTTCCTCCAACCCTTCAAAAGCTAGGCGGAAAGCATCATCTTTCCACTCATGTATCACACCTGCTTGCTTAGAAGACAAAGCCCCAGTGCCATCACCACTCTGTCCGTCGCCACCATCATCGCTACGACCATCGCCATCACCTTCTCCACCACTTCCACTCTCTGCCTCACCTCCTTCATCCTCGCCTCTTTCCTCCTCCACATCTTCCTCCTCTGGGACATCTGGACATGTGCTGGGGGAGGGTCCATTGGACTTCTTAAGTTTCTTCCCCTCGGCGATTGGATGTTTCGAGAAGGGTTTCCTTTTGCTGCTCTACGCCGTAGCCCCTCCTTTAGCTTTGGCAGCCTTCTCCTCAGCTGTGCCTCTTTGCTTGACCATAGACTGGCGTGGCAGAATCAAGTTGAGCCCCAAAAGAGTAGCATTCCTGATCAAATAAGAAGCTACCCTCTCGTTTTCCGGAATGGCTTCTATTTCCGCAGCCATCTGAACCAAGCGATCATTCTCTACAACCGCAAAGCCACCTGTCGCTAGCAAGAAACAAAGCATATAAGGAGGAGCATTGCAGTCAGAACGGAAATTGTAAATTAGATTCAACTTACAACCAGAGGTGAAGCGGTGGAAAGAAACAGAGTCATCCTTGACAAAAAACCATTCCTTCTTGAACATGCTAAATTCTGAATATAAGTCCAGTACTGGCTTGAAAGACACGGCCGATTCTAAGCTCATATATGGAGACCCCTTCTTGTAGCCTCTCAAGTTGTACAGGTACCGGATCTCCCGGTTGGAAGGGGGACACCCGTATTTTCTTTGGAAGATAATGAACAGACTCACCAAGATGGCATAGGAGTTGGGCTGAAGCTGGAAAGGGGCCACCTTCAAGTATGTGATGAAGCTAACTATCCAAGCGTTGATCGGAGGAATGGCTCCGCACATACAGTGATACCTACTATAAGCAAAATATCCTTCAGGGGGGTTATATGGCATCACTCCTTCCCTCGGCAACATCATATGCGTTCTGTCATTCCCAAAAGATCGAGATATAACGTCAAGCTGCTCATCTTTGAGGAAGATGGGAAAGCAGTCAGGCGGTGAGTTCAAGAGCTCCTGAGGACCGTACCCATCTACTAATGATCTCGGGGTTGGTCCATGTCGTTCTGGTTCTGACTAAACTGGGGCACTATGGAGGACCCTCCTTTGTCCATGGATTTCTTCTTGTCAGAACGAGTTTCTACTTTATGAGACATTATTTGCAACACGAGAAAACATATTGTTAGGACAAGGAGTGTAGAGATATAAACAAGCAAATACCTACAGTCTGGAATCTCATTCATAATTCAAAACATAATAGCTTCATTCGGTAGTTCGAGTCTTAGAGTTCATTCGGAACTCATACTCCCTAAGTGTCATTCGGTAGTTCGAGTCTTTGAGTTCGTTCGGCACTCATACTCCCTAAGTGTCATTCGGTAGTTCGAGTCTTAGAGTTCGTTCGGCACTCATACTCCCTAAGTGTCATTCGGTAGTTCGAGTCTTAGAGTTTCATTTGGCACTCATAGCCCCTAAAGTTCATTTGGTAGTTCAAGCATAAAGTTTAATCGGCAGAAGAAAGCTTCACCTGGTCCGGCAGTCAAATCTGGTTCGGTGATATGATTGATTCGGCAGACAAGAGTTTGGTTCGGCTATTTCAAATGGTAAGGAATAGCAGTAGTGTAAGGCCCATACTTATAGGCCAACATGGATGACCGGACCAACCGGTTCAGCATTTTGGGCCGAATGGGAATATCCAAACTAACGTCATTGATTTAAAACAAAGCACGGCATATGCCGGCATATGCCCCACTTTGGGGGGCAAATGTTGGGCGTGTTTTCATCCAGGAGATCTCAAGACCAAGAAGCACTATTTTCGTCCAGAGTTTTATTCGGCATCCCTGCCACTGCCGAACCAGATTCACAACCATAGAAGACCGAACCAACTCGTTTCCAAAGCCTAGCCGAACCAAAGTAAATATTACCGGACCAGAACTCAACCCACTCACCACCAGACTAGAGCCACCGGACCAAAACTACCGGACCAGAACCCAACCCACCTACTGCCGGTCCAATCAACGCTCCACCTACTACCGATCCAATCAACGCTCCACCTGCTACCGGACCAATCCATGCTCCACTCACTACCGAACCAAGGCGTTACCGAACCAACATTGCCAGGCCAGATTACATCAGCCCAGGCACACCAGCAGCTATATACATCCAAGACCCCTACCCCCAGCCTTACTCTATAAATAGAGGGGTAGGGGGACAACAATGGCAGACAAGTTTTGAGAGCTCAAGCACGGATAGAACTTTCAAACAACTTTCATACACTTGTAATCAAAACTTTGTACTTGTAATCTAAACAGTGAAAGAGAATAACATATAAAGTGGACGTAGGCATATTCTGGCCGAACCACTATAAATCTGTATGTCTTTTACAGTTTAGTCTCTGCTTTTTACATATTTGCATAAATCACCCAAATCACTAAGAACAACATAAAATCGACTAAATCCTACGACTTGGAGGTGTTTACCCATTTTTTGTGCAAACACATGCATTTCAAGTAACAGTGGCTATTAAAAAGCTTTATGTCATCAATTTCTTATTTATTGTCATTAACTTCTTGTTTATTGACAACCCAATATTCTTTGTTATATGAAACTAAAAGAAATCATAGTTATTAATTACTTTGTAATAACCATATGTTTTATAAAAATTTAACAGCAGCTAGTCGCTAATAAGTAACAAAAAGTAGTATTAGATAATCAAAATTCTAAAACTTGACTGAAATCTCGTAATTAAATGTCAACCGAGAAGTCAGGTGAGATATCATAATATCTGAAACACCCCGCACCCCTTAGTTTACCCAAAAGGACACTAAAAGATATGGTGTGTTGTAGGTATAGCTAAATCATTTCAGAGACTAAGATTTAAAAAACAAATTAATAATAACAGCGGAAACATTTAAAATTAATTTCATTACTTCATAAAATAAGTCATTAAATTAGAATATGTCTTAAAAACCAAATACACATGTCTCGTGAAAAACACCATCTCGGTTACATCATCAGAGTACATAAACATAAAAATCAACCCTCTCAAAAAGTACCAGCACATCAAAAAGTCGAACGAAAAAAACTGAAAAAAGAAGAATACATGAAGAATGAGAAGGCTCTGAATATGGGTCATCATGAATTTCGAATCTACTGCCCTTGCCTCTCCTGGCCTATTGGGGGAAAACGGGAAATAGAGGAGTGGGTCAGACTATAAGTCTGGTGAGTGAAAGTAACTACTAGCTTTCTTAAGCAAGATAAAGATAATAGACTTAGCAATGGTAATAGTATGAAAGGAAATAAAGGAAAGATAAAAATGGGATAAAATATTGTTTAATAGTTTGCTTTGATTATGATTGTTTGCACTTGTCATAGATTGTTGTGATTAGACAGAAACCCTAACCCTATTTTAATAGTCTGAAATCCTAATTCTATCTATTGATCGACCATCTATCTCTGTTGTGTGACTGTGAGCTAGTCCAATCTCGTTGGTCTCGCAACAAAAGACACATGTTTAGCGCTTGGAACGCAGTAGCGAATTATTTACCCTAATTGATGTCGCACGCTTTGTCACCGCCAGTAAACACTAATTGTCACTCCCTATTTTGACCTCTTATTTACCCTAATCAGCATAAGCTGCCCAGATTCACCTAATTTGTTGTGAGAACATCAGTCCTAGTGTGAAAGGGTCCCGCCCAGCCTCAACTAAGCTTTTTTGAGACCATTAGCCCTAGTCTAAAATGGAATTCTACCAGTCCTGGTCCTAACAAACAAAATCTAGTTGCACCCCTTGCCCAAATCCCCAGATTTGAGGTTCTATCTATTAGGCACTTATTTACCCTAGTTAGCTTAAGCATGTCCCAGCCACACCTAACTAATGTGAGACCATCAGTCCTAGTCTAAAAGAGGCCTCTCCAACCTCACCTAACTATTGTGAGACCATCTGTCCTAGTCTGAAAGAGAATGTTGTTGGTATGGGCCATGTTTCTATCTTTTGCTTTTTAACTTAGTAGGTCTTAAAATAAGTCGCTTCTGTTATTTCTGCTATATTTTCTTATTAACTTAATCAAAGTCTTAAAATAAGCCTTTTCTGATATCACTTCTATCTTCGCTTTTTAGTTATAACCACTATTTATAAACATGCTTGCAAATGTCTCAAATTTGTCTATTTCAGTCTATCTTCTTTTATTACAGTTCTTCATATTTTACATCCAATTTTTGTAAATTTAGTATTTTCTATTTTAATCCATATTTGCGAATTCTTCTCTTTTTAATATTTTATCTACGTAAAAAGGAATAAAAAGAAACTAACATTTACGGGCTAAATTCTAATGTAAAACAGATGTAAATAAATGTATATAACTGTAAATAACTGAATAAAATAGCTGAATAAAAATAGCTAAATAAAATAGATTAAAAAGAACTTTAAAAACTGACTGTAAATAACTTATATAAAAACTGTCTTAAAATTATAGAAAAACTACAGCTATTGAGAACCCTATTATTTTAAAAAACTTAAAAATCTAAAATAATTACTAAACACTCACATCTAAAATAAAAACTTCTTCATATTTACTCGGATTTTGACAAATTATATATTAAAATTGACCAGAAATTCGCCAAGGACACAATGGTGCAACTGGTGCAACTCCCGTAGCTTGATTTTGACAATTTCATGAACTTATATTATTATTTAATTAATTCATTAATTAATTATTATAGCTCAAATTTTGGGTTGTTACATTCTCCCCTCCCTAAGGGATTTCGTCCCCGAAATCTCTAAGAACAAAAGAATGAAATAAATATTTTCATTCAGTTTATACAACCAAATATTCAACCGCCATCCACTACATCCATTGTCCTTAAGCTTTCTAATGCAACTTAGGTTATACGCAATAGAGTAGTATCAATGTCCCTAACTAATGCAAAAGATTAGACAGTCTACTGATTTAGTCGAACTCTTTTTATGCAATCATGTTTGTGCCATGTATCCAAATGAATGCAAATCCCCTAATGATAACTGATAGTTCTATATGCATGCTACAATCATCATCCAAATGCAACAATCATATGATAATCATCCATTAGTAGCAACCATGGAAATAAAATAAAAATGCAAATGAGCACACATCAATATACATATGCTTTAGCGACTTAGTTAGGCCGATCCCTAAGAGATAATAGTACCTAGTGTATATATATGCGTCTGTTAGCATCCACTAGTAAACACTTGCAACCACTAGTGTCCATCATACATAACATGTTAACATGTTTACATTCAGTCCTACCACCCATAGGTTAAACTTTAAGGTCTACCCTCCCAAAGGATACTAAAGGAAAGAACCTATTCAAAACTAAAGATGGAAATAGGAAGTTCAAATCGTACCATCGAAAAGGTGTTGATAAGAGGTACGAATTTTCTCTTCAACCTCCCACGTAGCATCTTCAATGATGTCTCCCCACTACACCTTAACCAAAGGTACTTCCTTATTCCTAAGCTTCTTGATATCACATCCAACGATCTTGGTAGGAATGCCACAAACCGATGATTCTCTCTCCACTTAAACTTCCTCAAGTTGGCTAGGTTCCACTACCTCTTCTAAATCATGTAAGCATTTTCTCAAGTGCGAAAAATGAAAAACATTATGAACTCCCGCGAGCCTCTTCAGTAGCTTTACCCGATACGCCATCTTCCCTACCCTTTCCACAATTAGGAACGGTCCTACGAATTTGGGAGCAAGTTTCCCACTTGATCCAAATCTTACTACCTTTCTTAGCGAAGATACCTTAATGAAAACCAAGTCTCCTACCCCAAACACAAAATCTCTTCTCTGCTTATTTGCATAAGATTTCTGCCTATCTTGGACCGTCTTCATTCTCCTCCTAATCAATTCAATATTTTCCGAAGTCTCCCTAACCATGTCGGGACCAAGTAGAAATCTTTCTATAGACTCCAACCAACACGAAGGCAACTTGCAAGGTCTTTCGTAAAGAGCTTCAAAAGGTGCCATCCCAATTCTACTCTGAAAACTATTATTATATGCTAATTCCACTAAAGGAAGATTCTCCTCCCAAGTTCCTCCAAAATCAAGAATGCACATCCTCAACAAATCCTAAAGAATTTTTATTAACTCTCTCCGTTTGGCCATCCATCCGAGGGTGATAGGACGTACTCAATCTAAGCTGCATCCCTAAAACCTCGTACAAGCTTCTCCAAAACTCGCTAATAAAGATAAGGTCTCTGTCGCTCATTAGCTAGAGGGAACTACATGAAGTCGAACTATCTCACGAATGTATAAGGATGCCAAATAAGGTGATGTCCTCTTACTCTTGACCAGAATGAAGTGGGTGCTCTTAATCAAACGATCTACAATCACCCAAATACTTCTATTCCCCTTCCTAGACCGGGGTAAACCATCTATAAAGTCCATTGAAACACTATCTCACTTCCATTCGGGTACATCCAATGGTTGAAGCAATCCGCCGGGCTTTTTCTGCTCTGCCTTAATCCTTTGGCATGCAAGACACTTAGCTAAAACTCTGCCATATCCTTCTTCATGACACTCCAATAAAACTCTCTCTTCATGTCCCTATACATCATATCACCACATGGATGAATAGTCATTCAAGAATGGTGTGCTTCTGCTAGAACTGCTCTCCTCAAATCACTAGTGCGGGGGACATAAAGTCTTCCATCTCTCCTTAGCCACCCTTTACTACCCATGGAATAGCGATGGAGATGTCTAGCGACCACTCCTTTGCTAATCCTCTCTAAAACATCCATAAGTTATGAATCCTCTCACTACCTTGAGCTAATCTGATCTATGAGGGTATGCTTAACCTCAAGTGCTGCCAATAATCCTGGGGTAATGTCCGTAGAGGGCTTAAAATCAATGATGGCAATAAACTCTACGCTTTTCCACTCCACGAACACTGGACTAAGATTTGCTCTCTTCCTACTTAATGCATCTTCCATCATGTTCCCTTTACTAGGGATGTAATCTATCTCAAAATCATATGATGCCAAAAACTCCATCCAACGCAGCTGCCTCATGTTTAAATTCTTTTGTGAAAATAGGTACTTCAATGATTTATAGTCAACGAAAAGATCTAACCTCTCTCCTAGTAAGTAATGTCTCCAAACTTGGGAACAAAAACAATAGCAACTAACTCTAAATCATGGGTAGGGTAGTTCTTCTCATGAGTTCTCACCTATCTACTTCCATAACATACTACCCTCCCTTCTTGCACTACTCCATGACCCATCCCACATGCATCGATGTATACTGTAAAAGGCTTAGCTCTGTCGGGTAAAACTAACACTGGTGCACAAGTAAGGGCCCTCTTTAGCACCATGAAGGAATCCTCACAATTTACGTCCCACACAAATGCCACATTCTTCTTAGTGAGGCGAGTAGGCGGTGCTGAAATCCTTACACAAACTCTAACAAACTTCCTATAATAGCCAGCCAAACCTAGGAGGCTTCTAACCTTGGTAATGTTCTTAGGGGCCTTCAAATCTTGTACTGCTACCACCTTAGTGGGATCAACTGCTAAACCCTCTCCTGAGACTACATGCCCCAAGAAACACACATCCTTATGCCAAAAGAGACATTTCGAGAACTTTGCCTTCAACTGATGAACACAAAGTGTACGAAGAACCTTCTCAAGGTAAATAACATTAATCTATTTCGAGAACTTTGCGTTTAATTGATGAACACGAAGTGTACGAAGAACGTCCTCAAGATAAACACGGCTTATCAAATTTACAAAATAGGCTGGGACGTTGGTCAGTCCAAACGGCATAACCAACCACTCAATGAATCCATCGGGTGTCCTAAATGCTGTCCTATCTATGCTACCATCAATGACCTTAAGCTAATGAAATCAAATAATTAAATAAAGCAGAGAAAATACTGAAGAGCTAACCTACTGATCGAAAAGATCGTCTATCCTAGAAAGTGGGTAATGGTTCTTCTTTGTGAGCTTATTCAACTCTCTATAGTCTACGAAAAGTTGAAGGGAACCATTCGCCATTGTAGCGAAGATGATTGCCGCTCCCCACTCAGATATGCTCCATCTGATGAAGAATTTCACCAATAGCTCACCAATCTGCTTACTTAACTCCTTCGTCTCCCTAAGAGCCATATGTCTCATGGGAAATGCTAGTATTACAGAAATCATCATCTCCATCAACAATTTCTTTCTTCATATTTAACTGCTCTCCCTCTATCGAAAGGTTATAATGGTTTCATAAGCGTTTTAGATTTTTCCTTTTTTTAATTGGTTAGTTGTATGTTTACTTCCATTTGGCTATTGAGAGCAGTAACAATCTTGCCATACCAATATCCTACATGCCCTGATCGTGAACCGATGTTGGCTTAGCATATCTAAATGAATACCACTGTTCGTTTAGAAGTCCTATCCATAATGTTTTTGGTATAAAAGTATGGGGATTCGTTGGTAAGCATTCTTTAAAATATAGAAAAACTCCAATAGAAATAGAGATTCTAGATAGAAGCACAAGTATACGTTTATGAAATTGGTTAAATTAGATTGACGATCTTTTAAGTGCTGGGAAGACTAACATTTTTGAATTTTAGGATTAAGGGGAGGGGTGAGTGAAGAAATGTGGAGGAGGAATGCAGTATATAGGGAGTCAACTGAGAACCATTGGCTAACGAACCATTGGCATTAGATGCATTAGAAGCCAATAATTCATTTTTCAATGGATAAATTAAACAGTGTAAATGTGTAGGTCACCTGACCGACACATCGGATGCATCGGATGCGATGACAACTTAAAGGGCGTAAAATTCGATTACAAAGGATGCTCAGGAATGCGAGGGAGGAGACTGGCAAAGCTACCATAAGAGTGAAAATTGCCGACTCATCGAGATATAAGTGACATCCTATTCAAACAAGTATCGTCATTCTACAGCATAGCTATTGACAAGAAAACTTATCAACACCTCAAATTTGAAGTTGAAGTAGGAATGATGCTTTTGAAACCTCCATTGGAAATAGGTGAAGCTTGCTTGGGCTTCACTCATGAGTAACAATTATTAAATCTTGTTTTTAGGACCTTTCAACGCAGTCAAAAGAGTAAACTCTCTTTAAATTAATCCTTTCGAATGATTTAACTAGGAACGATATTGAAAGAAACTTTGGACATAGACAAGGATTCTTGGGTCAAGGACTTAATGACTTCTAGAAGTAACTATATTGGGAAGGTAATGACTCTATAGAAAAGGGTAATTCCTATAATTTGAATGATCTAAATAATGGCTTATAGAAAATTAGGAAACTCAGGGTTCCGACTTGGTTGAAAAGAAAACCTTTCGGTTATAAAGACAGCAAGATGACATATTAATAAAAAGCGAGGAATTCCACGCTATTAAACAAACATGATTATCATAATCTTCTTTTTATTGAATTAAATGGTACAAATTGACCAAATTCCTAGTTTCATTTGAGAATTAGGGTTTACATGTTTAAGAAACATAAAAGTGAAGAGTGGAAGAAATCGGGTCACTTTAACTGACCTCTGGGGTCATGTTTATAGGCATGGGTTTATCCCTTTAGACCCCAAGCTATCGACATGGTCGAAAAGTCAACCCCTTTGCTTTCATGTATATCCACCGATCCATACCTATCGAAATATTCTAAAGGGTTTTGTTATCCTACCGTTGTTGTTCGAGGTTAGGCCTCCTTCTTTTGCTTAATTTGTTTCCCTTCGAGCTTGTCGAAAGTGGTTGCTAGATAAGTTTTGACCTCATCGAAAGGTCTATCTATGCCCGTTTATCTCGAATGTTGATGTGCTGCACAAGCTATCCTGCGTCCTAGCCTTTGACATTGTTGAAATGTACTTTATTTCTTGCTTTAGGTGACTCTAACAGTTTTAAAATCTTATGCATGCTTCGAAAGGGATGATTAAGAGGAAGACTTTTCCAATGTGCATAAAATGAGACAGAATCAAATGTCTTGAGTGGTTTAAGATATGTAGAGGAAGTGCATTGCATATGGACTTCGACAGATAGCGTCCAACCTTAACGGAAGCTCCTTGTTGATCCTATCGAAATGCTCTTTTGACCTTGTTGAAAGGTATTTCTGGTGTGCTTTCACCTCCTTGTTGGAAGTTATGATTAACTGGACCATCTTGGTGCTTTCTAATCTTTACCAATGCTCTCATGTGCCTTATTTCATATCTTTATTTATGAGCATATTTTATGGATAACATTTAGCCCCCTCGGTATAAAAGAAACTTTTGTTCTTTAGAACAAAAACTCCAAGGTACTTCTCTCTTTAATTCCTACGACATAGATAATAAACTCTATTAAAGTTGTACCATATTAGGAGAACTTAAAGAGTAATCTTAAATTTATAGAGTTGAAGTTTAAGATGTTGTTTGTTGATAAGTCTAGATAAAACACATATTGATATATATATATATATATATATATATATATATATTATTAAGACCATAGAATTATATCACCTGATTTGTACACAATGATCCAATTAATTGAGCCTTAAGAGAATGTCAACTATATTCTCCATGTATTCCTTCCTTGGGTCAAACCTCTCTTAACATTATTGGTTAATAATTCTTACTTAGTAAGAAAGCAATAAGCAAATTAGCATCAATGATACGTACATCTTGTATTGAAACTAAATTTTTGATTTAACGGTAAATTCATAAACCACCATAAAATTTAATAATAAGATATAAAAATCTTCAAAGTCAAGAGTCTAATGGTGGTCTCAATCAACAATATGAAATTCATGAATTACCAAAAAATATTCACAAAGAGGTTTAAAATCCATTCAATTTGGAATCTAGCAAGGGATCATCCAAAATCCATAGAAAAAATCATGCACACGTAATCCATAAATCATTATTGAAACCCTCACGGAAATGTTGGAACTCACTAAACCAGAAATTCAATAAGGGTTCATTAAAGAATTTCAACTTGGAAATAAGAAACAAAAAATTCATAATTCTTCATGAAAATGAGTAAAGAAATTGAGGATTCACAAAATCGGAAAACCTCCATTAAAATTACAACAGGAAAATGAGGAATATAAAATTCATGAATAATTGAAAAAACTAGCAAGGAAATTAAAAATTCATTGTATCAGAAATCCAATAAGATATCATCAAAGATCCATTGAAGAAATTAAGGATACAAAATTCAACAATCATTGTAAACATACACAGGAAATTTGGAATTAAATCAAATATCTCATAATGGATTATCAAACACTCAATAAAGAGATCAGAGGTTCACAAATTGTCATGAAAATCAACAAGTAATTCAAAATTCATCAAGTCGAAAGCTTAGTAAAAGATTATCAGTAATCCAGAAAAGGAATTTAGGAATGTGAAATTAATCAATCACCACAAAAATCAGCAAGGAAACTTATATTTCATTAAATCGAGGAGATTGTTATAAGAAGGAAACTCAAGAATCAGAGAATCCCCAAAAATGTGATTTGAAACCTATCCATTCTTACTCAAAATCATGGAATTAATGGAAAATTCAAAAATCATCATGTAAACTCAATAAAAGAAACCAATAAATCATGAACTCATGAAACAAGTGATTAATAGGAAATTGTTATGAAAATTCAATGGGGAAATGTAATATAGAAAATTCATCATGAACTCATGAAACAAGTGCTCAGAGTTCTCCATCTACAGCCTAGAGTATTCGCTCGAAGACTTTGAAACTTCATCATATAGGGAATATCCAGTTCCTGGAAATATGCACAAGAAAAGAAACATTAATTAGCGATGGGAGAAATCCACCAATAATAAAATCAATCGGGTGAGAATTTACCAAAAGTTACTGCGCCATACGAGAATGATAATTTTTCGCTAAGTCTGGAGCAAACGGCGCTAGAGAGGAAGATGTAAAAGATTCAGAACGTAGGATGAATTCAACATATTCTCCAAAATTCATAGGCGGAGGAGCAAAAGATGACGACTCAAGAAAAGTTTTCTTTGTAGAAGGAGTCATCAACAAAGCCAGCCGCATCTGCTCGGGTGCAGCTGGGGAGTCGAAGATTGAGATGCTTGGGAAGGGATCTGGAATAAGCGGGGATTGTACTTATTTGTCCTTAGAGGCTTCAATGATAGGGATATTGGGAACTTTTTCAAGAGATATGCGATTTTCCTCTTCCTCCACATTGATGATTTTAGCCACTTTCGCCGGAGGAGTGTCCTCAGAAGGCTCCGATTGTTATCTTTTGAAAGTTCTTTTGGATTTAGCGAAAGCCTCCAACATTGATGTAACTCCATATGATGGTCAAGGAGGAATAGCACCGCTACAAGATAAAATGGCCTGGGAAGAAGCTGGGACAAATTCAAGTGGATATGAAGTCAGTCAAATTAGTTCAGAGAATATCAAGGACAAAGAAGTAAATACAAAACTAGTGATATACCTAAACGGTCAGCATAAATAGGTGACACTGAAGAAAAGTGTTCGGCATCTCCTAAAGAGAGAAAGCGCTTGCCACGTGAAGTGTGCATGATAGTGGGGGGAATTTCTAAGATTCTCTTGCCATATGGAAGTAAAGGATGTTTTCTTGAGTTCGTAGGGGTTAGATGTGTCAACCTGCTTCCATTTTGTTTTGAAGCTGCAATAGAGAACCAACGATCCTCCTGTCAACTTCGTTGAGATTATTGCAAGATTCACCTAAGAAGGCAAGAGATTAGTTAACAGAAAATGAAAATTAAACCAAAGACAATGGTAGCGCAGTTAACAGAAAATGTAAAATAAACCAAAGACAATGGTAGCGCAGACTTACGGGGGAAGGCAACGGTCCCGCGAACATCAACAAAGCACTTGGCAAAGAAGAACTCGTTTTCCCAGTCCTTGAATTTATTGATGCTATCAGATATCAATTTCTTATAGGCATTGTCTCTGTATATCTTCTTATTGAGACTTCTCAACCTTTCCAGCTTGGACAAAATGTTTAGTACCTCAGTTTTAAGTGAAGGAAGACCCAATTCCAATGCCAACATCTCTAGAGGTAGTAAATGTGTATAGACATTGGGAGAAAGTCGTATTGGACCAAATCTAATATGAGAAAGGTAGGAGAGAAAAAACTCGGGGAATGGAAGAAAACCACATGCCATATGTGGATGGCCGTGAATGCAAAATACCCTTCTGGAGGGTTGTCTATGGCGTCAGTTGGTTTAGGAAGGATGGCTTCAGTCCCGGTAATGTCAAAGTCTTTTAGTATGACATTCACTACACTTTGAGACTCGATAAAAGATTGCTTAACAGTGGCTTTGATATTTGTAGAGCTCATGATTCTGCCAAGTGAAAATGTTTTAATTAAAGTCTGTTTATCAATTATGAATTTTAAAAGCAATCAGGAATTCAACAGGGAATAAGTTTGCTTAGATAGTTTAAGCAAGAAAACATACACAAGGTTTAGAAGATAGTGCAAAAGGTTTGAGTCAAAAAAAAACTTAGTAGTTAAAAACTTTCGGTAAAGTCGTAAGGTTTATAATGAAAGCTTTCGACAAAGTTGAATGGTTTATAATGAAGGCTTCAGAAAATGTCAAAGGATTAAAGATCAAACTTTCAAAAATATCGAAAGATTAAAAATTCAAGCTTTTGAAAATGTTGAAAGAACAATGACATCAACTTTGACCATCGTTCAACAATGCTGAAAAGCGAGTAAAAATATAACTTCCTAAAGCTAACAAAAAGTCGAAAGGAAGAGGTGGGACATCAACCAATTCATCAGCTTTCGACAAAGTCGAAGGCTCTATGAAACTTAGATCTACTCCAAATGTAATATAAAGTTAAGTGGCAAAACCTTTCGACATGATCAAAACCAAAACATTAAAATTCATAAGTTAGAAAATATTGATATTGTTAATATTGGCGAAAGGTCTAGTCGAAGTTATCAAAATATGTCATATCCATTAAAGTCGAATGGTTTCAAGTTTGACTTATAAGTGCGTAAAAAATTTCGACAAAAATGAGCAAAAGCAACCTTAAAGTTGAAGGATGCCAACCTTGATGAAATCTAGTAATCGAAAGGTTTGAAATCCTTCAACATTGTCGAAAGCTTGTTGTCGAAAGGTTGCACCGCCTGTTTATCTAACCTTTCGACAACAATGATAGTTGAAATAACAATACCATCCGACTCCGTCGAAAGGTACAAAGAGGGAAAAACCATATTTGTCGCCTCAATCTCTATCAATGGGGTAGAAGGGTCATTTTGTGATACCAAATTGCACAAGAGAGGGTTCCAGGTTACCATATTGGGTTTAACAAAACCCAAACCCAATAATAAATGTAGTATTAACTTTTTCTTGAAAAACAAGTAAAACAAACCCATTAGCGAAATTGATTTCATCTGAAATGAATCTAATTTTATTTTGAAAAGGAATAAAAATTATCAACAAGTTAAAAACCCAGGATTAAAAAAAAAGCAAAAATTAAGGACTTGGGGTTCAAAGTTAAAACCAATTTGGGGATTTCATTTAACAAAAACCATCTGGCTTTAAATCCCAAACCACAAATGAACCTTGTTAGAAACCAGTTTGGAAGGAAATTTTTTCAGAGAACCCATCTAAAATTGAATCTCAAATTCAGATAAAAAAACTGGAAATTTAACCGAGAACCAATAAAGGTGGAGTTTAGACTAAGATTCAAGAATCAAATTCAAAAGATTACCTATTGTTTTGAAGGGAGATCTAAGATTTATTGGAGAACTCTTTTACTCGTGTGTGATAATTTTGATTTTAGGTAAAAGAGGAAGAAAGAGAATAAGCGTATGATATAAGAAAATTCGCCAAATTATCAACCATTGGATCAGAATATAATGAATGTCTCAGATCAACGTGGGAAAGCCAAGAGGCAGGATATTTTGTAGCTTTTTACAAAGATGACTTAGAAAGTCAAGGGCATCCCTTCGAATGGCGGGGGGCAAAATATTACATTAAAAATCAACCTTTCAACTAAGACGAAAGGTCTTTCAACAAAAGCAAAGGAAACGGAGCACAGCCCTAACCGTTCGAAGGAGTCGAAGGGATGCAGTCATCAGAATTCATTAGCATCAAACCTTTTGAAGGAGCCGAAAGGTTCCATCTATAGTATCCAAAGTATTTTTACCTTTGAAGGGGATGAAGGAGTTTAAGCAAGTGTGAGCAACTACTTAATGACCTTTTGGAAAGCATAACAATTCATTCGAATCGGTTGAAGCAAGTCCAGGATACCTTCCGACAATGTCGAAAGGTTTATAATGAAAGCATCACTCATAAGTCAACAAAGAATGAAAGACAACCTTTCAACATCATTGAAGAAGAGCGACCTTACAACAACATCGAAAGGTTCACAATAAACAGGAGAAGAGCAACCTTCCGACAACATCGAAAGGTTCATAATAATTAAATGAGGAACAACCTTATGACAAGGTCGAAGGGTTCATAGCAGTATAAAGATGATAATCCTTTCGACAAAGTGGAAAGGTTCATGAAGACATAAAGAATAGCAAACCTTTCGACTGTATCGAAAAGTCAATAAAAGCAGATGAAAAGCAAACCTTTTGACAAAGCCGAAAGGTTCACTGCTGCATATAAAAGAGAGACATTCTGAACCAGTCGAGAGCATGGAGTCGAAAGGGGGGCTGCCTATATCTATAAATAAGACCTAAGGGGTCCAGTTTTGTGGGGCCGAATTCTCTCATTCTAATCTTGTACTTTCTAAAAAAAACATTATAACCCTAATTAGATACTGACTTGGGAGTTAAATATGATAGAGTTTTACATGGAAAAAGAGTGAAGTCATATACTCTACTAATTACTTTACTATTTGAATATACTCTTTTTGGATTAACTTCTAATTTCAGGTTCAATAACACCGAAAGGTTCCTATCGACAAGGTCGACAACACTACTGCTATAAGTAACTACTGCAACCTTTCGAAGCCCATAACCCTACTGATAAACTGTTCGACAATGTTGATAAAATATTGGTCAAAACATCATTGGCAACCTTCCGAACTGATTAACTTTGAGTCCAAAACCTTTCGACTAGGTCAAAAGTGCTTATGTTACCATAATACAGTAACATTTCGGAGCTATAACCCAAGTGGTCTAACCTTTCGACTAGATTGAAGACTGCTCTTTAAGCAAAATACTTGGATTTATCAAACCAAAATCACAAGGGACTGTCCCCATACCTTTCGACAAGGATAAAATCTGCTTCACATAGGTGAAAAAACCTTTGGACGAGGTCGATACCTTCTACATTATCAAGAAGTTTGATGTTCTACTTAAACCCAAAGAGTGTCGTCATCCTAACCTTTCGATAAGTTAAAAACTAATATTAAAGGAACAAATTCAAGGAACTTCAACTGAGCTAAAAGGAAAGCTTTTGCAGGAGACCTCATGCAAGTCCAATTAAGATGAAAGGTTTTCTAATTAAAAGATTAAACCTTTCGACAACGTCGAAAGGTGTGACTCAAAATCCAATATCAAGTGAATCTAAACGTAAAGGCAATTATTAAGGGTATCAAGCCCTTCACTCAAACTACTCTATCCATACTACTTGGTATAACTCTAGGGTGTTGACAAGAATTCTTGTTAACAGCCTTTTAGTTGAGAAAAGGACTCTCTTGTCTGAGTTCCTATAAGATTTTTGTGTTTTAAAAATATTTTCTTGAAAAAGAATGAGCAGGCTCCTTTCTGACCATAATCTTTAAAAAAATAGAAATATTGAAATCGATTAGTTTGTTGTCCTTTATGTGCATTTATTAATGCTACATAATATCTAAAATTGGTTACACAAACTGGCTTTTTGGAATAGATAGTTATTTGTTTTCTCCCAGGCCGCGGGGCAATCGAAAATAATTTTCTTAAAAAAAAATACTTGAGAAATTTCCTTTAAAACCATCTGTTAAAATTAAAGTCGGTATATATAGACTTTTCCCTAAGTTATTGTCGAATTTTGCGGCGATTTGACATTATTTGGTGGGTCGCCTTTGTACTATGTTGATTGATGTATTGCTAATTATCTCGTGTCAGGCATTTGAGTTGTTTTCTTCAAGTAGCTTGGAATTTGTTGTGCTCTCAAATTATGTTGAATGCATTGATCTGATTTTGTTTTAACTTAAATAACACTCGAATTTTGATCAGTACATAGTTAATGCACAACACGAATTTATGCTTGAAAGAAAATTCAAATAGAATTGATAGGATATGAAAAGTAAGGAAGATATTCCATATTTGAACTAATGTCGTGAAACTTCATGATTTGATAGGAATCTGGATTTTGGGTCGTTGAATTGCTTTCCTCTCATCTTGAATGAGATGTCTTTCAAGTTTCTTTTATGAACTCTTGTAAAAATCCTGACTTTATCATGCCGTGAATTTTCTCTAATAGGACACGACATTCATTAGTTTCATGTCCATTTGCTTTAAGGTACTCGTGGTAACTTCTTTCTTTATTTGGCTTCAGGATGCTCCTAACCTTATGAGATGTGGTAAAATTCTCATTTCTTTTCATCCTGGAGAATATGTCGGAGAAGGGTTTGTTTAGGACTACATAATTTATTTTGGAATTCTTTCTTCGACTTCCCTTTTGATTTTCAATTACCCTTAGCCTCTTATTAGGACACTTAAAATCAGATTTTTCCTCCCTGGATTCCCGATGAAATTCTTTCTTAGCGTGACGCATTTCGTCCATTGGAATAAATTTCTCAGCTCGGAGAAAAAAATATTGTGGATCTTTGCATCCATTAATGTAAAGATCCTTCCAAAATGGAGTTTGTCCGATTTGGCTTAGCATATCTAAATGAACGTCAATGTCCATATAGTGGTCCAGTCCAAGATGTTTCTGGTATAAGAGCTATGATTTGTTGGTATACATTCTGGAAAGAGTAGAAAAAAATCCATAAAATATAGACGTAGACAAAAGTATAGATATACGTTATACGTTAATGAAATTACTTAAATTAGACAGACGATCGTTAAAGTGGTTGGAATGCATAAATTTTTTGATTTTGTGGATTTAAAGGAGTAGTTGGTGAAGAAATGTGGAGGAAGAAGGAAATATATAAGGAGTTAAGAGGTGAACCGTTGGTTAATAAACTGTTGGCTCCAATGCATCAGATGCCAGCAGTTTATTTTCTCCGGATCGATTGAATTGTATAAATGTGTGGATTAACTTATTGATGCGTTAAATGCTTCGATAACGACTCATAGGAAGTAAAATTTAACAACAAAAGGTGTTAGGAGTGCATAGGAGTAGGTTGGCAAAGCTGCTGTATTATTAAAAACTCCTACTAAATTTAGTAAATACATATAAACCCATAGTTTTCATGACCGTGTCGTGCTTCGAACCGTGATGATTGAAGGCTTAAGGTTTTGATGGTTCAACCAGTTGAACCATCGAACCATCGAAACCGTGATTTATTTTAAAAAAAATTTCACATTTAACTAACAACTATACACAAAAATATTGAAATAATAATGTTATGTACACAAGTTATCGATGGTCTTCAAGTTCTGCAACCGAAGTTGTGTGTTGTTGCAGTGTACAACTAAAGCTTTGTGTATAGTAGAGTAATGCACAATGCTTGAAGTTTAATGATGACAAACTTGATGAATCTTACAGTGGTATTAGAGGAGTTTGCAGCAGTGAAGAACAAAGTGATGAAGTTAGTGTTTTAAATTTTGGAATGATTATGATTTTTGAAATATATATATTTGATTATTTTCTTCAAAGCAATGCAAAAGATGAAAATAAGAGAGAATTACACGATGAGAAATTAAGAAAAAACAAAAGAACCATGGTTCAACCAAGTAAAATTGACGGTTGGACCGTTGGTTTGAAGGTCCATCAAGATTCATGGATGAATAAGGTCCGATTAAGTTCCGGACCGTGATGGTTCAAGGTTCAAGGTTATTCGAGGTTGGATCGAGGCACGATAAGGTCATGAAAACACTGTTAATAAACCTTTTAAAAACTTTGTTGACATTGGCAAATTGGTGGAGCGGCAGATCAAAAGAACGAACTCAAACAGCGTTAAGTGAAGGGAGGGCAATGCCTAGCACCATTTCTGCTTTAGGATAGTTGTTGTTTATTTTATTTTATTTTATTTTTATGATATTATATATATATATACGCATATGTATATGTATATTCTTATTTTGTATGGGAAATGAATCACGTAATGTTTTAGTTGCTTCATCTAGAAAACCGTCCGAGTCATTCCCAATTTAGTGTCCACAAATACTTTTGTCCCAGGGAAAAAAAGACAATAAAAGAAATTCCGTTTCAACAACTTTTACTAAATAAGATGCATTAATAATTATTACATCACTTATATTCACATGGGTGCACAACATACAAGCACATATAAGATACATGGCCGGTCAATTGCCAAAAATATAATATATAAGTACAAGTTCAAAACGTATTTATGATATATACACACACGTAACGTGCTGTTTTTCTTGTTTTGTATGGGAAATGAAGCACGCAATATTTTAGTTGTTTGAACTAGAAAACTATCCATGTCATTCCCAAATTAGTGCCCACATATGCTTTTGTGTCCAGGGAACAAAAGACAACAAAAGAAATTCTATTTCAACAACTTTTACTAAATAAGATTTATTAATAATTATAATTACTACATCATTTATATTCACATGGGGTGCACATAATACAAGCACGCATGGCCCTTCAATTTGCCAAAAATATAAACATACGAGGACAAGTTCAAAACGTGTTCACACAGTAAACTTTAAAACGTGTTCACACGGTAAACTTTGTAGTACTATTGAAAACTTGCATTAATTAATTTCTGACTAAAAACATAAACGAGAAAAAACAAAAAATAGAAACAAAAACATAACTGAAAAGCGGGAAAATATATATATAGCGGGTTAGGTTTGATGTATATAGAAACAGGAAGTGTGGCATTGATCTAAGTTATTCGCCATCTTAAGCCTATTAAAGCACAACTAATTCTCGTACAAAATATATATGAACCATCATCATGGCACTGGCACCAATAACAAAACTTATTATGATAGTCGCACTCCTCTTAAACAACTACACTGCAACTTGCTACCAACTCCCAACCCAACCCGTCAAGCCCCAAACACCAAAACATAACGACCTCAGTTCTGCTCGAATACCCTCTACTCTTGGAAACGCAAACACCAATAATTATGTAGAAACGTACAAACGTAATTGTTTTTACACAATCATATTTGATGCAAATGTGTAGCACCAAAATATAAATATACGAATGTATGTTTATTGAAGAAAAAAAACCTACAGGAGTATGATTAGCATCGGCCATCCCCATTTAACATGGGATCGATGTATTTACTTGTACTAATCAAAGTGGAAACGCTGTGAAAATTAGAAATATATATCATATTTTTTAATAGTGAGCGTCCAATAGATATGACTTTAAAAAGAGTGAATTCAGCTTAACCGAATATGTATCAAGAACTATTCAAAACATTAAGTTTACTGGAAGATCAAAATGCATCACTAGTTAACAAAAAAACTCAGGACCAGATAGCCTGCCCTATAATTTAAATTTAACTAGTAGATATTTCATACAGAAACCTTTAAATAGAGTTATCATACAAACATCATCGTTCGTGTTGTTGCTTTTCTGTCTAGCTGAAAATTGTTAGCAATTGTGTGACAGTTTTGAGTAGAATTAAGTATTCACTTATTGGTACTTACAAACGTAATTTTCTGTCACTAATACTCACTGACTTTTACTCAGAGCTTTTATATTATAGTGAGTGCGTAATTACGGTGATTGACTGAATGTAACAAAGCATTAGCAGAGTAGAAGCACATCCGCTCACATTTTACCAGTAGGGCATTTGTAGACTGTAGTTTAATTCTAAACGTAAACAAAAAAATAATTTTAAATCCCAACGTATTCTAAACTGTGTATGACAAATGAAGGCAAGTGATACTCTTGCTTCAATAACGACTCCTTTCCTTTGTCCATTTGTAGAAATAATTTGTTCAGGTTTATGTGTCAATGAATCGTTGCTCCACATTTTGGTAAGAGTTAAATCTATCAATTGCAGAGCGCATATTATATATTTTAGTTAAATGTTCAATCGGAATATGCACTGAAAGTCATTGGACCATAGGTGTGTTGAAAAATAAAAGAATGATCTTGAACACTACTTATACACACACAATTTATATCTTACATATAATGATGATTTTTTTAAATTTGAAAAAGATTATATTTGAACTGTTTGAATATGACCAAAAATATTTACATACTATTAAGATATATATATATATATATATATATATATATATGTATGTAAATTCGTTATAATATATCGCATATCTATCAACAAATAAAAGAGATATCTCATGTGACTGTAAGTAACTTATAAAATTGAAAGTTACCATAGTTTGGAAGCATAACGACGCAGAATTTTGGTCATTGAATTTTTCATATTTAACTAATTTTAAATATATGGATAATTGGATTTTGAAATTTAATAACTTATATTCAAATATAGAATTACTTAAATATCTTAATAATGAATTAAATATCAATTAATTGGATTTAATGGTCTTATTTAACTCCTTTCAATTAATAAACAATATTGGTAAATTAGATTTTTAAATTTATTAACAATAATAAATAATTTAGATAAATATCGACAAGTGGATCGAAAATATAAAAAGATATTTAAATGTGTGAAATTATCGGTGCAGTGAACTGTCTCGGATTTTGACAAAGCAAGTTTCATTGGACCCAGAACAATGAATTGTTATATGCAGACAAGATTCATGACGATCGGGCGTACTATGTGATCATGCGAACTCGAAACGCGTAACAATTAGTTTTAGAGAATTAAAATTATATAATTGGATTTTAGAAGGCTAACTTTTGTATATGATGGAATTAGGTCTCGAAAATAGTTCCATCGAGTTCGAAATGATGGTACTTAGCTAGGAATCCCAGTGAAAATTCCTCACTTGGAGTTCGTGAATTTTGAATGTAAATAGTGGCGGTTAGAAAATCTATGTAACGGCCTCACTTTGTTTTTTCTCCCAATCTCATATTCATGCCTAACCCTAGTCACCTTAATCTAATGGCCACCATTGCATCAGCCACTAGAGGCCGTTTTCGATAAAGATCCCAGCTAGACAAATGTTCCGTTAGGTGAGTTAAGTACTTTGACCGGTTGGATCGTCGAATGGAGGAGCATGGTGACCTAGTTCTCGAGATGAAAGCGACGTCGTGTTTCGGGTTTTCGGGCGATGGTAGTGGTTTCAAAGTGGCAACTTTGGCGGCTTTGGGTCGGTTTCGGTCTAGGGAGGTAGTGGTAGGGTTGCGATGGCAGTCGGTGGCAGTGAAATCGAATTATGGAACGAGGTGGTTGAGTTTTGATAGCATGCTGCCGAGATTAGCAATGTGTGGATTAGGACTTGATGAAGGTTAATTAGTTGTTAATGATGCAATTAAGAAATTAATCATATTATTTAAATTTGAAATCTTATTTAACCCATAACTATTTTGTACGAAGTCGAATTTGGACATGGCTATTTGTGTTGGACTCACAGGAATGTTTTATTCATTTTGGAATGGATTTGGTTGATTAGGAGCTAGTTGAATTCTGAAGACAAAATCAAACGCCTTTCGATTTTCAACTAAACGAAACGCATCGGCGATAATTGGAATTTTAGTGAGTAAACTTACGTTTAAATAAACTATATAATATATATGGTGCTATAAATTATTGGTTTATGCTTCGATGTTTGTATACTGTTGTTTGATTGATAGTTCGGCTGGATTTCTATTTTGAAAAACGAATTACATATTATCCAATTTGTAGTGAAACCATATAGCTATTTATGTTGTTCGCGACCACTATTTTGCAGACGACATTTGCAGAGAGACCCTAATAGGCTTCTCGTCAATATTAATTTATTTCCTTGTGTCCGTTATATTATTGTTTGGTTGAAAATGTCACATGACATTCTATTTGAATTGTTTAAATATCATTATAGAAATTTTCGCTATAATGTCACTTATTGAATATCATCACATAAACTTTTTTGTATGTAGACTTGAGCATGTATTTTCACAAAAGTTAATATATCATTTTAAATAATAATATTTGAATTTTATTAATCATTTTAATTAATTATATTTGGATTTAATTAATCATTTTAATTAATGAAGTTTGAATTTAATTATTAATTTTGATTTATGATATTTACATTAAATAATCGTTTTAACAAATAATATTTAGGTTTAATTAATCATTTTGATTAACGATATTTGGATTTAATTATTATTTTAAGTAATGATATTTGAATTTAATAACCATTTTAATAATATTTGAGTTTAACTAATTATTTTAGTTAATGATATTTGAGTTTAATCAATCATTCTAATTAATGATATTTAATTTAATTATTTTAATTAATGATATTTGAATTTATTTAGACACTTTTATTAATGATGTTTCAAATTTAGTTAATAATTTTAATTAATGATGTTTGAATCTAATAAATAATTTTAATTGATGACATTTGATTTATTTAATCATTTCAATTAATAATATCAAAGTTTAATTAATAATTTTAATTAATGATGTTCTAAATTTAGTTAATCATTTAATTAATAATATCTTGATTTAATTAATAATTTTAATTAATTGTGTCTGTATTTAATTAATCTATTGAGATAATGATATTTAGATTTAATTAATAATTTTAATTAATGGTGTTTTCAAAGTTAATTGACTAATTTAATAAAAGTGTTTAAAAGTTATTAACTGATTTAGTGTTTCAAAGTTAATTTACTAAACAAAGGTGTTTAAAGATAATTGATCGGTTTATTAAAAGAGATTATAAATGTGATTAGTTATCTTTTAGGATAATTAATTTTGTTCTAAAAATTACAAAACAATTCAAAATTTGATATATTTCATTTGGGGAAAATTAATGTCGTTTTAAAGTTATAAAAGGATTTTATAAATCTTATTTCTGGTTATTAAAATTTGATTTAAAAAATATAAAAGCAATTTAAATTGAGTTACTGTCTTCCGAATAACAAATATTGTTTTGAATTTATAAATGATAGCTTACAGATGAGAAAATCTTTTAAAAGGAATTGTTTAAAATTAAAACTAAGTGTGAATTATTTGGTTTTATAGTAAGCAATGTTTTAATGGCATTTATTTCTGACCCTTGTTTTAATACGCTTAGTTCACAATTTGTCATTTTTACAGAATATTTCAATGAGTATTTTTAAAGCGTTTTAAAATATTTGAAATGTGAAAATCAAGCCCAAAAGTATATCAAGTGTTTTAAAAGTTTGATTAATTTATCAATGGTAAGTGTATGCGATTTAATTCCTATACACAAATCACTTTGTTATTTACTATAGCTAATTTATCAACTATCCATTTCGATTCTGCCATCTTCTTTATATTTCGTCACTCTATGATGATGTGTTGCTCGTTTAAGCTTTGTTAACCTTTTTCGGAAATAGTAAACCAAAAGAGGGTTGGAAGCCAAGCTATGTGGGATTGTTCCCATTATGGTATTTTCACATCCACCCTAGATTGGATTGGGTTTTGTGTATAGAGATGTGAAATACTCGGATGCTCGGTAATAGTTGGCCGGGGTCTATCTTGGACGTGTCCGAGAAACATCGGAGTTCTCAAGTATATTTCTAGAGGTATACTTTCAGTAAGGCATGCACCCACCAAGTTATTGTTGAATAAACTTCTATTTTTCCTTGTTGTTAATTCAAATCTTTGAATTGTTTCTGTTAGTAAGAAAACTTGTCAATATCCCTAAAGCTATATGAATGGCCAATAAGTTCATACAAGACAAGGATGTAAAAGAAGTTGCTTCTTTCAAAACCCACCTTTCTACCTTATTGACCAAGTCAAAACAGTTTCGATGGTAGAATTAAAAATGTGGGCTAAGAAAGAAGCATTCAACTTGAAACCTTTCCTTTGAATGAGTTAAAGATAGTTATTCATTCTGACCTTCCACGCCTTTCAATCATGTCGAAAGGTTCACTCTTATACTTTTGACCATGTCGGAAGGTATGCCTTCTTATGAAGGTGAAAAATCTGCTTTCGGCCTCATTGGACTCATCACCTTTGTTGAGGAACCCCTTCGAAAGGGTTGCAGTTATAGTGGAGTGTAGACCCCTTTCGAAAGTATTCTTTTTACACATTCGCTTGCCAATTACTAGTCGGATTCCTTTTGAAAAACCCCTTTCAACCAGGTCGAAAGGAGTTTCATCCGTTTGAAACAGATCCAGTTTGCAAATACCTAAGCTTCATTCAGTTTACTCTGTATAAGGTCGACCTGGATATTCTTAAGTTTCATAAACTCATCAATGTCAAAACATCATCACCATCCTTATTTCCCATATCTGATATTGTTTCGATGATGATATGTTTCGAATGTTCATATCCATGTCGACCTTAATGTATTTCATAGATAAAAAGAAGTTAAGAGAATAAAATAGAATCATGTGCAATGGATCATTAGTCAAGTTAATGATCATAATAATCTTCTCATAATCGAAATCCTTAATGAATCCGTCATCTCTCCATTATTATTATTCCAAAATGAGTTGCAACTATGAAAGCATTTCCCTAAATTGATTTCGGGTTTACAAAGATTTTTGTTGTAGTAAATAAGTTGGAGTAAAAGAAATGAGCTTAGAATTCCAAAATCCGGTGCCTAAAACTGGACCCATTGGGTCTTATTTATATATGCATGTCGGCCCATCTTCCACGCCTATGCCTTCGACTTGGTAGAAAGGCCCCTTTTTATATTCCGTCTTATCCCATTCTACATGGTCGAAAGGCCTCGCCTACATTTGATGCAGCCAAAATGCATCTCTTTCGAGTCCTATAAGTCACCATTGCGCTTCCTTTCTTTTTACTCCAGACTTTTCGACCTTATCGAAAGGCACATTTATTAACCTTTCACCTTTGTTGAGTATTTATTATCCCTTTTTCCGCTTTCTCCATAACTGCTTTCGACATCGTCGGAAGTGAATTTCCTCAAGTGCGCTTTTTTCTTCATGATGCCTTGTCATCATCAGAAGTAAAGATAGGAGCCTTCGACTTTGTCTATAGGTTGTCCACAAAGACTTCAAAGACGTTGAAGTACCAATGGCTTTGATGTAGTAGAAAGCTTCCAAATGCATGCCTATGAATCAATGCGAAACCTTCTCCTGATGTCATCGGCATCGACCGATTCGAAAGGCTTGGGTATGCTTTCGAAAGGGTTGTTATAATCACGAAAGCTTAGATTCTGAAAGGTTTGGCATGCATAGGCTACTTCTCAAGCTTAGACGTCTTAGTCCATAATCTGATGTGCCAACTCTTGGTCCGAGACATCTTAATCCATTGGAGATATACTTCTTCTTAGGTTTGGACATCTTAGTCCATTATTTGATGAGTCCCTTCTTGGACTTGGACATCTTAGTCCATTATTTAATGAGCCTCTTCTCGGACTTGGACATCTTAGTCCTTTATTTGATGAGCCTCTTCTTGGGCATAGACATCTTAGTCCATTATTTGATGAGCCTCTTCTTAGGCTTGAACGTTGTTATCCCATTTTTGGTCAAAACCGGAATATCAACAAATGGGCGAGGAATGATGGATGTCAGGATTGGAGAGAAGTTGGAATCAAGGCTACGATCGATATCTTCAAAATTTGGTTGAACTCCGATCGGGACGAAATTAATTGGAGATGATGATAATGATTAGGAAAGGCTATGTTTCAAATTTCAGGGTAATCGGAGTTCATATGAAGAAGTTATGATCGATACAAGGTAGGAAGGGCATGGCTGTTCGAACCCATCAAGGTGTTCGTTTCGAACCCACCAGGTTCGAATCGATCGAAGGCACACAAGGTTCGAATCGATACACTTCGTATCGATTGGAATGGGTTCGGATCTATGAAGTTCGCATCAGGTGTTGGTTCGACTCGATCGTGTTCGAATCGATCAGAAGGACAGGTGAACTTCGACTCGATCACAGCATGGATCTCCTTCGTATCCACAAGGTGTACATAGGTTAGTTCGTATCGAAGGTGGTTCGAATCGATCACAACTCGTATCGATCAAAGGGAATGTAAGTTGCTTCGAATCCATTCAAGGGTTCTATCGATACGAAGAAAGCATTCGAAGAGGATAAGCAGGGAGTCGACTTCATGGATTCGAAGGAGATAGATTCAAAGGAGATCGATTCAAAGGAGATGGATTCGAAGGAGATGGATTCGAAGGAGATGGATTCGAAGGAGATGGATTCGAAGGAGATGGATTCGAAGTATGGGTTCGAACCAGGCAGAACACACGAAGCTTTGAACTTGAATCGATCATATCTTCCAAACCATTGATCCAAATGCAATGAAATTTTTACAGGAGCTTACATACATGTTGAAGAATGTTCTCACCAAATTTCAGCTCAATTGGATGATTTATTGATCGATTCGAACCTTACTTCGAATCGATCCTAAGGTGGGCCCGGACCTCCAGATTTCGGGCGTGTGGGCCCCCTCACATGCCTGAAGCGGTCTTCCCAGATTTTAGGAGAAATATCAGCCTCCTACGCTTATAAATAGAGCCCCTGGTCATTCAGAAAAGGGGTCGGAGATTCTAGAGAGAGAAAGCATGCTCGGACGCTGCCAGAATCATTCCATATCATCATTGCTGCTATTTATTTCAAGTTTTGGACTTTGTAACTGCTGTAATCATCTGTAGTCATCAAGGATAATCAATAAAAGGATAAAAACTTTGGAGTGGACGTAGGCCGGAGATAGCCGAACCACTATAAACCTTGTGTCTTTGTTCTTTACTTTGGGATTGCTGTTTAATATTTTTCGAGATCTGAAATTTGTGTTTGAATATTGTTGATTTGTATTCATACACTGGTGCTTTCACGGTATTTGGGGTTTGTGACCAATTTTGGCACAAACACTTTGGTGCTTTCACTGAGAAAGACTAGCACCTGCTACATCGGATTTGAAAGTTGGATTTGAAGATTTTAAAGAGTTTGGATTCAAGGACAATGACTAGGCAAAATAGTAGAAGGCAAAGGGCTGAGAGAAACCAACAGGAAGGAAGTCAACAAGCATCCTCCGGAGCCGGGGAAGGACAAGCTTCAGTCTACATAACCCGGAATGAAATGGAGGCTATGGCAAACTCTTTGCAAGAGCGATTGTTGAAGAACCAACAGGAAATGATGCTGGCTTTCTTTGAGCAAATGAGAACTGTAGGGATGCAGAACTTAGGAACAACCACGACCACGGTGGATGCAGGACAAGGAACTAGGGTTGTGGAACCCAATGGAGGACGAGATACGGAGCCAGAAGGCAATCAACAAGGGCTTGGGGGCAGGCCCACAAGATCCAACACAGGAGGACCTTTGGAAGGAGTTCAACAGGCTAGAGCTAACGTTGCTGCTAGTGAACCACACGAGGAATATGTGCCAGAGTTCCCTCGGGGGCATGGAGGGCAACCCCCAACAGACAATACCGGATTAGTAGAAATCATCAGAAGAACTGTGCGAGGTGGTTTGACCAACGGAGACTTGGAAGGAGTGAAAAGGAGTCCATTTTCTCGGGAAATAAGGATGGCTCAGAATCCACCTAAGTTTAAGCTACCTAGCGTGGAGGTTTATGATGGCAATGCAGACCCAACTGATCACTTGATGAGATACACCAGGCACATGGAAGTGCTGGGGGCATCAGAGGAAGTGATGGCCCGTTGCTTCCCTTTATATTTGACGGACCTAGCTGCAATGTGGTTTAGGCAGCTAGGAGAAGGATATATCAGGACTTGGAGGGAATTGGTGGAAAAGTTTTTGGGACAGTTTCGGGTTCACGTCAAGAGGCCGAAGAATGTGATGACATTGACATCGGCGAAGCAAAGGATGGATGAATCGCTTAGAGCTTTTCTAACTCGATTCAGTGCGGCGGTCGCTTCGGTGGATCGGCCTGATCCATCGATGGTTTTAATGGCAGCAGTATCAGGAGTCAGGGAGGACTCGGATTTCAAGGTATCTTTGATACGAGATCCCCCACAGGATCTCGACGAATTCTTTCACGAGGCAGAAAGGTTCCTTCGGCAGGAAGATGCGAGTGTGGATTTAAAGGTGCAAAGGGTTAATGCAACTCAGGATGTAGGACCATCCAGCAAAGGTTTGGATAAAGACAAAGGAAAATGGAAGTTGGACAATGATTCTGGAAATGCTAGGAAGCGATGGAAGGATCCAAAGTTTTCTACATACACAGGATTGAACGAGACGCTGGAGCGGATATACATGGATACTCGGAATCGCCTTCCTTACCGAAGGCTGGCTGAGAGAGAACCAACAGAACGGGAAAGGACATCAGGAAGGCACTGCCTCTTCCATGATTTAGATGGACATGATACCAACAGCTGTAGGCACTTAAAGGATATAATCGAGGAGCATGTAAGGAATGGACAGTTACGGCAATACGTCGGAACACGGAACGCAACGGTGGAGAAGGAGCAACCATCGACCACCTCACACCGTAATGATGTGAGGCCCAGGGACGATGGTCGATTGATCATCCACTGATCAGGATAATATAAAATAAGTAGCAAACTATTGGCAAGCAACCAAGTCATTTACACATGTACGGGGACGGAGATAGCCCATAGGCATGCTCTGAATGTTGAAAAACTGTGATGCTATGGTTTGTGAATTTATCTTTTGCTTTTGGATTGGACATTGCTTTTCTTTTTGGATTAGAGCTTGGATTGAGCTCCTGGTTTTGCTTGCTTTTTTATTTGGGTTTTTCTTTGGATGGTTGTTTTTGATTTTGAATGCTGCTTTGGATTTCTGGTTTTCTGGTTTGGATTTGCATTTTGGATTGGATTTTGGTTGGATTTTTATCTGATTTTTGATAAAAGGTCGTCGGGTATGGATTATGCCTGGCAAGGGGTGATTCGCTTTGCCCGAACGCGGTAAATTGACTCATTCAGGTCTTCGAGTATGGACTATGCCCGGCAAGGGTTCGAAGTGACCAGGATTCGGCCTAGGACTTAGGCCCTATATTATCAATCGTTATTTTCAGGTCGTTGAGTATGGTCTATGCTCAGCAAGGGTACGGAGAGACCAGGATTCGGCTTAGGCTTAAGCCACGATATTTCTCACGTCCAGGGACACTGGACCACGGTCGTCAAGTGTGGATTACGCTCGGCAAGAACCCGGAGAGGTTACCTCAACGTCCAGGGACAATGGACCACGACCGTCAAGGGTGGATTGCGCTTGGCAGGAGCCCGGCGAGGCTATGGGTTCGGATATCGACCCAGAGAGGTCCTGAATTCGGTTATTGGCTATTGGATAAGGATAGATTGGGACTCGGTTGTCGAGTTTGGACGGATATGGAATATGGCTATGGACTCGGATATTGGATTCTGAACTATTCAAAACACGTCTTGTTATCACAAGACATGTTTTGGGGGGCATGGTGTTATCCCATTTTTGGTCAAAACCGGAATATCAACAAATGGGCGAGGAATGATGGATGTCAGGATTGGAGAGAAGTTGGAATCAAGGCTACGATCGATATCTTCAAAATTTGGTTGAACTCTGATCGGGACAAAATTAATTGGAGATGATGATAAGGATTAGGAAAGGCTATGTTTCAAATTTCAGGGTAATCGGAGTTCATATGAAGAAGTTATGATCGATACAAGGTAGGAAGGGCATGGCTGTTCGAACCCATCAAGGTGTTCGTTTCGAACCCACCAGGTTTGAATCGATCGAAGGCACACAAGGTTCGAATCGATACACTTCGTATCGATTGGTATGGGTTCGGCTCTGTGAAGTTCGCATCAGGTGTTGGTTCGACTCGATCGTGTTCGAATCGATCAGAAGGACAGGTGAACTTCGACTCGATCACAGCATGGATCTCCTTCGTATCCACAAGGTGTACATAGGTTAGTTCGTATCGAAGGTGGTTCGAATCGATCACAACTCGTATCGATCAAAGGGAATGTAAGTTGCTTCGAATCCATTCAAGGGTTCTATCGATACGAAGAAAGCATTCGAAGAGGATAAGCAGGGAGTCGACTTCATGGATTCGAAGGAGATAGATTCAAAGGAGATGGATTCGAAGGAGATGGGTTCGAAGGAGATGGATTCGAAGGAGATGGATTCGAAGGAGATGGGTTCGAAGGAGATGGATTCGAAGGAGATGGATTCGAAGGAGATGGATTCGAAGTATGGGTTCGAACCAGGCAAAACACACGAAGCTTTGAACTTGAATCGATCATATCTTCCAAACCGTTGATCCAAATGCAATGAAATTTTTACAGGAGCTTACATACATGTTGAAGAATGTTCTCACCAAATTTCAGCTCAATTGGATGATTTCTTGATCGATTCGAACCTTACTTCGAATCGATCCTAAGGTGGGCCCGGACCTCCAGATTTCGGGCGTGTGGGCCCCCTCACGTGCCTGAAGCGGTCTTCTCGGATTTTAGGAGAAATATCAGCCTCCTACGCTTATAAATAGAGCCCCTGGTCATTCAGAAAAGGGGTCGGAGATTCTAGAGAGAGAAAGCATGCTCGGACGCTGCCAGAATCATTCCATATCATCATTGCTGCTATTTATTTCAAGTTTTGGACTTTGTAACTGCTGTAATCATCTGTAGTCATCAAGGATAATCAATAAAAGGATAAAAACTTTGGAGTGGACGTAGGCCGGAGATAGCCGAACCACTATAAACCTTGTGTCTTTGTTCTTTACTTTGGGTTTGCTGTTTAATATTTTCCGAGATCTGAAATTTGTGTTTGAATATTGTTGATTTGTATTCATACACTGGTGCTTTCACGGTATTTGGGGTTTGTGACCAATTTTGGCACAGACAAACGTATTAGTCCATCGTTGTCTAGTGCTCTTGGTTAGCTCATCTTAGAGGCTGGAATCAAGGACTTACCCAACCTCCCGATAGGATCCTCCTTGACCAAGCCAGAGACACGGCCAAGGGCTTGACCGGTGCTTTAACCTGGCCATAGCATAGCGCGCATAAAGGCTTACTCCGACAGCCCTCCAAGAGGCGCCCTGCCCTGTCCATAGTGTGACGCGGACATGGGCTTGTTCGATGCTTTAACATGGCTATAGTGTGGCACGGTTAAAGGCTTACTCCATTCTCCCTCTAGGAGGTGCCTTGACCTGACCAGAGGCACGACCAAAGGTTTGTCCGGTGCTTTAACATGGCCATAGCATGGCGCGGTTAAAGGATTACTCCACTCTCCCTCCAAGAGGAGCTCTGCCTTGGTTAACTCGGTGTAGACAGAGGCTTTTTACCATCTTAGGTAATGTCCAAATGCAAGGAGTATTTCACTCCCAACCATGTAGATTTTCCTTTTAAAGAAAGAGATTCTTCAGTCATCCATCTTTGGAAAATATGGCCTCAAATGTTTAGCATTCCATGTTCTCGGAGCCATATTGCCATCTGGTCGGCATAACTTGTAAGCTCCTGGGGGATTACTTTGCAAATGACTAAGGGTCTTTCCCAATTTGGTCCTAGGGTCCATCTACAGGGTTTCTTGTATTCGCCATTACTCTTTGGAGTACCAGATCTTCTTCTTGGAATGATCTCATTCTCACTTTGAGTTGTAGTACATTGAAATTCTTATTTGATACTCCATTATTCTTATTGCTGCTTCATCTCTCAGCTCATGTATCAAATCTAAGGACTCCCTTTTTAGTGATTCATATCGAATGCATAGGCAATTCTTCGGTGAGGGTATTTCAGTCTCGATTGTAAACATCGCCTCACACCCATATGTTAAAGAGCAGGGTGTATGTAATGTCGCCATTTTAGTATATGTTCGATAAGCCCATAAAACAAGTGGTAGTTCTTCTACCCAGTTTACTTTTGCTTTGTTTAGTCGCTTTTTGGAATTGTCTTTATGTTTTTGTTTGTTGCCTCATATGTCCCATTTGCATTTGGATGAGCGATGGAGGAGAAGCTCTTAATGATTCCATTCTTGTGGAAAAAGAAAGAGAATTCTTCACTCTCAAACTGTGTCACATTGTCAGAAATTACCTTTTGGGCAATTCCAAAGCTGGTTATGCTATTTTTTGATGACCTTTCCAGAAGTAATCTTTGGAAGTGTTTCTGTTTCAATGCATTTAGTGAATAATCTATAGCGACTACGGCGTATTTTGCTCCCCCATTTATAATTGGCAACTGGTCAATTAAATCTATTCCCCACACATCAAAGGGCCATGGAATTGCAGTTGAAGTTAATTGACTTAAGGGAAATCTGGGAATCTTTGAGTATTTCTAGCATTTCTCACATCTTCTCGCTTACTTTATGGCTTGGCTTACCATGCGAGAATAATAAAATCCTTGTCTTATTATCTTCTTTGCCAATTTTGTTCCGTCCAAGTGGTCTCCATAGAATCTCTCATTTTCTTATGCTAGCAATTATACACCATCATTGAGACTTATGCATCTCAAGTAAGGAAGTGCATATCCTTTCTTCTAAAGGATTCCATCCATCATTGTGAAAGTTGGAGCTTGTCTCCTAATTTTTCTTGCTTCACCTTTGTCAGATGGCAGTATCCAAAAAAGATATTCAATGATGGGTGACATCTAAGTGTTATCTTACAAGTCACTTGCTCTTGATTGTTCAACACTTTCATATGACATTTCTCTATCAATTTCTCTTTCCTCTTCCTCTTGTAACTTAGCTCGAGATCTTGTCAAGACTAATAGTTCCTTTCCTAGTTCGGACAGTTCCTCTCCAATACTTGGAATTTCCTGATATCCTACAGGAATAATTCGTGTCTCCAAGGCTCACATTGAGCTGGCTTGTTTTGCTAGCGAATCTGCTTGTGATTTTTCCGCATTTGGGTCCTGGTGTATTGAAAAATCTTCAAAAAAATCAAGCATTTTTCGTATATTCTTCACGTATAAAGATAGCTTGGAGTCCTTTGTTTGATATATCTGCTTCACTTGATTTACCATTAGTTGGAAATCGCTAAAGATCTGAATTCAAGGAATCTTGAGTTATAATGCCAAGGTTAATCTAGCTACCATAAATTCATATTCTGCCACATTGTTCATTGTGGGGAATCTTAATTTCATGGCGTAATGTAAGTTGTGTCCATCTGGTGTTATAATTACATATCCTACACCGGCCCTTGTTCGGTTGACATGCCATCAACGAAACACAGGCTTCTAATCCTTTTCCATTTCTGCTTGCTCTTAAATGAAGTTAGTGCATTTGTCGATGAAATATGCCAATGCTTGCCCTTTAATTGCGACTCACGGCTGAAATTCTACATCATATTGGCTGAGCTCAATTCTCTATTTTACCAACCTTCCTAAAATTTTTAGTTTACTAAAAACTTGCTTAAGGGGAAATTGTTCAATACCCTGATCTGATGTGCTTGAAAATATGCTCTAAGCTTTCATGCTATGAGAATCAAACAGTAGGCCAGGTTTTCTATCACTGCATATCGAACTTCTACATCCTTCAATCGCATGCTCACATAATACATAGGTAGTTGAGCTCTACTTCCTTCTCTAATCAATACTGAGCTGACCGCGTGTTCTGAAACTTCCATATATAAGTTTAAGATTTCCCCATTCTCGAGACTAGAAAGTATCGATGGTTTTTCCAAATGGCTTTTTAATTCCTAAAAAGCTTTTTAGCAATCTTCTCCCCTTTCAAAGTTCTTCTTTTTCTTGATTACATCGAAGATGGGAATACATTTAACGGTAGCTTTGGAAATGAACCTACCTAGGGCGGCTATCCTTCCATTTAAACTCATTAACACTTTGTTAGTTTCAAGTTTGGCCGAGTCCTTAATGGATTGAATTTGGTCGAGACTAGCTTCAATTCCTTGGGCACTTACAAGGTAGCCTAAAAACTTTCCTGAATGGACTCCGAAAGAGCACTTCTGCAGGTTAAATTTCCTTTTATATTTCTGTAATATTCAAAACACCTCCTGCAGATCCTCAAGATGATTCTTAGCCTCATCGGACTTTACCAGCATGTCGTCCACATAAACTTCCATATTTTTGACAAATATGCTCTTTAAACATTATGTTGACCAACCTTTGATAAGTAGCCCCTGCGTTCTTATGCCCAAAAGGCATCACTTTGTAGTAGTAAATTCCCCACTCAGTCATAAAGCTAGTGTGTTCCTCGTCCGGGTTAAACATAGGTATTTGATTTTACCTTGAATATCCATCCATGAGAGGCAATAATTTGTGCCCCGCTTGTTGCATCTACTAACTAATCAATTCGCGGTAGGATGAAACAATCTTTTGGACATGCTTTGTTCAATTCTGTATAGTCAATGCAAGTCCTCCATTTTCCATTTTATCTCTTTACTAAGACTGGATTGGCTAACCATTTTGGGTAGTGTATTTCTCATATAAACCCATTCTTGAGAAGTTTGTTAACTTCTTCTTTTAAAGGATCAGACCGTACCATGTCTAACTGTCTCTTCACCTGCATAATAGGGGTTGCCTCTGGATTGATGTTGAGCATATGACACATGAATGTTGGATCGATCTCCACCATGAAAGAATATGACCAGGCAAATACGTGCTTATTGACCTTCATAATTGGATCAAATCTTTCTTCAAGTCACCATCTAATTCTTTTCTCACTTTGTCTATCTTAGTATTATCATCTTAATCTATGAATGCCTCCTGAAGGTCCTTTATAGGTTTTATCCTTTCTGTTTCCCCTCTACAATCAAATTTACTGATCATTGGGCTTTCTTCAGCAGAATTAGCATTGATTCTCTTCCTTTTGCCTCCAGGTAGAATGTACCTTTCATACATATGCTTGGTAGATTTATTAATTTTAACTTTTGCTTCGAATGTTTGATGTAAAAATCGATCATTCGAAGGTTGTAAAATAGTGGAAGAATCAAAGTAAGCGAAATACTGCCTTTTATATTGATCAAGGGTAGCGATATACATCTCTCGAGAGTTTAACTGCTTCCCTTGGATGGTGCCCCATCCTCTCTTCGTCAAGAATTTTACCATTAGCTACTTTGGGGAGACAAATGCATCTATTTTGTCGAGTGCCGGCTCGCTAAAGTAAGCGTTGTAGTTTGATGGTTGGATGATAATCACAAAATAGTCTCGAAAGTTTTGCAAGATGGTGGCACCCCCATTTGCACAAGTAGCTTCACCTACCCCACCGAAATTGTCCCTTTGTTATTGAATCCGAAGATAGGTTCCATGCTGTGCTCAAGTTTACCCTCGGGGATGTTCATTTGATTGAAGGCGTGCTTGAACATAATGTTGACTGCACCTCCTGTGTCTACAAGAATTTTGGAGACGATGGACAATCTGATCTGAGCAGTAATCATTAGCTCTTGATGGGTACCAACAAGATTCGGCATTTTAATACTAAGTCATGGATTCTTCAATGGAGGCTCTTCTTGGACAGAGAAGTCCTTCTTTAGCTTCCCTGATGTATCTATTTCGGGCCCCTTTGTTGTTCCCCGCGGGACGCAGCCCACCATGAATTACATCAATTTTGTTTATCGGCGTGCTAAAGCTCAGTAGGTCTTCATCTTCCAATATATTAACAGCATCACCAGGGTGCTTTTATGGTCCATCCCTTGTCTGTTGAGCTTCCTACTTATCTTGAACAAATTCTTTCAAATGACCCTTGCGGATCAATTTCTTGATGATTCCAGCTAGAACTCTACACTCATCAGTCTTATGACCGTTTGCCATGTGATATGCACAATAATCTCCTCCTTTTCTATGCTATGGGTTGTTATGATCTTTAAAGGAAGTCGGGAAGTTGACTCTTTCCTTTGCTACGTCATAAACGTAAGATGGTGGCTTGCTCAAAGAGACTACGTTAGCAATTGGCTCTTCCCTTTTTGTGCTTTAATGTCCCCGGTGTAAACAAACCTTCCTTCTTACGAATGCTTTCCATTTGGTATAATACAACTCATCCATCTGAATGAACTTGTAAGCCTGAAAATGGAAATTCTGTAAATCTTACACCCATTAATGAAGAGCTATTTTTAGTCAGAATGTACCGCGATAAGCTTATCTAGGTCATTCATGTCCTTTGCTTTAAGTGCCTCATCGTTGAATCTCCTCAGCTAGTCTCCTAAAGCTTCCACATGCCTTTGCTTTATGTTGTCCAAGACTATATAATCTATAGTAGGATCTCTACAAATGCATAACTGGGCTGAGAATTCGTAGGAGAAATACTTCCATGAATATATTGTCTTCTCTCAATACTGTCTGTACCACTTGTCCGTAGCTCCCTAGAGAGTGATAAGGAATACTTTGCATCTGACAGCTCCTGAAGCATTGTATAAATCCCTCTTGCCATCAAAAGCCATTAAGTGATCATCCGGATCTGTGACTCCAAGGTATTTCATTGTCGGGATCTTCACAAAAGACGGGATGACTATTGCCATAATCTCATTTGTAAAGGGTGGCACTTGTTCGTTATCATTGGCATTTTCATCCATAGTCCTCTTCCTTTTGTATTCATTACATTCTTAATTGCTTTCTCGGTTGCATCTTTAAGATAAGCTTCAACATTACCATAATTTTTCTGCTCCGGAAAGTATTCTTTTGATGTAGACCTTCGAGATTGTTTAAGTGATTTATCGAGCACCATCCCCTGACGATTAGCTTTAGACCTAGGACGTTCCTTCTTCTTGGAGGATGTTAGTTCTATCTTTCTTTTTCCATTGGAGTGAGATTTCAAGTTCCTTTAAGGCGAAACCACCTCGTCCCTCTGAGTTGACCTTGCTATTTTTAAAGACTTCCGAGGTAACGCCATTTTAAGGATCATTTGTATCTCTTATAGCTGTTGCCCTAAGTGTTTGATCTTTGAAGTATTTTCATCATGTTGAGCTGGTGACGAAGGTTGCCATTGAACAACCCCATCCAAATTAAAGGATGGAGCTATGTTCTCATCAAGGGTTGTTATGTGGATAACTCCTTCATCCATTCTACTTAGTCATCTAGATCTCATTTTCCTATGTTAAGTAACATGATCCAAAATTGGTCTATCAGATAGTAATAAGGTCGGAGGTTCAACTCCTCCTTCTAGCGTCAAACTGTTAACAATAAAACTTGTCTACATCCCTAAAGCTATGTGAATGACCAATAATATTATATAAGATAAGAATGTAAAAGAAGTTTCTTCTTTCAAAACCCACCTTTCGATTGGATTGACCTAGTCAAAACAGATCCAGTAGTTAAACTAGAAATGCAGTTAAGAAAGAAGCATTCAACTCGAAACCTTTCTTTTGAATGAGTAGAAGATAATTAATCTTTTAGACCTTCCATACCTTTCGATCATGCCAAAAGGTTCACTCTTATCATTTTGACCATGTCAGAAGGCTTGCCTTCTTATTAAGGTGAAATAACTGATTTCGACCTCACTGGACTCATCACCTTTGTTTAGGAACCCCTTCAAAAGGGTTGCAGTTACAATGGAGTGTAGATGCCATTCAAATGTATTCCATTTTTCAAATTTGATTGCCAATTACAGGCTGGATTCCTTTCGAAACACCCCTTTCGACAAGGGCAAAAGGAGTTCCATCCTTTTGAAACATATCTAGTTTGCAACTACCTAAGCTTCATTCAGTATACTCTGTATAAGGTCGGCCTGGATATTCTTAGGTTTCATAAACTCATCAACGTTGAAACATCAACACCATTCTTATTTTCCATATCTGATATTTTTCGGATGATGATGTGTTTCGAATGTTCATATCCAAGTCGACCATAATGTATTGCATAGAAAAAACGAAGTTAAGAGAATAAGATAGAATCATGTGCAATGGATTATTTGTCTAGCTAATGATCATTATGATCTTACTCATAATCGAATCCTTAATGAATCTGCCATCTCTTTATTATCATTAATCCAAAATGAGTTACAATTATGAGAGCTTTTCCCCAAATTGATTTAGGGTTCACAAAGATTTTTGTTTTAGAAAAGAAGTTGAAGTAAAAGAAATAAGCTTAGGATTCAAAAATCTGATCCGTAAAGAAAGATCCCTTGGGTCTTATTTATAGATGCAGGTCAGCCCCCCTTCCACGCCTATGCCTTCGACCCGATCGAAAGGCCCCTTTTATATTCCGTCTTATCCCTTTTGACATGGTTGAAAGGCCTCGCCTATTTTTGATGCAGTCGAAAGGCATCTCTTTCGTGTCCTTTAAGTCAACTTTGTGCTTCACTTCTCTTTATTCCAGACCTTTCGACCTTATTGAAAGGGAATTTTATCAACCTTCCGCCATTGTTAAGTCTTTATTATCCCTTTTTCTTGCTTTCTCCCGACTGCTTTTGACATTGTCGAAAGGTCCCCAAATGCGCTTTTTTCTTCATGTTGCCTTGTTGTCATCAGAGGTAAAGATAGGAACCTTCAACTCTGATGATAAGTTATCCATAGGAGCTTTCAAGACGTTGAAGCACTAATGGCTTCGATGCAGTAGTAGCTTACGAATGCTGCTTTCGATGCACGCCTGTGAATTGATGCAGAAACTTCTAACAATGTCATTAGCTTTTACCGGTTCATAAGGCTTTGGCATGCATTCGAAAGGGTTGTTATAAATGCAAAACCTTTGGTTCTGAAAGGTTTGGCGTGCATATGAGTGGTTGATGTTCATTTCCGTCAAAAGTTGGTTTCGATCCCGTCCTTGCTTTCTTTAAGTGCGTTAATCCATTTGCATCGAAAGGTTGAAAGTCGCGGAAGGGTATTCCTACTTTTCTTTTCCATTTTTCTTGAAAGCTTTCACACTGCTTATTAGTTGTAAGGGAAAATGGGGCCTCCGACTCCTTCGAAAGCCTTCTCAATGTCTTTGAAATGTCCTTCTGTGACCTTTGTCAAAACCCATGATTGTAACTCCAGCGGGGCTTGACATTTTCATTAACCTTCTTTCATACTTCTGTTCATAAGTGGATTTTATGGCTAACAGTTTCCTAAATTGCATAGAGAACTTAGAAGCTCTTCTTGATGTTTAATTACTTTTAATCATTCTTTCAAGTTTTGGACATTTCTTTGTTTGTCCATTCTATTCAGTTTGGATTTTGTTTATAATATTTTCGTTCTTTTAAGTCTATATTTTGATAATTTTTACGCACATTCCTTAAGTATGGGATTGTTTCTTACTAGTGCCCATCCTTTATGTTTTTTGTTGTTTATTTCCACTCTTTCTATATGAATGTTGTTCTTATGGAGTAAAGCTCATTCCGCATTTAGTGACATAGTCCCATAGAATTTTCATATGTTCATTATATTACTTGAGTTTTCTCAGCCGGTATTCTAAACTAATCCTGTGTTATTTTATTATAATGCTCGAGCTAGACTGAGTATTTTTCCAGGTTGACTTTGGTGATATGGAGTTCTTGGAGAAGAGTTGGATGTTCACCATTCGTAGTACTTTATTTATACCATCCTATGTTGTACATGTAATAGTAATTGCAAGGTCAAGATTTTATAACTATCCAGCTGATAATGTTTTTTTAAACTCGGATGTAATCTGTATTTTGGAGCGAGTTTTTAGGGTATTTTTTATGTTATAATTGTCATTTCTGTTGTTTGCACCAAAATTGGTCATAAACTCCCAATTATCGACGAAAGCAGCAGTTTACAATCACGGATCACAGTTAACAAGAATGTAAAGAATTAAAAATGAAGAACACTCAGGAATTAAGAAGAAAGCAGTAAAGGACACAGAATTTATAGTGGTTTGGCAATCCAGCCAACGTCTACTTTGAATTTGAAGATTTTATTGATGTATGCTTGCTGATTACAGTGAGTCACAACTGATTACAACAGAAAAATTCGAGTACAATGATGAATCCGGTAGAGTCTGGACATCGAAGAACAAAAAAAATTCCTTTTTCTATAGGCTCTAGGATGCTATTTATAGGCGTAGGTTGCAAATATCTCGCTCGGATCTCGGGAGACTTCTTCAGCCACGTGTGTTGGCTACGCGATCGATCCCACATGATCTCGAATCGATCCGTAATCGCTACGAACGAATTTCGTATCAATCAAGATTTGGTCCAAACGAGTCGAAATTAGGCACGAACATTCTTTAGGTTATACGTAAACTTCTGTGAAAATTTCATAGCATTTGGACTTGTGGATTGCGAGTTATGATCGATGCAAGCTTCTGTTTGCATGTTGGCTGTCACATTCGCATTGATGCAAAGATCTATATTCGCCACTCTTCGTATCCATGCTTTTCTTTTCGGTTGATGTGGCACGACTGTTTTGACGAGATCCATGTTTTACGTCGAGTTGATTGGGTCCTTTCTTCATATTGATTCAGTTGAGACCTATTCGCATCGATCAAGACTGTTATGTTCATATTGATTCATTTGGCGCTAATTCCTATCGATTATTCGAGGGTGTTTCGTATTGATTGCCTTGAACGCTGCTCTTTGTATCGATTGTTCTAGCCAACCGATACGAAAGATGGAAATGATATCGACACGAAACATAGTCCGTATATGGTTCGATGGGTTTGAAGGATACGAAGGAGGCCTAATCTCGGATGGATACGAACTAACCTTACATGTTATCGATACAAACATGGACTGCGATGGATACTAAGTAGTACGGACACGAGGTAAGCTGATCGATACGAACAACAGGCGATTGATCGATACGAACAACATGCGATTCGATGGATGCGAACAACATCTTCTAGATGGATACGAAGATACCGAGTCGAACAGCCTCAAGCCGGACAAATGATCACGCGCCTATCTATTCAATGAAAATTCATAACCATCAAGCCGAAGTTCACTTCTCCTTGGTCCCTGATCAATACGAACGGTGATTTTGTATCCATGTTGATGGATACGAATTCGTATCGATACGAATGTGAGATATTCTTACGCAAACATCCATTGATATCTTGAGCAAATGAACTCCATTTAACTTGGAATCTGTACATAACTAGCAATCGAGGAGTACAGTCTTTGATTTTCAGTTAATGGTATCACAGCCTTGCTAAAAGGGGGGATAACACTTGCCCCCCAAAACATGCCTTACGATAGGAAGGTGTGTTTTGTAGTCCAATAAGCTGGATGTTCGTATCTTGTTAATGACCTGCAAAGAAATTGATAATCTTACATGATAATGAATATGATCGTTCGCGATCGTATGCCATTCGGGGCAGTATATGTGACCATTCGAGGTCGGGTGCCGTTCATGGCGAATTATGACCGTTCGAGGTCGAGTGCCGTTCCCGTTCGAGGTCGGGTGCCCTTCGAGGAAAATTGTGACCGTTCGCGGTCGATTGCCATTCGAGGCGAATTGTGTGTGCCCGGGGGGGGGGGGGACTTAGTCTCATCAATGACAGATTTCACGTTCGAGTGAGTTTCTGAATTGTTTGTTATGTCTGTTTATCGCCATCTCAGAGCATGCCTGAGGACTTTTCACGATCCCTTACATGTATAAGTGGCTTAGCCGTTATGGAATCACAAATGACATATTTACATTCAAAATAAGTCTTTCAACAGAAATGTCTATAAAAAATCAAGTCCACACATGAGAAATAGAAAACAAAAGAAAAATGGGGATGTCAAAGTGAAAACACCTAAACTGATGCAATTTATAGTCGTATCAGAGCATGCCTGAGGACCGTTTGTGATCCTGTACATGTGTTAAATGACTTAATCGCATCGTTGTGGAGTTTTCCACTTACTCATCATTATTTCAATCAGTTGATAATAAGATGACGCCTTGATCCTGAGCCATCACCAGTTGATGCAGGCGATGGTCATTCTTGTTCCACCGTCGTGGCCCTCCTTCTGACATATTATGATAGCAGACCATTCCAGATATTCCACTCAACTTCATCCTTTAAGTGACTGCAATCATTTGTGCTATGACCATTCAGCTCGTAGAATACGCAATACTTGTCAGATTTTCTTTCATTGCTAATCAAAACCCTTCTTAATGGCTTTCGATAAGGAATCTGCCTCCTAGTATCCTGGTAGATTCGCTTTAAAGTTTCATTCAACTCCATATAAGAGGTGAATCTCGGTTCCTTTGGTGGTCATATGGGTCCATCACCGTTATCCTCGGCTTTCCATTTTCCTCTATCCTTGACTGAATCTTTTTCGAGAGGATTTTCGCCTTGAGTGCGTAAACTTCTATGCCCTCCCCTTCCTTTCTTTCAACATTTGTGTAACATCCAGTCTTTTCGCACGATTTAAACAGACACACGTGCCAATTCAAACCATACGGAAGAGCGGGTTGTTATGGGGTAAATAAGAAAACAGAAAAGAAATAAAACAAAATAGAATCTCACAGCGGAAGGATAAAATATAATAATAAAATATACAGTTTATAAAGTTGTTTACAAAACAATTGATTCTTCTTTATACAATTAAATATCAGAGTTCACATACCAATAATATCAATGCAGCGGAATATAGTGTGAGTGTAGTGCAATACTATAAATAATAATAATACAAATCTTCATCTTCGTCCTCCAGATCTAAATCTTTAAATCCTGAAACGCTCGGACTGACCCGAGCGAATTTGAAAAGACAAAAACACTCGAGTCAGAACTAAAAGATCTTATGTGAGTTAAATTTACAGAAATAAATATGAGTGCAGTAACTCAAGAGATGCTCGGGATTTACATCTCCTAAGGATCCGTTAATCTATTTACTATGTAGTATATTGCGCTATTATAATAGTGTCTATTTATAAAATAAACTTACTTTTAAATAGCGTTAAGGGGTTACCCATATAGCCCTTAACACAGAATATATTCCCATAGTCTATACAGTACCGTAATCTCCCCCGTACTGGGCGTCGTCAGAGGGCACTCCATAGGTATGGTACAAAACCAAAATCGTATAAGGCGCGCTGGGGTAGGTGACACGGCACAACTAGGCAATGCCAGGGTAGATATACCAATTGCTACTCGGGCTGATGGTAACGCATAGCCGCAGCTACCGCCCACCTCGAACTAACACCCCCAAATCAAAGAAATCAATAGTGGCCACCGAAACAATCCAAAGTCAGAGTATAGTATCGAAGGAGTGCGTTCGATCAGCGGAATGACCTCATTGGCCCGAGAATCGCTCCTGTTTTAGCCACCTTATGCCAACTCACGGGAGTTGGGTCCACGTATTTACCTTACAGGAAACGTCGCCACCAACCTACTTCATTCTGGGATCTCCACCGCGTACTCGGTTAGTCAAAGTGGTTTTCGGTACCGACGGAGAGTATGTCCATATCTGATCCCGGTCTCTTTGCCAACCCATCGCTATTATAACACCGCGATCATTTAAAAATAGTTTATACTTCAAACCAGAATAAAATTTTCCATTTCAAACTATGAATACGACATCATTTTTAAAACCCAAAACAATATGATATCATTTTATCCAAATATAATTCTTTTCCAAAAATCATACTGCTTTGAAATCTATAATATCTAGAAACCAAACATTTGAATTATACTTTCAAAGCATAATATTTCGAAAATTCATAGTTTTAAAACCATAACTTCTAAAACTTGAATGGTTTGGATATTCAACGGTATATAAAATAAATGGTTTAACTTTAAGGTTACTTTGCAAAGAAAATAATTTCCATGGCTTTACAAATATATTTCTTTATTTAAAGTCTAAACCAAAATTTAAATATCACTTTCAAGTTCCAAAACCACTTCAATTTCTATATATATATCCATTGGAGTATTAATATTTCAAAACTAAAGTTGGATTTTAGTCTTTCAACAAATTAATGTTCTATTATTTAGTCTTGAATATTCACATAAATTCCATAAATAAAACTCCAATTTCTAGCAATTAAATATTTTCTTCAATTTAATTTATACTAGAATATTCATTTAAATTTATCTTGGAAAATCCAGTTATAAATGTCATATCTTAAAATTTCGAACTTAAACATATAATATAAATTATCAAATCCCTTTTCTGAAAAAATTTCCATTTTTATTTAAGAGATTTATGCACAGTTTAAATTCAAAATCTCTAACTTCATATGTATATATATAGAAGAAAAATAATATTATAAAATATCAAAGTTAAAATTTTGATAAACCGTATCCATCCAAACCATAGAAATCACTTTAAAATATTTTATATATAGACCACGGTGCCTGTATAAAATTTTCTATCCTATGGTCAAGTGATACGGATATTTATCATTTCAATCCGCAATTTAAAAATAAAATTTTGCGGTTGTATATCATTTCAAACCACAATCCCGAATGAAATGGAAAAATGCATGATAACTTGCAATTTAATGATATAAAATAAAACATCCATTCATCAACATCATCCATCATCCAAATCACAATCATCATCCAATAATAAATCAATATCAATATATATCTGATAATATATAACAGGTAATAACTGGCAGTTATAATCGAAATAAATTTAACACTATTAAACTAACAGTTTATATTCAGTAATAAATTTTATAACTGTTTCTAGCAGTTTATATGCAAATAAATAAATTCTAACTGTCAATTAATATGCAATAAATAAACTAAATTAACAGTTAAATTAAATAAATGCGAATTTAGCAAATAGGATGAACAAAACATGCCAAATAGTTATAAATAAATTTCTACTCATATCTAAAATAAATTTAACAAACATAAAAACTTTTAGAAGTTGTGAGTGGGTTAAAACACTCACCTTTTGGATTTAAATCGAATTTAAATCCGATTTAAACCCAAAAATTCGACTATCTCCAAAACTGTCCAACCAGTGTCAAAAGATCTGGAATTTAATTTCGATCCTAACAAAAAAAATTCGTGTGAAACGGATATCGTATGAGAAAATTACGCATGAAAACGATGTTGAAATTTAAAAATTAAATTAACAAAACTCACTCAAGCTCCTTGCCACGTAAGCAACTCAACAGGCCCCTCATCTTCTCCTCCCCCAACCCGTTCGAACAACATCTCCAGGAAAAAAAATCACGCTAGAAACCCTAGAGGCCGCCACCCAACACGCCAACTTCGACGCACTACAATTCAATCAGTCGACTTCCCCTTCTTCACCACGTCAAACCGCCTCCAAGCCCACCACCACACCATGCTCGGCCCCTCCTATAGCCATCAGGCCGAGCCCAAACACGAAACTTCCACGGCCAAAATCTGAAAACTCCGACATCTTTGATGCGAGGTAACTGTATGGATCTGAAGACGACGTCGAGAGCTACGTTTCCTCTTTTGATTCCAACACGAATCGTTGAAGCGATTGAGTGAGATAAAGGTTTGAAGGTTGCAAATTCTCGGCCATCGAAATAGAGATGGCGGCTGGAGGCTATTAGGGTTTAGGAATTAATTTAATAATATAATTATCGTTTTGCGAGCCGTATTTATAGAGTTAGGTCCGGAAACAGCCCGAACTCCAATTTAAGCATGCTGACAGGCTATCCTAACATAAAAAGGCCTCTTGAACGCAATGGTACTGGTTACGGAGCCCAATTCCATCATTTTTTGTAGGTTATTGTTAGATCAAATTGTTTTGAAATGACAATAATGCCCCGAAAAGCCCGTTTCGGCTCCGGGACGAAAAATGAATCATCCCATATATCAAAATAGGTATATAAAAATATTCTGAACGCGATGGAAAAAGTTTCACGTCCAAATTCGATCGTATGAAGAAGTTACGCTGAAAACAATATTTCCAAATTGATTCCAAATTGATTTTAATTAAATCGATTTCAAGGCGTTTCGCGTCCGTACGATCAAACGACAGGTCCGATCGATACGAAACTTGAAACCCTACAATAATTCACCGATACGGATCCGATGAAACTGGTTTCGTCGAAATCCGAGTCCGTGGCCAAAATGGCTATTTTTATGTTAATTAATTAATTGCTTAAATCCAAATTTCATAATTTATTTTCTAAAATTGGAAATTTCATTATCTTTACTACTCAAACGTTTACAATGGTTATGGCCAATCTAAATGTCAGTATAAAGAAAATAAATTTATCAAGTCAAATGTTAATCTTATTTTATATAATTAATTTTACCAAATTCACCAAATTATAAATAAAATCCTTAAAATTCCAATTTACCTAAATAAATTAATTACTATCCCATTCAAAATTCTAAATAGAAGGGTTTTACCATCTGGATTTAAAATTTATTGTACCAATATTTCCCGTTTCAACTCCAGTTTTAAATTACCGTAAAAATTTACATTTACTTTAAATTTATTGCAATAAATCCAAATTACCATATCTTAAATCCAATTTAATAAATAAAGCTTGATTCCCCTATTAACTCATTTGATTTCAATTGACCTTTTTACCATAAATTAAATTCCAATATATTAAATAAACTTATTTTCCATTTCTTTTACTCACAAATCATCGTATTATAAAGATATTTATGGAGTATTGGTTTTCATTCATTATTTATTATAGTTACTTAAATGAATTCACTATTCAAGTCCGTTAAAATTTTATTTCCAATCCATCTACCTTTCCTAATAGATTTTGAATTCCATTCAAATTATAACAAATCAAAATTTCCATTCACTCTTTATTATAAACCCAAATCTGCAATTCATTACCTTATATAAATGTCATCAAATTTTTATTTATTATTATAACTCTACGATCTATATACATTTTATTGATTGATTTCTATACAATTTATATTACTTTACATTAAATTACTATTCAATGTATACTTATTCATCAATCAAATCCGATATTTACTTTCTATCCTTCTATTTGATAAACAACCTAGTATACCCTTTTTTTATACATTCATTCCATTCCATTCATTTATGGTATTGTATTGGAATTAAATTTATTAACTAATACTAACATCACTAACAACAATGTTGCCATAGATTTAGATTTAATTAAATAAATTATATGAATGGTTAAAATTTGGCAATTATCACAAATGCCCACTATATATGTATTAATTCCTACTTATTATTAGGATTCATTTATAAATTTACTAGTTGCCTTTGTCTTCTTATTTCCTATTTACTACCAAACTTCCTGTTTAGTTATAGCTTATCAATATATAATCACCTAGGCAAATCAATTTATTACCATTTATTTATCGACAACATTCATTATAATTACTTATCTACACTTATTGCATTGGTTTATTCAACGGTCACTTTTATTTAGTCACTGCCTATTTTACAACCAAATGTACAATCTCCACTATTTATTCATATTAATGAATCCCATTCAAGTTAATATTTTTATTAAAATTCACTAATTCAACATTTATATTGGTTTCTCATATTTAACTTATAACTAAGTATGACAATTTACATTATTCACATCCATTGCATATAAATATTAAATTGTTAACGTTAATTTACAATTACTATATCTAATTCTTACATTTACTCAAAAAAAAATCTTAAGACTTTTATTTCATTCTAAATTAGATTAGAAATCATACTAAATTAACTCATTTAATATCATCGAATTTAACGGGTCGTTACAATTTGCATGTTCTAATTGTAGGAATCCATCGGCCTCATGATAAAATTCACCTAGATCCATAGGTGGATCACTTGTCGGTGAATTTTTGAACGTTGTTCCATCAGCGATGCCGGCTACGGCTACCATTAAGACCATAGATAGATCTGGGTGATCCACTGATGCTGCAGCTGCATTAAATCGTGTTAGGAAATTCCTTGGAGATTCCCCAGTTTTCTGTTTTAACGTCGCGAGACTCATCACATTCTTGGGCCTCGAAATGTGAACTCTGAACTGCCTGATAAACATCTCGGTCAACTCGGTCCATGTTCCAATGGAACCGCTCTCCAATTTTCTAAACCATAGTGCTGCTATGTTTGTTAGATACAATGGGAAATACCGGGCAATGGCCTCTTCTGACGCCCCTAGCACTTCCATACGCCTCATATACATTATCAGATGAACCGCAAGATCCGTCCTCCTATATACATTTCCTTTGTTGGTAGCTTGAATTCTAGTGGATTCCTAGCATGTCTGATAGCGGGAGCGAAGGGGCTCTTCTTCACATCTTCCAGATCTTTGTTGATTAGTCCACCTTTCATGGCTCGTCTGACCATCTCCGCCAACCTGTCATTGTCGCCAAGTTGTGGTCCTTGTACATTGCCTCCGATCTGACCCCGAGTTCGTGAGGGTTGGCTAAAATCTACTCTTCTAGACGAGCATTTGCTCCTCTATTAACTCCTTGTGGCCTAGTTTCAGCCGGTATCCTGCCTAAGGTTGGATCAATATACTCTGTGGGAATGCCCCTAGCTCTAAGGCTGCTCCTGATGGTCCCGCTCCATCTTGAATTCTAGTTGCTACGAGATTTCGATCCGTATCACCAACACCTCTTGTGGTTGCATTCCCTTGATTTTGTGCTCCAAGTTGTCCAACCAGTCGGAAAAAATTCTGGATCATCTCCTCTTGTCTTTTCAACATCGTCTCCATCTCATCCCTAGTGATGAAGACCGAGGCTTGATTCACTCCTGAGGAAGCCTCCTAACTCCCTTCATGCTGACTTCTTTCGGTTCTTTGTATTCTCGTTGATTGCTTGGCCATAATTGCTTCTAGATCTGATCCTCTAGCTTTCCAAATTCGAACTCCAAACTATAGAATCCCTGAGTGCTAGTTTCTCGGTGAAAGCACCAAAATGTTTGCACAAAAATTGGTCACAAACACCCCATTATCGATGAAATCAACAGTTTACAATCACAGATCACAGTTAACAAGTGTGTAAAGAATTAAAAATGAAGAACACTCAGGAAATTAAGAAGAAAGCAGTAAAGGGCACAGAGTTTATAGTGGTTTGGCAATTCAGCATACGTCTACTTTGAATTTGAAGATTTTATTGATGTATGCTTACTGATTTCAACAAGTCACAACTGATTACAATAGCATAATTCGAGTATAATGATGAATCCGGTAGAGTCTGGACATCGAAGAACCAAAAAAAGCCCTTTTTCTGTAGGCTCTGGGATGCTAATTTTAGGCGTAGAATGCAAATATCTCGCTAAGATCTCGGGTGACTTCTACTGGCACGTTTGTGGGCCCACACGATCGATCCCACGTGATCTCGACTCAATCTGTGATTGATACAAACGAATTTCACATCGATCAAGATTTGTTCCAATCCAGTCGAAATTTGGCACGAACATTCTTTTGGTTATACGTAAGCTCCTGTGAAAATTTCATATCATTTGGACTTGTGGATTGCGAGTTATGATCGATGCAAGTTTGTGTTTTCATGTTGGCTATCACATTCGCATTAACGCAAAGATCTGTATTCGCCACTCTTCATATCCATGCTTTTCGTTTCGGTTTAAGTGGCGCAATTGTTTAGATGAGATCCACATTTTACGTTGAGTTGATTGAGTCCTTTCTTTGTATCAATCCAGTTGAGGCCTATTTGCATCGATCAAGACTGTTCTGTTCGTACCGATTCATTAGGCGCTAATTCGTATCGATTATTCGTGGGTTTTTCGTATCGATCACCTTGAATGATGCTCTTCGTATTGATTGTTCTAGCCAACTGATATGAAAGATGGCATGGAGATCAACACGAAACATAGTCCGTTTATGGTTCGATGGGTTTGAAGGATACGAAGGAGGCCTGTTCTTGGATGGATATGAACTAACCTTGCCTGTGATCGATACGAACAAGGACTGCGATGAATACAAAGTAGTACAGACATGAGGTAAGCTGATGGATACGAACAATAGGCGATTGACCGATATGAGCAACAGGCGATTCGCAGATGCGAACAACATCTTCTGGATGGATACGAAGATACCGAGTCGAACAACCTCGAGTCGGACAAATTATCACGCGCCTATCTATTCAATCCAAGTTCATAACCATCAATCCAAAGTTCACTTCAACTTTATCCCTGATTAATACGAATGGTGATTTCATATCCATGCTGATGGATATGAATTCGTATCGATACGAATTTGAGATATTCTTGCGCACGCGTCCACTGATATCTTGAGCAAATGAACTCCGTTTGACTTGAAATATGTACATAACTGGCAATCGAGGTGTACCATCTTTGGTTTCCAGTTAATCTTTTGGTATCATGGCCTTGCCAAAAGGCGGGATAACACTTGCCCCTCAAAACATGCCTTGCGATAGGAAGGTGTGTTTTGTAGTTCAAAAAGCTGGATGTTCGTATCCTGTTAATGACCTGCAAAGAAATTGATAATCTTACATGACAATGAATAGTGGTCATTCGTGATTGTACGCCGTTCGGGCCGGTGTGTATGACCATTCGAGTTCAGGTGCCGTACGTGGCGAATTGTGACCGTTCGAGGTCGGGTGCCGTTCGTGGCAAATTATGACCGTTCGAGGTCGGGTGCCGATCGAGGCGAATTGTGGCCGTTCACGGTCAGGTGCCGTTCGAGGCGAATTGTGTGTGCCCACGGGGGACTTAGTATCATTAATGTCAGATTTCACATTTGAGTAAGTTTCTGAATTGTTTGTTATGGCGGTTTATCGCCGTCTCAGAGCATGCCTGAGGACCGTTCACGATCCCTTACATGTGTAAGTGGCTTAGCCGTTACGGAATCAAAAATGGCATATTTACATTAAAAATAAGTCTTTCAACAGAAATGTCTAACAAAATCAAGTCCACACATGAGAAATAGAAAACAAAAGCAAGATAGGGATGTCAAAGTGGAAACACCTACACTGATGCGATTTATAGTATTTATAGTCGCATCAGAGCATGCCTAAGAACCGTTTGTGATCCTATACATGTGTAAAATGACTTAATCGTGTCGGTGTGGAGTTTGCCCCTTATTCATCATTATTTCAATCAGTTAATAATAAGATGATGCCTTGATCCTAAGCCGTCCCCAGTGGATGCAGGCGATGGTCATTCTTATTCCACCGGCGTGGCCCTCCTTCTCACATATTGTGATAGCAGACCATTCCGGATATGCCACTCAACTTCATACTTCAAGTGACTGCAATTATTTGTTCTATGACCATTTAGCTCGTGGAATATGCAATACTTATCGGATTTTCTTTCATTCCTGGTCGGATCCCTTCTTATTGGCTTTCGATAAAAAATTTGCCTCCCAGTATCCTGGTAGATTTGCTCTAAAATTTCATTCAACTCCGTATAAGAGGTGAATCTCGGTTCCTTTCGCGGTCTTGTGGGTCTATCACTGTTATCCTCGGCTTTCTATTTTCCTCTATCCTTGCTTGAATCTTTTTTGAGAGGATTTCCGCCTTTGAGTGCGTAAACTTCTATCCGCTCCCCTTCCTCTCTTTCAACATTTGCGTCTTCTAATGGTAGGAATCCATCGGCCTCATGATAAAATTCTCCTAGATCCATAGGTGGATCCCTTGTCAGTGAATTTTTAAACTCCGTTCCATCAGCGATGTCTCTACGGCTGCCATTAAGACCATGGATGGATCTGGGCGATCCATTGATGCTGCAGCTGCATTAAATCGTGTTAGGAAATTCTTCAGAGATTCCCCAGTTTTCTATTTTAGCGTCGTGAGACTCGTCACATTCTTGGGCCTCGAAATGTGAACTCCGAACTACCTCATAAACTTCTCGGTCAACTCGGACCACATTCCAATGGAACCGCTCTCCAATAGCCTAAACCATAGTGTAGCTATGTCTATCAGATACAATAGGAAACACCGGGCCATAACCTCCTCTGACACCCCTAACACTTCCATATGCCTCATATACTTTGTTAGATGAATCGCAGGATCCGTCCTCCCATTATACATTTCCAATGTTGGTAGCTTGAATTCTGGTGGATTCCTAGCTTGTATGTTAGCGGGGGCGAAGGGGCTCCTGCTCACATCTTCCAGATCACTGTTCATTTGTCTACCTTTCATGGCTCGTCTGACCATCTCCGCTAACCTATCACTGTCGCCAAGTTGTGGTCCTTGTACATTGCCTCCAATCTGCCCCCTAGTTCGTGAGGGTTTGCTAAAATCTGCTCTTCTGGACGAGCATTTGCTCCTCTGTTAACTCCTTGTGGCCTAGTTTCAGCTGGTATCTTGCCTAAGGTTGGATCAATATACTCCGTGGGAATGCCCCCTAGCTCTAAGGATGCTCCTGATGGTCCCGCTCCATCTTGAATTCTAGTTTCTACGAGATTCTGATCCCTATCTCCAACACCTCTTGTGGTTGCATTCCCTTGATTTTGTGCTCCAAGTTGTTCAACCTGTCGGAACAAATTCTGGATCTCTTCTCTTGTCTTTTCAACATCATCTCCATCTCATCCTTGGTGATGAAGACCAAGGCTTGGTTCACTCCTGAGGAAGCCTCCTGACTCCCTTCATGCTGACTCCTTTCGGTTCTTTGTCTTCTCGTTGATTGCTTGGCCATAATTGCTTCTAGATCTGTTCCTCTAGCTTTCCAAATTCAAACTCTAAGCTTTAGAATCACTGAGTGCTAGTTTCTCAGTGAAATCACCAAAATGTTTGCACCAAAATTGGTCACAAACAACCAATGATCGATGAAAGCACCAGTTAACAATCGCATATCACAGTTAACAAGTATGTAAAGAATTAAAAATGAAGAACACTCAGGAAATTAAGAAGAAAGCAGTAAAGGACACAGAGTTTATAGTGGTTCGACAATCCGGCCTACGTCCACTTTGAATTTGAAAATATTATTGATACATGCTTGCTGATTACAACGGGTCACAACTGATTACATCAACGAAATTCGAGTACAAAGATGAATTCGGCAGAGTCTGGACGTCGAAGAACCCAAAAAAATTCCTTTTTCTGTAGGCTCTGGGATGCTATTTATAGGCATAGGTTCAGTGAAAATTTCATGTCATTTGGACTTGTGGATTGCGAGTTATGATCGATGCAAGTTTGTGTTTGCATGTTGGCTGTCACATTCGCATCGATGCAAAGATCTGTATTCGCCACTCTTTGTATCCATGCTTTTCATTTCGGTTGACGTGGCGCGATGAGATCCACGTTTTACGCCGAGTTGATTGAGTCCTTTCTTCATATCGATGCAGTTGAGACCTATTCGCATCGATCAAGACTGTTCTATTCGTATCGATTCATTAGGCGCAAATCGTATCAATTATTCGAGAGTGTTTGGTATCGATCACCTTGAACGTTGCGCTTCATATCAATTGTTCTAGCCAGCCGATACGAAAGATGGAATTGAGATAGACACGAAACATTGTCTGTTTATGGTTCGATGGGTTTGAAGGATACGAAGGAGGCCTGTTCTCGGATGAATACGAACTAAGCTTACCTATGATCGATACGAACAAGGACTGCGATGGATATAAAGTAGTACGGACACGAGGTAAGCTGATGGATACGAACAATAGGCGATTGATCAATACGAACAACAGGAAATTCGATGGATGCGAACAACATCTTTTGGATGGATACGAAGACACCGAGTCGAACAGCCTCGAGTCGGACAAATTATCACGCGCCTATCTATTCAATCCAAGTTCATAACCATCGAGCCGAAGTTCACTTCTCCTTTGTCCCTAATCGATAAGAACGGTGATTTCATATCCATGCTCATGGATATGAATTCGTATCGATACGAATGTGAGATATTCTTGCGCACGCTTCCATTGTTATCTTGAGCAAATGAACTCCATTTGACTTGAAACATGTACATAACTGGCAATCGAGGAGTACTGTCTTTGGCTTCCAGTTATTTTTTTGGTATCACGGCATTGCTAAAAGGCGGGATAACATCTGTTGTGAGTTTCTGATTTCCTGATTCTCTGTTATTTTCCTTTTATTTTACCTAACAATCAGCTCTTTATGACGATTGGATGTTCGACATTTGAATACCGTGGATGTATTTGGTGTCGGTTTTCGATGGTTTACAAGGCAGTTCATTACACGGATTCAATTAATATCACCTTGAAAATTGAATAAAGCACTTTCTAGATCTGATCTAAATTTCTAAAGAAAGTGCAGCTGTCTAGAAGAAAATACCACTTCTTGAAAAAGATTTTATTTACTTGATTTTGAGTAGGAAATAAAGGGGATGAACCCTTGTAAATTATAGTGAAGAAACACTAGAGGGGACGAAAAAAGTCAAGTACAAAAGTGAGAGGAGGTGAGGTTTAACTAGGCAATATTAATGAGTAAAAAGTAGAGATCTAGATACAATAGTATTTATTTAATTTAAATCCACATATGTATTTATCGATATCATATATCGATACGTACATATATAAATATTTTATACGCACTATATTAAATACTAATTTGAATAAATAAAATAGAATTTAATAATTAATATTTCATAAAAATAAATTAATTTATAATAATTATAATTTAATTAAATTGTGGTATTTCGGAATATTTAATATTGGGGTTGTGTGACTCAATGGTGTAAATTCGATCAACGATTAACATCGAACAAGTCGAGTATTAACGGTTACGCATCTGAGCTACTGTTATGACAGTTTGGTTGAATTTATCACTCACACATTCTTTGGTAATGTTAGCACCAAAATTGGTCACTAACACACTAGAATAGATTTGTGTAGCGGAAATGAATAAAGTAAATGGAAAACGAGGAATAACACAATATAATGCAAAATAGAACAGCAAAAAGCAAGAACAATAGAATTTATAGTGGTTTGGCGTTAATTGCCTACGTCCACTTTGAATATACTTTTTATTGCATTATCAACTGCTTGAATATAGATACAATCCACAGAAAACAACTTGACTTCAAGTTTAAACAAAAAGGAAATGAGTACAAAAAATGGCATAGTTTCCGTTCAGTTCTCCCAAAAAAGATCCCCAAAAATGGACCCCTGCTCCTCTATTTATAGATGGAGACAGCCTGGCGTCTCAGTCCTCAGAATTCTCTTCATTCACTAAGGCCCATTACCAAGATTCCTTAGCCCAACATCAATATCGAACCGATAACACCGACCTAAACTTGTCGAGCCCTCAAGGCTGAACTCACAATGTCGATCTGAATTCCAAACACACCGAATACTCCAAACATGCCTACCCTAGTACAAGCACAGTGAATGCCGACCTGATATAGGCGTGTTATCTTGTTATGGTGATTGCCGACCCAAGTGAGCTTTGTCGATCCATTATGAACATGTCGACTGCTTATAGCTATGCTGACCTGTTTCAAGTGCACCGAACCTAGATACGAATTCTATCCCTAAAAAGTTATGTTGAATCGGAGTTTGTCGATCCGAAGTAGTTGCCAAGCTTGTCCAAACATGCCCACTTGATTCAATACTGACTTGGGGAAATGTCACCACCAACCCGGAGCTATACCGAACCCTCCAAAATGCATATGACCTCAAACTGCATGCCGACCGCAAGTGCTTCAAACATGCCGACCTGATCTCCATGTTTACATGCCGACGCCTAATAGGTGATCCACACCGACTCGAAGTTGATGATGAGACGACCCGGATTAGACACCCCTTTGACTCAAAGCAAACTCCCCAATGCCCGAAGTAGATTATTCCTTGACCCTGCTTCCATTAATGTTCAATTGTAGCTTCTACGACTACCATTTTATAGTCGGGCCAAGGCATCAGGTAACATTTGCTTCCCAAAGTGCATCTTGTGAATAACATGACGCGCTTTGAATACGAGTGTAATTCGTGTTCCCAGAGGTTTGTTCGTTCAAGTTAGTAACTGATCATTGTTTCCCATTAATTTTTTAATGAAGTCTTGTTTTGTTTGGATGTATTAGCTTAGCCTTAAGAAAGCCCCAAGGTCCCTCATTCAACTATTCAAAAGTTGATTGCATATAACGTTTCAAAGGCTGGATTCCTAATAAGTTCTCCCAAGCATCTAACCTTTTCCCAATCAAGCATTGTTTCACCTTATCCAATTTATTAATATTTTTACTTTATTATCTTCTCTTTTTTAAAAAGAGTGGTTGGCATACGAATGTCGATCCCTCGATTGTTATACATGGGATGGGGTCGGCATTTTGAATAGCCAACCCTTTTGAATACGACGGGTCTCTAGGAGAAGGCTTGTTCATATTCCATCCCACAAATAAAAGCTTGGGTCCACCACTCTCTTCTTCCCACTTTCACTCTAGTTTATCTCTCCATTGAGCTCTACTAGCCAACTTCTCCAACACCATTTGCACCTCTCCTTTCCAAAATTCGAGTTGCCTCGCCTTGCAACCTCCAATTACATGCAGATTCAAACTATCCTTAACTCGAACCCATTACAATCCCTTAATCCTTAGATCTTCTACATAGGTATGAATTTCCTTTCTAATTCACACCCTAACCTTGAGGAATTACGTGGTGTCCAGGTGCGTAGGTAATTGAGTTCCAGTTTGGAGTTGATATGAGGTGGAGAAGTAGAAGGATTAAGAGGAATATGAGGGGGTTATAGGAGTGAAACGGGTTCGGTATGGATAAGGTAGAGGATGGAGTTGGCATAGGTTAGGATATAGGGAGGAGTCGGTGTAGTTGTGTCAACCAGAGGGTCAACGTTGTACACTAAGCATTAGGACGAGAAAACTAGGGGTCGGTATTCTTTGTTTAGACGTAGGAATAGTATAGTGCTTATTGAAAAGGGATTGGTATTTAGGAAACAAGGAGGGATCGGCATGTTTCGTATAGAGGAGTGGGTCGGTATGTTTTGTAGAAAAGAGGGAGATCGGTAATAAATCATGGCGCTGGGGTCGGCATAAAGTAGCTAGGATCGGCATGGACTATTAAAACTACCCTAATTCGAGTGATCCAAATATTATGACCACATATCTCTTCGCCCAAGCACGAAGCGATGAAAAATGACATGACTTCTCACGCACAAGCCTATGGACTCAACTGAAACTAATAAATCCACAGTTCAAACAACATGATTTAAGTGTAATACTAGCCCAACAAATTCAGGCAATGGACTTCATAACCTACAGTGTCAATGCCCGATCCTAAGACTCTTGTCACCGACTACCTTTTACGCTGCCCGGAATGGTTAGTGATGATGGTTTCTTTGGGAAAAATTTAACACTACGTCTTCTTACTTTCATTTTTCCAATCTTAAGCCATTTGCACTTATATCAGATTGACTGCACTAGTTCACACACTACACGGGGGGATGTATTCTTATCGTTTCCAATGTCGATCATCTTTCGAGTACAGCTTACATAGGTATTCATTTACACAAAGTTCTCTCCCGTGATGTCTTCTAATTTAGATAAGAAATCGAGCTCCGCTACTCTGTCTGATAAGCCCGTACCAAGCCAGCAACAAGAGGTAATAGAGACATCAAGTCAGCAGTTAGACCTCTTTTACGACATTCTAACTCTTCCCGTTGAAGTTATAGATCTAGCTACGACGTCATGGATGATGCTATTTTGTCTTGGATATCCTGACTTATTCACGTGCTTCGAAAATCCGTGAAACGACACTTTGTCGACCATTCTCGATTCATGAGATTCCTTTCGAGGATGTTCTGGTCCCTTCGTGTAACAACCCAAAATTTAACCCATATTAATTAATTAACGAATTAATTAAATGATAAAAAAATTTTGTCAAATTATCAGAATTAAGCCACGGGAGTTGCACCATTGTGTCCGTGGTAAATTTTTGGCCAATTTCCATATACAGGACGTCAGAATCCGAGGTAAAATGAACAAGATACGAATTAAACAAGAATAAGAATCAACAGAAAATAATAATAATAATAATAATAATAATAATAATATATAAGGAGGTCGACTTCGACCTAGAGGTTGACCATCCCAAGGCCTAGGTCGACCGACCGGTCGACCCACCTACAAATGGGAAGCGAAGGAAATTTCCTTCGTTCTTGTTGGTTCCAGCAACTTTTTTTACACGTTGTTTTCTTCATTATGGCTCATCTGCTCCCTCCATGCCACCATCCAATGGCTCTTATTCAGCCTATGACATGGTTGCATCTTGTTCAATCCTCAAATCCAACGGTCCGAGATCCACTTCTACACCTATAAATTGAACCCTGGGCTCTAATGCTTTTTCTCAATCTAGATTTTCTCCGCTTGGGTTCTCAAGAAGGACCCTAAAAGGAATAGTTTTCCAAGGAGAGAATATTTTTAATAAAAATATTCTAATACCCTCAAGTGGATAAGGGAAGACCAAAATGGAGGAGCTTAGGACCACAAGTGAGTGATTGTAGTTATTTTTTATTTCTTTAATTAATTTAAAATAAAAGGGTTTCCAATAGTTGTTGTTTTACTATGATTATTGGAATAACATTTTTAGTAATTTACTTACAGTTTTTAGAATTATTTTCAGTCTGTTTCTTTTAGCTATTTTTTCAGTTAATTTTAATTTAATTTTGTAGCTTTTCCATTTATTTACCGTTTATTTACGGTATTTTAATTTATTTACTGTTATTTATGCGTTATTTACATCTTTTTCCTACGCTTTGGATTTTCTTCTATTTTCGGTTTTCTTTTATTTCCTCTTCTTATTCGCCTATGGATAAGAATAGATTAAACGTGAATATGGATTAAATTTATAAGAATACTGAAATAACAGAAGATAAGATGTAAATTGGAAAGACTTTAATCAAAATGGAATTAAGACTGAAATTGAGCCTAATTATGATATTAATGTTAGAATTTGACTAATTAAAGATAATTGGCCTAGTTATAACTTAGAATTATAACTAAAAGGAGTATAAGATGAAAGAAGCTTATTTTCACACTTAGACCTTGGGTTAAGTAATAAGCACGATTATAACATAGGTTATAATAAGAAATAGAATAGAATGAGTCTTATTTTAAGACTTAGGATAAATTACTAAGCAAAGATAGAGGAGATAAATTTTAAAGGCTTATTTAAATAATTTATCTAAGTTAATAAGCAAAGATGAGAGTAGGACCTGTACCAAATAGCATTCCCCTATTATTTCTATGTACACGGCGATTCACATAAACCTGAAGTGAGACGAGGGGAACGCTTATGCTAATAATGGTAGTAATTGATAAATACGTAGAAGTCCAAATCATGGGGATTTGGCAAGGGGCGCAACTAGATTTTTTTTGGATGGCGGGCCAGTACCAACAGCATTTTCCATAGTTTATATGGACACGGTGATCTCACATTAGCCTGAAGTGGGATGAGCGACATGCTTATGTTGGAGCTTGAGGTAATAAGAAGACACAATAAGTGGGACAACAAGTAACATGAGCATGGTGGTTGTTACGCTTGCGATTTCCATTCGAGTGCTAGGTAATCGTTATGAGTTCCAAGCGCTTAGTATGTGTGCCTTTCGTAGGCACAACTGCCTTCTGTGTAGGGAGCTATATAACGTCTAGTCCATAGTAGATACTTTGCGTGTCATTCGTAAACACCAATTCTGTGTAGGGAGTTATATAGCATCTAGTCCGCAATAAGGTCTATGGAGTGGTAGGCCGACCAAAGGGTAGAATTAGGATTTCTTCCTAATTATAGGATTAGGAATTCAGCCTAATCAAAGAAGCTATCAAAGATAAGTGCAAACAATCAATGTAATCAATTGTGTTAATTTTTATTTATTTCCAGCTTGTTCCTTATCCCTATTTCCTTTGTTTTCTTATATATATCAGTACTGTTGTAAGGTCTATTACTTTTACCTTGCTTAAAGATTCTAGTAATTACTATCATTCACCAAACTTTTAGTCTGACCCACTCCTCTACTTTCCTCCTTTTTTCCCCTCATAGGCAATCAGGGGCAAGGAAGATAGACAGCGGCTTCTTGGAGACTTGGAGATATTATCATTTATTCCTTCTTTTTATTTTGAACTTTTTGTTCTTTTATTGTACCCGCACCGTGTTGAGGGAAAGTTTGTGTTTGTAGTTTGGTTTCTCTAATGAGACTGAGATTTTATTTTCATAAGACAGTTGTATTTGGTATTTGGAATATATGTGATTTGTCTCAAGTATTTATGAAGTATTAATTTTTAAAATCACGTATTATTTTTAATTAATTCCGCTGTGTTGTTATTATCTATCTATTTGTCTTGTGAATCTCAGTCTCTACTAGCTTTATTATACCTACAATGCCCCACATCTTTTAGTGTGTCCTTTTGGGTATACTAAGAGGTGTGGGGTGTTTCACGTCGAGGGAAGACATGCTCCACTTGCCCCCGAGTCGGGTACACTACATGCAATAAATTCATGTGCTAGGCCGGATGCGTGCCACCCTTTAACTCCTTTATCTGCGAAGTGCTAAAGTACATGGGAATCGCCCCTACTCAATTGAACCATAACGGTTACGAGTTTAATCCTGTCACTTTCTTGCTCTTCATGATCATTCTATTCCGACCACCAACTCCTAAGGACATCCGATATATTTACAATTTCAAGAGACGAGCCGATAGTCACTCATACGTATTCCTTGAGCCACTGCCCAGATGCCAAGTTCTAATAGGTGCACGGAACAAGCTTTCCAAGTTCAAGCAGAAGTGGTTCTATGTGCATTGTTCTTACGGCTTCGCAAGAAGGTGGTAGGAAGGACGTAAGTTTTATTTCTGTTCTTCCATTTATTAAGGACTTAAATCACATTCTCCTTACTCGTTTGAGCTTTTTAACTCTTCTAGGTGTTCGCCCATGTTTCGAAGGTACTAGGTATTCCAAAGGCAGTTGAGGCTATTCGTGCTACTTAAGTAGAAGATAGAGAGATCAGACCATTAGTTACTAATGAGCTACCCTCGCTATTTGGGCTACAAGCAGACGATCGCAGGATCGGCCTTCCAAGGAGTAGAGAAACCTCCAGGGCGGTAGCCGATAAGAAGAGAGGACAAGTTGGCCTTACGATGCCCTCCGTTGAAATAGTCCTTGAGGGTGCCAAGGAAGGGGAGATCTAAGAAATAGAGGCCCCAGAGCCTAATACCGAAAACATAAGTCCTGGACAAGTGCCAGCAGCTAACGTTCCCCATACAAGCCAGCCGCAACTTTCTCCAAAAAAAGAAAAAGTGCCTGGCGTATAAAGTTAAAAAGAGGAAAATTGGGGAGACCCCAAAATTTGTTATAACTCCCGTTGAGAAGAGGTCGTCTTCCCATCAAATGGAAAGCTCGCTAAAGGGACTCTCTAACCTTTCTATTCTGGGCGACTTGTTAAATTATGATTTTGCTAACCTTGATGTTGAAGGACTAAATTTTCCTACAAGAAGTGGTGAAAGAAAACGACTTCACTGTCAAGTAGAGCAGACTCCTATGAGCAAAGCAAAAACCACCGGTCCGGTTGGGGGATGCACCCACACACAAGCACTTACATTACACCATTCACTTGTGCTTAACTTTTTATATGGCATCCACTAACTGGTTCTTGCTCAACCCTATTTACGGGTGCAATGACTCGTTCAAACGACTTCGATCACCTTCGTGGCTCTTCTATCTTCCACCGCTCCAGTCGGAATTCAAAGTCCAAAAAACATAGAGGGAAATTGATGAAAGTAGGGAGAGAGATTATCATTCTAGAGAATCATCCTCATCCTAAAAGAGAAAAATTCATGGACATACTTCGTATCAAAGTGGCCCTACAAATCCTCCTATGCGTCGTGGAGACAATCCCACATACCGGGGCTCCCGATCTGACGCTCCCCGTGACCAGCATTATGGGTCTTCTAACACTTGGAAGTCTCATGATCTCATAAGAAAACATTGACTTCGTAACGAACTCCTCCAGTCCCTGCTCACGACTTAACTACAACGAAGAAATTAGCTGAGCTTAAAGCCACCTTTCCAAAAATTTGCTTCAACGGGCTAAAGTTTATCCCGGCTATATATCCCATCCCTTGGGCTGTAAAAGAAGATTCTGTTGCATGCGTGAATGACGTATATGTGCAACATGAGGCATTTATACACTTATTTCAAAAGGTCTCGGAGGTTTCTATTGAACGTCAACATGAGATCGACCGCCTAAAGCTAGAGGCCATCCACGACATGGACATCATAAAATATCAGGATACTAAATTTCTCTCATTCAAAGCCCAACTGGAGGATGAATAAAGGAATGCCAAAGAGATGGCCGAGGCGGTTAGTTTCTTAGAAGATGCTCACAAAAAGGAATTAAATGATGCCTCCCAACGTAGCAGCACTCCGGCTCTGGAAAGATTCTCTGCAAAAGGAGAAAGACATCCTAGCCTGCAGCTTGAAAGAGCTGGAGAGATTTCTATCTAAGGAAAAGGAGGAGAAAATAGAAGTGCAAGAGGAGGCACATAAATATTACGAGGAAATCGTCGAGACAAGAAACTTGAAGGCGAAGCTTGATGAGGAATTCTCTCGGATTGAAGTGCTGAAGGAAGCCGCTTGTGAAGAGGGCAAGAAAGCAATAATCACGGAGACTGACTCCTGAATTAAGGCACCGACAAAATTTGGTTCAAAAGAGATTAAATGACTATTCGACCCACTCATCGCTGAATATAATGCAAGGGTTCTTCTTCACCGTGATCTATCCTTCTTGTGCGATGGTTATCTTGAGTCGCTTCCCAGAGCTTAGGACACCTTCGTTAAAATCAAGAAAGTGAAATCAAGCATGGCAGAGATTGATGAAGAGGCGCTCGTAAAAGAAGTGCTACAAGAAAACGAGCCATCCAACTTGGCTGCTTCAAAGCTTCTATTTGGCGGTGCTCCCCCAACGCCTAAGGAGAAAGTGGGTATCGCCGGGCCATCTGGCACTGTATCCCAAAGGCCAATTTCCGCTTAACCGATGAGAGTTCATCTTCTCAACCTCTTGAGCAACATGTCAGTTACAACTCTGAAAAAAGCCTAGACTTGGCATCCACAAGTTATCTCCGACTATTGAAGGGAACACTTCTATGACCACTGAAAGTCAACCGGACGTTGGTACTGATCTCTACCTCTACTAATATGAAAAGCTACCTTTCTCGGCAAATAACGGTCGTGATCTAACGTTTGACTTTTAAGAGACCGTGTAGGTCATCCTAGTCTTGAGTCTACTCTGATGGGTGATGTCGTTTTGGAACAAGAGGAAAAAGAAGCCAGGCACCAATTGTTGGAGACGTTCCTGGTCTTGATGCCCAAATAATCGAGGCCCTAGACGAGAATAAAACCAAAGATCCATTACTTACCGAGGAACTGGATGACATTATTATTACGAGTGCTTCTAAGCACACCGCCACATTCAGTATAAAGGAGCAAATTGAAGAAGAGGAAAAGGGAAAGCTCAACGTTAAAAGTGAGCCTAGCATGGTGGAGATTGATGACCTTTTAATAGATCACTACAATTTATTCCTCTTGGCGGGTCTGTCCCCGTGGTTGTTCCCCCTCCTTCCTCAAGTACGTCTTCTTTAAGGGAGAAATGGATCCCAAAAGAAACGTTTGGCTAAGACGACTCCCAAGAAGCCGAAAAAAGATCGAAAAGCGAAGAAATAGTCATAGCCTTGTAATATTTTGCTTAGTTTGAATAAATTAGAGTTTTGTAGTCGCTTTTCTTTTTGCTTTTTTCCTTTTTATTAGCAGATGTTTGACTTGGCGTTTAAACCTTCGGAGGGATTGCAAGGAAATTTTGGAGTGTAAATAAAACTTTGTTCCTTTGTCGCTCGTCGAATGAGTTATTAATTCAATGGTAGATTAATTTTTATACGCCAAGTAGTTGCATCTCAATCTTAGAGCTTCTTTTTAGATTTTACCGAAAGTTGTCGTCGGGACCAAGCCGGAATTATTGCTAATGGTCTTATTCCATCGTTAATGGTTCGAGCATTTATATCGATCTTAGACCGAATCCTGTAGGTAGTAAACGGTCAAATGTTCTCGTTCATCCTCAGGTTCGGACGCTTGACATTTTTAAGTTCGCCCCTTGGGCTTATAGATATTTCTCACATCACTTATAATTTAGTTCACAACCGAGGACTTAGAGACAAGTCATTTATACTCTAGCCCGTGTTTTGAGGTCTCGAAGTACTCTAATTTGCATTCTAGGGACTTAGAGATTTTTTATATCGTCTATGCTCTAGCCATGCCCCAGGGACTGAAAGTACTCTAATCTGCACTCTAAGGACTTAGAGATTTTTTCATATCGTTTATACTCTAGTCCACACTCTGGCTCATAGTACTCTAATCCGCACTCCATGACTTAGAGATTTTTCAAGTGTTTATACTCTAGTCCATGCTCTAAGGACTCAGAGCACCCTAATCCGCACTCTAGGGACTTAGAGATTTTTCTAGTCATTTATAGTTTAGTCCATGCTCTAGGACTCAAAGTACTCTAATCCACACTCTATGGAATTAGAGGTTCTTCAAGTCATTTATACTCTGGTCTGCGCTTTAGGGACTTATAGTACTCTAATTCGAACACAGGGGACATAAAGATTTTTCAATTCATTTGTACTATAGTCCGCGCTCTGGGGACTTAGAGTACTCTAATCCATGCTCCAATGACTTAGAAATTTTTCAAGTCGTTTATACTCTAGACCGTGCTTTGGGGATTCAAAGTACTGTAATTCGCACTTTGGGGACTTAGAGATTTTTCAAGTTATTTATACTCTAATCTGCGCTCTTGGGAGTCAGAGTAGTCTAATCCGTGCTCCGGAGATTTAAAGATTTTTCAAGTCATTTATACTCTAGCCCGCGCTCTAGGGACTCAGAGTGTTTTCTTTATTAAACATGGCTGATTAATTTTTTTAGCTCTATATGTGCATTCATACATCACATACATCAGTGTTAATAAATCTTAACACATAATTATATAATATAAAACAATAGTTGTTCATAGAAAAGTGGCTTCAAGCTTTTATTCATCATAGAAAATGGGGACAGACTAATTTGTCTTATTACATATCGAAAACAAAAACAACAAGAAAAGCAAATACTGAAGACAACTATAATCGAAATTCAAAAGAAATAAACTAGGTAAAATAGCGACATAGATGTTCGTTATTCCATGCTTTGGGAAGCGTTACACCATCAACAGTCGCTAGCTTGAAAGTTCCTTCTCCAAGCTTCTTTTTGATGATGTACGACCCTTATCCTGTAGAATTCATGTGTGATGGGACCGGAAGCAAGGTCGCCTACATCAAAAACTCTTGTTCCGACTTTCATATTATAATATCGGACGACTCGGTGCCGATGGGCGGTCGCTCTCAGGTTAGCTTCCTCACGCTTCTCGTCAATAAAGTCCAATGAATCCAATAAGAGATCTCGATTTGTTCTGAGATTATAAGAAGTTACCCGATGGGAATGGTCAACAAGCTCAACGGGTATAACCACTTCAGCCTCATAGGCCAAGGCGAATGCAGTGTGGCAGTCGCTGACTTATGAGTGGTTCTGTGTGCCCAGAGTGCCATTGGAAGTTCATCCACCCTCTCCCATAGGGTGAGCAACTGCTCCAAACTTTTTTTCAGGATGGATTTAATTATCTTATTTACAACTTCAACCTACCCATTCCCATAGCGTGAGCAACTGCTGCAAACATTTTCTCAATACGATGCTTCCGACAAAACTCTTTGAATTCAACACTATCGAATTGAGTTTTGTTATCGGTGAAAATAGTCCGTGGGAGACCCAAACGACATATAATATTTCACATGATGAAATTAATGAGCTTTTTGGTCTAATGGTTCTGTTTCTGCCTATTTGGTGAAGCAACCAACCACGACAATTGCATACCTCGCACCACCTTTGGTAATCGGCAACGAGCCAACAATATCAATTCCCGATATCGCAAATGGCCATGGGCTAACCATTTGTGTGATTTTCGTCGGTGCGCTCTTGGGACTTCCGCATGTTTCTGGCATTTATTACATCTTTTCACATAACTTACGGCATCCTGATTCACAGTCGGTCGGTAATACCCATAACGAAGTAATTTTTTTGGCTAGCATCTACCCCTTAGTATGGTCGCCACATTGTTCTTCATGGATTTCTTCATTCACCCGCTTTATCTCATCATGGGCGATGCACTTGAGTAAAGGGACAGAGAATCCCTTCCGATACATAATCCTATCTCGCATAATATATCACGAGACCTTGCGGAGGACGTGTCATTTTCGTTCCTTTTCTCAGGCATGGTTCCGCGCAATAAGTATTCTTTAAATGGGAACATCCATGACTCCCTACTGGTTTCCATCTCCGGCACATGATCAACTTACATTGCATTTATACTTGCGGTATATAGGATTTCCACGGGAACCAAGCCCATTTGTTGTGCATCGACAGGGTTTGCGAGTTTTCCTAATGAATCGTTTTTCTCATTTTGCTCGCGTGGGATGGGCGAAATGTCGTATTATTCAAGGTCCGACAACAACTCCAGAACTCGGGTAAGGTATAGGGCAAGCTGTTGCCCCTTCGCCTGGTAATCCCCTCTAACTTGGTACACCACCAGCTGCGAATCACAAAAGATTTCGATCGATTTCACCTAGAGCACTTTAGCAAGCTTCAATCCATCAATCAACGCTTCATATTCGACTTCATTTTTCGTAGCGGGGAAATCAAGCTTCAAGGTATAATAAATAGATTGATTCTCACGGGTTAAAAGATTGACACCCGCCCTAGAACAATGATCATTGGATGCTCCATCGGTGTATAGTTTCCATCGTACAGCAGGAATCATATCGCTCCCATTTGGTTCGTCCTGTACAATGAACTTTGCAATGAAATCTGCCAATGCTTGTCCCTGGGTAGTTCTTTGAGGCAGGTAGGTAATTCCGAACTGGCTAAACTCGATGTTCCATTTGAGCAACGTTCCAAAGGATTCAGACCATTAGAGCACCTGCTGCGAAGGTTGGTGAATATAGATACTGATTTGATGTGTCTAGAACTATAGGCAAAGCATGCGTGATGCGATCACCAAGCAGTACGCCAACTATTCTATCCACGGGTAATTATTTTTCTGCCCCTGTTAATTGTATACTGACATAATACACTGATCTAAGGATCTGGTCCTCTTCGTGAATCAAGGCGGTGCTTATGGCGCGCAGTGGCACGGTTAGATATGTAGGATCGATTTCACCCTAGAGGGGGGGTGAATAGGGTGATAGTGTTAATTACAAAAATTATTGCGGAAGTGTATATTAATTTTAACACAGATCACAGCAGAATAAACACAGCACAGATAATATCAGAATAATAAAATGCAGAAATAGAACGACACAGAATTTACCCAGCTTCGGCAAAACCCTGCCTACGTGCTGCACCCAAGGTTTCTACTAGAAATTAGATAGTCCCTCGCTTACACACGTAAACTCGCTATACCCGCTATTGACTATCCTAACTCTACGCTCAAAACCTTGTCACAACTCAGCCACCGAGTTGCGAATTCTCAAACTACGTCTCGTAGTTTATCCCCTAGTCACACGACTAGAAAATTAAACGGTTTAAAAATAAAGATACAAATTAAAAACAATTTAAAATAAAATAACCCTATTTAAACAATTAAAAGCCCTTATTAAAATAGCCAGCCCCTTTTGTTTATTATTCGGCCCGTTCTCTTTTAGTTTCTTCGTTCGTTTATTTGGAGATGGCGGCCGTTCCTCTTTGAAGCTAAATTAGGGCTTCGTCCTCTTCGATCCAAACTAGGGTTTTCTGAAGCGCCGACCTTTGGTTGCTCAATCGAAAGATGATTTTCAGTTGTTGCTTTCGTCGATTGCTTGGCTTATCTGTTTTGCTCTTGGCTCTTGAAATTGATCGAGTTCGATCTTGCTTCGGTAAGTTATTTATTGCTCTTTTTCTTTCTGATTCAATGCTTGAACTCGATGCCGTAATTGCCGATGATGATTGTGGGTTTTATATGTGTTCGATCTCCTTTATTTTCGTTTGTATAAACATGTTTGAATTTGTCAATCGATTTCTCTGGCCGCTTGATTTTGCTTCAATGTTTGAGATGATTTCTGACCTTTTCATGTACGTATATTTTTGGCTTGGGTAAAACGGCTTCGATTTTGACTTGTTCAACATTGACTTCGGCTTGGTCTTTTAATTTCGGTATGGATGTTGATGATGATTTACGACTTGTTCATATGCATATATATTTTCATCGCGGTGTTGATTAATTTTGTGATGACCACGGCTTGACTATATTTGACTTTGTTTATGATTGATCTTGTTCGTCCCTGAACATTACTGTTTTGATTTAACCTGTATATCATTGATTTGATATCATTACTTCAATGTTTCTGATGCTCCTTCGATTCAGTGAGGCTTGTATTTGAATGTCAGTTGTATTAGTCCTTGGTGCAGTTGATTTGTAGTCTCAGGTTCTTTTTGGTTACTGGTCATTCATGTTGTAGTTTGCATTCTTGGAATTCAGCAGCTTGCATTTGTGTTGTAGCCTATCTCTGGTTGCTTTCCACATTGAACTGGCTTTGATGTTGTACATTGTCATGTACAATTGTGTTCATGCTTGTGACATTGGTGCATTGTCTTGTTGTATCATGATACTTGTTACATTGGCTAGTTTGGTTCACCTGTTTACTGTTAGTCGAGTTGCATCTTCTTGTAGTTACTTTGTTGTAGCATGCACTCTGTTTATGGCCACTGGTCCATTCACTTTGATTCAGCTGAGTCTTTTGAACATTGTTCTTGTATCACTTGAGTCATTCGAGTCAGTTGACATGCTAGTCAGTGTTGTGTCTGGTGTGCACTGTGTGTTTTGTTGCTGTATGTCGAACTTGCTTGCTTTGTATATATTGTTGTCAGATACTTAGAACTGTTAAGAATAGTTCGACTTCGACTTGGTCTTTGAGTTGCTTGGATTTGTAGTTGAATGTCAGTGGTTTGCTGTTTACCCATGTACATGCTTTTTGATATATGTTTGAACTGTCTCTGTCATTTGCTTTGTGCATTGTGCATTTGTTTTGGACTTGCAGCTTGAATTGCATTGAGTTGAGTCAAGACTGCAGTGACTTGACCTTTGCATTTTGTTTATTTTTCAAAATTTCACCTGAGTTGAAACCAGCTTAAGCTCGGATTTGACCTTGTATTGAGAGTTGTGACATTTATTTTATTGCACTTGAGTTGAATCCGATAATTTGGGTTTGACCTGTGCTTACCTGTCTCTGTAACATTATCAAGTGTATATCGGTGTGCACGGCCTTGTGGCATGTACAGTGATATATTGTGCATGTCACATTGTTCGTGTGTGATGAATTTAAAAGTAAATGATGACGAACGACCCAAATAACCGAGGCAAATAATATTTTCAAAATCCATATTTTGTTTTATATTGCAAAAATGTTTCTTTTTCAATTTTACTGCGTTTAGTGAATATTTTTGCAGATTTCTCAGATGCTGGATTCTAACTGGAATGAAGTTGAAGATAAACTACGGGTGTGAGTGATATGTAGTGAGGTTATTAATGTAAAATAGTGATGTAATTGAATTTGTATCAAAGTTGTAAAGTGAATAGTGAGAGCTTGAATTTGTACTATTCAAAATTGCAATAAATATTTGTTTGAATAAAATTTCTGTTTGAATTCAAATTCTGTGTCATTTAATTTTATTCAGCAAATATTTATTTAATCTATGAAAAATAAAATAGTACATTAACAAATACATTTAAACGAATGTATATATACTTATTATCATCAAACAAAAATCATATAAGCGCATATTCAACAATCTCCCCCTTTTGATGATAACAAACATATATTTAAGATTTTGAATTTATTAAATGTATTTGATCGTTCAATTTGCTCCCCCTATTTGAATGCTCCCTCTCTACATAATACTCCCCTATATATATACATACAAATAGAAATATGCAAATGAGCCTAGATGCAAATGGAAAATTATTTGACCTTTGCTTCATTTTATTTGACAAAATCTTAACTTTTCTCTCCCCCTTTTGTTATCAGCAAAAGAATAATAGTGTTAGAGAAAATATAGATAAAGTGATCGATATTGATCTAATATTAAGACTCAATCGAATATAAATATTAAATTTTAAAAAAAATCAAACAAAAATCATAAATACTTTAATTGATGCATATTCCACTTTAGAATGATAGGAATGATTTCACCAAATAAAACCATATTGTTGTGTCTATTTGTGGTATATTTATTTCAGGAAATCTGAATATCTACTAACCTTGCATAACCGTTAGGACTTTTAAATGAGATTAGTAGTATTCATAATTTTTATTTTAAAAATGAATTCAAGTATCTTCTAACCGCGCATAACCGTGAGGACTTTTAAATGGGATTAGAATCAACTTGTCTATTTAATCAATTAATTTTGATATGCGTTCCATACATGCATAACCGTGAGGACTTTTAAATGAGCATGAAAGCACATAATCAAAAATCCAAGTAATTCACCAATGCATAACCGTGAGGACTTCTAAATGAGAGTGAATACTTTGGATATTTATTTTTTATTGCTAAAAATATAATAAATTAAAGCACAAATGATTTCCCGTTTAAAATACCACATATTGACATACTATATAGAGATGAGTGATGGTCCTTAGAAATATGATAGATATAGAGATGGTCATGGAATTTTTACCAACAAAAAGTTTTATAACTCTTGTTTAAATTTCTAAAGAAATTTACTAATTGTACTGTCTCGAGCCATAATATATGATTAATATCAACACTCATCTTATTTTCAATCACTATATATCTTTTCAAATAATTAGTAGGGGGTCAGATTAGTTAATATAGTTATTTAAAATCAATTTCAAAAATAGTTATAAAATCAAATTTTCTTAAATAACAAATCTGATACAAGGTCAACAGAGATTGTTTTCTAGAAGGAGTTTTATAAGAAAATTTTCTGCTAAAATAAAAATTATTTCAAGTGAAAAATATGCAGATATTTTCTTTGAAAAACGATGCAGCAAATGAATGTTTCAAAAATTAATCACGTTCCACTAGTAATTTTTCTATCAGCTATATTGCCAGTGTAATCTGCATCTGAATTTAAATTTCACTCAATATTCACTCGTTGGATGTCAAAGACCAGATTGTGAAATTTCAACAAATTATCTCATAATTATTTTCAACAATTTTTAAATGAAAACCTCTTGGATTTGAATTGAAACCGTGTTAACAATCAGACACATATCATAGTGTCAATCTTAGAAGCTGTAGAACAACTATATTCATGAGAAATCATTATTATTCCAAACAGTTTCTTGAAGTTTCAACAATTTCTTAAAATCCTTTTTATAGCATGAGTAATCAGTAATCAATCAACATCATCATTTGACCAAACAGATTAAGTTCAATGATGAAAGGATGGTTGGTCAACTTTTAAGCACAAATCAAAGTCATAGATAAGAACATGTCATGTAAGATCATATTAAGTAAGTCAGAATCAGTCAACCATCATAATTACTCCAAGTAATTCTATTTAAAGATGATTGGTCAATATTTTGAAAAAGTCAGAGTCAAAAAAAAATCATCATTATTTCATCATCTCAATATTGGCTGATTTTAATTCAGAATATGTTGCAGATTTTCACATTTAATATATCGTTCAAATAAATATACTTTTACCTTTTTTTACCTTTACGATATTTTTCGTTATTGTCCATTGTGATTCTGTCACCCTTATACTAGGCTAAGGAACTTTTCTTTGTCGCCCGTTGTGTTGCTGGAACAGCCAAAATCCAAATAACACCGTTGTTGTTCCTTAGCCTGCCACCACACCTACACGATGAAAGATTTATGTGACCTATTCGTTTTTATAGGTCCATGGTTGTTAGTGGCAGAATATTTAGAAAAACATTTTTGTGAAGACCCAAAACTATTTATAATTGTTCCCTTTGGCGCCCAAATTTGTTTAACTTTGAGAGATTTTATATTTGTGCCTTTTGGAATCCAAATTGGTATAGTTTTCACGTGTTTGGGTCTATACCAACAACTATTTTGATTGTGTCCAAATTTTCTACAAATTGTGCACATAGAATTGACTTGATTAATATTGCTTTCAACAATTTTCGAATTATTATATCCAAGTCCTTGTCTAGCCGTATTAACAGTTTTCTTTCCTAATAGCATATTCAACGATTTTTCACTTTTTGAAAATTTATCTAAAGTCGTTGACAAATGTTGGACTTGTGTTTTGAGAGATTCATTTTCGTTTAACAATTGTGTGCACCTTTTAATAGAATTCTCTCTCCTAGTATTTTCATTCTCTTTTAAAATCAGAATTTCATTTTCAAGTGATTTTATATTGATTTCTGATTTTTTAATTTCTTCTTTGAATGTTGGACACTTATCACACTTAGGGATCCTACTCTGATAGGTTTTAACTAATTGGTCAAGTTGTTCATTTAATTCTATCAAAGAGTCTTTTTGTGATTCAAGTTTAGCGTATTTTTCCCTAAGTCGTTCAAAACAGTCGTTTACTTCATGAAAATATATAAGCAACTCAGAATGGGTAAGTTTTGATACCTCACTTGGCTCGTCATCGTCACTGTTAGCTATATCACCTCGAAGGCACAAATCTGCTTTTTCGCTTTCACTGCCAGTGCTTTGATCATCCTTGTCTATTTCATCCTAAGTGGCTGAAAAACTTTTCTTTTTCTGTTTCTTTCCATGGCTGAATTTAATTTGTGGACAATTGGGCTTGATATGACCGGATTTGTTGCAATTATAACAAATGATCTTCTGTTCTTCTGAGTAGTCTATTGCTTTGCCTATTCTGCTTTTCAATTCCTGATTTCGAGCTGGATTTCCGTATCTGTGATTCCACTTTTTGAATTTCTTTTTTGACAGCTCTAGTTCTGCTGCACCATCATCATCGTCATCGTCATCACTTTCGGTTGTTCCTTTTAGAGCTATCGATTTCTTTCGAGTATCTCCTCCTTCACGCTCTTCTTTGAATCTTATCTCTAGCTCATATGTGGTGAGATTTCTGATGAGTTCTTCAACTTTGAGTTGTTTTAAATCATTTGATTCTTCAGTGGCAGTTACTTTTGCTTCAAAGCTTCGTGGAAGGACTCTAAGGATTTTCCGGACTATTTCCAATTTGATGTATGTTTTTTCGAGAGCTTTTGATTTGCATACAATATTGGAGAGTCGTCCGTACATCTCTTTGACATTTTCTTCCTTCGCCGTTGTAAAGTTCTCATATTCGCTGCATAGCATAGCAAGGCGGGATTCTTTGACTTGCGATGTTCCTTCGTGAGTCACTTCGAGTGTGTGCCATATTTCCTGCGCAGTTGGACAATGTGAGACACGATTAAATTCAAATTGATCCAATGAACAGATAATAGGATTCATAGCTTTAGCATTAGTATTTTGTAATTTATTTTCTAGTTCTGTCCATTGTTCCTTTGGTTTCTCTATTTCCTGATTATCTACAGTTATAGTTGGTATTCTATAACCTGTCTCAACAATATTCCATGCGTCAATGGTTTTCAGAAAAATTTCCATCCTATTTTTCCAATAAGCATATTCACCATTGAACATTGGTGGTCTAACTATGGATTGACCCTCTGCAAAAGCATTATTAAAAGAAGCCATTTTAAAAATTCAAAATTTTAAAAACAAAAACTGATTTTTTGAAAAACAAATTTTTTAAAACAAATGATGACTTACATTCCTAGCTCTGATACCACTTGTAGGATCGATTTCACCTTAGAGGGGGGTGAATAGGGTGATAGCGTTAATTATAAAAATTATTGCGGAAGTGTATATTAATTTTAACGCAGATCACAGCAGGATAAACACATCACAGATAATATCAGAATAATAAAATGCAGAAATAGAACGACACAGAATTTACCCAGCTTCGGCAAAACCCTGCCTACGTGCTGCACCCAAGGTTTCTACTAGAAATTAGATAGTCCCTCGCTTACACACGTAAACTCTCTATACCCGCTATTGACTATCCTTACTCTACGCTCAAAACCTTGTCACAACTCTGCCACCGAGTTGCGAATTCTCTAACTACGTCTCGTAGTTTGTCCCCTAGTCACACGACTAGAAAATTAAACGGTTTAAAAATAAAGATAAAAATTAAAAACAATTTAAAATAAAATAACCCTATTTAAACAATTAAAATCCCTTATTAAAATAGTCGGCCCCTTTTGTTTATTACTCGGCCCGTCCTCTTTTAGTTTCTTCGTTCGTTTATTTGGAGATGGCGGCCGTTCCTCTTTGAAGCTAAATTAGGGCTTCGTCCTCTTCAATCCAAACTAGGGTTTTCTGAAGCGCCGACCTTTGATTTGTCAATCGAAAGATGATTTTCAGTTGTTGCTTTCGTCGATTGCTTGGCTTCTCTGTTTTACTCTCGGCTCTTGAAATTGATCGAGTTCGATCTTGCTTCGGTAAGTAATTTATTGCTCTTTTTCTTTCTGATTCAATGCTTGAACTTGATGTCGTAATTGCCGATGATGATTGTGGGTTTTATATGCATTCGATCTCCATTATCTTCGTTCGTATAAACATGTTTGAATTTGTCAATCGATTTCTCTGGCCACTTGATTTTGCTTCAATGTTTGAGATGATTTCTGACCTTTTAATATACGTATATTTTTGGCTTGGGTAACACGGCTTCGATTTTGACTTGTTCAACATTGACTTCGGCTTGTTCTTTTAATTTCCGTATGGATGTTGATGATGATTTACGACTTGTTCATATGCGTATATATTTTCATCACGGTGTTGATTAATTTTGTGATGACCACGGCTTGACTATATTTGACTTTGTTTATGACTGATCTTGTTCGTCCCTGAACATTACTGTTTTGGTTTAACCCGTATATCATTGACTTGATATCATTACTTCAATGTTTCTGATGCTCCTTCGATTCAGTGAGGCTTGTATTTGAATGTCAGTTGTATTAGTCCTTGGTGCAGTTGATTTGTAGTCTCGGGTTCTTTTTGGTTACTGGTCATTTATGTTGTAGTTTGCATTCTTGGAGTTCAGCAGCTTGCATTTGTGACTGAGGAAAATAATATTTTCAAAATCCATATTTTATGTTTATATTGCAAAAATGTTTCTTTTTCAATTTTACTGCGTTTAGTGAATATTTTTGCAGATTTCTCATATGCTGGATTCTAACTGGAATGAAGTTGAAGATAAACTACGAGTGTGAGTGATATGTAGTGAGGTTACTAATGTAAAATAGTGATGTAAATGAATTTGTATCAAAGTTGTAAAGTGAATAGTGAGAGCTTGAATTTGTACTATTCATAATTGTAATAAATATTTGTTTGAATAAAATTTCTGTTTGAATTCAAATTCTATGTCATTTAATTTTATTCAATAAATATTTATTTAATCTATTAAAAATAAAATAGTACATAAACAAATACATTTAAACGAATGTATATATGTTTATTATCATCAAACAAAAATCATATAAGCGCATATTCAACAAGATAAACATATAGCTTCTCATGGTCCACCGGCTTCGACAAGACATGGGACCTCTCCAGATGACTCACCTGAGCTCGGAACGCATCTTCACAGTCTTACATCCATTCAAAATTCCTTTTCCCTTTTCTTATCAAATCAAACAAAGGAATGCACTTATCGATTGCCCTGGATATAAATTGACTCAACATGGCAACCTTTTCATTTAGGCTCTATACTAGTTTAAAGGTCCTATGTGCTTATATATCCCGAATGGTTTCTAGGTTCGCTTTGATTCCTTGTGTGTTGACGATGAAGCCCAGAAATTTTCCTGATGCAACACCAAACGGGCACTTCAACGGGTTGATTTTCATACCATAAAATCTAAGGATGTTGAACATCTCTACTAAGTCTTGAATATGGTCATTTGATTGTCGTGACTTCACAAGCATATCATCCACATAGACTTCCATCGTCCTACCGATCTGGTCAATTAACATTCGGTTTACCAAATGCTGATAGGTTGCTCCTGCATTCTTCAACCCCAATGGCATCACCACATAATAGTATAACCCAACATCTCTGACAAAGCTGGTATGCTTCTGATCTGGGATGTGCATCAAAATTTGATGGTGTCCCGAGTACGCATCCATGAATGATAAAATTCATGCCCTACCGTCGAGTCAACCAGCTGATCAATTCTAGGCAAGGGAAAACTAACCTTTGGGCACCCCTTTTTCAGGTCTGAATAATCAACACATGTTCTCCATTTCCCGTTTGCCTTCCTTACATGAATTGGATTAGATACCCATTCAGGATAGAGGACGTTGCGAATAAGCCTGTTGGCTTTAAGTTTATCCACCTCCTCCTTGAGAGCAAGATACCTCTTTATGTGTATGCCTCATCTCTTTTGTTTCACAGGAACATACATCGGATCAATATTCAACATGTCGGTTGCAATAGCGGGTGAAATCCTCACGAATCAGAATGAGTCCAAGCAAATAAATCAAGGTTCACTTAGAGAAAATTAGTAAGCTCCATCATCGGTGAGGGGCTGAGTTGCGATCCGATCTTCAATACCAGTGATGGATCATCGTGGTTGACTGTGATATCTATCATCAGTTCATCTGGCGCTACATCGGCCTCCTTGGGTTCCTCTTCGTCATCTCTCGAATCTATATCTCTATAGAACCGACTGTGGTGCCCAAGCCAAGCTCGGGCACTACTTGTTAACTTTCAGTAACTTGGATGAAGACGGATTTGTCCACACCCTTAGCCTTTTCCTTTCGCTAGGCATCTCTCAGCTCAGCCACATAGTAAGCGCAACCAGTCGCTTAATCGCCATGTAGAACACCAACTCCACTGTCTATAGGAAATTTCAATATAAAACACAACGGGGCCAGAGCTGCCCTAAACTTAGCTAGAGCCAATCGGCCCGGAAAAACATTATACAGGGAATCAAATCCAAAACAATGAACGATAGGATCCGTATCTTCTTACGTTCACCTTCTCCTGACTCAACTAGCCACTCAACTAAACCCACTGCTTCAGTAGCCGCACCATTAAAGCCATGTATACGGGCATTATATGATTTCAGATCCTTAGCCTCCATCTTCATCTGATCGTAAGCTTTCTTAAAGATGATATTAACATAACTTCCATAATCAATTATTATTCTCCTCACAAGCACGGGTCCAATCATAGAAGAGATAACCATCGGGTCGATAGTAGGAGCCTCCACTCGATCGGCATCCCTACTCTTATACACTATATCATCCGTCATTATTCGATGTTGCTTTGCTAGAGTCCCATCCTTCGTGTTCGAGCAACACGAAAAATTCTCCTGTCTCAAAGAACTAGCATAATGCTCCATTTCCTGCCAACTCTTATCTGCAGGGTGCCGCCCACCAATTATTGTGTTTATCACTAATTGTCTTCCAGTTTGAGTGGGCTCCTCAGGTGGATGTAGAGCTTGTCCTCGATTGGGATTGGAAGTTCCCTGCCTGCTTTCCTCCTGATTCTTAACAAACTATTGCAACTTCTTCTAGCAAATCAATTTTTCTATGGCATCATGGAGATGCCTACACTCATCAGTGTTGCGCCCATATGACTCATGAAACCAATAGTATTTCCCAGTTTTCTTTTGTTCTTCGGTCGATTCCTTCGAACGTGGCTTTAGGTACAGGAAAGTATTAGAGGTGGATAGATAAATGTTTTACAAGGATGTGTTCTGGGGTGTATATTCATTATAAGTTGGAATTCTCGGCTTCCATTTCCAGCATCCGTCTTCCGATTGGGATTTCTTCCTCCAGTACATTTTTGTTGCTCCGGTTTATTTTGGACGTTAACCTGGACCTTTCCAGAGCTCTCACCCAATTGCTTCACTGTAATATTGCTTTGCACCGCCTCTCTGCTTGATCCTGCAGCATTGCCCCTTCTTAACAACCTGGCTTCTTCCTTTCTCTTGAAATATTTCTCCTTTGAATAAAAACAACTCCTGGATGGTAGGCGGTTTTCCAGCTAGCCAATCACCAAACTCAGACTCTGGGTTAACTCTCCTCATCATGGCCATGTGGATGGCATGGTCATTCGGATTACTAACTTCAGTAGCAGCAACGTGAAACCTCTGTAAATAATCTTTCAGCGACTCATCTGGAGCTTGGATCACACTGGATAACGACATCATGTCTTTTGGGCGAGTAGCATGGATCCGGAGCTTCTCACGAACCTCGTCGCCAACTCATCAAATCTAGAGATCGACCATGAGAGAAACCTCACGAACTACATTGTAGGGATTCCAGATAGAGTTATTGGAAATCATCTGCATTTGGTCGCGTCATTCGCTCTAGATGAGTCCACCAACCACTCGTACCTCATAATGTGCTGTCGGGGGTCAGCCTTCTCTGCATAAGCGGGGATGGTAGGCATGTTAAACCTTTGAGTGTATTCAGCTTGTAAAATGTTATCGGTAAACGGAGTATGACTCCTAGAGAATCCCCAATCGTCATTAGTCAAGCCCTGATTCTCCCTCATCAGCTGCCTGACCATTGTAGATAAATCTGGAGTTTGGATAGGGAGTTCCATGTCGGGATCCACCCTACGTGATTGTTCTGACAGGTGCCTCACAGACATTTCATGCCTTCTTGGCTTATTATCATCTAGGTTTGCATTCTGAGGATCTGCTTCATTACCATCTTGACGAGGTAATCGACCAGCTTCTATGCGCGATCTGGAGCCTACATTTACCATTCTGGGTTTAGCGTGACTTCCCAGGTGTAGATGAAAAGCCAATCTTCTGGTTAAGAGGTCAAGATCGGTTCTGTTGGATTTCCTATGGTGGCTTGCCACAAATTTCTCTATTGCTCCGGTTTGTGTCGTTTCAATCCCGTGACGCCAACGCTTGTAGTGCTCATCTGACGAGGTTGAGCTATCAGATGATGAGTATGAAGCGGGACTTCCCCCAACATTCTGGCGCTGCTGTCGGGCGATCTGGTTCATCAGGTTAGCATTCGCTTGTTTTGCTCATTCAGCTACCTCCTTCTCTCCATTAGCTCCCTCATCAGATCATTGAATTCAGCTCTGGTAATGGAATCTGCAAGATTCTAGGTGGCAATGGGTTCCATACCTACATTAGCTGGTTGGTTGCTTGACCTTAATTGTCGGACACTAGCAGTTTCCTTTGCATCTACATTATGAGAGGTAAATCTGGTGCGTGGTCTTGTTAACTTAGACTGCTTTGCCTGTGTTTTGGAAGCTCTAAATAGTATATTCAAATACTTAAGAACAAACTTGGATCTCCTTTGGGGGATTTCTTCCATCCAGTAGCAATAAAGGTGATCCTAACAGCCTGAGAATCAATGCTCCTAGTGAAATTACCAAAATGTTAGCACCATAATTGGTCATTAACACCCTAGAATAGATTTTTGTAGTGAGATAAATGAAGAAAGTAAATGAAAAAGGAGGAATAACACAATATAATGCAAAATATAACAGTAAAAGCAAGAGCGGTAGAATTTATAGTGGTTCAGTGTTAATTGTCTTCGTCCACTTTGAATATACTTTTATTGCTTTATCAACTGCTTGAATACATATACAATCCACAAAGAACAGCTTGAATTCAGGTTTGAACAAAAAGGAAACGAGGATAGAAAATGTCAGAGTTTTCCCTTTAGTTCGCCCAAAAAAGATCGTCAAAAATGGACCCCTACCTCTATATTTATAGATGGAGGCAGCCTGGCATCTCAGAGCTCGGACTTCTCTTCATTCACTAGGGCCTATTACAAAGAGACCTCACACAGCATCAATACCGAACTGATAGCACCGACCCGAACTTGTTGACCCTCAAGGTTGAATTGACAATGTCAATCTGAATTCCAAACACACCAAATACTCCAAACATGTCGAACCTAATGCAAGCACAGTGAATGCCAACCTGATATAGGCGTGTTGACCTATTATGGTGATTGCCAACCTGATTGAGATTTGTCGATCCATTATGAACATGCCGACCACTTCTAGCTATGTTGACCTGGTTCAAGTGCACCAACCCCAGATACCAATGCTATCCCTACAAAGTTATGTCGAACCGGTGTATGCCAATCCAAAGTAGTTGCCGAGCTCAACCAAACATGCCGACCTGATTCATTATCGACCGGGGAAAATGCCACCACTAACACAAAGCGAACGAACTCTCCAAAATGCATACGACCCAAAACTGCTTGCCGACCTCAAGTGCTTTAGACATGCCAATCTAATCTCCAAGTTCTCATGTCGACCTCTAGTAGGTGATCCACACCGACTTGAAGTTGAGGATGAGACGACCAGGAGTAAACACCCCTTTGACTCGAAGCAAACTCCCCAACAACCCGATGTAGATCATTCCTTGACCCTGCTTCCATAAACGTTCAATTATAGCTTCTGCAACTATTGTTTTGTAGCCGAGCCAAGGCATCGGGTAACAGGGAAAATCTAACTATACTATTGTAATTGATACATGGTAGTGTCAACTATTTACATCAATTCTCTCCATCAAAACTATATCACATTAGGACTTATGGAATTTGTTTTTTTTTCAAAATTCCTATATCGTCCACATTTAACTTATTTAATCCAATTACAAAGTCCTTAGTTCTATAATAACAATTATTATTAATGGAACTTCACTAGCTAAAGACTTTAACTTTGAGTTGACAAGAGTTGATCTTAATACTAACCTCATATGACCGAGGAGACGAATTCCCTATTGAATTGTGTTTCACTTCCAATGTTTCAACTCAGACCTAACTTAAGTTATTCGATGGTCGCATGCCACGATTTAACTATAATCAAAGTGGAATGTCCACATTAAATTTCTAAATTCAAGAGAGATATTTCATATTGTTATTTTTAGATTCTCCATTTGACTTTGGTTACATTAACCAATAGAAAACTCTAGAGTGAGTCGTTCCATAGTTGTCCAGTAACTATCAATATGTAACTACTTGGTGCCCCCTAACAACCATGAGTAATACATTGTCAAACTTTGGAGAGCATTATAGACTCTAGTCTCAACGGATATACTAATATCATGCCTTGAAACATCTTGATTAGGAATAGTTAAAACAATATATTATTTATAATGTGACAAATTTCTCATGATTACAACACATTGTAATTACTCTCACATAAAATATGATTTAAGTATTTCTTATTAGACATTCTTAAACTAAATAATTTACTAATGTTAATAGTATTATAAGTAAAAAATACCATTTATTTCAAACGAGATTCTATTATAGGTTTACTAGTTCACAATAAATTACAAAATTGCCCATAAGACATACCGCTTACCGTATTAATCTGTCACTTGCACTTGGAACAATTATGGAATCTCAATTATAGTAATTTGACCAATTTAATGAGAACTGATGGAGCTAGACCTTTTTTGAATGGATCTGCTATGTTGTCTTTGGAATCAACTTTTATAATTATAACTTCTTTCTTCAAGTCAAATTCCTTAATAAGTTAGAACTTCAAAATAATATGTCTAATTTTCTTATTCGTTACAGGTTCCATCTTGATCTGCGTCATAACACTATTGTTATAAAATAGTATCGTTAGATCTCCGTGTTGGGAATCATTATTGGCTTACTAATAAATTTGCACATCCATACCATGCATTTAGCTTCTTTGTTAAGGGCAATGTATTCGGCTACCACCATTAAATCAGCTATAGTTTCCTATCTCGAACTTTCTAACTAACATCCCACCATTTAAAGTAAAACATTACCAAATACAAATTTACTATCGTATCACTTTGAAAGGTGGAGTATGTATAACTCTTCAAAAGGAGGTCTTCATTACTTTATATTATGTGACAACCCACACCTCCCAACACACCAGTCCAACGTCAAGGGTGACTTTCGAACTCGCTCGGTGCCAAGAAGTATGAGTTATCGGGTTTTGAACATTACAAAGACAAAGAATATACAATTAAGATCAAAGACGTTTTAAACTTTCAGATCTCATAGCAGTAGGCAATAAAATATAAACACGGAGAATGACCATCTCAAAAAATATCTTAGAAAACACGGTCACAATAAAATAAGTAGTCATAATCCAGAGTACACAAAAATATAGCATATAGTCTAACAAGTACTAAGTACGATAAATGGTTCCATATAGATTAATGGAAAATAAATAGCAACTCTAATGCCAGTCTTGCCCCTCCGTGTACTAAAATCTAGGCCTATCCCATACTGCCCTATCCTCTTATGGTAGGAGAAAAAAGAAAAGAAAGGAGTGGGTTAGATAAAAGTCTGGTGAACTAGTTATAATATTAATATATGGTGATCACATGCAATTCACTTCATTAATACTTCATGCGATCTAGGATGTCCTACTAGTATCTATGAATTACTCATTCCATTTATCTAAGGGGTATAGTTTTAAACATACCTATAATAACATCTTGTGAATGCTATACTTAGGTTAAATAACTAAGTGAACCTCAAAACAACTAAGAATCGGCTAATAGCTGCTTGAACTATTCGAACATAGGATTACCTACAATTTTTGTTTTGGAAATACGTTTCCCAAATTACAACCACACATTATGTTTATGCATTGAGGGAGAGCCTGCAATGCTGACTCGTGCCAAAGACGTCACAATACTATAAGAGAAATGACTGATTTCCAAAGTAGATTAGTGACACCATAGTGACCGGTCATCGGTGGAGCATCGCTAAATTTACTTTCGTTAGCAAGGCATCACAAGAGCATCACTAATTTGCTACACCTTAGTGATGTTGTGGATATTACGTGGTTTTCAATTTTCCATCAGAAATGTATTGGAAATTAACTGTGCATTTGTGACGTCAAAAAAAATTCAGTGACATCGTAGTGACGTCATATATATATGTTCCTGATTCTTTTGGCATCGCAACCTTTGTGATGGTATTGAACATTAACAAATCCACGACCTATTTATTTCTCATCTCAAACGTCCAAATAGCAAAGTCCAATGCTCATAACTAGTTATCGGCATACATCGTTAAAAGCTGCCTAATAATTATCTCCTTGAAACTTCTCCGTTCTTCATTTACTCCGAAATCATAAAAAACATCCCAAAATTAGAAGAAAAAAACCTAATTTGTTCATGATGGCCCTATCCTTTCTTCTACCTCTTTACGCAAATTATTTTTCTAGTTCATTGCTAGAGGTTGTATTGCTAGTGGTAAGGAAGTAGGCTGCATCTTGTAGGTGATGGTTGCAAGCTTGAGATTAGGGAAAGGGGTACAGGTTAAGATCTGGATTTAAGGAGCGATGAGGTAGGCACCAGGTTCAGGGTTTTAAGTGATGTTGGTTTGCAAAGTAGATTACGGAACGAGGTGTTTTGAGGAAGTGCAGATTTAGACGTGTGGTTGATGTGGTAGTTGCTTACGACTCTTGTTTGGGTTGATTTTGAGATGGATTTGGTGATGGTTTTGGTAAGTTTCATGGGCGGTAGTGGTCATTTTCTTTCAGCCGCATCTTTGTGTCTGTTAAAGCTATTTATCTCTAGTGCAATGGCTGGCACACCATGGAAGCTATTAAAATGTTCAATTTCTAAAGAAGTATGTTCCACTTGGGCTTTTGATCAGGTTAAGTACTGAATGTTGGCAGGAACATTCAACTTTACCATGATAATTACACATTTATGTATGTTCATTATCACTCATTTGGAAAGAAAAGATTTACATATATTATTTAAGTATTCGCATAGAAACTAGATTTCAATTAAGGGGATCATACCTTTTGGCCACTTCAGTATGCAAGTATGCAAATAAAAATGGTTCCAGGAGATTCAATATGGAGCATCACTGCATTATACATAATAATTTATACACATGATTCTCTTACTTTCCTTTATTTTATTAAGTTCTCTTTATATTCGTCAAAATGTACTCAATTCTCTTCTCAAAACTCGGTGCACACAATGAAATTCTTTAGGAATAGATTTGGTTAGCCATACATATTGTAGACTTAAGTGTTCACTGGTGGCAAAGGTAATATTAATGAATCTACTTATGATTTAGATCCTGCTAAAGCTCAATTCAGGTTTGGTTGAAGAATAGGTATGATGATTTAGTAAAATGTTCTAATGTTTATTTTCAACTACTAGCTATAAAGTTTTTATATGCAATTCAGAAAAAGATGATTTTACACTAGTATATGAAATTTTGTATATCTAGAATTTTATATATGCATTTGTTTTTCTTTTTCTTCATTGATATAACAACATTGGCTACAAATTTTACCAAAATGATGAATACAGTGAACTGTGTACTTCTTATTTACTTATGTGCATCTTATACAAAATAGCAGTATTATGCTTTTATTTACTGTCAAACACTAAACAATAAGCAAGTTCTATGATCATTTTAATAATAATAGTAATCAAACTTTGTTGCTTTATTTATTGTCATTAACGTCTTTGGCCATGTTCAAAATTAACAGTATTTGAACACAAAAGAATTTGTAATCTTCTTATTATTGACCAAATTATAATACTTGCATTTCAAGTAACAGTAACTATTAATAAGCTTTATGTCATCAATTTCTTATTTATTGACAACCTAATACTCTTTGTTATATGTAACCAAAAGATAATCGTAGCTATTAATTACTTTGTAGCAGCCACATGTTTTAATAAAATTTAACAGCAGCTAGTTGCTAATAAGTAACAAAAAGTTGTAGTAGCTAGTCGGGTGAGATATCATAATATTTGAAACACCCCACACACCTTAGTGTACCCAAAAAGGGCACTAAAAGATAAGGTGTGTTGTAGGTATAGCTAAAGCATCTTATATACTAAGATTTAAAAGACAAATAAATGATATTAGTGGAAATATTTAAAATTAAACTTCATTACTCCATAAAATAAGTCATTAAAATAGAATATGTCTTAAAAACCAAATACACATGTCTCATGAAAAACACCATCTCAGTTACATCATCGGAGTACATAAAAAGTAAAAATCATTCCTCTCATAATGTACCGGTACATCAAAAAGTCAAACGAAAGAAAACTGAAAAGAAGAAGAATACATGAAGAATGAGAAGACTCTACACATGGGTCTCCATGAAATCCGAATCTACAATCCTTGCCTCTGTTGGCCCATTGGGGAAAAGGGGAAATAGAGGAGTGGGTCGGACTATAACTCTGGTGAGTGAAAATAACTACTAGCATTCTTAAGAAAGATAAAGATAATAGACTTAGCAATTATAATAGTATAAAAGGAAATAAAGGAAAAATAAAAATGGGATAAAATACTGCTTAACTGTTGTCTTTGATTGTGATTGTTTGCACTTGTCTTAGATTGTTGTAATTGGGATGAAACCCTAACCCTATTCTAATAGTCAGAAATCCTAATTCTACCCATTGATCGACCTTCTATCTCTGTTGTGCCACTGTGTGCTAGTCCAATCTTGTTGGTCCAACAGCAAAAGACACTTGTTTAGTGCTCGGAACGCAATAGCGAATTACTTACCCTAATCGATGTCGCACACTCGGTCACCGCCGATACACACTAACTGTCGCTCCTTATTTTGACCTCTTATTTACCCTAATCAGCATAAGCGTGCCCTGCTTTACCTAATTTGTTGTGAGAACATCAGTCCTGGTCTAAAAGGATCCCGCCCAGCCTCACCTAAGTGTTTGTGAGACCATCAGCCCTAGTCTAAAATGGAATGATACCGGCAGTGGTCCTAACAAAAAAAATCTAGTTGCGCCCCTTGCCCAAATCCCCGGATTGAGCTTCTATCTATTAGCTGCTTATTTACCCTAGTTAGCTTAAGCATGTCTCAGCCTCACCTAACTAATGTGAGACCATCAGTCCTAGTCTAAAAGGGTCCTGTCCAACCTCACCTAACTATTGTGATACCATATGTCCCAGTCTGAAAGGGAATGCTATTGGTACGGGCCCTGTTTCTATCTTTTGCTTTTTAACTTAGTGTTTGTACCAAAATTGGGCACAACACTCTTCGGATGTGTTTGAAGAGATAAAATGAAGAGAATAAATGTAAAATGAAGCAGATCTAACAAACACACCAATAAACATATAAGAAAATGCACAGAAACACAAAGTTTTAGAGTGGTTCGGCATATGGCCTACATCCACTATAAAGTTGATGATTTTATTGATATTCACTTGCCGATTACAACTGCTTACAGCAGATTACAGCGGATTATAATGTTGAAATTCATGTACAACAGCAGTTATGGAGTACAAAAATGGATTCGGCGGAGTCTGGACGTAGGAGAACCAAAAGATCCTTCTTCTATAGGCCCTGGGACTCTATTTATAGGCTAGGAGGCTGATATCTCGCTCAAACTTCGGAAGACTCCTTCTGGCACGTGAGTGGGCCCACGCGATCGATCACGGGAAGTTTCAATTCGATCTGTGATCGATACGAATGCAATTCATATCGATCAAGATTTTGTCCAATGGAGTCAAAACTTGGTGTAAAACCTTCTTTAGCTTGTACATAAGCTCCTGTGAAAATTTCATGGCATTTGGACTTATGGATCTCGAGTTATGATCAATACAAGATGGAGTTTTTCGGTTGGCAGTTTGCTTCGAATCGATCATGTGCCCTCGTGATGACGTGGCGCACACTCCTCAGATCGATCCACCATTCACTCTGAGTTGACCGAGTCGTCCTCGAACTTTGCCTTGTTTGTATCGAAGGCAGTTGTCGCGTTCGCATCGAAGGAAGTGATTCCATTCATGTCGATAGATGTGGCCCAGTTCGCATCGATCAATGTGGCTCTGTTCGTATCGACTGATATGGCTCGGTTCCTATCGATGGTGCTGGCCTTGTTCGATCGAAATACTCCAACCTGATGGATACGAACAAATAGGCGATGGAATGGATATGAACAACGGCTATATGATGGATACGAATAGTGATTCTCTGACGGATACGAATAGTGACGCCTGATGGACACGAACCACCGTTGCTCGATGGATATGAAATGGCGTGTTCTGGATCGATGCGAACAACAGATGGCACCGAGACTTGATGGATGCGAAGTAGGTAATATCCGATCGATACGAAATGCACTCGTGTGCCGATGGATTCGAACATGATGGATACGAAGTAATTGACGCGACTATGTTGATTTTCTTGACTTGTATCGATCATATTTTGAGCATATGAACTCAGATTGACTCGAAATTTAGGATGTTCGCTTTCTTATCTTTGCTTGCCATGTCATATCAATTGTGGCTCGATCCGGACTCGGCCAAAATTTACCGACATCCATAGTAGACCAATGTATTAACGATCTCCAAGAAGAACCATCCTTGGTTTCTAGTCAAGTTCTTGGTGGCATGGCCTTGCCAAAAGACGGGATAACATTTGCCGCCCAAAGTACGTCTTGTGTGAACATGACGTGCTTTGAAAAGCTGCCATCTTTATTATGAAAAGTTCTATCCGATTCGCTGAGTAGTTGCTATCTTTTCATCAAAAGATTTTTCCTTTGTTTGATCTTCAGTGACGTAGATGTCAAACTGTTGATTGTTAATAATCATGCGGTGTTTTGTTGTAACTGAGTGTTGAGAACTAGCGATTTGTTTTTCATCATTTTGATCGTCGCCAGGTAAGCATTCAATTCCTAGTAACTTTGGAAATTGAATGTTAGTTTGGCATACATGCACATAGGTTAGCCTGACTCCTATACATGTTTGCACAATTACGGGTCGTTATCAAGTTCTTTAGTTTTTGTTTGGATTGAGTTTCATATCAATCATCTCCTGGATCGAAGTGAAATTTGAGTTGGAACAACGTTCGATGGTTGTTTTAAGTCCTTCCTTTGTATCGATCCTCTCCTGGACCGGTTCGAGATGTTAGAATGTATGCTTCATATCAATGGATATGTAATATTGGGTCTCGGATTGATGGATACATGAGTAATGCCTTGTGTCAATGGAGTCGAACGATCAAGACATAATCATGCAGTGATGCTTCACGGAGGATATGCCATCTCTCAATCCCCTATTCAATAAGAATTCCCCATGTTAGATAGTCTTTGATAGGAGTCATCCATGACCCCTTTTCTAGAACTATCTCTACGATCAACTTGATTTTCGTATGTCAATGCTTGGAATAATAAGTATTTCAACCGGGGCAGAGTCTTTTTGCCACGCATTCCCAGAACTGACTGGCTTGGCCTGTGACTTGGCTTTTTCAATTTTTTCTTTGAGGATTTGTGTAGTGGTGTAATACTCGAAGTCGGCTAGTAGCTTTTGGATCCAGCTAAGGCAAGGAACAAAACCTTGCCCCCTAGTTCGATAATCATCCCTGCCTTAGCATACCGCTAATAAGAAATCACATAAGATTTGTAAATTTTCCACTCCTAGTTTTCTTGCAATTTTCAGCATGGCGACCAAGGCTTCATACTTAGCTTCGTTATTTGTTGCAAGGAAGTTGGGTTTCAGGGTATAGTAGATCGATCATTCTTTAGGAGCCATTAACACGACTTCGATGTTAGAAAGCCGATTATTGGAAGTTCCGTCTATATATGTTCTCCATCGGTTGGACGGTTCTCTACTGTTCTTCGGATAATCATATGATGCAGTGAATTCAGATATGAAGTATGCTAATGTTTGACCATGTATAGCTCTCTGAGGGAGATAAGTGATATCAAATTGGCTTAGCTCGATATTCCATTTGAGTAACCTTTCAGACATCTAAGGTTTCCATTTGACCTATCATAACGGTTGGTCGATACAGACATTAACCGGGTAAGCTTGTCAATAGCTAGCTTTCATCATATACTGGTCTTTGGATTAGTTTCACTTCACATAGCATTGCAATGCTTATGGCGTGTGTTGACATGGCCCTATTGAGCTATAGATCTTCAGGATCCAATGGCTTGGGTAACATGGGAGGTCTCTCTAAGCGATCTATCAGAGCTACTTGGTTTCCTTGGTACATGGATGACTCTAATCTTTAGCATTTTCTGACATTAGCCTCATTCCTATTAGAATTGATGACGAAACCCGAGAATTCTTCTTATACAACGCTGAAAGAGTTTTTTAAAGGATCAAGTTTCATTCTAAAGTTGTTAGAGAGCATGAATATCTTTGCCAAGTCATCGATGTGGTCATTCGATGGCCGTGATCTCATAAGCATATTAACCACATATACCTTCATCGATCGGCCGACCTGTTTTTCGAACGATCTGTTAATCGTCCTTTGGTAAGTAGCATAAGCGTTCTCAATTTTGAATCCAAGGAATGCAGCACATCACTATAGGCTCGCGTCAGTAATGAAACAGTTGTATTCCTGGTCTGGGACATGTTTTAATATCTGGTTGTATTTGGAATTTGCATCCATGGATGAGAGTAATTCATGTCTGATGGCCGAGTCAATTAGTTGGTTGACCATTGGAAGTGGAAAGCTATGCTTCGCCGTGTCTCGTGCAAATCTGAGTAGTCGGCGTACGTCCGCCACTCTCCATTTGTTTCTTTCATAAGTAAAGGATTGGATACTCATTTTGGGTAGAGGACATCGCGGATAAACCTATTAGTTTTGAGTATATCCGGCTCCTCCTTAAGTGCAGCAGATCTTTCTAGATCCATATTGCTTCGTTTTTATCCATCGAGACAAGCATCGGGTTGACATTTAATGCAGGATTCTCAATGGTTGGTGAGAGTCCATATATACACATGATTGAGTCCAAGCGGACATATCAAATTCACTTGGAGCAATGCAGTTGACTCTTGCATCATCATTGCGTAGAGTTGTGATCTGATCTACAATACTCGTGACGGATTGTAGGCACTTCATGTGCTTATTTGTAATGGTAAATAATTATTCTTATAGGCATGTTGAACCAAAAGCTTAGTAGAGTTTAGCCCTGTATTGTGTGTTGCTGCATAGCTGACTCCAGCTATGAGTTTGAATCTACATGTGTTTCCGAGCAATGCGTTTTCCATTCAATGTACTCACGATCCATTGCTCCTCGGAAGGGTCAAAATGATGACCAGTTGCCCATAAGTCCAGGCATCGATATGATGATTCTATCTCTAAGCATCCTTTCGGTTATAACTTCAAGTTGCTATAAACACCAGGCATGAGCTATAGGATTGAGTAGTCGTATGCAGCTCTTGGATGATCAAACTCATGCCCTCGGTCTTGGTTCGATAGACGTATTGTGCGAATGATCGAGCCTAGCTTCTGTTGTGTTTATATTATAGACCAAGCTATAAAAGCCAGGGTTGTTTGATGAATGATCAAATTATATTCATCTAATTTCTCGTGCGTGCCCCCCCCCCAAGTCTGGGGAATATCTCGATAAGTGGCAAGGTAGATAATGTTCGCTTCAATTTTGCATTCAATCCCGTTGAACCATGGGATCGAGTTAACTGATGGAAGGCTGAGTTGTGCCTTAGCCTGCATTCTGGCCTAGTTCTTTCCTCTAGGAAGAATACTTCGTTGCCTCGTCGACATTCACTTTGATGCTTATGTCGTCATACTTTGGGCAAAAACTGAAGAGTGAATCATCCAGTCAGATCCAATGCAGGATTGATGCTTCCCTTGTCAAATTGAGGGTAAGAATCGGTGCGTGGACATTTAGGTTGCACTTGTTGTGAATTTCTCATTTAGTCCGATCGTGGTAAGAGTCAAAGAATGAATGGTCGCATTGCATTCTTTTGGAGTTGGGCGATCAACCATGTCCATTTCGATTTACGTTCTCTCGTCAGATCTAGGGATAAAGTCAGCTCAAATGCAGTCAGGTCATGCTCATCCAGTCTCATGCTCTTCCTGGCGGATCAAAGGAAGACGATGAAGGATGAATGGTCAACTCACGCTCATTCGTGGTTCTATCCATGCTTTGGTGGTCGAAGGTATTCGATAGGCGCTCATGTCGCATCTATTTGTAGTCGAAGAGGATTGATATTGGTCGTCGATCCGGCGGTACTATATAATTGGTTTCCCATAACTTCAGGCATCATTCTGATTAGTTAGCATTAAGGCCTCCTTGCAGTCATTGCCTTAAGTTGTAAAGGATGCTAAGCTCGCGATGTAGCGAGTCACCTTTCTCTTCTTTCAGTGATTTATTCTTCTGCCCCCGGTCTTGGGTTAGTAGTGTTAGTTTGTGGACGATCTAATTGCATCTGTAGCGACTTTATACTCCTCTCGTCGACTTTAGGTCGGAGTTGATGAATGAATGGTCGAATCACATTCATTCATTTGTCTATGCTCGCAGTCGCACTCCAAGGAATAGAGTCAATTGAGGGGCCATTAGTCACACCTACTTGATGTTTATACACATGTCCGCACTTTAGGGACTAAGAATTTTAGTAGAAAATGGTCGAACCGCATTTTCCTTGATTAATTCCTCTGCCACTAGTCAATGGCTAAAGTTGAAATGTAGTCGGCCACATTGCGACAACTTTAATTTGATGTTTCTCTTACTGAATTGCAGGAAGGAGGTTATTGGCGGATGGTTGGGTCACATCCGTCCACGTTGCATGCACAACCCACCAGATCATTGGCTAGAGTTAGCGGATGAACGGTCGTGTCACGTTCATTTGCGGTAGAATAGGTAATCACATCCATTTAGAATAAGACGTTCAGCTATGTCCGTTTTGCGAATCTGCATCTCCCTGTCGAATCAAGAAAGAAATTTTGTCTTGTTAGGTTGGAGTGCATCCCTATAAGATTATGTTATAGGTCCCGTGCCTGGGATAAGTATTGATGCATGAACGGTCATAGCGTGCCCGCTTAGTGCTAGATGGTCGGATCGCATCCAATTTTTTATGATAAGTGTGCCCCCATGTCAGGGGAAGAGTTGGAAAGCAGACAGTAAAACCACATCCGCTTTTTGTACTATATAACTTGCTGAGGAATCAGAGTTGAGAGAAGGGGTGTCGAATCGTATCCCTTCTGGTATTTATATTCTAGACCATGCTTTAAGGACTGGAGTTGGTTGATGGGTGGTCTGTCACACCCATTAGGTCTTTATACTCCAGTCTACGCTCTCGGGACCGAAGTTAGTTGATATTTATAATCCAGTTCGCACTCTGGGAATTTGGAATTAGTTGGTGGGTGGTCAGTCACACCCATTTGGCATTTGTGCTCCAGTCCACGCTCTCAGGACTAGAGTGAGTCGGTGTTTTATATTCCAATTCATGCTCTGGGAATCTGGAGTTTGTTGATGGGTGGTTGGTCACACCCATTTGGTATTTTAGGATAATGTCTGCCCTCCGGGGACTTAAGTTGTTTTCCGGGTGGTCGATCACACCCATTTTGACATTTATACTCTAGCTCACACTCCGAGAATCTGGAGTTAGTTGATGGGTGGTCAGTCACACCTATTTTTTTTGTTTATACTCCATCTCACACTCCGGGAATCTAGAGTTGGTTGATGGGTGGTCAGTCACACCCATTTTTGTGTTTATACTCTATTCCGTGCTCTGGGGACTTAGAGTTAGTTGATGTTTATACTCCAGTTCACACTCTAGGAATCTGGAGTTAGTCGATGGGTGGTCAGTCACACCCATTTTAGTGTTTATACTTCAGTCCATGCTCTGGGGACTTAGAGTTATTTATGTTTATACTCCAATTCGCACTCTTTGAATCCGGAGTTAGTCGATGGGTGGTCAGTCACACCCATTTTTGTGTTTATACTCCAGTCCGTGCTCTGGGGACTTTGAGTTATTTAATGTTTATACTCCAGTTCGTACTCCCGGGAATCTGGAGTTAGTTGATGGGTGGTCAGTCACACCCATTTTAGTGTTTTTACTCCAGTCCATGCTCTCCGGACTAGAGTTAATTAATGTTTATACTCCAGTTCACACTCTGGGAATCTGGAGTTGGCCGGCAGATGGTCAGTCACATCTGTTTAGGCTTTAGGATTTCGTTCGCACTCCGGGAACGATGGATTTATCAGGATCGTGGATGGTCGATTCACATCCAACCTAAGTTAACAAGTGAGGTCGTTAGATGGACGGATCCATCCTACTCGAACTTGGTTCGAATATGGGTGAGGTCATTAGGTGGACGGATCCACCTTTCTCGAAACCGCATTTATAAGTTTATACTTTAGTTCTCACTCTGGGAACCTGGAGTTAGTTAGAGGATTGTCGGGTATCAATCCCATTTGATTTAAGTGTATTTTCCCCCGAGCTCGGGTTTCACTTAATAAGTGATTGGTCAGATCTCGATCACTTTCCACTTATCCACCCTTAACGAAGGATAAGATTTAACTGATGGACAGTCGAATCACATACATGTTCATTTGGATTCTACTTCTTCCAAGCCTAAGGAGTAAGATTAGTGTTCTGGCAAGCTTTGAGTACGAGATGGAGAGTGCACTGTTGGGACATATAACTCCAAGTCTTTCTCAAATCTCCTAATTAAATTGCATAGGCATATGAGTGGATGATCGGCTGCATCCACTTTGTACTGGGGTCCTGACCTTGTCGGTCTCTTATGCTTTGATGCCCTACCCCCAAGTCAGGTGCATATAGCAGCTGATGAGTGGTTGAATCATGCTCGTCATGATGATAACTCAATGATTTGATCATAGTCCGCGGAGGTTGTTTTGCACCCATCCTTAAGTACTCGCTTACCTGCATCATTTGCAAGTAGTTTAATTCAAGTCGGTCATATTTCGCAACATAAACGAAACTGAAATATAAATAATTCAAAAGAGATCGGATTAAATCTCATTGATAAGTAAAGCGGCGTCATATGCTCGCTATTGCACTTCGGTCCAGCACTTCACTGTTGGAAGTCTAACGCAAATGGAGCATCATTATGGCGTTGGCATCCACGGTAGCCATCTAAAGAAGAGGAGTTTTCTGATCTAGAGTATGGAGTAGGTTCCCTCCTTATCACGCCAAATTGATCCTTCGTCTAATTCATCAACTCAATATTGTCATGGACAGTTGGTGTAGTCGTCGGCGGCTATCCACCAGTTCCCTTATCAAAGTCTGGAAATAAGCGCTAGTGATGAATTCATTTATGGGTATTGGCAGCAACTGGCTGTGGGCTTTGGATAAATTCATTGGTTGCCAGCTTCTTTATTCCCTTCAGCAATATGAGAAGTAGAACTGGTATGTCTAATCATGAATAACAGTGTTCTTTGAAGAATGGGGGAAAACATCTGCATTTGATGGCATTCATCACTCTTGGTGGAGTCTATGCGCACTCACTTCATGAGGTAGTGTCGGGAGTTGTATTTCCCTAGTATACTGACATAGTAAACATATTGAATTTTCACTGGAAATTTTGTAGGTAGCATGGTTTCAATGAATAGGTCTCCACCGGGAAGATTCTCCAATTGTCATTATGACTAGGTCTATTTTATGGCTACGAGGTCTAGTAATACAAGCAAATGATGCGTGCATGATTGTCCAACGTTTGAGTGGTTGGTAACGCCGATTGGACGACGAGTTGGTTAAAATGGGCTAATAGATTGGTGATTGTCCTAAACTTTCATCCAGATAGGAGACCTATATAGGGTATTAAGGAAGTCCTCTTAAGGTTGTTTGCCATGCTTCTAGTAATATGGATGTGGAATGATTAAGATGTGGGCATTTTAAGATGGTTTAGTGGTGACCAGCTATGCTTTGAATTGGCAGAACTGACAGTGTAGAGTAGTCATCATATTAGCCATCGCACCATAATAGTCAATTTAGGAGTTTAAAAACTAGTCAATTGGGGGGAAGTCGCAGTCCATCTTAGAAGCATGATATATTAACCGACTCTAGTTCCTGGCCTTTTATCTTGGTTCTCCGGCCTATTGGAGCACGGTTGAATAGTGTTTCTATACCCATTCCTTGATTGAAATTCAACTATTGCTGTTGTAATCCCCTACCTCCCGTCCAGTCATGGAACGATCAGGATGTTCCTTTATTAAGTTGAGTTTTGAATTAACTATAAGGGTGCTCTACGCTGCGACTAGAGTTCTCAGCAATTTTTTAGCCTCTTTTTAGGAAATTTGGATCGTACCCTAAAATATTTTAAAAAAAAAATTAGTATCGCTCTCAGCAACATTTGAACGATATAAACTGTTATCCGAGCATCGATACGAAACGCGCAAGGCCAGATCGATACGAAGTGGTATTTGAGTATCGATACGAAATGCACGCTGCAGGATCGATATGAAAGTTGATCGATACAAAAGGTGATCGATATGAAAAGTGATCGATACGAATATTGATCGATACGAAAATTGATCGATACGAAAAGTGATCGATACGAAAAGTGATCAATACGAAAGTAGATCGATACGAAAAGTTATCGATGCGAAAAGTGATCGATACGAAAACTGATCGATACGAAAGTTGATCGATACGAAAATCACCATATTTTCTGGTAACGAAAACATGGATACGAAAATCACCATATTTTCTGGATACGAAAACATGGATACGAAAATCACCATATTCTCTGGATACGAAAACATGGATACGAAAATCACCATACGAAAAGAACCATATTTTCATGGATACGAAAACATGGATACGAAAAGAACCATATTTTCATGGATACGAAAACATAGATACGAAATTCATCATATTTTCAGGATTCGAAAATATGGATAGAAAAACCATCATATTTTCTGGATACGAAAATATGGGTACGAAATTCATGATGAATGTAGTTCCTCTTAGATCTGGAGCAATCTGAATAGAATAGAAGGAACCACTGAACGATAGATCTAGGTCTTCTCCTTAGATTTTTGCAATCCAACGACGGTAGTAGATCCATCGAGTAGGAGAAAAGCAAGGCTTTCTCAGTGAAAGCACCAAAGTGTTTGTACCAAAATCGGCCACAACACTCTTCGGATGTGTTTGAAGAGATAAAATGAAGAGAATAAATGTAAAATGAAGCAGATCTAACAAACACACCAATAAACATATAAGAAAATGCACAGAAACAAAGAGTTTTAGAGTGGTTCGGTACATGGCCTACATCCACTATGAAGTTGATGATTTTATTGATATTCACTTGCCGATTACAACTGCTTACAGCAGATTACAGCGGATTATAATGTTGAAATTCGTGTACAACAGCAGCTATGGAGTACAAAAATGGATTCGGAAGAGACTAGACGTAGGAGAGCCAAATGATCCTTCTTCTATAGGCCCTGGAGCTATATTTATAGGGGTAGGAGGCTGATATCTCACTCAAACTTCGGGAGACTCCTTTTGGCATGTGAGTGGGCAAACGCGATCGATCCCGAGAAGTTTCGACTCGATCTGTGATCTATACGAATGCAATTCGTATCGATCAAGATTTTGTCCAATGGTGTCAAAAGTTGGTGTGAACCTTCTTTAGCTTATACGTAAGCTCTTGTGAAAATTTCATAGCATTTGGACTTATGGATCTCGAGTTATGATCGATACGAGATGGAGTTTTTCGGTTGGCCATCTGCTTCGAATCGATCACTTCATATCGATCTCTTCGAATCGATGGTTGCATGTGCCCTCGTGACGACATGGCGTGCACTCCTCGGATCGATCCACCTTTCACTCCGAGTTGACCGAGTCATCCTCGAACTTCGCCTTGTTCGTATTGAAGGCAGTTGTCGCGTTCGCATCGAAGGAAGTGATTCCATTCGGGTCGATAGATGTGGCCCAGTTCGCACCGATCAATGTGGCTCAGTTCGTATCGACTGATATGGCTCAGTTCGTATCGATTGTTTTGGCCTTGTCGTATCAATCGAAATACTCCAACCTGATGGATACGAACAAATAGGCGATGGAATGGATACGAACAGCTGCTATATGATGGATACGAACAGTGATCCTCTGATGGATACGAATAGTGACGCCTGGTGGATACGAACCACTGTTGCTCGATGGATACGAAATGGCATGTTCTGGATCGATGCGAATAATAGATATTGCCGAGACTTGATGGATGCGAAGTAGGTAATAGCTAATCGACATGAAATGCACTCGTGTGCCGATGGATTCGAACATGATGGATAAGAAGTAATGGACGCGACTGTGTTGATTTTCTTGACTTGTATCGATCACATCATGAGCATACGAACTAGGATTGACTTGAAATTTGGAATGTTGGCTTTCTTAGCTTTTCTTGTCATGTCATATCAATTGTACTCAATCCGGACTCGGACAAAATTTACCGACATCCATAGTAGACCAATATATTAACAATCTCTAGGACGAACCATCCTCGGTTTCTAGTCAAGTTCTTGGTGTCATGGCCTTGCCAAAAGATGGGATAACACTTAGTATAAGTCTTCAAATAAGCCTCTTCTGTTATTTCTGCTATATTTGCTTATTAACTTAATCTAAGTCTTAAAATAAGCCTTTTCTGTTATCTCTTCTATCTTCTCTTTTTAGTTATAACCACTGGTTATAAACATGCTTGCAAATGTCTCAAATTTGCCTATTTCAGTCTATCTTCTTTTTATTACAGTTCTTCTTATTTTACATCTAATTTTTGTAAATTTAGTGTTTCCTGTTTCAATCCATATTTGCAAATTCTTCACTTTTTAATATTTTATTTGTGTAAAAAGGAATAAAAAGAAACTAACATTTATAGGCTAAATTCTAATGTAAAACAGATGTAAATAATTGTAAATAACTATAAATAATTGAATAAAATAGCTGAATAAAATAGCTAAATAAAATAGACTAAAAAGAACTTTAAAAACTAACTACAAATAACTTATATAAAAACTGTCTCAAAAGTGTAGAAAAACTACAACTATTAGGAACCCTATTATTTTAAATTACTTAAAAATCTAAAATAATTATTAAACACTCACATTTGGTCCTTAGCTTTAGTCCTTGGTCTTCCTTGATCCACTCCTAGAGCATAGAATATTTTTATCAAAAAAATTTCCTCCCTAGAATATTTTTCTATTTAGGGTCCAACCTCTGGCAATGAACCCAAATAGGAGAAAATCTGAATGAGAAAAATAGCTAGGCCTAGGGTTCTATTTTTTGTATAGCTTAGGGATCTCAGACCGTTGATTTGAAGATTAAATCTAGTGTAACCACGTCATAGGCTCATTGGGAATCATCGGATAGAAACACGAACACATGGGATTAGAGAGAAATTGTAAAATAACGCGTTTGCTTCGTTCTGGAAAAATATACTTCAAATAAACAAAAGCAGGTCGACTTAGCATCATTGAGGGTCAATTCCTCGGTCGACCTTAGTATAGTTGGGTCGACCCTAAGGTCGACCTGTCCCTAACTTGGGTCGACCTAGGCTCTTCATTTTATTTTCTTTTTTTCTTATTTCTTGTTTAATTCATAACTTCTTCATATTTACTTGGATTTTGACAAATTATATCTGAAAATTGACTAGAATATCGCCACGGACACAATGGTGCAACTTCCACAACTTGATTCTGACAATTTCACAAACTTATTTTATTATTTAATTAATTCGTTAATTAATTATTATATCTTAAATTTTGGGTTGTTACATTTTCCCCTCCTTAAAGGATTTCGTCCCAGAAATCTGTAAGGACCGAAGAATGAAATAAATATTTTCATCCAAGTTATACAACCAAATTTTCAACCACCATCCACTACACCCATTGTCATTACGATTTCAATGCATCTTAGGTTATATGCAATAGAGTAGTGTCAATGTCCCTAACTATTGCAAAAGATTAGGTCTACAGATTCAGTCGACCTCCTTTTATGTAATCGTGTATGTGCCATGTATCCAAATGAATGCAATGCAACAATCATATGATAATCATCCATTAGTACCAACCATGGAAATAAAATAAAAGTGCAAATGGGCACACATCCATATGCATATGCTTTAGTGACCTAGTTAAGCCGATCCCTAAGAGATAATAGTGCCTAGCGTATATATATGCGTCCATTAGCATCCACTAGCAAACACTTGCAACCACTAGTGTCCATCATATATAACATGTTCTAGTAACATGTTTACATTCGGTCCTACCATCCATAGGTTAAACCTTAAGATCTACTCTCCTAAAGGATACTAAAGGAAAGAAAGAACCTATTCAAACTAAAAATGGAAATAGGAAATTCAAAGCGTACCATCAAAACGATATGGATAAGAGGTACGAATTTTCTCTTCAGCCTCCCATATAGCGTCTTCAATGATGTCTCCTCACTGCACCTTAACCAAAGGTACTTCGTTATTCCTAGGCTTCTTGATATCACATCCAACGATCTTGGTAGGAATGGGACAAACCGATGCTTCTCTTTCCACTTCAACTTCCTCAAATTGGCTGGGTTCCACTACCTCTGCTGAATCATGTAAGCACATTTTCTAGTGAGAAACATGAAAAACATCATGCACTCCCACGAGCCTCTCTGGTAGCTTTATCTGATACACCATCTTTCCTACCCTGTCCACAATGGGGAATGGTCTTACAAATCTAGGAGCAATTTTCCCACTTGATCTAAATCTTACTACCATTCTTAGCGAAGATACCTTAATGAAAACCAAGTCTCCTACCACAAACTCAATAACTCTTCTCCACTTATCTGCATAAGATTTCTGCCTATCTTGGGCCGTCTTCATTCTTCTCCTAATAATTTCAATCTTTTCGAAGTCTCTCTAACCATGTTGGGACCAAGTAGCAATCTTTCTATAGGCTCCAACCAACACGAAGGCGACTTGCGAGGTCTTCCAGAAAGAGCCTCAAAAGGTGCCATCCCAATGCTAGTCTGAAAACTATTATTATATGTGATTTCCACTAAAGGAAGATGCTCCTCCCAAGTTCCTCCAAAATCAAGAATGCACATACTTACCAAATCCTCAAGAATTCTATTAACTCTCTCTGTTTGGCCATCCGTCCGTGGGTGATAGGATGTACTCAATCTAAGCTGCGTCCCAAAAACCTCTTACAAGCTTCTCCAAGATTGGCTAGTAAAGATAGGGTCTCTGTCGCTTATTATGCTAGAGGGAACTCCATGAAATCGAAGTATCTCACGAATGTATAAGGATGAAAAATATGGTGTCGTCCTCTTACTCTTGACCAGAATGAAGTGGCCGCTCTTAGTCAAACGATCTACAATCACCCAAATACTAATATTCCCCTTCCTAGATCGGGCGAAACCATCTATGAAGTCCATCGAAACACTATCCCACTTCCATTCGATTACATCCAATGGTTGATGCAACCCGCCAGGCTTTTACTACTCTTCCTTAACTCTTTGGCATACAGGACACTTAGCTACAAACTCTGCCGCATCCTTCTTCATGACACTCCAATAAAACACTCTCTTCTTGTTCCTATACATCATATCACCACCCGGATGAATAGTCATTCGAGAATGGTGTGCTTCTGCTAGAACTTCTCTCATCAAATCACTAGTGTGGGTGACACAAAGTCTTCCATCTCTCCTTAGCCACCCTTTACTATCCATGGAATCATGATAGAGATGTCTAACGACCTCTCCTTTGCCAATCCTTGCTAAAGTATCCATAAGCTCTGAATCCTCTCGCTGCCTTGAGCCAATCTGATCTATGAGGATAGGCTTAACCTCACGTGCTGCCAAAAATCCTGGGGTATTGTCCGTAAAGGACTTAAAATCAAAGGTGGAAATAAACTCTAGGCTTTTTAACTCCATGAACATTGGACTTAGAGTTGCTATCTTCCTACTTAATACATCCACCACCAGGTTCCCTTTACCAGTGGCGTAAGCTATCTCAAAGTCATATGATGCCAAAAAATCCATCCAACGATGCTGTCTCATGTTTAAATTATTTTGTGAGAATAGGTACTTCAATGATTTATGGTCAATGAAAAGTTCGAACCTCTACCCTAACAAGTAATGTCTCCAAGACTTAAGGGCAAAAACAATAGCAACTAGCTCTAAATCATGGGTAGGATAGTTCTTCTCATGAGTTCTCAACTGTCTACTTCCATAACATACTACCCCCCCTTCTTGCATCAATGTTGCTCCAAGACCCGTCCCACATACATTGGTGTACACCGTAAAAGGCTTAGGTCCATCGGGTAAAACTAACACTGGTGCACTAGTAAAGGCCCTCTTTAACACCGTGAAGGAATCCTCACAATTTACGTGTAACGACCCAATTTTGAATTGATTTTAAATTGATAATTAATTTAAATTTTGGAATAAATTTTAGAATAAAATGTGTATATATATATGAGTAAAATTTGAATTTGTATTTGAAATTAAATTTAAATAAATGACTTAGAACAACAATTTGGGTTTGGAAATATTATTTATATTGACTAGTATTTAAAAACATTTTTTTCTTTAAAATAATATGTATGACTAAGAAGATTGTATTTATAAAATAAGGAAAATGTAATATAAAATTTATTTAAAAGCTTTTGGATTCATGAGAAAAGCAAATGTCATTTAGCTATTTTTAAGAAAGAAATAAATTAAAATGAAATGAGGGTTTAACTATATAAAAGTCTTTAACATAAAAATGCTAATTATAATCAAGGCTAATTAGCAAAAACAAGACAAGAGATAGCATACAAGTATAATATTAATAAATGTTTGCTGTAAATTCATATGCAATGCAAGATAAAACAAAAGAACAAAAATGTCTACATAAACAAAACAGTAAAAATATACTTAAGTAAGTATAGGATCAAAGCAAACAAAAACATATGTATACATCTTCAAGTATTCAATGCAGCAAGTTTAAAAAAAATAAAAATATATTGATAGCAATGGAAATAAAACAATGACAATTAATGCAAGCCACCACAATCATCTTCTCTGCCGAAATAAGCTTTTGAAAAACAAGACTAAAGACAAATAAGAATATATATATTCAAGTATAGAATTGTACAAATATTAATTAAAGTTTGAATCTCTAGTACTCATGCATTTAATGCAACATACCTCTAATACATCTCAAGCAAAAGTAAAAATCACTTCAGCCACCATATTTAAAGAAAAAAATCTTTGTTTAGTATTTTACTCAAAATCTTGTACCAGTGGATGTAACTAAGCCTGTATATTTTCTTTTATGTACATCATTCCCATTCGTTCACTTGAACCTCAGTAAAAAAAACAAAACCAGGCAAAGAAGAATGGTACAAACCTGAAAAAGCAATTCTAGATCAAAGATCAAAGCACAGATCAAAACAAATCAAATCTGGCAAAATATGCAAATCTGAAGCATCTCAAATTCAAGTCAGTTTCGAATTCCAGAGTTTCAAATTCAATCTTCTAGGCTTGAGTCCTCTGTTCTTTCTTTTTTAGGGTGAGTAAACATTTTAATTTAAAAAAAAACAGTTTTAAAAATCTGTTGTTATGGATGCATGTGATAAATGATTTTAATAGATTGTGTTGCTTAGTGATGTATTCTTGAAATTGTGTTGCATGATAATTTAAGATTTGAAAACATGTTTTTGTGGAAGAAGATACTGTGTTTTGGTTGTGCATCAAACGTATGCAAAATTTTCCAAGTTTACAGGTCTTTGATCTGTTCATAAATCATTTCTTATCCCTCTGATTTATTTTATAAAATAGTTTCTAAACAAAAGATGTTAGTTTTAACAAGATTTAAAATTTAAAAATAAGTTTAAGTAAATCAAAGCAAGGTTTCTTTGAGAATTTGGGAATTTACAGTCCAAATGCAAAATGTGATAAATTTCAAACATCAAATTTTGTTATTTCAAGATTCTAATTCGAATCCACTTGTAAAGTTATGATTTTTAAAACTTAAATCTAAATTTTTAATAATGCTTTGGGGTTGTAATTTAGGTTTGACTGGTATATGGACTTTGAGCATTCTCTAATGACCGGAGAATCTTTGGTGGTCGGGGTTTCATTTGGAGGGGGTCTGACGATCAAGGATGATGGGAAAAATGGTGGTGGGTCGTAGTGACCACAGTGGTAACGTTGATAGGCTGGACTAGTTTTTTAACCTAGTTTTTGTTGAGTGTAGAATTATGGTCATGGTGGCATCCCCCGTTGACCGAGTGGCATCGGATTTTGAGTAACGGTGGCAAGGGAAGTCGGCAAGGTGTGGCAGGAGGCTCGGTCGTCCAGGTGGTCGGAGGTGTGGAATCGAGGAGGATCTTGGTGATGGGGTTTTGGGTTTAGGTCGACTGAGTTGCTCGAATTGAATCAGTGGCTTGTGTTAGTATTCTGGTGGTCGGAGTTGGTTGCATTGGTGAAGGTCGATGCGTCGGAGGGTTCACCGGAGGCCGAAGGTGGTTCTGACACCGGTGCATATGCACGGTGTTGCTTTTGTGTCTGTTGAAGTTGTAAGTGGGAAGAGGAAATTCTTCGTGTTTGCCATCAAGAAGAATGGTGGGTTAAGGATTACTCAAGAATGCCACCGAGTAATGCCGAACGTATGGTAATAGTTTTAAAAGATTTAAAACCAGTGAATTTTAAAAGAAAGAAAAGAAGGAGGGGTTAGGCTGGGTTTTGCTCGAAAAGTTTTGATTTTTTGTCTTGAGATATATGTGTTTTACTCGGGTATTTTAAATTTAGGCTCGGGACTTTGGGTGTTATCAACCTGTCTTTTAAATTTAGAATGGAAACCATATCCAGATTTCTTTTTAAAACAAAAGAAAATGCTTCTGTAATTTTAGAAAATAAAATTTAGTTGAAAGAATATTGAAAATAAAATTAATAAGTTTCAAAGGAATATTAATTAAGTTTTCAAATCAAGCTTTATTACCAGTTAATGAATTAAGTAAACACTTAACAAAATTTTGGGATCTAATTAATGTTTTAATCAAGTAATTAATATAAAACAAGTGTTGGAATTTAATTAACATCAAAAGTCTCAAATTTGTAATAAATCGATTTCAAAGTTTAAAGGAGATTTCTTTGAAAATGGAAATTAGTGAATAATTAATATTAATTGATTGTTCTGAAAATAATTAAGAATAATTACTTTTTAATTGTAATTTGTAATGAATCAAGTAATTTAAGTATGAATTAATAGTTAATTAATTAAGTAATTTCATTAAGGATTAGCGATTAATAATTGATTTACTAAGTAATTAAGTCATAAATGAATTGATATTTTCTATTTGTGATTGTGATACTGTATAGTGTGAATTTCCCTAAGCTGAACCATGATAGTGATTTGTTTCTGTATGTATATGAAAACCATTTGCCCGTAAAACGACATTTGAATTTCGATGCGACATGGAGTCGGATTCCAGTTGGTTATCCGAAACCCACATCGAATCGTATGATAAACCTTTGTGATTGATAAATTTACTTATTTGTGAATTTGTGAATAAAGATAAGTGTTATGGATTATATCGCTTATCGAGATTGTTATGATTGAATCTGTGATGATTAATGATGGTGCACTATTGTGTTAAACCCCTGGACCACACCATACACACACGAATATGGATTTCACGTGGAAATCTGTTAATCACGGATTTTTAAATAAGTTTTGAATTTGTATTTTTAAATTCAAATAGTTTTGGAAATAAATTAAGTTTAATATGAAAAGCTGTTTTAAAAATGTAAGTTATTTTGAATAACTTAATAAAGATTTGAAATTTGAATAATTTGATTAAACTGGAATTCAATATCTGAAATTGAATCCTATATTGGTATTTACGATTTAAAAAGAACGATACAAGTTTACACGGGTTTTTAACCATTTTTAAAACTATTGCTTTTGGGAATTTGAACTAACCCAAAGATTTTAACTTGTATAAAAGAGATCGGATATTTCCGAAACGAAAACCATTTGATCTCAAATAATAATAAGCTTTCATTTAAAGAAAGGATTTCCCAAATTGTGTTAAAAGATTTAAAGTTGAAATAGAATTAAAATGTTTTGAAAGGCTATGAATGAATCTTTGGAAACGAGTTTTGAAAGCTATAAGTTAAATCTTGATTTAAAGTTTTAACGAGTTAATGCAATTGAAATGAAAATTGTTTTGGAAATCCATGAATGAATTTTTGTGAACGGGGTGAACTTTATGGATTGCATCTTTTTGTTTAAAAGATTAAAAGTGTGGAAATTGTATAAACCATTGAAAGTTTTTGAAATGAATCTTTTTATTTAAAAGATTGGAAATGGTAATTTGTTTTAATCATTCGAATGAAAGGTTTGAGCTTTAAGCCGTGATTTAACTGAGACCCCAGTATCCATACGATTTTTAATATTGCGCTCGTTATTCGGTTTAGCCGGGGAAGGACCTTTGTTTCATATAACCCATTCTGAATAGTGATACGACGTATATGGATAGCATTTGAAGACCGGTGGGGAAGACCGGGTATTTGCGAGAACGATAGGATGACCTATCGATTGTCTCTGCACTGAGTCGCGCCGGTATAGAGATTCTCTAAGTGATGGGAAGTCCGATCGGGATTGTGAATACCCGGATTGCAAGGGCTTCTTCGGAAGTGCCTTCAGTTCTGTTCTACTCCATAACAGACTTGTATAGATTGTATGTCTGACATTACATTTTGAGATATAAAGCAGATTTCTTTCAAATACATTTCTGTTGGTGGCGGAGAATTTATTCTCTTAGCATTAACACCCTTCTCTGAGACGTACGAGTTCAGAGGTTATGTAGTTGAAGGTTATCAGTGATATATTCCCAATTTGGTAATGTGGCATGCGGAGTGCTGCTGATCATTTGTTGATCGAAGCATGGCTTTGTGAAAAATGTAGCTTTGTGGACGAGACTTCGTCGAACCTCACAAACCGGTAATGGTCGAAACAGGAATTGTGCGGAAAGGTTTCAGGGGTAGCTTCCCTAGGGTATGACCATTCCTTCTGGAAAAGAGTAGTATCATGGTATGGAGCCCAGATACTTACTCATGTGGACATGCTATATTATTTACTGTGTGATGTTGTTGGTTAGAGAGCTCTCGTATAAAGGTCCCAAAGGACCGGGGGTGGCATATCTGAGGTTTTGTATATTCCCCGGGAAGGGGGTGGCCGGCCTTGTTTGGCAAAGATCCGGGTTGGTTCTCGGGGCGTCCCGCCAGAGGCGTTCACATGTGGCAATAGGAAGTTCCTTGGCCGGACCATTTGTTGGAAATCCATTCATCCAATATGCTCCTTGTACGGTTTTAGTTGTAGAACCTTCCATTTACTTATGGTGGCGCCCCACTGTTTAGATGGCAGCTATAGTAGGCATACGATAATGGTCGTATGTTGACTAAGATATGTATTCTACTTTCGAAATGTTTTCTGCACTTTGCACTTATAATAATAATATCAAAGAAATTCGTGTATCAAGCATATTTGACTATCATGAGGAGAAATCTCCTCCAATTCTGCGTTTGCATTGTGTGTGTTTGCGGGAGGCCTAATGGTAGTCTCATTTCCTAAAAGCATTGCGAATCTAATTTAAAATTCTCTTGTTGTTTGTTTTTAAAGATAAACTGTTTTTGTTGCTCACACCATTCTTGCTTATCTAGGTGAAACGTGATGGAGGATTCTCGCTTCGCGGTTTGGTGGCGAACGGGAGACTATTACCCTTACACGTCCTCTTTATGGGGTTGGTTAGGCGTAGGCCGTGACAGTCGAGAGGCTGGCCGTAAAAGCAAGTTTGGGATATCATTGTAAGCCACGATGGGTCTGGGATGGTTGCTAAGCCTACCGGTCGCTGCTGACGGGTTGTTCGTTATAAGTGGTATCAGAGCTAAGGTTGAACTTTAGCTCAGGAGTATAACACATTAAATAACTCATTAGAGATAGGGTGTAGTATACCCTAGAATGAGTATATCCCTAAGATATCCGTTCGAATGCCTCAGTAAATTTTCTTACTATCCATTGATAGAGAGTATGAGTGCAAGAAGAGAACGAGATAGGGGACAGGGAAATACCACTACAAATGGTCAATACCCTACGACAGTGGAAATAATTCTCTCTATCAATCTTCTTTGATTCGTTTCCAAATTTCTTTTTATTGCTTTGTACCAGCTACAAGAAGAAGTTTCGATGTGGTGATACTTTATGAATCGTTGTAGAAAATCCTTACTTCGTATCCTCATCGGTTTCTTATCAGTTTTAATTTAAACCTTAATAAATATGAAATTTGAGATTAAAAACTTAAATAAATTAGAAATTTTAAATTGAGTTAAATTGGTTGATAGAATATAAAGCTAAATTTGAATTGTATCGATAAACGATTTCGTTCAAAACAGAATTTGAAATTCTATTATAATTTCTTGTATATATTGTTGATATTCTGATTTGGTGAGCTAAATGCAGAATTGATATCCAGTTTGATCTGAAAGGATATTTCTCTATCTTTCATCTACCTTCATTATCTTTCTCTGGCGAATTTCGAGGACGAAATTCATTTTAAGGGGGGAAGTCTGTAACGACCCCAATTTTGAATTGATTTTAAATTGATAATTAATTTAAATTTTGGAATAAATTTTAGAATAAAATGTGTATATATATATATATATGAGTAAAATTTGAGTTTGTATTTGAAATTAAATTTAAATAAATGACTTAGGACAACAATTTGGGTTTGAAAATATTATTTATATTGATTAGTATTTAAAAACATTTTTTTTCTTTAAAATAATATGTATGACTAAGAAGATTGTATTTATAAAATAAGGAAAATGTAATATAAAATTTATTTAAAAGCTTTTTGATTCATGAGAAAAACAAATGTCATTTAGTTATTTTTAAGCAAGAAATAAATTAAAATGAAATGAGGGTTTAGCTATATAAAAGTCTTTAACATAAAAATGCTAATTATAATCAAGGCTAATTAACAAAAACAAGACAAGAGATAGCATACAAGTATAATATTAACAAATGTTTGCATTAAATTCATATGCAATGCAAGATAAAACAAAAGAAAAAAATATCTAAATAAACAAAACAGTAAAAATATACTTAAGTAAGTATAGGATCAAAGCGAACAAAAACATATGTATACATCTTCAAGTATTCAATGCAGCAAGTTTAAAAAAAATAAAACTATATTGATAGCAATGGAAATAAAACAATGACAATTAATGCAAGCCACCACAATCATCTTCTCTGCCGAAATAAGCTTAAAAAGAATATATATATTCAAGTATAGAATTGTACAAATATTAATTAAAGTTTGAATCTCTAGTACTCATGCATTTAATGCAACATACCTCTAATACATCTCAAGCATAAGTAAAAATCACTTCAGCCACCATATTTAAAGAAAAAAAATATTTCTTTAGTATTTTACTCAAAATCTTGTACCAGTGGATGTAACAAAGCCTGTATATTTTCTTTTATATACATCATTCCCATTCGTCCACTTGAAACCTGAGTAGAAAAAAAAACAAAACCAGGCAAAGAAGAATGGTACAAACCTGAAAAAGCAATTCTAGATCAAAGATCAAAGCACGGATCAAAACAAATCAAATCTGGGCAAATATGAAAATCTGAAGCATCTCAAATTCAAGTCAATTTCGAATTCCAGAGTTTCAAATTCAATCTTCCAGGCTTGTGTAACGACCCGAAATTTTCGTTAATTTAATTGGTCAGTTTAATAAGATTTGATAATTTAATTTAGAAAGAAGTAAAGTTTTATAATTTATAATGAAGCATACGTTGAAAAAGAAATGAAACCATAGAAATTTAAGCTAAGTATTAACTGTTGATATAAAATGGCAAATAAATTAAAATTATGTAAATGGTTATACTAGGCTAAGGGGAGAATATAGGAAAACAAGGGTAAGTGTGAATTTATTTAATGGATTAATAATATTTGATAGTAAATTGAATTAAATCAATGTCCTGTAGAGGTTGGAGTATGGTTAGTAATAAAGGCTTTTAAAGGAAAACCTTTAATTTATAAATGAAAATCAATGCATTAAATTTGGTATATCTGAATGTATGTAAATAATTTTGTAAGAATAAGTTAATAAACAATTTATTTGTGCATACCCGATTTAATTGAAATAACAGAAAGGACAAGAACTTGATTTGCCTAGATATGTATATATTGATAAACTATAACTAAGTAGGAAGTTTGGTAGTAAATAGGAAATAAGATGACAAAAGGCCACTAGTAAATTTATAGATGAATTTATAATAATAAGTAGTAATTTATGCATATATATTTGGCATTTGTGATAATTACAAACTTTTATCCATTCATCTATTTATTTAATTAAATCTATATCTATGGCAACATTGTTGTTAATGAGGGTTGTAAGAGAATTTGAATATATAAGGGTAACGATAATATTTATGGTACGTTACTTATTGATAATTAAGATTGAAATTAAATTTTTAATAAATATAAATCAATTAGTAACTGTACGTTTCCTATTGTGGTAGTTTGTTAATTTGAAGTTTGGATCAGTTACCATAATTTTAATTTTTTATTTCATTAATAATAATTAAGGTAATAATTGTAAATAATGTTAAGATTTTATTTAACAGTCGTTATATTTTAGGGCATGGAAATAAAGTTATCAAAATATTTAAAGACAATTTCACTTAGATGAAATTGATTGTCTCATTTATGTGGGTAAGAACTGTAATTGTAAAGAGTAAATGTAATTAGCAACTTAAATGCATATTTGTTTCATAAGTTAATTTAAAAGAATGAAACCTCTTTTAATAAGCTTATTTGAGATTCTAATTATTTTTAATATGTAAATGGAAACAGTAGTAATACAAAGAAAGGCAGAATTTTTGAATATAGTAGTTAAGGAAAGGCAAACCAATCCTTCCACCTAAATCCAATTTAAAATAAAGCTTAATTATTGCAGCGGTTAGAATTAAATATTATGCAAGTCGAATACTAACTAATTTATTGAAATACCTATTAATGAAAAACAATTGAAAGGTTTTATTTGGTTGTAATTGGTAGATTTGAAATAAACGTAAAGTTGTATTAATTGACGCAATAATACGCAGTAAACTATAAGGTCATAGTCAAAGTTAAATTTAAGTAAATTCTTGGGAATTTGAATTTACAATATCTGAATTTACCGTAATTGAATTCAAACATTGAAATTTATAAATTTATTTACTTGACGTTGATATCTGGGTTTGTTTAAATTGTTGTAACTAGATTGAAAATATAAAAGTGATAAAATTTCAAATTTTAAAGTCGAAATTTTAAAGATTGAATTTAATTAGTTTATTTGCCTATTTATTTAATTTTTATAAAATAGCCATTTTGGCCACGGACTCGGATTTCGACGAAACCAGTTTCATCGGATCCGTATTGGTGAATTATTGTAGGGTTTCAAGTTTCGTATCGATCAGACCTGTCGTTTGATCGTACGGACGCGAAACGCCTTGAAATCAATTTATTTAAAAATCAATTTGAAATCAATTTGAAAATTTTGTTTTAAGCATAACATCTTCATACGATCGTATTTGGACGTGAAACTTTTTCCATCGCGTTCAGAATATTTTAAAATACCTATCTGGATATATGGGCTTAATAAATTTCGTTCCGGGGTTAGAACGGGCTTTTTGGGCCAACTACCGTTTAGCACATTCGTATATTCGTACCCACCTAGCCTACTACTATTTGTCTATATATATGTGGTGATAAACCCTAGCCCCATCTTCTATCATTTGTTTGTACGTTCATTTTCTTCATCTCTTTCTCTTCCTCAGTGGTTGCAAAACCTAGATCTATCTACAATTCAAAATTTCAAGTGAAATTTCAAAATCTCCAGAAAAATTCGAGAAAAATATATAATGAAGCTTTCAAAGAACGTAACCCAGAGCCGTGTTTCGTTTTCTAGTATGAAGCCCTGTTCGTCCAGAAAATTTTGAACAAGCATCAGCCGTTCATCACATTCTGATGAACGTCGATGGATCATAGATTCGATTGTACCATTGGGTGGAGATTATCGAGGGGATTCGATCGGCGGGGTTTGCAGGCAGTTTCATCGGTCAGATCGACAACTAAAATTCGATAAAGGGAGAAACCCTAGGCGGCGGCTGGTCATTTTCGTGGCCATTCATGGGGTCGCGGCCACAGGCAGGCTGCGTTGGGTGGCCGAGGCTTATGGGAATGATGGTTTGGGAGTGCGGCTGAGGTAGAGCTCGGTGATAAGCGAGGTGGCGTGCGCTGTTGGTTCGCGTGTGAGAAGGGTTCCAGTCGAAGCTGTAGGTGCGTGTATCAGGGAGGAAAGTCAACGTAGAAGCTATGGCACGTGACGTGTAAATGGTAGTGAGGATTTATTTTCTTTTTTTTTGTTTATTTTGATTTTTTTCCAAATTCTTAAACGTTTACTCGAATAACTTTTACGTATGACATCCGATTCACGTAAAAAAAATTTTGTTAGGATCGTAATTTAATTCCGAAATCTGATGACGCTGGATTGGACTGATTTGGGGACCGTAAGATTTTTGGGTTTAAATCAAATTCGATTTAAATTCAAAAGGTGAGTGTTTTAACCCACTCACAACTTCTAAAAGTTTTTATGTTTGTTAAATTTATTTTAGATATGAGTAGAAATTTATTTATGACTGTTTGGCATGTTTTATTCAGCATATCTGTTAAATCGCATTTATTTAATTTAACTATTAATTTCTTTTATGTATTGCGTATAAATTGACAGTTAGAATTTATTTAGGTGCATATAAACAGCTAGTTAAACAGTTATAAATTTAATTGAATATGAAATGTTAATTAATAACTGCCAATTATTTCCTATTATATTGTATATGCCATATTTTGATGTTTGTTTAAACTGATGATGTTTGAGATAATTTAGTTGATGGTTGATGATGGATGAATGGATGTTTTGTTTCATATCATTTAAACTGCAAGTTATCATGCATTTTTCATTTCATTCGGGATTGTGGTTTGAAATGATATACAACCGCAAAATTTTATATCTTTTAAATTGCGGATTGAAATGATAAATATCCGTATCACTTGACCATAGGATAGAAAATTTTATACAGGCACCGTGGTCTATATATAAAAATATTTTAAAGTGATTTCTATGGTTTGGATGGAATACGGTTTATAATAATTTTAATTTTGATATTTTTCTTCTATATATATATATATATATACATATAAAGTTAGAAATTTTGAATTTTAAACTGTGTATAGACCTGTTAAATAAAAATGGAATTTTTTTTTGAGAAATGGAATTTGATAAAATATATTATATGTTTAAGTTTGGAAATTTTAAGATATGATATTTATAACCAGATTTTCCAAGATAAATATAAAAATGAATATTCTAGTATAAAGTAAACTTGAGAAAATATTTAATTTCTAGAAATTGGAGTTTATTTATGGAATTTATGTGAATATTCAAGACTAAATAATAGAACATTAATTTGTTGAAAGAATAAAACCCAACTTTTGTTTTGAAATATGGATACTCCAAATGGATATATATATAGAAATTTAAGTAGTTTTGGAACTTGAAAGTGATATTTAAATTTTGGTTTAGACTTTAAATAAAGAAACATATTTGTAAAGCCATGGAAATTATTTTTCTTTACAAAGTTACCTTAAAGTTAAACCATTTATTTTATATACCGTTGAATATCCAAACCATTCAAGTTTTAGAAGTTATGGTTTTAAAAGTATGAATTCCGAAATATTATGTTTTGAAAGTACAATTCAAATGTTTGGTTTCCAGATATTTTAAATTTTAAACCAGTATGATTTTGGAAAAGGATTATATTTGAGATAAAATGATATCATATTATTTTGGGTTTTAATTTGATATCGTATGGGAAATTTTATTCTGGTTTTAAAGTATAAACTATTTTTAAATGACCGCGGTGTTATAATAACGATGGGTTGGCAAAGAGACCGGGATGGGATATGGACATACTCTCTGTCGATATCGAAAACCACTTTGACTAACCGTGTACGCGGTGGAGATCCCAGAATGAAGTAGGTTGGTGGCGACGTTTCCTGTAAGGTAAATACGTGGACCCAACTCCCGTGAGTTGGCATAAGGTGGCTAAAACAGGAGCGATTCTCGGGCCAATGAGGTCATTCCTCTGATCGAACGCACTCCTTTGATACTATACTCTGACTTTGGATTGTTTCGGTGGCCACTATTGATTTCTTTGATTTGGGGGTGTTAGTTCGAGGTGGGCGGTAGCTGCGGCTATGCGTTACCATCAGCTCGAGTAGCAATTGGTATATCTACCCTGGCATTGCCTAGTTGTGCCGTGTCACCTACCCTAGCGCGCCTTATACGATTTTGGTTTTGTACCATACCTATGGAGTGCCCTCTGACGACGCCCAGTACGGGGGAGATTACGGTACTGTATAGACTATGGGAATATATTCTGTGTTAAGGGCTATATGGGTAACCCCTTAACGCTATTTAAAAGTAAGTTTATCTTATAATTAGACACTATTATAATAGCGCAATATACTATATAGTAAATAGTTTAACGGATCCTTAGGAGATGTAAATCCCGAGCATCTCTTGAGTTACTGCACTCTTATTTATTTCTGTAAATTTAACTTACATAAGATCTTTTAGTTCTGACTCGAGTGTTTTTGTCTTTTCAAATTCGCTCGGGTCAGTCCGAGCGTTTCAGGATCGAAGACTTTAGCTTTGGAGGACGAAGACGAAGAATTCGTATTATTATTATTTACAGTATTGCACTACACTCACACTATATTCCGCTGCATTGATTGTATTGGTATGTGTAACTCTGATATTTATTGTACAAGTAAAACAAAATATTTTGTAAAATAGTTTCATGAACTGTATATTTGATTACTATATTTTATCCTTCCGCTGTGAGATTCTGTTTTGTTTTAATTCTTCTCTGTTTTCTTATTTACCCCATAACAATCCGCCCTTCCATATGGTTTGAATTGGCACGTGTGTCGGTTTAAATCATGCAAAAAGGTGGGACGTTACAGTTGGTATCAGAGCTTTGGTTTAGCGATAAACCTTGGCTTTTTGGTGTTTGACTCTTTGTTAATAGGGTAGTGATACCCTATGGGAGTCGCTGAGTGTATATATATATATATGAGAGAGCGTATTTGTTAGTGTTATAAAAAGATTTTAATATTGTGTTAATCTGTTCCGTTTTGTATTTATAAATTCTGGTGGGTGCATGGGACGCTATGACATCAATAGGGATTTCTAAACACTTAATAGGACAGACCGACATAATATTTGTTTTTAATATAGGTGAATGAAATAATTTTGCCTATTATATTTTCTATATATAAAAATATTTTATGAAGATCTATATATTTGGTTGCTATAGATTTGGTGTTAGGTAATAAAAATATTTATACTAATTGTAGCTAAGTTGAAATTATAATGAATCAAATTGGAGATTTTAGAACTTAAGTCCGGGATTTTGAAAATTTGCTTTCAAAGGATTTATGAAATATAAAAAAAAATTATAAGTATTTTCTTATATAAATATTTAGTATAATTCGTAAGAATTGTTTTAAAGAAGATTTTGGTGAAAATAAGTTTGTACTTTCCTCTCTGTCGCTGGAAAATAATTTCGGTGATGGCGGCCGCATCATCGATTTTCATTTTCGAGTTTCGAAGGGGAAAGGCCACTGTAGTAATTCTACTGCAGATTTATTTTGAAATTATCTAAAATTTTAATTGTTTTGATTAGAAATATAAAAGTGTAAGAAATTATTTATCTATTATTTTTAAAATAATTTGAGATTTGACCCGGTATTTAAATTCTTAAATTTCCATTAATTAATTGTTTAAATTATTTTAGTTAAATAAAAGGTAAGTAATTAATGAATTGAAATCCTCTAATTTAGGTAAGAGAATTAATGCAAAGTTATAAAGGGAAATTTGAAATTTTTAACATATGAGACACAGAGTAATATTGATTAACATTAAATTTCATTAAAAGATGAGATAAAACTTGTATAAGTTCAATTTCATTTTCTTTAACATATATAACTTACCAAATATGAAAAGTTGAAATGCTAAATAAGGGATTGGAATAGAATATTATACAAGTAGAAATTTTGGAAATAATGAAGTATTCAATGAATTGCCATTATAAATGAGAATTTAATGTTATAAACTTAAGTTATAAATTGAAATTTTTCCATAATTAGAAGTAAGTATTATAAACAGGTGACCTTAAACTTAAGTAAATAAAATGAAATTCTTTAATAAATAAAGATTGATGTGTAGGGTTATAAACTTAAGTGTGATTTAAATGCTACTAGCTGAATATAATGGAAAGTAGGTAATATAAATAAATGACTGTAAACCCTAGGTAATAAATTAATAAAATCCTTTATTTATAAGAATGGAGTTATAAGGTTAAGAATTTAAGAGTAATTAAAAAGGGATACTGTAAATTAAATAAAATAGAAATGTAAGCATCAACTAAATGATTGAAATTTAAGCAGTGCATTAAATGCAATACAAATAAAAGGGAAACTTACATAACCTGAATAAATGAAAATGAATAATTGAAAGTAATAAGTAGAAATAAAGAAAACAACCACTGAATGAGGAAATAAAAGTTAAAAGTTGTTAGAAATAAATATAAATTTTAAACGGATAATTTATGTGGTATATAAAGGAAAATTTATGCGGTTTGTATAAAAGAAAGGAAATCAAACAACTAAAGCATGTAATGAATTTTTATAGGTTAAATTGATTTGTTGGTTTAAATCGATATTGTTTGCTTTATGGTTGGTTGGGTAAGGAAATTTGAAGTTGTAGGATGAATAAATAAGCTATTTTGGTCCCATCTAAGACTGTTGAGTAAATGATGCACTGGATAGCTATTTTTCATTCCATACCATATCAAGTTTGAACCCGAACAACTATTTGTTTGTTTGATTATATGGTTGTTTTATGTTTGTTGTGTATGCTGTTTGTTGAAATGGATGGTTGTTGGATTGATTTGTTGTTAGTGATTGAAACCACTTAGGGATTATTTGAAAATGCTTTCCAAACTTTATTTATCTAAGTATAAAAAGATATAATGATTATAAAACGGGTATATTTTATTTAAGGTAATAAATTTAGTAAATTATTGTTTATAAGTTAATATTTGAAATAAGATGTACTGTTTTTTTTATTATTCTTCCTTCTCCCTTCTTTTTCCTTTTCGGGGACGAAAAGTTTTGAGTGGGGGAGAGTGTAACGACCTGAAATTTTCGTTAATTTAATTGGTCAGTTTAATAAGATTTGATAATTTAATTTAGAAAGAAGTAAAGTTTTATAATTTATAATGAAGCATACGTTGAAAAAGAAATGAAACCATAGAAATTTAAGCTAAGTATTAACTGTTGATATAAAATGGCGAATAAATTAAAATGATGTAAATGGTTATACTAGGCTAAGGGGAGAATATAGGAAAACAAGGGTAAGTGTGAATTTATTTAATGGATTAATAATATTTGATAGTAAATTGAATTAAATCAATGTCCTGCAGAGGTTGGAGTATGGTTAGTAATAAAAGCTTTTAAAGGAAAACCTTTAATTTATAAATGAAAATCAATGCATTAAATTTGGTATATCTGAATGTATGTAAATAATTTTGTAAGAATAAGTTAATAAACAATTTATTTGTGCGTACCCGATTTAATCGAAATAACAGAAAGGACAAGACCTTGATTTGCCTAGATATGTATATATTGATAAACTATAACTAAGTAGGAAGTTTGGTAGTAAATAGGAAATAAGATGACAAAAGGCAACTAGTAAATTTATAGATGAATTTATAATAATAAGTAGTAATTTATGCATATATATTTGGCATTTTTGATAATTACAAACTTTTATCCATTCATCTATTTATTTAATTAAGTCTATATCTATGGCAACATTGTCGTTAATGAGGGTTGTAAGAGAATTTGAATATATAAGGGTAACGATAATATTTATGGTACGTTACTTATTGATAATTAAGATTGAAATTAAATTTTTAATAAATATAAATCAATTAGTAACTTTACATTGCCTATTGTGGTAGTTTGTTAATTTGAAGTTTGGATCAGTTACCATAATTTTAATTTTTTATTTCATTAATAATAATTAAGGTAATAATTGTAAATAATGTTAAGATTTTATTTAACAGTCGTTATATTTTAGGGCATGGAAATAAAGTTATCAAAATATTTGAAGACAATTTCACTTAGATGAAATTGATTGTCTCATTTATGTGGGTAAGAACTGTAATTGTAAAGAGTAAATGTAATTAGCAACTTAAATGCATATTTGTTTCATAAGTTAATTTAAAAGAATGAAACCTCTTTTAATAAGCTTATTTGAGATTCTAATTATTTTTAATATGTAAATGGAAATAGTAGTAATACAAAGAAAGGCAGAATTTTTGAATATAGTAGTTAAGGAAAGGCAAACCAATCCTTCCATCTAAATCCAATTTAAAATAAAGCTTAATTATTGCAGCGGTTAGAATTAAATATTATGCAAGTCGAATACTAACTAATTTATTGAAATACCTATTAATGAAAAACAATTGAAAGGTTTTATTTGGTTGTAATTGGTAGATTTGAAATAAACGTAAAGTTATATTAATTGACGTAATAATACGCAGTAAACTATAAGGTCATAGTCAAAGTTAAATTTAAGTAAATTCTTGGGAATTTGAATTTACAATATCTGAATTTACCGTAATTGAATTCAAACACTGAAATTTATAAATTTATTTACTTGACATTGATATCTGGGTTTGTTTAAATTGTTGTAACTAAATTGAAAATATAAAAGTGATAAAATTACAAATTTTAAAGTCGAAATTTTAAAGATTGAATTTAATTAATTTATTTGCCTATTTATTTAATTTTTATAAAATAGCCATTTTGGCCACGGACTCAGATTTCAACGAAACCAGTTTCATCGGATCCGTATCGGTGAATTATTGTAGGGTTTCAAGTTTCGTATCGATCAGACCTGTCGTTTGATCGTACGGATGCGAAACGCCTTGAAATCAATTTAATTAAAAATCAATTTGAAATCAATTTGGAAATTTTGTTTTAAGCATAACTTCTTCATACGATCGAATTTGGACCTGAAACTTTTTCCATCGCGTTCAGAATATTTTAAAATACCTATCTGGATATATGGGTTTAACAAATTTCGTTCCGGGGTTAGAACGGGCTTTTTGGGCCAACTACCGTTTAGCACGTTCGTATATTCGTACCCACCTAGCCTACTACTATTTGTCTATATATATGTGGTGATAAACCCTAGCCCCATCTTCTATCATTTGTTTGTACGTTCATTTTCTTCATCTCTTTCTCTTCCTCAGTGGTTGCAAAACCTAGATCTATCTACAATTCAAAAATTCAAGTGAAATTTCAAAATCTTCAGAAAAAATCGAGAAAAATATATAATGAAGCTTTCAAAGAACGTAACCCAGAGCCGTGTTTCGTTTTCTAGTATGAAGCCCTGTTCGTCCAGAAAATTTTGAACAAGCATCAGCCGTTCATCACATTCTGATGAACGTCGATGGATCATAGATTCGATTGTACCATTGGGTGGAGATTATCGAGGGGATTCGATCGGCGGGGTTTGCAGGCAGTTTCATCGGTCAGATCGACAACTAAAATTCGATAAAGGGAGAAACCCTAGGCGGCGGCTGGTCATTTTCGTGGCCATTCATGGGGTCGCGGCCACAGGGAGGCTGAGCTGGGTGGCCGAGGCTTATGGGAATGATGGTTTGGGGGTGCGGTTGAGGTAGAGCTCAGTGATAAGCGAGGTGGTGTGCGCTGTTGGTTCGCGTGTGAGAAGGGTTCCAGTCGAAGCTGTAGGTGCGTGTATCAGGGAGGAAAGTCAACGTAGAAGCTGTGGCACGTGACGTGTAAATGGTAGTGAGGATTTATTTTCTTTTTTTTTTTGTTTATTTTGATTTTTTTTTCCAAATTCTTAAACGTTTACTCGAATAACTTTTACGTATGACATCCGATTCACGTAAAAAATTTTTTATTAGGATCGTAATTTAATTCCGGATCTGATGACGCTGGTTTGGACTGATTTGGAGATCGTCAGATTTTTGGGTTTAAATCGAAATTAAATTCGATTTAAATTCAAAAGGTGAGTGTTTTAACCCACTCACAACTTCTAAAAGTTTTTATGTTTGTTAAATTTATTTTAGATATGAGTAGAAATTTATTTACGACTATTTGGCATGTTTTATTCAGCATATCTTTTAAATCGCATTTATTTAATTTAACTGTTAATTTCTTTTATGTATTGCATATAAATTGACTGTTAGAATTTATTTAGGTGCATATAAACAGCTAGTTAAACAGTTATAAATTTAATTGAATATGAAATGTTAATTAATAACTGCCAATTATTTCCTGTTATATTGTATATGCCATATTTTGATGTTTGTTTAAACTGATGATGTTTGAGATAATTTGTTGATGATTGATGATGGATGAATGGATGTTTTGTTTCATATCATTTAAACTGCAAGTTATCATGCATTTTTCATTTCATTCGGGATTGTGGTTTGAAATGATATACAACCGCAAAATTTTATATCTTTTAAATTGCGGATTGAAATGATAAATATCTGTATCACTTGACCATAGGATAGAAAATTTTATACAGGCACCGTGGTCTATATATAAAGATATTTTAAAGTGATTTCTATGGTTTGGATGGAATACGGTTTATAATAATTTTAATTTTGATATTTTTCTTCTATATATATATATACATATGAAGTTAGAAATTTTGAATTTTAAACTGTGTATAGACCTGTTAAATAAAAATGGAATTTTTTTTTGAGAAATGGAATTTGATAAAATATATTATATGTTTAAGTTTGGAAATTTTAAGATATGATATTTATAACCAGATTTTCCAAGATAAATATAAAAATGAATATTCTAGTATAAAGTAAACTTGAGAAAATATTTAATTTCTAGAAATTGGAGTTTATTTATGGAATTTATGTGAATATTCAAGACTAAATAATAGAACATTAATTTGTTGAAAGAATAAAACCCAACTTTTGTTTTGAAATATGAATACTCCAAATGGATATATATATAGAAATTTAAGTAGTTTTGGAACTTGAAAGTGATATTTAAATTTTGGTTTAGACTTTAAATAAAGAAACATATTTGTAAAGCCATGGAAATTATTTTTCTTTACAAAGTTACCTTAAAGTTAAACCATTTATTTTATATACCGTTGAATATCCAAACCATTCAAGTTTTAGAAGTTATGGTTTTAAAAGTATGAATTCCGAAATATTATGTTTTGAAAGTACAATTCAAATGTTTGGTTTCCAGATATTTTAAATTTTAAACCAGTATGATTTTGGAAAAGGATTATATTTGAGATAAAATGATATCATATTATTTTGGGTTTTAATTTGATACCGTATGGGAAATTTTATTCTGGTTTTAAAGTATAAACTATTTTTAAATGACCGCGGTGTTATAATAACGATGGGTTGGCAAAGAGACCGGGATGGGATATGGACATACTCTCTGTCGATACCGAAAACCACTTTGACTAACCGTCTACGCGGTGGAGATCCCAGAATGAAGTAGGTTGGTGGCGACGTTTCCTGTAAGGTAAATACGTGGACCCAACTCCCGTGAGTTGGCATAAGGTGGCTAAAACAGGAGCGATTCTCGAGCCAATGAGGTCATTCCTCTGATCGAACGCACTCCTTCGATACTATACTCTGACTTTGGATTGTTTCAGTGGCCACTATTGATTTCATTGATTTATAGGTGTTAGTTCGAGGTGGGCGGTAGCTGCGGCTATGCGTTACCATCAGCCCGAGTAGAAATTGGTATATCTACCCTGGCATTGCCTAGTTGTGACGTGTCACCTACCCTAGCGCGCCTTATACGATTTTGGTTTTGTACCATACCTATGGAGTGCCCTCTGACGACGCCCAGTACGGGGGAGATTACGGTACTATATAGACTATGGGAATATATTCTGTGTTAAGGGCTATATGGGTAACCCCTTAACGCTATTTAAAAGTAAGTTTATCTTATAATTAGACACTATTATAATAGCGCAATATACTATATAGTAAATAGTTTAACGGATCCTTAGGAGATGTAAATCCCGAGCATCTCTTGAGTTACTGCACTCTTATTTATTTCTGTAAATTTAACTTACATAAGATCTTTTAGTTCTGACTCGAGTGTTTTTGTCTTTTCAAATTCGCTCGGGTCAGTCCGAGCGTTTCAGGATCAAAGACTTTAGCTTTGGAGGACGAAGACGAAGAATTCGTATTATTATTATTTACAGTATTGCACTACACTCACACTATATTCCGCTGCATTGATTGTATTGGTATGTGTAACTCTGATATTTATTGTACAAGTAAAACAAAATATTTTGTAAAACAGTTTCATGAACTGTATATTTGATTACTATATTTTATCCTTCCGCTGTGAGATGCTGTTTTGTTTTAATTCTTCTCTGTTTTCTTATTTACCCCATAACAATCCGCCCTTCCGTATGGTTTGAATTGGCACATGTGTCGGTTTAAATCGTGCAAAAAGGTGGGACGTTACAGCTTGAGTCCTCTGTTTTTTCTTTTTTAGGGTGAGTAAACATTTTAACTTAAAAAAAACAGTTTTAAAAATCTGTTGTTATGGATGCATGTGATTAATGATTTTAATAGATTGTGTTGCTTAGTGTTGTATGCTTGAAATTGTGTTGCATGATGATTTAAGATTTGAAAACATGTTTTTGTGGAAGAAGGTACTGTGTTTTGGTTGTGCATCAAACATATGCAAAATTTTCCAAGTTTACAGGTCTTTGATCTGTTCATAAATCATTTCTCATCCCTCTGATTTATTTTATAAAATAGTTTCTAAACAAAAGATGTCAGTTTTAACAAGACTTAAAATTTAAAAATAAGTTTAAGTAAATCAAAGCAAGGTTTCTTTGAGAATTTGGGAATTTACAGTCCAAATTCAAAATGTGATAAATTTCAAACATCAAATTTTGTTATTTCAAGATTCTAATTCGAATCCACTTGTAAAGTTATGATTTTTGAAACTTAAATCTAAATTTGTAATAATGCTTTGGGGTTGTAATTTTGGTTTGACTGGAATATGGACTTTGAGCATTCTCTAATGACCGGAGAATCTTTGGTGGTCGGGGTTTCGTTTGGAGGGGGTCTGACGATCATGGATGATGGGAAAAATGGTGGTGGTTCGTAGTGACCACAGTGGTAGCGGTGATAGGCTAGACTAGTTTTTTAACCTAGTTTTTGTTGAGTGTAGAATTAGGGTCATGGTGGCATCCCCCGTTGACCGAGTGGCATCGGATTTTGAGTAACGGTGGCAAGGGAAGTCGGCAAGGTGTGGCAGGAGGCTCTGGCGTCCAGGTGGTCGGGGGTGTGGAATCGAGGAGGATCTTGGTGATGGGGTATTGGGTTTAGGTCGACTGAGTTGCTCGAATTGAATCAGTGGCTTGTGTTAGTATTTTGGTGGTCAGAGTTGGTTGCAATGGTGAAGGTCGATGCGCCGGAGGGTTCACCGGAGGCCGAAGGTGGTTCTGACACCGGTGCATATGCACGGTGTTGCTTTTGTGTCTGTTTAAGTTGCAAGTGGGAAGAGGAAATTCTTCGTGTTTGCCATCGAGAAGAATGGTGGGTTAAGGGTTACTCAAGAATGCCACCGAGTAATGTTGAACGTATGGTAATAGTTTTACAAGATTTAAAACCGGTGAAGTTTAAAAGAAAGAAAAGAAGGAGGGGTTAGGCTGGGTTTTGCTCGAAAAGTTTTGATGTTTTTGTCTCGAGATATATGTGTTTTACTCGGGTATTTTAATTTTGGGCTCGGGACTTTGGGTGTTATCAACCTTTCTTTGAAATTTAGAATGGAAACCATATCCAGATTTCTTTTTAAAACAAAAGAAAATGCTTCTGTAATTTTAAAAAGTAAAATTTAGTTGAAAGAATATTGAAAATAAAATTAATAAGTTTCAAAGGAATATTAATTAAGCTTTCAAATCAAGCTTTATTACCAGTTAATGAATTAAGTAAACATTTAACAAAGTTTTGGGATCTAATTAATGTTTTAATAAAGCAATTAATATAAAACAAGTGTTGGAATTTAATTAACATCAAAAGTCTCAAATTTGTAATAAATCGATTTCAAAGTTTAAAGGAGATTTCTTTGAAAATGTAAATTAGTGAATAATTAATATTAATTGATTGTTTTCTGAAAATAATTAAGAATAGTTACTTTTTAATTGTAATTTGTAATGAATCAAGTAATTTAAGTATGAATTAATAGTTAATTAATTATGTAATTTCATTAAGGATTAGGGATTAATAATTGATTTACTAAGTAATTAAGTCATAAATGAATTGATATTTTCTGTTTGTGATTGTGATACGGTGTAGTGTGATGCCTTAAGCTGAACCATGATAGTGATTTGTTTCTGTATGTATATGAAAACCCCTTTACCCGTAAAACGACATTTGAATTTCGATGCGACTGGGAGTCGGATTCCAGTTGGTTATCCGAAACCCACATCGAATCGTATGATAAACCTTTGTGATTGATAAATTTACTTATTTGTGAATTTGTGAATAAAGATAAGCATTATGGATTATATCGGTTATCGAGATTGTTATGATTGAATCTGCGATGATTAATAATGTTGCACTATTGTGTTAAACCCCTGGACTACACCATACACACACAAATATGGATTTCACGTGGAAATCGGTTAAGTCAAAGATTTTTAAATAAGTTTTGAATTTGAATTTTTAAATTCAAATAGTTTTGGAAATAAATTAAGTTTAATATGAAAAGCTGTTTAAAAGTGTAAGTTATTTTGAATAACTTAATAAAGATTTGAAATTTGAATAATTTGATTAAACTGGAATTCAATATCTGAAATTGAATCCAATATTGGTTTTTACGATTTAAAAAGAATTATACAAGTTTATAAGGGTTTTTAACCATTTTTAAAACTATTGCTTTTGGGAATTTGAACTAACCCAAAGATTAACTTGTATAAAAGAGATCGGATATTTCCGAAACGAAAACCATTTGATCTCAAATAATTATAATAAGCTTCCATTTAAAGAAAGGATTTCCCAAATTGTGTTAAAAGATTTAAAGTTGAAATAGAATTAAATTGTTTTGAAAGGCTATGAATGAATCTTTGGAAATGAGTTTTGAAATCTATAAGTTAAATCTTGATTTAAAGTTTTAACGAGTTAATCCAATTGAAATGAAAATTGTTTTGGAAATCCATGAATGGATTTTTGTGAACGGGGTGAACTTTATGGATTGAATCTTTTTGTTTAAAAGATTAAAAGTGTGGAAATTGTTTAAACCATTGAAAGTTTTTGAAATGAATCTTTTTCTTTAAAAGATTGGAAATAGTAATTTGTTTTAATCGTTCGAATGAATGGTTTTGAGCTTTAAGCTGTGATTTAACTAAGACCCCAGTATCCATATGATTTTTAATATTGCGCTCGTTATTCGGTTTAGCCGGGGAAGGACCTTTGTGTCATATAACCCATTCTGAATAGTGATACGACGTATATGGATAGCATTTGTAGACCGGTGGTGAAGACCGGGTATTTGCGAGAACGATAGGATGACCTATCGATTGTCTCTGCACTGAGTCGTGCCGGTATAGAGATTCCCTAAGTGATGGGAAGTCCGATCGGGATTGTGAATACCCGGATTGCAAGGGCTTCTTCGGAAGTGCCTTCGGTTCTGTTCTAATCCAGAACAGACTTGTATAGATTGTTTGTCTGACATTACATTTTCAGATATGAAGCAGATTTCTTTCAAATACATTTCTGTTGGTGGCGGAGAATTTATTCTCTTAGCATTAACACCCTTCACTGAGACGTACGAGCTCAGAGGTTATGTAGTTGAAGGTTATCAATGATATATTCCCAATTTGGTAATGTGGCATGCTGAGTGCTGCTGATCATTTGTTGATCGAAGCATGGCTTTGTGAAAAGCGTAGCTTTGCGGACGAGACTTCGTCAGACCTCACAAACCGATAATGGTCGAAACAGAAATTGTGCGGCAAGGTTTCAAGGGTAGCTTCCCTAAGGTATGACCATTCCTTCTGGAAAAGGGTAGTATCATGGTATGTAGCCCAGATACTTACTCATGTGGATACACTATATTATTTACTGTGTGATGTTGTTAGTTAGAGAGCTCTCGTATAAAGGTCCCAAAGGACCGGGGGTGGCATATCTGAGGTTTTGTATTCTTCGGGAAGGGGGGTAGCCGGCCTTGTTTGGCAGAGATCCGGGTTGGTTCTCGGGGCGTCCCGCCAGAGGCGTTCCCATGTGGCAATAGGAAGTTCCTTAGCCTTACCATTTGTTGGAAATCCATTCATCCAATATGCTCCTTGTACGGTTTTAGTTGTAGAACCTGCCATTTACTTATGGTGGCGCCCCACTGTTTAGATAGTAGCTATAGTAGGCATACGATAATGGTCGTATGTTGGCTAAGGTTTATATTCTACTTTCGAAATGTTTTCTGCACTTAGCACTTATAATAATAATATCAAAGAAATTCACGTATCAAGCATGTTTGACTATCATAAGGAGAAATCTCCTCCGATTCTGCGTTTGCATTGTGTGTGTGTGAGGGAAGCCTTATGGTAGTCTCATTTCCTAAAAGCATTGCGAATCTAATTTAAAATTCTCTTATTGTTTGTTTTTAAAGATAAACTATTTTTATTGCTCACACCGGTCCCATGACTGATCCGGAATTTATTGTTTCTTTCCTAAACTCTGGATGCTCAAAATTTTCTACACGGGCAGTCTAGAGTTGGGTTTTTTCAGATAGTCAGATGTAGTAGGTTATTTGGAGTTGGTTTAGTCTTTGGATCAGACTGGACTTGCTCAGCTTTGTGCATCGTTATTGGGAGTTCGAGCTACTGCTGGAGTTCTCTCTTGAAGACTATCTTAGAGTTATTTGTTCCGCTGTTGGTGTTATCTATTTTTCTTTTCCGCTGTTATTTTCTTGTATCATATCTCTGATGAATATTGATATTCATTGTATCATCTGTTGTATCAGATATTGTATAAATGTTGTTTATCATTGTATTATTCTTTTTATTCCACTGTATTGTTTACTTAAGTGTGTTATAAGCTCCGGCGAATCGGATTTTAACGGTCGAATCTACGGCATTCGAGTACGATGTAAAGTATGGATGTCGATTTTTGAGCGCGAAAAATCTTGTTCGTTACATTACGTCCCACACAAATGCCACATTCTTCTTAGTGAGGCGAGTAAGCGGTGCTAAAATGTTAGCAAAATCTCTAGCAAACTTCGTATAATCGCCAGCCAAACCTAGGAAGCTTCTAACTTCGGTAACGTTCTTGGGGGACTTCCAATCTTGTACAACTACTACCTTAGTGGGATCAACTGCTAGACCCTCTCTTGAGACTACATGCCCCAAAAAATGCACCTCCTTACCACAAAAGTGACACTTCGAGAACTTTGCCTTCAACCGATGAACACGAAGTGTACGAAGAACCTCCTCAAGATGAGTAACATGCTCTTCCATACTCTTAGAAACACCAGAATTTCGTCCATGAATACGACAATGAACTTATTTAGGACATCTCGAAAAACACGGCTTATCAAATCTATAAAATAGGATGGGATGTTGGTAAGTCCAAACGGCATAACCAACCACTCAAAGAATCCATCGGGTGTCCTAAATGTTGTCTTATCTATGCTACCGTCAGCAACCTTAAGATGATGAAATCCAATGACTAACTCAAGCTGAGAAAATACTGAAGAGCTAACCAACCGATCGAAAAGATCGTTTATCCTAGGAAGTGGGTAACGGTTCTTTTTTGTAAGCTTATTCAACTCTCTATAGTCTACAGAAAGTCGAAGGGAACCATCCGTCTTTGTAGCGAAGATGACTAGCGCTCCCCACTCAGATATGCTCCATCTGATGAAGCCTCTCTACAATAGCTCACCAATCTTCTTACTTAACTCCTTCCTCTTCCTAAGAGCCAAATGTCTCATAGGAAATGCCAATATTACAGTAATCGTCGCCTCCATCAACAATTTCTTTCTTCATATTTAAGTGCTCTCCCTCTATCGATAGGTTATAACGGTTTCATGAGCATTTTAGATTTTTCTTATTTTCATTTGATTAGTTGTATATTTACGTCCATTTGGCTAATGAGAGCAATAACAATCTTATTATACCAATATCCTACACGCCCTGATCGAGAACCGATGTTGGCTTAGCATATCTAAATGAGTACTACTGTTCATTAAGTGGTCCTATCCACAATGTTTTTGGTATAAAAGTATGGCGATTCGTTGGTAAGAATTCTTGAAAAAGTAGAAAAAACTCCAATAAAAATAGAGATTGTAGATAGAAGTATAAATATACGTTTATAAAATTGGTTAAATTAGGTTGACGTTCTTTTAAGTGCAGGGAAGGCTCAAATTTTTGTATTTTGGGATTCAGGGAGAGGTTGGTGAAGAAATGAGGAGGAGGAATGCAGTATATAGGGAATTAAGCGAGAACCATTAGCTAACAAACCATTGGCATTGGATGCATTAGAAGCCAATAATACATTTTTCAATGGATAAATTAAACAGAGTAAATGTGTAGGTCACCTGAGTGACACATCGGATGCGTCATATGCGATGACAACTCAAAGGACGTGAAATTTGATTATAAAGGTGCTCAGGAGTGCGAGGGAGGAAACTGGCAAAGCTACCATATGAGTGAAAACTGTCGAATCATCGGAATGTAAGTGACATCCCATTCAAACAAGAATCATCACTCTACATCATAGCTATTGACAAGAAAACTTATCAACACCTTAAATTTGAAGTTTAAGCAGGAATGACGCTTTCGAAACCTCCTTTCGAAATAGGTGAAGCTTGTTTGGGCTTCTCTGATGAGTAAAATTTTTTAAATCTTGTCTTTAGGACCTTTCGATGCAGTCGAAAGAGGAAACTCTCTTCAAATTAATCCTTTCGAATGTTTTAACTAGGAACGTTATCGAAAGAAACTTTCGACATAGACACTTGATGACTTCTGGAAGTATCTATGTTAGGAAGCTAACGACTCTGTCGAAAAGGGTAATTTCTACAATTTGAATGATCTAAATGTAGGCTTACGGAAAATTAGGAAACTTAGGGTTTTGACTTAGTTTTGAAAGGGAAAACTTTCGGTTATGATGACATCAAGATGACATATTAATAAAAAGCGAGGAAATAAGTGCTATTAAACAAACATGATTATCGTAATCTTCTTTTTATTGAATTCAGTTGCATAAATTGACCAAGTTCTCAGTTTAATTTGAGAATTAGGGTTTACAAGTTTAAGAAACATAAAAGTAAAGAGTGGAAGAAATCAGATCACTTTAACTGACCTCTGGGGACATATTTATAGGCACGAGTTTGGCCTTTTCCACCCCAAGCTATCAACATGGTCGAAAGGTCAACCCTTTTGCATTCGTGTATTTCCACCGATCCATACCTATCGACATAGTCGAAAGTCCTTTTGTTATCCTACTGTTGTTGTTCGAGGTTAGGCCTCCTTCTTTTCCTTTGTTTCCTTTCGAGTTTGTCGAAAGAGGTTGCTTGATAACTTTTGACCTCATCGAAAGGTCTGTTTATGCGCCTTTATCTAGAATGATGATGTGTTGCACAAGCTATCCTGGGTCCTAGCCTTTGATATTGTTGAAACGTACTTTATTTCTTACTTTGGGTAGCTCCAACCATTTCGAAAGGCTATGTATGCTTCGAAAGAGCTGATTTGGAGGAAGACTTTTCCAATGTGCATAAAATGAGACGGAATCAAATGCCTTGAGTGGTTTAGGATATGTAGAGGAAGTGCATTGCATATGGACTTTGAAAGATAACCTCTAACCTTATCGGTAGCTCCTTGTTGATCCTGTCGAAATGCCCTTTTGACCTTGTCGAAAGGTATTGCTAGAGTGCTTTCACCTCCTTATTGGAAGTTATCATTAACCAGACTATCTTGGTGCTTTCTAATCTTTACCAATGCTCTTGTGTGCCTTATTTTATATCTTTATTCCTGAGCATATTTTATGAATAACATTTAGCCCCCAGTATGAAAGAAACTTTTGTTCTTTAGGACAAAAACTCTAAGGTATTTCTTTCTTTAATTCCAACGACATAGATAATAAACTCTATTAAGGTTGTAACCATATTAGGAGACCTTAAAGAGTAATTTTAAATTTTTAGAGTTGAAGTTAAAGATGTTGTTTGTTGATATTTCTAGATAAAACACATTCTTATATATATATATATATATTAAGAATGTGGAATTATATCACCTGATTTGTAGACAATAATCCAATTAATTGAACCTTAGAAGAATGTCAACTGTATTCTCCAGGTATTCCTTCCTTGGGTCAAACCTCTCTTAACATTATTGGTTAATAATTCTTACTTTTGAGAAAGCAATAAGCAAATTAGTGTCAATGATACAAACATCTTGTATTGAAACCAAATTTTTGATTTAACGGTAAATTTATAAACCACTATAAAATTCAATAATAAGATATAAAACTCTTTAAAGTCAGGAGCCTAGTGGGGGTCTCAATCAAAAATATGAAATTCATGAATTGCCAACAAAATTCACTAGGAGGTTTAAAATCCATTCAATCTGGAATCTAGTAAGAGATCATCCAAAATCCAATGAAAAAATCACGCACATGTAATCCATAAATCATTATTGAAACCCTCAAGTAAATGTTTGAACTCACTAAACTAGAAATTCAATAAGGGTTCATTAAAGATTTTCAACTTGGAAATATGATACACGAAACTCATAATTCTTCATGAAAATGAGTAAATAAATTGAGAATCCGTAAAATCAGGGATTTGAAGATATAATAAAGCAATCGTGAATATGACAAATCATGATCCTTTGTCAAAATTCGAAAGAAAGTGTAAGGTTCATCAAATCAGGAAACCACCGTCAAAGTTACAACAGGAAAAATGAGGAATGCAAAATTCATGAATAATTGGAAAACTAGCATGGAAATTCAAAATTCAATATATCAGAAATCCAATAAGATATCATCAAAGATCCATTAGAGAAATTAAGGATACAAAATTCAACAATCATTGTAAACATCCACAAGGAAATTTGGAATTCAATAAATCAAAAATCTCGTAATGGATTATCAAACACTCAATAAGGAGATCAGAAATTCACAATTTGTCATGAAAATCAACAAGTAATTCAGAATTCATCAAGTCGAAAGCTTAGTAAAAGATTATCAGTAATCCAGAAAAGGAATTTAGGAATGTGAAATTAATCAATCACCATAAAAATAAGCAAGGAAACTTAGATTTCATTAAATCGAGGAACTTATTATAAGAAGGGAACTTAAGAATCCAATAATCCCCAAAAATGTGACTTGAAACCTGTCCATGCTTACTCAAAATCATGGAATTAATGGCAAATTCAAAAATCATCATGTAAACTCAATAAAAGAAATCAATAAATCTTGAACTCAAGAAACAAGTGATCAACAGGAAATTGTCATGAAAATTCAATGGGGAAATGTAATATAGAAATTTCATGAATAATTATAGAATTCAATGGGGAAACTGAAAATTCATTAAACCAATAATTCAGCAAGAAATCACCATAACGACTTAATAAAGAATTCATGAATACAGAATCAGCAAATTATTGCAAGAATTAATGCGAAATCCATAAATTATTATGGAAACTCTGCAAAGGAGTTACGAAATTAAGAACTCATAAAACAAATGATTGATGGGAAATTGTCATGAAAATTCATGTGTGTAAAACTCATAAATCATTTCGAAAATTAACGAAGGAACTGGAAAACCTTGAAACCATGAATTTAATATGAATCCTTTATAGGAATTCTCCAATGAAATCAATAAATCATCATGAAGTCAATGAAATCAATAAATTACCAAAAATGGAATCTTCATGAAAAGGAATTGAATGTTCATAAAATCAGGAGCCCGACCAAAATCTTATCAGGATCCAAACTGACAATAGATTATTAGAAATTCATTCAATATCAAAATTAAAAATTTGTCTGGCCATAATAAATTTAGTAAGCCCAAACAATAAGCTCCTAGACATATGGGTTAGTAAAGTTGTTGATATATTGGAGTTGGGTTGCATCTGCAAAGCCTTGTCAATAATTGGTATATTGGCTCCTCATATACTCATGGAGTTTCTCTTGTTTTAAGAGATCACTTTATTTCTAGGTATTCAGTCGTGGTTTGCTCAATCTCTCTTGGAATGTAGTCTCTATTATCATTAGAAGTAACTTGTTGCTTATTCCTTTCTTTTGGCCTCGGTTGGGACCTTTACTTTGTTCCCATATTATGGATTCTCTTTTCCATTTTCAAATCTCATGCCCTCCTTTAAGGTACAGATTTCTTACCCTTTTTTTAAACAATGATGTTTTAAGATTTGCTTACTCATATCTTGTCTCATTTGAATATGATTTTGAACTCTTTTTCTGCCCTTGATTGTAGTATTGAACATCTTTTCCATGTTGTCTCTGTACGTATCCTTCTTTAGGATTTCAACTTTATCCCAACTAATAGATAGATTTCTTTCTTTAACCCTTTGTTCTCTTGGGTTTTATCTTTTTCCTTGAATTGTAAATGCTTTTGTCTTTGTTCTTCTGTTTGGAGCCCCCCTCCCCCGGCTGGGAAGTCTCAATCCAATCTTTGATGAGCCACACTCTGGGCTTGGACAGTCCACTGTTTGATGAGCGTCTCTTTGGGCTTTCCTTGTCTTCAAGGGATGTATACTTAGCTGACCTTTCTACAAAAGGCCGTTGATGGGTACAACTCTTAGCCATCCCCTAAGAGGTGGTTTTGACATTTGGGGTTCTATCCCTCCCTCCAGGAGATGCTATGGAATAGCGTCGTAGGTTTATGTCCTTCCCTCCAAGAGGTGCCATGGAATAGCATTATGGGCTAATGTCCTTCCCTCTAGGTGGTTCTACGGTAGCATCGTAGGCGCTTGAGTATTTATATATGAAAATATTTTTTGGCCAATTAAAATGGAACCTCCTTTGAGAGAAAGAATTTTGCAGTTAAACCTTCTAATATATCGAAGGGCTATCCTTTGAAATATAGTTTGGACTCATGAAACCTTTTGATGAAAGTGTTTCTCTCAGTGTAGCTTCTTGCAAGAAATTTCTTGATGTTCTCATAATAGAGACACGAGTCTTCAATAAGAGCTAAGATGTCATGATTCGTGAACCAAAAGTCTTTGTTACACTAAAAATCAACTTTCAACTAAGACAAAAGGTCTTTCTACAAAAGCAAAGGAAAAAGAGCACAGCCTAAACCTTTCGAAGGAGTCGAATGGATGCAGTCATCAGAATTCTTTAGCATCAAACCTTTCGAAGGAGCCGAAAGCTCCCATCTATAGTGTCCAAAGTGTTCTTCCCTTTTGAAAGGGATGAAGGAGTTAAAATCAAGTGCCAGAAACTACTTAATGACCTTTCCGAAAGCATAACAAGCCTTTCGAACCGGCTGAAGCACGTCCATGATTCCTTCTGACAATGTCGAAAGGTTTATAAAGAAAGTAGCACTCATAAGTCAACAAAGAATGGAAGACAACCTTTCGACGTCGTTGAAAAAGAGCGACATTCCGACAACGTCAAAAGGTTCACAATGAATAGGAGAAGAGTAACCTTCCGACAACGTCGAATGGTTCATAATATTTAAATGAGGAACAACCTTCTGACAAGGTCATATGGTTCACAGCAGTATAAAGAGAATAAACCTTTCGACAAAGTCGAATGGTTCATGAAGACATAAAGAATAGAAAACTTTTCGACTGTGTCGAAAGGTCCATAAAAGCAGATGAAAAGAAAACCTTTCAAAAAAGCCGAAAGGTTCACATCTTCATATAAAAGGAAGACCTTTTGATCTAGTCGAGAGCGTAGAGTCGAAAGAAGGGGGGCGCTTGCATCTATAAATAAGATCCAAGGGGTCCAGTTTGGGGGGGGGCGAAATTCTCTATTCTAATCTTGTGCTTTCTAAATAAAAACATTGTAACCCTAATTGGGTACTGATTTGCGAATTAAATAAGATAGAGTTTTACATGGAAAAGAAGGAAAGTCTTATACTCTACTAATTACTTTACTGCTTAAATATACTTTTGTTAGATTAACTTCTAATTTCAGGTTCAATAACACCAAAAGTTCTTGTCGACAAGGTCGATAACACTACTACTGTAAGTAACCACTGTAATCTTTCGAAGCCCTTAACCCCACTGATAAACTTTTGACAATGTTGATAATATATTAGTCAAAACATCACTGGAAACCTTTCAAAGTTATAAACTTTGACTCTAACAACTTTCGACTAGGTCAAAAGTGTTTATGTTACAAGAATATCAATACCCTTTTGGAGTTATAACCCATGTGTTCTAGCCTTTCGAATAGATTGAAGACTACTCTTTAAGTATAAATACCTGGATATATTAGACTTAATCCACAATAGACCATACCCATACCTTTCGACAAGGATAAAATCTACTTCACATAGATGAACAAACCTTTCGACGGGGTCGATAGCTTCTACATACCTATCAAAGAGTTTGATATTCTACTTAAACCCAAAGACGGCCATTATCCTAACCTTTCAACAAGATAAAAACTAATCTTAAAGGAACTTCAACTGAGCTAAAAGGAAAGTTTTGTAGAAGACCTCATTCAAGTCAAATTAAGACGAAAGGTTTTCTAATTAAATGATTAAACCTTTCAACAACATCGAAAGGTCTGACCCAAAATCCCATATCAAGTGAATCTAAACATAAATGAAATTCTTAAGGGTATCAAGCCCTTCACTCAAACCAGTCTATCCATACTACTTGGAATAACTTTGGGGTATTGACAAGAATTTTTTTTAACATTTTTGGCGCTAGATGGAGGGCTTGAACCTTCGACTTGGTTAACAGCCACACACTACTATTCTCTAACCCCCTTGGATAAATCTTATATCAAGTCTATCTACTTTGGTTTGATCATGGCCATAAAATTTAAAAGATCGGAACAAGGGTCTTCTGAACCACATTTGTCAAGATTCTCCCTAGTAGACATCAGAAGCTCCAACCAAGATGAAGAGCAAAGACTAAGGCTCAAAGCCTTAAGGATTATAAATAAAAAGAAAGTAGAATCTTACAATTTTGAGAAATGGAGTCTGAACTCCTTTCATGCTGGCCTTACTCCAATCTTTGGACTTGGAAAGAGAACAAATGGAAATGATAATATCTTCAATCAAATGAGAATAACAATGCAACATTATTCCAAAGGCACAATCTTTGAGAAGGAGATAATTAATGATTACAACTCCTTTGCACACAAGTGGCAATCAACCGTAACAAGAGCACTTCTAATCCAAGAGATTCAAAGGGTAGCAAAGAGAAATATAATTGAAGTGCATAGAATGACAAGGCCGAAAAGTAAAAAAGCTAAAAAAATCATCCTCAAGAATCAAGTTTCAAGTCCAGACTTTCAAAAGAATGCAACTTAACCACATCAATGGAAAACGCCTACTTTTTTACAAAGGATGAACTTAACTATTGGCCATCACAAAAGAAAACGCCAAGACATAAAAGAAACTTGGGAGGATCCTTCTATCACTATCATACGATGAATGGTCATGAAACCAACCAGTGAAAAGCTCTGCAGGGGATGATCATCAATTTCTTTAGACAAGGAAAGATCACTGAATTTGTAAAGAGAACTTGAGAAAAGATTAACTTTCTAAAAAGAGAAAATCTACCTGGTTATGAGTGAAATGCTTCTTTAATTTTGATGCTGCCTAAGATGGTAGTACTACCTAAGGTCATAGAAAATCCTCTATCTGCACCGAGATAGCCATGAAAGAGCACCTCTTGGAGGGAGGATGGAGTAAGCCTCTATCCGTGCCTAATATGGACAGGGTAGAGCACCGAACAAGCCCTTAATCACTCCACTCAAGAACCAGGTTAAGGAACCTCCTAGAGGGAGGATGGAGTAAGCCTCTATCCGCGCCTAAGATAGCCAGGGTAGAGCACTGAACAAGCCCTTAATCGCGCCGCAAAAAGGCCAGGTTAAGGAACCTCCTGGAGGGAGGATGTAGTAAGCCTCTATCCATTCCTAAGATGGCTAGGGTAGAGCATCAAGCAAGCCCCTATCCGCGCCACAAAAGGGCTAGGGTAGGGCGCCTCCTAGAGGGAGGTCGAGTAAATCCTTGGTTCCAAACTCTAAGATGAGCAAACTAATAGCATGGGCAGTGGACTAAGATGTCCATGCCTAAGAAGAGGCCCAATCAACAATGGACTAAGATGTCCAAGCCCAAGTGAGGCTCGTTTAGTAATGGACTAAAAAATCCAGGCCAAGGTAGAGGCCTAATCAAAAAATGACTAAGATGTCCAGGCCCAAATGAGGCTCGATCCATACCGAACTAAGATGTTCAAGCTCGAGAAGAAGCATATTCAATCATGGACTAAGACATCCTAGCTCAAGCGGCAGCCAATCAAATTATTTTAATACACATTCAAAACCTGGAGGGTTCATGAACGTCAAAGTAGACGAAAACAAAGTAATAGAATAGAACTCCACTTTCTATTACCCGAATCTGGGTTTCGAGACTTCTTTAATCATCTACTAATACTCGAATCTGAGCTTTCGATTTCTCATATTTGAATCTCAATAACTAATACCTGAATCTGGGTCTCAGGATTCTATCAATCGCCATCTTTACTAAGCCCAAATGGTGGCATGAGAACATTATTGATCACTACAGTTTAAATCTGAATCTGGACTTTGGATCTTTCATATAAATATTTCATTACCTAAAAACCTGAATCTGGGTTTTGGATTATTATCAATCACTCATTTACTATACCTGAATCTGGGAATTAAGTTTATTGTGTGCTTAAACCCTAATCATGGTACAACATCTTTGGATTTCTGTCTATTGCAAATGCCCGAATCTGGGCCAAAGAACATTAACGTAAAGACGATTACTAAGATCCTCCAAATGGGGACTTCAGTTTTCTAACTTTTTAAAACCTATTAATGTTAAGGAATGGGTGAGAAATTACTACTTTAAAATTTCAGACATAGATTCCTAAATCAAGTTCTTTTTTTAGTAAAAGTTATATTTTAACATTCATGACCTTATGATAAGGTGAAATCTACTCCCAACAATTTTTATGCATTCCGAACAGGTGGAAAGAGTTAAATCAATGATCATTTCTCATCATGGTTAAAGATTAGATCTCAGGATTTTGAATAACTTACTTTTCATACAATTGGCAAGATGATTTGTTAATCTAGGCGAATGATATACATAAGCAAAAATGTCAATTTCAAACTAACAATTAAAAATATTGTTTGCTAAATGTTTCTCAGGGAAATTAGAATGACAAGGAGTAACAAAAGATGCAGCAAGAACAAAAGTCGCTGAATGGGTAATACAATGGCATATTGAAAGTTACATTGCAGAAAAGGATCACAAATCAGTTGATATTTACAAAATTTTCATAATTTACATAAGTTATGAATTCAATTGTAAACAACATAATTATGTAGACAGATTTACATGATTTGAATACATAAATGAATTACCAATCTTGAGCTGCTTTATTGAGAGTCTCTGCCACCAAAGAATTGACGACATGATTGATTGTTGCACGAAGAACTTCCTTAAATTTCTTTTCTTTTCTCCTTATTTGGTTCTCATCATCAATAGCATCAATTTTGGTTTTCAAGGCACGATTAAAGGCCCTGTTTGTGGCTCTAAGGGTTTTGTTTTCCCTTTCTAACTCTGCAACCCACTTGTCAAGAAAGTAATTATCATGCTCTAGCTTTTGATTTTTAGCAGCGTAATCATTGATAGTATGAGAATGCTTCATTTTCTGCTGCTCATCAAAACCCTCCGACACCAGTTCCCGACACATTATCATCAAAACTTGGGGGAGGGTTGAGCATAGTGGGAAATTTTTGAGCGGCGAGAAGTTTTGGCTTAGTAGGCTTGGCAGCTGAAAGAGTTGCTCTAGGAGCCAAAAGCTCAATCTTTGAAGTCTTGTCTCCCAAGATGAATTCTAGATAGGAACACTACGCCTGGCTATCTTTTAACATTAACTCTAAATCACTTATTTGTTGAATAAGTTTAGACATCCATTGGTCAAAATCAGCTGTGGAATTTTTTAGAACCGGACTAGCTCGCAGTGGAAGTTATTAGTGAATTTTAAAAATTTAACCCTATTGGATCTTTTATTGGGCCTATAAAGTCTAATTGAATTAAGTTATTTCTAAATTTCATTTAAATAAAGCAGATTATTTTATTTAAATTCAAATATATGCACATATATAGGTATTGGGATTTACATCGCAGTAGAAATATTAGCACATTTTTTATGTCGTGAATATTGTCCAAATAGGCGCATGTATATATGTTACAAAATACACACACACATATGTATTTATAAATATATTATATATAATATATGAACGTAAAACATTTATATATGGATAAATATATATAGAAAGATAGAGAACAATTATTAAAAATTTATTCAAAATTAACTTAGTTTTGCAAACATGATAAATTTAGTATTTTAACTTGTATATATTATTAATAAAATAATGTTTTCATCCATAAGTAATTAACAAAAAATAATCTATTAATGAAAATTCAAATTTAAATTTTTCAAATCTGGAATCATAAAATAGAGCTTAGGAAAAATCTGGAGATTTTTCAAAGTTGAAGTATTATTTTTTAAAATAAATACATTGATTTCAGCAATAATTATTTAATATAAAATAAAATATTATAAAATTTTAGATTTTAAAATTTTAGAAATTCTATGATCATGAATGAAAGGTTAGGAAAAATTTTGAAGAATTTTTCATTTAAATTATTATTTTTAAGAAATCATAAACAGTTTTTTTGAAATATTATTGATTATTAAAAATAATAAACTTTATTGAAAATTATTTAAATTTTTTCTATTTGTTTCTGAAATGATGTAACATTTAAAAAAATATAAAATATAATTTTTAATATACTAATTATTTTATATATAATAAACAATCAAAAATTCAATAAATGTTAATTTAAAAATATGAATATATGTATAATATTTAATTTTTGAATTTTTAAATTCATATTATATATAAATAAGTGTACCAAAATTTTTAAATCATATATATGTATATATATCTATATATGCATATATGTTGTTATGAGAGAGAAATATACACTAATATATATATATATATATGTATGTATATATGTATATATGAATTTATTATTAAACATATATATAAAACAATTATTAATGACAAAATTTGATTTTGTATAGTAAAAAAAAAATTTCTATACATAAATCAAATAGGATAATAAACAAATTATGCCCATGTGACAACCACATCTACTTAAAAAAATCTCACATAACTAAACATATTGTAGCAATATATTTAAACAGATATGAAATTGATTATTATAGGATCATAGAATATAATTTAATTATTGTAATATGAATTAAAATTACCAATTTAATGATGTCTTTGAATCCACATTGAAGCAATGACTTCCTTTCCTTTTACTGTTCTTGATTCGTCGGATTGCAAGTTTGGAATCAATGACTTCTAACTATCGAATAGTATTATTTTAATTTGAAATATATTTGAGAATTTTGGAGTGGACTGAGAGCTATGTTTTAACTAGAAATGTAGAAGGTAATGGCGGCCAAAAATGTTACCAAAAATTATTTTGGGAGATACATATACATACATACATACATATACATATATGAATATATACATATACATACATACATACATATATATATATATGGTTGTATTAAAGAGAAACAAGGAAAACCTTTTTACCCTTTCTCACTTGATCTCAACCAATTATCTCCAAGCCAATTTCCTATGTTTTAGCCACCCCTAGACCTTCCCAAAACCAAAATTTTGCAGCCCTAATGATGGTCCGTAAACCCATCTAAGCCCAAGCCAAAATACTATGCAATTAAATCTAATTTAATCGCTTGTCAATATTGTATATTGATCGATACATTGTAAATGTTATAAATATATATAACATTATTTATTTCTCAAATCATATTCAAATTTTATAATTAATATTTTATTAATATTAATTAATTTAACTAATTTATAACAATTATAAACTAATTAAATCGTTCGGTTTTAAGGGAATTCATCATTTCGGCTGTGTAACTCTTGGATGTAAATTTGGTCAGCGATTAACATCGAACTATTCTAATGTTAACCTTCGCACGCCACTTAGCAGGTGGTGTGACATTATGGCCAAATTTATCGCTTACCCATTTTAGATAAAATCCAATGTTAACGTAATAAACATTACCAAGTTGTGATATTTGTTTACACCAATTCTCTTTGTCAAAACAATGTCACTTTGGACTTATAGAATTCGATAATGGTCAAATTTCCAACCTCATCCACATTCAACTTTATAGTCTAAACACAAAGTCCTTATCTTGGTAATAACAATTATTATTAATCGAAATGCTCTTGCTTTGAGTAGACTGTGATACAAACCGCATATAACTGAGGAGACGAATCCTCTCTTAAATAATGCTTCACTTTCAATACTTCCACTCGACCTAACTATAGTCACTCGATGGACGTCATGCCATGATTTAGCTATAATCAAAGTGGAGCATTCATATTGAAGATCCACGGTATTCTCAAGTCGAGAGAACTGTGTAAATCAGTCACATCTATATTTTCTATTTGACCTTAGTTATATTAACCAAAAAAATCTACCGAGTGACTCGTTCCTTAGTTATCCAATAACTATTAGTATGTAACGCCTAGGTGCCCCCGTAGTCATGATTAATACACTGCCCAGCATTTGGAAAGTGTTACGTACTCCACTCTCAACGAATACATCAATATTTAGTCTCGATTCATCTTGACTAGGAACATTTAAAATGGTATATTTGTTTTGTTGTGATAAATTACTCACGGTTATAACAATTTATAACTACTATCACAAAACATACTATTTATGGATTTTTCTATTAAATATACCTATAATTAAGTTAGTTAATTAATATAATCACATTATATAAAGCATATAAAAGGAAGAAAATACATTTAATTTCGAACAAGATTGGTCAACGAGTTAGATATATGTGAGAGATTAAAAATCTATTCAATCAAATTAAACCAAATGAGGAGAAATTGTTAACTAGAGATAAGATGAAGCTAAAACCAGAATTAAAATTTGATTCAAAAACTATTGAACTAGAGAACAATTTAGAGGCAATCCACTCTCATATTTTTGTAAATCAACAAACAAACAATTTGTGATTTCTAGCTTTAATATTAAGTGAAATATTGTTCTATTTATCATAAGTATGGTCTATTTATGATATTGATTAACATAACTCAAACCATCTAACTATAATACAACAAATAAACCACTTATAAATGTAACAACCCGATATTTTCAGCCATTCGCATCCGCACATGTCGGACTTGAATTGCTCAAAATACCGCATTGTAAATAAATTTGGAGCAAATGAAATACAAATCACAGAATCACAAACACAAACCAAACAGAATACCTCGCAGCGGAATATAAAATACATAGTAGTTCATGAAGCTACCATGGCAGAGTCTCAAACTAAATACATAATACAGTCTGAAAACAACATAATAGAAATCCCAAATACATAGAAGTTCATTAATACATGAGATAAACTAGAATAGCTGAAACAGAAAGTAGGTATAAATGTAGATAAGCAGAAACTCCAGCAAAGACCAGCTCCAGAAAGAGAATCCAAAGCTGTGAATACTCAGGCTGACCCGAGCGTAAAGTAAAACACAAAACACTCGAGTCAGGACAATATATACTTATATAATGCAAACCAACTCAAGTGAACTGTAGTAGACATACACAATAACTTAAAGGATGCTTGGGATCGCCCATCCTTTAAGAATCAGTTAAACTATAAATTAAATACATCTCGTGGTTAAAATTTAAAAATGGTATTTTATACTTCAAAATCAAATATCATTTCAAAATTCAATATCATTCAAAATCCATTTCAAAATATCAAAAATATAATATCTTCCAAACCACATTCATTTTTATTTAATTTAAATACCATTACAAAACACATTTTAAAATAGTTTATATTTCAAAACAAATTACTTCATTTTAAATCATAAAATGAAGTTATTATATTTAATAATTAAATTATTAAATTTAAAAAAATTTAGTCTTTCAAAATTCATTTATCCACTTAATTTATTAAAACAGATGAAAATTCAACTTTCGCAGCATTTAGAAATTGCTATAGAAAGTTACATTCAAAACAGTTCAATTTAACAAAAGATAGCATAAAAAGATGCTGTGATAGGGTTAAATTAGTTTCAAATAAAACTAAGTTAAATTCAACAATTATAACATTTACAAAAATGCTATGATAGCCTTTAATTAGACTTGGCCATTTGGTTCATTATTATCAACTACAGCATTTACAAATGATGTGTTATCATTTACATTAGAATTAATAGCATTTCTGAAATGCATTTAATTAACTTCAAATATTCAGTATAATTTCACAAATAATTATATTTTTATTTAAATCATTTTTAACTTATAAATCAAATAATTTTACTTTTAGAACAATCATTCAAATACCCTTATATTCATGATTTTATAAAGTTAAATCTCCATTCAAAAATCAAAATTTAATAATAATTCGCTTATTAAATTCCAACATTAAACTTTAAATACATTAAATTAAATTTAACTTAACATTTAAGTTTAAAATTTTCAAATATAACTTAATTTCATTTTTATTTACTTAACTTAAAATTCACTTTTAAGCCAAATTCACAAATTTCCAATTTTAGTTATATTTCCAAATTTCAACCTAAATATTCATTCATTTCGCATTTTAACTTTATTCAAAAATCATTAATATATTATAAAATCATTTTAAATTCATTTAATTCAAAATATTATAAATTTATCATATTTTCAGATTTAATTTAAATTCCATTTATCACCAAATTCTAATTTCCAAAATAACTTACATTTCAGATTTTCTAACTTTACCATTTATTTATTTCACTTATAAACTTTCAGAAAATCAATAGTGCTTTAAAAAAATCATTTTTAATCAAATTTAAATCAAAATATTATAATATTTACATTTCTAAAATAATTTAAATTTTTTAGAAAAACATATTTTAACAATGGGTCTGTATTTCATTTTCTAGCCTAGATGAAGTGATACGGGTAATATATCATTTCAACCCGTAATTTACAAAGAAAACCCGGGTTTGATCATTTCAAACCCGCAATCCCAAGTAAAAGAAAATAATTGAAAATCATTCAGGCCTATCAATTCAGCCCATAACGATTTTCTCCTATTCTAAAGTCTGTTCGGTTATGTATCATTTCAACCCATAGTGATTCTAGTCTACAGGGAACTTGCAGTGTGATAAACTGATGAAAGTAACATAATAGCATGAAATAATAGTAACATATGATATAAAAAGTGTAAATATAGGTGTGAACATCATATGAACATAATATAGCAGTTATAATAGGATGATATGCAATTTACAGTTTCAAAAGGGGTCAATTTACTATTTATATATGTACATATTGTCTGGTGAGAATAACTCACCTGTTCAGAGCTGGAGATAGCTACCAAAGAAAACAGTACAGACACTATGAAGGCATGACAATACGGAAATGAATTGAGAGTGGAGAGCCAAAGCTAATTGTCTTGTACATATTAAACAAAACAATACATATAACATGAATTTCAAACCAAAATATGACATTGAACAAGCTAGAATTAAGGAACAACAATTAATCAAACACTTACACTTGCTTCCACTATCACTATGCTCAGCCTATATGGTGATAAGGTACTGCCATGGGGTGTATTTTGTCAGGTATGGGTCATATATGGTCGTCCTAGCAAGGGTAGTGAAGATATGGAAGTTGCTATGTATGAAAATACAAGTACAAGGCAAACAAGTGGATTTTTGTGCAATTTCAAGTTTCGGGCAAGGCTACAAATGGCATGGCCAGACCTGTTGGAGGCTGGGAGATGGTGTGGCAGTGGTTTTGGTTCAGGTATGGGCTAGAGAAGGTGGTGCAAAGGGCGGCTAAGGGTGTGGTGAAGTGGTGGAAGTTACAAGGTGTGAATACAAAGGGTTTAAGGCAAATAAGTGGCTTTTGTGCAACCATATGGCTCAACCAAAGGACCATTGGGCTTGGCCCCTACAAGGTGAAGGTCAACTGGGGTCTGGAGTGTGGACCAAAGGTGGTGGAGGGACTGGTGGTGGCGGCCAAGGAGGTGGTTTAGGTGAAAAATGAAGGGTATGTGCATAAATGGTTCGGCTAGGCTAGTTTCAATGTGATTTTGCCATATTCGGTGATGATAGCTTCAAGGGGGCTCATGGCCTGGTCAAGTCAGAGGGAAAGGATGATAGAGTGTCCACGGGCAGTGGTGGAGTTGGTAGGAGGAGGTGGTGGAGGAGTATGGCCAAGCAAAGCATGAAGAGACAAGTGCAAAACCATTAAAACAATGAAAAACAAAGGAAAAAGAGAAGAGATTTTTACCCAAACTTCTACAACAAATGGCCGTATGTTTTTTTTGAGTTTGAGAATGTTTTTGCTCGTGAAAAAGAAATGAAATGTGGCTGGAAAAAAGGAGGAATGGTACGGCACAAATAAAATAAAGGAGTAGGTTGAGAAAATGAAAAGGCGGAATGTAAAAAGACTTTGGAAATATAAAGAGTCCAAAAACCTTTCAAATTTCCATCCATTTTCTTTTATAAGTTTAAATATATGAAAATAAATAAAATTTCAGTTAAAATACGAAAATATAACAAATAAAAAATATAAATAAATAAATATTAATTATATATAATTAAATTAAGAAAATAGCAAAGAAAATGTAAACTAGGCTAGAAAATTTGAAAATAAATGAAATGAACTTTGGAAAAATTTTGTGTACTTGAAAAATATTTATAAATAAACATAAAGACACAAAAATAAAATGCATGCATAAAAATAAATAATTAAATTTTAATTAAATATAATTTAAATGAAAAAAATAGCAAAAAAAATTGAAACTAGCCTTAAAAATAGAAAATATATGCAATAAATTTTGGAAAAATTATTTTATCACTTTAAAAATATTAAAAGACAAAAATATACATAAAATAACATATTAACACATATTAAAATAAAATATAACAAAGAAAATATGATTTATATAATCTAAAATAGACAAAATTGCAAAATAAAACAAATTATACTCAAAATTGAAATGTGCATAACTTTCACAGTTTAATCCGTTTTCAACGAAACAAAAAGCAGTATTCAAGTTGTTAAATCTACTTTCATAATAAAAGATAAAATTTAGGAGTTTAAATATTTAAATTTGAAATTTAAAAGTCAAAGTTTGACCCAAATTGGCCAAAGTCAACATTTCAGGAAAATATTCAATTTATACCATTTGGAATTGTAATTCACATAATAATCAAAGTTTATATTTAAAAATGAAATGTTTGAAATGAAACAGGTTTAAAAAAAATTCAAAATGAAATAAAGTCAAAATTAAAATATACCTAAAAATCTAGGATTGTTACACTCTCCCCCACTCAAATCTTTTCGTCCTCGAAAAGGAAGGAAGCGGAGAAACAACAAGAAAGAACAATAGGTTGGAATACATCCCCGAAAGGAGGTAGGGAAAAAAGATAGCTAGGAGGTAAAGTAGGCTGAAAGGCAAGGATGAACCTTATTTGAACCATTATACATTTCAATTTAAATTTTTTTTTTTTTAGTATGATGAATAGTCATTTAATTCAAATCTGATGGTTCAAAGTAAACAATATTTAAAACATTTTAAATTTAAAAGGGAAAATAACTGATCAAAATATTTTTATATAGTACTTTATCAAGATACTTTTATCAAAATACTTTCATAACTCGATGTCTTAACAAGTTTATCCTCGTTCCTGTAGATTCTGGCAGTGCGTTGATCAGGCGCAAAGCTAGAATTCTCCAAGTACTTAGTAGACTTGTTTCAACACCCAATGAAAATAATGAAAACACTTTTAAAAACAGATATGGAAAGTACAATCCAAACAAATCAACCAAACCAAAACAGTTGTCTAACTATGGATCGCAGATACACAATGGTTACGCCTGGATTCCCCAGGAAACAATCAGTATCCGTAAGCTTTCTCAGCCCTGCGAGTTACGCCATGATGACGAGTAGAATGCAGGATACACAATGGTTACGCCTGGATGCCCCAGGAAACAATCCGTACCCCTAGGCAAGACTCAACCAGGCACTTGCGCTACTCTTCACGACCTACACAGATTGCAGGATACACAATGGTTACGCCTGGATCCCCCAGGAAACAATCCGTACCCCTAGGCAAGACTCATCCAGGCAGTTGCGCTATGTAGTCGCGACCATAAGACCACGGGGATCGCCATGGAATTTGATGGATACTCGAGTATCATATCCGAAAAACCAAAATCAAAGAGAGAGAATAATATCGATAGAATGAATCCACAGTGTGGCCACAAAGAGGATATCAAGCAGAAGGCACTTTCCATATCTTTACTTCGAAAATATGTATCATATAGTACCTTTCAAAATCACTTTCAAATATCATACTTATATAAATTCCATATATATAAGATTTCATTTCAAATCAAATACTTTCCAAAATAATAGTATATCAAATCACACTTATATAAATTTCGATTATATAAGATTTCATTTTTCAAAATTGAGTACCCTTTCAAATCAACAGTTCTCAAATCAATGGTTTACTTATACAAATCATTTTTATATAAGTTCGATAGATCCCAAATCAAGTGTTAAATAAAACAGGTTCTAAATTTTAATTCATTTCAATAGTATTTCAGTTTAAAAATCATATATGATTTCACCAAATCATTTCTTTCAAGTTATACATATTCAGTTTCAAAATTTCTTAAAACAATAGGTTTAGAAAATAACCCAAATTTCCAAATCAACAAAATTTAGGTCAAATAAATTCATTTCCATTTTAAACCTATATTCACATCAAAATCATAATACTTTCAAAGTTATAAATCTTTCGAAACCAAAATACTTGAAATCATTCTACTTTGAAAATCATACATTTGAAATCATAAAACATTCCCTTGATTCTTTACATTTCACAAATTTATTCAATTAAACTTGAATTTAAAATTTTCAAATTTTAATTTAATTCAAACCATCAGTTCAATTCACTTAATATTTTTCCATAGATTTGATCCACAAAATAAACTATTCAGTCTTAAATATATTTCAAGGCTTAAATATACCATATTTCAAGACTAAATTTTATAATTTCGTATATCTCAAATTTTTCTTCATTATTACTTACATATGTCATTATTTCGCAACATTACGTTCGATCGCTCGCTTGATCACACAAGTTCGCTTTCGAACTAGTATTGTCCATTCGACTTCCCTAATGCGGACTTCGATATGGTTTCTCGACTAGAAGCCATCAGTCTCCTTGCATAGCCATACTATGATAGAGAATTTTAGAATCAAGCCCAAAATCCATATCAAATATTGCCCATCAAGAATCAAATGAAAAATCCTAACACGAAATGGTGTAATTCACCTCGAACTTGTGTACTCAAACTAGGATCAAATTAATTATGCGAATAAAACAGCATACGTACAACTTATGTATCTATTCCAACTTGTTAAATAAATAGTTTCATAAATATGTTACTAAGTTAAAACATTTAAAACCAAATTTTTCTCAAACATTTGAAGACTAATTTTTATCCAATACATTTCAAACTAAATTTCATATTAGTATAATTCAAAATAGTCTTATTTATTTACTTAACAAAACAGTTTCAACTTACACAAATCATATCATTATTATATATTTTCCAAAGTCTTAAAACCGATTTCAAAACACCGGAATTCGATTCCTCGAAATTCAAATTCAAAACCCTTCAGTAATAAATCATTTTTGTATAAATCACGTTTCTTACAAATTTCAAAATTTCAAATCCTTTCAAAGCTTCCAATTTTCATTTTAAAAGGTATATAATCCTTATCGGAAACATTTCACTTTTTATATACAAAATATGGTCATCCTTAATAATTTTGATGTATGCACAATTTCAAAATACAACCAAACACAAATTTCCAAAGGATGATTCAAGGAAGGATTTCAAACAAACAAAGATTCAAAATTAGAGGAACTCTAATCAAATAGAATTCTAGTTCGAAGATAAACTCAAACGAAGATGAGATAATTTAATTACCAAATAAAGGATAGATAAGCCTATATAAATCGCGGGCGACCTTAACCGGTCAACCGAGACTTTAGGGATATAATCAATACGGAAATCTAAGGCAAATCGACCTTTGATCGCCAGAGATAGAATCCGGGTAGAGCAGGAGATAGATAGCATCGACATCCGAGGATACAGAAATCTCCAGTGAATCAAAGCCAATTGTAAAGGAGTTTCACCCATTTACAAATCATTCAACAATTTACTGAATCACCGCCCTTTAGAGAGGTCATTCCAAAGTAGAGTTACAGAATGCTCCGAATCAAAAGGAAAAAGGGGGAAAACAAGATTGGATTCCAGAACAAGTCGGAGCGTTCCAAAGTTCAAGAAATCCTAATCGATAAGAATCTTAACCAAGAGATTTCTAACAAGGTGGATACCGAAGAGATGAAGTTTAGAAAATCTTGATTTCGAAATAAGAACATTTTTATACCAAAATAATATTTGAAAATCCTTTAAAATCATTTGGAAATTATTTTATACTTCGAAAATACGTTCTCTCACAAAGAAAGGATTCTGATATTATTTCACTCATTCTAGGGTATTTCTACCTTACCTCTAATGAGTTTTTGCTCCGCAGGCTAAGGTTTGCCTAAAACCAAAGTTCTGATACCAACTGTAACAACACGATATTTTCAGCCATTCGCATCCGCACATGTCGGACTTGAATTGCTCAAAATACCGCATTGTAAATAAATTTGGAGCAAATGAAATACAAATCACAGAATCACTGACACAGAACAAACAGAATACCTCGCAGCGGAATATAAAATACATAGTAGTTCATGAAGCTACTATGGCAGAGTCTCAAACTAAATACATAATAAAGTCTGAAAACAACATAATAGAAATCCCAAATACATAGAAGTTCATTAATACGTGAGATAAACTAGAATAGCTGAAACAGAAAGTAGGTATAAATGTAGATAAGCAGAAACTCCAGCAAAGACCAGCTCCAGAAAGAGAATCCAAAGCTGTGAATACTCAGGCTGACCCGAGCATAAAGTAAAACACAAAACACTCGAGTCAGGACAATATATACTTATATAATGCAAACCAACTCAAGTGAACTGTAGTAGACATACACAATAACTTAAAGGATGCTTGGGATCGCCCATCCTTTAAGAATCAGTTAAACTATAAATTAAATACATCCCGTGGTTAAAATTTCAAAATGGTATTTGATACTTCAAAATCAAATATCATTTCAAAATTCAATATCATTCAAAATCCATTTCAAAATATCGAAAATATAATATCTTCCAAACCACATTCATTTTTATTTAATTTAAATACCATTACAAAACACATTTCAAAATAGTTTATATTTCAAAACAAATTACTTCATTTTAAATCATAAAATGAAGTTATTATATTTAATAATTAAATTATTAAATTTAAAAAAATTTAGTCTTTCAAAATTCATTTATCCACTTAATTTATTAAAACAGATGAAAATTCAACTTTCGCAGCATTTAGAAATTGCTATAGAAAGTTACATTCAAAACAGTTCAATTTAACAAAAGATAGCATAAAAAGATGCTGTGATAGGGTTACATTAGTTTCAAATAAAACTTAGTTAAATTCAACAATTATAACATTTACAAAAATGCTATGATAGCCTTTAATTAAACTTGGCCATTTGGTTCATTATTATCAACTACAGCATTTAAAAATGCTGTGTTATCATTTACATTAGAATTAATAGCATTTCTGAAATGCATTTAATTAACTTCAAATATTCAGTATAATTTCACAAATAATTATATTTTTATTTAAATCATTTTTAACTTATAAATCAAATAATTTCACTTTTAGAACAATCATTCAAATACCCTTATATTCATGATTTTATAAAGTTAAATCTCCATTCAAAAATCAAAATTTAATAATAATTCGCTTATTAAATTCCAACATTAAATTTTAAATACATTAAATTAAATTTAACTTAACATTTAAGTTTAAAATTTTCAAATATAACTTAATTTCATTTTTATTTACTTAGCTTAAAATTCACTTTTAAGCCAAATTCACAAATTTCCAATTTTAGTTATATTTCCAAATTTCAACCTAAATATTCATTCATTTCACATTTTAACTTTATTCAAAAATCATTAATATATTATAAAATCATTTTAAATTCATTTAATTCAAAATATCATAAATTTATCATATTTTCAGATTTAATTTAAATTCCATTTATCACCAAATTCTAATTTCCAAAATAACTTACATTTCAGATTTTCTAACTTTAACATTTATTTATTTCACTTATAAACTTTCAGAAAATCAATAGTGCTTTACAAAAATCATTTTTAATCTAATTTAAATCAAAATATTATAATATTTACATTTCTAAAATAATTTAAAAATTTTAGAAAAACATATTTTAACAATGGGTCTGTATTTCATCTTCTAGCCCAGATGAAGTGATACGGGTAATATATCATTTCAACCCGTAATTTACAAAGAAAACCCGGGTTTGATCATTTCAAACCCGCAATCCCAAGTAAAAGGAAATAATTGAAAATCATTCAGGCCTATCAATTCAGCCCATAACGATTTTCTCCTATTCTAAAGTCCGTTCGGTTATGTATCATTTCAACCCATAGTGATTCTAGTCTACAGGGAACTTGCAGTGTGATAAACTGATGAAAGTAACAGAATAGCATGAAATAATAGTAACATATGATATAACAATTGTAAATATAGGTGTGAACATCATATGAACATAATATAGCAGTTATAATAGGATGATATGCAATTTACAGTTTCAAAAGGGGTCAATTTACTATTTATATATGTACATATTGTCTGGTGAGAATAACTCACATGTTCAGAGCTGGAGATAGCTACCAAAGCAAACAGTACAGACACTATGAAGGCATGACAATACGGTAATGAATTGAGAGTGGAGAGCCAAAGCTAATTGTCTTGTACATATGAAACAAAAAAATACATATAACATGAATTTCAAACCAAAATATGACATTGAACAAGCTAGAATTAAGGAACAACAATTAATCAAACACTTACACTTGCTTCCACCATCACTATGCTCAGCCTATATGGTGATAAGGTACTGCCATGGGGTGTATTTTGTCAAGTATGGGTCATATATGGTCGGCCTGGCAAGGGTAGTGAAGGTATGGAAGTTGCTATGTAAAAAAATACAAGTACAAGGCAAACAAGTGGATTTTTGTGCAATTTCAAGTTTCGGGCAAGGCTACAAATGGCATGGCCAGACCTGTTGGAGGCTAGGAGATGGTGTGGAAGTGGTTTTGGTTCAGGTATGGGCTGGACAAGGTGGTGCAAAGGGCGGCTAAGGGTGTGGTGAAGTGGTGGAAGTTACAAGGTGTGAATACAAAGGGTTTAAGGCAAATAAGTGGCTTTTGTGCAACCATATGGCTCAACCAAAGGACCATTGGGCTTGGCCCCTACGAGGTGAAGGTCAAGTGGGGTCTGGAGTGTGGACCAAAGGTGGTGGAGGGACTGGTGGCGGCGGCCAAGGAGGTGGTTTAAGTGAAAAATGAAGGGTATGTGCATAAATGGTTCGGCTAGGCTAGTTTCAAGGTGATTTTGCCACATTTGGTGATGATAGCTTCAAGAGGGCTCATGGCCTGGTCAAGTCAGAGGGAAAGGATGGTAGAGTGTCCACGGGCAGTGGTGGAGTTGGTCGGAGGAGGTGGTGGAGGAGTATGGCCAAGCAAAGCATGAAGAGACAAGTGCAAAACCATTAAAACAATGAAAAACAAAGGAAAAAGAGAAGAGATTTTTACCCAAACTTCTACAACAAATGGCCGTATGTTTTTTTTGAGTTTGAGAATGTTTTTGCTCATGAAAAAGAAATTAAATGTGGCTGGAAAGAAGGAGGAATGGTACGGCACAAATAAAATAAAGGAGTAGGTTGAGAAAATGAAAAGGCGGAATGTAAAAAGACTTTGGAAATATAAAGAGTCCAAAAACCTTTCAAATTTCCATCCATTTTCTTTTATAAGTTTAAATATATGAAAATAAATAAAATTTCAGTTAAAATACGAAAATATAACAAATAAAAAATATAAATAAATAAATATTAATTATATATAATTAAATTAAGAAAATAGCAAAGAAAATGTAAACTAGGCTAGAAAATTTGAAAATAAATGAAATGAACTTTGGAAAAATTTTGTGTACTTGAAAAATATTTATAAATAAAGATAAAGACACATAAATAAAATGCATGCATAAAAATAAATAATTAAATTTTAATTAAATATAATTTAAATGAAGAAAATAGCAAAAAAAATGGAAACTAGCCTTAAAATAGAAAATATATGCAATAAATTTTGGAAAAATTATTTTATCACTTTAAAAATATTAAAAGACAAAAATATACATAAAATAAAATATTAACACATATTAAAATAAAATATAACAAAGAAAATATGATTTATATAATCTAAAATAGACAAAATTGCAAAATAAAACAAATTATACTCAAAATTGAAATGTGCATAACTTTCACAGTTTAAGTCCGTTTTCAACGAAACAAAAAGCAGTATTCAAGTTGTTAAATCTATTTTCATAATAAAAGATAAAATTTAGGAGTTTAAATATTTAAATTTGAAATTTAAAAGTCAAAGTTTGACCCAAATTGACCAAAGTCAACATTTCAGGAAAATATTCAATTTATACCATTTGGAATTGTAATTCACATAATAATCAAAGTTTATATTTAAAAATGAAATGTTTGAAATGAAACAAGTTTTAAAAAAATTAAAAATGAAATAAAGTCAAAATTAAAATATACATAAAAATCTAGGGTTGTTGCAATAATTCTCATGAAAATGAAGCCAAAACAAAAGCTATTTTAAGTATGTTCTATTTACTATTGTAACTAGTAATATAGATCATCAAATTTCATTTTTACTTTAATTTCACAATCAAAAATGGATTAGCAAATGATGATGCAAATTGTGTTTATGTTGAATAAGAATAGCTCATTTGCATAAGCAATATAAGCTATCAAACCCACTTATATATAATTGGATCAAAACTCACTTTCATAAAGCACAAACAAAGAGATCATAAATCATAACAAATGTTGAAATTACATAATATTTGAGAGCTTCGTTACCCCTAAATTGAAGGAGTTTAGCTACTCATTTGTGGCATTGAAGAAACACAAGTAAGTTTCAACATTAAAAGAGAAGAAAATAGAAAATAAGAAAAGAAATCAAAATAGATTAGTTACTAACTACTTGCATAAAATTATATACTACACTACTTGCTTGAATGTAAATTTAAGCTATGAACATAAAGAAAAAGAGAGCACAGAAATAAATATTAACAATAAAACAAAGAAAAGCATGTAGGAAAAAGAGAAGAAAGAGGCTTGGAAGCCATTTTTATTTCATAGAACATTGAGCTTACACTTTGATCTCTTAATTCCCTAAGTAAAATGAAAGAGTAGAAGATAGGTTCGTGTACATAAGAGGGTTATTTATACATGCATAAAACCTTAATTCTATTTTTAGGGGGCTTCCCAAAATACCCTTGAGGTAGTGTGGCCACCAAGTAATCATTAACATCTACTAATCTCCCACTTAAATGTACATGAAGCTTTAATGACCTTTTAGCATGTGCTTAGTCCTAATTAAAAATCAACGTAAGTGGGTGGGGTCCTCCATGATCTTGAACTTGAATTATTTCCTCTTCATTCCTTTATATCTCCTTGCGCATGCATATATCTTCATATAAGCCTCTTCCATATGCATCCAAGTTCCTATAAAAATCATCAAAAATGTCCATGTAAAAATGCTCAAATTTACACATGCACAAAAATGACCATTTTGCCCCTGAATAAAGATGAAAATATGATGGTTTGAAAATAATTGATTTTTGGATTTAACATGTACAAATTCCCAAATATGATGGTTATTTAAATAGAAAGAGATAAAATATGGATGTAAAATATATGCACATTTACGTGCATATCAAATACCCCCACACTTATCTTTTTATTCGTCCTCGAATAAAGGAAAACTAAAATAAATCCGTTTTCGTAGGGAGCACGATTGCATTGAGCGTATGCAACAATCCGTTAAATCTCTGGGTGTCCCCAATAGGACGAGTGTTGTCTCGTGAGGGTTTTCAGTGGATACTACCCACAAAATCTAATGCAAAGTGAAAATATTTACAAAATGCAAGATTTATTTACAAAGGGATGAATGCGAGTTTTTGGAAATATTTACAAATGAAATGTTTACTTTTAAATAGACACAAATAAGTTAAATACAAGTTTTGGTCATTGTCTTGAAAATTTAAGTCATTTACTCATCGAAATTTCCAATAAAAATCAAGTTGTCATAACGATAGACCATAGTTTGGCTAGTTGTTTCGGTTGATAACACAATGTAATTATGAAATGGATCCTTAGTTGATTATCAAAGTTTATTAAAGTGGTATTTTCATTTCTTTTCAATAACAAGTTAAATCAAACAAGTTAAAATAGTGCAAGGATTTCAATTGCTTGCTCTCTCATTATTTGCAAGAAAAATTACACACGTAGCTCAGGTAAACTGAGGCCAGATATACCGCCCATGCACTGCCTTTCGGGCTTATGTAAGGGGAGTACAGAGCATGGCAAGTGCACACACTTTCGTGCATACAACTATTGACCGTATGTAGTTTTTATTAAATCTGTTCTTTTTTTTCTTTTTTTTACATGTATTCCATACATGCATAACCGTGACGACTTTTAAATGAGTATGAAAGCACATGATCCAAAATTCCAAGTAATTCACCCATGCATAACTGTGAGGACTTTTAGATGAGAGTGAATACTTTGGATGTTATTATTATTTATATTATATATATATTAAGGGAGAGAGAGAGTTCTGCAAAATCATCTTAGCACCATTTAACATAGAAGACAAAAATGCTATATCCTTTACTTTAACTTTACCACTTTTTAAACAAAGACTTTCAATTAGAACATACTTCATAATTAACAAAGATGAACCTTCGTATATACAAGTTAAACCATTGTTATTTGTAATCAAACTTCATTTTTATTTTTGTTAAGACAAACAAATTTTCAAAAACTTCAATTTATTAACCAAAACTTATACTTATCCCATAGTGTTTCTTCAAAAATAAATCAAAATGGTAAAAAGAAAATATTTTTGAGATTTAGGAGTGTGTGTATATATATATATTAAAGTAAGAAAATGAAAATTCAAAAATGCCATGAAAAACTAAAAAAAATTGAAAATGAGACCCCTCCCCCCACACTTGATTTTGACTGTGTCCCTACAGTCAATGCATGATATAATGAGTGTCACGGGGAAAACTATGTACATATTTACAAAAGAGGGTTAACATCCTTACTAGACGTAGCTTTGCTCATGAAGGATCATGAGCTCCTCCTCTTGGTTACTAGGCAATTCCAAGAAAGGTTTCAAACGATGACCGTTGACTTTGAAAATCAATCCATCCCTAGGGTTTTCTATTTCTACGGCACCATGTGGAAAGACAGTTCGTACCACAAATGGTCTGGTCCATCTTGATTTAACTTTCCCAGGGAATAAATGAAGTCGTGAGTCATATAAAAGACTTTCTGGTTAGGCGAAAATGTTTTTCTTAGGATTGACTTGTCATGAAAAACTTCTGTTCATTCTTTGTAAATTTTCTCGTTTTCATACGCGTCGTTCCTAAGTTCTTCTAGTTCATTGAGTTGTAGTTTTCGGTTTTCGCCAGCTTTCTCTAGGTCAAAGTTTAAGTTTTTTATTGCCCATAACGCTTTGTGTTCAATTTCAATGGGTAAATGGCAAGCTTTACCGTAAACTAAATGAAATGGGGACATCCCAAAGTTAGTTTTAAAAGCAGTACGGTAAGCCCAAAGCACGTTAGTCAATTTCTGAGACCAATCTTTTCGATTTTTGTTGACAGTTTTCTCCAAGATTTGTTTTATTTGACGATTCGAAACTTCAACTTGCCCACAAGTCTGAGGATAATACAGAGTGGATAACTTGTGGGTTATCAAGTATTTCTTCATTAAAGTTTTGAAAGAACGGTTACAAAAATGGGTTCCGTTATCACTGTTTATTGTGCGAGGTATGCCGAACCTCGAAAAGATGTTTTCTTTGAGAAATTTCACAAAAATTCTATGGTCATTGGTTTTGCAAGGAACGGCTTCGACCCATTTTGAAACGTAATCGACATCGAGAAGGATATACAAGTTTCCAAAAGAATTGGGAAAAGGTCCCATAAAGTCGATAACCCAAACATCACAGATTTCGATCGTAAGAATGGGGTTTAAAGGCATCATATCTCATCGAGAAATTCGTCCAAGCATTTGACATCGATCGCAAGTTTTACAAAATTCAAATGAGTCTTTGAAGAGAGAAGGCCAATAGAAACCACACTGAAGCACCTTTTTCACAGTTTTTCGTGGACCAAAATGTCCACCGCATGCTTGATTGTGGCAAAACGAAAGAATGCTCCTTATCTCATTATCCGGAATGCAACGTCCGATGATTTGGTCGGGACAATATTTGAATAAGTATTGATCGTCCCAATAGAAATATTTCACTTGAGACACGAATTTGAATTTTTCCTGTTTGGACCACGATGAGGGAGTTTCTTTAGTGACTATGTAGTTCACTATATCATCGTACCATGGGTCGATAGAAATTGAAAGAAGTTGTTCATCGGGGAAGTTTTCATTGATCGGCAAAGAAGAGGTGCGTTCGAAAGACGAGATAAGTGATCGGCTATGACATTATCGGATCCTTTTTTGTCTTTGATTGTAAGGTCAAATTGTGGAAGTAAAAGGATCCAACGAATCAAACGGGATTTAGCATCCTTTTTAGCGAAGAGATATCGAAGCGCAGAATGGTCAGTGTAGATCATAATGTGTGAACCTATCAAGTAAGGTCGAAACTTTTCGAGAGCAAAAACTACGGCTAGAAGCTCTTTTTCAGTTGTTGTGTAGTTGAGTTGAGCATCGTTCAAAGTCATACTCACATAGTAAATGACGTGAAGGATTTTGTTGATGCGTTATCCTAAAACAGCACCAACGACAAAGTTCGAAGCATTACACATTATTTCGAAAGGAAGATCTCAATTAGGTGTGCAAATGATCGGAGCAGAAATGAGTTCGTTCTTAAGACGTTCAAAAGAAGAGATACAATCAGAGTTGAAATCAAACGAAATATTTTTTCCGAGAAGAGTAGTCAAAGGACGAATGATTTTACTAAAGTCTTTCACAAAGCGTCGGTAAAAGCCAGTGTGTCCTAGAAATGATCGAATTTCCTTAAAAGATTTGGGAATGGGTAGATTAGAAATGACATCGATTTTCACTTTGTCTACCTCAATGCCTTTATTTGAGATGATATGCCCAAGGACTATGCCTTGTTTGACCATAAAGTGGCATTTTTTCCAATTCAATGTCAAATGTTTTTCTTTCATCTATTTAGAACCAACTCGAGATGATGTAAACATTAGGAAAAAGAATCGTCAAAGATTGGTAAATCGTGTATAAAAACTTTTAGAAAGCGTCCAATCATGTCGGAAAAGATTCCAACCATGTGTGACGACCCAGAATTTCGAACAGTTTAAGATTCGAATAGTTAATTGATTTTAAGATATTTAAAAGTTAATTTTGGACTTGAATTCGAAATATCAATATTTACTTGATAATTAAATCATTGAATTATATGGTTAAATATTGAATTTAATAATTGAAATTGGGTAAGATGTTGAATATGGAATTTTAAGCCAATTAGAAATAAGTTGAAGGCTTATAAAATTTATAATGATAATACTGGAGATAATAGAATGGATGAATTTTAATTTAAAGGTAATTTGTTCAATTTTAATAATATATCGTTTAAACTGAATTTAAAAATAGCCTTCCGAGGCACAGTCTCGGATTTGGACGAAACCAGCTCCATTGGATCCGTAATAGTTAATTATTATCGGATTTCAATTTTCGTAGCAATCTGAGTTGTCGTTTGACCCTGGCAGCTCGAAACGCGTAGATTTATTTTAATCGATTTAATTGAATATCGATCGTTTACTTCCGTAAATCGCGGATGTGATCAAATTAGCTTTCGAAACATGCTCCATTGTGTTTGGAATGCGGGTAGAACCTTATTAACGACAGTCGGCATGTTTGATTCGGGGTTTGAGATTTCACGTTATAATTATCGAGACGTTTTGAAATTTTATAATTAAATTTAAAATAAATTAGTAAGATTATTTTTACAACACAAGATATTTTTATAGTCAGGCGTACTCAAGAAGCCTCCCTAAATCTATTTCATCTCCGTTCCCCTCCATTCTCAAACACAGTAAATCGAATGCTCATAAAAAAAAAGCAGAGAGAAAGGGGCCGAACATAAACTTGTTCGTGAAATTGAAATCGTAGCCCTCTTTATACTTCCTCCCTACTAGTTCAAAGCCGATAATTTCTCCTTTTTCAATTGAAATCAAGCCGAGCCCTTTTCGTCTTCATCTTCAAACAAATTAATTCGAATATAAAAAAAAAATTGGCCGAAGCTAATCGAATATCTTTTTTTCTGTTCGAACCAATTGCAATCGAAGCGCGATGGGGAGTCGATCGCGATCTAAGGTTCGTGTTCAGGAGGGGTTTCCTTTGCCGAAGACACGATTTGAGGCGGCGACTCGCGTGGGTTGAACGAATGTTGCGCGATGCCGCAGTTGAGTGAGGGCGTGAGGCTTACGCGAGCACGGTGAAGGAGAGGCGTCGCGACTGGTAGCAGGAGGAGCAACGACTCGAGGCGAAGTAGCGACTTTCTGGAATCGAAATCGTATTTCGGTGAGTACTTTATTTCTGCTTCGTTTGTTTTGTTTAATTTAAGTTCAAGATCAGTTTGATTTATTTGAAAATAAGTATGTTAAATACTTAAAGGCTATTTAAAACTTAAATTTTCACAATTAACGTTAAAAGTTAATGTGATTTAATATTTAACAAAGAGTTACCTTAAGTATAATTAAGGTTTGATAATTCAGGAAATAAGATAAAGATTTATTAAGTAATTGATTTGAATTAATGATTGAATTGAATTGATGTGCATTGTGAAGTAATGATCTGTTGACTTTGTTTTGGTTGATTCTCGAGTAAATTGTTGATTAACTCGAAGTGTTGGGGTTTTAAGTCGTCTTAAATTTAAATCATAAATAAGAAAGGGGTTTCATGTTAAATTTAAATGAATTGTGATTCATTCGAATAGTAGAGTAATTAAGAAGGATAAGTAATTAATCCAATAAATCAATGATCTAAATCAATTTGTTTAGCAATTGAGGATTTGAATTAATTTAGTAAGGTTTAAATTAATTAATTAAGATTAATGTACTTGGTATAATCAATGGATGGTTTGATAGATAATTATTTAATGTAATCAATAAAATATAATTTATTTGTGAAATTAATCAAGAGATTAATTGAAATAACAAATTAAGGAGTAATTAATGTATTAATAGAGTAAATAAGAAAAACAGTTAATTACAGGTTGAGGGTGATAGAGAATGAATAATATTATGGTCGAATTAGAATAAACTATAATTGAAAATCATCAATTCGTATAATTAATGATGTAGTATAAAAATTAATTAATTATGATTGATTAATCCAAATAAGTGACTTATGAGAAATTAATTAATATAAGTAATTAAAGACTAATGTAATTAATATAGTTAATTAATTTATGAAGTAATTAAGATTACTTATTTATTTGGGTTAAGAATAATTAATATCGTGAAATTTGTTAAAGATAATTACTTGAATGTAATTGCAACATAATTAATCCGAGGTGATTAATTGAGATGAATGGATAGAGAATGGTTGATTGATTAATTGGGTTGGAATTAATTAATAAAGGAATCTGAACAATTGGGATTTGGAAATTCAATTGGAATCAATTGAATTAATTTTGTATGTGATTAAGCTTTGCTTATGGATGATTGAATGATATTGGATGCTTTGAATGAGTTGATATCTTTAATATGAAATGTTATGAATTTCATTTGAATGACATGGGTTAGGATAATACGAGTCTCGAAGAGACCGGGGTCGGGTATTTGGGAAATACCCGAAACCATTTCGAATATTTATATATTGATTTGTGAAATCAATAGGTTGGATTGAAATGATTTAAGTAGACTGGAATATTTATCTAAGTTTGGTACTTAGAACTTTATGTGTGAAATAAACATTTTCTATAGCAAATTGTGATTGGTTAAATTGATATAAGCTACCCCGGGTTTATTTAAGTTGTTTGCTTTGGTATTTCCATGTTAGTTGGGTTTACTCACGCTGGTTTCCAGTCTGACCCGGGTGTTACTTTGGTGTAATGCTCGGGTCAGACCGAGTATTACAGATTTTCAGGTAGGTACGTTCTGGAGCTCAGGAGGCGAGCTGGATGGCAGGAGCGTATAGAGTATTTCCGCTGCAGTATATTATTATTATATCCGAGACATGATTTGTATATGATTAGTGACTGTATATATGTGGTACGTATGTGAAACTCTGATGTAAATTAAAATGTAATCGACAGATATAGTATTCTTTTGTAAACTGTTATTATTTATTATTATATTTTATCCGCTGCGAACGTGAGTTGTTGGAGTTTCTGTTCTTCTTCTTCTATCTCTTTCTTCTTTTTCATAACTATCTGGAATTTTCGGGTGCGAAAATTTCGGGTCGTTACACCATGCATCGTTCGAAAGTCGCAGGAGCGTTACAAAGTCCGAATGGCATATGTCGATAAGCGAAGGTACCGAATGGACACGTGAAGTCATTTTCTCTTGATCTTCGGGAGAAATTGAAATTTGGATATAGCCGGAATAACCATCAAGGAAGCAGTAAAATTCATGGTCGACTAAACGTTCGAGCATTTGGTCAATGAACGGAAGAGGAAAGTGATCTTTTCGTGTTGCGGCATTTAGTTTTTGATAGTCAATGCAATCACGCCAACCCGTTTGAGTACGAGTTGGAATGAGTTCATTTGAATCGTTCTTGACAACGGTTAGCCCAGACTTTTTCAGTACAACGTGAATTGGGCTAACCCATAAACTATCATAGATTGGGTAAATGATTCCGTTGTCGAGGAGTTTAAGAATTTCGTCATGCACCGCATCTTTCATTTTTGGATTAAGCCTTCGTTGCATGTCACATACAGGCTTGGCATCGTCGATTAAATGGATGCGATGTTGAACAAGAGCGGGACTAATTCCCTTAATATCGGTAATCGACCATCCAATTGCTTCTCTGTTTTTCAAAAGAATAGAGAGTAACGAGGTTTCCTTATCAAGAGAGAGTTGCAGAAATTATGAAGGGCAACGTTTCGTCTTCACCTAAGTATGCATACTTAAGGCGACCGGGAAGTGGTTTGAGGTCCAATTTTGGGAGGTTTTCGATCAAAGAGTTGGGTTGATATGACTCAACTTGAAGCGATTCAAAGGGAAAAGTGTATTCAATCTCGTTGGGAATTTCGGGAAACAATTTTTCGTACTCGGCTTCGCGTTCGTCATTAAGGTCAAGTGTCTCGTTTTCGAAGTTTCGAATGGCACTAACTTCCAACGTTTCGTCACGAGGTTCGCTCAATTGGGTTTTCAAATTGATAATGTTAAGATCCAAAGTCATGTTTTCAAAAGTGATTTTCATCGATCCGTTACGACAATTGATTAAGGCATTTGAGGTGGCTAAGAATGGTCGGCCTAAAATCAATGGAACTTGACTCGAGGGATTTGTCACGGGTTGTGTTTCAAGAACAATAAAGTCAACAGGTAATATGAGTTGCCCTACTCGAATGAGCACGTCCTCAATTTCTCCTACGGGCTTCTTATTTGAAGGATCGGCGAATTGAAGCGTAATGATGTGCACGTAAATGTGCATATTTTTACCACCATATTTAATCTTTAAATTGAATAAATGATCATATTGGGTATTTTAATTTGTTTAAACCAAAGTTCAAATTATTTTCAAAGTGTCACATATTCATCTTCATACAGGGGTAAAATAGTCATTTTTGTGCATATATTAATTTTCTAAAATTTAGTTGAAAAATTCTATGCTGTTTTGTAGGAATTTAAATTCACATACAAATGGCTTCATGAAGATTTGCATGCACAAAAGAAAACAAAGCAAATGGAGATGAAAATAATTCAAACTCATGAACATGGAGGACCCCACCTACCCACTTACTTTATTTTCAATTAGGAGCTAATGCACATGCTAAAGGCCATTAAAGCTTCATGCACATTTAAGTGGGGGATTATGACATGCTAATGATTACTTGGTGGCCACACTACCTCAAGGGCATTTTGGGCATTCCCCAAAAATATGAATTAGGGTTTCATACATGTATAAATACCCATATGTTTCATGTAATCTACCCTCTTACTTAGTCTCTCTTAGGCCTCATTCTCTTTAGTTTAGTTTAGATCAAATAAAAGAAAGCTCTCTTTCTCTTTTCATGGCTACTTAGCCATTTTTATTTTATGTAATTTTCTTTTCTTTTTATGCAATGTTAATTAATGTTTCATTTTACTTACATGTTCATTTCCTTTCATGCTAGTATTGTGGATTTACCTTTATGCAAGTAGAATAGTTTTCTTTTCATTTGCTTTCATTTTTCTTTCTTTTTGCTTTCATGTTGCTAGCTACATTTGTTAATCAAATGAAAAATATGAGAGGCTAAACTCCTTCGATTTAGGGGTAATGAAGCTCTCTAATTATGTAGCTTCAACTATTTGTTAGTTCATGCTCTCTTTTTGTGCTTAATGATGATCAATGAAGTGTTTTATTTGTTGTTCTTGGTTTGAATTTGATAGTCTATATTGTTGACACCAAATAGGTTATGCTTAAACAATTACTAACACAAATCCACTTCATCAAAATATGATTATGGCATAAGAAAGTGATTTGAAATTAAAATTTGATGGTCTATATTTCTAATCAATAGTTAATAGGCCATATTTAAAATAGATTTCATTTTCTTTTTCAAGTTTCATGAAATTAGTAAGTGCTTTAAAGGATGTGTTATAGTTTGATGACTTATGTTGGCTAATCAATATCACAAATATGTCATACTTATGATAAGCACATCAATTAAAGCACTAATGAACATAAAAGAGAGATCATGATTTCATATATGTTGAACTACATGATCTAGAGAGTGGATTTATTCTCTAAATTGTCATTTAACTCTTATATTTGCATCTCTCTTATTTTAGTTAGTTAGCTAATTTTCTAATTCTCTAGCTCAACTTTCACTAGACTTTATTTTAATTTGATTGAATAGAATTTTAAAATCATCAATTCCCTGCGGATCGACCCGTATTCGCCACGTGCTACATTCGTACACCGTGCCTTGCGGTTATTTTTATGTCGAAATTCGTTCGGCTATTTTCTAACTCAATAGACATTTAGCCATCGCAAAAACTTGTTCGGACGGCTAAATGTCTATTGAGTTAGAAAATAACCGAACAAATTTCGAAATAAAAATAACCTCAAGCGCACGATGTACGAATGCAGAACGTGGCGAATACGGGTCGATCCGTAGGGAATTGATGATTTTAAAATTCTATTCAATCAAATTAAACCAAAGTCGAGTGAAAGTTGAGCTAGAGAATTAGAAAATTAGCTAACTAACTAAAAGAAGAGAGATGCAAATATAAGAGTTAAATGACAATTTAGAAAATAAATCCACTCTCTAGATCATGTTGTTCAACATATATGAAATCATGATCTCTCTTTTATGGTCATTAGTGCTTTAATTGATGTGCTTATCATAAGTATGGCATATTTGTGCTATTGATTAGCCAACATAAGCCATCAAACTATAACACATCCCTTAAAGCACTTACTAATTTCATGAAACTTGACAAAGAAAATGAAAATGAAATCTATTTTAAGTATGGCCTATAAAACTATTGATTAGAAATATAGACCATCAAATTTTAATTTCAAATCACTTTCTTATGCCATAATCATATTTTGACAAAGAGGCATTTGTGTTAGTGATTGTTTAAGCATAACCTATTTGGTGTCAACAATATAGGCTATCAAATTCAAAGCAAGAACAACAAATAAAACACTTCATTGATCATCATTAAGCACAAAAAGAGAGCATGAACTAACAAATAGTTGAAGCTACATAATTAGAGAGCTTCATTACCCCTAAATCGAAGGGGTTTAGCCTCTCATATTTGCCATTTGATTAACAAATGTAGCTAGCAACATGAAAGCAAAAAGAAAGAAAAATGAAAGCAAATGAAAAGAAAACTATTCTACTTGCATAAAGGTAAATCTACAATACTAGCATGAAAGGAAATGAACATGTAAGGAAAATGAAACACTAATTAACATTGCATAAAAAGAAAAGAAAATTACATAAAATAAAAATGCCTAAGTAGCCATGAAAAGAGAAAGAGAGCTTTCTTTTATTTGATCTAAACTAAACTAAAGAGAAGGAGGTCTAAGAGAGACTAAGTAAAAGGGTAGATTACATGAAACATATGGGTATCTATACATGTATGAAACCCTAATTCATATTTTTGGGAAATGCCCAAAATGCCCTTGAGGTAGTGTGGCCACCAAATAATCATTACCATGACATAATACCCCACTTAAATGTGCATGAAGCTTTAATGGCCTTTAGCATGTGCATTAGCTCCTAATTGAAAATAAAGTAAGTGGGTAGGTGGGCTCCTCCATGTTCATGAGTTTGAATTATTTTCATCTCCATTTGCTTTGCTTTCTTTTGTGCATGCATATCTTCATGAAGCCATTTTTATGTGAATTTAAATTCCTACAAAACAGCATAGAAATTTTCAACTAAATTTTAGAAAATTAATATATGCACAAAAATGACCATTTTACCCCTATATGAAGATGAATATGTGACACTTTGAAAATAATTTGAACTTTGGTTTAAACAAGTTAAAATACCCAATACGATCATTTATTCAATTTAAATATATTAAATATGGTGGTAAAAATATGCACATTTACGTGCACATCAAATACCCTCACACTTATCTTTTTATTCGTCCTCAAATAAAGAAAAACTACGATAAATCCGTTTCCGTAGGGAGTACGATTGCATTGAGCGTATGCAACAAGCCGTTAAACCCCTAGGTGTCCCCAGTAGGACGAGTGTTGTCTCGTAAGGGTTTTCAGCGGATACTACCCACAAAATCCAAATGTAGGATGAAAATATTTACAAGATGCAGGATTTATTTACAATGGGATGAATGCAAGTATTTGAAAATATTTACAAATGGAAGATTTACTTTTATATTGACACAAATAAGTTAAATATTGGTTTTGGTCATTATCTTGAAAATATATGTCATTTACTCGTCAAAATTTCCAACAAAAATCAGGTTGTCATAACAAATAGATAATAGTTTAATTTGTTGTTTCGGTTAATAACACAGTGTAACTATGAAATGGATCCTTAGCTGATTATCAAAGTTTATCAAAGTGGTATTTTCATTTCTTTTCAATAACAAATCAAATCAAATAAGTAAAAATAGTGCTAGGATTTCAATTGCTTGCTCTCTCATTATTTGGAAGAAAATTTACACACCTAGCTCAGGTAAACTGAGGCCAGATATACCACCCATGCACTTCCTTTCGGGCTTATGTGAGGGGAGTACAGAGCATGGCGAGTGCACACACTTTCGTGCATACACCTATCTACCGCAGGTGGTTTTTATTAAGTCTGTTCTTTTTTTACATGTGTTCCATACATGCATAACCGTGAGGACTTTTAAATGAGTATGAAAACACATAATTAAAGATTCCAAGTAATTCACCCATGCATAACCGTGAGGACTTTTAAATGAGAGTGAATGCTTGGATGTTATTATTTTTTATTTTTATGTTTTTTTTAAGAGGGAGAGAGAGTTTAGCAAAATCATCTTAGCACCATTTAACTTAGAAGACAAAAAAATTATATCCTTTACTTTAAATCAACCACTTTTTAAAACAAAGATTTTCAATTAGGATGTACTTCATATTTAACACGTATGAATCTTCCTATATACTAGTTAAACCATTATTATTTGTAATCAAACTTCATTTTTATTTTTGTTAAGACAAATAAATTTTAAAAAATTTCAATTTAATAAACCAAAACCAGATATTTATCTTAGAGTGTTTCTTTTAAAAATAAATCGAAGGAAAATTTGTTTCTGGGATTTTTTTTTTTAAGATTTTAAAGCAAAATTAAACCATGAAAAATGAAAAAAAATGAATATGAGTCTCCCCCCCCACACTTGATTTTGACTGTGTCCCCATAGTCAATCCAAGTGGAAGGAGAAAAATAGAAACATAACCATTATTTAAATGAAAATGAAAAAAATGATTATTTACAAGACATCAAAAAGTATGTCGTTAAAGAGTAAATGAACCGGTCTTCCAAAAACCGATTGATTTGCCTTGCCAAGTATGCGAGACATAGCTCAAACGAAGAAAACCAAACCGTAAAAGATTTTGAAGTTGCATGTTGATTTGGAAAAACGAATGTCGTTTTATTAAAAATTGTATGAATTATTTTATTTTCGATGATTTTCGGGGCTGATAAAATAATTGGTTGAAATTCAAGTTTATTTTCACCATTTCAAAATTCAAATTCATCGTTTACAAATTTTTCGAAATTATTGATTTCAAAATCAAAATTGTGTTTTAAATCTTCCCCTTCAGAATTCGACAACTCGTTTTCACAAAGTCCAAAGAAATCGTGTTCGTTAAATTCATCTTCCTTTGTTGGATTATCAACAACTTCATTGCATATATCATTTTCAAAGTCCAAAGTTGTTGTATTCAAATTTTCAAAATCGAGAAAAGAAAGATTGAATTTTAAATTTGGTTCCACACCCTCAAAAGAATTGAAATCCAACTCAATTACCGAATTGTCAACAACTTTATTAAGATTCTCATTTTCAGTTTCAAAAGTTGTTGTTTGAAAATCATCGATTTGGGTAAAAGATGGATTATCATCTAACTCGTCACATGTTGGGATTTGATTTTGTTTATCACATTGTTTCATATATGTTTCAAATAACAAATTTATGTGATCATCGTAAATTTCATTCATTTGCTCAAAAAGTCAAATTTGTAATTATTAACTTGAAAATTTTCGATTTGGACTCGTTGAGAACAAGAATAGTCAATTTCGATAAACGGTAGATTATTATTTGATTCTTCGCAATTTGACATTTGATTATGATTTCCACGAAAAGTTTTTGTATTTTTCAAGTAATAAATCCCCGTTATCTTTTTCCATTTGGTCAACAAAATCAAATTCATGATAGTTAATTTGAAAATATTCATTTTGAATTTGTTGATAACTAAAGTTTTCAATCGTATCTTTATTGAAACTATTTCCACTGCCAAAATTATTTGAAAATTGGTTCACATTTTCGTTTTGATTTTGAAATTCATTTTGGAGTTTGAAATTGAACTAGCATGGGTTATACTCGAAATCATTTGAATTTTGAAGCGAATTCAAATTTTGATTATTTTGAAAACTTTGATTCGAGTTATCGCAAAAATATGAATTACACAACTCATTTATCATTTGATTTTGTTGTGTAGCGATTTCAAGTAAAAATGAAATGCTATTTTCAAGATTTGAATGTTGGTCATCATTTTGAAAATTCTGTGGTTCAAAATTTGAATCATTTAAACAATAGTTGTTGTTAAAATATCCATAAGAATTTGAAGTGAAATTATATGCATTATATTGATTTTCGCAACTATCGCAAAATTCATGTGAATAAGGAAATTCAGACATTTTGAAGAATGTTTGGTTTTTTTTATAAATGAAAAATATCTACAAATAAAATTTATTTTTCAAAAGGGAAATTGATTTTTGTTTTGTTTTTTTGGTTTTTCAATTTTTTTTTGTTTTTGAAATGATTTTTTTTTTGGATTTTTGATTATAATTTTTTTTTGAATTTTTGGAATTTTGATTTGAAAATTTTGATAGGAAAAGGAAAAAAACTAAGTTAAGAAATATTTACAATTTTTTTTAGTTTTGGATTTTGAAATTTTTTTTATGCATGAACTAATGCAACTAAATGAATGCAAGGGTCTAATTACAAATTATTTATCCTAAGTTAACCCAAAATTGTATAATCACAAATTATCTTAAATAAATAAGATAGTTCTCAGCCAGGTAACGGACAGGATTTATCGGTGCACCACGAATCACCTTAGCAATGCAGCCGAAGGTTTAAGTACCTTCAGAGGAACAACCACTATAATATTTACGAATCACCATAATATTTATAAATGGTTATTAATCTGCCGTAGCCTAGACATCAAGAAATTAAATTATTCAAACAAGATAACTTGTCAATATACAATTAAGAGTTATCGATGTCTAACCTTTATTATTAATCAAATTCTAAGATGAAATGCAAAACTGAAATTAAACGTGTATTAACAATGCAACTACGAATGATTTTTTTTATATATATGCAAGCAAACAATAATGCAACTAAAATAAAAACAAGAGATAAGAGTGCAAATTTTCTTTAAGCAGGCAAGTAGTTAATTTTTTTGGCAAGCTAAGCAAAGCATGCGGTTTATTCTTCCTTATCTGCTTCTGCAACCTGAAAATAGAAGCAAGTTATATGCAGTTGTTGTATTTTTTTTTTAAATGCAAGCAAACAACAATGCAAGAAAAATAAAAACAATAGATATATCAAGCAAGCAGTTTCTTTTTTTTAGCAAGAAGTGGAGCAAGCAATTCTTTTTATTTCCTGCAACCTGAAAATTAAACAAGATATATATAGTTTTTTTAATATATATCAAAGAGGAAACTAAAACAAAACTAACAAAACAAAGTAAACAAAAGAAAAACGTGTTTCGAAATAAAAATTCCCCGGCAACGGCGCCAAAAACTTGTTCGGAAAGTGGTTCGAGGAGGAGATGATGGCGACTCATGGCTGTTCGATTGAATTGAGGAATGCGACTTCGTTAATTGAGTTACTGCTCTGGTCAGTGGTGCTCGCGTTCGAGTGTAAGTCGTGTTGTAGGGTTTTTCTGTTCGTGGTTCGTGATTCGAAGCTGGGTTTGGCGGGCGATTCTAGGTGTTTGTAGTTGTATTCGAATTGCGGTGGAGTTTGGTATGGTTTGTGAAGTGAATTGCGGTGGCAGGAAGACTGATGGTAATATTCTGCACTTTTTTTTTGAATGGTGGTTACCGTTGACAGTATGGGTGGTGGAGCTGCAATCGATGACTGGTATGGTAATTGTAGTTTCCCTGTGAAGATGGAGTACTGGAGATGAGGTTGTATATGCGTGAGGCGGTGGTAAGGGATAGGGAATGTTTGCGCATGGAGGAGTTGCTAGCAGTTCAAGCTTGAAGTGAAGTTGAAGCTAGAAGCGAAAGCTGTAACAACCCAATATTTTTTGAAATTTATTTTATTTGTTTTAAATTATTTTTATAGTGAAGTAGAAATTTTTCTAGAATTAATGGTAATTTATTTGAATTTTCAGGTTCTGTTTCCTATTTTTTAGCAATTTCTTTAATTCTTTTGATATTTTCCATGAATTTAATCATTTATTTCACCTTGAAAATGTTTTAAAAATCATTTTCATTTCAAATTTTGTTTTATAATATTTTTAAAATGAAATACATAATTTTCCAAAGCTATTGGAATTTTCTTGTAATTTTTAAGCCATGTTTGCTATTTTTAGCAATTTTCCTTATTCCTTTTTCTATTTTATATTAAATTAATTAATTATTTTATTTTATTCTTACTTAGTTTCGGTTTTAAATAACATTTCTGAGTTTATTTTTGTTTTTATAAAATTAAAAAGAAAAGGAAATGCAAAAGGTTTAGAAAGTTACAAACTTAAGGCTTTTCACCTTCAAAATTCTTCATTTTCTTTAAACTCCTCATTTATTTTGTTTTAGCTGTGTAAAAATAATTGTTAAGCCATGTATCTCATTACCTTTTCACGTAAGAAAACATCCTCACATCATTTCTCACGGCTTCAACAAGATTTGGTAATGGCTTCTCTTTCTTTTTTCTATTTTTCTTCTTATTTTTCTATGAATTATGCCCTGTTTTCTCATGCTTTTTGCTAGGCTTCTCCTCCATAGCCGCAGCCATAAACTCCTACACTCCTTTCCTGCCATCACCACTACCTATGCTTCCAGCCATGACCAAGGCCGAGCCATCCATGGTGGTCAAACCATTCAAAATTGCAACTTACATGCCTAAAAACATTGTTTTTGACCATTGTTGCCTCATTCCTTTCAACCACCACCTAAATCACCACCATAGCCGCCACCACACCCACTGACTGACCACCACACACCCCTTCCACCTTTGTCCAGTCATGATGCACCCTTAGGCCGAGCACACTTCCCATGGCCAAGCCGTCTAGCCAACCAAAACTCCTTTCTTTGCCTAAAGACCCTTCACCTCTTCATGTATGAAACTCCACCTTGCTCATGACATGAACCCGACCCATGCTAGCCTAGACCTGAGCCAAAACTTGACCAAATCTGAACCAAACTATACCCTAGGCTGTGACAAAGGTTTGAGGAAGCAAGGCAAAAATTTTGGCAATCCGTTTCTCTTTTATTTCAAAGTTATTGCATGTTATAGTCATATTGAATTGTGTTGTTTTGTTTGTTTATTTTGGGTTGTACACAAGAGTTGTAGCTTGGATTCAACCTCCACTCAAGTCCGTAGTTGTGTCATCGTGCCTTATTGTCTATTTGTGCCATTGGTTTGGAAATATTCAGCAATTGGAGGTGAGTAAATCTCACACGACAATTATATACTTATGCAGTTGTAAAACAACCACAACTGAATGTGTAGAAAATAGTTATGATGTTATAACTGCCATGTGATTTTATATATATATATATATATATATATATATATATATATATATATGATGTTAACATGTTAAATTATATGTCATATCACCTGTTACATGTCACATCACCTGTTACTATTGTATATTGTTAAACTGTTCTTATATATATGTTTATCGCACTGCAAGTTCCCTGTAGATTAGAAATCACTATGGATTGAAATGATACATACCCGAACGGATTTTAGAATAAGGAAAAATTGTTATGGGCTGAAATGATAGGCCTGAACAGTTTTTAAATTATTAATTTTGACTTGGGATTGCGGGTTAAAAATGATAGAACACGGATTTTTATTTTAAATTGCGGATTGAAATGATACATATCCGTATCACTTGACCTAGGTTAGAAAACTATATACAGATCCGTGGTTATTTTATAAATGTTTTTTCTAGAATTTTAAATATTTTTAAATTGTAAATATATGAAAATTTGATTTAAATTGGATTTTTATTTATTAAATATAGAAATTTGGAATTTTCTATAAGTTAAAATGTTGGGAAAAATGAATAGTTGCATTGAATTTTTGAAATATAACTTAAGTGGAAATTTGGAATTCTATTTAAATAAATTAAGTTATATAAATAAAAATTGGAAATTAAATTTATTTGAAAAAAAATGGAGAAAATTTAAGTGTTAAGTTGTTTATTTAAAAATGTGAAGAATTGGAATTTTACACTTGAATTTATTAAAAGAATCTGTTGAAATTTGAATTTAATAAAAAGAAATTTGTTGTATATAAATAATATGTTAGTAAACATTTTTATTGTTAAAAATATGATTTTGAAGTATTTAAAGGATTTAAAATGAAGTTTATTATTTGCTGGAAATACACTAAATTCTGGAAATCACTTTTAATAGCATTCAGAAATGCTATAGTTGTTGAATTGAACTAAAATAGTGTAATTAGAGCTATTACAGTATTTCTGAAATGCTGTAGTTGCTGTAATTGAACTTATAGGCTAATATTGGACTCAGGTCTATTATAGCATTCTCTGGAAATGCTGTAGTGGTCTGCTGTGTTTGCTGAAATCAATTTAAACCTTTGTTTTGAAATCTGAACTACCGCAGCACTTCTGAAATGCTGTCTTTTTTGTTTTGAACTATAATTCAACTAAAAACTGAGTTTTAACAGCAGTTTTAAGTGCTGTCTTTACTGAATAAAAATGTTTTCATATGTAACTTATAACAGCTTTTTCTAAATGCTGTAAAAGGCTGAAATTTCAATAATTATGGATTTTGACTTAGTAAACGAACTCTGAATGGTTTGAAACTTTGAAAATTGAATACTTGAAATGAAAGAACAATAAGTCCACTTTCAAAATGATCTAAATGAATAAATTAAATTGGAAATGAATCATTTTAAAGGGAAGTTCAAATTGAAATAAATGAATGTTATCTTTGAACTTTAAAAGGGTAGTAAGTTTGATAATTTTCGTTTGAATTTAATAATGATTTAAAAGTGAAATTTGAAAAGATATGTTGTTTTGAAATATTGAAATGATTTTTTGGAGATGATTATAACCTTTATTGGATAAAGAATTGAGTTTTGAAATGATGTTTTATATTTTGAAGTAAAGTATTAATTTTAAAGTTATAACCACGGGTTATAATAACGATTGGTTAGCAAAGAGACCGGGATCGGATATGGACATACTCTCTGTCGATACCGAAAACCACTTTGACTAACCGTGTACGCGGTGGAGATTCCAGAATGAAGTAGGATGGTGACGACATTCTTGTGGTATGTTACGTGGACCCAACTCCCGTGAGTTGGCATAAGGTGGCTAAAACAGGAGCGATCTCGGGCCAGCTGAGGTAGCACCTCTTATCGGATGCATTTCTTCGATACCATTCTATTACTTGTGATTGTTTAGTGGCCACCCTCCGATTTTGGGAATGTGTTCCGAGGTGGGCGTATGTGGCTACTGCGTTACCACCAGCCCGTGTGCGTAATTGGTATATCTACCCTGGCATTGCCTTGTGTGCCGTGTCACCTACCATACCGAGCCTTTACTATGAGTTTCTATTTGTGTCGTACCTATGCAGTATCTTCTCATAGTCTCCCGATCAGGAGATATGCAGGTACTGTATAGACTATTGGCATTATTTGTGTTAAGGTGGAAAATGTAAAGCCTTAATACTATTTAAAAGTATGTTTATTTTACTGTTAGACATTATTATAATAGCGCAATATACTATATAGTAAATATTTTAACGGATCCTTAGAGGATGGGCGGTCCCAAACATCTTCTAAGTTATTTGTACCTTTACTACAGTTCACTTGAGTTGGTTTACATTAGATAAGTATATATGTCCTGACTCGAGTGTTTGTGTTCTATTTACGCTCGGGTCAGCCTGAGTTTATTCACAGATTTGGATTCCCACTCTCTGGAGGTCTGGAATCGCTGGAGATTTATCAGCTTATATAGTTATCTATATTTCAGTTCTGTTGTTCTGTTGTCAGCTTTGTATTAGTGGACTTCTTTGTATTTGGGATTTGATGTCGTATTTACTTTCAGACAGACATTATGTATTTTGTATTTGGTTTTGAGACTTTGTGATAGTAGCTTCATGAACTACTATGGTATTTAATTTCCGCAGCGAGATATTCTGATGTTCTGTGTCTGTGATTCTGTGATTTGATTTTTATTTGCTCCGAAATTTTATTACAATATGTTATTTTGTACTATTCAAGTCTGGCATGTGTGGATTATTGTCGATTTGAATAGTGAAAAATAGTGGGTCGTTACAGTTGGTATCAGAGCCAGGTTTTAGGCAAACCTTAGCCTGCGAATCAAAAACTCATTAGAGATAGGGTAGAAATATCCTAGAATGAGTGAAATCAACTTCAGAATCATTTCTTTGTGAGAGAATGTATTTTCAAAGTATAAAATGATTTTTAAATGATTTTTAAAAGGTTTTTCAAAGATTATTTTGATATAAACTTTTTCTTGTTTTAAAAGCAAATTTTCTAACTCCTTTCCTTTCGTATCTACCTTGTTAGAAATTTATGTAATTAGAATGTTCATCCAAGTGAATTTATCTTGTCTTGTCTTATCTTTATCTTATCTCTACCTTTGTCCTAATATTCATTCTTGAATTTTCAGGATGAATCGTAGAAATGCTAAAAGTCAGGGTCGGGGTGCTGCCCCAGTTCCGGCCCCAGCTCCTGTCCGTTTCACCGTTCTTTGCAAAGAATTTACTCAGCTTGGAGGAACCAAGTTCATTGGTTCTGAGTCTATCATCGAGGCTCAGCAATGGCTGAGGAGTATCGAGAGGATATTTACTGGTCTTGATATTACTAATGCCCAGAAGCGTCAGTTAGCCACATGGCAGTTGCAGGAGGCTGCCCAAGATTGGTGGGAGTCGGTTAAGGCTAACACCATTGAGGCTGATCTTACTTGGGAACAGTTCAGGTATCTTCTAGTGTCTCTTTGAATTCTTTTTTGCATCTTTCCGTGCCTTGTCTAAGCTTATCTATCATTCTTCTCAGGGAAGCTTTCATTGCTAAGTGCATGCCTGAGGCGGGGAAATCCCAGCTTTATAGGGAGTTCATGGACCTTAAGCAAGGAAACATGTCTTTTTCAGAGTACGAGAGGAAGTTTAACGAACTTTCTAAGTTCGGACCTGGCCTCATTGACACTCCTCTGAAGAAGAACGAGAAGTTTATTGCTGGTGCTCGTCCCGAGTACTACAGTCGTCTCATTTCTCATGTTCATGGCACTTTTACCCAGCTTATGGATATGGCTCTTCGTTATGAGAACCCTACTTCTAAGGGTCCTGCTTCAGTTGGTGCTCCATCATCTCAGACTTCTTCTGCAAATTCTAAGAAGAGGAAGCTTAGTTTCCAGCAATAGAAGAAGAATTGGCTCAAGAATCCGGGTTTGGGATCTTCATCATCTGCTCCATCTCATAGGCAGCCAGTTGACCTTTCCTCCATCACCTGCTTCAAGTGTGACCAGAAAGGGCACTATGCGAATAGTTGTCCTACTAGTGTTGGTGCTGCCATTCCTCCACCTGCTCAGCCAGCTAAGCGTGAGCTTTGCCACATCTGTCTCCAGCCTGGCCATTTTAGGAAGGATTGCCCTACCCAACAGAGGGGTAAGCCTTCTGGTATATTTGTTGTCACCTCTGCCTCTTCTCCAGCACCTGCTCCTCCAGCTCCTAGCGATGACCAAGGTACTCTCCAGGGTTCCTTTTCTTTATTTCAGCATCCTGTTAGTGTTCTGTTTGATACTGGTGCATCCCACAGTTTTATATTTGTTGATTTGTGTGATAAGTTTGAGCATCTACTTTCTCCTGAGTATGTTTCTGAATCCTTACGTGTTTCAAATCCAAGTGGGGGTCCCGCAAACCTTAATAGGATTTGTAAACAAGTGAAGCTTCTTTATTCTGATCATCGTTTCAGTGGTGATTTCTATGTTTTGGGCTTCGATGCTTTTGATTTGTTGCTTGGTAGTGATTGGCTTGGTAGGCACAATGCTCATATCTCTTGTAAAGCCCAGTCTGTTTATCTTGAGGATGATCTGGGTAATTCCTTTGTTATTCAGTGTCGCATGCCTCAGGATTTTGCTGGCAGTATTATTTATTCTCTAGATTCTGCTTCTGGTGACCTTCATTCGACCCGTGTGGTCAAACTCTTCCCTGATGTTTTTGGTGAAGTCACTGCTTTGCCTCCTAAGAGGTAGATAGATTTCCGCATTGACCTTATTCCTGGAGCTCGACCAGTTGTTCTTCCTCCTAGAAGAATGGCACCTCGTGAGAAGGTTGAGTTAGCAAAGCAAATTGAGGACTTTTTCTCCAAAGGTCTAATCAGGCCTAGTCATTCTGAATGGGGAGCAGCGATGGTTTTTGTCACCAAGTCAGATGGTTCTCTTAGGATGTGTGTTGACTATAGGGAGCTGAACAAGCTCACTATGAAAAACAGATATCCAATGCCTCGCATCAATGATATGTTTGATCAGCTTTTTGGTGCTACTTGTTTCTCTCAACTTGATCTTGCCACAGGTTTTCACCAGCTCAGAGTCGCTGAGGAAAGTATTCCTAAGAATGCTTTCCGTATAGAAAATGGTTTTTTCGAATGGTTAGTCATGCCTTTTGGTTTGACTAATGCTCCTGCTTTCTTTGTTGATTTGATGAATCGTGTTTTTCGTGATGTTCTTAATAAATTTGTTCTTGTCTTTGTTGATGATATCCTTGTCTTTTCTAAGACCAAGGAAGAGCATGAGTCACACTTGAAATATGTTCTAGAGATTCTTAGAAGCCATCAATTGAAGGCTAAATTTTCTATATGCCATTTCTGGAAGGATGAAGTCCGGTTTCTTGGACATATTGTTTATGGTAATGGAGTTTCTGTTGATCCAGCCAAGATCTCTGCGATCAATTTAAGTCTTTCCTTTTTTTCTCTTTTCCTTTATCATTTGATCATTCTATCCCTTCTTTGGTTTTCATTTTCCCTATTTCTGTTACAGGATTGGGAAACTCCTAAGACTCCATCAGATATTCGTAGTTTTCTGGGCCTTGCCGGTTATTACTGGAGATTCATCGAGAATTTTGTTCGGATTTCTGCACCGCTCACTGCTTTAACTCGTAAGAATGTAAAGTTTATATGGGATAAGAAGTGTGAAGCTGCATTCGCTGAGTTAAAGAGCAAGCTAACTTCCGCACCAGTTCTTACAGTACCGAACGGAAGTGAAGGATTGACGGTATATACTGATGCTTGTCGTAAAGGATTGGGTGTTGTTCTCATGCAGGATGGTAAGGTCATTGCCTATGCCAGCCGTCAGCTGAAAACCCATGAAGCTAATTATGCCGCCCATGATTTAGAGTTGCTTGCTGTTGTCTTTGCTTTGAAGCTTTGGAGGCATCATTTTCTTGGAACCAAGTTTGAGCTTTTCACCGATCATAAGTCTCTGAGATATATCTTCACCCAGAAGGATTTGAATTAGAGGCAAGTTCGTTGGCTTGGTTTTTGGCTTCTTACGACCTTGATATTAGCTATACTCGCGGTAAAGCTAATGTTGTGGCCGATGCTCTGAGTCGGAAGAAGGCATTGTTGTGTCAGCTTGTTGTTTCTTCTCCTCTTCTGGATCGTATCAAGGCTAAGAAGAATGAGGATAGGATACTTAGCCTTATTAAGGAGAGTGTTCGTAACAGAGTTGGTGGCAGTAGTAGTGGTAGTAGTGGAGCTCAGATCGATGACAGAGGGGTTTTGAGGATTAATGGTAGGATTTGTGTCCCGAATGTAGATGGTTTGAGGCAGGAGTTACTTCAGGAGAATCATCGATCCAGACTTTCTATCCATCCCAGCATGAGAAAGATGTATCAGGATATGAAGAAGCTTTATTGGTGGAAAGGTATAAAGAGGGATGTCTCTATCTTTGTTAGTCGGTGTGCGACTTGTCAGCAAGTCAAGGCCGATCATCAGATGACTCCTGGTTTGTTGCAGCCTCTTGAGATTCCCGACTGGAAGTGGGAACAGGTTTCCATGGATTTCATTGATGGATTGCCGAGGTCTAGAAAAGGCAATGAGGGTATCTGGGTCATTGTGGATAGGCTGACCAAATCTGCTCATTTTATTCTGGTCAAGTCTACCCGTTCTGCTTCTAGCTTGTCTGAGATCTACATGAGTGAGATTGTTCGTCTCCATGGTGTTCCTCTCAGTATTGTTTGTGATCGTGATCCTATCTTTACCAGCCAGTTCTGGAAAGATTTTCAGGAATCTTTGGGTACTCATCTGAATCTAAGAACTGCTTACCATCCGCAGACCAACGGTCAAACGGAAAGGGTGAATCAGATACTCGAAAATCTTCTTCGTGCTTGTGTGCTTGATTATGGTGGATCTTGGGAAGATCAGTTGCATCTTGTCGAGTTCACCTACAATAATAGTTATCAGGTATAATCTTATCCTCTATTTTAAGTTCATCTTAATATTTTATCTATCTCTTTCTATCCTTAAATCCAGGCCAGTATCAAGACATCTCCATTTGTTGCTTTATATGGACGACCCTGCCGATCCCCATCTTGCTGGATTGAATCTGGTAATCGTCTGATTCTTGGTCCTGATATGATTCTGGAAGCTTCTGAGAGAGTTGAGGAGACTAGGAGAAGGTTGAGGGTTGCTCAGGATAGGAAGAAGAAGTATGCTAATAGGCGAAGGTGGAAGCTTGAGTTTGCTGTTGGCGATATGGTTTTCCTTAAGGTCTCTCCCTTGAGGAATGTCATTCGTTTTGGTCGTAGAGGGAAGCTTTCTCCCAGATTCATTGGTCCTTTCCGTATTTTGGAAAGAGTTGGTTCCTTGGCTTATCGTCTGGAGTTACCCGAGAAGCTTTCTGGAGTGCATGATGTATTCCACGTCTCACATCTTCGTCGGTATCTCCATGACCCATCTTTTGTTGTTCAGCCTTCTGCTCTTGACAGCTTGGATATTGAGCCTAATCTGACTGTCGAGAGGAAGCCACTTCGTATTGTCGATAAAGGTACGAAGCAGCTAAGAAGGAAATCTGTTAGTCTGGTCAAAGTGCAATGGAGTACGGATGATCGTGACTGTACTTGGGAGACAGAGGAGTGCATTCGTGCTTCAAATCCGGAATTGTTTATTCCAGGTACTATTTTATTTTTCTATCTTCTTTTCATTTTTGTTTCCTAGTTTCCATTCTTTTCGAGGACGAAATGGTTTGAGTGGGGGAGAGTGTAACAACCCAATATTTTTTGAAATTTATTTTATTTGTTTTAAATTATTTTTAAAGTGAAGTAGAAATTTTTCTAGAATTAATGGTAATTTATTTGAATTTTCAGGTTTTGTTTCCTATTTTTTAGCAATTTCTTTAATTCTTTTGATATTTTCCATGAATCTAATTATTTATTTCACCTTGAAAATGTTTTAAAAATCATTTTTATTTCAAATTTTGTTTTATAATATTTTTAAAATGAAATACATAATTTTCCAAAGCTATTGGAATTTTCTTGTAATTTTTAGGCCATGTTTGCTATTTTTAGCAATTTTCCTTATTCCTTTTTCTATTTTATATTAAATTAATTAATTATTTTATTTTATTCTTACTTAGTTCCAGTTTTAAATAACATTTCTGAGTTTATTTTTGTTTTTATAAAATTAAAAAGAAAAAGAAATGCAAAGGGTTTAGAAAGTTACAAACTTAAGGCTTTTCACCTTCAAAACTCTTCATTTTCTTTAAACTCCTCATTTATTTTGTTTTAGCCATGTAAAAATAATTGTTAAGCCGTGTATCTCATTATCTTTTCACGTAAGAAAACATCCTCACGTCACTTCCCACGGCTTCAACAAGATTTGGTAATGTCTTCTCTTTCTTTTTTCTATTTTTCTTCTTATTTTTCTATGAATTATGCCTTGTTTTCTCATGCTTTTTGCTAGGCTTCTCCTCCATGGCCGCAGCCACAAACTCCTACACTCCTCCCCTGCCATCACCACTACCTATGCTTCCAGCCATTACCAAGGCCGAGCCATCCATGGTGGTCAAACCCTTCAAAATTGCAACCTACATGCCTAAAAACATTGTTTTTGACCATTGTTGCCTCATTCCCTTCAACCACCACCTAAATCACCACCATAGCCGCCGCCGCCACCACTGACCTGACCACCACACACCTCTTCCACCTCTGTCTAGTCATGATGCACCCTTAGGCCGAGCACACTTCCCATGGCCAAGCCCTCTAGCCAACCAAAACTCCTTTCTTTGCCTAAAGACCCTTCACCTCTTCATGTATGAAACTCCACCTTGCTCATGACATGAACCCGACCCATGCTAGCCTAGACCTGAGCCAAAACTTGACCAAATCTGAACCAAACTATACCCTAGGCGTGACAAAGGTTTGAGGAAGCAAGGCAAAAAGTTTGGCAATCCGTTTCTCTTTTATTTCAAAGTTATTGCATGTTATAGTCATATTGAATTGTGTTGTTTTGTTTGTTTATTTTGGGTTGTACACAAGAGTTGTAGCTTGGATTCAACCTCCACTCAAGTCCGTAGTTGTGTCATCGTGCCTTATTGCCTATTTGTCCCATTGGTTTGGAAATATTCAGCAATTAGAGGTGAGTAAATCTCACACGACAATTATATACTTATGCAGTTGCAAAACAACCACAACTGAATGTGTAGAAAATAGTTATGATGTTATAACTGCCATGCGATTATATATATATAGACATATATATATATATATGATGTTAACATGTTAAATTATATGTCATATCACCTGTTACATGTCACATCACCTGTTACTATTGTATATTGTTAAACTGTTCTTATATATATGTTTATCACACTGCAAGTTCCCTGTAGATTAGAAATCACTATAGGTTGAAATTGATACATACCCGAACGGACTTTAGAATAAGGAAAAATCTTTATGGGCTGAAATGATAGGCCTGAACGGTTTTTAAATTATTTATTTTGACTTGGGATTGCGGGTTTGAAATGATAGAACCCGGATTTTTGTTTTAAACTGCGGATTGAAATGATACATATCTTTATCACTTGACCAAGGTCAGAAAACTATATACAGATCCGTGGTTATTTTATAAATGTTTTTTCTGGAATTTTAAATATTTTTAAATTGTAAATATATGAAAATTTGATTTAAGTTGGATTTTTATTTATTAAATATAGAAATTTGGAATTTTCTATAAGTTAAAATGTTGGGAAAAATGAATAGTTGCATTGAATTTTTGAAATATAACTTAGGTGGAAATTTGGAATTCCATTTAAATAAATTAAGTTATATAAATAAAAGTTGGAAATTAAATTTATTTGAAAAAAAAATGGAGAAAATTTAAGTGTTAAATTGTTTATTTAAAAATGTGAAGAATTGGAATTTTACACTTGAATTTATTAAAAGAATCTGTTGAAATTTGAATTTAATAATAAGAAATTTGTTGTATATAAATAATATGTTAATGAACATTTTTATTGTTAAAAATATGATTCTGAAGTATTTAAAGGATTTAAAATGAAGTTTATTATTTGCTGGAAATACACTAAATTCTGAAAATCACTTTTAATAGCATTCAGAAATGCTATAGTTGTTGAATTGAACTAAAATAGTGTAAATAGAGCTATTACAGCATTTCTGAAATGCTGTAGTTGCTGTAATTGAACTTATGGGCTAATATTGGACTCAGGTCTATTATAGCATTCTCTGGAAATGCTGTAGTGGTCTGCTGTGTTTGCTGAAATCAATTTAAACCTTTGTTTTGAAATCTGAACTACCGCAGCACTTGTGAAATGCTGTCTTTTCTGTTTTGAACTATAATTCAACTAAAAACTGAGTTTTAACAGCAGTTTTAACAGCAGTTTTAAGTGCTGTCTTTGCTGAATAAAAATGTTTTCATATGTAACTTATAACAGCTTTTCTAAATGCTGTAAAAGGCTGAAATTTCAATAATTATGGATTTTGACTTAGTAAACGAACTCTGAATGGTTTGAAACTTTGAAAATTGAATACTTGAAATGAAAGAACAATAAGTCCACTTTCAAAATGATCTAAATGAATAAATTAAATTGGAAATGAATCATTTTAAAGGGAAGTTCAAATTGAAATAAATGAATGTTATCTTTGAACTTTAAAAGGGTATTAAGTTTGATAATTTGCATTTGAATTTAATAATGATTTAAAAGTGAAATTTGAAAAGATATGCTGTTTTGAAATATTGAAATGATTTTTTGGAGATGATTATAACCTTTATTGGATAAAGAATTGAGTTTTGAAATGATGTTTTATATTTTGAAGTAAAGTATTAATTTTAAAGTTATAACCACGGGTTATAATAATGATTGGTTGGCAAAGAGACCGGGATCGGATATGGACATACTCTCTGTCGATACCGAAAACCACTTGGACTAACCGTGTACGCGGTGGAGATTCCAGAATGAAGTACGATGGTGACGACGTTCTTGTGGTATGTTGCGTGGACCCAACTCCCGTGAGTTGGCATAAGGTGGCTAAAACAGGAGCGATTTCGGGCCAGCTGAGGTAGCACCTCTTATCGGACGCATTTCTTTGATACCATTCTATTACTTATGATTGTTTGGTGGCCACCCTTCGATTTTGGGAATGTGTTCCGAGGTGGGCGTATGTGGCTGCTGCGTTACCACCAGCCCGTGTGCGTAATTGGTATATCTACCCTGGCATTGCCTTGTGTGCCGTGTCACCTACCATACCATGCCTTTACTACGAGTTTCTATTTGTGTCGTACCTATGCAGTATCTTCTTATAGTCTCCCGATCAGGAGATATGCAGGTACTGTATAGACTATTGGCATTATTTGTGTTAAGGTGGAAAATGTAAAGCCTTAACGCTATTTAAAAGTATATTTATTTTACTGTTGGACATTATTATAATAACGCAATATACTATATAGTAAATATTTTAACGGATCCTTAGAGGATGGGCGGTCCCAAACATCTTCTAAGTTATTTGTACCTTTACTACAGTTCACTTGAGTTGGTTTACATTGGATAAGTATATATGTCCTGACTCGAATGTTTGTGTTCTATTTACGCTCGGGTCAGCCTGAGTTTATTCACAGATTTGGATTCCCACTCTCTGGAGGTCTGGAATCGCTGGAGATTTATCAGCTTATCTAGTTATCTATATTTCAGTTCTGTTGTTCTGTTGTCAGCTTTGTATTAGTGGACTTCTTTGTATTTGGGATTTGATGTCGTATTTACTTTCAGACAGATATTATGTATTTTGTATTTGGTTTTGAGACTTTGTGATAGTAGCTTCATGAACTACTATGGTATTTAATTTCCGCTGCGAGATATTCTGATGTTCTGTGTCTGTGATTCTGTGATTTGATTTTTATTTGCTCCGAAATTTTATTACAATCTGTTATTTTGTACTATTCAAGTCTGGCATGTGTGGATTATTGTCGATTTGAATAGTGGAAAATAGTGGGTCGTTACAAAAGCAGTGGGCAGTGGGCACTTGAAGGCAGTGGAATTTGTATGGTGAAATGTTGAAGTAGCCTATTGAGAGAAGGTGGGTGGAACGGTAAGTAAGTGAGGGTAGTGCTTGTTATTTGCAGAAATTTGTGGTGAAATCGTTGTGGACAGGGTAGTGAGTTATAAAGACAGTGGAGTTTATTTGTTGTAGTGCACTGCTGATGGTCAGGGGAGTGTAGCAGTGGGGGTTGACTGATATATCTTGATGGTTTATGGAGTGGTAGAAGTTGTTATTGATGTTTGTTTGGGGATATGGCAGAGGTGCCGAAGTGATGGTACAGGAGGTATGTAATGGGCTGTTGTTGATGGAAGATGTTGGTGGTAGCTTTGGTGATGAGGCAAAGGTCGGTGTTTGTATGTGACGTTGAAGACAGGGAAGATGTTGAGGGTAGGAAGTTGGAGGAGGGTGACTGGTTTGCTGCTGTGAAGTGAGAAGGCAAGTGGGAGTTAAAGGTGGTCAGCGATGGAGGAATTGTTCTGGGTGGAGTTGTTTGTGGGTGATGTGCATCAGGTCAGTGAGGAATATGACAGGTTTTAGGGTAGAGGCAGTGTAAAATGCATAGAACAGTGGAGTAAGAAGAGTGAGAGAGCAGTTTTCATGATGCACAGTTGTAAATAAAAAATGAAAAACATGCACAGTGTAAACAGGGAGGGGCAGCAAACAGACAATGCAAACAGTGAAGAAAAATGCAATGTGATAGTGTTCTTTTTTTTTGAAATTGTGAATGCAATGTAGATTGTAAAAATGAAATGCAAATTGAAAGGATAATAAAATGTTTTTGTTTTTGTTTTGAAATTGTGATTGTTTTTTTTTGATATACAAATGAAAATAGACTAACAACTAAAACAAACAAAAACAACACAAAAACAAAAATCACACAAACACACAAAAATTAAAACACACAAAAATCAAACAACAATTAATTCGAAGAATAGAAAATTAAAATCAAAACAATTCCCCGGAAACGGCGCCAAAAACTTGTTCGGACGGCTAAATGTCTATTGAGTTAGAAAATAGCCGAACGAATTTTGAAATAAAAACAACCGCAAGCGCACGGTGTACGAATGTAGCACGTGGCGAATACGGGTCGATCCGCAGGGAATTAATGATTTTAAAATTCTATTCAATCAAATTAAACCAAAGTCGAGTGAAAGTTGAGCTAGAGAATTAGAAAATTAGCTAACTAACTAAAAGAAGAGAGATGCAAATATAAGAGTTAAATGACAATTTAGAGAATAAATCCACTCTCTAAATCATGTAGTTCAACATATATGAAATCATGATCTCTCTTTTATGGTCATTAGTGCTTTAATTGATGTGCTTATCATAAGTATGGCATATTTGTGCTATCGATTAGCAAACATAAGCCATCAAACTATAACACATCCCTTAAAGCATTTACTAATTTCATGAAACTTGACAAAGAAAATGAAAATGAAATCTATTTTAAATATGGCCTATTAACTACTTATTAGAAATATAGACCATCAAATTTTAATTTAAAATCACTTTCTTATGCCATAATGATATTTTGATGAAGAGGCATTTGTGTTAGTGATTGTTTAAGCATAACCTATTTGGGGTCAACAATATAGGCTATCAAATTCAAAGCAAGAACAACAAATAAAACACTTCATTGATCATCATTAAGCACAAAAAGATAGCATGAACTAACAAATAGTTGAAGCTACATAATTAGAGAGCCTCATTACCCCTAAATCGAAGAGGTTTAGCCTCTCATATTTTTCATTTGATTAACAAATGTAGCCAGCAACATGAAAGCAAAAAGAAAGAAAAATGAAAGAAAATGGAAAGAAAACTATTCTACTTGCATAAAGGTAAATCTACAATACTAGCATGAAAGGAAATGAACATGTAAGTAAAATGAAACACTAATTAACATTGCATAAAAAGAAAAGAAAATTATATAAAATTAAAATGGCTAAGTAGCCATGAAAAGAGAAAGAGAGCTTTCTTTTATTTGATCTAAACTAAACTAAAGAGAAGGAGGCCTAAGAGAGACTAAGTAAGAGGGTAGATTACATGAAACATATGGGTATTTATACATGTATGAAACCCTAATTCATATTTTTGGGGAATGCCCAAAATGCCCTTGAGGTAGTGTGGCCACCAAGTAATCATTAGCATGTCATAATCCCCCACTTAAATGTGCATGAAGCTTTAATGGCCTTTAGCATGTGCATTAGCTCCTAATTGAAAATAAACTAAGTGGGTAGGTGGGGTCCTCCATGTTCATGAGTTTGAATTATTTTCATCTCCATTTGCTTTGTTTTCTTTTGTGCATGCATATTTTCATGAAGCCATTTTTATGTGAATTTAAATTCCTACAAAACAACATAGAAATTTTTAACTAAATTTTAGAAAATCAATATATGCACAAAAATGACCATTTTACCCCTGTATGAAGATGAATATGTGACACTTTGAAAATAATTTGAACTTTGGTTTAAACAAGTTAAAATACCCAATATGATCAATTATGGTGGTAAAAATATGCATATTTACGTGCACATCACGTAACTTTTGTGGGTTTGAGCTCACCTAAGCCTAATTGTTCGTACATGGAGTATGGAATCAAATTGACACTCGCACCTAAGTCTATCAAGCATTTGCTAATTGTCTTATCTCCAATTGTACAAGAAATTGTAGGGCGGCCAGGATCTTTTTATTTAATGGGCATGGATTGGGACAAGACTTCACTCAAACTGGCGGCTAAGAAGACTTTTTTGGACACTTGAGTGTGTCGCTTTTGGGTGCATAAGTCCTTAAGAAATTTTGTGTAAGTGGGGACTTGTTGAACGATGTCAAGAAGAGGGATGTTAACCTTCACTTGTTCAAAATTTCCAACATCTTTTCTATTTGGTCCGAGTGTTTCTTTGGTCGAAGACGATGTGGAAATGGGACACGATACTCGGTAGGCGGGTCAACTCGAGTAGAAGAAGAAGAAGAATTTTGATTGGCATTCGATACTACGTTTTGCTCCACGTTCTGTTTAGATTCGTTTGTTGTTTTAGAAGTGTCGAGAGAAGTTTCTGGTAAGTCGTTTGGGTTAACGACTTGATTATCGATTTGTTTACCGGAACGTAAAGTTGAGATAACATTCAATTGGGTGACGTTGCTATGTTGAACAACATGGGTTTGATTTGAATTTGCGTTTTGATTTCTGGGATTTGGAAAGGGCTGACTTGGAAATGTTTTCGCGTTCACTTCCAGACGTGGCTAATTGACTCATTTGCATTTCAAGTTTTGCAATTGATTGGTTCGTGTTTTGCATGTATGAAGTCAATAAATTATGCAAAGTGCGGTTTGATTGAAGGCTTTGAGTAGTTGCTTTAGCCAGCGTTTCAAGAGTTTTCTCAAATGAAGTTAAACATTTATCGTCTTGGGGAGGATGAGCAGAATTTGGTTGAAAATTTGATTGTTGCGGTTGAATATGAGACGGACTCGCAAAGTTTGGTTGAAAATTGTTAGGCTGAAAGGGAGGATTTGAAGAATTATTCGGGAATGCTTGAAAATTGGGACAAATCGTATTCGTATTGGGATTGATTTGGTTCCACGCAAAATTCGGATGATTTCTCCAACCAGGGTTGTACGTTGGAGAAAACGGGTCGTTTTTGGTTTTATTGAAAGCATTGATTTGTTCGACAGAATTGGGACACTGATCGGCTATATGATTAGGATCGTTGCATTTATAACACATTGGTTGGGAAGCATGGTTCATTTGATTCGATGAGAAAATGTTTTTAAATTTTTTAATCATTGATCTTAGCTTCCAAAGCAAATGAAGATCCTATCGAGTTTGCACTTGATCGTGAGTAAATTGATTTTATGTTCGAACGTTCCCATTGGGACGACTTTTCAGCGAGGTTTTCAAGAAATTGCCTAGCATTGCAGGATGTTGGGAAAGAAAGTTGCCTTGGCACATTGATTCGAGCATGGTTCGTGAGCTGTTTTCGAGTCCATCGTATAAGATTTGGCAAACCGTCCATTTTTCAAAGTTATGTAGTGGACATTTTATCAAAAGCTCTTTGAATCTTTCAAAGTATTTTCCAAATGGTTCTCCCTTGAATTAATGAAAATTTACAATTTCGTTTCGAATTCTACTCTTTTTTCCAAGTGGTTGAACTTTTTTAAAAAAGCTTTTACGAATTCTTCACACGTTTTAATTGAATTTGATGGTAAGCTGTACAACCATTTTTCAGCATAGTCCTTAAGAGCGAATAGGATTAATCGAAGTTTGATTCCGTCATCGAAAAGTTGTTGGAGTTTAATGGTTGCACAAACTTGTTCGAATTTAGTCAAAAAGATGCATGGATCATCGTGCTCGAAATTGCCAAATTTCGGAAGTGTAGTAATATGGTTTGAGTGAATTTCAAAATGGTTACCCGAAGGGGCGGGTAATGTGATGCAAGATGGAATAGAAACTCTATCGGGAAAGATTCTATCCATAAGAGTTCAAGGGGCATTTTCGTTCGCCATTTCGGAGAGGATTGTCTGTTCGAATTAAACGGTTTGTAGAAGGGTCGCGAGTCCAACGATTTGTTGTTCTGTCATGAGTCCAAGTACTCATCCACAAGTGAAAGTCGAGAAGAGAAATGAGTTAGAATCGAGTTTAGAAAATGAATGAAGATTTGAAAACTTGTTTTTGTTTTTTGTATTTTTTTTTTGAATTTTCTCTTCTTTTTTTTACAAGGAAGAAAACTATTTACCAAGTGAGATTTATTTTCAAAAGAAAAGTTGACTTTTGTTTTGTTTTTGGTTTTTCAAGTTTTTTCATATGTTTTTGTATACTTTTTTTTTGAATTTTCAAATATTTACCAAAAAGATTTTTTTTTGTTTTTAGGAAATGGAAATTGATTTTTGTTTTTGAATTTTCAAAAAAAAAAATCTTTTTCAAATGATTTTATATTTTTTTTTGGATTTTTGTTTTTGATTAAAAAATTTCAAAGGAAAGGAAAAAAAAGATTTTTTTTTTTGGATTAAAAACTAAGTTAAGTAAAATGTACAATTTTCTTTTTGGATATTGGATTATTTTTAAATATGCATGAACTAATGCAACTAAATGAATGCAAAGGACTTAATTACAATTTTCTGTCCTTAGTAGCGCCTAACCTAAAATTGTATAATCACACTTTGTCTTAAATAAACAAAAATATTTCTCAGCCAGGTAATGGACAGGAGTTATCGGTGCACCACGAATCACCGTAGCAATGCAACCGAAGGTTTAAGTACATTTAGAGGAACAACCACTATAATATTTACGAATCACCGTGATATTTATAAATGGTTATTAATCTGCCGTAGCCTAGACACCAAGAAATAAAATTGTTTAAATAAAACAATTGTGAAGATACAATTAAGCCGTAAGTGAGCCCGTGACACCCTTAGGTCCAACGTCTAACCTTTATTATTAGTCAAATTCTAAAATGAAATGCGTTTGTGGGCTAAGGAAAGGGTGATGAAATCCATCACCTTATGTGAATTGGGATATTGCCCTTTGAAAAGAAAAACAAGATGAGATGAATGCAAAACAGAAATTAAACGTGAAATTATAATGCAAGTAAAATGAAGTTTGTTTTTGTTTCTGGATTTTGAAATACACACACACATACAAATGCAAATGCAAGCAACCAACAATGCAATTCAAAATAAAACAAGAGACGAAAGCACGATAGCAGAGCGTGCAGATTATTAGCAATTTATTTTTAAGCGGCAATTTTTTTTAAAAGCAAGCAAGCGGTTTATTTTTTTGGGAAGCGGTTCTTCCTTGCGATTTTTTGCTTTGGCAACCTGAAATTAAAACAAGACATATACAATTATTATTATTATTATTATTATTATTATTATTATTTTAATTATTATTATTTGTAAATAAAAAAGAACAAACATAAAACAATTGAAAAACAAAAATAATGGAAAACAACTTGTTTTTTTTTTAAGAGAGGTAAACTAAAACAATAATTTTATTGGCTAACCCAAGAAACCAAACCAAACCAAAAATTAACACCAAACAAAGCAAAGAAAACAAATTATTATTTTTAGATAAAGCTAAACTAAAAGAAAGCAAAACCTTTTTTATAAAATATTTTCAAGGTTTTTTTTTTGGACTAAAAAAAATTAACACAAAACAAAATAAAATAACCTAATACAAAATCTAATCACAAACTTAACTCAAAACAATAAATTCACAAAATAAACTAAGCCTGGCCCAAACCCGATACCCAATATTAATTAAACGCGGAGGAGATTCAACTTCCTTAAAAAAAAAATCAATCGCTCAGAATCAAAATCTGTTCTTTCCTCCGTACTTAAAATCAAAACAATACAAATCGATTTCCTCGTTCAATTTCTCAGAATCAAAATAATTTTAATTTCCAGTTTCCATAAATCTGTGCTTAATGTCAGCGGCGATTTTGGGTGAAGGAGGATTTGATTCGATTGAAGATTTGGGTGCGGCAGTCGCAGTAATCAGTTGATTCGATCCGATTTTGCTCAATTTGGAGTTCGAGGTGATTGAGGCGGATTGCTTGTTTTGTGGTGTTGTTCGTGTTGATTGTAGAGGTCGCAGGTTGTAGGAGGTGTGAGCAGTAGTATGGTAATGAGATTGATGACTGCAATGAATTGTTCCAGGGGTTCGAAGAAGTAGGCGAACTGGGGAGTGTTTGTTGATAGTCAGATGCTTGAAGTAGGCAGAAGTGTTTTTAACAGCGCACAGTGAAGAGGAGTTGGCTTGAATGGAACAGTGATTACTGGTGATGGTTTCGGGTTTTCTTTTGTTCTGTTTTTTTTCTTGGAGTGATGCTTGCTGGTGGTTCTGGAAATGATGTGGGAGTGGTGTAGATGGAAGGAGTTGTATTGTCTGGTCTGATCAGGTAGAAGTTTGGAGGGGGGGTTTGGGAAATGCAGAAGTATGGTATGTCAGAAGTTTGGGAAATGCAGAAGTTTGGAATGATATGTATTTGATATGCACTGTTTCAGGTGGATGAACTAATTGCAGTTTGTAGATGTTATATGGATAGTGGAGGTTTGTGGGGGAGGAGGCAGTGATGTATGGTTAGAGTAAATACTCAGATGCATGGTTAGAGTGGTTAGTGTGGTGATGGGAAGTTGTGTGAAATGGTGACAGATGAATGCATGTGCACAGTTTGGTTTGTGAAATGGCAGTGGGATTGTAAGTAGTTTGAGGAGTATGAAGCAATGTAGTATGTAGTGGCTGGAAGTATGATGGTCGGGAGGCAGAGAAAGTTTACATGTTGCTGATGGTTGAATGTTGCACAGTGCAGAAATGTAAAGGAGATAGACAGTTGTGGTGTTAAGGAAGATGGTTTGATGTTGGAGGATGCTTGTGGAGTGAGTGGTTGTGAAGGGAGTTGTTTGTAGTTGAAGTAGAGTGAAGTCACTGAAAAGTTGATGGTGATATGTAGTGATGGTATGGTTTGGGTTGCATTGGTTGACAGTGGATTTTGTATGTGTTCGATGAGGTTTGGAAAGGAGCAGTGATCGAGCAGTAAGAGGCAGCAGTGTTGTGGTGGGAAAATTGTTATGGTCGGTGGTCTGGGATTGGGGTTGATGACTGAAAGCAGTGTGGAAGTGATGTTAGGACTAGGAGTGAAGGGTAGATGTCCGTAGTGATGTGCACAGTCGTGCAGTTGTTTAATGGAAGTAGATGAAATGGTTGTGATATGTCGTAGGGGGAGTCTGTTGGATGTGGTGAGTTTTGGTAGTTAGACAGTGGAATGTAGTGATGAATTTTAGTGGATGTTGTGAGTTTGGATTGTGGTTGTGAAAACTGTTGGCAAGTGACTGTTATGGCAAGTGGTGGTGGTGTAAATATGTTGTAGAGAATGGCAGTTTGATGGTCTATGGGGGAGGCAGAACAGTGAACTCTTGTAGGAGATGGCAGGAAACTATGGTATATGTGAGTTGTTTGTAATGGTGGTTGTCTGGTGTGCTACAAGGGGAGGAAGCAATGAAGGCAGAGAGGAGTGGAAACAGAGAGGATAAATTGCAATGAATAATGCAAATGAAAGTATAAAGCAATAGTGTAATGCAATCTGAAAAACAATGTAAATGAAATGCAGACAGAAAAATGCAATGTCTGAGAATGTAAACAAAAAAAAGTCAGAGAATAAAAGAGAAGGGAAATGTAATGTTGTTTTGAAATGTAGTGTTTTTTTTAATGTTTTTTTATTTTTAACAAAGAAAACTAACACTAAATCAATAAAACAAAACTAGACCAATATTGCAAAACCTAAACAAACAACACACAAGAGTGATCAAAAGAAATACATAATGCACTGGCACCAAACACACAACGCAGATGCCAATAACATGAACATTGAAAAGAGCAATGGCAGTGTGTCAAAAAATGCTCAATTTTTTTTTAATTGCATACAAACACACAAAAGCAAAAAATAATAATTCGAAGAATAGAAAATCAATACAAACACAAGAGTGTAAATTTCGTTCTACCCTTCTGGTTATTTGCTATATTACTACACATAATGATATCCTTCTGCGTGACATTTGGATTGCAGACCTTGAACCCATGTAATATTTCCTATGGATGGTTCAAGAATATAAAGCTAGAATTTTGTTTTTTGGCAAATTGCATATTTTAATACACAATCTTTTACTTTGTTAGGTGATTTTGGCAACAAAAGTTTATGGTTATTCAGAGAGGTCCAGCTCTATGGGTGACAATGCAAAGGTTCTACGAGTTGATGCTGCTAACATAAAAGAGAGTGTATAGAAGAGCCTTAAGCATCTGAATACAGATTATATCGACTTGCTACAAATTCACTGGTAGTGTTCATATAGATGTTAATGATTAAATGTTCATATTACAAAGTCTCGTAATTCTAGGTTTTGACGTAAACATAAAAGTTAATGAGGCACCAAATCTCAAATATTCTAGTAAATACTGGAATCATTTTTGTTTCTCCAGGCCTGATCGGTACGTTGCTTTATTCGGTGAATTTACGCATGATTATGCAAAATGGAGGGATAGTGTACCATTTGCTGAGCAACTAAGAGCCTTTCAGGAACTAATTGATGAAGGAAAAGTAAATTCATTTGCATGCTTCATTTTTTCATTTAACACTCAAAAGACTTGAACGGATATAATTACATGTAATGTGCAATATATCAGTCATAGTCGATTTATTCTTTTGTCTTGCTAGGTAAGGTGCATAGGAGTTTCAAATGAAACTTCTTATGGTGTTATGGAATTTGTGCATGCTGCAAAAGTTTAAGGGCTGCCTAAAATAGTCAGTATCCAAAATAGTTATAGTTTGCTAGTGAGGTGTAAGTATGAAGTTGATGCAGCGCGATCTACGGAATCAATAAGGATGAATTGTTCAAGATCCTTAGGTCGTTTGGCGAAGGCCACGAGTTTAGGTCGCGGTTTTGGCAAAGGTTGTTCACGACCTAATGAAGAGGCTTTAAGTTATTCACGACTTAACAGGGTGAAGGGTAACGAGCTAGAAAGGGAAGATGGCACCATGGAAGGCAAGGAAGGTCGCTCACGACTTAACAAGCAACGACTTATTGGGGTTTCACGGGTTAACGACCTGATTCCTTCAAATGCCGCTTCTTAAGTCGCTGATCACTAGGTCGCATGAAGACTGGCTGTTCTCTTAAGTCGCAAGAAGTCCTAAGTCGCTAAGTCGCTGTCGAGTTTGCTGCAGTAAGTCGTCCGAGTTTCTTAAGTCGTAAGTCGTCTGTGTTTGAGTATAAGTGTTGTATTGTGTTAAGTCGTGTCGTTTTTAAGCCGTTATGTCGCCGGGGCTTGATTAATTCGTATGTGTTGTAATTTCTTTAAGTCATTGTAACTTGTGTTGTGATAAGTCGTAGGTCGGCATGTAGATAAGTCGGCCGATGGTGTGTTGTGTTGTAATGAGTTGAGTCGTCTAGTGATAAGTCGTAAGCCGTGTAACGACTTAAGAAACCGGGCTGTAAAATGCTATAAATAGCGGTTGTGTTGGTCATTTGTAACAGGTTAATGTTTGAATAAAATTCCTGTTTGATAGCTTTGTGCTTTCATTAAATCGGTAGTTGAGTGATCTCCTATCTCCACCTACGGTATTCGAGTGCGCTCGAATCAACGTTCGTTGAAGCCAATTCGTGAAATCAAGTGCGCTTGATCAACGCTCGAAGAATTGTAGATCTCTTTTCATGGTATCGTGCGCGATCAACGTGTCAACGATAGCTAGAATTTGGTATCTTCGGATCAACGAATTTGGACCTTTCAGTATTTCTCAATCCACCGATTGCTACTTTCACCGTTTCATCTAAATTTTCGTATATCCGCTGCGTCATTTGTTATCAGAGATAGATTTAGCCAATCATAGCTAAGCCGAGTCTTGGAGCCAAGGAGCTGAAGTTTGGTGTTCATCGTGTTCATCTTGAAGTTGCAACAAGTTTTGAGTTTTCGATCCAGTTCATTTTTGGGTCAAAGTCCGGAAAGTGTTTGAAGTGCAGTAGAGCCGGGCATTTCTTTGTTGAAGTTTGAGCCTTGCATTTTTGTTTGAAGTTGAAGCCGAGCTAAGTGAAGAGGCCGTGCGTTGTTGAAACCGAGCCGACCTAACCTTAGGTCGTTCATCTTGTTCGAGCTAGTTGAGCCGTGGCTTTGTTTGTTGAAGCTTGAGTTGGAGCCGAGCTAGGGGTAGCCGTGTAATTGAAGTATTTGTGTTGAATCAATCATGCCGCCGAGAAGAGCTAACCGACATCAAAATGTGGAAGCGTTGTATTGAAGGGAAGAAGCCGAACAGTTAGAACAACGCATTAATGAGAAATTTGATGAAGGTATTGGAAAGCTAGAGAAGTTGTGATTGATATGAATCAAACTCAAAGGAGGAGATCGCCAATCTCTAACCATGGAGGAAACCGAGTTTCGCCATCGGTTACGGAAACGAGAAGGGTATCACCGCAATCTTTAAGAGAAAGAAGAGAAATATCAATTTCATCAAGGAGAGATCACCATGACTATGGACATGAAGAGAGAAGAACTCCATGTGAGTTTGAAGAAGAGCCATATAGAGATGAAGAGAGACATAGTAGAAGGGACATGCGTGATCGAAGGGATAATGATGGTCGAGATCGATATAGGCGTACATTTGATTTTGATGAAGAAGGTGATAGAGCTAGTATTCATCGAGATCAGGGACGAAGTCAATATCGGGATGTTGATGATGATCGACGTTGGGAATCGGGGATGAAGATGGAAATTCCTGAATTTAAAGGTGGGATGGTAGCTGAAGAGTTCTTAGACTGGTTGTCAAATGTTGAAGATATCTTTGATTTCAAGGAGGTTCCGGAGAATCGTCGAGTGAAGTTGGTTGCTACTAGGTTGAGGGGGAGAGCTTTGGCGTGGTGGCAGCAAACAAAACTTACGAGAGAGAGAATGGGAAAGTCAAAGGTTGTTGCTTGGGATAAGATTAAGAAGATGATGAGAGCTACATTTTTACCTTACAACCATCAATCACTCATGTATCAAAAATTGCAAAATCTAAGGCAGGGGACGAAGTCAGTCAATGATTATGTAGATGAATTTTACCAACTCATTGCTAGGAACGATATAATGGAGACGGAAGAGCAGCTAACTGCAAGATTTATTGGAGGGTTGCGAATGCAGATCTAGGATATGGTTAATATGTTTGATCCAAGATCTGTGGCGGAGGCACATCAAAAAGCGTTGGCTTGGGAGAAGCAGGGAAGGCGTGGAGGTGGTGTGTATACAAATTCCAACAATCAAGTGAAAGGTGTTAGTGGAAGTTCTAATGTTTCTAAACCTGTTAGCAAACCATTGGTGAAGGAGGCTGAGAAGGTAAAGGTTAACAACGGTTTCAAATGTTACAATTGCCAGGAGTTGGGTCACAGAAGCAATGAATGCCCTAAGCCAAAAAAGAGAACGATGATAACTGAGGCTGAAAGTGTGGATGCCGTTGAAGGAGAAGATAGTCCAGTTGAAGAGAATGAACAAGATATCGCATCAGGGGATGAAGGATGTAATCTAATGATGAGGAGGTCTTGTTTAACGCCCAAACAAGAAGATGCGTCTAGTTGGTTGAGGAGTCATATCTTCCAGTCAACATGTACTATATTGGGGAAAGTTTGTAAGTTTGTGATTGATGCAGGAAGCTGTGACAATATTATTTCTACAGAAGCTGTGAGAAAATTGAAATTGAAGACGGATAAACACCCTAATCCTTACAAGTTAGCATGGCTGAGAAAAGGAGGAGAGGTGAAGGTGGATAAGCGAGTTCGAGTTCCATTTTCTATTGGGAAGAAATATAAAGACGAGATCTGGTGTGATGTAGTTGATATGGATGTTTGTCATTTTCTTTTGGGAAGACCGTGGCAGTATGGTCGAGCAGTGCAACATGATGGTCGGACCAATAGCTATAGTTTTATGTTTGAAGGTGTGAAGATTATTTTAATTCCAAAGAAGAGGCAACAAGGAGAGAGCAAATCTGAGGAGATTGAGGAGCTGAAAACTTTATTGACTTTGAAAGAATTTGTTGAAGAAGTAGAGGAAAGTCCGGAGGTATTTTTGTTGATTGGACGTGAAGCTACTGAATCTATTAAGATTCCTGAGAAAGTAAAGCCTGTCGTGGAAGAATTCAGTGAAGTATTTCCGGAGGAGTTGCCAAAGGAGTTACCGCTTTGAGGGATATTCAACTTCAGATAGATCTTATGCCAGGGTCAGTGTTACCTCACAGGCCACATTATCGGATGAGTCCCAAGGAGCATGAAGAACTAAGGAGGCAAGTGGAAGAGTTGTTAGAACAGGGACGTATTCAGGAGAGCTTGAGTCCATGTGCTGTACCAGCCTTATTGGTACCAAAGAAGGATGGGACATGGAGGATGTGTACTGACAGTAGGGCTCTAAACAAGATTACTGTGAGATATAGATTTCCTATGCCGAGGTTTGATGATTTAATATATCAGTTGAGTGGGGCAGTGGTGTTTTCCAAGATTGACTTGAAAAGTGGTTACCATCAGATTCGTATTAGACCGGACGATGAGTGGAAAACTGCTTTCAAAACCAGAGAAGGTTTATACGAATGGTTGGTTATGTTTGGTTTGTCAAATGCACCTAGTACATTCATGAGAGTGATGAACCAGATTTTCAGACCATTTGTTGGAAAGTTCGTGGTTGTTCACTTTGATGATATTCTGATTTATAGTGGGAGTACGGAAGAACACATCCAGCATTTGCGGGAAATATTGTTGATTCTGCGACAAGAACAGTTCTATGCAGCAGCAAAGAAAAGTGTGTTTATGATGAACAGTGTTTTATTTCCGGGATATGTTCTGTCAAAGGAAGGAATTCAAGTAGATGAAAGTAAGGTGGAAGCTGTTAGTAGTTGGCCACAACCAAAGACAATTACTGAAGTAAGAAGTTTTCATGGTTTGGTATCTTTCTATCGAAGATTCATTCCACATTTTAGTAGTGTAATGGCACCAATGACTGATTGCATGAAAGGAAAGAAGTTTGCATGGACAGAGGAAGCAGGGGTTGCTTTTGAAAAGATCAAGTCACTATTGACGACAGCACCAATTCTGGTACTGCCGAATTTTCAGTTGTTGTTTGAGCCGCATACTGATGCTTCGAAGGTTGGAATTGGTGGAGTTTTGAGTCAGAATGGAAGACCAGTTGCTTATTTCAGTGTCAGGAGCCAAGATGAGATATAGTACATATGATGTAGAGTTTTACACGATTGTTCAAGCCGTGAAGCACTGGCGACATTACTTGTTTCAGAAAGAGTTTGTTCTTTACACTGATCACGAGGCGTTGAAGCATTTACAAGGGCAAGACAAGATTTCAGCAAGACATGCATCATGGATTGCCTATTTGCAGCAATTTACTTTTGTCGTTAAACACAAATCAGGGGTGACAAATCGGGTAGCTGATGCATTGAGCAGGAGGAGTCAATTATTGACGACAATGAAAGTTGAAGTGACAGGTTTTGAACTATTACCCGAGCTGATTGAAGAAGATCCTTACTTTATGAAATTTGTTGAAAAGGTCAAGGAGGGGAGTGCAGATGAATTTGTGTTGGTGGTTGGTTTTCTGTTTAAAGGAAATCGATTATGTATACCAGAGAGCAGCTTGAGAATGAAGATTATCAAGGAGTTGCACGAGGAAGGACATGTAGGACGGGATCGCACGTTGCATTTGATTTCTCAATCTTACTTTTGGCCATCAATGAGGAAAGAGGTTGAAAGGTTTGTGGGAAGATGTCATATCTGTCAGGTTTCGAAGGGAACAACGACCAATGCGGGATTATATATGCCGTTACCTGTACCAACTAAACCTTGGGTTGATGTGAGTATAGATTTTGTTTTGGGGTTACCTCGAACTCAAAGGGGAAACGATTCCATTGATGTGGTGGTCGACTGATTTTCGAAAATGGCACATTTTATTGCTTGCAAGAAGGCGGCGGATGCTGTTCATGTTGCTCAGTTATTTTTCAAAGAGATCTATCGACTTCATGGGTTACCAGAATCTATTGTGTCGGATAGAGATACTCGTTTTCTGAGTCATTTTTGGCTAAGTTTATGGAAGATGGTCGGAACGAAGCTGAATTTTAGCAGCGCTTACCATCTACAAACTGATGGACAGAAGGAGGTTGTGAACAGATCATTGGGAAATTTACTACGATGTCAGGTGAAAGATAATCTGAAAAGTTGGGATATGAAGCTGTGTCAAGCAGAATTTTCTCATAATCAAGCGGTGAATCGTAGTACAGGTTTCAGTCCATTCCAGATTGTGTACTCAAGCCTACCAAAGGGACCGTTAGATTTGATAGCAGTGCCATATCAGAGGGGAGTTGTTAAGCGAGCTAGTGACTTCGTAAATGAGTTACAGGAGTGCCACAAAACTGTTCATGAACGGTTGCTTGCATCTAATGAGAAGTATAAACAGCTGGCTAATGAGAAGCGAAGAAGTGTGAATTTCGAAGAAGGTTATTTGGTTTACGCGGTGTTGACAAAGGATCGTTTTCCGGTGGGAGCGTACAATAAATTTAAAGTGCGGAAAATTGGTCCAGTTGAAATTTTGAAGAAAATCAATGAGAATGCGTATCAATTGAAGTTACCAGATGAGGTCTACACTTCTGATGTTTTCAACGTCAAATACTTAATTCTGTATCATGGAAATGAATTTGTTGTGGAAGGAGATAGTGAAAATTCGAGGTCGAATTTCTGTCAACCAGGGAAGGATGATGCAGCGCGATCTACGGAATCAGTAAGGATGAATTGTTCAAGATCCTTAGGTCGTTTGGCGAAGGCCACGAGTTTAGGTCGCGGTTTTGGCAAAGGTTGTTCACGACCTAATGAAGAGGCTTTAAGTCGTTCACGACTTAACAGGGTGAAGGGTAACGAGCTAGAAAGGGAAGATGGCACCATGGAAGGCAAGGAAGGTCGCTCACGACTTAACAAGCAACGACTTAGTGGGGTTTCACGGGTTAACGACCTGATTCCTTCACATGCCGCTTCTTAAGTCGCTGATCACTAGGTCGCATGAAGACTGGCTGTTCTCTTAAGTCGTAGGAAGTCCTAAGTCTCTAAGTCGCTGCCGAGTTTGCTGTAGTAAGTCGTCCGAGTTTCTTAAGTCGTAAGTCGTCTGTGTTTGAGTATAAGTGTTGTATTGTGTTAAGTCGTGTCGTTTTTAAGCCGTTATGTCGCTGGGGCTTGATTAATTCGTATGTGTTGTAATTTCTTTAAGTAGTTGTTACTTGTGTTGTGATAAGTCGTAGCTCGGCATGTAGATAAGTCGGCCGACGGTGTGTTGTGTTGTAATGAGTTGAGTCGTCTAGTGATAAGTCGTAAGCCGTGTAACGAATTAAGAGACCGGGCTGTAAAACGCTACAAATAGCGGTTGTGTTGGTCATTTGTAACAGGTTAATGTTTGAATAAAATTCATGTTTGATAACTTTGTGCTTTCATTAAATCGGTAGTTGAGTGTGATCTCCTATCTCCACTTACGGTATTCGAGTGCGCTCGAATCAACGTTCGTTGAAGCCAATTCGCGGAATCAAGTGCGCTTGATCAACGCTCGAAGAATTGTAGATCTCTTTTCACGGTATCGTGCGCGATCAACGTGTCAGAGATAGCTAGAATTCGGTATCTTCGGATCAACGAATTTGGGCCTTTCAGTATTTCTCAATCCACCGATTGCTACTTTCACCGTTTCATCTAAATTTTCATATATCCGTTGCGTCAGAAGTTGACCTTGTTGAAGTGTGCCACCCAAAAAAGCATATGTGGACAATTTGGAAATGTTTGTTATAGCCAGAATTTTGTTTAGTTAATATATATATATATATATATATGATTTCACATGTTACGATGCTCACTTTGATATATATATATATATATGATATAATGTGATGTTCATTTTGATGTACATGATGATATGTTGCTTTGTATAACACTTATATTGACATGTATGATGTATTGATTTATGGTTCACAATTGCAAGTTCCTTATATGCTACACTACTAATTATCTATTTTCAATCACACTACAAGTTCCCTTAGATATTACGAAAATCTCTATGGATTGAAATGATATATACTCGAACAATATTATAGATTAGGGAAATTCATTATGGGTTGAAATGGTAAATCCAAGTGATTTTACTGATTTTGGAATTTTAGGGTTGCGGGTTGAAATGATATATACCCGTAAATATTAAATTATTGCAGATTGAAATGATAAATATTTGTATCACTTGACCATATGTTAGAAAACTATATATGGACACCATTGGTCTATTTTTGAAAAATGATTTCCGAGGTTTTGAAAAGGAAATATATGAGTTTTGATTTTTAAAATATAATATACAGATTTTTATTTTAATGTGTAAAATTTAGATTTTAAATTATATGTTTTGGAAATTTTAAAATTATAAGTTAAGTTGTAAAATGTAAATTTTAAGGTTTTACTTTTATTTTAATATTTAAAAATATATAAAATAAGATTTATAATAGATTTAATAATAGGTTTTAATTTAATTTAATTTAACAAAAAATTAATTTAACTAATATATATATATATATATATATTTAATATGTTTAAGTATTTGTTTAAAAATTTATTGATATTAAAAAAATAGATTTTTTAATAACTTTAATAAATAAGGGTTGGGAAGATAAATTAAAGATGATTTGTAATTTAATTTATTTAAAGAATTGAATTTAAATAAAAATTGATTTAAAACATATTGATTTTGAGATTTTATAGATATGATTTTATAACTGGACAAATGGATTTTGATTAAAAGTGATTAAATGAATTTTTTCGAATTTAAATATAATTGAAATTGAATATTTAATATTGATTTAATTTTTGTAATTTCAGATTTTATTCAAAAGTTATTAAAGATAATTAAGTGAATATTTTCAAATTTAAATAAAATTAAAGTTGAATTTTGAAATATAAATGAAATTTATCAAATTGAGTTATTGTAAATTGTTTGAATATTTAAACTTTGAAACCTATTAAATTAGAAGTGGTTTAAATTTGTAGTTCAAAGCTGGATTTGAAGTAAATTAAAAATGGTTTTTAATGAGAATTTGAATTGAACCTTTAATCTTTTAATTGAAATCGTTGGACTGAGATTGATTTAAATTGAATTTTGGAACTAAAGTTGATTTGAGTTGATTTTTGGAATTGGAACAAACAAATCAGATTTGAAACTATTTTCGATATAAACTCTTTTAAATATATAAACTTTTTTTAATCAATAAACTATTTTCAAATATATGAACTATTTTAATCTGTAAACTATATTTAAATATATAAACTATTTTAAATGTATAACTATTCCAATATATAAACTACTTTCAATATTCAAACAGTTTGAGTTGGAACTGTTATGATTTAGATCTAATGGACTTAAATGCGAATATTTTGATTTGATGGTTTAATCTATTTTGTGGATATGATTTCGAAAGTGAATACGTTTTCGAAAGTGATATGATTTCAAAAGTAAATAATGGTTTCGGAAGTAATATGATATTCTGATATGAAGTATGAACTATTTAAAATGTAAAAAATGACCACGTTGTGAAATAAGCATTTGAGTGTTAAAGAGACCGAGATCGGATATTGTCATACTCTCTACCGATACCAAAAACCACTTTAACAACTGTGTACGTGGTGGAGAATTCAAAACGAAGTAGGATGGTTTGACGAACGTCTGTATGAGGTATGAATGCAAACCTAACTCCCTCGGGCCAGCTTGATGTGACTAAAACAGGAGCCACGCCGAGCCAAGTGAGGTCGCACCTCCGATCGGAGAGAACGGAACTCATTTCTGGAGTTTCATCACACGATTTGTAGCTTCCATCACCGTAACTTGCATCAAATTCATCATCACTAAGAGCCTTTCAGGAACTAATTGATGAAGGAAAAGTAAATTCATTTGCTTGCTTCATTTTTTCATGTAACACTTAAAAGACTTGAACGAATATAATTTCATGTAATGTGCAATATATCAGTCATAGTCGATTTATTCTTTTGTCTTACTAGGTAAGGTACATAGGAGTTTCAAATGAAACTTCTTATGGTGTTATGGAATTTGTGCATGCTGCAAAAGTTTAAGGGCTGTCTAAAATAGTCAGTATCCAAAATAGTTATAGTTTGCTAGTGAGGTGTAAATATGAAGTTGACCTTTTTGAAGTGTGCCACCCAAAAAATTGCAATATGAAGTTGACCTTGTTGAACTAGAAAATTGTCCACGTCATTTCCAAATTAGTGCCCACATATGCTTTTGTCCCGGGGAAACAAAAGACAATAAAAGAAATTCTGTTTGAACAACTTTTACTAAATAAGATGTATTAATAATTATAATTACTACATCACTTATATTCACATGGGGTGCACAGAATACAAGCACGCATGGCCCTTCAATTTGCTAAAAATGTAAACATACGAGGACAAGTTCAACACGCGTTCACACAGTAAACTTTAAAACGTGTTCACAATGTAAACTTTGTAGTACTATTGAAAATTAACATTAATTAATTTGTGACAAAAAACGTAAACAAGAAAAAAACAAAAAAAACAAAAACAGAAACATAACTAAAAAGCAGGAAAAAAATAATATATATATAGCGGGTTAGGTTTGATGTATGTAGAAACAGGTAGTTTGACATTGATCTAAGTTAAAACCAGGACTAATTCTCGTGCAAAATATATATGAACCATCATCATGGCACCGGCACCAATAACAAAACTTATTATGATGATAGTCGCACTCCTATTAAACAGCTAGACTGCAACTGCCACCAACTCCCAACCCGACCCATGAAGCCCCAAACACCAAAACATAATGACCTCAGTTCTGCTCGAATACCCTGTGCAATGGCCCAAAAGCTTCTGTAGAAGCCCAAACATCACTGGCCGAAATGCAAATTTACTCCGCAACGAATTCACTGTCCATGGGTTATGGCCCGAGAAGAATAGACGGTACTGACCTGGATTTTATTTCAAGCGGCCCTTTTGTTGAGTCCAAGGTAAGTATAAGGTCTGTTTATTTTTCCGTCTGCTACTGACATTCAAATTCATGACATATTTTATGTATATACATACTTTGTTTTCTTAATACAGATAGCGAACCTGAAACCATATCTACTGACTAAATGGTATAATGCAAGAGACGTGACATCAAAACGAGACGCCAAATGTTTATGGATACACGAGTGGGACTCTCATGGGAAATGGTCTATTTTAAAGCAGACAGATTATTTTAGTCAGACGCTATCATTTTTTGATGAGATAAACAACACTTATTACCCTATTAGGAACAATTATCAACTCGGGACCGTATTTACTTTAAATCAATTCAGAACCGAGTTTCAAAATTTTGGGATACCAGAATTAAAGTGCATAAATGGGAACCAATTGTGTTTGAAATGCACTTTAATATCACTCTCAGTTTTGCTTGTTCAGGGGCGTGGTGTGTGCAAGGGAATGGTTATGTTGCCGAATTGAAATGCATGATTCGGTTATTTTGTTGTCTTCCGTATCTCTGTTTATTTACTATTAAATGCCGAATTGAAATGCATGCTTCCTTTCTACTATTTATTTGTACAAATATTGACATTCTTCTACCACCAACAAAATTTAGATGTCGCTGTTTTCTTCTTTTGTATGGGAAATGAAGCACGCGAAAACTTCACCTGCTTCGTCTAGAAAACCGTCCACGTCATTTCCAAATTCGCGTCTGAAAATACTTTTGTCCTAAAAAAATAGATAATAAAAGGAATTCTGTTTGAAAAACTTTTACTAAATAAGGTTTGTCAATAATTATTACATAACTTGGGTGTAGAGAGTACAAACGCATATGATATGACACATGGCCTTTCAATTGCAAATAATAGAAAGATATAATTATACTTGGCAGCAACATACACACTTGGGTATTAGTAGTGCACACAACGCATTTTAGCTAACTAGCTATTAGTAAGCATCGAGATTTTGGTGTTCTGTGGTTTACCGATTACTAGTTCAAAGTAGGACTAAAAATGCAATTTAGCTGAAAATTGTTAGCAATTGTGTGACAGTTTTGAGTAAAATTATAATTTTCATTTATCGGAACCTACAAACGTAATTTTTTATTACTAATACTAACTGATCTTTACTCGGAACTTTTATACTTTAGTGAGAACGTGTCCACATCTGCTGTCACATTGTGTAAGCAAGGCATTTGTAGACTGTAATTTAATTCCAAACGTCAATAGAAAATACTTTTTAAATCTCACCGTATATTGGACTGTATATGACAAATGAAGGCAATTGATACTCATGCTTGAATAACGACTCCTTTCCTTTGCCCATTTGTAGAAGTAATTTGTTCAGGTTTATGTGTCAATGAATCGTTGCTCCACATTCTGGTAAGAGTTATATTTGTCAATCAACTGTAGTGCACACATTTTGTATTTTAGTTAAATGTTCAATCGGCTATGCGGTGAACAGCAGTGGGTCGTAGGAGTGTTGAAAAAATAAATATGCCATTGAATGCCCTTTACCAAAAAAAATATACATACTACTAAGATATATAATTATTTATTTCTTTAAATGCATGTGAATAATATTGGACAACATTACATGTATATTCGTTATAATATACCGCATATATATAAACAACATAAAAGAGATAAACATTACTTATGACTGTAAATAACTTGTAAACTAAGATGTTACCATAGTTTTGAAACGTAGCAACGCGGAATTTTGGCCATTGAATTATAAATATTTACTTAATTTTTAATATTTGAATAATTGGATTTTGAAATTTAATAACTTATATTCAAATATATGGATTACTTAAATATCTTAATAATGAACAAATTTTAATTAATTGAATTTAATGGTCTTATTTAACTCCTTTCAATCAATAAATAATATTGGTGAATTCGAAATTTATATTTATTTACAATAATAAATAGTTTAGATAAATATATATTGATAAGTTGATTGAGAACATAAAATGATATTTAAATGTGTGAAATTACCATTACGGGGAACTGTATCAAATTTTGACGAAACTAGTGTCATTGGATCCGAAACAATGAACTATTATACGCCGGCAAGTTTCGTGACGGTCGAACGTACGGTATGATTGTGCAAACTTGAAACGCATAACGATTAATTTTAGAAAATTAAAATAATATAATTTGATTTTAAAAGGCTAACTTTTGTATACGATGAAATTAGGTTTTGAAATTTGTTCCATTGAGTTCGGAATGAGGGTATTTAGCTAGAAATGCCAATGAACACGCCTCAATTGGAGTTTGTGAATTTTTAAGGTGAATGGTGCCGGTTAGAAAACCTATATAAGGACATAACTTTCTCTAGCCACCTTAATCTGATGGCCACCGTTGCTTCGGCCACTAGAGGCCGTTTCCAGTAAAGATCCCAATTAGACAAATGTTCGGCTAGGTGAGTTGAGTACTTCGGCCAGTTGGATCATCAAATGGAGGAGCATGGCGACCTAGATCTCGAAATGAAAGCGACATCATTTTGGGGTTTTAGGGCGATAACGGGGGTTTCCAAGTGGCGATTTATGCGGCTTGGGTCGATCCCGATATGAGGAAGTGATGGCAAAGTTGCGCCGGTGGCTAGTGGCTCGTGGCGGCGACATCGGATTATGGAAGGAGGTGGCCAAGTTTCGATAACATGCCGTCGAGATTAGCAAAGTGTGGATTAGGGTTTGATGAAGGTTAATTAGTTATTAATGATGTAATTAATAAATTGTTCATGTTTATTTAAATTTAAAATCTTATTAAACCCAATACTATTTCGTACCAGGTTGAATTTGGACGTGGCCATTTAAGTTGGACTCGTAGGAATGTTATCTTCGATTTGGAATGGATTTGGTTGAGTTTGGAGCTAGATGAATCCTGAAGATAAAATCGAACGTCTTTCGATTTTAGAGCAAACCGAAACGTTTTGACGATAATTTGAATTTTGGTTAGTAAACTTACGTTTAAATAAACTATACAATATCTATATTTCGTAACGGTCGAACGTCCGTTCAATTTTAATTCAAAACGGAACGTTTTGATGACTATTAAAATCAAAGTGAGTTAATCTCACCTTTTTGGTCAACCAGATGTTAACGCTAAAAATTGAACTCTAACACCCCGGTGTGGATTAAAGTTGAGAGAAAGCACCACCCGTGAGTACAGGAACTAAAAACAAGTAGAAAAGTCCCAGAGAAAGCAGAAAAGACAACAGTTTTTATAGTGGTTCGACTTAGAGTAAGCCTACGTCCACTTTAATTCTCTTTATTACTGATTCGATTACAACTTTACAACAATCTTCAATTACAATTCTGATGAGACAAACAACTAGAACTTTGATGCAGAAGAATTCATTGAATCCATGTAGATTGCGTTAGATTTCCTCTCGAAGTTAGTTGAGATGCCTTTCGAACTTAAAGTGTCGAGTGAGTCGAGAATTCAACAGAGTATCGGCGCTTAAAGAAATCAGCCAAAAAGTCCCCTTCATGTTTGAGGTAGGTTGGTATTTATAGGAAAATCCTCCCCTTAGGTCGTAAGTCGTGTCCGGTCTATGGTAGGTCGTGGCCGACTCATCTGGTCAAACCCTTTGGTTTCACATAGGTCCGTTCGTACAAGTCCCAGGTCGTCCCCGAGTCAACACAACCTTGTACCAGTAGTATGGCATCAGGCTTACACTTAATAGCTTTAGGTCGTAGACGAGTTAACTGGTAAGTCGCAAGTCACGGCTCAAATGATAAGTCTTGGATTGTGTACGAGTTAAGAGGCCACTTTGCCAAGTAGCTGCATTGAACTTGTCTTCCTTTGCTTGGGTCGTGAACGACTTAACATAGGTCGTAGGTCGGTAGCTATCTTAAGTCGGCATCCTGTTTTATGCAGTTGGGTCGGTAACCTTGTTAAAGCATTAGGTCGACAACTGTTCAGCTTTAAGTCGGTATCCCTCTTAGACCTTAAGTCGGCATCCCTCTTGGGTCTTAGGTCGGCATCCCTCTTGAGTCCGTTAGGTCGGCATCCCTCTTGAGTCCGTTAGGTCGGCATCTTTCGAGTCGTTGAGTCAAAACCGGGGTGGAGTTAACAATTGCCCCTCGAAGTATGTGCCTACTGGTTAGGTCATGTGCTTCGATATCCTCTAACCCGTCCATTCTCTAAGTCGGTAGGTCGTACGCGACCTAACATTTAGGTCGTATGCGGCCTAACAGTTAGGTCGTACGTGCCGCTTCAGATCCCTCCACTTCAAGGTATAAGTTACATCTTCTTCTTCCTTCTCATTACCTACTCTCATTGATTCTGCCATTAAAAACTCTCCCAAGCTCCAAAAGGCGATTTCATTCCATCAATCATGCCTTTGCTACTCATTGCGTAAGTGATTCTGCTCTTACCTTGATCCCTTATTGTCATCGATTCACGAATTCCATTCAAACCAAACCCACCCCTTGCGCACTGCTTCACTGCGAATCTCATTAGGTCTGTAGTTTGTGAGCCCGAGTTAGCTTGGTTTTGGCTTTAAATGATCAATGAGACGATGAAGATGGTTTACTGCTTCTGGCTAGTTGATTTCGATTTGTGTTAGGATTGCAAGGTGTTGAACTTGTAGTGGTTTCGAACTGGTTTATTGGATGATCCGATATCATGAATGAAACAGCGTGAATGGTATGAGAGTTTTCTGTGGATGGAGCGGCTAATGGGTTAACGGGTTGAGTGGAGTGAGATACTGACTCGGACGCGACCCAGTGATTTTGGGTGACCTAACCTTTGGCCTACCTAATCCTTAAATCGTGGCCGGGTTAACCCTTGGGGAGAAAACTGCCGACCTAATCTTCTGCCGATCCAACCCTTAAACCGTGGCTAAGTTAACCTTTGAACCATGGCCGAGTTAACCCTTGGGGAATTTCATACCACTTTTTGAACCGGAGCCTTCCTCCTTACTACTCCTCATGACTTAAAGAACCACCGATTTAAGGAATTGGAAACTTTAATCTTAACTCGCGAGAGATTCCTTGAGTCACAGCCGAGTTAACACTTGGATGCCCACTTGAGTTCTCACTTAAAAGCATAGTTCCAATTTGAATTCTTAACTTGATTTATTGTATTGAACTGCTTAAATCCTAGATTATTTTAGCCTTGTTGCTTTATTTCACGGACCACATTAGCTTGTAGGCTAACAACCTGCTGAAAACAACAATCACAAAAAACCAAGGCGAATATACTGCCATTGACCGCCCACATCAAATGACAGATTAGTTGACATAGAGTAATCAACTTAAAAACACTGTATGAAATGCTGTGAACCAATCAACTAAAGTGAAATATTAATGCAAAGTATCACTAACTTGAACTGATTTGTTTGCATCAACATTACACTTGCGTATCAAAACAACGAACCCTGGACTTTATAAATGACAAATATTTGCTAGTTTTTATTCCAGTTATATTTGCTTATTGCTTGATTGATTTTACACAACACCCCACACATATTAGGAAACGTGAACCTTCATGTTTGAATGTCCAGTTGTTTGTGTAGAATGACTTCCCATCAAGAAGAAGAAGTGGAAGCTCAAGCGGAAGAGACCTTTCCGATAGCCGTTCCCATAGAAAATCCTCCAGAGAGAACTTCGACTGTCCTAACTTCGAGAGCGTTTATTCAGCTACGTACTCAATTTGGTTTTGCTGAAAATGATGTCCTACTTCCCGGGCCAAATGATACTGCCGACAGTCCTCCCCACGGTTTTTTTGCAGTCAATCGTCAAATGTGCCTAAGCGGGGCGATTCCTCCCTTTAACGACTTCCTTCGAACCCTTCTCCTTCGGTTGACAATCTCCCCGTTCCAACTTCATCCTAACGGCTATGCCATCTTGATGGGGTTGTGTGTTTTGTTTAGGAGAACTCTTGATCGCTTGCCAAGTTTTGAAGAAATTCGCTACTTATGCTCGTTTGCAAAGAGTAAAGACCATCCCTCCCTCATTATTGTGAGAAGTGCTAGAAACCGCAAGCTTATTTCTGATCTTACCGAAAGTGTTCGTGGATTTTTGAACCAGTTTTTCTTTGCTCGCTGTCCCCCAGGGTTTTATGCCATCTGGAGAGTAGGAAGTAAGATTACTGTTTCTATTTTCTCCGTTTCTGAACTTTTTCGAGATCCGAACTTCCAATTGCTAATTTCATTCTTTGCTCTTTTCAGCACTTCCTCTCCCTTCTAGGGATCCAATTCATAAGCAAGTTTTTGAAAGATTGAGTGTCGTGGCTGCAGAAGAGAGAAGTATAAAATTTTTGTTGAGGGGCGAATTCTTGCATCAGTATGGGCTTTTACACACTTCTCGCTCTACAAACCCCCATGAGGTCCTAGACTCCCCGGCTAAAGCATTAGATGCCCCGGTTTCTTCTGACGCACCTATACCAAGAGATACTGCTTCTGAAGCTTCTCTGGTGAAATGCTCTACTATTGTTGATGTTGAGGGGTCGTCTGGCAAATCCGCACTTGCCCCAGTCATTGAGAAAGAAGAGCCTCAGGGATCTCCCCAACGTTCACTGAAGTCTGGCAAAGGAGCCGGGAAAATAAGCCCTGTCAGACAGAGTGGGGACGACACTTTCGAAGGGTTGAGCGACCTCTTTGCCACCTCACAGGAGATCTTTAAAGACGACCCTGTCACTACTAGGGTTTCTTCTTCAGTAGTGGAAGCGACTTCTTCTTTGCAACAAGCTCCGTCGACCCAAGAGTTGACTTTAACTACTACCCCCACGATTATTCCGCAATCGAAGAGTGGTTCGTAGATTGATGCGCGTAGTTTGCACATCACACACACTTAGAATCTTTCGGCACTTTCATATGCCTAATTCTTTGTACTTCGAAGATTTTTTTAAGACTTGTCTCTTTTTCTTATTTCAGATTCTCCGATGGGATGCAGCGGCTCTTACTATGACTACTTTCAGTGCTACGGGAGGCGTAGTCAATATGATTATAGGCGCTACCTTCCCGTTCACAGAGAAACCGATGAAGAGAGAGCTGCCCGAAAGGCTCAAGAGAGGAGGGCTCAAGAAGAGCGTTACGAGAGAAAAGAAAGGGAGGAGCATCATGACTCTTCCCAGAGAGGTAACGACTCTCACAAGAGAAAGTCGCATGATAATCGGGGAAAAAGCCATATGGTTGAGGACTCAAGCAAGCGTGCCTGGCATGGTGAGAAGCATGCATCTACAACTCCCGAAAAGGCCACTGCTCCAATTACTTCTCAATCTCCTGCCCCTTCTCGTACTGATATTCAGACAATTATCAATAGGCCTTCATATCAAGTTCGGCCAGGTCCAGCTACTCTCCAAAGCCGGTTTCCACAATGGTGCCTGAAGGGGGTTCGCTTTGATCTAGACTTGGTTCCAATTATAAGCCTGCCATGTTACAAAATCTCGATGCCGTAAGACTTGATATTGAAAGAATGTCGAGCTGGCAAAAGCTTGTTGATGAGCTTCAAAGGGTAAACATGCAAATCTCGAGGCCATGCTTACTATGGAAAATTATAAAGCTGAATAGCAGAAGGTTCTTGAGCAGCATGATACCGAGATGAGAAGCATCACTACTTATAATGAAGAGCTTGAAGCAAAAGTCGAGAAGCTTAAAGAAGAGCTCGCCACTTCTTCTACTTCCTATACTAAAAAAGAAGAAGTACTTCAAAAGCAGGTGAGTGACGCTCATGCCGGCCAAAGAGATGCCGAGGCTAAGGCTGAGGGGCTGGAGAAGATTATAGAGAGCCACCATACTGATATTGCTCAGCTGCAAATACAAACTAGCTCCCAGGTCACAGAAATTGAAAGATTAAAACTCAACTTTCTAGGGTCGAAGGAGAGCGTGATGAAGCTATTGCCGGGAAAATTGCAGCCGAGGAAATTCATGAAGCCATCAAAGCCGATATCAGCTCGACATTGTTCGATTTCTACTTGCAATGTGTCCTGGGGCGTGGCAGTCTCTCTTTCTTGGGCCCTAAATATGAAATTACTCTGGCCGAAGTATGGTAAGTTGCGCTTGATATGCTCAAAGGCGCTGGTTATCTAGAAGACCGACTTGAAGCGCATTACCTTGATGAGGATGCACGTGCCGCTCTTGCCAGGGGGAAGGAGCAATTAGCTAAAGTTCGAGCTGAAACAATGGAAGGGGAATATCCAGAAACGGAAGCACCTTTAGTTGCTCCTGCCCCCGCTTTGACTTCAGCCGATGTTGACATCACGGGCTCCCGTTCCCCTTCCCCTCCCGTAGCAAAAGTCATAAGTGAAATCACAAGCACACAGGGTAGAGATGAAGGCGAAGAGAGTAATGAAGCACAGACTTATGAAATCGACATCAGAAAGCCAACTTCTCCAGGTAACTTTACCGTTGAATCGGCTCAAGTGGACTGTTTGTTCGCTCCTCATGAGTTTGACGAACTTTTCAATTATTTCTTAAATCTCAATGAGCCGCTATCTCCTTTCTTCACAGGAGGCACTAATACTTTTGGCTTTTCCTCTTCTGTAGCAAAAACGCCAAGTGCCACGCAGACTTCTCCTCCTCCAGTTGTTCCTCCTCCACTTACTCAGATCACTCCTCTTTCCCAGCCAGGATCACAAGAAGAATTAATAGGAGCTCTTCAAGGGTTGGATGATCCAATCGCCTCGCAGGAGCAGAAGGGCGAAGGACCTGAAGGAGGCGACAAATCCCCGGAGCAAACTATTTCCGATGACGTAAAACTGGCTTCTCTTGTTACCCCGGGAAGTGAGTCTTCTTCAAAGAGGAAGAAGAAGCGTACCATTTCCAAGAAGAGAAGGAAAAGCATTCTTGTTTCTGAAGAGGAAGCGATGGTTGATCCGGCAGTAACCCTCTCTCCTTCATCCCCAACTCTTCCAGGCCGTCCTAAAAAATTGCCTATTAGGTCAGGTGAAGGCTCTAAAGGTGGCGGCAAGAAGAAGTAACGGGCCTTGCTTCGACTTATTTTTACTTTTTGCATGTACTGGCCGGAGATTGTGCGGGTACCGGCCTCCGCTTTTCTTTTAATTTTGAAACCTGTACCTGTACAAAATTTTGACAGTATTGAATAAAATGATTCTTTTTGTTTGTGTAAACTTCTGTTTATATTTGAGAATGCATTTACTCTTCTTTTTTTTTTGTACAAGTTTCTTTATATGATATTGCTGCGAGCTTGTGGTATGTTGTTTGAGTGTTATTTTACCAATGTTGCTATACCATGTTCCATCTATTCCATAAGCTCGTTGCAATATTTTCAACTTTGAGGGGACTTGTACTCTTATTTTCTGGAAAATAATTATTCCATACTTGGAGGAATATTATTCTGCTCAAAATAAAGTACAGCTCTTCTCATATGAGTTTTCGCGCTCTACCCTTCGGAGATATCGCTTTTTCTTTTGCATATATACATGTTTACAAAATGAATTCTCCTATGTGGTAAAGCGGGCCTCCGAAGGGCATTTCAGCTTTTTTGAGGAAGGGTATTTTCAGGAACAAATGAACCAATCTTCCTTTGAAAGCTAAAGTGTGCCTTTAAAGAGGGCTTCTTTTTTTTTATTGCGCCTCGGTGAAGGGCTTTTTGATCTTTGTTTTGCATTTCTGATGAAATGCTTCTTTGAAAAGTTGTACCTCTAAGGAGGGTTTTTTTATGTTTCAACACTTGGAAATTTTATTTCAATCTCGTTGAAACGTGTGCCTCCAAAGAGGGCTTTGGTCTCTGAGGAGAAGCATTTTGTCTCCGAAGTGGGCTTTGGTCTCTGAGGAGAAGCATTTGGTCTTCGTAGAGAAGCAATTTGCCTCCGAAGAGGGCTTTGGTCTTTGAGGAGAAGCTTTTGGTCTTCGTAGAGAAGCATTTTGCCTCCGAAGAGGGCTTTGGTCTCTGAGGAGAGGCATTTGGTCTCCGTAGAGAAGCATTTTGCCTCCGAAGAGGGCTTTGTCTCTGAGGAGAGGCATTTGGTCTCCGTAGAGAAGCATTTTACCCCCGAAGAGGGCTTTTTTCTCTGAGGAGAAGCATTTGGTCTCCGTAGAGAAGCATTTTGCCTCCGAAGAGGGCTTTGGACTCTGAGGAGAGGCATTTGGTCTGCGTAGAGAAGCATTTTTCCTCCGAAGATGGCTTTGGTCTCTGAGGAGGGGCATTTGGTCTCTGTAGAGGAGCATTTTGCCTCCAAAGAGGGCTTTGGTCTCTGAGGAGAAGCATTTGATCTCCGTAGAGAAGCATTTTACCCCCGAAGAGGGCTTTGTTCTCTGAGGAGAAGCATTTGGTCTCCGTAGAGAAGCATTTTGCCTCCGAAGAGGGCTTTGGTCTCTGAGGAGAGGCATTTGGTCTCCGTAGAGGAGCATTTTGCCTCCGAAGAGGGCTTTGGTCTCTGAGGAGAAGCATTTGGTCTCCATAGAGAATCATTTTTCCTCCGAAAAGGGCTTTGGTCTCTGAGGAGAGGCATTTGGTCTACGTAGAGAAGCATTTTACCCTAGAAGAGGGCTTTGATCTCTGAGGAGAGGCATTTGGTCTCCGTAGAGAAGCATTTTTCCTCCGAAGAGGGCTTTGGTCTCTGAGGAGAAGCATTTGGTCTCCGTAGAGGAGCATTTTGCCTCCGAAGAGGGCTTTGGTCTCTAAGGAGAAGCATTTGGTCTCCGTAGAGGAGCATTTTTCCTCCGAAGAGGGATTTGGTCTCTGAGGAGAAGCATTTGGTCTTCGTAGAGAAGCATTTTGCCTCCGAAGAGGGCTTTGGCTAGTGAATTTCACTTCATAGTGCAGTGGGCCTTTCGAAAAGAGAAGGGGGTTTCAACCTTCTTGAGCCTCTGATGAGAGTTTTTGACTGTGCCTCTGGGAAGAGGCCTTTTTGTTTGATTGTGCCTCTGGGAAGAGGTCTTTTTGTTTGATTGTGCCTCTGGGAAGAGGTCTTTTAGTTTCTGCCTCTTGGGAGAGGCTTTTATTTTTTCCCTGTTCGTTGGGAAGTGGGCCTCCGAAGAGGGCTTTTCACATTTCTATTCACGGGAGTGTATCACCGATTACGATGAAATGTGTGCCTCTGAGTAGGGTTTGTGCCTGGAAGTTTGGAGTTTCTTTCCCTCGGTTGGACGGATTCACGGGAGTGTATCAACCGATCAATCCGTAACTTTGTATCGAGAAAGATCTCTCTTTTTCTGGTTAAGCCCGCTCGAGGTCTTTTAGCATTTCAACTGTGGTGAAATGGGCCTCCGAAGAGGGCTTTTCACGTTTCAACACTTGGAAGTTTTATTTCAATCTCGGTGAAACGTGTGCCTCTGAGTAGGGCTTTTTCCTGGAAGTTTGGAGTTTCTTTCTCTCGGTTGGACGGATTCACGGGAGTGTTTCAACCGATCAATCCGCAACTTTGTATCGAGAAAGATCTCTCTTTTTCTGGCGAGGCCCGCTCGAGGTCTTTATCCTCCGAAGAGTTGTGCCTCCGAAGAGGGCTTTTCCACGTTTCTACACTTGGAAGTTTTATTTCAATCTCGGTGAAACGTGGGCCTCTGAAGAGGTCTTTTGCTGTTGCTGGTCTGCTCGCCCATATCTTTTTGCTGGTTGTCCAAATTAGCAATTCCTTGGTGCCATCTTTAAGCACGCATTATCTTCTTTTGCTGGCGGGTAGCTTTATCCAAAGAAATATACTCCAGCGAAATCCTCAATTGTTTTCTTAGAGTACTCCTTATATAGGATCCAACCCTGGAATTTTTGTTGCTTAAAACATGCTTTTGAGTGATGCCAAGGATTGCTTGGTATTGCGATGGTTAGCTTGATTTTAATTGCCTGCAAATTTAGATCGACATTTTTAGTAATATTTTCAGGGTACTTTACATATCGAAATAAAATAAGCGACTTGTAATAGTAAAGAACACAAGATTTATAGTTTCTATTATTTCTTTGCCCTGGTTTTTACTATAGCTTTTGATACAAGAATGATACGTCCAACATTCTTTTACAAATTTGTAACAAGGCATTTAAGAAAAATATGCAAGCAATTGCTATCCCAGGCTTTTAGGAATCGAATCTCCGGCGTGAGGGGACTAGATGGCAGCATCTCTCAGAATCGAAATCTTCTCTCACTTTGAGGCTTTTCCTGAGGCATGCGCATGTCTTCCCGTCTCATCCAATTTTCGCCTGCTGGGTGAGGGCCTGCTGTGATGACATTGATAATAGGCCCTTCATTTCCCTGCGCTACAGTTCTTTTATCTGAGCTGTATTGTCAAGCGGGAACTAGCTGCCCCTTAGAGGATGAGGAGAGGTCATTTCTATCTTTCTTCACATATTGTTGCAATTCATTCTGCTTCAGCAATTCTTCAATCTCTTTCTTTAACTGGCGACAATGGTTAGTGTCATGGCCAGGCTGATTGTGAAATTGACAGAATTTCCCATTGCCTGGCGCACCTCTCCCCATCAGAGGTGGTTTGGGATATTCGACAACATCTTTTGTTGCCAAGAAGATATTCTCCGGAGTGTCAGTCAAGGGAGTGAAGTCGGAGGATCTAAAGCGTCGAGCTTTTTTTGAGTCTTTCTGCTTTTTCCTACCATCATTCTCCTTTTTCTGTTGGATCATCTCCGGTAAGTACTCCTCATCATTGAGAGGACTCAAGGGATAGTCGTCGACTATTCTTTCAAAAGTTCGCCTTGACAAACGTTCGTGGATAGTTGGCCGTGGCCATGAACCTCCTGCTTGGGGGGATGCTCCTACGGTAATGCCAGTTGCCCCTTGAGGAGTATTCAATCCTTTCAAAACATGAGCCTCTTTGGCGATGGTTTCTATATTACTTTCTAGTCGTTGAACCTTCTCCTGCAATGCATTTATCTTGTCGAATATCCTATTGCTCTGGACTTCCATGTGTTGATATAATCCATACACCACAGCATCTAATTCAGCCCTTGTGACTCCAATACTAGAAGCTGCTTCACTTGGTGTGGGAAAAGCAATGGCATTGCTATAAGTACCTTCAAACCTCAAAAATTTACGTTTCCTTCCAGAAGCCATGATTTCTGTTAGGCTTTTGGTTCGGAGAGAAATCTTTTCCACAAACTTTTGCTAAGCAATGATGGAAGTATCCTGAGTTCAACCCTCTCAATGAAAGCACCAAAATGTTAACGCTAAAAATTGAACGCTAACACCCCGGTGTGGATTAAAGTTGAGCAAAAGCACCACCCGTGAGTACGGAAACTAAAAACAAGTAGAAAAGTCCCAGAGAAAGCAGAAAAGACAACAATTTTTATAGTGGTTCGGCTTAGAGTAAGCCTACGTCCACTTTAATTCTCTTTATTACTGATTCGATTACAACTTTACAACAATCTTCAATTACAATTCCGATGAGACAAACAACTAGAACTTTGATGCAGAAGAATTCATTGAATCCATGTAGATTGCGTTAGATTTCCTCTCGAAGTTAGTTGAGATGTCTTTCGAACTTGAAGTGTCGAGTGAGTCGAGAATTCAGCAGAGTATCGGCGCTTAAAGAAATCAGCCAAAAAGTCCCCTTCATGTTTGAGGTAGGTTGGTATTTATAGGAAAATCCTCCCCTTAGGTCGTAAGTCGTGTCCGGTCTATGGTAGGTCGTGGCCGACTCATCTGGCCAAACCCCCTGGTTTCACATAGGTCCGTTCGTACAAGTCCCAGGTCGTCCCCGAGTCAACACAACCTTGTACCAGTAGTATGGCATCGGGCTTACACTTAATAGCTTTAGGTCATAGACGAGTTAACTGGTAAGTCGCAAGTCACGGCTCAACTGATAAGTCTTGGATTGTGTACGAGTTAAGAGGCCACTGTGCCAAGTAGCTGCATTGAACTTGTCTTCCTTTGCTTGGGTCGTGAACGACTTAACATAGGTCGTAGGTCGGTAACTATCTTAAGTCTGCATCCTGTTTTATGCAGTTGGGTCGGTAACCTTGTTAAAGCATTAGGTCGGCAACTGTTCAGCCTTAAGTCGGTATCCCTCTTAGACCTTAAGTCGGCATCCCTCTTGGGTCTTAGGTCGGCATCCCTCTTGAGTCCGTTAGGTCGGCATCCCTCTTGAGTCTGTTAGGTCGGCATCTTTCGAGTCTTTGAGTCAAAACCGGGGTGGAGTTAACACCAGATGTATATATATTTTTAGTCCGTAAAAAATATCTATTGGATGTTTGGATATTTATTTTTTATAATTATTAACTATTTGGATAATTTACTATATTCGTTAGTTGGATTGGATATATTCCCACATATTTGAGCAGATGAGACCCTATTACGTTCCTGTGTAAGAGCGGATGACCCTTTGTACATGAATCCTACCTGGAAGCAGTTCATATTTATATTATTGATTATATACTCTATGTGATGCAGGGGACAGTTTGGAGGATCCAATGGGATTCCTCACACTATTTATTTTGTTTTCATATATATGGTGATATATGCTTTGTTGAATACCATATTGGTGACATGGATATGATTTTGCTTAATTAGTGCTTTAGAAGCAACGAGCCACATTTTTTTTATTTTAAACTACTACAAAGTAGTGACTTGATTTAAAAAAGGATATCAAAGTAATTTTAGGAATTTTATTTGTTTTAATAATTTTTCTAAAATGGATGTAAGATTTCAGATATTATATATTGATTGATTTATAAAATATTTTAAATAGGTATTTTCAAACTGTAAAATAAAGATTTTTGAACATCCTAAAATAAGTCCGTCTTTTATATTGAAGGGATATGGTTAAAAGTAAATTAGAAATATTTTTACATTAGTATTTATTAACCATTTTAGACAAAGTAATATATATATATATGTGTGTGTATGTGTGTGTGTACATATATGAAAGATTAATTAAAAATGCGAAATTTTGTAAACGTGATAATTTATAAAAGTAATATTTTGCAAATGAAGTGAAGATTTATAAAATCGTATTTTGTTAATAAAAATATGAATTTATAAACGGGGTTTATAAATTAAAGAAAACTACTATCCTTTAATAGATTAGAGAATAAATCGAACTGTTGATTTATTATAAGATACAGACTGATATTTTAGAAATAGTTGACTATATTTTGGAAATTTATAGTGATGATAAGTTTGGAATGTTAAACAATATTTTCATAAATAGAAAGGAATTTATAAAAGAAAATTATCTATATGGATGTAATATTAAAATGGATGGTGACTGATGTTTTTAAATAAGACTTATGAATAAGTGAGTTTCAAAAAGGGAATAGAGTTATAAGCGGAGTTCATAAATAAATGCGTTTTATGAAAGGAAGTTTTTATAAAATGGAAAGAGATTCTCAAGTATAGTTTTATAAATATGGAAATGATCGGGTTGAACATTTAAATATGGATTTTTATCAAGGGGATATGTTATGTTACAAAAGTTAGTTACTCGTATAAATAATAATTAAAGTTGTTTATTATTATTTAAATATTTTTAAGGGTTAATTATTTAAATTATTAGTTTGGTTTGATAATGATGAGATTATTAGTTATATGGTAAAGATTAACGATTTTTTTATCCTAATGGTTTGAATTATTAGCTATTATTTTTAAGATGTTAAAAACTGATAATAATTATTTATTTACGATGGTTTCATGATTCATAAATAGAGTTTTGCAAATAGACCTGGATTTTTATAAGAAGAGCTTATAAAATAGTTTGAAGGTTTAGAGGGAGATTATTTATAAGATAAAGAGGTTTATAAATAAATGGATATTTATAACGAATTTTAAAACTTGGTTTACATGTTTATAAAATGAATTTATAAATAATTGCATGGTTTTATAAGGGTTTATAAATGACTTGAGAAATAATTTATAAATGGTTTATAAATGGTTTTAGAAATTTATAATGGAGTTTATAAATGATTTTGGAATTTTGTACAAAGGAGATCTTTCTAAGTATTTGGAAAATATACTTATACCATTGAGGAAAGTATATGGATTTTTTCTAAGTATTGAAAATATAAGGGTTGTGAATATATCTTTGTAAAAGTATTTTGATACAAGCATTTACAAGATGGTTTTAATTAATGAAAAGATTAATTAAGGAGGCTTAGTGTTGCTTGGTGCTTAACTAAATGTTGGTTTTTCCTATGGAATTAAATCCCGGGTTGAATATTTGTTATTCAATAGTTAAATAACCGACCATCGGAATATGGACTTAAAAGTAAATTTGGAAATATCTAGAAGAAACATGCGAGTTATGTGGCATAATCATCTCCGATGATGCTATACTATGCGTGTAAATCACGTTTCATTCTACTAGGAAAAAGATAAGGAAATCCGTTCACTAACTATTAGAAGGTGATCTCCGTTCTTTTCTTTGATTGTTTATTTCCTAAATAACCGGGGTTGAGTTTACCGAAAACTATCGAATGTTGCTTCGAAGAGATTTGGATCAGATATGTTATCCGAAAACCACTTTGATCCAACTCAAGCTTTTTAAGTAAAGACATCATGAAGATGACGGAATTGGAGACAAAGTTCTCAAGCGTTACATTCAGTCCCAGAATGAACTCGTATGAATGAATGCTGATATTGCATTGGTTGCCTAGAGGGCAATATTAGCATTGCAAGTTGGTTTGCTACGAGGATATGGTAAGAGCGTGGCCTCTTCGAACCTCACACCTAAGAAATGAATAAAGCGGGGACATGTGGCAGGGCTAAATGGGTCACACCGAAGTAAGGTATGATCATCCCAAATCTAGAGTGGTATTCTTATATGCTTTGGGATCCCATTGTGTGGTTGATGATTGGAACCAATGGACGATCATATTCGGTGCTACTCGAGAAGGGGGTAGTGTCAGTCCTAAGTAGTAGTGGTGCAACATGTTGTATCCTTCCATGCATTTGATCTAGAGGTGTATGGATTCGGTAGGTAGACCCTTACCCTTTCATAGTTTGAATCCATTATCCAATATGAGCCTTCGGTTTTGGTTGTAGAGCCCAATAGCTGGAATTTAATTAATGTAACAATTTCGGGTATGATTAATAAGTACTTGTATATTAGAAACCATTATAATATCAGAGGATTTCGTATGAAATGTTTTGGTTAATGAAAGGTAAAAACCCATAGTAGGACTACTACCGAAATAAGCCATTGAGTTTCGAAAAGATTTAGTGCCAGGAATAGAACCGGTGAGTAGACCGCCAAGAAGAATGACACAAACCGAGATAAAGGAGTTAAAGGTGCAGTTAGTGGATTTAGAAAGTAAGAGTTTAAATAGACCAAGCAGTTCGCCTTGGAGAGCAGCCGTAGTGTTTGTGAAGAAACCGGATGGATGTTAAGGTTATGTATCGATTAACGTAAGTTGAATGAGAAAACGGTAAAGAATCAATATCTGTTACCTAGAATTGATGATTTGTTCGACCAGTTTAGTAGAGCCAAGATATTTTCCCAATTGGATTTGGAGACCGTATTCCATCAACTTAGAGTGGCTGAGGATAGTATTCCTCTGACAGTGTTTAGAACTCGAGATGGATCGTATGAATGGTTAGTGATACCATTTAGATAAACTAATGCGCCAGCGTTCTTTGTTGATTTGATGAACCGAGTTTTCTGAGAGCATTTGGATAGGTTCGTGTTAGTATTCATATTTTTGACATACTCTAAGGATGAAAGAGAGCATGAAGTTCATCTTAGAGTGGTGCTTGAGACAGTGATGCGGCATCAACTGAAGGCGAAATTTTCGAAGTGTCATTTCTGGAAGAAAGAAGTACAGTTTCTTTTTCATGTAGTCTCTAAGAAAGGATTGTTAGTAGATCCGACTAAGATCGAGGTAGTAAATAGTTGGCCGAGACAGTGACTGAGACAAGGAGTTTTCTAGGATTAGTTAGTTACTGTCAGAGATTCATTAAGGATTTTTTGTGGATAGCGGCACCGATGACTAAGCTAACTCGAAAAGATGTGAAGTTCGTCTGGACTGATGAGGAAAATTTTAGAAATTGAAACACTTATTGACGAATGCACCTTTGTTAGTTATTCCAGAGGGGAATCAGGAATTAGTGGTGTATACAAATGCATGTGGAATAAGATTATGTGTTGTGTCAATGCAAAGAGGTAAAGTGATTGCCTACGCTTCTTGATAGTTCATACCGCATGATGTTAGGTATCCAACTCACGATTTGGAATTGGCTGCGGTAATTTTTGCATTAAAGGTAGGGAGACATTTTCTATTGGGAGTAAGATTTGAGTTGTATGTCGATCATAAGTCCCTGAGATTTTTATTCTCTTAGAAAGAGTTGAATATAAGACAGCCGAGGTGGTTAGAAGGTTTTAGCCGATTAAGACTTTGGTATTGAGTACACACCAGGAAAGGATAACAAGGTTGCATTACTTAGCAGAAAACATCAGAATGCATTGTTGGCAATGATAGCTGAGTGGAAAGATTTGGAAGTATTGACTACATGTAGAGTAAAATGGAGATCTAAGAGTAGTTCTAGTACAAAAACTGCTATATTGTCATATTTAGAAGTTCGACAAGTAATGATCAGAAGGATTGCTTCTAAGCAAGGAGAGAATCCAGTATTAGCTGAACGGATTAGAAACTTAAGAAATAAAACCGAGAATGATGACTTGAAGGATTTCAATCTTAACGAGAATGGGTGGTTGAGAAAGAGAGGACGACTGTGTTTCCAAATGTAGGAAAATTAGGAAGGGAGTTCTTGAAGAATGCATCGTTTGAAGTTTACTATCCATCCGGGAGGAACTAAGATGTATTAGGATAAGAAAAGAAGTTTCCTCTAGGAAGCCATGAAGAGGGATGTAGGATTATGGGTGAAGCAGTGTTTGAACTATCAACAGGTAAAAGCCGAGCATCAAAAACCAAATGGGTTACTTCAATCTTTAGATGTTCCAGTTGGAAATGGGATTCTATCTCAATGGATATTATAAACAGGTTGCCATGGTCAATTCGAGGAAATAAAAGTATATGGATTATAGTGGATAGATTGACCGAGAATGCCCATTTCATTCATGTTAAGTCAACTAGGACGGCACCTGTTTTGGCTAAGTTATTCATAAATAATATAGTTATACTGCATGGAATTCCTAGTAGTGACAAAGATTCCTTATTCACTAGTAAGTTCTGCAAGAGTCTACAGGATAGATTAGGTACTCAGCTCATGATGAGTACGCTTACCATCCATAGATAGATGGGCAAATGGATAGAGTTAACAAAGTCTCAGGGAATTTGTTAAGAGCTTGTGTGCTAGACTTTGGGGGACCATGGGAAGTCCATCTACACTTAGTCAATTTTTTTATAACAACATTATCAGACTAGTATAGGGATGGCACCGTTTGAAGCTTTGTATGGAAGACCATTCAAATCTCCCATTTGTTGGTTCAAAACAAGGGATATGTTGTGTTAACGCTAAAAATCTGACGCTAATACCCCAGTGTGTATAGAAGTGATGTGAAAGCACCACCCGTGAATACGGGAATCAAGAGATAACAGTAAGCAACAGAAAATGCAGTAAATGAGCACAGAGTTTATAGTGGTTCGGCTTATGATCAAGCCTACGTCCACTTGAATCCTTTTTATTGCTGATTGAATTACAACTTATTACAATCTCTTTCAATTACAATCCAATTCAACTCAAAAAGACAAGTAGCTAGAGAGGATTTCAATGCCACAGAGTTCTTTGAATCCATGATTGAATGTGTCGAATCTTTGTGTGAAGTTTGGTCTAAATGTCTTGCGTGAGCTTGAAGTGATGGAGTGCAGCTTGCTTTGAAGATGGTAAAGTTCCAATGTCTTCGAGAAATGATCCTCCCAAAAGTCCCATCAATGTTGGAGGTGGTCACGTATTTATAGGTAAATCTGGGTAAGAATTTTTTCACCCAAGTCCTGAGTCGTGACCGACTTAAGTTGAGTCGCGGCCGACCTATAGAGGCAAATCCACGGTCTAGCAGAGTTAAGCCGACTTATCTGATTTCACGCTAGCCCAAAGTCGTAAGCGAGTTATGGGGCCGGGTCATGAGTCGCGTACGAGTTATGGGGCCAGGTCATGAGATGATGAGGTACCTGATTCGCTTGCTTAGGTTGTGAACAACCTACCATAGGCCTTAGGTCGGTTTGCTCCATGAGTCGGCCAACATCTTTAAGGCATTAAGGTTATAACCCGGTGAGTCGCTGTCCCTGTTAAGTCGGCAACCAGTTGAGTCGTCACTCATTCTGAGTCGGTTCATAAGTTAGGTCGGCAACAAGCTAAGGCTGTTGAGTCGGAACTTCCTTGCTAAGATTCTAAGTCGGCATCCCCCTTAAACCTTATGCAGTTAGGTCGAAAAACGTGTTAGGTCAGTAGACTTTTGTAAGTCCTGGGTCGGAATCTCCTTGATCCTTAAGTCGGCATCATTTCAAAGTGTTAGGTCGGTCTCTTTTAAGGCATTAGGTAGTTAGGACGGTGTCCATTCGAGCCTTAGGTCGGCATCCTTCGTTAAGTCGGCAGAGCGTTAGGTCGTTTATTATCTTGGATCGGTGAGTCACGGCCGAGGCGAGGTTAACATTTGCCCCTCGAAGCATGCGCCTAATAGTTAGGTCGTATGCTTCAACACTCTTTAACCCGTTCCTTTTTTAGATCGGTAGGTCGTAAACGACCTAATAGTTAGACGGCCTAAGTCACTTCAGTCTCTACCATAGTGAGATATAAGTCGTCCATTTTCTTCTTCCTCTTTATTACTTACTCCCTTGTTCGATTCCGCCATTAAAATTCTCTCAAGCTCCTAAGGGCGATCTCATCTCATCTGATCATCGACAACTTCTACCATTGATCATGTAGGTAACCTCATTCCTCTTCTGATTGTAGGTTACTGTCGATTCGTAAACCTTGTTGCTCGAACTCGAATCGTTCCTTTGCACGACGCCCCATCACGAAATTCATCATACTTATAATCGGCAAGGTGTAGGTTGCTCGAGGTGATCATTTATGCAACAAAGGCAGTTTACTACCTCCAGTTAGATGATTTCTGATGGGATGGTATCGAACTCGTGACAATTTTGAATCGTATTATTAGGTGATTGGTTGGTCATGAATGAATGCGGCTGCTGATGGAATGGTTATTGGGTTAACGGGTTGATGGAGTGTGATGTTGTCTCGGGAGCGAGTTAGTGAATTTGGGTGGCTTAGCTTTGGCCGACCTGGCTCTTAGTGACCTTAAGTCGTGGCTGAGATAATACTTGAAGGAAACTTGCCGATTTAAACTTTAAGGCCTTATTTGTGACCGAGTTAATACTTGGAGAAGTTCCTGCCTTTTTGGATCGGAGCTTACTTTCTTATCTCTCCCTTGCGACCTAGAGGACTGAGTTGCCAAATCAAACTGCTTAGACTCTGACCCGCTACCGACCTAGCCTTATCTCGCGAAAGACTTTTAAATCATAGCCGACCTAATACTTGAGCTTTGGACGTGTTGTCATTTAGAAGCATAGACCCACTTTGAGTATTTGATTTGAACTGTCGAACTAAGTTGTCTGAATTTTGAACTGCCCCAACTCTAAACTTGCTTGAATCTCATTGTATTATTTCACAGACCGCATTAACTTATAAGCTGCCAACCTGCTGAAAATAACAAACAAAGAAATTAAGGCGAAAATATTGCCATTGATTGCCCACATCAAATGACAGATTAGTCGAGACGAGACAAGCAACTTAAATATATTGCATGAAATGTTTGTGAATCAATCAACTAAAGTTAAACATTGATGCAAAATATCAGCAATCTGAACTGATTTATCTGCATCAACATTATACTCGCATATTTAGGCTTAAAACAATAGTCCCTGGGTTTCATAACTAACAAATGCTTGCTAGTTTTCATTCCAGTTATATTTGTTTATTGCTTTGTTAATTTTACACAACAATTCACACATTTTAGGAAACGTGCACCTTGATGTTTGAATATCCAGTTATTTATGTAGAATGACTTCCCATCAAGAAGAAATGGCAGCTCAAGAGGAAGAAACTTTTCCGATAGCTCTTCCTATAGAGGACCCTCCAGAGAGAACTCCAACTATTCTAACTCCGAGAGCATTTACCCAGCTGCACACTCAATTTGGTTTTACTGAAAGTGATGTCTTACTCCCTGGGCCAAGTGATACTACCGACAATCCTCCCCATGGTTTTATTGCAATCAATCGTCAAATGTGCTTAAGCGGGGCTATCCCTCCTTTTAATGACTTTCTTCGAATTCTTCTCCTTCGGTTGTCAATCTCTCCGTCCCAACTTCATCCTAATGGCTATGCCATCTTGATGGGGTTGTGTGTTTTGTTTAGGAGAACTTTTGATCGCTTGCCGAGTTTTGAAAAAATTCGTTATTTATGCTCGTTTGCAAAGAGTAAAGATCATCCTTCCCTTATAATTGTGAGGAGTGCTAGAAACCGCAAACTCATTTCTGATCTTACCGAAAGCGTTCATGGATTTTTAAATCAGTTTTTCTTTGCTCGCTGCCCCCCGGGGTTCTATGCCAACAGGAGAGTAGGAAGTAAGACTACCTGCTTTTATTTTTCATTTTCAAGCTTTCTCGAGATCCAAACTTTCAATTGCTAATTTCATTCTTTGCTCTTTTCAGCACTTCCTCTCCCTTCTAGAGATCCAATTCATAAGCAAGTTTTTGAGAGGTTGAGTGCCGTGACCGCAGAAGAGAGGAGCGCAAAATTTTTGTTGAGGGATGAATTTTTGCATCAGTAAGGGCTTCTGCACGCTTCTCGCTCTACACACCCCCATGAGGTCCCTGACTCCCCAGCTAGAGCGTCGGATGCCCCAGTTTCTACTGACACATCCATACCAAAAGAACATGTTCCTGAGACTTCTTTGGTGAAATGCTCCACTTCTGTTGATGTCGCGGGGTCATCTGGCAAACTTTTCCCAGTCACTGAAGAAGAAGAGCCTCAGGAATCTCCTCCACATTCAAAGAAGTCAGGTGACGAAGAAGCTGGGAAAACAAGCCCTATCAAACAGAGTGGAGACGACACTTTCGAAGGGTTGAGCGATCTCTTCACCTCCTCACAGGAGCTCTTCAAGGACGACCCTGTCACTACCAGGGTTTCTTCTTCAATAGTTGAGGCGACTTCTATTCTGCAACAGACTCCGTCGACTCAAGAGTTGACGCTAACTATTACACCCACAACTACTCCTCTATTAAAGAGTGGTTCGTAGTTTGATGCGCGTAGTTTGCACATCACACACACTTAGAATTTTTGGCACTTTTATGCTTCTGACTTTCTGTACGCTGGAGACTTCTAAAGCTTATCTTTTTATTTCAGATCCTCCGATGGGACGCAGCGGATCCTACTATGATGATTTCCAGCGCTATGGGGGGCGTAGTCAATATGATTATAGGCGCTACCTCTCCTCCTACAGAGAATCCGATGAAGAGAGGGCCGCTCGAAAGGCTCGGGAAAGGAGGGCTCAAGAAGAGCGTCACGAAAGAAGAGAGAGGGAGGAGCGCCACGATTCTTCGCAAAGAGGCGACGACTCCCACAAGAGAAAATCCCATGATGACCGAGGAAAAGGTCATATGGTTGAAGACTCAAGCAAGCGAGCCCGACATGGTGAGAAGCATGCCTCTACTACTCCTGAAAAGGTTACTGCCCCCGCCTCGCTCGACATTCCTTCTGGCTCTCCCGCTCTTGGAAAAGCAGATATTCAAACAATAATTAGCAGGCCCAAATCCAAGTTGGACCGGGCCCAGCAACTTTGCAAAGCCGGTTTCCACAGTGGTGCCTGAAGGGAGTGAGGTTCGACCTTGACTTGGTCCCCATTGACAAGTCTACCATGTTACAAAATCTCGACGCCGTCAAGTTTGATATTGAGAGGATGTCGAACTGGCAAAAACTTGTTGACGAGCTTCAAAGGGTTAACCGTGCAAATATAGAGGCCATGCTCACTATGGAAAATGATAAAGTCGAATGGCAAAAGGTTCTCGAGCAACACGACACTGAAATGAGGAGCATCGCTTCTTACAATGAAGAGCTTGAAGCAAAAGTTGAGGAACTGAAACAAGAGCTTGCTACTTCCTCTACTTCCTATTCTCAAAAAGAAGAAGTGCTCCTAAAACAAGTGAGAGATGCTCATGCCAGCCAAAGGGATGCCGAGGACAGGCTTGAAGTGCAAAAAAGAATTAGTGAGGGCTATGTTGCTGAGGTTGAAGAGCTTCGGAAGAAAAACAGCTCCTAAGAGGCGGAGATTCAAATGCTTAAGCTTCAACTTTCCAAAGCTGAAGGGGAGCGTGATGAGGCCGTTGCCGGCAAAATTGCAGCTGAAGAATCTCATGAGACAACAAAAACCAGCATCAGCTCAACATTATTTGACTTCTACTTGCACAGCGTCCTGGGGCGCGGAAGTCTTGCCTTTCTAGGTCCCAAGTATGAAATTACTTTAGCTGAAGTGTGGGAGGCCGCACTTGATATGCTTGGTGCTGCAGGCGCTGGTTATGCTGAATCAGCCCTTGAGGAGCATTACTTGGATGATGATGCTCGCGCTGCTCTCGCCAAAGGAAGGGAACAACTTGCAAAATTAAGAGCTGAAGCGACAGAAGGGGACCAGTTGGGAAAAACTACTTCAACTATTCCAGTCCAGCCTCCTTCTTCGGCCGAAATCAACATTATTGGTTCCAGTTCCTATTTTCCATCTCCTACCAAAGTTACTACCGAGATCATAAGCATACAGGGTGGAGATGAAGGCGACGAGAGTGCTGAGGCGCAGGCTTATGAGGTCGATGTCAGGAAACCGACTTCTCCAGGTAACTCTACGGTTAATCTCGCTACTGTAAACCTCGCTCAAGTAGACTGCTCATTTGTTTCTTACTGGTTCGATGAGCTTCTTTACTATTTTCTGAATCTTGACGAGCCTTTATCTCCTCTTTTTACTGACTTTACCCTCTTTTCTCCTGTAGAGAAAGTATCGAGCATCGTTCGGACTTCGCCTCCTCCGGTTATCCCTCCTCCGTCTCTTCAGGTGACTCCTCCTTCTGCTTCACAGCCCGGGTCACAAGAGGAGCAAATAGAGGCTCTTCATGGCTTAGATGATCCAATCGCTTCTCAGGAACACGGTGGAGAAGAGCCTGGAGAAGGGGATGGATCTCCGGAGCGAACTGCTTCCGATAACATAAAATTATCTGCTCTTGTTACTCCAGGAAGTGAGTCTTCTTCAAAGAGGAGAAAGAAGCACGGAACATCAAAGAGGAGGGGGAAGAACATCATTGCTACTGAAGAGAAACCGGAAGTTGAACCAGTTGCACCTCCCTCTCCTTCTTCCCTCATGCTTATAGATCGACCTGAAAAGCTAACCATCCGGCCGGGTAAAGGGTCCAAAGGTGGTAAGAAGAAATGAAGATTCCAGTTTTTAGCTTTTTATCTTTTGCATGTACTAGTCGAGGATTGTGCGGGTATCGGCCCCCGCTTTCTTTATTTCGAAACATGTATCTGCAATATAATTGAATAAAATGATCCTTTATTTGTACAAGTTCTTGTTTGAATTTGAGAATGCATTTATTATTCATTTTTATACAAGTTTCAAGTTTATTTATATGATATTGCGGTGAGCTTGTGGTATGTTGTTCGCGCGTAATTTTACCAATGTAGCTATACCATGTTGTATGTAGCTATACCATGCTGTATGTAGCTATACCATGCTGCCCCCATACCATAAGCTCGCTGCAATATTTTATACTTCGAGGGGACCTGTACTCTTATTTTCTGGAGAATAATTATTTCATACTTGGAGAAATTTTATCTTGTTAAAAAAAAAAAAACAGAGTACAACTCCCTCCACATAAGTTTTTACGCTTCATCCTTCGAAGAAATCACTTTTTCTTTTGTGTATATACACAGTTTACCAAGTGAATTCCTCTATGTGGTAAAGCGGGCCTTTGAAGGGTACTTTAACTTCTTTTTGAGGAAGATTATTTTCTAGAATAGGTAAATCATTCTTCCTTAGAAAGTTAAAGTGTGCCTTTGATGAGGATTTTTTATTTTTTTATTTTTTTTATTTCAACTTTGGTGAAGTGAAACTCAGAAGAGCGGCTGTTGCACTTCAACTCTTGGTGAAATGTGCCCCCGAAGAGGACTTTACTTTGTTTTGCATTTCAACTCTGGTGAAGTGAAACTCCGAAGAGCGGCTGTTACACTTCAACTCCTGGTGAAATGTGCTTCCGAAGAGGGCTTTACTTTGTTTTGCATTTCAACTCTGGTGAAGTGAAATTCCGAAGAGCGGCTGTTACACTTCAACTCCTGGTGAAATGTGCCTCCGAAGAGGACTTTACTTTGTTTTGCATTTCAACTCTGGTGAAGTGAAATTCCGAAGAGCGGCTGTTACACTTCAACTCCTGGTGAAATGTGCCCCCGAAGTGGACTTTACTTTGTTTTGCATTTCAATTCTGGTGAAGTGAAACTCCGAAGAGCGGCTGTTGCACTTCAACTCCTGGTGAAATGTGCCTCCGAAGAGGGCTTTACTTTGTTTTGCATTTCAACTCTGGTGAAGTGAAATTCCGAAGAGCGGCTGTTACACTTCAACTCCTGGTGAAATGTGCCTCCGAAGAGGACTTTACTTTGTTTTGCATTTCAACTCTGGTGAAGTGAAATTCTGAAGAGCGGCTGTTACACTTCAACTCCTGGTGAAATGTGCCTCCGAAGAGGACTTTACTTTGTTTTCCATTTCAACTCTGGTGAAGTGAAATTCCGAAGAGCGGCTGTTACACTTCAACTCCTGGTGAAATGTGCCTCCGAAGAGGACTTTACTTTGTTTTGTATTTCAACTCTGGTGAAGTGAAATTCTGAAGAGCGGCTGTCATACTTCAACTCCTGGTGAAATGTGCCTCCGAAGAGGACTTTACTTTGTTTTGCATTTCAACTCTGGTGAAGTGAAACTCCGAAGAGCGGCTGTTACACTTCAACTCCTGGTGAAATGTGCCTCCAAAGAGGGCTTTTATTGCCTAGAAGTTAATCTCTCATGGTTGGAGGGTCATGACTCCTCCAATCTTTTTTGTTGAGTAGAGAACTTTCTTTTTTGCGGCATATGCCTCGTTAGAGGTCTTTATCCTCCGAAGAGTTGTGCCTCCGTAGAGAAGCATTTTTCCTCCGAAGAGGGTTTTGGTCTCTGAGGAGAAGCATTTTGTCTCCGTAGAGAGCTTCGGTCTCTGAGGAGAAGCATTCGGTCTCCGTAGAGAAGCATTTTGCCTTCGAAGAGGGCTTCGGTCTCTGAGGAGAAGCATTCGGTCTTCGTAGAGAAGCATTTTGCCTCCGAAGAGGGCTTCGGTCTCTGAGGAGAAGCATTCGGTCTCCGTAGAGAAGCATTTTGCCTCCGAAGAGGGCTTCGGTCTCTGAGGAGAAGCATTCGGTCTCCGTAGAGAAGCATTTTGCCTCTGAATAGGGCTTTTCTTCCGATTGTACCTCTGGGGAGAGGCTTTTTGTGTGATTGTGCCTCCGGGAGGAGGTCTTTTCATTTCTGCCTCTGGGAAGAGGCTTTTATTTTTGTTTGGTTGTGCCTCCAGGAAGAGGTCTTTTTGTTTCTGCCCCTTGGTAGAGGCTTTTATTTTTCCCTGTTCGCTGGGAAGCGGGCTTCCGAGGAGGGCTTTGCATATTTCATTTCACGGGAGTGTATCGACCGTTCATGGTGAAATATGTGCATCTGAGTAGGGTTACTGCCTGGAAGTTTGGAGTTTCTTTCTCTCGGTTGGACGGATTCATGGGAGTGTATCGACCGATCATTCCGCAACTTTGTAACGAGAAAGATCTCTTTTTTTTTTAAAAAAAAATTGGCCCGCTCGAGGTCTTTTAGCATTTCAACTGTGGTGAAATGGGCCTCCAAAGAGTTGTGCCTCCGAAGAGGGCTTGTGCCTCTGAAGAGGTCTTTTGCTGATTGATGCTTGCTTGCCCATGTCTCTTTGCCGTTGATTCATGTTGGTGATCCCCGTCGTCTTTTGCAAGTGTTTATCACTTTTTAGCTGCCAATGATTTCCCTTATCCAAAGAAGTATTTTTCATAGTTAAGCAAGTTGTGGTGGCAGACACAGGCTATTTAACTGGTTGTTTGTTTGCTCAAACATTTGCAGTTAGTTAGATATGGTCCACTTCTATCCATATTGCTCACTTTTGTTTGAAGCACTTCTTTTATAGGGTTTGAATATGGAAATTTTGAATGGCTCAGTGTTTGATTGCTGGATGATGTCAAGGATCGCTCGGTCTTGTGATGGGTAAGCTTTGTCTTTATGGCCTGCATTATTAAATCGACATTTTAGTAACACAGTTAACGTATTCTATATGTCGAAATAAAACAAAGCAGTTTATAATAGTAGGGAACACAAGATTATAGTGGTTTAGCCAAAACTGGGCCTATAGAACAGATCCTGTTCAAGTAAGGTCGTGTATCCACTTTATCCACTTTATCCACTTTATAGCTTTTCGTTATTTGTTTGCATTGCAATTGCTTTCAATATAAGAATCATATATTTGTGATTCTTTTACAACATTTCAGCAAAGCCTTCAAGTGAAATATGGACGCAGATGGTTGCTGTTCCAAGTTCTTGGAATTGGTTCTCCTTTGACAGTTGTGAGTTTGATTGATTATATTAGCAATTCCTTGGTGCCAACTTTAAGCATGCATCATCTTCTTCTGCTGGCGGGTGGTTTTAACCGAAGAAATATACTCCAGCCAAATCACTATTTGTTTGCTTAGAGTACTTCTTATTTAGGACTCGACCCTGGAATTTTGTTGTTTAAGACTTGCTTTTGAATGCTACCAAGGGTTGTTTGGTATTGCGATGAGTCAGCTTGATGTTAATCGCCTGCAAATTTAGATCGATATTCTTAGTGATATTTTCAGAGCACTTCATATATCGAAATAAAATAAGCGACTTGTAATAATAGAGAAAACAAGACTTATAGTTTCTATTATTTATTTGCCCTGTTTTTACAATAGCTTTTGATACAAGAATGATACATTCAGCATTCTTTTACAAATTTGTAACAAGGCGTTTAAGTAAAGTATGCAAGCAATTGCTACCCCAGGCTTTTAGGAATTGAATCTTTGGCATGAGAGGACTAGATGGCAGCATCTTTCAGAATCGAAACTTCCTTTCACTTTGAGGATTTCCTTGAGGCGTGAGCATGTCTTACCGCTTCATCCAATTTTTTCCTACCGGGTGAGGGCTTGCCGTGATGACACTGATAATAGGCCCTTCATCTCCCTGCGCTACGGTTCTTTTATTTGAGCCGCATTGTTGAGCGGGAACTAGCTGCACTTTATAGGATGAGGGGAGGTCATTTCTATCTTTCTTCACATATTGTTGCAGTTCATTCTGCTTGAGCAATTCTTCAATCTCTTTCCTTAACTGGCGACATTGGTTAGTGTCATGGCCAGGCTGATTATGAAATTGACAGAATTTTCCATTGTCTGGCGCTCCTCTCCTCATCAGAGATGGTTTGGGGTACACAACAACATCTTTTGTTGCCAAGAAGATATTCTCCGGAGTGTCGGTCAAGGGAGTGAAGTCGGAGGATCTAAAGCGCCGAGCTTTCTTCGAGACTTTCTGATTTCTCCTACCTTCATTCTCCTTTCTTTGTTCGATCATCTCCGGTATGTATTCCTCATCATTGTCAGGACTCAAGGGGTAGTCGTCAACTATTCTTTCAAAAGTTCGCCTCGACAAACGTTCGTGGATAGTTGGTCGTGGCCATGAACTTTCCGTTTGGGGGAATGTTCCAATAGTAATGCCAGTTGCCCGTTGAGGAGTATTCCATCCTTCCCAAACATGAGCCTCTTTGGCGATGGTTTTTATATCACTTTCTAGTCGATGGATCTCTTCTTGCAATGCATTCATCTTGTTGAGTATCCTATTGCTCTGAACTTCCATGTGTTGATATAATCCATATACCACGGCGTCTAATTCAGCCCTTGTGACTCCAATACTAGAAGCTGTTTCACTTAGTGTGGGAAGAGCAATGGCATTGCTGCAAGTACCTTCAAACCTCAAAAATTTACGTTTCCTTTCAAAAGCCATGATTTTCGTTAGATTTTTAGTTTGGAGAGAAATCTTTTGCACAAGCTTTTGTTGAGCAATGGTTGAAGTTTCCTCAGTTGGGTTCTCAGTGAAAGCACCAAAAATGTTAACGCTAAAAATCTGACGCTAACACCCCGGTGTGTATAGAAGTGATGTGAAAGCACCACCCGTGAATACGGGAATCAAGAGATAACAGTAAGCAACAGAAAATGCAGTAAATGAGCACAGAGTTTATAGTGTTTCGGCTTATGATCAAGCCTACGTCCACTTGAATCCTTTTTATTGCTGATTGAATTGCAACTTATTACAATCTCTTTCAATTACAATCCAATTCAACTCAAAAAGACAAGTAGCTAGAGAGGATTTCAATGCCACAGAGTTCTTTGAATCCATGATTGAATGTGTCGAATCTTTGTGTGAAGTTTGGTCTAAATGTCTTGCGTGAGCTTGAAGTGATGGAGTGCAGCTTGCTTTGAAGATGGTAAAGTTCCAATGTCTTCGAGAAATGTTCCTCCCAAAAGTCCCCTCAATGTTGGAGGTGGTCACGTATTTATAGGTAAATCTGGGTAAGAATTTTTTCACCCAAGTCCTGAGTCATGACCGACTTAAGTTGAGTCGCGACCGACCTATAGAGGCAAATCCACGGTCTAGCATAGTTAAGCCGACTTATCTGATTTCACGCTAGCCCAATGTCGTAAGCGAGTTATGGGGCCAGGTCATGAGTCGCGTACAAGTTATGGGGCCAGGTCATGAGATGATGAGATATCTGATTCGCTTGCTTAGGTCGTGAAAGACCTACCATAGGCCTTAGGTCGGTTTGCTCCATGAGTCGGCCAACATCTTTAAGGCATTAAGGTTATAACCCGGTGAGTCGCTGTCCCTGTTAATTCGGCAACCAGTTGAGTCGTCACTCATTCTGAGTCGGTTCATACGTTAGGTCGGCAACAAGCTAAGGCTGTTGAGTCGGAACTTCCTTGCTAAGATACTAAGTCGGCATCCCCCTTAAACCTTATGCAGTTAGGTCGGAAAACGTGTTAGGTCAGTAGACTTTTGTAAGTCCTGGGTCGGAATCTCCTTGATCCTTAAGTCGGCATCATTTCAAAGCGTTAGCTCGGTCTCTTTTAAGGCATTAGGTAGTTAGGTCGGTGTCCATTTGAGCCTTAGGTCGGCATCTTTCGTTAAGTCGGCAGAGCGTTAGGTCGTTTATTATCTTGGATCGGTGAGTCACGGCCGAGGCGGGGTTAACAGGTTGGTTCTTGGTCCATATTTGGTTTGGTTAGTTGGAGATCATGTTTCCATCAAGGTATTACCAATGAAAGGTGTAATAAGATTTGGAAAATTAGGAAAGTTGGCACCGAGATTCGTTGGACCATTTCCTATTGTAGAAAGGATCGGGTAACTCGCATATAAGGTAGAGTTACCAAACTGTTTGGCCGGAGTCCACGATGTTTTCCATGTTTCTCATCTAAGGAAGTGTATTCGAGATCCAGAAACTACTATTGCACCGACTGTGTTAGATAATTTAGTAGTGAAACCAGATATGACTATGGTTAGAAAGCCAATTCATGTAGTCATGAGAGATGAGAAGAGACTAAGGAATATGACATTCAGATTACTCAAAGTCAAGTTGTGACATCTACTATCTAGAGGCCCAAAACTAGGCGCTACAGTTGCTGTAATCATCTATAGTATTAGCTTCCGGCAACTAAATACATCTATATTAATGGTACCTATAATATCAAAAGCACTTGAATATGAAACAAATAACAGATTTCAAACCAACATTTTTCCATTACATTTCAAAAAAGATGTTCCATATTCTTAATATAGAATCCCAATACGTTGTCAGGCAATGACAAAATATACTTATTACAAAATACGACAAGAGCGACAGATGATGATGCCACTTTGGATGATCAGAGTCATATAGTCATAATTGACTTAATACATATACAGTGGAAATAACAACAAAACAAAGAACTACAACTCCTAAATAGCTATCCGTTAGTCTCCTGCTTGACTCCGGTAGCCTTATTCGTCATCCTACTAAAATCTGAAAAAGCCTTAATCCCTCTGCCTACTCAAACCAATTTTGAGCACCTGAAAGTTCAAGGGAAAAATACAAACTTCGAATCAGACTTAAAGCCTAGTGTGAATAATACTATACATCCCGGTTAATAATGTTAAGTGAGACCTCACCGTTTAGCGGAACGGGTTTCCCCTCACTAACTTTCTTTTAAAACATATCTTTTGCAAAACTTTTCCTGCAACCAAAACTTGTTTAATAGTATAAAGCATCATTATGTAAACATACGTAAATATCAAGTAATAAATTAACTATCTATTCAAGCGCTATCAAGTAATAAATGAACTATCAGTTCAAACACTTTAGTTTTGTTTGGTTAACTATTAACCTTTGGCTAACCCGGGCCTACCAAACAATATAAACAAAATTAATCTAACATCTGTTAGACACTCCTCTTCTAGACAGTCTGTCCTTAGCTATCTGTTAGATACTTCTCTTCTAGACAGTCTTTCCCTAATTTAATCATCTCCCAGGTCATCTCATCGTAATGGTTTTTCGGGCTCACCAATAACCTATCTACATACAAATATATATTCCTTGCTGTATGTAATCATAATTTTAGTCTTCCCTATGATAAAACCCTACACACTAGAATTTTGGAAAACAATTAGCTTGGCCAATAGCTAATGCATAGGGCACGACTCTATACCAGTCCCATCTAGTATTCTATTATCTAAGACATTTTACTTAGGGATCCACTCCCATATTTTTCTTCGAAAACAGTTTCAAAATGATTTAAAAACTATTTAATCAACTTGCACAAGGAAAATATGTAATCTCTATGCTTTAGTCAAAATCACCTTGCCATGTTACACACACACACATACATACGTACACTTTACTCAAACCTTAGTTGATGAAAACATTTAAACGCTTGAAAGTACCCCTTTCGATTCCATTGAAAGCACTCCGTTCTAAACCTCTCAAAGAAACTCTTTCGAAACCAATTAAAACCCATTATTTATCTAAACTGGAGGGCCGAAGCTTCTCTTTTGAAACCATACTTTAAACCCTTTCGAAACCTTTGAAGTCATTCCTTACGAAAGCATTAAAACCTTAGACATCATCTCATAAAACACTTCAAAACATTGCCTTTGAAAAACCTTGTAAAAACCTTACATTTCAACCCTTTCGAAAGCACTTGAGTTCATTTTAAAACATGTGAAAAAAACACCTTTCGAAACCATGTAAGTCATCTCTTACAAACCCTTGGGTTATACTTCAATCAGAATAAAAAGGGTCAATTAAAACACCTTATTCGAAACCTACCTTTTAAAAATATTTTCCTAAGTAAAGAAGTGATATTATCAAAACCATCCCTTCCAAAGCATGGGAGAAGTGGCTAATTTAAAAAAACTAGTGAACTTATCTAAACCATTGAATTTGAAAGGTAGAAAGGTGGCAGCTAGGGGTTTCGACCCCTCAAAAGCATTACTTAATAACAAAAGAGTGCAACCAAGTCGAAACCTTTCCTTTAAAACATTTGACCCAGTCAAAGGAACTGAATCAACGCCAATCTCTTTCGAAAGAAAAGCAGGCGCTACCTTTAGTTCTAAAAAAAACATACTCCAACCCCTTCGGAACCAAAGGTTTCGACCAAGTACCCTTCCACCTTAGTCCAATATCCTACATACCAATTGGCTCGATACCATGCACATTGTTTTCGAAATCAAAAATGGCAAAAGGTCTAGGTCGGATCCCCGTGTATAGAAATTGGCCAAACATGCTAAAAACATGTTATTTTTGTTTTTAACTTAAAAGAGAAAACCTTTTCAACTAACCTGCCTTTGTTGCTCAAATTCTTATTGGTTTCAAAATACTTTTTCAAAAATTTCTGCCAATATTTTCAAAAATAAGTAATTATTTTATTTTGCAAAATGCCCCATCTCCTTAATTAAATATATAATACATTTAAGTCTCATACCTTAAATAATTTTATATATTCATCAAAACATTTAGGAAAATTCTATAAAAATTATAGAAAATCTATTTCTATATGTTTTTTAACATATATAAATTTTCAACCCAAATAATTATTATTTTGCCGTAAATAATTTATAACCCAATAAATCATTTTCTTCACTTGAAAATTAATATAAAATCCACATTAGTTCAAAAGATTATGAAAATTTAAAATTGCCACTAAAATATCATTTCTAATCTATGCTTAAATTTTCAAGGAATTTGGATGTCATTTAATAGGGTTTTCATATCAAACATATCAGAAAACTAATATGAACATGCATAAATCATCAACAAGCATATATAAACTTTTAATCATCCAAAACATGGCGTAATCATACAAGGTCATTCCGGATTTACATTAAAACCGAAAACTATAAGAAAAGAGGGATGTAGTAATAATTCACCTTAGCTTTGTGTTTAAAAGATGTGAGATTTGAGTGAATTTGTGGTTCATTAAGCTTCCTCTTGAATCCTAGCTTTATCTTCCCTTGAGATTAAAAATGGCGGCCGTCCTCTCTTTTTATTTTAATGTTTGCAAATGAATTCAAGTGAGGACTCACGGCTAGGGTTTAGGGTATTAGAATGCCTATTTTTCCATTTTGCCCTCCCTTATTTCCTAACATATCTTATTCATGTTATGTCGTTTTGATTTACATATTAACATGGAATGGCTACCCTTGATTAAAATCAAATCTCAATCTATTAATCATCACATTATTTTGTTTTATTTAGCTTATTAAATGTCCTAAATAATGTTATTAAAAATATGGGATGTTACAGGCTCCCCACCTTAAGGAATTTCGCCCTCGAAATTACGATAAGGTGCACAATTAATCAAAAAGGTAAAACATACCATCAAAACAAATTCGGATAAGCGTCAATAATCCTGCTCTCAGTCTCCCAAGCACGGTATCTATCATCGTCACTCCATTGGACTTTCACTAGTATGATTGTCTTGTTCCTTAGCCTCTTCTCATCTCTCGTGAATATCCGAATTGTCTTTCTAACTATTGTCAATTCCAGCTCTACTACTAAATATTCTAACACTGTAGGTGCTATAGTAGTCTCCGGATCTTTAACACATTTTCTAAGATGGAAAACAGTGAAAACATTATGGACTCCTACAAAATTACTCGGCAACTCCACTCTATATGCGAGTTTCCTGATCCTCTCAACAATACAAAAATGACCGACGAATCTAGGTGCTAACTTTCTTGATTTTCCGAATCTTATCACACCCTTCATCGGTGAAACCTTGCGAATACACATAATCTCTAATAGAAAATTCCAGGCCTTTCCTTCTTCTGTTTGCATAACTTTTCTACCTAGACCGAGATTCCTTCATTCTAGCTCGAATCAACTCAATCTTTTCAGCAACTTTTTTCAACTAAATCCGGGCCCAGAACCAACATATCTCCAATCCCAACCAGTACGGGAGATTTGCGTGGTCTTCCATACAAAGCCTCAAATGGCGCCATCCTAATACTAGTCTGATAACTATTGTTATATGAAAACTTGACTAGATGAAGATGGTCTTCCCATAACCCTCCGAAGTCCAATACACAAGCTCTTAACAAATCCTTTAAGATTTTGTTAACTCTTTCCAATTGCCCATCAGTCTGTGGATGGTAAGCGGTGCTCATGTTGAGCTTGATTCCTAAATCTTCTTGTAGATCCATCCGGAACTCGCTAGTAAACAAAGAATCTTTATCACTAATAATACTACTAGGAATCTCGTAAAACCTAACCACATTCTTCATAAACAACTTCGCTAGAATAGGTGCCGTCCTAGATGACTTTATCAGAATGAAATGGCACTCTTTGTTAGCCTACCCACTGTGACCCATATACTTTCATTTCCTCTACCAGATCTTGGCAACCCATCTATAAAATCCATAGAGATAGAATCCTATTTCCATAATGGAACATCCAATGGTTGAAGCAGTCCACTTGGCTTTCGGTATTCAGCCTTTCCCTACTGGCAATTCAAGCACTGCTTTACACATAAACCAATGTGTCGTTTCGTACCTTCCCAGAAGAAATTCCTCTTCATGTCCTGATAATCTTTGTTCCTCCTAGATGGATAGTGAACTTCGAACGATGGCATTCCTCCAGAACTTCCTTCCTTATGTCTCTTATATTCGAAACACATAACCTTCCTTTCTTTCTCAACCACCCGTTTTGGTCAAGATTAAAATCCTTTAAACCATCGCTCTCTGTTCCTTTTCTTAAATTTTTGACCCGTTCATCCAAAACTGGATCCTCCTCCTGTTTAGAAGCTATTTTATCAATCATTACCGATCGGATTTCTACACAAGATAACATAGCACTTTATGCATTAGAACCTGCCTTGGATTTATACTACACTCTACAAGCTGACAATGTTCCAAATCCTTCCACTCAACAATCGTCGTCAATACTACATTATGATGTTTCCTACTAAGTGCATCCTCTACCTTATTTCCTTTTCTAGGCGTGTACACAATTCCAAAGTCATAAGCAGTAATAAACTCCAACTATCTTTGTTGTCTCATGTTCAACTCCTTCTGAGAGAACAAATACTTCAGTGACTTATGATCGTATATAGCTCAAATCGCTCTCCCAATGGGTAATGCCTCCATACCTTTAAAGAAAATATAACTGTGGCTAACTCTAAGTCATGCGTTGGATATCTAACTTCATGCGGCCTGAGTTGTCTAGGATCATAAGCAATCATTTTACCTTTCTGCATCAGCACAGCTCCCAATCAAGTTCCACACGCATCAATATAAACAACTAAATCCATATTCCCCTCCATGGATCAATAAGTGTTTTAAGCTCTGAAATGCTTTCTCAGACTTATCGGTCCATACAAACTTCACACCTTTCACATTAGCTTAGTCATTGGTGCAGCTATCCGCAAAAATCCTTTGTAAACCTTTGGTAATATCTGGCCAATCCAAGAAAACTCAGTATCTCAGTCACCGTCTCGGATCTCTTCTAATTATTCACTGCATCAATTTTAATCGTATGTACAGATAACCCTTTCTCTAAGACTACATGACCAAGGAACTTTACTTCCTTCTTTTAGAAATGGCATTTAGAAAACTTCGCCTTCAGCGGGTGCTCTCTTAATGTCTCAAGTACAACTCTAAGATGAACCTCCTGCTCCCTCTCATCCTTATATCAGAGTATCATCTATGAAAACAGAAGCCCATCTTTCCAAGTGCTCTCGGGAGATTAGATTCAAGAAATCCATAATGAATGTCAGCGCATTAGCTAATCTGAATGGTATAACTAACATTTTATATGATTCATACGTTATCCTAAATGCCATCCACGGAATACTATCCTCTGCAACTCTAAGTTGATGAAATCCCATCGCCAAATCCAACTGAGAGAATACTTTCACTCCACTTAAATGATCGAACAAATCATCAATTATTGGCAATGGATATCAGTTCTTTATCGCCTTCTCATTCAGTTTACGGTAATCGGTATATATCCTCAATTATCCATCCGACTTCTTAGCAAATCCTGCGGCAGCTCCCCAAGGTGAACTACTCAATCGAGTAAAGCTCTTGCCTTCCAAGTCCACCAGCTGCACCTTCAACTCTTTCACCTCCTTTCCCTTTCCCAATATGACACTCGTGAGCATAATGTCCTTTCTTATCGTACTTGTAGCAAACAACTTCAGACTTTCCCATCTTTGTTGCTCCTCCCATCTAAGCATTCTTCTTATGGAAATTTTATCTTTTCTGGCCTTGTCCTAACTGAACTTTCTTCTCTTTCTTCTTTTCCAAACAAGCTAATGCCTCTTCCTGCCTTAGCGCCATCTCTAACACTACATCACATGGATCCCTTATGTGCGATAAGGTAGCTCTTGCCAACTCCGGTTTCAAACCTCTAATAAACTTCTCATTTCTATTCATCACTGTATCAATAGTGGTGTACCCATATTGGGCCAACTCTTTAAATCTTCCTGCATTTTCCAGAACAGACATCTCCCCTTATTCCGGTTCAGCAAACTTCCTAACCAATAGAGATTACGCCATCACTGACATTAACCTTTCTTGAAACCTTCTCTTAAATTTTGCCCACGTCATTGTCTCCATATCTACCCTAGTATTAACAATAATCCGCCAATACAGAGAAGCTCCCTGAAGCTGTCTTGAAGCAAGACTCCTTTGCTGCTCGTCATTAAGTCCTAATTCAGCAAAAACCCTCTCACAATGTAGTAACCAATTTTCTACTTCAATTGCATTCTCTGTTCAAATGAAAAGCTTCCCTCCAAGCTTAGTATAGTCTCTACTCAATTTATCATCATGGTTGACTATCGAAGCTTCCTGAAATCCTCTAACAGCATTCCCTCCAAAAACTCCAGCTGCAATTCCAGCTTGCATCATGTTTATGAAAAACTGATAGATGGCTCCCATATCCACTTAGGGAACCCCAACACCAAAATTTTCAGCCTGTGCCTGACCTGGACTGTTCTAGCATTTGGTTAGGCATTTCCATTCATGGTGGTGCTTTCTCCCCCAAGGTTAACTCTGCCACTTCTTTCGCCCATATCTGTATTCAAGCCTCGTGAGATACAGATGAACAGCCTAACAAAGACAGGAGTCTGGTGAAAAAGCATATATTATATATAGCAAATATAAGTACATTACTATAGTGTTATTTCATACACCGATCTTAACCCTAATTCCTAAGGATTATCTTTCCAAAAACCAGTTTAGTTAAAGTATTTCATAAACCATGCTCGGATACCAAGCTGTAACATCCCCTATCTAGAGGCCCAGAACTAAGCGCTGCATATGCTGTAGTCATCTATAGTATTAGCTTCCGGCGACTAGATATGCCTATGTCAATGGTTTCTATAATACAGAAGCACTTGAATAAGAAACAAATCAAAAATTTCAAAACGATATTTTTCCATTACATTACAAAACAGATGTTTTATATTCTTAATACATAATCCCAATATGTTCCCAGGCAATGACAAAATATACTTATTACAAAATACGCCAAGAGCGACATATGAAGATGCCCCCTTGGATGATCATATTCATAATTAACTTAGTACATATACGGTGGAAATAACAACAAAACAAAGAACCGCAACTCCAAAATAGCTATCCATTAGCCTCCTGCTTTCCCTCGGTAGCCATATTCGTTATCCTACTTAAACCTGAAAAAGCCTTAATCCCTCTGCCTACTCAAATCAATTTTGAGCACACGAGAGTTTAAGTGGAAAACATAAAATTCGAGTCAGACATAAGGCGTGGTGTGAATAATACTATGCGCCCCAGGTAATAATGTTAAGTGACACCATGCCGCTTAGCGGAACGGGTTTCCCCTTAATAACATTCTTTAAAAACATATCTTTCGCCAAACTTTTCCTGCAACCAAAACAGGTTTAATACTGTAAAGCATCATATGTAAACATACATAAATATCAAGTAATAAATGAACTATATATTCAAACAATATCAGGTAATAAATGAACTAACTGTTCAAACACGTTAGTTTTGTTTGGCTAACTATTAACCTTTGGCTGACTCAGGCCTACCAGATAATATAAACAAAATTAATCTAATACCTGTTAGACACACCTCTTCTAGATGGCCTATTCATAGCTATTTGTTAAATACTTCTCTTCTGGACGGTCTGTCCTTAACTTAATCATCTCTCAGGTCATCTGATCCTAATGTTTTTTTGGGCTCACCAATAACCTATCCGTATATATATATATATATATATATATATATATATATATATATATTCCTTTTTATGTGTCATCATAATTTTACTCTTGCCTATGACAAAGCCCTACACGCTAAAATTTTGGACAAATATTAGTTGGGGCCAATAGCTAATGTATAAGGTATGACTATATACCAGTCTCATCTGGTATTTTAATATCTAATTCATTTTACTTATGGATCCCCTCCTGTAATTTTCCTTGAAATACTTTTCAAAATGATTTAATTTTTTTTAAATCAACTCGCACAAGGAAAATATGTAATCTCTATGCTTTACTCAAAATCACCTTGCCATTGTTTGCACCAAAATTGGGCAACACCCTTTGGAAGTTTTTGAAGAGATAATAAATGAAGAACTTGAATTGGAAATAAGGACTATCTAACAAAAACTCCAAGTCATAAAAAAGTAAATTGCACAGAAGACAAGGATTTAGAGTGGTTCGGCGATGCGCCTACGTCCACTATGAAGTTTTATCACTTTATTACTTAATACTTGAAGGTTACAAGTGTTTTTAAGCAAATTACATCAGAAAATGGACTTAAATTCGAAATCAGCAACACTGGAGAAGGTGTGGAGTGCTTTTGGCAGCGTTTGGGCGTATCCTTTCTCTCTAAATTCTCCGACCCCTTTTCTGAATGACCAGGGGCTCTATTTATAGGTGTGGAAGGCCAAAATCCTGCCTAAAACTCAGGGAGGTTGCCTGGCACGTGAGGGGGGCCCATAAGCCCGCGTTCTCGGAATCCGTGCCCAGTTTGGAATCGATTCGAAGTGAAGTTCGAATTGATCAAAAATGCATCCAATCGAGGTGAAATTTTGTATGGAAATTCTTCAACATGTATGCAAGCTTCTGTGAAAATTTCATGGCATTTGGATCATGGGATTGAGAGATATGATCGATTCAAGATTGCGTCTTCGTGTACCCTGTTTGCTTCGACTCGACTCTATGGATTCGTTCGAATCCATATGGTTCGAATCAATATGGTTCGAATCCATAGCTTCAAACCCATATGGTTCGAATCCATTGGTTCAAATCCATGCTTTTGCATGCGAAGGCGGCGACGTGGTGCTCATTGTGTGGATGGATTCGAAGCCGATGGGTGCGAGGCCGATGGAGTCGAAGTTGATGGATTCGAAGTAGGCACTGGCTGATGGATTCGAGCATGGCAAGCAGCAAGCAGTGATGGATTAGAAGCAATGCATGGATTCGAGGGTAGGAAGGCCGGGTGGATTCGAGGCGTGTTTTCCTCTAATGGGCGTATCCTTTCTCTCTAAATTCTCCGACCCCTTTTCTGAATGACCAGGGGCTCTATTTATAGGTGTGGAAGGCCAAAATCCAACCTAAAACTCAAGGAGGTTGCCTGGCACGTGAGGGGGGCCCATAAGCCCGCGTTCTCGGAATCCGTGCCCAGTTTGGGATCGATTCGAAGTGAAGTTCGAATCAATCAAAAATGTATCCAATCGAGGCGAAATTTGGTGTGGACATTCTTCGACATGTATGGAAGCTTCTGTGAAAATTTCATGGCTTTTGGATCATGGGATTGAGAGATATGATCAATTCAAGATTGCGTCTCCGTGTACCCTGTTTGCTTCGACTCGACCCTATGGATTCGTTCGAATCCATATCGTTCGAATCCATATGGTTCGAATCCATAGCTTCGAACCCATATGGTTCGAATCCATGGGTTCGAATCCATGCTTTTGCATGCGCAGGCGGCGACGTGGTGCTCACTGTGTGGATGGATTCGAAGCCGATGGGTGCAAGGCCGATGGAGTCGAAGTTGATGGATTCGAAGTAGGCACTGGCTGATGGATTCGAGCATGGCAAGCAGCAAGCAGTGATGGATTAGAAGCAATGCATGGATTCGAGGGTAGGAAGGCCGGGTGGATTCGAGGCGTGTTTTCCTCTGATGGATTCGAACGAAGGCACGCTCCTGACGGATTCGAAGGACCTTCTATGTGATGGAGTCGAAGATGGGAATACTTCGTAGGACTCGAACCAAGGTAGGTGCAGGACGGATGGATGCGAGGCTAGGTGAAGTCGTGGATTCGAAGTACTTCCTCTTGGTGGGTTCGAAGGAAGGCCAGGGGATGGTTTCGAAATATGTGGGTTCAAACCGGATGGTTTCGATTCAATGCAGAGGTGATGGGTTCGAACCGAGCAACATTCATATCTTTCAACTTGAATCCATCATATCTTGAGCATACGACCTCGGATTGACTTGAAATTTGAAATGCTGGTTCCTATGGCTTTGCTCACCATGTCCTGTCAATTCTGGCCCAAATCTGGACTCGGACAAAATTCATCGATATCCATAGCAAAGGGAAGTGCAACCAATCTCTGAGATGAACTATCCTTTGTTTTTGACCAATCTTTTGGTATCACGGCTTTGCCAAAAAGCGGGATAACATTTTGCCCCCCAAAGTACGTCTTGTGGGAACATGACGTGCTTTGAATAGTTGCCATCTCTTTTCGAAAAATCATTGCTCTCTTTTCGTTGAGACTCATACGTCGTATTGCCGTAACCTTGCCTTGATATGATTGATTGCTGTATGATTGCGCTTAGTTGTTGGCTGTTGTTGTTGTAACAGGATGAGTGTTTGATCCCTGTAAATGTTTAAAATTGAATGTTAGTTCGATATGTGTGCATATATATTAATTTGACCCTTATTAACGTCGTGCGTCCACGAATCATGTCGGTTCTTGTTTGTTGCTGAATTTCGTATCGATTTTCTCCTGAATCAATTTTAGATTCAAGTCAAAGTATTGTTTTTATGGTTGTCTATGACTATCCTCTTTCATCGATCCTCTCCTGAATCGGTATACGAGGTAGACGAGTAATTTTTTACATTCGAAACGATTTCGTCCATTTTCATCAGTAGTTTTCGATGGATTCGAAGTTATGTTTGTACGAATCGATGGCTTTCGAATCGATGGCCCGATGGACCTCGTGCTTCGAATCGATTGGACCTTCGATCCAGCCCTTGTTCATGTGCTTCTTTGAATCGATTTTCCAGAGCCAAATCAAACGTGCTTTTCCACGAATCGATCAAACTCCTTCAAGCTCCCATTTGTAATCAAACCAAATCAGGTAACCAAGGGATCGATTCGAGTTGAGAATGATAAAAACTGGAATTTTTTGGCATTGTTTCAATCCCTTCTTCTGGAAATCTCGGAAAGTGGTGAGGTTTGAATGAAGTGGATTGACTCGATGGAGCTGAGGAGTGAAACCATTCGAGCCGTATCGATCAGAGTGTTGTCTTTCATTGCTTCGCATCGATCCAAGGGCGAGCGATTCGAGTTGGTTTTGAATGTGTAGCTTCGAATCGATGATTGCAGGAGAAAAAGAAAAAGGCTTGCGGTGATCGATTCGAAACAGCGACATTCTGGTCGATTCGAAGGAGCCTAATACTGATCGATTCGAAGCAATGACACGTTGATCGATTCGAAGGAGTTAAACTTCGATCGATTCGAAGTCAGGTGGGGCTCCATGGATTCGAACTTCTCCTCTGTTCCCAGGCCCATCGAGTCGAACTACGTGGCATTGGGGCACACCGATTCGAAGTTCATCGATTCGACTCGTGTCGAATCGAGTCGATCGATTTGAACATTCTTGCTTCTGGGACTTCCACTCTTTTGATTTGCTCCAGTATCTGAACTACGACCAACTTTAAGTTGAACTCTGATGAGCTTACTAAATTTTTAGCATACTTGACTCCGACGAGCTTCGGCCTTGCATGATCAAAGTTGACTTCACCTATCTTTTGGAGCTCGTCGATGGCACCATGACTTAAACAAATATAACGAACCCATACTTGAATTGGTCAGTAGCATCTGAGTGACGTGAAAGTGACGGTCAGCAATGACGATCGTTTTCATTTTCCAACTCCAAAGTTTCGTTGTTCGGACACCGTGTTCCAATCTTGTAAAATTTGCTTGAGTTATGCACAGCACTTGTACTGCACGACATATTCACACACTTCACACCGGGGAATATACGGGCTTTCTTTGTATTTAACGCTACTTTCTGGTGAGTTAGTTAATTATGGAGTCTCCGAGTTCTCAACAACAAGAGGTACTAAGCTCGTCTCCTTCAGTGCTAGAAATTCCAGAGATCCCTCCTGAAGTGATAGATCCTGCTCCGGATGAATTACCGGAGGCCTTACTTATCGAGGATCCCGTAGACTCCGTCCAATCCAATATCTCCGAAGCATTATTTGGTCGGATATGTTTGAAACATAACATATCCCCGGATGACGTTTTGCTACCGGGAGTTGATGATAGACCTCACAATCCACCCGAGGGGTACACTGCTTTTTATCGCCATGCCTGTGCGGCTGGAACTCTCCCCCCATTTAACCAATATATCAGGGAGATGCTATCATTCATTGGAATCGCTCCCGCACACCTTCATCCCAATGGGCACGCGTTGTTGAACAGTGTTTTCATTTTATTTATGGACCATCTTTTTCGTCCGCCAAGGCCAGCTGAGATTAGACATATATTCAATTTCAAGAGCAGGGGTGATAGTCCATCTTTCACCTTTTTGGAAGCAGTTAGAAACTGCCAGATTGTGACGGGAGCCTGGAGCAGACTTAGTTACTTTAAGAATGAATGGTTTTTTGTCCGATGCCCCCAGGATTCGCTAGGCGATGGCTGTCCAGACGTGAGTGTCGTAAACCGTGTAAGCCTTCTTTAATAGTTGTTGTCAACTCCCGAACTAACATCAGGCGTTTTTCTTGCAGCTATCATATCAAGGCCAGACGGTGGTCGATACAGAGACGTAGTCCGAAGTTTACAAGAGATCCCGAGTGATTTGCGGCACATTGACTCGGTCTTAACTGATGATAACTTAAGGATGCTGGGTTTAATTGAGACGAACCAGAGTATTGTCATTGAGGGGTTGGCGAAATCGGCCCCGAAGGCAAAGAGGAAAATCGGTGTAGTGATAAGAGAAATGAGCGATGATGAGAGGACGCCTACTGACACCGGGCTAGCGGCTGACCTTCCCCGAGCAGGAAAAAAGCGGAAAGGCAAGGCTGTTGTTCCTAAATTTAAGAGACGGAAGTCTGTAGTCGCGTCTCGCTTGATCCCCGGAATTATTTCCTCTGACTCCGCTCTTTGTCAACCAGGAAACATTTTCATAGGACTGGATGACGTTCCCATCCCGGAATGCATTTCTCTTTATCACGAGTCCAGGTTGGATGAGCTCCGGGAAGCGTTAGACATAAGCGAGCCTTTACCTGTTAGTGCAGTCGATACTTCTGGTTGGTCGAGGGTTTTGCACATTTGCATACACTTTCATAACACTACATGACTGCCTCACATGCCATATCAATTTTGCCTGGTACTTAACAGAACTGCATCTCTTTTCCAGGTACTATGGCTGGCCGTCAGTTTACATTGGACAAACTCCGGAGAGTGCATCACCCATCGTCTTATTACGAATCTCGTCGTGGAGATTCCGATCGCGATCGCCACCGGAGGCATCATGGCCAGGAGTATCATGCAAAGGATCATCATCGTGGTTACTCTAGCCAGGAACGATCGGACATAGATCGTAGACATCGCTCCCCTTCTTGATATCCTCCGCCATCCCAAAGTCATGTCCAGGTATCCGAGCCTCTGCGGCATCAACCATCTTCGCAGGTTTCGAGGCTCGAGCCACATAGTCCTCGAACTGAGGTTGCAACGTCCACGTCCGCGGAGGAGACCCTTATTGAGCCCTCTGGAGAAGGGGCCATCAGACTTGCTCAATTGAGGAAGGATTTTCCAGAGATTTGCTTTGACGCTTGTATTTTTCCTCCCAATCTTAAAAGAATTCCCGAAGACGCTGCGACCACGGCGCTCAGCTACACCCGTGACTTTTATGCCCAGTACAAAGAATGGTATAAAGCGGCTGTTAAGGCTTCCAAAGCTGCCTTCGACCGGGCCCAAATTATCGAGAAGCTGGAAGCCGACTTGGCTCAAAAGAGTCGCATTGTTGACATACTCCAATCTGAGGCGGAATCTTCCCGCAAGGCCGAGGTCGATTCATTAAAAAAGGTTGATGAGACATTAGTTGAGATGGCGAAGATGCAACAGGCACATTGTACTTTAGTTGAAGACTTAGGCCATCGATACAAGAATGTTGAAGCTGAGCGGGACGCGGCAGTCAAGGAAGTAGAGGAGTTAAAGGCTAAGTTTGCTGACATGAATAAAGAAAAAGACAATGCGAATGTGGCCGCGCAAGAAGCGTGTGAGCAGGCTGTATCTTTTCGAGCTGAGCATGATGCGGCAATTGCAAGGGTTAAGGAGGTTGAATCGGAGGCGGAGGAGAGAGTCCAAGCAGAGAGGTTCAAGATGGAGGCCGAATTCGACGATCTCTTGGACACATATAATGCCAATTTATTAGAGCATAGAAATCTCTCCTGGCTAGGGGATTGCTCGATGCCTCTCTACAATGCTTGGAAGAAATTAGTGGAAAACAAGAGGATGTCTTGTCCGGATGGGGTATTAGATGAGTTTGAGCTTGAGTCACGTCTGCTCAGCGAGGATGAGAGGAGAACTCTTCATGAAGCAATAATTTCTGTTGAAAAAGAAAGACTTGGCGTCCATCAAACGAAGATTGGCGAAGGTTCGGGTATTATGCATCATAGCAAGAATACCGAAGTCCCTGTTTCGACTTCATCCGAAGCTATTGCTGCGGTTGATCCACAAGCTATTCCAGCCTATAATCCGGACCAACCGGAGTTGTCTTCGGGCAAGACTCTCGTCCCCGAGCTAGTTCATGCTCCAAGGCAAGGTAAAGTAGGTATTTTGATTACTCTCCTTACGTCTTAAAGCATTGATTTTCGAGGGAAATTTCTTGGTCTGATAGCTCTAATTCTTGTTGTTCAGTGACCGAGAGTGTCGCACCCGTGCCCCTTGTTCCTTCAGCTTTATATCCTACGCGTGGAGTTATTGTCACCGAGGCGATCTCAACTGCTGCCATGGTTGGTGATACGGGAGAGGGAGGCTCGATGTCATTCGATGTTCAAATGTTTGAAGAGCTATTTGGTCACCCTCTTGACCCCATTCCCGATCTTTCTTTTGCGACGAGTGGAGCTACTACAGTTTCTAGTTCGATCGTGATGACCACTAGCGTATCTGGCGCAGCCCAACTGTCTCGAGAGGAAGAGATTTTAGCCGAGATAAGTGCCGAGATGGCCACGACAGTGACAGTTGGTCCCGGTTGTGACGCTGCTCCCTCAAGCTTATCTTCTCTAATGATGATTTCTCCTGGTGGCACGGTAACCGTTTCGAGTGTTGCTGAACAAGTACCTGTTACCGCTCCCATGCCTTCGGTTCGCCCTCACAAAAGGATCTCTATCCCTTCCAGTTCTGAGGAAGACGTCGATATTATGCCAGACCCGGAGGATGTTCCCAAGAAAGGCAAAAAGTCTCGCAGGAAGCCGGGTAGTGGGTCTAGCGGCTCGACTCCGAGGAAGAAGCACCGGAGGAAGAAAGAGTGAGCTTCTCGCTTCATCATGTGACTACGAATAACAATTCTTTTATCTTTTCTCTTGTCCTTTTTGGGCCGTGTATATGTGTGGATTCGGCCTCCACTTAATCGAAACATCTTTACTCGCCATGTAATCAAACCTGTTTTTGTTGGCTGATGAAATGGGAAATTGTTCTTTTCTTTTACCTAAATGCCTTGCAGTATTTTTTTTCTATCCGCTCAGCATTTAAATATAGCTTCGTGTCGTGATTTAATGAGTGAGTCGGACTCTGAATATAGTATTACTTATGTCAGTGATTAACGCTCAGCTATTTGCCCCTTAGTTGCGGGGAATAATATTCATATTCTGGCGGCTGATTGCGTTTATTGCAAATCTTGGGCACATATCCCCCTTCTGGGACTCATGATAATTTGAAATCGATAATCTGTTCTGCATTCCAGGAATCTGAGAGTTATCGACGTTTGGAACACGGTTCGCGCTCCGGGAACTTGGAATTGATGTTTATACTCCACTTCACGCTATGGGAATTGGGAGTTGATGTTGACATCTCGGCCCGTACTTCGGGAACTTCGAATTGTTGTTTGCACTCCGACTCGTGCTCTGGGAATCTGGAGGCAGCATGGATGCTTTGGTTCGCGCTCCGGGAACCTGTAATTTATGTTATACTCCAGTTCACGCTTTGAGAACTCGGAGTTCGCATTGATGGGTTGGTTCACACTCCAGGAATCTGGACTAGATGTTTATACTCCAATTCACACTCTGGGAAGTTGGAGTTAGCCGATAGATGGTCAGTCACACCTATTTGGGCTTTTTAGGAATTCGTTCACACTCTGGGAACGATGGATTTGATGTTTATACTCCAATTCGCACTCTGGGAAGTCGGAGTCCGTTCGCACTCCGGGAACGAATTATGGAATGTTTATACTCCAATTCACGTTGTGGGAAGTTGGAGTCCGTTCGCGCAGTGGGAACGAATTAAGGAATGTTTATACTCCAATTCACGCAGTGGGAAGTTGGAGTCCGTTCGCGCAGTGGGAACAAATTAAGGAATGTTTATACTCCAATTCGCACTCTGGGAATTTGGAGTTAGTAAAAGGATTGCCGTGTATCAATCCCTGTGAATGCTGGTATAGTGTTCTGTCCCCGAGCTCGGGTTTCACTTAGTGAGTGACTGGTCGTATCACAGTTACTCCCTATTTGAATAAATCCCACCGTACGATGGAATTTAGCTCTTCGTGCAACGTGATATTATGCGTTATTTTCAGTGAATCACAACTTTTGGCTCTAAGAGATGGCATTTTATTGCTGAAACGAAAGAAACATGGCAAAATCATTTGCCTTATTACAAGTTCAAATTTCAAAATGAAAAAACAAAATGCTAAGGAAGAAATTGATAAAAAATAGATAAATAAAGCCTGTCATATGTAGTAGCGACGGAGGCTTCCGCTATTCCAGGCTCTTGGAAAAGTAAGACCATCAACGGTTGATAACTTGAATGTGCCATCTCTGAGCTTTTGTGAAATCATATACGGCGCTTCCCAATTTGGGTTTATGTGCGAAGGGACCGGGTAAATTCTCTTGATTACCAGGTCGCCGGGTTCAAAGGTTCGTGGGCGGACCTTGGCGTTGTATATTCGAGCGACTCGACCTCGATATGCAGCTGCCCTCACATCGGCTTCTTCACGCTTCTCATCAAGTAGATCTAGGGATTCAGCAAGTAATATAGCATTCGTTTTCGGGTCGTAGTATGTCACACGATGAGAGTGAACTTCCATTTCGACTGGAATAACTGCTTCAGAGCCATAGGATAGAGAAAAAGGAGTGTGTCCGGTCGCAGTTTTGTGAGTTGTTCTGTACGCACACAGAGCCATAGGTAGTTCATCAACCCACTTGCCCCCCGCTTTCTCCAGTCTTTTCTTCAATATAGACTTGATAACCTTATTGACGGCCTCGACTTGACCATTCGCTTGAGGGTGCGCTACCGCAAAGAATCTCTTATGGATGTGAAATCGCTGACAGAAGTCCCTGAATTCAGCACTGTCGAATTGGGCTCCATTGTCGGTGATAATAGTATGCGGGAGACCAAACCGGCAGATGATGTTGCATACCACGAAGTTGATTACCTTTTTTGTTGTAATTGTTGCAAGAGGCTCAGCCTCAACCCATTTGGTGAAGTAATCAACGGCGACTATGGCGTACTTTGCACGCCCTTTAGCTAAAGGCAATGCACCAATTATATCAATCCCCCATATTGCAAATGGCCATGGACTGACCATTTGGGTTATTCCAGAAGGCGGGGCTCTAGGGATCCGAGTGTGTCTTTGGCATTTATCACATCTTTTGGCATAATCCATAGCATCGCGGTTAACGGTAGGCCAATAATATCCATATCGAAGTATTTTCTTGGCAAGTGCTTGCCCCCCAGTGTGATCGCCACATTCTCCTTCGTGCACATCGTGCAACACTCGTTTGATTTCATCGTGTGCGATACACCGGAGAAGAGAAACAGAATATCCCCTCCGATATATAACTCCGTTTTGAATGACAAATCGTGAAACCTTTCGAAGAATCTGTCTTCTTTCACTTCGTCGTTCAGGCAGTGTGCCATGCTCAATGTAATCTTGGTAGGGGGTCATTCATGATTCCCTATTGGAGGTAGTTTCAAATGTGAATTCATTCTCCGATCGATCAATGCTTGGAGAGGATAAAGTCTCGACGGGAACGAGTCCCAAGTGTTGAGCTTCGCCTGTGCTTGCCAACTTTGCCAACGAATCGGCTTTCTGATTGTGCTCTCGGGGTATGTAGAAAATGGTATAATAATCAAACTGATCCAGTATTTCTCGGACCTGGGCTAGATAAGCGGCTAGTCTTCGATCCTTGGCCTGATATTCACCCCGAACTTGGCATACCACCAACTGGGAATCGCAGTAGATCTCCACAGCGATAATTCTCAGGTCACGGGCCAACTTCAACCCGGTGAGCAAGGCTTCGTATTCAGCTTCGTTGTTGGTTGCCCGGAAATCAAACTTTAAGGCATAGCAGATGGATCGGCCTTCGGGAGTCTCAAGCACTATCCCTGCGCCCGAGCACCGATCGTTGGATGCACCATCAATATATAGCTTCTATATATATTCGGGGGAGTTACTAGTTTCAGGTAAGTCTTCAGGAACAGTGAATTTGGCAATGAAATCTGCTAGGACTTGACCGTGTATGGCTCTCCTCGGAACATATGTGATGTCAAATTGACTTAGTTCAATGTTCCACTTTAGTAACCTGCCAGATGTCTCAGGTCGTGTGAGGACCTGTCGTAACGGTTGGTCGGTGTACACAATGATAGGGTGAGCCTGAAAATATGGACGGAGCTTCCTCGAGGCGATGACTAGGCAGTATGCCAATTTTTCTAGCCTTGGATAATTTCTCTCGGCCCCGGTTAACCGTTTACTGACATAATAGACTGGTTTCTATGCTCGGTCTTCCTCTCGAACTAATGCAACACTAATTGCGTTTTCAGATACAGCCAGATAAAGGTATAATTGTTCTTGATCAACAGGTTTTGAAAGAATCGGTGGTGTGGAAAGATGCCGAACTAGCGATTGAAACGCGCCCTCACATTCCGTAGTCCATTCGAAGTTTCGTTTCCCCTTTCGGATCAGATCGAAGAAGGGTATGCATTTATCAGTTGATTTCGAGATGAACCTGCTCAGCGCTGCAACCTTCCCGTTGAGACTCTGAACCTGCTTTATGGTCCTTGGGGTTTGAAGATTCCTGATCGCCCAGATCTTCTCGGGGTTGGCCTCTATTCCCCGGGCGTTGACGATGAACCCAACGAACTTTCCGGAAGCGACCCCAAAATGACATTTTAGCGGATTGAGCTTCATCCCATATTTCCGGAGGACATTGAACATTGACTCTAAGTCTTTGACATGATCAGTGGAGTATCGTGATTTTACCAACATGTCATCCACATAGACCTCCATGGTTTTCCCGATCTGGTCGGCAAACATTCGGTTGACCAAGCGTTGGTAAGTTGCTCCGGCATTCTTTAAACCAAAAGGCATGACCTTGTAGCAGTATAGTCCCAGGTCAGTTACGAAGCTCGTATGTTCTTGATCGGGCACATGCATGGGTATTTGATTGTACCCAGAGTAAGCGTCAATGAAAGATAATAATTCATGCCCGGCCGTTGAATCCACAAGTTAATCGATTCAAGGAAGTGGAAAACTGTCTTTCGGACAAGCCTTATTTAAGTCAGAGTAGTCGATGCACGTTCTCCATTTTCCATTCGGTTTGCGGACAAGTACAGGATTGGATACCCACTCCGGGTACAAAGCATCTCGGATAAACCCATTCGTCTTCAGCTTATCGACTTCTTCTTTGAGGGCGGCAGATCTCTCTGGATCCATACCGTGTCTCTTTTGCTTGACCGGGATGTACCGCGGGTCAATATTTAAGATGTGGCTCGTGATATCCGACGAGATTCCACACATATCGGAGTGCATCCAGGCGAATACGTCTAGATTCACTTGGAGAAATTCGACCAATTCCTGTTGTGCTTGCAGGTTTAGCTGAGACCCAATTTTCAATATTTTCGAATCATTATTGACATCAATTGGAACATCGATCGTCAGCTCGGCTGGGGAAGCTTGACTTTCTTTGGATTCATCATTATCTTCAGTGTCTCGAGGGTCAAGATCCTTCTGGAATTGGTCATGGAGCCCGGGCCGAGGCCCAGGCGCTAATTGTCAATCATCGGCAAAGCGGACGCAGAGAGATTCCTCCACGCCCTTTCCTTTCTCCTTTCTCTGTGCTTCTCGCGGCTCAGCAACATAATAGGCTCTCCCGGCAGCCTGGTCCCCTTGAATGACCCCAATCCCATGGTCAGTAGGGAACTTTAGAGTTAAACACCACGGGGCAATTGCTGCCCTAAATTCGGCAAGGGCTGGTCGGCCCAAAAAGGCATTATAGGGTGAATGGATATCCAGGACAACAAATTGTAACATTCGGACTCTGCGGCGTTCTCCGTTTCCCAATTCTACTGGCAATTCCATCATTTCGGTGGGTTATATTAGTACTTCCATCGAAGCCGTGGATTCTACATTAACAAGGCTTTAGATCTTTGGCTTCCATTTTCATCTGATTGTATGCCCTTTTAAACAAGATATTTACTGAGCTTCCACTGTCCACTAGGATCCTCTTAATCCAAGCAGGACCAACCTGGGCGGATATGACTAGTGGATCTGTAGTCGGGGCTTCGACCTTATCAGCATCTCGGTTTCTAAATACGATATCATCCGCCATCGTCCTCTGTTGTTTAGCCGGAGCCCCTTCATCAAGTGTACTGCAGCTTTCAAAACTCACATGCCTGATCGAATTGGCGTATGATTCCATTTCCTTCCAACTTCGATCCGCTGGATGAGGGCCACCATTGACTGTATTTATGACCAACCTTCCGCTTGTACGAGCGGGCTCCTCCTGTCTTTCTTGGTTCTGTGCACGATTTTGGTTTGACGGGCCCACACCACCAGCTTGTGGTGCCCACACAAATTGATCCAACTTCCTTTCTCTGATCAGTTTTTCGATAAGGTCTTGCAAATGCCTGCAGTCATTGGTATTGTGCTCATTGCTTTCGTGAAATCTACAGAACTTCCCCGTTTGAATCTGCTTCTCCGATGATGGCTTCAGAGTCGGCTTCTTATACTGCATTGCATTACAGGTTTGTAGATATACGTTTTCCAGTGTCGTATTCAGTGGTGTATAGCTTTCAAACATTTGCGCCCTACATCGCGGGCCACGATTCTGATCCTGCTTCTTATTCCTATTATCGCCGTTCCTTGGCTGGGTTTGCTTGTTCTGAATATTCAACTGTACTCTTCCTGAGCCCTCCCTTGACTGTTTAACCGCCACATTGCTTTGAACCCCTTCATTGCTGGCCTCGCATCGTCCTGCTTCCTTGATTGTTTCGCATCCTCACGCCTTAAGAATTGGGCGGCTTTGGAATAGAAACGATCCAACGACGCGGGAGGTTTTCCAGCTAGCCAGTTTCCAAATTCAGAGTCGGGGTCAATCCTCTTAGTCAGAGCCACCAAGATTGAATTATCATTGGGGTTAGTGATTTCTGCACAAGCGGCGTTGAATCTTTCCAGGTATTGCCTGAGTGTCTCCCCGGGGGCTTGAGTGACGCTAGATAAAGTATTTACGTCTTTAGGCCTGGCAATGTGCATACGGAATTGTTCAATAAATTTGGTAGCCAATTGGTCAAACGAGGAGATAGATCGTGGTGGTAATCGTGTAAACCACATTGTCGCAATTCCCCCTAAGGAAATGGGAAAACTACGGCACTTTACTGCATCATCAGCTCTGGCAGCAGTCATTGACCATTCGTATTTCAGAATATGCTGGCTAGGGTCGGAGTTTCCTTCATACATGGGCAGAGCCGGCATCCTGAATCGCCGGGGAGGCTCAGCATATAATATGTCATCAGTGAACGGGGTGTGACTTCGAGAGATCCCCCAATCATCATTTGTTAAACCTTGACTTTCGCGAACTATTTGGCGGACCATAGCTGAGAGATCAGGCGTTGCCATATTCGAAGGGTGTTGAGCCAAAGTGTGGTCGGGTTCCACAGTGCGAGGTGGGATCGGGCGCTGTCGACGATCTGAATCTCGCCTCCTTGGCTCGATGTCTTCTGGGACATTCGGTCTTGGGACACGTTCCTATTGGTGGTAGTTTGGACTGGAGTGATTTCGGGTATCAACTCCTGTGTCAACTGCGGTGGCGGTGGCTTGGTTATCCACGGTATGCTGTGGAACAGCGCCTCCTCGAGAAGAAGGTCCTTATGAAAACTGGCAGAGGGGCCCACTCTTATTTGACCAACAGTTAACGTTTGCCGGAGACCAGAAGCATGCGCATGACTTCCGTCTAGCCTGGGGAGCGTAGATCTGCCATCATAGTCGGATGAGGCAGAGCTTTCCGTGGAAGAATGTGGAGCGTGGTCCCTCTTGAATCTTCTTCGCCCTTGACATTTTAGTTGGTTAGTCAATTCAGCATTGACACGTAACTACTCAGTTAGCTGTTGTCGGCTTTGAGTTAATTCCTGGAGTAATGTTTGGAACTCCTGTCTTGTAACCGGACCTGACTTATCCGTTTGCCCAGCAGCATCCTGATTGGCTGACTGTAGCTGTGTGGGATTTTGCCTATCCCGACCTTCTTGATTACCAACGTTGGAAGTGGTTCTCGTACTGACCATCTTGAAGGTTGGATTCCTTTCCTAGATTTTAAGAAAATCTGAAAAGAATGGAAGGAATCTGAATTTGAGGTCTGGATCTCCCTCTTAGATTTATGCAATCGGTATTGAAGATAGATCCACGGAGCAGGAGAAAGAGCTGGTTTTTCCTTCTCAGTGAAAGCACCAAAATGTTTGCACCAAAATTGGGCAACACCCTTTGGAAGTTTTTGAAGAGATAATAAATGAAGAACTTGAATTGGAAATAAGGACTATCTAACAAAAACTCCAAGTCATAAAAAAGTAAATTGCACAGAAGACAAGAATTTAGAGTGGTTCGGCGATGCGCCTACGTCCACTATGAAGTTTTATCACTTTATTACTTAATACTTGAAGGTTACAAGTGTTTTTAAGCAAATTACAGCAGAAAATGGACTTAAATTCGAAATCAGCAACACTGGAGAAGGTGTGGAGTGCTTTTGGCAGCGTTTGGGCGTATCCTTTCTCTCTAAATTCTCCGACCCCTTTTCTGAATGACCAGGGGCTCTATTTATAGGTGTGGAAGGCCAAAATCCAACCTAAAACTCAAGGAGGTTGCCTGGCACGTGAGGGGGGCCCATAAGCCCGCGTTCTCGGAATCCGTGCCCAGTTTGGGATCGATTCGAAGTGAAGTTCGAATCAATCAAAAATGTATCCAATCGAGGCGAAATTTGGTGTGGACATTCTTCAACATGTATGGAAGCTTCTGTGAAAATTTCATGGCTTTTGGATCATGGGATTGAGAGATATGATCAATTCAAGATTGCGTCTCCGTGTACCCTGTTTGCTTCGACTCGACCCTATGGATTCGTTCGAATCCATATCGTTCGAATCCATATGGTTCGAATCCATAGCTTCGAACCCATATGGTTCGAATCCATGGGTTCGAATCCATGCTTTTGCATGCGCAGGCGGCGACGTGGTGCTCACTGTGTGGATGGATTCGAAGCCGATGGGTGCAAGGCCGATGGAGTCGAAGTTGATGGATTCGAAGTAGGCACTGGCTGATGGATTCGAGCATGGCAAGCAGCAAGCAGTGATGGATTAGAAGCAATGCATGGATTCGAGGGTAGGAAGGCCGGGTGGATTCGAGGCGTGTTTTCCTCTGATGGATTCGAACGAAGGCACGCTCCTGACGGATTCGAAGGACCTTCTATGTGATGGAGTCGAAGATGGGAATACTTCGAAGGACTCGAACCAAGGTAGGTGCAGGACGGATGGATGCGAGGATAGGTGAAGTCGTGGATTCGAAGTACTTCCTCTTGGTGGGTTCGAAGGAAGGCCAGGGGATGGTTTCGAACTATATGGGTTCGAACCGGATGGTTTCGATTCAATGCAGAGGTGATGGGTTCGAACCGAGCAACATTCATATCTTTCAACTTGAATCCATCATATCTTGAGCATACGACCTCGGATTGACTTGAAATTTGAAATGCTGGTTCCTACGGCTTTGCTCACCATGTCCTGTCGATTCTGGCCCCAATCTGGACTCGGACAAAATTCATCGATATCCATAGCGAAGGGAAGTGCAACCAATCTCTGAGACGAACTATCCTTTGTTTTTGACCAATCTTTTGGTATCACGGCTTTGCCAAAAAGCGGGATAACAACCATGTTAGACATATACTTTACTCTTCCTTTGAGTGGGTCAGAACTAACTAACCATTTAGGCTTTTCATTCCTTTCGATCATGTTGAGAGGTTTTCTTCTACCCTTTCGATCATGTCAAAAGGGATGCATGTTTCACTAATATGGCACAGCTGCTCTCGACCCCATGGTTTCGCTACTTTGTTATGGAACCCCTTCGAAAAGGTTATACATATAGATATAGAAGGGGATATACCCATTTTGAATGAGTTCCTCTCTAATAAATCCCCAGTAATTATAAACTGGGACCCCTTCGAAACCCCCCTTTCGATCTGGTCGAGAGAGGTTCCACTCTTTCAAAACAAGTCCAGCTTGTAACTGCCTAAGCTTCACTTTGTTTTCCCTGCATAAGATCGATCTAGATACTCCCCAGTTTCATAAATTCACCAATGTCAAACCCACATCATCATTCTTATTTTCATTTTCTAATGTTGGTTTCGATGATGATGTGTTTTGACTATATATACCCAAGTCGATCTTATGCATTTCATAGACAAAAAGAATTTAAAAAAATAGGTTAGAATCAAGTGCAATGGATCATTAGACAAGCCGATGATCTAAATCATCTTACTCACCATCAAAATACATAATGAACTAGCCATCCCTCCTTTACTAATAATCTAAAATGAGTTCTAATTAATAGAGCTTTCTCCCAATTTGATTTAGGGTTTCTAGAGGATTCAATTGCAGCTAAGAAATTGGAGTAAAAGAAATGAGTTTGGGATTCCAAAATTCGATCCTCGGAACTAGACCCTTTAGGTCTTATTTATAGATGTAGGTCGGCCTTCTTCTATGGCTATGCATTTGATTCGGTCGAAAGACCCCCTTTTATATGTCGCCTAACAACTTTTGACTTAGTTGAAAAGCCTTGTCTGCCTTTGACGCTGTCGAAAGGCATCCGTTTGGAGTCCTTTGATTTTCCCTTGAGCTTTCTTTATCTTTCTTCAGACCTTTCGACTAAGTCGAAAGGGTCTTCTGCCAGCCTTTTGGCATTGTTAACCCTTAAGTATCTCTCTTTGGTGCTTTCTTCAGAATACCTTTCGTTGTTGTCGAGTGGGCTTCGGATGCACCTTTTTCTTTATGTTGCCTTGTTGTCATTAGATGACAGAAGCTTCTGATTCTGTCAATAGGTTGTCTATAGTGGTTTCAAAGATGTTGAAGTACCGATGGTCTCGATGATGTTGAGTAACTTTCGAATGCATGCCTGTGAGTCGAGACGAAACCACCCCTTAATGTCGTTGGCTTTGACCGGTTCGAAAGGCTTGTTTATGCTTTTGAAAGGGTTGCTATGAGGATGAAACCTTTAGTTCCAAAAGGTTTGGTACACATATGGAAGATCAACATTCATTGCCACTAAAAGGGGGTTCAGAAGCTTTCTATCTATGTCGAAAGGTCTTAAAGAGGTGGATTGATGGCCTTGTTGCCCCTTTTTCATCTTTTTTGAAGGCTTGTGCATGATTTATCACCTGGGAGGGTGCCTGTTACAAACGACTCCTTCAAAAGCTTTTCCAATGGCTTCAGAACCTTCATTTATGACCCTTATCGCCCACTTTGGTATAAGCTGGTACTTTTCTTATCTTCTTTCCTTCCTTTTCTCATGAGTAGATTTTATGGCTAACATTTTGCCCTGCCCCCCCGTATGAAAGAAGCCTTTGCTCTTTAGGATAAAAAATTTCAGAACTTTCTCGCTCCTTATATCTTTATTTTCCTGTAAAAGTCAAAGTAAGTGATATTTTTTGTTGCTAGCTCATTTATATGCATGCTTAATGATAAGTCAGCCCATTAACACTTCTATATTTAGACAATTAGTTGATCATAACCCCGATTCAAAAGATATGAGGCTTGTAATCAATAGCAATCAGTGCATATAATAAATGTAGTTTATGAGCTCCTTGTGAGAAATAGCCAATGGACGTAAATAGGAGCTATAAATTATTTTTTGAAGATAGGCTCCTATAACCCATCTATTTCAATAGATATTTAGAAATTTTCTTGGAAATTGAATGACCCTGAAGTCTTCATTCAGATTTCGATGAACATCACTTAGAGTTAGGAAACATTAACTCTAATTTGGGTATCGAGAAGACCAGTTTGAAGTTTTTGGTTGTCTGTAGCAATCTTAGCTCTACTGCTTCATATTTGGGATTTGGGATTTGATAGGGATTTGGAAGCAATGGTATTTATCCCTTAACTTATAAAGTTTGAATGAGATATCCAAAATCTAGATAGCAATATCCAAAGATAGTCCTCCCAGTGGCATTTCTAAACCGAGATTCAGGCATTAATAGTAGATTAACCAGAAATCAGTAATAATTGTCTTCATATTAAGATCTCTAGCCCAGATCAGGGCATATGTTGGACAATAAGAGATTATTAGTAATTATCTTCGTAAAAGGAATTTTTGACCCAGATTAGGGCATATGTCGGGTAGGCAGGAATCCATAGTAATTGTTATAGTAATAGAAATCCTCGGTCCTGATTAGGGCATATGTTGGATAATTAACTTTGTAAAAAGAATCTTCGACATAGCTTAAGGAATACGTTGTGTAAGCAGACATCCATAGTAATTATTGCCAAAATAGAAATCCTTTGCCCGGATTAGGGCATATGTTGTACAACCAGAAATCCATGGCAATTGTCTTTATAATAGAAACCACAAGCCCAAATTAAGGCATTAAGGAAAAATCAAACAATAATCCCAAACCCATATTCGGGTGTAAAGATTGTAAGTGATTAATAATGTCCTGAAACCCAGATTCGGGTATTTATTGATGGAATTCATATATGAAAGATCGGAAACCCAGATTCGGTTATTAATAGATGATGTTTAGAAATGAAAGCCCCGAAACCAAGATTTGGTTGTTCAATAGATGGAGTTCTACTTTACTCCTTACAATTTTTTCCTCTTCGACATTCATAGATTTTTTTAGGCCTTGTATATATATGGTAGTAATCTAATTGGTTGCTTCTCAAGCTTAGACATCTTAGTCCATAAGTTGATGCACTACCTCTTGGGCCTGGACATCTTAGACCATCGAAAATATACCGCTTCTCAAGTTTAGACATCTTAGTCCATTATTTGAATAGCCTTTTCTTAGGCTTGGATGTCTTAGTCCATTATTTGATGAGCCTTATTTCGGGCTTGGACATCATAGTCCATTGTTTAATGAGCCACTTCTTGGGCTTTGACACCTTAGTCTATTGTCTGTTGCTCTTGCTAGCTCATCTAAGAGGCTGGAACCAAGGACTTACCCAACCCTCCTCCAAGAGGCGCCTTGGCCTGGAAAGAGACATGGTCAAGGGCTTGTCCGGTGCTTTGAACTGGCCATCTCATGGTACGAATAAAGTCCTACTCCGACCTCCCTCTAGGAGGCACCTTGCCCTGGCCATAGCGTGGTACGAAAAAAGGGCTTGTTCGGTGCTTTACCCTAGCCATCTTATGGCATGGATAAAGGCTTACTCCATCCTCCTTCCAAGAGGTGCCTTAAACTGACCGGAGGCACGACCAAGGGCTTGTCCGTTGCTTTAACCTGGCCATCTTATGGCGTAGCTAAAGACTTGCTCTACCCTACCTCTAGAAGGTGCTCTGCCCTAGCCATCTCGGTGCGGACAGAGTCTTTCTACTATCTTAGGTAGTATCCAAATATAAGGTGCATTTCACTCCCAACCATGTAGATTTTCTTTTTGAAAAAAGAGATGTTTTTTTCATTCATTTTTGGAAAATATGGCCTCAAATGTTCAGCCTTCCATGTTTTTGGAACCATATTATCATCTGGTCGTCATAATTTGTAAGCTCCTAGTGGGATTACTTTGCAAAGGATTAATAGTCCTTCCTAGTTTTGTCCTAAGGGACCATCTGTGGGATATCTAGTATTTTCCATCTCTCTTTGGAGTACCAAATCCCCTTCGTGAAATACTGAGTTCTCAATTTGAATTGTAGTACCTTGAAATTCTTTATTGATACTCAGCGGTTCTTACCATTGCTTCATCTGTTAATTCATGTATCAAATCTTATAATTCTCTTTTTAGCTCTTGATTCATGTCGAATGCATAGGCGATTCTTCGATGTGAGGGTATTTCAATTTCGATTGGCAACATCGCTTCACATTCATATGTCAAAGAGTATGGAGCATGACCATTTGCCATTTTGGTGGATATTCGATAAGCCTATAACATAAGTGGTTGTTCCTCTACCCAATTTCCATATGCTTTGTTCAGCCGCTTTTTCAGAATTTTCTTTATGGTTTTGTTTGCAGCCTCAACTACCCCATTTGCTTTTGGATGTGTGACGAATGAAAAGCCTTTATTGATTACATTCTTATGGAAAAAGCGAGAGAATTTTTCATTCTCAAATTGTGTCCCATTGTCATAATTTATCTTCTGGGAATTCCAAACCCAATTATGATATTCTTGATAATGAATCCGAGTACTTTACCAAAATTAATTTTTGTAAGCGGTTCTGCTTCAACCCATTTGGTGAAATAGTCTATGGCGATTAGTATACTTCGCTCCTCCTTTTGAGATTGAAAATGGGCCAATTAAGTCTATTCCCCATATGTCGAAGGGCCATGGACTTGCAATTGGGATCAAATGACTCCAAGGAATATGGGAATATTTGAGCATTTCTAACATTTTTCACATCTTCTCACATACTCGATGGCTTGGCTTACCATATGTGGCCAATAAAATCCGTACCTCGTGATTTTCTTTACCAATTTTGTTCCATCTGAATGATCTCCGAAGAATCCCTATTGTTCTTCAGCCATCAATTTTACTCAATCATTCAGGCTTACGCATCATAGATAGAGAAGAGCATATCCCTTCTTATAGGGGATTCCATCCATCACTATGAAGGTTGGAGCTTGTCTCCTGACTTTCCTTGCCTCACCTTTCTCAGATGGGTGTATTCCTTTAAAAAGGTATTCAACAATGGGTGACATCCAGGTGTCATCATATATGTCACTTCATCTTGGTTGGTCAATCCTTTCGTCTGATATTTCTTTATTGCTTTCTTTTATCTCTTCCCCTTGTAATTTAAATGAAGACCTTGTTAGAACTAATAGTTCCCTTCCTTGTTCGGATGCTTCCCAGTCAATACTCGGAATTTGCTGATATCCTACTAGAACAATACATGTCTCCGGGGCTCCCCTTAAGATGGCTAGTTTTGTTAGGGAAAACTGCTTGTGATTTTTCCGCTCTTGGGACTTGGTGTATTGAAAAGTCTTCAAACAAAGCAAGTATTATTAGTATCTTCTTCATGTATAAAGCTAGCTTAGGGTCCTTTATTTGATATATCTGTTTCACCTGGTTCACCATTAGTTGGGAATCACTGAAGATCTATATTCGTGGAATCTTGAGTTCTAACACCAAGGTTAATCCCGCTACCATAGATTCATATTCTACCACATTGTTAGTTGCGGGAACCCAATTTCATGGGATAATAAAAAAGGTGTCCATCCAGTGTGATGATCACACATCCTACACCAGCCACTTGTTCATTTGATGCCCCATTAATAAATAATTGCAACATGGGCTTCTGATTATTTTCCTTCTTCCATTGCTCCTTCATAAAGCTAGTTCACTCATTAATGAAGTCTGCTAATGCTTGCCGCTTAATTGCGGCTCATGGCTGGAACTCAAGGTCATTTTGGCTTAGCTCGAATCTCCATTTTACCAATCTTCCTTAAGTTTCTGGTTTACTAAAGAATTGCTTAAGGGGGAAGTTGTCAATACCTTGATTGGATGTGGCTGAAAATATGCTCTAAGCTTTTGAGGGGTGAGAATCAAACAGTATGCTAACTTTTCTATAACCAGGTATCGAACCTCCACATCCTTCAACCATCTGCTGACATAATATAACTGAATTTGTGCCCCACTTCCTTCTCTAATCAGTACTGAGCTGACTGCATGTTCTAAGACTGACATATATAGGTAAAAGATTTCCCCATTCTTGGGACTAGAAAGATCGGTGACTTTTCCAGATGGCTCTTCCAATCCTAAAAGTCTTTCTTGCAATTCCCCCCATTAGAAGTTCTTCTTCTTCCTTATTACATCAAAGATGGGTATACACTTATTGGTAACCTTATAGATGAATCTACTTAAGGAAACCAATCTTCCATTCAAAGTCATCACATCCTTGCTAGTTTTGGGTTCGGCCATGTCCTTAATGGCTTGAATTTGATCAGGACTTGCTTGGATCCCCTAGGCACTCATGATTAGCCTAAAAATTCCCAGAATGGACTCCAAAAGAACAATTTTGTGGGTTCAATTTCATTTGACATTTCCCCAATATCCCGAACATCTATTCCAAATCATTAAGATGATTCTTAGCCTCTCTAGATTTTACCACCATATTGTCTACATAAACTTCCATGTTTCGGCCAATTTTCTCCTTAAACATTCTGTAGAATAATCTTTGATATGTTGCCCCAACATTGTTTAGCCCAAATGACATTGTTTGGGAGCAATAAATTCCCCACTCGGTTATAATGCTGGTATGCTTCTCATCTAGTTGAACATTGGTATTTGGTTGTACCCTGAATAGGCATCCATGAGAGATAACAATTTGGGTCCACTTGTTGCATCTACTAACTGATCTATTTGCAGCTGCGGAAAGCAATCTTTTGGACATGATTTGTTTAAGGCCGTTTAATCAACGCAAGTCCTCCATTTCCTATTTGATTTCTTCACTAGAACTGGATTGGCTAACCACTTTGAGTAGCATATTTTCTGGATGAATCCATTCTCAATGAGTCTATTAACCTTTTCTTTCAAAGCATGTGATCATACCTTGTCTAACTCTCTCTTTTTCTACCAGATGGGGGTTTATTTTGGATTGATGTTGAGTGCATGACACATGACCGTTGGCTTAGTCCCCACCTTATCACAGTGTGACCAGGTAAATACATCCTGGTTGACTTTAAGAAATTGGATCAAATCCTTCTTTAAGTCATAATTCAAATCCTTCCCCACCTTGAGCACTTTGATTGCATCATCTGAATCTATGTATTCTTCCTCAAGATCCTTTATATGTTTTATCCTCTTAGTTTCCTCAGGCAATCAAATTCTGTGAAAATTGGGCTTTCTTTGGCCGAGTTAGCATCAACTCTTTTTCTCTTGCCTCCGAAAGGAATGTACCTTTTATACATACGTTTGTTAGATTTATTAATGTTAATCTTTGATTATAATATTGGATGTGAGAATCCATCATCTGAAGGCCGTAAAATAGTAGAAGAATCAGAGTAAGCGGAATACTCCCTTTTATACTGATCTAGGGTAGCAAAATACATCTCCCGAGAGCTAAGCTGCTCCCCTCAAACAGTTCCCCACCCTCTCTTTTTCAAAAAATTTACCATGAGAAATTTTGGGGAGATAAATGCATCTATTTCATCGAGAGCCGGCCTGCCAAAGATGGCATTGTAGTATGAGTGTTGGTTGATTACCAGAAAAATAGTCTCGAAGATTCTACAGGTTGGTGGAACCCCCATTTGTACAAGCATCTTTTCTTTCCCCACTGGCGTTTATCTTTTGTTATTTGTTATCTCGCCTTTTTTGCAAGGCCGTGATAACAAAAGATCGACCGAGAAAGCGAGGACAGTTCATCTCAAAGCAGCTTAACCAATCAAAAAACACTAACAAACTAGAGCGACTCGACAGGCATGCGACCTAGAGCATGGAGCATCCAACGAGCCAGAGCAAGATACGACCTAAAGGTTACGACCTAACCATCTACAGGGACCAGCGGCCTAACATCAAAGCGACCCATGACATTCAACGAATTAACGACCTAAGAGCTAAAGATCTGGTAATTCAGTGAAGAGCATTGTGTCAAAGACCTAGTGGCTCAACTAAGTTAGCGACTTATGGCTTACCGACCTAAGCCAAATTACCCCCTCCTCCTTTAGGTCGCTTGCGACTTAATCCATACACTGCCCCTTCCACTAGGACGCTCACGACCTATCCAAACCGAGACAGCACCAAGGTCGTAACCCCATAAGTCGCCAACCACCTGCCAACCTCTATGTCGCTACTCCCTTGGTCGCTACTCTCCCTTCTGCCACTCCTTAGGCCACCGTTCCTTCTCTAGTTATTCCTTAGGTCGCTGGTGACCTACGACCTATCCTTTAGGTCGCATATGACCTACAACCTAAACTTTAGGTCGTCCCTGCCGACCTAAGTTCGGAATTCACTATAAATACTCCACCTACTCGAACTAAAGGGGGGACTTTCCAGATTTCGAAGCGTTGATACTGTGTTGTTTTCTCCATTCTTCCAACACTTCAAATATCGAAGATTCTTCATCAATAGATCCAACTACATTCAATATGAATCCGAAAAGCGATTCATCATCAAAATTCTAATTTCTTGTCTTGATCGAATTGTAATCGTGAGGTTGAGTTGAAAAAGTGTTGTAATTGTAAAATTGAGTTGTAATAGTGTTGTAATCTTGTAAAAGTGTGCTCGAAGAACATAATGGAGGATGTAAAGTGGATGTAGGATTGATTTAAAGCTAAACCACTATAAAAATTGTTGTCTCTTTTGCTTTTTTGTTATTTTCTGCTTACTTTTAGTTCCCATGCAAACGGGTGGTGCTTTCACTTCACCACGACTCTCACCGGGGGTGTTGGCGCACAATTTTAGCGTTAACATTATTGAACCCAAAGATGGGTTCCATGCTGGGTTCCAATTAATCTTTGAGAATATTCATCTGATCGAAGGCGTGCATAAATATTGCATTGACTTCACTGCCTGTGTCAACCAAAATTTTAGTGACGATGGATAATCTAATTGGAGCAGTAATCATCTTGGATCATTATGAGGATTTCTTTCACTTCAAATGACTCTCACAGATCAGTTTCTAAATGATTCCAGCTAGAACCCTACACTAATTGGTCTTGTGACAGTTGGCCTAGTCACAAGCGCAATAATATTCTCCCTTCCTTTATTCAGGGTTATTCTTGGCATTAAAGGAGGTAGGAAAGTTGACTCTTTCCTTGGCTGCAGCATAAACGTAAGATAGTGGCTTGTTTAAATCGACTGTGTTAGCAATTGGCTCTTCCCATCTTGTTCTTTTGTGTCCCGGTCTTGGCCAAATCTCCCCCTTCTTTTTTTACGATAGTTTTCTTCGTAGCGTAGTAAAGCTCATCCATCTGTATGAACTTGTCAGCATGGAAATGGAAGTCCTATAAATCTTTACAGTCGTTAATAAGGAGCAACTTCCAAATGGGGGTGTTTTCTTTCAAGCCGTAATGAACTGCAATTGGCTTGTCTCGATCATTCATATCTTTGGCTATTAGAGCTTCAGTGTTGAATCTCCTTAGACAATCTTCCATGGATTCCCCTTATCTTCGCTTTATATCGGCCAACACTGTATAGTCTATTGTGGGATCTTTGCAAATGAAAAATTGGGCAGAGAATTCATAAGAGAACTACTTCCATGAATATATGGTTTTCTCCTAGTACTGTCTATACCACTTTGCTGCTGCTCTCTAGAGAGTAACCTGGAATAATCGGCATCTGACAGTTCCATGTGCATTTTACAAATCTGTTTGGCTATCAAAAGCCATTAGATGATCGTCCAGGTCTGTAACCACATGGTATTTCATTGATGAGATCTTTAAGTAAGGTGGGATGACCATTGCCATCGGTAAAGGGCGACACTCTTTCATTATCATTAGCATTCTCATCCACTGTCCTCTTTCCTTTCGTGTTTATAGCATCCTTTATTGCCTTTTCAGCTGCATCTTTAAGATAAGGCTCAATAGTGTTACCCCGCCTTCTGGATATGGTCCGGATACCAACGAATTGGCTAAAAAGGATGGATATCGAGGTCGGAGATCGATTGGAAATAAGGCTATGATCGATACCATCGAAATTGAACCAAGCTTCAACCCAGGTGGGATCGATTGGAAATGATGAACAATGCTCGGTGTACCTACATTTTGAATTTTAGGACAATTGGTGTTCATATGCTCAAGTTCGCGATGGATCAATATTCATGGAAAATTAGTTCGAATCAATGCCTTCGTATCGATCCAAATGGATGTGGGGAGTGTACTTCAGATTGATGCTTTCGTATCGATCGAGATGGATATGGTTATGCATTACTTTGGATCGATCACAATGCATATCGACTGGATGGATATGGAAGAACATGTAGGTGTGCTTTGTATGGATGAAGGCCGGATCGATACAAGAGCAACCGAGGTATACAGACTTCATGGATAAGAAGGGTGAAGCGGACTTGATGGATTCGAGGCAATGGCTACAAGGGTTTAGAAAAGCATTTCATATCGATCATTTATTTATCGATATGAAGGACTTGCATGGAAGCAAGACATAGATGTATATGAAGGCATGTGTGGATCAATACGAAGAAAGGGGGCAGGGAATGGATATGAAACGACAATGGTGGAGCATCTATACAAAGGGCATGGCCTCAGATGGATATGAAGCAAGGACATCGGCATCGATACGAAGGCAGGATATAAGGATCGATATGAAGAGCTCGGCAACCGATGGATATGAAGAAATGGGTCGAACCAAGGGAAGTAGTCTACCAGCATGAAATATAGATCTCTACATGATACTCGGGACAGTCATTCAGTATGAGGCCTATCGATATGAACGTATCGATATGAATCCAACAACTTATTTGCAAAACCCGATTTTTGATCAATAATAACTCGAAAACTACAAGTCCAAATGCTATGAAATTTTCACGGAAGCTTTCTTATTAACCCAAGCACATCCATGATCGATCTCAGCCATATTGAACCATTTTCGGATCAATACGAATTGCACTTGGATCGGTCAAGATCGATCCAAAATGACCCCAGATCGATCTGGTGGGTCCACCTGCACACGGGAAAAGGTATTTCTAGGTTTGAGGAAGGCATTTTCAGATCTACTCCTATAATAACAACCCTATGGCAACTAAAAGGGGATCTTCTTTTTTGGGTGAAACACTATCATTTTCGTTATTGGTTTCAAAGAATTGTAATTGTAACCAGTATCAAAGGAATAAAAGGATTAATTAAAATTGGATGTAGGCTGGAGATAGCTAAACCATTAAAAATCTTCGTCTTTTCCCACTTTCTTTCATTTTAATTTGGTTATTTCTTCATTTTTGTTCTCTACATCATCTAGATCTGAGATTTTAATTTGGATATTGAGGATTTGTTTGTAAACACTGGTGGTTTCACTACTTCTAGGGTTTGTGACCAATTTTGGTGCAAATTAATAGTGCGGTAATTTTTCTGGTTCGGGCAATATTCCTTTTATGTTGAGCTTCTAGATTGTTCAAGAGATTTGTCGAGAACTCATCCTTGATGGTTAGTAGTTGATTGGGGATGCTCCTTCTTCCTAGAGGACGCTATATCTACTTTTCTTTGGTATTCATTGGAGTTAGCTTTTAAATTCCTCCTGGGGGAAACCATCTTATCCCTCTGAATTGGTTTTGGTGTCTTTGAAGATTTCTGAGATGGCATTTTAAGTAGATCTTGCATCCCTTGCAGCTGTTTTTCTAAGTGTTTGATCTTTGCGGCATTCTCATCTTGCTGAGCTGGTGACGAAGGCTGTCCCTTAACAACCCCATCCAAATTAAAGGACGGAGCTATGTTATTCTCAAGATTAGTGATATGGATTACTCCTTCCTCAATTCTGCTTAATCGTATAGATCTAATTTTTCCTATGCCAAATCAAATAATCAAAATTAGTCTATAAGATAATAACAAGGTCGGAGGTCAAAGCACTCCTTCTTGCTCTAAAAATGTTAACAAAAGAACTTGTCAACATCCCCAAAGCAATGTAAAAGGTAATTGAGCTCAAATGAAACTAAGTTGTTGGAAATATCTCTTCCTTCGAAACCTACCTTTCGACCAAGATGGCTTAGTCGAAAGGTTTTAAGGAGATAGCTCAACCTTTCGACCAGGTTGAGTTAGTCGAAAGGCTTCAAGGAGTTAGCTCGACCTTTCGACCAGGTTGATCTAGTCGAAAGGCTTACAAGAGTTAACTAAGGAATGCTAGCTAAGGAAATAGCTTCCTGCTCGAAAATTTTCCTTTGAGTGGGTAGGAAGTCACTAATCATTTCGGCTTTTCATTCCTTTCGATCATGTCAAAAGGTTTGTTTCGGCCCTTTCGATCATGTTGAAAGGGATGCATGTTTCACTAACATGACACAGCTACTCTCGACCCTATGGTTTCGCTAATTTTGTTATGGAAACCCTTCGAAATGGTTGTAGATCAGCCAGGGATAAATCCATTTCGAATGAGTTCCTCTCTAATCAATCGTCAGTAAATTATAAACTGGGACCCCATTGAAACCACCCTTTCGATCGGGTCGAGTGGGATTCCACTCTTTCGAATCAGGTACGGCTTGTAACTGCCTATGCTACATTTTGTTTTCCCCGTAAGATCGACCTAGATACTCCCCAGTTTCATAAATTCACCAATGTCGTAACCACATCATCATTCTTATTTTCATTGTCTAATGTTGGTTTCGATGATGATGTGTTTCGACTGTATATACCCAAGTCGATCCAATGCATTGCATAGACAAAAAGAAGTTAAGAGCATAGGTAAGAATCATGTGCAATGGATCTTTAGACTAGCCAATGATCTAAATGACCTTCCTCATCATCAAATCGTCATCAAAATCCTTAATGAACCATCCATCTCTCCTTTATTAATAATCCAAAATGAGTTACAATTAATAAAGCTTTTTCCCTAATTTGATTTATGGTTTATAGAGGATTTAATTGCAGCTAAGGAATTAGAGTAGAAGAAATAAGTTTGGGATTCCAAAATTCGATCCTTAAAACTGGAACATTTAGGTCTTATTTGTAGATGCAGGTCGGCCCCCATCTGCGCTCGTGCTTTCGATTCGATCGAAAGGCCCCCTTTTTATAGTCGAAAGGCCTTATCCACCTTCGACACTATCGAGAGGAATCTCTTTGGGGTCCTTTGATTTTCCCTTGATCTTTTTTATCTTTCTCTAGACCCTTTGACTAAGTCAAAAGGGTCTTTTGTCAACCTTTCTCCTTTGTTAATCCTTGATTATCTCTCTTTGCTGCTTTCTTCAGAATACCTTTCAATGTTATCGAAAAGTCTGCAGATGCGCCGTTTTCTTCTTGTTGCCTTGTTGTCATTGAAAGTAAGACAGAAGCTTCCAACACTATTGATAAGTTATCCGCAATGGTTTCGAAGAGGTTGAAATACCAATGGTCTCGATGATGTTGAGTAGCTTTCGAATGGGTGCCCGTGAATCAAGACAGAACCACCCCTTAACGTCGCTGGCTTTGACCGATTTAAAAGGCTTGTGTATGCTTTCGAAAGGGTTATTATAAGAGTAAAACCGTTGATTCCAAAAGTCTGGCATGCATATGGAAGATCAACATTCATTGCCATCGAAAGGGGGTTCCGAAGTTGTCCTTCTGTGTCGAAAGGTCTTAAAGAGGCTGATAGATGGCTTTATTGCCCCTTTTTCATCTTTTTCGAAGGCTTATGCATGGTTTATCACCTGTGAAGGTGCCTGCCACTAACGACTCTTCGAAAGCTTTCCCCATGCCTTCGGAACCTTCATTTATGATCCTTATCGAAACCCACATTAGTATAAGCTGGTACTTTTCTTATCTTCATTCATGCCTTTTCTCTTTGAGTAGATTTTATGGCTAACAAATATCACTTGGACTATGGTCCTTTTCTGTAATGTTATTCTTGATACAAATATTTGATAGCCTGTAGCATAATTTTTTATTTGTCGAATCTTCCTTCTATTTTGCTGTTATGCTTTACCTGAAAAGCACGAAGCAAACAACATTTCTTATTGTTTGCTTGAAATCTATACGAAAGTTAGTCCATATCATCTGTGGAGATTATAAATGTTTTGGAACTTTTGATAATGGTAAGAGATAGCTAAGAATTCAACTTTAAACATATTATTGGAATATCTAAACCAATTATACAAATGTTTTTGAAAGCCGTCCGCTGAAGATAACTAACAGACCATTAATAAAGACCATGTAATAGAAGTCCCGAGATCACTGTTTGATTATTCGTGGTAGAAGTCCAATCACCCATATTCGGGTATTAGTGATTGAAATTTGGAAGTAGAAGCCTGAAACCTATATTCAGGTATTAGTGGATGATATTTGGTGTTAAGAAACTTGAAGCTCAGATTCAAGTATTTATGGATAATAATTGAAAATTCATAATAACGATCTCCTTAATAGAAGTCTTTGACCTAGATTCAGGCATTAGTAGTGGAAAATCAAAAATCCGAAATGAAAATCTCAAGCCGATATTAGGGAATTAATAAGTAAGATTAAGTAATAGGCTTGAAACCCAGATTCAGGTGTGAGGAAGACCAAAAATGATTAGTGAAGACCCAAAACCCATATTCTGGTATTAAAATATAAAGTCCGAAAGTGAGAGACCTGAAACCCAGATTCGGGTATTAATAAGTGGAGTTCTATTCTGCTTCTTGGATTTTGTCTTCTTTGACTTGTGTGGGTCCTTTTGGCCTCATATGTAGTTGTAGTTTGATAGGATGCTTCTCGAGCTAGGATGTCTTAGTCCATCATTTGATATGCCACTTCTTGGGCTTGAACAGCTTAATCCGTTGTTCGGTGAGACTCTTCTTGGGCTTGGACGTCTTAGTCCGTTGTTGTCTGGTGCTTCTGGTTAGCTCATTCTTAAAGGCTAGAACCAAGGACTTACCCAACCTCCCTCCAGGAGGATCCTTGACCTAAGGCATGGATAAGGGCTTATCGATGCTTTAACCTGAACATAGTGTAGTAAGGATAAAGGCTTATAGTCCTTCTTCCAAGGGGTGCCTTGGCTTGGCAATAGCGTGGTGAAGATAGGGGCTTGTTGTTGCTTTATCATGGCCATAGCATGGAGTGGATAAAGGCTTACACTCCTCCCTCTAGGATGTTCCTTTACATGACTAAAGGCACGGCCAAGGGCTTGTCAATGCTTTAACATGGCCATAGCATGGCGTGGTTAAGGGATTACACTCCTCTCTCTAGGAGGTGCTTTAACCTTGCCAACTCGGTGTGGACAAAGGCTTTGATCGTTTAAGGTAATGTCCAAATGAAAGGAGCATCTCACTCCCAACAATGTAGATCATTCTTAGAAATGTAATTCTTTGTTGAATTTTTTTATAATCTCTATACAAATTCATTGATTTTGCCTTGATGATAAAAGATGATTATCATCCCTTCAAAGGCTCTACAATGATTGGTTTCATGACCATTCGTCATATGGTAATGGCAGTAGGATCCTCCCAGATCACTTTAATATTTTGTTTTCTTTTTTTGTGATGGCCAATAGTGGAGTTCATCCTTAGTTAAGAAGTAGACATCCTCTACGAATATTGTTAAGTTGCATTCTATAGGAAGTCTTGACTCAAAACCTGTTTCTTGAGGATAGCCTTTCAGTTTCTTGCTACTTGGCCTTGTAGATTCACCCTCATCTATCATTTTTCTTTTTTACATCCATTGGAGTTCCCATGTTAGAAGTGGTCCAACCATAGCTTGTTGCCATTTATGTTCAAAGGCATTATAGTCTGCCGTTATCTCTTCTTCAAAGATTGTGCCTTTAGTATAGTGTTGAATCGTCCTCCTCATTTAATTAAACAATTTTCACTTCCGTTTTCCTTTCTCCTAAGGTAAAAATAGGGTTTTGAGAAGTATGCAAGAGATTTAAGATCCATTTCTCTAGATCATATGATTATGCCCTTTTCTTGTTCATTATCCTCAGAGCTTTCAATCTTAGACTTTGCTCTTCATATAGATGGGAATCTTTGGTTGTTTTTGGGTACAATCCTACTAAGCATGATTTAGAATATCCTTATTGTGACGACCGCCCATGACTCCCGCACCAAATCAAGGAAATAATGCGTTGAAAGGCGTGCCAGGCCGCCACGGACGATCATCAAGGTAAAAATAGAACAACGGAATCTCTATCTACAACTCACAGCGCATGGATAAAATACAATAGAGAAATATAAATATAGTGAAGCTTCATAGAACAGAATATCATCATATAAGCATCATAGAAGTTTGATACAACATCAGAACAGTCAATACATCAAAGCCTCACTACATAGCACTCAGAGTATATACAAACAGCGGAACACCCAGTACATATAGTAAGAAAACAATATGCATAAGCCTCCTGCTCGTCTTCGTCATCGTCAGCGTCAATCACAAAGAACAGCACCTGTCACCTGCTACCTAGTCTGTCCATCCCATCATTGATGAACAACCCAAGGTAATAAGAATTAAACATAAAACCTTGAGTCAGACAAAGTCTTAGTGAGCAGTAAATCAACTATCAAACATACCAAAAGAGCATAAGGGATAAAAGGAACAGGAACCAAACCATCCCACTCCACCTCTTTCTAAAGTGATAGCCCCCAGACACACACGAAGGAGAAGCAAGCATAACATAGCAGGCAATTAAAGTAAAGCAATAATCACTCGAGTCAAGGTCGATGTTTTCCAAATACAAACGCCCAAGGCCTAAACCAAGATCAGATAAGCACCCAGAAAACACCGCTCTTGAGACTGAATGATGATACAACCAAACGTCCAAACATCCATGACTCTGGCTATCACTGTTATCATTGCCTTGATTTCACCGTTAATTGAATGGCTGGCCCGTTATTTCATCCATCGGCCAAGGGCTAATGGTAACCCCAGTTTTAGACATAACTCCGCACGTCATCATGACCCGTGCCTAAGCCGAACGTATCAGCCCAGAGTACTAGCACGTCATCGTGACCCGTGCCTGGAACGTCATCATGACCCGTCCCAACGTACCCTTGCTTTGAGTATGCTAGAATCTTCAACAACGATGCGATCTCAGCCTCCTAGTCATCCTCCTCGACGACTATTTCCATACTAGCTCAAGCGCCTCTCAAGCTAACCATTATCACCAACCCGGATCGCATCACCGACTTATCAACATAGCTTCGCACGTCGTCGTGACCCGTGTTTGGAACGTCATCATGACCCGTCCCATCTCAACATAATGCTTTGCCTCATCGCATCATAGTAAAGTCCCATTTCAATATCATGCTTTGCCTCCTCGCATCATGGCAAAGTCCATCATCATCGAATCTATCGATATGAGCTTCCACATCCGCTTCATATGCCACAGCAGCTTTCCTTATTCAAGAGCCTTTCCACTTAGCTTTTGAATCATCATCGACCAACTTGATCAAATCAAGCTATCTATCAAATAATCAATCAAATCAAACATTAATCCAAGTAATCAAACATTCAAACAAGATCTAAATAGACAATTAACAATAATGGCAATTTCTTAATTAAAGAGTCCAAACCTAACATGCAATCTAACATACATGAATCATGAGCAATATCTCTACAACTTGATAAATGAACTTGTATAGATGAACATATGGTAAAATATGTGTCAAATCATCATGAACTATAGATCTACATGAAGACTTAGAGAAAATGCACAAAATCGCTATCTTTAACACTCAAACAAGCCACCGATCCAATATACTCCTTTGGGTCCGTGTGAGAGATAACTACCACTCACCAAATCACCTAAACACCTCAAAAGAAACCCACTTCAGATCTGGACAGCGAAGAACAAAGCTTGATCCGGCAAATCTCACTTCAAACGATGAAATCTCTCTCGAACGGATGAAGATCTTCAACTTTGACTCTTGGATCTTCGATCTTGATCTTCGATCTTGGACGGATGTTAGCACTAGATTGGAGTGGAGAAAAGAAGTGAAGAAGTGTTGTAGTCGAGCTCTCAGAATGGCAGCACTTCGTCGCTTCAAAATCCGGTGCCAAAAAGTGAGCCAAAGCCCGCTATTTATAGGCTGAAATCTCCATGAGTCGTCCCCCTTGAGTCGCCGCCGACCTAACCCATGAGTCGTTCACGACTCATCAGACCCCGCCGACTCAAGCCAATCATACGACCTACCGACACATGCTATAACATAGCTCACGGCCTATACGACTCAACACAGGCACGACCTAAGACCTAAAGCATGCGGCACGACTTAACACTAAGCAACTTCACGACTTAACGACCTAAGCCACCCTACGACCTAACCATACACAGGGCCATACGAGCTAACTACCCTGCCGACTTATCAGGAATGCTGACCTAACAACATAAACAAGTTACCGACCTAGCAACATATCATAAGCACGGCATAGCCGACCCAAAACACATCGACCTACCGACCTAAGATCCCAATGACTCAACACTAAGTCGGCCCATCTCTTATCTCGGCTCACATCACTAAGTCGTTCCACCGACCTAACTCCACACAAGCTAACTCTAGGTCGTTCTAACCCTATGAGTCATCAACTCTTAAGTCGGCTGTCCACCTTAACTCGGCCTAGCACTAACTCGCTATCTCGTTAAGTCGCTACATCCTTATCTCGGTCATACGACTTAAGCCCTGGCACTAAGTCGCTCACCACTAACCCGCACACTGCACTTAACTCACCTGGCCTTCTTATGTCGGCCACACTATGATTCGGCCACACCTTATAAGCCGTGACTCGTTCAACCCTTAAGTCGGTCAACCTATGAGTCGTTTATTCCACTAAGTCGGCTACAATCTTAAGTCGTTCAAACGACTCATCTACCACCCGACCTAAGCTTTGAACGACTCAACAACATCAACGACTTAATGCATATAGTTTAACAATGTTTTGATTCGTAAAAATACGGGTCGTTACATTCTCTCCCCCTTAGGAATTTCGCCCCCGAAATTCCAAACAAACAAGAGCAATCAAAACTATTCTGCATGCCTACCATCCATAGCAATCAACAAACCATGCATCCAATTACTAACCTAGCATGCAGAATTATAAGACTTAGAACAAGTTACAAATTCATGAGATGTCACGACACCTTAGGGCCATACCTCGAAGAGTTCAGGATGAGCTGCCTTCATCCTCTCTTCCTCCTCCTACGTACAGTCGTCAACATCATCACTCCATTGTACCTTGAGTAACGTAATCATCTTCCTCCTAAGCTGTTTCGTGTCGGTTCCAACAACACGAAGTGGCTTACGAGGTCTCGAAACAACTGGATCAACCTCCAAGTCTTCACAGCTATCAGCAGAAACCACTGTAGTTGGGTCGTGCACATACTTCCGTAGATACGATACATGAAAAACATTGTGCACACCCGCCATCTTCTCCGGTAACTCCAATCTATAAGCAAGCTTTCCAATTCGCTCGATAATCGGGAATGGTCCAACAAATCTCGGAGTTAACTTTCCTTTCTTCCCGAATCTAATAACATTCTTCAATGGAGAAATCTTCACAAAAACCATATCGCCTACGTCGAATTCCGAATCCTTACGACGATTATCGGCATAACTTTTCTGGCGGTCTTGGGCTGCCTTCATTCGTTGCCGAATGATCTCTATAGAATCCGAAGTCTGTCGAATTATTTCTGGCCCAAGTATCAACTTTTCTCCAGTTTCCAACCAACATGTCAGAGAGTTACACGGTCTTCCATACAGTGCTTCATATGGTGCCATACCAATACTCGACTGATAACTGTTATTATACGCAAATTCAACCAAATGAAGGTGATCTTCCCATGATCCTCCGAAGTCCAAAACACATGCTCTAAGGAGATCTTCCAAAACTCGGTTGACTCTCTCGGTCTGACCATCTGTTTGGGGGTGATAAGCTATACTCAAACACAACTAAGTTCCCAAAACTTCCTGGAAGCTCTTCCAAAATCTACTAGTGAACAATGGGTCTCGATCGCTCACTATACTCTTCGGAATACCATGGAATCGAACAATCCACTTAACATAAAGCTCAGCCAACTTCGATGCAGTCCTAGTTGACCGAACAGGAATGAATCTTGCACTCTTAGTCAACCGATCTACGATGACCCAAATCCCTTCATTCCCTGCCCTGGTTCTAGGTAGACCATCGATAAAATCAATCGATATCTGTTCCCACTTCCATGTAGGAACCTCTAATGGCTGAAGCAATCCACTGGGCTTCTTCTGCTCGGCTTTTACTAACTGGCAGTTCATACACTTGGAAATAAAATTTCCAACATCCTTCTTCATACCTTCCCAGTAATAGGTTCTCTTCATATCCCGATACATCTTATTTCCACCTGGATGAATCGTCAACTTCGAGTGATGACTTTCCCTCAGAACTTCATCTCTCAATCCATCTATATCGGGAACAACTAATCGTCCTTGCTTGCGAAGCCAACCCTCTCGATCGACTTCAAATCCTTTTTCCTTTTCTGGGTTCAATCCAGATTCCAAGTCACGGGTAATCTTGACAAGCTTATCGTCTCGCTTTTGGCTCTCCCCAATCCTTTCCACAAGAGTGGGTCTTATCGATAAGTTTGCCAACATCTCAGGTTCCAATTCACATCTAGGCCTGAAATCAAATCCAGCCAAATACTCAAGACTTTTCCATTCCGAAAACATGGCTCCCAATCCTGCATGTCTTCGACTTAACGCATCTGCCACTGCGTTACCTTTTCCCGGAGTATAGGCTATACCAAAATCATACGATGCTAAGAACTCTAGATACCATTGCTGTCGAAGGTTCAAATCCTTTTGGGAGAACAAATACTTTAACGACTTATGATCCGTAAACAACTCGAATCTAACTCCTGTTGGGCGAGTTTTCACCCAGAAGATCTCGAAACCGAGAAGTCACAGTTTCACCCGGGCTCGCGACCTCCACACAAGGCTCAATACCTGCGTAGAAGTCCATCCGGTATTCTCCATGTATAAGTTCATTCGGCATAAGGTCATTCGGCTATAAGCTCCCATTCGGCCACAAACCAACATTCCACACTCTCCATCCGGCCAGCACGTCATCCGGTCAAGCTCCTACCGAACCAACCTATACCGAACCAAACGTTCCCCACTACTACCGGACGAGACCACTGCCGGTCCAAAGCCCACACCTCGTTATCACCGAACCAACTACTCACAACACAATACCGGACCAGCCCTACCACCGAACCACAACCGTTACAACTCCACGGCCGGACCAAACAAGTACCGAAACTCATCACTGCCGGACCACCTCCACACTCATTACCACCGGTCCACACTTATTGCCGAACCGCGCCTGCCACCGGACCAAACTCCATGCCGAATGACATCCGCCGAACCAGGTGATTACCAGTCCAGATTGCTTCAGCCCGGGCCCACCAGCAGTTATATACTTCCAAGACCCCTGCCCCCTACCTCACTCTATAAATAGAGGGGCAGGGGTACAACAATGGCAGACAAGTTTGAGAGCTCAAGCAAGGAAGGAACTTTCAAACTACTTTCATACACTTGTACACAACGCATTGTACTTGTAACCTGAAAGAAAGAAGATAATAACATATAAAGTGGACGTAGGCACATTCTGGCCGAACCACTATAAATCTGTGTGTCTTTTACATTTCAGCCCCTACTTTTCTCATATTTACATACTCATCTAAAATCATTGAAAATTACATATAATCAACTAAATAATACGACTTGGAGGTGTTTGTCCATTTTTTGTGCAAACATTTTTGGTGCTTTCACTGAGAACTGAACTCAAACTTCATCTTCTCCCACTCAACCTTTTTCCTAACGACATCACTCGTTGCTTAGAAATCATGCCTTCCAAACAGAGAAGGGATGTTAACAAAGGAAAGAACATCGCAACTAGCAGCCTTCCAGATCCAGCAATCACAGATCAGCCCACTTCAACAGCAGTACCAGATGAAAATCAGGAAAATCCAACTGGTCCCGCAACGGAACAACCAATCACTAGGGCAGATCTGGACAGGGTTGTGGCTGAAGTAACTAACCGCTTCACATCCCAACAAGAAACTTTGGTGGACCAACTCATGACACGCTTAAGGGACGCTGAAGAGTCCAACCGCAACACTGAATCATGGGGTGAATCCCAATCCGGAGGATCCCGGAGGCAACAAAGGTCTTCACTCTTCGAACAAGCTATCAACAGGAAAAACAATGATAGGGGCCGCGCCCGGACTCAGCCCGAATTCCGACTCGAGGAAGCCCTTGGAACCGAACCTAGCGGGGGAGGCACCAGGCGAGGGTCGGATGTAGCTGAGCCAGTCATGCCACCTAATCATAGAAACCCCGCTGAACGGAGCCGAGCTAGAACCCAGCCCGAAGTTGACCCCATGGATGTGCTCGAAACAGAACCCCACAGGGGAAGATCAAGGCAGGGGGCAACTGTAGCTGGTCCTAGCGTGCATCCAAGCAGCCAAAGACAACCACTAGATAATGCTAGAGGTGATAGACTGTACCATCCCTACAGGTCATCTGGACGAGATAGATCCCGCAGGGAAGAACCGAGCTCATTTTTGTCCGCTCCAAGTTCTGACGAGCGGATGGCACGATTATTCAGAGAATGTGTCCAACGGGAGCAAAGGGACCGGGGAATAAGCGCTAGGGTCACCAGTCCCTTTACCCGAAATATCGAAACTGCCATCACTCCCCGGGAATGGAAAATGCCAACCATGGAACCTTACAAAGGAACTTCCGACCCCATCGTACACCTGCAGAGATACACCCAGCATATGCTCATGAGTGGAGCAACAGAAGGAGTATTATGTAAATGCTTTCCGCTATTCCTATCAGATCTAGCTACCTCCTGGTTCTGCCATCTACCCCAAGGATCCATCAACTCATGGGAGATGTTAAAAGAAAGGTTTATTAGCCAGTTCCGCATCCATGTGGAACAACCCAGGGATGCTTATTCTCTATCCAATGTCAAACAGAAAACCGGAGAGACGCTACAACAATATCTAACACGGTTCAACGCCGCAGCGGCAGCAGTTCAAGATGCCGATGAAAAACTCACTCTAATGGCCCTCTGTAGTGGCGTGCATCCAGACACCAAGTTTGCCAGAAGATTAACTAAGGAAAAACCAGTTACCTTGCCTGATTTCTTCCATGAAGCTGGAAAGTATATGAGACTTGAAGACGCTGCTACGGAGAGGCAGCCAGGGCAACAAGGCAAGATAATTCAGGACAAGGTTCCCACTGCAGCTAAGGACGCTCGAAGAAATGAATCTAGAGACAATGCTGGGGGCAGAAAGGGTGAGAAGCGCCAATATCGACCAGGGCCAAGATTTGACTCCTACACTCCTTTGAATGAAACAATCGAAAACATCTACCTAGCCACTCAGGGCGAACTCGGATACAAGCGCCCCCCGCACAAGAAAGAATCAGATAACGCACTCAAGTCCGGAAAGTTCTGTCGCTTCCACGAATCCCACGGACATGACACCAATGAATGCCACCATCTTCGGGACTTGATCGAAGAACACATTAGAAGAAGAAGACTGGAACGTTATGTGAAAAGTCAGAACAGGACTCCAACTCCTGCCAATGAGAACTCAAAGCAACCCCTCCCAGAAGTAGGCGGAGGGAGTCGCAACAATCACAACACCAGTGGCTCTAGTCAAGAGAAGATAGTAGTCCTTACCATCTCAGGAGGACCACACATTGCCGACAGAAGTTGGGCAGAGATGGAAAGGTACGGCAAGTCGCTTAGAAATACCGAAGGATACGTTAACTCCGTCACAGAAGAACGCCAACCGAAACGAAAAGAGAGCGACGACATCATATTCAGTAGACGCGATTTGGAAGGAAGACAGTACCCACATATGGATCCTATGGTCATCTCTGCCTGGTTCGGCCCTGCTAAAGTTTTTCGGATTCTAATAGACACGGGAAGCTCCGTAAACATCTTGTTCAAACATGCTTTCGACAAAATGAAGTTATCAATGAAGGATGTGTCTCCCTGCGACAAACCACTGCACGGTTTCACTGGAGATGCAAAAATGCCCCTCGGGCAACTTGACCTCTTCGTCGAAATAGGAAGTCATCCCCGCTCCGTGGTGCGAAAACAAACGTTCGTGCTAATAGAGAACCACTCGGCTTACAACGCCTTCTTGGGGAGACCAGCCTTGTCTGACTTCCAAATTGTCCTAGCCCCCTGGTGCCTGAAGATGAAATTCCCGACAGACAACGGAATAGGAGAAGTAGAAGGAGATCAAGACGCTGCCCGAGACTGCTATGTAACTGAGCTTCGCAACAACCGCAGAAAGAATAAAGGAAAAGATGCAGAGACTACTCTCTGCATGAAAAGCTTGGAGGCATAGCAACTAAAGAAAGCCCCTCCTCTTCGATACACAAGCGATCCCTTCAATGAACTAGACCCCCGGGATAAAGAGGAGGAGGCTACCGCCGAGCCTGCAGAGGCTATGGAATTCGTATCTGTAGATAAGCATGATTCAAGTAGACTATTAAAAATCGGATCTCAGCTGAAAACGGAATTGAAGGATCGACTCATTGACTTTCTCCGCCACAACTTAGATGTATTTGCGTGGACCCATGCCGATATGACAGGAATCTCCCCAGACGTAGCATGCCACATGTTGAACATCGATCCCACCAAGGTACCAGTAAAGCAGAAAAAGAGGAGCATGGGGGCAGAGCGATCAGCAGCCCTTGATGAGGAAGTAAAAAATCTACTTGCTAATGACTTCATACGGGAAGCCATCTACCCAGAATGGATCGCTAACCCAGTGCTAGTAAAAAAGGCCAATGGAAAGTGGCGAACATGTATTGACTTCTCCAATCTGAATGACGCTTGCCCGAAAGACTGCTTCCCACTTCCCCGAATTGACCAACTCGTGGACAGCACAGCTGGGCACGAACTCCTATCTTTTATGGATGCATACTCCGGATATAACCAGATCCCCATGCACGCTCCCGATCAGGACCACACTAGCTTCATCACCGACCGCGGATTATATTGTTACAAAGTCATGCCTTTTGGACTCAAAAATGCTGGAGCTACCTATCAACGCCTCGTCAACAAAATGTTCGCAGAACTGATAGGACGTACTATGGAAGTATATGTGGATGACATGTTGGTGAAGTCCAGGAAAGCCAACGACCATGTAAGCCATCTGGACGATATGTTTCGGGTACTTCGCCGATATGGAATGAAGCTGAATCCTCTAAAGTGCTCCTTCGGAGTATCATCGGGAAAATTCTTAGGATTCATCGTCCACGCCAGAGGAATCGAAGCAAACCCTGAACAAATCCGAGCTTTAAAAGAAATAAGGATACCTTCCACTCGAAAAGAAATGCAGAGCCTAAACGGAAAGGTGGCCGCCCTAAGCAGATTCATTTCCAAGGCAACTGACAAGTGTGTCCCTTTCTTCGAAGCACTCAAGAAAGACAAAGGGAGGTTCGAGTGGACCGACGAATGCTTAAAAGCCTTCCTCAACCTAATCGAACACCTTCAGAGACCACCAGTACTCTCAACTCCAAATGAAGGTGAAGTGTTATACCTATACCTCGCTGTATCATCTCATGCTCTAAGCGCCGCCTTGGTAAGAGAAGAAGACCGCACACAACGTCCGGTTTACTTTGTAAGCAAGAGATTTACGGGGGCAGAAGCCAGATATCCTAAACTTGAGAAGTTAGCATATTGTTTATTGATCGCGTCACGGAAACTGCGACACTACTTCCAGTCTCACTCCATCAGGGTTCTAACCGATCAACCACTAAGACAAGTGCTCCATCGTCCTGACACTTCTGGGCGACTCCTCAAATGGTGCATCGAACTAAGTCAGTATGATATCACCTACCATCCCCGCACCGCTATCAAAGGACAAGCCATGGCTGATTTCATTGCCGAATTCACTACCAACGAAGGCAAGGAACAATCCGAAGTAGCAAAAAACATCAAGTGGAACCTCTTTGCAGACGGAGCATCGAACGAACAAGGCTCGGGGGCAGGTATTGTGATCGTCACCCCCAGGGGAAGAAAGTTGTACTATGCATTAAGATTGGAGTTCACGGCCACTAACAACGATGCTGAATATGAAGCAGTAATAGCGGGATTGGAACTGGCCCTAGAAATTGGGATCAATTCCTTATGTATTCATAGTGATTCTCAGCTTATCGTAAACCAGGTACTAGGAGAATTCCAGACTCGAGGAGAACGGCTCACAGCATACCTAAAGAAAACCAGACTGCTGCTCGATCGATTGGACCATTATCTAATCAAACACATTCCTCGAGAAGAAAACCAAGAGGCAGATGAACTTGCAAAGCAAGCTAGTATGAAGGACAGCACCATTCCCGGAGCACTAGTAATCTCAAGGCAGCTAGCCCCAAGTTTCGAACAAGTAAATCTGATAACTGCAATCGAAGAAGGAACCTGGATGACTCCTATCCGGAAATATTTGCAAGATGGCATACTACCCGACAGGCGTGACGAAGCCAAGAAGATCTTGAGAAAAGTTCCCCACTACACAATACAAGAAGGCATCCTCTACCGGCGTGGCTTCTCTAGCCCCTTATTAAGATGCGTCGCCGGAAGGGAAGCCAAGGAGATATTAACAAACATCCATCAGGGAGGATGCGGAGATCACACTGGAGGACAGACTTTGGCAAGAAAGATACTCCGATATGGATATTACTGGCCCACACTAAACAAAGATACCCTAGACTTCGTTAAGAAATGCGACAGATGTCAGAAGTTCGCCAAGATCCCTCGACTGCCCACAAACGAAATTACTCAAATGACCAGCCCTTGGCCCTTTGCTGTATGGGGAATTGACTTAATTGGCGAACTGCCAACGGGCCGAGGCGGAGCCAAATATGCTATAGTGGCAGTCGATTATTTCACCAAATGGGTGGAAGCGGAACCTTTAAATAAAATATCTTCAGCAAAAATTATTAACTTCTTGATCAAAAACATTCTGTGCAGGTATGGAGTCCCCCTCAAGATCGTATCAGACAACGGACTCCAATTTGACAGCGAAGAATTTGCCGACTGGTGCCAAGAGCATGGAATTCATAAAAGCTTCTCATCAGTAGCTTACCCTCAGGCAAACGGACAAGTTGAAGCTGTCAACAAAATTCTCAAAACCCTAATCAAGAAGAAACTTGAAAAGTCAAAAGGCGCTTGGGTGGACGAACTTCCTACGGCACTATGGGCATACCGCACATCTTTCAGAACATCAACGGGACATACTCCTTTCTCTTTGGCATATGGATCGGAGGCAATGCTCCCAGTTGAGACTATTGTGCCTTCCCACCGTAGGATCCACTACAACCCAGAAGAAAACGAAGAACTCCTCCTCATGTCTTTGGAACTGATTGAGGAAAGGAGAAACGATGCAGCACTCAAAGCAGCAGCTCACAAACAAAAAGTGGCAGCACTATACAATTCCAAAGTCAAGCATCGCAGCTTACAAGAAGGAGATCTTGTCCTCAGGCGAATCTTTCCGCGCCCCGGGGCACTGGACCCCATCTGGGACGGACCATATGTAATTCACAAAGATCTCCACAACGGAGCTTACATTTTGTCAACAGTGGACGGAGAGGTGTTCCAGAGGGCATGGAACATCCGACACCTCCGTCGATACTTTTCTTAACTTGTACTGCCCATATGAAGTGAATTAACAAAGAGAACCAGTGGACGTAGGCATTTTCGTGCCGAACCACTTTAAAAAATCTTGTCTCTTTTTAACTTGTTCCTTTATGTCTTGGCTACTTGTTAAGTTTTATCCCTTTCTGTTGAACAAAATCCTATGGCATCTCCACTCAAGACGCACCGCGGCCTCATCTAGACTAGGCCTAACAGGTACGCCACGATTCTATGCACTCGCCAATGAGACTCTTTTGCTCCAGCATCCCTCTGCTGCGGGTTAACTCATTGCGCGCCTGCCCTCAAAGCCAACTGTAATGAGCCGATTATAAGTCATCATAAAGGCCGACTATAGCCGATGGCAGCTCGTTACGGCGTTCGGCTCGTCGGTAACCGTGAACCTACTTTAAGCCCCAACATAAGGTGTGGCCAGCCAGGGGTAGTTCACGGCCAACGGCACCCACGCTAGCCGGCCACGGTAAATCGAATAATACCCACGATTACGGACCATAACGGTTCGGGTAGTTACCGTGCGCGATCTCGGCTCCGATGTGTCTTAAGTGCGGCTGTGGTAAAAAAGAAAACTCCCCGCGGAGGCGTAAGATGGGTGACAAATGTCTCCAAGACCCACAGCTAGGGAAAGTGACTACAAAACCCGTTTGCCACGAACTTAAGCACATCGACGGCCTTCCGTGACTGGAAGTTTTACTTTTACTATATTTCCATTTCATTTAAATATTTTTCTCCTATCCTGTATAACAAACTCTAAAGTACAGGAAACCAAATAGGAAACATTCACTCATGAGGCTCTAAGCCTGCGTGCTGGGTAGCAGGCGCTCTGCTATACCCGTGAACAGTTACACAAGACACTCAAAGCTACCGCCTGCGAATAAAACATAAAGGGCGGTACTCTCTTCTCTTGTACATAAATGCGTAACTATAACTTATTCATACACTGACATTGCAAAACGTGAAATTATATTTCAAGCAAAAACTTAACATCAAACACAAGTGGAATCACAGGCATATACATAATTATACTTCTCACACAGCACATAAAGATAGCAACAACATTTAAACATGACAAAATCAGCTTATATTATAAGATCACACGAAGTTATTCTTTGCAAATAATTTTATTACAGTTGCATATCAAAGACTAACATGAACAGTGATAAAAAAGAAACAAAAAGATGGCAGATGCATCCACACTCCATCACCAACTCCCCCAGCCTACTTAGCCGCAGGATCGGAGCCCCCAGCATGTGGATCTGAAGTCCCACCTGTCCAGATCGGAAGAGGAATTCATTAAACGAACGATCAAGTTATGAAAACACGGAAAGAAAAGAAAGGGAAAAGAATAACTCACCAGCATCCGCCGCTTGATCCTCATCATCCAACTGCACGCCCGCTTCCTCCGCAGCAAGCAGCCGCATCCCCTCCTTCACCGCCGCTTGCTCCTCCTTTGAGAACTGAGCAGTAACCGCACTCAAGTTGAAAGCCTCTCCGCCTTCCTTACCCGCGTTCACCCTGGCCTCCTCTAAAGCCTGGAGATACACCTTGGCCATGACCCGAGGGTAATCGTCCATCCAAGACAAGCCGCCCTCTTTCCAAGTATGGAAGTACATATCCTGAAGCATCTCATCCATCATCCCCTCATTTTCCTCAAACTCCCTCACCCGAGCCTCGGAAGCTTGCAACTTAGCGACGGCGACGTCCCTCTCTGATTGGTATCTCAAGCAGTCAGCCTGGAGTGACCTCCTCATTTCCTCCTCCTTCAACCTAAGGGACCTCCTCATCTCCTCCATCTCCTCCTTCAACTCAGCCTGAGCCATCTCCGCAGCCTCGAGTCTCCTCGACAACTCCTCTACCCGCTCGAGATCCGCATTTCGAACCTCATCCACCGTTGTAATGGCCATGTTAATCCGCTCCCTGCAGGTAACCTCCATCTTCCGTAACTCCGCCCTACTGGCCTTCTCCATGGTCTCTTTCAGACGCTGGGAGGCTTCCTCATGCTGGGAGATCTGGATGGCTTGGTCGGCAAGCTGCTTGGCCTGATCGGCAACCTTTAGCCTTAACCGAATATTAGCACTCCCAATCTCCTCCCCGGCCTTGACCAATCGAGCATGATGCTCCATTAACTTCTTAGTCTCTTCGGCCACCCGGTCAATATTAGCCTTGGCCTCGTCCCCCATAGTAACTACCCGAGTAGTAAGCAGATCAAGATCTAGGGACTTGGCCTCATCCAGCACACGTACCATGGGGTTGCGGGGAAGTAGGTGCTCGCCCGTGGTCTCATCAAATGAAATGTCCCGAAAACTTGGGTCTAAATCAGGATGACCGGCAAAAGGGTCACGAGGCACGGGGCGAGGCACATCGGGACGCCTTATATGAATGACAGTAGATCTCTTGGAAGGAGGAGGAGGGGGGCAGGGCTCCGTGCTCTCCTCCGTAGTATCACGAGGAGGCTGAGTAGGGGGAGACAGAGTAGGAAGCTGCGAAGCAGAAGAAGACTCAAATAAGGAACGACTCCGCTTCCTTTTCTGAATGCCCTCTTCGATGACCCCAAGAAGAGGGCGGTACTTGACTACGTCCCCAGTGCGATCAGTAGAAGGTTTCGCGGAAGCTCTCCTCGACTTAAATTGTTCAAGGCGGTGTCGAACATCCGACGTTTTACCCGCCTGGCCTGCCCCTGGAATAAAGAACAAGTGTTACGAACATACAATAATCCGCAATTCAAAAAATGTGCTAAGTTAAAAAGAAAGAAAAGTGAGGAGACACATCTGTTATACAAACCCGGCGGAGGAGTGGGATACTGCAATAAGTCCTGGATCTCATTCCAGGACGGAAGTGAACCGTAAAAAATTTCTAAGTCCCTATCGAAAATGGAATCGGCAGAAGACAAAAGTTCACCTTGCATCGCCGGGGTCACCCTAGCTGAGGAACCCTTAGAGGATGGGTCAGTGCTAACCACAGCTTTGCCGGTTTCCTCTGCCCTCTCCGTTTCCTTCTCTGTTTCCGACTCCCCCTCTGACTCCCCGAAGGCCCGACGGAGAGCCTCATCCAGTTCGAGGTCCTGCTCAGAGGTTAGAGCAGCAACACCGCTACCACCCTGACCATCGCCATCTCCTCCACCCTCCGACCCTTCTCCAACTTCACCTCCTTCCTCCTCTTCTACACCTTCCTCCTCCGGGACATCCGGGCAAGTACTTGGAGAAGGGCCATCGGACTCCTTGAGCTTCTTGCCTCCTACGACTGGACGTTGTGCAAAGGGCTTCCTCTTGCCACCCTTCGCTGTCACCCCACCTTTAGGCTGGGCAGCCTTCTCTTCTGCCGTGTCCCTCTGTTTGACTACGGACTGATGTGGGAGGATCAAATTATACGACAAGAGCCTGGCATTCCTAATCAGATAAGCAGCCGATCTGTCTCTCCCGGAAATAGCTTCAATTTCTGCTGCCATCCGAACCAAGCGATCATCTTCCACAACCGCAAAACCACCTGTCGCTAGCAAGAAATAAAAGCGCATAAGAGAGTGAATTACAGCCAAGACAGGAATTATGAGTAGAGTTTTTACTTACATCCGGAGGTAAATCGGCGAATAGAGACGGAGTCATCCCTGACAAAGAACCACTCCTTCTTGAACATGCTATACTTCGAGTATAAATCCAAAACAGGCTTGAAGGAAACGGCTGACTCCAAGCTAATATATGGGGACCCCTTCCTGTACCCCCTCAGATTGTACAGATATCGTATTTCCCGGTGGGAGGGGGCGCGCCCATATCTCTTCTGGAAGATAGCATATAAGCATACCAGAATGGCATAAGAGTTGGGCTGAAGCTGGAATGGAGCCACCTTCAGATAAGTGACGAAGCTTAGTATCCAGGCGTTGATTGGAGGAATAGCCCCGCACATGCAATGGTACCGGCTATAAGCGAAGTACCCTTCAGGGGGATCATATGGCATGACCCCTTCCCCCGGTAACAACATAAGAGCCCTGTCTATCCCAAAGGAACGGGATATAACGTCAAGTTGCTCCTCCTTTAAGGAGCTTGGGAAGCAGTCAGGGGGAGAGTTCAAAAGTTCCTGTGGACCACATCCGTCCACTAGAGACTTCGGAATGGGTCGATGTTGCTCGGATCCTGATTGGACTGGGGGCAAGGAAGAAGAGGGCTCTCTTGTGCCTCTAGACTTCTTTCTGTCTGATCGTGTTTCCGCTTTGCGAGACATTTTCTGCAGCACAAGAAAAACACGGTGTTAGAGCAAGAAATATAGAAAGATAAACAAGCAAGTATCTAAAGAAAGCATATAAAAGCATAAGATTCCGCTCAAGGTTCAAGTATGAAGTCTCATTCGGCGGTGCAAGACGAGTTCATTCGGCACCAAACTCCAATGCTCATTCGGCATACATGTCATTCGGCATACATGTCATTCGGCATACATGTCATTCGGCATACCTCATTCGGCTATTCAATACACTCCGTACACATTCGGCAAACAGGGACATTCGGTGGCAAAGGTTCATTCGGCAGAAAGTATACATACCTGGTTCGGTATAAGCTGGTTCGGCGAAGACTTTGGTTCGGCAGCACAATATGGTTCGGCTCTACTCGTTCGGTAATGAAAAACGAGGGGGGTACGGCCTCTATATATAGGCGAGCTCAGGACCGGACCAAGGCATTCGACATACCGGACCGAATGAAAACCGAATGGAACTATCCATACCGGACCAGCCTCCAACCGAATGAAACCTGAGCCAACTCGAAACCGAATGAAGCTGCCTCTACCAGCAGAAACCAGAAACAGGGGGCACGCAGGCGCCTCACTCAGATAAGTACCGAACTCCAGAACTAACTAATAAAATGAGATTATGATAACGATGAATAAGTCGTCAAACTCTCACCGACATGGATTAAATCGTTTACACGTGTACGCGACCACGAATGGTCCATAGGCACGCTCTGAATGGTTATTAACCCTACCGTCGTGGGAATTTACACTTTGACACGCCTTTTTAAACTCATAGGTTAAACGGATATTTGGTTCTGATAATTGTGAAATGGCTAAGCTACTTACACATGTACGGGGTCGCGAACGACCCCTAGGCATGCTCTGAGCTGGCGATAAACCACCTTGGCAAACGACCCAGGGACCCACTCTAACGTGAACCTGGCATCGACAATGCTAAGCCCCCTCGGGGCACTCTAACTCGCCTCGAACGGCGCAATTCACTTCATCCCAAACATTTCGACCACGAGCGGTCGTCGTTTGAAATCATACTAAAAGTGTAAATCCCTTTGCAGGACATCAACAGAATAACTCATCCAACCTGTGGCGTTACAAAGCAAGACTTCCTACCATAAAGAAACAAAGCGCGACACATGCAAGCACGTGCCCCACTTTGGGGGGCAAATGTTGGGCGAGTTTTCACCCAGAAGATCTCGAAACCGAGAAGTCACAGTTTCACCCGGGCTCGCGACCTCCACACAAGGCTCAATACCTGCGTAGAAGTCCATCCGGTATTCTCCATGTATAAGTTCATTCGGCATAAGGTCATTCGGCTATAAGCTCCCATTCGGCCACAAACCAACATTCCACACTCTCCATCCGGCCAGCACGTCATCCGGTCAAGCTCCTACCGAACCAACCTATACCGAACCAAACGTTCCCCACTACTACCGGACGAGACCACTGCCGGTCCAAAGCCCACACCTCGTTATCACCGAACCAACTACTCACAACACAATACCGGACCAGCCCTACCACCGAACCACAACCGTTACAACTCCACGGCCGGACCAAACAAGTACCGAAACTCATCACTGCCGGACCACCTCCACACTCATTACCACCGGTCCACACTTATTGCCGAACCGCGCCTGCCACCGGACCAAACTCCATGCCGAATGACATCCGCCGAACCAGGTGATTACCAGTCCAGATTGCTTCAGCCCGGGCCCACCAGCAGTTATATACTTCCAAGACCCCTGCCCCCTACCTCACTCTATAAATAGAGGGGCAGGGGTACAACAATGGCAGACAAGTTTGAGAGCTCAAGCAAGGAAGGAACTTTCAAACTACTTTCATACACTTGTACACAACGCATTGTACTTGTAACCTGAAAGAAAGAAGATAATAACATATAAAGTGGACGTAGGCACATTCTGGCCGAACCACTATAAATCTGTGTGTCTTTTACATTTCAGCCCCTACTTTTCTCATATTTACATACTCATCTAAAATCATTGAAAATTACATATAATCAACTAAATAATACGACTTGGAGGTGTTTGTCCATTTTTTGTGCAAACAACTCCCAATAGGTAATGTCTCCACATCTTCAAAGCAAACACTATCGCCGCTAACTCCAAATCATGAGTCGGATAATTCCTTTCATGCGGCTTCAGTTGTCGAGTTGCATATGCAACAACTTTATCCTTCTGCATTAGCACTGCTCCAAGTCCAGTACCACATGCATCGGTGTAAACCACCATCTCATCATTCCCACTCGGAATAGTCAAAATAGGAGCACTCGTCAGTCGCTCTTTCAGGATTACGAAAGCTTGCTCACACTTATCATCCCATCTGAACACTTGGTTCTTTTTCGTCAATCCTGTTAACGGTGCAGCTATCTTGGAAAAGTCCTTGATAAATCGACGATAATAACCTGCTAATCCAAGAAAACTTCTCACATCAGATGCATTCTTAGGTCTAATCCAATCCTGGATTGCTGCCACCTTAGCGGGATCAACCGCTATTCCATTTCCAGAGATAACATGGCCTAAGAACCTCACTTCACTCTTCCAGAAGTGACACTTCAAAAACTTAGCCTTCAGCTGATGTTTCCGCAAGATTTCCAAAGCAATACGCAAGTGCGTCTTGTGCTCCTCCTCAGTTCTGGAATAAATCAGAATATCATCCACGAACACAAGCACGAATTTATTCAACTGATCTCTGAACACTCTATTCATAAGATCTACAAAATATGCTGGTGCGTTAGTCAATCCAAACGGCATTACCAGCCACTCATAAAAGCCGGATGGTGTCCTAAAAGCAGTCTTCGGCACACTATCCTTAGCCACTCTCAACTGGTGAAATCCCGTTGCCAAATCCATCTGAGAAAACACCTTAGCCTCGTGAAGCTGGTCAAACAAGTCATCTATTCTCGGCAATGGATACTTGTTCTTCTTAGTCACCTTATTCAGCTCACGATAATCCACACACAACCTGAACGATCCATCCGCTTTGGTTGTGAACACAACTGGTGCACCCCATTCGGATACACTACGCCGAATGAATCCTTTCCGAAAAAGGTCATCAACCTGCACCTTCAGCTCTTGTTGTTCCCTAAGCGCCATCCGCCTAAGAGGCATCACAGCAGGTCTGGCTCCCTCAACTAGATCGATACGAAACTCGATCTCCCTATGCGGCGGTAATCCTTTCACTTCGTCAAAGACATCCTCAAATCCATTCACAATAGGCATCGATGACAGTCCATCCCATGGAACAACCAGCGAATACATGAAGCTCATGAAGACGCCTTCCTCCTGCTTGCATCGTATCACAACCTTTCGCCCTTCCACATTTCCGACTGTCACCTCCAGCCTCTCACAATCAATCCTTGCCGCATACTTCCTAAGCCAGTCCATACCCAAAATAATTCCGAACCTCGCAAAGTTCAGAACAAAGTAATCACAAACAAAAGAGCAATCATGACTCGACACAACTGGACCACGACATATCATACACAAACATGACGAACCCCCAACTGGATTAGTCACAACCAATGGCCTATCAACAATATCCGGTTCCAAACCTAACTGGCCTACAAGATCATCACAAACAAAAGAATGTGACGCTCCAGTATCAAACAACACTCTAACTGAAACACCACAAATAGAAAGAGTACCTTGAACCACCACACTCTTCCCCTTCTCTTCCGCCGTAGAAGCTTTCAAAGACGATGGAACAGCTCCCAAAGCATAAGCTTGCACAATCTGCTTATCTTTCCTCGGTTCTGGACAGTCCTTCTTGATATGTCCCAGCTTATCACAGTTGTGGCACTTCAACTGCACCTTTGGATTCTTGCAATCCCTAGAGAAATGACCCTTCTGCCGACAATTGTAGCAGGTCACTTCGCCCTTTGGCTTCTTCTGGCCATCCTTACCCTTCTGATGCTGCTGCTTCCTCTTCTTGTTTCTACCCAGCTGTGGTTTGGACCCTTCCTTGGTCATATCAACAACAGACCCTTCCTTAGGAAACAAACTCTCATGCCTGAGAGCTTTCTCCACAAGCTTCTCAAATGGATCGTCCATATGATCCACCAACTGTCTCCCCAGATAATTGTCCAAGCCCGTCACAAACTTCTCATTCTTCTGATAGGGAGAATCAATATATGACCGAGCATACTTGGACAAAGCTTCAAACTCAAAAACATACTCAAGAACTGATCTTCCCCCTTGCTTGAGTTCCACAAACTTCTTAAACAAAACAGATTTCTGAGCCGTAGAGATGAACTTAGCTTCAAATCTAGCTTGGAATTGCTCCCAAGTAATCTCTTCTTCTCGAGTATCAATAGTGATAGAATTCCACCAATCCGAAGCTCTCCCTTGAAGTTGCCTTGATGCAAGCTTCCACTTAGTTGCATCCTCAATCCCCAAATCACCAAAAATCCTCCTACAAGCATCAATCTATCTCTGCACTTCAATGGTCGATTCCGTTCCCAAGAAAACCTTCCCTCCAAGAGAAGTATAGTCCTTGCAAAGCTTAGCAAAATCCACCGGTCTTGGAGCTTGGACTTGAACTCCCACATCCACTGATGATCCTGAAGCTGGTATCCTCCTTATGATCGAAGTCATCATGGCCTCAAACATAGGAGCATAATCAACAGCTTCCCTAGCAGCACGGCTTTCCCTAGCAGCTTGTCTCTCGCTTCGACTCATCCTTAATATCTGTAAAAAGAATGATTAGAACACCTTGAGAAACAACTGCATAAGGAGTTCAAATCCTTCTAAGCTACTATATTATATATAGTAATCATCCATCAAAATACAATTATGTCTCTCATACGTAGTTACGTCAGCGAGCATTGGCTAAAATCGATTAGCCAAAGCTCTGATACCAAATGTGACGACCGCCCATGACTCCCGCACCAAATCAAGGAAATAATGCGCTGAAAGACGTGCCAGGCCGCCATGGACGATCATCAAGGTAAAAATAGAACAGCGGAATCTCTATCGTACAACTCACAGTGCATGAATAAAATACAATAGAGAAATATAAATATAGTGAAGCTTCATAGAACAGAATATCATCATATAAGCATCATAGAAGTTTGATACAACATCAGAACAGTCAATACATCAAAGCCTCACTACAAAGCACTCAGAGTATATACAAACAGCGGAACACCCAGTACATATAGTAAGAAAACAATATGCATAAGCCTCCTGCTCGTCTTCGTCATCATCAGCGTCAATCACAAAGAACAGCACCTGCCACCTGCTACCTAGTCTGCCCATCCCATCATGGATGAACAGCCCAAGGTAATAAGAATTAAACATAAAACCTTGAGTTAGACAAAGTCTTAGTGAGCAGTAAATCAACTATCAAACATACCAAAAGGGCATAAGGGATAAAAAGAATAGGAACCAAACCATCCCACTCCACCTCTTTCTACAGTGATAGCCCCCAGACACACACTAAGGAGAAGCAAGCATAACATAGCAGGCAATTAAAGTAAAGCAATAATCACTCGAGTCAAGGTCGATGTTTTCCAAATACAAACCCCCAAGGCCTAAACCAAGATCAGATAAGCACCCAGAAAACACCGCTCTTGAGACCGAATGATGATACAACCAAACGTCCAAACATCCATGATTCTGGCGATCACTGTTATCATTGCCTTGATTTCACCGTTAATTGAATGGCTGGCCCGTTATTTCATCCATCGGCCAAGGGCTAATGGTAACCCCGGTTTTAGACATAACTCCGCATGTCAACATGACCCGTGCCTTAGCCGAACGTATCAGCCCAGAGTACTAGCACGTAATCGTGACCCGTGCCTGGAACGTCATCATGACCCGTCCCAACGTACCCTTGCTTTGAGTATGCTAGAACCTTCAACAACAATGAGATCTCAGCCTCCTGGTCATCCTCCTCGACGACTATTTCCATACTAGCTCAAGCGCCTCTCAAGCTAACCATTATCACCAACCTGGATCGCATCACCGAGTTATCAACATAGCTTCGCACGTCGTTGTGACCCATGCTTGGAACGTCATCGTGACCCGTCCCATCTCAACATCATGCTTTGCCTCATCGCATCATAGCAAAGTCGCATCTCAATATCATGCTTTGCCTCCTCGCATCATGGCAAAGTCCATCATCATCGAATCTATCCATATGAGCTTTCACGTCCGCTTTATATGCCACAGCAGCTTTCCTTATTCAAGAGCCTTTCCACTTAGCTTTTGAATCATCATCGACCAACTTGATCAAATCAAGCTATCTATCAACTAATCAATCAAATCAAACATTAATCCAAGTAATCAAACATTCAAACAAGATCTAAATAGACAATTAACAATAATGGCAATTTCGTAATTAAAGAGTCCAAACCTAACATGCAATCTAACATACATGAATCATGAGCAATATCTCTACAACTTGATAAATGAACTTGCATAGATGAACATATGGTAAAATAGGTGTCAAATCATCGTGAACTATAGATCTACATGCAGACTTAGAAAAAATGCACAAAATCGCTATCTTTAACACTCAAACAAGCCACCGATCCAATATACTCCTTTGGGTCCGTGTGAGAGATAACTTCCACTCACCAAATCACCTAAACACCTCAAAAGAAACCCACTTCAGATCTGGACAGCGAAGAACAAAGCTTGATCCGGCAAAATCTCACTTCAAACGATGAAATCTCTCTCGAACGGATGAAGATCTTCAACTTTGGCTCTTGGATCTTCGATCTTGATCTTCGATCTTGGATGGATGTTAGCACTAGATTGGAGTAGAGAAAAGAAGTGAAGAAGTGTTGTAGTCGAGCTCTCAAAATGGTAGCACTTCGTCGCTTCAAAATCCGGTGCCAAAAAGTGAGCAAAAGCCCTCTATTTATAGGCTGAAATCTCCATGAGTCGTCCCCCTTGAGTCGCCGCCGACCTAACCCATGAGTCGTTCACGACTCATCAGACCCCCCCGACTCAAGCCAATCATACGACCTACCGACACATGCTATAACACAGCTCACGGCCTATACGACTCAACACAGGCACGACCTAAGACCTAAAGCATGCGGCACGACTTAACACTAAGCAACTGCGCGACTTAACGACCTAAGCCACCCTATGACCTAACCATACACAGGACCATACGAGCTAACTACCCTGCTGACTTATCAGGAATGCCGACCTAACAACATAAACAAGCTACCGACCTAGCAACATATCATAAGCACGGCATAGCCGACCCAAAACACATCGACCTACCGACCTAAGATCCCAACGACTCAACACTAAGTCGGCCCATCTCTTATCTCGGCTCACATCACTAAGTCGTTCCACCGACCTAACTCCACACAAGATAACCCTAGGTCGTTCTAACCCTATGAGTCGTCAACTCTTAAGTCGGCTGTCCACCTTAACTCGACCTAGCACTAACTCGCTATCCCGTTAAGTCGCTACATCCTTATCTCGGTCATACAACTTAAGCCCTAGCACTAAGTCGCTCACCACTAACCCGCTCACTGCACTTAACTCGCCTGACCTTCTTAAGTCGGCCACACTATGAGTCGGCCACACCTTATAAGCCGTGACCCGTTCAACCCTTAAGTCGGTCAACCTATGAGTCGTTTATTCCACTAAGTCGGCTACAATCTTAAGTCGTTCAAACGACTCATCTACCACCCGACCTAAGCTTTGAACGACTCAACAACATCAACGACTTAATGCATATAGTTTAACAATGTTTCGATCCGTAAAAATACGGGTCGTTACACTTGTTTAGATCTTTTAACTTTGTTAGTCATGATGAAGTTAGATCAAAAGTAGATAAGCTTGAAATAGAGTTGGGTTAGAGATGAGTGATGTTAGATGTTTAAGGGAATCGGAGTTTCAAATCCTCCTTTTAACACCAAAATGATAAAAGGAATCTTGTTAATACCCCAAAGTTGAAAGGTTAGTCCTTTAGGTCTCTTTTGATGTTGGAGAGAACTAGGATGTGAATGCCTTCCTTTCGACTTGGTCGAAAGGTTTAAATTCTCTCATTTTTGGACTTTTGAACCAGATTGAATAGATTGGTTATTCCTTCGAAATGATCCTTTTGAAGCAGTTGCGGAACCCGAAAGGATTGTTCAAAGGGTTCAAGGACAAAGTTTAGCTGGGTAGGTTTCGACCGTATCGAAAGCTGGGTTCTTAGTGACTTGAATTTATGTATGGAATCTGAGCTTAATTTGGTAAGGTTTTAGGTTTTGATCTGTTGGGTATGTTTCGACCAGTCCAACCTCCTGCCGAACCAACACCTTCTCCCTCTCCCTGCCGAACCAAACCATCTAACCACCGAACCAAAGCCATTTCCAACTACTGCCGAACCAACACCAATCAAGCCTACGCCAAACCAATCCAATCACCAAGTCATTACCGAACCACTCAAACCACTCCCCTCCGGACCACTTCCCTGCCGAACCAACCTGTCCCTTCAGTCACCACCGAATCAGATCCAACTCCATGCTCCTACCGCCGATCCAAAGCACTACCGGACCATAGTCCCACCGGACCAACATACCACCGGACCAATCTTCACCGGTCCAAGGCACTACCGATCCATTCGGCACACCACTCACCGCCGAACCAAGGCGCTACTGAACCAACGTTGCCAGGCTAGATCACTTCAGCCCAGGCCCACCAACAGCTATAAACATCCAAGACCCCTGCTCCCAGCCTCACTCTATAAATAGAGGGGCAGGGGTACAACAATGGCAGACAAGTTTGAGAGCTCAAGCACGGAAGGAACTTTCAAACAACTTTCAGATACTTGTAATCAAAGCTTTGTACTTGTAATCTGAATAAAAGAGGAGAATAACATATAAAGTGGACGTAGGCACGTTCTGGCCGAACCACTATAAATCTGTGTGTCATTTTCTAGTCCCTGCTTTTTACATATTTGCGTAACTCATTCAAATCACTAAGAATCACATAAATTCAACTAAATCATACGACTTGGAGGTGTTTGCCCATTTTTTGTGCAAACATTTTTGGTGCTTTTCACTGAGAATTCGAGCTAGAAGCTACAGCTTCTCCTACTCAACCTTCTTCCTAACAGCATCGTTCCTTGATCCGACAACTTGACTTCCAGGCTGAGGAGAGATGTTAACAAAGGAAAGAACTTCGCAACTAGCAGTATCCCAGACCTAGTGGCCCCAAATCAAGAGAATCATCTCGTTTTAACAGCAGTACCAGATGAAAATCAGGCAAACACAACAGCCCCCGCCGCGGAATAACCAATTACTAGGGCAGATCTGGACAGGGTTGTGGCTGAAGTAACTAACCACTTCACATCTCAACAAGAAGCCTTGGTGGACCAACTCATGTCACGCCTAAGGGATGCTGAAGAATCCAACCGCAACATCGAATCATGGGGTGAGTCCCAATCTGGAGGATCTGGGAGGCGACAAAGACCTTTCTTCTTCGAAGAGGTTAACAATAGAAATAGCAATGGTAGGAGCCGAGTCCGGACTCAGCCCGAATTCCGACCCGAGGAAACACTTGAAACCGAACCCAACGGGGGAGGTGCAAGGCAGGGGTCGAATGTAGCTGAGCCTGTCATGCTACATAACCATGAAAACACCAGTAGACGGGGCCGAGCTGGAGTCCAGCCCGAAGTTGGACCCAAGGAAGTGCTGAGAACAGAACCCAGCGGGGGAAGATCAAGGCAAGGGCCAACTATGGCTGACCCCAACATGCTCCCTGAAGACCGAAGACAGCCACAGGAGAATGTTAGGAGTGACAGACGATACCATCCCTACAAGTCATCTGGACGGACTCAGTCCCGCAGAGAAGAACCAAATTCATTTCTATCCGCTCTAAGCTATGATGAAAGGATGGCGCGGTTGTTCAGAGAGTGCATCCAACGGGAACAAAGGGATCGGGGAATAGGCGCTAGGGTAACCAGCCCCTTCACCCGCAATATCGAAACTGCCATCACCCTTCGGGAATGGAAAATGCCAACAATGGAACCTTACAAGGGAACCTCTGACCCCATCGTACACTTACAGAGATACACCCAGCATATGCTCATGAGCGGAGCAACAAAGGGAGTGTTATGTAAATGTTTCCCACTTTTCTTGGCAGATCTAGCTACCTCCTGGTTCTGCCATCTACCCCAAGGGTCCATCAGCTCATGGGAAATGTTGAAAGAAAAGTTCATCAGCCAGTTCCGCATTCATGTGGAACAACCCAAGGACGCTTATTCCTTATCTAATATCAAACAAAAGCCCGGAGAGACAGCGCAACAATATCTAACCCGATTCAACGCCGCAGCGGCCGCAGTCCAAGATGCCGACGAGAAACTTATCCTAATGGCCCTCTATAGTGGTGTACATCCGGATACTAAATTTGCTAGAAGACTAACCAAGGAAAAACCAGCTACTTTACCCGATTTCTTCCATGAAGCTGGAAAGTATATGATACTTGAAGACGCTGCCACTGAAAGGCAATCAGGGCAACAGGGTAAGACAGCTTCGGACAAGGTTCCCGCTGCAGCAAAGGATGTTCGAAGAAATGAATCTAGAGACAATGCCGGGGGCAGGAAGGTTGAAAAGCGCCTATATCGGCCAGGACCAAGATTTGACTCCTAAACTCCTTTGAATGAAACCATCGAAAACATCTTCCTAGCCACTCAGGACGAAGTTAGATACAAGCGCCCCTCGCACAAGAAGGAGTCAGATAACGCACTCAAGTCTGGAAAGTTCTGCCGCTTCCACGAATCCCACGGACATGACACCAACGAATGCCACCATCTCCGGGACTTGATCGAAGAGCACATTAAAAGAAGGAGACTGGAACGCTACGTAAAAAGCCAGAACAGGACTCCAGCTCCCGCCAATGAAAACCAAGGGCTACCCCTCCCAGAAGTAGGCGGAGGAAATCGCAACACCAGTGGCTCTAGTCAAGAGAAAATAATGGTCCATACCATATCAGGAGGACCACACATCGCCGACAGAAGCTGGGCAGAGATGGAAACATACGGCAAGTCACATAGAAACGTTGAAGGCTACGTTAATTCTGTTATGGAAGAACGCCGCCCGAAATGGAAAGAGAATGATGATATCACATTCAGTAGGCGTGATTTAGAGGGAAGACAGTACCCACACATGGATCCTATGGTCATCTCTGCCTGGTTCGGTCCAGCCAAAGTTTTCTGAATTTTAATAGACACTGGAAGCTCGGTGAATATCCTGTTCAAGCATGCTTTCGACAAAATGAAGCTGTCAATGAAGGATGTGTCTCCCTGCGAAAAACCACTACATGGTTTCACTGGAGATGCGAAGATGCCCCTCGGGAAATTAGACCTTTTTGTTGAAATAAGAAGTCATCCCCGCTCCGTTGTGCGAAAACAAACATTTATGCTAATAGAGAACCACTCGGCCTACAATGCCTTCTTGGGAAGACCAGCCTTGTCTGACTTCCAAATTGTCCTGGCCCCATGGTGCCTAAAGATGAAATTTCCAACGGACAATGGAATAGGAGAAGTAGAAGGAGATCAAGACGCTGCCCGAGACTGCTACGTAACTGAACTTCGAAATAACCGCAGAAGGGATAAAGGGAAAGATGCAGAGACTACTCTCTGCATGAAAAGCTTGGAAGCATAACAACTAAAGAAAGCCCCTCATCTTCGATATACCAACGATCCTTTCAATGAACTAGACCCCAGGGACAAAGAGGAGGAGGCCACTGTCGATCCTGCAGAGGCTATGGAATTCGTATCTGTAGACAAACATGATTCAAGTAGGCTATTAAAAATCGGATCTCAGCTAAAAACAGAATTGAAGGATCAACTCGTTGATTTTCTCCGCCACAACTTGGATGTATTTGCATGGACGCACGCTGATATGACTGGAATCTCCCCAGACGTAGCATGCCATGTACTGAACATCGATCCCACCAAGGTACCAGTAAAGCAGAAAAAGAGAAGCATGGGGGCAGAACGATCGGCAACCCTCGATGAGGAAGTAAAGAACCTACTTGCTAATGGCTTCAACGAGAAGCCATCTACCCAGAGTGGATCGCTAACCCAGTACTAGTAAAGAAGGCCAATGGAAAGTGGCGAACATGTATTGACTTCTCCAACCTAAATGACGCTTGCCCGAAGGATTGCTTCCCACTACCCCGAATCGACCAACTTGTGGACAGCACAACCGGGCATGAACTCTTATCTTTCATGGACGCATACTCCGGATATAACCAAATTCCTATGCACGCTCCCGATCAAGATCACACTAGTTTCATCACTGACCGGGGATTATACTGTTACAAAGTCATGCCTTTTGGACTCAAAAATGCCGGAGCTACTTATCAGCGCCTCGTCAACAAGATGTTCGCAGAGCTAATAGGACGAACTATGGAAGTATATGTGGGCGACATGCTAGTAAAATCAAGGAAAGCCGACGATCATGTAAGCCACGTGGGCGAGATGTTTCAGGTACTTCGCCAATATGGAATGAAGCTGAATCCTCTAAAGTGCTCCTTCGGAGTATCATCGTGAAAGTTCTTAGGATTCATCGTCCATTCCAGAGGAATTGAAGCAAACCCTGAACAAGTCCGGGCTTTGAAATAAATAAGGATACCTTCTACTCGAAAAGAAATGCAGAGCCTAAACGGGAAGGTGGCCGCCCTAAGCAGATTCATCTATAAGGCAACTGACAAGTGCGTCCCCTTCTTCGAAGCTCTGAAGAAGGACAAAGGAAAGTTCGAATGGACTGACGAATGCTTAAAAGCCTTCCTTAACCTAATCGAACACCTCCAGAGACCACCAGTACTCTCAACTCCAAATGAAGGCGAGGAGCTATACCTATACCTCGCTGTATCATCTCATGCTCTAAGCGCCGCCTTGGTAAGAGAAGAAGACCGTACGCAACGCCCGGTATACTTTGTAAGCAAGTGGTTTACAGGGGCAGAAGCCAGATACCCTAAACTTGAGAAATTAGCATATTGTTTACTAATCGCATCACGAAAACTGCGACACTACTTCCAGTCTCATTCCATCAGAGTTCTAACCAATCAACCGCTAAGGCAGGTGCTCCATCGTCCCGACACTTCCGGGCGACTCCTCAAATGGTGCATTGAACCGAGTCAATATGATATCACCTACCATCCTTGCACCACCATCAAGGGGCAAGCCATGGCTTATTTCATTGCCGAATTCACTACCAACGAAGGTAAGGATCAGTCTGAAATAGCAAAAGATATCAAGTGGAACCTCTTTGTAGATGGAGCATCAAATGAACAGGGCTCGGGGGCAGGTATTGTGATAATCACCCCCAGGGGAAGGAAGTTGTACTATGCCTTAAGGTTGGAATTCGCTGCCACCAACAACGATGCAGAGTATGAGGCAGTAATAGCAGGATTGGAACTTGCCTTAGAAATTGGAGTCAATTCTTTATGTCTTCATAGTGATTCTCAACTTATCGTAAACCAAGTACTAGGAGAGTTCCAGACCCGAGGAGAACGACTCACACCATATCTAAAGAAGACCAAGCTGCTGCTCGATCATTTGGACCATTATCTAATCAAACACATTCCTCGAGAAGAGAACCAAGAGGCCGACGAACTAGCAAAGCAAGCTAGTATGAAGAACAACACCATTTTCGGAGCATTAACCGTCTCAAGACAGCTAGCCCCAAGTTTCGAACAAGTGAATCTGATAACTACGATCGAAGAAGAAACTTTGATGACTCCTATCCGGAAATATTTGCAAGATGGCACACTGCCCGACAGGCGTGATGAAGTCAAGAAAATCTTGAGGAAAGCTTCCCGCTACACAATACAAGAAGGCATCCTCTATCGGCGTGGCTTCTCTAGCCCCTTATTAAGATGCATCGCTGGAAGGGAAGCCAAGGAAATCTTATTCAACATCCATCAAGGAAGTTGCGGAGATCACACTGGAGGGCAAACTCTGGCAAAAAAGATACTCCGATATGGATATTACTGGCCCACCTTAAACAAAGTAGCTTTAGACTTCGTTAAGAGATGTGACAGATGTCAGAAATTTGCCAAGATTCCTCGACTACACACAAATTAGATTACTCAAATGACCAGCCCTTGGCCCTTTGCAGGATGGGGAATAGACTTAATTGGCGAACTGCCAACAGGCCGAGGCGGAGCCAAATATGCTATAGTGGCGGTTGACTATTTCCCCAAATGGGTGGAGGCGGAACCTCTAAATAAAATATCTTCGGCAAAAGTTATCAACTTCTTGATCAAAAATATTCTGTGCAGGTACGGAGTCCCACTCAAGATCATATCAGACAATGAACTTCAATTTGACAGCGAAGAATTCTCCGATTGGTGCCAAGAGCACGGAATTCACAAAAGCTTCTCATCTGTAGCTTATCCTCAAGCAAACGGACAAGTCAAAGCTGTCAACAAAATTCTCAAAACCCTAATCAAGAAGAAACTGGAAAAGTCGAAAGGCGCTTGGGTGGACGAACTTCCTACGACACTTTGGGCCTATCACACATCTTACAGAACATCAACAGGGCATACTTCTTTCTCTTTGGCATACGGATCGGAGGCCATGCTCCCAGTTGAAACTGTAGTGCCCTCTCACCGTAGGATCCACTACAACCCAGAAGAGAACGAGGAACTCCTCTTCATGTCTTTGGATCTAATTGAGGAGAGAAGAAATGATGCAGCACTCAAAGCGGCAGTGCACAAGAAAAAAGTGGCAGCACAATACAACTCCAAAGTCAAGCACCGCAGCTTACAAGAGGGAGATCTTGTCCTTAAGCGGATCTTCCCGCGCCCCGGAGCACTGGGTCCAATATGGGACGGACCCCATGCAATTCATAAAGATCTCCACAACGGAGCTTACATTTTGTCAACAGTGGACGGAGAGGTGTTCCAGGGGGCATGGAACATCCAACACCTCCGTCGATACTTTTCTTAACTTGTACTGCCCATATGAAGTGAATTAACAAAGAGAATCAGTGGACGTAGGCATTTTCGTGCCGAACCACTTTAAAAATCTGGTCTCTTTCTAACTTGTTCCTTTATATCCTGGCTGCTTGTTAAGCTTTATCCTTTTCTGTTGAACGAAATCCTATGGCATCTCCACTCAAGACGCACCACAGCACAACTTCACCTGGACAAAAACTAACAGGCACTATACGATTCTATGCACTCGCCAATGAGACACTTTTGCTCCAGCATCCCTCTGCTGCAGGTTAACTCATTGCTCGCGACTGCCCTCAAAGCCAACTTTAATGAGCCGATTATAAGTCATCACAAAGGCCGACTATAGCCGATGGCAACTCATTACGGCGTTCGGCTCGCCGGCAACTGTGAACCTACTTTAAGCCCCAACATAAGGTGTGGCCAGCCAGGGGTAGTTCATGGTTGACGATCGACACCCACGCTAGCCGGCCACAGTAAATCGAATAATACCCACGATTACGGGCCATAATGGCTCGGGTAGTTACTGTGCGCGATCTCGGCTCCGGTATGTCTTAAGTGCGGCTGTGGTAAAAAAGATAAACTCCCCGCGGAGGCGTAAGATGGGTGACAAATGTCTCCAAGACCCACAACTAGGGAAAGTGACTACAAAACCCGTTTGCCATGAACTTAAGCATATCGACGGCCTTCCATGATTGAAGTTTTACTATTTCTTATATTTCCATTTTATTTACAAAAACTTTCCTCCTATCCTCTATAACGATCTCTAAAGCACAGGACACAAAATAGGGGAACTCTCGCTTGTGGAAATATGAACTCACGTCCGGATGACGGAACACTCAGCTACATTCCATACTCAGTCACGCAAGACATTCAAAGCAACCCTCTACAACTAAAGCACAGGGGCGGTACTATCTTCTCTTGTATACAAATATGTAGCATTAGTCTATTCGCACATCATGTTGGCATTACAAGACATGAAACAATATTTTGAGCAGAAACTTAGCATCAAATACGATTAAATCACATGCATAAACACGCAGCTGTATTTCCTATGCAACATATCGGAATAACAACCACATTCGAACATAACAAAATCAGCTTATGTTATAAAAGTACAGAAAGTCATTGGTTACAAATGATATAATTACAAGTTACATTAACGTTTCGGACTAACATAGACAGCAACCAAAATATGCACAAGTCAAGTCAAGAAATCGGAACTTCGCCTCCATCCCGCTAGCCCTCCGGATCTACTTAGCTGCAGGATCAGAACTCCCCGTGTGTATTCCAGAGGTCCCGCCTACCCAATTCAAAAGAGAATCCATCAATAATCATGAAAGATAAGCAATCGAGTTAAGAAAAGATTCAGAGAGAAGACTTACCGGCGTCTGCTCCCTGATCATCATCATCTAGCTGCACGCCTACCTCATCCGTAGCAAGCAGCCGCATGCCCTCCTTAACCGCCACCTTCTCTTCCTTAGTGAATTGGGCCGTAACCACATCCATCTTGAAAGCCGCACCACCTTCCTTATCCGCATCGGCCTTAGCTTCCTCCAAAGCTCGGAGATATATCCTACCCATAACCCGGGGATAATCATCCATCCAGGACAAGTTTCCTTGCCTCCAAGTACGAAAATACATGTCCTGGAGCATCTCATCCATCATCCCCTAATTCTCCTCAAATTCCCTCATCCGGGCCTCAGAAGCCGACAACCGTGAAACGACAGCATCTCTCTCCAACCGGTATCTCGAGTAGTCAGCCTGAAGGGATGCTCGCATCGCCTCCATCTCCTCTTTCAGCTTGGCTTGAGCAAGCTCTGCAGCCTCAAGCCTCCTAGATAACTCCTCAAACTGCTCGAGATCCGCATTCCGAACCTCATCCACCGTCGCAATGGCCATGTCAATCCGCCCCTTGCAGGCAGCCTCCATTTTTCGCAATTCTGCCCTGCTGGCCTTTTCCAGACTCTCCTTCAACTGCCTGGAGGCTGCCTCGTGCTGAGAAATCTGAATGGCCTGATCGGCAAGCTGCTTAGCCTGGTCAGAAACTATTAACCTTAGTCGGATGTTGGCACTCCCAATCTCCTCCCCGGCCTTGACCACTCGAGCATGATGCTCCATTAACTTCTTGGTCTCTTCAGCCACCCGATCGATGTTTGCCTTGGCCTCATCCCCTATAGTCACAATCCGAGTTGTAAGCAAATCGAGATCCAAGGACTTAGCCTCATCAAGCACCCTTACCATAGGATTGCGGTGAAGAAGATGCTCGCCCGTGGCCTCGTCAAAAGAAATGTCCTGAGAACTCGGGTCCAGATCCGGGTGACCGGCAAAGGAGTTGCGATCCAAACCAGGGCGGTCTATCGGGGTGACGGTTGGATTTTCGGACGGATGTGGGGAAGGAATAAGCTCGGTATCTTCCTCAGTAATATCATGGATAGGATGGACTGGAGGCTGAGGGCCAGGTGAGGGTTCAAACGAAGATAGCCCCCTCTTCCTCTTTCGTATATCTTCTTCAATAACTTCGAGAAGAGGGCGATAGCTAACCATGCTTCCAGGACGGCCAGTTGACGGCTTTGGTTTGGCAGAAGCTTTGAATAGCTTGTACTGTTTGTGGCGGTGCCGAATATCTGATGTCTTGGCCACCTTACCCGTTCCTGGAATAGAAACCAAGTGTCACAAACATGCATGAAACTATAATCCGAGAAATATGTTAAGTTAAAAGGAGTTGGAAAACGCGCTTATTTTACAAACCCTGAGGAGGAGTGGGATACTGCAATAAGTCCTGAATCTCATTCCAGGACGAGAGTTGGCCATAAAATATTACTAAGTCCTTATCATAAAGGGAGTCTGCAGAAGTTAGGAATTCACCTTGAACCGCCGGAGTTGCCTTAGCTGAAATATCCTTAGAAGATGGATCGACACCAGTCCCAGCCTTGTCAACCTTCTTCGCCTTCTCCACCGAGGCTGATCCTTCCTCCAATCCCTCAAAAGCCTGGCGGAAGGCATCATCCGTCCACTCCTGGATCTCCCCTGCCTGCTCAGAAGACAAAGCCCCGGCACCACTACCACCCTGCCCTTCACCTTCTCCATCTCCTCCGCTCTCCTCCTCGCCTCTTTCCTCCTCTCCACCTTCCTCCTCCGGAATATCCGGAGATGTGCTGGGAGAGGGTCCATCAGACTTCTTAAGCTTCTTCCCCCCAACGACTGGAGGTACCGAGAAAGGTCTCCTCTTGCTACTCTTCGCAGTAGCCCCATCCTTTGCTTTAGCAGCCCTCTCCTCGGCTGTATCTCTCTGCTTAACCACAGATTGACGTGGTAGAATTAAGTTGTACTCCAGGAGAGTGGCATTCCTGATCAGGCAAGAAGCCGACCTATCCCATCTCGAAATGGCCTTTATTTCTGCAGCCATCCGAGCCAAAGAATCATTCTCCACGACCGCAAAGCCACCTATCGCTAGCAAGAAATAAAAGCATATAAGAAGAAGCATTGCGATCAAGACAAGGAAAATATAAATGAAGTTCTACTTACAGCCGGAAGTGAAAAGACGGAAGGAAATGGAGTCATCCTTGATAAAGAACCATTCTTTCTTGAACATACTGAGCTTCGAGTACAAATCCAGAACAGGCTTGAAGGGCACGGCCGCTTCCAAGCTGATATATGGAGATTCCTTCTTATTGCCTCTCAAGTTGTACAAATACCGGATCTCCCGGTTAGAAGGGGGACGCCCATATTTCCTCGGAAAGATGACGAAAAGACTCACCAGAATGGCGTAGGAGTTAGGCTGAAGCTGGAGTGGAGCCACCTTCAGATATGTGATAAAGCTAACTATCCAGGCGTTGAGAGGCGGGATAGCACCACACATGCAATGATATCTGCTGTAAGCAAAGTAGCCTTCGGGGGGGGGGGTCATACGGCATCACTCCTTCCCCGGGCAATAGCATGCGCGCTCTATCGATCCCAAAGGAACGAGATATAACGTCAAGCTACTCTTCTCTGAGAGAGCTCGGAAAGCAATCGGGAGGAGAGTTCAGAAGCTCCTGAGGGCCATATCCGTCCACTAATGACCTCGGGGCAGGTCCATGACGCACTGGTCCCGGCTGGACTGGGGGCACTGCGGAAGACTCACCTCTGTCCGTAGATTTTATCTTATCTGATCGAGTTTCCACTTTGTGGGACATTATCTGCATCACCAGAAAGACATATTGTTAGAACAAGGAATATGAAAATGTAAACGAACAAGTACATGCAGCCTGGAATTTCATTCACGATTCAATACAAAGTATATATAAGTCCATTCGGCACATAGACTCCACGAGTTCATCCGGTGGGTCAGGACCCGACCCTATGTCCATTCGGTAAAAACACATTCGGCAGAAACGGATCTCACCTGGTTCGGCAAAGATAGGAATCTGGTTCGGCTAACACGTTTGATTCAGCGAAGGTAAAAGTTTGGCTCGGCAAGGACAAAGGTATGGTTCGGCTGATAAGGAATAACGAAGGCCTCAGACCCCTATTTATAGGAAAAACATAAACAACCAAATCAATTGGATCGGCACACAGAACCGAACAAGGATGTCCAAGCTATAAACAAAGCACGACATGTGCCATGCACATGTCGTGCTTTGGGGGGCAAGTGTTGGGTATGTTTCGACCAGTCCAACCTCCTGCCGAACCAACACCTTCTCCCTCTCCCTGCCGAACCAAACCATCTAACCACCGAACCAAAGCCATTTCCAACTACTGCCAAACCAACACTAATCAAGCCTACGCCAAACCAATCCCATCACCAAGTCATTACCGAACCACTCAAACCACTCCCCTACGGACAACTTCCCTACCGAACCAACCTGCCCCTTCAGTCACCACCGAATCAGATCCAACTCCATGCTCCTACCGCTGATCCAAAGCACTACCGGACCATAGTCCCACCGGACCAACATACCACCGGACCAATCTTCACCGGTCCAAGGCACTACCGATCCATTCGGCACTCCACTCACCGCCGAACCAAGGCGCTACTGAACCAACGTTGCCAGGCCAGATCACTTCAGCTTAGGCCCACCAACAGCTATAAACATCCAAGACCCCTGCTCCCAGCCTCACTCTATAAATAGAGGGGCAGGGGTACAACAATGGCAGACAAGTTTGGGAGCTCAAGCACGGAAGGAACTTTCAAAAAACTTTCAGATACTTGTAATCGAAGCTTTGTACTTGTAATCTGAATAAAAGAGGAGAATAACATATAAAGTGGACGTAGGCACGTTCTGGCCGAACCACTATAAATCAGTGTGTCATTTACATTCTAGTCCTTGCTTTTTACATATTTGCGTAACTCATTCAAATCACTAAGAATCACATAAATTCAACTAAATCATACGACTTGGAGGTGTTTGCCCATTTTTTGTGCAAACATGATCCATAAGAAATAAGAAGTTTTGTGAATGATATATTGGAATTAAGGACTGGGATTAATTGAAGTTGCTGGCATTTCCACCATGTTGGAAGATGACTTTCGATGGAGTCAATCCCTGGAAAACAGAGTCAGAACTAATAAAAGCTTTCGAAATTACTAAGTAGTCAAGAATATTGAAGTCTTCCCTTTATTAATTCAACAAAGCCTTTATTGATCAATCTTTCCTCAATTCGATTTACAAATTAGGGTTTACAAATTTGTAGAATTAGGAAAATACAACTGTAGAATGACTGAGTTCTGATCCCCTAAACCAGACCCCTTGCGTCCTATTTATAGTTGCGGGTCAGCACCTTTCGACCTGATGCTTTTGACCTAGTTGAAAGATGACTTCAGAATTGTCTTTAGAATGCTTTTGATTCCTTTAACACTTGTGTATCCCTCTGCAATGCTTTCGAATAAGCCTGAATGCTCATGCCGTTATTGAAAGGAATGGTTGCGCCTTTCTTCTTTATGTTGCTTTATTGGAGCTTTCGACTCTGTCGGTAGGCCATCTCCAAGGGTTCTGAAGGTGTTAGCATGCTAACGGTTTTGACACTATTAATAGCTTCCAATATTTTGCTTGCGACTTGATGCGGATCCTTCTTAGATATTAGTGGCTTCGACCAGTTCGAAAGGCTTGGATTGGCTTTCGAAAAGGTTGTTCCAACAAATGAATGTTTCTAAGTGGTTTGAATGAAGGCTGTTAGCCATAAAATCCACTCAAGAGAAAAAGTATGAAAGAAGGTTAACGAGAGTGTTAAGTTTCGATCAAATAACAATCATTGGTTTCAACAAAGGTCATAAGAAGACGTTTCAAAGGCATTAAGAAGGTTTCGAATGAATCGAAGGCACCAACAGCCCTTATAGTATAAAGGCTTTTGATTTAGATGGAAGTAGGAATTCCCTACCATGTCTTTCAACTTTTTAACACGGATAAATAAGCCAGGATAGTTTCGAATCCCCTTACGATGGCAATAGATAATAATCTCCCACTTACGCACCAAAAATTTCGGAATCAAAGGTTTTGCCTACATATCAACCCTTTCGAAAGCATATCTAAGCCTTTCGAACTGGTCGAAGCCAATGACATCAGGAGAAGGTTTTGCATCATTTAACAAATAAGCATTTCGAAGCTACCAACAATGACGAAACCATTAGGGCTTCAACATCTTCGAAGTTCCAATGAAAAGCCTTCGACGGCATCGAAAGGCTCCCATCATTACTTTCGATGACAACAACGCAACATGAAGAGAAAGACACATTTGGAGACCTTCCGACAGCGTCTAAAGCCATTCTGGAGAAAGTAGAGGAATGAAATGCTAAAGACTTGGCAAAGGCAGAAGGTTGATAAAAGACCCTTTAGACTCAATCGAAAGGTCCGAGAAAAATGAAAAAAGAACATGGGAAAGTCAAAGGATATGGAGAAGATACCTTTCGATGGTGTCGAAGGCAGACTAGCCCTTTTGACTAAGTCGAAGGGCTTGAGGTAGAATATAAAAAGAGGTCTTTCAACCGGCTCAAAGGCATGAGCGTGGAAGGGGGGCCGACCTGCATCAATAAATAAGACCCAAGGGGTCCAGTTTTGGCGATCGAATTTTTGAATTCCAAATTCAGTTCTTCTACTCCACTTTCTGAGCTGCTATTAAATTCTCTTGAAATCCTAAATCAAATTGAGGATAAAGCTCTATTACTTGTAACTTATTTTGGATTATTAAAAAAGGAGAGATGGCTTGTTCATTAAGGATTTTGATGACGTGGAAGATCATTTAGATCATCAGCTGGACTAGTGATCCATTGCACATGATTCTAATTTATTCTCTTAACTTCTTTTTATATATGCAATGCATAGGGTCGAGTTGGGTATATACAATTGAAACACATCATCATCGGAACCAACATTTGATAGTGAAGATATGAATGATCATGGGGTTTTGAAAATGATAAATTTTTGAAATTGGGGAATATCTGGGTCGATCTTATACAGGGGAAATAAAGTGAATCTTAGGCAGTTATAAGCTGGAACCATTTCTAAAGAGAGGAACCCCTCTCGACCTAATTGAAAGGGGCACTTTGAAGGGAATCTCATTTTATCGTTGACTAAAAATTATTTGGAGAGAAACTCATTCAAAATGGTTTATTCCCAACTACATCAGCAATCCTTTCGAAGGGGTACCACGATAAAAGTAGTGAAACCATGAGGTCAAAAGCAGCTATGTCATACTAATGAAACATGCATCCCTTAAGACACGATCGAAAGGACCAGAACAATATCTTTCAACATGGTCGAAAGGAACGAAAAGCTAGAATTACCATTTGCTTCTGATCCTCTCAAAGGAAAAGATTCAAGCGGGATGCTACTACCTTAGCTAGCATTCCTAAACTAACTCCTTGAAGCCTTTCGACTAAGTTAACCTGGTCGAAAGGTAAAACTAACTTTTTAGACCCTTTAGATTAAGCCAACCAGGTCGAAAGGTAGAGCTATCACCTTAAACCCTTTCGATTAAGTGAATCTGGTCGAAAGGTATGTTTCGAAGGAAGAAATCTTTTCAACAACTTGGTTTCGTTCGAGCTTAATTACAATTACATATCACATAGCATTGGGGATGTTGACAAGTTTTCTTCCTAACATTTTTAGCGCTAGAAGGAGGGCATGAACCTCCGACCTGGTCACCATGTTATAGATTATTTTTTGTTCATTGGACTTGCATAGTAATAATGAGATCGAAACGATTAAGCAGAATTGAAGAAGGAGAAATCCACGCCACCACTCTGGAGGAGAATATAGCTCCGTCTGTTAATCTGAAAGGGGATTTCTTAGGACAACCATCATCACAAGCTCAACAAGACGATAATATAGCTAAAATCAAACATCTAGAACAAAAACTGCACGAGATGCAAAAGCTGCTTAAAATGGCACTATCTCAATAATCTTCAAAGACTCCAAAACCAACTCGGGGAGTGAAGTGATTTCCCTTACGAGGAATTTAAAAGCTAACTCCAATGAATATAAAAGAAAAGTAGATCTGATGTCCTCGAAGAAGAACACCCCCAATCAAAAGCTAAGCATTAGGGAAGAGTTCTCGACAAGTCGCTGGAACAATCTGGAAGCTCAACATCAAAGGAGTATTGTTCCAACCAGAAAAATTAATGTCAAGGTTTATCTAAAGATGCAGCTGAAAAAGCGATAATGGATGCTATGAACTCAAAAGGTAAGAGAACAATGGATGAAAATGTTAATGATAATGAAAGAGTGACACTTTTCACTGATGAGATCATGGCTATAGTCATCCCACCATATGTTGACATCCCATTAATAAATATAATGGGGTTACAAACCTGGACGATCATCTGATGGATTTCGACAGCAAAATAGACTTGTACAATGCATCTAGAGCGGTCAGATGTCGATCGTTCCTAGTTGTCGGGCGAAGTCCCACCGGACCATGATCACCAAATCAACCTCCAAAGCCTAGCCGAACCAACTATCCTCCAAAGCCTAGCCGAACCAACCATCCTCCAAAGCCTAGCCGAACCAAGCAACCCTCAAAGCCTAGCCGAACCAACCCACCTCCTAAACACGACCGAACCAAAACCACTCCAACCAATACCGGACCATAACTCAACTTACTCACCACCAGACCGGAGCTACCGAACCAATCCACTCTGCACCTACTACCGGTCAAAACAACGCTCCACCACTACCAACCCATCGTCGGACCAAGCACCGCCGAACCAATTCCCACTCCAATTACTACCGAACCAAAGCCACTCCAACCACTACCGGACCGAAGGCCACTCCAACCTTCTCCGGACCAAGGCATTACCGAACCAACATTGCCAGGCCAGATTACATCATCCCAGGCCCACCAGCAGTTATATATATCCAAGGCCCCTACCCCCAGCCTCACTCTATAAATAGAGGAGTAGGGGTACAACAATGGCAGACAAGTTTGAGAGCTCAAGCACGGATAGAACTTTCAAATAACTTTCAGATACTTGTAATCAAAGCTTTGTACTTGTAACCAGAACAGTAAGGGAGAATAACATATAAAGTGGACGTAGGCACATTCTGGCCGAACCACTATAAATCTGTGTCTTTTACAGTTTAGTCCCTATATTTTATATATTTGCATAAATCACCCAAATCACTAATAACAATATAAAATCGACTAAATCATACGACTTGGATGTGTTTGTCCATTTTTTGTGCAAACATTTTTGGTGCTTTCACTGAGAACAGGAGCTCGAAGCTTCAGCATCTCCCACTTAACCTTCTTCCTATCAGCATCGCTCACTACTTGGACAACATGCCTCCCATGCAGAAGAAAGATGCTAACAAAGGGAAGAACATCGCAACTAGCAGTATCCCAGATCCAGTGGTCATAGATCAGGAGAATCGCCCCGTTCCAATAGCAGTACCAGATGAAAGTCGGGCAAATCCGACAGCCCCTACCACAGAACGACAGGCAGCGATTACTAGGGAAGATCTAGACAGGGTTGTGGCTGAAGTGACTAACCGCTTCACATTCCAACAAGAAGCCTTGGTGGACCAACTCATGACACGATTAAGGGATGCTGAAGAATCCAACCGCAACACTGAATCATGGGGTGAGTCCCAGTGTGGAGGATCTGAGAGGTGAAAAAGGATCTTTCTTCTTCGAAGAGGCTAACAACAGAAAAAGCAATGGTAGGAGCCGAGCCCGCACTCAGCCCGAATTCCGACCCGAGTAAACACTTGGAACCGAACCCAACAGGGAAGGTACCAGGCAGGGGTCAGATGTAGCTGAGCCTGTCATGCAACCTAACCATGGAAACACCAATGGACGGGGCCGAGCCGGAGTCCAGCCCGAAGTTGGACTCGAGGAAGTGCTTAGAACAGAACCCAGCATGGGAAGATCAATGCAAGGGCCAACTGTGGCTGACCCCAGCATGCCCCCGGAAGACCAGAGGCAGCCACTGGAAAATGTTAGAAGTGATAGACGATATCATCCCTACAGGTCATCCGTACGGAATCAATCGCACAGAGAAGAACCAAACTCATTTCTATCCGCTCCAAATTCTGATGAAAGGATGGCACGATTGTTCAGAGAGTGCGTCCAACGAGAACAAAGGGATCGGGGAGTAGGCGCTAGGGTAACCAGCCCTTTCGCCCGCAATATCGAAATTGCCATCACCCCTCGAGAATGGAAAATGCCAACAATGGAATCTTACAGGGGAACCTCTGACCCCGTTGTACACTTGTAGAGATACACAAAGCATATGCTCATGAGCGGAGCAACAGAAGGAGTATTGTGCAAATGCTTTCCACTATTCTTAGCAGATCTAGCTACCTCCTGGTTCTTCCGTTTACCCCAAGGATCCATTAGCTCATGGGAAATATTGAATGAAAAGTTCATCAGCCAGTTCCGCATTCATGTGGAATAACCCAAGGACGCTTATTCCTTATCCAATATCAAACAGAAGCTTGGAGAGATAGTGCAACAATATCTAACCCGATTCAATGCTGCAACAGTTGCGGTCCAAGATGCGGACGAGAAACTTATCTTAATGGCCCTCTGTAGTGGCATGCATCCAGATACGAAATTTGCAAGAAGATTAACGAAAGAAAAACCAGCCACTTTACCCGATTTCTTCCATGAAGCCGGAAAGTATATGAGACTTGTAGACGCTGCCACTGAGAGGCAGACAGAGCAACAAACTAAGGCAACTCATGGAAACACACCCGCTGCAGCAAAGGACCTTCGGGGAAATGACTCTAGAGACAATGCTGGGGGCAAGAAGGGAGAAAAGCGTTTATATCGGCCAGGACCGAGATTTGACACTTACACCCCTTTGAATGAAACAATCGAAAATATCTTCCTGGCCACCCAAGAGGAAGTTAAATACGGACGCCCCCCGCACAAGAAGGAATTTGATAATGCAATTAAGTTTGGCAAATTCTGCCGCTTCCACGAATCTCATGGGCATGATACCAATGAATGCCATCATCTCCGGGACTTAATTGAAGAACACATCAGAAGGAAGAGACTGGAACGCTATGTAAAAAGTCAGAACAAGACTCCAGCTCCTACCAATGAGAACCCAAGGCAACCCCCCCAGAATTGGGCGGAGGTAATCGCAACACCAGCGGCTCGAATCATGAGAAGATAGTGGTTCATACCATATCCGGAGGACCACACATCGCCGGCAGAAGCTGGTCAGAGATGGAGAGACATGGAAAGTCTCTTAGAAACAACGAAGACTGCATTAATTCCGTTGTAGAAGAACGCCACCCGAAGCGGAAAGAGAATATAACATCACCTTCAGTAAGCGTGATCTGGAGGGAAGGCAGTACCCTCACATGGATCCTATGGTCATCTCTGCTTGGTTCGGTCGAGCCGAATCTTTCCGAATTCTAGTAGACACTGGAAGCTCAATAGATATCCTATTCAAGCATGCTTTCGACAGAATGAAGCTGTCAATGAAGGGTGTGTCTCCCTGCAACAAACCACTACACGGTTTCACTGGAGATGCGAAGATGCCCCTCAGGCAATTGGACCTCTTTGTTGAAATAGGAAGTCATCCCCACTCCGTTGTGCGGAAACAAACATTTGTGCTGATAGAAAACCACTCGGCCTATAACGCCTTTTTGGGAAGAGCAGCCTTGTCCGACTTCCAAATTGTCCTGGCCCCGTGGTGCCTGAAGATGAAATTTCCAACAGACAACGGAGTAGGGGAAGTAGAGTGAGATCAAGACGCTGCTCGAGATTGCTATGTAACTGAACTTCGCAATAACCGCAGGAAGAATAAAGGGAAGAATGAAGAGACCACACTCTGCACAAAAAACTTGGAAGCATAGCAACCAAACAAAGCCCCTCCTCTTCGATATACCAGTGATCCTTTCAATGAATTAGACCCTAGGGACAAAAAGGAGGATGCCACCGCCGAGCCTGCAGAGGCTATGGAGTTTCTATCTGTAGACAAACACGACTCAAGTAGACTATTGAAAATCGGAACTCAGCTAAAAGCAAAATTGAAGGATCAACTCATTGATTTTCTCCGCCACAACTTGGATGTATTTGCATGGACGCACATTGACATGATTGGAATCTTCCCAGACATAGCATGCCACGTACTGAACATCGATCCTACCAAGGTGCCGGTAAAGCAGAAAAAGAGAAGTATGGGGGCAGAACGATAAGCAGCCCTCGATGAAGAAGTAAAAAGCTACTTGCCAATAACTTCATACGAGAAGCCATCTACCCAGAGTGGATCGCTAACCCGATATTAGTAAAGAAGGCTAATGGGAAGTGGCGAACATGCATTGACTTCTCCAACTTAAATGAGGCATGCCCGAAGGATTGCTTCCCACTCCCCCGAATCGATTAGCTTGTGGATAGCACAGCCGGACACGAACTCTTATCCTTTATGGACGCATACTCAGGATATAACATAATTCCTATGCATACTCCCGATCAAGACCACACTAGTTTCATCACTGACCGGGGATTGTACTGCTATAGGGTAATGCCTTTTGGACTTAAAAACGCCGGAGCTACTTATCAGCGCCTCGTCAACAAGATGTTTGCAGAACTAATAGGACGAACTATGGAAGTATATGTGGATGACATGCTAGTAAAGTCAAGGAAAGCCGACGATCACGTAAGCCACCTAGGCAAGATGTTTCAAGTACTTCGCCATTATGGAATGAAGCCGAATCTTCTAAAGTGCTCCTTTGGAGTATCATCAGGAAAGTTCTTTGGACTCATCGTCCATGCCAGAGGGATTGAAGCAAACCCCGAACAAGTCCGAGCTATGAAAGATATTAGGATACCTTCCACTCGAAGAGAAATGCAAAGCCTAAATGGGAAAGTGGCCGCCCTAAGCAGATTTGTCTCCAAAGCAACTGCCGAGTGTGTCCCCTTCTTTGAAGCTCTAAAGAAAGACAAAGGAAAGTTCGAACGGACCGACGAATGCTTAACAGCCTTCCATAACCTAATCGAACACCTCCAGAGACCACAAGTACTCTCAACTCCAAATGAAGGCGAAGAGCTATACCTATACCTTGCTGTGTCATCTCATGCTCTAAGCGCCGCTTTGGTGAGAGAAGACAACCGCGTGCAGCGGCCAATATACTTCGTAAGCAAGAGGTTTACGGGGGTAGAAGACAGATATCCTAAACAAGAGAAGCTAGCATATTATTTACTAATCACATCATAGAAACTGCGACACTATTTCCAATCTCATTCCATCAGAGTTCTAACCAATCAACCGCTAAGGCAGGTAGTCCATAGTCCCGACACATCCGGGCGACTACTTAAATGGTGCATCGAGCTGAATCAATATGATATCACTAACCATCCTCGCACCGCCATCAAGGGAAAAGCCATGGCCGATTTCATTGTCGAATTCACTACCAACGAAGGAAAGGAGTAATCTGAAATAGCAGTAGACGTCAAGTGGAATCCCTTTGTGGATGGAGCATCAAACGGACATGGCTCGGGGGCAGGTATTGTAATAATCACTCCCAGAGGAAGGAAGCTACACTATGCTCTAAGGTGGGAATTCGCTGCCACCAACAATGATGCAGAATACGAAGCAATGATAGCCGGATTAGAACTTGCCCTAGAGATTGGAGTCGATTCTTTATGTCTTCAAAGTGATTCTCAACTTATTGTAAATCAAATACTGGAAGAATTCCAGACTCGAGGAGAACGACTCAAAGCATATCTAAAGAAGACCAAGCTGCTGCTCGATCAATTGGATCACTATTTAATCAAACACATTCCTCGAGAAGAGAATCAGGAGGCCGACGAACTAGAAAAGCAAGCTAGCATGAAAGGCGACACCATTTTCGGAAAAGTAACCATCTCAAAGCAACTAGCCCCAAGTTTCGAGCAAGTGAATCAGATAGCTGCAATCGAAGAGGAAACTTGGATGACTCCCATCCGAAAATACTTACAAAGTGGCACACTGCCCGACGGGCGTAACGAAGTCAGGAAAATCTTGAGGAAAGCTTCCTGCTACACAATACAAGAAAGCATCCTCTATCGGCGCGGCTTCTCTAACCACTTATTAAGGTGTGTCGCTGGGAGGGAAGCCAAGGGAATCATATCAAACATCCACCAAGGAAGCTGCGGAGATCACACTAGAGGACAAATTCTGGCAAAGAAGAAACTCCGATATGGATATTTTTGGCCCACCTTGAACAAAGACGCCCTAGACTTTGTCAAAAAATGTGACAGGTGTCAGAAATTTGCTTAGATTCCTCGACTACCAACAAATGAGATTACTCAAATGACCAGCCCTTGGCCCTTTGCAATATGGGGAATTGACTTGATTGGTGAACTGCCGATGGGCCGAGGCGGAGTCAAATATGCTATAGTGGCAGTCGACTATTTCACCAAATGGGTGGAAGCGGAACCTCTAAATAAAATATCTTTGGCAAAAGTTATTATCTTCTTGATCAAAAATGTTTTATACTGGTACGGAGTTCCACTCAAAATCATAGCGGACAATGGACTTCAGTTTGACAGCGAGGAATTCACCGACTGGTGCCAAGAGCACGGAATTCACAAAAGCTTCTCATCTGTAGCGTATCCCCAGGCAAACAGACAAGTCGAAGCTGTCAACAAAATTCTCAAAACTCAAATCAAGAAGAAACTTGAAAACTCAAAAGGCGCTTGGGTGGATGAACTTCCTACGGTACTTTGGGCTACCGCACATCTTTCAGAACATCAACAGGGCATACTCCTTTCTCTTTGGCATACGGATCGGAGGCCATCCTCCCAGTTGAAATTGTAGTGCCTTCCCACCGTAGGATCCACTATAACCTAGAAGAGAACGAAGAACTCCTCCACATGTCTTTGGATCTAATTGAAGAGAGAAGAAATGATGCAGTACTCAAAGTGGAAGCTCACAAGCAAAAAGTGGCAGCGCAATACAACTCCAAAGTCAAGCACCACAACTTATAAGAAGGAGATCTTGTCCTTAAGCGGATCTTCCCGCGCCCTGGAACGCTAGATCCAATCTGGGACGGACCATATGTAATTCATAAAGACCTCCACAACGGAGCTTATATTTTGCCAACAGTGGACGGAGAGGTGTTCCAGAGGGCATGGAACATCCAACACCTTCTTCGATACTTTTCTTAACTTGTACTGCCCATATGAAGTGAATTAACAAAGAGAATCAGTGGGCGTTGGCATTTTCGTGCCGAACCACTTTAAAAACTCGTCTCTTTTTTAACTTGTTCCTTTATATCTTGGCTGTTTGTTGAGCTTTATCCTTTTCTGTTGAAGAAAATCCTGTGTAAACGACATTTCCATTCAAGGGACATCACAACGCAACTCCACCTGGACAAGACCTAATAGGTACTATGCGAATCTATGCCCTCGCCAATGAGACACTTTTGCTCTAGCATCCCTCTGCTGTGGGTTAACTCATTGCTCGCAATCAGCCTTTAAAGCCATCTGTAATGAGCCGATTATAAGCCACTGAGTAGGCCGAAAATAGCCTAGGCAGCTCATTACGGCGTTCGGCTCGCCGGAAACTGTGAACCTACTTTAAGCCCCAACATAAGGTGTGGCCAGCCAGGGTTAGTTCACAGTTGACGATCGACACCCACGCTAGCCGGCCATGGTAAATCAAATAATACCCACGATTACGGGCCGTAATGGCCCGGGTAGTTACTGTGCGCGATCTCGGCTTCGATATGTCTTAAGTACAGCTGTGGTAAAAAAGGTAAACTCCCCGCGGAGGCATATGATGGGTGACAAATGTCTCAAAAACCCACAGCTAGGGAAAGTGACTGCAAAACCCGTTTGCCACGAACTTAAGCACATCGAAGGCCTTCCGTGATTGGAAGTTTTACTATTTCTTATATTTCCATTTTATTTATAAAAACATTCCTCCTATCCTCTATAACGATCCCTAAAGTACATGACACAAATTAGGAGACACTCACTAATGGGAATAAGAACTCTCAACTATATGGCAGGTCACTCAGCTGCATTCCATATTCGATTACACAAGGCATTCAAAGCTACCGTCTAAAACTAAAACTTGAAGGGCGGTACTTTCTTCTCTTGTATATAAATACGTAGCTATAATTTATTCGCACATCACACTAACATTGCAAGACATGAAATTATATTTTAAGCAAGAGCTTGGCATCAAACACTATTGAATCACGGGCATGTGCACAACTATATTTATTATGCAAAGCATCAAGCTAACAGAAGCATTTAAATATAACAGAACCAGCTTAAGTTAAAAATTACATGCCAAAAATAAAGTCGTTCATTACGAATAATGTAATTACAGTTACATTAATGTTTTGGGACTAACATAGACATCAATGTCAAGTAAACCAAAAGATGTCCGGGGCAAGTCAAAGAGTCGACTGCATCAGAGCTTCACCTCTATCCCACTGGCCCTCCAAGATCTACTTAACTATCGGATTGGAACTCTCAGTGTGTTGACCAGAGGTAGTTGGTACTTCAGAGGTCCCACCTGTCCAATTCAGGAAAGAACCCATTAATGGTCATGAACAATAGGCAATCAAGTTACGAAAAGACTAAAAGGAAAGACTTACCGGCATCTGCTCCTTGATCATCGTCCTATAACTGCACACCTACCTCCTCAACAGTAAGCAGCCACATACCCTCCTTCACCGCCACTTTCTCCTCCTTGGTGAATTGGGCCGTAACCACATCCATTCTAAAGGCTACGCCACCCTCCTTATCTGCGTCAGCCTTAGCCTCCTCCAGGGCCCTGAGATAAATCCTGGCCATGACTCGGGGATAATCATCCATCCAGGATAAGTTGCCATGTTTCCAATTGCGAAAGTACATATCCTGAAGCATCTCATCCATCATCCCCTCGTTCTCCTCAAACTCCCTCATTCGATCCTCAGAAGCCAATAGCTTTGCAACGGCAGCATCCCTCTCTGATTGGTATCGCGAGCCGTCAGCCTGAAAGGATCTCCTCATCGCCTCCATCTCCCCTTCAGTTGGGTTGAGCAAGCTTTGCGGCTTCAAGTTTTCCGGATAACTCCTGTACCCGCTCGAGATCCGCTTTCCGAACCTCATCCACCATTGCAATAGCCATATCAATCCGTTCCCTATAGGCAACCTCCATTTTTCGTAACTCTGCTCTACTAGCCTCTTCCATGGTTTTCATTAGTCGCCTGGAGGCAGCGTCATGCTGAGAGATCTGGATGGCCCGATCGACGAGTTGTTTGGCCTGGTCGGAAACCATTAACCGCAGTCGAATGTTGACACTCCCGATTTCTTCCCCGGCCTTAACCAGTCGGGCATGATGCCCCATCAGCTTCCTGGTCTCCTCAGTAACCCGGTCAATGTTTGCCTTAGCTTCGTCCCCCAAGGTTACAACCCGAGTGGTAAGCAAATCAAGGTCCAGGGACTTAGCCTCGTCAAGCACCCTTACCATTGGATTGCAAGGGAGAAGGTGCTCACCAGTAGCCTCATCGATGGAAATATCATGAGAACCCGGATCAAGATCCGGATGACCCGTAAACGGATTACGAGCCAAGCCGGGATGATCTATCGGGGTAACGGTAGGATTTTCAGACGAGTGCGGGGAAGGTATAAACTCAATATTCTCCTCCGTGGTATCCTGAAGAGGATGAGTTGGGGGCTGAGGGCTAGGTGGAGATTCAAACAAGGAGCGCCTCCTCTTCTTCTTTTGGATATCCTCCTCGATAACTCCAAGAAGAGGACCGTAGCCGACTATGTCTCCAGGGCGGTTAGTCGGAGGCATTCGTTTAGTAGAAGCCCTGAGAAGTTTGTATTGTTCGAGACGGTGCCGAACATCTGATGTCTTGACCGCTTTACCCGCTCCTGAAATAAAAACCAAGTGTTACAAGCATTCATTGAACTATAATTCAAGAAATATATCAAGTTAAGAAGAGTAAAGAGGTGTTTTGTTATACAAACCCTGGGGAGGAGTAGGATACTACAATAAGTCCTGGATCTCATTCCAAGACGGAGGCTGATCATAAAATATTCCTAAATCCCTATTATAAATGAAGTCCGCAGGAGTCAAAAATTCACCTTGAATCGCAGGAGTTGTCTTAGCTGAAATGCTCTTAGAAGATGAATCAGTACCAGTCCCGGCCTTATCAGCCTTCTTTGGGTTCTCCACCAAGGCCGATCCTTCCTCCAACCCCTCAAAAGCTAGGCGGAAAGCATCATCTGTCCACTCCTGGATCTCACCTGCCTGCCTAGAAGACAAAGCCCCAGAGCCATCACCGCTCTATCCATCGCCACCATCACCGCTACGACCATCTCCACCACCTTCTCCATCACCTCCGCTCTCCACCTCGCCTCCTTCATCCTCATCTCTTTCCTCCTCCGCATCTTCTTCCTCCGGGATGTCTGGACAGGTGCTGGGAAAGGGACCATCAGACTTCTAAAGCTTCTTCCCCCCGGCAATTGGAGGTTTCGAGAAGGGTTTCCTTTTGCCACACTTCGCCATAGCCCCTCCTTTAGCTTTGGCGGCCCTCTTCTCAGCTGTGTCTCTTTGCTTGACTACAGACTGACGTAGAAGAATCAAATTGAATTCCAAAAGAGTAGCATTCCTGATCAAATAAGAGGCTGCCCTCTCCCTTTCCGGAATGGCTTCTGTCTCCGCAGCCATCTGAACCAGGTGAACGCTCTCTACAACCGCAAAGCCACATGTCGCTAGCAAGAAATAAAGCACATAAGAAGGAGCATTGCAGTCAGAACAGAAATTATAAATGAGATTCGACTTACAGCCATAGGTGAAGCGGTGGAAAGAAACAGAGTCATCCTTGACGAAAAACCTTTCCTTCTTGAACATGTTGAATTTTGAATATAAGTCCAGGACCGATTTAAAAGACACGGCCGATTCCAAGCTGATGTATGGAGACCCTTTCTTGTAGCCTCTCAAGTTGTACAGGCATCGGATCTCCTGGTTGTAAGGGGGACACCCGTATTTCCTCTGGAAGATAACGAATAGACTCACCACGATGGCATAAGAGTTGGGTTGAAGCTGGAAAGGGGCCACCTTCAAGTAGGTGATGAAGCTGACTATCCAAGCGTAGATCGGAGGAATGGCCCCGCACATGCAGTGGTAACTACTGTAAGCAAAATATCCTTCAGGCGGGTTATACGGCATCGATCCTTCCCCCGACAACAACATATGCGCTCTGTCAATCCCAAAGGATCTAGATATAGCGTCGAGCCGCTCTTCTTTGAGGGAGCTGGGAAAGTAGTTGGGTGGTGAGTTCCGCAGCTCCTGAGGGCCGTACCCATCTACTAGTGATCTCGGGGTGGGTCCATGTCATCCCGGTTCTGACTGAGCTGGGGGCACTATGGAGGACTCTTCTCTGTCCTTGGATTTTTTCTTATCAGATCGAGTTTCTACTTTATGAGACATTATCTGCAACACGAGAAAACATATTGTTAGAATAAGGAAAGTAGAGATGTAAACAAGAAAGTGCGTACAGTCTGGAATTTCATTTGTAATTCAAAACATAAAACACATAAGGTTCATTCGGCATTCAAATTCCCTGATCTCATTCGGTATTTCCAACGTAAAAAGTTCATTCGGGAATTCAAGGCCAAGAACTCATTCGGCGCTCATTCTCTCCGATCCAATTAGGCAGTTCAATCATAAAAGTTCATTCAGCAGGAGAAAATCTCACCTGATCCGGCAGTCGAGACTGGTTCGATACTTGATTGATTCGGCTAATTTCAAACAGTCAAGTCTGGTTCGGTACTTAATTGATTCGGCTATTTCAAACGATAGAAGATGAACAGAGACATGAAGCCCATACTTATAGGAAAACATAAATGACCGGACCAACTGGTTCGGCACCTAGGACCGGATGCGGATGTCCAAGCTAAAACAAAGCGCGACATATGCAGGCATATGCCCCACTTTGGGGGGCAAATGTTGGGCAAAGTCCCACCGGACTATGATCACCGAATCAACCTCCAAAGCCTAGCCGAACCAACCATCCTCCAAAGCCTAGCCGAACCAACCAACCCTCAAAGCCTAGCCGAACCAACCCACCTCCTAAACACGACCGAACCAAAACCACTCCAACCACTACCGGACAAGAACTCAACTTACTCACCACCGGACCGGAGCTACCGAACCAATCCACTCTCCACCTACTACCGGTCCAAACAACGCTCCACCCACTACCAATCCATCGCCGGACCAAGCACCGCCGAACCAATTTCCACTCCAATTACTACCGAACCAAAGCCACTCCAATCACTACCGGACCGAAGGCAACTCCAACCTTCTCTTGACCAAGGCATTACCGAACCAACAATCCCAGACCAGACTACATCAGCCCAGGCCCACCAGCAGCTATATACATCCAAGACCCCTACCCCCAGCCTCACTCTATAAGTAGTGGAGTAGGGGTACAACAATGGCAGACAAGTTTGAGAGCTCAAGCACGGATAGAACTTTCAAACAACTTTCAGATACTTGTAATCAAAGCTTTGTACTTGTAACCTGAACAGTAAAGGAGAATAACATATAAAGTGGACATATGCACATTCTGGCCGAACCACTATAAATCTGTGTGCCATTTACAGTTTAGTCCCTCTATTTTATATATTTGCATAAATCACCCAAATCACTAAGAACAATATAAAATCGACTAAATCATACGACTTGGAGGTGTTTGCCCATTTTTTATGCAAACACTAGTCACTCTCCAGGGAGCTGCTGGAAAATGGTATAGGCATACAGGGAGAAAACCAAATACTTAAGGAAGCAGTTCTCTTATGAATCCTCTACCCAATTCTACATTTGCAAAGATCCCATGATCGGCTATACAGTCTTGGCCAATACAAAGCAAAGGCAGGAAGAGTCCTTGGGAGATTAGCTGAGGAGATTCAATGCTAATGCTTTAAAAGCCAAAGATATGAACGATCAAGACAAGCTTATAGCAGTTCAGTTTGGCTTGATTGAAAACACCCTTTTTTGGAAGCAGCTCTTTGTTAACGGCTATAAAGACTTACACGACTTCCATGTCCAAGCTGACAAGTTCATCCAGATGGATGAGCTTTACTATGCGAAGAAGTAAACTAACCTCAAGAAACAAAGGGGGAGATTTGGCCAAGACCATCGCCATAAAAGAACAAGATAGGAAGAGCCAATCGCTAACACAGTTGCTTTAAACAAGCCATTGTCTTACGTATATGCCGTAGCCAAGGAAAGAGTCAACTTTTCGACCTCCTTTAAAGCCAAAAACAACCCTAAATGAATAAAGGAGCAGACTACTATGCATATCATAAAGCTAATGGCCATAAAACTAATGAGTCAGGGTTTTAGCTGAAATCATCCAGAAGCTGATCCAGGAGGGTCATTTGAAGGAATTTGTTCAAGATCGATGGAAAACTTAGTGAATAGAGAGTGGACCACAGAAACGCCTAGGCAATGCTATAAATATATTAGAATATAAAGACTACTTGATCTTAAGCCTGCCAATTAACAGAATTGACGTGATGGGCCGCATCCAACAGGAAACAGCAATGGGGCCCGAAGTTGGTACTTTGAAGAAACAAAGGAAAGTATCTACTCTGTCCGAGAGGAACCCGTAATGAAGAACCCACATCTCAACATTCGGATGCCTAACCTTGTAGTCACTCCACAAGAGCTAAGAATGGGGGTTCACCATCCTTATAATGATCCTTTGATGACTACTCCACAAATTAGATTATCTATCGTCTCTAAAATTCTGGTTGATAAGGGCAGTGCAGTCAATTTAATCTTCAAGCATGCCATCGATCAGATGATCATTCCTGAGGCAAACTTGAGCCAAGCATGGAGCCCTTATTTGGATTCAACAACAAAGGGTTAACTCCAACAGGACAGATAAAGCTGCACATACAAATGGGGGTGCCACCAACTTGCAGAACCTTCTAAACTGTTTTTGTGATAATCAATCAACCCTAATACTACAAAGCCTTCTTTGACAGGCCAGATCTTGATGAGATAGATGCATTCGTCTTCTCGAAATATCTCATGGTAAATTTCTTGACAAAAAGAGGGTGGGGGACTATCCGAGGAGAGCAGTTTAGCTTTCGGTGGATGTACTTTGCTACTCTTGATCAGTATAAAAGGGAGTATCATGCTTACTTTAATTATTCTACTATTTTGCAGCCTTCGAATGGTGGATTTTCACATCCAACATTCAAAGCAACGATTAAAATTAATAAGTCTAACAAACGTGTGTATCAAAGGTACATCCCTTCTAGAGGCAAGAGAAAGAGAGTTAATGCTAATTTAGTAGAAGAAAGCCTTATAATTACAGAATTCGATTGCCGAATGGAAACGGAAAGGATAAAACCCATAAAGGGTCTTGATGAAGCTTACATAGATTTAGATGATGTTACTAAAGTGGTCAAGGTGGGAAAAAATCTTAATTGTGACTTAAAGAAGGATCTGATACAGTTTCTCAAGGTCAACAAAGAGGTATTTGCCTGGTCACATTCTGGTATGGTGGGAATTGATCCAACGGTCATGTGTCATGCACTCAAAATCAATCCAAGAGAAACCACCATAAGGCCAAAAAAGAGATAGTTGGACAAGATATGATTTGATGCTTTAAAAGAAGAGGTTAACAGACTCCTTACAAATGGATTTATCCAAGAAATATACTGTCTAACATGGTTGGCCAACCTAGTTTTGATAAAGAAATCCAACGAGGAATGGAGAACTTGCATTGACTACATGGACCTAAACAAAGCATGTCCGAAAGATTGCTTCCTCCTGCTGTGAATAAATTGGTTAGCAGATGTAACAAGCAGACATAAAGTGTTATCTCTCATGGATGCCTATTAAGGATACAACTAGATAGCAATGTTCAAGCCAGATAAGGAGTATACTATCTTTATAACTGAGTGGGGAATCTACTACTACAAGACAATGCTATTTGGGCTGAAGAATGCAGGGGCAACCTATCAAAGATTGGTCAACCGAATGTTTAAAGAAGAAATTGCTGGAACACGGAGGTTTATGTGCATGATATATTGGTAAAGTCTGGCAAGCCCAAGAATCATCTTAAAGATCTGGAGGATATGTTTAGGATATTGCGGAGATATCAAATTAAACTAAACCTAGAAAAGTGTTCTTTTGGAATCTATTTTGGAAAGTTTTTAGGCTACCTTGTAAGTGTCCAAGCTATCGAAGAGGGTCCTAATCATATTCAAGCCATTAAGGACATGGCCAAACCCAAATCCAACAATGAAGTGATGAGTTTGAATGGAAGGGTAGCTGACAAGTATGTTCATTTTTAAAGAAACCGATAGTGTATACCCTTCTTTGATGTAATCAAGAAAAAGAAGAACTTCGAATGGGGAGAAGATTGTAGGAAATCCTTTTAGGAATTAAAAAGACATCGGGAAAAGCCATCGATACTTTCTAGTCCAGAGAATGAAGAAATCTTATACCCATACATGGCAGTCTCAAAACAAGCAGTCAGCTCAATACTAATTAGAGAAGGGAGTAGGGCACAACTTCCAGTATATCATGTAAGCCAACGGTTGAAGAATGCAGAGGTTCGATACTCAGTTATAGAAAAGTTAGCCTATTATTTGATTCTCACAGCTCGAAAGCTTAGAGCGTACTTTCAGGCCATCAGATTAGGGTATTGACCAATTTCCCCTTAAGAAAGTCTTTAGTTAACCAAAAAATTCTGGACAATTGGTAAAATGGGGGATCGAGCTTAGTCAATATGACATAGAGTTTCAACCACGAGCTGCAATCAAGGGGCAGGCATTAGCAGACTTAGTTAATGAGTGCACTAGCTTTAGTAAGGAGCATTAAGAAAAGAAGAAAGATAAGAAGCCCATGTGATAATTATTCGTTGATGGTGCATCAAATTAATAAGGGCCGGTGTAGGATACATAACCATAACACCAGATGGACACTGTTTGCATTATGCCATGAAATTGGGATTCCCCGCAACAAATAATGTGGCAGAATATGAATTTATGGTAGCGGGATTAACCTTAGCATTAGAACTCAAAATTCCATGAATATAGATCTTTAGTGATTCTCCACTAATGGTGAACCCAGTGAAAAAGATATATCAAACAAAGGACCCCAAGCTATCTTTACATGTGAATAAGACACTAAGAATTCTTGCTTTGCTCAAAGACTTCTCAATACACCAAGTTCCAACAGTAGAAAATTCACAGGAGGACTCCCTAGCAAAACTAGCAAGCTCAAGGGGAGCCCCGGTGAAACGTATTGTCCCAGTGGGATATCAGGAAATTCAAAGTATTGAAAAGGAAGCATCCAAACAAGGGAAGGAATTACTAGTTTTGACAAGATCTCAAGTTAAATCATAAGGGGAAGAGAGAAGAGAAAGTGGTAAAGAAATATCAGATGAAAAGGTTGATGAACCAAGCTATGCAGTTAAAGCGCCCTGCCGCTCCATAGCGTTTGAGGTGCGAAAAGTTGTAGCGGAGATATATCGAGGATATAGCAGGATAAAGCGGACGACTTTAAAAATAGGAATAATGAACATTCTACATTAAAATGAGGAACAAGTATTACTTATAATTTCCCACCAAGAAAAACAAGTTATAGTAAAGTAAAGATAAACAAAGTTGGCACTTAAAAGGTTAGAACTAGTTATAACAACCATCAGCTTATATCATTGTTACATCAACTTTGAAGTTACCATAAAACTTAAAAGCAAGACATCAAGCAAAATACTTATTTATAAGAAATGGGGATATAGCGGGGCAACAAAATCGAGGATATAGCGGATTATTGCCGCAATATCGGGGATAATAGAGGATCCGCTATATTGGACCGCTATATTGGAATATCGTTGCCCCAATAGTCCGCTACAAGATATATCAGGGATATATCGGGGCAATTTTGGGGAATTGACTGCATAGGAACCAAGATCAATTAACACATGTAATGACACCTGGATTTCACCCATTGTTGAATATCTTGTTAAAGGAATACTTCCATCTAAGAAAAGAGAAGCTAGGAAAATCAGGAGACAAGCTCCAACCTTCATAATGATGGATGGAATCCTCTATAAAAAGGGATATGCTCTTCCCTATCTATGATGTGTGAGCATGAATGATGGAATAAAATTAATGGCTGAAGCATACGAGGGGTTCTGCGGAGATCATTCAAATGGAACAAAGTTGGCAAAGAAAATAATAAAGCAGGAATTTTATTGGCCGCATATGGTAAGCAAAGACATTGAGTATGTTAAAAGATGCAAAAAGTGTCAGAAATATTCAAATATTCCTAGATTGCCCCTAAGTTAGTTGACTCTAATTGTAAGTCCATGGCCCTTTGATGTATGTGGAATAGATTTAATCGACCCATTGCTAATCTCAAAAAGAGGGGAAAAGTACGTCATAGTTGCCATAGACTATTTCACCAAATGGGTTGAAGCGAAACCGCTTTCAAAGATTACTTCTGGGAAAGTATTCAGATTTGTTATCAAGAATATCATAACTAGGTTTAGAATTCCACAAAAGATAATTTCTGACAACGAGACAAATTTGAGAGTGTAGAATTTTCCCTCTTTTGCTACAAGAACGAAACATTAAAAGTTTTTTACTCGTCGCACGTCCAAAAGCGAATGGGGCAGCTGAGGCTGTGAAATCATAAAAACAATTTTGAAAAAGCGGCTAAACAAGGAAAAAGGAAAATGGGTAGAAGAATTGCCACTTGTGTTATGGACTTATTGAACGTACATAAATATGGCGACGGGTCATACTCCCTACTCTTTAACATATGGGTGTGACGCAATGTTACCGATCGAGATTGAGATACCCTCACATTGAAGAATCGCATATGCATTCGATAATCAAGGGCGGAAAAGAGAATCCTTAGACCTGATTAATGAATTGAGAGATGAAGCTACGGTAAGAACTGTCGAGTATTAAAGAAGAATCTCAAGGTACTAAAATTTAAGAGTGAGAACTCGATCATTTCACGAGGGGGATTTGGTACTCCGAAGAGTGATCGAAAATACCAGAAATTCGACAAACGGACCCTTGGGACCAAACTGAGAAGGACCATTAATCATTTGCAAAGTAACCCCCTTGGAGCTTGCAAATTGTGCAAACCAAATGGCAATATGGTTCCAAGAATATGGATTGTCGAACGTTTGAGGCCATATTTTTGGAAAATGAATGAATAAAGCATCTCTTTCTTCAAAAAGAAAATCTACATGATTGGGTGCGAAACTCTCTTTATATTTTGATAATACCGTAGATGGTAGTCTACCTAAGATGGTAGAAAGCCTCTATCCATGCCAAAATGGCTAGTGTAGAGCACCTCTTAGAGATAAGGCGGGTAAGCCTTTTGTCGCGCCAGTAGATGGCCAGGTTAAAGCAATGGACAAGCCTTTGGTCGCGCTTCTAATAGGTCAAGGCACCTCCTAGAGGGAGGAAGGATTAAGCCTTTTTCCACGCCATAAGATGGCCAGGGTAAAGCACCGAACAAGCCCCTTATCCACACCATGCTATGGCCAACGTATGGCACCTCCTGGAGGAAGGATGGAGTAAGCCTTTATCCACGCCATGTTATCGCCAAGTTAAAGCGCCAAACAAGCCCATGTCCGCGCTGCACAATAGCCAGGGCAGGGCATCTCCTAGAGGGAGGTAGGATAATTCCTTAGTTCCAGGTTCTAAGATGACGCAACCAAGAGTACCAAACAACTATGGACTAAGATGTTCACGCCCAAGAAGAGGCTCATCAAACAATGGACTAAGACGTCCAATCCCAAGAAGAGGCTCATCAAATAATGGATTAAGGCATCCAAGCCTAAGAAGAGGCTCATCAAATAAGAGATTGAAATGTCCAAACTTGAGAAACGTGATATCCAATAAAGGACTAAGACGTCCAAGCTTAAGAGGCAGCTAATCAAATTACTTCTATATATAAAAGATGTAAAGGGTTCGTGCAACAAACGAGTAGAACAAAACACCACTTGTTTGCAGGAATTTCATCTCTAAACATCATATATTAATACCCGATTCTGGATTTTTGGTTTCTCATATCGAAATTTCATCAACTAATACCCGAATCTAGATTTCGAAACATTCATTTCAGAACTTCATTTGCTAATACCCAAATCTTCGTTTCTGATCTTTATCAATTACTGACTATTTACCCAAATCTGGGTTCCAGGGCATTATCAATCACTTACGATCTTTATATCCGAACCTGAGATTCAGGATTATTTTTTGATTTCGCCTTAATGCCATAATTTAGGTTTGTGGCTTCTATTATAAAGACAATTTTCATGGACTTTTGGTGGTCCAACATATGCCCTAATCTCGGAAAAGGACTTTTATCTTGACAACAATTACTATGGATGTCTGCTTACACAACATATTCCCTAATCTGGGCCGAAGATTATTTTTACTAAGATAATTGTCCGATATAATTCCAGGTAAACTTACCATAAAAACCTGAATCTGGGTTTAGAAATGCCATCCGAAAGACAATTTTGAGATATTGTTATCTGGATTCTGGATGTCTCATTATTAAATCCTAGACTTCGCGAGTTAATACCCTAACTGGATTAAAATCATTATTTCCTAATCTCTGTCAAGTCCCAAACCTGAGGTATAAAGTAATAGAGTTGAGATTGCTACAGACAATTAGAAATTTCAAGCTACTCTTTTTAATGCGTAAGTTAGAGTTGATGTTTTAGAACTCTAAATAATGCTCGCTAACACCCAAATGTAGACTTCAGGGTCATTCAAATCACTGAAAAAGTTTCCAAATACATGTTAGGGTGGATAGGTCACAATGGCTTTTTTTATAATAACTCATAGCCCCTATTTGCAGCTATTGGTTGTTTCTCACAAGGACTTCATAGATCACATTTATTATTTGCATTGGTAGCTACCGATTACAAGTCTCATATCTGTTGAATAAGGATTATGATCAACTAACTGTCTAAACATGATAGCATTAATATGTTGATCTATTACTAAGCAAGCATATAAAAATGAAGATGAGCTAACAACAACAAATATCACTTACTTTGAATTTTGTAGGAAAAATAAATTTATAAAGAGCAAGAAAATTCTGACATTTTTATCCTAAGAACTGTTAACAAGATTTCTTGTCAACACTCCAAAGTTATGTTAAGGAACGAGATTTATCCTTTAAGTAGATAGAGAAGAGTGGAAGATGTAAATCTTTCTTGAATACCCTTTCGAATAGGCTTCTGTATGGAAAAGTTTTTTGAGGGAAATGGGTGTGTAGTGTGAGACTACACAACCGATTAGATATTAATATAAATTAGTAGTAGTCGACCAACAGGCCTGATCGATAGCCAAAAAATAAGTTTCGCGGACCAATCTGGTCCCAAGTTCAGCATACACAGAAAGAAAAATATACAAAAAACAACAGCATTGTGTAAGAGTACCAAGCCAAAGTAAGAGCATTACTTCTACCGACTATTAAGGTGATGAATAGTCGGCAGGAGCATTATCACTGGGAGGGAGACGCAGAGTGAAAGGCATCCTTCGCACTGATCCTTCCCAGAGAGTAAACAAGTAGGAGATTTGGTTGCAGATTCATTCAATACTGCATTTGGGCTTGTTGAAAACGTATGCATTTCTTTCTTTGCAGATGCACCAACTGTAAATGGCAATGAAGGAGTCGACTTTTCTATCTGGATGGTTATACTGCCAGTAGTCAAAGAATGTGTGAAGGATAGGGATGTAGCCTATGAGATTAGCATTTGTCGAGGCCTAAATGTAGTAGGAGAAATCACAGCCAAAAAAGAGGTGAGAAATGGATTCATCTTGCATAGAACACAAGGAACAAAGAGGGTCTAGAGGGATATTCATACATTTAGGCCTTTGTTTGTTGTTGATACGAGCATGGATGAGGCACCATTGGAAAAAAAAATGCGAGGAGGGAGTCTGCATTTCCATAGTCTTGCGAAAGAGAATGATCTGCCTGGGTGGTTAAGGAATGAGTAGCATGAGGTGACTGAAAAGCCATTCTCGGGAGATAAGGCCCAGGTATATTGGTATGTTGAGTTATAGAGCTGGAGAAAAAGGAGCAGGTTAGTGGCTGAAGTGAGATCATTCAAGGTGTATAGGTCAAAGAGAGCTGGGGGACACAGGCAGTTTGGGCCAAGGGTTGAAATCTCGCCAACTATTGAGTTATGGTGGGAGGTTTGGGAAAATAGGTTAGAGAACGAGTGGGCGAGGGGTGTTTGATCTTTCAACTCGATTGAAAGGTTTGATTTCTTTGTTTAACAACCTTTCAAACTTGTTGATTTAAATGGGTTTTTCCTTCGAAAGTTATCCTTTCGAAATGGAAGCAAAATCCAAGTAGATGATCTTTGGGATCACTGGATGAAGGTTTACTTAGAGGATTTCAACCCTATCAAAAGCTTAGTTTGTTGAATGACTGCTTTAGTCAGGTATTTGAAGTAGAGGCTTCGACCTTGTCGAAAGCTGTGAGCTTCGTTGTCTTTGATTTGGATAAGAAATCTCAAGTTGAAGCAGTTTTAAGATAGGTTTCGACCTCGTTGAAAGTAATATCCTTAGGTTTCCCATGTAAATTAATGGTTTAAGTGGTCTATGGTTAGGTCTCGACCTTGTCGAAAGCAGTAGTCCAGAGAAAGACAACTTGAAACATTTAATCCGATGTTATCTGATTATACGAATTTTCGACTATGTCGGAATGGTCCTTTTGATATAAGTGACACCTGAAACACAATGGTAATCCTAATAAAAGATTTGCGAACAGTAAAGTTATCTGTAGAATTGACAACTTCACTTTCATAGTCTAAAGATGATTTTATTACTCGAAATCCCTAAATCAATTTGGTGATTAGGTTTTACAACACTTTTGAAAGAATACAAGTTTTGAATGGAAGGAATTAGATCCCCTTAATCTGACCCCTTGGGTATTATTTATAGATGCGGACCAGCAGCTTTCAACCCTAATTCTTTCGACTTGGCCGAAAGTTAGCTGCCGAATAACTCAAGTATGCTTCCGTCTTCGTCGAAAGGAATAACTGCACTTCTCTGCTTTGTGTTGCCTTGTAAATGCTTCTGACTCTGTCGATAGGCTTTGCTCAATGGTTTCGATGATGTTGGTTATGTTTGAGCTCTTACTGATGAAATAATGTAGAACCCTCAAGTATTTTAATATGGCTTTGAACGGTTCAAAAGGCTTATTATAGCTTTCGAAGGGGTTGTTTAGGATAACACTTGCTTTGAGCAGTTTGAATGAAGGTGAAACCATTGGTTTCGAATGGTTTGCTGCATATACAAAGATCTATTATTCATTGTCTTCAAAAGGTGTGGCATTGACTCATTCGAAAGATCTTTATGCATAGGGAATCCCCCAGTCGAAAGGTAGTTAATGAAGGCGGAAGAGTGCTTTAGACTCCTTTGACTCCTCCAAAAGGTAAAAACATTCTAGATCTTGATTGTAGAAACCTTTCAACACTTTCAAATGGTTCTGAAGCTTTCATACCTCTGCGGTAGCATCCCTTCGACTCCTTCGAAAGACCTAGATGGAACCTTTTTCCTTTTGTTCGTCTTTGACCTCTACTTAACTTGGTTTCGAATAAGTTGAAAGGTGGACTTTTGGAGTAACATTCCCCCTTCCCCCCGTAAAGGGATGCATTTGACTTTCCAAGTCAACTTTTTCGAAACCTAGAAACTTCCCACCCCTTTGTCTTCCTGCGTAAATCAAGGCCGTCCATTTAAATCTGATCTAGCAGCCGATAGTTCTCAGTGACTTTTCTTATAAAGTACGCTCTTCTCCTTCTTGCTCATTTACCTGCAATCAAATCCTCGAGTATAAGTGAAGAGTTCTGAAATTTTATTCTCTTCGATCTAAGAAGAAGCTATATTCATAAGTTCAAATTATTTCTGATCCTTTAATCTCTCCCTCTTTGTTTCACTTTTTAGGTTTCACGATGGATTCTGATTTCTCAGATTTTTTAACCGAGAATTCGACTTCAAATTTTATAATCGAGATTTTGAATTTTGTTTTGATTCTTTGAAAATCATTTAAGTTTTGAAATTCAATTCTTCTAATAAAGTTATATGATTCAGTTCCATGAATCATTGATATCTAACTTCCACATTGAACCCAAATTCGACGTTTATGATCGTTGTTATTCTTTGTGAATATAAATTCTAGCTTTATAACTTTTGAAATTCAAAATGGTCAGTGCATGTTGAAATCTATAGGTTTGATAGTTTTGATTTATTTGTTTATTAGTTAGTTATTGAATTCTTGGATTTACAATCAGGTTTGGGGAAGAAAAGGGTTTTGTTTTCTTCGCCCGTAAGCTTAGGGCCGTATGGATTAAAAATTGGCGCTACACATTGACCATTTTACCCCTTCGAATGGGACTAAGGCGGCAACATTGGTTTTTCTTTCTTAGCCCATTTCGATGGGGTCGAAAGGTATTGTAGTGTAAATTTGATCAACCATATCGAAATGCTATGTGGTTAAGCAAATTGTAGAAACCCCTTTGAAATAAAAATGTTTCGATAGTGTCAAAACCTTTGTGCCGATTGAAATCCTTTCTCTTTAGTATGTTTTTGAAACCATAATGCCTCATCGTCCCTTTCGAAACCTTTTGTAACGACTCAGACGAAACCTTCTATAATCACCTTTCCTCAGCACTGTCGAAATGTTCTGGGTCCATATAAATTTATCCTAGGACCTTTTGACTTGATGGGTATATAAGGATTTGACAATATTTATAGAAAAATTTAAATTACTGGTTTTGACAATGTTGAAGGAACTTGTTATCGTATTTATAGAATATTTGTTGTATGTACTTGTTTAAGTTTAAAGTTAGCTTTAACCATTTTCTCTTTTTTCAACTTGGTTCTTATTGAGGTTTCAACATCATTGAGGAGTATCGATAGGATACATATTCCAACCATTCCTTTTGACCTTGTCGAAAGCTCAATGAATGTTCATATGCAAGCTTTTGACATTGTCGAAAGCTATCTGTTAAAAGTTAAATTTTCTTCCTCTTTCGACTCGGTCGAAAGCTCTATATTTTTTTTATTTTTAACTTTAACATTTTTTCACAAATTTGAAGTTCCCAGTTTAGTTTTGTGTTTAAGTTGCCTATGTGGGTTTTTTTTTGTTTTTTTAAGTCTCAAAAGAACGCTAAGTTCAAAATTAACTGAAAATTAAACTGATATGTTTTCACCTGGCAGTACCATGAGCTCTCCAAAGAAGGCCGAAGCTACCTACAAGAATTCACTCATATCTGCTTAAGACAATGTTGATGCTATCTTTAGTGACTTCAGCATTACTGGTGTTGAAGTCATTCCTGAAATAGATACCATCAATAGCCCACCTGAAGGGTTCTTTGCCTATACCGCCATCTATATGTGGCATGGAGGATTCCTGCCTTTTCCAGAGTTTTTATCAACGTTCCTTTCTCATCCCGGGATTATTGTTACCAAATGTTTACACCTATCACCTAACTTTGGAGATGATGGCATTGGAGTCTAGGCTCCCCGCTCTTAATGCTGAAGTGTTGAGCTACTTGATCTTGCTGGTTAGCTTAGCAACCTTAGCAGTCAAATATTCAGAGCCAACCCCTAGAAGAAGCTAATATCAGATGGGATGACTAAGTTTAGAGACTTGGAAAACCAGTTTTTCTTTGTTAAGTGCTTTCCAAATGTTGGCGGAGCTTTCTCTTTCCCTCATAAGTCCATATTTTTGTTATTTACTTTCATTCAATGTTTTCTCTTGTCTAATCTTCGCTTTTGTTAGGTGCCCTTGTTAAAGAGCTCAATGATTATGATAAGAGAACGGTCGAATGTTTGATTGCGACCTCAGGTCAAGTGGGGAGCATATTAATGCTGTTAGCTCTAGCAAATTTAAGAAAGCACTCCATTCTACCGGCAGGCCAAAGGATCCTAGGCAATCCTCCCGAGGTAAACGCTTCCTTTCTCTAGGAGACCCATCAACTTTCTCTCCCATGTCACCTATTTGTGTTAACCACTCTGGTATGCGAAGAACACTGCACTTGTTATGAATTGATGTGTCTTTTTTCAATTTATTTTGCTAACTTATAAACTACTTGGATTCCTTTCATTTGCTCCTCAAGTTACAATGCATATTAGTGGTGCCGCTCCTCTTCCTACAACTTCTGGAGTGCCATCTATTATTGAATCTCTCGCTAAAAGTAAGAAGACCTACAAAAGGAAGTTGGTGCAATAATCTAAAATAGAACCACCCAAGAAGGTTGCTAAAGTTATTGATATAGAGGAGGAGGATCATTCATCTTTTGATAGAGCTCCAAAGTGTCCGACCATGGAAGCTCCTAAAGATAAACCTAGGAAAACTCCTACTGCCACTGATCCCCTCTCTCAAATTACTATTTCCAGCTCTCTGGCTGTAATTGATCAAATGCAATAAGCTTTGGAAATGACCCTTTTTCCAAAGCGTATTCCTTCGAATTCATCGTCTTCTTCTCCTTCCATCAACTTTAAAGAGATATCCCAGTCTATCTTACATTCTGAGTCCTTCACTTCCATCCACCCGCCTTCTTCTGTTCCTGATTTGGTGGGGCATTATCGCTCTCCAATAAAGCAACAATTTTTGGTAAGTTTCACTTCAGCTGACTTTATCATCACTGGTTTTCTCTAAATCTCTAACTCATGTTATATTTCTTCTTTTAGATTTCTAAGAGTTGGTTGACTCTACATGAGCAAGTGTCCAAGTCTTCCGTTGAGTCCTCCAATTTCCTGGAGGAAATCGCAGCTCTTAAGAACCAAGTGTCTTCCATTATCTAGGGAAAAAGATGAAGCGTACTGGAGCGATTAAGAGCTACCCTTGCACAGTCAGAATCTTCTCTTTCGAAAGAAAGAAGGGCTTGGCAACTCTTTGCCAATGAAAATTTTGCTATGGGCTAACTTTAAAATATTCCGATGAGGAGAAGGCCGCATAATAGCAAAGAACATTTCTTTGAAAGAGAAGTTCAAGAAAAAAAGGCCCTTACTGAAACTTTCTGGCAATGCCATCTCTGATTCCAAGCAGCGAGCATCTCATTTTCTTAATACTACCCTTGGGAAAACAATGCTAAATTCTTTTGAAGAAGCCCTAATGCTCGCTTCTGCTGATAATTTTGAGAAGTGCCATGACTTATGTTCCCCCTACCACGACTCTGCCTTCGTTGATAGAGTAATGGGCAGGATTAATTAAATAAAGCAGGGGATTGAAGTTGCAAAAGAGGACGAAATTAACACCTCCAAGATTCTTTCCTTCGACGTCCTGTCTTTTGAAATTGAATCTGAGGATGAGGGTGACAAGAATGATGCCGACGGGTAAGAAGGCGACGAACAAAATGATGATGATGACCACAACGATGATATTGATGACAACGATGATGGCAATGTCGATGGTGGTCAAGGCTCGGGTGGAGATAGTGGAGGTCACACCGAAGCCTTTGATAAAAATGGAGATGAAAACACAAAAGCTTCGGAAAAAGAGCCATCTCCTCCTGAAGCTATCCCCAAAGTTATGTTAAGTAGGGAGGTTTATTCTTTAAGTAGATAGAGAGGAGTGGAAGATGTAAATCTTTCTTGAGTTCACTTTTGAATGGGCTTCTGCAGGGAAAAGTTGCTCAGGTGGACCTTTCAACTCAGTCGCAAGGGTTGGTTTATTTGTTTAATAACCTTTTGACTTTGCTGAGATAAATGGGTTATTCCTTTGAAAGCTCTCCTACATATCGACCCTTTCAAAAGCATATCGAAGCCTTTCGAACCAATTGAGGTCAATGACATCTGGAGAAGGTTCCATGTTGTTCAACAGATAAGCATCTAGAAGCTACCAACAATGATGAAACCATTATAGCTTCAACGTCTTCAAAGCCCGTTTGAAAAACCTTCCACATCGTCGAAAAGCTCCCATCATTACTTTCTATGACAACAAGGCAAACATGAAGAGAAAGACGCATTTGGAGACCTTCCGACAACGTCGAAAGAAATTCTAGAGAAAGCGGAGAAAACGAATGATAAAGACTTAACAAAGGCAAAAGGTTGATAGAATACCCTTTCGACTCAGTCGAAAGGTCCGAAAAAAATGAAGAAAGTGCATGGGAGAGTCAAAGGATATGAAGGAGATACCTATTGATAGTGCCGAAGGCAGACCAGGACTTTCGACTAAATCGAAAGGATTAAGGCAGCATATAAAAGGAGGCCTTTCAACCGGGTCAAAGGCAAGCATTTAAATCGAATTTTGGAATCCTAAATTCATTTCTTCCACTCTACTTTCTTACCTGCAATTAAATTCCCTTGAAACCCTAAATCGAACTGGGTATAAAGCTATATAACTTGTAACTCATTTTGGATTACCAAGAAAGGAGAGATGGCTTGTTCATTAAGGATTTTAATGATAAGGATAGACTAATGATCCATTGCACATGATTCTGACCTATTCTCTTAACTTCTTTTTGTATAGGCAATTCATAAAGTCGACTTGGGTATATACAGTCTAAATACACCATCATCAGAACCATCATTTGACAATGAAGGTAAGAATGATGATGGGGTTTCGACAATGATGAATTTATGAAACTGTGGAATATCCAAATCGATCATGTACAGAGGAAATAAAGTGAATCTTAGGCAGTTATAAGCTGGAATCATTTCGAAAGGGTGGAACCCCTCTCGACCTGATTGAAAGGGGCATTCCGAAGAGGATCTTAGTTTATAATTGAATAACAATTATTTAGAGAGGAACTCGTTCGAAAGGGGTTTATCCCCAGCTACATCAGCAACCCTTTTGAAGGGGTTCCACTACAAAAGTAGTGAAACCATAAGGTCAAAAGCAGTCGTGTCATACTAGTGAAACATGCATCCCTTTGACACGATCGGAAGGGTCGGAACAATACCTTTCGACATGATCAAAAGGAACGAAAAGCAAGAATGACCAATTACTTCTGATCGACTAAAAGGAAAAGATTCAAGCGGGATGCTACTTCCTTAGCTAGCATTCCTGAACTAACTCCTTAAATCCTTTTGACTAAGTCAACCTGGTCAAAAGGTAAAGCCGACTATTTAGTCTCCTTCGATTAAGCCAACCTGGTCGAAAGATAGAGCTATCACCTTAAACCCTATCGACTAAGTCAATCCAGTTGAAAGGTATGTTTCGAAGGAAGAGATCTTTGCAACAACTTGGTTTCATTTGGGCTTAATTACCTATCATATACATTGGGGATGTTGACAAGTTTTCTTTTTAACAAATGTGAAACCTTTGGTTTCGAAAGTTTTGGCATGCATATGAAGAGTTATCATTCTATGTCTTCAAAATATGGTCCTTTTACTCCTTCGAAAGGCCTTCATGCATGTAGAAGCACCTGCTTTGAAAGGTGATCACCGAATCTGAAGGGTACTTTCGACCCTTTCGATCTCTTCGAAAGGATGTGATACTTTTGGACTTTGACTGTAACATCCCTTCGACTCCTTCGAAAGGTATTAGTGGAGCTTCTTTCTCTTGTGCTTCTTGCCCTTTCATTCAACTTGGTTTCGACATAGTCGATAGGATATTTGGTCATAACAGAAACCATTGAAGGCATCCCTTCAAAAGCTTTATAAACCTTAGACGTCCTCTTTTCAAAACACTTTAAACTTGCATTTCGAAAGTATTGGAAACCTTCCTTTTGAATACTTAGGTATCTTTCGAAAACATTGGGAACATCCCCTTCAATACCTTTATTGTATACCTTTCGAAAATAATAAGGTCCTTTGCTTAAAACAAACCTTTCGAAAGTACTGGGTTCAAGTATATTCTTGCGGAACATAGTTTCGAAACAATTTTAAACCATTCCATTCAAAACCTACGGGTTTATCTTTCAATAGAACAAAGGGTCTTAAAAAAACCAAGTCGAAAGAAACTCCTTAAGAATCAATTTCCTAAGTAAAAGAAAGTAGATGGTTTTGGAACCATCCCTTTCGAAAGCATATAGAAATGGGTTGTTATTTAAAAGCGAAAGCACCCTTCCTGAACCAATGTTTGAAAGCAAAAGCGGCCTCAACTGGGGCGAATGGTAGAATGTGGCAGTGGGTGTTTCGACCCTACCGAAAGTTTGTTTAAAAAAAGGAGGCAACTAGTCTCAAAAGCCCTTTTTATACATACGAAAGCAACTAAGCCGACAACTAGTTTGATCCCTTAGAAAGCATCCTTTATAAGATAGTTAAAAGGCTACTCCTACCCCTTTGAAAGCACGTTTCGACTCTATACCTTTCGCCTATCTCCAATCCACTATGTACCAAGGCATTGATACCATGTGTATTGGTTTTGACTTGTCAAAGGTGGAACTATGGGGTCGGAAACTCAAAGGGAAGTGGCGAAGTAGTAATTTTTTACAAAATTATTTTTTTAGCTATCTAAAGTAATTGCTTTTCAACCAACTTTCCATATTTGTCTAAATACTATTGGTTGCTAATATCTTTTCCTAAATCTTTTCTAAGTGTTGTCGTATTCAATATTTAATAATTTAGAACATTTAACAAATTTCTCCTTCTCCTTTTATAAAAATATAAAACATTTAAGTCCCATACCTTAGATTATATTATACCATTAATAAAACATTTAGGAAAATTCTTTGAAATTTCTAATAAATCACATTCAATATGTTTTATGACATATTTAAATTTATGCAAAGCTAAAGTATAATATCTGTAATTAATTTAAACTCAGTTTAACCATTTTCTTTACTAGAAAATTCTAATAAATCCACAATAATTCAAAAATTTATGAAACTTGAAACCCATCCCTAAAATAATATTTCTGACCATGTATCAAAAACAAAAGCTATTTGGATGTCATTTAATAAGTTTCTAAAGGTAATTTTTATTGTAAAATCTATATGAAATATCGTAAATCATCAATAAGCATACATATGCATTTAAACAATCAAAACATGGTAAATCACTTGCAAAATAAACATGGGTCTTATCTAGAAACCGAAAGTTATAAAAATTAAGATGTAATCTATTATTCACCTTTGGCTTGTTGTTAGGAGGTTTAGATTTGCTCTAGAGTTAATTTTGGTTAAGCCTCATTCTTGAAACCTTGTTTATCTTTCCCTTGTTATCTTCTAATGGTAGCTGGCCAAGCTTGGTATTTAATTTTCTGTGAACGTTTAAATGAGAGTGGGTTAAGGGTTAGGGTATAAGGATATAACCTATTCCAATTTTACCCTTATCTTATAATTTTATTTTTCATTTTCTTATTCACTAAGGCATAACAACCTTATATCTTTTCAAATCTCAATCTCTTAACCACTTAAATCTTTACATTATTCTACTTAGTTTATCTAATTAAATCTCCTGAATAATGTTATTTAAAATTAGAGGTGTCCCATACTCCCCTTCTTAAAGAATTTTGTCCTTGAAATTACGATAAGGTACTCACAACAACTAACCATAAAAGTAAAATATACCATGAAACAAGTCAGGATAAGTGTCTCTAGTCCTGCTCTTAGTTTACCAAATGCAGTCTCTCTTGTCGTCGCTCCACTAGAAGTTGTTGACTAATTGACATCCAAATGCTCCGATCGACGTCGGTTGTTAGATGGACTAGTTTTATTGAATTTTGTTATTTAAAATTTTTACCTCATGTCGCATCCAATAAAATACATTAATAAATCATTAAATTTTTATTTTTAACCATTTTCTATTCAATAATTATATTAAATTTAATAACTTAAAATAGTTAAAAATATGGGTCGTTACAAATTGTGAGTCAAAGGAATAGGGATCTTAAGGCTAAATTAACGCTAAAGGAGAGGTGAATAGTATTTAATGGATTATATGAATATTTTTCAAATTCTTTAAGATTATACTTGGAATGATGTAATTGACAATCATATAAACAATCATAAAATCAAAGTGCAGATAAAAGTAAAGGCAGTAAAGGTAAAAATGAAAGAACATGTTTGGATTTTACACCAGTTTGGAATTACCCTACATCATGTCCTGCACAATTCCTTGTATGGATTCTTTTCCACTAGTAAACGCAAATACCATCTTTATTTCAAGGCTACGGGACATACTTAGACAATCACACCTAGTTAGATTTCAGGAATACCAAGCACACCATAAGGTATAAGAATATGTTTTGATAGAGTTTATAGACTTAGGTCTTCGATCTTAATTAAAATTGATCCTATAAATCTTGAGTAGCACTTTAATCTCGGTTTCTGTGAGAGAGATGAGATAAATCAGAGAGTAGATGAAGGATAATCAAGCTAATGATGATTGAAGTCGATTCTAGTTAAATTTCAACAAAGTTTGGGTGTATTTTGATTTAGAATATGAGAAAGTGAAAGGAAGAGAGATGAATAAGAAAGTAGATGTTAAAAATTCATTGGAAAGCCTGGTGTATATATAGGAAAACAATGGCCATGTCCATTCACAAAGAGGTACAACGAAGAGACACTTCTATTCAAATTTGAATTTTTAATTTTACGGCCACTATGTCGACATATACAGATATGATATGTCGACATATCCTTTTGAATTTTGAAATACACTTAAAAAATATTATTTTGAAAATCTTTTATTTTGTAAAAATAATTTGATACTTTATAGAATCATTTAAATTTAATTTATTCACATTTTAATCAACATGTAACTTAATAAAACTTTATAATATAATTTTGAAAAATTTAATAAGAATATTTAATAATATATATATATAAATCAATATAATTATAACTTATTAAAATATAAACAAAACTCAATATGCATATATATATAAACCTTAAAACACCAAATTGATATCTTTATAAGTAAGAGATTGAAAATCATGTGGGAAATGATTTGAAAAGATTATTTTAAACTACAATATTTGGAAAATAATTTAAAATAAAATTAGGGAAGACAAGAGAGACTAGGAAAGGGTTATCAAGGTTTTAACATAAATTCTATGACTCTACAACTTATCTAGAATATCTTGAAATCTTGAGCTCATCAATACTCATGAGTCTTCAATTATCATCATCTTGAATCTGCTCTTGATATCAGCATCTTAATACTATACAGTCTTCTTAATCAATACTAGTCTAATATTTTGCACTATATACTGTATATATCTTAATAGAACATTAGTATCTATATTTTATATAATGTCTTATAGTTGTTATCATCAAAACCAAAACCTAAGGTACTAACAATCACCCCTTTTAAATAATGACAACTCTGTATATAAAGTATAATATAACCCCATTGGAGTTACAAAAGTCCATTTTAATCTATGCCTAGATTTTATATATTTCCCTTCCTTTATCATCAACAAAAATAAACTAACTAAAATTTAACTCTAACTCATACTCTAATTCAAACCCTAACTCCCCATAAATAAAATACTAATCAATATGTATAAGTATTATAATTATGGTTAGAAAGATTATATAAAAATAATAAGTGATATTTAAAGTCAGATAATTATAACATAATCATAATCAATCCAAATATTCATCGATTCCAACCAAGTCAATAGCATTCAAACAAATACACGCAAATTAAACCAATGAAATCCAAACTATGACGACTCGGAATTTTTGAGCATTTGAAATCGGAATATTTAATTGATTTTAAATGTTTAAAAGTTAATTTTTAACTTGAATTCAAATATCACCAATTATTTGATAATTAAATTATTGAATTAAATAATTAAAAGTTGAGCTAAATGTTGAATCTGAAGTTTTAAGACTCTTGAAAATAATTTGAAGGCTCGTAAAATTTATATTGACAACACTGAAGATGATAGAAGTTGTAAAATTTAAATTAATAGTGGTTTGTCAGTTTTAAAATTCCATAGTTTAAATTGAATTTAAAAATAGCCATCTGAGGCATAGTCTCGAAATTCGACAAAACCAGTTCCATTGGTTCCGTGATATTGAATTATTATTGGATTTCAAATTTCATAGCATTTGGAGTTGTTATGTGAGCGTACGACATATAAATGCGTTGAAATCTATATCGAATTCAATTTAAATTTATATTTAAACTAGGTCAACATCAGCTGTAATTTATATCCACATCAACTTTTTTCCAATCCTTTTAAAGCACTGTAACCTTTTTTCTCCCATACGCAACGCATCCCTCTCCTTTCTATCACCCAGAAATCACGCCACCCTTTAGCGTACGAAGCCGCCTTCCTCTATATTATAATCGCGTTTTCTTCTACGTATCAGTAGAATGAAATCAAAAAGAAAACAACGAGCATTTTTTTTAAATCCATGGCGGCTCCTCTGAATCGTATCCCATAAATCTCAGTCCTTTCCCTTTTCACGTTCTCTAAACCCCCTAAAATTTTCACTCGATCTCCAATTTAATAAATGGCTGCCTTCATTTCCCTAATTCAATTCGAAACGAATCGAATCTTAGAAAAATAATGGCCGAAGCCTGTTCATCATATTCAAGAGAGGGAGTGGACGCACCGTAGCAGTTTCGTCTTGCGATTGAATCGTGTGGAAATCTGCTCGATTTCGTTGGAGGGCAGGGAGTGCCGCGGAGGTGCTTTCGCTTCTAGATGGCGACGATAGAATTGGGTTTTGGCGAAGCCGAGGTCGCGACTAGATGTCAAGCAAGATCGAGTTGGGGTTTGATGGTGTAGTGCTCGTGTTCGAAGGGAGGAGCAACTGTAGCTCCGGTGGCCATCAAGCTCGAGGGGATTTTGGCGTTCGGCAGTAAGGTATAATATTTTTTTAATTTAAAATGTCAAATTTAAAGTAGTGATAGATAAATCGAATTTATTTCATTGATTCCTGAAACTCTAAAAAAATATATATAATAATTAATAATTAGATAACATGGGAATTTTTATTAAGGTTTACTGTGAGGCAGACAGAAATTTTATTTTAGCAAGGTATAAAATAATTTTGTTTTAAATTTAATAAATATATGTTCTCATGCGTTTTTTAATATTTGGAAGTTAATAGGAAATTATTTTGTATAGATAAGGTTTGAAAAAATAATAATAGGGATTTGAAAATGTTGAAATTTATATAAAATTAGATTTTGAAATCTATGAATTATTATTTTTATACGTATACATGTAATTCCAAAAGTGAATGAATATACATACATATCTATTTCCATTTACTAGTTAATTTTAAAATAATGAAGATGTATTTGTTAAATTAGATCCAAATTATTAGTTTAAAATAATTAAACAAATAGAAATTAATTATTCGATCAATTCAAATATTAATAAACCATAAATTGCTTATACAAGGTCAAAATAATGAAGAAAACAAGCCGGGTTAGGGTGGATTGCAAGCTAAATCAAAGGTGAGTTAATCTCACTCAGCTGAATTTTAATTTAAAATTTAAATGGTTAAATTTAGATAATTGGTTTAATGGTTGAATTGAGTTGATGTGCTATAATTATAGTATATAATATATCTTGGAATAATTGATTTCCCGCATTGTATAGCGGATGAGACCTTATGTGCCGCATAATAGCGGATGATTTTATGTTAATCTCATATACCATGATATTCCACTTCGAAGTGGAATTGGCATTATTGTATTGTGCTAACGTCTGTGGATGCAGGATAACAGGTTGGAACGATCCAACTGGGTCCCTCAACATTTATTTAAATTATTTATTCTCTGTTGTGATTATTTGATATCCTATGATGAATTATATTGGGATATTGAATGCTATGGATTGATTGCATATATTTGGGTATAATGAGTTACCAAAAATATATAAATTGGATTTTGGAAAGAAAATAAAAGAAGTGAATTTGTAAGCAAAATAATTATAGAAAACTTGAATAAATTAAGAATGTATTGAAAGGAAATGGAGGTGATATTAAAAATACTAATAAATAACTTCGAGTATGAAAAGAAACAAGATTTTGAATAAATAGAAATTAATGAATTGTAAACTTAAGTGATATCAATTAAAGGAATTAAAGATTTATTTTAAAATTCAAAGTTTAAATTTATTTAAAAGGATAAAGAAGTAATTTGAGAAATCTAAAATTGGTATTTTCAGTTAAAAGTATTTTTAATCATAATTAAGAAATAAAACCTGAAATTAATGGATTTTGGAATAAATGAAGTAAATTGGAAATCAATTTGAAAATTGATTTAAGTGTTTGCAATTGGGATTTTTAAAGGAGAATGCGATTGTGAAATTTATAAACTGATTTTATAAAAGCAAGGTAATGTATCATTGGATATTTGGAAGAATAAATTCACGATGAGAATTTATTAAAGAAAGAGAATTTTTTTTAAAAAATAATCAGAGATTAATTTTTAAAGGATGTGAAGGGAAGTATATTTCCTTAGATAGCCAAGTACGTTTTCAAAGTAAAGTTTCAAATATAAGATAAAAGTTTTAACGTTGTTTTAAAAAGCGTGTTTTAAAAAAATTTATTATTTCTGAATGTTCAAAATTCTAAAGTAAATATTTTTCAAATCTATTAATGTAATAATTAATTAAAGGCGACTTAGTGTTTTGTTTTAAAAATTGGAAACCTAGTTTTATATTTATAAAGTAACCGTATTTTCAAATATTCGTATAGTATGTGTTTTTAATAAATTATTGAAGTAGTTTTTAACTTAAATGTTTTAAAGTTTATTTCAAAGTAAAGCGTTTTAAAATTAGTTTGAAAAAAATCTAAAGCTTTTGTGCTTGGTGATTTCAGTGGAAACAGAAATACTTGGGATTTATTCTGAGGAAGGAAGGTAGTTTGAAACTGTTTTCAAAAGTGTTTGAAAAGTGGAAATTCTCGTGTGAAGATATTTTTGGGATAAATAAATAATCTGGTAAATTATTTATTGCTTGATGGTTGTTTGTGAATATCAATCGATAGTTAAATCACCGATTATCAATATTGGCCAAATGCGCAGATCATTTCGAAGAGATCGGAATCGAGATTATTTTCTCGAAAACCACTTCGATTCAGTTTGTACGTTTCGTTGGGAAACGAGTTAGAATCGAAGATGGAGCAGTGAAGTGCAAGGGCTAGTCGCTACTAATCCTGAGGATATTTCCAAAATGGATGTAGTAGGAATAGTGCCTTCGGTTCCGTTCGAACCCGGGACGGACTTGTATGGATGAATGCTTTCAGAACATCGTCAGGTGGACGATGAGCATTCTAAGGGATACGTTCTAAAGGTAACGTTTAGCCTCAAGCCTCATCAATCGGGAATGACTGAAAATCAGGGGTTATGCAGCAAGGCTTCGTTGGTAGCCCCCACTTGAGAGTAAGGTCATCCCTGTCTAGATGTCCCTTTTTATTCGGCTTAGTGGGCAGTTGCTGATCCCAACCGCGGGGTGGTTTTATTCGGAACTATCCAGTAAGGGATGGGTCCAGCCTTGTGTTGCAGGGGAGCGGGCGTACTCCTCGGTACGGTGATCTAGGCCTTGTACTGTGACAGGTGGTACCCCAGTGCCTAGTCATTAGTTGGAAATCCATTCTCCCTACGTGCCTTGTACGAGTTTTGTTTGCATTGCCCACTTTGTGGCTAGTAGATGGAATTTAATAATGTAACAATTTCGGCTATTTGAATAAGTATTTGTAAATAGACCCTATTATAATATCAGAGGATTTTATAAGAAATGTTTTAGCTACCGTAAGGTAAAAAGCCGACATGTTTATTTGTGACGGGTCTTACGAGATGCTTTTCAAAAGGATTTTGAAACTTTAATAATCCAATTGAGTGTGGTTTTCTCACGCTAGTTTTCCAGACTGACTCGGGTGTTATTTAGCTGTAATGCTCGGGTCAGACCGAGTATTATAGGATACAGGATTGATGCTGTGGAGCTCAGGAGACGAGCTGGATGGTGATGCGTACTTCTGTATTTGGTTATTATTCCGCTGTGTATATAGTGTATGTTATTGATGATGTACTCTGATGATGTATGTATAAACAGATATAGTATTTGTTTTGATGTAAAGATCTATGATTATCTATTATATTTTATTTCGCTGCGATGGTTAGATTCTGATGTTGTTTTCTGTTTTTCTCTTCTTCTACCTCTTCTTCTTTAATCAAAATGGTTCGCATTTCTATTCATCTTGAGTTGATTGATGTAGAATAGCGTTGACTCAGGGGTACGGATTTGCGGATCATTACAGTTGGTATCAGAGCTTAGGCTAGCGATAACCTTGGGTCTGGTGGGAATTACTCATTGAAATAGAGTCAATAGTATTCTAGACTGAGTTTGAGCGTATTAATAGATATGAGGGCGTATTTGTTCGTGAATATAAAATGATTTTATATTGTGTTAATTGGTTTATTGAGTAGTTTATGGATTCTGGTCAATACGAGTAATTAACGTTATTGATAGGGATCTCTAAACACTTGAATAGAACAATTCAACACAGTATTGTTTTAAATTAGGGTAAATGAAATAATTTTACCCAAATTATTTTTTGTATATAAAAGATATATGTTAGGTGTATTCTCACCACTGAACCAAGGCAGGACCGAACACTCCCACTACCGAACCAAAGCAGGACCGAACACCCCCACTACCGAACCAAGGCAGAACTAACCACGCTCCACTCACCACCGAACCAATCCACATTCCTCTCACCACCAACCAATCCACGCGCCATTCACTACCGGAGCAAGATCTCAAACCATCACCGGACCGAGACACTACCGAACCCACATGAAGAAGGCCCTACCGAAGCAGAAGCATACTACCACTACCGAACCAGAAGCATACTACCCCTACCGAACCAAAGTGAAGAAGGTATTACCGAACCAATAATGCCAGGCCAGATCACATCAGCCCAGGCCTATCAGAAGCTATATATATCCAAGACCCCTACCCCCAGCCTCACTATATAAATAGAGGGTTAGGGGTACAACAATGGTAGACAAGTTTGAGAGCTCAAGCACGGACTGAACATTCAAACAACTTTCATACACTTGTAATCAAAGCTTTTTTCTTATAATCTGAACAGTGAAAGAGAATAACATATGAAGTGGATGTAGGCACATTCTGGCCGAACCACTATAAATATGTGTGTCTTTTACAGTTTAGTCCCTGCTTTTTATATATTTGCATAAATCACCCAAAGTGCTAGGAACGACATAAAATCGACTAAATCATACGTGACGCAGCGGATTAATCAGACAAAACTTCAATCGATGGATTGTAGCAATCGGTGAGTTGAAGATACCAAAAATGCCCAAGTTCGTTGATCCAAAGATACCGAACTCTAGCTATCTCAAACACGTTGATAGCGCACTATACCGTGTTCAAAGATCTACGATTCTTCGCACGTTGATCTAGCGCACTAGATTCCGTGAATCGGCTTCAACAAACGTGGATTCGAGCGCACTCGAACGACGTAAGTGGAGATAGGAGATTACACTCAACTACCAATTGGTATGAAAGCACAAAGCTAACAAAAGAGAAATTTTATTCAAAATCAACAACCACAAAATGTACAACACACGCGCTATTTATAGCTTTCACAACTCAACACACACAAACCCTCACCTGACTCTTAGGTCGGCGACGACTTACGACCTAACTTAGGTCGCGGCCGACTCAACACAAGGCAGCTCAACTCCAGAACGACTCAACCCTGGCCGACTTAACAAGCACGACCTTCATACATCATCATATGACCTTAAGACGACTCACCATAGGTCGTATGCGACCCAACACTTCATATACATGACCGACTCAACATTACCCCTAGGTCGGTAACGACCTAAAATACAACACTCACAACCCATAGGTCGGTAACGACCTAAAATGCAACACGATCCACTACATACCGACTTAAAACTCACGACATACGACTTACAACATACAACAGTACACGACTCATCACAACAAACGACTCACGACTCATACTAGGTCGGCAACGACCTACGACTCACGACTCATAACTTCAGCGACTCAACATCCTTCCTTCGACTCAAGCTCCCATCAGTTGAATCCTTCTCCTTCTTGATGCTATCTCGGTCACGACTTATGGATACGTTGTTAAGTCGTGTACGACTCATCAAGTATGCACACTCCAAGTTTCCCTTGAGTCGTAACCCTGTTCCATTATCCCGTATACGACTCAAGCTCGCACGACTCAAACCCGATGCCTCTTTTATGCGGTTCAAATTGTTGTTAACTCGAAACTTGCTATCCCGTGCACCATTAAGTCGGAAACGACTTAACCCTGCCTTCCTAAGTCGCGTACGACTTAACCTCTCTATGAGTCGTGTACGACTCATCCTTGTTAGAAATTTTGGTTGCATTTCTTCTCTGTTCTGAGCTGCATCATCCTCCCCTGGTTGAGAAAAATTCGACCTCGAATTTGTAAATTCTTCCTCAACCATCTCACCTCCATGATATGGAATTAAATGTTTGACGTTAAAAACATCAGAAGTATAAACATCATCTGGTAACTTTAATCGATAAGCATTCTCATTGATTTTCTTCAAAACTTCAATTGGACCAATTTTTCGTGCCTTCAACTTGTTATAAGCACCCACCGGAAAACGATCCTTTGTTAATACGGCATAAACCAAATCACCTTCCTTAAATTCAACATTTCGACGTTTCAAATCTGCAAACTTCTTATATTTCTCATTCGATTTCTCCAATCGTTCCTGAACGGTTCTATGACATTCAGTCAGCTCATCAAAAAAATCAGTAGCTCGTTTAACTGTTCTCTTTGACTGTGGTACAGCTGCTAAATCCAATGGCCCCCTGGGTAAATTTGAATAAATAATCTGAAACGGACTGAATCCTGTGCTTCGATTTACTGCATGATTATGAGCAAATTCTGCCTGGCATAGTTTCATGTCCCAACTTCTCAAATTATCCTGTACAAGACATCGCAACAAATTTCCCAATGACCTGTTAACAACTTCTGTCTGCCCATCGGTTTGTGGATGGTAAGCACTGCTAAACTTCAGTTTCGTTCCCACCATCTTCCACAAACTCAACCAAAAGTGACTCAGAAAACGAGTATCTTGGTCAGAAACAATAGATTCTGGTAAACCATGAAGTCGATAAATCTCCTTGAAAAATAGCTGTGCGACTCGAACTGCATCTGCTGTCTTCTTGCAAGCAACAAAATGTGCCATCTTTGAAAACCTGTCCACCACAACAAATATCGAATCATTTCCCCTTTGAGTTCTCGGCAAACCCAAAACGAAATCCATGCTGATATCAACCCATGGCTTAGATGGTACTGGTAACGGCATATACAACCCTGCATTCGTTGCTGTCCCTTTTGAAACTTGGCAAATATGACATCGCTCCACGAATCTTTCAACCTCTTTCCTCATCGACGGCCAAAAGTAAGACTGCGAAATCAACTGTAAAGTACGATCACGGCCAACATGTCCTTCCTCGTGCAATTCCTTCACAATCTTCATCCTCAAACTACAGTCCGGAATACATAAACGATTTCCTTTAAACAGAAAACCATCAACTAACATGAATTCATCGGTACTCCCATCCTTCACTTTTTCAACATATTTCACAAAGTAAGGATCTTCTTCAATCATCTCTGGCAACATTTCAATCCCCGTCACTTCCACCTTCATTGTCGTCAGTAAATGACTCCTCCTACTTAAAGCATCAGCTACTCGATTGGTCACCCCAGATTTGTGCTTAACGACAAAAGTAAACTGCTGTAAATATGCAATCCATGATGCATGTCTTGCTGAAATCTTATCTTGCCCCTGTAAATGTTTCAAAGCTTCGTGATCAGTGTACAGAACAAATTCCTTCTGAAATAAGTAATGTCTCCAATGCTTAACAGCCTGAACAACAGCATAAAATTCAACGTCATATGTACTGTATCTGATCTTTGCCCCTGACAGTTTCTCACTAAAATAAGCAACTGGCTTTCCATTCTGGCTCAGAACTCCTCCAATTCCAACCTTCGAAGCATCAGTATGCAATTCAAACAATAACTGAAAATTAGGTAGAACAAGAATTGGTGCAGACGTCAACAATTCCTTGATCCTTTCAAAGGCAACCCCCGCTTCCTCTGACCACACCAACTGTTTACCCTTCATGCAATCAGTCACTGGAGCCATCACGCTACTGAAGTGTGGTATGAACCTTCGGTAGAATGACGCTAGCCCATGAAAACTTCTCACTTCTGTAATTGTCTTTGGCTGTGGCCAATTCTTGACTGCTTCAACTTTGCTCTGGTCAACTTGAATACCTTTCCCTGAAACAACATACCCCAGGAATAAAACACTAGGTGTCATAAACACACATTTCTTTGTAGCAGCATAAAATTGTTCTTCACGAAGAATAAACAACACTTCTCTCAGATGTAGAACATGTTCCTCCGTACTCCTGCTATAAATCAAAATATCATCGAAATAAACCACGACGAACTTTCCAATGAGTGGTCTAAAAATTTGATTCATCACCCGCATGAATGTACTAGGTGCATTAGACAAACCAAATGGCATAACCAACCATTCGTACAACCCCTCTCTAGTTTTGAAAGCTGTCTTCCATTCGTCTCCAGGTCTGATACGAATTTGATGATAACCACTCTTCAAATCAATTTTCGAGAATATAGTTGCCCCACTCAACTGATCCAACAAATCATCCAACCTCGGCATAGGAAATCTGTAACGAACAGTGATCTTATTCAAAGCTCTACTATCAGTGCACATTCTCCAAGTTCCGTCCTTCTTTGGTACTAACAATGCAGGTACAGCACACGGACTCAAACTTTCCTGAATACGACCCTGTTCAAGTAATTCTTCCACCTGCCTTCTCAATTCCTCATGTTCCTTCGGACTCATACGATAATGTGGTCGATGTGGTAACACTGCCCCCGGAACAAGATCAATCTGATGTTGAATGTCTCTAAGTGGTGGTAACTCCTTTGGCAACTCCTCTGGAAAGACATCTTCAAACTCTTCCAAAACTGGCTTTGCTTCTTCGGGAATCTCAACTTCTTCACTACTCTCTCTCCCAATCAACAAAAACACTTCCGGTTCTTCCTCCACTTCTTTAACAAACTCCTTCAAAGTCAACAGAGTTTTCAATTCTTCAATCTCCTCCAGTTTGTTCTCCTTCTGCTGTTGCTTCTTAGGAACCAAAGTGATTTTAGTACCCTCGAACATGAAACTGTAACTGTTGGCACGACCGTCATGCTGAACTGCTCTATCAAACTGCCATGGCCTGCCCAATAACAAGTGACAAACATCCATGTCCACAACATCACACCAAATTTCATCTTTGTACTTCTTCCCAATCGAAAAATTCACACAAGCTCTTCGACACACTTTCACTTCACCTCCTTTTCTTAACCATGCTAGCTTGTATGGTTTAGGATGCTTCTCGGTCTTCAAATTCAACTTTCTCACTGCTTCTGTAGAAATAATATTATCACAACTTCCTGCATCAATAACAAACTTGCAGACCTTTCCCAGAATAGTACATGTCGATTGGAAAATATTGCTTCTCAGCCAACTACAATCCTCCTCTTGCTTAGGTGTCAAACAACTTCTCCTCATCATAAGATTACAACCTTCATCACCCGACACTTTTTCTTCCTCCTCAACATAAGGTACATTTGAATACTCTGCCTCCTCACCATCATCTGCTTCAACCTCTGCAACCATGGTTCTCTTCTTCGGCTTCGGACATTCGTTGCTTTTGTGACCCAACTCCTGACAATTATAACATTTGAAAACACTACTAGCCTTCGCCTTCTCAACCTCCTTGACCACTAGCTTTGTAACAGGTTTAGGAACATTAGAACTTCCGCCAACACCCCTTGCTTGATTATTGGAATTAGTAAACACACCACCTCCACGCCTTCCTTGTTTCTCCCAAGCTAACGCTTCCTGATGTGCCTCTGCTACTGATCTAGGATCAAACATATTAACCATATCTTGGATCTGCATTCTCAAGCCCCCAATGAATCTAGCAGTTAGCTGTTCTTCTGTTTCCATGATATCATTCCTGGCGATGAGTTGGTAAAATTCATCAGCATAATCACTAACAGATTTTGTCCCTTGCCTCAGATTCTGCAACCTCTGGTACATAAGTGATTGGTAGTTATAAGGCAAAAATGTAGATCTCATCAACTTTTTCATCTTCTCCCAAGATTCTATCTTTGACTTCCCCATTCGTTCTCGAGTAAGTTTAGTTTGCTGCCACCACGCCAAAGCTCTCCCCCTCAACCTAGTAGCAACCAACTTCACCCTTCGATTCTCCGGCACCTCCTTGAAATCAAAGATTTCCTCCACATTAGACAACCAATCTAAGAACTCCTCAGCAATCATCCCGCCTTTAAACTCCGGAATCTCCATTTTCATACCCGACTCCCAACGACGGTCATCCTCCACATCACGGTAAGAATTTCGAACTTGGTCTCGATCTCGATAATGAATACTTGCTCTATCACCCTCTTCAACAAAATCAAAGGTACGCCTACATCGATCTCGACTAACATCATCCCTTCTCTCATGCATGCTTCTTTGACTATGTCCCTCTTCATCTCTATATACTTCATGGTCAAATTCTCGATGACTTCTTCTTTCTTCATGTGCATAGTCATGATGATCTCTTCGTGATGAAATTGATGTTTCTCTTCTATCTCTACAAGAATGTGGTGATACCCTCCTCGCTTCCGTAACCAATGGCGAAACTCGGTTTCCTCCATGGTTCGAGTTTGGTGATCTCCTCCTTTGATTCAAATCATTCATCAATCTCTCCAATTTACCAATGCCTTCATCAAATTTTTCATTAATACGTTGTTCCATAAGCTCGGCTTCTTCTCTACGATACAAAGCTTCAACGTTTTGATGACGATTAGCTCTCCTTGGTGGCATGGTTAAAATTTTCACAAACTTCAACAAATTGAACACAATACTTCAAAATTTCACACGATAAGGCAATCTAGGCTCAACTGTCTCGGCAATGCTTGTCTCGGCCTTGACTCTTCACAACTTTGCTTGGCTCGGTCAAGACTTGCCTCGGCTCACTCCAAAACCTTCAAAACTTTGGCGCGCAAATCACCAATTCAAAATCCAAACAAAATCCAACTCCTCGATCCAAAATGAAATGGATCAAACTCTCCAAACTTGATGCAACTTCAATATGAACACGATGAACTACTTCAAACTTCAAAAACTTGGCTCCAAGAATCAAACTTAGCTATGATTGGCTAAGTATGGCTCCGATACCAAACTGACGCAGCGGATTAATCAAACAAAACTTCAATCGATGGATTGTAGCAATCGGTGAGTTGAAGATACCAAAAATGCCCAAGTTCGTTGATCCAAAGATACCGAACTCTAGCTATCTCAAACACGTTGATAGCGCACTATACCGTGTTCAAAGATCTACGATTCTTCGCACGTTGATCTAGCGCACTAGATTCCGTGAATCGGCTTCAACAAACGTGGATTCGAGCGCACTCGAACGACGTAAGTGGAGATAGGAGATTACACTCAACTACCAATTGGTATGAAAGCACAAAGCTAACAAAAGAGAAATTTTATTCAAAATCAACAACCACAAAATGTACAACACACGCGCTATTTATAGCTTTCACAACTCAACACACACAAACCCTCACCTGACTCTTAGGTCGGCGACGACTTACGACCTAACTTAGGTCGCGGCCGACTCAACACAAGGCAGCTCAACTCCAGAACGACTCAACCCTGGCCGACTTAACAAGCACGACCTTCATACATCATCATATGACCTTAAGACGACTCACCATAGGTCGTATGCGACCCAACACTTCATATACATGACCGACTCAACATTACCCCTAGGTCGGTAACGACCTAAAATACAACACTCACAACCCATAGGTCGGTAACGACCTAAAATGCAACACGATCCACTACATACCGACTTAAAACTCACGACATACGACTTACAACATACAACAGTACACGACTCATCACAACAAACGACTCACGACTCATACTAGGTCGGCAACGACCTACGACTCACGACTCATAACTTCAGCGACTCAACATCCTTCCTTCGACTCAAGCTCCCATCAGTTGAATCCTTCTCCTTCTTGATGCTATCTCGGTCACGACTTATGGATACGTTGTTAAGTCGTGTACGACTCATCAAGTATGCACACTCCAAGTTTCCCTTGAGTCGTAACCCTGTTCCATTATCCCGTATACGACTCAAGCTCGCACGACTCAAACCCGATGCCTCTTTTATGCGGTTCAAATTGTTGTTAACTCGAAACTTGCTATCCCGTGCACCATTAAGTCGGAAACGACTTAACCCTGCCTTCCTAAGTCGCGTACGACTTAACCTCTCTATGAGTCGTGTACGACTCATCCTTGTTAGAAATTTTGGTTGCATTTCTTCTCTGTTCTGAGCTGCATCAATACGACTTGGAGGTGTTTGCCCATTTTTGTGCAAACATTTTTGGTGCCTTCATTGAGAAATTGAGCTAGAAGCTTCAACTTCTCCCACTTAACCTTCTTCCCGACAGCATCGCTCATTGCTTGGAAGACATGCCTCCCAGGCAGAAGAAAGATGTTAACAAAGGAAAGAACATCGCAACTAGTAGTGTTCCTGATCCAATGATCACAGATCAAGAGAATCGTCCTGTTCCAACAGCAGTACAAAATGGAAATCAGGCAAATCCGACAGCCCCCGCCACGGAACAACCAGCAGCAATTACTAGGGCAGATCTGGACAGGGTTGTGGCTGAAGTGACCAACCGCTTCACATCCCAACAAGAAGCCTTGGTGGACTAACTCGTGTCACGCTTAAGGGATGCTGAAGAATCCAACCGCAACACTGAATCATGGGATGAGTCCTAGTCTGGAGGATTTGGGAGGCGACAAAGATCTTTCTTCTTCGATGAAGCTAACAACAGAAACAACAATGGTAGGAGCTAAGCCCGAGCTCAACCCGAACTCCAACCCGAGGAAACGCTTGGAGCCGAACCCAGCGAGGGAGGTACCAGGCGAGGGTAGGTTGTAGCCGAGCCTGTCATGCTACTTAGCCATGGAAACACCAATGAACGGGGCCGAGCTAGAGTCCAGCCCGAAGTTGGACCCAAGGAAGTGCTTGGAACAGAACCCAGCAGGGGAAGATCAAGGCAAGGGCCAACTGTAGCTGACCCTAGCATGCTCCCAGAAGACCAGAGACAGCCACTGGAAAATACTAGGAGTGATAGACGATACCATCCCTACAGATCATTTGGACGGAATCAATCCCGCAGAAAAGAACCAAACTCATTTCTATCTGCTCCAAATTCTGATGAAAGGATGGCGAGATTGTTCAAAGAGTGCGTCCAACATGATCAAAGAGATCGAGGGATATGCTTTAGGGTAACCAGCCCTTTCACCTGCAATATCGAAATTGCCATCACCCCTCGAGAATGGAAAATGCTAACAATGGAACCTTACAAGGGAATCTCTGACCCTGTTGTACACTTGCAGAGATACACACAGCATGTGCTCATGAGCGGAGCCACAGAAGGAGTATTGTGCAAATGCTTTCCACTATTCTTGGCAGATCTAGCTACTCCTGGTTCTTCCATCTACCCCAAGGATCCATCAGGTCATGGGAAGTGTTGAAAGAAAAGTTCATCAGCCAGTTCCGCATTCATATGGAACAACCCAAGGACGCTAATTCCCTATCTAATATCAAACAGAAGCCTAGAGAGACAGTGCAGCAATATCTAACCTGATTCAATGCCGCAGCGGCCGCAGTTCAAGATGCCGATGTGAAACTTATCTTAATGGCCCTCTGTAGTGGTGTGCATCCGGATACTAAGTTTGCTAGAAGATTAACGAAAGAAAAACCAGTGACCTTACCCGATTTCTTCCATGAAGCCGGAAGATATATGAGACTTGAAGATGCTGCCACTAAAAGACAGACATGGCAACAAACTAAGGCAGCTCATGGCAGCACACCCGCTGTAGCGAAGGATGTTCGAAGAAATGACTCCAGAGACAATGTTGGGGGCAAGAAGGGAGAAAAGGGTCTATATCGGCCAGGACCGAGATTTGACGCTTACGCTCCTTTGAATGAAACAATCGAAAACATCTTCCTGCCCACCCAAGATGAAGTTAAATACAAACGCCCCCCGTACAAGAAGGTGTCAGATAACGTAATTAAGTTTGGAAAGTTCTGCCGCTTCCACGAATCTCATGGGCATGATACCAATGAATGCCATCATCTCTGGGACTTAATTGAAGAACACATCAGAAGGAAGAGACTAAAACGCTATGTAAAAGGTCAGAACAGGACTCCAGCTCCTGCCATTGAGAACCCAAGGCAACCGCCCCAGAAGTGGGCAGAGGAAATCGCAACACCAACGGCTCCAGTCAAGAGAAGATAGTGGTCCATATCATATCGGGAGGACCACACATCGCCGACAGAATCTGGGCAGAGATGGAAAGATATAGAAAGTCACTTCGAAACAGTGAAGACTGCGTTAACTCTGTTATAGAAGAACGCCACCCGAAACGGAAAGAGAATGATGACATCACATTCAGTAGGCGTGATCTAAAGGGAAGGCAGTATCCTCACATGGATTCTATGGTCATCTCTGCCTGGTTCGGTCCAGCCGAAGTTTTCCGAATTCTAGTAGACACTGGAAGCTCAGTAAATATCCTATTCAAGCATGCTTTCGACAGAATGAAGCTTTAAATGAAGGATGTGTCTCCCTGCAACAAACCACTACACGGTTTCACTGGAGACGCGAAGACACCCCTCGGGCAATTGGACCTCTTTGTTGAAATAGGAAGTCACCCCCGCTCCGTTGTACGGAAACAAACATTCGTGCTAATAGATAACCACTCGGCCTACAACGCCTTTTTAGGAAGAAGAGCCTTGTCTGACTTTCAAATTATCCTGGCCCCGTGATGCCTGAGGATGAAATTTCAAACAGACAGTGGAATAGGGGAAGTAAAGGGAGATCAAGACGCCGCTCGAGATTGCTATGTAACTGAACTTCGCAATAATCACAGGAAGGATAAAGGGAAGAATGCAGAGACTACTCTCTGCATGAAAAACTTGGAAGCATAGCAACTAAAGAAAGCCCCTCCTCTTCGATATACCAGTGACACTTTCAATGAATTAGACCCCACGGACAAAGAGGAGGAGGCCACCGCCGAGCCTGCAGAGGCTATGGAGTTTGTATCTGTAGACAAACATGACTCAAGTAGACTATTGAAAATCTGATCTCAGCTAAGAGCAGAATTGAAGGATCAACTCATTGATTTTCTCCACCACAACTTGGATGTATTTGCATGGACGCACGCTGACATGACTGGAATCTCCCGAGACGTAGCATGCCACGTACTGAACATTGATCCTACCGAGGTGCCAGTAAAGCAGAAAAAGAGATGTATGGGGGAAGAACGATCAGCAGCCCTCGATGAAGAATTAAAGAACCTACTTGCCAATAACTTCATACGAGAGGCCATCTACCCGGAGTGGATTGCTAACCCGGTACTAGTAAAGAAGGCTAATGGGAAGTGGCGAACGTGCATTGATTTCTCCAACTTAAATGACGCTTGCCCGAAGGATTGCTTCCCACTCCCCTGAATCGATCAGCTTGTGGACAGCACATCCGGGCACGAACTCTTATCTTTTATGGACGCATACTCAGGATATAACAAAATTCCTATGCACGCTCCCGATCAAGACCATACTAGTTTCATCACTGACCGGGGATTGTACTGCTACAAAGTAATGCCTTTTGGACTTAAAAACGCCGGACAAAGGAAAGTACAAATGGACTGACGAATGCTAAACAGCCTTTCTTAACCTAATTGAACACCTCCAGAGGCCACCAGTACTCTTAACTCTGAACGAAGGCGAAGACCTATACCTATACCTTGCTGTGTCATCTCATGCCATAAGCGCCGCTTTGGTAAGAGAAGACAACCGCGCGCAACGGCCAATATACCTTGTAAGCAAGAGGTTTACGGGGGCAGAAGCCCGGTATCCTAAACTTGAGAAGCTAGCATACTATTTACTAATCACATCACGGAAACTGCGACACTATTTCCAATCTCATTCCATCAGAGTTCTAACCGATCAACCGCTAATGCAGGTACTCCATCGTCCCGACACTTCTGGGCGACTACTTAAATGGTGCATCGAACTGAGTCAATATGATATCACCTACCATCCTCGCACCGCCATCAAGGGACAAGCCATGGTCAACTTCATTGCCGAATTCAATACCAACGACTGTACGGAGCAATCTGAAATAGCAGAAGACATTAAGTGGAATCTCTTTGTGGATGGAGCATCAAACGAACGAGGCTCGAGGGCAGGTATTGTAATAATCACCCCCAGGGGAAGAAAGCTACGCTATGCTCTAAGGTTGGAATTCGCTGCCACCAACAACGATGCAGAATATGAAGCAGTAATAGCTGGATTAGAACTTGCCTTAGAGATTGGTATCAGTTCTTTATGTCTTCATAGTGATTCTCAACTTATTGTAAATCAAATATTAGGAGAATTTCAGACTCGAGAAGAACGACTCACAACATATCTAAAGAAGACCAAGCTGCTACTCGATCAATTGGATCCACTATAACCCAGAAGAAAACGAAGAACTCCTTCACATGTCTTTGGATCTAATTGAAGAGAGAAGAAATGATGTAGCACTCAAAGCAGCAGCTCACAAGTAAAAAGTGGCAGCGCAATACAACTCCAAAGTCAAGCATCGTAGCTTACAAGAAGGAGATATTTTCCTCAAGCTAATCTTCCCACGCCCCGGAGCACTAGATCCAATCTGGGACGGGCCATATGTAATTCATAAAGATCTCCACAACGGAGCTTATATTTTGTCAACAGTAGACGGAGAGGTGTTCCAGAGGGCATGGAACATCCAACACCTTCATCGATACTTTTCTTAACTTGTACTGCCCATATGAAGTGAATTAACAAAGAGAATCAGTGGACATAGGCATTTTCGTGCCGAACCACTTTAAAAACATTTCTCTTTTTTAACTTGTTCCTTTATACCTTGGCTGCTTGTTAACTTTATCCTTTTCTGTTGAACAAAATCCTGTGTAATGGCATTTCCATTCAAGACACATCACGGCGCGATCTCACCTAGACAAGACCTAACAGCTACTATACGAATCTATGCCCTCGTCAATGAGACACTTTTGCTCCAGCATCCCTCTGCTGCGGGTTAACTCATTGCTTACGATCGGCCCTTAAAGCCAACTGTAATGAGCCGATTATAAGCCACCGAGAAGGCTGACTACAGCCGAGGCAGCTCATTACGGCGTTCGTCTCGCCGGCAACCGTGAACCTACTTTTAGCCCCAATATAAGGTGTGGCCAGCCAGGGGCAGTTCACAATTGACGATCGGCACCCATGCTAGCCGGCCATGGTAAATCGAATAATACCCACGATTACGGGCCATAATGGCCCGGGTAGTTACTGTGCGTGATCTCGGCTCCGAGTGTCTTAAGTACGGCTGTGGTAAAAAAGAGAAACTCCCCGCAGATGCATAAGATGGGTGACAAATGTCTCCAAGACCCACAGCTAGGGAAAGTGACTACAAAACCCGTTTGACAAGAACTTAAGCACATTGCAGGCATTCCGTGATTGGAAGTTTTACTTTTTCATATATTTCTATTTTATTTAAAAAAAATTCTATTATCCTCTATAACGATCCCTAAAGTACAGGACACAAAATAGGAGACGCTCGCTAATGGGAATAGGAACTCACAGCTGGATGACAGGTCACTCGGCTGCATTCCATACTTAGTCATACAAGACATTCAAAGCAACCATCTACGACTAAAACATGAAGGGCGATACTTTCTTCTCTTGTATATAAATACGTAGCTATAATTTATTCGCACATCACACTAACATTGCAGGATATGAAAGCAAGAACTTGGCACCAAACATGATTGAATCACAGATCAAGTCGAGGAGTCGGCTGCATCGGAGCTTCACCTCTATCCTACTGGCCCTCCGAGATCTACTTAACCGCAGGATTGGAACTCTCATCATGTTGACCAGAGGTAGTTGGTGCTTCAGAGGTCCCGCCTGTCCAATTCAGGAGAAGAATCCATTAAATAAACAATAAGCAATCAAGTTACGCAAAGCTAAAAGGGAAGACTTAGCAGCATCTGCTCCTTGATCATCATCCTCAACTGCACACCTACCTCCTCAGCAGTAAGCAGCCGCATACCCTCTTTCACCGACGCTTTCGCCTCCTTGGTGAATTGAGCCGTAACCACGTCCATTCTAAATGCCACGCCATCCTCCTTATCTGCATCGGCCTTAGCCTCCTCCAGGGCCCTGAGATAAATCCTGGCCATGACTCGGGGATAATCATCCATCCAAGATAAGTTGCCCTGTTTCCAAGTGCAAAAGTATATATCCTGAAGCATCTCATCCATTATCCCCTCATTCTCCTTGAACACCCTTATTCGGTCCTTAGAAGCCAACAGCTTTGCAATGGCAGCATCCCTCTCCGATTAGTATCGCGAGCAGTCAGCTTGAAAGGATTACCTCATCGCCTCCATCTCCTCCTTCAGCTTAGTTTGAGCAAGCTCTGGAGCTTCAAGTTTCCCGGATAACTCCTGTACACGCTCGAGATCCGCTTTCCGAACCTCATCCACCATTGCAATAGCCATATCAATCAGTTCCTTACAAACGGCCTCCATTTTCTGTAACTCTGCCCTACCGGCCTCTTCCATGGTTTTCTTTAATTGCCTAGAAGCGGCCTCATGTTGAGAGATCTGAATGGCCTGATCAGCGAGTTGTTTGGCCTGGTTGGAAACCATTAACCGCAGTCGAATGTTAGCACTCCCGATTTCTTCTCCAGCCTTGACCAGTCGGGCATGATGCCCCATCAGCTTCCTGGTTTCCTCAGCAACCCGGTCAATGTTTGCCTTAGCTTCGTCCCCCAAAGTTACAACCCGAGTGGTAAGCAAATCAAGGTCCAGGTACTTAGCTTCATCTGGTACTCTTACCATAGGATTACGAGGGAGAAGGTGCACACCGTTAGCATCATCAAAGGTAATATCACAAGAACCCAGATCCAGATCTGGATGACCCGCAAACGGATTACAAGCCAAGCCGGGATGATCTATCTGGGTAATGGTAGGATTTTCAGATGGGTGCGGAGAAGGTATAAACTCAACATTCTCCTCCGTGGTATCCTGAAGAGGTTGAGTTGGGGGCTGAGGACCAGGCGAAGATTCAAACGAGGAGCGACTCCTCTTCTTCTTTTGGATATCCTCTTCGATAACTCCAAGAAGAGGATGGTAGCCGACTACGTCTCCGGGGCGGTTAGTCGGAGGCTTTGGTTTAGTAGAAGCCTTGAGAAGTTTGTATTGTTCAAGACGGTGCCGAACATCTAATGTCTTGGGCACCTTACCCGCTTCTGTGATAAAAACCAAGTGTTACAAGCATACATTGAGCAATTATTCAAGAAATATATCAAGTTAAGAAGAGTAAAGAGACGCTTTTGTTATACAAACCCTGAGGAGGAATAGGATACTGCAATAAATCCTGGATCTCATTCCAGGACGGGAGCTGGCCATAAAATGTTCCTAAAACCTTATCATAAATGGAGTCGGCAGGAGTCAAAAATTCACCTTGAATCGCAGGAATTGCCTTAGCCGAAGTGCTCTTAGAAGATGAATCGGCGCTGGTCTCCGCCTTGTCAACTTTCTTAGGCTTCTCCACTAAAGCCGATCCTTCCTCCAACCCTTCAAAAGCTAGGCGGAAAGCATCATCTGTCCACTACTGGATCACACCTGCTTGTTTAGAAGACAAAGCCCCAGTGCCATCACCAATCTATCCGTCGCCACCATCATCGCTATGACCATCACGCGCACCTTCTCCACCACTTCCACTCTCCGCCTCACCTCCTTCATCCTCACCTCTTTCCTCCTCCACATCTTCCTCCTCCGGGACATCTGGACATGTGCTGGGGGAGGGTCCATCGGACTTCTTAAGTTTCTTCCCCCCGGCAGTTGGATGTTTCGAGAAGGGTTTCCTTTTGCCACTCTTCGCCGTAGCCCCTCCTTTAGCTTTGGCGGCCCTCTCCTCAGCTGTGTCTCTTTGCTTGACCGCAGACTGACGTGGCAGAATCAAGTTGTGCTCCACAAGAGTAGCATTCCTAATCAAATAAGAAGCTACCCTCTCGTTTTCCGAAATGGATTCTATTTCTGCAGCCATCTGAACCAGACGATCATTCTCTACAACCGCAAAGCCACCTGTCGCTAGCAAGAAATAAAGCACATAAGGAGGAGCATTGCAGTCAGAACGGAAATTATAAATGAGATTCAACTTACAGTCAGAGGTGAAGTGGTGGAAAGAAACAGAGTCATCCTTGACAAAGAACCATTCCTTATTGAACATGCTAAATTTTGAATATAAGTCCAGGACTGGCTTGAAAGACACGGCCGATTTTAAGCTAATATATGGAGATCCCTTCTTGTAGCCTCTCAAGTTCTATAGGTATCGAATTTCCCGGTTGGAATGGGGATGCCCGTATTTTCTTTGGAAGATTATAAACAGACTCACCAAGATGGCATAGGAGTTGGGATGAAGCTGAAAAGGGGCCACCTTTAAGTATGTGATGAAGCTGACGATCAAAGCGTTGATCGGAGGAATGGCCCTGCACATGCGGTGACACCTACTATAAGCAAAATATCCTTCAGGGGGATTATACGGCATCACTCCTTTCCTTGGCAACATCATATGCGCTCTTTCAATCCCAAAGGATCTAGATATAACGTCAAGCTGCTCGTCTTTGAGGGAGCTGGGAAAGCAGTCAGGCGGTGAGTTCAAAAGCTCCTGAGGGCCGTACCCATCTACTAATGATCTCGGGGATGGTCCTTGTCATTCTGGCTCTGACTAAACTGGAATCACTATGGAGGACTCCCTTTCGTCCTTGGATTTCTTCTTGTCAGAACGAGTTTCTACTTTATGAGACATTATCTGCAACACGATAAAACACATCGTTAGAACAAGGGATGTAGACAAACAAGTACCTACGGCCTGGAATCTCATTCATAATTCAAAATATAAAAGCTCGATCGGTAGTTCGAGGCGAAAGCTCATTCGGCACTCGTACTCCCCAAGTTCATTCGGTAGTTCGGGGCCAAAGTCCATTCGGAATTCTTACTCCCAAAGTGCATTCGGTGGTTCGAGGCCAAAGTCCATTCGACACTCGTACTCCCAAGTTCATTCGGTAGTTCGAGGCTAAGGGACATTCGGCACTCGTACTCCCCAAGTGCATTCGGTAGTTCGAGGCGAAAGCCCAATCGGCACTCATACTCCTCGGACTCATTCGGTAGTTCAAACATGAAGTTCATTCGGCGAAAGAAGACTAAATCACCTGGACCGGCAGTCAAATGTGGTTCGGTGATATGGTTGATTCGGTAGACCAAGGTTTGGTTCGGGTATTTCAAAAGGTATGGAATAATGGAGGCGTGAAGCCCCTACTTATAAGCAAGCGTAGGATGACTGGACCAACTGTTCGGCACTTAGGCGGGATGAGGAGAAAAAAAGCGCGACATATGCAGGCATAAGCCCACTTTGGGGGGCAAATGTTGGGTGTATTCTCACTACCGAACCAAGGCAGGACCAAACACTCCCACTACCGAACCAAAGCAGGACCGAACACCCCCACTACCGAACCAAGGCAGAACCAACCACGCTCCACTCACCACCGAACCAATCCACATTCCTCTCACCACCGAACCAATCCACGCGCCATTCACTACTGGGCCAAGATCTCAAACCATCACCGGACCGAGACACTACCGAACCCACACGAAGAAGGCCCTACCGAACCAGAAGCATACTACCACTACCGAACCAGAAGCATACTACCCCTACCGAACCAAAGTGAAGTAGGTATTACCGAACCAACAATGCCAGGCCAGATCACATCAGCCCAGGCCCATCAGTAGCTATAAACATCCAAGACCCCCACTCCCATCCTCACTCTATAAATAGAGGGGCAAGGGTACAACAATGGCAGACAAGTTTGAGAGCTCAAGCACGGACAGAACTTTCAAACAACTTTCATACACTTGTAATCAAAGCTTTGTACTTGTAATCTGAACAGTGAAAGAGAATAACATAAGAAGTGGACGTAGGCACATTCTGGTCGAACCACTATAAATCTGTGTGTCTTTTACAGTTTAGTCCCTGCTTTTTATATATTTGCATAAATCACCCAAAGCGCTAGGAACGACATAAAATCGACTAAATCATACGACTTGGAGGTGTTTGCCCATTTTTTGTGCAAACAATTTTTTTTTTGAAAGTATTATAGTATTTGGATGCTTGATTGTTAATGATAATATTAAATTATTAACACTATTGTGTAGAAATTGAATAAGAAATTAAAACTTAGATCCAAATTTGAAGAATAAATTCATATAACAAAATGGAATTTGAAAATATAGATTATAAATGTAATTTATAAATTGAAATAAACTTCATATATAAATGAGATTATAATTTGAAATAGAATTCCAGAGAATATTTTAAAATAAAGTGAGATGAAAATTCAAGAGTGATGTTTAAATATGAATTGGATGGATTGGGAATTTGGAGTTTTTGGGAAATTTTTTGAATTCCTTTGGGTTTGAAAATGGATTTCAAATGCTTTTAAAGGGGATAAAAGCACTAAACTCTTCTCGGTCACTAGAAAATGAATACGGTGATGACTGTAGCATCATCGGTGTTCATTTTCGAGTTTCCAAGAGAGGAATTGCTACCTGAATATTTTAAATTGGGATTGTTTGTGAACTGGGTTTGGTTTTGAAATCAAAGGGATAATTGAATTTGCCAAAGGATATTGGATGTAGTTGATTTCAAAAGTGATTTGAAATTTTGGAAAATTGTTTAAACTCTGCAATCTTATTTAAAATGTTTATGGAATAAAAAATATATATAATTCTGAGTTAATGGTAAAATGTGAATGGAATTGATTATAAATGGATAAAAGAATGGATATAAATAAGTTTGTGACTCATAAAATTTAGAAGTGGTAAAAATAAGCGAAATAAAATAGTTTTGTATTTTGGGAAATGAATAAAATCCAAAACTTAAGGTATAAAATAGATTGAATTCCAGCAAAATAGTTAAAGTGATTTTTGGAATAAAAATCATAATCAAATTTTGGGTATAAAATTTGAATAAACAAATTGATAATTAATTAGTAAATGAAATATGGAAAGAAACTTGAATTGATTAAATGCAAGTTGAATACCAATTTGATGTGGCAAATGTTTGGTTTGTAAATAAATTAAGGAATGAGTATTTGATGTAATTAATATGGAATGTTCCTAGATTAATAAATGGATTTAAATAAATTGAATGTGGATATGGAATGCGAAATATATTGAATGAAATCAATTAAAATGAAATCGAATTAAGTGTAGATTGAATTGTATCAATTTAAATTGATTATAAACTGGAATGGATATTCTATTAAGTGAATATCATCGAATTTGCATAAAAATGGTCGTCGTTGACGTAAATGAGATTGTATAAAAATCTATGAGTTAATATAAGCAATAAAATTGGTTATTGAATCAATTGTAATGAATATGAGTTCGTTTGGATTAAAACGAATTGAATGTAAGCAATGAGGTGTAAACCATTTAAATGGAATGAAATAAGAATAAAGTAAGTGTGATGGTGTGTGAATGGATCGAAAGTATCTAAATTTGTGTCGCAACCTTATAAATTTACTCATGGAAAGTGTTTAGTGTATATTGCTTTTGTTATGCATGTGGTTAGCTATTGAAATGAAGTGAAATGTTAATAAACTTTCTATATTCGTCACTTACATGTTTAATTGAGTATGTACAGGTATAGGGAAGCCGCGTGCCTGGATTTGGTTGCGCTAATTGCTAAAATATATAACCGCTTTGCTTAAAAAATGCTAAATAAGGTACGCCTACGCAATACAAATAGGAAATATGAACTGTTTTTCTGTTTTCCGACCGTGTGGGTCGATGTATATATATTTGTATCTCTTGTCAAATTTCAAAAGCTCCTCCATACAAAGGAGACTCTGGCAAAAAATTTCTAAAATTTTGGGAGTTAGAATTTTTTTTTGAATCTTTTGAAAATTTTCACTAACGACAAATGATTTAAATTTGTTAAGCAAATAGAATTATAACTGAATGTTGAAATCTAATTTAATTTGTATATGTAAAGAAAGATGAACTGAAGATATTGTTCAAAGAAATTAAAGATAGAAAAGTTTGCAAACAAACTTTTATTTGAGATATAAAAACGAATTGGTAAGTGAAATTAATTTAAGGAATGATTAATTGAATATCGTTGGAAATAAGATGAGAATAAAAGTATTGAGGTTTGAAATTAATTTGCAAATTGAAGCAAATTGAATTTATTTGGAATTGGAATACAAAAAGATTAAAACTTGAAGTTGTGACAAGGAAAAGTGTGAATAAGTGAATAACAATCAAAATCAGTGAGAATAAAAAGGAAATTGATATAGTTGATAATCAATTGGGGCAAATACGTAGGATGTACGTATATTATTTATTCGCATAGCTATTAGATCCAGATTCGAGCATAGAATTTCAAGATAATTTTATCGATCCGAGTTAGGATTTTCCACTCGATTTTCGATGGCGAACCCTGGATATGGAATTTTGATTGATTCTGGAAATTCTCTATCATAGTTATGACTATGCAAGGAGAAGGACGGTTTCTGATCAAGAAAGCAGATCTGAGTCCGCACTAGGAAGTCGGGTGGACGATATTAGTTCGGAAGTGAATTCGTGTGATCGAGTAGGCGATCAGATTCGGAATTGCATGCGAATGACATAGGTACATTGTACGGGCTTAAATGGAAGGAATATGGAAATTTTGAAAAGAAGTCAAATAAATGATTTTAAATGTTGTGATTGAATATTATTCTATGTAGGATATACAGGTATTATAAGGGAAAATGGAAATTGGTTTTGGTTTCAGAAGATAAATTTGAATTGCTTGACAGAAAGGTATGTATTTAAATTTCTGTGAAATTTGATTGGTTTTTTGGATCTAGCCACTTGGCTTTTTGTTTTCTTTTGGAATTTGGGAGGCCGTAGAGCCATTTTGTAGTAGTACGGAGCTAGCCGCGCAAAGGATACGCTGGCAAAAAATTTTGGAAATTTAGAGAGTTAGAAAATTTTTGAGAAAATTCTGATAATTCTAAATTTGGTTTTAAATTTAAATTTGAACTGATAAGTAAGTGATATTGTTTGAGGCTTATGGGTATGTTTGCAAAGTTAGAAAGAGGATTAGTGTGTCTTCGATAAAAAGATTTGTTTGGTAAGTATTAAAAAACTGTTTGGGTTGAGAAAATAGATAACGGGTTATGAATCATTCTTCCTAACTAGTAATTTCGGGGACGAAATTCTTTTAAGGAGGGAGGAATGTGACGACCCGGAATTTTTAAGCATTTGAAATCGGAATATTTAATTGATTTTAAATGTTTAAAAGTTAATTTTTAACTTGAATTCAAATATCACCATTTACTTGATAATTAAATAATTGAATTAAATAATTAAAAGTTGAGCTAAATGTTGAATCTGAAGTTTTAAGCCTGTTAAAAATAATTTGAAGGCTCGTAAAATTTATATTACCAACACTGAAGATGATAGAAGTTGTAAAATTTAAATTAATAGTGGTTTGTCAGTTTTAAAATTCTATAGTTTAAATTGAATTTAAAAATAGCCTTCCGAGGTACAGTCTCGGAATTCGACGAAACAAGTTCCATTGGATCCGTAATGTTGAATTATTATTGGAATTCAAATTTCGTAGCGTTTGGAGTTGTTGTGTGAGCGTACGACATATAAACGCGTTGAAATCTATATCAAATTCAATTTAAATTTATATTTAAATTAGGTCAACATCAGCTGTAATTTATATCTACATCAACATTTTTTTCAATCCTTTCAAAGCACTGTAACCTTTTTTCTCCCATACGCAACCCATCCCTCTCCTTTCTTTCAGCCAGAAATCACGCCACCCTTTAGCGTATGAAGCCACCTTCCTCTATGTTATAATCACGTTTTCTTCCTCGCATCAGTAGAACGAAATCGAAAAGAAAACAATGAGCATTTTTTTAAAATCCATGGAGGCCCCTTTGAATTGTATCCCATAAATCTCACTCCTTCCCCTTTTCACGCTCTCTAAACCCCCTAAAATTTTCAATCGATCTTCAATTAAATAAATGGTTGCCTTTGTTTCCCTAATTCAATTCAAATCGAATCGAATATCAGAAAAATAATGGCTGAAGCCTGTTCATCATATTCGAGAGAGGGAGTGGACGCACCGCAGCAGTTTCATCTTGCGATTGAATCGAGGGGAAATCTGCTCGATTTCGTTAGAGGGCAGGGGAGTGTCGCAGAGGTGCTTTTGCTTCAAGATAGCGACGATAGAATTGGGTTTCGGCGAAGCCGAGGTCGCGACTAGATGTCAGGCAAGATCAAGTTGGGGTTTGATGGTGTAGCGCTCGCGTTCGAAGGGAGGAGCAATTGTAGCTCTGGTCGCCTTCGATCTCGAGGGGATTTTGACGTTCGGTAGTAAGGTATAATATTTTTTTTAATTTAAAATGTCAAATTGAAAGTAGTGATAGATAATTCGAATTTATTTCATTGATTCCAGAAACTCTAAAAAAAATATAATAAATAAATAATATGGGAATTTTTATTAAGGTTTACTGTGAGGCAGACAGAAATTTTATTTTAGCAAGTTATAAAATAATTTTGTTTTAAATTTAATAAATATATGTTCTCATGCATGTTTTAATATATGGAAGTTAATAGGAAATTATTTTGTATGGACAAGGTTTGAAAAATAATAATAGGGATTTGAAAATGTTGAAATTTATATAAAATTAGATTTTGAAATCCATGCATTATTATTTTTATACGTATACATGTAATTTCAAAAGTGAATAAATATACATATATATATATATATATATATATATATATATATATATATATATATATCTATTTCCATTTACTATTTAATTTTAAAATAATAAAGATGTATTTGTTAAATTAGATCCAAATTATTAGTTTAATATAATTAAACAAATAGAAATTAATTATTCGATCAATTCAAATATTAATAAACCATAAATTGTTTATACAAGGTCAAACTAATGAAGAAAACAAGCCGGGTTAGGGTGGATTGCAAGCTAAAACAAAGGTGAGTTAATCTCACTCAGCTGAATTTTAATTTAAAATTTAATTGGTTAAATTTAGATAATTGGTTGAATGGTTGAATTGAGTTGATGTGCTATAACTATAGTATATAATATATCTTGGAATGATTGATTTCCCGCATTGTATAGCGGATGAGACCCTATGCGCCGCATAGTAGCGGACGATATTATGTTAATCCCATATACCGCGATATTCTACCTCGAAGTGGAATTGGTATTATTGTATTGTGCTAACGTCTGTGGATGCAGGGAAATAGGTTTGAGGGATCAAACTGGGTCCTTCAACGTTTATTTAAATTATTTAATATTCTCTGTTGTGATTATTTGATATCCTATGATGAATTATATTGGGATATTGAATGCTATGGATTGATTGAATATATTTGGGTATAATGAGTTACAAAAATATATAAATTGGATTTTGGAAAGAAAATAAAAGAAGTATATTTGTAAGCGAAATGATTATCGAAAACTTGAATAAATTAAGAATGAATTGAAAGGAAATGGAAGTGATATTAAAATACTAATAAATAACTTCGAGTATGAAAAGAAACAAGATTTTGAATAAATAAAAATTAATGAATTGTAAACTTAAGTGATATCAATGAAAGGAATTAAAGATTTATTTTAAAATTCAAAGTTTAAATTTATTTAAAAGGATAAAGAAGTAATTTGAGAAATATAAAATTGGTATTTTCAGTTAAAAGTATTTTTAATCATAATTAAGAAATAAAACCTGAAATTAATGGATTTTGGAATAAATGAAGTAAATTGGAAATCAATTCGAAAATTGATTTTTAAGTGTTTGAAATTGCGATTTTTAAAGGAGAATGTGATTGTGAAATTTATAAACTGAGTTTATAAAAGCAAGGTAATATATCAGTGGATATTTGGAAGAATAAATTCAAGATGGGAATTTATTAAAGAAAGAGAAAATTTATTTAAAAATAAATAGAGATTTATTTTTAAAGGATGTGAACAGAAGTATATTTCCCTGGATAGCCAAGCACGTTTTCAAAGTAAATTTTTGAATATAAGATAAAAGTTTTAACGTTGTTTTAAAAAGCATGTTTTAGAAAATTTATTATTTCTGAATGTTTAAAATTCTAAAGTAAATATTTTTCAAATCTATTAATGTAATAATTATTTAAAGGTGACTTAGTGTTTTGTTTTAAAAAGTGGAAACCTAGTTTTACATTTATAAAATAACCTTATTTTCAAATATTCGTATAGTATGTGTTTTTAATAAATTATTGAAGTAGTTTTTAAATTAAATGTTTTAAAGTATATTTCAAAGTAAACCGTTTTAAAATTAGTTTAAAAAAAATCTAAAGTTTTTATGCTTGGCGATTTCAGTGGAAATAGAAATACTTGGGATTTATTCTGAGAAAGGAAGGTAGTTTGAAACTGTTTTCAAAAGGGTTTGAAAAGTGGAAATTTATACTGTGAAGATATTTTTGGGATAAATAAATAATTTGGGAAATTATTTATTGCTTGATGGTTGTTTGTGAATATCAATTGATAGTTAAATCACCGATTATCAATATTGGCCAAATGCGCTGATCGTTTCGAAGAGACGGGGATAAAGATTAATTTTTCGAAAATCACTTCGATTCGATTTGTACGCTTCGTTGGGAAACGAGTTAGAATCGAAGATGGAGCAGTGAAGCGCAAGGGCTAGTCGCTACTAATCCTGAGGATATTTCCAAAATGGATGTAGTAGGAATAGTGCCTTCGGTTCCGTTCGAATCCGGGACGGACTTGTATGGATGAATGCTTTAAGAACATCGTCAGGTCTATGATGAGCATTCTAAGGGATGCATTCTAAAGGTAACGTTTAGCCTCATGCCTCATCAACCGGAAATGACTGAAAATCAGGGGTTATGCAGCAAGGCTTCGTGGGTAGCCCCCACTTGAGAGTAAGGTCATCCCTGTCTAGATGTCCCTTCTTATTCGGCTTAGTGGGTGGTTGCTGATCCCAACCGTAGGGTGATTTTATTCGAAACTGTCCAGTAAGGGATGGGTCCAGCCTTGTGTTGCAGGGGAGCGGGCGTACTCATCGGTACGGTGAACTAGGCCACGTACTGTGACTGGTGGTACCCCAATTCCTAGTCATTAGTTGGAAATCCATTCTCCCTACGTGCCTTGTACGAGTTTTGTTTGTATTACCCACTTTGTGGCTAGTAGCTAGAATTTAATAATGTAACAATTTCGGCTATTTGAATAAGTATTTGTATATAGACCCTATTATAATATCAGAGGATTTTATAAGAAATGTTTTAGCTATCGTAAGGTAAAAACCCGACATGTCTATTTGTGGCGAGTCTTACGAGATGCTTTCGTATTTGGTTATTATTCTGCTGCGTATCTGGTGTATGTTATTGATGATGTACTCTGATGATGTATGTATAAACAGATACAGTATTTGTTTTGATGTAAAGATCTATGATTATCTATTATATTTTATTCCGCTGCGATGGTTAGATTCTGATGTTGTTTTCTGTTTTTCTCTTCTTCTACCTCTTCTTCTATAATCAAAATGGTTCTCATTTCTATTCGTCTTGAGTTGATTGATGTAGAATAGCGTTGAATTAGGGGTACGGATTTGCGGGTCGTTACACAAACCAAATCAAGTATTATTATTATATACAATCAAACCTATTTAAACTAGACATTTCTAGGAAATTCAACCCATCCATCAGCACCAAAGACTGAATCCGCTTTGACAGCATTCCGATCTTTATCATCTTTGTTGATGGTACACTCTGAATTGGCAATTGGTTCTTCTTTGTTCAAGGAAAAAATCATCCATCGAATTACACCAAAACCCCTTTCTTGCTCCTTGATCATCTGCGTTTGACTCAATTCTAAGTGTCTCTGGTTCCTTAGGATGAAAGAAAGAATGTTCTTGAATTATTCAAGATTTTTTTCAAAGTTTTCATTTATTTTTCGGATAGAAGAAGCCTTTGATTTTTATTAGAGTTTATTAATGAAAAGGAGTGAAAATAGAGATTGAAAATAATGATTTTCTAGATTGAATAGATATATATATATAGGGTTAAGAAGTCGTTTGAAATGAATAAGTGTGGTAGTTATTATTTTTAATTTTTTTAAAACCACCGTTATGTGTCGACATATATGCTTGGCATATGTCGACATATGCACTATAATTTTCAAAACCACTTTATTTTACTTTTCTATTATGTTTGGACTATGCTATTTTATTTTATGACTTTCCAGAGATAATTGACAATGCATAACAGTAAGAAGTAGAATTTTCATTGATAATAAGGATGAGTACAAGAAATAAAAGAAAGATATATGAGATACAACATGAACTAAAACTAGAAAATCCAAATACAAATATAGCTCAAACAAACAACTAGAAAGAGGTGGATGAAGTTGAAGAAGAACCACTAAGCTTGTGGATGATCTTTCCAAAGAATTTATCCATTTTGTTTGACATTTTGGTAAATTCTCTTTGAAAATGATTTCTTAACCTTTCTTTGATTATGAATGATCTTCTCTTGATTTTTACAAAAAAGTTCCCTTAAAATGACCCGAGACTAATTTATGTCATATTGACCATAAATGGCGAAAAAGGCTATGAGAACATTTTATGTCGAGTTATTGTAATTACCTATTCTAGGAGTGATACTTTGTTGTAAAAGAAGGCTTAAAATTCTTTCTTTTGGACGTAAGTTTTTATTTTTAAATTCAAAATTATTATCACTTTTGAAAATGTCATGAATTATTTCTTGATTTTGAAAAGTAATTTGAAAAGTTGAAAGGTCCATTCCACTTGGTTTGCATTCAAGAATGTGACCCAAAAGTTTATAATTTAAAACAGTTTTTGTTCCATTGACACTACTCTAAACTTCCCCTTCTCATCCATCATAAAAATTTCCTTTTAAATTTGCAAAAAACATCTTCACGAAATTTGGATAACAAATGAAATCATTTTGAGAAGCATCGATTGAACCAAGAATTTCATTTTGCAAATTAAGATTGAAAAGGTCACAAGTAGGAAAATCTTCTAAAATAGAAAATCTTCTAAGAGAGGCTTTTCGGAAAGATAAAACTCAATATAGGCTTGCACGGCTTCTTGATCATTAAAGAGATATTCTTTTATCTTCTTAGAAAGCTCTAATGTTGCTTGTGTTGCTTGAGGATGCCATTGAAGAATAGTTTGAAGAGATAAGAGAGTTCATGATTTTTGAATTTGAAAATGAAAGTGAAAAATGAATGGAGAGGGATTAAGTAAATAGTGAATCAAAGGACATGTTCTGCGGTCAAAAGGTAACTTTCAAACATAGGAGTTCATGAAGAGGTAGAGGGAAATTCAAATTTTGAAATTTGAATTTAAAATTCAAAATCTATGTAAATACATCGACATATGCACGTGGGGTATGTTGACATATATGTCAAAATTTCCAAAAATGATTTTTGTTTAACTATATCCTATTATATATATAGCTATTTTATCTTTAGAAAAATAATTTTAACTATATTTTATATTATTAAAATATAAAATATGTTATAGAATAAAGAGAATGGAAGCCATTAGAGAGAGAATAGTTTTATTCATTCAGAGAATAGATACATATTTACATTACATGGCCTACTTTATACAAAGGCTTCAGAAGTAAGGACTGAACTTAACCCACGATGTGGGACTAAACAAAACAATGTACAAGCATATTCACTTTATAATATACATATATTATAACACTCCCCCTTGAATATGCGTCTTCAAAATCTTGAATGCTCGGATAATATGGAAATTTCCGTTTCGAAACGTGTACGATGATTGCTCCCCCTCATTATTATCTTGCTTGCATTTATCGATTCAGTCGATATAGATATTGTCTGTTGCCTCATTGAAAACCTCTATTAGAAAAACCAGGTGGGAAAAAACCTTGAACGAGGAAAAGAGTGCAACTTGTGAAATCATAAATATCATACTAAAAATGATATTCCTTATAAGAGTTTGATACTTCAGGATCAAAATAATGCCTCATTAAAACCTTACTAAGAAAAACCCAATGGAAAAATCTTAGTGAAGGAAAAAGAGTACAATGACATATTTTATTTTCTTATTTCTTTAAATAAAGCTTGATACTTCTGGATCAAACTAATGCCTCATTAAAACCTTACTAAGTAAAACCCTATGGGAAAAATCTTAGTGAAGGAAAAAGAGTACAATATAGTATGTCATATTTCAATAATTTACTGCATCAGATAGAGTTTGATACTTCTGGATCAATTTAACACTTCAGTAAAAACCTTAGAAAGGAAAACCCGTTGGGAAAAACCTTAGTCAAGGATAAAAATATAATTTAACTTAAATAACATATTTGAGATGTTATTTCTTAAAAAGACGTTTGATTCTTCTAGATCAAGATAATGCCTCATTAAAACCTTAATAAGAAAAACCCAGTGGAAAAAATCTTAAATAAGGAAAAAGAGTACATTATAGCTTATTTCAAATGTTACAGGGAGTTGATACTTCTGGATCAAGATAATGCCTCGTTAAAACCTTACTAATAAAAACCCAGTGGGAAAAATCTTAGTTAAGGAAAAAGAGTGCATTATAAAATACTTATGGATGCTCCCCCTGATTTAAAATTGTCCTCTGAATTCATATTCGTCCTTCGATAACTCAAATTGGTTATAGATACTTCTGGATCTATAAATATGAATCTCATAAATAATACAATTTATTAATAGTTTCCTTCGATACAATCAAATTTTCTAAGATTGTTTCTTCCAAATATGGTTTGCATTTTATGCATTTGTATGCTACTTTTTGAAACACACTTCATGTGCTTTCATTATTATTATTACTTTTTTTTTTGCTACAAACTAGTTTTCCGCATTACAACTATACATCTTTCATGAATATTAAAAATTTCATTACGACATTACTAGAAAGCAGGAAGTAATCTACTCATCTTGAAGTATTTCAAGATTTTCATTACAACAATACTTAGAAGAAATTTGTAATCTACACTTCATGTCTTTTGCATTCTTTATAACTACAAAAGTTATATATATTCTTCAGAAATTTGTATACTTTAATAAGTATTTGCATATCGCAACTATCACTTCAATGGATATTAAGAGTTTCATTACAACGATACTTAAAAATAGGAAGTAATCTACTCATCGTGAATTATATCAAGATTTTCATTACAACAATACTTAAAAGTAGGTTGAAATTTACTCTCCTTGTTCTTTGCATTCTTTATAACAATGAAAGTTATTTATATTCTTCAGGAATTTGTATACTTTCATTATTTAATATGATTTTAAACCACATTTATACCTTCAGGGTATATTAAGCATTTCAAGTACTTTCGGTACTTTGCGGACTACATGTCCATATTTCTCTACTATTAAAGGATTCATGATGGCCAGTCATGTTTTCCCCTAATTCAAGATTCTTAATCTATTTATAAATATAAGAGCTTTATTATTTGCAAATTTATCATCGATGATTATTTCTTGTCAGTTCTAGACATGATTTATTGAGATCTCTTTAATTATGTTTTAGGTACCTAACCCACTTCTAGGGTTATTTGAGAATCATGTCATTGATCTCTTTCAGAGCATCCATAAGTGTTTCTTCAAGAACACTCACCTTCTTTGTTTGGCATCTTTATTACTTACTCCAAAAATATTTTGAACTGACTTTTGAACCATATTTCAGATGTGGTTTATAAATTTTGATCCTTCAGGGATTCAAATCTATATTGGAGAAAGTCTACTAGGGATAATTTTGATAATATTTTTCATCATTGTATATTTTAATAAATATTTAAAAATGATGATCAAAATGAACTTGTATCCCTTTATCCTCCCCCTCAATGTTGACAAACATTGTCACATTAAAAAATAATCATCTTTGGACTCTCATTTTGATCCATTATGATTTTGCTACTAGCAAATACATCATACATATTAATAATAGGAGGATAATTCTTTTATAAGATGCATTCAATTGATATTGATTATTAGAGTTTGTTCTCATTCATTGATCTAAGCAATTGGAGGAATTTACTTATTGTGTAGATCATTTGAATACATACATGACTTCAGGTCATTCAACATTTACGTTGATTGAATTTTAAATCACTAAATAATGTCTATGCATAATCTATAAGATGAGCTTATAACAAACTTCAGGTCGTTAGCTAAATATTTACATATATGGATGTATACGTGCGTCCACGTATCACATATATATTATAAAATTTCCATATTCTTTCTCATTTGAATTAGTGATTTTTAGAACAAACTGTTACAAGGATCCGAACTATTAATTTCTATTTATAAATCAGTGTCAATGCAAACCTTTCAAAACCGCATGATAATGTTCAAAACATTTGGTTTGAAACCATATCGAACTTCTGGTTCGAACAAAATATACACACAACTTCAAGTTGTTAAGTTTTGTTCCTCAATTATATCTCAAGTATAAGTTTTGAACATTAATTATATTACTTATCAACAAATAATTCATAATTGCATATAGACATTTCTACACATCTCTATTGAGAGTTCTGTAAAAAAAAATTTATAGCAAAAATAATAATAGTATCTTCTGGATACTTGGAATGTTACAGATACAGATTTTCTTAGGACCGTATGTATAGCTTGCACAAAAATTATGATATGAAATATAGACTACCTCTTCAGGAGAATATTTAAAAATATTTCTTCAAGAATTGATTATACGTGTAATATTTCTCACGTTTGATATAATTATATTAAAATATATGATACATGTTGCATAGCTCTCAAACTTTTAGGATCTAATCTAAACTAAATTAGGATCCTTCATAATCAAATTTCTATGCATTTATTTAGTTTAATAAAATTACCAAATATATAAGCAAATCTCTTCTAGAGATTTGTTATCATTTCCTAATTTATTAGTCTCTTTTAGGATATTTTGTTATCACTACTTCTGGAGTGAATTTATCTCTTATATATATATATATGTATGTATGTATGTATGTATGTATGTACTATTGGAATATCATATCAATGTACAATGTTTCTTTTGTACAAATTACATAATTCCTACCTTTACAATAACATAAAACATCCCTACTGGAGATTTTTGTTGTAACTACCTTTGAAATGACATATCAAATTTTAAATACAGTAACAAAATTAGATGTACCAAAATGAAAGTAAGATGCGAAGAGATAAAAACACTACTTCTTGAGTATAACATTGGTATACAATATCATTTTTTTCTCTCGATAAATTATTGTTATTACTCAAAAAAAACTATATCATTATTCCTTCAGGGAATATAGTATTTCCTTTTAAAGAATTGCAATGTAACAAAAATAAAATTTCTATAACATCTCTTCTGGGATGTTATATTTTGCAATATAAATATAAATAAATCTCTAAAACATCTTTTCAAGAGATTAATACACAACATCCAATGATGTTTGATATATCATATAACATAATATCTTCAGGATATTTGGTTAATATAATATAAATATGAAGATATAAAGTAAGGTATAACTCATTTGGAGATTTTTGTAATCTCTTGAATGCAGCATTATTATCTCATATGATAATATATTATTTTCCTTTAACTTCTTAAGAAGTATAACCTTATCATTTTACACAATTTCAATAGAGCTTCGGGCTTCTAATTTATGAATTTCAAGTTCACTAATTTATTATGAACTTCGGGTTCTCAAATTTTGTGTAAACTTCTCCCTCTCTTTTTTTTTTTGCATAATTCAAGACTTCAGGTCTTGGACTTTGAGTATACAACTTCTGGTAGAAAAAAAATCTTTGCACAACTTCAGGTTGTTGTTCAAACTTATTTATTTCATTATATCGAGCATTGTTTGCCAAAATGAATACACCATATAATAAACCATATGTATATTCTTATTCCAAGCATAAAAGTACAACATCATTTAATTTACTGTAATCAATGCATTTAATGCATTTATGATAATAAATAATTTAATTTATTACCATAACACTTGCAATTAATTCATTTATGATAAAAATAACTACAATTAACCTTTACGTGGTCTAGGATATGACTATTGTCACAGCAAAATAATTTCATTATAAACATATATGAACCAATTAAACAAATAGTACTTAAAGTAACACAATTTCATCTCAAATATAGGTTCAATATTACTCAATAATAAAATTAAAATGAATATCTTAAAGCGAAACTTTATTTCCCAATAATCAGAATTTCTAAATAAACAAAATTATCTCAGATGTATCCATATTATTCATAATCATAAATAACTATAAATTTCAGATCCAAATCATTATTATTTTCATAAGAAAACTAACTTCTTAATTCTTTATCAAATATATCAAAACAAACATGTAAATCTTCAAATCAACACAAGTTATTTTAGAAATTTAGGAAATTAAGATTATTTCAGATCTATTATATTTTACCTTTTGAAAAGTGATTGGATGCATGGAAGAAGGAAAAAAATTAGGAAATAAACTTCCTATTAGAATGATTTATTTTTAATTAAAAAGAAAGAGAGTAGAAGAGTAGGTATGTTTCTATATATTTATTTGGTTTAGTAAAAACACCAAATATATCAACAAATCTCTTCTGGAGATTTTTTTTTTAATATATTATTTTCACTACTTTTGGAGTGAACAAGTTTCTATACATTTATTTGATACCATTGGCAAATATTTTTAGAACTTCAGGTTCCAATTTTACTTAAAAAAAAAAGTCTTTGTTTAGTACTTTAGATCCTAAATGGTACAACTTGATTTTCATTATCAAACTTCAGGTTTGATTGCAATTGAAATTTACCATAACCTGAATTAAATTTTCTAATAATTCAAAGCTTCACATCTCAAATTTATATATTTGAGTTTTGATATATAATCCTTTTTTTTTAGTTAGAACTTCTGGTTCTTTATTTTAAGGAAACTTGTAATTTACTGATTTATGAAAACTGCAGGTTCTCAATTATTATTCCCTTTTCCCCTTTTTTTTTTTTAAAAAAAAACGTTGGAAGATATTAAGCTTATCATGTAAGCTTTTACTAATGTTTCCATTCACTTAATACGATCTTCTAGATACGTATTATATTTATATTTGTTTCTCTTAGAAACAATAAAATAATTCTTCTGGAAATATAAATCATATATCAAAATAATTTCCAAAGTCTTCATTCAAATCTAAATCAAATCAAAAGGTTTTCAAAATGAAAACCCCATTTACCAACCATGTTTGATTTCTCAAATCCATGTCCAAACTAAATACAATCAAATTCAAAAAATTTGCTTTAATCAACAATATCAAATTTTGTCAAGTTCAAACTTGCATTCCAAAATAAATGAACTAAAAAACATAAAAATAAGTATGATATTGAGATCCACAATATAATAAGATCATAAAAATAGCAAAAAAAATTAGATCTGAAATATAATAACTAACAAAATAAGAATCATATCTCAAAGTTTAGATCTATATGAGATCTAAAATTATAAGACTAATATAATAAAATTTTAAAAAAATAAGACAACATATTCAGATCTGAAGAAGTAGATCTAGAATGGAATGAGATATAAAAAAATTGATTTAGAAGATTAAATCATCAGAAAAATGACTTACCATTATGAGATATATAATTGCATCTGAAAAGAATAGATATGATTTCATGAATTATCACAATTGCAGATCCATAATTTTTTTTTGTATAGATCGTGCTGATAACGTGTTATAGAATAAAGAGAATGGAAGCCATTAGAGAGAGAATAGTTTTATTCATTCAGAGAATAGATACATATTTACATTACATGGCCTACTTTATATAAAGGTTTCAGAAGTAAGGACTGAACTTAACCCACGATGTGGGACTAAACAAAACAATGTACAAGCATATTCACTTTATAATATACATATATTATAACTTAACTATATCCTATTATATATATATATAGCTATTTTATCTTTAGAAAAATAATTTTAACTATATTTTATATTATTAAAATATAAAATATTTAAATTTCAAATATAATCACACAATATTCAACCAATATTATTATTAATTCTATAGGATATTCCTAACAACCAATAAGGAGACCCAAAAGAAAAAAATTCACTTAAGAAACTAAAATTTTGATATATTAAAAGCATACCTTTTTTATCCATTTCACCATTTTGTTCTGAATTGTGTATTGCTATGAAGAAACATGTTAGCAATTTCTATATCTGATTCACTATCGCTCGAGGATTTATCTGAATCATCTAATGTTGCATTATGGACTATTCTCCATTTTCTAGATGAATCAATGTTTGGCGTAGTCTTCAGTTTATTAAGATATGAACAGTCTCATTTTAAATGGCTAGGGTAATCGCAGTTATAACATCTAATGCCATTTTCATTTTCACTTACTGTATTTTTATTATCATTTCTTTTGAAATTGTTCATCTTTCAATATTTTAGAAATTTTACGAAATTTCTTATTATAAACAAATTTCTTCATTGTCATCGCTGTTTGAATCTAGATTATCCATCATTTCATTAAAAGCTACAGATTTCTTTTCTATTTCTTTGTTTCTGTAACAACCCAGAATTTCTATCATTTGAAATTCATATATTTAATTGATTTTAAATATTAACAAGTAAAATTTATATGTCGACTAATTTAAATTCGAATATATAGATTTAATTGGATAATTAAATCGACAAATTAATATTTGAAATTATAGAAATAATCTGGAAATTGAGTTTAATGTGACTGAAAATGATTTATACAGTTATAATAAATCATATTGGAGTTAGAATGATGTTATGGAACTTTTAAAATTGAATTAAAAGTTAATTTGTGAAAATTGAATATTTTAATATTTAATTGACGAGTAAAAATAGCCATTTTTCAACCAGCCTCGGATATCGACGAAACTAGTTTCATCGAATCCGTAATGTTATATTATTGTAATATTTCAAATTTCGTGTCAATCAGATTTACGGTTTGTCCGAGGCAAGCCAAAACGCATAGAAATTTGGTTAATCGATTTAATTTAAATTTGATCATTTATTACCGTAACTCACACATACGATCGAATTGGCTCTCCATACCTATTCCATTGTGTACGAAACGCGAGGTAAACCCTAGGAACGCCGGTCACCGGATGAGATTTGGAGTTCGGAAAATTTGGGATGAATAGTGTTTTGAAAAATTTCTATAAAAGGACCCCCTTATTCACTATTTTCAACAAAGGAAAACCCTAACACTAGTTCAAGCTAGCCGCCACTTTCAGAAACAATTGCCAAAATCTTCTACTCTTTCTCCCTCATTTTCTTCGAATCCACACTTAAATTTGAAAAACTTTCAACTGCAAAAACGTAGAGGGCTACGAGAACTATATATCCAACGGCGATGATCGATTTTAGTCCAGTGGTTTGACGACAAATCGAGCTTGAACTCACCCCAGTCGCACGCGTTTTCCAACATACATACGTGACCGAGCTCGGTGATATTCGAGCCGAAGATGAAGCTTGTGATGGCGGTCAAAATGGAGGTAGTTGATCAACGTGATGATGCTCGTAGTGGTGGTGAAAAATTGGAGCAAAACGACGGCCGTGGGTTCATGTTCGTGCGTTCGAACCTGGGAAAGGAGAAGAAGGGATGGTTGGCCAGCTTTTCATCAACTGAAATGCATGGCCCAGATTTGTTAGGTTTAAAAATTAAAAGAAATTTGTAAATTTAATTTTATTATAATTTGTATAATCTTTGAAATGCTGTATCTTTGTCATACGAGGTCGGAAAATTACGAAACGAATTGCGTTGGGTTTATATGGACGAACACTACGCGATGGAGCTGGATTGGAGTCATTTGGAGCTAGTGATAATTTTGGGTAAAATTAAACGCGTGTTTAATTTTATTCGAAATAAAACGCTACAACTGTTATCAGAAACTCAAGATGAGAACTTCTCACTCAATCGAAATGTGGTTGATTTAAATTTAAAATTGCTTGATTGTGTTGATTATATGCTTGGATGATAAATTGCTATCAGTTGTATTGAAATAGACCCTATACGCCACATATTAAGCGGAGGTTATTTATTAAACACATATACCGTGATATTCCACCTCGAAGTGGAATTGGTATTTTATATGTACTTTGAGTTCATTTCTCGCATTATATAGCGGATGAGACCCTATTGCGCCGTATAATAGCGGATAATATTTTATAAATCCCACATACCGCGATATTCCATCTTGAAGCGGAATTGGTATTGTACTAACATCTGTGGATGCAGGGAAACAGGTTGGAGGGATCCAACTGGATTTCTCAAATGATTGAATTTGTTTCAGTGTTGTGTGTTGACCTATTTATAATCTGCGTGATTATTTTTGTGATTGAAATCGTTGACGGCTAAAATTTAGCCGAATATATTTTTGGTATCGTTAGATGCCGAAAATAAATAAAATTGGATTTTTGAAAATTTAAGTTGAGAATTCATAATAAAATTTAATTTTGGAATTGATTCATTTTAAATAAATAAACGTTATATTTTTAATGTTATAAAGATTATGATTTTTAAGAAAATATAGTTGGAGAATTGAATTTTTTGAAAATATGGAGTTAATGATTTTATAAAATGGTTTAAATTGGGATATTTGAATTATTATAAACGGTTTATATAAAAGATTTATAAAATTGATATTTGTAAATTAAAAATATTGGAATCATAAAACGAGTTTTTATAAGTGTTAAAAATAAAGTATAAATGGATTTCATAAGTGGATGAAATCTATAGATTTATAAATTGTGAAGTTATAAAATGAATAGATTTTTGTAAAATAAAAGATTTATAAGTAATTAACTTATAAAATGGATTTTGGCATTTAAATGAGAAATTGATAGAATTTGTTAATAAAGTGATTTTATAAGTTGAAGTTGTTATAAAACATAAATGGAATTTATAAACATTGTTTTATAAATCTGAAAATGACTTATTTTGATAAGTTAACTTTTTATAGCTTATTAAAGGAGATAGATCCACGATTTTGGACAGTGGATAATCCTTTAAATAAAATATGTAGAAATGTTGAATTTGATTAAGAAAATATATTCACGATTTTGGACAGTGAATAATATATTAAAGAAATATTTTGGGAAAGTAATATTTTAAATAGAATTAAAACGATTTAAAGATGTTTTAAATGTAATAAGTATCGAAACCATAGATTTCAACATTCATTGTTGAAATAGTCCTTTTCGAGAAATAGGAGGAAATGGTGGTCTATAACACCGTTGTTATAGTAAATGATTTTCGAAAGGAAACGTTTTATATAGTATTGGGATTTATATCTCTATCTTAATTTCGAATCCCTATACTAATGATTTTGAGTTGTCCTAACGATGTTTTACGCAACATTCGTTTTGACTCAAATAAAAGAGTTTAAGAGAATGTTTTCCTTAAAGAATGAAATATATACTTAATTATGATTTAAGTATATTGAATATTTTCCAAATGTTGAAAATAAGTAGATTGGTGAATTACTTATTATTAAATAAGTATGGAAATGTTTTCCAATATGAAGTGAATGTTTTGAGATTATATCTTTTAAAGATAAATTGAAAGTGCATATTTGAAATCGATTTAAAAATCGTATATCAGTGGATATTTGGAAATTTAAATTCACCATGGAATTTATAAAGGAAAGGGAAATTGTTTTAAAAAATAAACATTGATTTATTTTTGAAGTGTGGGAATAAATTAACGGATTGAGAACGTGAGTTTAAAATAAATTGGTAAAGATTTATTTGATTGATTTAAATGAGCCATTCTGGAAGGAAAATGAATAAATATTTGTGAATATATCCCGTGTTGGGAAATGATTTGAAATTTGTTTTCAAAGATTGAAAGGTGAAAAATGATTTGAAATTTGTTTTTAAATGGTTGAAGCGTGGAAATTATATCTTGTAAAGATATTTTGAAAATCAATAATTTGGGAAGATTATTTGGAATCGGGTGATGTTGTGAATATTGATTGATAGTTAAATAACAGACTATCAATATTGACCCTTAAATGGCTATTTGTTGTGAATTGGTTGAAATTGAATGCTACACTTATTTTTAAATTATTGCGCTCGTTATTCGGATTACCCATTCCGAATAGTGATACGACGTAATGGATAGCATTGAAGACCGGTGTTGAAGACCGGGTATTTGTGAAAACAATAGGATGACCTATCGATTGTCTCTGCACCGTTAGCTACGGTATGGAGATTTCCTTTGTGATGGGAAATTCGATCGAGATTGTGAATACCCGGATTGCAAGTGCTTCTTTTGAAGTGCCTTCGGTTCTGTTCAAACCCGGAACAGACTTGTATGGTTACGTGTTTGACATTACATTTTGAGATGTAAAGCAGATTTCTTTCAAATACATCTCTGTTGGTGGCGGAGAATTTATTCTCTTAGCTTAACACCCTTCTCTGAGACGTACGAGCTCAGAGGCTTTGTAGTTGAAGGTTATCAGTGATATACTCCCAATTTGGTAATGTGGCATGCTGAGTGTTGCTGTGTGATGATTATTTATTGATCATTTGTTGATAAAAGCATGGCTTTGTGCCTAGCTTTGTGGATGAGACTTCGTCAGACCTCACATCCTGGAAATGGTCGAAACAGGAATCATGGCAGCAAGGTTATTTTGGGATAGCTTCCCGTGAGGGTATGTCCATTTTCTTCTGGATTATGAGTGGTATCATAATATGGAGCCCAGATACATACTTTGTGGTTGCTGCAAACTTATTACTTTGTGGTTGTTGGTTGAGAAGCGCTTCGGATAAAGGTTGGTAACGACCGGGAAGTGGCATACTCATGTCAGTTGTTACCTCGTCACAGAGGTAACCCGACCTTGTGTAGCAGAGATCCGGTTAGGATCTGGGGACGTCCCTCCGGTGGCGTTCCATTTTACTTGAGAAGTTCCTTTTCCCGACCATTTATTGGAAATCCAAACAAAACAATATGAGCCTTGTACGGTTTTAGTTGTATTACCTGCCATGGAATGTGGCGGTAACCTGCTATTGAACATGGTAGCTATAGTAGGCATAAGTGCAGAATGCCTATGCTGGCTAAGATTTATATTATACTTTTGAAATATTTTCCAACACTTTGCACTTATAGTAATAATATAAAAGAAATTCGCGTATCAAGCATGTTTGACTATCATAAGGAGAAATCTCCTCCAATTCTGCGTTTGCATTGTGTGTGTGGCGAGAGGCCTTATGGTAGTTTCATTTTCCAAAAGCATTGCGGATATTTTTCACTTCCCTTGTTGTTGTTTTAAAGATAAATAACTGCTTTAGTTCTGACACCAGTCCTATGACTGACCTGGAGTTTATTTTTCCCTTCCTAAACTCTGGGTGTCCAAAAAATTTTCACACGGGCAGCCTAGAAAAAGGTTATCAGGTTATTCTGGATTTAGGAGTGCTATGGAGCTCAGGAGGCGAGCTGAATGGCGAAACATACCACTTGTATATGATATTATCTTTTTCACTGTAGAATTCACTTGTAAGGACAAGTTTGTATAGCTTTCCATTCTTGTATTGTGTTGCATATTGACTCTGATGATGTAATGTAAAAAATGTACAGTTCTTTTGATTTAAAGATTATTCATTTATCTATTATATGTTGTTCCACTGCGACTTTGAGATTCTGTTATTGTTTCTGTTCTGTCTTCTTCTTCTTCTACCTTTTTCTTCTTCTTAAACCCTCACGGTTCGATTTTCCGGCATTCAATTGCTCGGCAATTGATACACTAGACGTATTGATGTCGATTTTTGGAAGTCAAAGAATCGAATCCTAATAGTTTCTCTCCTGCCCTGCATTCGTGCTTTGAAACTGATTAAATTGTCAATTAACTCTTCATTTTTTAGTGTGGTAATGTTATTAGTCTCTTCGATTGCAAGATTCTTTTGATCCCATTCAAGAGTAAGTGAATTGAGAATTTTTCTAACTTGACCCTCTTTAGAAAACATTTTACCTAGTGTAATATGTGAGTGTATTGTATCTTGGATTCTACTATACATATCAGACATGGACTCATTTGGAATCATTTTTAAAAATTGAACCTGGTTTGTTAATATGGAAATTTTGGCATGTTTAACTTTACTTGTATCTTCATGTGTAACTTCCAAAGTTCTCCAATTTTCGAATGTAGACTAACTGTAATGTACTCGATTTTTCATTGCCGAAAAACCGAATAGTTAGGGTTTTAAAGAAAAGAAAAAAAAACAGAAGAAGAGAGAAGAAGATAGAAAATAGAGGGAAAGGGAAACAGAGAATAAAAATTAGAACATAGAAAATTTAAAATAGAACGGGACAGAAAGAAAACAACAGAACAACATCAGAATCTCACAATTCGCAGCGGAACAACATATAATAATAAATGAATAATCTTTAAACAAAGAACTATATCAGTTATTACATTACATTACATCATATCATCAGAGTGTACAACATCATACAACAACAAACAATGCAGCGGAAAAAGAAATACTATATACTAGTAATACGCCATGCCATCCATCTTGCCTCCAGCAACTCCAGAATATCCAGAATATCCTGATAAACCTGAACTCTTAACTGCCCGTGTGGAAATTGGTGGGCACCCAGAGTTTAGGAAGGAAAACAATAAACTCCGAGTCAGTCATGTGACTGGTGTGAGAACTCAAAACAGTTTATTTTCTCTTTAAAATCAAATAGAGGAATATTTTTAAATTCAATTCGCAATGCTTTTAAAAATGAGACTACCATAAGGCCTCCCGCACACACACACATGCAAACGCAGAATCGGAGGAGATTTCTCCTTATGATAGTCAAAGATGCTTGATACGCATTTAAAATAACATTTGATATTACTATTAGTGCATAGTGTAGGAAAAATTTATTTCGAAAATAAAGATATAAATCTTAGCCAACATAGACATTCCGAACTATGCCTACTATAGCTACCATCCAAACAGTGTTGCGACACCATAAGTGAATGATAGATCCTACAACTAAAACCGTACAAGTTTCGTATTGTTTCTTTGGATTTCCAACAAATGGTCAGGCCAAGTAACTTCCCATTGCCACATGGAAACGCCTCTAGCGGGACGTCTCCGAGAACTTAACCAGCTCTCTGCCAACACAAGGCCGGGTTACCTTTATCACTAGGTAACTACTACACGAATATGTCATCCCCCGGTCCCATTGGACCTTTTAACCGAGCGCTCATCATCAACAACACCACACAGTAATAAATATAATGTTTCAACATGAGTAAGTATCTGGGCTCCATACCATGATACCACCCTTTCCAGAAGGAAATGCACATACCCTAAAGGGAGCTACCCCTCATAACTTTGCCGCATCTTTCCTGTTTTGACCATTCCGGGATGTGAGGCTCGACGAAGTCCCGTCCACAAAAACATACTTTATACAAAAGCCATGCTTTGGGTCAACAAATGATCATAGAAATGATCACCAAGATAGACGATCAAACAAATGATCCTATCACAAATAATCAACACAATGATCATTTCAGCAACACTCAGCATGTCACATTACCAAATTGGGAATATATCGCTGATAACTTCAACTATATAACCTCTGAGCTCGTACGTCTCAGAGAAGGGTGTTAAGCTAAAAGAATAAATTCTCCGCCACCAACAGAAATATATTTGAAAGAAATCTGCTTTATATCTCAAATTGTAATGTCAGACATACAATCCATACAAGTCTGTTCCGGGATCGAACAAAACCGAAGGTACTTACAAAGAAGTCCTTGCAAATCCGGATTTCCACAATCCTGATCGGATTTCCCATCACTTATGGAATCTCTATACCAGGAGCTACCCAGTGCAGAGACAATCGACAGGTCATCCTATCGCTCTCGCAAATACCGGTCTTCAACACCGATCTTCAAATGCAATTCACAACGACGTATCACATATTCGGAATGGGTTATACGACCCCATGGTCCTTTCCCGGTTAACCCGAATAGTGAGCGCTTATTCAAAAATAAGTGTGGCATTAAAATTCAAACAAATCACATCAAATACCCATTCAAGGGGAAATACTGATAGTCGGCTATTGAACTATCAATTGATATGCACAACATCACCAGATTCCAAATAATTTTCCAAATAATTTACTTTCCAAAATATCTTTACAATATATATAATTTCAACACTTCAAAAATAAATCAATATTTATTTTTAAACAAATTCCACTTTCTATTTATAAATTCCATAGTGAATTTATATTTCAAAATATCCATGCATATGATTTCAATTATTCATTTCAATTTATCTTCAAAAAGATAAATTCTCTAAACGTTTCATTTCACATTGGAAAACATTTCCATACTTATTTATAAATAAGTAATTCATAAATCTTTTTATTTTCAACCTTGGAAAATATTCAATATACTTAAATCGAATTAAGTATATATTTCATTCTTTAAGGAAATCATTCCCTTAAACATATTTATTTGGGCCAAAACGAATGTTGCGTAAAACATCGTTACAACAACCCAAAATCACTAGTATAGGGATTCGAAATTAAAATAGATATATAAATCCCAATACTATACAAAACATTTCCTTTCGGAAATCATTTACTATAACAACAGTGTTATAGTCCACCATTTCCTTCTATTTCTCGAAAACGTCTATTTCAACAATAAATGTTGAAATCTATGGTTTCGAATCTCAACACATTTAAAAACATCGTTAGATCGTTTTAATTATATTTAAAACATCATATCTAAAACATTTTCTTTAACATGTTATTCACTATTCAAAAACGTGAATATATTTTGTTAACAAATTTCATCATTTCTATTCATTTTATTTCAAAGGATTATTCACAGTCTAAAACGTGAATATGACTCCATTAATAGGTTTCAACAATTTTCTTATCAAAATAAGTCGTTTGCGAATTTATAAAACCACGTTTATAAATTCCATTTCTATTTATTTATAAAAACTTCCTTTTTTATAAATTCTTTTATTAACCTATTCCAGTTTATAACTCAATTATAAACTAAAAGTTCATATTATAAGTTAAATACTTATAATTTATTCGTTTAAAAAAAAACGTTCCTTTAACTTCCCAAATTATAAATTTTATAACTTATAAGATTCATTTATTTATCCAAAACCATTCTTTTAATAACTTTACAAATTTTATAAACCTACTGCTTATAAAATTCCATTTATCACTTCACCGTTTATAATTCTATAAATTTCATTCATTAATGAAATTCATTTTCACTTCATTCAACACTTATAAAAATTCGTTTTATAATGTCAATATTTCAATTTATAAATATCCATTTATAAATCTCTTAATATAAATCAATTTATATTATTCTTTAAAAACGTCTTTAATTTCCTTTATAATTTCATCCTTTTGATTTATAAAATAATCAAATTTTGTAAATCCTATAATTTCAACTTTTTATAATAAATTTAAAAAAACCCAATTTAAACTATTTTATAAAATCGTTGATCCATATTTCTCAAAAATCAACTTTTAACCGTATTTCTCAAAATCAGCTTTTTAACTATATTTCACAAAAACCATAATTTTTATAACATTAAAATTTATATCGTTTATTTATTTAAAATGGATCAATTCCAAAAATATAGTATATTTTCAAAAATCACTTTAAAAATCATTTTAAAATTCCAAAATTTGGTTCAATGATGCTACAAACCAAATAGTCAATCACGACAAACAACGATATCATATATCGATATGATAATGCATCAAATATCAAAATATCTGAAATCAAATAAAAACTGTTGAGGAATCCAGTTGGATCCCTCAAACCTGTTTTCCTGCATCCAAAAACATTAGCACAATACCAATTTCGCTCCAGTACGAAATTATCGCGGTATATGTTTTTAATAAATATTATCCGCTTAATAACGGCGTAATAGGGTCTCATCCGCTAAAAAATGCGGGGAATCAACAACTGCAATATATACATATGCAAATATATATATATATTGATATTATATATAATACCAATTTCACTGTTTATGAAATATTCGCGGTATATGTTTTTAATAAATAACATCCGCTTACTAACGGCGCATAATGTCTATTTTAACAATCAATAGATAACAATCATCATTCAAACATGCATTCAACAATTTTAAATCTAACTATTTAAAATAAAATCGAAACTGATTCGATTGAGTGAGAAGTTCTCACCTTGATTTCAATTTCGTTTTAGCGACTTATTTCGAATAAAATTAAACGCGCGTTTAATTTTACCCAAAATTCTCATTGACTCCAATCGTCTTCAAATCAGTTGCATAGCGTAGAGCTCGTAAATACGAAGCCAACGCAAAAAATCTCATCGAATTCCGACCTCGTATGAAAAAGTTATGATTTTATGAAGTTTATACGAATTTATATAAACAATTTACAACTAAATTTCTAATTTTTATAACCTACAACAACACAGGCCGTAGGATTTGGTTCCCACGCATCATGACCGCACATAGAATCTCCTTCCCCCTCACGTAACATCTCCAGACACCCTCACGTATAGCCGAACCCAACAAAGCAAATTAGGTTTAAACCTTGCACCACCCACAAGCATCGATACTCCATCATACCACCGCCATCTCGAAGGGCTCAACCCACTCCATACTCGGCTGAAACACCATAGAGCTCGGCCCCCTATGGCTCGAGAAAAACGAGCACGAACTCGCCACCTTCACACACGAATTGCCGCCAATCCGTGCAACCAAATTCGATCACAACCGTTGAAGTTGTAGATCTTCATATGCTCTTCGACTTTCTAGTTGGAAGTTTGTGAAATTATTGAGTAGATTGGAAGATAAATGAGGAAGAAAACTGGAAGATTTCGGCCATTCAATCGTTCACTGGCGGCTAGGGTTTGATATTAGGTTTTTTTTTTCTAATTTATGAAGGCTCATGTCTATTTATAGAAGAAAATCTAACACTATTCATCCGAGAATTCCAAACTCCGATTTACGCGCCGTAACCAGCGTTTCTAAGGTTTATCCCGTGTTCCGGACACAATGGAACAGGTTTCGGAAGCTAATTCGGACATCTGTGCAAGTTATGGCAACAAACGCTCAATTTAAATTAAACCGATTTAAATCGATTTCTAGGCGTTTTAATTTGTACCGGACAAACGGTAAATCCAATTGACTTGAAATTTTAAACCTTACAATAATATCACATTACGGATCCGATGAAACTGGTTTCGTCGAAATCCGAGAATTTTTGAAAAATGGCTATTTTAACTCGCCAAATTTAAATAAAAAATAATTCGATGCGTTTCGAGCTGCCACGATCAAACGATAACTCCGATTGCTACGAAAATTGAAATCCTATAATAACTAACTATTACGGATCCAATGGAACTGGTTTCGTTCAATTCTGAGACTGTTCAAAAATTGACTATTTTCACTAGTCGATTAAATATTAAAATATTCAATTTTCACAAATTAACTTTTAATTCAATTTTAAAAGTTCTAAAATATCGTTCTAACTTCAATATGATGAAATAAAATTTTACCAATCATTTTCAATCATATTTAACTCAATTTTCAATTATTTCCATAATTTAACATACTAAATTATCGATTTAATAATCCAATTCAATCCAATAATTCAAATTAAAATTTATTCGACTAATAAATTCACTTATTAATATTTAAAATTAATTAAATATTCAAATTTTAATTAATAAAAATTCTGGGTCGTTACAATCTTCCCCCCTTAAAAGAATTTCGTCCTCGAAATTAACAAGTAAGAAAAGTTACAGAATTCATTAACTTTCCCAAAATTCATAGTAAAACATCTTATAATACTTTACTAAGTTTTCAAATCATACTTAGTTATCTTTCAAAAACAACTATTATTGTTTAACTTTCAATTCAAAAATCAAAGTTTAAAGTTTTCAAAATTTTCCCATTTTCCCCAAATTTTTTCTAACGCCTTAAATTTCCTGAAAAATTCGCCATAGTCTCCTTTGCGCGGCTCGATCTGAAAAAAAATGACAGTATATATATCACAAATATACATCTCATCAAGTAATGAGGCATCCTGCGGGGAAAAAAAGTGTAAAAGTACGATATTTAATCCGAGATATGTACCTTATATTTTATTAGCAAGCATATACGGCTAATATAGCGCGAAAGCGAGCTTCAAATGCGAAGCAAACGCGATCCGCACCTACTAACCACTCAACAAACAACATGAGAACATGCATATAGGCAATAGTATCGATATACAACATATAGCAACATAATAACTATATATGCCAACATAGCAAATGCAGTAAAACAACAAATGCAAACATCAACCAACTATCATTCATAACCAATAAATATTCATTCATATTCTCATTAATATTCAATGAAATGGTTTTTCAATTTAAATCACATTTGATTCATTAATAGTGGATGTTTTTACTAACATTCATTTTTAATTAGTTTACATTCACTAATTCATATTCAAGTTGGTTCACTTCCAAATCAAATTCAATTCTGTTTAAGATTCACTTAACTTTCAATTGAATTTCAATTAATTTAGCTTCCAATTTCATTAATACTTAATGAATTGCATACAATCAAATAACAACCAATGTATATTAATTACAACCAAATTCCTTTGCTTATATTCATTCAATTTGGTTTAACACCTTTTCTTTCAATTGGTTTAATTAAATTGATTTTCATTAAATCTTTCAACTTTCAATAACATTAGATTTTAATGAATTAACACTTACATTCATTATTCCATATCAATTTAAATTTACATTTAATTGATTAAACATTCAAGCCATTCATTCAATTCAATTACAAAGTTGAATTTCATTTACATAACTCAAGTTCATATTCATTTAATCCATTTGATTATTTACTTTGACACCAATATCAATTCCATTCAACAACACTTAAGTTATATTCCATTTAACTTTAAATTCATTTTTATTTACAACTCATATTCATATAGTTTCACTTCTTATATATATAAGTTTATTTCACAATTGTAAATTACTTTAATTATAATTCAATTCTTATAATTCATTTGCTTATACAATTACTCTTTTATTTAGATTATTCAGACAACTAAACAATCAACTTATATACACTTTAATAATTCTGAAAATTATTTCTTTCATATATAAAATATAATCAAGGTAAAATTATTTCATTTACCCAATTTAAAACAATATTATGTCGAATTGTTCTATTCAAATGTTTATAAACCCCTTCGGCATAGTTTGACAGACCGTGTTGACGAAGGTTCATATGCCACTCAACAAACCAATCATCACAATATAAAACAATTTTATATACACTAACAATTACGCTCTCATAACTATTATTACACTCAATCTCATTCTAGAGTACTGCTGACTCTATCTCTAATGAGTAATACCCAACAGAACCATGGTTGTCGCTTAACCATCAGCTCTGATACCAAATGTAACGTACTCGATTTTTCGTTGCCGAAAAACCGAATAGTTAGGGTTTTAAGGAAAAGAAAAAAAAAACAGAAGAAGAGAGAAGAAGATAGAAAATAGAGGGAAAGGGAAACAGAGAATAGAAAATAGAACATAGAAAATTTTAAAATAGAACGGGACAGAAAGAAAACAACAGAACAACACCAGAATCTCACAATTCGCAGCGCAACAACATATAATAATAAATGAATAATCTTTAAACAAAGAACTATATCAGTTATTACATTACATTGCATTTCATTACATCATATCATCAGAGTGTACAACATCATACAACAACAAACAATGCAGCGGAAAAAGAAATACTATATACTAGTAATACGCCATGCCATCCATCTTGCCTCCAGCAAATCCAGAATATCCAAAATATCCTGATAAACCTGAACTCTTAACTGCCCGTGTGGAAATTGGTGGGCACCCAGAGTTTAGGAAGGAAAACAATAAACTCCGAGTCAGTCATGTGACTGGTGTGAGAACTCAAAACAGTTTATTTTCTCTTTAAAATCAAATAGAGGAATATTTTTAAATTCAATTCGCAATGCTTTTAAAAATGAGACTACCATAAGGCCTCCCACACACACACACATGCAAACGCAGAATCGGAGGAGATTTCTCCTTATGATAGTCAAAGATGCTTGATACGCATTTAAAATAACATTTGATATTACTATTAGTGCATAGTGTAGGAAAAATTTATTTCGAAAATAAAGATATAAATCTTAGCCAACATAGACATTCCGAACTATGCCTACTATAGCTACCATCCAAACAGTGTTGCGACACCATAAGTGAATGATAGGTCCTACAACTAAAACCGTACAAGTTTCGTATTGTTTCTTTGGATTTCCAACAAATGGTCAGGCAAAGGAACTTCCCATTGCCACATGGAAACGCCTTTGGCGGGACGTCTCTGAGAACTTAACCAGCTCTCTGCCAACACAAGGCCGGGTTACCTTTATCACTAGGTAACTACTACACGAATATGTCATCCCCCGGTCCCATTGGACCTTTTAACCGAGCGCTCGTCATCAACAACACCACACAGTAATAAATATAGTGTTTCAACATGAGTAAGTATCTGGGCTCCATACCATGATACCACCCTTTCCAGAAGGAAATGCACATATCCTAAAGGGAGCTACCCCTCATAACCTTGCCGCATCTTTCCTGTTTTGACTATTCCGGGATGTGAGGCTCGACGAAGTCTCGTCCACAAAAACATACTTTATACAAAAGCCATGCTTTGGGTCAACAAATGATCATAGAAATGATCACCAAGATAGACGATCAAACAAATGATCCTATCACAAATAATCAACACAATGATCATTTCAGCAACACTCAGCATGTCACATTACCAAATTGGGAATATATCGCTGATAACTTCAACTATATAACCTCTGAGCTCGTACGTCTCAGAGAAGGGTGTTAAGCTAAAAGAATAAATTCTCCGCCACCAACAGAAATATATTTGAAAGAAATCTGCTTTATATCTCAAATTGTAATGTCAGACATACAATCCATACAAGTCTGTTCCGGGATCGAACAAAACCGAAGGTACTTACAAAGAAGTCCTTGAAAATCCGGATATCCACAATCCTGATCGGATTTCCCATCACTTATGGAATCTCTATACCAGGAGCTACCCAGTGCAGAAACAATCGACAGGTCATCCTATCGCTCTCGCAAATACCGGTCTTCAACCCCGATCTTCAAATGCAATTCACAACGACGTATCACATATTCGGAATGGGTTATACGACCCCATGGTCCTTTCCCGGTTAACCCGAATAGTGAGCGCTTATTCAAAAATAAGTGTGGCATTCAAATTCAAACAAATCACATCAAATACCCATTCAAAGGGAAATATTGATAGTCGGCTATTGAACTATCAATTGATATGCACAACATCACCAGATTCCAAATAATTTTCCAAATTATTTACTTTCCAAAATATCTTTACAAGATATATAATTTCAACACTTCAAAAATAAATCAATATTTATTTTTAAACAAATTCCACTTTCTATTTATAAATTCCATAGTGAATTTATATTTCAAAATATCCATGCATATGATTTCAATTATTCATTTCAATTTATCTTCAAAAAGATAAATTCTCTAAACGTTTCATTTCACATTGGAAAACATTTCCATACTTATTTATAAATAAGTAATTCATAAATCTTTTTATTTTCAACCTTGGAAAATATTCAATATACTTAAATCGAATTAAGTATATATTTCATTCTTTAAGGAAATCATTCCCTTAAACATATTTATTTGGGCCAAAACGAATGTTGCGTAAAACATCGTTACAACAACCCAAAATCACTAGTATAGGGATTCGAAATTAAAATAGATATATAAATCCCAATACTATACGAAACATTTCCTTTCGGAAATCATTTACTATAACAACAGTGTTATAGTCCACCATTTCCTTCTATTTCTCGAAAACGTCTATTTCAACAATAAATGTTGAAATCTATGGTTTCGAATCTCAACACATTTAAAAACATCGTTAGATCGTTTTAATTCTATTTAAAACATCATATCTAAAACATTTTCTTTAACATGTTATTCACTATTCAAAAACGTGAATATATTTTGTTAACAAATTTCATCATTTCTATTCATTTATTTCAAAGGATTATTCACAGTCTAAAACGTGAATATAACTCCATTAATAGGTTTCAACAATTTTCTTATCAAAATAAGTCGTTTGCGAATTTATAAAACCACGTTTATAAATTCCATTTCTATTTATTTATAAAAACTTCCTTTTTTATAAATTCTTTTATTAACCTATTCCAGTTTATAACTCAATTATAAACTAAAAGTTCATATTATAAGTTAAATACTTATAATTTATTCGTTTACAAAAAAAAAACGTTCCTTTAACTTCCCAAATTATAAATCTTATAACTTATAAGATTCATTTATTTATCCAAAACCATTCTTTTAATAACTTTACAAATTTTATAAACCTACTACTTATAAAATTCCATTTATCACTTCACCGTTTATAATTCTATAAATTTCATTCATTAATGAAATTCATTTTCACTTCATTCAACACTTATAAAAACTCGTTTTATAATGTCAATATTTCAATTTATAAATATCCATTTATAAATCTCTTAATATAAATCAATTTATATTATTCTTTAAAAACGTCTTTAATTTCCTTTATAATTTCATCCTTTTGATTTATAAAATAATCAAATTTTGTAAATCCTATAATTTCAACTTTTTATAATAAATTCAAAAAAACCCAATTTAAACTATTTTATAAAATCATTGATCCATATTTCTCAAAAATCAACTTTTAACCGTATTTCTCAAAATCAGCTTTTTAACTATATTTCACAAAAACCATAATTTTTATAACATTAAAATTTATATCGTTTATTTATTTAAAATGGATCAATTCCAAAAATATAGTATATTTTCAAAAATCACTTTAAAAATCATTTTAAAATTCCAAAATTTGGTTCAATGATGCTACACACCAAATAGTCAATCACGACAAACAACGATATCATATATCGATATGATAATCCATCAAATATCAAAATATCTGAAATCAAATAAAAACTGTTGAGGAATCCAATTGGATCCCTCCAACCTGTTTTCCTGCATCCAAAAACATTAGCACAATACCAATTTCGCTCCAGTACGAGATTATCGCGGTATATGTTTTTAATAAATATTATCCGCTTAATAACGGCGTAATAGGGTCTCATCCGCTAAAAAATGCGGGGAATCAACAACTGCAATATATACATATGCAAATATATATATATATTGATATTATATATAATACCAATTTCACTGTTTATGAAATATTCGCGGTATATGTTTTTAATAAATAACATCCGCTTACTAACGGCGCATAATGTCTATTTTAACAATCAATAGATAACAATCATCATTCAAACATGCATTCAATAATTTTAAATCTAACTATTTAAAATAAAATCGAAACTGATTCGATTGAGTGAGAAGTTCTCACCTTGATTTCAATTTCGTTTTAGCGACTTATTTCGAATAAAATTAAACGCGCGTTTAATTTTACCCAAAATTCTCATTGACTCCAATCGTCTTCAAATCAGTTGCATAGCGTAGAGCTCGTAAATACGAAGCCAACGCAAAAAATCTCATCGAATTCCGACCTCGTATGAAAAAGTTATGATTTTATGAAGTTTATACGAATTTATATAAACAATTTACAACTAAATTTTTAATTTTTATAACCTACAACAACACAGGCCGTAGGATTTGGTTCCCACGCATCATGACCGCACATAGCATCTCCTTCCCCCTCACGTAACATCTCCAGACACCCTCACGTATAGCCGAACCCAACAAAGCAAATTAGGTTTAAACCTTGCACCGTCCACAAGCATCGATACCCCATCATACCACCGCCATCTCGAAGGGCTCAACCCACTCCATACTCGGCTGAAACACCATAGAGCTCGGCCCCCTATGGCTCGAGAAAAACGAGCACGAACTCGCCACCTTCACACATGAATTGCCGCCAATCCGTGCAACCAAATTTGATCACAACCGTTGAAGTTGTAGATCTTCATATGCTCTTCGACTTTCTAGTTGGAAGTTTGTGAAATTATTGAGTAGATTGGAAGATAAATGAGGAAGAAAACTGGAAGATTTCGGCCATTCAATCGTTCACTCGCGGCTAGGGTTTGATATTAGGTTTTTATTTTTTTTTCTAATTTATGAAGGCTTATGTCTATTTATAGAAGAAAATCGAACGCTATTCATCCGAGAATTCCGAACTCCGATTTACGCGCCGTAACCAGCGTTTCTAAGGTTTATCCCGCGTTTCGGACACAATGGAACAGGTTTCGGAAGCTAATTCGGACATCTGTGCGAGTTATGGCAACAAATGCTCAATTTAAATTAAACCGATTTAAATCGATTTCTAGGCGTTTTAATTTGTACCGGACAAACGATAAATCTAATTGACTTGAAATTTGAAACTTTACAATAATATCACATTACGGATCCGATGAAACTGGTTTCGTAGAAATCCGAGACTTTTTGAAAAATGGCTATTTTAACTCGCCAAATTTAAATTAAAAATAATTTGATGCGTTTCGAGCTGCCACGATCAAACGATAACTCCGATTGCTACGAAAATTGAAATTCGATAATAACTTTCTATTACGGATCCAATGGAACTGGATTCGTTCAATTCTGAGACTGTTCAAAAATTGACTATTTTCACTAGTCGATTAAATATTAAAATATTCAATTTTCACAAATTAACTTTTAATTCGATTTTAAAAGTTCTAAAATATCGTTCTAACTTCAATATGATAAAATAAAATTTTACCAATCATTTTCAATCATATTTAACTCGATTTTCAATTATTTCCATAATTTAACATACTAAATTATCGATTTAATAATCCAATTAAATCCAATAATTCAAATTAAAATTTATTCGACTAATAAATTCACTTATTAATATTTAAAATTAATTAAATATTCAAATTTTAATTAATAAAAATTCTGGGTCGTTACACTTACATATAGATACTATGTTAAATTCATTTCTATTCGGTGAACAAAATAGTATATTCATAGCCTTAAAGTTACTTTGGGCAACTGATCTTGATCAGCAGTCCATTGTGCAAAATTAGTCCCGGTTCAGAGTACTCAGTTTATGTGATATTCCAAGTATCTAAACCAGTTGACTGTAAATAAACTTTTTACCTGACATTACCAATATGTGTAATTACTGTCATTAAAAAATAGAGGTCTAGAAATAGATTGTCCTTCGCATATGAGTTACTAATAAGTGTATTAACAATGTTACTAACAGTACTATTACTAGTATTGGCCATTTAAATTTTTGTAAAATTAGATTAGAATATCTTGAAAAACAATGCTCTGATACCAAATATGAGGCAGCGAAATAGGGATCTTAAGGCTAAATTAACACTAGAGAGGCGGTGAATACTGTTTAATGGATTATATGAATATTTTCAAATTCTTTAGGATTTTACATGGTATAATGTGATTAGTAATCGCAGAAACAATGACAAAGTAAAAGTACATATAAAGATAAATGCAATAAAAGTAATAAAGAAAGAACACACTAGGATTTTATATTGATTCGACTTACCCTACATATAGTCTCGCACAATTCCTTGTATGAATTTCTTTTTTACTAGTAAATGCAAATACAATCTCTATTTCAAGTGTAACAACTCTGTTCTTTCATTAATTAAATTTATAAACAATAAACTCAATGTGATAAATGTTTTGAGAACCTTAATTCTATAATTTGAGGAGTACTAATAATCGACTTAATGTTATCAATTGGTCTGAATGCTTTCGAATAATGATTCGTCGAATATGGTATAACTCGTTGAATAGAATGTTTGAGTGGAACTTACTAGCCCAATAGAGAATACTCAAATTTTATCGTGTACTATGGGATGCCTTAGTTAAATTTGTGTGATTGCTATTAGGAAGTATTTTACACTTTAGAGTTGTATTCTCTTCTAGTGTGCAAAAAGTGGTTGCTAGATCCTTAAAAGAACATAGTTCAGGTTTTCCAGTGGTATTCGTAATAGGTGATATTTACTAATTTTTAGCAAATACTTGAATTCCACCAAACGATATGGGACGTATTGGTTAAATTCTAGTGATTACTGAAGGTGGGACTATTTGGCACTTTAGATTTAACTCCCTTTTAGTGTTCATCAAGTAGTTGTTAGATCTTTAAGAAGTTTATTAATGGATTTCTTTTCGAATATAATAATATTAAATAAATGTAGATGTATCGAATCATGGCTCCCACGATCACCTTGATCGGTATGGACTATCCTTGAGATCATTCTGTGATTCTATGTTCCCGGTCTGAGTATGATCCTTGGTATCGGATCGGTTCAAGTGACACCAATTTGTTTGTTTGTTCGCCACGAGTTTTGAGTACAATCATTGCGATTGTTTTGGATTATCATTACGATCGGGTTAAATTACGACCTCTGTGATTCTGTATATTTGGATTCTGTGACTATTCTATTTTTGTGAAATAAATATATATTTTTATGTCTTGTATTCATGAAATAAACATATATTCTTATGTTGTGTGTTCGTGAAATAAGATATATGTGCTTATGTCTTATGATGGATGTTAAGTTAATTATGTTATTTTGTGCTTAGTGACTAGTTCGTGTTTGTGACTTAAATTTATAACCCTGTTATGAGTTAATTATTGATATTTGCATGCTTAGAGTTATTGTGTTTTATTCTGTGAATTTAGTGTTTAGTGACTAGTATGTGTTCGTGACTTAAATGTATAACCATGTGCCTCGTGATGAACTCTAAGTTAAATTAATTACCGTGACTCGGTTTATCCTGGACATCTGTATTTACTTATATATTGTTTGTTATTGTGTTATATCTTGTTCTCACCATATTGGATATTTAGAGATAGTCTGACCCAGGTGTTATTTTGCATGGGTCATGCCGAGACTTTTCAGGTTACAGGACATGTTGACCTTAGAATGGTTATGCTAGCAAGGAGATAAACATTTGGACTTTTAGTTTATCCCACTTAGGAATTTGGACCTGTACATAAAATGTGTAATTGAGATTAGAGAATTATTAAACTTGAATAAAAATCGAGTTTAGCATTTTATTTTGTAAACTTTTGTATATGTGTAAGTTGAGATTTATTCTACTGTAATCTGTGACTGTTATTTATATGATATATTATTCTGATTTTGAGAAATTAGTGTGTCTATTGCTTTGTTTAATATTGTACACGTCAAATTCAGCTCAAATATTAAGTGAAAAAGATATAAATGATACGTCAGTGTTAGTATAAAGATATATTCACATTCGATTACCCCTAATAACCCGTACTCTCCAGATTAGCAGACGACATTACTTGTAATGTTCTTTGCTAATTTGGGCATCACGGTGGGGTCGTTATAGTTTGGTATCGTAGCAGTGTCAGAACATTATAACATGTAAAATTATGGATCAGAGAACTAGATGACTTAGAGTCTTGTCCCATCGAATGTGTGGTAGATTGTTACATTAATTATCTAATAAGGGATAGGAATATTAAATGATTATCGAGATAATCATTTGGGATGTAAATTGATTTAAAAAATTTAAGTTGATAAATTGGAATTTTCGACATTAAAAACTTTTGCAAATAATAAGCAAAAAATTTCAGAGTTGATAAGATTTTGAAATTTTATTGAAATGAATTAAATTAAAGTGAACTATTTTCTTTTAATAGAAATTCAGGAAATTTGAGTGAATAAGTATAATATTTAAACGATCTAGGAATAATCAAAATTGCAGCAGAATTTTAGACATTGAATTATTCCGATGTAATTGATTATGTATGTTTTGATTCATTGGCTGATTGGTTGCTAGGAATTGATTGCTTGGTTGCATTTATTTAAATTGGATGCACGGATGTTAGTGATAATAAAATAAATGCATCCAAATTGAGATTATCTATTGTGCGACATATCTGAACATTTTTTTAAATATTCTGATCGATATGTGGGATGCCATATTATCGATAGGGGTTCCTAAACATCGAACGTGACATTTTGACATAAGTAATAAGTAAAACTTAGAAATTTAAGTACAAATTTCTTTCGTTATCGAATATCATGAATTGTTAATATCTCATATATGATAGGAATTTCATATTAAAAGCTAATTTGAATTTTTGAGATAGGTGTTGGTATTTGAAGTTAAATAGATATCGTTTAAAAATTATAAATTGTTTTCTTAAGTAATATAAGCGGACTCGCTAATATTTCAATTATAAGGTACGTTTCTCGGATTAAATATCGCATCTCTTTGTTTTTCCTTATTGGATGTCTCATCCTTGAGATGAGATGTACATTATGTAATTATATTCATATTGTAAATTTTTGAAATGCTAGCGCAAAGGAGACGCTAGCGAAATTTTCCACAAATTTGAGGCATTAGAAATTTTTTGAGAATCTTGAGAAATTTTGATGACTAATTTTTTTTTGATTTTTAGCGTTTTAATTTGGACTAATATTAATTGAATGTTTTGGAAATGAAATTAGAAACCAGTTAACAAAATAATTATTTCAAGAGGAAATTTATATATATATTTCTTTTATTTAGGAAATTGCGGGGACACAATTTCTTTGCGAAGTGAAGTTTGTAACAACCTAGATATTTCATTAATTAAATTAAATTATACATAATTAATTTTTGATTGCAATTTGTGAAATTTAATTGTAAAATTTAAATTTAGGACTGAGAATAATTGATTAGGTTTATTAAGAAATGAGTTTCATTTCTTAATTAGGGTTTCAATTTAAAATTTTGAAATATTACTGTATGAATTATTTAATTTTGGTGGTTATAGTAAAATGTCGATATCGTGATTCATTAGTAAAATGTGGATTTTCAATTTGAGATTTGGTTTATATAAAAATTGAGAAATCAATTTTTATTTTGGTTTAATGTAATATAGTATTAAAAGAAGTAATATAACATAATAGGATTAGTAACACTTGGAATTTAATTTGCAACACTTTTTATTGGATTCTTACCATACCCTATTTGGCCCAAGTAGAACTAGTGTAAGTAGAGAATAAATCGTACATATATCTCCTTCTCTAGTTCTTCTTCTATCAGAAACCAGAAAACAAAATTCTCCAAAAAAAAACCCTAGTTCATAGTTTTCAAATTCAAGGCTCAAATCAAAGGGATTTCATCCAATAATGAAGAAAACACATTTTAAATCCTATCTCTATGCTTTAGAAGTCTAAAAAAATGATTTTGTCTCATTTTTGGTCAAACTGCTTGTTGTTCAAATTTTGTTCTTGAGTTCTTAGGTGATTTCGGCGAAGCTAGGAAGTTAGCAAGGCTTAAAAGAGGATTTGGTAAGCTATAGGAATATAATGTGTAAGTTAATCACTCACACTACTACTTCTAATCCATGAGAATAATTTTTGGTTGCTATTTGAATTCAATTGGATGGTTTGTTAATTGAATTGCTTTTAAATTGACTGTGAATCAGTTGCTTGGATTTAATGATTTTTGATTGTTTGTAGAAAATAAATTGTGAAAATCGCTGTTGTAAAAAAGAGATATCTTTGTGTGAAATATTCAAAATTGGTTCAATCCGTTCATGGAAGAAATATATTTAAATAAGATATAAGTTATCTTTTGAGCATTTTTTGAAATATTGTGTTTAAAATGATCTAAACTAAGTTTGAAACTGATGTTATAGCATAGCCATATCCAATTTTCTGAATTGATACCTAACAGTAAAAAGACCATAACTTTTTAAATGCGAATCATAATTATGCAAACTTTTTTTTGGTACAAAGTTAAGACATTAACGAGCAACTTTCATGTTGTATGTTTTGGAAAATTTTGTGATTAAAGGGTCGAAATAGCATTTGAAGCTGATTCATGCTCTATTGTGTTAATTTTTCGAGTTGGAACCTGAAATAAAAATCACTATAAATTTTAATTGGTAAGTCGAAATTGAGTGGGGGTTTTTTTAGTCGAAAGGAATTTTTATAAGTAACAACTTTTATGTTTTGCATAATTTTGAAGTTTAAATGTTCGAAAACATGTTTTTTGTCGCTGGCCTATCAATGGAAGACAATGAATCTGAGAAATTGTTTCGGTCGTAACTTTTGAACCGTATGTCCAAATTAGACGTATCTACGACTTTCATGTTTTGAGATTTGAAAATTTATAGGATTTAAGGGGTCGAAACTGCAGATCTAAAGGCTCTAAATTTGAGTTAAAAGTATATAAATGGACATGCTTCATATTCAAGTAATTTTACGAAAGAAAGTTTATTTAAATTTATAAATCTCAAACTTGTTTCTAAATTAGTTTAACTTTCTTTTGTAAATGATTTTAATAAGTAATTATATGTATATGTATATGTAGGTATGTATGTATATATATGTATCAAAATAGATTTCGAAGAATAATAAAGTGTTTTTAAAATATGGGTTATTAAGTAAGTGTTTTATACGAAAACTTGAGACAACATTGAGTATACAAGTTAAATTTTGGAATAAATAGAGTCGGGATATTTTACCCAATAAGTGAATATTTTACTAAAGTTAAATAATAAATGGGTTTATGGAAAATTAAATAATTATTTATAAACAATAAACTCAAAGTGATAAATATTTTGAGAACTTTAATTCTATAATTTGAGCAGTACTTACAGTTGACTTAATGTTATCGATTAGTTTAAGTGCTTTCGAATAGTGCATCGTCGAATATGGTATAACTTGTTGAATAGAATGTTTGAGTGGAACTTACTAGCCCATTAGCAAATGCTTGAATTTCACTGGGTATTATGGGATGCCTTGGTTAAATTCATGTGATTGCTATTAGAAAGTATTTTACACTTTGGAGTTGTATTCTCTTCTGGTGTGCGACAAGTGGTTGATAGATTCTTAAGAAAATGTAGTTTAGGTTTTCCACTGGTGTATGTAATAAGTGATATTTACTAGCTTTTAGTAAATACTTGAATTTCACCAAACCGTATGGGACGTATTTGTTAAATTCTAGTGATTACAAAAGGTGATAGTATTTTGCACTTTAGAGTTTACTCTCTTTTGGTGTGCAGCAAGTGACTGCTAGATCCTTAAGAAGTTTATTCTTGGATTTCTTTTCGAATATGGACTACAACTAACAGAGGCTTTAACAGCGTTTAAGAAACGCTATTATATTTACCATGGCATTTCATAGATCGCTGTGGAACGACATGCTATGGTAGACCATAAATTTTAAATAGCAGGAAAAAATGCTATGAAAAATAAATTTTCTATTACGTTTTTCAGTGCTATTAAGATAAAACGCTATAGGAAATATATCCCATGGTTACTTTCTGTAGCATTTTTATGTGTATTTTTATAGCGGCTTTGATGCTTATTTGTATAACATGGGTATATGACAGCATTTATGAAACACTATTGAATGTTAAATTAATTTATAGAACATTTTTTCCTGCAGCTTTAGTTTTCCCACATATATAATATCCACTTTCATCCATCTCTTATTCCATATAAATATAACAGATTTTACGAAACAAAAATTAAGTAAATTAAAGCACAATATTTCATACATCTTATTCAAAAAAATTTCCATATCCAGACATAATATTTTGTCCATATCGGTCAAACTCCTTTACCCATGTCTGTACATAATATTACATACATACCGTTCAAACATCTTTATCCATGTCCATACATAGTATATCATACATATTTGCATCAACAACTTACTAGCACACCGATCAAATAGTTATTTCATCACCAACTTCAACCACGACATCATCTACAAACTACCACCAACCAACTCAAACACAATCAGCATCGATAACACCAACTTCAACCTCCCTATACATCAAAAACACTTATGCCTGTAACACTTCCTCCTTACCTCTGCAACTTATCTAGCCTGGATTGCTTCCGTCACACTAAACAACAGACTCCAAACCCATCGTCACCAAAACTGCCAACACTCTTCCACCTGCACCCACAAATAGACCCAGCAAACCAAACTGCCTTCACATCCAAATTTTCAAAACTTCATCACCACACCTGAAACAACAAACAACAACCAGAAATCAGTAAAAACCACTAGCACACTTCAACAAACACCGCACATCAAATCCTCCACTACAGCAACCACCCAAAGATGCCTCTTCACCAAAAACCATACAAGCTGCCCACCACTATCCGCAACTTGCCTCCCTGAAACAACTACCCAAATCACCAACAACGCAACCTGTACATCACCTACTCGCCTACAACAAATACTATAACTTCAACTTCCACCAATACCCTATCAACCAAAAACCGCATTACCCCATCAACAAAAACTGCATCACCCAGCACTTCAACTTCCACCAGTAAGTATAATTACATCTATAAGAAAAATAAATAAAAGAATCAGGTAATGTGAAATCTTTTAACCATGAAAATAATCAAAGATAAAGAAGTAATTGGGGTACAGAAGCAGTGGCACGTGATACTGAGCATATTGATCAAACATTAGATCCAAGAAATGCTTGATGTGATGGAACAACAAAAATGAGAAATATACTTTCAGTCCCATGGTGCTCGCATTGAAGAATTGTATGAGCTCCATAAGAACATTCCCAGCCATGGCCAAAATATTCCAGTGTGACCTTTAAAGAATAATAAGCTACAATTTAAGTACATTTCTCAAATTAAATGTCGCATTTTTACGTTTTCCCTTATGGGATGCCTCATCCTTGAGATGAGATGTATATTATGTAATTATATTCATATTGTAAATTTTCGAAACGCTAGCCGCGCAAAGTAAACGCTGGCGAAATTTTTCGCAAATTTGAGGCATTAGAATTTTTTTGAGAATCTTGATAAATTTTGATAGCTAAAAAAAATTTGATTTTTAGAGTTTTAATTTGGAGTGATATTAATTGAATGCTTTGGAAATGAAATTAGAAACCAATTAACAAATTAATTGTTTCATGAGTAAATTTTTATTATAGATTTCTTTTATTAAGCAAAATTCGAAGACGCAATTTCTTTGAGGAGGGAAGTTTATAGCATCCCTTTTATTTTATTAATTAAATTTAATTACACATAATTAATTTTGAGTTGCAATTTGCGAAATTTAATTGTAAAATTTAAATTTAGCACTGATAATAATTGATTAGATTTATTAAGGAATGAGTTTCATTTCTTAATTAGGATTTTAGTTTAAAATATTGAATTATTACTATATGAATTATTTAACTTTGGTAGGTAGAGTAAAATGTCGATATTGTGATTCATTATTAAAATGTTGAGTTTCAATTTAAGATTTGGTTTGTGTGAAAATTGAGAAATCTATTTTATTTTGGTTTAATGTAATATCGTATTAAAAGAAGTAATACAACCTAATAGGATTAATAACACTTTCATTAAGGAATATAATTTGCAACACTTCTTATTAGATTCTTAACACACCCTATTTGTTCCAAGTAGAACTAGTGTAAGTAGAGAACAAAACATACATATATCTCCTTCTCTAGTTCTTCTTCTATTAGAAACCAGAAAACCAAATTCTCCAACAAAAGTAAAAACCCTAGTTTATAATTTCCAAATTCAAGGTTCAAATCCAAGGGATTTTGTCCAGTAGTGAAGACTAAGTATTTTAAATCATATCTCTATCCTTTAGAAGTCTAAAAAAATGATTTTGATCCTGTTTGATCAAATTACTTATTGTCCAAATTTTGTTCTTGAGTTTTTACACGATTTTGGAGAAGCTAGGAAGTTAACAAGGCTTAAAAGAGGATTTAGCAAGATATAGGAAAATAAAAGGTGACTTAATCACTCCACTACTACCTCTAATCTATAAGAATAATTATTAGTTCCTATTTGAATTGAATTGGATGGTCTTTTGATTGAGTTGCTTTCAAATTGATGGTGAATTGGTTGCTTGGATTCGATGATTTTTAAATGTTTGCTGAAAATAAATTGTGAAAATCGTTGCTGTAAAACAGAGATATCTTTGTGTGAAGTATTTCGAATTGGTTCAATCTTTTTATGGTAGAAAGATATTTAAATAACTATAAGTTCTAATTTTAGAATTTTTGGAAATACTGTGTTTAAAAGGATCTAAATTAAGTTTGAAAATGATGTTATAGCACAACCATATCCAATTTTCTGAGTTAATACCTGACAGTAAAATGACCATAACTTTTTAAATTTGAATCCAAACTATGCAAAAAAAAATTGGTAGAAAGCTGAGACATTAACAAACAACTTTCATGTTGTATGTTTTGGAAAATTCTGTGACTTAAAGGGTCAAAATTGGGTTTGAAGCTGATTCATGCTCTGGTGTGTCGATTTTCAAGTTGAAACCTAAAATAAAAATCACTATAACTTTTGATTGTTAAGTCAAAATTAAGTAACGGTTTTTTCAGCTGAAAGGTATTTTTATAAGTAACAACTTTTATGTTTTGTGTTTTGCATAGTTTTGTGACATCCCGAAATTTTTGGTAGTCTTATTTTAATAAATATTTAATTTATAATATATGAAATGAACATATAAAAATTTTAGAAATAATATTTAAGTTGAAAATAGAAATAAATACAAAAACACACACACACACACACACATATATATATAATAAAACAAACAAAATGTACCTATAAAATAAATAAGAATATATATATGCGAAAGTACAAGACAATAAATATTGAAGTTAAAATAAATATTTAAGTTAAAAATAAGTATGTAAGTTAGAAATATAAATAGATATATATAAGATAAATTAGACGGTATAAAGAAACGCATAGAAAATTCTAACAACATAATAACTATAAAAATTCATTTATATTATGAAGTAATAGGACCATAGTAAAGAAATATATTCAAATATGTAGGCTTGAACAACAAGAAGAAATAAAATCTGCTAGTCTAATAATAAAGCAAAGAAAATATCTTTGTCCTCTATTGTACTAAAAAGACTATAATCACCCTACTTGTATAAATGATATCCCTGTAAACACATTTCTTATATATCAAACTTCATCTCAGTTCGTCCATCAGAACTAAGTACATCTGAAGCAAATACCCTCTCACAACTTAAATAAAAATCTAGCTGAAACAAACAAGCAACAGAAAATATAAATATTCATGTAAAGGCAAATAAATGGTAGACATGAAAATGAAACAAGAAACAAAGTACATTCAAATCTGTATACAAATGGGATAAGTATGTACACCTGAAAAAGAAAGAAAAGAAAACAAAATATATTCAAGTATGATCTGTATGAACACTTGCAGAAAAGTATATGTGGATGGGCTTGCAAAGGAAGACAACTATATATTTACATTTAAACAAAGGAAGATAAGTGTAGACTTGAGGAAACAAACGATAGTAATTAATGCTAGTATCTCTAGCATACAAAGCAAGAGTTTTCAGCCGCCAAAACAAAAGGAAAAGTTTGCTTGTTAGAAGAACAATATATCTATATATTGTTAAGTATGCAAAAAGAAAAAGTATACCAATTAACTACAAAATGTATTCACACATATACAAATATCTTTGTACCAAATTTAAGTGTCGGCTACCATTAATTATTTGTAAACACAATTGAAGACAAGCATTTAAAGCCTAGCATGCAAAACTTTTAATCAAAGTCACACAATAAAATCATAGCAGGTCAAAGGTATTGTTGACCAAAGAAAAGAAAAATGTGTAATGAAGAAGCTTGCTGTGCACGAAAGGAGGCTACAGCCTACTGTCTTTATAAACATCACTACCCTTTTGTTTCATTCTGCACTCAAGGAAGATAACCAAATGGAAAGGAAAGTATATGTATGTATAATATAACAAAGAAAGAGGCTGCCATTGCAAAAGAGAAACATAGGAACTAAACTGTGAAAGTAAATTAAAGCAAGCATCCGTTCAAAGCCATTTTCCTCTGTTCAAACCATTTACTGTGAGTAAACTAACCCAATTTTCTTCTTTCTTTTATACCAGTGAGTAAATCTGAAACTTTTTAAGGTTAAACCACTATTATCTTATGTATATAACCATGGATGGTAGTAATAACTTGAAGATATCTTGAATGGGTGATAAGGTTGTGTTCCTTAAAAGAAAAAAATAAGGGGGTCTGATGAATGTACAAATGCATGTCTGTATATCTATTTAAGTTCCTGTTTCGTTAACAGGATCGAAATGGAAGTCCTGTTCCCCCTTTTCTTGAGTAAAACATCAATTTTACAAAATTAAATCTGATTATTTATAGTGCATAAGGAATTCTTAGGGTAATATTGTGAATAGTGTTTATCAGGATGTGATCTGTTGTACTATAGTTGAATCACTTAATAGACATATTTGTGCATATCTGTAAGTGAATTAAACTGACCTCTATTGATTTTGATTGATTAAACCAAGTTCAAATATTCAAATCTCCTTGTTCAAACAAGTACTGTGTTGTGATCATTAATAAGGAATTGTTTGAAGTTACCAGATTCTACTTTTGTTAAATAAAAAAATATATAATGAAATCTTAAGTTACAATTGGCAAGTAATACTACAGAAAGAAGAAATAAAGTGATCATCTAATATAAGTTTGAAACCATTCATTTAAATTTCGTATTTTGATGTCATAACCAGATCCGTACTTGAGGAAAATGAATTTTGATAACAAATTCAAAATTTTTAGGATTGTGAATATCGAAATATCGCAAGATGAAAGGAAATCTTTGTTTGTCGATATCTGGTGGTCTAATGGATAATAGGGGGTAGAGTTTGGTCAGAGGTTAACTACAAGGGTTGGTAGCTTGGAAAAAAATGCCATTAGATTTTTCTATCGATTGGAATGGCCGTTTGAGGTGAATCTAGGGTTTAAGGGTGTTTTGGGTGAAGCGCGTTCTCCTGGGTAACTGTGAGGTGAAAGTGGAAAGGGCAGGAGTGCGGTCCTAGGCGTGAAGGAGGATTGAATTATGGTGCGTGTATCGGTGAGGTTTAGGGGGAGATGGACCACGGTGGTGGTTCACTGAGGAGGACGAAATTTACTGTAGTTCGCTGATTTCTTTTTAGTGGGAAGTGAGTGTTCAAATTTTTGAACGCGGTCTGGGTTTCGAGCTTCCTTGGGGGGAAGAACGTAGGAGCAATCATGTGCGTTAGGGACGACCATCGTTGGCCAACTCTGGTGACAGGGATTTGAATTCAGGTGCACGCTTTCGTGTACACTCGTGTGCAGGCAAATGGGAAGGAGGACTGGAAAGATGGTAAAGGGGAGGAAGGTAGGAATTCGGGCCGAAGAATTTGCTTGAGCCAGTTAAATTAATAAGAAGGGCCTGTTAAATTAATAAGAGAAAAGGTAAGTAGAGAGAAGGGATAAGAGTATCAGTTTTTGTAAGGATTTGGCTCGAGAATTTGTTTAGGCCTGTAGCTTAGTTTGATTTAACCAAGTATTCAAATAAATTGTGTTTTTTTTTATTATAGAATAAGTTAATTATATGATCTTATTTCTATGTGATTTCAAAAGAATTTTTATAATAATTTGATTAAGTAGTTAATTAAGAATTTTGGTTTATTTTAAATGTTAATTAGGGTCTTGATTTATTAATAGATAAGTAATCATTATGTTAATGAAAAGCAATTAATTAAGATAATTAATTGGAAAGATGTATTAAGGATAATCAATTAAAAGTGTTTAAATGAAGGATAATTATCAAGGATCATTAATGTAAGAAATTTAAAGTTAATTGTTTAATGAGGGCGATTATATGATTAAAGATTAATTTCAATAATTAATTAAAGGATAGTACATTTCTTAAGCAAACAATAAGGTAATTTCTTAAATATGATTAATTATGGAACAATTAAGTAATGAGAGTAATTAAAGTTTAATTAATAGTAGCATAATTAATTAATGTTAAATTTAAGGTTGATTAGTAGTTTCATTTATTAATTAAAATAATTTGTTAATGTAGATAAACTGGATAAAAAGATAATTAATTTAATTTCTTTTGAGATTAAATTAAATTAATTGGGAATTGAACAACCAATTAATCATGCTTATGAATGATTAATTGTATTGAATACCTTATACTGATTGATATTCTTAATATGAAATGTTTTGTGATACGAGATGTTTGGGTTGAACAATGAAAATGTGGTTATCTATCAATGATGAATTGCTGTGTATAAGTGACTTCATGTATTTAAAGTTGAATTGTAATTAATGGAATAACTTGGGTTAAGATGTCATTGGATTCGAAGAGACCGGAGTCGGGTATTAGTTAATACCCAAAACCACTTCGTTTCTTTAAATTGATATGTGAATTAATGGGCTGAAAAAGAATGATTTATGTGGATTAAATCTAAGTTTTGAAATTGATGTGTGAAATAGTGATGTCTATAACAACTTGTGAAGTTGTAAATTGATATAAGCCACCCCGGGTTCATATAAGTTGTATACTTTTGTATTCCATGTTAGTTGGGTTTTCTCACGCTGGTTTCCAGCCTGACCCGGGTGTTACTTTGGTGTAATGCTCGGGTCAGACCGAGTGCTACAGATTTTCAGGTAAGTACGTTCTGGAGCTCAAGAGGCGAGCTAGATGGCTATAACGTATAGAGTATTTCCGCTGTAGTATATTATTGTGTATCTGAGACATGATTTGTATATGTCGAGTGTTTGTATATATGTGTAACTCTGATGTATATTAAATGTAATTAACAAATATAATATTCTTCTGTAAACTGCTATTATTTATTATTATATTTTATCCGCTGCGACTGTGAGTTGTTGATGTTTCTGATTTTCTTCTTCTATCTCTTTCTTCTTTTTCATAACTATCCGGAATTTTCGGGTTCGAAAATTCCGGGTCGTTACAGTGGTATCAGAGCTGAAGGTTAAGCGAGAACCTTGGCTCTGGTGGGGATTACTCATTTAATAGAGTCTGTAGTACTCTAGAAAGAGTTGAGTGTATGCATAAATATGAGCGCGTACTTGTTATTTCTTATATAAAGATTTTAAAAGATTTTATGTAAAATATATTTTTGATATATATAAAGCAATATTTCCTTCATTTAAATATTAGGTGATTGGTTGTAAATTATTGGGATTAAAATTAAGGAATAATATAATACAACCAAACTGAAATTTAATAAAGATAAGTTTGAAATAGATTCAAACTGAAACTGAAGTTTAGAATTGGAATTAAATTAAGTAGAAAAGAAAAAAAATTAAAATTTAAGTAATTAAAAATGAAATTCAAAATCTAATCCCGGAATTTCAAATATAGATTGGGAATGAAATTTATAAGTTGAAACAAACTTTATAAATAAATGAGATTATAATTTGAAATAGACTTACAGAGAATATTTGAAAATAAAGTAAGATGAAATTTCCAGAGTAGTGTTTAGATATAAATTGGATGGATTGGAAATTTGGAATTTTTGGGAAAATTTAAAATTCCTTTGGATTTGGAAGTGGTTTCCAAAAGTTTTGGAGAAATAATGGTATTATTTCAAAATATTTTTGTGTTGAATTTGAAATCTGGGAGATTTGAAAGCAAAAGTGTTTGGAAGTGTTTATAGAGAAATAAAAGCATTGAACTCTTTCGGTCACTGGAAAATAATGTCGGTGATGACTGCAGCATCATCGATGTTCATTTCGAGTTCTAGAAGAGAAATTGTTACCAAATTGTTTTAAATTGAAATTGTTTGTGAACTGGGTTTGGTTTTGAAATTCAAAAGGATAATTGAATTTGCCAAAGAATTTTGGATATAGTTGAATTCTAAGGTGATATTGAAATTTTGGAAATTTGTTTAAACTCTGGAATCTTGATTAAAACGTTTATGGAATAATAAAAATATATTGGCTAAATAAAATGTATAATTCTGAGTTAAAAGCAAAATGTGAATGTAATTGATTATAAATAGAAGTTGTAAAATTGAAATTATAATTAAAGTTGTACAAGTTTAAAGATCAAATGGAATTTGATTTGAAGTTGGAAGGAAATTGAGAATCAATTCGACTGGAATTGGGAATAAATCAATTTCAATGAAAATTTAAGATTATTCAAATTTGAATTGGATCAATTTAAATGGGAGTGGAAATTTAAATTGAATTGTTGGGGAAGTGAACGGTTTTGACTCTGGATTATTTTCAATACAAATTGTTTTATATAAAACTTATTTTTTTCAAGTTATTTAATGCATATAACCTTTCTTTTAAAAACCAAATTATTTTATACTTGTTTTACAATTAGTTTTGGAGCTATTTAACCATTTTTTTTCAACTGTTTTCTAAACTAATTACTATTTTTCAACTCTATTACAAATTAATTACTGTTTTACAACTATTTTGCAATTATCTAAAATTTCTGAAACTATTGGCTATTTTTTCAACTATATTATAATTAGTTAACTATTTTACACCTATTTTGAAAACAAAAAATTATTTTTCAGCTACTTGTCTATTCTTAAAATTTTCAAGCTATTTTCTAAATATAAACTAGTCGGAGTTCAAACTGTTATTTATTAAATTCCCAACTGGGATAAGAATTTAGGTGATAATCCAAATGGGGATTAAGGCAAATGTGAATAAGTGAATGAAAATTTAAATGAATGTGAATAGGAAGGGAAATTGATTTGGCTAATAATCAATGAAGTTAAATACGTAGGATGTACGTATATTATGCTATTCGCATAGTGATTTGATCCAGATTCGAGCACAGAATTTCGAGATAGGTTATCGATCCGAGTTGGGATTTTTCACTCGATTTTCGACGGCGAACCTGGATATGGATTGTTGATTGGTTCTGGATATTCTCTATCATAGTTATGACTATGCAAGGAGAATGATGGTTTCTGATCAAGAAATCAGATCTGTGTCCGCACTAGGAAGTCTGGTGGACGATACTAGTTCGGAAGTGAAGTTGTGTGATCGAGAGAGCGATCAGATTAGTATAGCGTACGAATGATAGAGGTACATCGTACGGATTTGAATGAAATTGATATTCGAAAGAGTAATCAAATTTGTATATTTGATTTTAAATAGACAAAGTTATATATCTTTGTTATATAAGATACATTTTTGAATCTATTGCTGGAAGAAAAAGGATTTTGGAAGTGTTTGGAGTATAAAAGGAATTTTATACGAGTTTAAAGTGATCCAAAGTTTTAAAAATTATATATATCTGTATATATGTAAAGGATCTTATGAGGATTTTGGAAAAGGTTTTGGGAACCTTTGGTTTTGGAAGGGCTTTTGATTTTTGGGTAAAATCAATATATGGAATTTGGAAAGCCTATTTTGAGAATTATCGATTTTGGTATAATCGATTTTGTGTAAAGGAGCTTTGATATGATTCATACTAGGTGTATGATTTGAAAGATACTATATGTGTATAGTATAAAGTGTTTTGATGATAGCTCTGGGAAAAAGGCGCCCCCTTGGAATGAACTTCTCAGGAGTGCCACTGGATGGCGCAGCCTTGAGCCTCAAAGGGGGTTCTAAAGTTGATCCTGTGAGGAGTCCGGACAAAACTAGTTCCTGAGGATTATGAGTTGAGTTACCATAGCGTAAGTCGTGTGTGCCGCGGAGAGCCAACAGTTACATGGACTTTTGTTGTCACTGCAACGTAACCCAGGATGTAACTGCGACCTATGGTAACATTGCGAAAGTTGTGTGTGCCGCTGAGAGCCAACAGTCTGCGTTTGAGTTTATCTCGGTAGACTGCGACCTATGTAGGAGGGGAGAAGTTTCATTTCAACAGCAAAATCAGAGGCCGCGGAGAGCCTGCAGTTACATGGACTATTTCTGCGACGGCAACGTAACCTTGGATGTAACTGTGATCTGTTGTGTGGGATCCATGGCGTAATCGAGAGGCCGCGGAGAGCCTACAGTTACATGGACTTTTGTTGTGACTGCAACGTAACCCTGGTATGTAACTGTGACCATGGATGGGGGTGATGATTTCCAGAGCATCCTCAACAAAGATATTTCCTCTATTTTCAAAAACGGTTTTCTATATTTTCAATAAAATTATTTTCCAAGTATTTTCACCGGGTGTTGAAAACGGGTTTACCAAGTACTTATAGATTTTCAGTCCTACGCCTGATCAACGTATAACTAAATTTCTGTGAGAATAAGGATGGACTGGTTGACACATCGAGTTATAAAAGTATTTTTATAAAAACCACTTTGGAATAATATTATATAGATATTTAAAAGGTATTTTAAAATTGATTAAATAATATTTATCTGATTTTAAGCATTTTCATAAATTCTGACTTCGTTCCTTTTCGAGGACGAAAAGTTTTAAGAGGGGAGGGATGTGATATCCCGAAATTTTTGGCAGTCTTATTTTAATAAATATTTAATTTATAATATATGAAATGAACATATAAAAATTTTAGAAATAATATTTAAGTTCAAAATAGAAATAAATATAAAACACACACACACACACACACACATATATATAATAAAACAAAAAAAATGTACCTATAAAATAAATAAGAATATATATATATATATATGTGAAAGTACAAGACAATAAATATTGAAGTTAAAATAAATATTTAAGTTAAAAATAAGTATGTAAGTTAGAAATATAAATAGATATATATATATAAGATAAATTAGACGGTATAAAGAAACAAATAGAAAATTCTAACAACATAATAACTATAAAAATTCATTTATATTATAAAGTAATAGGACCATAGTAAAGAAATATATTCAAATATGTAGGCTTGAACAACAAGAAGAAATAAAATCTGCTAGTCTAATAATAAAGCAAAGAAAATATCTTTGTCCTCTATTGTACTAAAAAGACTATAATCACCCTACTTGTATAAATGATATCCCTGTAAACACATTTCTTACATATCAAACTTCATCTCAGTTCGTCCATCAGAACTAAGTACATCTGAAGCAAATACCCTCTCACAACTTAAATAAAAATCTAGCTGAAACAAACAAGCAACAGAAAATATAAATATTCATGTAAAGGCAAATAAATGGTAGACATGAAAATGAAACAAGAAACAAAGTACATTCAAATCTGTATACAAATGGGATAAGTATGTACACCTGAAAAAGAAAGAAAAGAAAACAAAATATATTCAAGTATGATCTGTATGAACACTTGCAGAGAAGTATATATGGATGGGCTTGCAAAGGAAGACAGCTATATATTTACATTTAAACAAAGGAAGATAAGTGTAGACTTGAGGAAACAAACGATAGTAATTAATGCTAGTATCTCTAGCATACAAAGCAAGAGTTTTCAGCCGCCCAAACAAAAGGAAAAGTTTGCTAGTTAAAAGAACAATATATCTATATACTGTTAAGTATGCAAAAAGACAAAGTATACCAATCAACTACAAAATGTATTCACACATATACAAATATCTTTGTACCAAATTTAAGTGTCGGCTAACATTAATTATTTGTAAACACAATTGAAGACAAGCATTTAAAGCCTAGCATGCAAAACTTTTAATCAAAGTCACACAATAAAATCATAGCAGGTCAAAGGTATTGTTGACCAAAGAAAAGAAAAATGTGTAGTGAAGAAGCTTGTTGTGCATGAAAGGAGGCTACAGCCTACTGTCTTTATAAACATCACTACCCTTTTGTTTCATTCTGCATTCAAGGAAGATAACCAAATGGAAAGGAAAGTATATGTATGTATAATATAACAAAGAAAGAGGCTGCCATTGCAAAAGAGAAACATAGGAACTAAACTCTGAAAGTAAATTAAAGCAAGCATCCGTTCAAAGCCATTTTCCTCTGTTCAAACCATTTACTGTGAGTAAACTAACCCAATTTTCTTCTTTCTTTTATACCAGTGAGTAAATCTGAAACTTTTTAAGGTTAAACCACTATTATCTTATGTATATAACCATGAATGGTAGTAATAACTTGAAGATATCTTGAATGGGTGATAAGGTTGTGTTCCTTAAAAGAAAAAAATAAGGGGGTTTGCTGAATGTACAAATGCATGTCTATATATCTATTTAAGTTCCTGTTTCGTTAACAGGATCGAAATGGAAGTCATGTTCCCCCTTTTCTTGAGTAAAACATCAATTTTACAAAATTAAATCTGATAATTTATAGTGCATAAGGAATTCTTAGGGTAATATTGTGAATAGTGTTTATCAGGATGTGATCTGTTGTACTATAGTTGAATCACTGAATAGACATATTTGTGCATATCTGTAAGTGAATTAAACTGACCTCTATTGATTTTAATTGATTAAACCAAGTTCAAATATCCAAATCTCCTTGTTCAAACAAGTACTGTGTTGTGATCTTTAATAAGGAATTGTTTGAAGTTACCAGATTCTACTTTTGTTAAATAAAAAAAATATAATGAAATCTTAAGTTACAATTGGAAAGTAATACTACAGAAAGAAGAAATACAGTGATCATCTAATATAAGTTGGAAACAAATCATTTAAATTTCGTATTTTGATGTCATAACCAGATCCGTACTTGAGGAAAATGAATTTCGATAACAAATTCAAAATTTTTAGGATTGTGAATATCGAAATATCGCAAGATGAAAGGAAATCTTTGTTTGTCGATATCTGGTGGTCTAATGGATAATAGGGGGTAGAGTTTGATCAGAGGTTAACTACAAGGGTTGGTAGCTTGGAAAAAAATGCCATTAGATTTTTCTATCGATTGGAATGGCCGTTTGAGGTGAATCTAGGGTTTAAGGGTGTTTAGGGTGAAGCGCGTTCTCCTGGGTAACTGTGAGGTGAAAGTGGAAAGGGCAGGAGTGCGGTCCTAGGCGTGAAGGAGGATTGAATGATGGTGCGTGTATCGGTGAGGTTTATGGGGAGATGGACCACGGTGGTGGTTCACTGAGGAGGACGAAATTTACTGTAGTTCGCTGATTTCTTTTTAGTGGGAAGTGAGTGTTCAAATTTTTGAACGCGGTCTGGGTTTCGAGCTTCCTTGGGGGGAAGAACGTAGGAGCAATCATGTGCGTTAGGGACGACCATCGTTGGCGAACTCCGGTGACAGGGATTTGAATTCAGGTGCACGCTTTCGTGTACACTCGTGTGCAGGCAAATGGGAAGGAGGACTGGAAAGATGGTAAAGGGGAGGAAGGGTGGAATTCGGGCCGAAGAATTTGCTTGGGCCAGTTAAATTAAGAAGAAGGGGCTGTTAAATTAATAAGAGAACAAGGTAAGTAGAGAGAAGGGATAAGAGTATCAGTTTTTGTAAGGATTTGGCTCGAGAATTTGTTTAGGCCTGTAGCTTAGTTTGATTTAACCAAGTATTCAAATAAATTGTGTTTTTTTTATTATAGAATAAGTTAATTATATGATCTTATTTCTATGTGATTTCAAAAGAAATTTTATAATAATTTGATTAAGTAGTTAATTAAGAATTTTGGTTTATTTTAAATGTTATTTAGGGTCTTGATTTATTAATAGATAAGTAATCAATATGATTAATGAAAAGCAATTAATTAAGATAATTAATTGGAAAGATTTATTAAGGATAATTAATTAAAAGTGTTTAAATGAAGGATAATTATCAAGGATCATTAATGTAAGAAATTTAAAGTTAATTGTTTAATGAGGGCGGTTATATGATTAAAGATTAATTTCAATAATTAATTAAAGGATAGTACATTTCTTAAGCAAACAATAAGGTAATTTCTTAAATATGATTAATTATGGAACAATTAAGTAATGAGAGTAATTAAAGGTTAATTAATAGTAGCATAATTAATTAATGTTAAATTTAAGGTTGATTAGTAGTTTCATTTATTAATTAAAATAATTTGTTAATGTAGATAAACTGGATAAAAAGATAATTAATTTAATTTCTTTTGAGATTAAATTAAATTAATTGGGAATTGAACAACCAATTAATCATGCTTATGAATGATTAATTGTATTGAATACCTTATACTGATTGATATTCTTAATATGAAATGTTTTGTGATACGAGATGTTTGGGTTGAACAATGAAAATGTGGTTATCTATCAATGATGAATTGCTGTGTATAAGTGACTTCATGTATTTAAAGTTGAATTGTAATTAATGGAATAACTTAGGTTAAGATGTCATTGGATTCGAAGAGACCGGAGTCGGGTATTAGTTAATACCCGAAACCACTACGTTTCTTTAAATTGATATGTGAATTAATGGGCTGAAAAAGAATGATTTATGTGGATTAAATCTAAGTTTTGAAATTGATGTGTGAAATAGTGATGTTTATAACAACTTGTGAAGTTGTAAATTGATATAAGCCACCCCGGGTTCATATAAGTTGTATACTTTTGTATTCCATGTTAGATGGGTTTTCTCACGCTGGTTTCCAGCCTGACCCGGGTGTTACTTTGGTGTAATGCTCGGGTCAGACCGAGTGTTACAGATTTTCAGGTAAGGACGTTCTGGAGCTCAAGAGGCGAGCTGGATGGCTATAACGTATAGAGTATTTCCGCTGTACTATATTATTGTGTATCTGAGACATGATTTGTATATGTCCAATGTCTGTATATATGTGTAACTCTGATGTATATTAAATGTAATTAACAAATATAGTATTCTTCTATAAACTGCTATTATTTATTATTATATTTTATCCGCTGCGACTGTGAGTTGTTGACGTTTTTGATTTTCTTCTTCTATCTCTTTCTTCTTTTTCATAACTATCTGGAATTTTTGGGTTCGAAAATTCTGGGTCGTTACAGTTTTGTTGTTTAAATGTTTGCAAACTTGTTTTTTTGTCGCTGGTCTGTCAATGAAAGATAGTGTTCAGAAACTTAAATCGGAAAAATTGTTTCGGTCATAACGTTTAAACTGTATGTCTAAATTAAATGATAATTTTTTGTTCAAAAGCTTAAACATTTATGTACAACTTTCATGTTTTGAGATTTGAAAAATTATAGGATTTAAGGGGTCGAAACTTGAGATCTAAAAGCTCTAAATTTGAGTTAAAAATATATAATTGGATATGCTTCATATTCAAGTAATTTTACGAAACAGAGCTAATTCAAATTTATAAATCTCAAACTTGTTTCTAAATTAGTTTAACTTTCTTTTGTAAATGATTTTAACAAGTAATTATATATATATATATATATATCAAAATGGATTTGGAAGAATAATAAAGTGTGTTTATAATATAGGTTATTAAGTAAGTGTTTTATATGAAAATTTGAGACAACATTGAGTATATAAGTGAAATTTTGGAATAAATAGAGTTATGGAATATTTTACCCAATAAGTGAAAATTTTACTAAAGTTAAATAATAAATGGGTTTATGGAAAATTAAATAATTATTTATAAACAATAAATTCAAAGTGATAAATAATTTGAGAACCTTAATTCTATAATTTGAGGAGTATTAATAATCGACTTGATATTATCGATTGGATTAAATACTTTCAATAATGCTTCGTCAGAAATGGTATAACTCATTGAATAGAATGTTTTAGTGGAACTTACTAGCCCATTAGCTAATACTCAAATCTCATCGGGTAGTATGGGATGCCTTGGTTATATTCATGTGATTGGTATTAGGAAGTATTTTACACTTTAGAGTTGTATTCGCTTCTGGTGTGCGACAAGTGGTTACTAGATCCTTAAGAGAATGTAGTTTAGGTTTTCCAATGGTATCTGTAATAAGTGATATTTACTAGCTTTTAGCAAATACTTGAATTTCACCAAACGGTATGGGACATATTGGTTAAATTCTAGTGATTACTGAAGGTGATAGTATTTGGCACTTTAGTGTTTGCTCTCTTTTTGCATGCTGCAAGTGGCTGCTAGATCCTTAAGAAGTTTATTCCAGGTGTTCTTTTCGAATATAATAATATTGAATAAATGTAGATTTATCAAGTCATGGTTTTTGCGATCACCTTGACCGGTATGGACTATCCTTGAGATCATTCTATGATTTTGTGTTCCCAGTCTGAGTACGATCCTTGGTATCGGATCGGTTCGAGTGATACCAATTTGTTTGTTTGTTAGCCATGAGTTTTGAGTACAATCATTGTTATTGTTTTCGATGATCATTACGATCGGGTTGGATTAAGACCTGTTTGATTCTGGATATTTGGATTCTATGACTATTCTGTGTTTATGAAACAAATATATATTCTTATATCATGTATACATGAAATAAACATATATTCTTATATATCCTTAAGAAGTTTATTCTTTGAGTTCTTTTCGAATATAATAATATTAAATAAATGTAGATTTATCGATTCGTGGTTTCTATGATCACCTTAACCAGTATGGACTATCGTGAGATCATTCTGTGATTCTATGTTCCCGGTCTAAGTACGATCCTTGGTATCAGATCAGTTCAAGTGATACTAATTTGTTTGTTTGTTCGCCACGAGTTTTGAGTAAAATCATTATGATTGTTTTGGATTATCATTACGATCGGGTTAAATTACGACCTCTATGATTCTGAATATTTGGATTCTGTGACTATTCTGTGTTCGTGAAATAAATATATATTCTTTTGTCTTATATTCATGAAATAAACATATATTCTTATGTCGTGTGTTCGTGAAATAAATATATGTTCTTGTGTCTTTTGATGGATGTTGAGTTAATTATGTTATTTTATGTTTAGTGACTAGTTCGTGTTTGTGACTTAAATTTATAACCATGTTCTAAGTTAATGATTGATATCTGCGTGCATAGAGATATTGTGTTTTGTTCCATGAATTCAGTGTTTAGTGACTAATATGGTTCTTGACTTAAATGTATAACTATGTGCCTTGTGATGAATTCTAAGTTAAATTAGTTATCGTGACTCATTAGATCCTGGACATCTGTATTTGCTTATAAGTTGTTAATTATTGTGTTGTATCTTGTTCTCACCCTATTGGATATTTAGAGATAGTCTGACCCGGGTGTTAATTTGCTCGGGTCAAGCCGAGACTTTTCAAGTTACAAGATAGGTTGACCATTGAATGGTTATGCTAGCAAGGAGATAAACATTTGGACTTTTAGTTTATCATATTTAGGAAATTGGACCTTGTACATAAAATGTATAATTGAGATTAGAGAATTATTAAACTTATATAACACTCGAGTTTAGTATTTTATTTTGTAAACTTAAAATTTGTATGTGTGTAAGTTGAGATTTATTATGCTGTGATCTGTGACTGTTATTTATATGATATATTGTTCTGATTTCGAGAAATCCGTGTGTCTATTTCTTTGTATTAATACTATACACGTCAAATTCAGTTCAGATATTAAGTGAAAAAGGTATAAATGACGTGTTAGCGTTAGTAGAAAAATATATTCACATTCAATCGTACCTAAAAAGTCGTATTCTCCGAATTAGCAAACGACATTACTTGTAATGTTCTTTACTAATTTGGGCATCGCGAGTCGTTGCAGTTTTGTATCGAAGCAGTGTCTTAACATTATAACATGTAATATTACAGATCTGAGAACTATATGACTTAGAGTTCTGTCCCATCGGATGTGTGGTGGATAGTTACATTAGTTATCTAATTAGAGATAGGAATATTAAATGATTATCGAGATAATCATTTGGTGCGTAACTTGATTTAAAAATTTTATGTCGATAAATTGGAATTTGTGACATTAAAACCTTTCGGGAATAATGAGAAAAATCTTTTAGAGTTTAAAAGATTTTGGAATTAGATTGGAATGAATTAAATGAAAGTGAACTATTTTCTTTTAATATAAATTTAGGAAATTTGTGTGAATAAGTATAATATTTAAATGATCTAGGAATAATCATAGTCGCGTAGCAGAATTTCAAACATTGAATTGTTCCGTTGTAATTGATTATGTATGTTTTGGTTGATTGGCTGATTGGTTGCTAGGAATTGATTGCTTGGTTTCATTTATTTAAAATTCGATGCATGGATGTTAGTGTTAATAAAATAAATGTGTTTGCACAAAAAATGGACAAACACCTCCAAGTCGTATTATTTATTTGATTATATGTGATTTTCAATGGTTTAGATGAGTTATGTAAATATGAAAAAAGTAGGGGCTGAAATGTAAAAGACACACAGATTTATAGTGGTTCGGCCAGAATGTGCCTACGTCCACTTTATATGTTATTATCTTCTTTCTTTCAGATTACAAGTACAATGCTTCGTATACAAGTATATGAAAGTAGTTTGAAAGTTCCTTCCTTGCTTGAGCTCCCAAACTTGTCTGCCATTGTTGTACCCCTGCCCCTCTATTTATAGAATGAGGCAGGGGGCAGGGGTCTTGGAGGTATATAGCTGCTGGTGGGCCCGGGCTGAGGCAATCTGGACTGGCAACTGTTTGGTTCAGCGAGGCTTCATTCGGTTTTGAATGGGTAGTGTTGGTCCGGTGATGGAGTAGATTCGGTGATGGCCTTGTTGTTGGTTCGGTGGTGGAAAGGAGGCCGGTCCGGTGGTGGTTTGGACCGGTGGCCGAATACGAGGGAAGCCGAATGGAGATGACCGAATGTAGGCTTGGTGATGGGAACTTGGGGCCGAATGGGAGGAGCCGAATGGAAGGAGCCGAATGGAAGGAGCCGAATGGAAGGAGCCGAATGGAGGCTTGGGGCCGAATGAGTTTCTTCATGTTGGATGGACTTCTAGGCTAGTATTGAGCTTCTTGGCTGTCGAACGAAGTGGAGATTGCGAGCCCGGGTGAAACTGTGACTTCTCGGTCTTGAGATCTTCTGGGTGAGAATTTGCCCAACATTTGCCCCCCAAAGTGGGGCACGTGCTTGCATGTGTCGCGCTTTGTTTCTTTGTGGTAAGAAGGCTTGTTTTGTAATGCCACGGGCTGGATGCTTATATCCTGTTGATGTCCTGCAAAGAAATTTACAGTTTTAGTGTGATTTCAAATAACGACCGTTCGTGATCGAAATATTCGAGATGAACTGTGTCGCTTGGGGCGAGAGGGTGTGCCTCGAGGGGGCTTAGCATTATCGATGCCAGGTTCACGTTAGAGTGGGCCCCTAGGTTGCTTGTCAAGGTGGCTTATCGCCGGCTCAGAGCATGCCTAAGGGTTGTTCTCGACCCCGTACATGTGTAAGCAGCTTAGCCATTTCCTAATTATCAGAATCAAATATCCGTTTAACCTATGAGCTTAAAAATGCATGTCAGAGTGTAAATTCTCACGACGATAGGGTTAATAGCCATTCAGAGCGTGCCTATGGACCGTTCGTGGTTGCGTACACGTGTAAATGATTAATCCATGTTAGTGAGAGATTTACGACTCATTCATTGTTATCATATTCCTTACTTTATTAGTAGGTTCTAGAATTCGGTACTTATCTGAGTGAGGCGCTCCGCATGCCCCTAGTTCCTGGTTTTTGTTGGTAGAGAGAGAGTTCATTCGGTTTTTGGTTGGTCTGGTTGTTCTCATCCGGCTTCTGGTTGGTCCGGTATTATGGTCCGGTGGACCGAACCATTTGGTTCGGCGGTCCTGAGTTCGCCTATATATAGAGGCTACACACCCTTAGTTTTTCCTTACCGAACCAAAGAGAACCGAATCAATTCTTAGCCGAGCATACCTTCTGCCGAACCAAGCTTATACCGAATCAGGTATATATCCTTTTGCCGAATTTTTTTTTTATCACTGGATGAACTTGGTTGCCGAATGAACACGAAGGGTTTTGTTTAACCGAATGAGACTTGGGCCTTAGTGGCGAATGATATGTATGCCGGATGGACTTAAGACCTTATTGCCGAATGGACTTAAGACACTATTGCCGAATGAACTTAAGACCCTAGTGCTGAATGAACTTAAGACCCTATTGCCGAATGAACTTAAGACCCTAGTGCCGAATGAATTTTGTATTCGGACTTTGGGTGGAACTCTGGACTTATGTATGCTTGCTTGCTTATGCTTCCGCTCTAACGTCATGTTTTTCACTTTTATGTATGCAGATAAATGACTCGCAAGGCAGAAACACGATCAGACAGACGGAAATCCAAGGATGGAGGAGAGTCTTCTTCTGTGCCCCCAGCCCAACCAGGATCCGGGCAACATCGACCTGTTCCGAGGTCGTTAGTGGATGGATATGGTCCACAGGAACTTCTGATCTCCACCCTGATTGCTTTCCTAGCTCCCTAAAGGAGGAGCAACTTGACGTCATATCCCGTTCCTTCGGGATAGGTAGGGCTCTTATGCTGTTACCGGGGGAGGGGGTCATGCCATATAATCCCCCCGAAGGCTACTTCGCTTATAGCAGATATCATTGCATGTGTGGTGCTATCCCTCCTATCAATGCTTGGATAGTTAGCTTCACCACATATTTGAAGGTGGCTCCATTCCAGCTTCAACCGAATTCTTATGCCATTCTGGTGAGCCTTTTTGTTATCTTCCAGAGGAGGTACGGGCGTCCTCCCTCTAACCGGGAAATTCGATATTTGTATAACCTGAGGGGCTACAAGAAGGGATCTCCGTATATTAGTCTGGAAGCGGCCGTGCCCTTCAAACCAGTCCTGGACTTATATTCCAAGTTTACCATGTTCAAAAAAGAATGGTTTTTTATCAAGGACGATTCCGTTTCTTTTCGCCTTTTCACTTCCGGCTGTAAGATGGATTTCATTTATATTTTCCATGTTCTGACTGTAGTGCTTTTTCTGACATGCTTCTATTTCTTACTAGCGACAGGTGGTATTGCAGTCGTGGAGGACGATTCCTTGGTGCGAATGGCTGCTGAACTAAAGGCTATTCGGCATGGGACCGGTCGGCTTCCTTCTTGATCAGGAACGCAACCCTGCTGGAGTACAACTTGATCCTACCGCACCAGTCCGTGGTTATGCAGAGGGATACGGCTGAGGAGAAGGCCGCTAAAGCTAAGGAGGGGGCCATGGTGAAGAGCGGCAAGAGGGAGCCTTTTACAGAGCGTCCCGTCGTTGGGGCGAAGAAACTGAAGAAGTCTGATGGCCCTTCTCCAAGTACTTGTCCGACTGTCCCGGAGGAGGAAGGTGTGGAAGAGGGGGAAGGAGGCGAAGTTGGAGAAGGGTCAGAGGATGGAGGAGATGGCGACGGTCAAGGTGGTAGTGGCGTTGGTGCCCTAACTTCTGAGCAAGACCTTGAATTGGATGAGGCTCTCCGTCGGGCCTTCGGGGAGTCGGAGGGAGAGTCGGAAACGGAGAAGGCAAAGGAAACCGGCAAAGCTGTGGCTGGTGCTGACCCATCCTCTAAGGGTTCCTCAGCTAGGGTGATTCCGGCAATGCAAGGTGAACTTTTGTCTTCTGCCGATTCCATTTACGATAGGGACTTAGAAATATTTTACGGTTCACTTCCGTCCTGGAATGAGATCCAGGACTTATTGCAGTATCCCACTCCTCCGCCGGGTTTGTAAAATAGATGTGTCTTCTCACTTTTTCTTTCTTTTTAACTTAACACGTTTTTGAATTGTGGATCATTGTATGTTCGTAACACTTGTTCTTTGTTCCAGGGGCAGGCCAGGTGGTTAAAACGTCAGATGTTCGACACCGCCTTGAACAGTTAAGGTCGAGGAGAGCTTCTGCGAAGTCTCCTACTGGTCGTTCTGGGGACGTGGTCAGTTACCGTCCTCTTCTTGGGGTCATCGAAGAGAGTATTCAGAAAAAGAAGCGGAGCCGATCCTTATTCGAGTCTTCCCCTGGTTCGCAGCTTCCTACTCAACCTCCTCGTGATACTACGGAGGAGAGCACAGAGTCTGGCCCCCCTCATCCTCCTTTCAAGAGTCCAACTGTTATCCGTATAAGGCGTCCTGATGTGCCTCGCCCCGTGCCTCGTGACCCCTTTGCCGGTCATCCTGATTTGGATCCAAGCTTTCAGGATATCTCATTTGATGAGGCCACGGGTGAGCACCTCCTTCCCCGCAACCCCATGGTACGAGTGCTGGACGAGGCCAAGTCTCTAGACCTTGATTTGCTTACTACTCGGGTAGTTACCATGGGGGACGAGGCCAAGGCTAATATCGATCGGGTGGCCGCAGAGACCAAGAAGTTAATGGAGCATCATGCTCAGTTGGTCAAGGCCGGGGAAGAGATTGGGAGTGCTAATATTCGGTTGAGGCTAAAGGTTGCCGATCAGGCCAAGCAGCTCGCCGATCAAGCTATCCAGATTTCTCAGCACGAGGAAGCCTCTAGGCGGCTGAAAGAGACCATGGAGAAGGCTAGTAGGGCGGAGTTACGGAAGATGGAGGCCGCCTGCAAGGAGCGGATTAACATGGCCATTACGACGGTGGATGAGGTTCGAAATGCGGATCTCGAGCGGGTAGAGGAGTTGTCTGGGAGGCTTGAGGCCGCGGAGATGGCTCAAGTCAAGTTAAAGGAAGAGATGGAGGAAATGAGGAGGTCTCTCAAGTTAAAGGAGGAGGAAATGAGGAGGTCACTCCAGGCTGACTGCTTGAGATACCGATCAGAGAGGGATGCTGCTTTCGCCAAGTTGCAGGCTTCCGAGGCCCGGGTGAGGGAGTTTGAGGAGAATGAGGGGATGATGGATGAGATGCTGCAGGACATGTACTTCCACACTTGGAAGGAGGGCGGCTTGTCTTGGATGGACGACTACCCTCGGGTCGTGGCAAAGGTATATCATCAGGCTTTAGAGGAGGCCAGGGTGAACGCGGGTAAGGAAGGCGGAGAGGCTTTCAATTTGGATGCGGTCACTGCTAAGTTCTCGAAGGAGGAGCAAGCGGCGGTGAAGGAGGGGATGCGGCTGCTTGCTGCAGAGGAAGCGGGCGTGCAGTTGGAGGATGAGGATCAAGCGGCGGGCGCTGGTGAGTTATCCTCCTCTTTTTCTTTTCTTTCCGTGTTCCCACAACTTGATCATTCATCGTTTGTTTAACGAATTCCTCTTCTGAATTGGATAGGTGGAACTTCTGATCAACACGCTGGGGGCTCTGATCCTGCGGCCAAGTAGACTTGGGAAGCCGGAAGGACGAGAGCGAAGTGTGGACGCTGCCACCTTTTTATTTCTTTTTATCACTGTTTACGTTAGTCATTGATGCGACTGTAATAATATTATTTGCAAAGAATAACTTCGTGTGATTTTATAATATAAGCTAATTTTGTTATGTTTGAATGTTGTTGTCATCTTGATGTGCTGTGTGAGAAGTATAACTATGTATATGCCTGTGATTCTAGTCGTGTTTGGTGTTAAGTTTTTGCTTGAAATATAATTTCATGTTTTGCAATGTTAGTGTACGAACAAGCTATAATTACGTATTTATGTATAAGAAAAGAGAGTACCGCCCTTCATGTTTTATTTGCAGGCGGTAGCTTTGAGTGTCTGTGTAACTGATCACGGATATGGCTGAGTACCCTGCCACCCAGTATGCAGGCTTAGATTCTCATGAGTGAATGATTCCTATTTGGTTTCCTGTACTTTAGAGTTCGTTATACAGGATAGGAGAAAAGTATTTAAATGAAATGGGAATATAGAAAAAGTAAAACTTCCAGTCACGGAAGGCCGTCGATGTGCTTAAGTTCGTGGCAAACGGGTTTTGTAGTCACTTTCCCTAGCTGTGGGTCTTGGAGACATTTGTCACCCATCTTACGCCTTTGCGGGGAGTTTTCTTTTTTACCACAGCCGCACTTAAGACACATCGGAGCCGAGATCGTGCACGGTAACTACCCGAACCATTATGGTCCGTAATCATGGGTATTATTCGATTTACCGTGGCCGGCTAGCGTGGGTGCCGTTGGCTGTGAACTACCCCTGGCTGGCCACACCTTATGTTGGGGCTTAAAGTAGGTTCACAAGGTCCGGCGAGCCGAACGCCGTAATGAGCTGCCATCGGCTATAGTCGGCCTTTATGATGACTTATAATCGGCTCATTACAGTTGGCTTTGAGGGCAGGCGCGAGCAATGAGTTAACCCGCAGCAGAGGGATGCTGGAGCAAGAGTGTCTCATTGGCGAGTGCATAGGATCGTAGCGTACCTGTTAGGCCTAGTCCAATTGAGGACGTGGTGCGTCTTGAGTGGAGATGCCATAGGATTTTTTTCAACAGAAAGGGATAAAACTTAACAAGCAGCCAAGACATAAAGGAACAAGTTAAAAAGAGACAAGATTTTTTAAAGTGGTTCGGCACGAAAATGCCTACGTCCACTGATTCTCTTTGTTAATTCACTTCATATGGGCAGTACAAGTTAAGAAAAGTATCGACGGAGGTGTCGGATGTTCCATGCCCTCTGGAACACCTCTCCGTCCACTGTTGACAAAATATAAGCTCCGTTGTGGAGATCTTTATGAATTACATATGGTCCGTCCCAGATGGGGTCCAGTGCCCCGGGGCGCGGAAATATTCGCCTCAGGACAAGATCTCCTTCTTGTAAGCTGCGATGCTTGACTTTGGAATTGTATAGTGCTGCCACTTTTTGTTTGTGAGCTGCTGCTTTGAGTGCTGCGTCGTTTCTCCTTTCCTCAATCAGATCCAAAGACATGAGGAGGAGTTCTTTGTTTTCCTCTGGGTTGTAGTGGATCCTACGGTGGGAAGGCACAATAGTCTCAACTGGGAGCATTGCCTCCGATCCATATGCCAAAGAGAAGGGAGTATGTCCCGTTGATGTTCTGAAAGATGTGCGGTAGGCCCAAAGTGCCGTAGGAAGTTCGTCCAACCAAGCGCCTTTTGACTTTTCAAGTTTCTTCTTGATTAGAGTTTTGAGAATTTTGTTGACAGCTTCGACTTGTCCGTTTGCCTGAGGATAAGCTACTGATGAGAAGATTTTATGGATTCCATGCTCTTGGCACCAGTCGGCGAATTCTTCGCTGTCTAATTGGGGTCCGTTGTCTGATACGATCCTGAGTGGGACTCCGTACCAGCACAGAATATTTTTGATCAAGAAGTTGATAACTTTTGCTGAAGATATTTTATTTAGGGGTTCCGCTTCCACCCATTTGGTGAAATAATCGACTGCCACTATAGCATATTTGGCTCCGCCTCGGCCTGTTGGCAGTTCGCCAATTAAGTTAATTCCCCATACAGCAAAGGGCCAAGGGCTGGTCATTTGAGTAATCTCATTTGTGGGCAATCGAGGAATCTTGGCAAATTTCTGACATCTGTCGCATTTCTTGACGAAGTCTAAGGCGTCTTTGTTTAGTGTGGGCCAGTAATATCCATATCAGAGTATCTTTTTTGCCAGAGTCTTCCCTCCAGTGTGATCTCCATAACCTCCCTGAGGATGTTTGATAAAATTTCCTTGGCTTCCCTTCCGGCGACGCATCTTAATAAGGGGCTAGAGAAGCCACGCCGATAGAGGATGCCTTCTTGTATTGTGTAGTGGGGAACTTTCCTCAAGATTCTCTTGGCTTCGTCACGCCTATCGGGTAGTGTGCCATCTTGCAAATATTTCCGGATAGGGGTCATCCAGGTTCCTTCATACTATCTTGCTTTGCTAGTTCATCGGCCTCTTGGTTCTCTTCTCGAGGAATGTGTTTGATTAGGTAGTGGTCCAATTGATCGAGTAGCAGTTTGGTTTTCTTTAGGTATGCCGTGAGTCGTTCTCCTCGAGTCTGGAATTCTCCTAGTACCTGGTTTACGATAAGCTGAGAATCACTATGAAGACATAAGGAATTGATTCCAATTTCTAGGGCAAGTTCCAATCCCGCTATTACTGCTTCGTATTCAGCATCGTTGTTAGTGGCCGTGAATTCCAACCTTAATGCATAGTACAACTTTCTTCCCCTGGGGGTGATGATCACAATACCTGCCCCCGAGCCTTGTTCGTTTGATGCTCCATCTACAAAGAGGTTCCACTTGATGTTTTTTGCTATTTCGGATTGTTCCTTGCCTTCGTTGGTAGTGAATTCGGCAATGAAATCGGCCATGGCTTGTCCTTTGGTAGCGGTGCGAGGATGGTAGGTGATATCATACTGACTTAGTTCAATGCACCATTTGAGGAGTCGCCCAGAAATGTCAGGACGATGGAGCACCTGTCTTAACGGTTGATCGGTTAGAACTCTGATGGAGTGAGACTGGAAGTAGTGTCGCAGTTTTCTCGACGCGATCAATAAACAATATGCTAACTTCTCAAGTTTAGGATATCTGGCTTCTGCCCCTGTAAATCTTTTGCTTACAAAGTAAACCGGGCGTTGTGTGCGGTCTTCTTGTCTTACCAAGGCGGCGCTTAAAGCATGGGATGATACAGCGAGGTATAGGTACAACACTTCACCTTCATTCGGAGTTGAGAGTACTGGTGGTCTCTGAAGGTGTTCGATTAGGTTAAGGAAGGCTTTTAAGCATTCATCGGTCCACTCGAACTTCCCTTTGTCTTTCTTGAGAGCTTCGAAGAAAGGGACACACTTGTCAGTCGCTTTGGAAATGAATCTGCTTAGGGCGGCCACCTTTCCGTTTAGGCTCTGCATTTTTTTTCGAATGGAAGGTATCTTTATTTCTTTTAGAGCCTGGATCTGTTCAGGGTTTGCTTCGATTCCTCTGGCGTGGACGATAAATCCTAAGAATTTTCCCGATGATACTCCGGAGGAGCACTTTAGAGGGTTCAGCTTCATCCCATATCGGCGAAGTACCTGAAACATCTCGCCCAGGTGGCTTACATGGTCGTCGGCTTTCCTGGACTTTACCAACATGTCATCCACATACACTTCCATAGTTCGTCCTATTAGTTCCGCGAACATCTTGTTGACGAGGCGCTGATAGGTAGCTCCGGCATTTTTGAGTCCAAAAGGCATGACTTTGTAACAATATAATCCGCGGTCAGTGATGAAGCTGGTGTGGTCTTGATCGGGGGCGTGCATGGGAATCTGGTTATATCCGGAGTATGCATCCATGAAAGATAGGAGTTCATGCCCGGCTGTGCTGTCTACAAGTTGGTCAATTCGGGGAAGTGGGAAGCAATCTTTTGGACAAGCGTCATTCAGGTTGGAGAAGTCGATACATGTTCGCCACTTTCCATTGGCCTTTTTTACCAGTACTGGGTTAGCAATCCACTCTGGGTAGATGGCTTCTCGTATGAAGCCATTAGCAAGTAGGTTCTTTACCTCCTCATTAAGGGCTGCTGATCGTTCTGCCCCCATACTCCTCTTTTTCTGCTTTACTGGTACCTTGGTGGGATCGATGTTCAGCATGTGGCATGCTATGTCTGGGGAGATTCCCGTCATATCGGCATGTGTCCATGCAAATACATCTAAGTTGTGGCGGAGGAAGTCGATGAGTTGATCTTTCAATTTCGTTTTTAGCTGAGATCCGATTTTTAATAGTCTACTTGAATCATGCTTATCTACAGATACGAATTCCATAGCGTCTGCAGGCTCGGCGGTAGCCTCCTCCTCTTTATCCCTAGGGTCTAGTTCATTGAAGGGATCGCTTGTGTACCGAAGAGGAGGGGCTTTCTTTAGTTGCTATGCTTCCAAGCTCTTCATGTAGAGAGTAGTCTCTGCATCTTTTCCTTTATTCTTTCTACGGTTATTGCGAAGTTCAGTTACGTAGCAGTCTCGGGCAGCGTCTTGATCTCCTTCTACTTCTCCTACTCCGTTGTCTGTTGGAAATTTCATTTTCAGGCACCAGGGGGCTAAGACAATTTGGAAGTCAGACAAGGCTGGTCTTCCCAAGAAGGCGTTGTAAGCCGAGTGGTTTTCTATTAGTATGAACGTTTGTTTTCGCACAACGGAGCGGGGATGACTTCCTATTTCGACGAAGAGGTCAAGTTGCCCGAGGGGCATTTTTGCATCTCCAGTGAAACCGTGCAGTGGTTTGTCGCAGGGGGACACATCCTTCAATTATAACTTCATTTTGTCGAAAGCATGCTTGAATAGGATATTTACGGAGCTTCCTGTGTCTATTAGAATCCGAAAAACTTTAGCTGGACCGAACCAGGCAGAGATGACCATAGGATCCATATGTGGGTACTGTCTTCCTTCCAAATCACGCATACTGAATATGATGTCATCGTTCTCTTTTCGTTTCGGGTGGCGTTCTTCCGTAATGGAGTTAACATAGCCTTCAGCATTTCTGAGTGACTTGCCGTACCTTTCCATCTCTGCCCAACTTCTGTCGGCGATGTGAGGTCCTCCCAAGATGGTAAGGACCACTATCTTCTCTTGACTAGAGCCACTGGTGTTGTGATTGTTGCGATTCCCTCCGCCTACTTCTGGGAGGGGTTGCTTTGAGTTCTCATTGACAGGAATTGGAGTCCTGTTCTGACCCTTCACATAGCGTTCCAGTCTTCTTCTTCTAATGTGTTCTTCGATCAGGTCCCAAAGATGGTGGCATTCATTGGTGTCATGTCCGTGGGATTCGTGGAAGCGACAGAACTTTCTAGACTTGAGTGCGTTATCTGATTCTTTTTTGTGCGGGGGGCGCTTGTATCCGAGTTCGCCCTGAGTGGCTAGGAAAATGTTTTCGATTGTTTCATTCAAAGGAGTGTAGGAGTCAAATCTTGGCCCTGGCCGATATTGGCGCTTTTCAACCTTCCTGCCTCCAGCATTGTCCTTAGATTCATTTCTTCGAGTATCCTTAGCTGCAGTGGGAACCTTGTCCTGAACTGTCTTACTTTGTTGCCCTGACTGCCTCTCAGTGGCGGCATCTTCAAGCCTCATATACTTTCCAGCTTCATGGAAGAAATCAGGTAAAGTAGCTGGTTTCTCCTTAGTTAGTCTTTTGGCAAACTTGGTATCTGGGTGTACACCACTACAGAGGGCCATTAGGGTGAGCTTTTCATCGGCATCTTGAACTGCGGCCGCTGCGGCGTTGAACCGTGTTAGATATTGCTGCAGTGTCTCTCCGGATTTTTGTTTGACATTGGATAGAGAATAAGCATCCTTGGGTTGTTCCACATGGATGCGGAACTGGCTAATAAACCTTTCTTTCAACATCTCCCATGAGCTGATGGATCCTTGGGATAGATGGCAGAACCAGGAGGTAGCTAGATCTGCTAGGAATAGCGGAAAGCATTTACACAATACCCCTTCTGTTGCTCCACTCATGAGCATATGCTGGGTGTATCTCTGTAAGTGTACGATGGGTCAGAAGTTCCCTTGTAAGGTTCCATGGTTGGCATTTTCCATTCCCGGGGGGTGATGGCGGTTTCGATATTACGGGTAAAGGGGCTGGTGACCCTAGCGCCTATTCCCCGGTCCCTTTGCTCCCGTTGGACGCACTCTCTGAACAATCGTGCCATTCGTTCATCAGAATTTGGAGCGGACAAGAATGAGCTTGGCTCTTCCCTGCGGGATCTATCTCGTCCAGATGACCTGTAGGGATGGTACAGTCTATCACTTCTAACATTATCCAGTGGCTGTCTCTGACTGCTCGGATGCATGCTAGGACCAGCTACAGTTGCCCCCTGCCTTGATCTTCCCCTGTGGGGTTCTGTTTCGAGCATATCCATTGGGTCAACTTCGGGCTGGGTTCTAGCTCGGATCCGTTCAGCGGGGTTTCTATGATTAGGTGGCATGACTGGCTCAGCTACATCCGACCCTCGCCTGGCGCCTCCCCCACTGGGTTCGGTTCCAGGCGCTTCCTCGAGTCGGAGTTCGGGCTGAGTCCGGGCGCGGCCCCTATCATTGTTGTTCCTGTTGATAGCTTCTTCGAATAGGGAAGACCTTTGTTGTCTCCGAGATCCTCCAGATTGAGATTCACCCCATGATTCAGTGCTGCGGTTGGATTCTTCGACATCTCTCAAGCGTGACATGAGTTGGTTCACCAAAGCTTCTTGTTGGGATGCGAAGCGGTTAGTCACTTCCATCACAACTCTGTCTAGATCTGCTCTAGTGATTGCTGCCGGTTGTTCCGCGGCAGGGGCTGTTGGAATTACTTGATCTTCATGTGGCACTGCTGCTGTAGTGGGATGGTTCTCTTGATCTGGATCCACTGGATTTGGAGCGCTGCTGGTTGCAGCGTTCTTTCCCTTGTTGGCGTCTTTTCTTGGTCTGGAGGTCATGTTTCCTAGGCAGTGAAGGGTGCTATTGGGAAAGAAGGTTGAATGAGGGAAGCTGAAGCTTCGAGTTCCAAGGTTCTCAGTGAAAGCACCAAAAATGTTTGCACAAAAAATGGACAAACACCTCCAAGTCGTATTATTTATTTGATTATATGTGATTTTCAATGGTTTAGATGAGTTATGTAAATATGAAAAAAGTAGGGGCTGAAATGTAAAAGACACACAGATTTATAGTGGTTCGGCCAGAATGTGCCTACGTCCACTTTATATGTTATTATCTTCTTTCTTTCAGATTACAAGTACAATGCTTCGTATACAAGTATATGAAAGTAGTTTGAAAGTTCCTTCCTTGCTTGAGCTCTCAAACTTGTCTACCATTGTTGTACCCCTGCCCCTCTATTTATAGAATGAGGCAGGGGGCAGGGGTCTTGGAGGTATATAGCTGCTGGTGGGCCCGGGCTGAGGCAATCTGGACTGGCAACTGTTTGGTTCGGCGAGGCTTCATTCGGTTTTGAATGGGTAGTGTTGGTCCGGTGATGGAGTGGATTCAGTGATGGCCTTGTTGTTGGTTCAGTGGTGGAAAGGAGGCCGGTCCGGTGGTGGTTTGGACCGGTGGCCGAATACGAGGGAAGCCGAATGGAGATGACCGAATGTAGGCTTGGTGATGGGAACTTGGGGCCGAATGGGAGGAGCCGAATGGAAGGAGCCGAATGGAAGGAGCCGAATGGAAGGAGCCAAATGGAAGGAGCCAAATGGAGGCTTGGGGCCGAATGAGTTTCTTCATGTTGGATGGACTTCTAGGCTAGTATTGAGCTTCTTGGCTGTCGAACGAAGTGGAGATTGCGAGCCCGGGTGAAACTGTGACTTCTCGGTCTCGAGATCTTCTGGGTGAGAATTCGCCCAACAAAATGTGTCTAAAATTAAGATTATATATTGTATTGACATATCTGAATGTTGTTTAAGGATTCTGATCGATACGTTGGAGGCCATGTTAACGATCGGGGTTCCTAAACATCGAACGTGATATTTTGACATACGTAATAATTAAAACTTGAAAGTTTAAGTACAAATATCTTTCGTTATGGAATATCACAAATTATTGATATTTTATATATGATAGGAAAATGATATTAAATGCTAATATGAATTTTTAAGATAGGTGAAGGTATCTGAAGTTAAATAGATATAGTTTAAAAGATTATAAATTGTTCGCTTAAGGAATATTAGCGGACTCGCTAATATTTCAATTGTAAGGTACGTTTCTCAGATTAAATATCGCATTTTAGGTTTTTCCTTATGGAATGCCTTATCCTTGAGATGAGATGTAAATTATGTATTTATATTCAGATTGTAAATTTCGAAACATTAGCCGCGCAAAGGAGACGCTGGCGAAATTTGTCACAAATTTGAGGCTTTAGAAAATGTTTGAGAATCTTGAGAAATTTTGATAACTAATTTTTTTTTTATTTTTAGCGTTTTAATTTGGAGTGATATTAATTGAATGGTTTGGAAATGAAATAGAAACCACTTAACAAAATAATTGTTTCAAGAGAAAATTTCAATTATGGATTTATTTTATTAAGGAAATTGCGGGGGGATAATTTCTTTGAGGAGTTAAGTCTGTAACAACCCTGCTATTTCATTAATTAAATTAAATTATACATAATTAATTTTTAATTGCAATTTGCAAAACTTAATTATAAAATTTAAATTTATTACTGAGAATAATTGATTAGATTTATTAAGAAATGAGTGTCATTTCTTAATTAGGATTTAAATTTAAAATTTGGAAATATTACTATATGAATTATTAAATTTTGGTAGTTGGAGTAAAATGTCGTTATTATGATTCATTATTAAAATGTTGGTTTTCAATTTGTGATTTGGTTTATATAAAAATTGAGAACTCAATTTTTATTTTGGTTTAGTTTAATATAGTATTAAAAGAAGTAATACAACATTGTACGATTAATAATACTTTCATTTAGGAATTCAATTTGCAACACTTCTTATTGGATTCTTACCACCCTATTTGGCCCAAGTAGAACTAGTGTAAGTAGAGAATAAAACATACATATATCTCCTTCTCAAGTTCTTCTTCTATCAAAAACCAGAAAAAAAAATTCTCCAACAAAAATAAAAACCCAAGTTCATAATTTCCAAATTCAAGGCTCAAATCAAGGGGACTTTGTACAATAATGAAGAGTAAGTATTTTAAATCATATCTCTGTCCTTTAGAAGTTTAAAAAAATGATTTTGATCCCATTTTTGATTAAATTTCTTGCTGTTCAAATTATGTTCTTGAGTTTTTAGGTGATTTTGGAGAAGCTATGAAGTTAGCAAGGCTTAAAAGAGGATTTAGCATGCTATAGGAAAATAATAGGTGAGTTAACCACTCACACTACTACCTCTAGTTTATAAGAATAACTGTTAGTTGCTATTTGAATTGAATTGGATGGTTTGTTGATTGAATTACTTTCAAATCGATTGTGAATTGGTTGCTTGGATTTGATGATTTTTGATTGTTTGCTGAAAATAAATTGTGAAAATTGCTGCTATAAAACAGTGATATCTTTATGTGAAGTATTCCGAATTGGTTCAATCTTTTTGTGGTAGAAAGATATTTAAATAAGGTATAAGTTCTCATTTTATATTTTTTCCAAACAATATGTTTAAAAGGATCTCAATTAAGTTTGAAAATGATGTTATAGCACAACCATAGCCAATTTTCTGAGTTCATACCTGACAGTAAAATGACCATAACTTTTTAAATGTAAATCCAAATTATGCAAACAATTTTTGGTACAAAGCTAAGACATTAAAGAACAACTTTCAGGTTGTATGTTTTGGTAAATTCTATGACTTAAAGGGTCGAAATTGGGTTTGAAGCTGATTCATGCTCTGTTGTGCTGATTTTCCGAGTTGAAACATAAAATAAAAATCACTATAACTTTTGATTGGTTAGTCAAAATTGAGTGAGGGTTTTTTCAATAAAAAGGTATTTTTATAAGTAACAACTTTTATGTTTAGTGTTTTGCATTATTTTAATGTTTAAATGTTTAGAAACTTGTTTTTTTGTCGCTGGACTGTCAATGAAGACAGTGTTAAGAAACTTAAATTTGAGAAATTGTTTCGGTCGTAACTTTTGAACTGTATGTCCAAACTAAATGATTATTATTTTTTGTTCGAAAGCTTAAACATTTATCTACAACTTTCATGTTTTGAGATTTGAAAATTTATGGGATTTAAGTGGTTGAAACTGCGGATCTAAAAGCTTTAAATTTGGGTTAAAAATATATAAATGGATATGCTACATATTCTAGTAATTATACGAAAGAGAGTTAATTTAAATTTATAAATCTCAAACTTGTCTCTAAATTAGTTTAAATTTCCTTTTTAAATGATTTTAATAAGTAATTGTACATATATATATATATATGGATTTGGAAGAATAATAAAGTGTTTGTAAAATATGGGTTATTAAGTAAGTGTTTTATACGAAAATTTAAGACAACATTGAGTATATAAGTGAAATTTTGGAATAAATAAAGTTACGGGATATTTTACCCAATAAGTGAATATTTCACTAGAGTTAAATAATAAATGGGTTTATGGAAAATTAAATAATTATTTACAAAAAATAAACTCAAAGTGATAAATAATTTGAGAACCTTAATTCTATAATTTGAGGTGTACTAATAATCGACTTAATGTTATCGATTGGTTTAAATGATTTCAAAAAATGCTTCATCGAAAATGTTATAACTCATTGAATAGAATGTTTAAGTGGAACTTACTAGCCCATTAACGAGTACTTGAATTTCACCGGTAGTATGGGTTGCCTTGGTTAAATTCGTGTAATTGCGATTAGGTAGTATTTGACACTTTAGAGTTGTATTCTCTTCTGGTGTGCGACAAGTGGCTACTAGATCCTTAAGAGAATGTAGTTTTGGTTTTCCAATGGTATCTGTAATAAGTGATATGTACTAGCTTTTAGCAAATACTTGAATTTCACCAAACGGTATGGGACGTATTGGTTAAATTCGAGTGATTATCAAAGGTGATGGTATTTGGCACTTTTAGAGTTAACTCTCCTTTGGTGTGCAGCAAGTGGTTGCTAGATCCTTAAGAAGTTTATTCCTGGATTTCTTTTCGAATATAATAATATTAAATAAATGTAGATTTATCGAGTCATGCTTTCTATGACCGCTTTGATCAGCATGGACTATCCTTGAGATCATTTTGTGATTCTGTGTTTCCGATTTGAGTACAATCCTTGATATCAGATCGTTCAAGTGATACCAATTTGTTTGTTTGTTAGCCATAAGTTTTGAGCACAATCATTGCGATTGTTTTGGATGATCATTACGATTGGTTCAGATTAAGATCTCCTGTACTCTGTGTATTCTGTGTTCGTGAAAGAAATATATATTCTTATGTCTGGTATTCATAAAATAAACATATATTCTTATGTCGTGTGTTCGTGAAATAAATATATGTTATTGTGTCTTGTGATGGATGTTAAGTTAATTATGTTATTTTGCGTTTAATGACTAGTTCGTGTTTGTGACTTAAATTTATAACCTTGTTCTGAGTTATTGATTGATAATTGTGTGCTTAGAGATATTATTTTTTGTTCTTTGAATTCAGTGTTTGGTGACTAATATATATTGGTGACTTAAATGTATAACTATGTGCCTTGTGATGAATCTAAGTTAAATTAATTACTGTAAAAATTTTAAGTTGATAAATTGGAATTTGTGACATTTAAACCTTTTGTGAATAATGAGCAAAATCTTTTAAAGTTGAGAAAATGTTGGAATTAAATTGGAATGAATTAAATTAAAGTAAAATATTTTTTTTAACAGAAATTTAGGAAATTCGAGTGAATAAGTATAATATTTAATTGATCTACAAATAATCAGAGTTGCGCAGCGGAATTTCAGACATTGAATTGTTCCGCTGTAATTTATTATGTATGTTTTGGTTGATTAGCTTATTGGTTGCTAGGAATTGATTGCGTGCTTGCTTAAAATTGGATGCATGAATATTAGTGATAATAAAACAAATGCATCTAAAATTGAGATTGTCTATTATGTTGACATATCCGAACGTTGTTTAAGAATTCTGATCGACATGTGGGACGTCATGTTATCGATTGGGGTTCCTAAACATCGAACGTGACATTCTGATATAAGTAATAATTAAAACTTGGAAATTTTAATACAAATTTCTTGTGTTATGGAATATCATGAATTGTTAATCTCATATATGATTGGAATTTGATATTAAATGCTAATATGAATTTTTGAGATAGGTGCAGGTATCTGAAGTCAAATAGATATCGTTTAAAAGATTATAAATTGTTTGCTTAAGGAATATTAGCGGACTCGCTAATACTTCAAATATAAGGTACGTTTCTCGGATTAAATATCGTATTTTTATGTTTTTCCTTATGGGTGCCTCATCCTTGGTATGAAATGTATATTAAATATTTATATTTAAATTTAAATTTTTGAAATGCTAGCCGTGCAAAGGAGGCGCTGGCGAAATTTTCCGCATATTTGAGGCATTAGAATTTTTTTGAGAATCTTGACAAATTTTGATAACTAAAAAAAATTTGATTTTTAGCATTATAATTTGAAGTGATATAAATTGAATATTTTGGAAACGAAACTAGAAACCAGTTAACAAACTAATTTTTTCAAGAGGAAATTTATATTTTGAATTTCTTTTATTAAGGAAATTACAGGGACACAATTTATTTGAGGAGGGAAGTCTGTAACAGTCCTGTTATTTCATTAATTAAATTTAATTATACACAATTAATTTTTAATTGCAATTTGTGAAATTTAATCGTAAAAATTAAATTTAATATTGAGAATAATTGATTAGATTTATTAAAAAATGAGTATCATTTCTTAATTAGGATTTCAATTTAAAATTTTGAAATATTACTATACTTATTATTTAATTTTGGTAGTTAGAGTAAAATGTCGATATTGTGATTCATTATAGAAATGGGGATTTTCAATTAAAGATTTGGTTTATATAAAAACTGAGAAATCGATTTTTATTTTTGTTTAATATAATATAGTTTTAAAAGAAGTAATACAACATAATATGATATGTTAGCCCATGTAGAACTAATGTAAGTAGAGAATAAAACAAACATATATCTCCTTCTCTAGACCAAATTCTAAAACAAAAATAAAAATCCTAGTTCATAATTTCCAAATTCAAGGCTTAAATCAAGGGGATTTTATTCAATAATGAAGAGTAAGTATTTTAAACCGAATCTCTATCCTTTAGAAGTCTAAAAAATGATTTTGATCCCATTTTTAATCAAATTGCTTGCTGTTCAAATTTTGTTCTTGAGTTTTTAGATGATTTTGGAGAAGCTAAGAAGTTAGCAACGCTTAAAAGAGAATTTAGCAAGCTATAGGAAAATGATAGGTGAGTTAATCACTCACACTACTACCTCCAATCTATGAGAATAATTATTAGTTGCTAGTTGAATTGAATTGGATGACTTGTTGATTGAATTGCTTTCAAATTGATTGTGAGTTGGTTGCTTGGATTTGATGATTTTTGATTGTTTGCTGAAAATAAGTTATGAAAATCGCTGTTGTAAAACAGTGATATCTTTGTGTGAAATATTTCGAATTGGTTCAATCTTTTTGTGGTAGAAAGATATTTAAATAAGGTATAAGTTCTATTGTAAGCATTTTTTGAAATACTGTGCTTAAAAGGATCTAAATTAAGTTTGAAACTGATGTTATAGCACAACCATATCTAATTTTTGGAGCTGATACCTGACAGTAAAATGACCAAAACTTTTTAAATGTAAATCCAAATTACGAAAGCATTTTTTGGTAGAAAGCTGAGCCATTAAGGAATAAATTTCGTGGTATATGTTTTGGAAAATTCTGTGATTTAAAGGGTCGAAATTGGGTTTGAAGCTGATTCATGCTCTGTTGTGTCAATTTTCTGAGTTGAAACCTGAAATAAAAATCACTATAACTTTTGATTGGTAAGTAGAAATTGAGTTAGGGTTTTATCAATAGAAATATATTTTTATAAGTAAAAACTTTTATGTTTTGTATTTTGCATTATTTTGAAGTTTAAATGTTCAAAAGCTTGTTTTTTGTCGTTGGCCTATCAATGAAAGACAATGAATCTGAGAAATTGTTTCGGTCGTAAATTTTGAACATATATGTCCAAATTAAATGATCTTTTTTTGTTCAAAAGCTTAAGCATTTATCTACAACTTTCATGTTTTGAGATTTGAAAATTTTTGAGATTTAAAGTGTCGAAACTGCATATCTAAAAGCTCTACGTTTGAGTTTAAAATATATAAATGGATATGCTTCATAATCAAGTAATTTTAGGAAAGAGAGTTTATTTATATTTATAAATCTCAAAATTGTTTCCAAATTAGTTGAACATTCCTTTGTAAATGATCTTAATAAGTGTGTATGTATGTATGTATGTATGTATATCAAAATGGATTTGGAAGAATAATAAAGTGGTTTCAAAATCTACCAAATCAGCAGTCTCGTCCCAAAACTGTACCGTCTCCGTACCATCTTGAGAACAAACTATCCTTGCTAATGGAAGAATGACAAATGTCGGTGCACTAAATGTACGAATGATAAGTTCACCCTTACCCCAGGCATGAACAAGGAGGCTAAAATGTTGCTCGATTTTCGTACAAATACAAATGGACCAGCATGTACAATTCTATCGGCTCACATGACTCCAACGGCAACAACTTGGCTTGTATTCTTGCCCGCATCATGGCTCCTATGTTGGCTCAAATATTTTCAAACACTAGTACCTTAGCTCGCCTATTCACGAAGCTCGACCCCAACCCACACACGAACTAAGCAAATCCCATGTGGTTAACAACAGGCAACGACAACAAATAGCGACCCGATTTATGTAATGTTTCTTACCGGTCAAGTGGCCTAGTTAACAGTCCACTGTCCAGCAAGGTTCCAAGCTCGCCTACTACATTAATAGTCCACACCTTCTGAAACCACCTTGTCTTGACTCAGAAGGCTTTGGCCGTAGGCGCCTAACTGCCACCATGAAAAGAAGCTACGGTTGTGCAATTTTTATGAAAAGACTGACATATACGACACTGTTCATCTGACAAAAGTGGCATTGTGAGAAGAATTTCTTGTCCTTTTGCTGCCACCTTGACAAAGTCTCACTGTGAAAGCACTCTCTAATCCCCTGTCGTATGCCCTTGAGCAAGGCATGCCCAAGCGTGGATCGCTAGCTCTAAACCATCTATACCATACAATCCAGTTGGCATCCTATTTAGCACACATATCAACCGAACAACCAAATTGACAACCGAGAACAATTCTAGGACATTCGCAGCACAATCTCGATCGGCCTAATCAAATTCTGAAACCAATAAATACAGACGAACATGCATCCAAAAAGGGTTGGACAACACAAGCTCTCAAACATTTAATTTCTTTTTCCTACATCTTGTAAACAATAATTTCTCGTAGTGAGTGTAGATCAACTTAAATCAAACCATTGTAGATCCAATGTCCCTTTACTTCTTATGCAATTTACTTTCTCATTTTACATTTTAAATCAAGAAAATATGAGCAACCATTGCTAATATCATGTTCTAACCATAATCCAGAGGTTGGCGAAATTATTAATTAAAGGTACAAATATCTATAGTAGAAATGCAAATTTTTGTAGAAAAAATGCAAATAGTTGCAATTTAAAAAAAAAATTAATTTTAATGTTGGAAACATGCGTTAAATTTAAGTATTAACTAAAAAAAAGTTTTTACAGAAAATAGAAATAAGAACGTAATTTAGAAAGGGATTTTTAGGCTCAGGAAGTAAGCTAAAGAAAAATTTAGTTTCAAGAACAACAAGTTTGCTTATGATCCATGTGCGAATAGAGGAGCGATGAGCTTGTTCATTCCAACGTTGCCTACCTTCTGATGTTATGTCTGAACTTTCTTATAACTACACCACCATACCGCTCCAGTAGTCATCTCACTTATTCGTGGTGCCTCACAGCGGAGCAAGGCCTCATTCTCTTCATATTTTCCTGGCATTTGTTTTCTTTTTTCCTTAAAAAAATTATCGTTGTATGTTTTTGAGCAACGGGGAAAATTACTTTGTTGTTATTTGGGTCTCTACATGCATCCGAATTTTCAAATGATATGAAAGCATTTAGAACTCTAAATTTAGGGTCTAATCCGTAGATATCTTGGTTAGATTACGAATAATTTGATTCTGATCGAATTGAGAAATCATGTTATTGTCTGTTTATCATTTATTCCCTTAGCGAGTACTATACCCAGCAGAAGTTATATCAGTTTGTATCATATTTTTATTCAATCCCTGAATCTTATTTTTTCAAAGAAAAACAACTGTCAGTTAAACAACAGAAAAACAAAGTGTATTGTTTAGAATAGTATGTTTTCTTAGCTTTTATTTTATTTTATTTCTTCTCAATAAAATAACATAAATGTCATGTTTTTGAGCAATGAGGAAATTTGCATTGTGGTGATTTCGGTTTCTACTATGTGCATCTGAATTATTCAGGTGTTACAAAAGCATTCTGAGCGCTCAATTATGATTTAATCAGTAGATTATCTCAGTTAAATTTTGAATAATTTAATTCTGATCGAACTAAGAAACCATGTTATTGTCGGTATATCGTTAGTTCTTTGTTTGATCCATTTTCCTAGTGTTGTACCTAGCATAAGTTTTAACAGTTTGTACCATACCTTAATTCAATCCTTGAACTATTTTGATCAAAGAATAATAAATGACATTTGAAAGACAGTTAATATATTATATTGCGAAAGATGTTACTATTTTGATCGGTATTTTGCTTTATCTGCAATATACACCGAAAGAATTTCTTGCTATAGTAAATTTGGGGGAAATGGGAAGTTGGGTACCAAAATCATTTTTTCATTTATTTTTATTCATTTGTTCACCTTTAATGTTTTTGTCCTTGCCCAAAATAAACCACACCTAATGTGAAGCTTTATCTCATTTTAGCATCGTACAAAATGTATTTGTAGATGGTACTTGGTTTGTCATTTGGAAATCTTAATAATCAGGAATTTTTAAAGGCCTTAAAAGTTAGGACATAACTTGGCCGCTGAATATTACATTCCCTCTGGTCAAGTGTAGGAACTTTCTAAGTGCATGCTTGGCAACTTCAATGTTTTATCATATAAGTACCTTACAAAGGAAACTTATAAGTAGAAATTTAACAAGCACTTAGTTATTGTGATGTACATGGCACATAATGATCAAACGTTTCTATTAAAAAATTAAATTACGTTCAAATGTTCCTATTATTTAGAAGGTATTGTTCAAACTCTTTTCAATATTCAAGGATTTTTAAAATAAATAGTTAACAAATGGGCTTTGAATAAAAGAAAAGTGTTGAAAATTTGAGTTTTCAAGGTATTCATTCAATCTTTTTTCTCAAGTGGTCCAATGACAAAACTAATAATTATTTCACATTTTGCTCAAGTATACCAACACGTATCTATATCTTGATCTATTTCGCTAACTCCAATTATAAATTATTCGATAAGTTCATAGTTGAGTGTTGTTGGTTAGTTGGCAAATAATGATATATTAATGTCAAATTTTCATTGTTTGATATCTATTATTCTGCAATTGGATGACATTTGTTGTATAGAGATGTAGTTAATAAAATTTAATTGCATTTGCTACTGCATGCACGGTTGTCTGTTATTTTTCGGCAATTACTATAGAACTGGACTGAGCAGCCAGATTGTTTGGATCTACTCTGTTCAGAACTTGACACATATATATTATGTAGCTAACTGTAATTATGTATTCGAATGGAATAAAATATGTCGTATTTAAGAAAAATATGGATTTGGTTTGGTTGATGCATTTATAAATAATGTTTCAATTAATAAGTATAGGATGTTATACCGCATGTAAAGCATGGGCCACACACTATATAAAGATGACTACAGAGGCTAAACCTATTAAAATCCATTCTTTTCCCACCCCAGTTAACATTGAATATGACTAATCCAAAAATACCATTCAACATCAATCTCATCCCATCTCTTCTATACTAAGGGTGTTGGCAATCCCTCTTTTAGGTTATAGAAAATGTTTTTTTGACTATATAGTTATCATCTTGAAAAGGTAATTCCCTGTATGTAGAAATTTTTTCCCTTTCTGAATTTCCATAATTATTTTAGATTGGTGGAAAATCATATTATCGTATTATTTGTGGTAATGTTATTTTTCCTTAACTGTATCGGCTTTGCAACCTTTTCATGCCCAAAAGTTCAAGCAATAATTTTGTTGGTATGTTGGATTTGTTAATTGATATTCAAAGCTGATTTATCGACTAACAAATTTGCTTGTGTATTATCTAGAGCGATCCAAGAAAAGCCAATGGATAGATGTTACTACCTTGCTGAACATGTATTGTTGGACATACTAATATATTTACCTGTGATGTCTCTTTTGCGATTCAAAGCTGTTTGTAATTACTGGTGTTCTCTTATCGAAAGCCCTGCGTTTATATCCGAACACGTCGCACATAACCGTGACAATAACGAGCAAGATAACTTCATTATCTTGGGTAGAGTCTGCGAGCCTCGGCCATGTGAATCAAAATTCGCATTGCTTTCCTGTAGTCAATACGAGGAGTGCGTTTACGATATTGACATTGGGAAGGTTTGGTATCCAGACAATGCTAATGTAATCCTAGTTGGCTATTGTGATGGTATTGTTTTTTTATAACATGGGGTTGAAATTGCTTTATGAAATCCTGCCTTAAAACATGTGAGACATATGCCACCATCGTTGTTTTCAGATAGGTCGCTGAAAGAAAAAACTTGCTGTTATACGCCCTTCGGTACTGATACAAAAAGTAACGATTATAAAATTGTTAGCATTTTGAGTGTATACAAGGCTATTAAGGGAAGATATCACATGGTTGGAAATCAAGTTGAGGTATACAACTTAAGAGGAGATGATTCTTGGAGGATGATATATAAAGATGATGTTTTGCCTTTCCATGGTTTCCTTACTATCGATGCGGTATCCTCAAGCAAGAGTGGGACGTGTTTTTGGTTAGCACGCTACTGTGGCGAAACCATGGTTCTTTCATTTGACTTCAGTGATGATGTGTTCAGGACAATGCAATTTCGCGATGAACGTGAGTTTTCCTTTAATCTTGACTTAGACCTTTTGGACGACAAACTGGTTTGCATGGTGCAGAAGTCCAATCGAAATGCCAAGTTTCTTGATATATGGATGTTGCATGAATTTGGTGTGGAAGAGTCTTGGAATATGATATGTTAGGTTGGACCCTTCTTCCACTTGGACATGATTTATTTCCCACAATTCTCAAAGAATGGAGGGTTTCTTATTTGCAGTAAATCATATACTATAGTACGAAATAAGTTGTACTTGTACAATTTACACACACAATAAAGTAATTTATATTCAGAGCTGTAACATAGAAGTTTTTGGTCCTGGATGACTTATTTGCTACAGTGCAAGTCTTGTTTCGCTCAAGAAAAGCAAACGTTGTTTGGCCAACATAGTGATTTGATTGGTATCCTATCCTTATAATTTTATATCTTTTATATTTTAAATTGAAGTCTTGTTGTAATGAACATATTGTGTTTGGATTTTAATTGATATATTTCAAATATACCTTACTGCAATAATAAAGATATGTCTAATTCATTCATTTGCATTCGATTCAACATGCATGATAATTAGATTTTGCAGGCGACAATCATTAAATTGTTAATATGTTGACTTAATTTAGCCAATAATTTGGTTTTATTCCAATAAAAATTGATTTTTTTTTTCAAACCACGTACCTTTTCATGAACCTTTTGAAGTATTGGATCATTTTTTTATGTCAGTCGAATATCATAATATTTTTATCTTCGAACATACCCAGCTATAAAAATTCTGGCAAAAGCTGCAACTTTGACCAATGAATAACAGTATTCCTTATTTTAGTTTTTATTTATTTCGATTTTGAACTTCCTATACTGTTCTCACAGTTGTTATCTTTGTTCGATATGTAGATTTACTTATAAAATGCTAAAAAAATGTTTTGCATGTGGATTTGTATGCTTCTCAGCAAATGGTCTGTAGTTAATGCATCAACTGCTACTGGCATTTGTTCTGCCATCAACTAACTGATCGACTCAGTTTGATCACATCCGTAAATTTGTTCTACTTGCAACATATTCATATGGATCTACTCTTCCTTTTTCCTGTCCAGTCAGTTTATGTGTTCTAACATGATTTGTTTATTAAAAACCATCCCCTCTTATCTATTTTACTAAAATTCAAAGCTATAAATTATATGATGTATTATATTTTGCACCTTGCCATAGCGCTCCTTCAATATATGATATCTATTGATTAATAATTCACATTGTGCAAAAAAGTTGATTGACATGTTTTTACTGTAACTGGTAACTAAGTGTCATCAAAATAGGTATTAAGGTTGATTTACTAGAGTTGTTCACTCAAAATTGAGAGGTTTATTTTTAAATTTGTAAAAGTTGATGCTTTACCTCATTTTTTAGGAGCATATTTATGCTTAAATGCTTTTACTTCTTTTTTTCCATTTTACAGTTTTTTGTTACTATAATTTTTGATATTATTTTTCCAAATCCATAGAGTACACGCAAGCACAAAAAAAAAATTAGAGGATTGTTAAAAGTAGTAGTTTTGGACAGAAGAGTATAATATTACAAGGACTCATCCTAAATTAATTGTTATGGAAGAAATATGTAAAAGAAAATAAATCAAACAACTTACTGTTTTACCATCATTTAAAATCAAATTAGGCAACATAATATTGGGAAGTAAAAAGAAAGACAATTGATGATCATTGTGAATAACAAAACAATAGCGGTGTTCTAAAAAAAATCGTTAGTGTACTATGTTTGATAGAGTTGTATAAAAATAATAATAGTAAAGCGCTAGAATAATAACAGAAATTAACGGAAAACTAACTTTGAAAGGGCTTGATTGGAATAATAATAATAAGATGATCTCGATCTACCAAAAAGGTTGCATAAAAACAACACCGACCTGTCGTTTAATCATACGTCATTCAAACTATGCCGATCAAATGTAGAGTAATACTGAAATTATATTTGATTTTTGAGAGAAAGTTAAAATAATTTGTGTTCTTCGTAGTAATTTCAATGATATTGAAAATATTGTCTCTTATTCTTCAAGTTTGGAGTTCCTTCAACAATCCCCAAAAAGTAGAAATATTCTACATTTTATACGAGTGAAAAATTATGGACTGTTTGAAAATTTCAAACGATAAAATCTTTGATCAATCAAATTAGTTGTTTAAATCTCACATGGAGTAGTAAGGATATAATTTCATGCATCCATAAATCTTTTTACTATAATCATCACTGATAATTAAATTTCATTAGTGTTTGCCTCATCGTTACTTTGGAAATTTATTATTGTTAGTTTTGAATATAACATCAACTTGTATCAGTTAATGATGTAATGAGTTCAAAAAAATATCTGCTGGCTAGATTTTGATTCTATAGTTTATTCTCAAAGAATAGGGTATACGCTGAAGACGGCGCATTCCACTTCACCATCGTTCAAAGATGGATTTATAGTTGGTACGTATTTAAGTTGTGGATGATGACCGATACTTTGAATTAAGTACTTGCTAAATTATATCTACTTTTGAATCACACACAGACTTGAAAATTTTGTTATTTTGCATAATATTTTGTTATATTCATTTTGAAAACAGCCCTATTCATATTTCTCTTAGGAATTTGCATCTTAGCAGGTCATGTCTATTTTTCAGCGGTTCTACTATGTTTAGACAACTCACAAACTGTGATCATCTTATTCTGGAAACTATAAATGTTTTTTCGCATCATTGAGTGTAGTATGTTTGAGCTATTCATCTGAAGAATCCATGAACTATTATTGTTTGTTTATTGTAACTGAAATCGTGAAGATATTGTAAAGTTTTGAAGATATTACCATTCTATTTTGTGGAGTCATGAAAAAAATGAAGGAGAAATTCTACTAGTAAACTTGTTTGAATTTAATACCTGAAATTAATCTGTGAAGAGTTCAATAAATAAAGATGTTGGGTATAGAGATGTTGAGAATGATAATGTTAACTTACAGAAATGAGAATAGTGGTAAGTTCCCTAATTTTTATGTAGTATTAGGCAACATATAAATTCAAATCATCCTTGCATGTCATATATGTTAATGCCGTATGCTTCGGCCAATCTTGATTTTTTTTAATATTTAATCATGGTGGTCCATCCTTATTATTTTTTCTCACTCAGATCTTTGAATTCATGCAGACATAATGTAATAATGACTGGCCTTGTACAGTTATGAGATATGTTTTTATTTTATTTTTGCTAGGTGGATCAAAGCTTCGAACTGTGGCAGGCTAAAGCCTAAAGGTATTGCATTTGATATTTAATATTAAGGAAATTATAAACCCAAATCTGTTTAATAATATATATATATATATATATATATATATATATATATATATATTTAAATCAATACTCGACTCTATTTACATGTCCGGTTGCAAGTAAACTTTGGTGAATGGGTTAAACACTGCATACATTTCTTTTGTTAATTGTACAATATGCTTGAAATGTGTTTATAATTTCAATACTTGAGTTCATTTGCAAAAATTATGGATCTGTGCATATTTCTGTTGTCTATTTATTCTATTACATAAATAAGAAAATTATGTATCCTTTAGTAGCGCAAACGGTTATTTATTTTTATGATTAGTCAGTTTCGTAAACTCAAACTATGCGCACGGTTATTAAGCGGTATGCACTTTTTGTTATATTTCTAATGTACTAAAACAGATAGCATGCTACAATAAACTCATCGCACAAGTATATAAATTAGATTTCCACTTCGCTGGAATTCTGTATTGCATAATTTTGGAACTATATGTTATGTTGTAAATAATTACAACAACAATGTTGTAGTTTAGTTAAAACAACACAACGTAGAAACTGGAAAGATCAAGAACAAAGTATAATCTGACCAGTTACGTAAGAAATTTTCGTCTGAGGCTTGTCGTAACAATTTCCTTAAGAATTTTTATTCAAAATTATCCCAAGATACAATAGACGTAATCTGGATGAGATTGATGAGTGTGTCAACTCTGTGATATATTATTTTGAGCAACAGAGAAAAAGAGAAGAAGCAGAAGAAATTAGAACTGGAATTGAATGAGAATGTGATCAGGATTCTCTTCTATTTATAATTTCGTCTGCATCCCTTCAAACAGTCGCGTCCGCTCGACGGGTCGCACCCGCTGCCTTTTGAAGGCTACTGTTCATTAACGGGTCGCACCCGCCTGCTGTTCCCATCCTTTTGGCCGTGCCTCCTCAGTCAGGCCACACCCGCTTCTGTATGCCCGTGCTTCTTCAGTTAGGTCGCACCCGCTCGCTTCCGAAGTCGCACCCGCTCGCTTCCGAAGTCGCACCTCCTCAGTAATTCGTGTCCTCTTATGAACAGTCGGGTCTGTTCGTTAGCCTGCAACTATTAAAAAACCCGGCCTAGTTTTGCAGTAAAATTAGGATCATATTAGACCCGAACCTGAACCCGAGCCGGCCTGGCCCGGCCCAGTTCGGTTCGGTCGGTCGGACGGAGGAGGCGGCGCGCGCGCGTATGTGGTTGAGATGCATGATCTCCCTTCTCACAACGAAGCATATAGTTGGGTGCCCCTAGGCCCCAACCCCTTCTTTAGAAAGCTATTAATATACTTAGCTTTCTTAGTATATTAGGCAATGTGGGACAAGTATATTTCATTTACTCTAGGAATTCCAACAATCCCCCACATAAATGATAATATACTTTTCCCCCACACAAAGCGAAATATTACAGAGTACATATGGAATAATGCTTTATCGTGGATAAGTAGATATTTCACTTTGAACTTTCCCTAGTTAAAACTTATCGGATCTACTGGCTAATCGGTGAATTATTTCATCTTGAACCATCGGCCTTTATTTTATATCCCGACAATAAGCTTTACGAAGCATTGATTCCTTTCTCATCTAATCTCTTGGTTGTGTTCATTTTGGTCTTGAACAATTTTTGGTTCTGCGAGTGTTTTAGAAAATAAAAGCCTTTTAATATTCTCATAGAGCCGACCCAGCTCACACTAACAAAGGTGATCACAACCATTAAGAGTATCCTACATATACCACCCTTGTTATTTCCAAGATATGGTCATCATTAGAAAACATAGTTTTAACCTTTAAATACTTCTGTAGGCATCCATTTATATTATGCACCATAGGAATGGAGTTGGACTATGTCCATACAAATGCATTACGTCTTGAGTTATTCAGAACTGGTTTGCCTATTGATCCTAGTCCGTGGGATCTTCCATCGCTAGGATTGGTTTCCGTATAAGATAACTTTTGGTGGTTTACGCTTTTAAACTCATTCTCCTCGATGCGCAGTCAATTTTCTCTCTTGATAAACCTTTAGTAAATGGATCTGCTAGGTTATCATTTATTCTCACATAATCTATGGAAATAGTTCCATTTGAGAGTAAGCTAACTATGTTATGGCGTTGACGAATATGCCGTGACTTTCCATTATATACAAAGTTGAGCGCTCTGTGTAGCGCAGCTTGGTTATCACAGTGTATGCATATGGCCGGTACAGGTTTAGGAAAAAATGGAATATCTTCTAAAAAGTGACAAAACCATTCTGCTTCTTCACCTGCTTTATCTAAAGCAATGAACTCCGATTCCATGGTGGATCGAGCTATGCATGTTTGTTTAGTAGATTTCCGTGACACTACTGCCCCTGCTAAGGTAAAGACATAACCACTTGTTGATTTTGATTCCTCTGAATTAGCAATCCAATTTGCATTATTATATCCTTCTAAGATGGTAGGATATTTTCCATAATGTAAGGAATAATTTGTGGTATTTTTAAAATATCCAAGCATTCTCATTAGTGCTTTCCAGTGTTCCTTTCCTGGATTGCTTGTATACCTGCTTATTTGACTTACTGCATAAGCTATATCTGGTCTTGTGCAATTCATGAGATACATGAGATATCCTATTACACGAGAGTATTCCAGTTGCATTACACTCTCATTAGTGTTTTTATGCAGTACTTCTGATGGATTAAAAGGTGTTCTCACTCCTTTAATTCCATAGCCTTGGAATTTTTCAATCACTTTGTCTACATAGTGTGACTGAGACAATTCAACTCCATTAGGAGTTCTTATTATTTTGATTCCCAAAATAACGTCTGCAACTCCTAAGTCTTTCATATCGTAATTTCTAGTTAACATCTTCTTTATGGTCTCTATTACCTGAGTATTTGCACCAAATATTAACATATCGTCTACATATAAACAAATCATCACATATGATTGTCCAATTTGTTTATAATAAACACACTTATTGCATTCATTTAAACGAAAACCATTTCTCATCATGACACTATCAAATTTTGCGTGCCATTGTTTAGGAGCTTGTTTTAGTCCGTATAATGATTTTACTAATCTACATACTTTGTTTTCATTTCCTTTGGAAACAAAACCTTCAGGTTGCTCCATGGAGATCTCCTCATCGTGAACTCCATTTAAGAATGCTGTCTTTACATCCATTTGATGAATTTCTAGAATCGATGCAATTGCTATTAGCATTCTTATAGAGGTTATTCGTGTTACTGGCGAATATGTATCAAAGGAGTCTACTCCTTTTTGACAATATCCTTTGGCTACTAATCTGGCTTTATACTTGTCGATGGAGCCATCTGCTTTCATTTTCTTCTTGAAAATCCATTTATAGCCAATAGGTTTTATTCCAGGTGCAATATCAACAATTTCGCTAGTTTTATTACTTAGAATTGAATCAATCTCACTTTGGATTGCTTCTTTCCAACACGAAGATTCAGAAAATGACATTGCTTCCTTGTACGTTTGAGGTTCGTGTTCTAAAACATAAGTGAAAAAATCGGAACCAAATGTTTTGGAAGTCCTAGCCCTTACGCTTCTTCTTGGTTCAAATTCATCAATGTCATGATGAGTTTCATCTTCATGTGAATTGCTAGATTCTTCTCTTGTCCTTTTTGGGATATTATTCCCTTTATTCTATTTGTGTGGAAACACGTCTTTAAAGAATGAGGCATCTCTAGATTCAATGATTGTATTTACATAAATATTAGCTATATCAGACTTGAATACAAAAAATCTGTAGGCACTACTATTTTGGGCTGGCCCTAAGTAATAAAAATCTACAGTTTTTGGTCCAAGCGTGACTTTCTTGGGAGGTGTAACTGGAACTTTTGCCAAGTACCCCCACACTTTGAGGTATTTAAAACTTGGTTTGTGTTCTTTCCATAACTCATATGGAATTGTTCCTTTTTTATTGTGAGGGACTTAGTTTAATATGTGATTAGACATATTTAAGGCTTCCCCCCACAAGTTCGTCGGTAGACCAGAAGTTAAAAGCATGGCAGTAATCATGTCTTTTAACATTCTGTTCTTCCTCTCGGCTACACCATTTTGTTGTGGTGAATATGGAGCTGTTGTTTGATGAATTATACCATTTTAGGCACAGAACCGTTCAAATGGTGATTCATATTCTCCTCCTCGGTCAAATCTTAGTATCTTGTTCTTTTTATTTAACTGATTTTCTACCTCAGCCTTGTACTTTATAAATGATGTAATTGCTTCATCTTTACTATACAAAAGATATACATATCAATATCGCGTATAGTCATCAATAAAAGTGATAAAGTACTTTTTCCCACCTCTTGTAGGTAATGATTTACAATCACATAAATCCGTATGAACCAAACCTAGTTGTTCGGTGCTTCTATCAACAGATTGAAATGGTTTTTTAACCATTTTTGCTTCTACACATGTCTCACATTTGTAGTTTTTATCTACTTGGAATTTTGGAATTAATCCTAAGTTTGATAATATTTTCATTTTTTGGAAATTTATGGGTCCTAATCTATCATGCCATAGTAAAATTTCATGCTCAAGCAAGTAAGAAACTTCAATTTTATTAATAGCACAATCAGAATACATAGTTTTATTGCCGATAACGGCTACATTTGCCTTAAATAGGCCATCACATAAATAACCCCTTCCAATATACATTCCATCTTTGGACAGATGCATCTTGTCTGACTCGAACACCATTCTGAATCCTTTCTTTGATAATACTACACCAGAGATGAGATTCTTGCGTATGTTTGGAACATGGAGCACGTCATTCAGCTTGGCAGTTTTTCCAGAAGTAAACTTGAGGATTACTGTGACACTTCCTTCGATCATGGATACTGCAGAATTACCCATATAGAATTTTTCTTCATGATCGAATTTCTGGTATGTAGAAAACATGGACTTGTCAGAGCAGACATGACGAGTAGGGCTTGTGTCCACCCACCATTGGTTAGGAGTCTGAACCATATTGCATTCAAATACAACTGCCGAGAAGTTGGACTCATCCATTTCCATGTTGTCTACTAAATTTGCCACTTTGTTGCGGTCCTTTTTGAGTCTGCAATCTCTAGCGGCATGTCCAACCTTTCCACAAACCCAACATTCACCATTAAACTTTTTGGTTCGTTTGTTGTCTTTAGGTTTGTTGTCTAGAGCTTTACTTTTTTTTTGGAAATTATTCTTTTTGTTTTTGGTCTTTGAATCTTCAGCCACAAATGCCTCCTCGCTTTGTTTTGTAATTCCATGGTTATCTACCTCAATTTTCAATTGGATTATGAAATCCTGTAAAGAGATTTCCTTCTTTTTATGCTTTAGATAATTACGGTAATCTCTCCGCGACGGCGGCAGTTTTCCTGTGATGGCATCAACCAAAAACGATTCTCCAACCTTATGACCTTCCGCCTCGAGTTCATGAATGATGGTTTGCAGTTCATGCAGTTGAGCAGTCACCGGTTTGGAGTCAACCATCTTGTAGTCCATGAATTTATCTACAATGAATTTCTTAAGACTGATATTCTGCGTCTTGTACTTCGTGGCAAGTGCATTCCAGAGTGCGTTTGCTGTCTTTGGAGGCTGATGTACTTTGTATAGCACCTTGTCGAGACAATTCAGAATATAGTTTATGCATAGAAAATCAGAATGCTTCCACATATCAACATCGGATTCCTTGCCTTGTACAGGAATCGGTTCCTCCTCCTCGAGATACCTTTGCAGACCGAGTGTGGTGAGATAAAATAACATTTGATTCTGCCACGTTAGAAAATCATCACCATCTCCTTTAAATGGATCGGGCCTGTTGTGTGTAGTAGCCTATGTTGAGAGCTTTACTGTGGCCATCTCTGGTTTAGAAAACACAAAAAAATTCTTAAGATGTTATACAGATAGCACGCTACAATAAACTCGTCGCACAAGTTTATAAATTAGATTTCCACTACGCTGGAATTCTGTATTGTATAATTTTGGAACTATATGTTACGGTGTAAATAATTACAACAACAACTTTGTAGTTTAATTAAAACAACACAATGTAGAAACTGGAAAGATTAAGAAAAGAGTAGAATCTGACCGGTTACGTAAGAAATTTTCTTCTGAGGCTTGTCGTAACAATTTCCTTAAGAATTTTTATTCAAATTCTCCCAAGATACAACAGACGTAACCTGCACGAGATTGTAATGAGTATGCCAACTCTGTGATATATTATTTTGAGCAACAGAGAAGAAGAGAAGAAGCAGAAGAAATTAGAACTGGAATTGAATGAGAATGTGATAAGGATTCTCTTCTATTTATAATTTCGTTAGCCTACAACTGTCAAAAAACCCGGCCCAGTTTTGCAGTAAAATTAGGATCATATTAGGCCCGAGCCCGAGCCGGTCCGGTTCGGCTGGTCGAACGGCGGTGGCACAAGTGTGGTGGAGATGCATGACCTCCCTCCTCACAACGAAGCTAACATTTGGGTGCCCCTAGGCACCAACCCCTTCTTTAGAAAGCTATTAATATACCTAGCTTTCTTTGTATATTAAGCCATGTGGGACAAGTGTATTTCATTTACACTAGGAATTCCAACACTTTTTATCCATACACCTAACACATATATGTATCTTCCTCTATATAAACTTTCTCGGTGAATAATTGCATTTTAGATCAGTATGAATTTTTTTGTCACCATAAATTTTGACGCAGCGGTTTAATCAAAATGAACTTCAATCGATGGAATGTAGCAATCGGTGAGTTGAAGATACCAAAATGCCCAAGTACGTTGATCCAAAGATACCGAACTCTAGCTATCTCAAACACGTTGATAGCGCACTATACCGTGTTCAAAGATCTACGATTCTTCGTACGTTGATCTAGCGCACTAGATACCGTGAATCGGCTTCAACAAACGTGGATTCGAGCGCACTCGAATGACGTAAGTGGAGATAGGAGATTACACTCAACTACCAATTGAAGAAGAAAGCACAAAGCAATCAACAAGAAATTTTATTCAAATCAACTAAATGTCAAATGTACAACTCACGCGTATTTATAGAGTTACAACCCAGCCTTAAGTCGTACACGACTCATCCCTTGTGGTTCACGACTTAAGGCTCTCGACTCACAACACAAAAACTGTACAACTCATAGGTCGGCACCGACTTAACGCAAGCGACTCAACCCTCTACGACACAGCACGACTCAAACATGGCCGACTCATATATACACGTGACCTTCATACAACTTCACCTAAATCGGTAGCGACTTAACTCACACGACTCAGCATATTACAATACCGACCTAAAACAATACAACATAATGTACGCTACATACGACTCAAAGAACAAAACGACTCAACCAACTCAACACCCATACAAGTTACAATTACTCACGACTCAGGCTTCACCGACTCATGGCCTTCACCGACTCATAGCTTCTCTGCGGTACGTCCCTTCAAGCGGATCAACTCCGAACGACTCATCTAGGTCGTAACTCGTTGACTCGGCACGGTCCCCTTCTGATATCCAGTTAGCTCGGAAGCGACTCATGCTTTCATTGAGCCGTGGACGACTCAAGTCCGATACCTCGTTAACTCGGCCTGACTTCCCCCATGGCTTGTTAAATCGTGGCCATTCTTCTTTAGCTCGTAAACGACTCAAGCCTTCACTGAGTCGTGGACGACTCATCAAACTTCACCACAAACTCATGTTTAAAGATTGCATAATTTCTTCTCTGGCCTTAGCTGCATCATCCTCCCCTGGTTGAGAAAAATTCGTCCTCGAATTTGTATATTCTTCCTCAACAATCTCACTTCCATGATATGGAATTAAATGTTTGACGTTAAAAACATCTGAAGTATAAACATCATCTGGTAACTTTAATCGATAAGCATTCTCATTGATTTTCTTCAAAACTTCAACTGGACCAAATTTTCGCGCCTTCAACTTGTTATAAACACCCACTGGAAAACGATCCTTCGTTAACACAGCATACACCAAATCACCTTCGTTAATTTCAACATTTCGTCGTTTCAAATCTGCAGATTTCTTATATTTCTCATTCGATCTCTCCAATCGTTCCTGAACGATTTTATGACATTCAGTCAGCTCATCAACAAAATAAGCAGCTCGTTTAACTGTCCCCTTCGGTCGTGGTACTACTGCCAAATCCAACGGTCCCCTGGGTAAATTTGAATAGACAATCTGAAATGGACTGAATCTCGTACTGCGATTCATGGCATGATTATGAGAAAATTCTGCTTGGCATAATTTCATGTCCCAACTTCTCAAATTATCCTGTACAAGACATCGCAACAAATTTCCCAATGACCTGTTTACAACTTCTGTCTGTCCATCAGTTTGCGGATGATAAGCACTACTAAATTTCAGCTTCGTTCCCACCATTTTCCACAAACTCAACCAAAAGTGACTCAGAAAACAAGAATCTCGATCAGAAACAATAGATTCTGGTAAACCATGCAATCGATACACCTCCTTAAAGAATAATTGTGCCACTCGAACTTCATCCGCTGTCTTCTTGCAGGCAATAAAATGTGCCATCTTCGAAAATATGTCCACTACAACAAATATCGAATCACTTCCCCTTTGAGTTCTAGGCAAACCCAAAACGAAATCCATGCTAATATCAACCCATGGCTTAGACGGTACAGGCAACGGCATATACAATCCTGCATTCGTCGCTGTTCCCTTTGACACCTGACAAATATGGCATCTCTCCACGAATCTTTCAACCTCTTTTCTCATCGACGGCCAAAAGTAAGACTGTGAAATCAACTGCAAAGTACGATCACGGCCCACATGCCCTTCCTCGTGCAACTCCTTGATAATTTTCAATCTCAATCTACTATCTGGAATACATAATTGATTTCCTCTGAACAAGAATCCATCAACCATCACAAATTCATCCGAACTTCCATCCTTAACTTTCTCAACAAACTTTGCAAAGTAAGGATCCTTCTCAAACAATTCTGGCAACATTTCAAACCCTGTCACTTCAACCTTCAATGTTGTCAACAAATGACTCCTCCTACTTAAAGCATCAGCCACACGGTTCGTCACCCCCGATTTGTGCTTAACAACAAAGGTAAAATGCTGTAAATATGCTATCCACGATGCATGTCTCGCTGAAATCTTATCCTGTCCCTGTAAATGCTTCAAAGCCTCATGATCAGTGTAGAGAACAAATTCTTTCTGAAATAGATAGTGTCTCCAATGCTTAACAGCTTGTACAACAGCATAGAATTCAACGTCATATGTACTGTAACTCATCTTTGCCCCTGACAACTTCTCACTGAAATATGCAATAGGTCTCCCACATTGACTCAACACTCCTCCAATCCCAACCTTTGATGCATCAGTATGTAGTTCAAACAATAACTGAAAATCAGGTAAAACAAGAATTGGCGCTGTAGTCAACAGTTCCTTGATTTGTTCAAAAGCAATCCCGGCTTCTACTGTCCACGAAAACTGTTTACCCTTCATGCAATCAGTAACTGGAGCCATCACGCTACTGAAGTGTGGAATGAATCTTCGGTAGAACGATGCTAGCCCATGAAAACTTCTCACTCCCGTAATGGTCTTTGGCTGTGGCCAATTTCTGACTGCTTCAACTTTACTCTGATCAACTTGAATACCTTTTCCTGAAACAACATAACCCAGAAATAAAACACTAGGCGTCATAAACACACATTTCTTTGTAGCAGCATAAAATTGTTCTTCTCGAAGAATAATCAACACTTCCTTCAAATGTAGAACATGCTCTTCCGTACTCCTGCTGTATATCAGAATATCATCGAAATAAACCACGACGAACTTCCCAATGAATGGTCTAAAGATTTGATTCATCACCCGCATAAATGTACTAGGTGCATTAGACAAACCAAATGGCATAACCAACCATTCGTATAACCCCTCTCTCGTTTTGAAGGTTGTCTTCCATTCATCTCCAGGTCTAATCCGAATTTGATGATAACCACTCTTCAAGTCAATCTTCGAAAATATAGTTGCCCCACTCAACTGATCTAGCAAGTCATCCAACCTTGGCATAGGAAATCGATAACGAACAGTGATCTTATTCAAAGCTCTACTATCTGTACACATTCTCCATGTTCCATCCTTCTTCGGCACCAACAATGCTGGCACTGCACAAGGACTCAAGCTTTCCTGAATACGTCCCTGTTCTAACAACTCTTCCACATGCCTTCGTAATTCCTCATGTTCCTTCGGACTCATTCGGTAATGTGGTCGATGTGGTAAAACTGCTCCCGGAACAAGATCAATTTGATGTTGAATGTCTCTCAATGGCGGTAACTCCTTAGGCAACTCTTCTGGAAATACATCCTCAAATTCTTTTAAAACTGGCTTTGCTTCTTCAGGAATCTCAACTTCTTCACTACTCTCTCGCCCAATCAACAAAAATACTTCAGGCTCCTCTTCAACTTCTTTCACAAACTCCTTCAAAGACAATAAAGTTTTCAACTCTTCGATCTCTTCTAGGTTGCTCTCCTTCTATTGCTGATTCTTAGGAACTAAAGTGATTTTAGTACCTTCGAACATGAAACTGTAACTATTAGCACGACCATCATGTTTAACTGCTCTATCAAATTGCCACGGTCTGCCCAACAACAGATGAACACGTCCATGTCCACAACGTCACACCAAATTTCATCTTTGTACTTCTTCCCAATAGAAAAATTCACACAAGCTCTTCGACACACCTTCACTTCACCACCCTTCCTTAACCATGCTAGCTTGTACGGTTTAGGATGCTTCTCAGTCTTCAAGTTCAATTTCTTCACGGCCTCTGTAGAAATAATATTATCGCAACTTCCAGCATCAATAACGAACTTGCAAACTTTTCCCAGAATAGTGCATGTTGACTGAAACATATTGCTCCTCAACCAACTAGAATCTTCCTCCTGCTTTGGTGTAAGACATGACCTCCTCATCATAAGATTACAACCTTCATCTCCAAACAATTCTTCTTCCTCCTCAACATAAGATGCATTTGAACATTCTGCCTCCTCACCATCATCTTCCTCAACTTCTGCAACCATTGCTCTCTTCTTCGGCTTCGGAAAGTCATTGCTTTTATGACCCAACTCCTGACAATTATAACATTTGAAACCACTGCTAACCTTCGCCTTCTCAGCCTCCTTCACCACTGGCTTTGTAACAGGTTTAGGAACATTAGAACTTCCACCAACACCCCTCACTTGATTATTGGAATTAGTAAACACACTACCTCCACGCCTTCCTTGATTCTCCAAAGCCAACGCTTTCTGATGCGCCTCTGCAACGGATCTAGGATCGAACATATTAACCATATCCTGGATCTGCATTCTCAATCCCCTAATGAATCTAGCAGTTAGCTGTTCTTCCGTTTCCATAATATCGTTCCTGGCAATGAGTTGGTAAAATTCATCAGCATAATCACTAACAGACTTCGTCCCTTGCCTCAGATTTTGCAATCTTTGGTACATAAGTGATTGATAGTTGTAAGGTAAGAAAGTAGATCTCATCAACTTCTTCATCTTATCCCACGATTCTATCTTTGACTTCCCCATTCTCTCCCTGGTAAGTTTAGTTTGCTGCCACCACGCCAAAGCTCTCCCCCTCAACCTAGTAGCAACCAACTTCACTCTCCTATGTTCAGGAACCTCCTTAAAATCAAAGATCTCTTCAACATTTGACACCCAATCGAGAAATTCTTCTATTACCATCCCTCCTTTAAATTCTGGAATTTCCATCTTCATACCCGATTCCCAACGTCGATCATCTTCAATATCACGGTAAGAATTTCGAACTTGGTCTCGATCTCGATAATGGATACTAGCTCTATCACCCTCTTCAACAAAATCAAAAGTACGTCTACATCGATCTCGACCATTATCATTCCTTCGTTCATGCATGCTTCTTTGACTATGTCTCTCTTCATCCCCATATGCCTCATTGTCAAATTCACGTTGACTTCTTCTCTCTTCATGTGCATAGTCATGATGATCTCTTCGTGATGAAATTGATGTTTCTCTTCTATCTCTATAAGAATGTGGTGATACCCTCCTCGCTTCCGTAACCGATGGCGAAACTCGGTTTCCTCCATGGTTCGAGTTTGGTGATCTCCTCCTTTGATTCATGTCATTCATCAATTTCTCCAATTTTCCAATGCCTTCATCAAATTTTTCATTAATACGTTGTTCCATAAGCTCAGCTTCTTCTCTTCGATACAAAGCTTCAACGTTTTGATGACGATTAGCTCTCCTTGGTGGCATGATTGAAATCTCTTCACAAATTCAATAATTCACAAATAACAAGTCACGGCTTCAAACTTCAAACACAACAATGCTCGGTTCACACTAACTCGGCTCAAAGTTAGGTCGACTCACTTAGCTCGGCCTCAACTCCTTAGCTCGAAACAAGCTTCCAATGATCCTTCCTAGGCTCGGCTACTTCACAAGCATACACGGCCTCGTTCAATTTCAAACACTTTCAACACTTTGATCCAAAATGGAATGGATCGAATGTTCTCCCTCTTGTTGCAACTTCAATATGAACACGATGAACACAACTTCAAACTTCAACTTCAAATACTTGGCTCCAAGAATCAACTTAGCTATGATTGGCTAACCTGGCTCTGATACCAAACTGACGCAGCGGCTTAATCAAAATGAAGTTCAATCGATGGAAGGTAGCAATCGGTGAGTTGAAGATACCGAAATGCCCAAGTTCGTTGATCCAAAGATACCGAACTCTATCTATCTCAAACACGTTGATAGCGCACTATACCGTGTTCAAAGATCTACGATTCTTCGTACGTTGATCTAGCGCACTAGATACCATGAATCGGCTTCAACAAACGTGGATTCGAGCGCACTCGAATGACGTAAGTGGAGATAGGAGATTACACTCAACTACCAATTGAAGAAGAAAGCACAAAGCAATCAATAAGAAATTTTATTCAAATCAAACAAATGTCAAATGTACAACTCACGCGTATTAATAGAGTTACAACCCAGCCTTAAGTCGTACACGACTCATCCCTTGTGGTTCACGACTTAAGGCTCTCGACTCACAACACAAAACTGTACAACTCATTGGTCGGCACCGACTTAACGCAAGCGACTCAACCCTCTACGACACAGCACGACTCAAACATAGCCGACTCATATATACACGTGACCTTCATACAACTTCACCTAAATCGGTAGCGACTTAACTCACACGGCTCAGCATATTACAATACCGACCTAAAACAATACAACATAATGTACGCTACATACGACTCAAAGAACAAAACGACTCAACCGACTCAACACCCATACAAGTTACAATTACTCATGACTCAGGCTTCACCGACTCATGGCCTTCACCGACTCATAGCTTCTCTGCGGTACGTCCCTTCAAGCGGATCAACTCCGGACGACTCATCTAGGTCGTAACTCGTTGACTCGGCACGGTCCCCTTCTGATATCCAGTTAGCTCGGAAGCGACTCATGCTTTCATTGAGTCGTGGACGACTCAAGTCCGATACCTCGTTAACTCGTCCTGACTTCCCCCATGGCTTGTTAGATCATGGCCATTCTTCTTTAGCTCGGAAACGACTCAAGCCTTCACTGAGTCGTGGACGACTCATCAAACTACACCACAAAATCATGTTTAAAGATTGCATAATTTTTTCTCTGGCCTTAGCTGCATCAAATTTTCATGTCTTCCATTCAGCAATTATATAATAAAATGTTAAAAAGAGTCAGTTAAGTCAGAAATCTGATCATGGCACCATAATGCATAAACTTTATTATATCATAGGCCAACTAAGATCAATTTCTTTACCTTTTTCTATCGATTCTTTATTTTGTTTTCCCATTATATGGAGAATAGTTGTAGTTGTAAGATTCTTTGTGATATTGTTGAATGGTAGCCAAGTCCCAGTATGTGTTGCGAATTATTGTGGTTGTAAGATTTCTGATGATATTGCTGAACAGTTGTCAGCAGCCAAGTCTCAATGTGTGTAGCAAATTATTCTCTTTTTAACTCAAATTCCTTTGACAGATTTATGTTTTACATGCAACCACTTAAAATCTTTATTAACCACTGATACAGAAGAATGGAAGATGTAATTTTAGCCTATACTTTACCTTTCCATTGAATTAGTATCTAAATAGATATTGATTTGATTTTTTATAGAATAATAGCTTATATTGAATAAATTGTTAAATGCATGCTTTGCATCTTACTTCTTTACTCTTTAATTATAACCTATACTCTTTAATTATAACCTTAGTAACTAAGTTGACTAACTTATTTTTTATAGTCTGTAATTAATCACCAATCTCACTGGTCTATAGCAATAAGAAAATTTACTTCATCGGATATTCAGTAGTTTCCAAAAATGAATTATTATCTCTAATTATATAGTTAATTACATGAAGAACATAATATATAACATACAATTTAACATAAACCATATTGAAGTCATTATAAAGTAAAAGGAAGACCTTGAAGAGAGCATGAAAGGAAATTCTTATATTACTGCTTATATCAAAGATGTACTAAAAAAATTCTCATGTTTCATTTATTATAATTAAATGCAAAATAATGGGAATTTAAACAGCCTCCCTCTTTCTTTCTCATGGCAGTTTATACTCACTTTTATTACAATCTTAAATGTCTCTTTTTCGACTGTAGCGCTTTGGTAGATTGCAGTTTCAATTGTATGTTCATATAATTTTAAGATTAGATCAAGGCATATGGTATATTAGTGTGCTCATTCTGTGTTTAATTAACTATAATGAATTGATGTACAAGCTGATGTTGTATCTATTCCATACACTTTCCTTATTATGTTCTGTTTGTTCCTTAATTTCTACAAAGAAAAAAAATACTAATTTTAAGTTTATAGTTTTAGGAATGATTAACTCTTCCATATCCGTGCAGTTTATAAACTTGTGGCATTGGGATGATTTCTCCCATTAGTTAATCAGGTCTGTTCTTTCACTCTTTCATTTGTTTCTTATGCAATTTTTTTCTCGTATATTTATTTGCCTCTTATATTTGATTCCCACTTCTATAATATCCAATGTTTTATTGGTGTTTAGTTCTAAATAATCAGTGCTGAATGTCAATACACCCGCATTTATGTTTTGTTCAACTTTTCCTGAAGAGATAATTATGCATAAATTCAGAAATTTCTAAACTATTTTAAAAGGAAAATTTTATGATTTAATAATCATATAGACATAAAATAAAACATTACAATGTTCGATGCGAGTCAGGTATGATGTTAAGTAGAGCATTCTCTTTTTTTATTCAGCTTTTCTGCTGTAATTCAAGACCTAGAATAATTTGCACAGTAATCCAAACTAGATGATCATTAACCATAAATTCAAATTATATATTGCAATCGTTGGAAGGATTATTCAATTATCCGAATATCTGACTTCAGCGCATGGATATTAGATACTTCGCATGATTTGTTCAGATATTGGGAACCAAATATATTACCAAATGAGCCTACGCACAGAATTCAATAAACTGAAATTATACAAGTCTCAATCAATTGAATAGGCTTGAGTTGAACATTGAATATTAAATCCAAAGTACATTTGGTGTGACCAACTGAGCTTCTCAGTTGGTGCATTACCTTGGATAAAATCATGCTATAATTGCATGGTTGTGCTTCGCTGGGCAAATAGTGTGCAGATCAAATTCATATGCAGACTTTGACCAGAGAAGCATTTGCTTAATATTCGTTGTTTAACCTTATTCTTCATGAATTACAGTACATTTTCTATGCATAATTACTTCCAAGTGTTAGGCAAACCGTTTTCCATTCTTCTTCTAAGTAGCGTGATTTCTGAACTCTTCTGGATCAAAGATTAACAATATTGCCTTTTTTGACTATCTTTTGTAAGCTGCCCTTTGTTTATTCATAAGCTGCTACCCTTTTTTATTTTTTATTTTATTTTTTTATACTGTTTTCCTGCACTATTTGTTCAAGGCGTACCACCTTCTTAACCTTAAATTACGTGAAGAGTTATTCATCTATATATACACCGAACTGCAATTACAATTTGAAAGATGGAGATATTGAATCATCAATGTATGTTGCTTATGAAATTCTTATCTTATATATATATATTCGTATGCACTTAAATTATCTCTTATAAATATATTTGATGCTACAAATTGATGCATTTTGTTGCAGGTGTTACAAACATACATACTTCATGTCTGGCTTCCTTGAAACAGAAGGCTGTACATTTTTATTTTGAACTCAGGCTAAAATACAACCTAAAATTGAAATGAGTATTTGGTTGTGGTCTGCCTTATACTTTTTAATAACATGCATGGTAATAGTTCCATATCTGTCATGGATTCATTTGATTTAATAATTTTTGGAATTAATGTATCATCTTGAATATCTCATTATTTGATTTGTACTGATTTGTTGACTAACTTTTAATGCTCTACTTATTTTCAGGAGCTTAAAAGACTGTTTTTGATGTTGTGATAATGGCATATTATTCCGCAGTTAGTGGATTGGCACCTGAAAACATAGGTGGTTTTCAGAAAACATAGATGGTTCAGGTTTTAAAGTGTTGGATTTATTCAATTGTCATATGAATCCTTGTTTAAGGAGCAGGCTCGGTGTCACGTTATAGCCAATCTATATTTCCCTACCAATTATGGGTCTAGGCCTAGTGCAAAGCCTGTAGATGCATAGCCATAAATAAAATTAATGCGATTATTGAATAAAAATAGCCTGAAATAAAATTTTAATTAATTATTAATGTGATTTGTGGGATATAATCTTGGAAAAAAAAATTTGAATAACAAAATTCAAGAAGGTAAGTGATTGTAACTTATATTAGAAAATAAATTAAATAATGTTGATTTTTTGTAAAATGAGAGTGGTTGTTTTATTATTTGATTTCGTTTCAAAAGTTAAATTTTATAAGTTAAATAACTTGTATTTCAATTTTAGCGTTTTATTGGATAATTAAATTGTTTAAATTTACTATTGAAAATTATGTAAATAATTGAATCTTAGATTAATGTGAATGAAAATGATATCGGAAATTGATTTAAATTTTGTTTAAATATGAATGAAGACTGTTAACATTTAAATTGATTTAAAAGTGAATAATAAGGAATTGGAAATTTTATATCATAACTAACGAGTAAAAATAGCTATTTTGGCCACTGTCTTGGATTTCGACGAAACTAGTTTCATCGGATCCATAATAGTTGGTTATTGTACGATTTCAAATTTCGTATCGATCCGACTTATCATTTGGCTGTGCGAGCTTGAAACGTGTAGAATTTATTTTGAGAATTTTATTAAAACAAGTTGATTTTGAAATGATATCTTCTGAATACGATCGAATTAGGCCTCGAGACTAGTTTCGTTATGTTCGAAATGGGGGTAAAACATTATAAACGTCAGGCGACACGCTTCGTTTGGAGTTTGGAATTTCGGATGTTTAAAAGCGAGATATTTCCTTATTATAATAATATATTACTTTTCATACTCGACAATACATACACCACGCCGCCTACTTCGACTTCCATTGTACGCCACTATTCCTTCTTTCTTTTTAAAGTAGCGGATCAGAAAAGAAATTAAAAAAACAAATCAAACGATCGGAACGAAAAAAAAAAGAATAAATGGCGAGAGGCGATGGCGATAGGGAGGAGCGGCGGCTTAGTGTAGGGGAAGACGTGAGGCGCGATTTGCATTCACAACAATTAGGGCTCGCCTCGATTTCACGAGCAGCCTGGTGGTGGAATACTAGCATAGGCATGGTGAGGCGACTCTAGTGGAGCGCACGCACGATTGGAGGGAGGCGGCGTTGACGAGGGCATCAGCGGTCGAGAATAGTGCATGTACACGCTGATGGTGGCGGCCATTCGCCCTTCCTAGTCGACTGTGATGTTAGGGTTTGCGGTTTTGTGTGCGATGATTGCCACATTCATGTGTGCACGCGCGAGGGGTTTCTGGTGGCGGTTGCAAGTGCGGAGTGGTTTCTGGGCTCGATCGTCAGTCCAAAAAAAAGGAAACGCGTTCAAGCCTAGGAAGGTGGTCAAGCATGCACCTGGACCAAGAGGGAATTAGATTGCGAATTGTTTTTATTTATTTATTTGTTAATTAAGTTTAATTATATTCAAATAATAATTAATCGATATTTTTTGCGTATGAGGTCTGTTTCGGGCAAAACGAGTCACACTGTGATTGTGTCGACTTCGTCTACGGCATGAGATTGAAGTGAGATTTATTTGAAGCTGAAAATATTTCTACTTTCAAATCAAGATGAGTGTTTTATACGCTCACAATTGACTAAAATAAATTTTATGTTTGCTAAATTTATATCGTGAAATGATTTAAAATTATTGATTGTTGTTTGGTAAATTTAACTGACGTGAGAATTGGTATGGAAATTATATGTTATGAATTTTGAATTAGCAATTAAATGGAAATTAGACTCAAACTGCTAGTAAAATACCGATTATTGATAATTGGTTAATTGATGTGATTTATTGACTATTTGGATGATTGTTGTGATGAATGCTAATTAGTTGAGATTTTGGATGATTTGGATGTTTATTTATCTTTATATATCCCGTTATCATCCTGTACATTATTTACAGTATATAAAACTATAAATTGAATTATTTCGAATAAATTAAAAAATAGGTTGAAATGATATATACCTATGACATTTATTTTGGATTGAAATGATATATATGCATCCCTGAATTCAATTGAAATAATTTATTCACTTGGCCATAGGATAGAAAATTATATACGGAAACCGTATTGGTTAAATTAAATGATTTAGAATTTTGATTTGAAATTATTTAAATGATTTTGATTTAAAGAAATAAAAATTGAATTTATGAAAATTGAATTATCTTCGAACATGAACTTGAAATGTTGAAATTTAAATTTGGTAACAGTAATTTTTCAAAAATCGAACTTGAGATTTTGAAGTTGTAATTGAAATATGATTTGAATTTTGGAAATTGATTTGTTTCAAACGATCATACTTTTATTCAACCTTTGGTTATTTCTAACAAAAAGTAACTTAAATCGATATTTCAAAAGTTGAGCTTATAATTGAATTAGTTTAAAGTTTTAGACATTGAATTGAACATTGAGGTTAAATTTAATTTAAGTGATTTAAATCGATATTCTGAAATCGAACTCGAAATTTATATAAATCGAAATGGATTAAATAGAGAATTGAATTGTAATTAATTCAAATTGGAACTGAATTTAAATTAATTGGAATTGAAGTCGAAATTGAAATAATTTGAAATCGAAAGTGAAATTGATTTGAATGGCAATTGAAATTGAAACTGTTTGGAATTGAATTGGAATTCATTCGATTTGAATTAAAATGAGATTGAGATGGAAAAATTGAAATTGAATCAGATTGATTAGAATTTGGACTTTGGTCCAAATTTTTCAAAATGGGAAGTGGAAATTTGATTTGGAACTAAAATATTTTAATATAAACTGTTTAAAATCTATTTTTTCAAATGTTCAAATTATTTTGATTTCCCAAGCTATTTTATTATATAAACCATTTTCAATATTTAAAATGTTTTATATCAAACTATTTTATTTATTTAAACAATCTAAGATTATTCAAACTATTTTCTAAAAATTCAAACTGGTCAAGGCTGGAATGTTTATATTTAAATCGTTTATTTAAATACGAATTGGGTAAAAATGAAGTTGTAACCAAAATTGAAGTTCGAAACAACATTGGAAGTGAAATAGAGATATTGGAGTAAAATGATATTTTCAAGTGAAAATGACGTACCGAACTAAATACGATTTTGAAAGTAAAAATATTATATTTCGAAATGAAATTGATTTTGAAACGAATATGATATTTTGATATCAAGTAAGAATTGTTTTCGAAATATAAAAGTATCAACCGGTGCGTAAAATGACGTTTGATTGTTAAAGAGGCTGGGGTCTCTTATTGGCATACTCTTTGTCAATATTGGAACCACTTTAACAATTGTGTACGCGGAGGAGACTCTACAACGAAGTGGTTGGATTTGGCGTCGTTTGCTGGATTTGAAGAAAGGGAATGATGAAGGATAAACCTCGGCACTTGTGCCATTTTGAAATGACTAAAACAGGACGGCTTGACAGGACCAAGTGGTCTAACTACGCCTAACGGACATCCGCTCTTCGATTTTTTTGGACTCGGTCCATATAATTACTCTTGTTTATTTCGATTGGTACACTTGATTTGGGATAGCCTCCCTTTGACTCGATATGGGATGGATGGATGCGGTGGACGGTTGTGGCTATAATGTGTTACCACCAGCCCTACTACACGAACAGATAGTATCCTACCTTAGGCATTACCGCACGTGCCTTGTCATACTTTTTTCCCTATATGAGTCCCCTACGATTTAGATTTAGTGTTGTTATATCATGGCGCATCCTTAACCCCCGACGTGCTACTAGGGCGTTATATGCAAACTATATGTCAATGCTTAAAAACGTGTTAAGAGGGATTAATGTAAAGCCTTAACGCTAAGAAAAATATTTATTTTACTGACTAGACATTATATATGTAGCGCATTCTACTACATGTAAATAATTTGACGAATCCTTAAGAGATGGAAAATCCAGTAACATCTCTCGACTTATTGCACGCACGTTATACACTGGATAGGAGATGTGAAATCTCGTAAACATCTTTCACGCTATTGCACTCATGTTTTATGTGATATTGATTTGACTAACATAAGAATATTTTAGTTCTAACTCGAGTGTTCTGTCTTTTCATTACGCTCGGGCCAGCCCTGAGTTTTTCAGCGCATTGAAGATCATTTTTTCGAAGGATGAAGATTTGGTATGTTGTTGTTGTTATTATTATTATTATTATTATTATTATTATTATTCACTGCATCATGTTGTTCTGCTGCATTATTTAATTATCCTTGATGCATATATAACTTTGATAAATGTTGTATATATTATAATCAAATGTATAATATAAACAGCTTCATGAACTGTTTATTTGATTATTATATTTTGTCATTCCGCTGCAAGATTTTGCGTTTGTTTTTTGTTCACTACAAGAAAACGAGTTATAAATTGCAACCAATAACAACGTTTAATTACTGGTAGTAATTATTACTTCTGTCTAAAGCACATGAAAATATAGATGGCGTTGAACTATGATGTAAAACAATCAGACGTCAAAATTTAGGAGCAGCCATTCAATATATTTTTTAGGCCGCTTCTTTTCCAATTTGCTCCCGCGTTTGCTTTCCCGTTTCTGCCTCTCAATTAGAACCCTAGGCAAATATATTCCAATTTACTTGTCTCTAGACAAGTGAACTCTATCCCATGTCGCTTTTCTTTTCTCGCGTAAGTCAACTTCATCGTTGATCTGTGAGCACTCCTTCTAAAGCTATCGACGAAATCAATTTTTTGATTTACTTAGGATTGGTTGCTTTTACTTCTCAAAACTAAGGTTAGTTTTTATTTATTTGTCATAATTTCAATCTGTCGATATATTAAATGTAAACAATCTGTCACCAACACTAGTATTTTCTAAAGGTGGTGGTAAGTCAGTTTGGTATTTAAGCCTGAGGACGAGAGTTCATTAATTCTGTATATTCAATTAACTGCACTAGGCTTTCAAAGCATGTATGATAGAATTGAAATTACTTGTTGCGGTGAATAAAAGTTTCTCTATAAAATAGTCATGGGTATTGAATTGAATTTTAAGGCATGGGCTTAAAAATTGCTTGGTTTGATTCATTTTATTGCGTCATTGACTTGAAGTGGGAAAAAATTAGAAGTTAAATTTGACGTCTGATTTTTTAGTTGTCTCATCTATTTATTCTTTCTCTAAATTTATGTTTGCATTTATTTTCCACTTTTCAGAACTGCTTTTTTGTTTCGGTGGTTGTTAGAAACCATCCCGAGCTTGTTAATAAGCCTATACAGTGTGCCACTCAGATAATCCCAAAGGAACAATAGAAATTTCCTCTTCGAATTATCCTACACGAGATTATGCTGAAAATTTGTTTTGAGTTTAATTTTTTATTTACCTTATGTCTATAGGCTATGACTTTGATTTATTGTTATTTGTTCGTAGGAGTAAAAGCCGAGATCTTTGTAGGTTGCAGGTTGTTGATTTATCAGTTTTACCTTATGTCTATAGGCTATGACTTTTATTTATCAATTTTATAATTAGATGTTTTTTTTAATTGCAGGTTGCCGATAAGTTCTATAGCATATTGCAAAAATATTGCACTAAAGTTTAGGTTTGTAAATGAGTGAATTTGTATTTTTAACAACACATGATAATTGTTTGAATTTTTTCTAGTGATGTGAAATTAGGTAAAATGGAAGGCCAATGATGATGAACAATGAAAATTAATATCAATAGTTCAGCTGGGGATGTTCTGATGCTAGACTAGTAATTTAATATAACTAATTATGATCACTCTTCATTTCTATCTCACTAATAACAATTTGCCAGAATATACTGCAGGTAGTGAGCTGCGATGAAGCATTTCTTGAAGTGAGAAACTCTTTCGAAGATCCTGAAAATTTAGCATTAAGTGTAAAGAAAGAGGTTGTTGAGACTACACAATGCACAGGTAGTACAGGAATTGCTATGAACAAGCTGCTTGCTCGGTTAGCAACTAGGTCAGCCAAATCATACGGCCAATGTTGCATATCGCCTGATAATGTAGGTTATGTTTTTTTCCTCAACATCATTAAATTAAAGAAAATATTATCTTTTCTAGTAGAATGTCAAGGCTTTATTATTGGATATCATTTAGGTGTCTAAAGTTTTATAGGCCAGCATGATTATTATTTCAGATGCAATTAATAGATATGCTAATAGTGAGGCGAAAAAAATCATGTTCTTGTTCATTTGATAACTATACACTTTTTTCTTAGTGTTTTTATGGGCAAACATGAATTTTATTAACTTCGTGTTTGTTCATTTTATAAGTATCCACTTTTTTCTTTTTATGAAATAAACGACAGTTTATTCAATAATAGCAAATTTTTCAAAGTGAAGGACGGTTTGTTTTCACAAAAGTTAATCATTGATAATAACATAATAAATATTGTAGAAGTTTTGAAAAGGTACAGGATTCACTTCAAGAATTAAGGCATCGACAATTTAATTCCACAACAACAATTTTATTTAAAAAACTCACCCATTTCAACTTTAACTGTAGAGTTGGATTGTGGGCGCTATTCAAGGATGTCGGTTACCACCCAATGGTGACTTACAAGTGATTTTTGGACAAATTTGTAGAGCTTATGTTGAGACGTAAAGCAATGACAATAAGTATCAATAAAAGCATTGTTGATGTCGTAGGCTATAAAAAATGTACGTGCAAACACAAATGATCAACTCTAGTCGTTTGACTCTATAATAAACATAAGAAACGATAATGTTATAATATGTGGACAACGCTTTATGTATTTTAACGTGAAAATCAGATGCTAACACCTCGGTGTAAATTGAAGTTAAGCGAAAGCACCACCCGTGAATACGGGAATCGGAAAAAACAACAAATCACAGAAAATGCAACAAAAGAACACAGAGTTTATAGTGGTTCGGCTTATAATGAAGCCTACGTCCACTTCAATCTTTTCTTATCACTGATTGGATTACAACTTGTCGCAACTTCTTCCAAATACAATTCAATTCAATACAAAGGACAAGTAACTAGAGAAAACTTCGATGCAACAAAATTCTTCGAATTCATGATTGAATGTGTCGAATCTTTGTGTGATGTTGATCTAAGCGTCTTGCTTGTGCTTGAAATGATGGAGTATAGATTGTCTTGAAGATAGTAGAGCCTTGATGTCGCGAAGAGAATGATCCAAAAAGTCCCTTGAATGTTGGAGGTGGTCGCGTATTTACAGGGGCTTCCGGTCTGGAATTATCGTCCGAGTTATGAGTCGTGACCGACTTAGGGAAAGTCGTAGGTCACACTCGACCTAAGGGTCAAGAGTTAGCAGGCAATGGCATAGGTGAAGTGGTATTGAGCTTTTCTTCGTTCATCTGGATACAAGTCCTAACTCGTTCGCGAGTTAAGAAGTCACGGTTTAAAGTGAGGCAGCACTAAAATTTTGGCTCTGTGGTTTTAGGTCTTGTACGACTTATACTAGGTCGTAAGTCAGTCACGACTCAAATGCAGTTGCTTTCACCCTTTTTTTTCTTGAGTCACTAGGTCGTTCTGTTTTTAGGTCTTTTAGGTCGTAGCCTCTTAAGTCGTGTACCTCCCCTGAGTCGTGACATATCTTAAGTCGTGGAGGCCTTAAGTCGTAGATTTCTCTGAGTTGTGAGTCGCTCAGTCTGTCAACTCATTAAGTCGTTCAATCCTTAAGCCGTAAACCGTTCAATTCCTTAAGTCGTAAGTCGCGAGTTGTGAGTCGCGCACGAGTTAACTGGACGTGGCTTTTTGTTTGCTTGCTTGAGTCGCTGACGACTCAAGGTAGGTCGTAAGTCGCACAATTCTTTAACTCGTGAAACTCCTCAATTTGTTGAGTCAGTAACTTGTTGAGTCGGTTCTACCTTTAAGTCGTGAAGTACCTTGTGTCGTAGATCCACTGAGTCGTTGAGAACCTTAAGTTGATGAGTCGGCCCAGGCCTTAACTCGTTGACAAAATGGGGTTAACATTTGCCCCTCGAAGTACACGCTTAAGTCGTAGGTCGTGTGCTTCGACTCATCTTGACTCGCGCGTGCCGACTCATGTTCCACTACCCCGGGGTATAAATGGCTTAGGTCGTTTCTTCTCATTACTTTATCTCTTCAGTTGCATACTTCCGCCATTAACGACCTTCGAAACTTTGAGAGATGAATTCAATCAATTTTCCTCATTGCCAACCAAGTTCCTACAATCTTCGTCATCAAACTATGTAAGTAAACTCATCGCTCATCCAATTGCACGATTACCGTTACCCTTTGAGCATGGTTTCCCAATTTTCTAACCCCAATCCGAATCTTCACACCATATTTCATCACGAGTCATGTTATGATTAACTGTTGACAAGCTTAGAGCGGTATGATTGAGTTCTTTATATGACTCGCAGGGAGAAGATGATGGGTTACCATATTTCGAGTCAGTTGATCCACGAATTTTAGAGGGGACGATACTGTCTCATATGGGTTAACGGGTTAGGAGTTTGGAGGATGACGGGTTATGGATCTGAGAAGAGGTTGGTCGTGACGTTAGCTTTGGCGCGGCTCAGCAATTTCGAGTGACCGAAGAACCTTCACAATTTAGACCTTGACCGACTTAAAAACCTTTGCGACTTAATCCTTAAGTCGCGGCCGAGTTAGAACTTGGAGGAATTTCTGGTTGCTTCGAAATGGAGCTTTTCCTTCTTTCTATGACTTACGACTTAAGCACCACCGACTCAAAATGCCAATGACTTAACGACTTAACCTAACTCGCCTCTTAATCTCTAAGCCGTGGACGAGTTAACATATTAAACTGTTTTGAAGCATAATTCTGATTTGAACTTTGACTTGGTTTGCTGAAATAAACTGCCTGAGTACTGAATTGTTTGGACTTTAAATTGTTAAACTTTGTTGCATTTTTTCACAGGTCACTCTTGCAAGCTAATAACCTGTCTAATACAATATTTACAAAAAATTGGGACGAATATACTGCCACTGACTGCCCACATCAGATGACAGATTAGTTAATAACAAATAATCAACTTGAACAGATTTGTGTGAACGAAGTGCTTTAAACCATCGAATTCAAGCAAAGTATTAAAGCCACATTGGGATAGTCAACTAAAACTGATCTGTTTGCCTTAATACTGTACCTGAACTTGAAATTAACAAGTTCTGAAATTTGATAATCGATCAATCATCGACTAATTTAAATCCAGTTATATTTACTTGTTATTTTTATTGGTTCTGCACAACACTTCACACTCTTTAGGAAACGTGCACCTTCACATTTGAATATCCAGTTGCTTGTGTAGAATGACTTTTCAGCAAGAAGATACAACAGCTCAGGCTGGAGAGGCCACTCTTATTCCAGCTCCATTAGTCAATCCTCCAGAAAGAGCTCCTACCTCCTTATCGTACAAAGTTTTTCGTCAGTTGTGCGGTCAATTTGGCATTGCTGAAGCAGATGCCCTTTTTCCTAAGAAAAGTGACACTGCTGATGTGGCGCCTACTGGCTTTGTAGCGGTTAACCGACAAATGTGCCTAAGCGGGGCCATTCCCCCTTTCAACAGTTTTCTCCAGAATCTTCTTCTCCGACTAGCCATTTCCCCATTCCAGCTACACCCCAATGGCTATGCCATTCTGATGGGGTTGTGCGTGCTATTTAGGAGAACATTTGATCGGCTCCCAAGCTTTGACGAAATTTGCATCCTCTGTTCCTTTACTAGGACTAAAGATCATCCTTCTATCACCGTCGTGAGAAGCGCCCGAAATCGTAAATTGATTGTTGGCCTTCCTAACACCGCCCATGGGTTCTTAACTCAATTCTTCTATGTCCGCTGCCCCCCGGGGTTTTATGCTGTGTGGAGAGAAGGAAGTGAGATCATCTACCTTTTCCTCAACTATATTCTGAGTTTTGCGAAGTCCGAATTGCCAAATGTTAACTTCATTTTTTCATTTCAGCGCTTCCCCCTCCTTCTAGAGATTCCAGCCACAAACCAATTCTGGAGAGGCTTGTAGCTGTACCGGTCGAAGAGCGGGATATGAAATTTTTGTTGAACGACGAATTTCTTCACCAGTTCGGACTTCTTCACCCTTCTCGCTCCACACACCCCTATGAGGTTCCAGACTCCCCACCTAAAGCACTAGATGCCCCAGTCTCCTCTGACGCACCCATACCCAAAGAACCTGCCCCTGAGGCTTCTCTAGTGAAATGTTCCCCTGGTTAGGAAAAACTACTTCAACTATTCCAGTGCAGCCTCCTCTTTCGGCCGAAATCGACAATATTGGCTCCAGCTCTCATTCTCCATCCCTGGCCAAAGTTACAACTGAGATCACAAGCATACAGGGTGGAGAAGAAGGCGACGAGAGTGCTGAAGCACAGGCTTATGAGGTTGATATCAGGAAGTCGACTTCTCAAGGTAACTCTACTAATAACCTTACCCAAGTGGACTGCTCATTTGTTTCTTATGGGTTTGATGAGCTTCTTGACTATTTTCTGAATCTCGACGAGCCTTTATCTCCTCTTTTTACTGACTTTAACCTCTTTTCTCCTGTAGAGAAAGTGTCAAGCATCGTTCAGACTTCCCCTCCTCCGGTTATTCCTCCTTCGTCTCTTCAGGTCATTCCTCCTTCTGCCTCGCAACCAGGATCACAAGAGGAGCAAATAGAAGCTCTCCAAAACTTGGATGATCCCATTGCTTCACAAGAACACAGGGGAGAAGAAACTGAGGGGAGTGAGAAAACTCCAGAACCAACTGGCTCTGATGATGAACCATTAATTACACTTCTCTCTCCAGGGAGTGGGTCCTCTTCCAAGAAGAGAGGGAAACAAGGAGTCTCTAAGAAGAAGAAGGAGGCTTCTGCTAGCGAGACACAAGCGGGAGAAGAACCTATTGTATCCCCCTACCCTTCCTCTCCTACTCTTACAGGCCGGCCCAAGAAGTTGATCATTCGGCCTGGCGTGGGCTCGAAAGGTGGAAGGGGGAAGAAATGATGGCTCTTGCCATATGCTTTTTATATTGCTTTTTGCTTTTTGCATGTACTGGCCGGAGGTTGTGCGGGTACCGGCCTCCGCTTTTCTTTTATTTTTAAACCTGTACCTGTACAAAATTCTGACAGTGTTAAATAAAATGATTCTTCTTGTTTGTATAAACTTCTGTCTGTATTTGAGAATGCATTTACTATCCATCTTTGTACAAGTTTCTTTATATAATATTGCAGTGAGCTTGTGGTATGTTGTTTGAGCGTAATTTTTACCAATATAATTATACCACGTTGCCCCTATACCATAAGCTCATTGCAATATTTTATATTTTGAGGGGACTTGTACTCTTATTTTCTGGAGAATAATTATTCCATTTTTGGAGGAATACTATTTCGTTAAAAATAGAGTACAGTTCCCTTCATATGAGTTTTTACGCTTCATCCTTCGAAGATATCACTTTTTCTGTTGTGCATACACACATTTTACCAAGTGAATTCTTTTATGTGGTAAAGCGGGCCTTTGAAGGACACTTTAACTTCTTTTTGAGGAAGAGTATTTCCAAGAATAGAAGAACAAATCTTCCTTCGAAGGCTAAAGTGTGCCTTTAAAGAGGGTTTTCCCCCCCTTTTTTTTATTACGCCTTGGTGGAGGGCTTTGATCTTTGCCTTGCATTTCTGACAAAATGCTTCTTTGAAAAGTTGTACCTCTGAGGAGGGATTTTTCACGTTTCAACACTTGGAAGTTTTATTTCAATCTTGGTGAAACGTGTGCCTCCGAAGAGGTCTTTTTGTTCGATTGTGCCTCCGGGAGGAGGTATTTTCATTTCTTCCTCTAGGAAGAGGTCTTTTTGTTCGATTGTGCCTCCGGGAGGAGGTCTTTTCATTTCTGCCCCTAGGGAGAGGCTTTTATTTTTCCCTGTTCGCTGGGAAGCGGGCCTCCGAAGAGGGCTTTTCATATTTCGACTCGTGTGAAGCTTTATTTCAGATCACGATGAAATATGTGCCTCTGAGTAGGGCTTTTGCCTGCGAGTTTGGAGTTTCTTTCTCGTAGTTGGAGGGATTCACGGGAGTGTATCACCGATCAGTCCACAACTTTATGACGAGAAAGAACTCTCTTTTTCTGGCAAGGCCCGCCCGAGGTCTTTATCCTCCGAAGAGTTGCGCCTCTGATTAGGGCTTTTGCCTGCGAGTTTGGAGTTTCTTTCTCGTAGTTGGAGGGATTCACGGGAGTGTATCACCGATCAGTCCACAACTTTATGACGAGAAAGAACTCTCTTTTTCTGGCAAGGCCCGCCCGAGGTCTTTATCCTCCAAAGAGTTGCGCCTCTGAGTAGGGCATTTGCCTGCGAGTTTGGAGTTTCTTTCTCGTAGTTGGAGGGATTCACGGGAGTGTATCACCGATCAGTCCACAACTTTATGACGAGAAAGAACTCTCTTTTTCTAGCAAGGCCCGCCCGAGGTCTTTATCCTCCGAAGAGTTGCGCCTCTGAGTAGGGCTTTTGCCTGCGAGTTTGGAGTTTCTTTCTCGTAGTTGGAGGGATTCACGGGAGTGTATCACCGATCAGTCCACAACTTTATGACGAGAAAGAACTCTCTTTTTCTGGCAAGGCCCGCCTGAGGTCTTTATCCTCCGAAGGGAGCCTTTGATATTGCTGGACTGCTTGCTCATATCTTTTTGCCATCGATTCATGTTGGTGATCCCTGTTGTCTTTTGCAAGCGTTATCACTTTTCAATTGCCAATAATTTACCTTATTCAAAGAAGTATACTTCATAGTTCAGCGAGTTGGTGGTGGTAGACACAGGCTATTTAACTGGTTGTTTGTTTGTTCAAACATTTGCAGTTAGTTAGGTATGGTCTACTTCCATCCACATTGCTAACTTTTGTTCGAAGCACTTTCTTTGTAGGATTTGAGCGTGGAAATTTTGAATGGTCTAGCATTTGTTTGCTGAGTGATGTCGGAGATCGCTTGGTCTTGCGATGGGTAAGCTTTGCTTTTATGACGTGCATTATTAAATCGACATTTCAATAACACAATTAACGTATTTAATATGCCGAAATAAAACAAAGCAGTTTATAATAGTAGAGAACACAAGATTTATAGTGGTTCGGCCAAAAGTTGGGCCTACATCCACTTTATAGCTTTTCATTATTCACTTGCTTTACAATTGCTTTCAATACAAGAATCATATATTTGCAATTCTTTTACAACATTTCAGCAATGTTTTCAAGTAAAATAAGGACGCAAATGATTGCTGTTCCAAGCTCTTGGGATCGGTTCTCCTTCGACAGTTGTAAGTTTGAATGTGCCGTCAAGAAGCTTCGTGCCTATAACATATGGCCCTTCCCAGTTTGGCCCAAACACACCTGTAGCTGTCATGATTCTTTTCAAGACTAGGTCCCCAACTTCAAAGCTGCGCTGACGAACTTTGGAATTGAAGTGCCTGGCTATTCTTTGCTGATGAGCTGCAATTCTAAGCCTAGCCTCTTCTCTTCTTTCATCAAGGAGGTCGAGTGCTTCCAATTGCAATTTTTCATTCTCATTCTGATTAAAATGGATCCTTCTGTGTGACGTGACTTCAGTCTCCGCTGGAATCATTGCTTCTGATCCGTATGCTAATGAAAATGGAGTATGCCCAGTCGCAGTTTTGTGGGTGGTTCTGTATGCCCATAGTGCAAGTGGTAACTTATCGACCCAACCACCTTTTGCTTTTTCCAGTTGCTTTTTGAAGGTCGATTTGATGATTTTGTTTACTGCTTCCACTTGCCCGTTTGCCTGCGGATGAGCCACTGCTGAGAAGCTTTTTCGGATCTTGAAGCGTTTGCAGAAATCTTGGAACTCCTCACTTTCAAACTGAGCACCATTGTCCGTGATTATCTTCTGAGGCACACCATACCTGCAAATGATATTCTTAGTCACAAAGCTTATCATTTTCTTAGAAGTAATAGTAGCCAATGGTTCGGTTTCAGCCCATTTAGTGAAGTAATCAACAGCAACAATAGCATATTTAATTCCTGATTTGGCAGTCGGCAAAGGCCCAATGAGATCTATTCCCCAGATGGCAAACGACCATGGACTGACCATTTGCGTTAGCTCAGTGGAAGGTGCTCTAGGAATTTTAGCGAATCTCTGGCATTTATCACATTTCCGGGAATAGTCAGTAGCATCCTGATTGATTTCTGGCCAAAAGTATCCATAACGGAGGATTTTCTTTGCTAAAGTTTGACCACCTGTATGATCCCCACATTCCCCTCCGTGTACTTCAGTCAGAATTGTCTTGGCTTCTTCCTTTGTCACATATCGGAGTAATGGCATTGAAAATCCTCGTCTGTACAAACGGCCATCTTGAACTATGTATCTGTAGGCTTTCCTCATCAGCTTTTGTCGTTCTTTTGAATTTTCTGGCAGAGAACCATTGAGTAGATATTCAAGTATCGGAGTCATCCATGATTCTAGCTCTTGGGATACATTCATAATCCAATCAACATCCATTTCATCTGTGCTTGGGGCTGACAAGACTTCGACGGGAACTAACCCCAATAGTTGAGCTTCACCAGTACTTGAATATTTCGCGAGAGAATCCGCTTTCATGTTCTCTTCTTGGGGTATATGGTTTATTGAATAATGGTCAAAATCTTGAAGGAGCTCCCAGGCTTTTGATAGATAGGCGGGTAGATTCCCTCCTTTAGCTTGAAATTCCTTCTTGACTTGGCAAACAATAAGTTGAGAATCACTGAAGATCTGCATTGCCTTGATGTTTAGTTCTTTAGCAATCTTTAAACCAGCGATGAGAGCTTCATATTCTGCTTCATTATTTGTCGAAGAAAATTCTAGTCTCAGTGCATAACATAGTGATCGCCCTTCTAGGGTTTCTAGGATTACCCCTGCTCCTGAACAGTAATCATTCCTTGCGCCATCAACATACAATTTCCACTAAATCGGGACGCTATCATTGACTTCTTTCTCACTATCACCCTTATATGTACGTTCCGCGATGAAATCTGCCAAAGCTTGTCCATTGATTGCTTTTCGGGGATGGTAAGTGATGTCATATTGGCTGAGTTCAATATTCCACTTCAAAAGACGGCCCGAAGTTTCAGGACGGAATAGGACTTGCTTTAGAGGTTGATCAGTGAGGACTTTGATGGGATGAGCTTGGAAATACGGCCTCAATTTTCTTGATACGATCAACAAACAATAGGCTAGCTTTTCCAACTTTGAATAGTTCACCTCTGCCCCAGTGAATCTCTTGCTGATATAATAGACTGGGCGTTGAATCTTTGCTTCTTCCCGTACCAATACCGCACTGAGAGCATGAGACGAAATAGCCAAATATACGAACAAATCTTCACCATTGTCAGGCTTTGAAAGTATCGGAGGTACTTCCATGTGACGAATCAACTCATTAAATGCTTTTTGACATTCAAGAGTCCACTCAAAGTTTTTCCTTCCTTTCTTCAGAGCATCCAAGAATGGAATGCATTTATCAGTCGCTTTGGAAATGAACCGACTCAAAGCAGCAACCTTTCCATTGAGACTTTGCAATTCCTTCTTTGTTCTAGGAGCCTTGACCTCTCTCAGGGCAGTGATCTGAGCTGGGTTGGCTTCAATGCCCCTAGCGCTCACAATAAAACCCAAAAACTTTCCTGACTCCACTCCGAATAAACATTTTAAGGGATTAAGCTTCATTCTGTACTTCCGAAGTATTGCGAACATCTCTGCCAGCTGATCCATGTGGTCCACTGCTTTCTTAGACTTTACTAACATGTCATCAACATAAACTTCCATTGTTCTGCTAATCTGTGGTTTAAACATTGCATTAACAAGCCTTTGACATGTTGCCCCTGCATTCTTGAGTTCGAAAGGCATAACTTTGTAGCAATAGAGTCCAACATCTGTGATGAAGCTTGTATCCTCCTGATCTGGCTCATGCATCATAATCTGGTTATATCCGAAGTAGGCGTCCATAAAAGATAACAATTCGTGTCCCGCTGTCCCATCCACCAACTGATCGATCCTGGGCAACGGAAGCAATCTTTGGGGCAGGCTTTGTTCAAATCTGAGAAGTCAATGCATACTCTCCATTTTCCGTTAGCCTTTTTAACCAGCATTGGATTCGATACCCAATTTGGATAAATAGATTCTCTGACGAAACCGTTCTCCATGAGTCGATCCACTTCTTCTTTCAATGCTGCTGTTCTCTCAGGACCCTGAGTTCTTCTTTTCTATTTCACGGGTGTAAACTTTGGATCAATGTTCAGAGTGTGTACTGCAATTTCTAAGGATATTCCACACATGTCAGCATGAGTCCAAGTGAATACATCCAAATTAGCCTTCAAAAATGAAATTAGAACATTCTGAACTGTTGTGTTGAGCTGTGAACTCACATTAAGCACTTTGTTCGGGTCTTTTGGGTCAACGGGCACCGGAACTGTTACCTCTACCGGTACTACCGTATTCTCCCCTACACTGGCTTTCCTTGGATCCATCTCTCTTCGTGCGGAACAACATTCGCCAGTGCAGGGTCCACCCTGTAATTGCTACAAGGTTGGTTCTTTGGTGCGGACTGGAGCTGCCGCACCTTTTCCCATTTCTCTTTTTTTTGATTCTCGCAACTCTGTAAGGTAACATTCTCGCCCCGCATCCTGGTCTCCTTTAACCACGCCAACCCCATTATCCGTGGGGAATTTTATAGTTTGACACCTTGGGGCAAGAACTGCTTTGAATGCAGCAAGAGTTGGTCGGCCTAAAAAGGCATTGTAGGCTGAGAATTCCTCAACAATTATAAAATTTTGCTTTCGAGCCACCTTCCTCAGCCCTTTTCCAAGTTCCACAAACAAATCTATGGTCCTAATCGGCTGTTTAGGTTCCCTAGTAAACCCAGCAGTCTTAAGTGATGAAGCTTGAACGTCGACCATTGGGATTTTCATCTGATCAAAAGTCTTCTTGAAAAGAATGTTGCATGAAGCTCCACAGTCAACTAAAACTCTTCTCACAGTAGCCGGCCCAATACCAGCGGATATGACCAAAGGATCTATGGTAGGAGCCTCGATACTCAAAGAATCTCTGGCACTGAATACAATATCATCTGCGGAAGTCTTTTGTTGCTTTAATGGTGCGTCATTTTCTAACACAAAAACATTCTCTTCGGCCGGTATATGCCTCAAGGCCCGGGCATACCTTTCCATCTCGCCCCAGCTTCTGCCTGTTGGGTGAGGCCCTCCAGTTATTATATTGATAACAGGCCTTTCCGATTCATGTTCTACGGTCTTCTCACTTGAGCCTGGACGGTGAGCGGGAGTTTGCTGTCCTTGAGTTGACGAGGCCGGGGCATTTCTATTCCTTTTCACATATTGTTGGAGCTTGTTCTCCTTCAGGAGTTGTTCAATTACTTCTTTCAACTGACGGCATTCGTTGGTGTCATGGCCGGGTTGGTCATGGAACCGGCAGAACCTTCCACTTTTCTCCATCCTACTTCCAACTTTCATTTTAGGCGGTGTCGGATATTTGACATCATCTTTGGTCGCAAAGAAGATGTTTTCAGGGGTATCGGTCAAGGGTGTGAAATTGAGAGGACGGCCTCTCTTAGTATCTCCCTGTTTCTTTCCGCCATCATTTCCCCTTTTATGAGTGTTAGGTTCTTTCTTGCTTGAAGCAGCACCATTATTTCCAGCTTCTACTGATACCACCTTAGCCGTTGCTTGGAGGCTTTCCAAGCACATGAATTCATCCGCTTTCTTGTAGAATTTGTCAAGCGAGTTTGGTTCTTTCATTTTCAACCATTTTCCAAATTCGCTCGATTTGTCAATCGCCCTCATCAAGTATGTTAGGACCATGCGGGGCTCAGCATTATCTACCTCAGCCAATGCTATGTTAAAGCGATTCAAAAATGATCTGATGGACTCTCCCGGATATTGCTCTAGACTTGATAGCGACATTATATCCTTTGCTTTTCAAGCATACAGTCGAAATTGTTCCTTGAATTTCCTGGTCAAATCTGAGAATTGATCAACGGATCTGACCGGCAGCTTTGTGAACCATAATAGTAGCTACGCCCTCCAGATATACCGGGAAATATCGACATTTAATTTCATCTGACGCCCTGGCACCAGTCATATGCCAGTCGTACTTATATAGAAACTCATTAGGATCACTTGTTCCCTTGTATGCCAGAATAGTAGGAGGAATGAATTTTCTTGGGAATTCTTCCTTCATGATTTTCTCGGTAAACGGAGTTTTGCTCGGAGCAAAACCCCATTCTTTCTCGTCTTCATCCCTTCGCATATTTTCCTTCATGATTTGACGGACCATACCCGAAAATTACTCTTCATCATTTAGAGGTTCTGGAGGGCTCACATCAGCTATTCTCTCTGAATTCTGCCAAGACAATCGATCACGAAGGGTCGGCTGAGGTCCTGATCCCCCAGCCTGAAGTGGTGACTTTTCCACAGGGTCTGTGGCTCTTTGCGAAATGTTTCCTTCAACATCCTAAACTCTCACAGTAGGGTTCCCATCATTATTAACTGGTTGATGATTTGCCCCTAATAGATCATTCAACTTACTTAAGATCAGGGCATTCTGGGCATTCTGGGCTTCCAACTGCGCATTCTGAGCATTCAATTGTCGATTCAACCCCAAAATTATGGCGTCCAATTCTGCTCGCGTGACCTCAATAGTTGGAGCTGCTTGACTTGAAGGAGGAGAGGTAGCAGTATTCTCTTGAACATTGTCGGATCTTACAGAACTTCGTTTTTTCCCAGGAGCCATTATTTCCAATAAACTTCTGGTTTTAAAAGAAATCCTTTCAACAATCCTTCGCGGAGCAATGGTGGAAGTTTCCTGAGTTCAGTTCTCAGTGAAAGCATCAAAAATGTTAACGTGAAAAGCAGACGCTAACACCTCGGTGTAAATTGAAGTTAAGCGAAAGCACCACCCGTGAATACGGGAATCGAAAAAAACAACAAATCATAGAAAATGCAACAAAAGAACACAGAGTTTATAGTGGTTTGGCTTATAATGAAGCCTACGTCCACTTCAATCTTTTCTTATCACTGATTGGATTACAACTTGTCACAACTTCTTCCAAATACAATTCAATCCAATACAAAAGACAAGTAACTAGAGAAAACTTCGATGCAACAAAATTCTTCGAATTCATGATTGAATGTGTCGAATCTTTGTGTGAAGTTGATCTAAGCGTCTTGCTTGTGCTTGAAATGATGGAGTATAGATTGTCTTGAAGATAGTAGAGCCTTGATGCCACGAAGAGAATGATCCAAAAAGTCCCTTGAATGTTGGAGGTGGTCGCGTATTTATAGGGGCTTTCGGTCTGGAATTATCGTCCGAGTTATGAGTAGTGACCAACTTAGGGAAAGTCGTAGGTCGCACTCGACCTAAGGGTCAAGAGTTAGCAAGCAGTGGTATAGGTGAAGTGGTACTGAGCTTTTCTTCGTTCATCTGGATACAAATCCTAACTCGTTCGCGAGTTAAGAAGTCACGGTTTAAAGTGAGGCAGCACTAAAATTTTGGCTCTATGGTTTTAGGTCGTGTACGACTTATACTAGGTCGTAAGTCAGTCACGACTCAAATGCAGTTGCTTTCACCCTTTTTTGTCTTGAGTCACTAGGTCGTTCTGTTTTTAGGTCTTTTAGGTCATAGCCTCTTAAGTCGTGTACCTACCTTGAGTCGTGACATATCTTAAGTCGTGGAGGCCTTAAGTCGCAGATTTCTCTGAGTTGTGAGTCGCTCAGTCTGTCAACTCATTAAGTCATTCAATCCTTAAGCCGTAAACCGTTCAATTCCTTAAGCCGTAAGTCGCGAGTTGTGAGTCGCGCACGAGTTAACTGGACGTGGCTTTTTGTTTGCTTGCTTGAGTCGCTGACGACTCAAGGTCGGTCGTAAGTCGCACAATTCTTTAACTCGTGCAACTCCTCAATTTGTTGAGTCGGTAACTTGTTGAGTCGGTTCTACCTTTAAGTCGTGAAGTACCTTGTGTCGTAGATCCACTGAGTCGTTGAGAACCTTAAGTTGATGAGTCGGCCCAGGCCTTAACTCGTTGACAAAACGGGGTTAACAATGTAAATATGTATGATGGGACAAGCAAACCCATAAAGGGTAAATATGAAGGGAGAGTTTTAATTGATGGTTAAAATCTTATTATTCAGCATAAATAGTTAACCATCGCATGTTGGTTAATTAGCAACAAAAAAATTCCAATGACTAGAAAAATCAAAAGCTCCACCCAGGAAATGATATGCCTATGCTGAGCTTATTTCAATTATGTAAGGAATTGCAAAACCTTCTTAAAAATCAATGACAACTAACTAGGGATCATTTAAAATAAGCAATCTGTAACGACCCATAAATTTTTGATGTTTAGTTTTTGTTATTTTAATAAAATTTTACGAGTTAATATTGAAAGAAATAAAATATTGCAATTTTATAATGGAATGATAAATAAATTTAGACTAAAACAATGTTAATACAAGTCAATTGTCAACAATCTAAATGAAACTCCAATTCATTTTATTTAAGCATGACATGCTTGGTTATAAAACTAAATATAAGTAACAAATATAAACATTTAGTTATTGTACAAAATAGATAGTAAATGGTAATCAAATAAGATCAGTATTGTGTAAGGAATGATAATATGGGTGGTATTAATGGTTACACTGATTTATAGTGGGATATAAAAGGTAATACATTTATGCATAATTTGGGTAATAAAATAAGTTTATTTATGGAGTTAGATTGGTTATATTATCTTAGGCTATAAACCAAATAGAAAAGAACAAGCGTAAATCTTAAGGGTATTATAACAATTATTATATATTACCTAATTTATTGGTCAATCAATTTATTTGAAATAAAGTCCTCTTGAATGTTATGTAATTTTAATACTGTTATGGAGGAAACGTTACTTAATGATTTTTAATTTTAGTAACGGAAGAGTGAATGAGAATTTATAGAGAATATAAATTATTTATAAGTAAAAAGGAGTATATATTGAACAAATTTATGATAACTGGATAATGCAGTGTTATTGGAAATCTATTAGCGTTATATATGGGATTTATACATGGGTGGGCAAGTAGTAAACTTATAAATGAAAGAAAGTGAGTAGGTGACCATTTATTTAGGTTATTTATTCATTTATTATGTTAAATAAAAATTTGGGAATCAAATCTCAATTAAGGGAAATTAAGTTGTATGTTAATTTAAAATAAAATCTATTAAATATTACATTTATAGGGAATGTAGTACGAATGGTTAGGGATTGTCAGATTTGGTAAAAAGGGATTGGAATTTGGAAAACTTTGTTAATTGAGTTAAAACCTTAATTAATACGCGTAATTGACAAGATTCACATTTTTAAAAAATAACCATTGATACAAATCTAAGATGTATATAGAAGTATTAATGTAGTGAAAGATCAACAATCATTAACGATGTTATTTGTGTAATTAAGGGATAGGAATACCAAAGGCTAATTGTAGTAAGGAATATAAGTGGTAGAATAATAAAAATTTATGAATTTATTTTTGTTATCATGTGTTAAGAGATATGTTTATGATCTTAATTTGAACTTCTACTAATAACATGTATTACAGTAAGATAAAAAAAAATGATAACATACGTCAGTTGTATTTAATGACATTGTTTGAATGTAATTAATAACGGTAATAATAATAATAATTGTTAATAAAGAATAAGAATGAATAAGTTTAGTAAAAGAGTAAACATTCATTTAGCAAAAATGTTTGGCAACTGAAAGATTGATTATAGAGACGAGAAACTATTATTTAGTAAGAAATATATATAATTACTGTTTGTAGCGAATAGTGTGTTAATATGTTTAAATTACTATTAGATAGGAAATAATTGTAATACTTCTCATTACATTCATTTAGTCCATTTTGAAACTTAATCAACTGAAATTAATGTAATTGAAAATTTCCAATTAATAGGAGAGAGAATACTAATTGTAAATTAATAGGTGTAAATAAAAGCAGCATATGTTTTGTGAAAATATAGGGAAAGTTTGATTTAATAAAAGGAAAATTTTACATCAAATAAGATGAATGTTTCATTTGTGAATGTAGGTTTAATTTCATTAAAATAAAGAATAGAAAGATTGATTTTAAAGAAAGAAATATATGTTTATTTGAACTGTGTTTTAGCTTACAGACTGATTACAAGAATAGGAAAATAATCTATTTATTACTCTTTTGTATGAACAATAAATTTATAAACGTGTTTAAATAAACAATTGTTCTATTTTTTTTATCCATTTTAGTTGTATGTTTTAAAATTTAACTTTGTAAGTAACTGCAATTAATGTAATTCAAATATTTCAATTAAAAGGAAAGGAAACGTTGATTGCAATTTATAGATTTAATAAAAGAAACGCACGTTTTGTGTTAAACAAAAAGGGTGTTTTAATGGAAATAAAAGATCATTTTGAGAAATCAAAATTAAACGTTTTCATTTTTAAATATTTTATTATGCATAGATAAAAACCTAAATGCGTACAAATTTGAATATTATTTGAGTTAATGTAGTTAATTTGGTTACATTACAAAAAAATTAAATTTCAAAAGGTTGTGCGAGGTACATGGTCCCTTCATTTTTTTAATTGTTGCATGAACGTTTTAAAATAGTTACCTTATTATTAATAGTTGATCCGTTTTTTTTCTCCTTCTGTTTAATACCTAAGCGTAGACTTTTAGATTATATTTATTTCTTGCCACATCATTTTCACGTATACCAAATTTAACTTTCGTTTACAAACTTTTCTATTACTACATACATTTTCTTATGCATTATTAATGCCTGAAGCTATAAAAATAAAACGTGACATTCATTTTTGTCCCTCCACATTCATTTCCTAATTATAAATAACCAACATCTTATTCTTCTTTTATATTTTGTTTCTCCTAAGACCTCATATTCAAAAGCTCTTATTCTTGCAAATCCAAAAGCTTTCTTTTACAAAATGATTCTTTTTCGTTTTTCGCACACTTCCTGTCCTCCTCTTAGTTGTTCTTCAATTTTTTCCTGAAGCCTCATCTTGAGAAAAGTAAGTATTAAAATTTGTTTATCTATATATATTTTTAACGCGTACTAATTTTTATTTTTATTTTTATAATACTTCTTGTAACATGAATATCTTTTGCATATAAACTTTGATTCACACATGATCTCTTCTGTTGGATTCAAATTTATATTCCGGACTACATGAAATTGATTTAGTTGAATTCGGAGATTGTTGAGTTTTGCGCTTTTGTTGGATTTTTATGGGCTAAATCCAAAAGGTGAGTGTTTTAACCCACTCACAACTTCTAAAATTTCTTATGTTTGTTAAATTGATTTATGATATGAGTAGAAATTCATTTATGACTGTTTGGCATATTTTATTCATCATCTCAGTTAGATTGCATTTTATTTAAATTAAAATTTTATTTTATTTTATTATTGCATATAAATTGACAGTTAAATTTATTTATTTTTGCATATAAACTTCCAATTAAACAGTTTTTATTTATTAGTGAATATAAACTATTCGTTGATACCTGTTATATTTTATATGCTATTTATTGATGTTTGTTCAAATTGGATGATGAGTGTAATAAATGGTTGATGAATGATGTTTGGTGAATGGATGATGTGTTCTATATTATATATTCTGCAAGTTGTCATGCATTTCATTTCATTCGGGATTGCGGTTTGAAATGATATACAACCGCATTATTATTTATAAATTGCGGATTGAAATGATAAATATCTGTATCACTTGACCATAGGATAGAAAATTTTATACAGGCACCGCGGTAAATATATATACACATATATATATAATTATTTTGAAATTATTTCTAAGGTTTGGATAGTATACGGTTTAATAATTATTAATATTTGATATTAAATAAATATTATTTTATATATACATATATAGTTAAATGTTTGAATTTAAGCTATGTATAAATCTGTTAAATATAAATGAATAAGTTAAAAAATGAAGTTTAATAATTTATATTTTATGTTTAAGTAAAGGTTTAAATTTTGTATATATATATATAGAGTTTTAAATGATTCAAATCAATTAAGATCGAAAAATAAATTGGAAATTTATTTGGAATTGAGCTTATTTAAAAATTAAACTCCACAAGTTGGTGTAAACTTATTAAACTTGGGAATTTTAATGGTATGATGTTTATAACTGGATTTTAGTCAAGATAAATTAAATGAATATTTCTAGTATATATAAATTGAAGGAAATATTTAATTTTTAGAAATTTGAGTTTTATTTTATGGATTTATTTTGTGAATATTTCAAACTTAAAAAATGGACAATAAATTGTTGAATAGAATTTCCGACCTTAGTTTGAAATTGTTAAATACTCAAAGTTTGAATATATTGAAATCGAAGTGTTTATTTGAAACTAAAAGTGAATCTAAATTTATGGGGTTTAGACCTAAAATTTTAAATGAATAAAACTGTGGAGTCGCGGAATTTTTTTTATAAAGTAATTTTAAATTCAACTATTTTACTCTATATACTGTTGAATATCCAAACCATTCAAGTTTTAGAAAATATGGTTTTATAGCTATGAATTTCGTAGTATTATGTTTTGAAAGTTATAATTCAAATGTTTGGTTTCCAGATAATATAAAATTTAAAGCAGTATCATTTTGGAAAAGAAATATATTTGAAATAAAAATGATATTATTGATTTTGGTTTTATAAAAATAATATCAAAATGAGTTGTTTTGGAAATGGAAATGATATCGTATTTATGGGTTTGAAATGGATAATTATATTCTGGTTTGAAAGTATAAACTATTTTTAAAAGACCGCGCTGTTATAATAATGTTTGATTGTTGAAGAGACCGGGATCGAATGTTGTCATACTCTCTGCGAACTCCGAAAACCACTTTAACAACCGTGTACGCGGTGGAGATTCTAGAATGAAGTAGGATGGTGGCGGCGTTTCCTGTAAGGTAAATACGTGGATCCAACTCCCATGAGTTGGCATAATGTGGCTAAACGGGAGCGATTGACGGGTTAATAAGGTAGCACCTTTGATCAGACACATCCCTTCGATATTATACTTTGACTTTTGGATTGATTCGGTGGCCACTTTTGATTTTATTGGGGGTGTGGCTTGAGGTGGGCGGTAGCTGCGCGCTACGCGTTACCACTGACCCAGAAGAATAATTGGTATATCTACCCTGGCATCGCCTAGTTGTGTCGTGTCACCTACCTTATCGCGCGTTGTACGATTTTGGATTTCTCCCGTAGCCCATGTGGTATCCTCTGGTGGCTTCCCGATAAGGAGGGGCCGTGATATTGGATGGACTACTGGGACAATTACGTGTTAAGGTGGAAAATGTAAAGCCTTAATGCTATTTAAAAGTAAGTTTATTTTACAATTAGACACTATTATAATAACGCAATATACTACATAGTAAATAGTTTAATGGATCCTTAGGAGATGTAAATCCCGAGCATCTCTTGAGTTACTGCACTCATATTCATTTCTGTTAATTTAACTTACATAAGATCTTTTAGTACTGACTCGAGTGTTTTGTCTTTTCAATTCGCTCGGGTCAGTTCGAGCGTTTCAGGATCGAAGACTTTAGTTCTGAAGGACGAAGACGAAGATTTGTAGTATTGTTATCTACTATATTATTCCACTACACTTTTTAATTCCGCTGCATTGATATTTATGGGTATGTGAACTCTGATATTTATTGTATATAAAAGAATCAAATGTTTGTAAACAGTTTTATGAACTATATATTTATTATTATATTTTATCCTTCCGCTGTGAGATTCTGTTTAGTTTTTTCCTCTTCTCTATTTTTCTTATTTACCCCATAACAATCCGCCCTTCCGTATGGTTTGAATTGACACGTGTGTCGATTTAAAGCATGCAAAAAGGCGAGATGTTACATCTAGTATCAGAGCTTTGGTTTAGCGGTAAACCTTGGCTTTGTGGGGTCTGACTCTTTATTAATAGGGTTGTAATACCCTGTGGGAGTCGCTGAGCGTATATATATGAGAGAGCATATTTGTTAGTGTTATAAAAAATTTTAATACCATGTTAATCTGTTCTGTTTTGTTTTTATAAATTCTGGTTGGTGCACGGGACGCTGTGACATCAATAGAGATTTCTAAACACTTAATAAGACAGACCGACATAATATTTGTTTTATATCGGTGAATGAAATAATTTTGCCTATAATATTTTCTATATATGAAATAAAAAATTTCAAATGATATCTATATTTGGCTGCAATAGATTGTTTGTTAGGTAATAAAGTGTATAAATAATAATAGAAATAAGATTGAAAAATAAAATAAATGAAATTTGGAAATTTAGAACTTAAGTCCCTGGGTTTTGAAATATCTTTCGAATAAATTTTGGAATATAATAATATTGTTTATAAGTGTTTTCTGATATAAATATTTCAATATAATTCGAAAGAATTGTTTTAAAGAAGATTTTGGAGAAAATAAGTTTTGTACTTTCCTCTCTGTCGCTGGAAAAAAATTTCGGTGATGGCGGCCGCATCATCAACTTTCATTTTCAAGTTTCGAAGGGGAAGGCCACTATAGTAGTTTTACTGCAGATTCATTTTTGAAAAAAATATATAAATTTTGAATTTTTTAAATATAATTAGAGATATATAAGTTGTAAGAATATATTCATCTATTATTTTAAAATAAATTGAAATTTAACTCGGTATTAAATTCTTAAATTTCCGTTAACTAATTGTGTTAACACCTCTTTTCCACGACCCAAAGACCTAACGAGCTAACTGTGGACAGACCTAATGACCTAGAGAATGAGCGAGCTAACAGATACGACTTAGCGACCTAACGCATAAAGTGGTTTAGCAAGGAGTGCGACCTAACGAGCTAATGATCCAGCGAGTTAATGAGATAAAGCATCCAACGAGCTAAAAAGAGCAGCAAGTTAAGTGACCTAACGACCTAACGACCGAACGGGTTAAGACAGAGCGAGGCCGCATGCATACTACCTCTTCATTAGGTCGCTCGCGACCTAAGCGGACCGAGACAACTCCTTATGCTGCAACTTCTTATGCCGCCTCTCCCCTAGGTTGCTACGACCTACCAGCTTGTTCAAGTGACCAAGTGCAACCCTGTTAAGCCGTAACCCGTGCTCCCTAGGTCGCTCACGACCTACGACCTGTCCATATTTCTCCCTATAAATACCCCACCTTCTCCAACTGAAAAAGGACTTTTGGCTCACTTTTGTAACGGCTACAATTTGCTGTTTTCTCAAATCATCCGACACTTCAAACACCGAAGACGCTTCAAAGAAATTCAAGAAGAGATCGAACATATTTGACATGATTTCTTCTATATCGGAGTTCTAGCTACTTGTCTTAGTGATGTTGTAATGGAAGATTGTTGTATAAGTTGTAATCGAATCAGCAATAAAGAAGATTAAAGTGGACGTAGGCTTAACTTGAAGCCGAACCACTATAAAACTATTGTCTCTTTACTTTCTTTTCTATGAATTTTCTATTTACTTCTAATTCCCGTATCAACGGGTGGTGCTTTCACTTTATCTCTACTTACACCGGGGTGTTAGCGTTCAATTTTAGCGTTAACATTTTTGGTGCTTTCACTGAGAAGGAATCGAACTCAGGAGTGCTCCAATCATTGCTTCGCGAAAGTTTGTTGAAAAAATCTCTCTCAAAACCAGAAGTCTGTCAGAGATCATGGCTCTTGGAAGAAAGCGCAGATCGAATAGATCCGGTGATGCTCACGAGAATACCACCACTTCTCCATCATTAAGCCAAGCAGCTCCAAGTGTTGGAATTACACGGGCAAAGTTAGATGCTGCAGTGTCTGGGTTATATAAGCAGATGGAAGCCCAAAATGCTTTAATGCTGGATAGGTTAAATGCCTTGCTCGGAGCTAACCACCAACCTGTGAATAATGAAGGAAATTTTGCTGATGATGTTCATAATTCTGAAGGAAGGAATATTCCTCAAAGGGCAGCTGGCCCTACTGAAGGGGCATCTCCCCGAGCTGGAGGATCAACGCAGTAGCGAACTCTCCACGAACGTTTAGTCGGGCAAACTTCTGAGAAAATGGCCGACGTTTGTCCTGCAGAGCCTCTAAACAACGAAGAATACCTCTCAGGAATGATTCATCAAATCATGAAAGAGGGCATGTAGAGGGATGAAGATGAGAATGACTGGGGGTTTGCTCCAAGCAAAACCCCGTTCACCGAAACGATTTTGAAAGCAGAATTTCCAAGGAAGTTTGTTCACCCCACCATTCCGGCTTATAGGGGGACAAGCGACCCTAATCAATTCTTGTACAAGTATGACTGGCACATGACTGGTGCCAGGGCGACAGATGAGATCAAATGCCGGTACTTTCCGGTATATTTGGAAGGAGTGGCCCTACTCTGGTTTATAAAGCTACCAGTCCGATCTGCAGAGCAGTTCTCCGATTTAACTCGCAAGTTTAAAGAACAATTCAGGTTGTATGCTTCAAAGGCAAAGGACATCATGTCGTTGTCCAGCCTAGAACAGAATCCTGGAGAATCTATTAGATCTTTCTTAAACCGCTTCAACATAGCTTTGGCTGAAGTCGATAATGCAGAGCCACGAATGATCTTGACTTACTTGATGAGGGCTATCGACAAATCGAGTGAATTTGGGAAATGGCTGAAGATGAAAGAGCCAAATTCGTTTGAAAAATTCTATAAAAAAGCTGACGAGTTCATGCGCTTGGAAAGCCTTCAAGCATCGGCCAAAGTGGTATTGACAGAGGTTGGGAATAATAATGCTGCTCCAAATAAAAAGGAATCTGGTACTCAAAAGAGGGAGAACGATGGTGGGAAGAAGCAAGGAATTACGAAGAAAAATCGTCCTTTTAGACCCTCAGACTTCACTCCCTTAACCGATACCCCAGAAAACATTTCTTTGCAACCAAGGATACTGTCGAATACCCCAGACCAGCTAAATTGAGGCTTGGAAAAAATGCTGAGAAAAATGGAAGATTTTACCGATTCCACAATCAACCCGGCCATGATACTAATGAGTGCCGGCATTTGAAGAGTTTGATTGAGGAGTTATTGAGAGAAGATAAACTTCAGCAGTATGTGAAGAGGAACAGGAATGACCCAACTTCATCAACTCAGGGGCAACAAGTTCCTGTTCATCAACCCAGCTCAAGTGAGAGGGCAGCAGCGCATGAATCAGAAAGGCCTTTTATTAATGTGATTACGGGAGGTCCTCACCCAGCGGGCAGAAGCTGGGGTGAGATGGAGGGATATGCCTGTGCTTTGAAATATGCCCCAACAGAAGAAAATGTTTTTGTGTTGGAAGATGCCGCACCTTTGAAGCAGCAGAGAACTTTTAGTGATGACATTGTGTTCAGAGCCAGGGACTCTATGGATGTTGAAGCTCCCACCGTGGATCCCTTGGTCATCTCTGCAGGTATTGGGCCGGCTATTGTAAAAAGGGTGCTTGTTGATTGCGGCGCCTCTTGCAATATTCTCTTCAAAAAGACATTCGATCAAATGAAAATTCCGATGGCTGATGTTTAAGCTTCATCGCAGAAGATTGTTAGGTTTACTGGGGAACCGAAGCAGCCAATTGGAACTATTGACTTGTTCGTGGAGCTTGGAGAGGGGCAGAAAAAGGTGGTTCGAAAACAGACGTTTGTGATTGTTGACGAATTTTTTGCTTACAACACCTTCCTAGGCCGGCCAACTCTTGCGGCATTTAAGGCAATTCTCGCCCCATGGTGCCTTACTATGAAGTTCCCCATGGATAATGGCGTCGGTGTTGTTAAGGGGGATCAGAATGCTGGGAGAGAGTGTTATCTTGTAGAGTTGCATGAAGGAAGGAAGAGAGAGATGAGAAAAGATGCGGCAGCCCCAGTCCGCATCAAAGAATCAACCTTGTAGAAATTACAGGGTGGACCCTGCATAGGCGAGCATAGTGGTGCACGAAAAGAAATGGATCCCAGAAAAGCCAGTGCAAGCGAAAATAGAGTGGTGCCGGTAGAAGTAACGGTGCCAGTTCCTGTTGACCCGAAAGATCCTAACAAGGTGGTGAATGTGGGTTCACAACTTAGTGTGACGATTCAAAATTCTTTGATATCATTCTTAAAAGCAAATCTGGATGTATTCGCTTGGAGTCATGCCGATATGTGTGGAATATCCCCAGAAATTGCAGTACATACTCTGAATATTGATCCGAAGTTTACACCCGTAAAGCAGAAAAGAAGAACCCAGGGTCCTGAAAGGTCAGCAACATTAAAAGAAGAAGTAGATCGGCTCATGGAGAATGGCTTCATCAGGGAGTCCACTTATCCAAAGTGGGTTTAAAATCCGGTGCTGGTTAAAAAAGCTAATGGAAAGCGGAGAGTATGCATCGACTTTTCAGATTTAAACAAAGCCTGCCCCAAAGACAGCTTCCTGTTACCCAGAATTGATCAATTGGTGGATGGAACAGCAGGGCATGATTTGTTATCTTTTTATGGATGCTTACTTCGGATATAACCAAATCACGATGCATGAGCCGGATCAGATGGACACAAGCTTCATCACCGATGTTGGTCTTTACTGCTATAGAGTTATGCCCTTCGGACTGAAGAATGCATGGGCAACTTACCAAAGGCTTGTTAATGCTATGTTCAAACCACAGACTGGAAAGACTATGGAAGTTTATGTTGATGATATGTTGGTGAAATCAAAGAAGGCAGTGGACCATGTGGATCACTTGGCAGAAACTTCGCAGTCCTCCGAAAGTACGGAATGAAGCTTAATCCTTTGAAATGTTCATTTGGGGTGGTGTCCGGAAAGTTCTTGGGTTTCATTGTGAGTGCTAGGGGCATTGAAGCTAATCCTGCTCAGATTACTACCTTAAGAGAAGTCAAAGCTCCTAGAACGAAGAAGGAATTACAAAGCCTTAATGGAAAGTCGCTGCTTTGAGTCGGTTTATTTCCAAAGCTACTAATAAATGCATTCCATTCTTTGATGCTCTGAAAAAGGGAAAGAAAAACTTTGACTGGACTCCTGAATGCCAGAATGCTTTTGATGAGTTGATTCGTCATATGGAACCGCCTCCAATACTTTCCAAGCCCAACAATGGTGAAGATAGTTTCGTATATTTTGTAGTCTCTTCTCATGCTCTCAGTGCAGCATTGGTACGGGAAGACGCAAAAGTTCAGCGCCTGTTTTACTACATCAGCAAGAGATTCACTGGGGCAGAGATGAATTATTCGAAACTGGAAAAGCTCGCCTATTGTCTGTTGATTGCATCAAGAAAGTTGAGGCCATATTTCCAAGCTCATCCTATTAAAGTCCTCACTGATCAACCTCTAAAGCAAGTCCTATTTCGCCCTGAAACTTCGGATTGTCTTCTGAAGTGGAATATTGAACTCAGCCAATATGATATCACTTATCATCCCCGAAGAGCAATTAATGGACATGCTTTAGCAGATTCATCGCAGAGTACACAGATAAAGGTGATAGTGAGGAGGAGATGACTGATAACACCCCAATTCGATGGAAATTATATGTTGATGGTGCAAAAAATGATTACTGTTCCGGAGCTGAGATTGTGCTTGAAACCCCTGAAGGGAGGTCACTGTGTTATGCGTTGAGATTAGAATTTCTTTCGACAAACAAAGAAGCAGAATATGAAGCTCTTATTGCCGTCATAAAGATTGCTAAAGAACTGAATATCAGAGTATTGCAAATTTTCGGTGATTCTCAGCTTATTGTATGCCAAGTCATGATAGAGTTTCCAGCTAAAGGGGGAAATCTTCCTTCTTACTTGTCAAAGGCCTGGGAGCTTCTTGATGATTTTGACCATTACACAATAAGCCATATACCCTGGAAAGAAATCATGAAGGCAGTTTCTCTCGCAAAGTATTCAAGCTCTGGCGACGCTCAATTATTGGGATTGGTCCCTGTAGAAGTCTTGTCAACTCCAAGTACTGATGAAATGGATATTGACTGGATCATGGTTGTATCTCAAGAGCAGGAGTCGTGGATGACTCCGATCAAGGAATATCTACTCAACGGTTCCCTGCCAGATAATTCAAAAGAGCGCCAGAAGCTGTTAAGAAAAGCCGCCAGATATGTAATCCAAGACGACCGGTTGTACAGACGGGCATTCTCGATGCCATTACTCCGATGTGTAACCAAGGAAGAAGCTAAAACAATTTTAGCTGAAGTACACAGAGGAGAATGTGGGGATCATTCAGGTGGCCAAACTTTAGTAAAGAAAATTCTCCACTACGCGTATTTTTGGCCAGATATTAATCGAGACGCTGTTAGCTATTCCCGAAAGTGTGACAAATGCCATAGATTTGCAAAAATCCCAAGAGCACCTGCCACCGAGCTAACACAGATGGTCAGTCCATGGCCATTTTCCATTTGGGGAATAGATCTCATTGGGCCTTTACCGATTGCCAAGTCCGAAATCAAATACGCTATTGTTGCTGTTGTTTATTTCACTAAATGGGATGAAGCTGAACCGTTGGATACTATTACCTCTAAAAAGATGATAAATTTTATGACTAAAAATATCATTTGCAAGTTGATGTGTCTCAGAAGATAATCATAGACAATGGTACCCAATTCGAAAGCGAAGAATTCCAGGACTTTTGCAAGCGATTCAAGATCCAAAAAAGCTTCTCAGCAGTGGCTCATCCTCAGGCAAACGGGCAAGTGGAATCAGCAAAAAAAATCAAGTCAACCATCAAAAAACAGCTAGAAAAAGCTAAAGGTGCTTGGGTCGATAAGCTGCCACTAGCACTATGGGCATACAGAACTACCCATAAAACTGCGACTGGGCACACTCCATTCTCATTAGCATATGGATCAGAAGCAATGATTCCGGTGGAAACAGAGGTCCCTTCACACAGAAGATTCCATTTCAACCAAGCTAAAAATGAAAAGCTATAACTTGAAGCACTTGACTTCCTTGATGAAAAAAGGGAAGAGGCTAAGCTCAGAATTGCAGCCCATCGGCAAAGGATAGCAAGGCACTTCAATTCCACAGTTCGCCAATGCAGCTTTGAAATTGGGGATCTAGTCTTGAAAAGGATCATGACAGCAACATGAGTGTTTTGGGCCAAACTGGGAAGGGCCGTATGTCATAGGCAAAAAACTTCTTGATGGCACTTTCAAACTCACAACTATCGAGGGAGATCCAATTCCAAGGGCTTGGGACAGCAATCACTTGCGTCCATATTTTACTTAAAAGCTTTGCTTAAATTTGTAAAATAATTATGGATGTATGGTTCTTGTATTGAAAGCCATTGTAAAACCAGTGCAAGTGAATAATAAGAACTATAAAGTGAATGTAGGCCCAGTTTTTGGCCGAACCACTGTAAATCTTGTGTTCTCTACTATTATAAAATGCCTATTTTATTTCAATGTTCAAATACCTTAAATGTATTGCTAAAATGTCGATTTAATATTGCAGGCCATTAAAACAAAGCTTACCCATCATAAGACCAAGCGATCACTGACATCACTCAATAAATAAATGACAAGCCACAAAAATTCCAGATTCAAATCCTATATAAGAAGTGCTTCATGCAAACAGTTAGTGATTCCGCCGAAGGTTCCAGGATCTTGTTAACTAATTGCGATCGTTTGTACAAACGGACATCCGATTAAGTAGCTTGTGTCCGCCCTTGCCAACTCATTTAACAATGAAGTACACTTCTTTGGATAAAACAAACTACTTGCAAAAGAAAGGGACATGTGCTTGGAAATGATAACAGGGAAACACTGACGAGCAAATGACGAAAAGACATGGGCGAGTAGACAAGAAAAAGCCCTCTACGGAGGCCCATTGCACCGGAGCTGAAGTGCAAAAAGCTCTCTTCGGAGACACACTTCACCGGAGTTGAAATGCCAAAAGCCCTCTTCGGAGGCCCATTTCTCCGGAGCTGAAGTGAAAAAAGCTCTCTTCGGAGACACACTTCACCAGAGTTGAAATGCCAAAAGCCCTCTTCGGAGGCCCATTTCACCAGAGATGAAGTGCAAAAATCTCTCTTCGGAGCCACACTTCACCAGAGTTGAAATGCCAAAAGCCCTCTTCGGAGGCCCATTTCACCGGAGCTGAAGTGCAAAAAGCTCTCTTCGGAGACACACTTCACCAGAGTTGAAATGCCAAAAGCCCTCTTCGGAGGCCCATTTCACTGGAGCTGAAGTGCAAAAAGTTCTCTTCGGTGACGCACTTTACCAGAGTTGAAATGCCAAAAGCCCTCTTCGGAGGCCCATTTCACAGGAGCTGAAGTGCAAAAAGCTCTCTTCGGAGACACACTTCACCAGAGTTGAAATGCCAAAAGCCCTCTTCGGGGGCCCATTTCACCGTAGCTGAAGTGCAAAAAGCTCTCTTCGGAGACACACGTCACCAGAGTTGAAATGCCAAAAGCCCTCTTAGGAGACCCATTTCACCGGAGCTGAAGTGCAAAAAGTTCTCTTCGGAGACACACTTCACCATAGTTGAAATGCCAAAAGCCCTCTTCGAAGGCCCATTTCACTGGAGCTGAAGTGCAAAAAGCTCTCTTCGGAGACACACTTCACCAGAGTTGAAATGCCAAAAGCCCTCTTCGGAGGCCCATTCCACCGGAGCTGAAGTGCAAAAAGCTCTCTTCGGAGACCCACTTCACCAGAGTTGAAATGCCACAAAGCCCTCTTCGGAGGCCCACTACCCCGCGTAAAGGGAAAAAAGAAAGCCCTCCTCGGAGGCACACAGACAAAAGAAAGAAAGAAAGAAAGGAAGAAAAAAGTTCTCTTCGGAAGCATACTTCTACTCTCAAGAGAAGATCAATTTCTCCATAATGAGAATATTCTTCTCCGAAAGTTGAAGTGCCAAATCAAAGCCTTCTTTTGAAGCCCACTTCACCGCATAGGAGAATTCACTACTTTCTTAAAAAAAAGAAAAAGAAAAGAAAAGACTGACCGTCTCCAAAAGTTGAAGTGTGGAAATTTTTTCCTGAAAAAAGAGAAGACTTCTCCAATACAAGGCACATTCTACTAAATCAGAGAAATATTTCCTTAAAATGGAAAAATTATTCTTTAAAGTACGGATGCGAGCCTTCTCAAAATGGAAAAGTTGTTCTCCAAAGAAAGAGTACAGGTCTTCTCGAAACAGAAGAGATGTTCTCCAAAATCTTGCCAAAGTGAAGGAGATTGCAATAAACCGTGGTATGGGGGCAATATAATGTAGTTACATTCATAAAAGCAATTCTCAAGCAACATACCACAGGCTTACTGCAACATCATACAAAGAAAATAAAGAAACTTGTATGAAAATGAAGAATAAATGCATTCTCAAATACAGACAGAAGTTTGTACAAGTAAAAGAATCATTTTATTCCATGAAGGATAAATGCATTCTCAAATACAGACAGAAGTTTGTATGAGTAAAAGAATCATTTTATTCCATACTGTGAAAATTTTATACATGTGCAGGTTTCAAAATAAAAAAGGCGGGGGCCGGTACCCGCACAATCTCCGGTCAACACAAGCCTTTATATACAAGCAAAAAGCAAAAAAAGAAGGGTAAAAAAGCGAGACTCATTATTTCTTCTTCCTCCCGCCACCTTTAGAGCCTTCACCGGGTTTAATAGGTAGCTTTTTGAGCCGGCTTGAACGAGTCAGAGAAGAAGGACAAAGAGGAACAACTGGGTCAACTTCCGCTTTCTCTTCACTGGCAGAAGTGCTTTTCCTTTTCTTCTTCGAAGTTGTGCGCTCACCTTTCTTCCTTAAAGAAGACTCGCTGCCCGGAGTGATAAATTCGTACAACTTTGTGTCGTCAGTAATAATTGTCTATGGAGTCTTTTCACCTTCTTCCTCAGCCTTCTGTTCTTTTGAAGCGGCCGGGTCATCCAAGCCTTGAAGGGCTTCTATTTTCTCTTTCGGCGACCCCAGTTGAGAAGCAGGAGTAATTTGAAGGGATGGAGGAGGAACGACTCGAAGAAAAGAAGTCTGCGCAGCACTTGGTGTTCTCTCTACAGAAGAAGAAAAGTTAAAATCAGTATTCCTCATAAAAAGAGGAGATAATGGATCATCAAGGCTTAAGTAATAATCGAAAAGTTCATCAAGCTAATTTGTGGTAAACAAGCGGTCCATTTGAACTGGATCAAGGTTGAAGTTACCTGGAGAAGTTGGCTTTATTACGTCATATTCAAAGTCTTGTGTTTCAGCGCTTTCTTGAGCCTCATCTCCAATATGAGCAGTCGCAATTTCAATGTCAGCTTTAGGAGGAGGCGAAGAATGGGAACTGGAGCCAATGATATCAATGTCGGCCGAAACCGAAGGATGAGTCTGGTCGGTTGAAGTTACCTTCCCTAAATGTTCTCCTTCTGCCATTTCAGCTCGCTCTTTAGCAAGTAGCTCCTTCCCCTTGGCAAGGGCGGCACGTGCATCATCATCTAAATAGTGCGCCTCAAGATCTTCCTCAGCATAGCCAGCGCCTCCAAGCATATCAATTGCGGCTTTCCACACCTCAGCCAAGGTAATCTCATATCTCGGGCCCAAAAACGAAAGGCTACCATGCCCCAGGATGCTGTGCAAATAAAAGTCGAATAATGTAGAGCTAATGTTGGCCTTGGTAGCCTCATGAGATTCTTCGGCTGCTACTTTGCCGGCAACGGCTTCATCACGCTCTTATCCAACTTTAAAAAGCTGAGCCTTTAGCATTTCAATCTCTAAGTCCTGGGAGCTAGTTTTTTCCCGCAACTGAGCAACATCAGTGCGGTAGCTTTCTACCATCCTCTCCTGCACCTCAAGTCTAGCCTCAGTATCTCTTTGACTAGCATGAGCATCTCTCACTTGCTTTTGAAGCACCTCTTCCTTTTGAGTGAAAGAAGTGGAAGAGGCAGCAAGGTCGTCTTTGAGTTGCTTGTCTTCAGCTTCGAGTTTCTCGTTATATGCAGTGATATTTCTCATCTCTGTATTGTGCTGGTCAAGAACTTTCTTCCATTTAGACATATCATTCTCCATGGTTAACATGGCCTCGTGGTTAAGCGATTAACCCTTTGAAGCTCGTCAACTAGCTTCTGCCATCCAGACATTCTCTCGATGTCAAGCTTAACAGCGTCAAGATTCCTCGGCATGGCCTGCTTGTTAATAGGAACTAAGTCCAAGTTAAAGCATACTCCTTTTAAACACCAGTTTGGAAAGCAGCTGTGGAGTGCAGGCGGGGCATTCTCAATTTGATACGAAGGCCTGTTGATGATTGTTTGAATGTCAGTTCTTGTAAGGCCAGGAGATTGAAAAGAGATGGGAGCAACGGGCTTTTAAGAAATTGCAGATGCTGGCTTTTCGCTAAGTTTGCCCCGTTTGCTCGGATCTTCAGCGACATGACCTTTCCCTTTAACATCATAAGATTTTCTTTTGTGGGAATCATCTTCTCTCTGGGAAGAATCATGTCGTTCATCCCTTCTCCCGTAGTGTTCCTCATAAGCACGCCTCTCGCGAGCTTTTCTTGCAGCTCTTTCTTCGTCAGTCTCCTTGGGGGCAGGAAGATACCCCTTGGATCATAAGAATCACGCCTTCCGTAGCGCTGAAAATCATCATAATATGAGCTGCTACGTCCCATTGGAGAACCTGAAGGTGAGAAAGAGTCAAAGCTTAAGAATCTTCGAAGTAAAGAAGATTAGTACATATAAGTGCCGAAAAATCATAAGTGTGTGTAACGTGCAAACTACGCGCGTCAAACTATGAACCACTCTTCGGTTGGGGGGTGATGACGGATTTTACAGCAAGTGTCAACTCTTGGGCTGATGGAGTTTGTTGCAAGACAGATGTCGTTTCAACTGCTGGAGAAATAACTTTAGTAGTAATAGTTGTTGAATATGCGCTTATATGATTTTGTTTGATGATAATAAACATATATACATTCGTTTAAATGTATTTGTTAATGTACTATTTTAATTTTCATAGGTTAAATAAATATTTGCTGGATAAAATTAAATAACACAGAATTTGAATTCAAACAGAAATTTTATTCAAACAGATATTTATTACAATTTTGAATAGTACAAATTCAAGCTTTCACTATTCACTATACAACCTTTATACAAATTCAATTACATCACAATTTTACATTTACAGTTGACCTCACTACATATCACTCACACTCGTATTTATCTTCAACTTCATTCCAGTCAGAATCCAGCATCTGAGCAATCTGCAAAAATATTCACTAACGCAGTAAAATTGAAAAAGAAATATTTTTGCAATATAAAATAAAATATGAATTTTTGAAAATATTATTTGCCTCAGTTATTTGGGATGTTCGTCATCATTTAAATTTGAATTCATCATACATGAACAGCTTGTGACATACACAGTGTATCACTGTATATGCCACAAGGCCGTGCACACCGAAATATACACTTGATCGATTTACAGGGACAAGTGAGCACAGGTCAAACCCAAATACGGGATTCAACTCAAGTGCAATAAAATAAAATCTCAACACGCGCACAAGGTCAAACCCGAGCTATTAGCTGGATTCAACACAGGGCAGGCTACGACTTCAAGCATACAAGCAAGATGATCAGCCACCAGAATTTCAAATGAAGCAAATCCAAGTTTATATGCAAATAAACAGAGCAGTAATAAAAATGCAGTGATATGCAACAGGCCCAGTTGCAACAACCAAAGTCAAGGCAACATGAAGCATGCAAGCTTTGGGCACAAGATATGGAAACTGCAACAATGAATCAACAATGCTTGAAGACTACAGCATCAATTAAACAGTCAATATAAATGCATAGAAGCTCAAACTAGAACAAATGTTCACTGAGTCGAAGGATGAATCAGAATACTAATGCAGCGCAATACATCATTATCAAGTATATATACAATGAAGTTTCAACTCAAAACAGTGAGCTACTGACAAATGTTTCAAAACAAAGTCAAGGCCAAATTAAATCTGAAATAGCAAGGTACAAATCAAAGAAAGCACAGAGGCAACAAGAATGGCCAGTAACAGTACAACTACAAGCAGATGCAACTCAGACTCATGTACCAATAAGTGGTAGCCAGAAGCTTGAGTCAATGCATAGTGCAAACAAATGCACATAGTGATACAAGACACAGTGCATATATGAAGTACACAAATACAACTCGACTACAGCAAAAAAAAGAAAGAATCAAGACCGAGACAAAAACAAGCATAAAAGTTCAAATGCAAACAACATGTTTTACAAATTATCAATGTTCAAATAAAATGCAAGACAGTGGTCGAAGCAAAACCATGAATGCAGTAACAACAAAGCCGAAGTGAACAAGTCATAGTCAACAGAAAAAGGAACGGAGTAGAAGCCGTGGTTATCACGAAAATAAATTCAAAACCGTGTCAACCAAGAAACGTGAAAGATACGAATTTGACAAAGTCAGAATCAATCTCAAACATTCAAGCATCATCAAGTGGCCGAGGTGAATTATTGACAAATTCAAATAAAGTATATACGACGAGAATTCAGGGAATCGAACCCTATAAATTGATATCATCATCGGCAATTTTTTGTATCGAATTCAAGCAAGCATAAAATCAGTAAAAGCAAAAGCATATAATTACATACTGAAGCAAGGAAGGAATTCCATCAACGAAGAAGCCACGGTGAGCAACGAGATAAGATCAATCAAAGCTAATCGTGCATTATCCACGTGATTGATCAAACAATCGGCAGCTTCACGAAACCCTAATTTGGATCTAGGACGCAAGCCCTAATTCAAGCGCAAAGAGGAACGAAAGGGAGGCCGTGTTTTTACAGAAGAAAATAAAAGGAACGGGATGAAAAATAAAAGGGGGCCGACCTTTATAGTAAAGGGCTTTTAATTTTATATTAGGGTTTTTGGTTTTATTTTTAAATTGTTGTTTAAACCTTTTCTTTTTAACTTTAAACCGTTGTATTTACTAGTCGTGTGACTAGGGGACAAGCTACGTGGCGTTGCTTGAGAATTCGCAACTCAGTGGCTGAGTTGGGGCAGGGTTTTGAGCGTAGAGTTAGATTTAGTCGATAGCGGGTGTCGTAGTTTACATGTGTAAGCGAGGGACTATCTAATTTCTAGTAGAAACCTTGGGGGCAGCACGTAGGCAGGGTTTTGCCGAAGCTGGGTAAATTCTGTGTCGTTCTATTTCTGCATTTATTATTCTGCTATTATCTGTGCTGCTATTGTTCTGTGATCTGTGTTAAAAATTAATATACACTTCCGCAATAATTTTTATAATTAACGCTATCACCCTATTCACCCCCCTCTAGGGTGAAATCGATCCTACAAGTGGTATCAGAGCTAGGAACAAAAGCCGTTTTTGTTTTAAAAATTAGATTTTACAAAAATCAATTTCTGTTTTAAAAATTCGTGTTTTAAAAATCGGTTTTTTGTTTTAAAAATTTGAATTTTTAAAATGGCTTCTTTTGATAATACTTTTGTTGAGGGTCGCTCCAATATTATTCCTTCTATTTTCGATGGAACAGAATTTTTGAATTGGAAATTAAAAATGGAATTTTATTTAAAATCTGTTAATATTAAATGTTGGGATATTATTGAAAATGGGTGTGATATAACAGATAAGAAAATTATCTCGATTAACGCTCTTGCTATGCATATATTATATTCTCATATTAATCAAGATAATTTTAATTTCATCTCTCATTGTAAAATGCACAGGAAATCTGGAATACTTTCGATGCAATATATGGTGCAAAAGTCAACAGCAATGAGAAGCCCTCCACAACCGACTCAGTTAAAGAAATATGCTTAACTGGATTGGTAAATAGCAGTTGTGATGAGGATGATGATGATGGAGCAGCCGAGCTGGCACTAATAATGAAGAAGTTCATAAGGTGGAACCACAAATACGTAAATCCATCTCTAAATCAAAAATTAAAAAGCATAATAATCAAAGCACTGGACAACTCGAAAGAACACGGGATCATTTGTAACAAACCCGGTGATATCAAGCCCAATTATCCCCGATTTAAACGCGATTTTGAAAAGAAATCAAAACGGAGAAATGCTACAGCCACGTGGAATACAAATGATAAAGATAATCAAAGTTCTAGCAATAAGAGTGAGAAAGCAGATATGTGCCTTCACGGAAATATAACTGATAGCGACGATGACGAGCCAAGCGAGGTATCAAACCTTACTCACTCTGAATTACTTATTTATTTCCACGAAGTAAATGGCTGTTTTGAACGACTTAGGGAAAAATACGCTAAACTTGAATCACAAAAAGTTACTTTGATAAAATTAAATGAACAACTTGACCAATTAGTTAAAACCTATCAAAGTAGGATCCCTAAGTGTGATAAGTGTCCAACCTTCGAAGAAGAAATTAGAAAATCAGAAATCAATATAAAATCGCTTGAAAATGAAATTCTGATTTTAAAAGAGAATGAAAATACTAGGAGAGAGAATTCTATTAAAAAGTGCACACAATTGTTAAACGCAAATGAATCTCTCAAAACACAAGTCCAACAATTGTCAACGACTTTAGATAAATTTTCAAAAAGTGAAAAATCGTTGAATATGCCATTAGGAAAGAAAAATGTTAATACGTTTAGACAAGGACTTGGATATAATAGTTCAAAAATTGTTGAAAACAATATTAATCAAGTTAATTCTATGTGCACAATTTGTAGAAAATATGGACACAATCACAATAATTGTTGTTATAGACCCAAACTTGTGAAAACTATACCAATTTGGGTTCCAAAAGGCATAAATATAAAATCTCTCAAAGTTAAACAAATTTGTGTGCCAAAAGGAACAACTATAAATAGTTTTGGGTCTCCACAAAATTATTTTTCAAAATTTTCTGCCACTAACAACCATGGACCTATAAAAAAAATAGGCCACATAAATCTTTCAAGGTGTAGGTGTGGTGGCAGGCTAAGGAACAACAATGGTGTTCTCTGGATTTTGGTTGTTCCAGAAACACAACGGGCGACAAAGCAAAGTTCCTTAGCCTAGTATAAAGATGACAGAATCACAACGGACAACAACGAAAAATATCGTAAAGGTAAAACAGGTAATGGTATATTTGAAACGATATATTAAATGTGATAATCTGCACCATATTCTGAATTAAAATCAGCCAATATTGAGATGATGAAAAGATGATGATTTTGACTCTGACTTATTCAAAATAGTTGGCCAATTATATTCTTATGCCAAAAACACTATAAAAATCTCTAGATTCTTTGAATTACTTCATATATATTAGTTTGGATTAAAAACAGTGTTTTGTTGGATAATAATACATTTGGTTATAATTTGGCTAATTTATATTCACGGTTTCCTGATTATTTACACGGCTTCAATTCAAATTCAAAAGAATGTCATTTAAAAAGCTATTAAAATTGAATTTAAAATTTTTGGTGCACACTTCATGGTTTGGTCGATAAAATTCAATTAATGATGATTTTGAGCGAAAGAGAAATTCAGATGCAGATTACTCTAGCAATCTAGTTGATAGAAAAATTAGTAGGAACATGATTTTTATTACGTTTAGTAACTACATCGTTTTTCAAAGAAAATATCTGCATATTTTTCACTTCAAACAATTTTCAAATAGCAGAAAATTTTCTTATAAAACCCCCTCGAGAAAATCATTTTTGACCATATTTTCAGAATAGTCATCTTGAAAAATTGATTTCATAATTATTTTTTGAATTTGATTTTAAATGACTATTTTGACTAATTTGACTCCCTAACGATTATTGAAAAGATAAATAGTGATTGAAAAAGTGATGAGTGTTGATATTCATTATATTATGACTCGAGACGGTATAATTAGTGAATTTCTTTAGAAATTTAAACAAGAGTTATAAAACTTTTTGTTGGTAAAAATTCCATGACCATCTCTATGTCTATCATGTTTCTAACAACCGTCAGTCATCAAAATTCTGTATAGTTTGTCGATATGTGGTACTTTAAACAGGAATCGTTCGTTTTTCATTTTATATTTTTTTTTTAAAAAGAAGGTTATAATAATAATAATAAATAAATACCAAAGTATTCACTCTCATTTAAAAGTCCTCACGGTTATGCATGAGTGAATTACTTGGAATTTGTTATGTGCTTCCATGCTCATTTAAAAGTCCTCACGGTTATGCATGTATGGAACGCATATCAAAAGTTGATTTTTAAAATAAACAAGTTGATTCTAATCCCATTTAAAATTCCTCAAGGTTATGCGTGGTTAGAAGATATTTGAATTCATTTTTTAAAAATAAAATTGGAATACTACTAATCTCATTTAAAAGTCCTAACGGTCATGCATGGTTAGTAGGTATTCAAATTCCTGATATAAATATACCACAAATAGACACAACTGTATGGTTTTATATGATGACTAATTCTCATCATTCTAAAAGTGGAATATGCGCCTAACAAAATATTTATGATTTTTGTTTGATTTTTTTTAATTGAAATTTAATATTTATATTCAATTGAGTTTTAATGTTGAATTAATATCAATCACTTTATCTCTATTTTCTCTAACACTATTATTCTTTTGCTGATAACAAAAGGGGGAGAGAAAAGTTAAGATTTTGTCAAATAAAATCAAGCAAAGGTCAAATAATTTTCTATTTGCACTAGGCTCATTTGCATATTTTTAATTGTATGCATATATGTAGGGGAAGCTTTGTGTTGAGAGGAAGCATTTAAATAGGGGGGGCAATTAGAGCATATCAATGATCAAATACATTTAATATATTCAAAATCTTAAATATATGTTTGTTATCATCAAAAGGGGGAGATTGTTGAATATACGCTTATATGATTTTTGTTTGATGATAATAAACATATATACATTCGTTTAAATGTATTTGTTAATGTACAATTTTATTTTTCATAGGTTAAATAAATATTTGCTGGATAAAATTAAATAACACAGAATTTGAATTCAAACAGAAATTTTATTCAAACAGATATTTATTACAATTTTGAATAGTACAAATTCAAGCTTTCACTATTCACTATACAACTTTGATACAAATTCAATTACATCACAATTTTACATTTACAGTTGACCTCACTACATATCACTCACACTCGTATTTATCTTCAACTTCATTCCAGTTAGAATCCAACATCTGAGCAATCTGCAAAAATATTCACTAACGCAGTAAAATTGAAAAAGAAATATTTTTGCAATATAAAATAAAATATGAATTTTTGAAAATATTATTTGCCTCAGTTATTTGGGTTGTTCGTCATCATTTAAATTTGAATTCATCATACACGAACAGCTTGTGACATACACAGTGTATCACTGTATATGCCACAAGGCCGTGCACACCGAAATATACACTTGATCGATTTACAGGGATAAGTGAGCACAGGTCAAACCCAAATACGGGATTCAACTCAAGTGCAATAAAATAAAATCTCAACACGCGCACAATGTCAAACCCGAGATATTAGCTGGATTCGACACAGGGCAGGTTACGACTTTAAGCATACAAGCATGATGATCAGCCCTCGGAATTTCAAATGAAGCAAATCCAAGTTTATATGCAAATAAACAGAGCATTAATAAAAATGCAGTGATATGCAACAGGCCCAGTTGCAACAACCAAAGTCAAGGCAACATGAAGCATGCAAGCTTCGGGAACAAGATATGGAAACTGCAACAATGAATCAACAATGCTTTAAGACTACAACATCAATTAAACAGTCAATATAAATGCACGGAAGCTCAAACCAGAACAAATGTTCACTGACTCGAAGGATGAATCAGAATACTAATGCAGGGCAATACATCATTATCAAGTATATATATAATGAAGTTTCAACTCAAAACAGTGAGCTACTGACAAATGTTTCAAAACAAAGTCAAGGCCAAATTAAATCTGAAATGGCAAGGTACAAATCAAAGAAAGCACAGAGGCAACAAGAATGGCCAGTAACAGTACAACTACAAGCAGATGCAACTCAGACTCATGAACCAATAAGTGCTAGCCAGAAGCTCGAGTCAATACACAGTGCAAACAAATGCACATAGTGATATAAGACACAGTGCATATATGAAGTACACAAATACAACTCGACTACAACAAAAAAAAAAAGAATCAAGACCGAGACAAAAACAAGCATAAAAGTTCAAATGCAAACAACATGTTTTACAAATTATCAAAGTTCAAATAAAATGCAAGACAGTGGTCGAAGCAAAATCATGAATGCAGTGACAACAAAGCCGAAGTGAACAAGTCACGGTCAACAGAAAAAGGAACGGAGTAGAAGCCGTGGTTATCACGAAAATAAATTCAAAACCGTATCAACCAAGAAACGTGAAAGATACGAATTTGACAAAGTCAGAATCAATCTCAAACATTCAAGCATCTTCAAGTGGCCGAGGTGAATTATTGACAAATTCAAATAAAGTATATACGACGAGAATTCAGGGAATCGAACCCTATAAATTGATATCATCATCGGCAATTTTTTGTATCGAATTCAAGCGAGCATAAAATCAGTAAAAGCAAAAGCATATAATTATATACCGAAGCAAGGAAGGAATTCGATCAACGAAGCAGCCGCGGTGAGCAACAAGATAAGATCAATCAAAGCTACTCGCTCATTATCCACGTGATTGATCAAACAATCGACAGCTTCACGAAACCCTAATTTGGGTCATAGACACAAGCCCTAATTCAAGCGCAAAGAGGAATGAAAGGGAGGCCGTGTTTTTACAGAAGAAAATAAAAGGAACGGGTTGAAAAATAGAAGGGGGCCGGCCTTTACAGTAAAGGGCTTTTAATTTTATATTAGGGTTTTTGGTTTTATTTTTAAATTATTGTTTAAACCTTTTCTTTTTAACTTTAAACTGTTGTATTTACTAATCGTGAGACTAGGGGACAAGCTACGTGGCGTAGCTTGAGAATTCGCAACTCAGTGGCTGAGTTGTGGCAGGGTTTTGAGCGTAGAGTTAGATTTAGTCGATAGCGGGTGTCGCGAGTTTACGTGTGTAAGCGAGGGACTATCTAATTTCTAGTAGAAACCTTGGGGCAGCACGTAGGCAGGGTTTTGCCGAAGCTGTGTAAATTCTATGTCATTCTATTTCTGCATTTATTATTTTTCTATTATCTGTGCTGCTATTGTTCTGTGATCTGTGTTAAAAATTAATATATACTTCCGCAATAATTTTTATAATTAACACTATCACCCTGTTCACCCCCCTCTAGGGTGAAATCGATCCTACAATAGTGTCATCTTTAAAGAGCTCATGTGAAGTAACCACCAGGTCTCTCAATCCCTCAAAAATGTCGTCACCGTCATGCCTAGCGGGACTCTTTCTCTCATCCCCTTCATTAGCAGCCATCCCGGAGTGTTGAGGAGATTCCTCTTCTTCGATAACCGGGGGAAGTGCAAGTTTGCCGGATGACCCCGCAACGTCAACGGAAGCAGAACACTTCACCAATGAAGCCTCGGCAGTAGGTTCCTTCAGTGTAATTTCTTCGATGGAAACTGGGGCATTTGGAGTCTTTGCTTGAGAACCAGGGGCTTAATGAAGCTGAGTAGAACGGGAAGAATGCAAAAGTCCGAATTGGTGCAAAAATTCGTCTTTCGGCAAAAATTTAACGCTTCTCTCCTCAGCCGCCACAACATTTAGTCTTTCAAAAGTCGGCTTATGGCTGGAATCTTTAGAAAGAGGAGGAAGTGCTGTAAAAGTAAAGAATGAAGTTAGCACTTAACAACTCGGATTTTGAAAAGCTCAAATGGAAAGAACGGAGATAGGCAAGCTTACTTCCTACTCTCCAAATGCCGTAGAATCCCGGAGGGCAACGGACGAAGAAAAATTGATTCAAAAAATCGTGGGCGCTTTCAGAAGGATCAGTGATTAGTTTGCGGTTCTTGGCGCTTCTCACGAGTATGATAGAAGGATGATCTTTGTTTTTTGCAAATGTGCAAAGTAGCAAATTTCTACAAAGCTCGAAAGACGATCAAGTGTCCTCCGAAACAGTACACACAGTCCCATTAGGATGGCGTAGCCATTGGGATGCAGCTGGAAGGGAGAGATAGTTAATCGGAGAAGGAGCTGTTGAAGAAAATCATTAAAGGGAGGAATAGCTCCACTCAAGCACATATGACGATTAACTGCGAGAAAACCGAGAGGTGGCCTATCAGCAGTATCGTTTACTCAAAGAAGCAAAGCGTCTGCTTCAGCAATACTGAACTGAATACATAGTTGATTGAACACCCGTTTATTCAAGGTAGTTGAAGTTCTTTCCAGGGGATTATCCAAAGGATTGGCTATCAGGAAGACCTCTCCAGCTTGCCCTACTATTTCTTCTTGTTGAGAAGTCATTCTACACAAGGAACTGGGTATTCAAATATGAAGGTGCACGTTTCCTAAAAGTGTGTAAAGTGTTGTGCAAAACTACTGAAATAACAAGGGAATAAAATAAAACTTGAAATAGTACTGGTTCATGCACGTCAATTCAGGGAGTTTTAAGGCTTGTTATTAAACCAAAGTTAATTGTAGAATCAATGCAGATGATATTTAGCAATAAGCAGTTATAACTGTATGAATTTTGTGTTGATACTTCATTTAATCAATTGATTCACATCACTTCATCTTTAACCAGTTTCATACTATTTTGCTTAAGTAAAATAATAGTTCTTTAATCTAATCCATCACTCGATGTGGGCGGTCGATGATGAGTATATTCGTCCTATTTTTCTGCAAATGTTGTGTTTAACAGGTTATTAGCGTTAAAGTTAATATAATCTATAAAGAAATGCAACGAGTTCAGGCAAGTTATCTCAACAGTTCAGGATGAGGATTCAAGTTAAGTGCTATCATATTTTTGCAAGTAATCAACCTCAAGCAACTTAACATAGGTCGAAGTTCCATTAAGTCGTTCTGTTCAAGTCAAAAAGGTCATTATTCATGCTCCAAGAAGTTAAAGTTATGCTACAAGACAAGGCAGTGCATTTTTTATCTAAGTATTAGCTCGACCGCGACCTAAAACCTATGTCGCAAGGAGTTAAGTCGCTAATTTGTTAAGTCGCTCGGCTCCTCTTGGGTCGCAAAGGTTTTTAGGCCGTTCGGTTGCTTAGGTCGCAAATTAGTAGGTCGTTCGGCTTCCCTTAAGTCACGAGGGTTCTTTAGTCGTTTGATCCACTTGGTCATTCATGAAGTAGCTCAACGAACTCAAGCTATCTCCCATCAAAAATCCTAAGTCTCACACTCCATTCACACGCTGCCATATGTTCGTTTCCCTTGCCTCACCTGCAATACAGCGACATAACCTAAAACCCATTAACCCGTTAAGGATCTCCTCATCTCCTCCAAACTCATAAACCAGTTAACTTGAGACACTACAACCCATCATCTTCTCCTTGCATCATCAAAAATCACATGAAACCGAATCGAACCAAGTAAAGTCCATCAGAAATTGATTTAACGTGATTCATGATGAAGCGCGACATAGAAAATTGGGTCAGAGATGGAAAATAGGGAATTCAAATTCGTGATTTAATGGTGATCGTGGAGTGGATAACAAGAGGATCCACTTACGCGATAAAAAAATGGAGATGATCGGCGACCGGCTAGTTTGAATTCGTCTTTGAAAGATCAGAGGATCTCCAATGGCGGCTTTAAGAGTTGGAGCAAGTAAGGAGAAGAAGATGCATTATGTGACTTAAATACAGGGGTAGAGGAGCCTGAATCGGTGCACGCGACCTAAAGAATGAGCGAGTTAAGAAGTATCGAAGCACATGACCTAGTCTCTAGGCGTATACTTCGAGGGGCAAGTGTTAACTCCTCTTTTCCACGATAACGAGTTAACTGTGGAAACGACCTCACGACCTAGAGAATGAGCGAGCTAACAGATACGACCTAGCAACCAAACGCATAAAGTGGTTTAGCAAGGACTGCGACCTAACGAGCTAACGGTCCAGCGAGTTAATGAGATAAAGAATCCAACAAGCTAACAAAAGCAGCAAGTTAAGTGACCTAACGACCTAACGACCTAACGGGTCAAGACAGAGTGAGGCCGCATGCGTACTACCTCTTCATTAGGTTTCTCGCGACCTAAGCGGACCGAGACAACTCCTTATGCCGCAACTTCTTATGCCGCTTCTCCCCTAGGTTGCTATGACCTACCAGCTTGTTCTAGTGACCAAGTGCAACCCTGTTAAGCCGTAACCCGTGCTCCCTAGGTCGCTCACGACCTACGACCTATCCCTAGGTCGCTCACGACTTACGACTTGTCCTGATTTCTCCCTGTAAATATCCCACCTACTCCAACTGAAAATGGACTTTTGGCTCACTTCTGGAACGCCTACACTTTGTTGTTTTCTCAACTCATCCGACACTTCAAACACCGAAGATGCTTCAAAGAACTTCAAGAAGAGATCTAACATAGTCGACATGAATTCAAAGAGTTCTTCTACATCGGAGTTCTAGCTACTTGTCTTAGTGATGTTGTAATCGAAGATTGTTGTATAAGTTTTAATCGAATCAGCAATAAAGAAGATTAAAGTGGACGTAGGCTTAACTTGAAGCCGAACCACTATAAAATTGTCGTCTCTTTACTTTCTTTTCTGTGAATTTTCTGTTTACTTCTAATTCCCGTATCGACGGGTGGTGCTTTCACTTTATATCTACTTACACTGGGGTATTAGCGTTCAATTTTAGCGTTAACAAATTGTTTCAATTATTGTAGTGAAATGAAAGGTAAGTAATTAATAATTGAAACCTCTAACTTAGGTAAGAGATTTAGGGCTAAGTTATAAAGGAAATAAAATGGAAGTTGAAATATTAATAAGAGGATGTAATAGGTATTATACAAGAAATAAACTTGAGGTAATGAAAGTAATTAATGAAATTCTTTAATAAACAAGGATTTGATGTTGCAATTGTTGTAAACTTAAGTTATAATTGAAAGTTTTACTATAAAATTAAAGGTAGGTATTATAAATAGATGATTATAAACTTAAGTAAATAAATTGGAATTCTATAATAAATAAGAATTGATGTTTAGTTGTATAAACTTAAGTATAATTGAATGCTGCTGGTAAAATATAATGGAAAGCAGGTATTGTAAGTAAGAAACTAGAAACTTAAGTAAATTACATGAAATTAAGTATAAAAAAAATGAGTGAATATGGTGCAATAAATAAGAAACTTACATGACATTAAAATGAAAATGAATATGGTAAGTAATAACTGAAAATATATGAAGTAATCAGTCAATGAATGAATGAAAGGAAATCAAACAATTAATGTATGAAATAAAATTGAATAATTATAAGTAATAAGTAAAAAATAAATGAAGCAAACATTTAATGAATAAATGTAAATTAAAAAGATAAATCACTGTATAAATAAAAAGAAAATCAAACAATAAAGGTATGAAATGAGATTTATAATAAGTAAAGGTGATTGTTGTTTGGATTCGTTGTTGTTTGGGCTATGGTTGTTTGGGTAAAATACTTTAAAATTCGGATTGGGTGAATGAACAATCTATTTAGTTTTATCTAAGACCGTTGAGTAAATGATGCGCTAGTAGTTTATTCTTCATTCCGTACAATTTAAAAAGTTTTGAACCCGAACAACTATTTGTTTGTTTGATTGAATGGTTGTTTTGTATTTGTTGTGCATGCTCTTTGTTCAAATTGATGGTTGTTGTATTGATTTTTTGTTAGTGATTGAAACCACTTAAATATTTCACTTTCTATATTTGTTAACCCTTTGGATTATATAAGTGAAGTGCAGGTTATGGAAGCAATTGCTACTGCTTTTGGTTCCATAAATTAAGGGTAAATTGCACGACAAATAGGTACGTTTTCGGATTACGGGTTTTAGCGTTATTATTTTGTTTTTTCCCGTGTTGGGATATATATTATTTTGAAAATATATGATATATATTGTTATAATTAATATTTTATTTTTCTTTCGAGCCAATCTGTACAAAGGAGACTCTGGAAATTTCGGACTTAGAAAAAAATTTGAAAATGTTTTTCCAAACTTTAATAATTTAAATATAAAAGATTAAATAGTTATAAATAAGGATATCTTATTTAAAGTAACTAATTTTGTAAATTTAATTGTTTATAAAGTTAATGTTTCGATAAGATGTATTGTTTTCACTTCTTCTTTTTCCCTTTTTTCCCTTTTCGGAGACGAAAAGTTTTGAGTGGGGGAGAGTGTAACGACCCATAAACTTTTGATGTTAATTTTTTTTTATTTTAATAATATTTTATGAGTTAATATTTAAAGAAATAAAATATTGCAATTTTATAATGGAATGATAACTAAATTTAGACTGAAACAATGTTAATACAAGTCAATTGTCAACAATCTAAATGAAACTCCAATTCATTTTATTTAAGCATGATACGCTTGGTTATAAAACTAAATATAAGTAAAAATGTAAACATTTAGTTATTGTGCAAAATAGATAGTAAATGGTAATTAAATAAGATCAGTATTGTGTAAGGAATGATAATATGGATGGTATTAATGGTTACACTGATTTATAGTGGGATGTAAAAGGTAATAAATTTATGTATAATTTGGGTAATATAATAAGTTTATTTATGGAGTTAGATTGGTTATATTATCTTAGGCTATAAACAAAATAAAAGAGAACAAGCGTAAATCTTAAGGCTGTAATAACAATTATTATATATTACCTAATTTATTGGTCAATCAATTTATTTGAAATAAAGTCCTCTTGAATGTTATGTAATTTTAATACTGTTATGGAGGAAACGTTACTTAATGTTTTTTAATTTTAGTAACGGAAGAGTGAATGAGAATTTATAGAGAACATAAATTATTTATAAGTAAAAAGGACTATATATTGAACAAATTTATGATAATTGGATAATGCAGTGTTATTGGAAATTTATTAGTGTTATATATAGGATTTATACCTGGGTGGGCAAGTAGTAAACTTATAAATGAAAGAAAGTGAGTAGGTGACCATTTATTTAGGTTATTTATTCATTTAGTATGTTAAATAAAAACTTGGGAATCAGATCTCAATTAAGGGAAATTAAGTTGTACGTTAATTTGAAATAAAATCTATTAAATATTACATTTATAGGGAATGTAGTACGAATGGTTAAGGATTGTCAAATTTAGTAAAAAGGGATTGGACTTAGGAAACTTTATTAATTGAGTTTAAAACCATAATTAGTACACGTAATTGACAAGATTCACATTTTAAAAAAATAACTTTTGATACAAATCTAAGATGTATACAGAAGTATTAATGTAGTGAAAGACAAACAAATATTAACGATGTTATTTGTGTAATTAATGGATAGGAATACCAAAGGCTAATTGTAGTAAGGAATATAAGTGGTAGAATAATAAAATACTATGATTTTATTTTTGTTAACATATGTTAAGAGATATGTTTATGATCTTAATTTGAACTTCTACTAATAACATGTATTACAGTAAGATAAAAAAAATGATAACATACGTCAGGTGTATTTAATGACATTGTTTGAATGTAATTAATAACGGTGATTATAATAATAAATGTTAATAAAGAATAAGAATGAATAAGTTTAGTAAAAGAGTAAACATTCATTGAGTAAAAATGTTTGGCAACTGAAAGATTGATTGTAGAGATGAGAAACTATTATTTAGTAAGAAATATATATAATTACTGTTTGTAGTGAATAGTGTATTAATATGTTTAAATTACTATTAGATAGGAAATAATTGTTATACTTCTCATTACATTCATTTAGTCTATTTTGAAACTTAATCAACTGAAATTAATGTAATTGAAAATTTCCAATTAATAGGAGAGAGAATACTAATTGTAAATTAATAGGTGTAAATAAAAGCAGCCTATGTTTTGTGAAAATATAGGGAAAGTTTGATTTAATAAAAAGAAAATTTTACATCAAATAAGATGAATGTTTCATTTGTGAATGTAGGTATAATTTCATTAAAATAAAGAATAGAAAGATCGATTTTAAAGAAAGAATATATGTTTATTTGAACTGTATTTTAGCTTACATGCTGATTACAAGAATAGGAAAATAATCTATTTATTACTCTTATGTATAAACAATAAATTTATAAACGTGTTTAAATAAACAATTGTTCTTTTTTTTATCTATTTTAGTTGTCTGTTTTAAAATTTAACTTTGTAAGTAACTGCAATTAATGTTATTCAAATATTTCAATTAAAAGGAAAGGAAACGTTAATTGCAATTAATAGATTTATAAAAGAAATGCACGTTTTGTGCTAAACAAAAAGGGTATTTTAATGGAAATAAAAAATCATTTTGAGAAATCAAAATTGAACGTTTTCATTTTTAAGGTAAGTATAAATATTTTATTATGCGTAGATAAAAACCTAAATGCGTACAAATTTGAATATTATTTGAGTTAATGTAGTTAATTTGGTTACGTTACAAAAAAATTAAATTTCAAAAGGTTGTGCGAGGTACATGGTCCCTTCATTTTTTTTAATTGTTGCATGAAAGTTTTAAAATAGTTACCTTATTATTATTAGTTGATCTGTTTTTTTTCTCCTTCTGTTTAATACCTGAGCGTAGACTTCTAAATCATAATTATTTCTTGCCACCTCATTTTCACGTATACAAAATTTAACTTTCGTTTGCAAACTTTTCCATTCCTATGTACATTTCCTTATGCATTATTAATGCGTAAAGCTTTAAAAATAAAACGTGATATTTATTTTTGTCCCACCACATTAATTTCCTAATTATAAATAACCTACATCTTATTCTTCTTTTACATTTTGTTTCTCCTAACACCTCATATTCAAAAGCTCTTATTCTTGCAAATCGAAAAGCATTCTTTTAGAAAAATGATTCTTTTTTATTTTTCGTACACTTCATTTCCTCCGCTTAGTTGTTATTCAATTTTTTCCTAAAGCCTCATCTTGAGAAAAGTAAGTATTAAAATTTGTTTATCTATATATATTTTTAACGCGTACTAATTTTTATTTTTATAATACTTCTTGTAACATGAATATCTTTTGCATATAAACTTTGATTCACGTGCGATTTCTTCTATTGGATTCAAATTTATATTCCGGACTACATGAAATTGATTTAGTTGAATTTGGAGATTGTTGAGTTTTGCGCTTCTGTTGGATTTTTATGGGCTAAATTCAAAAGGTGAGTGTTTTAACCCACTCACAACTTCTAAAATTTCTTATGTTTGTTAAATTGATTTATGATATGAGTAGAAATTCATTTATGACTGTTTGGCATATTTTATTCATCATCTCAGTTAGATTGCATTTTATTTAAATTAAATTGTTATTTAATTTTATTATTACATATAAATTGAAAGTTAAATTTATTTATTTTTTCATATAAACTTCCAATTAAACATTTTTTATTTATTAGTGAATATAAACTGTTCGTTGGTACCTGTTATATTTTATATGCTATTTATTGATATTTGTTCAAATTGGATGATCATTGTAATAAATGGTTGATGAATGTTGTTTGGTGAATGGATGACGTGTTCTATATTATATAGTCTGCAAGTTATCATGTATTTCATTTCATTCGGGATTGCGGTTTGAAATGATATACAACCGTATTTTTATTTTTAAATTGCGGATTGAAATGATAAATATCCGTATCACTTGACCATGGGATAGAAATTTTATACAGGCACCGTGGTGTGTATGTGTATATATATATAATTATTTTGAAATGATGTCTATGGTTTGGATAGTATACGGTTTAATAAATATTATAATTTGATATTATTTAAATATTATTTTATATGTACATATATAGTTAAATGTTTGAATTTAAGGTGTGTATAAATCTGTTAAATATAAATGAATATGTTGAAAAATGAAGTTTAATAATTTATATTTTATGTTTAAGTACAGGTTTAAATTTTGTATATATATATATATATATAGAGTTTTAAATGATTCAAATCAATTAAGATTGAAAAATAAATTGGAAATTTATTTGGAATCGAGCTTATTTAAAAATTAAACTCCACAAGTTGGTGTAAACTTATTAAACTTGGGAATTTTGAACGCATGATATTTATAACTGGATTTTAGTCAAGATAAATTAAATGAATATTTCTAGTATAGATAAATTGAAGGAAATATTTAATTGTTAGAAATTTGAGTTTTATTTGATGGATTTATTTTGTGAATATTTCAAACTTAAAAAAATGGACAATAAATTGTTGAATAGAATTTCCAACCTTTGTTTGAAATTGTTAAATACTCAAAGTTTGAATATATTGAAATCGAAGTGTTTATTTGAAACTGAAAGTGAATCTAAATTTATAGGGTTTGGACCAAAAATTTTAAATGAATAAAATTGTGGAGTCGTGGAAATTATTTTATAAAGTAAGTTTTAAATTCAACTATTTTATTCTATATACTGTTGAATATCCAAACCATTCAAGTTTTAGAAGTTATGGTTTTAAAGCTATGAATTTCGAAGTATTATGTTTTGAAAGTTATAATTCAAATTTTTGGTTTCCAGATAATATAAATTTTAAAGCAGTATGATTTTGGAAAAGAAATATATTTGAAATAAAAATGATATTATTGATTTGGGTTTTATAAAAATAATATCAAAATGAGTTATTTTGGAAATGGAAATGATATCGTATTTATGGATTTGAAATGGATAATTATATTCTGGTTTGAAAGTATAAACTATTTTTAAAAGACTGCGGTGTTATAATAACGTTTGGTTGTTGAAGAGACCGGGATTGGAAGTTGTCATACTCTCTACAAACTTCGAAAACCACTTTAACAACCGTGTACACGATGGAGATTCCAGAATGAAGTAGGATGGTGGCGGCGTTTCCTGTAAGTTAAATTCGTGGACCCAACTCCCGTGAGTTGGCATAAGGTGGTAAAACAGGAGCGATTAACGGGTTAATGAGGTAGCACCTTTGATCGGACACATCCCTTCGATATTATACTTTGACTTTTGGATTGATTCGGTGGCCACTTTTGATTTTATTTGGGGGTGTGGCTCGAGGTGGGCGGTAGCTACGCGCTACGCGTTACCACCGACCCGGAAGCGTAATTGGTATATCTACCCTGGTATTGCCTAGTTGTGCCTTGTCACCTACCCTATCACGCCTTGTACGAGTTTGGATTTCTCTCGTAGCCCGTGTGGTATCCTCTGGTGGCTTCCCGATCAGGAGGGACCATGATATTGGATGGACTACTGGGACTATTACGTGTTAAGGTGGAAAATGTAAAGCCTTAATGCTATTTAAAACTAAGTTTACTTTACAATTAGACACTATTATAATAGCACAATATACTACATAGTAGATAGTTTAATGGATCCTTAGGAGATGTAAATCCCGAGCATCTCTTGAGTTACTATACTCATATTTATTTCTGTTAATTTAACTTACATAAGATCTTTTGGTTCTGACTCGAGTGTTTGGTCTTTTCAATTCGCTCGGGTCAGTCCGAGCGTTTCAGGATCGAAGACTTTAGTTCTGGAGGACGAAGACGAAGATTTGTAGTATTGCTATCTAGTATATTATTCAACTATGCTTTTAATTCTGCTGCATTGATATTTATGGGTATGTGAACTCTGATATTTATTTTATAAAAAAGAATCAAATGTTTGTAAACAGTTTTATGAACTGTATATTTATTATTATATTTTATCCTTCCGCTGTGAGATTCTGTTTAGTTTTTTTCTCTTCTCTGTTTTTCTTATTTACCCCATAACAATCTGCCCTTCCGTATGGTTTGAATTGGCACGTGTGTCGATTTAAAGCGTGCGAAAAGGCGGGATGTTACACAATCCCTATTAAGAAAGAAATTTCAGATCCTAATAGGTGATTTTCGTGGTTCAGTGCATGCTTGAAAGTTGCAGAACCTATTATAGCCTCTTAAAATATTATGATGAGAATATGTTAATTATTTTTTGTCATCCTTGAATTTACTGGTGAACATGGAATTATATTTGGCAGTGTAATAGTATTAAAAGATAAAAGCTAATTCAAAATTATGACATGATTTCATAAAGCAAACTGCTTTTCATATTCAACGCCTTTAAGTCGAATTTCTACATGATGTTTTGATAAATAGAGCTGTTGGAACAGAGACAGGAAATATAAACGTTTAATGAAACAATGGATTTCTTCTTATTCTTTTTCTTCTTCCTGAGGCTTCCTGATGATATTACTTTGGAGGTAACACTCACTATTTATATTCGATTTACTGATAAATGTAGTGAGACTACAGTTTGATTTACTTATAAATGCTGCCTCTTTAGTTTGAAGGTGGTGCGGTTTATGGGATGAAAATGGCTATCGTAGATGCATCATTCCCTTTATATGAAGATGGATATGGGATATATTTGGTAGGTTACCTTTTGGTTCATTTTCTAAAATGCAATCGTATATTCAATAGACATTTATTCTTGCAATTACTTTTGAAACCACATTATTGCAAGTTGTCGACTTAACGCTAGCACGACAAAAACTAGTTTACTCATGGTTTTTTTCATGGCCACTGTAAAGTAGTCTGTTTCTCATATGCTCATGCAATCTCCACTATTAATATTGTAATTCACTCATGGTTTTTATCAACATCTCCATTGCAATTAAAGTGATTTACTCGTGATATTTTAGCATTTAGTTTAATCAATTAAACAATGATCTTGATTTTGTGTTTTGAATCCAACTTTGAAAACTTGAATTCCGTCAGAGCACAAATGGGTTAATTCAAGTCTATTAGTACATAAATTTAGTTAAAAATAAAATAGTATCCATTAATTTAACACATAATTACAACTATCGATTTCACTTTATTTTATCGATTTTAGTTTGGATTAAAAATCATAGCTGTAAAAACTTGAGTATTGTGCTCCAAAAAATTCTATAACTCATGCTTTTAGATGTATTATTCAGTCTACTATGTTTTATGATAGTGTTTTAATTTGTTTTGTTTTCTCTTGTTCTATTCTTAAAAACATACTTTTTGTTCCACTACTTCATCTCGCACTTGCATCAACCATTGTTTTGTTGACATAGCTCACTATATCTTGCTGCAACATTACAAGCTAGTCAGTTTTGCTCTTGCTACTCCATTGTCTCAGTCAGTGTATGCTACTTTTTCAACCAGACCGCTCTATGCGTAGCTAAACACATTTTTTCAGTTGAGAGTAATACTACTACCTTCAACTACTGCCACAACCAGCATGCATCTACCTTCAACCTCATTCGACTTCATTCAACAGTATTGCTTCAGCAGCTTTTTCTAAGTATATCAGGTATCCACTTCAGTCTATATTTAAGCTTCTTATCGTTATGCATATGTTATACAGTATATTTGGTGCGATTATTGAGGTTATGTTTCCGTTGATTTTATGCTTGATATTGTGTCAGTTGTGTCAATATGATTGATCTTTGAATGAATATGTGTGCAATGTTTGATTGATTTAAGAGTACAAGTTTATTGACATTATGTCAAAACAACATTTGTTTGTGTTGAACAAAGGAATAAAATATTATATTTCTTCATGTGGCTACACCCATGTAACTAAAATAAACTATTGATTTGTTCAGTGCTATCAGTTAAAATCATGTTGAATGATTTGTTGCTTGATTCTGGACCACTATAGTCGGCCGTGAAGAAATATTGCATGATATTCTGGGTTAAGGCATTTTGATCATTTACATTCATTGTGCATCATTAATCTATGTAGACAGTGGATGCTGCAAGATTTTAGTTTCTGGAAAAATAAAAAGATGGACCTTGATCATAGGAAATATAATTTACAATTGATTGACTTTGTCCAAAATGAAGGCTGGATGTAGGAGACGACAGAGAAGTGAAACTGGGAAACTACCCAAGAAGTAAACTTCAGAAAGAATGCATTAAATATCTTGGACCGTTATGAACTTCTATCATTTTGCAATTAAAATATCCAATGATTACCAATGTTTTAGCCTACGTGCCTTCCATAATATACTCATTATCAGAAAGAAAGTAAAGAATATGAAGTCATAGTGGCAGATGGGAAGCTAGTATATAAACAACATCAAATCCCTGTTAACACTGTAGAAGGTTCTAAATTGATGTTCATTCTCAACACATCAAGGTCTTTGTATGTTGGAAAGGTAAAATAAAGCCTCTAAAATGCTATATTATTCAAACTAGATTGCATTGCATTGATCCAAATTCTTGACTTACGCAGAAGATAAAGGGATTATTTCAACATTCAAGCTTCTTATCTGGATCAACAAAAACTGCTACAGGACGAATTGCTTAGCCTACTGATAAAGTTATAACAAATGCAAGTTCCGGTAAGTCCAATTTAACTTAAGCTGTAATCGATTATTTGATGGTTTCGGCAGTTATTCATCGATCTTAGTTAAAAAATGAAAATCTCATTATGGTCTGTAGCAATCAGTTGGATGCATATTAAAGTACATAATTTATAGGATAATTTGATACTTTGTTTTAAATAATTACTACAGGCAAAATATTTTATACGTAGTGGCCATCGGAGATTTAAAGCATCCATCCTCCATCTTTGTATTATTATGTAGTGATGTAGACTTATGCACATAAATTACACTATCATTTGAGATAATTCCACTACTTTTGCTTTAAAGATAGATAGATGACTGTGATGCAAAAAAAGGTTGCAACGAGTTATGGATCAAAGTTATTTTTGCTTCTAGAACTACTTTTTGTTTTTAACGTATGTACTACTTGCTTTTGTTTCGCTATTGCTACTTGTTCTATATTTTTTTTATGACTATTGATGACGAACTATTTATGTTTAGCGTAAGAATATTGTGTATTTTGATTATGAAATTTCATATGTTGGTTATCAAATATGAGTCCAATATGTGGTATTGATACAATATGTTGATTTTGAAATGTGGTATTGATATAATATGCTAATTTTGAAATGTAAAATATATACACATTGTGACTGATGTTTACTGAAATGGAATTTACAGAAAAGTAGGAAAAGCCTAATTGACTTAACTTTGTATACAATTTAACTGCGTTTTTAAAACGCTGTTAAAACATTCCATGGCGTTTTTTAAACACCGCTGAATGTTTTAACGGCGTTTTAAAAATGCCGTTAAATTGTATCTAAAAACATAAAGCATGATTTATTGCCATAGGTAAACGCTGTAAATAAATACCAAAACAATGAAAAAATGCTATAAAATCTTATCTTAGCATGATACAAATGCTAAGAAAGATCTCTAACTGCACCCATAAAACGCTAATAAAAGTTGTCACGACATATTTTTCCGTACCGATTTAAAAATGACTTTAAACCACACTTGTCATCCAAATCGCATAGGAAGGCGGATAGTGAAAGAAAGATGGAAGGTAGAAATAGAAAGATAGAAGAAAAGAGAACAATCAGAATCTCACAGCGGAACAAATAAACTATAATACAACAAATCTTTACATGAAACCAAAACTGTTGCTTTAATAACATATATAGACTTTAAATCAGTGTTACAATCACACTACTCGGACAGTTTATAATAATCCAGTCCTTACAACTTGTTGACAACACAACCAAAGACAAAAGAATATAAGCATCTACGTGAATACGTCTCCTGATTCCAGCTCCTCTCCTGAAGCTTCCATTCTTCCAGCTAAACCTGGAAATATGCTCGGTTTGACCCGAGCATATAGGAAAGACACCAAGCCCAGGTCAGTCTGGTAAACCAGCGTGAGAAACACACTCAACTTGATTAATTAAAGTTTAAAAATCCTTTTGAAATCAAAGGTATCTCGTAAGACCACGCCATAAATAAACATGTCGGGTTTAACCAAAACATTTCTTATAAAATCCTCTGATATTACAATAGTGTCCATATAAAAATACTTATCAAATAGCTGAAATTGTTACATTATTAAATTCCAGCATACTAGCCACAAAGTGGGTTCTACAATCGGAACCGTAAAGGGCACGTAGGGAGAATGGATTTCCAACAATTGACTAGGCATTGGGGTGCCACCTATCAAAGTACTTGTCTAAATCAGCGTACCGAGGACCCCTCTGTTCCCCTACAACACAAGACCGGACTACCCCTTACTGTATAGCTCAAGTAAGATCACCCCGCGGTTGGAATCAGCAACCGCCCACACAGCCGAAATAAAAAGGGGCTCCTAGACAGGGATGACCTTACCCTACTTGGGTGCTACCCACTTAGCCTTGCTGCATATCCTTTGATTTTCAGTCATTCCCGGTTAATGAGACTCGAGGCTCAGCGTTACCTTTTTAGAACATTTCACCTAAAATGCTCACCATCCTCCTGATGATGTTCTGAAAGCATTCATCCATACAAGTCCGTTCCGCGTTCGAACGGAACCGAATGCACTATTCCTACTACATCCATTTTGGAATCACCCTCAGGATTAGTAGCTTGTAGCCCTTACACTTCACTGCTCCATCTTCGACTCCAAGTTCTTGTCTTCATCACGAAAACGTACTCGTTGGATCGAAGTGGTTTTCGGATTACAAATCCAATGCCGGTCTCTTCAAAACAACGTTCGCTATTTCTCGGTAAACTCAACCCTGGTTCTTTAGGAAATACACCGACGAAATACAAGATCGGAGTTCACCGCCTAATCGTTTGTTGAATGGTCTCCTTATAATCCATCTTAGAGAACAACGAGTTTGCACGTACGGTATAACACCTCGAACGGTAACCGTGCCATATAAATCTCGAGTCTCCTCTAGATATTTCCAAAGTTAAGTTTTGTCCAGATTTGATAGTCGGCTATTTAACTATCAAAATAATCAATCAATTCAACCAAATTATTTCCCATTGCAACCATCAAGCCTTGTTCCCATTTAAAATCTAAACAGATCAAAATTTACTAAGAAAGCTTCTTTAATTGGGTAGGTATTTATATATATATATAACAACTTCTTTCCAAATCATGCTTATACAATTCCCAAATACATTTTTCAATTTTATTTAATAAAATACGCTTTTATAAAAGTTTTCTAGAATATATATAATTTTTAAACAACACTTATATTTAATAGATTATACTTAAATATTAATTAATAAAAATTGACTTTTCAAATAGTTATTACAAAAATAGTTTTTATTCCTCTAATAGTTTAAGTAATACATACTTATAAATTTTCTACCTTTATAAAGATTTCCAAAACTAATAAATTAACTACTTTGATATTTCCAAAAATATTTATCAATTCTTTTAAAACATTTCTGAAAATAATATTTTTTTTAAAAAAAAACTATGTTCAAAATCAATCTAAACAAAATAAGACTTATTAGTCTCAACGGTACTTATCAATTTACAATTCACAGTCCACACAGATATTCAAAATCAATCAGCTTCCATAGATCGAATCACATTATATTCTCAAATAAAATTAACAGAGAAATAACAAATATATGCATGAATAACATATCAGAGATTATCATTGCTAGTAAATAATTACACGGATAATATCAGATTGATAGCTTAAACTACCTACGAAAGTAAATTAACTATTTAACGGAATAGTGTCTGTTTCCGTTGACCAGATGTCAAATGGTTTGAATAATCTACAATAACCACATTTATTCATTTTGGGAACATCTTAATAGATAAGCCGTAAAATTTACAATGGCATTTATTACCAGCCGGTAATTAAAATCAATCCGAACAAGCTTATAGAATTTTAGTTATTTAACTTCACAAAGGATCGTACGACGGCGTAACATCCATCGATAAGAACCATCCACTTAATAACAGTTTATTACATGTGAAATTAAATAATTATAGTATTACTTAAGAACCCGGATCAATTCAAAAGTATAATCATTTATTTCATTTAATTATCTTAATTATACTTTACTTTAAATAAACTCAAGGATTAATAAATAAATTATTTATTTAAAAAAACTTGACTAGTTTATAATAAAATAACTTATTCAAATGACCTAAATTAAATAGACTTAAAGTAAAACAAATTTATTACCTTTAAAATAAATTCTTTGTCTATAATAAAACTTAAGTAACATTTTAATATAAAAATGATTGATTCAACACGTATACTTTAATCACTTACTTATTACATGCTTTTGTGAAAACAATTCGTTACAATTTCCTTTGCATTATAACTATTCTCTTTTATTATTTAAATCCAGCTTTTAAAACAAACATGACCTATTAGCCCAAGCCCAGAATCCAAAGACTAAAAAAATAACAACCAAAACCTATTTTATTAATATAATACAATGCACACTGGCCGAAGCCCAAACCCATCAGCTAGGAACAGACCCGAAGATCTTATTTCCTTCTCCATTCATCACTCTCTACTCCCAGAACTAACTTAACATGCCAAGACCACCTGAAATACTTTTCCACTAACCGAAAAACATCTCCGACCAACACGTCAACAACCTTCTCAAAGCAGAATTGATCATGAACGAAACTCGGCCCTGAATCGAACCCTTTTCTTCTCACTTAACCCAAAACTTCCATGCCGAGCATCTCACGCACACGGTGCACATGCACCACCTCTCCGATGACCCTTCCGACCTCGCGAACCCATGAGTCAACGTCCCTTCCTCCACTGGTCAACATCGCCACCTTGACGATTACTCGAATCCACCCTAGACGAAAAGCAATCCTCGCTCGAACCATCAAAAAATTACGGCCTAAAACTCGACGAACTCTCTCTCCAAAATCCACCGGTCGAATCAACACCTTCACCGATCAAAAGAACTACCCTGACACTACCCCTTGGCCAAAAATCATTCGTCCTGGTTGTGTTTCCTTCGCCCAATTCTATCACGCTCACCCGCCTCCCAAAACCTTTCCAAAACCCTACATTCCACTCGCACAACCAATCCAAACCCAAATTCAAGATTTGTCCACGGTCGACGCCTCCCCTATGACCACCAGCCCCTTCCAGACCTGGCCACAACACCTCTCGTCGACGAAGTTGATGATAATATATTTTTGAATGAAAAATATTCATTTACTAATTTTTCAAAATATAGATCACTAAAAATTAAAATTTAACTTCTAAAATTCATAATTTCACACAAGCATCCTGATTACATGCATGAATCTTTGATTTAAAAATATTGATTCTTCACCAAAATTGTTTATTTACTGTAAATCCAACCATTTATTAACTATACAGCATAATTTTATTCACAATCTAATTTTAACACAAATCATACTAGAAAATAAACATATTCCTAGTTTACAATATCCTCAAATACAATCTAGATAAAAAGATATTGATTTTTGAATGCTGGGATGAACACAATACATACTATCAACAAGTAACAGAACAATTTTTGTTCAATTTGAGATTTATGTTTCTCACCTTAAACATCTTGGTTCCATAACTTTGAAGTTGAAATCTTTAATTTGAAACTTGAAATCTAAACTTGAACTAGCTTTTGAAAATATCTTGTGTTTGAATTTTGAACAGGGATGATCCAGTAGACTTGATTTTACAGAGTACTGGTTCTTCTTCTTTTATATTTTTTTTCAGTTTTGATTTAATGCTTGCTTAAAGAGTAACCTTGTTTTCTTCTTAAGTTACAGGTTTTTTTAAGAATCTTAAAACAACACAGATCTAAAATGCTCATATATATACATGCTTGCAGCCAACAGATGATAGCCTAAAAGGATTATTGGTGGATGAGATAGACGTTTACTTTATTGAAGAAATATTTGAAAAGAAAGAAGAAAATCATTACACATTTTTATCAGCTGTTTACTGCCAAGTGTATTAATATGTTTGCTGATTCAAATATTTATCACTTATTACCTATTGTTTGTTTGATTAAGAACTGTTTTGTTAACTTTTTTTTCTTTAACAGCTAATAACTTTGTGATCTTTCTATTTTTATGTATTTTATACAAACCATAAAATACATTTAAGGTATATGTAATTATACTTGAGAAGTTAGGCAGCCCATATTTGTCTTTTGACAAAGTTAGTGTTGCATTTGTTACTCATATACTTAAAAGTGAGAAACCAAATAATAACACTCTTGGTTAATTTGTTTTATATAAATAAATATATATATACATATACATATACATATACATATACATATACATACATATATATATGTACGTATGTATGTATGCATTTTAAACAAAATGAAATAACATTCTATGTTAAATACCCAATATACATATGTTACATTGAAACACGGATTACAAAGTGATATTAAAATATATTTTAGCCTTTATCACTACAAGGAGATTAACGATTTCCGACGGCCGAAAAATGTCGGCGGCCGTCGTCGGAAAAAGCCGTCGGAATATACTGCGTCGGGGAGCAGTATTTTCGACGGCTTCCGACATAGGTTGCCGTACCAGTTTCCGACGGATTCCAACGGCTTCCGACGGATCCCGACAAATGTTGGGATCCGTTGGAAGCCGTCGAAAATAAGTGCAACAAACTATCAGTAGCCGTCGGAAGCCGTCAGAAATTTTGACCTGTAAGCTGTCGGTAGCCGTCGGAAGCCGTCGGAAATCTGCTGTTTTTTTTTAAATTTCACTGCAAATATAGCCTTCCATCCACATTTCTCTTCCAAACACTATTATATAAATACTGCACAATCCAGTATACAATATTCCAATCAAATATCAAAACCCAAACTACACAATGTTCAATAAACACATAAATAAATAAAATTACATCAAAATAAAATACATAATATACATAACCATTCCAACATTAACAATAATCCTAACAATAAGTCTTCTACCATGTTATTAATACACAAATTCATCAACATCCTCATCCACATCCTCATACAACCACAAAACCAAATGTATCAAACATAATTATACATAAATCAACAATTACCTACACCGTCTACAAAATCATTCAAAACTAAAACAAAACATACCTGAACGAACAACCAAGCAAGCAATGAATCAATCTCCTCCAGATCCAGAGCCAGCCGAGGAATGGAAGCGACCACCAAACTGTTGCATGTACTCTAGCAACTGTGTGGTCGGCATGGCCTGTTGGCGGTTCTACTCCTCCAGTTGGGACACTCTAGTCCACAATTCTTCTATATCTGCTAGATCGCTATAAGCTCTATTCCGCCGTCCCCTACTGTGACTGCTTGCCTGCAGTAATGGAAAAATGAATAAAATTCAAGTTTATTGTTTTGAAAAGGTCAAAATATCATATTTCAAGTATTTTAAGATAAAATAAATTATTTACCAATTGATTTCCAAATCCGTATCGTCTGCCATGCTCTGTTGGATCTATAACAGACTCAAGAATAGTGTCCTCCTCATTAGTCGTCAGTTGATCTCGACCCGTATCGGCAAGGAGCTTCTGCCGCTGCTCCATAAACTTCTCCTGCATTACCAAATTAATAATATCGTATCTTATTTCATTATAGTTTAACAAGCAAAACAATTACTAATACCGAATAAAATGAAGTATGCTTATATGGCTTTTGCTGGATTTATCGTCCTGCCATGTATAGAAACAGTCCCGTCCGGATTTACATGCTCGACAGCATGCGTACGGGTGAACACGTTCATATAGCCCACAGAACCATGTGCCTCAGCTTACTGAAGTTGATTTTTACATACAATTATTATACATTTAAAATTGTATAGCATAAACGATTTACAATTATTATTCAGTAAATTTACCAACTTCTGCCGATACTGCTCAAACGACTTCGATCCTCCGCGATGAGTGACGGGATTCTTATTTCTGTTTGTAGAGTTCCTATCCGACTCTGCCTGTACATTAAAAATATGATATATTATTTTTCGATCACGTCAAATTAATAATTCAAAAAAAATTAGTATACTTGCCTTCGCCTCGTCCGTCTCCCAGTATCTCAACCAAGCTTGCCATACGCTCTCCCCCATCCACCGTGGTTTCTTACCAGATTTCTTAATCTCCGATATCGTGCCCTGTAGTTCTTATGCATCTTCTTCATCCAGTATCCTCATGCCAGCATCATATCGTCTGTCTGGATGTCTATCTCAGCCTGTGTTTCATGATAAAAAGTTAAAAAGAGATTACACTTTAAACGATAAACAGTAGAAAAATCACAAAAAAGAACTAAAAATGGAAAAGAGAAATATATACATACTAGCAAATCCTGTCATATACACTCTATGATGTGAGGAGGGATGTTATTCCACTACGGCCAGCAAGCACTCATTCTACTGCGATAAGAAGGTCTAGAGACATCCAGCACAACCTTCGAGGGAAGTAAGTCGAACCCCCTGTTTTTAAATACGATATAGATAAGTACGTACGTATGTCATAAAAAAATAAGATGCTGAATTAAATTTAGTTCTTACCCTATGCTCTAGGCACTAACGAAACTACTAGACGCTGTGGCTCTTGCGATGGGCCAATTCCGTCTCCTCCAAACGATCGGGAAGAGCTCCTACCTCTATATGACATAATGATAAACCTGTGACATATACACATCATTATATAAGAGAATAATGACATGATAATGAAATATATTTCATATGAAAATGAAATCAACAATATAAATTGCTTAATTAATGACTGAAATGGAAATAGAAATGCAAGTGTGTTAAACCTGATTCATAATAGGTGTACTCTTCCGATGATAAGCAGATTTCATTGCATTTTTAATAAAAATTGCTAAATAAATGACAAATGGAAATGACATAAAACATGTAAACAATGGTAAACGGATTTGGTTTCATAGTTACGTCAATTTCATAATACATCAAGAATTCAACATAGTTACATCAATTGCAATAAAACAGATTCAGATTTATATCAGTCATCATCGTCTTCTGATTCAGATTCGGTCTCGTTTTCGATGATATTTTCCTCTGCACTGTCAAACGCTTCTACCAAAACATTTGATTCATCGATCAAAGGACCAAAATCTTGATGATCATCTGTAATTATTATTTCGTTATTTTGCTCAAGATCTGCCTGATAAGCTTATTCGTTCGGAATATTCTTCCTATCGAATGTGAATCTGGCCTTTGTTTTAAAAACTGCAGACCAATTTGCTTTATCTCTTTTTAGAGACGGATAAGGAGCGTAATAAACTTGCAATGCTTGTTTGGCTAGCACAAAAGGATCATACTTGTGATAGTGCGATGTATGCTTTATTTTGATAAGATTATAATCCTTGTGCACATTAATTCCAGAACCTGGAACATAACTAAACCAATTGCATCTAAATAGAAACACCTCCTCCATGGGTCGTGAAAAATATGTCAGTTGCAAAATTTGTGTTAGAACGCCATAAAAATCACTTAAGTGATTTTCTGGATCGTCACTACCTTTAACAAATACACTAGTATTATTTGTTAATTTTTCTGCACTGTATTCTTTGGCGTAAAATTTATATCCATTGACGAAATATATTGGATATGTCTTGACCATTCTTTTAGGTTCCATTGCAAGATGTTTCAACCCTTCGTCAACAACCCAATTTCTCGGCTCATAAACGTAATTTGAAAACCAACCAGAAATTTCTTTACTGAGATCTCCGTTCAGATGTTCACGTTCATAAACACTGTTCATATAAACAAATTATTACATTAGGTTATACATGCGCATGCATTATAGAAAAGAATAAAACACAAATTATTATTTCAGATTACCTAACAAACGGTGCAACCTTGGCACAATCTAGAAGAATATAAGTGTGTGCTACATGAAGATCTCTATCGTCTAGCCATATTTCTACACATTTTTCAGAAGGCCGACCATGTTGTCCAAAAATAGATAACGCTGCTTGAGCGGACCATGAAGATCTCTATTAATTCCTTGTGTCGGATCGTCGGGGCCAGGAACGACAATAGTAAGAAACATATATTGCGTTTTCATACACATCCATGGAGGTAAATTATACGTTGTGACGATAATGGGCCAGGATGAATATTTAGAACCAAATTGAGAAAATGGAGAAAAACCGTCCGTACATAATCCGAATCTAACATTTTGACTCTCCACTGCAAAATTTAGATACGTTTTATCGAAATGCTTCCATGCTTCTCCATCGGCCGGATGTGTCAACGTGCCATCTTCCTCCGTTCTGACGCCATGCCATCTCATATTAGATGCAGTTACAGAACATGCATATAATCTTTGAAGTCTTGGAGTTAAGGGTAAGTAATGCATATGCTTGCACGGAACATCCTTCCCCTTCTTTCTTCTTGGTTTGTATCTCTCCTGGTTACAAACTTTACAATTTCTAAGGTTCGCATCTTCTTTCCAAAACAACATGCAACCTTTTAAACATGTATCTATTTTCTGATAAGGTAAACCAAAAGCCGACATAAGTTTTATTTAACTTCGTAGTGATTTTCACACATTAGATTATCGGGCGGCATAAGTCTTTTTACAGCTTGTACAATAGCCGTAAACCCAGGTTCAGTGATGTTGTATTTTGACTTCATTGCAATGTATTCTGTAATTACTGACACCTGAGTGCCGCTTTTACAACCATCCCAAATAGGTTTCTTAGCAGCATCTAGTAAATCATAAAAAAATTTCCTTTAATATTTCGTTCTTCAACATTTCCATCATCATCGTCAACTTCAACTTCAACCATATGAAACATTGATCGTGCTGCATCTTCGACCAAATTTTCTATAGGGGTCATCGAAACTATTTCGTTAACGACACTTTCAGACTCTACAGAAGTATTTGCTACAGCTTCTTCATGCCGATCCCAAACATAATACTCTGGTGCGAAAACATTTTGGCACAAATGAACTTTCACAATATCTGGTAACAAATACTTCAAATGTCTACACCTACTACACGGACAACGAATTTCTGGATCGTTTGCGTTATTACTTAAAACGAATTCAACAAACACATTTATACCATTATAAAATCCTTCTTTTATTGAGCCCCTTAGTCCTTTTCTTTGGTACATCCATCTCCTCCGATCAACAAAATAATCAATCATTTTTTCTATTGACAAAATGAGAAGTTCAAAATTTAATATTTATTTTGAAGAATACAAATTCAAAAAAGATTATTTTCATGGTCGTATAATATTTGAATTTAAAGAACAACTTCACAAATTTAAAAATATTTTAAAATATGGCACATTTTATTTTTTAACGTATTGATATATAAATTTGCATAAATTTTTTTTCATTGGTCAGACATCCTACATCCCATTACAAACACAGTAAGCATTTACATTTCCTATATGACTTCGTCTCAAACGATTCCATAAAATTTCGGTAGCATTTCCCTTTTGTTCCCTGCATTGTACACAAATGCGTGTACGTTGGAAACAAAAAAGAAAAGTTAGGCCGAAATTTTATGAACCGTTTGAGACGAAGTAGTATACAAAATGTAAATGCTTAATATGTTCATAACTTGTCCAATATAGGGACAAATTCGAAAAACATTGTATTAGATGAATATAAATGGTCGTTTTTTAAAAAAAACGATTATTTGTACAACGATCATGTACAACACTCGTCAGACGGGGCCAAAAAATCGCTAAGAGACATTTGCCAATTACATGCGCGCATTTTACGAAAATATACAGTTTTACTCACTGTTCACATTTTCAAAAATATATATTAATTTAACACATTTATTCGACGTATTACATCAACTTAAGGCTGGTTTAACATTTTTGTCATTTTTCAATACACAAAATTATAATTTAGACTCATGCATTTTTTTGTTTCATAGGTCAATACGTGCACAATATAATACTCCTAGTTCATTCATTCATTTTATCATATTCCAACTAACGTATACAATCATAGAATCAAGGCATACATAACGATTTACATATACATGAACAACCACAAATTATACATGTTTTCACAATTTCACGATAAAAGATGAAATAGGTATATCATGTGATGCTATAAACTGTTATTGCGCTATTGGAAATAATTGCAATCACTAATTTGCCTTAATTTATCGATTTATGCAAATCTAGAATTATGGTAAAAACTGATTTTTTTTCATAGAAATAGGAGATTATACCTGAGATTAAGAGCAAGAGGTGTTGAATTCACAACGGGGGAAGGAGAAAAAATCATGAAATCAGCGATTAGAGGTGGAAAATGGTGATTTAGGTTTTTTTTTGTGAATTTGAGTTGGTTGGAAAATGAGGAAGAAAGGCTCGGCCGAGCTGCAGGTATTCGCGATTTTCCGACGGCTTCCGACGGGCCGCCGACGGCCCATCGGAAGCCGTCGGAAAATAGCCGTCGGAAGCCGTCGCTCCCCCCTATCGCTATTTGGCCATTTTCTAGTAGTGTATGTATATATGTAACCATATATATAATTTTTTATTGATAATATAAATATATTATTTCCAAATAAATCAAGTCATTTGTTATCTATGTATATATATATAGTTTCTCTTATTCATACTTAAGTGATTCTCATACACATCCATTTATTTATAACATTTTTATCAATTTAAATATTATAAATTTTCCTTTTTAACTTATCATTATGTATATACAACTTTTTTTAACTCAATGTATATATATTATTTAAGAAATTTAAAACTCCTTTATTCAATATAAATAATATTGTTTATATACCCAAAATCAAAAATATCTTTTTCTTTACTTCGTTATGAATTCCTATACAAATTTTATGTAAATTTATTATTCCTATATGGAAAATATGTGCATTTGATTATTCCAATTAATTTAATTCTCTACTATATTTTATCTTTAGAATAAAATATATATTTTTATCTCTAAAACATACTACACATATTTCATCTAAAATAAAATATATATTTTATCTTTAAAAAAAATATACATATATAAGAAATTCCATTTAATCAATCTGTATTTTAATATAGATCTGAAAAGTCAAATTACATTGGTTTTGAAAAATTGTATACAGTAATTAATTATTTATTAAGGGGAATATTGTATATTAAAATACAATATTATTGAATATTGTAAATTAATATTCACAACTCGAGATGTCCAAAATCCCGGGTTGTTACAAAAGTTCTACCAAATTAGACCAAATGTTGTTATATGATTTCACGACACCAGGGAAGTGCTGTAAAAAAAGACATTTAGCAGTGTTTATTACTTGTCATTGTATATCTCTGACATATTACTGCATGTCGATATACAACGTATATAAAAACGATGTTAATAGCTTTTATAACATTTTTGGAACGTTGTTAAAGGTTCTGTTTGTAGTAGTGATTCTTTTCTTATTTTTCTTAATTAACCCCAATGCTTATTTATGTTCTGGATAGTTTAAGTTGGACTTGTATGGATTATTGTCAATTTAAACCTTGCAAAATGTGGGTCGTCACAGTTGGTATCAGAGCTTTGATTCAGCGATAAACTTAGCTTTGTGGGGTTTGACTCATTAGATATAGGGTAGTAATACCCTAAAATGAGTTGTTTGAGCGTATGTATATGAGAGAGCGTACTTGTTAGTGTTAAAAATTATTTTATATTGTGTTTACTTATCAGTTGAGTTGTTTTTGAATTCTGATCGATACATGGGACGCCGTTTTACCGATAGGGGTTTCTAAACACTTAAACGAGGCAAGTCGACATAATATTATTTTAAAATAGGGTAAATGAAATAATTTTACGTAAATTATATTATATATATAAAACGATAATTTTTAATGAATGATAGTTGTTAGGAGATGATAGTATTTAATTATCATCGATTATTGTTTGAATTCAAATAAAACGAATATTTTATGAATTTGATTTTACGAAGCGTTCGATAATTAAATTGAATTGAATCTAATTACAATAAAATTGTTTAAAACGACAAAGTTGTTAATTAATGAAATGTTGGCAATAAGGTAATAAAATTTGTATACGTATATTTAAAAAAATGGTTTATAAATAGAAAGGATTTAAAAGTCGTGAATTTTTGAATTTAAAACCTGTTGCTTTCTAAATTAATTTTAAAAGCCTTTAAAAATTAAAAATAATATTATTTGAAAGAATTTTGACTAGAAAATTATTTTTGAAAGGATTTTTAAAAGAAATAAAAGCATTGAACTCTTTTTGGTCACTGTGAAATAATTCTGGGGATGACTGCAACATCGTCAGTATTCATTTTCGAGTTTCTAAGTGAGAATTGCTACAACAATAATTTATTTTCGGTTAAAACAAGTTTTGATTGAGAAAAATATTTCAAGTATGATTTGATAAATATATGAAAATAGTTTAAACTTATAGTTGGAAAAAGTATAGGATAAAAATAAGTTTATAACTTATAAATTTGAATCGGAAAGTAAATCTAAATTTTAAAATTGTTGAACATTTTGGCTAAGCAAACTAAATTAAAAAAATTTGAATTTGAGATATGAAATAAAGTAATTAACCTAAGAAATGTTAAAATAAATTGAGTTAGTAAATTGAAGTAAATAAAATGGGGTTTAACTCAAGAAAGCTTATATAAAAGTCAAGTGTATTTGAAATGAATTAAATAAAATAAAGAAATGAAATTTTAAGTGAATCTAGTTGTATAACTTATAGATTTGAGTAATAATAAGCTAAAAACAAATATTAAATTTGTGAATGTGAACGATAAGGAAAATAAAATTTTAACTTGAAGAAAATTAAGTAAAAGGAGTAATAGATTAAATGAAATAGAATTTCACTTAAAAAGATTATATGAGTTGAGTTGGGTTTGAATTGTACTAGATGAGATAGTAAAGTGAACTAATTCTACTTAAGCCATAAAATGAATTAATATAATGAATATGGACTTGAATTATAAAATGAAATGTAATTTGAGCCGTGAAAGAAATTGAATAAAAATAAATGAGTAAGTAAAACTAATATAAGTAATTGACTTTAGTTTAAATTGGATGTAAATAAATCAAATGCAAATGGAATGAGTTTTAATAAAATTGAATGTTAACTAATTTAATATGGAATAAGTTAACAAAATGAATTATAAGATGAACTTAACTTAATAAGTTGAATGAAATTGATTGTGAAAAAAGTTAATTTATTAATGGGAATTTAGTTATAAAATAGAAATTACTTAAGTTAATGATATGAAAAAATGAAGCAAACTAACGAAGTGAATCAAAGAATTAATATTGAACTTAACTTATGAAGAGAAAAATAAATAAACATGAATTGTATTTTATAAATAAGTTGTAATAAACTTAAACGGTTTTATGGAATGGCCTAAAAATGATATTAGTATTAAGGAAATATACTAAGTGGTAATGAAATAAAATTTAACTTGAATAAGATTTAAATGAAATTAATTTATGAAACCGTTCAAAAATGAAATTGTATGAAAAAATATTAATCAAAAAGTGAAATAATTGGCATTTAACAAATTGAGTTGAATAAATTGAATGTGATTGAAATAGATGTGAATAAATTTGAAGCAAACCGATTAAATGTTATTAAAAATTGGTTGTTAATAAGAAATGAAGTGTATAAATTAAATATGGAGAATTGAATGAGTATTAATAATTGAATGGTTTTATAACTGTTTTGATTACATATGATTGTTGTATGTTGTGTATTTGTACTCGTGTTTATAATTTGGATTCAGAATGCATGTTTTATGGTTTTATTAAACTTATACAATTTCTATATCTTATTATAAGCAATAATATTCTAAATTGAGTTGAGATAGGTACATATGAAGACCATTTGGATGTATACGTGGGTTTTTATATGCTTTTGATTGCTTAATATGAGCGAACTTTTTCGTATTAATAATAATAAGGTACACATCACGGATTACATACCGCACTTTTATATATTTCCCTACGGGACGCCTCATCATTGAGATGAGATGTATATTTGATATATTTGGTATATATTTGTTTTATGTATTCTATTGTAAAAAAAATTCAATCGAGTGCGAAGGAGACTCTGTCGAAATTTTTCGTAAATCCGGATGTTTGAAATTTTTTTGAGGTTTTGAAAATTTTGTAACTTGATTTATTTATAAGAATTAATTTTCGTAAAACCGATATTGGAGTGGCATGGCCAGAGCATAGTAAAAGCTTTGAAAATAAGATTTTAATGTTTCGTAAGTGATTATTTTGAATAAAATATTAAGTGTTAAATTTCGTACTTAACACATTTTCGAGGATGAAAAGTTTTGAGTGGGGGAGAGTGTAACGACCCGTATTTTTAACTATTTTCAATTATTTAGTTTAATATGATTATTGAATAAAAATGGTCAGAAACAAAAATTTAATCGATTATAAATGTGATTTGTTGGATATAAACTTGGAAAAAAATTTGAATAACAAAATTCAAGAAGGAAAGAGAGTAACTTATATTAGAAAGTAAATTAAATAATATTGAATTGTAAGTAATTGCATTAATGTTTAATTTTTGTAAAATGAAACGGTTGTTTTATTATTTGAATTCGTTTTAAAAGTTAAATTTTATAAGTTAAATCAATTTTAGCGTTTTATTGGATAATTATATTGTTTAAATTCACTATTGGAAATTGTGTAAATAATTGAATCTTGAATTAATGTGAATGAAAATGATATCGAAAATTGATTTAAATTTCATTTAAATGAATGAAGACTGTTAACATTTAAAATTGGATTTAAAAGCGAATAATTAGAAATTGGAAATATTATATTATAATTAACGAGTAAAAATAGCCATTTTGGCCACTGTCTCGGATTTTGACGAAAACAGTTTCATTGGATCCGTAATAATGAGTTATTGTAGGATTTCAAGTTTCATATCGATCAGACTTATCGTTTGGCCATGCGAGCATGAAACGCGTAGAACTAATTTTCAGAATTTAATTAACTATCTTCTGAATACGATCGAATTAGGCATCGAGAATAGGTCCATTGTGTTTAAAATAGGGGCAAAACATTATGAACTCTAGGTGGCATGCTTTGTTTGGAGTTCGGAATTTCGGGAAGTTTAAAAGGGAGATATTTTCCTTATTATAATATAATATATTACTTTTCATACTCGACAATACGTATAGCACGCCGCCTAGTTTTTCCATCGTACGCCCCTATCCCTTCTTTCATTTTAGAGCAGTATATCAAAAACAAAATAAAAAACAAATTAAGTGATCCGAACGAAAAAAAAGAAGAATAAATGGCGAGGCGATGGCGATAGGGAGTAGCGGCGGCTTAGCGTAAAGGAAGGCACGAGGCGCGATTTGCATTCGCGGCAATTAAGGCTCGCCTTGATTTCGCGAGCGACCTGGTGGTTGAGTGCTGGCGTAGGGATGGTGAGGCGACTCTAGTGGACCACGCATGCGATTGGAGGGAGGCGGCGCTGATGAGGGCTTCGGCGATCGAGCGTGGCGCATGTACGCGTTGATGTTGGCGGTCGTTCACCCTTCACAGTCGACTGCGATGTTAGGGTTTGAGGTTCTATGTGCGATGATTGCCACGTTCGTGTGTGCGTGCGCGAAGGGTTTTTGGTGGCGGCGGCTGCAAGCGCGGAGTGGTTTCTGGGTATGATCATTAGTCTTAAAAAAATAAAAAAAGGAAACACATTTAAGCCTAGGAAGGTGGTCGAATACGCGCCTGGGACGAGAGGGAATTAGGTAAGAATTTTTATTTATTTATTTACTTGTTAATTATTTTGTTAATTAAGTTTATTTATATTCAAATGATAACTAATCGATATCTTTTGCGTACGAGGTCTATTTCGGGCGAGACGAGTCGCAATGCGATTGTGCCGACGTCGTCTGCGGCATGAGATTGAAGTGTGATTTATTTGAAGCTGAAAATATTTTCAGTTTCAATTAAATGTGAGTGTTTTATACGCTGACAATTGATGGAAATAAATTTTATGTTAGTTAAATTTTTATCGTGAAGTGATTTAATATTATTGACTGTTGATTGGGAAATTTAAATGACATGGGAATTGATATGGAAATTTATACGTTAGAAATTTTGAATTACCAACTAAATAGAAATTAATTAAACTGCTAGTAAAATACCCGATTATTGGTAACTAGTTAATTGATGTGATTTATTGAATGTTGGATGACTGTTGTGTTGAATGCTAATTGGTTGAGATTTTGGATGATTTGGATGTTTATTTATTTTTATATTTCCTGTTGTCATCCTATACATTATTTACAGTATATAAAACTATAAGTCGAATTATTTCGAACAAATTAAAAAATATGTTGAAATGATATATACCTATGACATTTATTTTGGATTGAAAAGATATATATCTATTCTTGAATTAAATTGAAATAATTGATTCACTTGGCCGTATGATAGAAAAAATTATATTCGGACAATATATTGGTTAAATTAAATGATTTTAGAATTCTGATTTGAAAATATTTAAATGATATTGATTTAAAGAAATAAAAATTGAATTTATGAAAATTGAAATATTTTTGAACTTGAGCTTGAAATGTTGAAATTTAAATTTGGTAACAGTAATTGTTTAAAAATCGAAGTTATAATTGAAATATGATTTGAATTTCGAAAATTGATTTGTTTTAAAAGATCGGACTTTCATTGGAATTTTAAATATTGCTAAGTAAAGGTAATTTAATTTGATATTTCAAAAGTTGAGCTCAGAATTGAATTATTTTAAAGCTTTGGATATTGAATTGTACATTGAAGTTAAATTTACTTTAAGTGATTTAAATTGATATACTGAAATCGAACACGAAATTTATATGAACCGAAATGGTTTAAAATTGTGAATTTAATTGAAATTAATTCAAATTGTAATTGAATTAAAATTAATTGGAATTGAAATCGAAATCGAATTAATTTGAAAACGAAATTGATTTGAATGGCAACTGAAATTGAAATTGTTTGGAATTGAATCGGAATACAGTCGATTTGAATTGAAATGAGATTGAAAATGATATGAAAAGGAAAAACTGAAACTAAATCAGTTTGATCAGAATTTGGACTTAGGTCCAAATTTGTTAAAATGGGAGTGGCTGTTTGATTTGGAAATAAAATATTTTAATATAAACTGTTTAAAATCTATTTTTTTAAATATTCTAATTATTTTGATTTTCCAAGCTATTTTATTATACAAACCATTTTCAATACTTAAACTATTTTATATCAAACTATTTTATTTATTTAAACTGTTAAAATTATTCATACTATTTTCTAAAAATTCAAACTGGTCCAGGCTGGAATGTTTATATTTAGATCGTTGATTTAAATACAAATTGGATAAAATTGAAGTTATAACCTAAACTGAAGTTCAAAACAAGTTTGGAAGCGAAATTGAGATATTGGAGTGAAATGATATTTTCAAGTGAAAATGACGTACTGAACCGAATATGATTTTTGAAGTAAATATTATATTTTGAAATGAAATTGATTTAGAAGTTAATATGATATTTTGATATCAAGTATGAATTGTTTTCGAAATATAAAAGTCACAACTAGTGTGTAAAACGATGTTTGGTTGTTAAAGAGATCAGAGCCTCTTATTGGCATACTCTCTGTCAATATTGGAACCACTTTAACAACTATGTACGTGGAGGGGACTCTAGAACGAAGTGGTTGGATTTGGCGTCGTTTGCTAGATTTGAAGAACGAGAACAATGATGGATAGACTTCGGCACTTGTGCCAATTTGAAATGACTAAAACAAGATGGCTTGATAGGGCCAAGTGGGCTAATTACTCTTAGCGGACATCCGTTCTTCGATTTTCTTGGAATCGATCCATATTATTACTCTTGTTGGTTTCGATTGGTGCACCTTAATTTTGGATAGCCTCCCTTTGAATCGATATGGGATGGACGGACGCAGTGGGCGGTCGTGGCCATGATGCGTTACCACCAGCCCTTTGACCCGAACTGGTAATTTCCTACCTTGGGCATTGCCTAACGTGCCTTGTCATACTTTTATCCCCATACGAGACCCCTTGATTTCGGTTTAGTGTTGTCGTATCACAACGCATCCCTATCTCCCGACGTGCTATTGGGGCGTTATATGCAAATTGTATGCTAATGCCTAAAAACGCGTGAAGGGGGATTAATGTGAAGCCTTAACGCTAAGAAAAATATTTATTTTACCGATTAAACATTATATATGTAGTGTGTTCTACTACATATAAATAATTTGATCGATCCTTAAGAGATGGAAAATCCTGTAACATCTCTTGAGTTATTGCACGCACGTTATACCCTGGATACGAGATATAAAATCTTATAAACATCTCTGACGCTATTGCATTCATGTTTTATGTGATATCGATTTGACTCACATAAGAATATTTTAGTCCTGACTTAAAATGTTTTGTTTTATCATTACACTCGGGTCAGCCTTGAGTTTTTCAGCGCATTGAAGATCATTTTTCGAAGGACGAAGATTTGATATATTATTATTACTCTCTGCATCATGTTGTTCTGCTGCATTATTTATTTATCCCTGATGTATATATAAATCTGATAAATGTTGTGTGGATTATAATCAAATGTACAATATAAACAGCTTCATGAACTGTTTATTTGATTATTATATTTTGTCATTCAGCTTCAAGATTCTGTGTTTGTTTTCTTATTAGTTTCTTATTTTTTTTAATTAACCCCAATGATTATATATGTTCTGGATTGTTTATGTTGGACATGTGTGGATTACTGTCGATTTAAACCTTCCAAAATATGGATCGTCACAATTCTTCTTTTAGGGGAAGACTGATCCTTTGACACAATCAAAAGGGGTAAATGACCGATGCAAATGACCATTTTGACTCACTTGAAAGGGGTTATGAAGGAAATTTTCTCTCCTTTACCATCGTTTCAAAGGGTTGATTAGGCTTCACAGCTATAATAACATTTTTGTAAGATCACCTTCCAAAAGTAATCCATCCTAATCAACTCATTCGAAAGTGGTTTCGAAGATATTGGTCACTTCTTAAAACTTCCTTTTGAGGTGTTAACAACATTACTTGTTAACAACTTAGCTTTGGGATGTTGATGAGTTTTCTTGTTGTCATTTCCGGTTAGAAGGAGGGCCCGAACCTCCGCCCTTGTAGTTATCTTATAGATTAATTGTGGATTGTTTAACTCGGTATATGAAAATGAAATTTAAAAGGCTTAGTTGAATGGACGAAGAAGCCATACGCATCACAACTTTAGAAGAAAATATAATGCCAACTTTCAACTTGGTGGGAGTTATGCAAGGGCACCGTCAACCCTAGCTCAACAAGTTGACAATGCAAACAAAATAAAGCACTTAGAGGAACAATTGCTGGAAATGCAAGAGCTTTTCAATGTAGCACTATCTCAAAAGTGTTCTAAAATAACAAAATGAACAACTGGAGATGAGGTGATCTTACCTAGAATAAACGTAAAGGCTTATATCAATGAGGGCAAGAGCAAAGTAGTTATGACATCATCAAATAAAAAAGAGCGTCGTCCGATTAAAGTCGATCATCAAGGAAGGATACTGGACTAATCTCTCGAGCAATCTGGAAGCTCGACATTAAAAGAATACAGCCCAAGCCAAAAAAGCTATCATGACACTGAAGCTTATTTGAAAGACATAGCAAAAAAGGCAGTCAAAGACATGCAAAATGCTAAGGGGAAGAGGACTTTGGATGAGCGAGAAAATGACAATGATCGAGTAGCTCTGTTCATAGATGAGATCATGTCAACGGTTATCCCATCTTATGGCACGATCCCAACCTTGAAGTACCACAGAACTACTGACCATAATGATCACTTGATTCCTTTTCGATAGTTAGATGGGTCTGTATATTGCTTCTGGAGCTGTTCGATGCAGAATGTTTCCGGTAACGCTTCAAGGGGCAGCCGCTAAAAGCCATCAACATTATCATGAAAAGACGATCTGTTTATGGAAAAAGTTTAATTATGAATTCTCTGCCCAATTCTGTATATGCAAGAATACAACCATCGATTACACTATTCTAGCCAACATGAAGCAAAGAAAAGGAGAATCATTGGGTGATTACCTTAAGAGGTTCAATACAGAAACATTAAAAGCTAAATACATGAATGACAGGGATATGCTCATTGTAGTACATTCTGGATTGATAGAGAATACATCATTTTGGAACGAACTCTTTATTCATGGGGGTAAGGTTTTGCAATACTTGCATTTCCAAGCTGATAAATTCATTCGGATGGACGAATTATATTACTCTAAAAAGAAAGCTAATCTTAGAAAGGAAAGTGGAAGGTTTTGTTCAGATCATGGACACAAAAGAACAAGATAGGAGGAGCCTAATATTAATTCAATTGCTTTAAACAAGACATTGTCTTATATATATGTAACAAATAAGGAGAAGTTAACTTTTTGGCTTCCTTTAAGGCCAAAAGTTACCCTGAACAGAGAAAAAGGGATGACTATTGCGCTTGTCACAACTCAAATGGCCATAAAACTGATGAATGTCGGATGTTAGCTGGAATCATTCAGAAACTAATCTGTGAAGGGCATTTGAAGGAATTAATCCGAGACAAACATAAGGCACCATGGACTGGTGATAGTCTGCCAAAATTTCCTAGTCACGTTATCAGCGTCTTAGAAGAAGAAGACTCTTTAAGCGTGAGTCCTCCATTGAATAGGACTAATGTAATCCATGGGGACACACCCGGCAGGGACTAGCAAGGAGGCCAGAAACAGATAAATTAAAGAAGATAGAGAGGGAGTGTTCTCCATTCAAGAAGAGCCATCGCTTAAAAGTCCACGACTATATGTACCAATTCCAAATCTTGCTGTTACTCCCCAGGTGACGAGGAAAGGGATCCATCACCCTTATAATGACCCCCTCATGATCACAGCTCAAATTGGATTGTCCATAGTGTCCATGATTCTAGTAGATATTGGTAGCGTAGTCAATGTTATTTTCAAACATGTCTTTGATCAAATGTGCATCCCAAAAGATAAGCTAGTACCTAACCTTGATCCTATCTTTGGGTTCAACAATAAAGGATTGACTACAATAGGACAAATGAAGTTGCGAATGCAGATGGAAGTACCTCCAAACAGTCTCGGATTTCGACGAAACCAGTTTCATCGGATCCGTAATGTTATATTATTGTAAGGTTTCAAATTTCAAGTCAATCGGATTTATCGTTTGTCCTGGGCAAGCCAAAATGCCTAGAAATTTAGTTAACCGATTTAATTTTTAATCGATCGTTTATTGCCATAACTCGCACAGATGATTGAATTAGCTTCCGAAACCTATTCCATTGTGTTCGAAACACGGGATAAACCCTAGAAACGCAGGTCACCGCGCGTAAATCGGAGTTCGAAAAACCGGGATGAATAGTGTTTTCGTTGAAAATTTCTATAAAAGCAACCCGTTCCTTTCATTATTGAGAAACCCTAACCCTAGTTATACACAGCCGCCACCATCATAACCAATGGCCGAAATGCACTCATCTTCTCCCCTCGAATTCTTCCAATCCACGCGATATTAGGCCACGACCCCAACTAGAAAAACGTAAATCTCCTCGAGTACTTCATATCCAACGGTTATGATCGAGAATCGTTGAGTGAATCGTTGGCAATTCCAGCTCAAATAGCAACCGATCGCGTGCGATTTTCGAGTAAATGGGGTAGCCGAGTGGGGTGTGGCTTCGGCCGGTAGTAGCTCCGGTGTGGGCGGTTCAAACGGCACTAGCCGATCATCTTCGTTCAGCCCGAGTTGGTCGCGTTAATTATCGAAGGGATGGCGGCGTGGGTTACGTGTTGTTCGAACGGGAATTCTAGGTTGGGGGAAGAGATACGTGAGCGGCCTGGATGCAAGGATTGGAACGAACGGTATAGATGGGGTTTAAAATTATAAAAGGATTTTTGTAAATAAAATTATAATTTAAAACGCTTAATGTTTAAACTATGTAACTCTTTCATACGAGGTCGGAATTCGACGAAAATTTTGCGTTGGAATCGTTTCGATGAGCTCTTCGCAGTGGAACTGGATTGGAATCGTTTGGTGCTAGTGGAAATTTCGGGTAAAATTAAACGTCCGTTTAATTTTATTCGAAATAAAACGCTGGAACAGAATTGAAATCAAGGTGAGAACTCCTCACTCAATCGAACAGTTTCGATTTGTATTTTAAATAGTTAGATTTAAAATTGCTTGATTGCTTGTTTGAATGATGATTGCAGTTATTGATTGCTGTTTGGTTGTGATAGTATATATAGTAGGATATATCTATATATAACAATGTATATATTGGCATATGTATATAGTGGAGTTGATTCCCCACACTTCTATAGCGGATGAGACCCTATTGCGCCGCATAATAGCAAATAATATTTTATAAAATCCCATATACCGCGATATTCCGTCTTGAAGCGGAATTGGTATTGTGCTAACATCTGTGGATGCAGGGAAACAGGTTGGAGGGATCCAACTGGATACCTCACCGGTATTTAATTTATTTCAGATATTGTGATATTTGATTGATTATCATATCGATATATGATGTTTGATTGTCGTGATTGACAATTTGGTGTGTTGCATCATCGGATCCTTTTTTGGAGTTTAAAAAATATTAAAATAACGATTTTGAATTTAATAAGGGTTTTAAAGTGATTTTTGAAAGTATACGTTTTATTAAAATTTTGAATTGATTCATCTTATATAAAATAAACGTTAAAGTTTTAAAGTTATAAAAATTATGATTTTTGTAAAATATAACCATATTAAGATTTTTGAAATAAATAGTGATTAATTTATCAAATGGTTTAACTTGGAATTTTGAATCATTATAAAGGGTGTATATAAAAGATATTTAAAAATTGATATTTATAAATTAAGAATATTGGAATTATAAAATGAGTTTATTAAGTGTTAAAATGAAGTATAAAATTGATTTAATTGAAAATTATAGATTTATAAATTGTGAAGATTATAAAATGAATAGATGTTGTAAAATAAAAGATTTATAAGTAGTTAACTTATAAACTGGATTTGGGCCATTTAAATGGGATATTAATAGAAATTGTTAATAAAGGAGATTTTATAAGTTGAAGTTGTTATAAAATTTAAATGAATCTTATAAGTAATAAGATTTAAAATTGCTGAAGTTTTAAAGGAACGATTTGGTAAATAAATGAATTATAAGTACTTAACTTATAATATGGACTTTTGGTATATAATTGGGTTATATAAATTTAATTGGGTTAATAAATGAGATTTATAAATCGAAGCTTATAAATAGAAATGGAATTTATAAACATTGTTTTATAAAATCCGAAACCAATTGAATCTGATAAATTTAATATAGAGGGTTATTAAGGAAATTATATCCACGATTTTGGGTAGTGTATAAATTCTTGAAATAAAATATGTAGAAAATGTTGAAATTTGGTTAGTGAAGTATATTCACGATTTTGGACAGTGAATATATTAATTAAGTAAAATAGATATGTTTTGGGAAAGTGACATTAAAAATGAAGTTAATTGTTTTAACGATGTTTTAAAATGTATTAAGTATCGAATATGTAGATTTCAACATTCATTGTTGAAATACAAGTTTTCGTGAAATAGAAGGAAATGATGGACTATAACACTGTTGTTATAGTAAATGATTTCCGAAAGGAAATGGTTTGTATAGTATTGGGATTTATATATCTATCTAAATTTCGAATCCCTATACTAGTGATTTTGGGTCGTCGTAACGATGTTTTACGCAACATTCGTTTTGACCCAAATAATTGTGTTTAAAAGAATGATTTCTTAAAAGAATGAAATATATACTTAACTATGGTTTAAGTGTATCGAATATTTTCAAATGTTGAAAATAAATAAGATTTGTGAATTACTTATTATTAAATAAGTATGGAAATGTTTTCCAATATGAAATGGAAGGTTTGAAATTTTATCTTTTAAAGATAAATTGAAAAGTGAAGATTTAAAATTTAAAATTTGTTTCAAATGGTTAAGTGTGGAAAATTATACATCTTGCAAAGATATTTTTGGGAAAATAAATAATTTGGAAAATTATTTGGAATATGGTGATGTTGAGCATCTTTATTGATATTTAAATAACTGACTATCAATATTTACCTTTAAATAGGAATTTGTTGTGATTGCTTGAATTTGAATGCCACACTTATTTTTAAATAAGCGCTCACTATTCGGGTTAACCGGGAAAGGACCTTGGGGTCGTATAACCCATTCCGAGTATGTGATACGTCGTTATGAATTGCATTTGAAGACCGGCGTTGAAGACCGGATATTTGTGAAAATGGATGGATTACCGTCGAGTTACTCTGCATCGGCTGATCTCCGATATAGAGGTTTTATCGCCCTTACTAACGGGTTGTCCGAACGTGATTAGGGAATATCCGGATTGCAAGGGCATCTTTGGAAGTGTCTTCGGTTCTGTTCGATCTCGGAACAGACTTGTGTGGATTGTATGTCTGACGTTACAATTTGAGATGTAAAGCCGGTTTCTATCAAATATATTTCTGTTGGTGGCGGAGAATTTATTCTCTTAGCTTAACACCCTTCTCTGAGACGTACGAGCTCAGTGGTTATGTAGTTGATGGTTACTAGTGATATATTCCCAAATTGGTAATGTGGCATGCTGAGTGTTGCTGTGGGATGATCATTGTTTTATCATTTGTGATATGATCATTTGTTTGATCATTTATCTTGGTGATCATTACTTTAATCATTTGTTGACCCAAAGCACAGCTTTTGTATAAAGCGTGGCTTTGTGGACGAGACTTCGTTGGACCTCACACCCCGGAAATGGTCAAAACAGGAAGGACGCGGCAAGGTTATTAGGGGTAGCGCCCCTTTAGTGTATGTCATTCCTTCTGGATAGAGGTGGTATCATGGTATGGAGCCCAGATACTTAACCTATGTTGTTGCTGCAAATTTATTGCTTTGTGGTTGTTGGAAATCGAGGATCCTCGGATAGATGGGTTACGATTGGGGAATGACATATTCGTGTCAGTAGTTACCCAATTAGGGGTAACCCGACCTTGTGTTGGCAGAGATCCGATTTGGTTCTCGGGTCGTCTTTCCAGAGGCGTACCTATGTGCAATGGGAAGTTCCTTGGCCTGACCATTTGTTGGAAATCCAAAGAAACAATACGATCCTTGTACGGTTTTAGCTGTAGAACCTGCCATTTAATATGGTAGCTATAGTAGGCACACTATAATGGTACCTATGCTGGCTATGATTTATATTCTACTTTCGAAATGTTTTATACACTATGCGCTAATAATAATATAAAAAATGATTTGATTTTGCGTAGTAAGCATCTTTGACTAACATAAGAAGAAATCTCCTCCAAGTCTGCGTTTGAATTGTGTGTGTGGTGGGAGGTCTTATGGTAGTTACATTTTCAAAAAGCATTGCGAATCTATTTTAAAATATTCCTTTGTTGTCTTTTAAAGATAAACTGTTTTAAGTTCTCACACCAGTCCCATGACTGACCTGGAGTTTATTGTTTCCTTTCAAAACTCCGGGTGCCCACCAATTTCCACACTGACAGTCTAGAGTTAGGTTATCAGGTCATTTTGGATTCAGAAGTTGCTACAAAAATCTGGAGGCAAGCTGGATGGCATGGCGTATCAAACTAGTATATAGTATTTTTTTCCGCTGTTTGTTGTTGTACACTCTGATGATGTAATGTAATGTGATGTAATGTAATAACTGATATAGTTCTTTGTTTAAAAATTATTCATTTATCTATTATATGTTGTTCCGCTGTGATTGTGAGATTCTCATATTGTTCTGTTATTTCTTTCTTTTTTGTTCTATCTTTTTCTTTCTTCTTCTACCTCTTTCTTCTTCTTCAACAATAACAATTCGGTTTTTCGGCAACAAAAATTCGTTAACGTTAACATTAATCCAGAAGCGACTCCTATCAGATAAAAGAAGAACCAATAGGATAAAGTACGGTATGATGCCCTAAAAGGGGAAGTTAAAAGGCTTCTCAAGAATTGATTCATTTGGGAAGTCTTCTACCCCAAGTGGCCAGCGAACCCAGTATTGGTAAGGAGTCAAGTAGCTAGTAAAAGAATTGCGTTGATTATACTGACTTTGAATAAAGCCTGTCCAAAAGATTGTTACCCACCCTGGATAGATCAGTTGGTTGATGCAACTAGTGGACATAAATTGTTATCCCTCATGGATGTTTGCCCGGTATATAATCAGGCACCCATATTTAAACCACATGAAGAGAATACCAATTTCATTACAATTGGGTAATTTACTGCTATAAAGCAATGCCTTTTGAGTTAAAGAATGAACGAGCTACCTATCAAAGATTAGTCAACAAATGTTCAAAGAACAGATCGGTCGAAATATGGAAGTTTGTGTTGACAATATACTAGTAAAATCTTATGAATCTAAGAGTCGTCTTGAAGACCCAAAAGAGATGTTTGAAGTATTATAGAAATATCAAATGAAACGGAAACCCCAGAAATGCTCATTCGTGGTTCATTACGGGAAGTTTTAGTCTATATTGTGAGCAATCAAGGAGTTGAGGCCTATCTAGACTAGATTCAAGCTGTCAAGGACATGGCTGAGCCCAAAATAAGCAAAGATGTAATGAGCTTAAACAGTAGGGTAACTATCCTAAGCAGGTTCATTAACAAGTCAAATGATGAGTGCATTCCCCTTTTCAATGTGATCAAGAAGAAGAAAATTTTTGAATGGAGAGAAGACTATAAGAAATCCTTTCAAGAGTTAAAAAATCATTTAGAAAAACCACCAATACCATCCAGTCCTGAAAATAGTGAAGTCTTGCACTTGTACATGATAGTTTCAGAAGACACAATTAGTTTAGTTTTGATCAGAGAGGAAAGTGGGACTCAACTTCCTGTTTATTATGTAAGCAGGTGGTTAAAAGATGCAGAGGTTCGGTGCCTGGTAAAAGAAAAATTAGCTTACACCCATCAGATAGAAAACATATAAAGTTAATCATAAAATTCACTTAAAAATAAAGGTACGAAAGAAGGATTATAAAAGTGCTGGGCTCCACAAGAATTTAAAACATGGGTTTCGCCATAGTTTAATAAAAGCATTTCAAAGGTATTGAGATAGCTTTCGAAGGAGTTAGGATGGAGTCACAAGCTCCTGGTGCACTTACGAATGTCAAGCAAAACAAGAGCTTTCAAATGGGTAGAAAAAAAGCAAAAATTCCCTTTTGCGTCATCTAGATCTAGACCTTTCGGTGCAATTGAATCCACATACATGAGAGAGTCTAGTAGGGTTCAAAACAACTTTTGATGATATTGAATGATAGACTGATACACAAGAACAAATTCCTTCAAAATAGTGGATTTCGTCATTGTCAATCCACTACTTGAAGAAATGATTCCAATACACACCTTTCGAAAGCAAGAATAAGCCTTTCGAAATGGTTGGAACCCTTTGAAGGCATGACGAAAACTCCACATGAAGGCTTAGAGTCCTTTAGCTAAGATCTAGTTGTCACTCACCATTGCTTTCAAATCTATGTGAAAGCTCAATTCATCTCTCACTTGCAACAACAAAGCAACACAAAGTGGAGAGTGCTTCTACCCCCTTTTGATAAAGTCAAAAGCAGTACAGTAAAAAGAAAAGTAAAAGAGGCGCTCTAACTTTAAGGGCAACGGAAGATTGTTAAGGTAATCCTTTTGATTGGGTCGAAAAATTTGGTATGAAAAGTTAGCAGCGTAAGAATAAATGAGAAAGGTTAAAAGGAAAAGGCTCTTGACCACATCGAATGGAGGCGTGCAGAAGGATGAAGGAACGGCTTTCGACCACGTCGAAAGGATGCGCATAGAAGGTTGAAGGAAGACCTTTCGACTAAATGAAAAAAATGGGCGTGAAAGAGGACAACCTGCATCTATAAATACAACCCTAAGGGTCCGAGTTTGGGGGTTGAATTTTGGGGATTTTAAATTCTCTCTCTTATTTCTTAGCAAATCGAATCTTTGTAACCCTAAAACAATATGGAATAAAAACTCTCTTACTTGTAACTCAATTTTCTGCTACATAAATCCAGTAGCGACCACCATCAGACAGTAGAAGAAATAATGGGATAAAGTATGGTTTGATGACTTAAAAGAGGAAGTTAAAAGGCTCCTCGAAAATTGATTCATTCGGGAAGTCCTCTACCCAAATAGGCTAGTGAACCTAGTATGGGTAAAGTAGTCAAATGGCAAGTGGAGGAATTGCATTGTTTATACTGACTTGAATAAAGCATATCCAAAAGATTGTTACCCATTGCCCCTGATAGATTAGTTGGTTGATGCAACTAGTGGACAAAAATTATTATTCCTTACGGATGCTTAATCGGGATATAATCAAATACCTATATTTAAACAAGACGAAGTGCATACCAGTTTTATTGCCGATTAGGGAATTTTCTGCTACAAAGCAATGCCTTTCAGGTTAAAGAATGCTGGAGCTATCTACCAAAGATTAGTCAACAGAATGTTCAAAGAACGGATTGGTCGAAATATGAAAGTTTATGTTGACAATATACTAGTAAAATATTATGAAGCAAAGAGTTATCTTGAAGACCCAAATGAGATGTTTGAAGTATTACGAAAATATCAAATGAAACTAAATCCCTAAAAGTGCTCTTTTGGGGTTCATTTTGAGAATTTTTAGGCTATATAGTGAGTGCTCAAGGAGTCAAGGCCAATCCAGACCAGATTCAAGCTATCAAAGACATGGCTAAGCCTAAAATTAACAAAGATGTAATGATTTTAAATGGTAAGGTAGTTGTCCTAAGCAGGTTCATTTACAAGGCGACTAATAAGTGCATTCCCCTTTTCAATGTTATCGAGAAGAAAAGTAAATTTGAGTGGAGAGAAGACTGTAAGAAAACCTTTCAAGAGTTGAAAAATCATTTGGAAAAACCACCAATATTATCCAGTCCTGAAAATAGTGAAGCCTTGTACTTATACATGATAGTTTCGGAACATACAGTTAGTTCATTTTCTTTAAGAGAGGAAAGTGCGACTCGAAATCTTGTTTATTATGTGAGCATGCGGTTAAAAGATGCAGAGGTTCGGTGCCCGATAAGAGAAAAATTAGCATACCGCTTGATTCTTACAACACGAAAACATAGAGCACATTTTTAAGCACATCCAATCCGAGTATTGACTAACTTTCCACTCAAACAAGTCTTCAGTAAGCCTGAAACTTCGGGTAGGCTAGTAAAGTGGGGAAATGAGTTTAGCCAGTATGACATTGAGTTTCAGCCATGGGAAGTTATCAAAAGGAAAGCATTAGCAAACTTTATTAATGAGTGTACAAATTTCATTAAATAACAATAAAAGAAAGAAAAGAATTAAAAATCCATATGGTAGTTATTTATGGATGGAGCATCGAATGAGCAAGGAGACGGAGTAGGATATGTCATAATAATAATAGATGGACACCACCTATACTACGCAATGAAGTTAGGGTTTCCTACAACAAATAATTTAGCCGAATATGAATCAATGGTGGTAGAATTGACTCTATCCTTAGAGCTCAAAAGCCCATGAATTCAAGTCTCTAGTGATTCTCAACTAATGGTAAACTAAATAAAGCAAGTATATCATACTAAGGATGCCAAACTATGTTTATATGTAAAGAAATTATTGAAAATTCTCGCCTTATTTGAAGATTTCTCTTTACATCAAGTTCCAAGGGGCGAAAACTCTCATGCAGATTTGTTAGCAAAGTTGGCTAGTTTAGGAGGAGCCGCAGAAATCTGAATCATACCAGTAGGGTACCAAGAAAATCCGAGAATTGAAGAAGGTACAATCGAACATGGAAAGGAATTGTTGGTTATAACTAGATCCCAAGCCGTGTCACATGAAATAGAAGAAAGGGAAATTTATGAAAAAGTCCCAAATGGGAGGATTAATTATCCAAGGACAAATCATTGTTATAGTGACACTTGGATGTCGCCTATTGTCAAGTATATTTCCAAACGGATATTACCATATGACAAAGGGAAGCTAGGAAGATCAGGCGACAAGCTTCGACTTTCACCATGATGAATGAAATTCTTTACAAAAATGGATACACCTTACCTTACTCAAGATGCATCAGTCTAGAAGATAGGATGAAATTGTTAGTGGAAACGCATGAAGGATTTTGTGGAGACCATTCCAACAGGGGAAAAGTTGGCAAAGAAGATAATGAGCATGGTTTTTATTGGCCACAAATGGCATGTCAAGATATTGAGTATTTAAATAAATGTGAAAGATGTCAGAAATACTCAAAGATTCCTTGATGGATACCAAGTTAATCAACTCCGATTTCAAGTCCATGGCCCATCATTATATGAGAAATATCGACTTAATCTGGCAGTTACAAATTTCCAAAGCAGGACCAAGATATGCTATATTCGCCAGAGTCTACTTTACTAAGTGGGTGGAGGCAGAACCACTTCCCAAAATCACTTCTGGGAAGGTGCTTAGACTCGTTATTAATAACATTGCTAGCATATTCGGGATTCCTTATAAGATTATACCTGATAAAGGAACACTTTGAAAGTAAAGTGTTTTCTCGATTTTGCTGTAAGAACTGGATTATCAAAAGTTTCTCTTCAGTGGCACATCCTAAGTCTAATGGAGTCGTTGAAGCAGTGAATAAGACTACTAAGACTATTTTGAAAAAGCAATCGACTAAAGCCAAAGGAAATTGGGTAGAAGAATTTCCACTTGTACTTTGGGCCTATCGAACATCCACTAAAACTGCAATGGAACATGCTCTCTATTCTCTAACATATATGTGTGAAACGATGTTGCCAATTGAAATTGAGATACCCTCATATCGAAGAATTGCGTATGCATTTGATCCAAACCAAGAATTGAAGAAAGAATCATTAGATTTAATACATGAACTGAGAGATGAAGCAGCTATTTGAACTGCAGAAAATCAGATAAGAATATCAAAATAAAAGTGAAGACAGGATTATTAAAATAAGGTTAACTTAGTACTCCGAAGGGTGATGGTTAATACAAGAAATCTTGCTGATCGATCGCTAGGACAAAACTGCGAAGGTCCCCTAATTTTATGCAAAGTAATTCCCTTTGAAGCTTACAACTTATGTCGTCCAGGTGGCAATATGGTTTCAAGAACGTGGAATGCATAACACTTACAACCATATTTCACCGCAATGAACGAATAAAATACTGCTTCCTTAAAGAAAATTCTACATGGTCAGGAGTAGGATTCTCCTTGCACTTGGACATTACCTTAAACGGTCAAAGCCATTGTTCGCGTCGAGTTAGCCAGGTTAAAGCGCTTCCTGGAGAGATGTTAGAGTAAGCCTTTAACCGTGGCATGCTATGGCCTGGTTAAAGCATCGATAAGCCCTTGGCCGCACCACGCTATGGCCATGTCAGGGTGTCTCCTCGAGGGAGGTTATAGTAAGCCTTTATCCGCGCCATGCTATGGTCAGGTTAAAGCATTGACAAGCCCTTGATCACGCCATGCTATGGCCAGGTCAAGGCGCCTTCTAGAGGGAGGATGGAGTAAACCCTTGGTCACACCATGCTATGGCCTGGCCAAGGCACCGAACAAGCCTTCGGTCCCGCTTACAAGGCCTAATTGGAGAGCCTCCTGGAGGGAGCTTAGGTAGGACGTTGGGTCCTACTTGTGGATAAGCTAACCAAGCACACCGGACAACAATGGACTAAGACGTCCAAGCCCAAAAAGCAGCATATCAAACAATGGACTAAGATGTCCGAGCCCAAGAAGCGACATATTAAACAGCAAACTAAGACGTCCGAGCCCGATAAGTGGCATATCGAGCAACAGACTAAGACATCTGATACCGAGAAGTGGCATGTCAAACAACGACACCATACAAGGCCAAAAAGGTGGCACATGTCAAAGGAATCAATACCTAAAGAGCAGTGCAGAATGGAAGGCTTAAACAAGAATTTACAGCCTCCGACAAGTACTTAAAAGAGGATTTGAAAACTTCATTTATTAAAACCCGAATCTGGGTTGCGGGTCTTTTACTTTTAATCTTTGGATTTCATAATACTCGAATATGGGTTTCGGGCCTATACGTACTGATTTCTGGACTTCATTAATGCTCAAGTCTAGGCTTTAAACTTCGGTTATGGATATAGAGATCTTTATCATGGATTTCTGGCTATCATTCACTAATATTTGAATCTGGGTATCAGATCTTTTAACTATTGAATTTCATTCGATAAAGCCTGAACCTGGGCTCTAGACTTATTATGGAGACCGTTATTATGGGTTACTGGTTATCATCTACTAAAACCCAAATCTATGTTTCAGGACTCTTACTATTAGCTTTTGAATTTCATTAATTGATACCCGAATCTGAGTTTTAGATCGCTGGACTTCCTAGTACCTGAATTTGGGTTTCGGGTCCTTTACCACCAATTTTTGGATTTTATTTGTTAGTGCCCGAATCTGGGTTCCAAGGAAGTTGGTATTTAAATCCCAATGGACTTCTGGTCTTCAAGTAAAACTTCGAGTTTGTCTTATAAACCCAAATCAGGGTCACTGGTTTACTACTACTAACTTTCAAACAACATTTATCAACATTTGAATCTCAGTCCCTGGATCATTATTATTTCCAGTAGGTGTCTCTAAATACCTATTTCTTATCCCCAAATAAGGTTTCATGGATTTCGGTGACTTATTCGCAGATGATAGCTTATGGTCTTTTATCACCAAACATTTGTTGTCGCCAGTAGGAAATTCCTGGACTCAATTATTATACGCCTGGTTTTCTATTAATATAATAGAAGTTCCATTTATGGACTTCATTTGTAACTACAAAAGTTGGATGGTGGGACTCCTATCATTGCCCGACAAAAATTGTTGGTTTCCCAATTGTTTACAATTGTGAATTTCTTATCACTTATTAACTCCATATGATAGTCAACTAATTTTTATTACTTCTGGACTTAGAGTTCAAGAATTCTTCTATACTAACATCATCATCATTTATATGGCAAACAAATCATTGAGCATATTTTATATAAGTCTTGATCAAACAATAGAAAATATTTTTTACTCTGAACTTTGCAGGAAAATAGGGCCATTAAAAATGGAGTAGTTGCTAAATTTTGTCCTAAAGAACAAAAGCTTTTTTCATACAAGGGGGGAGGGGCAAAATGTTAACCATAAAATTCAATTAAAAATAAAGGTACGAAAGAAGGCTTGTAAAAGTGCTGGGCTCCATAAGAATTGAAGACGTGGGTTTCGCCATAGTTCAAAAACACCGTTTTGAAGATATTGAGATAACTTTCGTAGGAGTTAGGATGGAGTCGCAAGCTCCTAGTGCACCTACAAATGTCAAGCGAAACAAGATCTTTCGAAAGGGTAGAAAAGAAAGCAAAAATATCCTTCTACCTCATCTAGACTTTCAACTCAATTGAATCCATATATACGAGAGAGTCTAGTATAGGTTCGAAACACTTTTCGAAGGTATTGAATGATAGACTCGTACATAAGAACCAATTCCTTCAAAATAGTGGGTTTCGTCGTTGTCAATTTACTACTTAAAAAAATGATTCCAATACACACCTTTGAAAGCAAGAATAAGCCTTTCGAAATGGTTGGAACCCTTCGAAGGCATGACGAAAACTCCACATATAAGCCCAGTGTTCTTTCGCTAAGATCTAGTTGTCACTCACCATTTCTAATCCATGTAAAAGCTCGACTCATCTCTCACTTGCAACATCATAACAACACAAAGTGGAGCGCGCTCCTACCCCCTTTTCGATGAAGTCGAAAGCAATCCAGTAAAAAGCAAAGTAAAAGAGGCTCTCTAACGTTAACGGCAGCGGAAGGTTGCCAAGGTAATCCTTTTGAATGGGTCGAAAGGTTTGATATGAAAAGGTAGAGGCGTAAGAATGAAGAGAAAGGTTAAAGCCTTTCGACCGCATTGGAAGGAGGCGCACAGAAGGATTAAGGAAGCCCTTCCGACCACGTCGAAAGGATGCACATAGAAGGTTGAAGGAAGGACTTTCGACTGAATGAAAGAATGCGAAAGGGGGTCAACCTGCATCTATAAATACGACCCTAAGGGTCCAAGTTTGGGGACCAAATTTTAGGGATTCTAAATTTTCTCTCTCATTTCTTAGCAAATCAAATGTTTGTAACCCTAAATCAATTTGAGGGAGAAATTCTCTTACTTGTAACTCAATTAGGATAAATGAAAAAGGAGGAAGCACATGGATTCAACATAGATTTTAATTATGAGAAAGATCATTTCAAACGTTAGCTTGACTAATGACCAATTGCACAAGATGCTTACTAATTTTCTTAACTCTTATTTGTCTTATGTGATGCAATGGGATCGATTTAGACAATGTGGATTCTAACCGTATTATCATCCTTTATCATGATATCAAATGTCAAACTAAGATGATGAAGATAGTGTTTCGATGTTAGTAAGTCCAAGGAACTTTTGTCCGAGATGTTATTCCATTGCATATTGAACATAGAACTTGTGTATAATACATGGAGTCCACTTTGAGAGAAATCACCTTTTCGAGCCGATCGAAAGGGACGTTTCGAAAGGGACTCGATGCATGAATACTAAGTTATGCTAGCTGGATGGATATCTTTGAAAGAAGTACTTATATTACAAAACATACAACCCTTTCAAAGGATTTCTTTCCAAAATAGCGGAAACAATGCTGTCAAAAGTAAATTCTTCTTTTAGGGGAAGAATGATCATTTCAACATAATCGAAAGGGATAAATACCTGATGCAAATGACCTTTTCGACTCACTCGAAAGGGGTTGTGAAGGAAAGTTTCTCTCCTTTGCCATCATTTTAAAGGGTTGATTGGGCTTCATAACTGCAATTAACATTTTCATTAGATCACCCTTCGTAAGCAATCCATCCTAATCAACTCATTCGGAAAGGGTTTCAAAGAGATTGGTCTTCATTTTGAGGTGTTAATGAAATTTCTTTTTAGCAACTTAAATTGGGATGTTAATGAGTTTTCTTGTTAACAAAAATATCATCTCCTAACCGTTAGTAGACGGATTTCTTTATCATTGTTCTAGGAAAATGAAATGAGTTTTATACGTACAGTACAGCATCAACGGAGATAACTATGCCATATAACTCACATGTTTCTCCTAAGTATTTTCAAAGTTACGTTTGGATCCACATACGATAATCGGTTATTTAACTATCAATTAACAAACATTCACTTAGTGATTTAATTCCATAGAAAAACCAACAATGGTTAAGCACATAAGCAACCACTAACCTTCTTTTAATTAATCTTTCTTTAATTTAAATTCACTTTGTAATACTTGAATCACAATTCTTTTTACAATGATATATATATATGTACACACCCACAAATCCCTATTTATCAATACTTGGAAAAATACCCATATACTTCTCTCAATGGTATAAATATATTCACCAACATTTGGGAAGATACTCCATTTTATTCAATTATAAAATCATTTATAAACTCCATTATAAATCTACAAAACCATTTATAAAATTACTTTTATTAATCTATAAACTCGTTTGTAAAATTTCTTTCATAAATATTTAAAACAATTTATAAAACTCTTTTTTCTTTTTTTTATTAATCTTTCTTTACGTTTTCCAAAACATGTATAAGATTCCACTTATAATCCACATCTGCTTATAAAACTCTATTTATAAATCTCAAAAACATTTATAATATAAATTCTAATCATTAAGTTAAAAACACTATTATATAATAATAAACACTATATATAAATAAATATTAATTTTAAAGCGTCTTAAAAAAATAATTAATTAATTTCAAAACATTCTTAACAAAAAATAATAATTTATCTTAAACGTTATTATAAATAAAAATAATAAACTTTCAAAATCGTATTAGTAAATAAATAAATTTAATTCAAACCATATTAATATTTTAATTAATTAACCTTTCAAATATTAAAATATTCATATGAACTTCGAAACAATATTAATAAAGTAAAAAACTTTTAAAAATAAATATTTTTCCTTGGTAGAAATCCATATTTATTTATAAACCCTGTTTATAATCGTTTCCATATTCATAAACCTATATTTATAATTCTCTTCTATTTTATGAAACTTCCTTTCATAAAATCAATTTATTTACGAACCCCATTTATAACCCCATTCCTCTATAAATCTCACTTATTCATAAAGTTCCATTCAAAACATAATTTCAACCGTTTTTAACTTTTGCTCCCTTAGGTATAAATTTCTTTTATAAATTTCTTTCAATTTGTAAAAGATTGTTTAACATTCCCAATTTACCCTCACTTTCAACATCCAAATAGAATCAACTACTTTTAAAATATCATTCCACATCGTATTATAAATCCACCATTTTATTTTTTTCCAATGATAATAATTTCCTTTTATTTATAAACACCGTTTACAAATCCACACTTTTACTAACGAAAATACGAATTTTTGCAAATCTTCACTTTCTTTGTAAAATATCACTTTTATAAATTATCATATTTATAAATTTCACCTTTAGAAATAAATTATAATATATGTACCTATATATATCACTTATATAAAATTGTTAATTAATATTCATATCAAAATATTTATATTTTCTTTTTAAAACCATATCCCTTTATTATAAAAGACTAACTTATTTTCCAACATTTTAAGAATCTTTATTTTTACTTTAGAAACTCTATTTATTTAAAATATTTTATAAACCTATTAAACTATTATATCCGCAAAAATCATACCTTTGGTTTTAAAATAAATTTCTTCGACAAATAGTTCAAGAATAATTATTAAAAACATACATAATTTCCAAAATCACTTTAAAATCCCCTTTTAAAATCAATCACTATTTTAGGTTATTTTAATATACCAAAATATAAGTCTCGCTACTACTAAAGCACAAAATAAGAAAAATCATGTCGGTGTCATCAATTATAGTATATAACATATCATATATCAAATTATATGAAAACAAAATCAACAGTTTGAGGAATCCTATTGGATCCCTCCAACCTATCCCCTTACATCACATATAATATATAATCATAAAAGTATAGACCAACCGCTTCGAGGCAGGATTCGTATACAAAGGATTATCTGCTCTTACATAGGAACGGGTCTCATTCGCTCCCGGGATGGGAATATATCCAAGCCAACAATATAATTTAATAAATTATCCAAACAGTCATTAACAATAAACAATTAAATATTCACACACCCAAATAATAATTTTATCAACAAAAAATATTTCTTTTCAACCAAAAAGGTGAGAATAACCCACCTAAATTTCTGTTGTCTCGGAGGCGTTCCAGTTTTAAGCTAAAATTGAACGACGTCCTATTTTAGCCCAAATTTCTACTATCTTTAAATTTTTCCAAACGAATTCCATTGCGTAGCTTTCGTTGTCAAGAGAGAAACTTAAAATCCACGCCTCGTTTGGACCTCGTATAAACAAGGTATTAAATTTATAAGTTAACAGGATTTAAAAATAAATAATTTTTCACTAATTACTTAAATTATAAATTAATTACATTCTTAACCTTCTACCCTCCTAAATATAAATACCAAATAGCTGTACGAGAACACCGGGGCCACTCCTTCATTCACCTCCACCACCCTCTACACTCGAGGGAATCGAGAACCGACGAATCCGTCGGACTCCCTCGGGAAAGCTATCCAAGCATCACCACCATGCACCGTCCGAACCTCCACCTTAAATTATAACTTCGTCTGCGGCCCTCGACCCGGCGAGATCACGACCCCCCTACCCATGATCGAACTCCACCAAATCGAGCCACCAGCTGCCATTCGATCTCTTCCACCCATATACGATAGTCATACGCCCAAACTCCATTACTATTTGTAAAAAAAAAATTGAACCCTAATCGCGAAACCCATCACAGTAAAAAGTCAAACCCTCTCCTCCTTGCTGCCGCATCACTCCATATGTATACCAATCAGTTCATGTATATGCCAAAGGATAGATCTACACTTCACTAGCCGAAAGAAGCAAGCTTTTAATTTTATGAATTTTATAGTATTTATTTTTAGAAGATCAGCTAATTTTTTTCTTTTAATTTTTCCTGCCTTGCTTTATTTAATGGGAAAAGGAATGTAAAAGAGGAATGGTGGGTAATTGAAATGATGGAGTACGGTTTAAAACGTGGGGATATGGGTATGGTATGTCGTATATATTAATTTATTTGATTAAAACCCGGTATTATGTGCCTGAAAAATTTAGAACTCCTATCAAGACGTATCGCCGGGCCATTTTATATGTAATACCTCTATTTCGAACATAATGGAACTAGTATCGAGACCCAACTCGATTATATGTAGAAGATATCTTTTCAAACCCAATTATTTATTTAAATTTCTAAAACTAATTTTAACGCATTTCCATCTCACACGCCCAAACGATACGTCCAATTTCCACAAAAGATGGAATACAATAATATACTATTACGGATCCATTGTATCTGGTTTGGTCGAAATCCTAGACAATGCCCCTTGAATGCTATTTTTACATATTAATTTAAAGTGTCATTTCCAATAGTTTACTCGGTTTTAAATCCAATTTAAAAGTTTACCATCTCCATTATTGTTTAAACAAAATTTAAATCAATTTTCAAAATCATTTTTCACCATATTAAATTCAAGATTCAATTATTTAAACAATTCTATGTTCTAATTTAACAATTTAATTATCAAATAAATTACTATATTATAAATTCAATTTATTTATCTTCTAAAATTAACTTTTCAATATTTAAAATTAATTAAATATTCCAAATGACTAAAGTTCTGAGCCGCTACAACGTGGCTATTTAAGGCTTTGCCAATTTTACCCTCTGTCAATGATGTACCATGAGAATATATTTTACTATGTTGCACCAAAAAAGTATATCAAAATATCCATAAAAAGAGGGTATAAGAACGGTTTATGGCTACAAATTGATGGTCAATAATAGTGCATTGAACAAATACTAATAACAGTTAAAGCATATTAAAGAGAAGTGCAACTTTGGTTCTTTGCACCTTCAGTTCTTTATTAGACACACATTGTTGTTAGTTTACTATTCTGATAAGTATTAGAGATATACGGTGATTAGAAGTTTCTAAGAGTATCATGAATGTGTGTACCAAATAAATGTTTTTATTTTTGGAGATATTCCTATTAACGGTTCATGTCCTATGTTCTTTTTACCTTGGTACTAAAAAAATATTCTGAAGGATTTGAACTTGAAGTAAGAACTGATATAATAATAGGCAGGAGCTGATGCAAAAGGTGCTACACTATTAACTGCTAAGCGAGAAATACCTAATGCTTCATCAATTGCCGAGGCAAACGAAATACTATGTGGTAACTGGCTTAAAGCGATTGAAGACCATCACGTTAAATTCAGTAACCTGACCGTAAAGGATATTATTGATATTGGTTGCTTTGTAGGAGTTAGCACAAGATATTTAGCTGCCAAGTTTCCCTCAGCTAATGTAACAGTAAGTGCTTTCAGTTATAACACAGGCAATGTATGCTTATTTATAGTCAACATTCATAATATCTATTATAATTTCTTCTTGTGAAGGGATTAGATCTTTCTCCTTACATTCTAATTGTAGCTGTGTATAAGGAAAAGCAAGGGTCTAAAAGGACTAATCCCATAAAATGGATTCATGCCAAATTGCCAACGGCGGGAACACAGGTTTGCCTGCAGTGTTCTTTGAACTTGTTTCACATGCTTATATGGTTAGTTCCCATATTCTTAATCTCCTTTTTTATTTTACTTAATGAAGATGCATAATGTATGTATACACATACGTAGGTAGATCCATGAGTATCCTGCACAAGCAACACAGAATTTAGCGAAAGAAGCTTTTCGCCAACTTCATCCCGATGGCACATTTGCTATAACTAGTAACTCTGTAAGTACCTATAGGCTATGTATATCTAATCATTTACTAAAACTGGTAGCATATATGTGTCAGAATCTAATAAAAAAAGTTTATTTTTATTGTAGCTTAAATTAAACGTTCTTCAAGTAATAATATATTTTCTTGAGTTTTACATTTGCCTATGGCTCTAAGTTAGATTTGTGTGCAGGAATTGCCACCAGCATTATTTACTTTGATAAAGGGCACATAACCATTTCTGAATGTGTATTACTTGCTATATCCAAGGAGAACACCATGAGAGAAGCTGGTTTTGATAATATGTTTAGTCTTCTTACAGACCCAAGACATAGAATTTTAACCGGAGCAGTTCCATTATAGCACTAGTTTCCGTGCTTTTAACTTTGCAGAAAGAATACTTATTTTTCTTATTGTTAAGTTGAATAGTGATATATGAAGTATTGAGATAGGGTTGCTCGATACCCAAACTGTGAAATGAGTATTTTAGGTTAATATTCCGGTCTCTAATATGGTATAATCACGTTTGTGATGACGAATAGGATTAGATGATGAACTAGATTCAGATGTTTCCAAAATAAAGTTGTGGCCTTGCTTTTTATATTTCATTATTGCTTGATATCGTGGGTGTATGTATGTGTATGATACTGTTGACATTTTGTTGATTTGTTATTTATATGCTACTCATATATTGATCATATATTGTTCTTATATATTCCTAATCTAAGATGAAAATTTTACTTTTGTTTTTGTTATCCCGCCTTTTAGCAAGGCCGTGATACCAATAGATCGACCGAGAAATCAAAGATAGTTCATCTCAAAGATTGGTCTACACTGCATCTCAACAAGGCAAGTCTTCACTAGGTCGTTCTCGACCTAGAAGTTCCAGAGATTTATCCCTCCAAGCTTCCAGCGAGCTAATGAACTAAGGAGTCGAGCGACCTACTTCCCAAAGTCCTAAAAGTCCTTATGACCTAGCCCTCGAATACACACGGCCTAACGAGTTAGAAGGGAAGCAACGACCTAGTTACATGACGACCTAACTTTCAACGACCTATTTCCCAGCGACCTAACATGATACAAGACCTAACGCGACCTAGCGACTTAATCTTATAACTACCTAAAGGTTACGACCTAATCCAAACACTACCCCTTTCACTAGGTCACTCACGACCTATCCGAACCGAGACGACTCCAAGACAGTAACCCCTTAAGTCACAAACGACCTACCAATCTCTATGCCGCTACTCCCTAGGTCGCTACTCTCTCTTCTGCCACTCCTTAGGCTGCCGTTCCCTCTCTTGATATTCCTTAGGTCGCTGATGACCTACGACCTATCCTTTAGGTCGCATACGACCTACGACCTAAACCTTAGGTCGTCCCTGCCGACCTAACTCCGGAATTCACTATAAATACTCCACCTACTCCAACTAAGGAGGGACCGTTCCAGGTTCTGAAGCGCTGATACTCCGCTGTTTTCTCCACTCTTCCAACACTCCAAACACTGAAGATTCTTCATCAATAGATCCAACTACATTCAACATGGATATGAAGGGCAATTCATCATCAACGTTCTAATTTCTTGTCTTGATCGTGTTGTAATCTTGTAAGTTGAGTTGTAAAAGAGATGTAATCGAGAAATTGAGAGGGAAAAGTATTGTAATCTTGTAAAAGTGTGCTCAAAGAACATAATGGAAGATGTAAAGTGGACGTAGGCTTGACTCAAATCCAAACCACTATAAAAGTTGTTGTGTCTTTTGCTTTCTTTGCTATTTTCTGTTTACTTTTGTTTCCCGCGCAAACAGGTGGTGCTTTCACTTCATCATAACTCACGCTAGGGTGTTAGCGTAGATTTTGAACGTTAACATTTTGGTGCTTTCACTGAGAAGGCTGAACTCAGGAGTTTTATTAACAAGGGGTTGGATCAAAAAGTTTGGAGATTCGGATCTGAAGAATTATTGTAAGGCGATCGAGTAGAAGGCAAAGACCAGAGAGTAGTCAGCACGAAGGAAGTCAATAGGCTTCTTCGAGAGCAAACCAAACTTCAGCCTTCGTTACCAGAGACGAGATGGAGGCAATGATGAAAAGGCAAGAGGAGTTGATCCAGAATTTGTTTCATCAGATTGGGCAACTTGGAGCACAGAATCAGAGAGGAACAGAAGCTCAACTAGAAGAACAGATTCCTCCATCCCCTCGTGAACTCAGGGGGCAAGACGAAAGAAATGGACAAGGTTTACAACAAGGAGACAACGACAAATTGGTGGAAATGGTCAAAAAAGCTATGAGAGGTGGTTTGGTAAACAAGGACTTGGAGGATGTGAATAGGAGCCCTTTTACCACAACAATCAGGCGAGCTAAGAACCCGCCAGACTTTAAGCTACCATCGTTGGACCTGTATAATGGAAGGACAGACCCTACAGTTCATCTGACAAAATATCTGAGGCATATGGAAGTACTAGGGGCATCAGAAGAAGTTATGGCTCGGTGCTTTCCTTTGTACTCGGTAGATATTGCGGCATTGTGGTTTAGACAATTGGAAAGTGGATCTATCGGGACGTGGAATGATTTGATTGAGAAGTTTATAAGGCAATTCAGGGTCCACATCTCGAGGCCCAAGAATGTTATAAGTTTGACAGCACTAAAGCAAAGAACTGGAGAATCCTTGAGAAGCTTTTTAACGCGATTCAACGTAGCCGCAGCATCGGTGGATTGGCCAGATCCATCCATGGTTCTAATGGTAGCCGTGTCAGGCATAGCTAACGGTACAGAGTTCAAGAATTCATTGACTAGAGATCCCCCTATGGATTTTGGAGAATTTTTCCATGAGGCCGAAGGGTTCTTATGATTAGAAGATGCAAAATTGAAAGAGAAGAAGGAGAAGGAATAGAAATTCATGCACTCAAAGGAGGAAAACGTCTTGAAAAAGATCTTGGCAAAGATAAAGAAAAACGAAAAGCGGAAGATAACGATTGTTTGCACCAAAATTGGTCACAAACCCCGATGAATGTGAAAGCACCAGTGTTGGAATATAAATCAGCAATATTCAAACACAAATCACAGATCTAAGTAGCAAAATAGTAAATGTAAACAAGAACACACGATTTATAGTGGTTCGGCTATCTCCGGCCTACGTCCACTTCAAAGGTTTTTCCTTTTATTGATGTTATTCGCTGATTACAATCGATTACAGCGGATTACAATGAATTATAGTTCTGAAATTCAAGTACAACGTTGGTTGTTGAGTGCAAAGTAGAGCCTTGGTGGAGTCTTGATGCTTCAGAGTCTTGATTTTGCCAAAGAGAATCCCCTCCTTTTTCTGAATGATCTGGGAGTCTATTTATAGGTGTAGGAGGCTGGTATTTCTCCTAACAATCAGGTAGACTACTTCCAGCACGTGAGTGGGCCCACATGGCCGAGTTCTGGAGATCCGGGCCCACATAGGGATCGATTCGACCCTAGGTTCGAATCGATCAAGAAATCGTCCAATCGTGGTGAAATTTGGCGTGGACATTCTTCAACATGTAGGCGAACTACTGTAAAAATTTCATTGGATTTGGATCAGTGGACTAGGAGTTATGATTGGTTCGAAATTGGTGTGTTCGGCATTCTGTATGGTTCGAATCGATGTCATGGTCTGCTTCGAATCGATCTGTTTGATTCGAGTACTTCGAATCGATCCCAGGGCGCGCCTTCTTCGAGTCGATCCTAACTTGTCGCCGAGTTGAATGGGTCGAGTCCGAGTTCTTTGCCGTGTTCACTGGATGGCTTCGTGTGCTGGGTTCGAAGGTTGTCTTCGAATCGATGGAAGGGTGTTCGTTCGAATAGTTCCAAATGCTTCTCCTTGGATCGATTCGAAGGTGTGTTATCATGTTGGATCCGAAGACAGCATGCGAAGTGACTTGGATGGATTCGAAGCAAGGTTCAGTCCATGGATTCAAAGTTAGGTTGTGGATGGATTCGAGGCAAGGCCATCTGGGGGTTTGCTTGATGGATACGAAGCAAAGGTTCGGTTCATCGATTCGAAGTAGTGATCGTCTGATCGATTCGAAGCAAGGGCATATCTTATGGATTCGAAGAGAGGACATCGTGATGGAGTCGAAGTAGGCAATGGCTTGATGGATTCGAAGTGGAGTCGAGGCCGATGGAGTCGAAGTATGATGTTAACTGATGGATTCAAACGCCACCCCTTCGTATGGATTCGAACGTGATGGGTTCGAAACAGATGGTTTCGAACATGATGGGTTCGAATATGATGGGTTCGAACATGATGGGTTCGAACCGAGCAATGTCCATTCCTCTTAACTTGAATCCATCATAACTTGAGCATACGACCTCGGATTGACTTGAAATTTGGAATGCAGACTTCTATGATCTTTCTTGTCGTGTCCTATCAATTATGGCCCGATCCGGACTTGGACAAAATTCATCGATATTCATGAATAGTAATCATTGATTTTCAGTAAATTTTGGATATCTCAACTTTGCCAAAAGTTGGGATAACATTTTGCCCCCCAAAACATGCCTTTTTGTAAAAGGTATGTTTTGAATGGTCTTAAATCAAGTGTAATAAATTCATGTTTCATTCCTAGCCGTGGTATTATCAATCAAGTTTGTGGCTGTTCGAAGCCAAATCAATGTTTGTTCTTCCCGTAGGAGTTGAGAATGAAGTTTCGTAGTCTCTCTGGGCTATTATTGGCTGCTCTGAACCCTTACTAAGTCCATTCTAGACTTAGTGATTGAATAGAAAGATCCTGTTGCTCTCGGGCGTTGCCTTCTATTCCTTGCACTCTGGTCCCAGTTAGGACGTATAGCGATATCATGGTCGTTCGGGACCGATCATAGCCTCTCCGGGCTCTTGCTGGATCCCATCCTGTCACTCTCCGGTGAAGGGGAAACAGCGCTTAAGTGAGTCGATCCTGTCGCTCTCCGGCGAAGCAACTCACTTCTTGCACTCCGGTTCATTGTATCTGAACATTGAGCAATGTCATGGTCGTTCGAGACCGATCATAGCCTCTCCGGGCTCTTGCTGGATCCCATTCTGTCACTCTCCGGTGAAGGGGAAACAACGCTTAAGTGAGTTGATCCTGTCGCTCTCCGGCGAAGCAACTCACTTCTTGCACTCCGGACCCCGTCTCTCCGGGTGGGGTCATAAAGCGATCATGTTTATATTGGTAATTAATGTTCATCCTTTGACTCTCCGGTCAAAAGGTTTATTGCAAGAAGTTCTAATTTATTTATTGCAATTCGAGTTCTAGATGTTCAATCTCAAACATCAGAAAAAACTAAGGATTGCCTCTCCAGGCGTAGCGGTTTATCTCCATCTCAGAGCATGCCTAGGGATCTCTCCGGTTCCCGTACATGTGTAAGTGGAGTAACCGTTTATTCTGAAAATAAATCTAAATAAAATTATTCGACCGAAGCCCACATCCTGGACTTGGCCCTTACCATCTCTAGTCAGTAGATGACGAGTCGTGATCCCGTTCCAGGATCGTTCCTGCAAGGTGGAGGCGGTAGTTGTTCAAGTCTCGTTGCCGCTGTCCGTTCTCTGACATATTGTGGCAATCTACCACCTCTGGCATGCTCTTCCACCTCATCCTTCAGGTGACGGCATTCATCTGTGGTGTGCCCATCCAGCTCATGGAACAGGCAATATTTTCCAGTCCTGCGCTACCGCTCGGTGGGATCCCTTATAGGTGGCTTTCGATAGGGGATTTGCCCCCGAGTTTCAGTGTAGATTCTTTCTAGGCTTGCATTCAGATCGGTGTATTGCCTGAATCTTGGTTCTCGGAATTTCTTCCGTTTATCAGGACCATCATGTCTGTCATCCTGTTTCCTTTTTCCCTTGTCCGCTCCGGACTGCTCTCCGGAGGTCCCTATGCTTTTCGTGGCATTTATTTCACGACTCTCGACTCGTGATTCTTCTAATCGAATGAACTTTTCAGCTTTATGAAAGAATTCTCCAAGATCTTGTGGTGGATCTTTTGTTAGAGAATCTTTAAACTTGGTGCCTTCCGCGACTCCTGCCACCGCCGCCATTAAAATCATTGATGGATCCGGGCGATCTACAGAAGTCACCGTCACGTTGAATCTGAGTAGAAAATCTTTTATGGACTCTCCGGTCCTCTGCTTGATTGTTGCTAAAGTCATCACACTCTTGGGTCGCGTCACGTGGACCCTGAACTGTCTCATGAAGCAATCAATGAGCTCGCTCCATGTTCCGATTGATCCAGTCTCTAGTTGTCTGAACCATAGTGAAGCTAAATCTGTCAAATATAGAGGGAAGCATCGCGCCATCACTTCCTCGGATGCCCCCAGCACTTCCATGTGCCTGATATATCTTGTGATGTGCATGGTCGGGTCTGATCTCCCGTCATATGGTTCTAGCGTTGGTAGTTTGAACTTTGGAGGGTTCCTTGCGTTTCGGATGTTTGGAGTGAATGGACTCCGACTAACTTCTTCTAGGCCTCCGCTAGGCAATCCTCCTCTCATGATTCTTTGCATGAGGCCAATCATCCTCTCGTCTCCGTCTAGGGGTTGCCCCCTTGTCAAGTTTCTGTCCTGCCCCCCGAGCCTTGAAGGGAATTCTGGTACGTATTCTTCTGGTGGCTCGTTAGCATAGGCATTGGCTCCTGCCTGTTGAGCTCCGTCCGTTGGCCTTCCAGTATCGGACCCTGAGGGTCTGCCCCCAAGTCCTTGTTGATCACCTTCAACTCCTGTATTCTGGCCTTGGGCCTGTCCTTCGTTTGCTTCTGCAATCCTGATTCCTTGTCCCGTGCTCGTAGCCGTTGTAGTTGGTCCAAGGTTTTGCATATTTGTCGTCCTCATCTGCTCGAGGAAATTCTGCAACATTTCCTGTTGACTTTTCATTATGCTTTCGCGTAATGAATTAGCCATAGCTTCCATCTCGTTTCTGGTGATGTAGACGGAAGCTTGTCCTTCTCCCGATCCTGAGGATGCCTCTTGGCTTCCTCCCTGTTGGCTTCTATCAATTCTTTGTCTCGTATGTCGAGTCATTGTTTCCGGATTGGAGTTTCTTCAAACTTTTGAATCTGAATTCTGAATCTGATGTAGCGGTTGCTAGTCCTTCTCAGTGAAAGCACCAAAGTGTTTGCACCAAAATTGGTCACAAACCCCGATGAATGTGAAAGCACCAGTGTTGGAATATAAATCAGCAATATTCAAACACAAATCACAGATCTAAGTAGCAAAATAGTAAATGGAAACAAGAACACACGATTTATGGTGGTTCGGCTATCTCCGACCTACGTCCACTTCAAAGGTTTTTCCTTTTATTGATGTTCTTCGCTGATTACAATCGATTACAGCGGATTACAATGAATTATAGTTCTGAAATTCAAGTACAACGTTGGTTGTTGAGTGCAAAGTAGAGCCTTGGTGGAGTCTTGATGCTTCAGAGTCTTGATTTTGCCAAAGAGAATCCCCTCCTTTTTCTGAATGATCTGGGAGTCTATTTATAGGTGTAGGAGGCTGGTATTTCTCCTAAAAATCAGGTAGACTACTTCCAGCACGTGAGGGGGCCCACATGGCCGAGTTCTGGAGATCCGGGCCCACATAGGGATCGATTCGACCCTAGGTTCGAATCGATCAAGAAATCGTCCAATCGTGGTGAAATTTGGCATGGACATTCTTCAACATGTAGGCGAACTACTGTAAAAATTTCATTGGATTTGGATCAGTGGACTAGGAGTTATGATTGGTTCGAAATTGGTGTGTTCGGCATTCTGTATGGTTCGAATCGATGTCATGGTCTGCTTCGAATCGATCTGTTTGATTCGAGTACTTCGAATCGATCCCAGGGCGCGCCTTCTTCGAGTCGATCCTAACTTGTCGCCGAGTTGAATGGGTCGAGTCCGAGTTCTTTGCCATGTTCACTGGATGGCTTCGTGTGCTGGGTTCGAAAGTCGTCTTCGAATCGATGGAAGGGTGTTCGTTCGAATCGATCCAAATGCTTCTCCTTGGATCGATTCGAAGCTGTGTTATCATGTTGGATCCGAAGACAGCATGCGAAGTGACTTGGATGGATTCGAAGCAAGGTTCAGTCCATGGATTCGAAGTTAGGTTGTGGATGGATTCGAGGCAAGGCCATCTGGGGGTTTGCTTGATGGATACGAAGCAAAGGTTCGGTTCATCGATTCGAAGTAGTGATCGTCTGATCGATTCGAACCATATGGATTCGAAGCAAGGGCATATCTTATGGATTCGAAGAGAGGACATCGTGATGGAGTCGAAGTAGGCAATGGCTTGATGGATTCGAAGTGGAGTCGAGGCCGATGGAGTCGAAGGATGATGTTAACTGATGGATTCGAACGCCACCCCTTCGTATGGATTCAAACGTGATGGGTTCGAAACAGATGGTTTCGAACATGATGGGTTCGAATATGATGGGTTCGAACATGATGGGTTCGAACCGAGCAATGTCCATTCCTCTTAACTTGAATCCATCATAACTTGAGCATACGACCTCGGATTGACTTGAAATTTGGAATGCAGACTTCTATGATCTTTCTTGTCGTGTCCTATCAATTGTGGCCCAATCAGGACTTGGACAAAATTCATCGATATCCATGGTTATCCTGCAATGCATGGTTGATATTCATGAATAGTAATCATTGATTTTAAGTAAATTTTGGATATCTCAACTTTGCCAAAAGTTGGGATAACAACGATGATAGGTCAAAGCGAGCGTAGAGGGAGCCGCGTTTCACCACTTGCAGAATTGAACGAAAGTTTGGAACGAATTTACCAAGATACTAAAGGACAGATTTTTTACCGCAAACTGGTAAGGAGGAATCCGACTAACAGCGAGAGAAAGTCTGATAGATATTGCTCATTCCATGAGTCAAATGGTCATAGCACAAATGACTGCAGACACTTGAAAGATGAAATCGAGGGATATATCCGGGATGGTTTGCTATCACAATATGTAAACAAGAAAACTGCAACGGTGGAACAAGGACGACCACCACCTGCACTAAATGGAGACGTCTCGGGATCGAGGCGTCAGCTTGTCATCGATTGATTGAGGTTATCACGAATGAGTGAAAACTCTACATAGACACAATTAAGTTGTTCACACATGTACGGGACCGCGAATGATTCGCAGGCATGCTCTGATACAACTATAAATCATATCGATGTAGGTGTTTGCACTCGGATGTCGATACTTTGCTTTCATGTTTTACTTCTGATGATTGATTACTTTGCTTTCGTGATTTGCTTCTGATGTTTGGATTTAACTCTACATTGCTTTCATGTTTTGCTTCTGATGTTTGGATTTGACTTTTTCAGACATGTCTACTTGAAAACTTTTCAGTTGAATGTTCGATTTTGATAATCTTGAGATGATCAAGCCCTTTCGAGCACACTTACTCGCCTCGAACAGGCACTCGACTTCGAACAGTCACCAACTCACCTCGAATGGAACCTGACTTTGAACAATCACAAACTCGCCTCGAACGGCACCCGACTTCGAACAGTCAAAAACTCGCCTCGAACGGCAAAAAATCGCCTCAAACGGCACAACTCGCCTCGAACGGCACAATTCATTTAACCTCAAATGGCTTGATCCCGAACGGTCATCATTTGAGGTCCACCCCATGACCGAGCACGGTTGCACTTTACCACAAATGGCTCGATCCTAAATGATCGTCATATGAAGTAAGGCGCTTGACCGTGAACGGTTACATTTCATCTCACTTGACTTGACCCTGATCATCAAATGAAATTAAGCGCTTGACTATGGACGGCCGCACTTTAGCTCAAATGGCTCGATCCCAAACGATCACCATTTGAAGTTGAGCGCTTGACCGCGAGCAGTCGCGCTTCACCGTAAACGGATTGATCGCAAACGGTAGTCACTTGAGGTCCGCCACTTGACCACGCACGGTCGCACTTTACCACAAATGGCTCGACCCCGAATGGTCGTCATTTGAAGTAAGGCACTTGACCACGAACGGTCGTCATTTGAGCCCTGCCACTTGATCGTGCATGGTCACACTTCACGTCAAATAACTCGATCACAAACGATCGTCATTTGAAGTAAAGCGCTTGACCATAAACGATCCCATTTCACCGCAAATGACTCGATCCCGAACGATCATTGCATGGATTTAGACACTTGACTTCGAACGGTCACACTTTACCTCAAATGACTCGATCATAAACGATCGCCATTTGAGGTTAGGCGCTTGACCATGAACGACCGCATTTCATCTCAAATAGCTCAATCCCGGACGGTCGTCATTTGGGGCCATATAAAACTATCAATTCCATTGCAGGTCAACAACAGGATATGAACATCCAGCTTATGGCATTACAAAACACACATTCCTACCGCAAGGCATGTTTTGGGGGGCAAGTGTTATCCCGCCTTTTAGCAAGGCCGTGATACCAAGAGATCGACAGAGAAATCAAAGATAGTTCGTCTCAAAGATTGGTCAACACCGCATCTCAACAAGGCAAGTCTTCACTAGGTCGTTCTCGACCTAGAAGTTCCAGCGATTTATCCCTCCAACGCATCCAGCGAGCTAATGAACTAAGGAGTCGAGCGACCTACTTCCCACTGACCTAAAATTCCTTACGACCTAACCCTCCAAGACACACAACCTAACGAGTTAGAAGGGAAGCAACGACCCAGTTACATGATGACCTAACTTTCAACGACCTACTTCCCAGCGACCTAACATGATACAAGACCTAACGCGACCTAGCGACTTAAGCTTATAACGACCTAAAGGTTACGACCTAATCCATACACTTCTCCTTCCACTAGGTCGCTCATGACATATCCAAACCGAGACGACTCGAAGACCGTAACCCCTTAAGTCACTAACGACCTACCAATCTCTATGCCGCTACTCCCTAGGTCGCTTCTCTCTCTTCATCCACTCCTTAGGCCGTCATTCCCTCTCTTGATATTCCTTCGGTCGCTGATGACTTACGACCTATCCTTTAGGTCGCATAAGACCTACGACCTAAACCTTAGGTCGTCCCTGCCGACCTAACTCCGGAATTCACTATAAATACTCCACCTATTCCAACTAAGGAGGGACCTTTCCAGGTTCTGAAGCGCTGATACTCCGCTATTTTCTCCACTCTTCCAACACTCCAAACACCGAAGATTCCTCATCAATAGATCCAACTACATTCAACATGGATACGAAGGGCAATTCATCATCAAAGTTCTAATTTCTTGTCTTGATCGTGTTGTAATCTTGTAAGATGAGTTGTAAAAGTGTTGTAATAAAGAAATTGAGAGGGAAAAGTATTGTAATCTTGTAAAAGTGTGCTCAAAGAACATAATGGAGGATGTAAAGTGGACGTAGGCTTGACTCAAAGCCAAACCACTATAAAAATTGTTGTCTCTTTTGCTTTCTTTACTATTTTCTGTTTACTTTTGTTTCCCGTGAAAATGGGTGGTGCATTCACTTCGTCATAACTCACGCCAAGGTGTTAGCGTAGATTTTGAACGTTGATAGTTTTGATATGTAAATTCGGGACTTCCAATTGTGTTGCTGATTGCCAATTTGAACGTCCATCGAGTGTCGTAGATTATAATTTTGGAACATTCGATGAGTGGACTTGAAACATGTAATAAGTATTGTTGATTGTCCATTTGAAAAACCAATTAAGCATTACTGATTTTCAATTTGAAACACTTATTAAGTATTGTACTTTATTAATTTGGTATACCTAATAAAAGTTGTTGATTATCGACTTGAAGCACTTAATAAGTGTTGTAGTTTATCAATTTGATATACTCAGTAAGTGTTTTGATTTGTTAATATGAAACATCCACTAAATGTTTTAATTTGTTAATCTAAGACATACTGCAAATATTTCAAGTTCTACAACATACTAATCTATAATACCTGAAAGATGTTTCTAAAAATTTTAGTTACATTTTATTACCATTTCAAATTGGTCATTTTGGTGTAGTGCAAGTTTTTTCAAATTATTTTTATTAGGTGTGGTTGAGTATAACTCTTTATAGAACAAACTTAGCCAGTATAGGCATCCACACTTTGGGTAGCAAAAGTCCATAAATACTATCGGAAAAAGAGTCTCTAAAAATACATGACAATCACGACTCTTAAATCCCGACAGTTGAAGATCCTTCGTATAAACACATCTTCTCATCTTCAAAGAAATTCCATTAGGAAACCTCAAATTTTGAAACAACACTAATTGTTTTGGTAGATGCTTATTTTTCAACTAATAACAAGTAATAACTTGAAATTTGGTCGTTCATTATCAATTCTAAGCCCAGGACGATCACAGTATAACACGATATCCTTTCTTGACTTCAAATCATCTTTTGTTTTTCCTTTCACATTCATTATTTTGTTAAAGAAGTTTTCATACACATTTTTCCTACTATGCATTATGTTTATTTTATGTCAAAGTTTAAGATTTTTCCAATATGGTAACTCCTAAAATATACTTTCTTTACACAAATTATGATGCTCTTCTTTACCTAGAATTTTGGGTTCTTTACCTATCTCATGTATTTTGGGATAATCCTACACAACTCGTACACTTCTTCGCTACTCGGAATGGACGGTGGCTCCAATTTCATTTGAAGTCTTTTTATCAATCATAAAGCAATCGTTTACTTGTAAAAAACGACGAAATTGATGTCACCAACGTAGTTTTCCACCGTGTAAAGTCTAAATAATTCCGTCCAATCCATGTAAATAGGAAAAACGAATTTGCAACTAATACTCCATCCAGAAAGCATCCCATACATAGGAAAATTGCTAGTTGTTCAAAGAAAAGAAGCAAACTATCTAAATTTCTTTTTATTTGAGACATCGTACGTAATAATACTTTGTCCTCTGATTTTTGAATTAACTAAAACATGAATGGATTATTCAAACACATCCAAGGATTGTAAGGTGTTGGATTAACTGTACTGAATGAAGGAAATGGGGCAAAATCATCCACATACCAAACAAGCTTACATTACGTAATTCTTTTACAAAATCAGGATATGTCCTATCGAAATGTTTCCAAGCATCACCTCTGAAGAATAACATTAAATTCCTTAATTTTATTATTGTTCACTATGTCGTCGCATGTGTTTCGCCATAGCAGTGGATCATATAACCTTTGTAATCTCGGTATAATCGAAAAAATAATACATTCTAGTAAAAGGTACGCCTTTACCACTGGGTTTCATTGATTTATAACTAAGTTGTTTATAGAATTCACAAATCTTTATCTTCCCTCCGATAAATCATGCATCCATTTAAACACATTTAATTTTTTCATAAGGCAACCGAAAGGTAGAGACCTCTCTTTTAAGAGAATACCAGTTCTCTGCCAATATATTATTAGGTGGAAGCATTTCTTTACACAAGCTAAGAGTTGTTTCCGATGTATTATATTTAGATTTTATAGCATTTAATTTAGATGTCTTTACATGTGTGTCATTTTACAACCTTTATAGAGTGGTTGTTTTGATGCTTCTAAAAAGTTGAAAACCTTTTTTGATTTCTAGTTAAGATCTTCCTTCGAATGTGGTTCTTCAGTCCACATACCCGGACTAGTAGCATCATGATCCATTTCAACTTATCTATTTTTTAGATCTACATTTCCCTCAATAACGGGTTCATCGCAATCCACATCCATATTTGATGCAGCTCAGACCAAGGTCGAACAATTACAAGCTATTAGCATGAGTCGTTCACGGCCTAGAGGGAGTTTAAGTCGTTCATGACTTAACAGATTAGAAGGTGAAGACATGGGTCGTATACAACCTAAGGAAGAAGGGTTAGGTCGAAAACGACCTAGTGGAGGAGTTTTAGGTCGATCACGACCTAACAGGCTATGTGAAAAGGAGTTACGACCTAACAAAACGTTAAGTCATTCGGAATCTTTAGGTCGTCCACGACCTAATGATCTACGAGTTAACGAGATAACAGGAACTTCTTTAAGCCACTCCGAGGACCCACGACCTAGTTATGCTGCTAGGGATTTCTTTAGTCGCTGAACGACCTAGTTAGGTTGCTCATACGACCTACCGATCTAGTTAAGTCGCGTGAAGAAGCTCTGAAGTTTGCGACCTTCGATAAGTCGCGGCTACGAGTTACGACCTAAGTTAGGTCGCATGAAGGTTTTCCTGAAGCTGTTTTCCTTGAGTCGCTACAGTTTTAGTCGTTAGTTTTTAGGTCGTGTGCGTTGTATCTTAGGTCGCGTGTTGTAAATACAGTGTGTTGTAGCGTCTGGGGTATGGTCCTGATAGGTCGCAAACGACCTTGTATAAGTCGTAGGTCGCGCCTCTTGTATGATGTTAGGTCGCGTACGACCTGGGTTGTGTTGTGTCGTGTAATTTAGGTCGTTAACGACCTATGGAAGGTCGGTGGTGTTGTAATGTGTTGTGTGGTGTGATGTAGCCTATAAATAGGAGAGTTGGAGTCATTGTAAAGGAGTTGATTTTTTTGAATAAAATTTCTTGTTGATTGCTGTGTGCTTTCATCTAAAATTGGTAGTTGAGTGTAATCTCCTATCTCCACTTACGTTATTCGAGTGCGCTCGAATAATCGTTTGTTGAAGCCGATTCACGGAATCAAGTGCGCTTGATCAACGTCGAAGAATCGTAGATCTCTTTTCACGGTATCGTGCGCGATCAACGTGTTAGAGATAGCTAGAATTCGGCATCTTCGGATCAACGAATTTGGGCATTTCAGTATCTTTCAATCCACCGATTGCTACTTTCATCGATTTATATCGTTTCGTTATTATCCGCTGCGTCAGTTTGGTATCAGAGCTAGACTTAGCTAATCATAGCTAAGCCGAGACTTGGAGCCAATTTTTGAATTTGAAGTTTGGAGTTGGAGTTCATTGTGTTCATCTTGAGATTGCAACGAGTTTGAAGATTTCGTTCCATCTCATTTTGGATCTAGAGTTGGAGAAGTGTTTGAATTTGAAGTTGTTTGGAGACCTTGAGCCGAGCCAAGTTAAGCCGTGAAGTGTTAAGGCCGAGCTAAGTTGAGCCGACCTAACTTTGAGCCATGTAAAGCTATTGCCTAGTCAAGGATTTAGGCCGTGACTTGTATCTCTTGTGTTGAAGTTTTTGTGAAATTTGTGAAGCTTTTTGAAGTATTTGTTGAAGTATTTGAGTTTTCCAACATGCCGCCAAGGAGAGCCAATCGTCATCAAAATGTTAAAGCGTTGTATAGAGGAGAAGAAGCCGAGCTAATGGAACAATGTATTAATGAGAAATTCGATGAAGGCATTGGAAAATTAGAGAAGTTGATGAATGACTTTAATCAAACTCAAAGGAGGAGATCACCAAACTCGAACCATGGAGGAAACCGAGTTTCGCCATCGGTTACGGAAGCAAGGAGGGTATCACCACATTCTTTTATAGATAGAAGAGAAACATCAATTTCATCACGAAGAGATCATCATGACTATGGATGTGAAGAGAGAAGAAGTCCACGGGAATTTGAGAATGAGCTATATAGAGATGAAGAGAGACATAGTCGAAGAAGCATGCATGATCAAAGGGATGATAATGGTCGAGATCGATGTAGGCTTACTTTTGATTTTGATGAAGAGGGTGATAGAGCTAGCATTCATTATCGAGATCGAGACCAAGTTCGGAATTCTTATCGGGATCTAGATGATGATCGTCGATGGGAATCGGGAATGAAGATGGAAATTCCAGAGTTCAAGGGTGGAATGGTAGCTGAAGAATTTCTGGATTGGGTGTCAAATGTTGAAGAGATCTTTGATTACAAGGAGGTTCCTGAGCATAGAAGGGATAAGTTGGTTGCTACTAGGTTGAGGGGGAGAGCTTTGGCGTGGTGGCAGCAAACTAAACTTACTCGTGAACGAATGGGGAAGTCAAAGATTGAGTCTTGGAATAAGATGAAGAAGATGATGAGAGCTACATTTTTACCTTACAACTACCAGTCACTTATGTACCAAAGGTTGCAGAATCTGAGGCAAGGGACGAAGTCAGTGAATGATTATGCAGATGAATTTTACCAACTCATTGCCAGGAATGACATTATGGAGACAGAAGAACAGCTAACTGCTAGATTTGTTGGAGGGTTGTGAATGTAGATCCACGATATGGTTAATATGTTTGATCCAAGATCTGTGGCGGAGGCACATCAGAAAGCGTTGTCTTGGGAAAAGCAGGGAAGGCATGGAGGTGGTGTGTTTACTAATTCTAACAATCAAGTGAAGGGTGTTAGTGGGAGTTCTAATGTTCCTAATCCTGTCAGTAAGCCAGTAGTGAAGGAGGCTGAGAAGGCGAAGGTTAATAACAGTTTCAAATGTTACAATTATCAGGAGTTGGGTCACAAAAGCAATGAATGTCCGAAGCCGAAGAATAGAACCATGGTTGCAGATGTTGAGGAGGATGATGGTGAAGAGGTTGATTGTTAAAATGCACTATATGTTGAGGAGGAAGAAGAATTGTCGGGAGATGAAGGTTGTAATCTTATGATGAGGAGGTCTTGTCTTACACCAAAGCAAGAAGAAGATTCTAGTTGGTTGAAAAGCAATATTTTTCAGTCGACATGCACTATTCTAGGGAAAGTTTGCAAGTTCCATATTTATGCTGGAAGCTGTGATAATATTATCTCTACAGAAGCAGTAAAGAAGTTGAACTTGAAGACTGAGAAGCATCCTAAACCCTACAAGCTAGCATGGTTAAGGAAGGGTGGTGAAGTGAAGGTGTGTCGAAGGGCTTGTGTTAATTTTTCAATCGGGAAGAAGTACAAAGATGAACTTTGGTGTGACGTTGTAGACATGGATGTGTGTCATCTGTTGTTGGGAAGACCATGGCAGTTTGATAGAGCAGTGCAACATGATGGTCGTGCTAATAGCTATAGTTTCATGTTTGAAGGCACTAAAATCACTTTAGTTCCCAAGAAACAACAACAGAAGGAAAGCAAGCTAGAGGAGATTGAAGAGTTGAAAACTTTATTATCTTTGAAGGAGTTTGTTAAGGAGATTGAAGAGGAGCCGGAAGTGTTTTTGTTGATTGGGCGAGAGTATAGTGAAGAAGTTGAAATTCCAGAAGAAGCGAAGCCAGTTTTGAAAGATTTTGAGGATGTATTTCCAAAAGAGTTGCCTAAGGAGTTACCGCCGCTGAGAGACATTCAACATCAAATCGATCTTGTTCCGGGAGCAGTTTTACCACATCGACCACATTACCGAATGATTCCGAAGGAACATGAGGAGTTACGAAGGCAGGTGGAAGAGTTGTTAGAGCAGGGACGTGTTCAGGAAAGTTTGAGTCCATGTGCTGTGCCAGCCTTGTTGGTGCCAAAGAAGGATGGAACATGGAGAATGTGCACAGATAGTCAAGCTTTGAACAAGATTATTGTTCGTTACAGATTTCCTACGCCGAGGTTGGATGACTTGCTAGATCAGTTGAGTGGGGCAACTATATTTTCGAAGATTGATCTGAAGAGCGGATATCATCAGATTCGAATTAGACCGGGAGACGAATGGAAGACCGCATTCAAGACGAGAGAAGTATTATATGAATGGTTGGTTATGCCGTTTGGTCTATCGAATGCACCGAGTACATTCATGAGGGTGATGAATCAAATTTTTAGGCCATACATCGGGAAGTTTGTTGTTGTTTACTTTGATGATATTCTGATTTATAGCGCGAGCACAGAGGAGCATGTAGAACATTTGAAAAAGGTGTTAATTATTCTTCGTGAGGAACAGTTCTATGCCGCGACAAAGAAATGTGTGTTTATGACGAGGAGTGTTCTATTTCTGAGGTATGTTGTATCAGGAGAAGGTATTCAAGTAGACCAAAATAAAGTCGAAGCAGTAAGAAATTGGCCACAGCCGAGAACTATCACTGAAGTCAGAAGTTTTCATGGATTGGCATCATTCTACCGAAGGTTCATTCCATACTTCAGTAGCATGATGGCATCGGTTACTAATTGCATGAAAGGGAAGCAGTTTTCTTGGTCGAAGGAAGCGGGAATTTCTTTTGAATGAATCAAAGAACTTTTGACGACAGCATCAATTCTTGTATTACCAGATTTTCAGTTGTTGTTTGAGCTACACACTGATGCGTCTAAAGTTGGGATTGGAGGAGTGTTAAGTCAGAGTGGAAAATTAGTTGCATATTTCAGTGAGAAGTTATCAGGGGAAAAGATGAGATATAGTACATACGATGTTGAGTTTTACGCTGTTGTGCAAGCTGTTAAACATTGGAGGCATTATCTATTTCAGAAAGAGTTTGTTCTCTATACTGATCATGAAGCGTTGAAGCATTTGTAGGGACAAGATAAGATTTCAGCGAGACATGCATCGTGGATTGCATATTTGCAGCAGTTTACCTTTGTTGTTAAGCACAAATCAGGGGTGACGAATCGTGTAGCTGATGCTTTGAGCAGGTGGAATCATTTGTTGACGACAATGAAAGTTGAAGTGACGGGATTCGAATTATTGCCAGAATTATTTAAGGAGGATCCTTACTTTGCAAAGTTTGTTGAGAAAGTTAAGGATGGGGATATTGATGAATTTATGTTAGTTGATGGATTCTTGTTTAAAGGAAATCGGTTATGTATTCCTGAGCGCAGTTTGAGAATGAAGATTATCAAGGAATTGCAGGAGGAAGGACATGTGGGCCGTGATCGTACTTTGCAGTTGATTTCTCAATCTTACTTTTGGCCGTCGATGAGGAAAGAGGTTGAAAGGTTTGTGGAGAGGTGTCATGTATGTCAGGTTTCGAAGGGAACAACGACCAATGCAGGATTGTATACGCCGTTTCCTGTACCGACTAAACCGTGGGTTGATATCAGCATGGATTTCGTTTTGGGTTTGCCTATAACTCAAAGGGGAAATGATTCTATATTTGTTGTGGTGGACAGATTTTCGAAAATGGCACATTTTATTGCTTGTAAGAAGACGGCGGATGTTGTTCGTGTTGCTCAGTTATTCTTTAAAGAAATCCATCGTTTACATGGGTTGCCGGAGTCTATTGTTTCGGACAGGGATACCATATTTTTAAGTCGTTTTTGGCTAAGTTTGTGGAAGATGGTGGGAACGAAGCTGAAATTTAGTAGCGCTTATCATCCGCAAACTGATGGGCAGGCAGAAGTTGTTAACAAATCGTTGGAAAATTTATTGCGATGTCTTGTGCAGGATAATCTGATGAGTTGGGACATGAAGTTATGCCAGGCAGAGTTTGCTCATAATCATGCAGTTAATCGTAGTACAGGATTCGGTCCATTTCAGATTGTTTATTCAAACTTGCCAAATGGGCCGTTGGATTTAACGACAATACCACAACCAAAGGGGATAGTTAAACGAGCTGCTGACTTAGTTGATAGGTTGACAGAATGTCATAAAATCGTTCAGGAACGATTAGAGAAGTCGAACGAGAAGTATAAGCGATCTACAAATTTGAAGCGACGAAGTGTTGAATTTAACGAAGGCGATTTGGTTTATGCAGTGTTGACAAAAGATCGTTTTCCGGTGGGAACGTACAATAAATTGAAAGTGCGGAAAATTGGTCCAGTTGAAGTTTTGAAGAAAATCAATGAGAATGCATATCGATTAATATTACCAGATGATGTTTATACTTCTGATGTTTTTAACGTCAAACATTTAATTGTTGTGGACGAAGTTACAAATTCGAGGACGAATTGTTCTCAACCAGGGGAGGATGATGCAGCTCAGACCAAGGTCGAACAATTACAAGCTATTAGCATGAGTCGTTCACGGCCTAGAGGGAGTTTAAGTCGTTCACGACTTAACAGATTAGAAGGTGAAGACATGGGTCGTATACGACCAAAGGAAGAAGGGTTAGGTCGGAAACAACCTAGTGGAGGAGTTTTAGGTCGATCACGACCTAACAGGCTATGTTAAAAGGAGTTACGACCTAACAAAACGTTAAGTCGTTCGGAATCTTTAGGTCGTCCACGACCTAATGATCTACGAGTTAACGAGATAACATGAACTTCTTTAAGCCACTCCGAGGACCCACGACCTAGTTATGCTGCTAGGGATTTCTTAAGTCGCTGAACGACCTAGTTTGGTTGCTCATACGACCTACCGATCTAGTTAAGTCGTGTGAAGAAGTTCTGAAGTTTACGACCTTCGATAAGTCGCAGCTACGAGTTACGACCTAAGTTAGGTCGCATGAAGGTTTTCCTGAAGCTGTTTTCCTTGAGTCGCTATAGTTTGAGTCGTTATTTGTTAGGTCGTGTGCGTTGTATCATAGGTCGCGTGTTGTAAATACAGTGTGTTGTAGCGTCGGGGGTGTGGTCCTGATAGGTCGCAAACGACCTTGTATAAGTCGTAGGTCACGCCTCTTGTATGATGTTAGGTCGCGTACGACCTAGGTTGTGTTGTGTCGTGTAATTTAGGTCGTTAACGACCTATGGAAGGTCGGTGGTGTTGTAATGTGTTGTGTGGTGTGATGTAGCCTACAAATAGGCGAGTTGGAGTCATTGTAAAGGAGTTGATTTTTTTGAATAAAATTTCTTGTTGATTGCTGTGTGCTTTCATCTAAAATTGGTAATTGAGGATAATCTCCTATCTCCACTTACGTTATTCGAGTGCGCTCGAATAATCGTTTGTTGAAGCCGATTCACGGAATCAAGTGCGCTTGATCAACGTCAAAGAATCGTAGATCTCTTTTCACGGTATCGTGCGCGATCAACGTGTTAGAGATAGCTAGAATTCGGCATCTTCGGATCAACGAATTTGGGGATTTCAGTATCTTTCAATCCATCGATTGCTACTTTCATCGATTTATATCGTTTCGTTATTATCCGCTGCGTCAATATTTATAGTCTCCTCATATACACCGTGATAATTTTCTACGTGATATACCCGCAAAAGGTAGCTGGGTATAAAATCGTATTTTTCTGAATGTAATATAACAATATAATACTCTATTATTTTTAGGCAATGACATTTCGAATACGAACATCGAACTTCTTTTATATTTGTTTTATTACTAGATGCCACTTTCATGAATACATCCTCACATTTCTAAAGTGAAATGGAACCATTCCTCCATTTTTACCATTCATGTACATCCAACTTCAATCTTTCAAATAATTCAACTTCTATCCCTACACGTAAACAAAATTTACATTACCTTTTACATGATGATATTATTAATTCAAATAACATTATTAATTTTGTTATTATTTTGAGTTGCGCTATCAATTTTATTAATAATTTAAATAAAATTATTGATTTCATTATTAATTTAAATAACATTATTAATTTTATTAATATTTTAAATAACATTATCAATTTTAATGAAACTATTAACTTTATTATTACTTTAAATAACATTATTAATTTAGTATTATTTAATTTGATTAATTTTATTAATACATTTAATAACATTATTAATTCTATCAATAACTTCAATAACATTACAAATTTTATTATAAAGCAATGGAATTCATAATCAATTTCAAAGCTACATAACCTAGAGATTTTTACACACTGGCCACCCTACTTCCTATTACAAGCGCAATGATATTTACACTTCATGAATCATTTTATCATTAACAGTTTTCACTAATATCATCATATCAAATGAAAACGAATCACCGAACAATTTATATCAATACTCAAAGCTAGTCAAATACTAAAATACAACAACGAATATAAACCAATGACAATGTTTTCTAGGAATTTATGTCAATGACAAAGAACATAAACCAATGAATCTATATTATCTACGAAGCATACCAAATCATCGGATTGCATACGAAATGAATTGGAGCAATAAATCATATCGATGGAGCCTTGCGCATTGACTGGGAGGAGGGATTTGGGGTTTGGGCTGGCGGCGGTCGATGAGATGGTGGCTTGGACTTGCTGCGATAGATGTGGTGGCCGACTAGGTAAGGATACAGAGATTTGGCTTGTGTTTTGAAGTGTCGTCGAGGTGGGGGCTTGCAACGGTTGAAGTTGAGGGAGGAGGAGGGTTATGCAGCATTCAAAACTGAGAGATAGCAATTATGAAAGTGGAGGGCTTATGACTATCAAAGTCAAGGAAGGAGGAGGTAGGGGCTTGCGGTGGTCGATATCAAGGGAGGAAGAGGTGGGGGCTTGAAGCTGTCGAGGGAGGAGGAGAAAGAAAATCTTTTTTCCTTCTGTTTTTAGGCAAGTGGGGAAGAGAAAGACGTCGACTCTGGTATTATCATTAGAGCCGATGTCATTTTAAAATAATAGAAGTCATTATGCAATATATAGTGAATTTGTTAGGATAAATGAGTCATAAATCGTATATGCATGTTATGAGATTTATGTATTTTTATATTTGAATATAAATTAAATCATCATTTTTGTTGATCAAAATGAGTAACATATTTATTTATTATTTTTAGGATTCAATATTTTTATGCAAATAAATGAAAATTAGCATTGTTAGTTAACTTTGAGATTGATATTTTTATCTAATTTTGTAGATATAATTAATATACATAGATTTTGAAATTGACGTTAAGTTTTCAATACATTTGACTAAAAGATAATGATGTATAAAATAAATTTCACATCTCACTTACGAATCAGCGAAAAAAATCTAAAAATTGAAGTCTAATGCTACTAAATCAATATATATTTATGCATTTGAATTTCTCCTAGCGCATATTTATCAATAAGTAAGTATACGATACTAATAAAGTGATAAATTAAATTTTATTTAACCATTGAAAGAAATATTAATTAATAATTAGGCCTGAAATATTTCAAATCATATCATTGTTTTAATTATGCAAAAAATGACTTTTAATCCATTGTTCCATACCTCGTTAATTTCAATTTTTAATAAAAAGCTTCAAAAAATATTAAATATTTACCTCTAAAGGATAATAAAATAAAAAAATATAAGTATTTCTATTTGAAGTATGGTATCACTTTTGTCTATAAATTAATGTAAATTACGAATATAAATAGGTGAAATGTAACTCTTTTACTAATCGATTCTAATTAATAATGTTAATTATTTTTCGACGTTATAGTATACAAACATTTATCGTTTATAATTAATTGTAATGTCATTCTTCATAAAAATAAATTTTATTATTGGCAAAGAGTTCATCTAATGTAACAGCCCGCAAATCCGTACCCCTTGAGTCAACACTATTCTACAACAATCAACTCAAGTTGCACGGAAATACGAAACATTTGGGTTTAAGAAGAAGGGGTAGAAGAAGAGAAAAAAAAATCAACATCAGAATCTAACCATCGCAACGGAATAAATTATAATAGATAGTAAATCTTTACTCAAAATCAGATATATCTGTTTACATACATTACATCATCAGAGTACATCAGTCACAGCTCACATCAATAACATACAATGTATACACAACAACTCAACAGCGGAATATATATATACAAGTACGAATGTACGTATCGTCAATCCAGCTCGTCTCCTGAGCTCCATAGCATCATATCCTGTATCCTATAATACTCGGTCTGACCCAAGCATTACAGTTAAATAATACCCGAGTCAGTCTGGAATACCAGCGTGAGAAAATCACACCCAATTGATTATTAAAGTTCCAAAATCCTTTGAAAACAAAAGCATCTCGTAAGACCACGCCACAAATAAACATGTCGGGTTTTTACCTTACGATAGCTAAAACAATTTTTATAGAAATCCTCTGATATTATGATAGGGTCTATATACAAATACTTATAAAATAGCCGAAATTGTTACATTCATTAAATTCCAGCTACTAGCCAAAGAGTGGGTAATACAAACAAAACTCGTACAAGGCTCATAGGGAGAATGGATTTCCAACCAATGACTAGGCACTGGGGTACCACCTGTCACAGTACGGGGCCTAGATCACCGTACCGAGGAGTACGCCCGCTCCCCTGCAACACAAGGCCGGAACCATCCCTTACTGGACAGTCCCGAGTGAGATCACCCCGCGGTTGGGATCAACAACCGCCCACTAAGCCGAAATAAAAAGGGACATCTAGACTGGAATGACCTCTCCCTGCTTGGGTGCTATCCACCTAGCCTTGCTGCATAACCCTTGATTTTCAGTCATTCCCATTTGATGAGGCTTGAGGCTAAGCGTTACCTTTTAGAACATATTCCTTAGACTGCCCATCGTCCACCTGACGATGTTTCGCAAGCATTCATCCATACAAGTCCGTCCCGGGTTCGAACGGAACCAAAGGCACTATTCCTACTACATCCATTTTGGAAATATCCTCAGGATTAGTAGCGACTAGCCCTTGCACTTCACAGCTCCATCTTCGAATCCAAAATCGTTTACACGAAACGTACAAACCGGATCGTAGTGGTCTTCGAGAAATTAATCTCGATCCCGGTCTCTTCGAAACGATCAACGCATCTGTCCAATATTGATAGTCGGTTATTTAACTATCAATTTATATTCACAAACATCCATCCATCAAATAAATAATTTTCCAAATTATTTAACTACCTCAAAATAAATTCACAAGGTATATTTCTATTTTCAACCCTTTGAAAACAGTTTCAAAACCATCTTTCTCTTTAGAATAAACTTTCCTAAATATTTTCTATCTCCTCTGAAATCACCAAGCACAAAACTAGATTTCTAAAATAATTTAAAACACATTACTTTGAAAATATATACTTTAAAACATTTAGGATAAAACTGCTTAAATAATTTGTTAAAAATACATATTATACGAATTTGAGAAAATAAGGTTACTTTATAAGATATAAAACTAGTTTTCCACTTTTTAAACAAATACTATGCCACTTTTAAATAATTAATGCTATATTATATTAAAAGGAAATACTTGCTTTAGAAATTAAATATTAGAAATAATAAATTTTACAAAACTTGCTTTCTTTAAAAACAACTTTAAAGCATTAATTTATATTTACAAATTTACTTTTAAAAACGTGTACTTGGCCATCTAGAGAAAATTCTAATTTCAAGCACTTAAATCAATTTTCCGAATTGATTTCCAATTCATTCTATTTAAAATAAATTTCTTTACTTGCTCGGTTCATTTCAAAATTCATTAATTATTGACTTTATTATAATTGTTAATATTTTCCGTTTGATTTTAATCTTTAACCGAGATATACAAATTTCAGATTTTTCTCAATTCCTCATTATTTTTCTAGGATAATTTAAATCCTAAATTTAAAATAATTGTTTTATTCTTTAAACAGTAACATTGAAGTTTAAGTTTCTTAACTTTCTGTTTGTTCAAAATTCCTTTCTTTATACAGGATTCATTAATTAACATTTTGAAAATACTAATATTCTTGTTCAATCCATTTTAATTTATTTACAATCTTTATAATTACTTTCTTACCAAAAATCCAATGCTATATAATTTGGTAACTCAGAGTACCAGAATATATCTAAGCAACTATAACATTCAATATTTCGAGATAATTCATCACAGAATATCCACAAAGCCTAACAGAGAATAATAAACAATATATATATATATATATATATATATATATATATATATATTGAGGGACCCAGTTGGATCCCTCCAACCTGTTCTCCCTGCATCCACAGCCGTTAGCACAACATACAACATCAATTCCAATATATACCATACTATAACACATCAATCAACTCAACCATTCAAACAAATATTTAAATTTAATCATTTAAATTAAATTTAAAATTAAATCGAACTGAGTGAGATTAACTCACCTTTGACCGAAGATTTGCAATCCGATCCACACCGGCTTGATTTCTTTCAGAATTTAACCTTGTATAGCATTAGACGATTTCATTAATATTCGAACCAATCGAATAACTTAAATTCTCCTTTGATAAATTTAATTAATTAACACTTTTAATTTGAACTAGTCTAATGATCTTGTTACCGTTAGATAAATTGAATTAGCCAAATTATTCTATTACTAATTTTCCTCATAATAAATAAAATTTTACGTACAAAAATAATTAATTAACTATAAAGTTTTCCTTTCTAAAACTACTAATAAAAATAAATTATAGATTTCAAAAATCTACTTTTATAAATTTCTCAAATATTTATGAATCCTCCTATATTTCAAAATCTCATATATACTTTATAAAAAATGTTTTACAGATCCAAATTTTTTAATTTCACATATATAAACTTTAGACATTCTAAACATTTCTGATTTTCCAAAAATCATAAAATCAAATCTATCCAAACCTTGCTGTTCTACATACATATATAGCTGATCCAATTTTTATTTTATATTTTTATATATATACACATACATATATATGAATTCATTCAGTTTAGAATAAATAAATAAGAAATAAAACTATAATACCTTACAGCAAAAATCTTTATCGACGTCGCCGTCCCTTACGCGAGCGCGAGACATCGCGATACCCATCTCCATCGAAGTACGCATGAACAGCCACCCTACGGAAACCCAAATGTACGAATTAACCCCGCTCGGCCCCCTCCCTTTCTCTAAACCCTAGCCGCCGCAAGCACACGATCGCGATAACCCATCACCTCACTGCCGTGTTGAAGTCGACATCCCCTTCGAGCGACCAAGCCTCTTCGCCTCGCGCCCCAGCTTCAGCTCGTGGCCACTGACGATGCTCGATGAAGCTGATCAATAGCTCGCACGTTATTAGACTCAAAATGAGCACGATGCTTTGGGTTTAGGTTAATTTGGTTTTCGATTGGAGGAATATGGCTTCAGACATTTTTAAGATTTATTTTTAACACTGAGGCTTCGGTGTGGAAAGAAGAAAAAGGGGTTCGGCCCTATTGAGTTGGCCCTTTTTTTTTAACGTGACTTAAAGCTTCCCCTTGAAGCTTCCCCTTTTATTTCTTTATTATTCTTATTATTATTATATTATTATTTTTTCGAGCATTTTGATTGTTGATTGAACGGCTTAGAATTGGAAAAAGTATGTGATTAAATGATAGGAAGATGGCGTATACCAGAAGCTTGATTAACTAAATTAAATTTCATCAAATTATTACCAAATAAATTTTCAGCGTGTTTATATATCTTACACTCACACATCAACCCCAAAAGCTACGAAAATTGAAATTCGATAATAATTCAATATTACGGACTCAATGGAATTGGTTTCAACGAGTTCCGAGACCGTGCCTCGGAAGGCTCTTTTTAAATTCAATTTAAACAATTAAATTTCAAAACTTAACAAACCATTTTTAAATTTGATTCCATCACTTCTGTTCTTTTCAGTATTATGAATATAAATATTACAAGCCTTCAAATCGTTTTTTATAGGCTTAAAATTCTCGATTCAATAATTTACTCAGCTTCAGATTATTTAATTTAATAATTTAATCATCAATAAATTGTGATATTCGTAATTTAAGTTAAAATTTCTTTTATTGAATATTTAAAATCAATTAAATATTCTGATTTCAATTGCTTAAAAATTCCTGGTCGTCACATTCCTCCCCCCTTAAAAGAATTTCATCCCCGAAATTACTAGTTAGGAAGAATGGTCCATTACTCGTTTACTTACCTCTAAAACCAAACAATTAAACACCTTACAAACTATCTTTTTATAAAAGTCCCATTATCATTCTTATTAACTTACAAACCTTTCCCTAGTTCCAAACCATACCATTTGTTTAACCATTCAAGTTTCAATTTAAAACCAAATTTTGAATTCTCAAAATTTTTCTAACTCCCTAAATTTCCGAAAATTTTCGCCAGCGTCTCCTTTGTGCGGCTAGCTCGGTACTACTACAAAATGGCTCAACGGCCTCCCATATCCAAAAAGAAAACAAAACGCCAAGTGGCTCCATCCAAATCCAAATCCTAATCAAATTTCATATCAATTCTAAACACATACCTTTTTGTCGGGCAATTCAAATGTATCTTTGAAATCAAAACCAACTCTCTTTTCCTTTTATATAATACCTGCATATCCTGCTTAGAACTAATATCCAATCACAGTATCCCAAAAACATTTTATCGACTTCCTTACAATGTCAATATTTATCCAAATATCAACTTAGAATATATTTGCAATATTCAATTTCCAATTAAGAACTCACCATACCTTTCTTAAGCTTAGTGTAAGCATTATATATGTTTCTTATATTTATTTTCATTTTCCACTTTAGTTTATATCTATTTCTATTCACAATTAATTCCTTCATTTTCATATGAATTCAATTTATCTTTAACTCTGCATATATAAATTTTATTTGTCATTTTACGAACTCGTATCATTACTTTAATTAGTTTCATTCACTAACTCATTTCAATTTTCTAGTTTTAAACCGTTTTGTCGTTAACAAAATTTTCCAAAAATTTCAAAAAAAATTTCTATCTCCCAAAATTTCTGAAAATTTTTGGCAGAGTCTCCTTTGTACGGAGGAGCTTTTGCAATTTGACAAAAGAGATAAATATATATACATCGACCCACCCGGTCGGAAAAACCAAAAACAGTTCATATTTCCTATTTTTATTGCGTAGGCGTACCTTATTTAGCATTTTAAGCAAGCAGCTTATTTATTTACCAATTAATGCAACCCAAATCCAGCCATACGGCTTCCCGGTACCTGTACTTACTCAATTTAAACATGTAAGTGCCGAATATATGCAGTTTAACTATATTTCAATTAGTTGCAATGGTTAAAACATATGAATTCTAAAGAAATGCACATCCAACATTTTCTGCAAGCAATTCTTACAACTTTCATACTAAATCAACTGTTTCAATTAACTTATAAACCATTTTCATTCAATTTGAATGGTTTAAAACTCAATCGCTTACATTAAATTTATTCTTAAGCAAACTAAACTCATTTTTAATTCAATTGCTTTCAAAATCAATTTTACCCCTATCAACACATTGAATTTTAATTACTTCCATTTACATCCAATGACAATTTATTCCATGCAATTCGACGAGATTTATGTGAATAAATAAGTATTTATGTTTATAACCAATTTAAATTGATTTCAACTCATTTTATACTTAATTCTATTCCATTTTCAATTTATTCACAATCCATATATTCTCATTCTCCTCGCATTTCATTTTGTTAACCAATCTGGTTTATTCAGAACCAATAACAATTTAGGTTCATCTTCATCACCAATTTAAATTTTCCTTTTATTTTAATTCACTCACGACCATTTATTTAGCTCGACCAATTCCAAGCTTGCACATTACTATCCATTCCCGAATTACTTCAAACCAGGCTTTAACTAATGGTCTTCAAATTTTTACTCGTAGTCGAGCTTCTAATTATTCTTAACTTAAGTTGATTTACTCAATTTATTTCGCTTCCAACTTAAGTTCACTTCCATTTGATTCATATTTATCTCATCCATTTACTTATTCAATATAATTAGTTTATCCTCTCAATTCATTTTGAATTTTCATTTTCTTAAATATTATTTACAACCCACCAAATTTCATTCCAATCCAAATTTATTTTTACTTGATTCAAATTCAATCCAATATCTTTAAATTTGGTTGTAAGTTGAATTCAATTTGACTCTACCCCTTATATTCAGCTTAAGTCAACTTATTTTGATCTATTCAAAATTTTTTTTAGCTCAATTCATTTTGCAAATAAATTTCTCTTTTCAATTTAACTTGATTCTATTTTAATCCAATCTCATTTTAAACTACAAATTTATTTGATCATTTATTATACATCTTAACTTTTTAGATTCGGCTCATTCAATTTATTACAAGGCCATTTCCAATTTATTTCCTCTGATTTGGATTTTATTGGCAATTCAAACCATCACTATTTTAATCCGATTTCATTTTCCTTTATTTGACACATTTCCAATTATATACAATCTGTTAACACTCCAAGTCAAATTTTAATTTATAACTCAAGTTCTTAATCCACTAGCCATTTCAAATTACCATTCACTTTTATGAACTCACAATTCAATCTCATTTACATCATCAACAATTTGAATCGAATTTAATTTTATAACTTGAGTTTTATTTCCAATCTTCATTATCATCTCACAGTTCAGCTTTTATTTAATTACATTGGGTTCTCATTACATATTTCATTATCTAATTTATTATCTAAATAGTTTTTCCCCAACTTATAATCCAGAACTTGATTTTAACCCCAAAATCTCTTCATTTAATATTCCTTAGGTTCAAATTTAGTTTATAATTCAATTTTGGATTTTCATTTTATTTTCTAATACATCAAATTATATTTATTTTGGGATTTTATATTTCATTATTTGATTTTATACGTCACAACTTATTATTTACATAATTCCATCCATTATAGGCTTGAATATATTATCTTTTTATTTAACTCAAGCCTTATGCTCATTTATATCCCAAGTATATGGATTTTAAATTCTTTTACAAGTTATCCTAATTTATTTATTCCAATTCAATTCTTATCCAACCTATTTCTTATCCAACTTACTTCTATTTATTCAGGTAAGGATTTATTTCCATTCACTAATTCAATTGAATTCTCATCCCAATTCAATTTCACTTTAACTCAAATTTATTTAACTCAATTCAATTCCAACTTGATTCAAATACAACTGGATATTATTCTAGCCTATTTAAATTAATTTCAATCCAGTCAAATTTTTATTTCCAAATCCAAATTATTTCCATTCCTGATTTAAAAATCATCTTAATGTATAAGCTTACAATCCATCTTATCAGGATTTTTAAACACCCGACTTTTGTTTCAAATTTATTTTGAAATCTTCAACATCTCAAATCACCATTCTCAAAAGTTTTAAACCAATCCTGGCTTTTATTTCCAACAAATTTCCTTTGAAATTTTCAAAAACAACTTTCTTTTCTAAACAAATCAATTTGGTAGCAATTCTTCACTTAGAAATTCGAAAATGAATACTAATGATGCGGCCGTCATCATCAGAATTATTTTCCAATAATCCAAGTGATTTCAATTCTATATTACTTTCAAAATCCATTTATAACGATTTCCTTTCAGAAATATCTCCAAAACAATAATGCTATCATTTATCTTCAAAACACTTCCAAAATCTCCGGGATTTAAATTTCTTTGAATAAATCTTTACTATAATTCATTTGCACAGCTTATGCTCATACATTTATACTTCATATTTATAAATTTCATTTTATAAGGAATTTATTCCCTTAAACTTGGGTTATATTTACAATTTCTAGTTAAATTTTCACTTAACAATGATAATACCTTAATATTATCATTTCCTAACATCCAAACAACCATATATTAGCTAAATAGTTTACAAAAACTTTTCTTTATATCAAAATATAATTTGGGTAAAATTATTTCATTTACCCACATTGAAAACAATACCGTGTCGATTGCTCTTTTCAAGTGTTTAGAAACCCCTTCGATATAGTTGTCCAGACTGTGCCGACGAAGGTTCATATGCCACTCAATAAACCGATCAACACGATATTAAAACAATTTATATTCACTAACAAATATGCGCCCATATTTATTTATACGCTCAAACTCATTATAGAGTACTACGGACTCTATTTTAAATGAGTAATTCCCACCAGAGCCAAGGTTATCACCAACCTATGCTTTGATACCAAGTGTAACAGCCCGCAAATATGTACCCCTTGAGTCAACACTATTCTACAACAATCAACTCAAGTTGCACGAAAATACGAACCATTTGGGTTTAAGAAGAAGAGATAGAAGAAGAGAAAACAAAATCAACATCAGAATCTAACCATCGCAGCGGAATAAAATATAATAGATAGTAAATAATCTTTACTCAAGATCAGATATATCTGTTTACATACATTACATCATTAGATTACATCAGTCACAACTCACATCAATAACATACAATGTATACACAACAACTCAACAGCGGAATATATATATACAAGTACGAATGTACGTATCGTCAATAAAGCTCGTCTCCTGAGCTCCATAGCATCATACCCTGTATCCTATAATACTCGGTCTAACCCAAGCATTACAGTTAAATAATACCCGAGTCAGTCTGGAATACCAGCGTGGGAAAATCACACCCAATTGATTATTAAAGTTCCAAAATCCTTTGAAAACAAAAGCATCTCGTAAGACCACGCCACAAATAAACATGTCGGGTTTTTGCCTTACGATAGCTAAAACAATTTTTATATAAATCCTCTGATATTATGATAGGGTCTATATACAAATACTTATAAAATAGCTGAAATTGTTACATTCATTAAATTCCAGCTACTAGCGACAGAGTGGGTAATACAAACACAACTCGTACAAGGCTCGTAGGGAGAATGGATTTCCAACCAATGACTAGGCACTGGGGTACCACCTGTCACAGTACGGGGCCTAGATCACCGTACCGAGGAGTACGCCCGCTCCCCTGCAACACAAGGCCGGAATCATCCCTTACTGGACAGTCCCGAGTGAGATCACCCCGCGGTTGGGATCAGCAACCGCCCACTAAGCCGAAATAAAAAGGGACATCTAGATTGGAATGACCTCACCCTGCTTGGGTGCTACCCACCTAGCCTTGCTGCATAACCCCTGATTTTCAGTCATTCCCATTTGATAAGGCTTGAGGCTAAGCGTTACCTTTTAGAACATATTCCTTAGAATGCCCATTGTCCACCTGACGATGTTTCGCAAGCATTCATCCATACAAGTCCGTCCCAGGTTTGAACGGAACCGAAGGCACTATTCCTACTACATCCATCTTGGAAATATCCTCAGGATTAGTAGCGACTATCCCTTGCACTTCACTGCTCCGTCTTCGAATCCAAAATCGTTTACACGAAACGTACAAACCAGATCGAAGTGGTTTTCGAGAAATTAATCTCGATCCCGGTCTCTTCGAAACGATCAACGCATTTGTCCAATATTGATAGTCGGTTATTTAACTATCAATTTATATTCACAAACATCCATCCATCAAATAAATAATTTTCCAAATTATTTAATTACCTCAAAATATATTCACAAGGTATATTTCTATTTTCAACCCTTTGAAAACAGTTTCAAAACCATCTTTCTTTTTAGAATAAACTTTCCCAAATATTTTCTATCTCCTCTGAAATCACAGAGCACAAAACTAGATTTCTAAAATAATTTAAAACACTTTACTTTGAAAATATATACTTTAAAACATTTTGGATAAAACTGCTTAAATAATTTGTTAAAAATACATATTATATGAATTTGAGAAAATAAGGCTACTTTATAAAATATAAAACCAGTTTTCCACTTTTTAAACAAATACTATGTCACTTTTAAATAATTAATGCTATATTATATTAAAAGGAAATACTTGCTTTATAAATTAAATATTAGAAATAATAAATTTTACAAAACTTGCTTTCTTTAAAAACAACTTTAAAGCATTAATTTATATTTACAAATTTACTTTTAAAAACGTGTACTTTGCCATCCAGAGAAAATTCTAATTTCAAGCACTTAAATCAATTTTCCGAATTGATTTCCAATTCATTCTATTTAAAATAAATTTCTTTACTTGCTCGGTTCATTTCAAAATTCATTAATTATTGACTTTATTATAATTGTTAATATTTTCCGTTTGATTTTAATCTTTAACTGAGATATACAAATTTCAGATTTTTCTCAATTCCTCTTTATTTTTCTAGGATAATTTAAATCCTAAATTTAAAATAATTGTTTTATTCTTTAAACAGTAACATTGAAGTTTAAGTTTCTTAACTTTCTGTTTATTCAAAATTCCTTTCTTTATACAGGATTCATTAATTAACATTTTGAAAATACTAATATTCTTATTCAATCCATTTTAATTTATTTACAATCTTTATAATTACTTTCTTACCAAAAATCCAATGCTATATAATTTGGTAACTAAGAGTACCAGAATATGTCCAAGCAACTATAGCATTCAATATTTCGAGATAATTCATCACAGAATATCCACAAACCCTAACATAGAATAATAAACAATATATATATATATATTGAGGGACCTAGTTGGATCCCTCCAACCTGTTCTCCCTGCATCCACAGCCGTTAGCACAACATACAATACCAATTCCAATATATACCATACTATAGCACATCAATCAACTCAACCATTCAAACAAATATTTAAATTTAATCATTTAAATTAAATTTAAAATTATATCGAACTGAGTGAGATTAACTCACCTTTGACCAAAGATTTGTAATTCGATCCACATCAGCTTGATTTCTTTCGGAATTTAACCTTGTATAACATTAGACGATTTCATTAATATTCGAACCAATCGAATAACTTAAATTCTCCTTTGATAAATTTAATTAATTAACACTTTTAATTTGAACTAGTCTAACGATCTTGTTACCGTTAGATAAATTGAATTGGCCAAATTATTCTATTACTAATTTTCCTAATGATAAATAAAATTTTACGTACAAAAATAATTAATTAACTATAAATTTTTCCTTTTTGAAACTACTAATAAAAATAAATTATAGATTTCAAAAATCTACTTTTATAAAATTTTCAAATATTTATGAATCCTCCTATATTTCAAAATCTCATATGTACTTTATAAAAAATGTTTTACAGATCCAAAGTTTTTAATTTCACATATATAAACTTTAGACATTCTAAACATTTCTGATTTTCCAAAAATCATAAAATCAAATCTATCCAGACCTTGCTGTTCTACATACATATATAGCTGATCCAATTGTTATTTTATATTTTTATATATACACACATACATATATATAAATTCATTCAGTTTCGAATAAATAAATAAGAAATAAAACTATAATACCTTACAGCAAAAATCTTTATCGACCTCGCCGTCCCTTACGCGAGCGCGAGACATCGCGATACCCATCTCCATCGAAGTATGCGTGAACAGCCACCCTACGGAAACCCAAATGTACGAACTAACTCCGCTCGGCCCCCTCCCTTTCTCTAAACCCTAGCCGCCGCAAGCACACGATCGCGATAACCCATCACCTCACTGCCGTATTGAAGTCGACATCCCCTTCGAGCGACCGCGCCTCTTCGCCTCGCGCCCTAGCTTCAGCTCGTGGCCACAGACGATGCTCGATGAAGCTGATCAATAGCTCGCACTTTATTAGACTCAAGATGAGCATGATGCTTAGGGTTTAGGTTAATTTGGTTTTCGATTGGAGGAATATGGCTTAGGCCATTTTTAAGATTTTTTTTTAACACTGAGGCTTCGGTGTGGAAAGAAGAAAAAGGGGTTCGCCCCTATTGAGTTGCCCTTTTTTCTTTAACGTGACTTAAAGCTTCCCCTTGAAGCTTTCCCTTTTATTTCTTTATTATTCTTATTATTATTATTATTATTTTCGAGCATTTTGATTGTTGATTGAACGGCTTAGAATTGGAAAAAGTATGTGATTAAATGATAGGAAGATGGCGTATACCAGAAGCTTGATTAACTAAATTAAATTTCATCAAATTATTACCAATTAAATTTTCAACGTGTTTATATATCTTACGCTCACACATCAACTCCAAAAGCTACGAAAATTGCAATCCGATAATAATTCAATATTACGGACTCAATGGAACTGGTTTCATCGAGTTCAGAGACCATGCCTCGGATGGCTCTTTTTAAACTCAATTTAAACAATTAAATTTCAAAACTTAACAAACCATTTTTAAATTTGATTCCATCACTTCTGTTCTCTTCAGTATTATGAATATAAATATTACAAGCCTTCTAATCATTTTTAATAGGCTTAAAATTCCCGATTCAACATTTTACTCAGCTTCAGATTATTTAATTTAATAATTTAATAATTTAATCATCAATAAATTGTGATATTCGTAATTTAAGTTAAAATTTCTTTTATTGAATATTTAAAATCAATTAAATATTCTGATTTCAATTCCTTAAAAATTCTGGGTCGTCACATCTAACTTCCAAATTTTGAAAAGTAAAAGTATTATATTTGTGATGATATGCCAAATTTAGAAAGAAAGGATTGTGTATATATTTGTTTGTAATAAAATACCAACTTTAAAAAAAAGAATTATGTGTACATTTCTTTATATTAATATACAAATTTTAGGAGAATTTTTTTTGAACTTGAAAGTAGAATAATATAAGATAATTACAAATAATTTTGTATATAATTGCGAAAATTTTAAATTGTATAGACTTCAATGAATAAATAGTTTACCATTTTGTCAATAGGAATGTGGTATACACACTAAATGTCATTTTTAATGATTTATTAGATCAATTAATAATTATTGTTAATTGGATTTATTTAAAAGGTTTAAATTTAGGTCACTTAATAAATTCAAATATATGGACTTGAATGTAAAAAAATATGAAAACTTAGGCGAAATCCAAAAATAATCGTAAAAGTTATTAAATGTTTTGGTATCTAAATGTAAAATGATAGGGTAGAAGACTAGTAAAACATTGTAATTTAATATAAAACGTTGTCATTTTACAAAACGATTCTAATTGAAAATGTTAATCACTTTTCAGCATTTTAGTCTATAAACATTAATTGTTTATCATTAATTGTAATTTCAATCTTCACAAAAATAAATTTTATTAATTGCGAAGAATTCACTTAACGTACAAATTTTAAAAAATAAAAATGTTATATTTTTAATGATATACCAATTTTAGAAAGAAAGGATTGTGTATATATTTGTTTGTAATGAAATACCAACTTTAGAAAAAAAGAATCGTGTATACATACACACACACATCCTACTCCTAAAGCTAGGGGATACAGATGGTCCGCCACAACAGACCTTCCTTTTAAGTCAGCCCAACACAGAACATCAATCCGCGAAGCCTTCTCACATTTTCGAGGGATAACTGCCTCACATTTTAAGGGTTACACGACGCAACTTACTAGGACTCAAATTCCCGACCTCAAGGAACTTTGTTCCGTGATCGCTAGGCAAACTTGAACAACTGATTCATGCATGCAGAGGAATTTTGTGTATATGTCGTTATATTAATATACTAATTTTAGAACTAAAGAAATTTTATGAACTTGAAAGTATAAGGTGTGATATTTTTTTGAATGTATCTAATATGGCATTCCTTCTTATTTCCTACTTTAACATTATTAATTTAGCTATTAGGTATAATTTATCTCAACTACATGTTGATTGTAGTTCAGGTTTAGGTTTACTTCAATATATATTTGTCATGCAACTCATGTAAATTCTGTATTCATAACCAAAGTTTAATCATTCTTTTCCCAAACAATGTTTTTTCTAGCTATTACAAGGAGATGTTAGGAATAACTATTGCGGCCTTTTGGTTCAAATATTTCACAAATTTACAAGAAGATGTCGCTGCAATAACAAAAATGCTGGATTAAATATATACATGTGTAATAAATAAAATTCTACAATAACATAAAAAGAAAAGAAAAAACCAAAAGAAACAATTAAATAATACATTACCAAAACTTATCAACCACATGTTAAAAACTATCATTCCATCTAAGATAATAGTAATCAGTACAAAAATTATTCGTTGTTATTTTTACTACTATGAGTGTAAACTGACAATTGTGACACTAGGTTTAATCCTAGGTGTAGAAAAGAGAGACCTATAACGGTATTTTTACGTTACTTAACACATTGTTGCACTATCAGATATACTAATTTGAGTTACTAAGATAAACACTGGCCATAGATAACAACATATTCTTCTTGCATATTTTTATAATGGCAACGTTTTGCATTTTATTAATTATATTCATTACAAAATTTTGGTTCTCCTTGGAGAATACCTGTTATCCATGTATGTTCTCAAGAGTATAAAATTTCAAATTCTAAGCTCCAAGAAGACGATGCGAAACCTCATTGCAAGGAGAGGTAATCGAGCCTTTATAATAACGGGTTTTATAACTAATATAGACTCCGAAGGTACAAAGCCGCTCTTTGATTACTTAGACTGCCATCAATACTTTCATAGATCTATGACCAGTAATGTGCTTATAGAACAACATCGAAAGAATCGAGGACATTGCATTTCATATCCCAATTCGACCATACTGCATTTCACATTGCATTAAACTTCCTTCACATCGAGATCCATCATGTCGCCCACCTTCGTTGACCTTTCATTCAATACGAAGTCTCAAGACCATGCAAGAAGTGCTGCACTTTATAAGCACTTTGGAGGTATCGTACACTGACGACATTAAAGAAATGTAGAGTTACACTGGCTCTTCGTTAATGCTCAACACAGCACTTCATCGGCATATTTTTTCAGCATTCAAAGGACATCACGTATCTATGAAAAGCGATATCAATGTTGCATACTATCAATATCCACGAAGTTTCAAATACTACTCTATGGCTGTCATTGCCGAAGTCATTGTGTAAAGAATTGGGATTTTCGACCCTCGAAAATAGACATTAACATGTCCATTGTATCATGTGTCGAGCAATCGAATGCCGAAAGACCCGATTGTTAGGGAAAAGAAAGAAGGAAGAACATAAGAAGAAAACAACAAAGAATCTCACAACGGAACGAATAATCTATAATATACCATAGATCTTTGCACAAGGGTCAGAGATATCCTTCCGAAGTAGGATACATCTCTAGTAATGTACCATAGGAGAAACATAGCTGGTCTCGCTGAGACCGAGTGCATCGCCTCATGCATGCATAACAACTATAAGTGACATCTAGAAGGAGCCGACTACACCATATGGGTTTGCCAACTCTACTGGTCATGCGTCATATCCCTGGTTTTAGTCATTCTCGTTGATGAGGCTACGTCCGACATTCCAGCTTATGCACCGCCACCAAATAAATCACGGAATCCCACATGGATTCCAATACCCCAACGGGTCTCGGAATCACACAAAGATTCCCACATCTCGATTAAATCTTGGAATCACACCCGGATTCCCATACCTCAACGGGTCTCGGAATCACACATGATCCCAACATTCCAATATATCACGAATCTACTCCACAGGACCGTATATTGTTTTCAAAGTGGTTACGGATTTGAGTTATCTACTACGAGTACACTCCTCTGCTTCTTGGGTGCTCCAGAAAACCAAATGCTGATTTCCGGAATGGTCAATACCGTTTCTTTTGAAAATAATCAGACAATACAAAAGAGCGGGAATCACCCCTTAACCGTTTAAGTGGACGGATCTCCTTATCGCTTGTCCTAGAAGAACGAAATGAGTTTATGCGTATAGTATAGCACCATCGATGGTAACCATACCATATAATCCATGTGTTTCCCCTTAATATTTCTAGAGTTAAATTCCTTCGATGGTAAGTAGGGGATATTTTCCCTACCACCAAAATTAAGAAGGATCACATATTTAGGCCAAGATCTGAAAGTCAGTTATTTAACTATCAAATAAAAACGATTATATTTCATATGGAAAGCAAAATTGGTTTTGCATATAAGCAATCACTAGCCTCATTTCATCAATCTTCATAAATAAAACCCACTTTGTAAATTGATTATATTTAAAAATCTTTACAAAGATATACTCGCAAATCTCTATATTTCAATACTTAGAAATATTCATATACTATCTCAACGCTATAAGTGTATTCGTCAAATATAGAAAGCTTCCTTTCATTTGATTTTCCAATCATTTATAAAACTCCTTATAATCCTTCTTAAAACATTTATAAATCTTACGGACCAATTATAAAATTCTTTTATACATTCCAATCGTTCATAAATCATTTTTGTACATTTCGAAAATCATTTGTAAGCCATTATAAATCCGTAAACCCATTTATAAAACTTCGTTCATGAATCGCTAAACCCGTTTCAAAAATTGGTTTATAAATATTTAGCCATTTATAAACTATTTCACCTTGCAAATACCATTTCCTTTAGTTCTTCAACCATTTTATAAAATCCTTTATCCAAATCTTTCAACTCTGTTTCAAGGTCTCGGAAACATTTATAATTAATTTAAATCATTTACTTCAAAACAGCACTATATAATAATAATTATTAAAAATGAACATTATAAATAATTGGAAGTTGTTAACTTTAAAAACATCTTAAAATAATAATTAATAATTCTAAAATATTGTTTAAGAAATAATAATAATAATTGATCTTTACCATTTTGTTAAAAAATAATTTATTTCAAAACCTTATTAATTAATCCTTATTTTTAACTTCAAAACATTTTTTTTTGAAATAACTTACCTTTTAATGTTTATATAAGTTCTTTGAAACCATATTATAATAAAAAAAATAACCTTAAATAACACTTGTATGATTTAAATAACTTTAAAATAATATTACTATAATTAATTAACTTTTTACACAATATTAATATAATTAATTAACATTAAAATAATATTAATATAGTTAAATAACTTTAAAATGTATTATAATTAAATAACTTTTAAACAATATAACTAAATAAATAACCCTTAGAACACAATATTTCCGAAATCCAATTTCGGACTTAACAATCATTTCTCGTCTCAAAACCCAACCCTGACTTAAACGACAATTTATAATATTTATAAAATACTAATTTGAGGCTAATAGCCACCCAACACTTAACCGAAATCAATATAGATTTTCTATCACTACTGGGTTTTTAGTTTTCAACATATAACAATGCTATAACCATAATGTCCATAATCAGGTTTATTTTCAATAATCCACATAAAAAACTGTTATCGAACAATTCAACAATAACGAGAAATCTAGTTGGATCCATCCAACCTGTTTTCCTACATCACAAACTTTATACAATCATAAAATATAAATCAACCGCTTCAAGGTAGGATTCGTATACGAAAAGTCATCCGCTCTTACACGAAAACATAATATGGTCTCATCCACTCCAATAGGCAGGAATATATCCAAACTAACTAATAAATATAATAATTTATCCAAGCATTCATCCAATAATTTTTTTCAACTATAAATTATACTAGTTATAGAAAAATGCAAGATTAACTCACCGAAATTTTCTATTGCCGCAGAGGCATTCCTGTTCGGAACTAAAATCGAACAACGTCCAATTTTAGCCTAAATTTTGACAGCCTTCAAATTCATCCAAACTAGTTCCATCGTGAAGCTTTCGTCGATACGAGCGCAACGTAAAAAAATTTCATCTCGATCGGACCTTGTATGAAGGAGTTATGAATTTTAGAAGTTATCGAAACATTTTTAAATTAAATAAATAAACTATTCACACTTCATCCAATTTACAAAATTGCCGTCTTCCCTAATATCGACCCCTGGTGCGCATGTCGTGCACACTCCTCTAGTAACATGAAGCTTCTTTTCCAAATTTCCACTTGTTCCTACCATTTTCGTCGCCTCCGCCACAACATAACAAAACACGACCTGTACGTTCGTATAGCCTCCCATACGACGCGACACCCAATTGACCATCGCGCCTTCCAGAACTTCAAGCTTAGGTTAAAGACTTGTCTTCGATTCCAAATTCAAAGTCCTATTATCGAATTAGCGACCATGTTAACGCTAAAATTTGAACGCTAACACCCCGGTGTGTGAGTTATAGTTGTGAAAGCACCACCCGATAGCTCGGGAACAAATTACAAGCAGATAATAGCGGAAAAGCAGTAAACAACAGCAATTTTATAAGGGTTCGGCTTAAGAGTATAGCCTACGTCCACTTTAAGTACTTTTATTGATGATCTCGTTACAAGCTGATACAATTCTTTCCAAATTCAATACACTTTGGATTACAAAACACTTTGAACAAGTAGCTCAAACTTCAATGAAGGTGAGAGTCTTCAAATCCATGTTGAATGCATGTGATCTCTTCTTCAAGTTGTTTGTAGCGTTCTTCGTGTCTTGAGAGCTTCGAGTGTTGGATTGGTTTGGAATGCAGCAGAGTATCGGCGCTTGAAGAAAATGATCCAAAAGTCCTTTGAATGTTGGAGGTGGCCATGTATTTATAGGCAAACCTGGATAGGAATTCTTCGCCCAAGTCCTGAGTCGTGACCGACTTAGGCTAAGTCGTCGTCGAGTCAAGCTAGATCGTGGCCGGCTTATAGAACCAACCTTTCCTTTCTCCATAGCTTATTCTTCTGCAGGATTTTATGACAAGTCCTGAGTCGCTTCCGAGTCAATCTTCCTTGGCACAGGCACTGTGGCAATGGGTTATGACTTAACGGCTTTAAGTCGTGGACGAGCTATGCTGAGTCGTCTCATGTTAACACGCGGCCGGCCTACTGGCTTGTTCCAAAGAAATAAGTCGTTCCCGAGTCAACCGAACATAACTCCTTTTATGCTAGCATGTGTCGTACTCGACTCATCACCGGTCGTAGCTTGTCAACGAGCTATCTCATTTCAGCATGGTATTGAACGTCCTTTAAGTCGTAGGCTTCTTGAGTCGGTGACTTATTGAGTCGTGAGGCTTCCTGAGTCGTTGCTTACCATGAGTCGCTGAAGCGATAATCTTGATGAGTCGGTAACTCACTGAGCCGGCTTGCCTTGTGAACCGTTAACCCCTTGAGTCGTCCTATTCCTCGAGTAGATGAGTCGGTCCAATCCTCGAGTAGATGAGTCGGTCCAATCCTTGAGTAGATGAGTCGGTCCAGTCCTTGAGTCGCTGAAGCCCCTTGAGTCGTAAATCCAATGAGTCGTTAAAGACCTTAAGTGGATGAGTCGGCCTAAGTTACAACTCGTTGGCAAAACGGGGTTAACATTTGCCCCTCGAAGTACACGCCTAAGTCGTAGGTCGTGTGCTTCGACTTATCTTAACTCGTGCACCGACTCAAACTCTTCTGCCCAAAGTTATAAAAACCTGAGTCGTTCCCCTTTTCTTCTCATTCCCTAACTTTTAAACCGTGTCTGCCATTAACGCACATTCAAGCTCTCAAAGGCGATTTCGACCAGATTCTCCATCGATCATCTCTATCATCAAATTGCGTAAGCGATCTCGCTCTCCTTATGATTTTCGATCATCCCTAGGTTATGCACCCCATATCCATCTTCGATTTGCCCCTTTGAGCCCTGCGAATTTGGTTGCTTTGGTCATTAATGGACTTAGGGTTATCTGTTCTGATGGTTTACGATTCGAGGCGGTTTAGTGGCACGAGAGAGCTAGGATTGTTGATTAAGAGCTTATTGGGTTAATGGGTTAGGAACTAGAAGGTTCACGGGATAGGAAGGAGACGGTTCATGGGTTAGGAGCTAGAAGGTTCACGGGATAGGAAGGAGACGGTTCATCGGTTTGGAGCTAGAAGGTAGACGGGTTTAGGAATTGTATGGTAAGTTGGCCAATCAGAGTGGAGCATTGCATCATATGCGACTCAATAATTCTGGACGACGTAATATCCTTTGCGACTCAACTCTGGACCGGCTCATCAGTCCTCACGACACAAGTCTTGAGTCGGGGCCGAGATAGGACTTGGAGAATTTTCTCATAACTTTGAACTAAAATCTATTCCCTCTTCTATGCCTTACTACCTAAGCGCTGCCGACTCAAAGTGTTGATAATTTGTAACATAACGACCTAAACCACTTCATGACCTTTAAATTGTGGGCGAGTTAATATATCGAACTGTCTGAATAATGATTTGCTTGGACTTTAACTTGTTAAACTTTGTTGCATTTTTCCACAGGTCACTCTTGCAAGCTAATAACCTGTCTAATGCAATATTTACAGAAAATTGGGACGAATATACTGCCATTGGCTGCCCACATCAAATGATAGATTAGTTAATGACAGATAATTAACTTAAATAAATTGTGTGAACGAAGTGCTTTCAACTCATCAATTTCAAGTAAAATATTAAAGCAACACTGAAATAGTCAATTGAAACTGACCAGTTTGCACTAGTATTATGCTTAACTCCAGTTATATTTACTTGTTTATTTTTATTAGTTCCGCACAACACTTCACTTTTTTAGGAAACGCGCACCTTCGCATTTGAACATCCAGTTGCTTGTGTAGAATGACTTCTCATCAAGAAGAACCGATGGGCCAGGCTGAAGATGTCTTCCCAATAGCTATACCTGTGGATAACCCTCTGGAAAGAACATCCACAACTTTGAATCAGCGGGTGTTTAACCAACTGCGCATCCAGTTTGGCATTGACGACGCTGACGCCTTACTACCGGGGCCAAGTGATACTGCAGATAGGCCCCCTCTTGGCTTTGTTGCTGTCAATCGCCAAATGTGCTTGAGCGGCGCCATTCCACCTTTTAATGACTTCCTTCAGCAGTTCCTGCTTCGGTTATCTATCTCTCCATTCCAATTGCACCCCAACGGCCATGCCATTCTGATGGGGGCTATGTGTGCTATTTAGGATAGTTTTGGATCGATTACCGAGCTTTGGGGAAATCTGCTACTTCTGCTCATTCACAAAAATTAAAGATCATCCCTTTATCGTAGTTATTAGAAGTGCTCGAAACCGCAAATTCATCACCGATCTCTCTGAAAGCGTTCACGGATTTCTGAATCAGTTCTTCTTTGTTCGCTGCCCTCCAAGGTTTTACGCCATCTGGAGAGTGGGAAGTAAGATTTCCTGTTTTTATTTCTCCATTTTGAGCTTTCTGAGATCTGAGTTGCTAAATGCTAACTCACTCTTTTCCTGTTTTAGCAGTTCCACCTCCCGCTAGGGATCCAAGTTATAAGAAAATTTTTGAAAGATTGAATGCCGTGCCGGCAGAAGAGAGGAGCATAAAGTTTTTGTTAAATGATGAATTTTTACATCAATACGGGCTTCTTCATTCTTCTCGCTTCACTCGGCCTCGTGAAGTTCCAACGGAGGTTCCTAATTCTCTGATGAAAACTCCTGATGCCCCGGTTTCCACTAAAGAGCACATGCGGGGAGAAACTTCTATTGAAACTTCATTAGTAAAGTGTTCTACTCCAAGAGATGACGCGGGGCCGTCCGAAAAGCCCGCGCTTGCTCCCATAACTGAAGAAGTGGAGCCCCTTCCTCAAACCGGGAAGAATGCTGATCAAGGAATTGATGGAGGAAACCTGGCTAGGCACGATGGTGATGACATCTTTGGGAGTTTAAGTGACATAATTATCACTTCTTAAGAGCTCTTTAAAGATGACTCTGCCAGTGCTAAAGTTATATCCCCGGCGGTTGAAGCGACATCCGTTCTTAACCAGACTCCTTCAGCCCAGGAATTGCCACTAGCTATTAAACCCGTCACTACCCCTCAGCTGGCGAGCGGTTCGTTGCTAGTTTGACGTGCGTAGTTTGCACATCACATGCATTTAGGATTTTTCAGCACTTTTATGCACTTATCTTCTTATACTTGAAAGATTCTCAAGTTTTGTTTCTTTCTTTAATTTTAGGTTCTCCAATGGGGCGAAGTGACTCTTTTTATGATGAATTCAAACAATACGGGAGACGCGGACGGTATTACTATAGGCGCCATCTTCCCGTATACAGAGAAACTGATGAGGAGAGGGCGCTCGCAAGGCTAGGAAGAGACGCTTCTATGAAGAGCGCTATGGGAGAGAGGAAGAAAGACATGACCCTCCTCGTAGAGATGAGGACACTCATAAACGAAAGATCCATGATGAGAGTGGGAAAAGTCATATGGTCGACTCTTCCAGCAAGCGGGCTAAACTTAGCGAAGGAACAGTGCCTTCAATTTCTGAAAATGTCCCTGCTCCTTCTCCGGCCCCTACTCGCTCTGACATTCAGACAATTATCAACAGGCCTGCATACCAAGTTGGGGAAGGTCCACCCACACTTCAAAGTCGATTTCCTCAGTGGTGCTTAAAAGGGGTTCGATTTGATCTCGATCTGGTCCCTCTTGACAAACCGGCTATGCTGCGAAATCTTGATGCCGTTAGGGTCGACATTGAAAGAATGTCCAATTAGCAGAAACTTGTTGACGAGCTTCAAAGAGTTAATCGAACGAACCTTGAAGCCATGCTCACAATGGAGAATGATAAAACTGAGTGCAGAAGACTCTCGAACAGCAAGACGCTGAGATGAGGAGCATTGCTTCCTATAATGAAAAACTCGAAGCGGAAATGGAAAAGCTTAAAGGAGAACTTGTTACTTCTTCCACTTCCTATTCTCAAAAGGAAAGCATGCTCCAGCAACAAGTGCAAGATGCGCATGCCAGTCAAAGGGCGGTTGAGGACAAACTCGCATACCAAGAAAAAGTCATAGAAGGCCATCGTGCTAAAGTTGCACAGCTACGAGAACAAACTGGCTCCCAAGGCATGGAGATAGAATTATTAAAAACTCGACTTGCCAATGCTGAAAGAGAGCACGATGAGGCCATCGCTGGTAAATTTGCAGCTGAGGAAGCTCACCAAGCTACTAAAGCCGACATCGGCTGTACACTATTCGACTTCTATCTGCAATGCATTTTGGGACGCGATAGCCTTGCGTTTTTGGGTCCTAAATATGAAATTACACTGGCTGAAGTATGGGAGGCTGCCATAGATATGCTTGGGGGCGCTGGTTACTCTGAAGACCAGCTTGAAGAATATTATTTTGACGAGGAACCTCGAGCAGCGCTGGCCAAGGGAAAAGAGCAACTTGCTAAATTTTGGGCTGAAACGATAAGAGAGGAATGCCCAGAGAAGGAAGCGCTTGTAACTGCCCCTGTCCCTCCTTCGATTTCAGCTGGCGTTGATATAGCTGGTCCCAGTTCTTCTTCTCTGCCTCAAGACAAAGTTGATCTCGGAGTTACAACTTCCGGGGCTGTAGAAGAGCCTCAAGAGAGCACTGAAGCTCAGGACTATGAAATTGACGTGATAAAGACAACTTCTGCAGGTAACTCTACTATAAATTTTGCCACTATCAATCTCGCTCAAGTGGATTGCTCATTTGTTTCATATGGGTTTGATGAGCTTCTTGACTATTTTCTCAACCTTGATGAGCCTTCATCTCCTCTTTTTACTGACTTTAACCTCTTTTCTTCTGTAGAGAAAGTATCAAGCACTGTTCAGATTTTGCTTCCTCCAGTTATCCCTCCTCTGTCTCTTCAAGTGACTCCTCCTTCTGCTTCACAGCCCGGGTCGCAAGAGGAGCAAATAGAGGCTCTTCATGGCTTAGATGATCCCATCGCTTCACAAGAGCAGAAAGACGAGGGACTTGAGGGAGGTGAGATATCTCCGGAGTGGACTCCTTCTGATGACATAACTTTGTCCAAACTTGTTACTCCAGGGAGTGAGTCTTCCTCAAAGAGGAGAAAGAAGCATGGAACATCAAAGAGGAGAGGGAAGAAAATCATTGCTACCGAGGAGGAACCGAAAGCTGGGCCAGTTGCACCTCCCTCTCCTTCTTCCCTTTTGACTACAGATCGGCCTGAAAAGCTAACCATTCGGCCGGGTAAAGGGTCCAAAGGTGGTAAGAAGAAGTGAAGATTTTAGCTTCTTGTCTTTTGCATGTACCGGTCGAGAATTGTGCGGTTACCGGCCCCCGCCTTTTTATTTTGAAACCTGTATCTGCAATACATTTGGATAAAATGATCTTTTATTTGTACAGACTCTTGTTTGTATTTGAGAATGCATTTATTATTCATTTTTGCACAAGTTTATTTATATGATATTGCAGCGGTCTTATGGTATGTTGTTTGAGTATTACTTTACCGATGCAGCTATACCATTTTGTATGTAATTATACCATGTTGCCCCCATACCATAAGCCTGCTACAATATTTTATACTTCGAGGGGACTTGCACTCTTATTTGCTGAAGAATAATTATTTTATTCTTAAAGAAATTTTTTGTAGAGTACAACTCCCTTCATATAAGTCTTTACGCTTTGTCCTTCAAAGAAATCACTTTCTTGTTTTTTTTTTATGTACATATTTTGCCAAGTGAATTCTTCTATGTGGTAAAGCGGGCCTCCGAAATGCACTTTAACTTTTCCCTTTTATCTTTTTTTTTTTTTTTTGAGGAAGATTATTTCCCAGAATAAGTAAATCAATCTTCCTTTGAAAGTTAAAGTGTGCTTTTGAGGAGGGTTTTTTTAGAAAGTTGTACCTCTGAGGAGGGATTTTTTTTTTTTTGCTTTTCAACAATTGGAAGTTTTATTTCAATCTTGGTGAAACGTGTACCTCCAAAGAGTTGTGCCTTTGAAGAAAGCTTTTTCACGTTTCAACACTTGGAAGTTTAATTTCAATCTCGGTGAAACGTGGGCTTCCGAAGAGGTCTTTCTTCTTGATTGTGCCTCCGAAGTGGTCTTTCTTCTTGATTGTGCCTCCGAAGAGGTCTTTATTTTGTTTGCATTTCAACTCTGGTGAAGTGAAATTCCGAAGAGCGGCTGTTACACTTCAACTCCTGGTGAAATGTGCCTCCGAAGAGGTCTTTATTTTGTTTGCATTTCAACTCTGGTGAAGTGAATTTCCGAAGAGCGGCTGTTACACTTCAACTCCTGGTGAAATGTGCCTCAGAGAGGGTTTTCATTGCCCGGAAGTTACTCTCTCATGGTTGGAGGGTCATGACTCCTCCAATCTTTTTTGTTGAGTAGAGAACTTTCTTTTTTGTGGCATATGACCCATTAGAGGTCTTTATCCTCCGAAGAGTTGTGCCTCCGAAGAGGACTTGTGCTGCCGATGATGGCTTTGGTTGTTTCCTTGTCCACTTGCTCATGCCTTTTCAGAGATCCTCTGTTTTTTCTTTTCAAGTAACTTGTTTAATCCAAGGAAGTGTACTTCATTGTCAGGCAAGTTCGCGAGAACGGGCATTAGCTTCCTAATTGGATGTTTGTTTTTTCAAACGATCTCAATTTATTAGCAAGGGCCCGTTTCTGTCGAAATCATAGGCCGTTCAATTGAAGTATTTCCTATCTAGGATTCAAATTCGGGGCTTTTGTGACTTGAAATTTGTTTGTTGAATGTTGGTGAGAATTACTCGGTCTTATTATGTGCAAGTTTTATTTCCATTGTCTGCAAAAATTTAAATCGACATTTCAGCAATACATTCTATGTACTTTTATATCGAAAATAAAGCAAACATGTAATAATAATAAGGAACACAAGATTTATAGTGGTTCGGCCAGGAATTTGGGCCTACATCCACTTTATATTCTTTCATTATTTACTTGCATCAGTTTTACAATTGCTTTCAATTACAAGAATCATACATTCACGACTCTTTTTACAATATTTCAACAAAGTTTTCAAGTAAAGTATGGACGCAAGTGATTGCTGTTCCATGCCCTTGGAATTTGATCTCCTTCAACAGTAGTGAGTTTGAATGTGCCGTCAAGAAGCTTCTGACCTATCACATATGGTCCTTCCCAATTTGGCCCAAACACACCTGTCGCTGTCATAATTCTCTACAGGACTAGATCTCCAATCTCAAAGCTGCGTTGACGAACTTTGGAATTGAAATGTCTGGCTATCCTTTGCTGATGAGCTGTAATTCCGAGATTAACTTCATCTCTTTTTTCATCAAGGAGATCTAGCGCTTCAAGCTGTAGCTTTTCATTTTCCGCTTGATTGAAATGGATTCTTCTGTGTGAAGGAACCTCTGTTTCTACCGGGATCATTGCTTCCGATCCGTATGCTAATGAAAAAGGAGTATGCCCAGTCGCAGTTTTGTGAGTGGTTCTGTATGCCCATAGTGCAAGTGGTAGCTTATTGACCCAACCACCTTTTGCTCTTTCAAGTTGCTTCTTGATGGTTGATTTGATGATCTTGTTTACTGCTTTCACTTGCCCGTTTGCCTGCGGATGAGCTACTGCTGAAAAGCTTTTCCGGATTTTGAACGCTTGCAAAAATCTTGGAATTCCTCGCTTTCGAACTGAGTACCATTGTCTGTGATTATTTTCTGAGGCACACCATACCTGCAAATGATATTCTTGGTCACAAAAATTATCATCTTCTTAGAGGTGATAGTAGCCAATGGTTCAGCTTGCCCATTTAGTAAAATAATCAACTGCAACAATAGCATATTTAATCCCTGATTTGGCAGTCGGTAGCGGCCCAATGAGATCCATTCCCCAAATTGCAAACGGCCATGGACTGACCATCTGTGTGAGTTCAGTAGAAGGCGCTCTAGGAATTTTGGCAAATCTTTGGCATCTGTCACACTTTCGGGAATAGCTTGCAGCATCTCGATTAATTTCTAGCCAAAAATATCCGTATCGGAGAATTTTCTTTGCTATTGTTTGGCCACCTGAATGATCACCACATTCTCCTCCATGTACCTCAGCTAGGATTGTTTTGGACTCTTCCCTGGATACACATCGAAGTAATGGCATTGAGAATCCCCATCTGTATAATCGGCCATCCTGAATTACATAGCGAGAGGCTTTCCTTAGTAGCTTCTGTCTCTCTCTCGAATTTTCTGGCAGAGAACCTCTGAGTAGGTAGTCCAGTATTGGAGTCATCCATGACTCCTGTTCTTGGGATACATTCATAATCCAGTCTATATCCATCTCGTCTGTACTTGGTGCTGATAGGACTTCTATGGGGACTAGTCCCAATAGTTGAGCTTCACCAGAACTTGAATACTTTGCGAGGGAATCTGCCTTCATATTCTCTTCCCGGGGAATATGGCTTATTGAATAATGATCGAGCTCACACAGAAGTTCCCAAGCCTTTGACAAGTAGGCAAGCAGGTTTCCCCCTTTCGTTTGAAATTCCTTCTTGACTTGGCATACAATAAGCTGAGAATCACTGAAGATCTGTAATGCTCGGATGTTTAGTTCTTTAGCGATTTTCAGTCCTGCGATAAGAGCTTCATATTCTGCTTCATTGTTTGTTGAAGGAAATTCCAATCTTAGTGCATAACATAATGACCGACCTTCATGGCTTTCAAGTACCACCCCGGCTCCAGAACAGTAGTCATTTCTTGCGCCATCAACATATAACTTCCACTGGATTGGGGAATCATTGATCGCTTCTTCCTCACCATTATCTTTTTCTGTGAATTCTGCAATGAAATCAGCTAAAGCTTGTCCGTTGATTGCTTTTCGGGGGTGATAAGTGATGTCATATTGACTGAGTTCAATGTTCCACTTTAGAAGGCGACCCGAAGTTTCAGGGCGAAACAGGACTTGCTTTAGAGGTTGATCAGTGAGGACTCTTATAGGATGAGCTTGGAAATATTGCCTCAACTTCCTTGATGCAATCAGTAGACAATAGGCGAGTTTTTCCAACTTGGAGTAATTCAGCTCTGCCCCAGTGAGTCTTTTGCTGATATAGTAAACCTGATGTTGAATCCTTTTGTCTTCTCGTATCTGCGCTGCACTTAGAGCATGAGATGATACTGCCAAGTATATAAGAAGATCCTCACCATTGCCGGGCCTAGAAAGTATTGGAGGCGTTTCCATATGACAGATCAACTCATCAAAGGCTTTTTGGCATTCGGGAGTCCATTCAAAGTTCTTCTTTCCTTTCTTCAGAGCATCAAAGAATGGGATGCATTTATCAGTATCTTTGGAAATGAACCGACTCAAGGCGGAGACCTTTCCGTTGAGACTTTGCAATTCCTTCTTCGTTCTAGGAGCTTTAACTTCTTTTAAGACAGCAATTTGAGCTGGACTAGCCTCAATGCCCCTAGCGCTGACGATAAAACCTAAGAACTTTTCGGACTCGACCCCAAACGTACATTTCAGAGGGTTAAGCTTCATTCTGTATTTCCGGAGGACTGCGAACATTTCTGCTATGTGTTCAATGTGATCCGCTGCTTTCTTAGACTTTACTAACATGTCGTCGACGTAGACTTCCATAGTTTTGCCCAATTGCGGTTTGAACATAGCATTAACAAGTCTTTGGTAGGTTGCCCCTGCATTTTTCAATCCGAAGGGCATAACTCTGTAACAATAAAGACCAACATCGGTGATAAAGCTCGTGTCCTCCTGATCAGGTTCATGCATCATGATCTGGTTGTATCCGGAGTAGGCATCCATAAAAGACAACAACTCATGTCCCGCTGTTCCATCTACCAGTTGATCGATCCTGGGTAATGGGAAGCAATCTTTGGGGCAGGCCTTGTTTAGATCTGAAAAATCGATGCACACTCTCCATTTTCCATTAGCTTTCTTAACCAGCACTGGATTTGACACCCAATTCGGATAAGTAGATTCTTTGATGAAGTTATTTTCCATGAGTCGATCAACTTCTTCTTTTAATGCTGCTGACCTTTCTGGACCTTGGGTTCTTCTTTTCTGTTTCACTGGCGTAAACTTTGGGTCAATATTTAGAGCGTGTACTGCAACTTCTGGGGATATTCCACACATATCGGCATGAGTCCAAGCGAAGACATCCAGATTTGCTTTCAGGAAAGATATCAAGATATTCTGAATTGACACATTAAGCTGTGAACCCACATTCAACACCTTATTTGGGTCCTTCGGGTCAACAGGTACCGGTACTGTTGTTTCTACCGGTACTACTCTATTCTCCCCTGCACTGGCTTTTTTAGGATCCATCTCTTTTCGTGCCCCGCTATGCTCGCCAGTGCAGGGTCCGTCCCGTAATTGCTACAAGGCTGGTTCTTTGATGCGGACTGGGGTTGCCGCATCCTTTCCCATTTCCCTTTTTCTTGCCTCTCGCAGCTCTGTCAGATAACACTCCCGCGCAGCATTTTGATCCCCTTTTATAACTCCTACTCCATTGTCTGTAGGGAATTTAATGGTGAGGCACCATGGGGCTAGAAAAGCTTTGAACGCTGCGAGCGTTGGACGGCCAAGGAAAGCATTATAAGCAGAAAATTCGTCGACAATCACAAAAGTTTGCTTGCGGACTACTTTCCTTTCTTCTTCTCCAAGTTCTACAAGCAGATCAATGGTTCCTATTGGTTGCTTTGGCTCCCCAGTGAAGCCAGCGATTTTCTGCGATGAGGCATGTACATCGACCATAGGGATTTTCATTTGGTCGAATGTTTTCTTGAAGAGGATATTACAGGATGCACCGCAATCAATGTGAACTCTTCTGACAATGGCCGGTCCGATACCAGCTGAGATGACTAAGGGATCTAGGGTAGGAGCTTCGACACCTGTGGGATCCCTGGCTCTGAAATCAATATCATCACTGAAAGTTTTCTGTTGTTTCAGGGGCGTAGTGTCTTCTAAAACAAAGACATCTTCTTCGGCTGGTACATATTTCAAAGCCCTGGTATATCTCTCCATCTCACCCCAGCTCTTGCCAGCTGGGTGAGGTCCTCCTGTAATGACATTGATAATGGGCCTTCCAGATTCATGCCCTGCAGCCTTCTCACCTGTCCTAGGCTGATGAGCAGGAGCTTGTTGCCCCTGACTTGACAATGCAGGATTGTTGCTATTCTTTTTCACAAATTGCTGCAGCTGGTTTTCCCTTAGCAACTCTTCAATCAGATTTTTCAACTGGCGGCATTCATCGGTCTCATGACCGGGTTGATTATGGAAGCGACAGAACTTCCCACTCTGTATCTCCTTTTTACTGGTCCACAGAGGGATAGGTTTAGGAAAATCAACAGAATCCTTAGTGGCAAGGTAGATATGCTCCGGCGTATGTGATAATGGAGTATACTCTGATGGCTTGAAGGATCGAGGCTTCTTCAGATTACTCTGTTTCTTTCCATTATTATTCTCCCTTTTCTGCCCTACCGATTCATTCTTGCGTGGAGCGACAGTGTTATCTTCAGATTTTTCCAACATTGCCTTTACTGGTACAGGACGGCTTTCCAGGCGTATGAATTCATCTGCTTTTTTATAGAACTTTTCAAGGGAATTTGGTTCCTTCATGTTTAGCCATTTCCCAAATTCGCTTGGCTTGTCAATAGCCCTCATCAGATAAGTCAATATCATTCGCGGTTCTGCATTGTCCACCTCAGCCAGAGCTATATTAAAGCGATTCAAGAAAGATCTGATAGATTCACTTGGATTCTGTTCCAAACTCGACAATGACATGATGTCCTTGGCTTTTGAAGCATATAGTCTGAACTGCTCCTTGAATTTCCGGGTCAAGTCTGAAAACTGATCAATAGATCGGATTGGCAGCTTGGTGAACCACAGTAGAGCCACACCTTCAAGATATACAGGAAAATATCGGCACTTTATCTCATCAGAGGCTCTGGCACCTGTCATGTGCCAATCATATTTATACAAGAATTCATTCGGATCACTTGTCCCTTTGTAAGCTGGAATAGTTGGAGGGACAAACTTCCTTGGAAACTCCGCCTTTAAGATTTTCTCAGTAAATGGAGTTTTACTTGGGGCGAAACCCCATTCTTTCTCGTCTTCAACCCTCTGCATACTTTCTTTCATGATTTGTCGGACCATTCCAGAAAGATACTCCTCATCATGTCGAGTTCTAGATCCACCAACCTCAGGAAGTGTTTGCTCAAAGGGACTAGCAGCCCTTTCAGGAGCATTCCTTTTATTAGCATCATGAAAGTTGCCAGCATAATTCCTTTCATTACCTGCCGGTTGATTGTTTGCCCCAAGCAAATCGTTCAACTTATTCAGAATTAGAGCATTTTGGGCACTCTGAGCCTCTAATTGTGCATTCTGGGCGTTTATCTGCTGTTCAGCCCTAAGATCACAACATCCAACTCCGCTTTTGTAACCCCAACAGATGGAGTGGGTTGATTAGGTACAGGGGAAGCGGAGGTTCCCTCTTGAACATTCCCAGACCTGACAGATCTACTTTTCCTTCCAGGAGCCATAATCTCAGATAGACTTCTGGTTTTCAAGGAAATTCTCTCTACAAATCCTTGTGAAGCAATGATGATAATTCTCTTGAGTTCAATTCTCGGTGAAAGCACCAAAAATGTTAATGCTAAAATTTGAACGCTAACACCCCGGTGTGTGAGTTATAGTTGTGAAAGCACCACCCGATAGCTCGGGAACAAATTACAAGCAGATAATAGCGGAAAAGCAGTAAACAACAGCAATTTTATAGTGGTTCGGCTTAAGAGTATAGCCTACGTCCACTTTAAGTACTTTTATTGATGATCTCGTTACAAGCTGATACAATTCTTTCCAAATTCAATACACTTTGGATTACAAAACACTTTGAACAAGTAGCTCAAACTTCAATGAAGGTGAGAGTCTTCAAATCCATGTTGAATGCATGTGATCTCTTCTTCAAGTTGTTTGTAGCGTTCTTCGTGTCTTGAGAGCTTCGAGTGTTGGATTGGTTTGGAATGCAGCAGAGTATCGGCGCTTGAAGAAAATGAGCCAAAAGTCCTTTGAATGTTGGAGGTGGCCATGTATTTATAGGCAAACCTGGATAGGAATTCTTCGCCCAAGTCCTGAGTCGTGACCGACTTAGGCTAAGTCGTCGCCGAGTCAAGCTAGATCGTGGTCGGCTTATAGAACCAACCTTTCCTTTCTCCATAGCTTATTCTTCTGCTGGATTTTATGAAAAGTCCTGAGTCGCTTCCGAGTCAATCTTCCTTGGCACAGGCACTGTGGCAATGGGTTATGACTTAACGGCTTTAAGTCGTGGACGAGCTATGCTGAGTCGTCTCATGTTAACACGCGGCCGACCTGCTGGCTTGTTCCAAAGAAATAAGTCGTTCCCGAGTCAACCGAACATAACTCCTTTTATGCTAGCATGTGTCGTACTCGACTCATCACCGGTCGTAGCTTGTCAACGAGTTATCTCATTTCAGCATGGTATTTAACGTCCTTTAAGTCGTAGGCTTCTTGAGTCGGTGACTTGTTGAGTCGTGAGGCTTCCTGATTCGTTGCTTACCATGAGTCGCTGAAGCGATAATCTTGATGAGTGGGTAACTCACTGAGCCGGCCTGCCTTGTGAACCGTTAACCCCTTGAGTCGTCCTATTCCTCAAGTAGATGAGTCGGTCCAATCCTTGAGTAGATGAGTCGGTCCAATCCTTGAGTAGATGAGTCGGTCCAGTCCTTGAGTCGCTGTAGCCCCTTGAGTCGTAAATCCAATGAGTCGTTAAAGACCTTAAGTGGATGAGTCGGCCTAAGTTTCAACTCGTTGGCAAAACGGGGTTAACAGACCACGAACTCCATAAAACCAAACCGTTGTTCCTCTATGACGCAGCCATCTCCCATAACAGTGATCGAGCATCACCCGAGTAATCTTAGATCGAAGCATACGACTGAACGAGGGAAAATATTTTTTTTATGGTTTTTAAATAAGTATTTCGCCTTAATGTAATTTTTTGAAATGAAATTTTTTGCTGCAGGTAAACATTTAAATGGGAAGAGAGAGCGCGTGGAAGGGATAGGTTTGTACAAGGAGGAGTGTGCTGATGATGATATGTCAAGGCAATGTATGGTCAAATCAAATTATATATTATATAAAATTCAAAATATTTACCTATATAATTTCGGACTCCAATCAAGACATACCTCCTGATGTTCTATATGTTATACCCCTATTTCGAACTCAATGGAACTAGTCGCGAGTCCTAATTCGATCGTATGAAGAAGATTGCTTTTTGAACCCAATTATTATATTAAATTTTCAATATTAAATTTCAACGCATTTCGATCTTGCACGGCCAAATGATACATCCGATTGCCATGAAATTTAATGGCGTAAAAAAATTCATTATTAGGGATCCAATGAAATTGGTTTCGTTGAAATCCAAGACTGTGCTCCAGAAGGCTATTTTTATATGTTAATTAAAACGAGTTGATTTCAAAACAAGAAATTATTGTGAAGGACAAAAATTTTCATCATTTTAGCCTCAAGGGCATACCTTAAGTATTTTAGCCTAAAGGACAACTTTCATTAGGTATCAGTTTTTAGTTATTGATAGCATTTTTTAGGTTTCAGTTTGTAGTTATCGGTAGCAGTTTTTAATTCGGTAGCAGTTTTTAGTTCGGTAGCAGTTTTGGAAGAATGTTTGACCTTATGAATAATTTTGAAAGAGTGTTTGTCCTGTTGAACAATTTTTAGGAGAATGTTTGTCATTTTGGTTAAAATATTAAGGTGGTGTCCTTGAGGCTAAAATTATATGAATTTTTGTCCTTTAAATTACCCATTTCAAGATTAGCTAAATCGCTTTTAAATCCAATTTCAAAGTTTTATTATCTTCATTCTTATTAATAGAAATTTAATAAGCTATTTAAGTAATTTTTATCCAAATAAAAATCCAGGATTCAATTATTTAAACTGTTATCCCGCCTTTTGGCAAGGCCGAGATACCAAGGAACTGACTTGGAAATAAGGGTCATATGTCCCCAGCGTTGAATAGCTATTGGGTAACTCCGGATATCGATGAATTTCACCCGAGTCCGAATCGGGCTACAATTGACAAGACATGTCAAGCAGAGCCATGAAAGCCAACGCTCCAAATTTCAAGGTAATCCGAGTTTGTATGCACAAGTTATCACCAACAAAAAAGTGAAGGAGATAGCCCTAGGTTCGAATCCATAAGCCGTGCCATAGGTTCGAATCAATAGGCAGAGATGCCGTTCGAATCCATCAAGATAGCAATAGTTCGAATCCACCATCGTATGCTTTTGTTCGAATCCATCAGACATGTATTGCTTCGAATCCATGAGAAGTACCTTTACTTCGACTCCATCGAGCAAGCCCTTAGATAGCCATGCGTCGAATCCATACTCGCGTGCCTTAAGTTCGAATCCATTGGAGCATTCCCACCTTCGAGTCCACCAAGGAAGAGTCCTTCGAATCCATGCAATTGAGGGAGCTCCGACTCCATTCCCTGCTTGTCTTCGAATCCCTATGATGAGACAACTTCGAATCGATCCACAGTAACATATTCTGATCGATTCGAATGAGTACCTCGATTCGAAGGAAACACACCTTCGAATCCAACACCTCGAATCCACAAAGTAAACGCGGCTAAAACCTAGGATTCAACCCAGTAAACTCGGAGAAACAAGAGGATCAACCCGGGAAATTTGCACCACGTCATCATTCTCACACGCAGGAGCATGGATTCGACCATATGGATTCGAACCATATGGATTCGAACGAATCCATAGGACGAAAAACACCATCTTGAATCAATCATAACTTGAGATCTACAAGTCCAAATGCTATGAAATTTTCACAGGAGCTTGCGTATACATAGAAGAATGTCCACGCCAAGTTTCATCACGATTGGACACTTTCTTGATTGATTCGAACCAAGGGTCGAATCGATCCCAAAGTGGGCCCGGATCTCCAAAATTCGGCCGTGTGGGCCCCCTCACGTGCTAGAACCGGTCTCCCCGAATTTTTGGCGAAATATCAACCTCCAGCACTTATAAATAGAGCCCCTGGTCATTCAGAAAAGGGGTCGGAGAATTTTTAGAGAAAGAGTACGCCCGGACGCTGCCAGAATTGCTTCAGAGCACCACCGCTGCCTTTGATTTCGAATTTTGGCTTACTACCTGCTGTACTTTGACATAAAAAAGTTGTATTCTCCGAATATCAAGCAATAAAATAACAAAACTTCATAGTGGACGTAGGCAAATCGCCGAATCACTCTAAATTGTTGTCTTCTATGCAATTTACTTTCTGTTGCTTGGAGTTTTTGTTAGATGATCTACATTTTCATTTTTCTTTCTTCATTTATTATCTCTTCAAAAAATTTCGAAGAGTGTTGTGTCCAATTTTGACACAAACACTTTGGTGCTTTCCCTGAGAAAAACCCAGTTTTTCTCTCGTTCCTTGGATCTACTTTTGATATCGGATTGCACAAATCTAAGAAGAAGATCCAGATCTCATATTCAGATTCCTTCCGTTACATTCAGATTTGTTTAAAATCTAGGAAAGGATTCAATGCTTCAAGATGGTGAGTACAAGAACCACTTCCAACGTTGGTGATCAGGAAGGTCGGGATAGGCAATATCCCGCACAACTGTAGTCAACCTACCAAGATGCTGCTGGACATGCGGATCAGTCAGGTCCGGTCACAAGACAAGAGTTCCAGGCGCTACTCCAGGAACTAACCCAAAGCCGACAACAGCTAACTGAGCGATTGCGCGCTAAGGCTGAGTTGACCAATCAGCTAAACCGCCAAAGGCGAAGAAGATCCAGAAGGGATCAAGCTCCTTTTTCTTCCACTGAAAGCTCTGCTTCATCTGACTACAATGGCAGATCTACCCGTCCTAGGCTAGACGGAAACCATGCGCAAGCTGTGGACTATCAACAGGCATTAACCGTTGGGCAAATAAGAGTTGGCCCATCTACCAGCTTCCATACTGGACCCTCCTCCCAAGGAGGCACTATTCCACAATACACTGCAGATGATCGTGCTGCCACAGCCGCTATAGTTGACATAGGAGTTGATACTCGAAATCACTCCAATCAGAATTACAATCGGCAGGGACATGCTCCAGAGCCATATGTCCCAGAAGACATCGAGCCAAGGAGGCGAGATACGGATCGTCGACAGCGCCCAATCCCACCTCGCACTATGGAAACCAACCACACCTTGGCTCACCACACGCAGAATGTTCCGATGCCAGACCTCTCAGCCATGGTATGCCAAATGATTCGCGAGAGTCAAGGCCTAACAAATGACGATTGGGGAATCTCCCGAAGTCATACCCTATACACTGATGACATATTGTATGCTGAACCTCCTCGGCGATTCAGGATGCCAACCCTGCCCATGTATGAAGGGAATTCCGACCCAAATCAACATATTTTGAAATACGAATGGTCGATGAATGCTGCGAGAGCTGATGACGCAGTGAAATGCCGTAGTTTTCCCATTTCCTTAGGGGGAATTGCGACGATGTGGTTTACACGACTACCACCACGATCTATTTCTTCATTTGATCAGTTAGCTACCAAATTTGTTGAGCAGTTTCGTATGCATATTGCCAGACGTAAAGATGTTAATACCTTATCAAGTGTCACTCAAGCTCCCGGAGAGACACTTAGACGATATTTGGAGAGATTCAATGCTACATGCGTAGACATCACCAACCCCAATGATAAATCTATCTTAATGGCTTTGACTAAAGGAATCGATCCTGATTTCGAGTTTGGAAATTGGTTAGCTGGAAAGCCTCCCGCATCGTTGGACCGTTTCTATTCCAAGCCGCTCAATTCTTGAGGCGAGAGGATGCGAAATAATCTAGGAAGCAGGACGATGCAAGGCTCAACAGTGAAGGGATTCAAAGTAATGTTGCGATTAAACAGTCTGGCGAAAGTTCAGGAAAAGTCCAGTTGAATATTCAAAATAAACAGACTCAACAACCGAGGAACGGTGATAACCGGAGCAAGAAGCTAGACCAGAATCGTGGTCCTAGGTGTAGGGCTGCAATGTTTGACAGTTATACACCACTTAACACGTCATTGGAAAATGTATACCTACAGACTTGTAGTACTATTCAATACAAGAAGCCTGCTCCGAAGCCTTCGTCGGAGAGGCAGATTCAAACAGGAAAATTTTGTAGATTTCATGAAAGTTATGGACATAACACCAATGAGTGTAGCCATTTGCAAGACCTCATTGAAAAGTTGATCAGAGAGAGAAAGTTGGATCAGTTTGTTCGGGCGCCACAGTCTGGTGGGGCGGGCCCATCCAATCAAAATCGTACGCAGAATCCGGAAGGCAGGGTGAACCCGCTCGTACGGGCGGGAGGTTGGTTATCAATACAATAAGTGGTGGTCCCCATTCGGCAGACAGAAGCTGGGGGGAAATGGAGTCGTATGCCAGTTCGATCACGCATGCGGACTTCGAGTGTTATAGCAATTCTGAAGACGGGGCTCCGGCTAAACAACAGAAGACGATGACCGATGACATTGTGTTTAGAAGTCGAGATGCCGATAGAGTCGAAGCCCCCACAATCGACCCACTGGTTATATCCGCTCAAGTTGGTCCTGCTTGGATGAAGAGGATCTTGGTAGACAGTGGGAGTTTTGTGAACATACTGTTTAAAAGAGCATATGATTTAATGAAGATGGAAGCTAAGGACTTAAAACTTTGTCAATCACGAGTCCACGGCTTCAACGGAAGTGCGACTATACCAACCGAAATGGTTGAATTGCCGGTGGAGTTGGGAGTGGGAGAATGCTGAAGAGTTCGGATGTTGCAATTTGTTGTCTTAGATATTCCTTCTCCGTACAATGCTTTTTTGGGCCGACCAGCCCTTGCTGAATTTAGGGCTGCCATTGCCCTATGGTGTTTAAATCTGAAGTTCCCCACTGACCACGGGATAGGAGTTGTACAAGGAGATCAACTGCTGGGAGAGCTTGCTATGTTGCTGAGCTGCGGGAGGCGCAGCGAAAAGAAAAGGGAAAGGGCATAGAGGAATCTCTCTGTGTCCGTTTCACCGACGATTGACAATTAGCGCCTGGGCCTCGGCCTGGGCACCACAATTAATTCCAAAAGGATCTTGACCCAAGGTACAATGATAATAAAGAAGAATCTATGGAGAGTCAAGCTTCTCCGGCTGAGCTAACCATCGATGTCCCGATCGACGATGATGACAATGACTCAAGAATGTTGAAGATTGGGTCTCAGCTGAGCCAAGAGACACAACAGGAATTGGTTGATTTTCTCCAGGCGAATCTCGACGTATTCGCCTGGACGCACTCTGATATGTGTGGAATCTCGCCGGACATCGCGAGCCACACTTTAAATATTGACCCGCGGTATATCCCGGTCAAACAGAAAAGGCGTGGTACGGATCCAGAGAGATCTGCCGCCCTTAAGGAAGAGGTCGACAAATTGAAGACGAATGGGTTCATTAAAGATGCTTTATATCCGGAATGGGTATCCAACCCAGTACTTGTCCGAAAATCGAACGGGAAATGGAGAACATGTATCGATTATTCTGACTTGAACAAGGCCTGCCCAAAGGATAGTTTTCCACTTTCCCGAATCGATCAACTTGTAGATTCAACCGCCGGACACAAATTACTATCCTTCATGGATGCTTACTCAGGCTACAATCAGATACCCATGCATGTACCCGACCAAGAACCTACAAGCTTCGTAACCGACTTGGGATTATACTGCTACAAGGTCATGCCTTTTGGATTAAAGAATGCCGGTGCAACTTCTCAACGCTTAGTCAACCCAATGTTTGTAGATCAGATTGGGAAGACTATGGAGGTTTATGTAGATGACATGTTGGTGAAATCACGATACTCCATTGATCATGTCAAAGACTTGGAGTCAATGTTCAATATCCTCCGGAAATACGGGATGAAGCTTAATCCACTAAAGTGTCATTTCGGAGTCGCATCCGGAAAATTCCTTGGGTTCATCGTCAATGCCCGAGGAATAGAGGCCAACCTTGAAAAGATCTGGGATATCAGAAATCTTCAGACTCCGAGAACCATAAAGCAAGTTCAGAGTCTTAATAGAAAAGTTGTAGCACTGAGCAGGTTCATCTCGAAGTCGACCGACAAATGCGTTCCCTTCTTCGATTTGATTCGAAAAGGGAAACGAAACTTTGAATGGACTGCAGAATGTGAAGGCGCATTTAAATAGCTAGTCCAACATCTTCCGTACCACCAATCCTTTCAAAGCCCATGGATCATGAACAGTTATATCTCTACCTAGCGGTATCTGAAAATGCAATTAGTGCTGCGTTAATTCGGGAGGAAGACCGAGTGCAAAAACCGGTCTACTATGTGAGTAAACGATTGACCAGAGCCGAGAGAAATTATCCAAAGCTTGAAAAGCTGGCATATTGCCTAGTCACTTCCTCGAGGAAGCTCCGTCCATATTTTCAGGCTCACCCTATTACTGTGTAGACCGATCAGCCGTTACGACAGGTCCTCATGCGGCCTGAGACGTCTGGTAGGTTATTAAAATGGAACATCGAACTGAGTCAATTCGACATCACTTATACTCCGAGAAGGTCCATCCACGGCCAAGTCTTAGTAGATTTAATAGCCGAATTCACTGTTCCTGAAGACTTGCCCGAGACCAACAAATCTCCCGAATACATCTAGAAGCTATACACCGATGGTGCGTCAAACGATCGATGCTCAGGAGCTGGGGTAGTGCTTGAAACCATCGAAGGACGATCCATATGCTATGCTTTAAAGTTCGAGTTCCGCGCAACCAACAATGAAGCTGAGTATGAAGCTCTACTTACCGGACTAAAGCTTGCCCATGATTTGAAAATCATCGCTGTAGAGATCTACTGTGATTCCCAGTTGATAGTATATCAAGTTCGAGGTAAATATCAGTCCAAAGACCGAAGATTGGCCGCTTATCTAACCTAAGTTCAGGAGGTGCTTGATCAGTTCGATTACTATGCCATTTTCTACATACCCCGAGAGCACAATCAGAAAGCTGATTCATTGGCAAAGTTAGCAAGTACGGGCGAAGCTCAGCAGTCGGGGCTCGTTCCGTTTGAAACCCTATCCTCCCCGAGCATTGATCGAAAGGAGACCGATTGCACATTTGAAACTACCTCCAACAGGGAGTCGTGGATGACTCTTTATCGAGATTATATCGAACGTGTTGTATTACCCAAGCGTCGAAGTGAGAAAAGACAAGTTCTCCGAAAAGCCTCACGATTCGTCATTCAAAATGGAGTCATGTACCGGAGAGGATACTCTATTCCTCTCCTCTGGTGTATCGCGCACGATGAAGTCAAACGAGTGTTACACGATGTACACGAAGGAGAATGTGGCGATCACACTGGGGGGCAAGCACTTGCCAAAAAAATACTCCGATATGGTATTATTGGCCTACTGTTAATCGCGATGCTGCAGACTATGCTAGAAAATGTGACAAATGCTAGAAACACGCTTGAATTCCTAGAGCCCCGCCTACTGAGATAACCCAAATGGTCAGTCCTTTGCCATTTGCGGTATGGGGAATAGATATCATCGGCACATTGCCTTTGGCCAAAGGTGGCGCGAAGTACGCCATTGTTGCAGTTGATTATTTCACCAAATGGGCTGAAGCTGAACCTCTTGCAACAATTACGAGAAAGAAAGTAATCAACTTTGTAGTACGTAACATCATCTGCCGGTTTGGTCTCCCATATACTATTATCACCGATAACGGAGCCCAATTCGATAGTGCTGAATTCAAGAATTTCTGTCAACGATTCCACATCCATAAGAAATCTCCGCAGTAGCGCACCCTCAAGCAAATGGTCAAGTCGAAGCTGTTAATAAGGTTATCAAATCCATTCTAAAGAAGCGATTGGAAAAAGCCGAGTGCAAATGGGTCGACGAACTTCCTATGGCGTTATGGGCCTACCGAAAGACTCATAAAACTGGTCATACTCCGTTTTCTCTATCTTATGGCTCTGAAGCCGTTATTCCAGTTGAAATGGAAGTGCACTCTCATTGTGTGACATATTATGATCCAAGAACGAATGCCATACTACTTGCTGAATCCCTGAATTTACTCGATGAGAAGCGCGAAGAGGCTGATTTGAGGGCAGCCACATAGTCGAGTCTCCCGAATATACAATGCCAAGGTCCGCCCGCGAACCATCGAACTCGGCGATCTCGTACTCAAAAGAATTTATCCGGTTCCTTCGCACATGAAGCCAAATTAGGAAGGGCCGTATGTGATTTCACAAAAGCTCGGAGATGGCACGTTCAAATTATCGACCGTTGACGGTCTTACTTTGCCCTGAGCTTGGAATAGCGAAAGCCTTCGTCGCTACTACATATGAAAGACTTTACTTATTTATTTATTTTTTATTCATTCCTTTGCATTTTATTCTAGCATTTCGAGATTTAAATTTGTAATAAGGCAACTGACTTTGCCATATTTTCTCGTTTCAGCAATAAAATGCCATCACTTCGAGCCAGAGCTGTGATTTATTGAGTATGACGCACAATATCACGACGCACAGAGAGCTAAGTTCCATCATGCGGTGGGATTTATTCAAATAATGAGTGACTGTGATACGACCGGTCACTCACAAAGTGAAATCCGAGCTCGGGCGCAGAACACTACACAAACATTCATAGGGACTGATACACGACAATCCCTCCTCGAACTCCAAATTCCCAGAGTGCGAATTGGAGTAAAAAACTTCAACTCTCGTTCCCGGAGTGAGAACCAGAGTACAAATCCATCGCTCGCAGAGTGTGAGCTAACTCCAAATTCCAAGAGTGCGAATTGGAGTACAAACTTCAACTCTCCGTTCCCGGAGCGCGAACCGGAGTATAAATCCATCGCTCCCAGAGTGTGAGCTAACTCCAAATTCCCAGATTGCGAATTGGAGTACAAACTTCAACTCTCGGTTCCCAGAGTGCGAACCGGAGTATAAATCCATCGATCCCAGAGTGTGAGCTAACTCCAAATTCCCAGAGTGCGAATTGGAGTATAAACTTCAACTCTCGGTTTCCGGAGTGCGAACCAGAGTATAAATCCATTGCTCCCAGTGTGTGAGCTAACTCCAAATTCCCAAAGTGCGAATTGGAGTACAAACTTCAACTCTTGGTTCCCGGAGTGCGAGCCGTAGTATAAATTCATTACTCCCAGAGTGTGAGCTAACTCCAAATTCCCAGAGTGCAAATTGGAGTAAAAACATCATCTTTTGGATCCCGGAATGCAAACCAGAATATAAAACTCTATCTCCATATTCCCAGAGTGTGAATTGGAGTATAAACCATAACTCTCGGTTCCCGGTGTGCGAACCGGACAATAAACATTAGACTCCAGATTCCCAGAATGTGAATTGGAGCATATTCGTCAAACTTTTGGTTCCCGGAGTGCGAACTGAAGCGTGGACTTAGGACTAAAAGATTCCCAGAAGCATTAAAATCAACCCAATTTCCCAAAACATGAATTGGGATACAAGTATCAAAAAAAATTCCCAAAATTATGTTGAGTCCCCGGAGTGCGGACACGTGTTCACGACTTGTGACATATGATCATGAGCCAATCAGTGCAACACTTAAACAAAAGAGAAGAAAAAAGTTGTTTCCCATTTCATCAACAAACAAAAAAGGAGTTTGATTACACGGTCAAGCAAAAAGTTTCTATTAAGTGGAGGCCGAATCCACACTTATACACGACTCTAAAGAGGAGAAGTAAAAAGATTTCTAATAACATCTACAGCCATGAAACTCAATCTTTCTTCATCCGAGACTTCTTCCTTGGAGTCAAGCCGCCAAATCCACTACCGTATTTCCTTCGAGACTTTCGGCTCTTCTTCGGTTCATCTTCAGGATCCAGCATGATATCAATATCCTCTTCGGAGCTAGAAGGGACATAGAATCTCTTGGAAGGACGAACCGGAGGCAGAGGAGCCGTAACAAGTGGTGGAGCTTCAGTACTGTAAGTCATAACTGTGCCGCCAGGAGAAATAACCATTAAAGGAGTTAAGCTTGGTGGAGCAACATCACCTCAGGAACCACCAACCGTCGTCGCCGCAGCCATTTCAGCACTTGTCTCGGTAAGGATTTCTTCTTCTCGGGAAGATCGAGCAGCGCTGGACACACTGATGGTCGGCATAAATGAGCTGAAAGTTGGAGCAACTCCACCCATTGCAAAAGAAGGATCAGTAAAAGGTTCATAGAGCTGCTTGAGAAGTTTCTCAATCATCTGAGCATCAAGCGACATTGAACTCCCCTCTCCAGTCTCGCTGGTCGCGGCGGTGGTTGTAGTGGCCTCAGTAACGACAGCTCCTTGTGTTGGCTGTGAAACTTGTGGTACTGGAGGTGCGGGCACATCGCTTTCAGTCACTAATCAAAGAGAAATGAGAATAGTCAGTCAAACGATCTGCTCCAAGTTCGTCATTCTAAAACATTTAAGGGATAATAGAGATACCTTCACAACCTCGGCTCGGTGCTGAGACGAGTTCGGAAACAACAGTTGTACCGAGAGACAGTTCCGTTTGATCCGGGTTATAAGCAGGAACAACATGTGGACCAACTATAGCAGTAGCTCCAGACGAGGTCGGGGCAGCAACTAAAACATCCTCATCACAATGTGCAGCTCTAGAACCCTCGCCAGTCTCCACATGGTGAAAACCAAGTCGCTCTCTCTCAGTAGAAATCATCGCTTCATGGAGAAGTTTCCTTTCCTCCTCGCTCAACAAGCGAGACTCGAGTTCAAATTCATCCACGGAACCTTCGGGGAGAGATGCTTTCTTGCTTGCCACCAATTTTCTCCAAGCACTGAGTAGAAGCATAGAATAATCTCCGAGCCACGAGAGATTCTCAAGCACGTTAGCATTATAAGTGTCAAGGAGTTCATCAAATTCGGCTTCTACCCTGAACCGCTCTGCCTGGATTCTCCCCTCCACTTCTACCTCCAACGCTTCAACTCTAGCGATCGCCGCGTCTCGCTCATCTCGAAGAGACACAGCTTGCTCACATGCTTCTTGTGCGGCCATATTAGCATCGTCTTTTCCCTTGTTTATATCGGCAAATTTGGCCTTCAGTTCCTCCAGTTCTTTAACTGCCGCATCCCGCTCGGCCTCAACATTTTTGTACCTATGGCCCAAGTCTTCTATTAAGGTGCAGTGCGCTTGTTGCATTTTCGCCATCTCAACTAATGTCTCATCAACCTTTTTTAGCGACTCAACTTAGGCCTTACGGGAGGATTCCGCCTTAGATTGAAGGACATCTACAATACGGTTCTTCTGAGCTAAGTCGGCTTCCAGATTCTCGATAATTTTGGCTCGATCGAAGGCTACTTTTGAAGCTTTAACAGCCGCCTTATACCATTCTTTGTACTGAGCGCAGAAGTCATGAGTATAGCTCAAAGCTGTATTCACAGCCTCCTCTGGAATTCTCTTAAGGTTGGGGGGAAAAATGTACGAGTCAAAGCATATTTCAGGAAAATCATTCTTAAGTTGGGCCATCTTGATCGCTCCTTCACCAGAGGGTTCAATAGGAGGCCCCTCTACAGCGGTAGTCATGACAATGTCAGCCCTTTGACGATGTGATTCCAGTGTCGAAATCTGTGAAGGGGGCTGCTGCCGTGAGGATTCAGATGTGTGCGTGTGAGTTCTAGGCGGCGGGGGAGAGCGAGACGGTGAGCGATATCTCCTATCCCTGTCCTGGCGTTCCTGGCTGGAGTACACACGGGGATAATCCTTATCATAATATTCCTGCCCATAGTACCTCCGTTCGCGATCACGATCAGATTCTCTACAACGGGATTCGTAGTAAGACGAGGGATGGTGTACTCTTCGAAGCTTCTCCAACGTAGAAGGACGTCCAGAAATAGTACCTACAAAAGAGAAACAACTCAATTAGGCACTGAAAGAGGACACAACAATGTATGCGAAAGTCATGTAGTGTTGTGAGAGTGTATACAAATATGCAAGCCCCCCGACCAACCAGAAGTGTCGATTACACTAAAGGGTAAAGACTCGCTTGTATCTAGCGCTTCCCGAAGTTCATCCAACCCGGACTCGTGATGAAGAGATACGTAGTCCTGGATGGGGATATCGTCTAGCCTCTTAAAAATATCTCCCGATTGGCAAGGAGTGGCATGGGAGATAGTGATCCCGGGAACGGGACGAGGTACGACTATAGATTTCCGTCTCTTAAATTTAGGAACAATAGCCTTGCCTTTCCGTCATTCTTCTATTCGGGAGAGGTCGGCCGCTATCTCGGTATTTGTGGGCGTTCTTTCATTGTCACTTGTTTCTCTTATTACTATACCAGGCTTTCTTTTAGTGACTTTCTTCTTCTTTTTCATGGCCGGTTTTGCCAACCCTTCAATGACTATACTTTGGTTTGTGTCGATTAAGCCCAGTATCCTTAAATTATCGTCAGTTAATACCGAGTCGATATGCCTTAAATCGCTCGGAACCTCTTGTAGACTCCAGACAATGCCTTTATAATGTCCACCATCGGGCCTCGAGATGATAGCTGCAAGAAGGACATGATGTTAATACAAGTATCGATAACGACTGTCTAAAGAAAACTTGAACAATTTACGACACTTACATCTGGACAACCATCGCCTAGCAAACCCTAGGGGGCATCGAACGAAAAACCATTTGTTTTTGAAATAACTAAGCCTAGTCCAGGCTTCCGTCACAATTTGGCAATTCCTGACCGCTTCCGAAAAGTTGAAAGATGGACTATCGCCCCTGCTCTTGAAGTTAAATATGTGCCTAATCTCGGTCGGTCGGCCTTGGCAGGCAAAAGAGATGGTCCATAAATAGGACAAAAACACTGTTCAACAATGCATGTCCGTTGGGATGAAGTTGTGAGGGGGCAATTCCAATAAATGATAACATCTTCCTGATATACTGGTTAAACGGAGGGAGAGTTCCAGCTGCACAGGCATGACGGTAAAACGCGGTATACCTTTCGGGCGGATTGTGAGGTCTATCGTCAACACCCGGTAGCAAAACATCATCCATAGATATGTTATGTTTCAAACATATCTGACACAATAATGCTTCGGAAATATTAGACTGGACGGAATCAACGCGGTCCTCGATAAATAATGCCTCCGGTAACTCATCCGGAGCCGGGTCTATGACTTCAGGAGGGATTTTCGGAATCTCAAGCACTGGAGGAGGCGAGCTCTGAACTTCTTGTTGTTGAGAACTTGAAGACTCCATAATTAACTAACTCACCAGAAAGCAGCATTAAGTACAAAAGGAGCCCGTGTATTCCCCGGTGTGAAGTGTATGAATATGTTGTGCAGTGCAAGTGCGGTGCATAACTTAAGCAGATTTTACAAGATGGGACAAGATGTCTGAATGATGAAACTTTAGAATTTGAGAATGGAAATGACTGTCATCACTGACCATCACTTCCATACCATCCAGATGCTACTGACCAATTCAAGTATAAATCCGTTATACTGTTGGTTAAGTCACAGTTCCATCGACGAGCTTCAAAAAGGAGGTCAAGTCTTACAGTCAAGTTCAATCATGCAAGGCCGAAGCTCGCCGGAGTCAAGAATGTTAAAGTTCATCAAGTTCATCAAAGTTCAATTTAAAATTGGTCGTTGTTCAGATTTTGAATCTACTCAGAAGAGTAGTGTTCTCGGAGGAAAAGATGTTCGAATCGATCGACTCGAATCGATATGAGTCGAATCGATGAAAATCGAGTCAATGTGCTTCGAATCCGTGTGGTTCAACTCGATGAGAATTGCTTCGCGGTGCAAGGTAGCTTTGTATCGATCAAAGTTCCATGACTTCGAATCGATCAAAGTTCCATGCCTCCGAATCGATCAAAGTTCCATGCCTCCGAATCGATCAAAGTTCCATACATTCGAATCAATCGACACGAAGCTCCTTCACAAGCATCAATTCGAAACCTTGCTATGTGAATCAATTCGAATGACAACATTCTGAATCGATACGAGGCAGAGAAAGACAATGTCCTTCGAAGGCTCTGCTCCTCCAAGACAACGCTCTGGGTCGATACGATTCGAAAAGCTTTATTTCTCAAAACCATCGAATTGACCCATTTCAGATCTCACCACTCTTCAAAATTTTCAGAAGAAAAGATCGAATCGATGCCAAAATATTCCAGTTTCATCATTCTCAACTCGAGTTGATCCCTTGGTTACCTGATTTGATTTGGTTACGTGTGGAAGCGTGAAAGAATTTGATCGATTTGTTGGAAAGCACGGTTGATTTGGCTCAGGGAGATCGATTCGAAGAAGCAGCTAAAGCGATAGTAAAAAGTAAAAAGTGAAAGTGAAGTAGGCCTCGCGTATTTATATGGATCTCAGAGAAGAAACGAGACGATTCGTCTCCCATTCAACCCAACTGGTCCCTACTGGTCACACACCGATCGATTCGAACGTCACGACCGAGTCCAACGCACTTCGAATCCATCGGGGCGGCCTCAGTACAAAGCTCCATCGATACGGAGCAGATGGCAAAAGCAGAATTGAAGTCGCTATATACCCACCGATACGAATCAACTTCACGACCATCGATTCGTAGCAATGTGAGGACGATCGATTCGAACAAACATGCTTTGAATCCATCAAGCCATCGACAAAAATGAACGCATCACTTCAAAAAAAATTCCGTTTACCTTTTACATCGATTCAGAAGAGGATCGATACAAGAGGATAATCATAGATAATCATCAAAGTGATGTTTTAACTCGAATCTCAAATCGGTTCAGGAGAGAATCGATACAGAATTCGATAACAAACTGACATGGCAACGACTTGCAAACATGCAACGTTAACTAAAGCCAAGATAACACATATATGCACATATGTTTGACTAATGCTTGATCTTTGATATTCACAGGGATCAAATGATCATCTCGCCATGATGTCAACGGCAAAATCACAATCAGACAACGGTCGATTACAGCAATACATATTACAACTTTCAATAAAGCATGTCGTAGTTGTCCAACGTGAGATTGCAGCTTTTCAAAGCACGTCATGTTTACACAAGACGTACTATGGGGGGCAAATGTTATCCCGCCTTTTGGCAAGGCCGAGATACCAAGGAACTGACTGGGAAATAAGGGTCATATGTCCCCAGCGTTGAATAGCTATTGGGTAACTCCGGATATCGATGAATTTCACTCGAGTCCGAATCGGGCTACAATTGACAAGACATGTCAAGTAGAGCCATGAAAGCCAACGCTCCAAATTTCAAGGTAATCCGAGTTTGTATGCACAAGTTATCGCCAACAAAAAAGTGAAGGAAATAGCCCTAGGTTCGAATCCATAAGCCGTGCCATAGGTTCGAATCCATAGCCAGAGATGCCGTTCGAATCCATCAAGATAACAATAGTTCGAATCCACCCTCGTATGCTTTAGTTCGAATCCATCAGACATGTATTGCTTCGAATCCATGGTAATTACCTTTACTTTGACTCCATCGAGCAAGCCCTCAGATAGCCATGCGTCGAATCCATACTCGCGTGCCTTAAGTTCGAATCCATTGGAGCATTCCCACCTTCGAGTCCATCAAGGAAGAGTCCTTCGAATCCATGCAATTGAGGGAGCTCCGACTCCATTCCCTGGTTGTCTTTGAATCCCCATGTTGAGACAACTTCGAATCGATCCACAGTAACATATTTTGATCAATTCGAATGAGTACCGGTTCCATCGATTCGAAGGAAACACACCTTCGAATCCAACACCTCGAATCCACCAAGTAAACGCGGCTAAAACCTAGGATTCGACCCAGTAAACTCGAAGAAACAAGAGGATCAACCCGGGAAATTCGCACCACGTCATCATTCTCACGCACAGGAGCATGGATTCGACCCTATGGATTTGAACCATATCGATTCGAACGAATCTGTAGGACGAAAAACACCATCTTGAATCGATCATAACTTGAGATCTACAAGTCCAAATGCTATGAAATTTTCACAGGAGCTTGCGTATGCATAGAAGAATGTTCACGCCTAGTTTCATCACGATTGGACACTTTCTTGATCGATTCGAACCAAGGGTTGAATCGACCCCAAAGTGGGCCCGGATCTCCACAATTCGGCCGTGTGGGCCCCCTCATGTGCCAAAAGCGGTCTCCCAGAATTTTTAGCGAAATATCAGCCTCCAGCACTTATAAATAGAGCCCCTAGTTGTTTAGAAAAGGGTCGGCGAATTTTTAGAGAAAGAGTACGCCCTAACGCTGCTAGAATTGCTTCAGAGCACCACCGCTGCCTTTGATTTCGAATTTTGGCTTACTACCTGCTGTACTTTGACATAAAAAAGTTGTATTCTCCGAATATCAAGCAGTAAAATAATAAAACTTCATAGTGGACGTAGGCAAATCGCCGAACCACTCTAAATTGTTGTCTTTTGTGCAATTTACTTTCTGTTGCTTGGAGTTTTTGTTAGATAATCTACATTTTCAATTTGCTTTCTTCATTTATTATCTCTTCAAAAACTTCTGAAGAGTGTTGTGCCCAATTTTGACACAAACATAAACAATTTTCAATTATTGAATTCAACAATTAGATTATTAAATATATCGCTATATTTGAAATTCGAGTTATTTAATTCATAAAATTAACTTTTCAATATTTAAGATTGATTAAATATTCCAAATACAGATAACTAAAAAGCTGGGTCTTTACACATTGCCTGCTTTCAAAGGATGTCAAAGATGTTTAAAATAAATAGTGCCAAATAATAGCGACGCCACATAAATCCATTAGCATCGATAAAGCCCAGAACTATGAAGCGTGAACATCATCTTTCATGAATCACGACGACTATCGAGTGGTAATGTGATTAACGTCGAGAGTCATGGTTTCAAATACAATGTTGAATAAAGTCATCTTCTATCAACGCCGATGCTATCAATGTCACCAATGCTTAGCACCGCATGTGATCAAAGTTGTTTAATAATGATAGTATATCCATTGAGACATCGTCGTTTATTGAAGTCGTTTTGAAAGAGGAACCACAAGGTGTGAATGTTACTGAAGGTCAATATTGTTATAGCATCGGCTCCCATATATGCCCTTAGAAGACTCCACAAATCTACATATGCAATGTTGATGACTATCGTTGTCAATGTCAATAATTGTTGTTAATACCGCATTTTGTCAGCCATTGAATATCGACGTCGATGTCATAGGATATGGAGTCGTCATCGCCGACATTTATTAGGCATGTTGAGAACCACCAATATATTCAAAAGAGTTGTCGAAGCAACTTTAACTAATGTCGCCTTTCATTGATATTAATATGTGGTGGTAACGAAAGTAAGTCAACAAAGAAGAGACTATCAGTGCAGCACTTAGAGATACCGAATATTAACACTAATGAACAAATGTTGAAGTTTAGCTATGTGAACACAAAATGCTGGTCTTGATGTTTGAAAACGCTGCAAATGTCGAAGCTAATAAATTACCAATCTTGATGTTTGACAATGTAGTTAATGCCAAAGCCAATGGATGCCTAAGCCTGTTACTTGCTAAACCCAATAAAGAGGACCCTAAAGGTGCCATTATGGGGGCTAAATTATCTATTTACATTTCTTACCTATTAAACCTTGCAAATCCTAAATTCAATTGGGGAATATGCGTATTATAACAGTTGAACAATTGTACACATAAGGAATCGAAAATTAAACGAGGACATAGCCTTTTGACTCAATTTGTACTATGATTTGCATATTCATTTGACTTTACACATTGATTTACTTAATAGTTATATTCATTTGACTCGTATAGAGCCTACCTTGACCTCTACTGCATGCATGGGTGATACTATATTATAGGTAACCATCGCCATCTCTCTTTGAACGTGCTCTGAAATCTCATACGCAAGTCATGCAATCCTCACATGGTGTTATGGATTATCTACTTACTCATTATATGTCCATATCATATGGGTAATGAACGTATCGTGTCTATCGTGCTCTTAGTCGCTCGGATCGGCCCACTGAAGCCTTATAAACTGTATCATCTCTTAGACATGCATATCGAGCAACATGGGTTAGTATATAACTCTAATCCCGTTGGATTTGTCATTTCCTCGTTACTTTTATGTATTATGTCTAGTTCACATTAAGTGAAAACATGACACAAGTTTCACTTCGTTCTAAGCATCACTTTCTTCATTTAAAACCGCACTAGCGTATCGCCTTGCTTTGCATCAAATATGATTGTTCTAGAACCTCATAGATGTCTTCCCTGGAGCTTGTACACCAAGTATCAGAAGGATCAAATCAAGTTCGAAGTGTAAATCACCCCAGACCTGGGCATATTTCCTATTCTGCTAATAATTGTCATTAACCAAACGTCATTTCGACTACGGGCATTACGTTGTCATGATACCAGAATTTGTTACTTGATCCCCGACAAAAAAACCACAATCTATGCCATTTATATTCTTTAATTAATTAGCCTATTCAAATATATTTCTTGAATATATGATTCGACTAAATATATTTCTGAGAGCTTACACTGAATATATACATACTACGGATAAATGTATACACATTCTTTCACGTAGCTTACATATTTAACTTATTTTGTAACATAATCCATACTTATATTCCATACAATTATATCTAATAAATAATCAGTTCACACTATTAAGTAATTCCTTTAATTCCTAACATCCAATTTGGCTAAACTTATCTTACTTGAGTAATTAATTCAATAATCGGATTATTTATTTCTTTACTCAAATCATATCTTCCTTATATTATTTTATACAAGTCTCAAACTTATGTTATAAAATAACGTACTTTCCTATTAATCATATTGTACATTAACTTTGCTTTATTCTCCTATTAAAATTAAGTTTTACTAGTAATAAGGCCTCGGTTATTATATAGCTCACGTATACAATTTCTGTATAAATATATATATATATATATATATATATATATATATATATATGTATATGTATGTATGTATGTATATGTATGTATACACATATGCTACTATAAATCAAGCTATTAAACCATTTAGGATTTGGAACCTTTAATTAATTAATGATTCGATATTTAAATTAATTTTTAAACATTCGATCGTTAAAATGAGATTGTTACATTCTCCCCTTCTTAAAGGAATTTCATCCTCAAAATCCCTATGAGTATAATAATGCAATCGAACTGGCTAAGATTTCCAAGCATCTGCTTCTATAAAATTCAACCATTCTTTCGTTACACGGTTAGCATTATAGGAACATCCAAAGAACATGATAGATAACTCCTAACCCTTAGGATTTTAAAGCCTTTTTTTTGAAAGAATTCAATAGCATCTACTTTGTGTGGCTAGCTCAAGAAAAAATATCTCAAGACAACACACGCATTTCAATCTAAGGTATCCCATATCTAAATCATCACATTTATGAGGAGTAGAAGCATGTATATTTTTATTATATATATTACAAATCTTACATACATCTTTCATAGAAAAAGCATGCTACTTAGATGTGAATCCACACGAATAAACATTTTAAATGGCTAAGAAATGCTTCCATGTACCTAACATGTACTTAACAAAGAGGGTTATGTTCTTTACAACGTTAAATCTTGAATTTAAACATGTTAAATCATATATAGAAATCATCTCAATATAATATGCTACATCAAACTATGCAACAAAAATCTCAAATAAACATGTTACATTAAACAGTGCAACTCGGATCTCTAATGCAACCAGCATATCAAATTAACATGTTTCCAAAAATAGCGCAACCAGCATATTTAATAAACATGTTATAATAAACTATGCAAAAGGCATCTCAAATGCAATAAGCATATCCGATAAAACAAGTTATAATAAACTATGCAATAAGCTTCTCAAATGCAACATGCATCTCCGATAAATCATGTTATAACAACATTTTGGATTTTATAATCTTAACCAAACATAATTAAATAATAAAATATTTCTTTTGTAATTTCTAACTTCTCAAATCGTATTTATAAAAGTTCACCAGTTGGTTAATTATTGGTTTACAATATAATAAACCAATACCATGGTCAGATAAAATTCAAAGCCATTTTAATATATTTTAACCGACTAAAAAATTATTTTGTTTTACAGCTTATTTTAAAATTCATATTTTTAACATCTGATTTGTAATAAAATATATAATAATATTTCTACAACTAATTTAACATCAAATTAGAACTTAATTAATTTATAACTATGTTATAAATTAACATCATCGTTCTATCTTTATCCAATATGAATAGAACACAATATTTATTTATATGGGACCTTAAACAATTATCCTAAATATTTGTGATAAATATATATAATAATATTTCTATTAATTACATAACTTTAAATTAGAATTTAATTAATTTAAGACCATGTTATAAAGTAATGTCAACTCCATTTAACTCCGTTCATTACGAATATAGCACAATATTTATATGTACAAAATCTTAATAAATCATCCCTAATATATATATATATATATATAAACCAATTAAATAGGGGAATAATTACCTAGACTTACATCATGAGTAAACTTACATCATAAGTCGTAAACTCATTTGAATATTCCAACACTATTTTGTCGCTTGTTTCTTTATCCCTTCAAAGTGGTAAAATCTACATAAAACAAGTATCATAAGTATCAAACATTAAAAGGGTGAGCAATTTTTTTTTTTGAAGAGGGGTAAGTGAAAATATGGTTTGGAATAGAATTTTCCTAAGTTTATTAAGCTTGGAAACATGGTTGAGGAACTTTGGGCTGAAAATGCCATCCATCTATGTATAAAGGAGCGATGGGCTGGTTCGTTCCAACGTAGCCTATCTTCTGATATTAGGTCCGAACTTTCAATTAAATACACCACCGTACGACTCCACCACCGTACTTCTCCAGAAGTAATCTCATTTATTCGTGGCGGATCATAGCTAAGTATGGTCTCGTTTATCTTTATATTTTCCTAGCATTTGTTTTTTTCCTTAAAAAAATTATCGATGTCATGTTGAGGAAAATTACTTTGTGGTGATTTGGGTTTCTACATGCGTATGAATTTTCAGTTGATATGGAGGCATTCAGAACTCTAAATTTAGGGTTTAATCCGTAGATGGTCTTGGTTAGCTTACAAATAATTTGATTCTGATCGAATTGAGACCCCATGTTATTGTCTGTTTATCATTTGTTCACTTTAACAAGTACTGTACCTAGCATAAGTTTTAACAGTTTGTATCATATCTTAATCCAATCCCTTAATCTTTTTTTCCAAAAAATAATAATTTTCAGTTAAACAACAGAAAAACCAAGTGTATTGTTTAGCATATCATGTTTTCTTGACTTTTTTTCCTTTAAAAAATAAAGAAGGTATCAAGTTTTTTAGCAATGAGGAAATTTGCATTATGGTGATTTCTATTTCTATTATGTACATCTGAATTATTCAGATGATACAAAAGCATTCTGAGCGCTAAATTATGATTTAATCAGTAGGTCATCATAGTTAAATTGAATAATTTAATTCCGATCGAATTGGGAAACAATGTTATTGTCTGTGCATAATTTGTTCTTTGTTTGATCCGATTAGCTGGTACTGTACAAAAAGTTTGGATCATACCTTAGTTCAATCCTATGACTATTTTGATCAAAGAAAAGTAATTGACATTTGAAAGACAGCTAATATATTATATTGCTGAAGATGTTAACATTTTGTCTTGCTTTATTTAGTTATTACTTTGATCAATATTTTGCTTTATATGCAATATAAACTGAAAGAATTACCTGCTATAGTAAATTTGGCGAAAACTAGCAGTTGGCTACCAAAATCATTTTTTCGTTTATTTTTGTTTGTATGTTCACTTTTACTGGTTTTGTCCTTATCAAAAAAATCACACTTCATTTGGTGTGAAGCTTCTTTTCATTTTAGCATCTCACGAAATGTATCTATAGACACTACTTGGCTTGTCATTGGGATATCTTAATAATCAGGAATTTTTAAAGTCCTTAAAATTAGGACAGGGCTTGGCCACAGAATAGAATAATGCATTCCCTCTAGTCTTGTAGGAATTTTCTAAGTGCATGCTTGGCAACTTCTATGTTTCAGAATTTCATATAACTGTATAACTACCTTACAAAGGGAACTTATAAGTAGAAATTGAAGAAGTGCTTATTTATTGTTATTTACGTGGCTCATAATGATCAAATATTTCTATTTAAAAGATAAGTTACGTTCAAATGTTCTTAATTAAAAACAATTTAGATGGTGCCATTCAAACTCTAATCCATATAAGCAAAAAAAAAATTCTATATGGTTATCGTCTTCAAAAGGTATTTCCCTGTATGTAGAACTTTTCTTCCTTTATAATTTTCCATAATTATTTTACATTTGTGGAAAATAAGATAATTGTATTGCAAATTACGTAATAATGTATTTGTCCTTAACTCTATTGGCTTTGCGACTTTCTCATGTCCTAAAGTTCAAGCAATAATTTTGTTGGTCTGTTGGATTTGTTGATTGATATTCAAAGCTGATTTTTCGACTAACAAATTTGTTCGTACATTATTTAGAGCAAAGTCAATGGATAGATGTTACTATCTTACTGAACATGTATTGTTGGATATATTGTTGGATATATTAATATATTTATCTGTGATGTCTCTTTTGTGATTCAAAGCTGTTTGTAAGTATGATGCAGCAAACCAGCGGGTTACGTTAATTCGCGCCCACCTTAATTCGCTTGGCCTTGAGTCGCCTGAGCGACCTAACGGGTTATGCAAGTTATGTCTTAAGTCGCCTGAGCGACCTAGCGACCTATGATAAGTCGTTTGCCTCAAGTATGCTGATTTCTTAAGTCGCCCATCACTTATGCCGCTCCTTCGTTAAGTCGCTCACTTGTCATGTCTTAAGTCGCTGCTTCCTTAAGCCGCTATCTTCTTAAGTCGCTCATTCTTAAAACGCTGAAGCTTATGCCGCTAATTTCTTAAGTCGCTACTCAAGCTTATGTCGTTAAGTCGCTTATTCCGCTCTCTATAAGTCACCTACTTTTAGGTCGCATGGAGATTTGCTTTCTTCTTTAGGTCGCATTGTGTTAAGTCGCGTGATGTTGTATTGTGTTAAGTCGCGTGATGTTGTATATTGTTAACTCGTATGTTGATGCATTATGTTGAGACGTAAGTCGTGTTGTTAAGTCATGTGTATTTTTTTTATATCGCGTGTATGTATGGGTCGTGTATGATGTAATTGTTGTTGAGTCGAGTGTGTTGTAAATTCCTATAAATAGGAGTGTGATGTCATTGTAAAAGGGAGTTGATTTTGAATAAACTTTTTGTGTGCGCTTTGGCCACCTTTGTTGAAGTTGAGTGTGATCTCCTTCTTCTTTCCATCTTCGGTTATTCGTGCGCGAATCAACGAAGTTAAAGCCAATTCTCGGTATCACTTGCGAGTGATCAACGATCGAATTGTAGATCTTTCAACACGGTCTCTTGCGAGATCAACGGGTTGGAGACAGCAAGATTCCGGCATCGTCACGATCAACGGAATTGGGCATTTATCGTTTTACCGGTTTACTTGACAAGAAATCATTTCGTGGGGAAGAAAGTGTATCAATTTGTATCAAAGCATTATTAGTACATCAAAGTTAATCCGCTGCGTCAGTTTGGTATCAGAGCCTCAAGAGCTTGAAGAGCTAGAAGAGCTAAATGAGATCAAGGCCCAGCTAAGTTAGGTCGAAGCCAGTCAAAACTAGTTGGAGCCGAGTTAGAACCAATTAAAGCTAAGTCGAGTTAAGTCAAAGCTCAGTTAGATCGGAACCGAGATCATTGATGATCATGCCTCCGAGACGTGCTAATCGCTATCATCAAGTTGAAGATTTGTATAAAAGACAAGAAGTTGAGCTAATGGAGCAACGTATCAATGAGAAGTTCAATGAAGGTATTGAGAAGTTAGAAAAGTTGATGAAGGACATGAATCAAAGTCAAAGGAGAACGTCACCAGTTTCGAGCCAGGGTAGAAACAGGGTTTCATTATCGGTTTCGGAAGAAAGGAGGATGTCACCCCAGTCTTATCGAGATAGAAGAGAATCATCAGTTTCAACGATGCGAAACCACCATGAGTACCAAAATGAAGAGGGAAGAACTCAACGGGGGTTTGACAATGAACCATATCGTTATGTTGAAAGACATGGTAGAAAGGACATGCGTGGACATAGAGACATGGATGGTCAGGATCGATATCGTAATAAACCTAATTTTGAGGAGGATGGTGATAGAGGTAGTATTCATTATCGAAATCAAGGCCAAGTGAGAAATCAATATCGGGATTCACAAAATGATCATAAACGGGAGTCAGGGATAAGGATGGAAATTACAGAATTCAAGGGTGGTATGCAAGTAGAAGAATTTCTTGATTGGTTGTCGAATGTTGAAGAAATTTTGGAATTCAAGGATGTTCCTAAGAATCGCAGAGTCAAATTAGTTGCTACAAGGCTAAGGAGAAGAGCTATGGCGTGGTGGCAACAAACTAAACTAACTCGAGAGAGAATGTGAAAATCAAAAGTTGTTACTTGGGAGAAGATGAGAAAGATGATGAAAACAACTTTCTTGCCGTACAATTATCAATCTCTTATGTATCAACGTTTGCAGAATTTGAGACAAGGGACAAAGACAGTGAATGACTATGCAGATGAATTCTATCATTTGATTGCAAGGAATGATATTATGAAAACTGAAGAACAGCTGACGGCTAGATATATTAGAGGGTTACGAGTGCAAATTCAAGTCATGGTGAATATGTTTAATCCAATGTCTATTGCTGAAGCACATCAGAAAGCTCTAGCTTGGGAGAAACAAGGGAGATGAGGATTTGGTGCGTTTACGAGTTCTAACAATCAGAATAAGGGTTCTAGTAGCAGTGCTAATATTTCCAAGGCAGTAAGTAAACCAATTATCAAAGAAGCTGCTAAAGCAAAGGTCAATGACAGTATCAAGTGCTATAATTGTCAGGAGTTTGGCCATAAAAGTAATGAATGTACAAAGCCAAAGAAGACAGCATTAGTTGCAGAGGAATGTGAATATGAGGATGTGGAAGCTGAAGTTGATTATTCTCAACCATCGAAGTTTGATGAAGATGAAGAAGTTGTGTCAGGAGACGAAGGGTGTAACTTAATGATAAGAAGGTCTTGCTTAGTGCCAAAGCATGAGAATGATTCTAGTTGGCTAAGAAACAACATTTTTCAGTCTATATGTACTATCTTGGGAAAGGTTTGTCGATTTGTTATTGATGCAGGAAGCTGCGATAACATTATTTCTGAAGAAGCCGTCACGAAGTTGGGGTTGAAGATTGAAAAAAATTCTAAACCTTATAAACTAGCATGGTTAAAGAATGGTGGAGAAGTGACAGTGGGAAGACGTGCATTTGTTACATTTTCTATTGGGAAGAAGTACAAAGATGATATTTGGTGTGATGTTGTAGATATGAATGTGTATCATCTACTATTGGGAAGACCGTGGCAATATGATAGAGCTGTACAACATAATGGTTGCACCAACAGCTACAGTTTCATGTTCGAAGGAACTCAAATTACCTTAGTTCCTAAGAAGCATGAACAAAGTGAATGCAAGTCAGAGAAGAGGGTGGAATCAACTAGTCTATTATCTACGAGAGGATTTGTTGAAGAAGTGAAAGATAGTGTTGAATTGTTTATGTTGATTGGGTATGAAACAAGTGAAGATCTTGAAATTCATACGGAGGTTGGACCGGTGTTAAATGAATTTGAAGATGTCTTTCCTGTGGAATTATCCAAGGAATTACCGCCACTAATGGACATTTAACAACAAATTGGTCTAGTGCCAGGTGGTGTTTTACCGCATAGGCTGCATAATCGTATGAGTCCAAAGGAGCATGAAGAGTTGAGGAGATAGGTTGAGGAGTTGCTTAAGCAAGGGCGTGTTCGAGAGAGTCTCAGTCCTTGTGTTGTACCAGCTCTGTTGGTACCGAAGAAAGATGTTTCATGGAGAATGTGTACAGACAGCAGGGCACTCAAGAAAATAACTGTCAGATATAGATTTCCTATGCCAAGACTTGATGATCTATTGGATCAACTCAGTTGGTCTGTAATCTTTTCAAAGATCGATCTTAAGAGTGGTTAGCATCAGATTCGCATAAGACTAGGTGATGAATAGAAGACAACATTCAAGACTCGGGAAGGATTATATGAATGGCTGGTCATGCCGTTGGGTTTATCTAATGCACCAAGTACATTTATGAGGGTGATGAATCAAATTTTCAGACCTTTCATCAGGAAATTTGTTGTAGTCTACTTTGATGATATCTTGATATATAGTGCTAGCACAGAGAAGCATATTCAACACTTGCGAAAGGTGTTAACTATTCTTCGTCAAGAACAATTCTATGCAGCGACGAAGAAATTCGTGTTCATGACGCCAAGTGTTTTATTTCTGCGATATGTCGTGTCCAAGGAGGGGATACAAGTGGACCAGAGTAAAGTAGCCGCAGTCAGAAATTGGCCACAGCCCAAAACTATAACAGAAGTCAGAAGTTTTCATGGGTTAGCTTCATTTTATCGATGATTTATGCCGCACTTTAGTAGTGTAATGGCTCCTGTTACTGATTGTATGAAAGGAAAGCAGTTTTCATGGACGAAAGAGGCAGGGTCTGCTTTTGAACAGATCAAGGAACTTTTAACCTCAGCACCGATTTTAGTGTTGCCAGATTTTCAGTTACTATTTGAGTTACACACGGATGCATCTAAAGTTTGAATTGGAGGAGTGTTGAGTCAGAAGGGTCGTCCAATTACCTATTTCAGTGAAAAACTTTCTAGAGCAAAGATGAGATACAATACTTATGATGTTGTTTGCACAACAAATGGGCAAACACCTCTAAGTCATATGGTTTAGTCGATTTTATGTTGTTCTTAGTTATTTGGGTGATTTATGCAAATATATAAAAAGCAGGGACTAAACTGTAAAAGTCACACGGATTTATAGTGGTTCGGCCAGAATGTGCCTACGTCCACTTTATATGTTATTCTCCTTTTCTCTTCAGATTACAAGTGCAAAGCTTTGTATACAAGTATATGAAAGTTGTTTGAAAGTTCTATCCGTGCTTGAGCTCTCAAACTTGTCCGCCATTGTTGTACCCCTGCCCCTCTATCTATAGAGTGAGGTTGGGGGCAGGGGTCTTGGATGTATATAGCTGCTGGTGGGCCTGGGCTGATGCAATCTAGCCTAGGAGTGTTGGTCTAGTATGCCTTGGTCCGGTGGAACTTGGCTCGGTAATGGGTGGAGTAGGTTGGTTTTGTAGGAGGTGGTACGTTGTTTGGACCGGTAGTAGGTGGAGTTGGACCGGTGGTAGCTTGGGAGTGAGTTGGTTCGGTGGGCGAGTGGAATTGGCTCTGGTTCGGTGGGCATGGAAAGGAGGTTTATTCGGTAGGCAGGGAAGGAGGTTGATTCGGTAGGCAGGGAAGGAGGTTTATTCGGTAGTAGGTAAAAACGTGCCCAACATTTGTGCCTGTATATTGGTTGTAACGACCCGTATTTTACGTGTCGATATATCGTAGAATTTCTAGGTCGATAGTGTGGTTTAAGTCGTCCTTAGCCTAATTCGTAAGGAGGGATAGTTAACTCGTATGGACGATTTAAAGAAGGTGACCGGGTTAAGAAATGGGCGGGTTACGAGTTAAGGAAGTTGCCGAGTTAATTACTCGTAGGACCTGGCCGACCTAATAGTTGCCGAGATAAGAAGTTGGCGAGTTAAGGGTATGGCCGACTTAAGGAGTTAGCGACTTAGGGGCTGGGACGAGCTAACGAGTTAGCGGGTTAGTGAGGTTAGCGTGCTGGCGAGTTAGTGGAGTTAACGACCTAAGGGGGTTAGATCGTATGGTTGTTAGGTCGGAGGGGTTTTGGAGCGACCTAAGGAAGATACCGAGTTAAGGAAGCTAGGTTGAGTGGTCCTTCTAAGTTGTAGGTCGTTAGCGACTTAGTTAGGTCGTAGAATAGATAGCTCGTTATAGGTCGTGAAAACCCAGTGTATAGATAAGTCGCGTGAGCGACTTAGTGTTAAGTCGCTTGAGCGACTTAGTGTTAAGTCGCGTAGCTTTGTGAGCCGATTGGATCTAATAGGTTGTAGAGGGGCCTTGGAGTTAGGTCGTTAACGACCTAGTTAACCCGCGTTTTTTTTTGTTTAGGTCGTTGGATAGGCTTTGTGAGTGTTGTGTTAGGTCGTAACTCGTGTATGAGTTAGGTCACAAGGTTTGCTAAGCCGTATGACGTTGAGTCGTTAGATCGTGAGTCGTGGGGATTTTGGGATTCTATGAGTCGTAGACGACTTAGTTAGGTCGGAGATTTCTTAGGTCGGCAACGACCTAAAACCGAGCCTACAAGTTGCGACCTATGGGGTATTCAGCCTATAAATAGAGGGTTTTGGCTCACTTTTTGGCACCAGATTTTGAAGCGACGAAGTGCTTCCATTTTGAGAGCTCGACTACAACATTTCTTCATCTTCTTTTCTCCATTCCAATCTAGTTCTAACATCCATCCAAGAACGAAGATCGAGATCGAAGATTCAAGGGCCAAAGTTGAAGATCTTCATCCGTTGAAGTGAGATTTCATCAATTGAAGCGAGATCTTGCTGGATCAAGCCTTGTTCTTCGCTGTCCAGATCTGGAGTTGATTGTTATTAAGGTGTTTAAGTGATTTGGTGAGTGGTAGTTATCTCTCACACGGACCCAGAGGAGTGTATTGGATTGGTGGTTTGTTGGAAGTGTTGTAGATAGTGATTTTATGCATTTTTTCCCTTATATCCAAGTGTAGATCCATTACTTATGAAGATGTTTACCTTTGCAAGTTCATTCATCTAGTTGTAGAGACAAAACCCATGATTTATATTTGTTAGATCTATCCTGAAAACCCATGATTCATGTATGTTAGATCTATGCTCATTTATTTACGAAATTGCCATTGTAGTTAGAAATGCCTATTTAGATATTGATTGACTACTTATTTGTTTGGATTAATGTTTGCCTTGTTTGATTGTTGTGAATGAGTTATCTAGTTGATAGATTTGGACAAGTATGGTCAAAGATGATTCAAAAGCTACGGAAGAAGGCTCTTGAATGGTGAAAGCTGCTTAAGACATATGTAGCGGATGTTGAAACTCATATGTATGGATTGGAAGATGTGAGATGGGACTTTGCCATGATGCGATGAGGCAAACCATGTTGTTGAGTTGAGACTTTGCTATGGTGTGATAAAGCGAAGTATGATGTGATGTAGACTTGGCGTAATCCAGGCAGGGATCAATCCAAGCATGTTGATAACTCGAGGGATGGTTCGAGTTGGTTGATAATGGATTGGTCGAGAGGTAGCTTGAGCTAGTATGAGAATAGTCGTCGAGGAGGATGACTAGGAGGCTTGGATCTCATCGTTGTTGAAGGTTCTAGCATGCTCAAAAGCAAGAGTACATGGGGCGCCCAAAACGACTACAGGTAGGTTGTCGGGACACCCAAAAGACTACAGGTAGGTAGTTGAGTACTCTTGGCAGAGTAGGTAAGTCCTAGGCACGGGTCACGATGACGTGCGGAGCTATGTCTAGAACAGGGGTTGCCATTAGCCCTTGACATGTGGTCATTCAACTAACGCTGAAATCAAGGCAATGATAAGAGTGATAGCCAGAGTCATGGATGTTTGGATGTTTGGTTGTCTCATCATTCGGTCTCAAGAGCGGTGTTTTCTGGGTGCTTATCTGATCTTGGTCTAGGCCTTAGGGGTTTGTATTTGGAAAACATCGACCTTGACTCGAGTGGTTATTGCTTTATCTTAATTGTCTGGTATGTTATGTTTGCTTCTCCTTAATGTGTGTCTGGGGGCTATCACTGTAGAAAGAGGTGGAGTGGGATGGTTTGGTTCCTATTCCTTTTATCCTTTATGCTCTTTTGGTATGTTTGGTAGTTAATTTACTGCTCACTAAAGACTTTGTCTGACTCAAGGTTTTATGTCTTCTCTTATTACCTTGGGCTATTCATCCATGTTGGGATGGGCAGACTAGATAGCAGGTGACAGGTGCTGTTCTTGGAGATCAACGCTGATGATGACGAAGACGAGCAGGAGGCTTTTGCATATTATTTCATATTATGTACTGGGTGTTCCGCTGCTGTATTTGTTTGAGTGTTATGTAGTGAGGCTTTGATGTATGGATGATTCATATGTTTGTATAAAACTACTATGATGCTTATATGATGATGTTCTGTTCTATGGAGCTTCACTATATTATATTTCTCTATTGTATTTTATCCATGCGCTGTGAGTTGTACGATAGAGTTTGCTGTTTTATCTTACCCTGACCATCGTCCATGGCTGCCTGGCACGCCTTTCAGCGCATTATTTCCTTGTTTTGGTGCGGGAGTCATAGGCGGTCGTCACATTTGGTATCAGAGCTTTGGTTAATCGATTTTAGCCAACGCTCGCTGACGTAACTACGTAAGAGAGACGTAATTGTATTTTGATGGATGATTACTATATATAATATAGTAGTTTAGATGGATTTGAACTCCTTATGCAGTTGTTTCTTAAGGTGTTCTAATCATTCTTTTTACAGATATTAAGGATGAGTCGAAGCGAGAGACAAGCTGCTAGGGAAAGCCGTGCTGCTAGGGAAGCTGTTGATTATGCTCCTATGTTTGAAGCCATGATGACTTCAATCATGAGGAGGATACCAGCTTCAGGATCATCAGTGGATGTGGGAGTTCAAGTCCAAACTCCAAGACCGGTGGATTTTGCTAAGCTTTGCAAGGACTATACTTCTCTTGGAGGAAAAGCTTTCTTGGGGACAGAGTCGACCATTGAAGTGCAGAGATGGATTGATGCTTGCCGGAGGATCTTTGGTGACTTGGGAATTGAGGATGCAACCAAGAGGAAGCTTGCATCGAGACAGCTTCAAGGGAGAGCTGCGGATTGGTGGAATTCTATCACCATAGATACACCAGAAGAAGAGATTACTTGGGAGCAATTCCAAGTTAGATTTGAAGCAAAATTCATCTCTACGGCTCAGAAGTCTGTTTTGTTCAAAAGGTTTGTAGAGCTCAAGCAGGGTGGGAGGTCCGTTCTTGAGTATGTTTCCGAGTTTGAAGCTTTGTCCAAGTATGCTAGATCGTATATTGATTCTCCCTACCAGAAGAACGAGAAGTTTGTGACCAGTTTGGATGCTTATCTTGGGAGGCAGTTGGTGGATCATCTGGACGATCCATTTGAGAAGCTTGTGGAGAAAGCTCTCAGGCACGAGAGTTTGTTTCCTAAGGAAGTATCTATTGTTGCTGTAACCAAGGAAGGATCTAAACCACAGCAGAATGGAAACAAGAAGAGGAAGCAGTAGCAACAGAGGGGTAAGGATGGCCAGAAGAAGCCGAAGGGCGAAGTGACCTGCTATAACTGCCAGCAGAAGGGCCATCTTTACAAAGATTGTAAGAATCCCAAGGTGCAGGGAAAGTGTTACAACTATGATAAGCTGGGACATATCAAGAAGGATTGTCCAGAGCCGAAGAAAGACAGGCAGATTGTGCAAGCTTATGCTTTGGGAGCTGTGCCGTCGTCTTCAAAAGCTCCTACCGCTGAAGAGAAGGGGAAGAGTGTGGTGGTTCAAGGTACTCTTTTCATTTGTGATGTTCTAGTTAGAGTGTTATTTGATACTGGAGCGTCGCATTCTTTTGTTTGTGATGATTTGGTAGGCCGGTTAGGTTTGGAACCGGATATTTTTGATAGGCCATTGGTCGTGACTAATCCAGTTGGGGGTTCGTCATGTTTGTGTATGATATGCCATGGTCTAGTTGTGTCGAGTCATGATTGCCCGTTTGTTTGTGATTGCTTTGTTTTGAACTTTGTGGGGTTCGGAATTATTTTGGGTATGGACTGGCTTAGGAAGTATGCGGCAAGGATTGATTGTGAGAGGCTGGAGTTGACAGTCGGAAATGTGGAAGGGCGAAAGGTTGTGATACGATGTAAGCATGAGGAAGGCGTCTTCATGAGCTTTATGTATTCGCTGGTTGTTCCACGGGATGCACTGTCATCGGTGCCTATTGTGAATGGATTTGAGGATGTCTTTGACGTAGTCAAAGGGTTACCGCCGCATAGGGAGATCGAGTTTCGTATCGATCTAGTTGAGGGAGCCAGACCTGTTGTAATGCCTCTTAAGCGGATGGCGCCCAGGGAGCAGCTAGAGTTGAAGGTGCAAGTTGATGACCTTTTGCAGAAAGGATTCATTCGGCGTAGTGTGTCCGAATGGGGTGCACCAGTTGTTTTCGCAACCAAAGCGGATGGATCGTTGAGGTTGTGTGTCGATTATCGTGAGCTGAATAAGGTGACTAAGAAGAACAAGTATCCATTGCCGAGAATAGATGACTTGTTTGATCAGCTTCACGAGGCAAAGGTGTTTTCTCAGATGGATTTGGCAACGGGATTTCACCAGTTGAGAGTGGCGAAGGATAGTGTGCCGAAGACTGCTTTCAGGACACCATCCGGGTTTTATGAGTGGCTGGTAATGCCGTTTGGATTGACCAATGCACCAGCATATTTTGTGGATCTTATGAATAGAGTATTCAGAGATCAGCTGAATAAGTTCGTGCTTGTGTTCGTGGATGATATTCTGATTTATTCCAGAACTGAGGAGGAACACAAGACACACTTGAGAATTGTTTTGGAAATCTTACGGAAACATCAGCTGAAGGCTAAGTTTTCGAAGTGTCACTTCTGGAAGAGTGAAGTGAGGTTCTTAGGTCATGTTATTTCTGGAAATGGAATCGCGGTTGATCCCGCTAAGGTGGCAGCAATCCAGGATTGGGTTAGTCCTAAGAATGCATATGATGTGAGAAGTTTTCTTGGATTAGCAGGATATTATCGTCGGTTTATCAAAGACTTTTCCAAGATAGCTGCACCGTTAACAGGATTGACGAAAAAGAGCCAAGTGTTCAGATGGGATGACAAGTGTGAGCAAGCTTTCGTAATCCTGAAAGAGTGACTGACGAGTGCTCCTGTTTTGACTATTCCAAGTGGGAATGATGAGATGGTGGTTTACACCGATGCATGTGGTACTGGACTTGGAGCAATGCTAATGCAGAAGGATAAAGTTGTTGCATATGCAAGTAGACAACTAAAGCCGCATGAAAGGAATTATCCGACTCATGATTTGGAGTTAGCAGCAATTGTGTTTTCTTTGAAGATGTGGAGACATTATCTATTGGGAGTTAGATTCGAGTTGTTTACGGATCATAAGTCGTTGAAGTATCTGTTCTCCCAAAAAGATTTGAATCTTCGACAGCAAAGGTGGCTAGAGTTTTTAGCATCGTATGATTTTGGTATAGCCTATACTCCGGGAAAAGGTAACGCAGTGACAGATGCATTAAGTCGAAGACATGCAGGATTGGGAGCCATGTTTTCGGAATGGAAGAGTCTTGAGTATTTGGCTGGATTTGATTTCAGGCCTAGATGTGAGTTGGAACCTGAGATGTTGGCAAACTTATCGATAAGACCCACTCTTGTGGAAAGAATTGGCGAGAGCCAAAAGCGAGATGATAAGCTTGTCAAGATTATCCGTGATTTAGAATCTGGATTGAATCCAGAAAAGGTTAAAGAATTTGAAGTCAATCGAGATGGTTGGCTTCGGAAACAAGGACGATTAGTTGTTCCCGATATAGATTGATTGAGAGATGAAGTTCTGAGGGAAAGTCATCACTCGAAGTTGACGATTCATCCAGGTGGAAATAAGATGTATCGGGACATGAAGAGAACTTATTACTGGGAAGGCATGAAGAAGGATGTTGGAAATTTTATTTCCAAGTGTATGAACTGCCAGTTGGTAAAAGCCGAGCAGAAGAAGCCCAGTGGATTACTTCAGCCATTAGAGGTTCCTACATGGAAGTGGGAGCAAGTGTCGATGGATTTTATCGATGGCCTACCTAGAACCAGGACAGGGAATGAGGGGATTTGGGTCATCATAGATCGTTTGACTAAGAGTGCAAGATTCATTCCTGTTCGATCAACTAGGACTGCATCGAAGTTGGCTGAGTTGTATGTTAAGTGTAGTTCGATTCCATGGTGTTCCGAAGAGTATAGTGAGCGATCGAGATCCGTTGTTCACTAGTGGATTTTGGAAGAGCTTCCAGGAAGTTTTGGGAACCGAGTTGTGTTTGAGTACAGCTTATCACCCTCAAACAGATGGTAAGACTGAGAGAGTCAACCGAGTTTTGGAAGATCTTCTTAGAGCATGTGTTTTGGACTTCAGAGGATCATGGGAAGATCACCTTCATTTGGTGGAATTTGCGTATAATAACAGTTATCAGTCAAGTATTGGTATGGCACCATATGAAGCACTGTATGGAAGACCGTGTAACTCTCCGACATGTTGGTTGGAAACTGGAGAAAAGCTGATACTTGGGCCAGAGATGATTCGACAGACTTCGGATTGTATAGAGACCATTCGGCAACGAATGAAGGCAGCCCAAGATCGTCAGAAAAGTTATGCCGATAATCGTCGTAAGGATTTGGAGTTCGACGTAGGTGATATGGTTTTTGTGAAAATTTCTCCATTGAAGAGTGTTATTAGATTCGGGAAGAAAGGAAAGTTAACTCCAAGATTTGTTGGACCATTCCCGACTATCGAGCGAATTGGAAAGCTCACTTATAGATTGGAGTTACCGGAAAAGATGGCGGGTGTGCACAATGTTTTTCATGTATCTTATCTACGAAAGAATGTGCACGACTCGCATACAGTGGTTTCTGCTGATAGCTGTGAAGATTTGGAGGTTGATCCAGTTGTTAGAAGACCTCGTAAGCCGCTTCGTATTGTTGAAACCGATACGAAACAGCTTAGGAGGAAGACGATTACATTGCTCAAGATACAATGGAGTGATGATGTTAACGACTGTATGTGGGAGGAGGAAGAGAGGATGAAGGCAGCTCATCCTGAACTCTTCAAGGTATGACCCTAAGGTGTCGTGACATCTCATGAATTTGTAACTTGTTCTAATCTTAGAATTCTGCATGCTAGGCTAGAATTGGATGCATGGTTTGTTGATTGCTATGGATGGTAGGCATGCGGAATAGTTTTGGTTGCTGTTGTTTGCTTGGAATTTCGGGGGCGAAATTCCTAAGGGGGAGAGAATGTAACGACCCGTATTTTACGTGTCAATATATCGTAGAATTTCTAGGTCGATAGTGTGGTTTAAGTCGTCCTTAGCCTAAGTCGTAAGGAGGGATAGTTAACTCGTATGGACGATTTAAAGAAGGTGACCGGGTTAAGAAATGGGCGGGTTACGAGTTAAGGAAGTTGCCGAGTTAATGACTCGTAGGACCTGGCCGACCTAATAGTTGCCGAGATAAGAAGTTGGCGAGTTAAGGGTATGGCCGACTTAAGAAGTTAGCGACTTATGGGCTGGGACGAGCTAACGAGTTAGCGGGTTAGTGAGGTTAGCGTGCTGGCGAGTTAGTGGAGTTAACGATCTAAGGGGGTTAGGTCGTATGGTTGTTAGGTCGGAGGGGTTTTGGAGCGACCTAAGGAAGATACCGAGTTAAGGAAGCTTGGTTGAGTGGTCCTTCTAAGTCATAGGTCGTTAGCGACTTAGTTAGGTCGTAGAATAGATAGCTCGTTATAGGTCGTGAAAACCCAGTGTGTAGATAAGTCGCGTGAGCGACTTAGTGTTAAGTCGCTTGAGCGACTTAGTGTTAAGTCGCGTAGCTTTGTGAGCCGATTGGATCTAATAGGTTGTAGAAGGGCCTTGGAGTTAGGTCGTTAACGACCTAGTTAACCCGCGTTTTTTTTGTTTAGGTCGTTGGATAGGCTTTGTGAGTGTTGTGTTAGGTCGTAACTCGTGTATGAGTTAGGTCGCAAAGTTTGCTAAGCCGTATGACGTTGAGTCGTTAGGTCGTGAGTCGTGGGGATTTTGCGATTCTATGAGTCGTAGACGACTTAGTTAGGTCGGAGATTTCTTAGGTCGGCAACGACCTAAAACCGAGCCTACAAGTTGCGACCTATGGGGTATTCAGCCTATAAATAGAGGGTTTTGGCTCACTTTTTGGCACCAGATTTTGAAGCGACGAAGTGCTGCCATTTTGAGAGCACGACTACAACATTTCTTCATCTTCTTTTCTCCATTCCAATCTAGTTCTAACATCCATCCAAGAACGAAGATCGAGATCGAAGATTCAAGGGCCAAAGTTGAAGATCTTCATCCGTTGAAGTGAGATTTCATCAATTGAAGCGAGATCTTGCCGGATCAAGCCTTGTTCTTCGCTGTCCAGATCTGGAGTTGATTGTTATTGAGGTGTTTAAGTGATTTGGTGAGTGGTAGTTATCTCTCACGCGGACCCAAAGGAGTGTATTGGATTGGTGGTTTGTTGGATGTGTTGTAGATAGTGATTTTATGCATTTTTTTCCTTAGATCCAAGTGTAGATCCATTACTTATGAAGATGTTTACCTTTGCAAGTTCATTCATCTAGTTGTAGAGACAAAACCCATGATTTATTTTTGTTAGATCTATCCTACAAACCCATGATTCATGTATGTTAGATCTATGCTCATTTATTTACGAAATTGTCATTGTAGTTAGAAATGCCTATTTAGATCTTGATTGACTACTTATTTGTTTGGATTAATGTTTGCCTTGTTTGATTGTTGTGAATGAGTTATCTAGTTGATAGATTTGGACAAGTATGGTCAAAGATGATTCAAAAGCTACGGAAGAAGGCTCTTGAATGGTGAAAGCTGCTTAAGACATATGTAGCGGATGTTGAAGCTCATATGTATGGATTGGAAGATGTGAGATGGGACTTTGCCATGATGCGATGAGGCAAACCATGTTGTTGAGTTGAGACTTTGCTATGGTGTGATAAAGCGAAGTATGATGTGATGTAGACTTGGCGTAATCCAGGCAGGGATCATTCCAAGCATGTTGATAACTCGAGGGATGGTTCGAGTTGGTTGATAATGGATTGGTCGAGAGGTAGCTTGAGCTAGTATGAGAATAGTCGTCGAGGAGGATGACTAGGAGGCTTGGATCTCATCGTTGTTGAAGGTTCTAGTGTGCTCAAAAGCAAGAGTATATGGGGCGCCCAAAACGACTACAGGTAGGTAGTAGGGACACCCAAAAGACTACAGGTAGGTAGTTGAGTACTCTGGGCAGAGTAGGTAAGTCCTAGGCACGGGTCACGATGACGTGCAGAGCTATGTCTAGAACCGGGGTTGCCATTAGCCCTTGACAGGTGGTCATTCAACTAACGGTGAAATCAAGGCAATGATAACAGTGATAGCCAGAGTCATGGATGTTTGGATGTTTGGTTGTCTCATCATTCGGTCTCAAGAGCGGTGTTTTCTGGGTGCTTATCTGATCTTGGTCTAGGCCTTGGGGGTTTGTATTTGGAAAACATCGACCTTGACTCGAGTGGTTATTGCTTTATCTTAATTGTCTGGTATGTTATGTTTGCTTCTCCTTAATGTGTGTCTGGGGGCTATCACTGTAGAAAGAGGTGGAGTGGGATGGTTTTGTTCCTATTCCTTTTATCCTTTATGCTCTTTTGGTATGTTTGGTAGTTAATTTACTGCTCACTAAAGACTTTGTCTGACTCAAGGTTTTATGTCTCCTCTTATTACCTTGGGCTGTTCATCCATGTTGGGATGGGCAGACTAGGTAGCAGGTGATAGGTGCTGTTCTTGGAGATCAACGCTGATGATGACGAAGACGAGCAGGAGGCTTTTGCATATTATTTCATATTATGTACTGGGTGTTCCGCTGCTGTATTTGTTTGAGTGTTATGTAGTGAGGCTTTGATGTATGGATGATTCATATGTTTGTATAAAACTACTATGATGCTTATATGATGATGTTCTGTTCTATGGAGCTTCACTATATTATATTTCTCTATTGTATTTTATCCATGCGCTGTGAGTTGTACGATAGAGTTTGCTGTTTTATCTTACCCTGACCATCGTCCATGGCTGCCTGGCACGCCTTTCAGCGCATTATTTCCTTGTTTTGGTGCGGGAGTCATAGGGGTCGTCACATTGGTGCTTTGTTTTGCTATCATCCGGTCTCTAATGCCGAACCAACTGGTCTGGTAATTGTTTTTGCTTATAAATAGGGGCCTAACACTTTCATTTTTCCTTATCAACCGAATAAACTTAAAACCGAACCAACTTGATTGCTTAGAACAGCCGAACCAATCAGCTACCGAATCAACTCAACTGCCGGACCAGGTGAGTGTTTCTCTACCGATCGACTTTTATGATTGGACCACCGAATGGACTCATACCGAATGAACTCGATAACTTCGATTTACCGAATGAACTTGAGGGGTTGCATGTACCGAACGACACTCTCGTATTTGAATCGCCGAACGAAACTTGTTTTTTATATCTCTACTTCTAACGATGTGTTTTTTTTGGTGTTGCAGATAATGTCTCGCAAAGTGGAAACTCGATCAGAAAAGAGAAAATCTATGGACAGAAGAGAGTCCCCCGTTGTGCCCCCAGCCCAGCCAGGACCGGGACGACAGGGACCCACCCCGAGATCGCTAGTGGATGGATATGGCCCTTAGGAGCTCTTGAACTCTCCTCCTGACTTCTTTCCTAGCTCCCTCAAAGAGGAGCAGCTTGATGTTATCTCCCGCTCCTTTGGGATTGACAGAGCACTCATGGTGCTGCCAGGGAATCGAGTCATGCCGTATGATCCCCCTGAAGGATATTTTGCTTACAGTAGATACCATTGCATGTGCGGGGCCATTCCTCCGATCAATGCTTGGATAGTCACCTTCATCACCTACATGAAGGTGGCCCCTTTCCAGCTTCAGCCCAACTCTTGCGCCATATTGGTCAGCCTATTCGTCATTTTCCAGAGAAAATATGGGCGCCCTCCTTCCAACCGGGAGATCCGATATTTGTACAACTTGAGGGGCTACAAGAAAGGGTCTCCATACATCAGCTTGGAATCGGCCGTGTCGTTCAAGCCGGTCCTGGACTTATATTTGAAGTTCAGCATGTTCAAGAAAGAATGGTTTTTCGTCAAGGATGACTCCGTTTCTATCCGTCGCTTCACCTCCGTCTGTAAGTTCAAGCTTATTCATAATTTCCGTTATAACTGAAATGCTTCTTCTTATGTGTTTTTATTCCTTTCTAGCGACAGGTGGCTTTGCGGTTGCGGAGAGCGATCGCCTGGTTCGGATGGCTGCGGAAATAGAAGCCATTTCGGGAAGGGATCAGTCAGCTTCTTATCTGATCAGGAATGCTACTCTTCTGCAGCACAACTTGATTCTGCCACGTCAGTCTGTGGTTAAGCAGAGAGATACAGCCGAAGAGAGGGCTACCAAAGCTAAAGGCGGGGCCATGACGAAGAGCAGCAAGAGGAGACCCTTCTCGGTACCTCTAGTCGCAGGGTAAAGAAGCTCAAGAAATCCGATGCACCCTCCCCTAGCACATGTCCAGATGTTGCAGAGGAAGAGGATGTGGAGGAGGAGAAAGGCGAGGATGAAGGAGGTGAAGCGGAGGGCGGAAGTGGTAGAGAAGGTGATGGTGAAGGTCATGGTGATGATGATGGCGAAGGGCAGAGCGGTGATGGCACCAGGGCTTTGTCTTCTGGGCAAGTAGGTGAGATCCAAGAGTGGACGGATGAGGCTTTCCACCAGGCTTTTGAGGGGTCAGAGGAAGGATCGGCCTTGGTGGAGAAGGCGAAGAAGGAGGCAAGGCCGGAAATGGTGCCGATCCACCTTCTAAGAGCCCTTCAGCTAGGGTAGCTCCGGCGATTCAAGGTGAATTTTTGACTCCTCTTTATTCTTCTTAACTTAACATTTTTCTCGGATTATAGTTTCATGCATGCTTGTAACACTTGGTTTTTATCCCAGGAACGGGTAAGGTGGCCAAGACATCAGATATTCGGCACCACCTCGAACAATACAAACTACTCAAAGCTTCTGCTAAACCGAAGCCTTCGGCAAGCCGCCCCGGAGATGTAGTTGGCTATCGTCCTCTTCTCAGGGTCATTAAAGAGGGTATCCAAAGGAAAAAGAGAGACCGCTCCTTGTTTGAATCTCCATCTCTTCCTCAGCCTCCAACTCAGCCTCTTCAGGATGTCGCGGAGGAGGCTATTGAGTTTGTACCTTCTCCGCACCCGTCCGAAAACCCTACTGTTACCCCAATAGATCACCCCAGCTTGGCTCGCAACCCGTTCGCAGGTCATCCGGACCTGGATCTGAGTTCCCATGATATTTCTTTCGAAGAGGTTACCAGTGAGCACCTCCTACCCCACAATCCTATGGTAAGGGTGCTTGATGAGGCTAAGTCTTTGGATCTCGACTTGTTGACCACTCGGATTGTAACTATGGGGGACGAGGCCAAGCCAAACATCGATCGGGTGGCTGAGGAGACCAGGAAGTTGATGGCGCATCATGCCCGACTGGTCAAGGCTGGAGAGGAAATCAGAAGTGCTAACATTCGGTTGCGGCTAATGGTTTTCGATCAGGCCAAACAGCTTGTCGATCAGGCCATCTAGATCTCCCAGCATGGGGCGGCCTCCAGACGACTAAAGAAAACCATGGAAGAGGCTAGCAAGGCAGAGTTGCGAAAATGGAGGCCGCTTGCAAGAAACGAATTGACATGGCCATTGCAACGATAGATGAGGTTCGGAGAACGGATCTCGAGCAGGTAGAGGAGCTATCTGGAAGGCCTGAAGCCGCAGAGCTTGTTCAGGTCAAGCTAAAGGAGGAGATGGAGGCGATGAGGAGATCCCTTCAGGCTGACTACTCGCGATACCGATTGGAGAGGGATGCTGTCGTTGCAAAGTTGTCGGCTTCTGAGGCCCGTATGAGGGAGTTTGAGGAGAACGAGGGGATGATGGATGATACGCTGCAGAATATGTATTTCCGTACTTGGAAGCAGGGCAACCAATCCTGGATGGACGATTTTCCCCGGGTCATGGCTAGGATATATCTTCGGGCTTTGGAGGAGGCTAAGGCTGAGGCGAATAGGGAGGGCGGTGTAGCTTTCAGAATGGATGTGGTCACGGCCCAGTTTACTGAGGAGGAGAAAGTGGCGGTGAAGGAGGGCATGCGGCTGCTTACCGCCGAGGAAGTGGGTGTGCAGTTGGAGGATGATGGTCAGGGATCAGATGCTGGTAAGTCTTCCCTCTCAATCTTTTCTTAACTTGATTGCGTATCATTTATCTGATGGATTCTTTTCCCGAATCGGACAGGTGGGACCTCTGGCCAGCATGCTGGGAGTTCTGATCCTGCGGTCAAGTAGATCCTGGAGGGCTAGCAGGATAGAGGCGGAGCCCTACTGCCACTGACTATTTTTTGGTTTACTTGGCATTCCTAAATATACTAGTTCAAAACATTAATGTACTTTCAGGCTGTAATTATGTAATTATGTCATTGTAGCGAATGATTTTATTCTTATATAATTTTATAACTCAAGCTGATTCTGTCATATTTGAATGCTGTCGTTATTTTGATGTGTTGCATAAGAAATATAGATGTGTATATGCATGTGCTTCAATCGTGTTTGATGCTAAGCTCTTGCTTAAAATATAATTTCATGTCTTGTAATGTTAATGTGATGTGTGAATACATCAGAGCTACGTATTTGTACACAAGAGGATAAAGTACCGCCATTTCAATTTTTAGTTGTAGATGGTAGCTTTGAATGCCTTGTGCGATCGAGTACGGAATGCAGTTGAGTGACCCGTCATCCAGCTGTGAGTTCTCATTCCCATTAGCGGGTACCTCCTACTTGGTGTCCTGTACTTTAAGGGTTGTTATAGAAGATAGGAAGAAAGTTTTTAAATAGAATGGAAATATAAGAAATAGTAAAACTTCCAATCACGGAAGGTCGTCGATATGCTTAAGTTCTTGGCAAATGGGTTTTGTAGTCACTTTCCCTAGCTGTGGGTCTTGGAGACATTTGTCACCCATCTTACTCCTCCGCGGTGCGTTTTCTTTTTTACCACAGCTGCACTTAAGACACATCGGAGCCGAGATCACGCAAAGTAACTACCCGGGCCATTATGGCCCGTAATCATGGGTATTATTCGATTTACCGTGGCCGGCTAGCGTGGGTGCCGATCGTCAAATGTGAACTGCCCCTGACTGGCCACACCTTATGTTGGGGCTTATAATCGGTTCACAGCTGTAGGCGAGCCGAACGCCGCAATGAGCTGCCTAGGCTATTTTCGGCCTCCTCGGTGGCTTATAATCGGCTCATTACAGTTGGCTTTGAGGGTCGTCGTGAGCAATGAGTTAACCCGCAGCAGAGGGATGCTGGAGCAAAGGTGTCTCATTGGCAAGGGCATAGATTCGTATAGTACCTGTTAGGTCTTGTCCAGGTGAAGTTGTGCCGTGATGTGTCACAGGATTTTGTTCAACAAAAAAGGATAAAGTTAACAAGCAGCCAAGATATAAAGGAATAAGTTAAAAAAGAGACAAGATTTTTAAAGTGGTTCGGCACGAAAATGCCTACGTCCACTGATTCTCTTTGTTAATTCACTTCATATGGGCAGTACAAGTTAAGAAAAGTATCGACGAAGGTGTTGGATGTTCCACGCCCTTTGGAAAACCTCTCCGTCCACTATTGACAAAATATAAGCTCTGTTTTGGAGGCCTTTATGGATTACGTAGGGTCCGTCCCATATTGGATCTAGCGCTCCAGGGCGCGGAAAGATCCATTTGAGGACAAGATCTCCTTCTTGTAAGCTGCAGTGCTTGACTTTGGAGTTGTATTGCGCTGCTACTTTTTGCTTGTGAGCTGCTGCATTGAGTGCTGCACCATTCCTTCTCTCTTTAATTAGATCCAAAGACATGTGAAGGAGTTCTTCGTTCTCTTCTGGGTTATAGTGGATCCTACGGTGGGAAGGCACTAAGGTTTCGACTGGGAGCATGGCCTCCAATCCGTATGCCAAAGAGAAAGGAGTATGCCCCCATTGATGTTCTGAAAGAAGTGCGGTAGGCCCATAGTGCCGTAGGAAGTTCATCCACCTAAGCGCCTTTTGATTTTTCAAGTTTCTTCTTGATCAGAGTTTTGAGGATTTTGTTGACAGCTTCGACTTGTCCTTTTGCCTGGGGATAAGCGACAGATGAGAAGCTTTTGTGAATTCCGTGCCCTTGGCACCAGTCGGTGAATTCCTCGCTGTCAAACTGAAGTCCATTGTCTGATATGATTTTGAGTGGAACCTCGTACCTACATAGAACATTTTTTATCAAGAAGTTAATAAATTTTGCTGATGTTATTTTATTTAGAGGTTCCGCTTCCACCCATTTGGTGAAATAGTCGACTGCCACTATAGCATATTTAGCTCCGCCCCGGCCCATTGGTAGTTCACCAATCAAGTCAATTCCCCATACTACAAAGGGCCAAGGGCTGGTCATTTGAGTAATTTCGTTTGTTCATAGTCGAGAAATCTTAGCAAATTTCTGACATCTGTCACATCTCTTGACGAAGTCTAGGGCGTCTTTGTTTAAGGTGGGCCATAAATATCCATATCGGAGTGTCTTCTTTGCCAGAGGCTGTCCTCCAGTGTGATCCCCGCAACTACCTTGATGGATGTTGGATAAGATTTCTTTGGCTTCCCTCCAGCGATACACCTCAGTAAAGGGTTAGAGAAGCCATGCAGGTAGAGGATGCCTTCTTGTATTGTGTAGCGGGAAGCCTTCCTCAAGATTTTCTTAACTTCGTTACGCCCGCTGGGCAGTGTGCCACTTTGCAAGTATTTTCGGATGGGAGTCATCCAATTTTCCTCCTCGATTGCGGCTATCAGATTCACTTGCTCGAAACTCGGAGTTAGTTGCTTTGAGATGGCTACTGTTTCGGAAATGGTGCCGTTTTTCATGCTAGCTTGTTTTGCCAGTTCGTCGGCCTCTTGGTTTTCTTCTCGTGTGATGTATTTGATTAAATAGTGATCCAACCGATCGAGTAGCAGCTTGGTTTTCTTCAGATATGCTGTGAGTCGTTCTCCTCGGGTCTGAAATTCTCCTAGTGTTTGATTTACAATAAGTTGAGAATCACTATGAAGACATAAAGAGCTGACACCAATCTCTAAGGCAAGTTCTAATCCAGCTATCACTGCTTCATACCCTGCACCGTTGGTGGTGGCGATGAATTCCAATCTTAGAGCATAGTGTAGCTTCCTTCCCCTGGGGGTGATCATCACAATACCTGCACCCGAGCCTTGCTCGTTTGATGCGCCATCCACGAAGAGATTCCATTTGATGTCTTTTGTTATTTCGGATTGCTCCTTACCTTCGTTGGTATTGAACTCGGCATGAAATCGGCCATAGATTGTCCCTTGATGGCGGCGCGAGGATGGTAGGTAATATAATATTGAGTCAGTTTAATGCACCATTTAAGTAGTCATCCAGAAGTGTCGGGACGATGGAGTACCTGCCTTAGCGGTTGATCGGTTAGAACTCTGATGGAATGAGATTGGAAATAGTGTTGCAGTTTCCGTGATGTGATTAGTAAACAGTATGTTTGCTTCTCAAGTTTAGGATATCTGGCTTCTGCCCCCGTAAACCTCTTGCTTACAAAGTATACCGGCCGCTGCACGAGGTTGTCTTCTCTTACCGAAGCGGCGCTTAGAGCGTGGGATGATACGGCGAGGTATATGTATAGCTCTTCGCCTTCATCTGGAGTTGAGAGCACATGTGGTCTCTGGAGATGTTCGATTAGGTTACGGAAGGTTGTTAGGCAGTCGTCAGTCCATTTGAACCTTCCTTTGTCTTTCTTTTGAGCTTCGAAGAAGGGGACACACTTGTCAATTGCTTTAGAGATGAATCTGCTCAGGGCGGCCACCTTTCCGTTTAGGCTTTGCATTTCCCTTCGAGTGGAAGATATCCTGATATCTTTCAAAGCTCGGACTTGTTCGGGGTTTGCTTCAATTCCTCTGGCATGGACGATGAATCCTAAGAACTTTCCTGACGATACTCCGAAGGAGGACTTTAGAGGATTCAGCTTCATTCCATATTGGCGAAGTACTCGAAACATCTCATCCAGGTGGCATACATGATCGTTGGCTTTCCTTGATTTTACCAGCATGTCATCCACATAGACTTCCATAGTCCGTCCTATCAGTTTCGCAAACATCGTGTTGACGAGGCGCTGGTAAGTGGCTCCGGTGTTTTTAAGTCCGAAGGGCATTACCCTGTAGCAATACAATCCCCGGTCAGTGATGAAACTAGTGTGGTCTTGATCAGGGGCGTGCATAGGAATTTGGTTATATTCTGAGTATGCATCCATAAAAGATAAGAGATCATGTCCGACAGTGCTGTCCACAAGTTGATCGATTCGGGGGAGTGGGAAACAATCCTTCGGGCAAGCGTCATTTAAGTTGGAGAAGTCAATGCATGTTCGCCACTTCCCATTAGCCTTCTTTACCAGTACCGGGTTGGCGATCCATTCTGGATAGATGGCTCTCGTATGAAGTTATTGGCAAGTAGGTTCTTTACTTCTTCCTCGAAGGCTGCCGATCGTTCTGCCCCCATACTTCTCTTTTTCTGCTTTACTGGCACCTTGGTAGGATCGATGTTCAGTACGTGGCATGTTGCGTCTGGGGAGATTCCAGTCATGTCTGCGTGCGTCCATGCAAATACATCTAAGTTGTGGCGGAGGAAATCAACGAGTCGATCCTTCAATTCTGCTTTTAGCTGAGATCCGATTTTCAATAGTCTACCTGAGTCATGTCTGTCTACAGATACAAATTCCATAGCCTCTGCAGGCTCGGCGGTGGCCTCATCCTCTTTGTCCCTGGGGTCTAATTCGTTGAAAGGATCACTAGTATATCAAAGAGGAGGGGCTTTCTTTACTGCCATGCTACCAAGTTTTTCGTGTAGAGAGTAGTCTCTGCATTCTTCCCTTTATCCTTCTTGCGGTTATTGCGAAGTTCGGTTACATAGCAATCTCGAGCAGCGTCTTTATGTCCCTCTACTTCCCCTATTCCGTTGTCTGTTGGGAATTTCATCTTCAGGCACCATGGGGCTAGGACAATTTGGAAGTCGGCCAAGGCTGGTCTTCCTAAAAAGGCGTTGTAGGCCGAGTGGTTATCTATTAGCACGAATGTTTGTTTCCGTACGACGGTGCGGCGGTGACTTCCTATTTCAATAAAGAGGTCCAATTGCCCGATGGGCATCTTTGCATCTCCAGTGAAACCGCGTAGGGGTTTATTGCAGGGAGACACATCCTTCATAGACAGCTTCATTCTGTCGAAGGCATGTTTGAATAGGATGTTTACTGAGCTTCCAGTGTCTACTAAAACCCGAAAAACTTCAGCTGGACCGAACCATGCAGAGATGACCATAGGATCCATGTGAGGGTATTGCCTTCCCTCTAGGTCACGTCTACTGAATGTGATGTCATAATTCTCTTTCCGCTTCGGGTGGCGTTCTTTGACAATGGAGTTAATGCAGTCTTCTTTGTTTCTAAGTGACTGTCCATATTTCTCCATCTCTGACTAGCTTCTGTTGGCGATGTGTGGTCCTCCTGATATGGTATGGACCACTATCTTCTCCTGACTAGAGCCACTGGTGTTGCGATTTCCTCTGCCCATCTCTTGGGGAGGTAGCCTTGGGTTTTCATTGGCAGGAGCTGGAGTCCTGTTCTGACTTTTCACATAGCGTTCCATTTTCTTCCTTCTGATGTGTTCTTCAATCAAGTCCCGGAGGTGATGGCATTCATTAGTGTCATGCCTAGGAGATTCGTGGAAGCGGCAGAACTTTCCAGACTATCTGATTCCTTCTTGTGCGGGGGGCGTCTGTATCTAAATTCGTCTTGGGTAGCCAAGAAGATGTTTTCGATTGTTTCATTCAAAGGGGTGTAGGAGTCAAACCTCGGTCCTGGTCGATATAGACGTTTTTCTCCCTTCTTGCCCCCAGCATTGTCTCTAGAGTCATTTCTTCGAACGTCCTTTGCTGCAGCTGGTGTGCTCCCATGAGCCGCCTTAGTTTGTTGCCCTGTCTGCCTCTCAATGGCAGCGTCCTCGAGCGTCATATACTTTCCGGCTTCATGGAAGAAGTCAGGTATCGTAGCTGGTTTTTCTTTCGTTAGTCTCCTGGCAAATTTAGTATCCAGATGCACACCACTGCAGAGGGCCATTAGGATAAGCTTCTCATCGGCGTCTTGGACTACAGCCGCTGTGGCATTGAATCAGGTTAAATATTGTTGCACCGTTTCTCCAGGTTTCTGCTTGATATTAGATAATGAATAAGCATCCTTGGGTTGCTCCACATGAATGCGGAATTGGATGATGAATTTTTCCTTCAACATTTCCCATGAGCTGATGGATCCTTGGGGTAGATGGCAGAACCAGGATGTAGCTAGATCTGCCAAGAATAGCGAGAAGCACTTGCACAACACTCCTTCTGTTGCTCCGCTCATGAGCATATGTTGTGTGTACCTCTGCAAGTGCACAATGGGGGCAGAGGTTCCCTTGTAAGGTTCCATCGTTGGCATTTTCCATTCTCGGGGGGTGATGGCAATATCGATATTGCGGGTGAAGGGGCTGGTGACCCTAGCGCCTATCCCTCGATCTCTTTGATCCCTTCGGACGCACTCTCTGAACAATCGTGCCATCCTCTCATCAGAATTTGGGGCAGATAGGAATGAGCTTGGTTCTTCCCTACAGGATCGACCCCGTCTAGATGACCTGTAGGGATGGTATAGTCTATCACTCCTAACGTTTTCCAGTGGCTATCTTTGGTCTTATGGGAGCATGCTAGGGTCAGCTACATTTGGCCCTTGCCTGGATCTTCCCCTACTGGGTTCTGCTCCAAGCACTTCCTCAGGTCCAACTTCGGGTTGGACTCTAGCTTGGCCCCGTTCAGTAGTGTTCCCGTGGCTAGGTAGCATGACAGGCTCAGCTACATCCGACCTTCGCCTAGTACCTCCCCTGTTGGGTTCGGTTCCAAGTGTTTCTTTGGGTCGGAATTCGGGCTGAGTCTGGGCTCGGCTCCTACCATTGCTATTTCTGTTGTTAGCCTCTTCGTGGAAGAAAGATCTTTGTCGTATCCCAGATCCTCCAGACTGGGACTCACCCCACGATTCAGTGTTGCGGTTGTATTCTTCCGCATCCCTTAAGCGTGATATGAGTTGATCCACCAAGGCTTCTTGTTGGGATGCGAAGCGGTTAGTTACTTCAGCCACAACCCTGTCCAGATTTGCCCTAGTAATTGGTTGCTCCGCCGAAGGGTTTGTCGGATTTGCCTGCTTTCCATCTGCTGTTGGAGCAGGATGATTCTCTCGATCTGTGATCACTGAATCTGGGACACTGTTTGTTGCGATGTTCTTTCCTTTGCTAACATCTTTCCTCGGCCTGGGAGGCATGTTTTCCAAGCAATGAGCGATGCTGTTAGGGAAAAGGTTGAGTGGGAGAAGCTGAAGTTTCTAGCTTGATCAGTTCTAGGTGAGGTGAAAGCTCCAAAAATGTTTGCACAAAAAATGGGCGAAAACCTCCAAGTCGTATGGATTGGTTGATTTTATGTTGTTCTTAGTGATTTGGATGATTTATGCAAATATATAAAAAGCAGGACCAAATTGTAAAAGTCACACAGATTTATAGTGGTTCGGCCAGAATGTGCCTACGTCCACTTTATATGTTATTCTTCTTTTCTCTTCAGATTACAAGTACAAAGCTTTGTATACAAGTATATGAAAGTTGTTTGAAAGTTCTATCCGTGCTTGGGCTCTCAAACTTGTCCGCCATTGTTGTACCCCTGCCCCTCTATTTATAGAGTGAGGTTGGGGGCAGGGGTCTTGGATGTATATAGCTGCTGGTGGGCCTGGGCTGATGCAATCTGGCCTAGGAGTGTTTGTTTGGTATGCCTTGGTCCGGTGGAACTTGGCTCGGCAATGGGTGGAGTAGGTTGGTTTGGTAGGAGGTGGTATGTTGTTTGGACCGGTAGTAGGTGGAGTTGGACCGGTGATAGCTTGGGAGTGAGTTGGTTCGGTTGGCGAGTGGAATTGGCTCTGGTTCGATGGGCATGGGAAGGAGGTTGATTCGGTATGCAGGGAAGGAGGTTGATTCGGTAGGCAGGAAAGGAGGTTGATTCGGTAGGCAGGAAGGAGGTTGATTCGGTAGTAGGTAAAAACGTGTCCAACAGATGCGGAGTTTTATGCTATTGTGCAGGCTGTGAAGCATTGGAGACATTACTTGTTCCATAAAGAAATTGTTTTGTATACAAATCATGAAGCATTGAAACATTTGCAAGGGCAGAATAAAATTGCTGCTTGGCATGCATCGTGGATAGCTTATTATCAGCAATTTACATTCGTCGTAAATCACAAGTCTAGAGTAACTAATCGCGTCGCAGATGCATTAAGTCGGAGGGAGAATTTACTAACAACTATGCGAGTTGAGGTGATGGGTTTTGACTTACTTCCAGATTTGCTTACTTCAGATTCATAATTTTCCAGGATCTTAGACAAAGTCAAGTAGGGAAACATGGATGGATATATGGTGGCTAATGGTTTTCTATTCAAAGGAATTTAGTTTTGTATTCCAGATTGTAGTCTGCGAATGAAAATCATAAAGGAATTACATGAAGAAGGACACGTGGGCCGCGACCGTACTATGCCGTTGATCTCAAAGTCTTATTTTTGGCCGTCAATGAGGAAAGAAGTTGAAAAATTCATTCAGAGGTGCCATATTTGTCAAGTTTCAAAGGGGACCGCGACAAATGCAGGTTCATATAAGTTGTTGCCTATACCTACTAAACCATGGGTGGATGTTAGTATGGACTTTATATTAGGTTTGCCGAGTACGCAACGTGGCAATGATTCTATCTATGTGGTGGTTGATCGTTTTTCAAAAATGGTACACTTTATCGCATGCAAGAAGATGGCAGATGCAGTTAATGTTGCATAGTTATACTTCAGAGAGATCTATCATCTTCATGGGTTACCTGAATCTATTGTATCGGATAGAGACACTCATTTTCTGAGTCATTATGGGATGAGTCTATGGAGAATGGTCGGGACAAAGCTGGAATTTAGTAGTGCTTATCATCCATAGACGGATGGACAGACAGGAGTTGTGAATATATCCCTGGGTAATCTATTGAGATGCCTCGTGAATGACAATTTGAAGAGTTGGGATTCCAAGCTATGTCAAGCTGAGTTTGCACACAACCATGCAGTTAATCGTAGCACTGGTTTCAGTCCATTCCAGGTTGTTTATTCAACAATTCCGAAGGGACCATTGGATTTATCTATAGTACCACAGCAGAAAGGAGTGATCAAACGAGCTAGTGATTTTGTGAATGAATTGCAAGAATGCCACAAGGTTGTGCAGGAACGATTGCTTAAGGCGAATGAGAAATATAAGCAATCAACAGATATTAAACGGCGAAATTTTGAATTCAGAGAAGGAGATTTTTTAAATGCAGTATTGACTAAGGATCGATTTCCTATTGGTACTTACAACAAACTAGCTGTTAGAAAGATTGGTCCTTTGGAAGTCGTAAAGAAGATTAATGAGAATGCGTATCAGTTGAGATTGCCGGATCATATCCATACTGCCGACGTTTTCAAGTCAAACACTTGATTCCATATCTTGAGAATGAGTATGTCGAAGAAGAGGAAAGTGTAAATCCGGGGACGAATTTTTCTCAACCACGAAAGGATGATGCAGCACACCAGCAGGTTATGTTAAGTCGTGCCCACCTTAATTCACTTGGCCTTGAATCGCCTGAGCGACCTAACGGGTTATGCAAGTTATGTCTTAAGTCGCCTGAGCGACCTAGCGGCCTATGATAATTCGTTTTCCTCAAGTATGCTGATTTCTTAAGTCGCTCATCACTTATGCCGCTCCTTCGTTAAGTCGCTCACCTATTATGTCTTAAGCCGTTGCTTCCTTAAGCCGCTATCTTCTTAAGTCGCTCATTCTTGAACCGCTGAAGCTTATGCTGTTGATTTCTTAAGTCGCTACTGAAGCTTATGTCCTTAAGTCGCTTATGCCGCTCTCTATAAGTCACCTGCTTTTAGGTCGCATGGAGATGTGCTTTCTTCTTTACGTCGCATTGTTTTAAGTCGCGTGATGTTGTATTGTGTTAAGTCGCGTGATGTTGTATACTGTTAACTCGTATGTTGATGCATTATGTTGAGTCGTAAGTCGTGTTGTTAAGTCGTGCGTATTTTTTTATGTCACGTGTATGTATAGGTCGCATATGATGTAATTGTTGTTGAGTCGAGTGTGTTGTAAATTCCTATAAATAAGAGTGTGACGTCATTGTAAAAGGGAGTTGATTTTGAATAAACTTTTTGTGTGCGCTTTGGCCACCTTTGTTGAAGTTGAGTGTGATCTCCTTCTTCTTTCCATCTTCGGTTATTCGTGCGCGAATTAACGAAGTTGAAGCCGATTCTCGGTATCACTTGCGAGTGATCAACGATCGAATTGTAGATCTTTCAACACGGTATCTTGCGAGATCAACGGGTTGGAGATAGCTAGATTCCGGCATCGTCACTATCAATGGAATTGGGCATTTATCGTTTTACTGGTTTACTTGACACGAAATCATTTCGTGAGGAAGAAAGTGCATCAATTTGTATCAAAGCATTATTAGTACGTCAAAGTTAATCCGCTGCATCAAAGTACTGGTGTTCTCTTATTGAAAGCCCTGCTTTTATCTCCGAACACGTCGCTCATAACCGTGACAGTAACGAGGAAGATCACTTCATTGCCTTGGGTAGGTTCTGGGACCCTCTGTCATATGTATCAAGATTTGCATTGCTTTCCGGTAGTCAATATGAGGAGTGTGTCTATGATATCGACAATGGGAAGTTTTGGTATCCACACCTTGGTAGTGTTAACCTAGTTAGTTGTTGTGATGGTATTGTTTATTTAGAAAATCTGGGCGAAATCGCTTTATGGAATCCTGCCTTAAAACAGGCGAAATATATGCCGACACCATTGTTTTCAGATAGGTTGATAGAAGGAACAAATTCCTGCTATGCGTCCTTCGGTGCTGATTTATAGAGCAACGATTATAAAATGGTACGCGTTTTGATTGTATATGGGGATGGTATGCAACATCATGCGGTTGGCAATCAAGTTGAGGTATACAACTTAAGAGGCGATGATTCCTGGAGGATTATATGTAAAGACGAGGTTTTGCCATTCCATGATATCTATACCCTGGATGCAGCATCCTCAAGCAAGACTGGGATGTGTTTTTGGTTAGCAAGCTACGATGAAACCACAGTTCTTCTTTCATTTGACTTCAGTGATGATGTGTTTAGGACAATGCAATTTCCCGATGATGGTCGGTATCCCGCTGTCCTTGACATAGACCTTTTGGATGACAAAGCGGTTTGCATGCAGCAGAAGTCCAATGAAGATGATAAATTTCTTTATATATGGATAATGCATGAATTTGGTGTGGAAGAGTCTTGGAATATGATATATAAGGTTGGTCCCTTCTTCCACTTGGATAGTATTTCCGCACGATTCACCAAGAGTGGAGAGTTTCTTCTTTGCAGTAAATCATATGATGTAGTACAAAATAGGTTGTACTTGTACAATTTACGCACACAGCAAGGAAAATTTATTCAGAGCTGCTGCTTAGAAGCTACTGGACAAGGAACACTTGTTCGCTACAGTGCAAGTCTTGTTTCGCTCAAAAAAGCAAACATTTTTAATCCAACATAGTGATTTGATTAGTATCCTATCCTTATAATTTTTGTATTTTTTATATTTTAAGTTGAAGTATTGTTGTATTGAACATATTTTTTTTGGATTTTGAGTGATATATTTTAAATATATCTTATTGCAATTATAACTCAACATCTAATTTGTTCATTTGCATCTGCTTCAACCATGTATGCCCTAACCTTTATAGAAAATAAAATTTTATTGGTGGCACAATCATTGAATTGCCAATATGTTGAAATTGAATATTTTTCAATCCACGCTCTTTTCATTAACATTTTGGAGTATTGGAACATTTTTTCAGCTAGTCCAATAACATGATATTTTTATCTATGAACATTCTCAATAATGAAAATGCTAGCAAAAACTACAACTCCGACCAAGAGGTGACAATAGTGAAAATAAGGGACACAAATCAATCTTAATATACAAAACATCCTTCTCATAAAAAATATATAAACTACATCTTTATTTTCAAATACTACACTTTTTTTCCTACAATACCCTCATTCTCCATTGCAGCAATGTTGCTTCTTCATATATGGACGTTATTCTCACATCCATAATTAAAATTTGCACTCCATTAATTATCAATTTTAAAACGCTGTAACTTCTTTTAGAAACAACAGATTAACAAACCGTTTTCACCATTATATCACAAATTTTATTATTTTTCTAATGAGCGACATTGTATGTATGTGAAAACAATGGCAGGATAAGTTTTTCAAAATTTTGCAATTATATTGCATAATTGCAAACAATTCATCAATTATATTCAATAATTACAGAAATGTCTGCAATTGTACCATATAATTGCAGACATTATAATTTATAATTGCAGAAATGTCTATAATTATATGCAATAATTGTAACTGTATGGAATAATTGTAGACATGTCTGCAATTATATCGTGTAATTGTAGAAATTTCTACAATTATATGCAATAATTGTAACTGTATGGAATAATACCATGTAAATGCAAAAACGTCTGCAATTATATGCAATAGTTGTAGATATTTCTGCAATTATATGTAATATTTGCAGACATTTCTGCAACTATATTCAATAGTTGCAGACATTATACCATATAATTGCAGAAATGTCTACAATTATATGCAATAATTGTAACTGTATGAATAATTGTAGAAATGTCTGCAATTATATGCAATAATTGTAACTCTATGGAATAATTGTAGAAATGTCTGTAATTATATGCAATAATTATAACTGTATGGAATGATTGCAGATATGTCTGCAATTATACCATATAATTGCAAAAATGTCTACAATTATATGCAATAATTGTAACTGTATGGAATAATTATACCATATAATTGCAGAAACGTCTGCAATTATATGCAATTTCATGCATCCGTAAATCTTTTTGCTATAATCATTACTGATAATAAAATCTCATGTGTTTGCCTCTTCTTTACTACAGAGATTTGTTATTGTTAGTTTTGAATATACGACAACATATATCAGTTAATGACGCAATGAGATCAAAAACACATCTTCTGGCTAGATTTTGATTTTATAGTTTATTCTCAAAGAGCAGGGTATGCGCTGAAGACTGCACCTTCCACTTCTCCATCGTTCAAGGCTGGATTAATACTTGGTATGTATTTAAATTGTGGATTATAACCAATACTTTTAATTAAGTACTTGTTAAATTATATCTACTTTTGAATCACACATAGACTTGAAATTTTTGCTATTTTGCATAATATTTTGTTCTTTTTATTTTGAAAACAACCTTATTCATATTTCTCTCAGGAATTTGCATCTTAGCGAGTCTTGTTTATTTTTCAGTAGTTTTATTATGTTTAGACTGCTCACATACCGTGATCATCTTATTCTGCGAACTATAAATATTTTTTTGCATTATTGAAGTTCAGTATGTTTGATATGTTCATCTGAAGAATCCACGACCTATTATTGTTTGTCTATTGAAACTGAAATCATGAAGATATTATAAAGTTTTAAAGGTATTACCATTCTATTTTGTGGAGTTATAAGAATGTGAAGGAGAAATTCTACTAGTAAACTCATTTGAATTTAACACATTGAAATTAGTAAGTGGAAAGTTCAATAAATACAAGTGTTGGGTATCGAGTTGTTGAGAATTATAAGGTTGACCTAAAGAAATGGGAGTAGTGGTAAGTTCCCTAATTTACATGTAGTTTTAGGCAATATATAAATTCAAATCATCTTTGCATGTCATATATGCTAGTGTCGTATTCTTCAGCCGATCTTGATTTTTTTAATTTAATTATGGTGTTCATGCATTCACTTATTATTTTTTCTCACTCAAATCTTTGACTTCATCCAGGCATGATGTAATAACGCCTGGCCTAATACAATTATGGGATTTTTTTTTTCGCCAGGTGCATCAAAACTACAAACTATGGCAAGCTAAAGCCTAAAGGTATTGCATTCGATTCATGTTCGTGCGTTCAAACCTGAAAAAGGAGAAGAAGGGATGGTTGGCCAGCTTCCAATCAACTGAAATGCATGGCCCAGATTTGTTAGGTTTAAAAATTAAAAGAAATTTGTAAATTTAATTTTATTATAATTTGTATAATCTTTAAAATGCTGTATCTTTGTCATACGAGGTCGGAAAATTACGAAACGAATTGCGTTGGGTTCGTATGGACGAACACTACGCGATGGTGTTGGATTGGAGTCATTTGGAGCTAGTGATAATTTTTGGTAAAATTAAACGCGTGTTTAATTTTATTCGAAATAAAACGCTACAACTATTATCGGAAACTCAAGATGAGAACTTCTCACTCAATCGAAATGTGTTTCGATTTAAATTTAAAATTGCTTGATTGTGTTGATTATATGCTTGGATGATAAATTGCTATCAGTTGTATTGAAATAGACCCTATACGCCGCATATTAAGCGGAGGTTATTTATTAAACACATATACCGCGATATTCCACCTCGAAGTGGAATTGGTATTATATATGTACTTTGAGTTGATTTCTCGCATTATATAGCGGATGAGACCCTATTGCGCCATATAATAGCGGATAATATTTTATAAATCCCATATATCGCGATATTCCATCTTGAAGCGGAATTGGTATTGTACTAACATCTGTGGATGCAGGGAAACATGTTGGAGGGATCCAACTGGATTTCTCAAATGATTGAATTTGTTTCAGTGTTGTGTGTTGATCTATTTATAATCTGCGTGATTATTTTTGTGATTGAAAAATTTGACGGCTAAAATTTAGCCGAATATATTTTTGGTATCGTTAGATGCCGAAAATAAATAAAATTGGATTTTTGAAAATTTAAGTTGAGAATTCATAATAAAATTTAATTTTGGAATTGATTCATTTTAAATAAATAAACGTTATAATTTTAATGTTATAAAGATTATGATTTTTAAGAAAATATAGTTGGAGAATTGATTTTTTTTGAAAATATGGAGCTAATGATTTTATAAAATGGTTTAAATTGGGATATTTGAATTATTATAAACGGATTATATAAAAGATTTATAAAATTGATATTTGTAAATTAAAAATGTTGGAATCATAAAACGAGTTTTTATGAGTGTTGAAAATGAAGTATAAATGGATTTCATAAGTGGATGAAATCCATAGATTTATAAATTGTGAAGTTATAAAATGAATAGATTTTTGTAAAATAAAAGATTTATAAGTAATTAACTTATAAATTGGATTTTGGCATTTAAATGAGAAATTGATAGAATTTGTTAATAAAGTGATTTTATAAGTTGAAGTTGTTAAAAAACATAAATGGAATTTATAAACATTGTTTTATAAATCTGAAAATGACTTATTTTGATAAGTTAATTTTTTATAGCTTATTAAAGGAGATAGATCCACGATTTTGGACAGTGGATGTTTGCGTAAAAAATGGTCACAAACACCCAATACCGTGAAAGCACCAGTGTATGAATATAAGTCAGCGATATTCAAACACAAATCACAGATCTCAACAAATAACCCAAATACGTTTGCACAAAAGATGGGCAAACAACTCCAAGTCGTATGATTTAGTTGTTTTTATGTTGTTCGTAGTGATTTAGGTGTTATGCAAATACGTAAAAAGCAGGGACTAAACTGTAAAAGACACATAGATTTATAGTGGTTCAGCCAAAATGTGCCTACGTCCACTTTATATGTTATTCTCCTTTTCCAATCCAATTACAAGTACAAAACTTGTAGTACAAGTGTATGAAAGTTGTTTGAAAGTTCCTTCCAGGTTTGAGCTCTCAAACTTGTCCGCCATTGTTGTACCCCTGCTCCTCTATTTATAGAGTGAGGCTGGGGGCAGAGGTCTTGGATGTATATAGCTGCTGGTGGGCTTGGGCTGATGCAATCTGGCCTTGCAGCATTCTGGTTCGGCAACGTCTTGGTTCGGCGGTGAGTGGTAACATGGGTGATTCGGCAGGTAGTGGAGATAGGGGTTCGGTGGTAGGTTGGGCCGGTGGTAGCGTGGAGATGGAGCTGGACCGGTGGTTGGTTCGGTAGTATGGTAGGTAGAGGAAGTTGGTTCGGCAGTAGTGGATACAAGGGTGATTCGGCAGTGGAATGGAGACAGGGGTGATTCGGCAGTGGCGTGGAGAGGTGGTAGTTCGGTGAGGGTACTACCGAATGGAGCTTATAGAATGCCGAATGATCCCTTCATATTCGAGAATGCCGAATGAGCCTTCGGATCCGAGAATGCCGAATGAACCAGGAGGAGTTCGAATACCGAACGAAATCTTGCCTCGCTTCCAATCGATTTTCAATCCCGACATCCATTATTCCTTGCCAGTTTGTTGATATTCCAGTTTTGACCAAAAAATGGGGTAACACTTTGCCCCCCAAAACATGCCTTGTGATAACAAGGCGTGTTTTGAAATAGTTCCGAATCCAATATCCAAGGTCCATAGCCATATCGGCAGAGTAGATCATCCTTGAATGCTCCGAGTCGATATCCAATTCCAAATCCAATAACCAAAGCTTGAGCCAATTCCATGTCCATCCGAACTCGACAACCGAGCCGCAAACCATCCTTATCCAATAGCCAATAACCGAATCCAGGACCTCTCTGGGTCTATATCCAAATCCATAACCTCTATGGGCTCTTGCCAAACGCAATCCACACCTGACGGCCGTGATCTAGTGTCCATGGACGTTAAGCTAGCCTCCTCGTGTTCTTGTCGAGCGTAATCCACATATGACGACCTTGGTCCAGTGTCCCTGGACATTGAGCTAACCTCTCCGGGTTCTTGCCAAGCGCAACTCACACTTGACGATCTTGGTCCAGTGTCCCTGGACGTTGAGCTAACCTCTCCGGGTTCTTGCCAAGCGCAACTCACACTTGACGATCTTGGTCCAGTGTCCCTGAACGTTGAGCTAACCTCTCTGGGTTCTTGCCAAGCGCAACTCACACTTGACGATCTTGGTTCAGTGTCCCTGGACGTTGAGCTAACCTCTCCGGGTTCTTGCCAAGCGCATTCCACACCTGACGGCCGTGATCCATTGTCCCTGGACGTTAAGCTAACCTCTCCGGGTTCTTGCCAAGCGTAATCCACACTTGACGACCTTGGTCCAGTGTCCCTGGGCGCTGTACAATGCCATGGCTTAAGTCCTAAGACGAATCCTGGTCTCTCCGGACCCTTGCCGAGCATAGTCCATACTCGACGACCTGAAAATAACAGTTGATAATATAGGGCCTAAGTCCTAGGCCGAATCCTGGTCACTCCGGACACTTGCCGAGCATAGTCCATACTCGACGACCTGAATGAGTCAATTTACCACGTTCGGGCAAAGCGACTCACCCCTTGCCAAACATAATCCATACCCGACGACCGTTTATCAAAAATCAGATAAAAATCCAATCAAAATCCAATCCAAAATCCAAATCCAAAATCCAAATCCAGAATCCAAATCCGAAAATCCAAATCCAGAATCCAAATTCAAAATCCAAATCCAAAACCAGAAAACTAGAAATCCAAACCAGCATCCAAAGTTGAAAATAATCATCCAGAGGAAAATCCAAATCAAAAGGCGAGAAAAACCAGGAGCTCAATCCAAGCTCCAAAACCGAAAACCAAAAAGAAAAGCAGTGTCCAATCCAAAAGCAAAAGATAAATTTCACAAACCATAGCATCGCAGCTTATTATCATTCAGAGCATGCCTAGGGGCCATCTCCGTCCCCGTACATGTGTAAATGACTTGGTTGCTTGCCAATAGTTTGCTACTTATTTCATATTAACCTGGTCAAGGGACGATCAACTGACCATCATTCCTGGGCCTCCCACCATCGTAGCTTGAGGCAGGCGGCGGTTGCTCCTGCCTCGCCGTTGCATTCCGAGGTCCAACATATTGTGGCAACTGTCCATTCCTCACATGCTCCTCAATTATGTCCTTTAGGTGCCTGCAGCTGTTGGTGTCGTGTCCATCCAAATCATGGAAGAGACAGTGCCTTCCCGATGCCCTTTCCCGTTCTGTTGGTTCTCTCCTAGCCGGCCTCCGGTAGTGAAGGCGATTTCGAGTATCCAGGTATATCCGCTCCAATGTCTCATTCAATCCTGTGTATGTGGAAAACTTTGGATCCTTCCATTGCCTCCTAGCATTTCCAGAATCACCGTCCAACTTCCTTTTTCCTTTCTCTTTATCCAAACCATTGCTGGATGGTCCTCCCACCTCAACTGCATTAACCTTTTTCAACTTTAAATCCGTACTCGCATCTTCTTGTCGAAGGAACCTTTCTACCTCATGAAAGAATTCGTCGAGATTCCGTGGGGGATCTCGTATCAGAGATACCTTGAAATCTGAATTCTCCCTGACTCCTGATACTGCTGCCATTAAAACCATCGATGGATCGGGCCGATCCACCGAAGCAACTGCGGCACTGAATCGAGTTAGAAAAGCTCTAAGCGATTCATCCATCCTTTGCCTTACCGATATCAATGTCATCACGTTCTTCGGTCTCTTGACATGAACCCGAAACTGTCCCAAAAACCTTTCCACCAATTACCTCCAAGTCCTGATAGATCCTTCTTCCAGCTGCCTAAACCACATCGCAGCTAAGTCCGTCAAGTACAAAGGGAAGCATCGGGCCATCACCTCCCCCGATGCCCCCAGCACCTCCATGTGTCTGGTGTATCCCATCAAGTGATCCGTAGGGTCTTCCTTGCCATTGTATACCTCCACGCTAGGTAGCTTGAACTTAGGTGGATTCTGAGCCATCCTTATTTCCCGAGTGAACGGAATCCTGTTTACTCCTTCCAAGTCTCCGTTGGTCAAACCACCTCGCACAGTCTTCCTGATTATATCTACCAATCCACCGTTGTCTGTCGGGGGTTGCCCCCGAGGGAACTCCGGTACATACTCTTCGTGTAGCTCGTTAGTAGCAACGTTGGTTCTAGCCTGTTGAACTCCTTCCAAAGGTTCTCCTGTGTTGAATCCTGTGGGCCTGCCCCCAAGCGCTTGTTGATTGCCACCTGGCTCCGTATCCTGTCCTTCATTGGGTTCCGTAACCCTAGCTTCTTGTCCTGCATCCACAGTCGTTGTAGCTGTTCCTAAGTTTTGCATCCCTGCAGCTCTCATTTGCTCCAAGAAAGTTTGCATCATTTCCTGTTGACTTTTCAACAACCTCTCTTGCAGTGAATTTGTTATGGCCTCCATTTCATCCCGGGTTATGTAGATCGAAGCCGGTCCTTCCTCACCTCCGGAGAATGCTTGTTGACTTCCTCCTTGTTGGCTTCTCTCAGCCCTTAGCCTTCTACTGTTTTGCCTAGTCATTGTCTTTCAAATCCAAACTTCTATCCGATGCAGCGGGTGCTGGTCCTTCTCAGTGAAAGCACCAAAATGTTTGCGTAAAAAATGGTCACAAACACCCAATACCGTGAAAGCACCAGTGTATGAATATAAGTCAGTGATATTCAAACACAAATCACAGATATCAGCAAATAACCCAAATACGTTTGCACAAAAGATGGGCAAACAACTCCAAGTCATATGATTTAGTTGTTTATATGTTGTTCGTTGTGATTTAGGTGTTTATGCAAATACGTAAAAAGCAGGGACTAAACTGTAAAAGACACACAGATTTATAGTGGTTCGGCCAAAATGTGCCTACGTCCACTTTATATGTTATTCTCCTTTTCCAATCTGATTACAAGTACAAAACTTGTAGTACAAGTGTATGAAAGTTGTTTGAAAGTTCCTTCCAGGTTTGAGCTCTCAAACTTGTCCGCCATTGTTGTACCCCTGCTCCTCTATTTATAGAGTGAGGCTGGAGGCAGAGGTCTTGGATGTATATAGCTGCTGGTGGGCTTGGGCTGATGCAATCTGGCCTTGCAGCATTCTGGTTCGGCAGCGTCTTGGTTCGGCGGTGAGTGGTAAAATGGGTGATTCGGCAGGTAGTGGAGATAGGGGTTCGGTGGTAGGTTGGACCGGTGGTAGCGTGGAGATGGAGCTGGACCGGTGGTTGGTTCGGTAGTATGGTAGGTAGAGGAGGTTGGTTCGGCAGTAGTGGAGACAAGGGTGATTCGGCAGTGGAATGGAGACAGGGGTGATTCGGCAGTGGCATGGAGAGGTGGTGGTCCGGTGAGGGTACTACCGAATGGAGCTTATAGAATGCCGAATGATCCCTTCATATTCGAGAATGCCGAATGAGCCTTCGGATCCGAGAATGTCGAATGAACCATGGGGAGTTCGAATACCGAACGAAATCTTGCCTCGCTTCCAATCGATTTTCAATCCCGACATCCATCATTCCTTGCCAGTTTGTTGATATTCCAGTTTTGACCAAAAAATGGGGTAACAGTGGATAATCCTTTAAATAAAATATGTAGAAATGTTGAATTTGATTAAGAAAATATATTCACGATTTTTGACAGTGAATAATATATTAAAGAAATATTTTGGGAAAGTAATATTTTAAATAGAATTAAAACGATTTAAAGATGTTTTAAATGTAATAAGTATCGAAACCATAGATTTCAACATTCATTGTTGAAATAGTCCTTTTCGAGAAATAGAAGGAAATGGTGGTCTATAACACCGTTGTTATAGTAAATGATTTTCGAAAGGAAATGTTTTATATAGTATTGGGATTTGTATCTCTATCTTAATTTCGAATCCCTATACTAATGATTTTGAGTTGTCGTAACGATGTTTTACGCAACATTCGTTTTGACTCAAATAAAAGCGTTTAACAGAATATTTTCCTTAAAGAATGAAATATATACTTAATTGCGATTTAAGTATATTGAATATTTTCCAAATGTTGAAAATAAATATATTGGTGAATTACTTATTACTAAATAAGTATGGAAATGTTTTCCAATATGAAGTGAATGTTTTGAGATTATATCTTTTAAATATAAATTGAAAGTGCATATTTGAAATCGATTTAAAAATCGTATATCAGTGGATATTTGGAAATTTAAATTCACCATGGAATTTATAAAGGAAAGGGAAATTGTTTTAAAAAATAAACATTGATTTATTTTTGAAGTGTGGGAATAAATTTACGGATTGGGAACGTGAGTTTAAAATAAATTGGTAAAGATTTATTTGATTGATTTATATGAGCCATTCTGGAAGGAAAATGAATAAATATTTGTGAATATATCCTGTGTTGGGAAATGATTTGAAATTTGTTTTCAAAGATTGAAAGGTGAAAAATGATTTGAAATTTGTTTTCAAATGGTTGATGCGTGGGAATTATATCTTGTAAAGATATTTTGAAAATAAATAATTTGGGAAGATTATTTGGAATCGGGTGATGTTGTGAATATTGATTGATAGTTAAATAACAGACTATCAATATTGACCCTTAAATGGCTATTTGTTGTGAATTGGTTGAAATTGAATGCTACACTTATTTTTAAATTATTGCGCTCGTTATTCGGATTACCCATTCCGAATAGTGATACGACGTAATGGATAGCATTGAAGACTGGTGTTGAAGACCGGGTATTTGTGAAAATGATAGGATGACCTATCGATTGTCTCTGCACCGTTAGCTACGGTATGGAGATTTCCTTTGTGATGGGAAATTCGATCGGGATTGTGAATACCCGGATTGCAAGGGCTTCTTTTGAAGTGCCTTCGGTTCTGTTCGAACCCGGAACAGACTTGTATGGTTGCGTGTTTGACATTACATTTTGAGATGTAAAGCAGATTTCTTTCAAACACATCTCTGTTTGTGGTGGAGAATTTATTCTCTTAGCTTAACACCCTTCTCTGAGACGTACGAGCTCAGAGGTTTGGTAGTTGAAGGTTATCAGTGATATACTCCTAATTTGGTAATGTGGAATGCTGAGTGTTGCTGTGTGATGATTATTTATTGATCATTTGTTGATAAAAGCATGGCTTTGTGCCTAGCTTTGTGGATGAGACTTCGTCAGACCTCATACCCTGTAAATGGTCGAAACAGGAATCATGGCAGCAAGGTTATTTGGGGATAGCTTCCCGTGAGGGTATGTCCATTTTCTTCTAGATTATGAGTGGTATCATGGTATGGAGCCCAGATACTTACTTTGTGGTTGCTGCAAACTTATTACTTTGTGGTTGTTGGTTGAGAAGCGCTTCGGATAAAGGTTGGTAACGACCGGGAAGTGGCATACTCGTGTCAGTTGTTACCTCGTCACAGAGGTAACCCGACCTTGTGTAGCAGAGATCCGGTTAGGATCCGAGGACGTCCCTTCGGTGGCGTTCCATTTTACTTGGGAAGTTCCTTTGCCCGACCATTTGTTGGAAATCCAAACAAAACAATATGAGCCTTGTACGGTTTTAGTTGTATTACCTTCCATGGAATGTGGCGGCAACCTGCTATTGAACATGGTAGCTATAGTAGGCATGAGTGCAGAATGCCTATGCTGGCTAAGATTTATATTATACTTTTGAACTATTTTCCTGCACTTTGCACTTATAGTAATAATATAAAAGAAATTCGCGTATCAAGCATGTTTGACTATCAGAAGGAGAAATCTCCTTCAATTCTGCGTTTGCATTGTGTGTGTGGCGAGAGGCCTTATGGTAGTTTCATTTTCCAAAAGCATTGCGGATATTTTTCACTTCCTTTGTTGTTGTTTTAAAGATAAATAACTGCTTTAGTTCTCACACCAGTCCCATGACTGACCTGGAGTTTATTTTTCCCTTCCTAAACTCTGGGTGCCCAAAAATTTTCCACACGGGCAGCCTAGAAATAGGTTATCAGGTTATTCTGGATTTAGGAGTGCTATGGAGCTCAGGAGGCGAGCTGAATGGCGAAACGTACCACTTGTATATGATATTATCTTTTTCACTATAGAATTCACTTGTAAGGACAAGTTTGTATAGCTTTCCATTCTTATATTGTGTTGCATATTGACTCTGTTGATGTAATGTAAAAAATGTACAGTTCTTTTGCTTTAAAGATTATTCATTTATCTATTATATGTTGTTCCGCTGCGACCGTGAGATTCTGTTATTGTTTCTGTTCTGTCTTCTTCTTCTTCTACCTTTTTCTTCTTCTTAAACACTCACGGTTCGATTTTCCGGCATTCAATTGCTCGACAATTGATACACTAGACGTATTGATGTCGATTTTTGGAAGTCAAAGAATCGAATCCTAATAGTTTCTCTCCTGCCCTGCATTCGTGCTTTAAAAGTGATTAAATTGTCAATTAACTCTTCATTTTTTAGAGTGGTAATGTTATTAGTCTCTTCGATTGCAAGATTCTTTTGATCCCATTCAAGAGTAAGTGAATTGAGAATTTTTCTAACTTGATCCTCTTTAGAAAACATTTTACCTAGTGTAATATGTGAGTGTATTGTATCTTGGATTCTACTATACATATCAAACATGGACTCATTTGGAATCATTTTTAATAATTGAACCTGGTTTGTTAATATGGAAATTTTGTCATGTTTAACTTTACTTGTATCTTCTTGTGTAACTTCCAAAGTTCTCCAATTTTCAAATGTAGACTTACATATAGATACTATGTTAAATTCATTTCTATTCGGTGAACAAAATAGTATATTCATAGCCTTAAGGTTACTTTGAGCAACTGATCTTGATCAGCAGTCCGCTGTGCAAAATTAATCTCGGTTCAGAGTACTCAGTTTATGTGATATTCCAAGTATCTAAACCAGTTGACTGTAAATAAACTTTTTACCTGACATTACCAATATGTATAATTACTGTCATTAAAAAGTAGAGGTCTAGAAGTAGATTGTCCTTCGCATATGAGTTACGAATAAGTGTATTAACAATGTTACTAACAGTACTATTACTACTATTGGCCATTTAATTTTTTTCAAAAATCAGATGAGAATATCTTGAAAAACAATGCTCTGATACCAAATATGAGGCAGCGAAATAGGGATCTTAAGGCTAAATTAACACTAGAGAGGCGGTGAATACTGTTTAATGGATTATATGAATATTTTCAAATTCTTAAGGATTTTACATGGTATGATGTGATTAGTAATCGCAGAATCAATGACAAAGTAAAAGTACATATAAAGATAAATGCAATAAAAGTAATAAAGAAAGAACACACTAGGATTTTATATTGATTCGACTTACCCTTCATATAGTCTCGCACAATTCCTTGTATGGATTTCTTTTTTACTAGTAAATGCAAATACAATCTCTATTTCAAGTGTAACAACTCTGTTCTTTCATTAATTAAATTTATAAACAATAAACTCAATGTGGTAAATGTTTTGAGAACCTTAATTCTATAATTTGAGGAGTACTAATAATCGACTTAATGTTATCAATTGGTCTAAATGCTTTCGAATAATGATTCGTCGAATATGGTATAACTCATTGAATATAATGTTTGAGTGGAACTTAATAGCCCAATAGCGAATACTCAAATTTTATCGTGTACTATGGGATGCCTTGGTTAAATTTGTGTGATTGCTATTAGGAAGTATTTTACACTTTAGAGTTGTATTCTCTTCTAGTGTGCAAAAAGTGGTTGCTAGATCCTTAAAAGAACATAGTTCAGGTTTTCCAGTGGTATTCGTAATAGGTGATATTTACTAACTTTTAGTAAATACTTGAATTCCACCAAACGGTATGGGACGTATTGGTTAAATTCTAGTGATTACTGAAGGTGGGACTATTTGGCACTTTAGATTTAACTCCCTTTTAGTGTTCATCAAGTAGTTGTTAGATCTTTAAGAAGTTTATTAATGGATTTCTTTTCGAATATAATAATATTAAATAAATGTTGATGTATCGAATCATGGCTCCTACGATCACCTTGATCGGTATGGACTATCCTTGAGATCATTCTGTGATTCTATGTTCCCGGTCTGAGTACGATCCTTGGTATCGGATCGGTTCAAGTGACACCAATTTGTTTGTTTGTTCGCCACGAGTTTTGAGTACAATCATTGCGATTGTTTTGGATTATCATTACGATCGGGTTAAATTACGACCTCTATGATTCTGGATATTTGGATTCTGTGACTATTCTATTTTTGTGAAATAAATATATATTTTTATATCTTGTATTCATGAAATAAACATATATTATTATGTTGTGTGTTCGTGAAATAAGATATATGTGCTTATGTCTTATGATGGATGTTAAGTTAATTATGTTATTTTGTGCTTAGTGACTAGTTCGTGTTTGTGACTTAAATTTATAACCCTGTTATGAGTTAATTATTGATATTTGCATGCTTAGAGATATTGTGTTTTATTCTGTGAATTTAGTGTTTAGTGACTAATATGTGTTCGTGACTTAAATGTATAACCATGTGCCTCGTGATGAACTCTAAGTTAAATTAATTACCGTGACTCGGTTTATCCTGGACATCTGTATTTACTTATATGTTGTTTGTTATTGTGTTATATCTTGTTCTCGCCATATTGGATATTTAGAGATAGTCTGACCCAGGTGTTATTTTGCACGGGTCATGCCGAGACTTTTCAGGTTACAGGACATGTTGACCTTAGAATAGTTATGCTAGCAAGGAGATAAACATTTGGACTTTTAGTTTATCCCACTTAGGAATTTGGACCTGTACATAAAATGTGTAATTGAGATTAGAGAATTATTAAACTTGAATAAAAATCAAGTTTAGCATTTTATTTTGTAAACTTTTGTATATGTGTAAGTTGAGATTTATTCTACTGTAATCGGTGACTGTTATTTATATGATATATTATTCTAATTTTGAGAAATCAGTGTGTCTATTGCTTTGTTTAATACTGTACACGTCAAATTCAGCTCAAATATTAAGTGAAAAAGATATAAATGATACGTCAGTGTTAGTATAAAGATATATTCACATTCGATTACCCCTAATAACCCGTACTCTCCAGATTAGCAGACGACATTACTTCTAATGTTCTTTGCTAATTTGGGCATCACGGTGGGGTCGTTATAGTTTTGTATCATAGCAGTGTCAGAACATTATAACATGTAATATTATGGATCAGAGAACTAGATGACTTAGAGTCTTGTCCCATCGAATGTGTGGTAGATTGTTACATTAATTATCTAATAAGGGATAGGAATATTAAATGATTATCGAGATAATCATTGGGGATGTAAATTGACTTAAAAAATTTAAGTTGATAAATTGGAATTTTCGACATTAAAACCTTTCGCGAATAATGAGCAAAAATTTTCAGAGTTGATAAGATTTTGAAATTTTATTGGAATGAATTAAATTAAAGTGTACTATTTTCTTTTAATAGAAATTTAGGAAATTTGAGTGAATAAGTATAATATTTAAATGATCTAGGAATAATCAAAATTGCAGCGGAATTTTAGACATTGAATTATTCCGTTGTAATTGATTATGTATGTTTTGATTTATTTGCTGATTGGTTGCTAGGAATTGATTGCTTGGTTGCATTTATTTAAATTGGATGCACGGACGTTAGTGATAATAAAATAAATGCATCCAAATTGAGATTATATATTGTGTGACATATCTGAACATTTTTTAAAATATTCTGATCGATATGTGGGATGCCATATTATCGATAGGGGTTCCTAAACATCGAACGTGACATTTTGACATAAGTAATAAGTAAAACTTAGAAATTTAAGTACAAATTTCTTTCGTTATCGAATATCATGAATTGTTAATATCTCATATATGATAGGAATTTCATATTAAAAGCTAATTTGAATTTTTGAGATAGGTGTTGGTATTTGAAGTTAAATAGATATCGTTTAAAAATTATAAATTGTTTGCTTAAGTAATATTAGCGGACTCGCTAATATTTCAATTATAAGGTACGTTTCTCGGATTAAATATCGCATTTCTATGTTTTTCCTTATTGGATGTCTCATCCTTGAGATGAGATGCACATTATGTAATTATATTCATATTGTAAATTTTTGAAATGCTAGCGCAAAGGAGACGCTGGCGAAATTTTCCACAAATTTGAGGCATTAGAAATTTTTTGAGAATCTTGAGAAATTTTGATGACTAATTTTTTTTGATTTTTAGCGTTTTAATTTGGACTAATATTAATTGAATGTTTTGGAAATGAAATTAGAAACCAGTTAACAAAATAATTGTTTCAAGAGGAAATTTATATATATATTTCTTTTATTTAGGAAATTGCGGGGACACAATTTCTTTGCGAAGTGAAGTTTGTAACAACCTTGATATTTCATTAATTAAATTAAATTATGCATAATTAATTTTTGATTGCAATTTGTGAAATTTGATTGTAAAATTTAAATTTAGTACTGTGAATAATTGATTAGGTTTATTAAGAAATGAGTTTCATTTCTTAATTAGGGTTTCAATTTAAAATTTTGAAATATTACTGTATGAATTATTTAATTTTGGTGGTTATAGTAAAATGTCGATATCGTGATTCACTAGTAAAATGTGGATTTTCAATATGAGATTTGGTTTATATAAAAATTGAGAAATCAATTTTTATTTTGGTTTAATGTAATATAGTATTAAAAGAAGTAATATAACATAATAGGATTAGTAACACTTGGAATTTAATTTGCAACACTTTTTATTGGATTCTTACCATACCCTATTTGGCCCAAGTAGAACTAGTGTAAGTAGAGAATAAATCGTACATATATCTCCTTCTCTTGTTCTTCTTCTATCAGAAACCAGAAAACAAAATTCTCCAAAAAAAACCCTAGTTCATAGTTTCCAAAGTCAAGGCTCAAATCAAAGGGATTTCATCCAATAATGAAGAAAACACATTTTAAATCCTATCTCTATGCTTTAGAAGTCTAAAAAAATGATTTTGTCTCATTTTTGGTCAAACTGCTTGTTGTTTAAATTTTGTTCTTGAGTTCTTAGGTGATTTTGGCGAAGCTAGGAAGTTAGCAAGGCTTAAAAGAGGATTTGGTAAGCTATAGGAAAATAATGTGTGAGTTAATCACTCACACTACTACTTCTAATCCATGAGAATAGTTTTTGGTTGCTATTTGAATTGAATTGGATGGTTTGTTAATTGAATTGGTTTTAAATTGACTGTGAATCGGTTGCTTGGATTTAATGATTTTTAATTGTTTGTAGAAAATAAATTGTGAAAATCACTGTTGTAAAAAAGAGATATCTTTGTGTGAAATATTCAAAATTGGTTCAATCTGTTCATGGTAGAAATATATTTAAATAAGATATAAATTCTCTTTTGAGCATTTTTTGAAATATTGTGTTTAAAACGATCTAAACTAAGTTTGAAACTGATGTTATAGCACAGCCATATCCAATTTTCTGAATTGATACCTAACAGTAAAAAGACCATAACTTTTTAAATGCGAATCATAATTATGCAAACTTTTTTTTGGTACAAAGTTAAGACATTAACGAACAACTTTCATGTTGTATGTTTTGGAAAATTTTGTGATTAAAGGGTCGAAATAGCGTTTGAAGCTGATTCATGCTCTATTGTGTTAATTTTTCGAGTTGGAACCTGTTAACCCCGTTTTGCCAACGAGTTGAAACTTAGGTCGACTCATCTACTTAAGGTCTTTAACGACTCATTGGATTTACGACTCAAGGGGCTTCAGCGACTCAAGGACTGGACCGACTCATCTACTCAAGGATTGGACCGACTCATCTACTCAAGGATTGGACCGACTCATCTACTCGAGGAATAGGACGACTCAAGGGGTTAACGGTTCACAAGGCAGGCCGGCTCAGTGAGTTACCGACTAATCAAGATTATCGCCTCAGCGACTCATGGTAAGCAACGACTCAGGAAGCCTCACGACTCAACAAGTCACCGACTCAAGAAGCCTACGACTTAAAGGACGTTCAATACCATGCAGAAATGAGATAACTCGTTGACAAGCTACGACCAGTGATGAGTCGAGTACGACACATGCTAGCATAAAAGGAGTTATGTTCGGTTGACTCGGGAACGACTTATTTCTTTGGAACAAGCCAGTAGGTCGGCCGCGTGTTAACATGAGACGACTCAGCATAGCTCGTCCACGACTTAAAGCCGTTAAGTCATAACCCATTGCCACAGTGCCTGTGCCATGGAAGATTGACTCGGAAGCGACTCAGGACTTGTCGTAAAATCCAGCAGAAGAATAAGCTATGGAGAAAGGAAAGGTTGGTTCTATAAGCCGGCCACGATCTAGCTTGACTCGGCGACGACTTAGCCTAAGTCGGTTACGACTCAGGACTTGGGCGAAGAATTCCTATCCATGTTTGCCTATAAATACATGGCCACGTCCAACATTCAAAGGACTTTTGGCTCATTTTCTTCAAGTGTCGATGCTCTACTGCATTCCAAACCAATCCAACACTCGAAGCTCTCAAGACACGAAGAACGCTACAAACAACTTGAAGAAGAGATCACATGCATTCAACATGGATTTGAAGACTCTCACCTTCATTGAAGTTTGAGCTACTTGTTCAAAGTGTTTTGTAATCCAAAGCGTATTGAATTCGAAAAGAATTGTATCAGCTTGTAATGAGATCATCAATAAAAGTACTTAAAGTGGACGTAGGCTATACTCTTAAGCCGAACCACTATAAAATTGCTGTTGTTTACTGCTTTTCCGCTATTATCTGCTTGTAATTTGTTCCCGAGCTATCGGGTGGTGCTTTCACAACTATAACTCACACACCGGGGTGTTAGCGTTCAAATTTTAGCGTTAACATTTTTGGCGCTTTCACTGAGAATTGAACTCAAGAGAATTATCATCATTGCTTCACAATGATTTGTAGAGAGAATTTCCTTGAAAACCAGAAGTCTATCTGAGATTATGGCTCCTGGAAGGAAAAGTAGATCTGTCAGGTCTGGGAATGTTCAAGAGGGAACCTCCGCTTCCCCTGTACCTAATCAACCCACTCCGTCTGTTGGGGTTACAAAAGCGGAGTTGGATGCTGTGATCTTAGGGCTGAACCAGCAGATAAACGCCCAGAATGCACAATTAGAGGCTCAGAGTGCCCAAAATGCTCTAATTCTTAATAAGTTGAACGATTTTCTTGGGGCAAACAATCAACCGGCAGGTAATGAAAGGAATTATGCTGGCAACTTTCATGATGCTAATGAAAGGAATGCTCCTGAAAGGGCTGCTAGTCCCTTTGAGCAAACACTTCCTGAGGTTGGTGGATCTAGAACTCGACATGATGAGGAGTATCTTTCTGGAATGGTCCGGCAAATCATGAATGAAAGTATGCAGAGGGTTGAAGACGAGAAAGAATGGGGTTTCGCCCCAAGTAAAACTCTATTTACTGAGAAAATCTTAAAGGCGGAGTTTCCAAGGAAGTTTGTCCCTCCAACTATTCCAGCTTACAAAGGGACAAGTGATCCGAATGAATTCTTGTATAAATATGATTGGCACATGACAGGTGCCAGAGCCTCTGATGAGATAAAGTGCCGATATTTTCCTGTATATCTTGAAGGTGTGGCTCTACTGTGGTTCACCAAGCTGCCAATCCGATCTATTGATCAGTTTTCGGACTTGACCCAGAAATTCAAGGAGCAGTTTAGACTATATGCTTAAAAAGCCAAGGACATCATGTCATTGTCGAGTTTGGAACAGAATCCAGGTGAATCTATCAGATCTTTCTTGAATCGCTTTAATATAGCGCTGGCTGAGGTGGACAATGCAGAACCGCGAATGATATTGACTTATCTGATGAGGGCTATTGACAAGTCAAGCGAATTTGGGAAATGGCTAAACATGAAGGAACCAAATTCCCTTGAAAAGTTCTATAAAAAAGCAGATGAATTCATATGCCTGGAAAGCCGTCCTGTACCAGTAAAGGCAGTGTTGGAAAAATCTGAAGATAACATTGTCGCTCCACGCAAGAATGAATCGGTAGGGCAGAAAAGGGAGAATAATAATGGAAAGAAACAGAGTAATCTGAAGAAGCCTCGATCCTTCAAGCCATCAGAGTATACTCCATTATCGCATACACCGGAGCATATCTACCTTGCCACTAAGGATTCTGTTGATTTTCCTAAACCTATCCCTCTGAGGACCGGTAAAAAGGCTATACAGAGTGGGAAGTTCTGCCGCTTCCATAATCAACCCGGTCATGAGACCGATGAATGCCGCCAGTTGAAAAATCTGATTGAAGAGTTGCTAAGGGAAAACAAGCTGCAGCAATTTGTGAAAAAGAATAGCAACAATCCTGCATCGTCAAGTCAGGGGCAACAAGCTCCTGCTCATCAGCCTAGGACAGGTGAGAAGGCTGTAGGGCATGAATCTGGAAGGCCCATTATCAATGTCATTACAGGAGGACCTCGCCCAGCTGGCAAGAGCTGGGGTGAGATGGAGAGATATACCAGGGCTTTGAGATGGAGAGACACTACGCCCCTGAAACAACAGAAAACTTTCAGTGATGATATTGTTTTCAGAGCCAGGGATTCCACAGGTGTCGAAGCTCCTACCCTAGATCCCTTAGTCATCTCAGCTAGTATCAGACCAGCCATTGTCAGAAGAGTTCTCATTGATTGCGGTGCATCCTGTAATATCCTCTTCAAGAAAACATTCGACCAAATGAAAATCCCTATGGTCGATGTACAAGCCTCATCGCAGAAAATCGCTGGCTTCACTACGGAGCCAAAGCAACCAATAGGAACCATTGATCTGCTTGTAGAACTTGGAGAAGGAGAAAGGAAAGTAGTCTGCAAGCAAACTTTTGTGATTGTCGACGAATTTCTGCTTATAATGCTTTCCTTGGCCGTCCAACGCTCGCAGCGTTCAAAGCTGTTCTAGCCCCATGGTGCCTCACCATTAAATTCCCTACAAACAATGGAGTAGGAGTTATAAAAGGGGATCAACATGCTGCGCAGGAGTGTTATCTGACAGAGCTGCGAGAGGCAAGAAAAAGGGAAATGGGAAAGGATGCAGCAACCCCAGTCCGCATCAAAGAACCAGCCTTGTAGCAATTACGGGGCGGACCCTGCATGGCGAGCATAGCGGGGCACGAAAAGAGATGGATCTTAGAAAAGCCAGTGCAGGGGAGAATAGAGTAGTACCGGTAGAAACGACAGTACCGGTACCTGTTGACCCGAAGGACCCAAATAAGGTGTTGAATGTGGGTTCACAGCTTAATGTGTCAATTCAGAATATCTTGATATCTTTCCTGAAAGCAAATCTGGATGTCTTCGCTTGGACTCATGCCGATATGTGTGGAATATCCCCAGAAGTTACAGTACACGCTCTGAATATTGACCCAAAGTTTACGCCAGTGAAACCGAAAAGAAGAACCCAAGGTCCAGAAAGGTCAGCAGCATTAAAAGAAGAAGTTGATCGACTCATGGAAAATAACTTCATCAAAGAATCTACTTATCCGAATTGGGTGTCAAATCCAGTGCTGGTTAAGAAAGCTAATGGAAAATGGAGAGTGTGCATCGATTTTTCAGATCTAAACAAGGCCTGGCCCAAAGATTGCTTCCCATTACCCAGGATCGATCAACTGGTAGATGGAACAGCGGGACATGAGTTGTTGTCTTTAATGGATGCCTACTCCGGATACAACCAGATCATGATGCATGAACCTGATCAGGAGGACACGAGCTTTATCACCGATGTTGGTCTTTATTGTTACAGAGTTATGCCCTTCGGATTGAAAAATGCAGGGGCAACCTACCAAAGACTTGTTAATGCTATGTTCAAACCGCAATTGGGCAAAACTATGGAAGTCTACGTCGACGACATGTTAGTAAAGTCTAAGAAAGCAGCGGATCACATTGAACACTTAGCAGAAATGTTCGCAGTCCTCCGGAAATACAGAATGAAGCTTAACCCTCTGAAATGTTCGTTTGGGGTCGAGTCCGGAAAGTTCTTAGGTTTTATCGTCAGTGCTAGGGGCATGGAGGCTAGTCCAGCTCAAATTACTACCTTAAAAGAAGTTAAAGCTCCTAGAACGAAGAAGGAATTGCAAAGTCTCAACGGAAAGGTCGCCGCCTTGAGTCGGTTCATTTCCAAAGCTACTGATAAATGCATCCCATTCTTTGATGCTCCGAAGAAAGGAAAGAAGAACTTTGAATGGACTCCCGAATGCCAAAAAGCCTTTGATGAGTTGATCCGTCATATGGAAACGCCTCCAATACTTTCTAGGCCCGGCAATGGTGAGGATCTTCTTATATACTTGGCAGTATCATCTCATGCTCTAAGTGCAGCACTGATACGAGAAGACAAAAGGATTCAACATCCGGTTTACTATATCAGCAAAAGACTCACTGGGGCAGAGCTGAATTACTCCAAGTTGGAAAAACTCGCCTATTGTCTACTGATTGCATCAAGGAAGTTGTGGCAATATTTCCAAGCTCATCCTATAAGAGTCCTCACTGATCAATTTCTAAAGCAAGTCCTGTTTCGCCCTGAAACTTCGGGTCGCCTTCTAAAGTGGAACATTGAACTCAGTCAATATGAGATCACTTATCACCCTCGGAAAGCAATCAACGGACAAGCTTTAGCTGATTTCATTGCAGAATTCACAGAAAAATATAATGGTGAGGAAGAAGCGATCAATGATTCCCCAATCCAGTGGAAGTTATATGTTGATGGCGCAAGAAATGACTACTGTTCTGAAGCCGGGGTGGTACTTGAAACCCCTGAAGGTCGGTCATTATGTTATGCACTAAGATTGGAATTTCCTTCAACAAACAATGAAGCAGAATATGAAGCTCTTATCGCAGGTCTGAAAATCGCTAAAGAACTAAACATCCGAGCATTACAGATCTTCAGTGATTCTCAGCTTATTGTATGCCAAGTCAAGAAGGAATTTCAAACGAAAGGGGGAAACCTGCCTGCCTACTTGTCAAAGGCTTAGGAACTTCTGTGTGAGCTCGATCATTATTCAATAAGCCATATTCCCCGGGAAGAGAATATGAAGGAAGATTCCCTCGCAAAGTATTCAAGTTCTGGTGAAGCTAAACTATTGGGATTAGTCCCCATAGAAGTCCTGTCAGCACCAAGTACAGACGAGATGGATATAGACTGGATTATGAATGTATCCCAAGAACAGGAGTCATGGATGACTCCAATACTGGACTACCTACTCAGAGGTTCTCTGCCAGAAAATTCGAGAGAGAGACAGAAGCTACTAAGGAAAGCCTCTCGCTATGTAATTCAGGATGGCCGATTATACAGACGGGGATTCTCAATGCCATTACTTCGATGTGTATCCAGGGAAGAGTCCAAAACAATCCTAGCTGAGGTACATGGAGGAGAATGTGGTGATCATTCAGGTGGCCAAACATTAGCAAAGAAAATTCTCCGATACGGATATTTTTGGCCAGAAATTAATCGAGATGCTGCAAGCTATTCCCGAAAGTGTGACAGATGCCAAATATTTGCCAAAATTCCTAGAGCGCCTTCTACTAAACTCACACAGATGGTCAGTCCATGGCCGTTTGCAATTTGGGGAATGGATCTCATTGGGCCGCTACCGACAGCCAAATCAGGGATTAAATATGCTATTGTTGCAGTTGATTATTTTACTAAATGGGCTGAAGCTGAACCATTGGCTACTATCACCTCTAAGAAGATGATAAGTTTTGTGACCAAGAATATCATTTGCAGGTATGGTGTGCCTCAGAAAATAATCACAGACAATGGTAGTCAGTTCGAAAGCGAGGAATTCCAAGATTTTTGCAAGCGATTCAAAATTCGAAAAAGCTTTTCAGCAGTAGCTCATCCGCAGGCAAACGGGCAAGTGGAAGCAGTAAACAAGATCATCAAATCAACCATCAAGAAGCAACTTGAAAGAGCAAAAGGTGGTTGGGTCGATAAGCTACGACTGGCACTATGGGCATACAGAACCACTCACAAAACTGCGACTGGGCATACTCCTTTTTCATTAGCATACGGATCGGAAGCAATGATCCCAGTAGAAACAGAGGTTCCTTCACACGGAAGAATCCATTTCAATCAAGCGGAAAATGAAAAGCTACAGCTTGAAGCGCTAGATCTCCTTGATGAAAAAAGAGATGAAGTTAATCTAAGAATTGCAGCTCATCAGCAAAGGATAGCCAGACATTTCAATTCCAAAGTTCGTCAACGCAGCTTTGAGATTGGAGATCTAGTCCTGAAGAGAATTATGACAGCGACAGGTGTGTTTGGGCCAAATTGGGAAGGACCATATGTGATAGGTCAGAAGCTTCTTGACGGCACATTCAAACTCACTACTGTTGAAGGAGATCAAATTCCAAGGGCATGGAACAGCAATCACTTGCGTCCATACTTTACTTGAAAACTTTGTTGAAATATTGTAAAAAGAGTTGTGAATGTATGATTCTTGTAATTGAAAGCAATTGTAAAACTGATGTAAGTAAATAATGAAAGAATATAAAGTGGATGTAGGCCCAAATTCCTGGCCGAACCACTATAAATCTTGTGTTCCTTATTATTATTACATGTTTGCTTTATTTTCGATATAAAAGTACATAGAATGTATTGCTGAAATGTCGATTTAAATTTTTGCAGACAATGGAAATAAAACTTGCACATAACAAGACCGAGTGATTCTCACCAACATTCAACAAACAAATTTCAAGTCACAAAAGCCCCGAATTCGAATCCTAGATAGGAAATACTTCAATTGAACGGCCTATGATTTCGACAGAAACGGGCCCTTGCTAATAAATTGAGATCGTTTGAACAAACAAACATCCAATTAGGAAGCTAATGCCCGTTCTCGCAAACTTGCCTGACAATGAAGTACACTTCCTTGGATTAAACAAGTTACTTGAAAAGAAAAAACAGAGGATCACTGAAAAGGCATGAGCAAGTGGACAAGGAAACAACCAAAGCCATCATCGGCAGCACAAGTCCTCTTCGGAGGCACAACTCTTCGGAGGATAAAGACCTCTAATGGGTCATATGCCACAAAAAAGAAAGTTCTATACTCAACAAAAAAGATTGGAGGAGTCATGACCCTCCAACCGTGAGAGAGTAACTTCCAGGCAATGAAAACCCTCTCTGAGGCACATTTCACCAGGAGTTGAAGTGTAACAGCCGCTCTTCGGAATTTCACTTCACCAGAGTTGAAATGCAAACAAAATAAAGACCTCTTCGGAGGCACATTTCACCAGGAGTTGAAGTGTAACAGCCGCTCTTCGGAATTTCACTTCACCAGAGTTGAAATGCAAACAAAATAAAGACCTCTTCGGAGGCACAATCAAGAAGAAAGACCTCTTCGGAGGCACAATCAAGAAGAAAGACCTCTTCGGAAGCCCACGTTTCACCGAGATTGAAATAAAACTTCCAAGTGTTGAAACGTGAAAAAGCTTTCTTCAAAGGCATAACTCTTTGGAGGTACACGTTTCACCAAGATTGAAATAAAACTTCCAAGTGTTGAAACGTAAAAAAAAAAATCCCTCCTCAGAGGTACAACTTTCTAAAAAAACCCTCCTCAAAAGCACACTTTAACTTTCAAAGGAAGATTGATTTACTTATTCTGGGAAATAATCTTCCTCAAAAAAAAAAAAAGATAAAAGGGAAAAGTTAAAGTGCATTTCGGAGGCCCGCTTTACCACATAGAAGAATTCACTTGGCAAAATATGTACATAAAAAAAAAAGTGATTTCTTCGAAGGACAAAGCGTAAAGACTTATACGAAGGGAGTTGTACTCTACAAAAAATTTCTTTAAGAATAAAATGATTATTCTTCAGCAAATAAGAGTGCAAGTCCCCTCGAAGTATAAAATATTGTAGCAGGCTTATGGTATGGGGGCAACATGGTATAATTACATACAAAATGTTATAGCTGCATCGGTAAAGTAATACTCAAACAACATACCATATGTAACAACCCTGAATTTTTAGTAATTAAAATTTGAATATTTAATTAATTTTAAATATTAATAAGTGAATTTATAAGTCGAATGAATTTTATTTTGATTTATTGGATTTAATTGGATAATTAAATCAATAATTTAATAAGTTAAATTAAGGAAATAAATGAAAATCGAGTTAAATATGATTGAAAATAATTTGTAAAATTTTATTTTATCATGTTGAAGTTAGAATGATATTTTAGAACTTTTAAAATCGAATTAAAAGTTAATTTGTGAAAATTGAATATTTTAATATTTAATAATCGACTGTAAAATAGCCAATTTTTGAACAGTCTCAGAATTGAACGAAACCAGTTCCATTGGATCCGTAATAGTTAGTTATTACCGGATTTCAATTTTCGTGTCAATCGGAGCTATCGTTTGATCGTGGCAGCTCGAAACGCATCGAATTATTTTTAATTTAAATTTGGCGAGTCAAAATAGCCATTTTTCAAAAAGTCTCGGATTTCGACGAAACTAGTTTCATCGGATCCGTAATGTGATATTATTGTAAGGTTGCAAATTTCAAGTCAATTGGATTTACCGTTTGTCCGGTACAAATTAAAACGCCTAGAAATCGGTTTAAATCGGTTTAATTTAAATTGAACGTTTTCAGCCATAACTCGCACATACTTCCGAATTAGCTTCCGAAACCTGTTCCATTGTGTCCGGAATGCGGGATAAACCCTAGGTACGCTGGTTACGGCGTCTAAATCGGAGTTCGGAATTTCCGGGTGAATAGTGTCGAACGAAACTCTATAAATAGCCCCAATATCTTCATAAATTAAAAAAAAATATCAAAACCTAAACCTAATTTTAACCTAGCGCCACTAACAAGATAGATGGCCAGAATTCAATTTCCTTTCCCCCTCAATCTCTCTCAATCTACAAAGAATTAGAAGAAGTGTTCAACACGAAAAAGGTAGAGCATGAAGAGAGCTTGAAATCCATACGGATATGATCGGAAATGGTGCGACGGAGGGAGAGATAAGTGGGGCCGACTGTCACGGCCTGCGCACGCAACCCTAGGCTAGGGGGGCAGCCGAGCTTTATGATGTTGGTGGTGGTGGACGAGCTCGCGAAGGGCTTCGACATGGTGGGGTTGTGATCGAGTTTCGTCGAGAGATCGCGATGGAAATTAAAACCCTAATCTATGGAGTTGGGTTATGTTGTGCGTGTTTGGAGCTGTAGGGGACGTGAGGAAGATGAAAGAAACGTGTGGCCTGATGTTGAGCAGTGCAGATCCAAGGGCCCAGGTTGATTAGGGTGTTAAAATTGTTAATTTAGTTATAAATTGTGTATATAAAACATGTACAATCTTGTAAAAATCATAACTTTTTCATACGAGGTCGAAAAAATGCAAACTCAGTTGCGTTGGAATCGTATGGACGAGCACTACGCGATGGAGTTGGTTTGGAGTCGTTTGGAGTTAGTGAGAATTTCGGGTAAAATTAAACGCGCGTTTATTTTTATTCGAAATAAAAGCTAAAACGGAAATTAAAACTAAGTGAGAACTTCTCACTCAATCGAATAGATTTCGATTTATTTTAAATAGTTAGATTTAAAATATTTGAATGCATGTATGAATGATGATTGTTATCTATTGATTGTTAAAATAGACATTATGCGCCGTTAGTAAGCGGAGTTATTTAGTAAAAACATATACCGCGAATATTTCATAAACAGTGAAATTGGTATTATATATAATATCAATATATATATATTGGCATATGTATATATTGCAGTTGTTGATTTCCCGCATTTTTTGTTTAGCGGATGAGACCCTATTACGCCGTTATTAAGCGGATAATATTTATTAAGAACATATACCGCGATAATTTCGTACTGGAGCGAAATTGGTATTGTGCTAATGTTTTTGGATGCAGGAAACAGGTTGGAGGGATCCAACTGGATTCCTCAACAGTTTTATTTTATTTCAGATATTTTGATATTTGATGGACTATCATATCGATATATGATATCGTTGTTAGTCGTGATTGACTATTTGGTGTGTAGCATCATTGGACCCAGATTTTGGGATTTTAAAATGTTTTTAAAGTGATTTTTGAAAGCATACTATATTTTTAGAATTGATCCATTTTAAATAAATAAACGTTATAATTTTTAAAGTTATAAAATTATGGTTTTTGTGAAATATAGTTAAAAGCTGGTTTTTGAGAAATATGAACCAATGATTTTATAAAATAGTTTAAACTGGATTTTTGAGTTTATTATTAAAAGTTTGAATATAAGATTTATAAAATTTGATTATTTTATAAATCAAGAGAACGGTGAAATTTTAAAGGAATTTAAAGACGTTTAAAAGAATAATATAAATTAATTTATATTAAGGAGATTTATAAATGGATATTTATAAATTGAATTATGGACATTATAAAACGAGTTTTTATAAGTGTTTGAATGTAGTGAAAATGAATTTCCTAAATGAATGAAATTTATGAAATTATAAACTGTGAAGTTATAAATGAAATTTTATAAGCAATAGGTTTATAAAATTTATAAAGTTATCGAAAGAATGAATTTTGGATAAATGAACAATCTTATAAGTTAAGATTAATAATTTGGGAAGTTAAATGAACGATTTTGTAAAATAATCGTTTTATAAGTAATTAACTTATAATATGAACTTGTAGTTTATAATTGAGTTATAAACTGGAATAGGTTAATAAAGGAATTTATAAAAAGGAAGTTTTATAAATAAATAGAAATGGAATTTATAAACGTTGTTTTATAAATTCGCAAACGACTTATTTTGATAAGTTAATTGTTATAACTTAGAAATAGAGTTATATTCACGTTTTTAGACAGTGAATAATCCTTAGAGTAAAATGAATAGAAAATATGAAGTTTGTTAACGTAGTTTATTCACATTTTTGAATAGTGAATAACACGTTAAAGAAATTGTTTAGAAGGTGAATGTTTTAAATAGAATTAAAACGATCTAATGATGTTTTAAAAGGGGTTGAGATTCGAAACCATAGATTTCAACATTTATTGTTGAAATAGACGTTTTCGAGAAATAAAAGGAAATGGTGGACTATAACACTGTTGTTATAGTAAATGATTTCCGAAAGGAAATGTTTTGAATAGTATTGGGATTTATATATCTATTTAATTTCGAATCCCTATACTAGTGATTTTGGGTTGTCGTAACGATGTTTTACGTAACATTCGTTTTGGCCCAAATAAATATGTTAAGAGAATGATTTCCTTGAAAGAATGAAATATATACTTAATTCGATTTAAGTATATTGAATATTTTCTAAGTGTTGAAAATAAAAAGATTTGTGAATTACTTATGAATAAATAAGTATGGAAATGTTTTCCAATATGAAGTGAATATTTAGAATTTATCTTTTTGAAGATAAATTGAGAATGAATAATTGAAATCGGTTATTCATGGATATTTTTGAAATATAAATTCATTATGGAATTTATATGTGAAAGTGGAATTTGTTTAAAAATAAATATTGATTTATTTTTGAAGTGTTGAAATTTTATATCTTGTAAAGATATTTTGGAAATGTAAATAATTTGGAAAATTATTTGGAATCTGGTGATGTATGCATATCCATTGATAGTTCAATAGCCGACTATCAATATTTCCCTTTTGAATGGGTATTTGATGTGAATTGATTGAATTTGAATGCACACTTATTTTTGAATAAGCGCTCACTATTCGGGTTAACCGGGAAAGGACCATGGGGTCGTATAACCCATTCCGAATATGTGATACGTCGTTGTGAATTGCATTTGAAGATCGGTGTTGAAGACCGGTATTTGCGAGAGCGATAGGATGACCTATCGATTGTCTCTGCACTGGGTAGCTCCTGGTATAGAGATTCCATAAGTGATGGGAAATTCGATCAGGATTGTGAATATCCGGATTGCAAGGACTTCTTTGTAAGTGCCTTCGGTTTTGTTCGATCCCGGAACAGACTTGTATGGATTGTATGCCTGACATTACAAGTTGAGATATAAAGCCGATTTCTTTCAAATATATTTCTGTTGGTGGCGGAGAATTTATTCTTTGCTTAACACCCTTCTTTGAGACGTACGAGCTCAAAGGTTATATAGTTGAAGTTATCAGCAATATATTCCCTGTTTGGTAATGTGACATGCTGAGTGATGCTGAAATGATCATTGTGTTGATTATTTGTGATAGGATCATTTATTTGATCGTCTATCTTGGTGATCATTGTGTTGATCATTTGTTGACCCAAAGCATGGCTTTTGTATAAAGTATGTTTTCGTGGACGTGACTTCGTCGAGCCTCACACATCGGAATGGTCAAAACAGGAAAGATGCAGCAAGGTTATTGGGGGTAGCACCCCTTAGGGTATGTCCATTTCCTTCTGGATAGAGGTGGTATCATGGTATGGAGCCCAGATATTTAACCTATGTGGTTACTACGAATTTATTACTTTGTGGTTGTTGGTTATCGGGATCCCGTGAGAAAGGTCGTTTACGATCGGGGGATGGCACGCTCGTGTCAGTAGTTACCCAGTTAGGGGTAACCCGGCCTTGTGTTGGTAGAGATCCGGTTTGGTTCTCGGGGATGTCTTTCCAGAGGCATTCTCATGTGGCAATGGGAAGTTCCTTGGCCTGACCATTTGTTGGAAATCCAAAGAAACAATACGTGACTTGTACGGTTTTAGTTGTAGAACCTGCTTCCTCAGGAGGTAGCTATAGTAGGCATAATATAATGGTACCTATGCTGGCTATGATTTATATCTTTACTTTCGAAAGAATTTGTTCTACACTATGCACTAATAATAATATCAAATGTTTTATTTTAATGCGTATCAAGCTTCTTTGACTAACATAAGAAGAAATCTCCTCCAAGTCTGCGTTTGCATTGTGTGTGTGGTGGGAGGTCTTATGGTAGTTACATTTTTAAAAGCATTGCGAATTGTTTTAAAAATATTCTTCTATTTTGATTTTAAAGATAAATAAACTGTTTTGAGTTCTCACACCAGTCACATGACTGACTCGGAGTTTATTATTTTCCTTCCTAAACTCTGGGTGCCCACCAATTTCCACACGGGCAGTTAAGAGTTAGGTTTATCAGGATATTCTGGATATTCAGGAGTTGCTGGAGGCAAGCTGGATGGCATGGCGTATTACTAGTATATAGTATTTCTTTTTCCGCTGCACTGTTTATTGTTGTATGTTGTTGTACACTCTGATGATATGATGTAATGAAATGAAATGAAATGTAATAACTGATATAGTTCTTTGTTTAAAGATTATTCATTTATTATTATATGTTGTTCCGCTGCGAATTGTGAGATTCTGTTGTTGTTCTGTTTTGTTTCTTCTGTCCCGTTCTATTTTAAAATTCTTCTATCTTCTATTTTCAAATTCTTTCTATCTCTCCTCTCTTCTTTCTTTTTCTCTTCTAAAAATTCTTTTTAAAACCCATAACATCTCGGTTTTTGGCCTTCGATATTCGGCAGTCGATAAAGTGAGTGTCGCTGTCGAATTTTCGAAAGTCGAAAATTTTCGGGGCGTTACATTTGGTATCAAAGCTGATGGTTAAGCGACCACCATGGTTCTGTTGGGTATTACTCATTAGAGATAGAGGCAGTAGTACTCTAGAATGAGTTTGAGTGTAATAATAGCTATGAGTGCGTATTTGTTAGTGAATATGAAATTGTTTTATATTGTGATGATTGGTTTATTGAGTGGCATATGAACTTTCGTCAGCACAGCCTCGAAACTGAGCCGAAGGGGTTTCTAAACACTTGAATAGAACAATTCGACATGATATTGTTTTAAATTGGGTAAATGAAATAATTTTACCTTGATTATATTTATATATAAAGGAATAGTTTTTCAGTATTATTAAAGTGTATATAAGTTGATTGTTAGGTTGTTTGAATAATCAAAAAAAAAAAAGAATAATTGTATAAGCAAAAGAATTATAAGAATTGAATTATAATTAATGTGATTTACAATTGTGAAATAAACTTATATATATATAAGAAGTGAAACTATATGGATATATCTATGAATATGAGTCGTGAATAAAAGAGAATTTAATTTAAGTAAAAACAAGTGATGTTTAAATGGAAATATAACTTAAGAGAAGTTAAATGAAGTTGATATTAGTATCGAAGTAAATAATCAAGGGGATTAAAAGAAATGTGAACTTGAGTTATATAAATGAAATTCGACTTTAGAAATTGAGTTGAATGAATGGATTGAATATGGAAACCAAAATGAATGTAAAGTGAGATAATTTGGTTGAAATTAATATATATTGGTTGATATTTGATTGTTAGTTGATTGTATATAATTCATTAAGTGTTAATGAAATTGAAAGCTATGAAATTGAATTCAAATTGAAAGTAAATAAATTTGAATAGAATTGAATGTGAATTGGATTTAATTAGTAAATGTAAACTAATTGAATTGAAAATAAATGTTAGTAAATCCAATGTAAACGAATCAAATGTGATTTGATATTGAAAACCAATTCATTGAATATGAATGAGAATATGAATGAATGTTTATTGGATATGGACGTTAGTTGGTTGATGGTTGAATATATATTGCATTTGTTGTTTAGTTGCATTTGCTATGTGACATATGTAGTTATTATGGAGATATATGTTACTATATGTTGTATATCGATACTATTTTCATATATGCATGATTCTCATGTTGTTGTTAAGTGTTTAGTAGGTGCGGATCGCGTTGCTTCGCATTTGGAGTTCGCTTTAGCGCTATATTAGCCGTATATGCTTGCTAATAAAATATAAGGTACATATCTCGGATTAAATATCGTACTTTTACACTTTTTTCCCTTCGGGATGCCTCATTACTTGATGAGATGTATATTTGTGATATATATACTGTCATTTTTTTTCGGATCGAGCCGCGCAAAGGAGACATGGCGAATTTTTCCGAAAATTTAAGGCGTTAGAAAAATTTTGAGAAAATTTGGAAAGTTTTGAAAACTTTAACTTTGATTTTGGAATTGAAAGTTAAACAATAGTAATTGTTTTAAAAAAAGATAACTAAGTATGATTTGAAAACTTAGTAAAGATTTATAAGAAGTTTAATTAAGAATTTTGAAAAATTAATAAATTCTGTAACTCTTCTTACTTGTAATTTCGAGGACGAAATTCTTTTAAGGGGGAAAGATTGTAACGACCCTGAATTTTTAGTAATTAAAATTTGAATATTTAATTAATTTTAAATATTAATAAGTGAATTTATAAGTCGAATGAATTTTATTTTGATTTATTGGATTTAATTGGATAATTAAATCAATAATTTAATAAGTTAAATTAAGGAAATAAATGAAAATCGAGTTAAATATGATTGAAAGTAATTTGTAAAATTTTATTTTATCATGTTGAAGTTAGAATGATATTTTAGAACTTTTAAAATCGAATTAAAAGTTAATTTGTGAAAATTGAATATTTTAATATTTAATAATCGACTGTAAAATAGCCAATTTTTGAACAGTCTCAGAATTGAACGAAACCAGTTCCATTGGATCCGTAATAGTTAGTTATTACCGGATTTCAATTTTCGTGTCAATCGGAGCTATCGTTTGATCGTGGCAGCTCGAAACGCATCGAATTATTTTTAATTTAAATTTGGCGAGTCAAAATAGCCATTTTTCAAAAAGTCTCGGATTTCGACGAAACCAGTTTCATCGGATCCGTAATGTGATATTATTGTAAGTTTTCAAATTTCAAGTCAATTGGATTTACCGTTTGTCCGGTACAAATTAAAACGCCTAGAAATCGGTTTAAATCGGTTTAATTTAAATTGAACGTTTTCAGCCATAACTCGCACATACTTCCGAATTAGCTTCCGAAACCTGTTCCATTGTGTCCGGAACGCGGGATAAACCCTACGTACGCTGGTTACGGCGTCTAAATCGGAGTTCGGAATTTCCGGGTGAATAGTGTCGAACGAAACTCTATAAATAGCCCCAATATCTTCATAAATTAAAAAAAAATATCAAAACCTAAACCTAATTTTAACCTAGCGCCACTAACAAGATAGATGGCCAGAATTCAATTTCCTTTCCCCCTCAATCTCTCTCAATCTACAAAGAATTAGAAGAAGTGTTCAACACGAAAAAGGTAGAGCATGAAGAGAGCTTGAAATCCATACGGATATGATCGGAAATGGTGCGACGGAGGGAGAGATAAGTGGGGCCGACTGTCACGGCCTGTGCACGCAACCCTAGGCTAGGGGGGCAGCCGAGCATTATGATGTTGGTGGTGGTGGACGAGCTCGCGAAGGGCTTCGACATGGTGGGGTTGTGATCGAGTTTCGTCGAGAGATCGCGATGGAAATTAAAACCCTAATCTATGGAGTTGGGTTATGTTGTGCGTGTTTGGAGCTGTAGGGGACGTGAGGAAGATGAAAGAAACGTGTGGCCTGATGTTGAGCAATGCAGATCCAAGGGCCCAGGTTGATTAGGGTGTTAAAATTGTTAATTTAGTTATAAATTGTGTATATAAAACATGTACAATCTTGTAAAAATCATAACTTTTTCATACGAGGTCGAAAAAATACAAACTCAGTTGCGTTGGAATCGTATGGACGAGCACTACGCGATGGAGTTGGTTTGGAGTCGTTTGGAGTTAGTGAGAATTTCGGGTAAAATTAAACGCGCGTTTAATTTTATTCGAAATAAAAGCTAAAACGGAAATTAAAACTAAGGTGAGAACTTCTCACTCAATCGAATAGACTTCGATTTTATTTTAAATAGTTAGATTTAAAATATTTGAATGCATGTATGAATGATGATTGTTATCTATTGATTGTTAAAATAGACATTATGCGCCGTTAGTAAGCGGATGTTATTTAGTAAAAACATATACCGCGAATATTTCATAAACAGTGAAATTGGTATTATATATAATATCAATATATATATATTGGCATATGTATATATTGCAGTTGTTGATTTCCCGCATTTTTTGTTTAGCGGATGAGACCCTATTACGCCGTTATTAAGCGGATAATATTTATTAAGAACATATACCGCGATATTTTCGTACTGGAGCGAAATTGGTATTGTGCTAATGTTTTTGGATGCAGGAAACAGGTTGGAGGGATCCAACTGGATTCCTCAACAGTTTTATTTTATTTCAGATATTTTGATATTTGATGGATTATCATATCGATATATGATATCGTTGTTAGTCGTGATTGACTATTTGGTGTGTAGCATCATTGGACCCAGATTTTGGGATTTTAAAATGTTTTTAAAGTGATTTTTGAAAGCATACTATATTTTTAGAATTGATCCATTTTAAATAAATAAACGTTATAATTTTTAAAGTTATAAAATTATGGTTTTTGTGAAATATAGTTAAAAGCTGGTTTTTGAGAAATATGAACCAATGATTTTATAAAATAGTTTAAACTGGATTTTTGAGTTTATTATCAAAAGTTTGAATATAAGATTTATAAAATTTGATTATTTTATAAATCAAGAGAACGGTGAAATTTTAAAGGAATTTAAAGACGTTTAAAAGAATAATATAAATTAATTTATATTAAGGAGATTTATAAATGGATATTTATAAATTGAATTATGGACATTATAAAACGAGTTTTTATAAGTGTTTGAATGTAGTGAAAATGAATTTCCTAAATGAATGAAATTTATGAAATTATAAACTGTGAAGTTATAAATGAAATTTTATAAGCAATAGGTTTATAAAATTTATAAAGTTATCGAAAGAATGAATTTTGGATAAATGAACAATCTTATAAGTTAAGATTAATAATTTGGGAAGTTAAATGAACGATTTTGTAAAATAATCGTTTTATAAGTAATTAACTTATAATATGAACTTGTAGTTTATAATTGAGTTATAAACTGGAATAGGTTAATAAAGGAATTTATAAAAAGGAAGTTTTTATAAATAAATAGAAATGGAATTTATAAACGTTGTTTTATAAATTCGCAAACGACTTATTTTGATAAGTTAATTGTTATAACTTAGAAATAGAGTTATATTCACGTTTTTAGACAGTGAATAATCCTTAGAGTAAAATGAATAGAAAAGATGAAGTTTGTTAACGTAGTTTATTCACGTTTTTGAATAGTGAATAACACGTTAAAGAAATTGTTTAGAAGGTGAATGTTTTAAATAGAATTAAAACGATCTAATGATGTTTTAAAAGGGGTTGAGATTCGAAACCATAGATTTCAACATTTATTGTTGAAATAGACGTTTTCGAGAAATAAAAGGAAATGGTGGACTATAACACTGTTGTTATAGTAAATGATTTCCGAAAGGAAATGTTTTGAATAGTATTGGGATTTATATATCTATTTAATTTCGAATCCCTATACTAGTGATTTTGGGTTGTCGTAACGATGTTTTACGTAACATTCGTTTTGGCCCAAATAAATATGTTAAGAGAATGATTTCCTTGAAAGAATGAAATATATACTTAATTCGATTTAAGTATATTGAATATTTTCTAAGTGTTGAAAATAAAAAGATTTGTGAATTACTTATGAATAAATAAGTATGGAAATGTTTTCCAATATGAAGTGAATATTTAGAATTTATCTTTTTGAAGATAAATTGAGAATGAATAATTGAAATCGGTTATTCATGGATATTTTTGAAATATAAATTCATTATGGAATTTATATGTGAAAGTGGAATTTGTTTAAAAATAAATATTGATTTATTTTTGAAGTGTTGAAATTTTATATCTTGTAAAGATATTTTGGAAATGTAAATAATTTGGAAAATTATTTGGAATCTGGTGATGTATGCATATCCATTGATAGTTCAATAGCCGACTATCAATATTTCCCTTTTGAATGGGTATTTGATGTGAATTGATTGAATTTGAATGCACACTTATTTTTGAATAAGCGCTCACTATTCGGGTTAACCGGGAAAGGACCATGGGGTCGTATAACCCATTCCGAATATGTGATACGTCGTTGTGAATTGCATTTGAAGATCGGTGTTGAAGACCGGTATTTGCGAGAGCGATAGGATGACCTATCGTTTGTCTCTGCACTGGGTAGCTCCTGGTATAGAGATTCCATAAGTGATGGGAAATTCGATCAGGATTGTGAATATCCGGATTGCAAGGACTTCTTTGTAAGTGCCTTCGGTTTTGTTCGATCCCGGAACAGACTTGTATGGATTGTATGCCTGACATTACAAGTTGAGATATAAAGCCGATTTCTTTCAAATATATTTCTGTTGGTGGCGGAGAATTTATTCTTTGCTTAACACCCTTCTTTGAGACGTACGAGCTCAAAGGTTATATAGTTGAAGTTATCAGCGATATATTCCCAGTTTGGTAATGTGACATGCTGAGTGATGCTGAAATGATCATTGTGTTGATTATTTGTGATAGGATCATTTATTTGATCGTCTATCTTGGTGATCATTGTGTTGATCATTTGTTTATCCAAAGCATGGCTTTTGTATAAAGTATGTTTTTGTGGACGTGACTTCGTCGAGCCTCACACATCGGAATGGTCAAAACAGGAAAGATGTAGCAAGGTTATTGGGGGTAGCACCCCTTAGGGTATGTCCATTTCCTTCTGGATAGAGGTGGTATCATGGTATGGAGCCCAGATATTTAACCTATGTGGTTACTACGAATTTATTACTTTGTGGTTGTTGGTTATCGGGATCCCGTGAGAAAGGTCGTTTACGATCGGGGGATGGCATGCTCGTGTCAGTAGTTACCCAGTTAGGGGTAACCCGGCCTTGTGTTGGTAGAGATCCGGTTTGGTTCTCGGGGATGTCTTTCCAGAGGCATTCTCATGTGGCAATGGGAAGTTCCTTGGCCTGACCATTTGTTGGAAATCCAAAGAAACAATACGTGACTTGTACGGTTTTAGTTGTAGAACCTGCTTCCTCAGGAGGTAGCTATAGTAGGCATAATATAATGGTACCTATGTTGGCTATGATTTATATCTTTACTTTCGAAAGAATTTGTTCTACACTATGCACTAATAATAATATCAAATGTTTTATTTTAATGCGTATCAAGCATCTTTGACTAACATAAGAAGAAATCTCCTCCAAGTCTGCGTTTGCATTGTGTGTGTGGTGGGAGGTCTTATGGTAGTTACGTTTTTAAAAGCATTGCGAATTGTTTTAAAAATATTATTCTATTTTGATTTTAAAGATAAATAAACTGTTTTGAGTTCTCACACCAGTCACATGACTGACTCGGAGTTTATTGTTTTCCTTCCTAAACTCTGGGTGCCCACCAATTTCCACACGGGCAGTTAAGAGTTAGGTTTATCAGGATATTCTGGATATTCAGGAGTTGCTGGAGGCTAGCTGGATGGCATGGCGTATTACTAGTATATAGTATTTCTTTTTCCGCTGCACTGTTTATTGTTGTATGTTGTTGTACACTCTGATGATATGATGTAATGAAATGAAATGAAATGTAATAACTGATATAGTTCTTTGTTTAAAGATTATTCATTTATTATTATATGTTGTTCCGCTGCGAATTGTGAGATTCTGTTGTTGTTCTGTTTTGTTTCTTCTGTCCCGTTCTATTTTAAAATTCTTCTATCTTCTATTTTCAAATTCTTTCTATCTCTCCTCTCTTCTTACTTTTTCTCTTCTAAAAATTCTTTTTAAAACCCATAACATCTCGGTTTTTGGCCTTCGATATTCGGCAGTCGATAAAGTGAGTGTCGATGTCGAATTTTCGAAAGTCGAAAAATTTCGGGGCATTACACCATAAGCCCGCTGCAATATCATATAAATAAACTTGTGCAAAAATGAATAATAAATGCATTCTCAAATTCAAACAAGAGTCTGTACAAATAAAAGATCATTTTATCCAAATGTATTGCAGATACAGGTTTCAAAATAAAAAGGCGGGGGCCGGTACCCGCACAATTCTCGACCGGTACATGCAAAAGACAAGAAGCTAAAATCTTCACTTCTTCTTACCACCTTTGGACCCTTTACCCGGCCGAATGGTTAGCTTTTCAGGCCGATCTGTAGGCAAAAGGGAAGAAGGAGAGGGAGGTGCAACTGGCCCAGCTTCCGGTTCCTCCTCGGTAGCAATGATTTTCTTCCCTCTCCTCTTTGATGTTCCATGCTTCTTTCTCCTCTTTGAGGAAGACTCACTCCCTGGAGTAACAAGTTTGGACAAAGTTATGTCATCAGAAGGAGTCCGCTCCGGAGATATCTCACCTCCCTCAAGTCCCTCGTCTTTCTGCTCTTGTGAAGCGATGGGATCATCTAAGCCATGAAGAGCCTCTATTTGCTCCTCTTGCGACCCGGGCTGTGAAGTAGAAGGAGGAGTCACTTGAAGAGACAGAGGAGGGATAACTGGAGGAGGCGAAATCTGAACAGTGCTTGATACTTTCTCTACAGAAGAAAAGAGGTTAAAGTCAGTAAAAAGAGGAGATGAAGGCTCATCAAGGTTGAGAAAATAGTCAAGAAGCTCATCAAACCCATATGAAACAAATGAGCAATCCACTTGAGCGAGATTGATACTGGCGAAATTTACAGTAGAGTTACCTGCAGAAGTTGTCTTTATCATGTCAATTTCATAGTCCTGAGCTTCAGTGCTCTCTTGAGGCTCTTCTACAGCCCCGGAAGTTGTAACTCCGAGATCAACTTTGTCTTGAGGCAGAGAAGAAGAACTGGGACCAGCTATATCAACGCCAGCTGAAACCGAAGGAGGGACAGGGGCAGTTACAAGCGCTTCCTTCTCTGGGCATTCCTCTCTTATCGTTTCAGCCCGAAATTTAGCAAGTTGCTCTTTTCCCCTGGCCAGCGCTGCTCGAGTTTCCTCGTCAAAATAATATTCTTCAAGCTGGTCTTCAGAGTAACCAGCGCCCCCAAGCATATCTATGGCAGCCTCCCATACTTCAGCCAGTGTAATTTCATATTTAGGACCCAAAAACGCAAGGCTACCGCATCCCAAAATGCATTGCAGATAGAAGTCGAATAGTGTAGAGCCGATGTCGGCTTTAGTAGCTTGGTGAGCTTCCTCAGCTGCAAATTTACCAGCGATGGCCTCATCGCGCTCTCTTTCAGCATTGGCAAGTCGAGTTTTTAATAATTCTATCTCCATGCCTTGGGAGCCAGTTTGTTCTCGCAGCTGTGCAACTTCACCACGATGGTCTTCTATGACTTTTTCTTGATATGCGAGTTTGTCCTCAACCGCTCTTTGACTGGCATGCGCATCTCGCACTTGTTGCTGGAGCATGCTTTCCTTTTGAGAATAGGAAGTGGATGAAGTAACAAGTTCTCCTTTAAGCTTTTCCACTTCCGCTTCGAGTTTTTCATTATAGGAAGCAATGCTCCTCATCTCAGCGTCATGCTGTTCGAGAGTCTTCTGCCACTCAGTTTCATCATTCTCCATTGTGAGCATGGCTTCAAGGTTCGCTCGATTAACTCTTTGAAGCTCGTCAACAAGTTTCTCCCAATTGGACATTCTTTCAATGTCGACCCTGACGGCATCAAGATTTCGCAGCATAGCCGGTTTGTCAAGAGGGACCAGATCGAGATCAAATCGAACCCCTTTTAAGCACGACTGAGGAAATCGACTTTGAAGTGTGGGTGGACCTTGCCCAACTTGGTATGCAGGCCTGTTGATAATTGTCTGAATGTCAGAGCGAGTAGGGGCCGGAGAAGGAGCAGGGACATTTTTAGAAATTGAAGGCACTGTTCCTTCGCTATGTTTAGCCCGCTTGCTGGAAGAGTCGACCATATGACTTTTCCCTCTCTCATCATGGATCTTTCGTTTATGAGTGTCCTCATCTCTACGAGGAGGGTCATGTCTTTCTTCCTCTCTCCCATAGCGCTCTTCATAGGAGCGTCTCTCCCTAGCCTTGCGAGCGGCCCTCTCCTCATCAGTTTCTCTGTATACGGGAAGATGGCGCCTATAGTCATACTGTCCGCGTCTCCCGTATTGTTTGAATTCATCATAAAAAGAGTCACTTCTCCCCATTGGAGAACCTAAAATTAAAGAAAGAAACAAAACTTGAGAATCTTTCAAGTATAAGAAGATAAGTGCATAAAAGTGCTGAAAAATCCTAAATGCATGTGATGTGCAAACTACGCGCGTCAAACTAGCTACGAACCGCTCGCCGGCTGAGGGGTAGTGACGGGTTTAATAGCTAGTGGCAATTCCTGGGCTGACGGAGTCTAGTTAAGAACGGATGTCGCTTCAACCGCTGGGGATATAACTTTAGCACTGGCAGAGTCATCTTTAAAGAGCTCTTGAGAAGTGATAATTATGTCACTTAAACTCCCAAAGATGTCATCACCATCGTGCCTAACCAGATTTCCTCCATCAATTCCTTCATCAGCATTCTTCCCGGTTTGAGGAAGGGGCTCCTCTTCTTCAGTTATGGGAGCAAGCGCGGGCTTTTCGGACGGCCCCGCGTCATCTCTTGGAGTAGAACACTTTACTAATGAAGTTTCTGTAGAAGTTTCTCCCCGCATGTGCTCTTTTGTGGAAACCGGGGCATCAGGAGTTTTCATCGGAGAATCAGGAACCTCCGTTGGAACTTCACGAGGCTGAGTGAAGCGAGAAGAATGAAGAAGCCCGTATTGATGTAAAAATTCATCGTTTAACAAAAACTTTATGCTCCTCTCTTCTGCTGGCACGGCATTCAATCTTTCAAAAATTTGCTTATAACTTGGATCCCTAGCGGGAGGTGGAAGTGCTAAAACAGGAAAAGAGTGAAGTTAGCATTTAGCAACTCAGATCTCGGAAAGCTCAAAAATGGAGAAATAAAAACAGGAAATCTTACTTCCCACTCTCCAGATGGCGTAAAACCCTGGAGGACAGCGAACAAAGAAGAACTGATTCAGAAATCCGTGAACGCTTTCAGAGAGATCGGTGATGAGTTTGCGGTTTCAAGCACTTCCTATAACTACGATAGAGGGATGATCTTTAATTTTTGTGAATGAGCAGAAGTAGCAGATTTCCCCAAAGCTCGGTAATCGATCCAAAACTCTCCTAAATAGCACACATAACCCCATCAGAATGGCATGGGCGTTGGGGTGCAATTGGAATGGAGAGATAGATAACCGAAGCAGGAACTGCTGAAGGAAGTCATTAAAAGGTGGAATGGCGCCGCTCAAGCACATTTGGCGATTGACAAAAACAAAGCCAAGAGGGGGCCTATCTGCAGTATCACTTGGCCCCGGCAGTAAGGCGTCAGCGTCGTCAATGCCAAACTGGATGCGCAGTTGGTTAAACACCCGCTGATTCAAAGTTGTGGATGTTCTCTCCGGAGGGTTATCCACAGGGATAGCTATTGGGAAGACATCTTCAGCCTGGCCCATCGGTTCTTCTTGATGAGAAGTCATTCTACACAAGCAACTGGATGTTCAAATGCGAAGGTGCGCGTTTCCTAAACAAGTGAAGTGTTGTGCGGAACTAATAAAAATAAACAAGTAAATATAACTAGAGTTAAGCATAATATTAGTGCAAACTGGTCAGTTTCAATTGACTATTTCAGTGTTGCTTTAATATTTTACTTGAAATTGATGAGTTGAAAGCACTTCGTTCACACAATTTATTTAAGTTAATTATCTGTTATTAACTAATCTGTCATTTGACGTGGGCAGTCAATGGCAGTATATTCGTCCCAATTTTCTGTAAATATCGCATTAGACAGGTTATTAGCTTGCAAGAGTGACCTGTGGAAAAATGCAACAAAGTTTAACAAGTTAAAGTCCAAGCAAATCAATATTCAGACAGTTCGATATATTAACTCGCCCACAATTTAAAGGTCATGAGGTGGTTTAGGTCGTTATGTTACAAATTATCAACACTTTGAGTCGACAACGCTTAGGTAGTAAGGCATAGAAGAGGGAATAGATTTCAGTTCAAAGTTAAGAGAAAATTCTCCAAGTCCTATCTCGGCCCCGACTCAAGACTTGTGTCGTGAGGACTGATGAGCCGATCCAGAGTTGAGTCGCAAAGGATATTAGGTCGTCCAGAATTATTGAGTCGCATATGATGCAATGCTCCACTCTGATTGGCCAACTTACCATACAATTCCTAAACCCGTCTACCTTCTAGCTCCTAACCCATGAACCGCATCCTTCCTATCCCGTGAACCTTCTAGCTCCTAACCCATGAACCGTCTCCTTCCTATCCCGTGAACCTTCTAGTTCCTAACCCATTAACCCAATAAGCTCTCAATCAACAATCCTAGCTCTCTCGTACCACTAAACCGCCTCGAATCGTAAACCATCAGAACAGATAAACCTAAGTCCATTAATGACCAAAGCAACCAAATTCGCAGGGCTCAAAGGGGCAAATCGAAGATGGAGATGGGGCGCATAACCTAGGGATGATCGAAAATCATAAGGAGAGCGAGATCGCTTACGCAATTTGATGATAGAGATGATCGATGGAGAATCTGGTCGAAATCGCCTTTGAGAGCTTGAATGTGCGTTAATGGTAGACACGGTTTAAAAGTTAGGGAATGAGAAGAAAAGGGGAACGACTCAGGTTTTTATAACTTTGGGCAGAAGAGTTTGAGTCGGCACACGAGTTAAGATAAGTCGAAGCACACGACCTACGACTTAGGCATGTACTTCGAGGGGCAAATGTTAACCCCGTTTTGCCAACGAGTTGAAACTTAGGCCGACTCATCCACTTAAGGTCTTTAACGACTCATTGGATTTACGACTCAAGGGGCTTCAGCGACTCAAGGACTGGACCGACTCATCTACTCAAGGATTGGACGACTCATCTACTCAAGGATTGGACCGACTCATCTACTCGAGGAATAGGACGACTCAAGGGGTTAACGGTTCACAAGGCAGGCCGGCTCAGTGAGTTACCGACTCATCAAGATTATCGCTTCAGCGACTCATGGTAAGCAACGACTCAGGAAGCCTCACGACTCAACAAGTCACCGACTCAAGAAGCCTATGACTTAAAGGACGTTCAATACCATGCTGAAATGAGATAACTCGTTGACAAGCGACGACCGGTGATGAGTCGAGTACGACACATGCTAGCATAAAAGGAGTTATGTTCGGTTGACTCGGGAACGACTTATTTCTTTGGAACAAGCCAGTAGGTCGGCCGCGTGTTAACATGAGACGACTCAGCATAGCTCGTCCACGACTTAAAGCCGTTAAGTCATAACCCATTGCCACAGTGCCTGTGCCAAGGAAGATTGACTCGGAAGCGACTCAGGACTTTTCATAAAATCCAGCAGAAGAATAAGCTATGGAGAAAGGAAAGGTTGGTTCTATAAGCCGGCCACGATCTAGCTTGACTCGGCGACGACTTAGCCTAAGTCGGTCACGACTCAGGACTTGGGCGAAGAATTCCTATCCAGGTTTGCCTATAAATACATGGCCACCTCCAACATTCAAAGGACTTTTGGCTCATTTTCTTCAAGCGCCGATACTCTGCTGCATTCCAAACCAATCCAACACTCGAAGCTCTCAAGACACGAAGAACGCTACAAACAACTTGAAGAAGAGATCACATGCATTCAACATGGATTTGAAGACTCTCACCTTCATTGAAGTTTGAGCTACTTATTCAAAGTGTTTTGTAATCCAAAGTGTATTGAATTTGGAAAGAATTGTATCAGCTTGTAACGAGATCATCAATAAAAGTACTTAAAGTGGACGTAGGCTATACTCTTAAGCCGAACCACTATAAAATTGCTGTTGTTTACTGCTTTTCCGCTATTATCTGCTTGTAATTTGTTTCCGAGCTATCGGGTGGTGCTTTCACAACTATAACTCACACACCGGGGTGTTAGCGTTCAAATTTTAGCGTTGACAGAACCTGAAATAAAAATCACTATAAATTTTAATTGGTAAGTCGAAATTGAGTGGGGGTTTTTTTAGTCGAAAGGAATTTTTATAAGTAACAACTTTTATGTTTTGCATAATTTTGAAGTTTAAATGTTCGAAAACATGTTTTTTGTCGTTGGCCTATCAATGGAAGACAATGAATCTGAGAAATTGTTTCGGTCGTAACTTTTGAACCGTATGTCCAAATTAGACGTATCTACCACTTTCATGTTTTGAGATTTGAAAATTTATAGGATTTAAGGGGTCGAAACTACAGATCTAAAGGCTCTAAATTTGAGTTAAAAGTATATAAATGGACATGCTTCATATTCAAGTAATTTTACGAAAGAAAGTTTATTTGAATTTATAAATCTCAAACTTGTTTCTAAATTAGTTTAACTTTCTTTTGTAAATGATTTTAATAAGTAATTATATGTATATGTATATGTAGGTATGTACGTATATATATGTATCAAAATAGATTTTGAAGAATAATAAAGTGTTTTTAAAATATGGGTTATTAAGTAAGTGTTTTATATGAAAATTTGAGACAACATTGAGTATACAAGTTAAATTTTGGAATAAATAGAGTCGGGATATTTTACCCAATAAGTGAATATTTTACTAAAGTTAAATAATAAATGGGTTTATGGAAAATTAAATAATTATTTATAAACAATAAACTCAAAGTGATAAATATTTTGAGAACTTTAATTCTATAATTTGAGTAGTACTTACAATTGACTTAATGTTATCGATTAGTTTAAGTGCTTTCGAATAGTGCGTCGTCGAATATGGTATAACTTGTTGAATAGAATGTTTGAGTGGAACTTACTAGCCCATTAGCAAATGCTTGAATTTCACTGGGTATTATGGGATGCCTTGGTTAAATTCATGTGATTTCTATTAGAAAGTATTTTACACTTTGGAGTTGTATTCTCTTCTGGTGTGCGACAAGTGGTTGATAGATTCTTAAGAAAATGTAGTTTAGGTTTTCCACTGGTGTATGTAATAAGTGATATTTACCAGCTTTTAGTAAATACTTGAATTTCACCAAACCGTATGGGACGTATTTGTTAAATTCTAGTGATTAGTAAATGTGATAGTATTTGGCACTTTAGAGTTTACTCTCTTTTGGTGTGCAGCAAGTGACTGCTAGATCCTTAAGAAGTTTATTCTTGGATTTCTTTTCGAATATGGACTACAACTAACAGAGGCTTTAACAGCGTTTAAGAAACGCTATTATATTTACCATGGCTTTTCATAGATCGCTGTGGAACGACATGCTATGGTAGACCATAAATTTCAAATAGCAGGAAAAAATACTATGAAAAATAATTTTTCTATTACGTTTTTCAGTGCTATTAAGATAAAACGCTATAGGAAATATATCCCATGGTTACTTTCTGTAGCATTTTTATGTGTATTTTTATAGCGGCTTTGATGCTTATTTGTATAACTAGTGCGAACCCGTGCTTCGCATACGGATCGCACTTAACCTCTTATCATCATAACATGTTTAAATGATTTATATGGTTCATTGTTTAAGGAATTGTGATCTTTTTTATCAATTTTCAAATAAGTTTGCATTTTGTCTAAAACTTGTGTATAAATCTTTGAAAACAGTAATGTAGATACTACTGGTGCTTGATAAACATTTGCAAAATATCGAGCAAAAATGATTTCGAAGGTAAAATTTCCATACAATACACATATAAATTATACATATATAAATTTATTGTGTGCATCAGCTGTTGCTCCATGCATCAGCTGTATTATATGTTACTTCATTTGGTGAGATACCTTTATCAATCATTTCCTTTAATACTTGATGTTATTGATTCCATTTGCTGCTTCGGTAATAGCTATCTATAAGAGCAGTGCATGTAACAACATTTGGTTTACAACTTGACCATTGATCCGAAATGCCAAAAGCAACGTTGACATGATTCATGAGAACTCAAGTGTTGATGATGATCCCATAACTGACTATGTCTAGGAACACATTATGCAGCATCATATTATTGTTGAATGATAAGATTAGAGGATAAAGAGATTTATTTCTATTTTGAACGATTCTTGTGAAAAATATGCTAAATCAAAAACATACATATTTTATGTCTGATGTGTTGGAACTAATAACCATTATTCAAAAATATTTATTTTAATGTGAAGAATATCATTGTATTTCTTTTACCGTCAAAGCAAGTTCAATATAATAAGAAGCATATAATTGTATTTAATACTTTTGAGCTTTCTGCTTCCATTTCTAATTCCATCTAATATTGTTGTTGTATTTTGTTAATGTTGGATTTCACCAGACTTGACTGCAATTTTAAAAGTAGAATCAGTGGTTGGAAATTTTCAAAACAATCAAGGACATAGGTCAGTTAAAAGAAATAACGTCAAACAGATTTAATAACTTTAATAATATGAATAATCCGAAAAACTTTGGTTTTAAAAAATTTATTTTTAGCTATCAACAATGGATATCATTGGAAAACATATTAAATTTGAGATTTAATAATGAAATCAATTCTTAAATCCAATTAATGTAGAAAAAGTTATCACATTTCAAATTTTGAAATAGAAAGAAATTAAAAACGTGATTGTTCATTTCCCAAAATATGAAGGAGGCCTGTGTGCTTTTGAAATCTAACCCAATAATAATATTATAGTATAGATAACATGGGTATATGACAGCGTTTATGAAACACTATTGAATGTTAATTAATTTATAGAACATTTTTTCCTGCAGCTTTAGTTTTCCCACATATATAATATCCACTTTCATCCATCTCTTATTCCATATAAATATAACAGATTTTACGAAACAAAAATTAAGTAAATTAAAGCACAATACTTCATACATCTTATTCAAAAAAATTTCCATATCCGGACATAATATTTTGTCCATATCGGTCAAACTCCTTTACCCATGTCTGTACATAATATTACATACATACCATTCAAACACCTTTATCCATGTCCATACATAGTATATCATACATATTTGCATCAAAAACTTACTAGCACACAGATCAAATAATCACCAACTTCAACCACGACATCATCTACAAACTACCACCAACCAACTCAAACACAATCAGCATCGATAACACCAACTTCAACCTCCCTATACATCAAAAACACTTATGCCTGTAACACTTCCTCCTTACCTCTGCAACTTATCTAGCATGGATTGCTTCCGTCACACTAAACAACAGACTCCAAACCCATCATCACCAAAACTGCCAACACTCTTCCACCTGCACCCACAAATAGACCCAGCAAACCAAACCGCCTTCACATCCAAATTTTCAAAACTTCATCACCGCCCCTGAAACAACAAACAGCAACCAGAAATCAGTAAAAACCACTAGCACACTTCAACAAACACCGCACATCAAATCCTCCACTACAGCAACCGCCCAAAGATGCCTCTTCACCAAAAACCATACAAACTACACACCACTATCCGCAACTTGCCTCCCTGAAACAACTACCCAAATCACCAACAACGCAACCTGTACATCACCTACTCGCCTACAATAAATACTGTAACTTCAACTTCCACCAATACCCTATCAACCAAAAACCGCATTACCCCATCAACAAAAACTGCATCACCCAGCACTTCAACTTCCACCAGTAAGTATAATTACATCTATAAGAAAAATAAATAAAAGAATCAGGTAATGTGAAATCTTTTAACCATGAAAATAATCAAAGATAGAGAAGTAATTGGGGTACAAAAGCAGTGGCACGTGATAGTGAGCATATTGATCAAACATTAAGTCCAAGAAATGCTTGATGTGATGGAACGACAAAAATGAGAAATATACTTTCAGTCCCATGGTGCTCGCATTGAAGAATTGTATGAGCTCCATAAGAACATTCCCAGCCATGGATAAAATCTTCCAATGTGACCTTTATATAATAATAAGCTACAATTTAAGTACGTTTCTCAAATTAAATGTCGCATTTTTATGTTTTCCCTTATGGGATGCCTCATCCTTGAGATGAGATGTATATTATGTAATTATATTCATATTGTAAATTTTCGAAACGCTAGCCGCGCAAAGTAAACGCTGGCGAAATTTTTCGCAAATTTGAGGCATTAGAATTTTTTTGAGAATCTTGATAACTATAAAAAATTTGATTTTTAGAGTTTTAATTTGGAGTGATATTAATTGAATGCTTTGGAAATGAAATTAGAAACCAATTAACAAATTAATTGTTTAATGAGTAAATTTTTATTATAGATTTCTTTTATTAAGCAAAATGCGGAGACGAAATTTCTTTGAGGAGTGAAGTTTATATCATCCCTTTTATTTCGTTAATTAAATTTAATTACACATAATTAATTTTGAGTTGCAATTTGCGAAATTTAATTGTAAAATTTAAATTTAGCACTGATAATAATTGATTAGATTTATTAAGGAATGAGTTTCATTTCTTAATTAGGTTTTTAGTTTAAAATATTGAATTATTACTATATGAATTGTTTAACTTTGGTAGTTAGAGTAAAATGTCGATATTGTGATTCATTATTAAAATGTTGAGTTTCAATTTAAGATTTGGTTTGTATGAAAATTGAGAAATCTATTTTATTTTGGTTTAATGTAATATCGTATTAAAAGAAGTAATACAACCTAATAGGATTAATAACACTTTCATTAAGGAATATAATTTGCAACACTTCTTATTAGATTCTTACCACACCCTATTTGGTCCAAGTAGAACTAGTGTAAGTAGAGAACAAAACATAAAAATATCTCCTTCTCTAGTTCTTCTTCTATTAGAAACCAGAAAACCAAATTCTCCAACAAAAGTAAAAACCCTAGTTTATAATTTCCAAATTCATGGTTCAAATCCAAAGGATTTTGTCCAATAGTGAAGAGTAAGTATTTTAAATCATATCTCTATCCTTTAGAAGTCTAAAAAAATGATTTTGATCCCGTCTGATCAAATTAATTATTGTCCAAATTTTGTTCTTGAGTTTTTACATGATTTTGGAGATGCTAGGAAGTTAGCAAGGCTTAAAAGAGGATTTAGCAAGATATAGGAAAATAAAAGGTGACTTAATCACTCCACTACTACCTCTAATCTATAAGAATAATTATTAGTTCCTATTTGAATTGAATTGGATGGTCTTTTGACTGAGTTGCTTTCAAATTGATGGTGAATAGGTTGCTTGGATTTGATGATTTTTAAATGTTTGCTGAAAATAAATTGTGAAAATCATTGCTGTAAAACAGAGATATCTTTGTGTGAAGTATTTCGAATTGGTTCAATCTTTTTGTGGTAGAAAGATATTTAAATAACTATAAGTTCTAATTTTAGATTTTTTGGAAATACTGTGATTAAAAGGATATAAATTAAGTTTGAAAATGATGTTATAGCACAACCATATCCAATTTTCTGAGTTAGTACCTGATAGTAAAATGACCATAACTTTTTAAATGTAAATCCAAATTATGCAAAAAAAAATTGGTAGAAAGCTGAGACATTAACAAACAACTTTCATGTTGTATGTTTTGGAAAATTCTGTGACTTAAAGGGTCAAAATTGGGTTTGAAGGTAATTCATGCTTTGGTGTGTCGATTTTCAAGTTGAAACCTAAAATAAAAATCACTATAACTTTTGATTGTTAAGTCAAAATTAAGTGACGGTTTTTTCAGCCGAAAGGTATTTTTATAAGTAACAACTTTTATGTTTTGTGTTTTGCATAGTTTTGTTGTTTAAATGTTTGCAAACTTGTTTTTTTGTCGCTGGCCTGTCAATGAAAGATAGTGTTCAGAAACTTAAATCGGAAAAATTGTTTCGGTCATAACGTTTAAACTGTATGTCTAAATTAAATGATAATTTTTTGTTTAAAAGCTTAAACATTTATGTACAACTTTCATGTTTTGAGATTTGAAAAATTATATGATTTAAGGGGTCGAAACTTGAGATCTAAAAGCTTTAAATTTGAGTTAAAAATATATAATTGGATATGCTTCATATTCAAGTAATTTTACGAAACAGAGCTAATTTAAATTTATAAATCTCAAACTTGTTTCTAAATTAGTTTAACTTTCTTTTGTAAATGATTTTAACAAGTTATTAAATATATATATATATATATATATATATATATATATATATCAAAATGGATTTGGAAGAATAATAAAGTGTGTTTAAAATATAGGTTATTAAGTAAGTGTTTTATATGAAAATTTGAGACAACATTGAGTATATAAGTGAAATTTTGGAATAAATAGAGTTATGGAATATTTTACCCAATAAGTGAAAATTTTACTAAAGTTAAATAATAAATGGGTTTATGGAAAATTAAATAATTATTTATAAACAATAAATTCAAAGTGATAAATAATTTGAGAACCTTAATTCTATAATTTGAGGAGTATTAATAATCGACTTGATAGTATCGATTGGATTAAATACTTTCAAATAATGCTTCGTCAGAAATGGTATAACTCATTGAATAGAATGTTTTAGTGGAACTTACTAGCCCATTAGCTAATACTTGAATTTCATCGGGTAGTATGGGATGCCTTGGTTATATTCATGTGATTGGTATTAGGAAGTATTTTACACTTTAGAGTTGTATTCTCTTCTGGTGTGCGACAAGTGGTTACTAGATCCTTAAGAGAATGTAGTTCAGGTTTTCCAATGGTATCCGTAATAAGTGATATTTACTAGCTTTTAGCAAATACTTGAATTTCACCAAACGGTATGGGACATATTGGTTAAATTCTAGTAATTACTGAAGGTGATAGTATTTGTCACTTTAGTGTTTGCTCCCTTTTTGCATCCTGCAAGTGGCTACTAGATCCTTAAGAAGTTTATTCCAGGTGTTCTTTTCGAATATAATAATATTAAATAAATGTAGATTTATAAAGTCATGGTTTTTGCGATCACCTTGACCGGTATGGACTATCCTTGAGATCATTCTATGATTTTGTGTTCCCAGTCTGAGTACGATCCTTGGTATCGGATCGGTTCGAGTGATACCAATTTGTTTGTTTGTTAGCCATGGGTTTTGAGTACAATCATTGTTTTTGTTTTGGATGATCATTACGATCGGGTTGGATTAAGACCTGTTTGATTCTGGATATTTGGATTCTATGACTATTCTGTGTTTGTGACACAAATATATATTCTTATGTCATGTATACGTGAAATAAACATATATTCTTATATATCCTTAAGAAGTTTATTCTTGGAGTTCTTTTCGAATATAATAATATAATAATATTAAATAAATGTAGATTTATCGAGTCGTGGTTTCTATGATCACCTTAACCAGTATGGACTATCCTTGAGATCATTCTGTGATTCTATGTTCCCGGTCTAAGTAAGATCCTTGGTATGGGATCGGTTCAAGTGATACCAATTTGTTTGTTTGTTCGCCACGAGTTTTGAGTAAAATCATTGTGATTGTTTTGGATTATCATTACGATCGGGTTAAATTACGACCTCTATGATTCTGAATATTTGGATTCTGTGACTATTCTGTGTTCGTGAAATAAATATATATTCTTTTGTCTTATATTCATGAAATAAACATATATTCTTATGTCGTGTGTTCGTGAAATAAATATATGTTCTTGTGTCTTTTGATGGATGTTGAGTTAATTATGTTATTTTATGTTTAGTGACTAGTTCGTGTTTGTGACTTAAATTTATAACCATGTTCTAAGTTAATGATTGATATCTGCGTGCATAGAGATATTGTGTTTTGTTCTATGAATTCAGTGTTTAGTGACTAATATGGTTCTTGACTTAAATGTATAACTATGTGCCTTGTGATGAACTCTAAGTTAAATTAGTTACCGTGACTCATTAGATCCTGGACATCTGTATTTGCTTATAAGTTGTTTATTATTGTGTTATATCTTGTTCTCACCCTATTGGATATTTAGAGATAGTCTGACCCGGGTGTTAATTTGCTCGGGTCAAGCCGAGACTTTTCAAGTTACAAGATAGGTTGACCATTGAATGGTTATGCTAGCAAGGAGATAAACATTTGGACTTTTAGTTTATCATATTTAGGAAATTGGGCCTTGTACATAAAATGTATAATTGAGATTAGAGAATTATTAAACTTATATAACACTCGAGTTTAGTATTTTATTTTGTAAACTCAAAATTTGTATGTGTGTAAGTTGAGATTTATTATGCTGTGATCTGTGACTGTTATTTATATGATATATTGTTCTAATTTCAAGAAATCCGTGTGTCTATTTCTTTGTATTAATACTATACACGTCAAATTCAGTTCAGATATTAAGTGAAAAAGGTATAAATGACGTGTTAGCGTTAGTAGAAAAATATATTCACATTCAATCGTCCCCAAAAAGTCGTATTCTCCGAATTAGCAAATGACATTACTTGTAATGTTCTTTACTAATTTAGGCATCGTGAGTCGTTACAGTTTTGTGTCGAAGCAGTGTCTGAACATTATAACATGTAATATTACGGATCTGAGAACTATATGACTTAGAGTTCTGTCCCATCGGATGTGTGGTGGATAGTTACATTATTTATCTAATTAGAGATAGGAGTATTAAATGATTATCGAGATAATCATTTGGTGCGTAACTTGATTTAAAAATTTTATGTTGATAAATTGGAATTTGTGACATTAAAACGTTTCGGGAATAATGAGAAAAATCTTTTAGAGTTCAAAAGATTTTGGAATTAGATTGGAATGAATTAAATGAAAGTGAACTATTTTCTTTTAATATAAATTTAGGAAATTTATGTGAATAAGTATAATATTTAAATGATCTAGGAATAATCATAGTTGCGTAGCAGAATTTCAAACATTGAATTGTTCCGTTGTAATTGATTATGTATGTTTTGGTTGATTGGCTGATTGGTTGCTAGGAATTGATTGCTTGGTTTCATATATTTAAAATTCGATGCATGGATGTTAGTGATAATAAAATAAATGTGTCTAAAATTAAGATTATATATTGTATTGACATATCTGAATGTTGTTTAAGGATTCTGATCGACACGTTGGAGGCCATGTTAACGATCGGGGTTCCTAAACATCGAACGTGATATTTTGACATACGTAATAATTAAAACTTGAAAGTTTAAGTACAAATATCTTTCGTTATGAAATATCATAAATTATTGATATTTCATATATGATAGGAATATGATATTAAATGCTAATATGAATTTTTGAGATAGGTGCAGGTATCTGAAGTTAAATAGATATAGTTTAAAAGATTATAAATTGTTCGCTTAAGGAATATTAGCGGACTCGGTAATATTTCAATTGTAAGGTACGTTTCTCAGATTAAATATCGCATTTTAGGTTTTTCCTTATGGAATGCCTTATCCTTGAGATGAGATGTAAATTATGTAATTATATTCATATTGTAAATTTCGAAACATTAGCCACGCAAAGGAGACGCTGGCGAAATTTGTCACAAATTTGAGGCTTTAGAAAATGTTTGAGAATCTTGAGAAATTTTGATGACTAATTTTTTTTTATTTTTAGCGTTTTAATTTGGAGTGATATTAAATGAATGGTTTGGAAATGAAATAGAAACCACTTAACAAAATAATTGTTTCAAGAGAAAATTTAAATTATGGATTTATTTTATTAAGGAAATTGCGGGGAGATAATTTCTTTGAGGAGTTAAGTCTGTAACAACCCTGCTATTTCATTAATTAAATTAAATTATACATAATTAATTTTTAATTTCAATTTGCGAAATTTAATTATAAAATTTAAATTTATTACTGAGATTAATTGATTAGATTTATTAAGAAATGAGTGTCATTTCTTATTGAGGATTTAAATTTAAAATTTTGAAATACTACTATATGAATTATTAAATTTTGGTAGTTGGAGTAAAATGTTGTTATTATGATTCATTATTAAAATGTTGGTTTTCAATTTGTGATTTGGTTTGTATAAAAATTGAGAACTCAATTTTTATTTTGGTTTAATTTAATATAGTATTAAAAGAAGTAATACAACATTGTAGGATTAGTAATACTTTCATTTAGGAATTCAATTTGCAACACTTCTTATTGGATTCTTACCACCCTATTTGGACCAAGTAGAACTAGTGTAAGTAGAGAATAAAACATACATATATCTCCTTCTCTAGTTCTTCTTCTATTAGAAACCAGAAAAAAAAATTCTCCAACAAAAATAAAAACCCTAGTTCATAATTTCCAAATTCAAGGCTCAAATCAATGGGACTTTGTGCAATAATGAAGAGTAAGTATTTTAAATCGTATCTCTGTCCTTTAGAAGTCTAAAAAAATGATTTTGATCCCGTTTTTGATTAAATTTCTTGCTGTTCAAATTTTGTTCTTGAGTTTTTAGGTGATTTTGGAGAAGCTATGAAGTTAGCAAGGCTTAAAAGAGGATTTAGCACGCTATAGGAAAATAATAGGTAAGTTAACCACTCACACTACTACCTCTAGTTTATAAGAATAACTGTTAGTTCCTATTTGAATTGAATTGGATGGTTCGTTGATTGAATTACTTTCAAATCGATTGTGAATTGGTTGCTTGGATTTGATGATTTTTGATTGTTTGCTGAAAATAGATTGTGAAAATTGCTGCTATAAAACAGTGATATCTTTATGTGAAGTATTTCGAATTGGTTCAATCTTTTTGTGGTAGAAAGATATTTAAATAAGGTATAAGTTCTCATTTTATAATTTTTCCAAACAATATGTTTAAAAGGATCTCAATTAAGTTTGAAAATGATGTTATAGCACAACCATATCCAATTTTCTGAGTTCATACCTGACTGTAAAATGACCATAACTTTTTAAATGTAAATCCAAATTATGCGAACAATTTTTGGTACAAAGCTAAGACATTAAAGAACAACTTTCAGGTTGTATGTTTTGGTAAATTCTATTACTTAAAGGGTTGAAATTGGGTTTGAAGCTGATTCATGCTCTGTTGTGCAGATTTTCCGAGTTGAAACCTAAAATAAAAATCACTATAACTTTTGATTGGTTAGTCAAAATTGAGTGAGGATTTTTTCATTATAAATGTATTTTTATAAGTAACAACTTTTATGTTTAGTGTTTTGCATTATTTTAATGTTTAAATGTTTAGAAACTTGTTTTTTTGTCGCTGGACTGTCAATGAAGACAGTGTTACGAAACTTAAATTTGAGAAATTGTTTCGGTCGTAACTTTTGAATTGTATGTCCAAATTAAATGATTATTATTTTTTGTTCGAAATCTTAAACATTTATATACAACTTTCATGTTTTGAGATTTGAAAATTTATGGGATTTAAGTGGTTGAAACTGCGGATCTAAAAGCTTTAAATTTGGGTTAAAAATATATAAATGGATATGCTACATATTCTAGTAATTATACGAAAGAGAGTTAACTTAAATTTATAAATCTCAAACTTGTCTTTAAATTAGTTTAAATTTCTTTTGTAAATGATTTTAATAAGTAATTGTACATATATATATATATATCAAAATGGATTTGGAAGAATAATAAAGTGTTTGTAAAATATGGGTTATTAAGTAAGTGTTTTATACGAAAATTTAAGACAACATTGAGTATATAAGTGAAATTTTGGAATAAATAGTGTTACGGGATATTTTACCCAATAAGTGAATATTTCACTAGAGTTAAATAATAAATGGGTTTGTGGAAAATTAAATAATCATTTACAAAAAATAAACTCAAAGTGATAAATAATTTGAGAACCTTAATTCTATAATTTGAGGTGTACTAATAATCGACTTAATGTTATCGATTGGTTTAAATAATTTCAATAAATGCTTCATCGAAAATGTTATAACTCATTGAATAGAATGTTTATGTGGAACTTACTAGCCCATTAACGAGTACTTGAATTTCACTGGGTAGTATGGGTTGCCTTGGTTAAATTCGTGTAATTGCGATTAGGTAGTATTTGACACTTTAGAGTTGTATTCTCTTCTGGTGTGCGACAAGTGGCTGATAGATCCTAATGTAGTTCTTGTTTTCCAATGGTATCTGTAATAAGTGATATGTACTAGCTTTTAGCAAATACTTGAATTTCACCAAACGATATGGGACGTATTGGTTAAATTCGAGTGATTATCGAAGGTGATAGTATTTGGCACTTTTAGAGTTAACTCTCCTTAGGTGTGCAGCAAGTGGTTGCTAGATCCTTAAGAAGTTTATTCCTGGATTTCTTTTCGAATATAATAATATTAAATAAATGTAGATTTATCGAGTCATGGTTTCTATGACCGCTTTGATCAGCATGGACTATCCTTGAGATCATTTTGTGATTCTGTGTTTCCGATTTGAGTGCAATCCTTGATATCAGATCGGTTCAAGTGATACCAATTTGTTTGTTTGTTAGCCATAAGTTTTGAGCACAATCATTGCGATTGTTCTGGATGATCATTACGATTGGTTCGGATTAAGATCTCTTGGACTCTGTGACTATTCTGTGTTTTTGAAATAAATATATATTCTTATGTCTTGTATTCATAAAATAAACATATATTCTTATGTCGTGTGTTCGTGAAATAAATATATGTTATTGTGTCTTGTGATGGATGTTAAGTTAATTATGTTATTTTGCGTTTAATGACTAGTTCGTGTTTGTGACTTAAATTTATAACCCTGTTCTGAGTTATTGATTGATAATTGTGTGCTTAGAGATATTGTATTTTGTTCTTTGAATTCAGTGTTTGGTGACTAATATATATTGGTGACTTAAATGTATAACCATGTGCCTTGTGATGAATCTAAGTTAAATTAATTACTGTAAAAATTTTAAGTTGATAAATTGGAATTTGTGACATTTAAACCTTTTGTGAATAATGAGCAAAATCTTTTAAAGTTGAGAAAATGTTGGAATTAAATTAGAATGAATTAAATTAAAATATTTTCTTTTAACAGAAATTTAGGAAATTCGAGTGAATAAGTATAATATTTAATTGATCTAGGAATAACCAGAGTTGCGCAGCGGAATTTCAGACATTGAATTGTTCCGCTGTAATTGATTATGTATGTTTTGGTTGATTAGCTTATTGGTTGCTAGGAATTGATTGCGTGCTTGCTTAAAATTGGATGCATGAATATTAGTGATAATAAAACAAATGCATCTAAAATTGAGATTATCTATTATGTTGACATATCCGAACGTTGTTTAAGAATTCTAATCGACATGTGGGTCGTCATGTTATCGATAGGGGTTCCTAAACATCGAACGTGACATTCTGATATAAGTAATAATTAAAACTTGGAAATTTTAACACAAATATCTTGTGTTATGGAATATCATGAATTGTTAATCTCATATATGATTGGAATTTGATATTAAATGCTAATATGAATTTTTGAGATAGGTGCAGGTATCTGAAGTCAAATAGATATCGTTTAAAAGATTATAAATTGTTTGCTTAAGGAATATTAGCGGACTCGCTAATACTTCAAATATAAGGTACGTTTCTCGGATTAAATATCGTATTTTTATGTTTTTCCTTATGGATGCCTCATCCTTGGTATGAAATGTATATTAAATAATATATTCATATTTAAATTTTTGAAATGCTAGCCGTGCAAAGGAGGCGTTGGCGAAATTTTCCGCATATTTGAGGCACTAGAATTTTTTTAAGAATCTTAAGAAATTTTGATAACTAAAAAAAATTTGATTTTTAGCATTATAATTTGAAGTGATATAAATTGAATATTTTGGAAACGAAACTAGAAACCAGTTAACAAACTAATTGTTTGAAGAGGAAATTTATATTTTGGATTTCTTTTATTAAGGAAATTGCAGGGTCACAATTTATTTGAGGAGGGAAGTCTGTAACAGTCCTGTTATTTCATTAATTAAATTTAATTATACACAATTAATTTTTAATTGCAATTTGTGAAATTTAATCGTAAAAATTAAATTTAATATTGAGAATAATTGATTAGATTTATTAAAAAATGAGTATCATTTCTTAATTAGGATTTCAATTTAAAATTTTGAAATATTACTATACTTATTATTTAATTTTGGTAGTTAGAGTAAAATGTCGATATTGTGATTCATTATAGAAATGTGAATTTTCAATTAGAGATTTGGTTTATATAAAAATTGAGAAATCAATTTTTATTTTGGTTTAATATAATATAGTTGTAAAAGAAGTAATACAACATAATATGATATGTTAGCCCATGTAGAACTAATGTAAGTAGAGAATAAAACAAACGTATATCTCCTTCTCTAGACCAAATTCTAAAACAAAAATAAAAATCTTAGTTCATAATTTCCAAATTCAAGGCTTAAATCAAGGGAATTTTATTCAATAATGAAGAGTAAGTATTTTAAACCGAATCTCTATCCTTTAGAAGTCTAAAAAAATGATTTTGATCCCATTTTTGATCAAATTGCTTGCTGTTCAAATTTTATTCTTGAGTTTTTAGATGATTTTGGAGAAGCTAAGAAGTTAGCAACGCTTAAAAGAGAATTTAGCAAGCTATCGGAAAATGATAGGTGAGTTAATCACTCACACTACTACCTCCAATCTATGAGAATAATTATTAGTTGCTAGTTGAATTGAATTGGATGACTTGTTGATTGAATTGCTTTCAAATTGATTGTGAGTTGGTTGCTTGGATTTGATGATTTTTGATTGTTTGCTGAAAATAAATTATGAAAATCACTGCTGTAAAACAGTGATATCTTTGTGTGAAATATTTCGAATTGGTTCAATCTTTTTGTGGTAGAAAGATATTTAAATAAGGTATAATTTCTATTGTGAGCATTTTTCGAAATACTATGTTTAAAAGGATCTAAATTAAGTTTGAAACTAATGTTATAGCACAACCATATCTAATTTTTGGAGTTGATACCTGACAGTAAAATGACCAAAACTTTTTAAATGTAAATCCAAATTACGTAAGCATTTTTTGGTAGAAAGCTGAGCCATTAAGGAATAAATTTCGTGGTATATGTTTTGGAAAATTCTGTGATTTAAAGGGTCGAAATTGGGTTTGAAGCTGATTCATGCTATGTTATGTCAATTTTCCGAGTTGAAACCTGAAATAAAAATCACTATAACTTTTGATTGGTAGGTAGAAATTGAGTTAGGGTTTCATCAATAGAAATATGTTTTTATAAGTAAAAACTTTTATGTTTTGTATTTTGCATTATTTTGAAGTTTAAATGTTCAAAAGCTTGTTTTTTGTCGTTGGCCTATCAATGAAAGACAATGAATCTGAGAAATTGTTTCGGTCGTAAATTTTGAACATATATGTCCAAATTAAATGATCTTTTTTTTGTTCAAAAGCTTAAGCATTTATCTAGAACTTTCATGTTTTTAGATTTGAAAACTTTCGAGATTTAAAGTGTCGAAACTGCATATCTAAAAGCTCTACGTTTGAGTTTAAAATATATAAATGGATATGCTTCATAATCAAGTAATTTTAGGAAAGAGAGTTTATTTATATTTATAAATCTCAAAATTGTTTCTAAATTAGTTGAACTTTCCTTTGTAAATGATTTTAATAAGTGTATATGTATGTATGTATGTATATCAAAATGGATTTGGAAGAATAATAAAGTGGTTTTAAAATCTACCAAATCAGTAGTCTCGTCCCAAAACTGTACCGTCTCCGTACCATCTTGAGAACAAACTATCCTTGCTCATGGAAGAATGACAAATGTCGGTGCACTAAATGTACGAATGATAAGTTCACCCTTACCCCCAGGCATGAACAAGGAGGCTAAAATGTTGCTCGATTTTCGTACAAATACAAATGGACCAGCATGTACAATTCTATCGGCTCACATGACTCCAACGGCAACAACTTGGCTTGTATTCTTGCCCACATCATGGCTCGTATGTTGGCTCAAATTTTTTCAAACACTAGTACCTTAGCTCGCCTATTCACGAAGCTCGACCCCAACCATACACGAACTAAGCAAATCCCATGTGGTCAACAACAGGCAACGACAACAAATAGCGACTCGATTTATGAAATGTTTCTTACCAGTCGAGTGGCCTAGTTAACAGTCCACTGTCCGGCAAGGTTCCAAGCTCGCCTACTACATCAATAGTCCACACCTTCTGAAACCACCTTGTCTTGATTCAGAAGGCTTTGGCCGTAGGCGCCTAACTGCCACCATGAAAAGAAGCTACAGTTGTGCAATTTTTATGAAAAGACTGACATATACGACACTGTTCATCTGACAAAAGTGGCATTGTGAGAAGAATTTCTTGTCCTTTTGTTGCCGCCTTGACAAAGTCTCACTGTGAAAGCACTCTCTAATCCCCTGTCGTATGCCCTTGAGCAAGGCATGCCCAAGCATGGATCGCTAGCTCTAAACCATCTATACCATACAATCCAGTTGGCATCCTATTTAGCACACATATCAACCGAACAACCAAATCGACAACCGAGAACAATTCTAGGACATTCGCAGCACAATCTCGATCGGTCTAGTCAAATTCTGAAACCAATAAATACAGACAAACATGCATCCAAAAAGGGTTGGACAACACAAGCTCTCAAACATTTAATTTCTTTTTCCTACATCTTGTAATCAATAATTTCTCGTAGTGAATGCAGATCAACTTAAATCAAACCATTGTAGATCCAATGTCTCTTTACTTCTTATGCAATTTACTTTCTCATTTTACATTTTAAATCAAGAAAATATGAGCAACCATTGCTAATATCATGTTCTAACCATAATCCATAGTTTGGCGAAATTATTAATTAAAGGTACAAATATCTACAGTAGAAATGCAAATTTTTGTAGAAAAAATGCAAATAGTTGCAATTTAAAAAAAGAATTAATTTTAATGTTGGAAACATGCGTTAAATTTAAGTATTAACTAAAAAAAAAGTTTTTACAGAAAATAGAAATAAGAACGTAATTTAGAAAGGGATTTTTAGGCTCAAGAAGTAAGCTAAAGAAAAATTTAGTTTCAAGAACAGCAAGTTTGCTTATGATCCATGTGCGAATAGAGGAGCGATGAGCTTGTTCATTCCAACGTAGCCTACCATCTGATGTTATGTCTGAACTTTCTTATAACTACACCACCATACCGCTCCAGTAGTCATCTCACTTATTCGTGGTGCCTCACAACCGAGCAAGGCCTCATTCTCTTCATATTTTCCTGGCATTTGTTTTCTTTTTTGCTTAAAAAAATTATCGTTGTATGTTTTTGAGCAACGGGGAAAATTACTTTGTTGTTATTTGGGTCTCTACATGCATCTGAATTTTCAAATGATATGAAAGCATTTAGAACTCTAAATTTAGGGTCTAATCCGTAGATATCTTGGTTAGATTACGAATAATTTGATTCTGAACAAATTGAGAAATCATGTTATTGTCTATTCACTACAAGAAAATGTGTTTCCAACTGCAATAGTAGACAGCGTTTTTACAATAACTGCTGACAAAGGAATTTTGCAATATAAAAATTAGAACCTGAACGCTGTTTAAAGTAGCCCATTTCATTTTGCGAATTTTTTTCATTATGCGGTCACTTGGCCGCCTTCCTTTTCAACTTCGCTCCATGTAAAAGTAAAATTCTAAATCCTCCTTTTCAACTGATACTATAATTAGTTTTCAATATATGTAAATACTTGATGACCATATGATCTGAAGTGATGTAGGCTTTTCTGCAATTCTTACAATGAACTCATGTTCCTCAATGAAGACCGATACTTACAGTGAAGTTTTCCCCATTTTCTACTGCCATAGGAAGTTGCAGCGACGGTCGATTGCTCGCCCCCAAAAATTTGGCGATGCGTGGATGGGTGTAATTATGGGTACTTACAGTGGAAACTAAAATCAAAATCTGACGATTGTTGATTCGAGTAGGAGGGGGGAAGACTTCGGATGGGAGGACCCAATTAAAGCCTGGAAGGATATTTCAGAGATGTGTCTTCTTGTTGGATGGGTGGAGATGCTAAGTCCGGATCTGGATCATCATCTTCAGGTAGAAGCAATAATATTCGGTTGTTCTTGCATTTGTGACCTGGATAATATCTCTCTTCGCAATTGAAGTAGAGGCTTTGTGCTTTTCTAGTTTGAATTTCTGCCTGGGTGAGTTGTGTAATTGGGAGGTTGGATGAGGAGGAATGGTTTGGGGTTGGTAATGGGGGTAATAACAGAAGTGGAGGGGGTTAAGTTTGGTTGGTTGGATGAAAGTTTAGGGAAGATTTTAGCGAGTTGAAGGGAGAGTTGTTGTATGGCGTGTTGTTGTGAAGCGAGTGTAGCCTTGATCTTGACTATATCGGCTAGTTAGTGGCAATATATTCATTGCTGATGCAGGGCTGACACTCCCTGGCATTCCCATTTTCTCTTCTCTTTAAATAAATTGCAGATGGGGGCGAGGAATGGAATCTTTTCAGATGCCCGAACGTTAATTACAAGATGATATGTGGGTTCGTATATGATTATGTGTGTAATGAGAGATGAAGCGGACTAGAAGTAGCTGCCTAGCTAGATTTTAATGGGTAGCAGTAAGCATTTCTGAGAGAAAGTAGATCTCTCCCAATAAGTCCATCTTTATGTTGGTGATTGAATGGACATAATTATGTAGTGAAAATCTCTCATGATTCCATGGCAAAGAACCGAATAAATGACTTTATTCCCTTTCTGATAAGGCTAATAATTGTTTGATCCCAGACAATAGGTTAAATACTACATCTTAATCTTTTCCTAGACATTTCATATTAAAGCAGTTGTTTCATTGTTTGTTTAATGCATCTGTTCACTCTCAGTAGGCATTATTAATTAGACTGATATAGTCGGTATCCTTCAGACATCCCTATTTGTTGTACATGTAGCTAGACAGTAAGACACTGAAGACATGATAAAATAGAACAATTATAGGCAAAGGGGAACACCGAAGAAGATTAGATGTGCAATATAACCTGGATGAACTTTCATCCGATCATCTGATTGTTAAACATCTAGGGAAGTTTAGAGCTCAAGCATGTTAATGGTATAGTATTTTTTTTGTATATACTTATTTTGTTTGATCGTCTTGCTTTAGTTTTGTTACAGATTGTATTTAAGTTTGCACTACACTTTCTCAAGATCATTTGTGCATTCAGTATGTTAACCGTTTGTGATCTTTCTTGTTCCTTTAACCTAGCACAATCAATTTATTAATATTTGAGAGGTTCTTAGGAATGCTTTGCTTCGAAGTGACAAATAGATGTATTAGAGATACAAACAATTGTCAAATCAAGTACCATTGTAAAATTAGGTTGTAGAAGATGAGTTAGTTATTCAGGCGAGGTTGAAGTTTTGTTCTGTTGTTCAGGCAATGCTGTTGAAGTCCTATTGGAGATTTTTAGGAAGTGTTGGTGCAGTCCCGTTTGTCCAGGCAGTTGGTGTATGCTTGTCCCTCTAAGCAAAAATAGGATTGTCGGTGAAATTTTGTATAAGGAGATACGTGACACGATATAGGACGATTGGCTTGAACCTATATAAAAATCAACTGTGTATTTCTACTGCATTTACTTGTTGATTTACTTAATTTACATTCATTGGCTATATACTCAATCCATTTTCACACTCACGGGACAAAGTAAGAACCGGTAGGATAGGAAAGTTGACATTTTGTCAACTTATCCGATAGTCTAGAGAATCGACGATCTAGCATAGAAATGATAGTGACATGAAGGTTTGATGTTGTCAATGTTATTTATAAAATTCTTTCACTGAAGTTTATTAGTGCAAAAATAATATTATTATGATGTAATCAACTTGTAACAATATAATGAATATAAAAAAGGGTGCATCAATCAAGTATAAGGTATCATTATCTTATTCATATTCCAAAATGGCCATGGAATTTCCTTTTATATTTTAGCATTGTGAAATATAAATTGGTAAAGAATACATTCCATAAATTTAGGCTCATATTCAAGTCACATTATTACTATTTTGTAGGCTATTAATTTTGTGATTAGGCGGAACTAAATGTATACCATTTTTATTTCAATTTGTACATTTCTTCCAAATGTATCATCTTAGTGAGAATTTTTTTTACAAAAAATTAACAAAGTTTGTATATGCGAATTTACTCATGGATGCTTGGGGGTCACCTAGTAACTAGCATACCCTCATGCAAGACATATTATAACTATACAGTTTTCTTTTTGGCTAACATCAATCTAGAGGAGTGACTGAAGCCCGTTTTTCATTGTCAATATTTAAATATGAAAAGCTGACTTGAACCTTTAATCCCTAATAAATTAAAACCAATATTTTTGTGCCATCGCTATTGGATGTGCATGATGAACCATCAGAGGTGGATATACCAATGCTTACCTGCACAATGTAGTTTAGTTGCTTCTGAGCTTATTTCTGAACTACTCAAACATGGAACTAGGTAATTATTGCAGAATTTGGATATATTATAGCTATATACAATGGAGATGGTTAACCTCCAGTGACTTGTTTTAAAGTTCAGTTTGTTCATATTATTTTCATCTTTATGTGTATTGTTACCTGGCTTGGAATTGAATTCCTATCTATGTTGCAGCCTGTTAGAAGTCCAGTTACAATTTGTGATGACATTCATGAATAGTTCCATGATCTTGCTGAACATTTTCGAATTGGAGGGAAGGTACCTTTGTACCCTTGAGCATTGATAGTACTCGATTTTTTATTAACTTAGTTGACAGTACAGAGAGGAAGATAGTGGTTGGTGGTAGCTAACACAATACAGTTGAACTAAATGCATTTGGTAGTGGAACAACAATTGAAACTTGAAAGTCGATGAACTGCAGCTACAAAGTGTTGAATATGCGCTTTGCGCTATATGATTTTTGTTTGATGATAATAAACATATATACATTCATTTAAATGTATTTGTTAATGTACTATTTTTCATAGAATAAGTAAATATTTGTTGAATTAAATAAATTACACAGAATTAGAATTTGAATTCAAACAAAACAAGCTAAACAGATTTTGAATTCAAACAGAAATTTTATTCAAACAAATATTTATTTCAATCTTGAATAGTACAAATTCATGCTCTCACTATACATATACATTTCTGATTACATCACGATTACATCACAAATATTTTTACATTGATAAACTCACTACATATCACTCACACTCGTTTTCTTTTGTCTTCAACTGCATTCCGGTTTGAATCCAGCATCTGAGTGATCTGCAAAAATATTCTCAAACGCAGTAAAATTGAAAGAGAAATATTTTTGAAATTTGAAAGAAACGATGATTTTGAAAACATTGTTTGGCTCAGTTATTTAGGTTGTTCGTCATCATTTTTGACTATGCAATATCTGTGCATATCAGTATTTTTATCAGGAACAGGCAATCATAAGTGGCTGCAATACACACGTGTACATTCATACACGTGTGCACTGCCTCGCCAACTCGTGTGCGCAGCCAACAATAGCAAGTGTGCAAGCACAACTTCAACAAACAAGGCAATGCACTATGCAGTGTACAACAGCGACATGCACATCATCCAAACAACAAATGAATGACTAGAACAATGATTAAGCAGTTGACCACAATCATGTTCAAACATGGCCGGAGACTATATGTCAACAGAAAGTCGATCAGTAAGGCAATGTCAAGTTCAGGTCATAATAGAGCAACTTGAGCTCAAGAATGATCAAGTGCAGGCAAATGAAAAAACATACAAATGCATCAATAAGCTACAACATGTCAATGCAATAAACCAAATGCAAACAGCAGCATACAAGATTGCCACCAACAACAACCAAATGAACCAGAGACAACAACAGAGCACAACGCAAATGAGCTCGACCAAGTACTCAAGGCAACAGTGCAACATCAAGAGTGGATGTACACAGCTCAAGTTAAATCCCAAAGCAACCAGTAATGTCCAGTCCAGCAATATGAATGGAATCAATATGTGCAGACCAAACAGTCAAAGATATATGCAACAAGTTCAGATAAACAAGCCAGAGCCACCAAAGTACAGAAGCAACTACTATAATGCAACAGTGTAGCAGTGCAAATCACGATCAATAACCCAAATGAAGATCACAAGTATGAACAGTTAATGATTCAACTGGCCAGGTCATATATACAAATGTCAATGTCAATGTCAGAGACAAAGTACCACAAATATATCAACTCAACAAGAACAGTACAGTCATAAAGTATGCAAAGAGCTCGAGCATGAGATATGCAGTGTACATGAATGCATCAATAAACCAAACTGCAAGACCTCAAGTGACATGGTGAAGTAGCACAAAGTACAGTGCAACTTAAACCAATATAGCAGCAACTCCAAAACCAAAGTGAAATAGAATGCAGTGGACACAAACGATGAAGCAAAGCAATATGAACTGTCCAATTACAACCTCAAAGGCACAATACATCAACATAACAGCAAAGACTACTTGCCACAATATCAAGTACATGAAGCAGTTCAAATCCAAGAATATATACAATGCAAATGTATGCAACAGTGTGATAGATCAAGTGACACAGGGAATCGAAAAAATGCAGACTAACGGCAAACAACAAAATACAGTGTCAAGCTCATGAGGATGCAGACACCAAGTTCAACAACATCAAGTACAAGTCTCAAATGTCCAGTTACAACTTCAACACGACAGTGATATTCAAGTAAAGTGATGGGTGAACAAAACAAATGTGCAAGTCATTAATCAGATGAATCACGAAATGCAACATGAAATCCAAGAATATATGCATACACACATACATATGTATGTATGCACATATATAGTAAACAGGTGAATGTGCAGTAGGGAACACAAGGCAGTGGCAAGGCTAAATCAGTGCAGAAATCAAGCCGAAGCTAAATTAGTGTAAGAAATTAAATTTTGGAAAGAAATTTCTGCAGCAATTATCTCGAATTCATATATGGTCAATATTAATTCAAATGGGGACCGAGATATCAAACACAGCAACGAGACATCAAACACAGCAAGATACTTTCGAATTAATTAATTCGAATCCAAATATGGTCAGCAATTACTCGAAATTGAATCAAGAAAGGAAAACCCCAAAACAATTTCAGGAAAATCAACGACGTGAGAAATCAAATCAGACAGTGTTAATTAGGGTTTCAACCCTATAAATAAACCCCAAAGAAAACATCACAGGCATGGAGTTCAAGTATCAACTTAGTAAAGCAAAAGGAAACATTACATACCGAATCAAACTCGATCATCACAGAACAAGCAACGCAAGCCATCAAATCAGATAATCAACATAAGCGAAGCAGTGAGCAAGGGCAACAATCGAACATCAGAGAAGCAAGAGCATCTCAAATCAGAACGAGCGACAGTTGAATATCAGAGAAGCATCAGAACGAAGCCCTAATTCGAGAAAGAGCCGAAGCCCTAATTCAACAAAGAGAGGCCGACATTTTTTTACAAGCAAAAGAATGAACGGGTTGAAAGAATAATGGGCCGGCCTAATTATTAAAAAGGGGGTTTAGCTTTTAATTTTATAAAAGGAGTTTTTTAGTTTTTTAATTTGAGCAAAAATTAGAGATTCTAGTTTATAATTTAATTTTTGCTCCTGCGTGTATTCTTGAAGTCTGTTTTTCTTTTCGAGTCGAAGAATTTGTAAATCACCACCTAGGGATTAGGTAATGTCAGATTGTCTATTTAGAATTAGTTCAGTGAGCAGGGAGTGCGAGTTTGCAAAGCTCTATAGGCGGGAGCAGTGTTTGCGAGTAAGCGAAACTCTATAGGCGGGAGCAGGGTGTGCGAGTCTAGTAGAGTGTTTGTGAGCGGGAGCAAAAGGGTCTGCGAGTCTAGTAAAGTGTTTGTAAGCGTGATACTGTTTAATTCTAATAGAAATCTGGGAATGCAGCAGTAGGCAGGGGTTGCCGAAGCTGGGTAAATTTTGTGTGTGATTTACTTTTCAGCATATTTATTTCTGCAGTTTATTTCTGAGTTTAAATTGAGAAAATTTGCTATAACCCTATTCACCCCCCCTCTAGGGTTAATCTAGATCCTACACAAAGATGGTCAGAACGGCAAAAGAGGATGGAGTGAAGCAAAAAGTGAAATGGTGCAGCTGTTGAATTGGAGCTGAGTGCAGCTGTTGATTTCATTCAGATCTATGCAAAAGCAGAGCTCTTGAATCACAAATGTAGGGTTCAAGGTAACTTTGCCTATGTGCTTGTATTTTGGGTCTAGTAAGTATCTGAACTTCATATATCTTTATAGCGGTTTCTGTCTCTTTAACGAGAAAACTTGTACGAAATATAATGCATAGTTCTGGCAGCATAAGGTCAATAAGAAAGTGGAATAGACAACAAGAAAGCTGGAAAAATAGAAAATTGACTGAACTAATACTAAAAACCGAAAGTTTAGACGATGTGCAGCAAAAGTGAGGCTTGTTGCAGCTAGAGACAAGCGTGATGCTGAAATAATCACGATGCATAGCCAAGATGCAGCTAGAGACAAGCATGATGCTGAAATAATCACGATGCATAGCCAAGATGCAGCTAGAGATAGGAACTCACAGGTTTGTCGAAGCAAATGTATAATTTATACTTACAGTTCCAGACTGTATAATTAACAGACTCCTCTCTCAATGTAGAATTTATTGCTGAGAAATGTGATGTAAATGAAGAAAGAGTACTCTATCTTCGCGTTGAGTTGTTCAGATCCTATGACAGCTCACTTACAGGGCTCCTGGTACGCACTTAAAATCATTTAACATTTATATACTTATCAGTATCGCTTTTATATTTGATTACTAACATGACATTTTCAAATTTTCAGGCACTTGGTTAAAATGTTCATCTTGATGAGCACCATAGGTGAAGATAATTAACTTTTTAATTTGATTCTGACATACAAAATGAGTACATAATAATGTTGTTGTTTTGTCAACAGTTATGTGCATGGAAGGTTACCATATGAGAATATTCAGCCAAACCCATAGCTAAGGGATCTATTACTTCAAATCTCTCAACCCAAAATTGTAAGATATAGGCTAGTGTCAGAGGTTGTATCAGATGCAGGCTAGTGGCACTTAATCCTTATGTTTGCAGACTCTAGAATCGGACGAGCTTCAGGTATAATGCACACGTTGTTTTATAACGAACACTGATTTTATAGGGGTGTGTGTGTGTGTGTATTGCACTGTTTGAATCGGTTTATTCAAAAAAAAAATTAGTATCCATGTGTTAAGCTCTTTTGCCTTTGTTTGTTATATCCAAGAGACAACTTAAATTAAATGCCTTTAGTTCTAAGCTAGATATTCCTATGTCAACATGTGAGTATGCATGAACAAACATTGTTTTAGCATGACAAATGAGATGCTTTGACAGTAATTGTTCTGGAATTCTTTTCCAAACAAGGTTTATTATTTTTAAACTTTACACTAGGCAAGGGTAGTCGTGTTTATGCTGTCATTGGGCATGGTTTTGCGAACAGCGAAACTAGAAAATGAATACATATTGCACAAAAGGAATGTAATCAGCTTCACCTCGATCCACATATCAATTACTGCTCCACTAGATTTGTTAACCTTCGGAAGATACAATTTAGCTGTATTGGTTAAAAAATTGTACTCTAACATTACATATTTAAAATTCAAAACTTCAATTCCCATAATCCCCCGGCCAAATTTCTCTGTTAAACTAGAGTGATTCAAAATATATATATTATGGCTATTCTTGTTTTTAAATAGGTATTGATGATCTGCATATTTCGTATATATAAGAGTGAAAGAAAACACATTACACGAAATGGGTTTATAATTTACGTGTAGGAAACGGACCCTGAATACATCATCTTCCATTTTGTTTCTTAAGACCTTTAGGTGAGTTACGTGTCATAATGCATTGCAGACATGTCAGGAGTACTGCATTTAACAACATTGCATTAGGGGTTGCAAAAAATGTAAGCAAATATAACTGTAGTAAGAAACAGAGGTCCGAAAGCAAAATAATAAAGGAAAAAATACCTATGTTGTTAATTAAAATGAGCAAAAAAAGAGTGCATAGTTCAATTTAGCGAGGACTCGAAGTCTGTGAATATAGGTAAGCAAAAGTTCAAAGGAAATCTTAAACAACCGTTGACATTAAAGATGTTTTTTACTTGACTTCATCTTGTATACTTGTACTTGAAGTTTCTTGTAGTTTCAATCTTTTACACGTGCAAAATTTTGGTTTGGATATAACTTCTTTTTTTGCTCTTCAAATTACATGCATAAATTCTTTTTGGAGATTGAAATTACATATTCATTTCTATTTGCTACATGCTAATATTAATTATCCTCAAATGGAGATTTACTTAACATGTGTGTACCTTTTATATTTTATTATGATGCAAAAGTAGAACTAGAAATTTAAAAAAAATTGATCTTCAAATCTATAATGTTTTCAAGGTGGCAAGGGAAAAACCACCATGTAAAAATAAATTAACTTTAAAAATTATGTTCTGGACTACGAAAATAAAAACGATTGAAACGAGTTGTGCGAAAAAAAAGTCCACTATGAAATTGCTCTTGTGATAGCCCGCAAATCCGTACCCCTTGAGCTAACCATATTCTACAACAATCAACTCAAGTTGCACAGAAATACGAACCATTTGGGTTAAAGAAGAAGAGGTAGAAGAAGAAAATAGAAAACAATAACAGAATTTAACCATCTCAGCGGAATAAAATATAATAGATAGATAATAATCTTACTCAAAATCAAATATATCTGTTTACATATATTATATCATCAGAGTACATCAATCACAGATCACATCAATAACATACAAGTGGATACATAGCAACTCAATACAGCGGAATATATATAAAACAAGTACGATAGTACGTGTCGTCATCCAGCTCGTCTCCTGAGCTCCACAGCATCATATCCTGTATCCTATAATACTCGGTCTGACCCGAGCATTACAGTTAAATAACACCCGAGTCAGTCTGGAATACCAGCGTGAGAAAAACACACCCAATTGATTATTAAAGTTTGAAAAAAATCCTTTGAAAACAAAAGCATCTCGTAAGACCACGCCACAAATAAACATGTCGGGTTTTTACCTTACGATAGCTAAAACAATTTTCTATAGAAATCCTCTGATATTATAATAGGGTCTATATATAAATACTTATAAAATAGCCGAAATTGTTACATCTATTAAATTCCAGCTACTAGCCACAAAAGTGGGTAATACAAACAAAACTCGTACAAGGCTCGTAGGGAGAATGGATTTCCAACTAATGGCTAGGCACTGGGGTACCACCTGTCACAGTACCTGGTCTAGATCAGCGTACCGAGGAGCCACCCTAACTCCCCTGCAACACAAGGCCGGAACCATCCCTTACTGGACAGTCCCGAGCAAGATCACCCCGCGGTTGGGATCAGCAACCGCCCACTAAGCCGAAATAAAGGGACATCTAGACAGGGATGACCTCACCCTCCAGTGGGGGCTACCCACGAAGCCTTGCTGCATATCCCCTGATTTTCAGCCATTCCCATTTGATGAGGCTTGAGGCTAAGCGTTACCTTTAGAACGTTTTCACTTAGAATGCCCATCGTCCACCTGACGATGTTTCGCAAGCATTCATCCATACAAGTCCGTCCCGGGTTCGAACGGAACCGAAGGCACTATTCCTACTACATCCATTTTGGAAATATCCTCAGGATTAGTAGCGACTAGCCCTTGCACTTCACTGCTCCATCTTCGAATACAAAAATCGTTTTCACGAAACGTACAAACCGGATCGAAGTGGTTTTCGAGAAATGAATCTCGATCCCGGTCTCTTCGAAACGATCAACGCATTGTCCAATATTGATAGTCGGTTATTTAACTATCAATTAATATTTACAAACATCTATACAACAATAAATAATTTCCCAAATTATTTATTAATCTCAAAATGTCTTCACAAGATTTATTTCTATTTTCAATCCTTTGAAAACAGTTTCAAAACCATCATTCTTCTCAGAATCAACTTTCCAAATATTTTCTATCTTCTCTGAAATCACCAAGCAAATATAAAACAATTTAAAATAGATTTTTAAAATAGATTTTTAAAATAATTTAAAACTCTTACTTTGAAATACACTTTAACATTTAGGATAAAACTATTTCGATGATTTGTTAAAAATACATACTATATGAATATTTGAAAATAAAGTTACTTAGTAAATATAAAACAAGATTTCTTCTTTTAAAAACAAAATACTAAGTTACTTCTTAATAATTACTACTAAAATAGATTAAAAGAAAATCTTACTTGAGACTTTAAATATTAGAAATAATAAATTTTTACAAAACTTACTTTCCTTAAAAACAATTTTAAAACATTTAATTTATATTTAAAAATTTACTTTTAAAAAACATGTACTTGGCTATCCAGAGAAAATTCCAACTTCAATCACTTAAATCAATTTTCCCAAATTGATTTCCAATTTATTTTATTGAAATAAATTTCTTTACTTCCTTAATTCATTTTAAAATTCATTAATTATGACTTACTATTAATGTTATTATTTTCCGTTTGTTTTTAAACCTTTTTAAGTGAAATATACGAATTTCAGTTTGTCCCAACTTCTTCTTTATTCCTTTTAATAATTTAAATCTTAAATTTTAAATACATGTTTTATTCTTTTAATTAATATCACTGAAGATTAAAATTCATTAACTCTTTGATTATTCAAAATTTCCATTCTATATTCAAGATTTATTTATTAAAATTTTAAAGTCACTTTATTTCTTTCCAATTCATTTAAAAATTTATTCAAATTTCTATAATCATTCTACTTACAATTTCACTTTTTTTTTTATTATCTTACAAAAATCCAATTTATATATTTTTGATAATTCATTATACCCAAATGTATTCAATCGAACCATAACATTCAATATTCCAATAAAGATCATCATAGAATATCAAATAAATCACAATAGAGGGTATTAAATAATTTAAATAAATATTGAGGGGTCCAGTTGGATCCCTCCAACCTGTTTTCCCTGCATCCACAGATGTTAGCACAACATAATATACCAATTCCAGAATATATCATACTATAGCACATCAATCAATCAATTTCAACCATTCAAACAATTATTTAAATTTAATCATTTAAATTTAAATTTACTGAGTGAGATTAACTCACCTTTGCCTTTTTCTTGCAAATCCAATCCATCACAACTTGTTTTCCGCATTTTTGACCTTGTCACATTAAATGATTTTTATTAACATTCGAATAATTTGACCATTAAATTTTCGTATACGAATTTAATTATCCCATACTTTTATCCCAGACTAATAATTTAATTTTAAGCTGATTTCTCTTTTTTTTATAAACTATTTTTAGCGACTCAATTTATTAAATAAGTTAATTAGCAAATTAATCTTCATTATGATAAAATCAAGCTGGTGCATAAATATAGGTATATATATGTATTTTATTTTCTAAAAAAAAACAGTAAGTCGCACGGATGCATTTTCTCAATATATATATTTATAGAGTAAATCAAATTTAAATGGAGAGTAAAAATCGAACCACACTGCCTGTTAGGGTACGCGACCTCCCCTGAACGAGCCAAGCCCCAAACTTGTCGTCGTCCTCGCTGAGCCGTTGCGTGAGAGTGCTGCAAATGAATTTCGCTCTGCCTTCCCCCAAAAATTGCGATCGATTTCCCTACGGTCGCCTTCCACCACAAATTCGCCTCCGAGCTCAATCCCTAATCTCGAGTTCGAGTCGCCCCCCATCACCATCTGCCGCCTTGCGATGGCCAGAAGTGGACACGCGGCCTTCTGCTGTGGGTCGAGATCGATGGAGCCGTGTATTTTTTTATTTTTATTTTTTTCTGAGGATATGGGATTTGAGAAAAGGAGAAGGGTTTCGGCCATTACTATTTCTATTTGAACGAGAATGTTTTCGTTCGATTTGCTCATCTTTTTTTTTTTTTTAAAATCGAATTGGGGGAAAATGAATTAGGATTAGGAGAGGAAGGCTTCTTCATTTATTCGGCTGATAAGTATAAAGGAAAGAAGCGTGTAGAGGAATAAATAAAGGATGGCGTATAAGAGAAGCTTCTATTTTTAATAAAAATTTAAATTTCATTAGATTAATATCAATTAGAATTTCAGCGCGTTTATATATCGTACACTCACACACTAACTCCGATCAATACGAAATTTGAAATCCGATAATAATAAAATATTACGGATCCAATGGCACTGGTTTCATCGAATTCCGAGACTGTGCCTTGTAAGGCTATTTTTGAATTCAATTTAAACTATACAATTTTAAAACTGAACAAACCACTGTTAATTTCAATTTTACAATTTCTATTATCTTCAGTGTTATCAATATAAATTTTATAAACTTACAAATTATTCTTAACGGGCTTAAAACTTCAGATTCAACAATGCACCCATCTTCAAAATTATTTAATTCAGTAATTTAGGTATCAAATAAATTGTGATATTCGTAATTTAAGTTAAAATTATTCTATTGAATATTCAAAATCAATAAAATATTCCGATTTCAAATGCTTAAAAATTCCGGGTCGTCACATTCCTCCCCCCTTAAAAGAATTTCGTCCCCGAAATTACCAATTAGGAAGGATGATCTAATACCTGTTTAATATTTCCCTAAAACCAAACTGTTTCTAACAACTTAACAACTTACCAACTATCTCTTATAAAAGATCCAATACCATTCTTATTAACTTTTCAACCCTTTCCCAGTTTGCAAATAACCCTATTTGCTTAACCATTCAAGTTTCAATTTAAAACCAAATTTTGAATTATCAAAATCTTCTCAAAATTTTTCTAACACCCTAAATTCCCGAAAAATTTTGCCAGCGTTTCCTTTGCGCGGCTAGCTCGGTACAACTACAAAATGGCTCTACGGCCTCCCAAATCCAAAAAGAAAACAAAAGGCCAAGTGGCTCAATCCAAAATTCCAATCCAATTTCATACCAAATTTAAATACATACCTTTTTGTCGAGCATTTCAAATTTATTTCTTGAAATCAAATCCAATTTCCTTTTTCCCTTTATAATACCTGCATATCCTGCTTAACACTATATCCAATCACCATATTCTCAAAACATTATATCAACTTCCTTACCAATGTCAATATTTATTAATCCAAATATCAACTTAGAATGTATTTGTAATATTCCATTTCCAATTAAGAATTGATTATTCCTTACTTAAGTTAACATAAGTGTGTTATATGTTTCTTTATTTATTTCCGACTTACCACTTCAGTTTATATCTATTTCTATTCACATTGATTCTTCCATCTTCATACGAATTCCAATTTATTTTCAACTCCAAATGTTAAATTTTATTTTTCATTTATAACTAATTCATGTCATTATTTTAAGTTGGTTTCCTTTACTACGTTAATTTAGTCTCCGATTTGAGTTCGTTTTGTTATTAACAAAAAAAATTCTCCAAAATTTTCAAAAATTTTCTAACTCCCAAAATTTCTGAAAAATTTTGGCAGAGTCTCCTTTGTACGGAGGAGCTTTTGCAATTTGACAAAAGAGATAAATATATATACATCGACCCACACGGTCGGAAAAACCAAAAACAGTTCATATTTCCTATTTTAATTGCGTAGGCGTACCTTATTTAGCATTTTAAGCAAGCGGCTTATTATTTTTAGCCAATAGCCTAACCCAAATCCAGCCATACGGCTTCCAGGTACCTGTACTTACTCAATTTAAACATGTAAGTGTCGAATATAAGAAGTTTAACACATTTCACTTACTTGCAATAGTTAAAACATATGAATTCTAAAAGAAATTCACACCAAACATTATTCCATACGAAATTTCTACAATTTCCATGTTAATTCAACTATTTCAATTTATTTATAACCATTTTCATTTAATTCGAATGGTTGTCAATCCATTCGTATACATCTTCATCAATTTGAATGGTTTAAAACTCAATCTCTTATTTATTTCTAAGAAAACCGAGCTTATATTTAATTCAATTTCTCTCAAAATCAATTCATTTTACTTCTATCAATTCATTGGATTTTAATTACTCCTATTTACATCCAATGACAATTTATTCTATGCAGTTTTGACAAGATCTATGTGAACAAATAAGTATTATGTTTATAACCAGTTTAAATGGATTTCAACTCAATTTATACTTAATTCTATTCCATTTCGGATTTATTCACAATCCAAATATCCTCAGTTTCATTGCAAATTTGAATACATTCACTTGTATTTCATTCATTAACCCAACTAGTTCCATTATTCAAACAAGTTCTAATCAAAACCATTAACAATTTAGGTTCATCTTATTTTCCAATTAAACTTCCCCTTTATTTTAATTCATTCACAATCACTTACTTAGCTCGACACATTGCATTTAAATTTTATTTACAATTCATTTATTTACAGTTCCATATTTGTTTATTCCAAACTATTCAATTTAGCTCGAAAACAATCCAAGCTATCTCATTCAATAATTATTTCTCAACTCATTTAAACCAACACTTCATTTGATACTTATTTATTCCATCGTTTATTTATTCAATATAATTGGCTTATCCACTCAATTCATTACGGATTTTCCATTTCTTAAATATTACTACAACCCACCAAGTTTTATTTCAATCCATATTTATTTTTATTTTATTTTTACTTGATTCAAATTTAATCCAATATCATTAAACTTGGTTTAAGTTGAATTAAATTCAACTCTCTTCGATTTATTCAGCTTAAGTCAATTTATTCAAATTTGTGCTTAAGCTCATTTTCATTTCACAAATAAATATTTTTCTTTTTCATTCAACTTAACTCAATTGGTTCCAAGACCATATCCAATTTATTTCCACTTAATTTGATTTATTTGCAATTCAAACCATTACTGTTCAATCCAAATTCATTTTTATTCTATACATTCCCAATTATTTTTAACTTGTTAACATCTCAGGTTAAAATTTTAATTCATAACCCAAATTCCGAATCCACTATTCAATTTCAATTTACCATTCACTTCTATGAACTCACGGTTCAATTATATTTTCTTCACCAACCATTTGAAGTCGAATTAAATTTATAACTCGAGTTTTATTTCCAAACTTCCTCATAAACTCACCATTCAATTACATTAAATAATTTATTATCTAATTAGTCTTTCCCAAATTTATAATCCAAAACTTGATTTTTAATTCCAAATATCACTTTATTTAAATTTTCTTAAGTTCAAATTTATTTTATAATTCAAGTTTTGACCTTCATTTTAATTTATTTTTCAATTCATCAAAATATTTATTTTGGATTTGTATTCCATTTTCAATTTTATAAGTCACAACTTATTATTTCCACCATCCCATTCATTTCAGGCTTGAATACATTTTTTATTTAACTCAAGCCTTATGCTCATTTATATCCCAAGCATATGGATTTTAAGTTCTTTTACAAGGTATCCTAATTTATTTATTCCAATTCAATTCTTATCCAACCTATTTCTTATCTAACTTACTTTTATTTATTCAGGTAAGAATTTATTTCCATTCATTAATTCAATTGAATTCTCATCCCAATTCAATTTCACTTTAACTCAAATTTAATTAACTCTAGTCGATTTCAACTTACTTTGAATACAACAGGATATTAATTTCATCCTATCCCATTAATTGCAATCCAGTTATATTTTCATTTCATCAATCCAAGTTAATTTCATTTAACTCTTCACTTTAGATTAACATCCCACTATCCAAAGCTTAAGTTTCTTCCTGATTTAAAAATCATTTCCATTTATAAGCTTACAACTTATCTTATCAGGATTTTTAAACACCTGGCTTTGGCTTCAAATTATTTTGAAATCTCCAACATTTCAAAATCACACTTCTCAAAAATTTAAACCAATCCTGGTTTTATTTCCAACAAATTTCCTTTGAGATTTTCAAACAAACCACTAGCTTTCTGAATAAATCAATTTGGTAGCAATCCGTCACTTAGAAATTCGAAAATGAATACTGATGATGCGGCCGTCATCGTCAGAATTATTTTCCAATAATCCAAGTGATTTCAATGCTATATTATTTCCAAAAGCCATTCAAGACTAATTTTCCTTTCAGAAATACTTTCAAAACAATAATATTATCATTTATCTTCAAAACATTCCGACAAATTCTTCAAAAATCTTCGGGATTTTAAATTTCCAAATCCTGCTTAAATAAATTTTAACCACAATTCATTTGCATTGCTTATGCTTATTCAAGTTCCCATTTGATTATATTTCAATTTATAATCTACATCTATAATTCATACTTATAAATTTCATTTTATACTCCATAGTTTTGAATTTTATAATTTATAATGTATTTATTTCCTTCACTTTTAATTACATCTCCATTTCTAGTCAAATTCTTACTTAACAATGATAATATTTTAATATTATTCTTCCTAACATCCAAGCAACCATATATTAGTTAAATAGTTTTTCAAGAACTATTCTTTAAATCAAAATATGTTTTTGGGTAAAATTATTTCATTTACCCACATTTAAAACAATATCATGTCAATTGTTCTATTCAAGTGTTTAGAAACCCCTTTGATACAGTTGTACAGACTGTGCCGACGAAGGTTCATATGCCACTCAATAAACCAATCAACACAATATTAAAACAATTTATATTCACTAACAAATACGCGCTCATATTTATTTATACGCTCAAACTCATTATAGAGTACTATAGACTCTAATTAAATGAGTAATTCCCACCAGAGCCAAGGTTATCTCCAACCTAAGCTCTGATACCAAGTGTGATAGCCCGCAAATCCGTACCCCTTGAGCTAACCATATTCTACAACAATCAACTCAAGTTGCACAGAAATACGAACCATTTGGGTTAAAGAAGAAGAGGTAGAAGAAGAAAATAGAAAACAATAACAGAATTTAACCATCGCAGCGGAATAAAATATAATAGATAGATAATAATCTTACTCAAAATCAAATATATCTGTTTACATATATTATATCATCAGAGTACATCAATCACAGATCACATCAATAACATACAAGTGGATACATAGCAACTCAATACAGCGGAATATATATAAAACAAGTACGATAGTACGTGTCGTCATCCAGCTCGTCTCCTGAGCTCCACAGCATCATATCCTGTATCCTATAATACTCGGTCTGACCCGAGCATTACAGTTAAATAACACCCGAGTCAGTCTGGAATACCAGCGTGAGAAAAACACACCCAATTGATTATTAAAGTTTGAAAAAAATCCTTTGAAAACAAAAGCATCTCGTAAGACCACGCCACAAATAAACATGTCGGGTTTTTACCTTACGATAGCTAAAACAATTTTCTATAGAAATCCTCTGATATTATAATAGGGTCTATATATAAATACTTATAAAATAGCCGAAATTGTTACATCTATTAAATTCCAGCTACTAGCCACAAAAGTGGGTAATACAAACAAAACTCGTACAAGGCTCGTAGGGAGAATGGATTTCCAACTAATGGCTAGGCACTGGGGTACCACCTGTCACAGTACCTGGTCTAGATCAGCGTACCGAGGAGCCACCCTAACTCCCCTGCAACACAAGGCCGGAACCATCCCTTACTGGACAGTCCCGAGCAAGATCACCCCGCGGTTGGGATCAGCAACCGCCCACTAAGCCGAAATAAAGGGACATCTAGACAGGGATGACCTCACCCTCCAGTGGGGGCTACCCACGAAGCCTTGCTGCATATCCCCTGATTTTCAGCCATTCCCATTTGATGAGGCTTGAGGCTAAGCGTTACCTTTAGAACGTTTTCACTTAGAATGCCCATCGTCCACCTGACGATGTTTCGCAAGCATTCATCCATACAAGTCCGTCCCGGGTTCGAACGGAACCGAAGGCACTATTCCTACTACATCCATTTTGGAAATATCCTCAGGATTAGTAGCGACTAGCCCTTGCACTTCACTGCTCCATCTTCGAATACAAAAATCGTTTTCACGAAACGTACAAACCGGATCGAAGTGGTTTTCGAGAAATGAATCTCGATCCCGGTCTCTTCGAAACGATCAACGCATTGTCCAATATTGATAGTCGGTTATTTAACTATCAATTAATATTTACAAACATCTATACAACAATAAATAATTTCCCAAATTATTTATTAATCTCAAAATCTCTTCACAAGATTTATTTCTATTTTCAATCCTTTGAAAACAGTTTCAAAACCATCATTCTTCTCAGAATCAACTTCCCAAATATTTTCTATCTTCTCTGAAATCACCAAGCAAATATAAAACAATTTAAAATAGATTTTTAAAATAGATTTTTAAAATAATTTAAAACTCTTACTTTGAAATACACTTTAACATTTAGGATAAAACTATTTCGATGATTTGTTAAAAATACATACTATATGAATATTTGAAAATAAAGTTACTTAGTAAATATAAAACAAGATTTCTTCTTTTAAAAACAAAATACTAAGTTACTTCTTAATAATTACTACTAAAATAGATTAAAAGAAAATCTTACTTGAGACTTTAAATATTAGAAATAATAAATTTTTACAAAACTTACTTTCCTTAAAAACAATTTTAAAACATTTAATTTATATTTAAAAATTTACTTTTAAAAAACATGTACTTGGCTATCCAGAGAAAATTCCAACTTCAATCACTTAAATCAATTTTCCCAAATTGATTTCCAATTTATTTTATTGAAATAAATTTCTTTACTTCCTTAATTCATTTTAAAATTCATTAATTATGACTTACTATTAATGTTATTATTTTCCGTTTGTTTTTAAACCTTTTTAAGTGAAATATACGAATTTCAGTTTGTCCCAACTTCTTCTTTATTCCTTTTAATAATTTAAATCTTAAATTTTAAATACATGTTTTATTCTTTTAATTAATATCACTGAAGATTAAAATTCATTAACTCTTTGATTATTCAAAATTTCCATTCTATATTCAAGATTTATTTATTAAAATTTTAAAGTCACTTTATTTCTTTCCAATTCATTTAAAAATTTATTCAAATTTCTATAATCATTCTACTTACAATTTCACTTTTTTTTTTATTATCTTACAAAAATCCAATTTATATATTTTTGATAATTCATTATACCCAAATGTATTCAATCGAACCATAACATTCAATATTCCAATAAAGATCATCATAGAATATCAAATAAATCACAATAGAGGGTATTAAATAATTTAAATAAATATTGAGGGGTCCAGTTGGATCCCTCCAACCTGTTTTCCCTGCATCCACAGATGTTAGCACAACATAATATACCAATTCCAGAATATATCATACTATAGCACATCAATCAATCAATTTCAACCATTCAAACAATTATTTAAATTTAATCATTTAAATTTAAATTTACTGAGTGAGATTAACTCACCTTTGCCTTTTTCTTGCAAATCCAATCCATCACAACTTGTTTTCCGCATTTTTGACCTTGTCACATTAAATGATTTTTATTAACATTCGAATAATTTGACCATTAAATTTTCGTATACGAATTTAATTATCCCATACTTTTATCCCAGACTAATAATTTAATTTTAAGCTGATTTCTCTTTTTTTTTATAAACTATTTTTAGCGACTCAATTTATTAAATAAGTTAATTAGCAAATTAATCTTCATTATGATAAAATCAAGCTGGTGCATAAATATAGGTATATATATGTATTTTATTTTCTAAAAAAAAAACAGTAAGTCGCACGGATGCATTTTCTCAATATATATATTTATAGAGTAAATCAAATTTAAATGGAGAGTAAAAATCGAACCACACTGCCTGTTAGGGTACGCGACCTCCCCTGAACGAGCCAAGCCCCAAACTTGTCGTCGTCCTCGCTGAGCCGTTGCGTGAGAGTGCTGCAAATGAATTTCGCTCTGCCTTCCCCCAAAAATTGCGATCGATTTCCCTACGGTGGCCTTCCACCACAAATTCGCCTCCGAGCTCAATCCCTAATCTCGAGTTCGAGTCGCCCCCCATCACCATCTGCCGCCTTGCGATGGCTAGAAGTGGACACGCGGCCTTCTGGTGTGGGTCGAGATCGATGGAGCCGTGTATTTTTTTATTTTTATTTTTTCTGAGGATATGGGATTTGAGAAAAGGAGAAGGGTTTCGGCCATTACTATTTCTATTTGAACGAGAATGTTTTCGTTCGATTTGCTCATCTTTTTTTTTTTTTTTAAATCGAATTGGTGGAAAATGAATTAGGATTAGGAGAGGAAGGCTTCTTCATTTATTCGGCTGATAAGTATAAAGGAAAGAAGCGTGTAGAGGAATAAATAAAGGATGGCGTATAAGAGAAGCTTCTATTTTTAATAAAAATTTAAATTTCATTAGATTAATATCAATTAGAATTTCAGCGCGTTTATATATCGTACACTCACACACTAACTCCGATCAATACGAAATTTGAAATCCGATAATAATAAAATATTACGGATCCAATGGCACTGGTTTCATCGAATTCCGAGACTGTGCCTTGTAAGGTTATTTTTGAATTCAATTTAAACTATACAATTTTAAAACTGAACAAACCACTGTTAATTTCAATTTTACAATTTCTATTATCTTCAGTGTTATCAATATAAATTTTATAAACTTACAAATTATTCTTAACGGGCTTAAAACTTCAGATTCAACAATGCACCCATCTTCAAAATTATTTAATTCAGTAATTTAGGTATCAAATAAATTGTGATATTCGTAATTTAAGTTAAAATTATTCTATTGAATATTCAAAATCAATAAAATATTCCGATTTCAAATGCTTAAAAATTCCGGGTCGTCACATTCCTCCCCCCTTAAAAGAATTTCGTCCCCGAAATTACCAATTAGGAAGGATGATCTAATACCTGTTTAATATTTCCCTAAAACCAAACTGTTTCTAACAACTTAACAACTTACCAACTATCTCTTATAAAAGATCCAATACCATTCTTATTAACTTTTCAACCCTTTCCCAGTTTGCAAATAACCCTATTTGCTTAACCATTCAAGTTTCAATTTAAAACCAAATTTTGAATTATCAAAATCTTCTCAAAATTTTTCTAACACCCTAAATTCCCGAAAAATTTTGCCAGCGTTTCCTTTGCGCGGCTAGCTCGGTACAACTACAAAATGGCTCTACGGCCTCCCAAATCCAAAAAGAAAACAAAAGGCCAAGTGGCTCAATCCAAAATTCCAATCCAATTTCATACCAAATTTAAATACATACCTTTTTGTCGAGCATTTCAAATTTATTTCTTGAAATCAAATCCAATTTCCTTTTTCCCTTTATAATACCTGCATATCCTGCTTAACACTATATCCAATCACCATATTCTCAAAACATTATATCAACTTCCTTACCAATGTCAATATTTATTAATCCAAATATCAACTTAGAATGTATTTGTAATATTCCATTTCCAATTAAGAATTGATTATTCCTTACTTAAGTTAACATAAGTGTGTTATATGTTTCTTTATTTATTTCCGACTTACCACTTCAGTTTATATCTATTTCTATTCACATTGATTCTTCCATCTTCATACGAATTCCAATTTATTTTCAACTCCAAATGTTAAATTTTATTTTTCATTTATAACTAATTCATGTCATTATTTTAAGTTGGTTTCCTTTACTACGTTAATTTAGTCTCCGATTTGAGTTCGTTTTGTTATTAACAAAAAAAATTCTCCAAAATTTTCAAAAATTTTCTAACTCCCAAAATTTCTGAAAAATTTTGGCAGAGTCTCCTTTGTACGGAGGAGCTTTTGCAATTTGACAAAAGAGATAAATATATATACATCGACCCACACGGTCGGAAAAACCAAAAACAGTTCATATTTCCTATTTTAATTGCGTAGGCGTACCTTATTTAGCATTTTAAGCAAGCGGCTTATTATTTTTAGCCAATAGCCTAACCCAAATCCAGCCATACGGCTTCCAGGTACCTGTACTTACTCAATTTAAACATGTAAGTGTCGAATATAAGAAGTTTAACACATTTCACTTACTTGCAATAGTTAAAACATATGAATTCTAAAAGAAATTCACACCAAACATTATTCCATACGAAATTTCTACAATTTCCATGTTAATTCAACTATTTCAATTTATTTATAACCATTTTCATTTAATTCGAATGGTTGTCAATCCATTCGTATACATCTTCATCAATTTGAATGGTTTAAAACTCAATCTCTTATTTATTTCTAAGAAAACCGAGCTTATATTTAATTCAATTTCTCTCAAAATCAATTCATTTTACTTCTATCAATTCATTGGATTTTAATTACTCCTATTTACATCCAATGACAATTTATTCTATGCAGTTTTGACAAGATCTATGTGAACAAATAAGTATTATGTTTATAACCAGTTTAAATGGATTTCAACTCAATTTATACTTAATTCTATTCCATTTCGGATTTATTCACAATCCAAATATCCTCAGTTTCATTGCAAATTTGAATACATTCACTTGTATTTCATTCATTAACCCAACTAGTTCCATTATTCAAACAAGTTCTAATCAAAACCATTAACAATTTAGGTTCATCTTATTTTCCAATTAAACTTCCCCTTTATTTTAATTCATTCACAATCACTTACTTAGCTCGACACATTGCATTTAAATTTTATTTACAATTCATTTATTTACAGTTCCATATTTGTTTATTCCAAACTATTCAATTTAGCTCGAAAACAATCCAAGCTATCTCATTCAATAATTATTTCTCAACTCATTTAAACCAACACTTCATTTGATACTTATTTATTCCATCGTTTATTTATTCAATATAATTGGCTTATCCACTCAATTCATTACGGATTTTCCATTTCTTAAATATTACTACAACCCACCAAGTTTTATTTCAATCCATATTTATTTTTATTTTATTTTTACTTGATTCAAATTTAATCCAATATCATTAAACTTGGTTTAAGTTGAATTAAATTCAACTCTCTTCGATTTATTCAGCTTAAGTCAATTTATTCAAATTTGTGCTTAAGCTCATTTTCATTTCACAAATAAATATTTTTCTTTTTCATTCAACTTAACTCAATTGGTTCCAAGACCATATCCAATTTATTTCCACTTAATTTGATTTATTTGCAATTCAAACCATTACTGTTCAATCCAAATTCATTTTTATTCTATACATTCCCAATTATTTTTAACTTGTTAACATCTCAGGTTAAAATTTTAATTCATAACCCAAATTCCGAATCCACTATTCAATTTCAATTTACCATTCACTTCTATGAACTCACGGTTCAATTATATTTTCTTCACCAACCATTTGAAGTCGAATTAAATTTATAACTCGAGTTTTATTTCCAAACTTCCTCATAAACTCACCATTCAATTACATTAAATAATTTATTATCTAATTAGTCTTTCCCAAATTTATAATCCAAAACTTGATTTTTAATTCCAAATATGACTTTATTTAAATTTTCTTAAGTTCAAATTTATTTTATAATTCAAGTTTTGACCTTCATTTTAATTTATTTTTCAATTCATCAAAATATTTATTTTGGATTTGTATTCCATTTTCAATTTTATAAGTCACAACTTATTATTTCCACCATCCCATTCATTTCAGGCTTGAATACATTTTTTATTTAACTCAAGCCTTATGCTCATTTATATCCCAAGCATATGGATTTTAAGTTCTTTTACAAGGTATCCTAATTTATTTATTCCAATTCAATTCTTATCCAACCTATTTCTTATCTAACTTACTTTTATTTATTCAGGTAAGAATTTATTTCCATTCATTAATTCAATTGAATTCTCATCCCAATTCAATTTCACTTTAACTCAAATTTAATTAACTCTAGTCGATTTCAACTTACTTTGAATACAACAGGATATTAATTTCATCCTATCCCATTAATTGCAATCCAGTTATATTTTCATTTCATCAATCCAAGTTAATTTCATTTAACTCTTCACTTTAGATTAACATCCCACTATCCAAAGCTTAAGTTTCTTCCTGATTTAAAAATCATTTCCATTTATAAGCTTACAACTTATCTTATCAGGATTTTTAAACACCTGGCTTTGGCTTCAAATTATTTTGAAATCTCCAACATTTCAAAATCACACTTCTCAAAAATTTAAACCAATCCTGGTTTTATTTCCAACAAATTTCCTTTGAGATTTTCAAACAAACCACTAGCTTTCTGAATAAATCAATTTGGTAGCAATCCGTCACTTAGAAATTCGAAAATGAATACTGATGATGCGGCCGTCATCGTCAGAATTATTTTCCAATAATCCAAGTGATTTCAATGCTATATTATTTCCAAAAGCCATTCAAGACTAATTTTCCTTTCAGAAATACTTTCAAAACAATAATATTATCATTTATCTTCAAAACATTCCGACAAATTCTTCAAAAATCTTCGGGATTTTAAATTTCCAAATCCTGCTTAAATAAATTTTAACCACAATTCATTTGCATTGCTTATGCTTATTCAAGTTCCCATTTGATTATATTTCAATTTATAATCTACATCTATAATTCATACTTATAAATTTCATTTTATACTCCATAGTTTTGAATTTTATAATTTATAATGTATTTATTTCCTTCACTTTTAATTACATCTCCATTTCTAGTCAAATTCTTACTTAACAATGATAATATTTTAATATTATTCTTCCTAACATCCAAGCAACCATATATTAGTTAAATAGTTTTTCAAGAACTATTCTTTAAATCAAAATATGTTTTTGGGTAAAATTATTTCATTTACCCACATTTAAAACAATATCATGTCAATTGTTCTATTCAAGTGTTTAGAAACCCCTTTGATACAGTTGTACAGACTGTGCCGACGAAGGTTCATATGCCACTCAATAAACCAATCAACACAATATTAAAACAATTTATATTCACTAACAAATACGCGCTCATATTTATTTATACGCTCAAACTCATTATAGAGTACTATAGACTCTAATTAAATGAGTAATTCCCACCAGAGCCAAGGTTATCTCCAACCTAAGCTCTGATACCAAGTGTGATAGCCCGCAAATCCGTACCCCTTGAGCTAACCATATTCTACAACAATCAACTCAAGTTGCACAGAAATACGAACCATTTGGGTTAAAGAAGAAGAGGTAGAAGAAGAAAATAGAAAACAATAACAGAATTTAACCATCGCAGCGGAATAAAATATAATAGATAGATAATAATCTTACTCAAAATCAAATATATCTGTTTACATATATTATATCATCAGAGTACATCAATCACAGATCACATCAATAACATACAAGTGGATACATAGCAACTCAATACAGCGGAATATATATAAAACAAGTACGATAGTACGTGTCGTCATCCAGCTCGTCTCCTGAGCTCCACAGCATCATATCCTGTATCCTATAATACTCGGTCTGACCCGAGCATTACAGTTAAATAACACCCGAGTCAGTCTGGAATACCAGCGTGAGAAAAACACACCCAATTGATTATTAAAGTTTGAAAAAAATCCTTTGAAAACAAAAGCATCTCGTAAGACCACGCCACAAATAAACATGTCGGGTTTTTACCCTACGATAGCTAAAACAATTTTCTATAGAAATCCTCTGATATTATAATAGGGTCTATATATAAATACTTATAAAATAGCCGAAATTGTTACATCTATTAAATTCCAGCTACTAGCCACAAAAGTGGGTAATACAAACAAAACTCGTACAAGGCTCGTAGGGAGAATGGATTTCCAACTAATGGCTAGGCACTGGGGTACCACCTGTCACAGTACCTGGTCTAGATCAGCGTACCGAGGAGCCACCCTAACTCCCCTGCAACACAAGGCCGGAACCATCCCTTACTGGACAGTCCCGAGCAAGATCACCCCGCGGTTGGGATCAGCAACCGCCCACTAAGCCGAAATAAAGGGACATCTAGACAGGGATGACCTCACCCTCCAGTGGGGGCTACCCACGAAGCCTTGCTGCATATCCCCTGATTTTCAGCCATTCCCATTTGATGAGGCTTGAGGCTAAGCGTTACCTTTAGAACGTTTTCACTTAGAATGCCCATCGTCCACCTGACGATGTTTCGCAAGCATTCATCCATACAAGTCCGTCCCGGGTTCGAACGGAACCGAAGGCACTATTCCTACTACATCCATTTTGGAAATATCCTCAGGATTAGTAGCGACTAGCCCTTGCACTTCACTGCTCCATCTTCGAATACAAAAATCGTTTTCACGAAACGTACAAACCGGATCGAAGTGGTTTTCGAGAAATGAATCTCGATCCCGGTCTCTTCGAAACGATCAACGCATTGTCCAATATTGATAGTCGGTTATTTAACTATCAATTAATATTTACAAACATCTATACAACAATAAATAATTTCCCAAATTATTTATTAATCTCAAAATGTCTTCACAAGATTTATTTCTATTTTCAATCCTTTGAAAACAGTTTCAAAACCATCATTCTTCTCAGAATCAACTTCCCAAATATTTTCTATCTTCTCTGAAATCACCAAGCAAATATAAAACAATTTAAAATAGATTTTTAAAATAGATTTTTAAAATAATTTAAAACTCTTACTTTGAAATACACTTTAACATTTAGGATAAAACTATTTCGATGATTTGTTAAAAATACATACTATATGAATATTTGAAAATAAAGTTACTTAGTAAATATAAAACAAGATTTCTTCTTTTAAAAACAAAATACTAAGTTACTTCTTAATAATTACTACTAAAATAGATTAAAAGAAAATCTTACTTGAGACTTTAAATATTAGAAATAATAAATTTTTACAAAACTTACTTTCCTTAAAAACAATTTTAAAACATTTAATTTATATTTAAAAATTTACTTTTAAAAAACATGTACTTGGCTATCCAGAGAAAATTCCAACTTCAATCACTTAAATCAATTTTCCCAAATTGATTTCCAATTTATTTTATTGAAATAAATTTCTTTACTTCCTTAATTCATTTTAAAATTCATTAATTATGACTTACTATTAATGTTATTATTTTCCGTTTGTTTTTAAACCTTTTTAAGTGAAATATACGAATTTCAGTTTGTCCCAACTTCTTCTTTATTCCTTTTAATAATTTAAATCTTAAATTTTAAATACATGTTTTATTCTTTTAATTAATATCACTGAAGATTAAAATTCATTAACTCTTTGATTATTCAAAATTTCCATTCTATATTCAAGATTTATTTATTAAAATTTTAAAGTCACTTTATTTCTTTCCAATTCATTTAAAAATTTATTCAAATTTCTATAATCATTCTACTTACAATTTCACTTTTTTTTTATTATCTTACAAAAATCCAATTTATATATTTTTGATAATTCATTATACCCAAATGTATTCAATCGAACCATAACATTCAATATTCCAATAAAGATCATCATAGAATATCAAATAAATCACAATAGAGGGTATTAAATAATTTAAATAAATATTGAGGGGTCCAGTTGGATCCCTCCAACCTGTTTTCCCTGCATCCACAGATGTTAGCACAACATAATATACCAATTCCAGAATATATCATACTATAGCACATCAATCAATCAATTTCAACCATTCAAACAATTATTTAAATTTAATCATTTAAATTTAAATTTACTGAGTGAGATTAACTCACCTTTGCCTTTTTCTTGCAAATCCAATCCATCACAACTTGTTTTCCGCATTTTTGACCTTGTCACATTAAATGATTTTTATTAACATTCGAATAATTTGACCATTAAATTTTCGTATACGAATTTAATTATCCCATACTTTTATCCCAGACTAATAATTTAATTTTAAGCTGATTTCTCTTTTTTTTTATAAACTATTTTTAGCGACTCAATTTATTAAATAAGTTAATTAGCAAATTAATCTTCATTATGATAAAATCAAGCTGGTGCATAAATATAGGTATATATATGTATTTTATTTTCTAAAAAAAAAACAGTAAGTCGCACGGATGCATTTTCTCAATATATATATTTATAGAGTAAATCAAATTTAAATGGAGAGTAAAAATCGAACCACACTGCCTGTTAGGGTACGCGACCTCCCCTGAACGAGCCAAGCCCCAAACTTGTCGTCGTCCTCGCTGAGCCGTTGCGTGAGAGTGCTGCAAATGTATTTCGCTCTGCCTTCCCCCAAAAATTGCGATCGATTTCCCTACGGTCGCCTTCCACCACAAATTCGCCTCCGAGCTCAATCCCTAATCTCGAGTTCGAGTCGCCCCCCATCACCATCTGCCGCCTTGCGATGGCTAGAAGTGGACACGCGGCCTTCTGCTGTGGGTCGAGATCGATGGAGCCGTGTATTTTTTTATTTTTATTTTTTTCTGAGGATATGGGATTTGAGAAAAGGAGAAGGGTTTCGGCCATTACTATTTCTATTTGAACGAGAATGTTTTCGTTCGATTTGCTCATCTTTTTTTTTTTTTTTAAATCGAATTGGGGAAAATGAATTAGGATTAGGAGAGGAAGGCTTCTTCATTTATTCGGCTGATAAGTATAAAGGAAAGAAGCGTGTAGAGGAATAAATAAAGGATGGCGTATAAGAGAAGCTTCTATTTTTAATAAAAATTTAAATTTCATTAGATTAATATCAATTAGAATTTCAGCGCGTTTATATATCGTACACTCACACACTAACTCCGATCAATACGAAATTTGAAATCCGATAATAATAAAATATTACGGATCCAATGGCACTGGTTTCATCGAATTCCGAGACTGTGCCTCGTAAGGCTATTTTTGAATTCAATTTAAACTATACAATTTTAAAACTGAACAAACCACTGTTAATTTCAATTTTACAATTTCTATTATCTTCAGTGTTATCAATATAAATTTTATAAACTTACAAATTATTCTTAACGGGCTTAAAACTTCAGATTCAACAATGCACCCATCTTCAAAATTATTTAATTCAGTAATTTAGGTATCAAATAAATTGTGATATTCGTAATTTAAGTTAAAATTATTCTATTGAATATTCAAAATCAATAAAATATTCCGATTTCAAATGCTTAAAAATTCCGGGTCGTCACAGCTCTTTATCTTGGCAATATTTCATGCATACATGAAATGTAATATAGCTAGTTTTAATGCAAAAGCAAACATTTAAAATGGTGATCAGAAATCTGACTCAAATACTGTATGCTGTGTTCAGTTTGTTAAACCAGAGAAAATTAATAGCATGCACAGAACTTGAGAGGAATATTAGTTTGTACATATATTTCTCAACTTCATGTAAATCTGCAACTTGTGGCGTTGTAACCGTGACAGAAACTTAGAATGGTGACATCTTTGAAAATTGATTAAGAAAAAGACATCTTCAAACATTTATGTTAATCTAATTTTTTGTCTCACAGCTATCTTAGGGGGGTATAGAACAATATCTCCAGACATGAATCATTCCGACCAGACAGCGTTCACTCAACGTCGTGAGGCTATTGCTGATATAAAGTTCACCTATGTAGTTTCATGTCAGATTTATGGAATGCAGAAAAAATCTAGCGAACCGCATGACAGAAGTTGCTACCGAAATATTCTGAATTTGATGTTTATGTAAATAAATCTTATGTGATCGTATTATTTATATGCTTTCTAAAATCCATGTTTATTCATATAGTACTTTATTAATGTAGGTATCCATCATTACGTGTTGCTTACATTGATGAGAGGGAAGATACGATGGATGGAAAGTCTAAGAAAAAGTATTATTCTGTTCTGGTGAAAGGCGGTGATAAGCTAGATGAGGTACATAATTAGACTGCTACTTGGTAATAAAACAAACATTGGTTAATTCACTTGTCTGCTGATTGCCTTCAGAAGAATTTCTTGAGTAAATTGGTAATAGTCATAAATGAAGCTGGGATGATCCTTGAATCCCAAACTTCTTTAAAATGTCATATCAAAACCTTCAAACGAAATTTTATTACAAAGTTTTTGTGTTGATGTAACCTCTCATTCTTTTTATCTGTTTAGGAAATTTACCGGATCAGGCTCCCTGGGAAAGCTACAGATATCGGTGAAGGAAACCTGAAAATCAAAATCATGCCATGATTTTTACATGAGGAGAAGCACTTCAGACTATTGACATGAATCACGTATAACTCGTTATCAACCAAGGAATGAAAGTACTGAAGTATAGAACAAAGTATATTTTTATTGCAGGATAATTACCTTGAAGAAGCATTCTAAATTAGAAATGTCCTGGAGGAGTTTGTAAAGGCTCGTAGGCAATGCCCTCCTACAATCTTAGGTCTTAGAGAGCATATTTTCACTGGAAGGTATGTTCTTTTTTGTTTACATTCAAATTACTGTTGCTTTTTAGCACTCAGCCTATGTCCACCTTATGTAAATTGCCTTCCATTCCCCACTAATTGTATCTTTCATTGCAGTGTTTCCTCTCTTGCATGGTTCATGTCCAACCAAGAAACAAGTTTTGTGACAATTGGCCAACAAATTTTAGCAAATCCCTTGAAGTATGTCATCAATTATCTTAGATTGAGCCTATATTCTCTCATTCCGTTTGCTTTATCATTAAATCAATATTGACCCATACATATATTTTTATGAACAATCCTCAACTTTCAATAACTAGCCGGTATCATGATAAATTTACAAACATAAGTTAGACAGAGACCAGTTTTAATGTGTGTATGTGTGGTTTTTTTAAAAATAAAAATAAAAATAAACATAACATGTAGCGTTTACAATAAAAATAAAAATAATTGGACAGTGAATTTTAAATGTCCCCTCAACCTTGGTTTGTTGTTTGACCACTATACAAGCCAACTCTTATTTCATAACAATGTTGAAATGTTATGTATCTAGGCATTTTGGTTACTTGGTATGATGCATAATAATGCTAATGTGATAAACTATTTACTGGGTACATGCCTTTCTTCCTGGAATGTTTGTTGCTTTAAATTATGCATATGCTATATTTTTATCGAAACGTCGTATAAAATCTGGTGATACTTTTTTTTGGTCCTGTTTCCTTCCCTTTGGTCTGTTAATTCCATTATAACATATATTTCCTATGCAGACGGCTTTTGTTACTGTTGCATCACATTACATGTTATTGAAATTCAAAGCAAGCATTTGTATCCTTTTTCAAGCTACTTTCCATAGGCATCATTATTGTTTATTATATGAATATATATATATATATATAAATATATATAATTTAATGGCCTTGATCTTTGGGATATTCTACTAAATCTCCTAACTTTTTAAAACTTCTTTTAATGATTATGAAAAATTAATTTGATTGAGATTGAAGTATAAGTGTGACCCTACACACAATTGCACATATCTATTTGGTTATATTTGTCCTAAATATTTGATCAAAAGGTAAGAAAAAAATGCCCATTACCTTGCAATATCCAGTGCATAGGTAACTGCAGTTAAGATAAACCATTGAGGCATTCATGTACCACAGAAAAGACTGAGTAATTGATGTGAATTCAGCATTGAAAGAATGAAACAATGTGGTGTAGTTCAGTTGACGAACCATACATCGCAACTCTAGTTTCAATATTTAACAAACCGAAATTCAAATTTTCTGATCTTGAGTGACAGAGAGCGTTAGATAGAGATGGACATCATAGAAGCTAATTCTTTTTTTTTTCAACAATAACAGAAGGACGGTTGGCAAAACAAACAATAAATTTAGAAACATGCATTCAACCAGAGGAGAAACATATCAAAAAGAATTTTGGAATGTAATTTATGAGAGGTTAACAAACAAGCATGCACCTATAAATAATATACAATAATCACATTATCAAATGAATTTAAAATGGAATGAGATTCCCAACGAGTAAATCAAGCTTATTGAGTAAAGATTTGTCCCTTCGATCTTCCAAACTATACTTGTATGATTGTTTTGATATTGTTGATTCATATGAGTTCAATACGGATAATCTTCTTTTACACTTCAAATCGAGATTTAGATGAGAAAATAACTGATGCAGGTGATGCAATCAAGTTAAACAATGATTCATTTTCCACCTAGTTTCTTTCCTTCTTCTCGTTTTTTTTATTACTCATGTTTCTTACCTTTTGTTTTCTTCATTGCTATTTTTTCATTACTGCCTGTTTCTTACGTTTTGTTTTCTTCTTTGCTATTTTTTCATCACTGCCTGGTACATTTATGTTTTGCTATCAACGACACTCCATGCATCATGACCATGCCCATTTTGACCCTAGTAACGGAACTTTTTGCTCGATACTTTAAAAGCTAGGGGTTTTATTAGTAAATGGATTTCATGGGTTGATTTAACTTTAGAGTAGGCAATAAATTTTAATCTAGGATCGGAGATGACATCACCAGTGATGGCATTTTGATCCTCCAATTCGTGGACGATGCTCTCATGTTTTGTTCTCACCATCTCCATCACATTGCATCGTTAAAGTTCATTTTCTATAATTTTGAAATAGCTACTCGGCTTAAAATTTCATTTTAATAAAAGCTTTGTTTTACTTCTTAATGGCAAATGGGGGATTAGACAATGACTTAGCAAACACCCTGAATTGTAATATCATGAATTTCCAAATAAGCTACTTAAGCAGATTTCTTTGACCGATCACACTTAAACATGATGACCGACACTTTGTTATTAATAAAGTTAATAATAGAATTGCCCATTGAAATGAATATTATCTTCTGAAAGGAGGTGAATTGTTTTCGTTAATTCTGTTTTGTCATGCATCTCAATTTACTAGCTTCCTACTGCCATTTCTTAACTGTGTGATTTATGCAATATGTTCCCCGATACCTCGAATCGCTGTGTGATTTCATGCATCTCAATTTACCAGCTTCCTACTACCATCTCAATTTACTCTTTACCTAATGCCTTGGCTCTTGCCTGGTCTTACTGCTCTGTTCCAACAGCTCTTGCAGCTCTCCATTCTTGATCCCGAATCTCTGGTTCTGCCCACGCTATTCAGGTTTTCTCCCTTGGTCCTCCAGTATGGTTCAGTGCTGTGTTCGTGTTGTGTTTGCTGTCCAGGTTACACTGCAGTTCAGTGTTATACACATGATGTTAATGTTCGTTTTTCCTTTACACATCAGATTGCAACCGGATTTTGCAAGTTCTTATACCAATTTTCATGCTACCGGATGTGCTAATCATCCACTGACGTATTATCTGCTGATGCCATCTTCTAGCATGCATCTCTTTGCGTGTTTGTATGCATATGTATATGTGTCTGTATAAGTTTGTTTTAGTTTGACTATCAAATATAAAAATGTGTCCATGTGTTAACCCCTAATTGTTCCAACGATGACCAAAGTTCAGATCTTGTTGCAGGCATATTTTTCATCCACTTTTTTTGCTCTCAGCCACAGATGTTAAGAGCATATGGTCAATGCATAGACAGGCACTCAAAAGTATATTATGATCGCACTGAAGTGCAGAGAGCATTTTATGATAATGTTACTGAAATTGAATACCCATGAGATACATACATGTTGCATTGTTAATATTAATTTATCCATCTTTATTATTTGACACCTCAATATAATGAGGTATATTCTTTTGCATCTGTTTGCAGTGATACAGTAGCAAACTACTGGGTAGACTCTCCTTTAGCAATGCTTTCTATTTATGATGAGCTTATTGTTGTTGGAATAAGGATGTGGATTTTCAGGTACCATTTTCTTACTGTACTATATCAGCCATCGATTGATGTATATAGTTGTTAATATGCTGCTGCTAATGCTTTACAATATCCTGATTACTAGAAATCTTTGTAAGAACTATGGACATCTGATTCTAATTTATCATTTAACAATATATTGTTAAATTACAGTGGAGATACAGACATTGAAGTACCTATAATAGCCATAACATACTCGATCAGTGCATTTAAGCTTCCAACAATCGCTAACTGATGGCCGATGTTGTATGTGGGGGAGGGAAGATGTTATAGTTGATGTCGTTGGCTGTGTAGTTTTCAGTTGAATGGAAGATGATGTTTGAGAGGGTGAATAGGATTGTTTGAGTCTTGGTTCAAATTGATGGCTGAGGAATGAAAAGGCAGTGAGGATGGCTAGAGGTTGGAGTATGTCACTGGGTGATCTATGGCTAGGGAAGGATGTAGTAGTGGTGGCTAATGTATTGGTCGATGATTGTAATGCACGGGGAGGAGATGAGCAAGGTAGCAGGTAATCGAAGTTTGGTTGAAGTTAGGTGATGGGTGTTCGTTTGCTTAATGTAGCAGATTTGAGTGGTGCAGTTTTTGGAATTGGTGATGTAGCATTTTGGTAGTGCTGAAGCAGTTTGGAAGTGTGCATTGGGTATTGGGCAGTGGCTGGTTGTTTTGCAGTTTGGAGTTGGTCGGTGAGTGAAGTAGTAGGATGGTGGTTGGAAGGGAGAAGGATGTTGGTGAAGTATTATGTTGAAGTAATGAATTTATGTAAACTTTGTTTATGGATATTGTATTCAAGTTAATTTATTGAAATAGTTGATTGTTATGTTTTTATTTGATATTTTTTAGTTTGATTTGTATATGTTATGTATATTATCCGGTTGAAATATAATAAAATGCTATTTAGATTAATGATATCTGTGTGTAAATATTGCAATGGTGGAACGCTGTAAAAATAGTACAAACAAACAACAGCGTTCAAACCGTGTTGTTAATTCTATGAAAAGATAATGTACATTGCTCCAACAACATAATAAAAATGCTGTGAAAAATTAACAACAGCGTTTATTAACTGCTGTAAAAACTACTATTAACGTTTTTGAAAGCATAATAAAACTGCTATTGAAACATAATACAGCACATCTGAAACGCTGTAAAAACATTATTGACAGCTCGTAATAAACGTTGTCACAGAGATGTTTCAACAGCGTTTATAGAAACGCTGTTGTAAGTTATGTATATACGACAGCATGTCGTTATACAGCGTTTCTAATAACGCTGTTGTATCATATTACAGCGTTTATCAAACGCTGTTAAAAGCCTTTTGTGGTGTATGATTTATCATTTATTCCCTTAGCGAGTACTATACCCAGCATAAGTTATATCAGTTTGTATCATATTTTTATTCAATCCCTGAATCTTATTTTTTCAAAGAAAAATAATTGTCAGTTAAACAACAGAAAAACAAAGTGTATTGTTTAGAATAGTATGTTTTCTTGGCTTTTATTTTATTTTATTTCTTCTTAAAAAAATAACATAAATGTCATGTTTTTGAGCAATGAGGAAATTTGCATTGTGGTGATTTCGGTTTCTACTATGTGCATCTGAATTATTCAGCTGTTACAAAAGCATTCTGAGCGCTCAATTATGATTTAATCAGTAGATTATCTTAGTTAAATTTTGAATAATTTAATTCTGATCGAACTGAGAAACCATGTTATTGTCGGTATATCGTTAGTTCTTTGTTTGATCCATTTTGCTAGTGTTGTACCTAGCATAAGTTTTAACAGTTTGTACCATACCTTAATTCAATCCTTGAACTATTTTGATCAAAGAATAATAATTGACATTTGAAAGACAGTTAATATATTATATTGCGAAAGATATTACTATTTTGATCGGTATTTTTCTTTATCTGCAATATAAACCGAAAGAATTTCTTGCTATAGTAAATTTGGGGGAATTGGGCAGTTGGGTACCAAAATCATTTTTTCATTTATTTTTATTCATTTGTTCACTTTTAATGTTTTTGTCCTTGCCCAAAATAAATCACACCCAATGTGAAGCTTTATCTCATTTTAGCATCGTACAAAATGTATTTGTAGATGGTACTTGGTTTGTCATTTGGAAATCTTAATAATCAGGAATTTTTAAAGGCCTTAAAAGTTAGGACATAACTTGGCCGCTGAATATTACATTCCATCTGGTCAAGTGTAGGAACTTTCTAAGTGCATGCTTGGCAACTTCAATGTTTTAGAATTTCATATAAGTACCTTACAAAGGAAACTTATAAGTAGAAATTTAACAAGCACTTAGTTATTGTGATGTACATGGCTCATAATGATCAAACATTTCTATTAAAAAATTAAATTACGTTCAAATGTTCCTATTATTTAGAAGGTAGTGTTCAAACTCTTTTCAATATTCAAGGATTTTTAAAATAAATAGTTAACAAATAGGCTTTGAATAAAAGAAAAGTGTTGAAAATTTGAGTTTTCAAGGTATTCATTCAATCTTTTTTCTCAAGTGGTCCAATGACAAAACTAATAATTATTTCACATTTTTCTCAAGTGTACCAACACGTATCTATATCTTGATCTATTTCGCTAACTCCAATTATAAATTATTCGATAAGTTCATAGTTGAGTGTTGTTCGTTAGTTGGCAAATAATGATATATTAATGTCAAATTTTCATTGTTTGATATCTATTATTCTGCAATTGGAAGACATTTGTTGTATAGAGATGTCGTTAATAAAATTTAATTGCATTTGCTACTGCATGCACGGTTGTCTGTTATTTTTCGGCAATTACTATAGAACTGGACTAAGCAGCCAGATTGTTTGGATCTGCTGTGTTCAGAATTTGATACATATATATTATGTAGCTAACTGTAATTATGTATTCGAATGAAATAAAATATGTCGTATTTAAGAAAAATATGGATTTGGTTTGGTTGATGCATTTATAAATAATGTTTCAATTAATAAGTAGAGGATGTTATACCGCATGTAAAGCATGGGCCACACACTATTTAAAGATGACTACAGATGCTAAACCTATTAAAATCCATTCTTTTCCCACCCCAGTTAACATTGAATATGACTAATCCAAAAATACCATTCAACATCAATCTCATCACATCTCTTCTATACTAAGGGTGTTGGCAATCCCTCTTTTAGGTTATAGAAAATGTTTTTTTGACTATATAGTTATCATCTTGAAAAGGTAATTCCCTGTATGTAGAAATTTTTTCCCTTTCTGAATTTCCATAATTATTTTAGATTGGTGGAAAATCATATTATCGTATTATTTGTGGTAATGTTATTTTTCCATAACTGTATCGGCTTTGCAACCTTTTCATGCCCAAAAGTTTAAGCAATAATTTTGTTGGTATGTTGGATTTGTTAATTGATATTCAAAGCTGATTTATCGACTAACAAATTTGCTTGTGTATTATCTAGAGCGATCCAAGAAAAGTCAATGGATAGATGTTACTACCTTGATGAACATGTATTGTTGGACATACTAATATATTTACCTGTGATGTCTCTTTTGCGATTCAAAGCTGTTTGTAAGTACTGGTGTTCTCTTATCGAAAGCCCTGCGTTTATATCCGAACACGTCGCACATAACCGTGACAATAACGAGCAAGATAACTTCATTGTCTTGGGTAGAGTCTGCGAGCCTCGGCCATGTGAATCAAAATTCGCATTGCTTTCCTGTAGTCAATACGAGGAGTGCGTTTACGATATTGACATTGGGAAGGTTTGGTATCCAGACAATGCTAATTTAATCCTAGTTGGCTATTGTGATGGTATTGTTTGTTTATAACATGGGGTTGAAGTTGCTTTATGAAATCCTGCCTTAAAACATGTGAGACATATGCCACCATCGTTGTTTTCAGATAGGTCGCTGAAAGAAAAAACTTGTTGTTATACGCCTTTCGGTACTGATACAAAAAGTAACGATTATAAAATTGTTAGCATTTTGAGTGTATACAAGGCTATTAAGGGAAGATATCACATGGTTGGAAATCAAGTTGAGGTATACAACTTAAGAGGAGATGATTCTTGGAGGATGATATATAAAGACGATGTTTTGCCTTTCCATGGTTTCCTTACTATCGATGCGGTATCCTCAAGCAAGAGTGGGACGTGTTTTTGGTTAGCACGCTACTGTGGCGAAACCATTGTTCTTTCATTTGACTTCAGTGATGATGTGTTCAGGACAATGCAATTTTGCGATCAACATGATTTTTCCTTTAATCTTGACTTAGACCTTTTGGACGAAAAACTGGTTTGCATGGTGCAGAAGTCCAGTCGAAATGCCAAGTTTCTTGATATATGGATGTTGCATGAATTTGGTGTGGAAGAGTCTTGGAATATGATATGTTAGGTTGGACCCTTCTTACACTTGGACAAGATTTATTTCCCACAATTCTCAAAAAATGGAGGGTTTCTTATTTGCAGTAAATCATATACTATAGTACGAAATAAGTTGTACTTTTACAATTTACACACACAATAAAGAAATTTATATTCAGAGCTGCAACATAGAAGTTTTTGGTCCTGGATGACTTATTTGCTACAGTGCAAGTCTTGTTTCGCTCAAGAAAAGCAAACGTTGTTTGGCCAACATAGTGATTTGATTGGTATCCTATCCTTATAATTTTATATCTTTTATATTTTAAATTGAAGTCTTGTTGTAATGAACATATTGTGTTTGGATTTTAATTGATATATTTCAAATATACCTTACTGCAATAATAAAGATATGTCTAACTCATTCATTTGCATCCGATTCAACATGCATGATAATTAGATTTTGCAGGCGACAATCATTAAATTGTTAATATGTTGACTTAATTTAGCCAATAATTCGGTTTTATTCCAATAAAAGTTGATTTTTTTTTCAAACCACGCACCTTTTCATGAACCTTTTGAAGTATTGGATCATTTTTTTATGTCAGTCGAATATCATAATATTTTTATCTTCGAACATACACAACTATAAAAATTCTGGCAAAAGCTGCAACTTTGACCAATGAGTAACAGTATTCCTTATTTTAGTTTTTATGTATTTCGATTTTGAACTTCCTATACTGTTCTCACAGTTGTTATCTTTGTTCGATATGTAGATTTACTTATAAAATGCTAAAAAAATGTTTTGCATGTGGATTTGTATGCTTCTCAGCAAATGGTCTGTAGTTGGTGCATCAACGGCTACTGGCATTTGTTCTGCCATCAACTAACTGATCAACTCAGTTTGATCACATCTGTAAATTTGTTCTACTTGCAACATATTCATATGGATCTACTCTTTCTTTTTCCTGTCCAGTCAGTTTATGTGTTCTAACATGATTTGTTTATTAAAAACCATCCCCTCTTATCTATTTTACTAAAATCCAAAGCTATAAATTATATGATGTATTATATTTTGCACCTTGCCATAGCGCTCCTTCAATATATGATATCTATTGATTAATAATTCACATTGTGCAAAAAAGTTGATTGACATGTTTTTACTGTAACTGGTAACTAAGTGTCATCAAAATAGGTCTTAAGGTTGATTTACTAGAGTTGTTCATTCAAAATTGAGAGGTTTATTTTTAAATTTGTAAAAGTTGATGCTTTACCTCATGTTTTAGGAGCATATTTATGCTTAAATGTTTTTACTTCTTTTTTTCCATTTAACAGTTTTTTGTTACTATAATTATTGATATTATTTTTCCAAATCCATAGAGTACACGCAAGCACAAAAAAAAATATTAGAGGATTGTTAAAAGTAGTAGTTTTGGACAGAAGAGTATAATATTACAAGGACTCATCCTAAATTAATTGTTATGGAAGAAATATGTAAAAGAAAAAAAATCAAACAACTTACTGTTTTACCATCATTTGAAATCAAATTAGGCAACATAATATTAGGAAGTAAAAAGAAAGACAATTGATGATCATTGTGAATAACAAAACAATAGCGGTGTTCAAAAAAAAATCGTTAGTGTACTATGTTTGATAGAGTTGTATAAAAATAATAATAGTAAAGCGCTAGAATAATTATAGAAATTAACGGAAAACTAACTTTGAAAGGGCTTGATTGGAATAATAATAATAAGATGATCTCGATCTACCAAAAAGGTTGCATAAAAACAACACCGACCTGTCGTTTAATCATACGTCATTCAAACTATGCCAATCAAATGTAGAGTAATACTGAAATTATATTTGATTTTTGAGAGAAAGCTAAAATAATTTGTGTTCTTCGTAGTAATTTCAATGATATTGAAAATATTGTCTCTTATTCTTCAAGTTTGGAGTTCCTTCAACAATCCCCAAAAAGTAGAAATATTCTACATTTTATACGAGTGAAAAATTATGGACTGTTTGAAAATTTCAAACGATAAAATCTTTGATCAATCAAATTAGTTGTTTAAATCTCACATGGAGTAGTAAGGATATAATTTCATGCATCCATAAATCTTTTTACTATAATCATCACTGATAATTAAATTTCATTAGTGTTCGCCTCATCGTTACTTTGGAAATTTATTATTGTTAGTTTTGAATATACCATCAACATGTATCAGTTAATGATGTAATGAGTTCAAAAAAATATCTGCTGGCTAGATTTTGATTCTATAGTTTATTCTCAAAGAATAGGGTATACACTGAAGACGGCGCATTCCACTTCACCATCGTTCAAAGCTGGATTTATAGTTGGTACGTATTTAAGTTGTGGACGATGACCGATACTTTGAATTAAGTACTTGCTAAATTATATCTACTTTTGAATCACACACAGACTTGAAAATTTTGTTATTTTGCATAATATTTTTTTATATTCATTTAGAAAACAGACCTATTCATATTTCTCTTAGGAATTTGCATCTTAGCAGGCCATGTCTATTTTTCAGCGGTTCTACTATGTTTAGACAACTCACAAACCGTGATCATCTTATTCTGGAAACTATAAATGTTTTTTCGCATCATTGAGTGTAGTATGTTTGAGCTATTCATCTGAAGAATACATGAACTATTATTGTTTGTTTATTGTAACTGAAATCGTGAAGATATTGCAAAATTTTGAAGATATTACCATTCTATTTTGTGGAGTCATGAAAAAAATAAAGGAGAAATTCTACTAGTAAACTCGTTTGAATTTAATACCCTGAAATTAATCTGTGAAGAGTTCAATAAATAAAGATGTTGGGTATAGAGATGTTGAGAATGATAATGTTAACTTATAGAAATGAGAATAGTGGTAAGTTCCCTAATTTTTATGTAGTATTAGGCAACATATAAATTCAAATCATCCTTGCATGTCATATATGCTATTGTCGTATGCTTCGGCCAATCTTGATTTTTTTTAATATTTAATCATGGTGGTCCATCCTTATTATTTTTTCTCACTCAGATCTTTGAATTCATGCAGGCATAATGTAATAATGTCTGGCCTTGTACAGTTATGAGATATGTTTTTATTTTATTTTTGCTAGGTGGATCAAAGCTTCGAACTGTGGCAGGCTAAAGCCTAAAGGTATTGCATTTGATATTTAATATTAAGGAAATTATAAACCCAAATCTGTTTAATAATATATATATATATATATATTTAAATCAATACTCGACTCTATTTACATGTCCGGTTGCAAGTAAACTTTGGTGAATGGGTTAAACACTGCATACATTTCTTTTGTTAATTGTACAATATGCTTGAAATGAGTTTATAATTTCAATACTTGAGTTCATTTGCAAAAATTATGGATCTGTGCATATGTCTGTTGTCTGTCTATTCTATTACATAAATAAGAAAATTATGTATCCTTTAGTAGCGTAAACGGTTATTTATTTTTATGATTAGTCAGTTTCGTAACCTCAAACTATGCGTACGGTTATTAAGCGGTATGCACTTTTTGTTATATTTCTAATGTACTAAAACAGATAGCACGCTACAATAAACTCGTCGCACAAGTATATAAATTAGATTTCCACTTCGCTGGAATTCTGTATTGTGTAATTTTGGAACTATATGTTATGTTGTAAATAATTACAACAACAACGTTGTAGTTTAGTTAAAACAACACAACGTAGAAACTGGAAAGATCAAGAACAAAGTATAATCTGACCAGTTACGTTAGAAATTTTCGTCTGAGGCTTGTCGTAACAATTTCCTTAAGAATTTTTATTCAAAGTTATCCCAAGATACAATAGACGTAATTTGGATGAGATTGTAATGAGTATGTCAACTCTGTGATATATTATTTTGAGAAACAGAGAAGAAGAGAAGAAGAAGAAGAAGAAATTAGAACTGGAATTGAATGAGAATGTGATCATGATTCTCTTCTATTTATAATTTCATCCGCATCCCTTCAAAAAGTCGCGTCTGCTCGACGGGTCGCACCCGCTGCTTTTTGAACGCTGCTGTTCATTAACGGGTCGCACCCGCCTGCTGTTCCCCTCCTTTTGGCCGTGCCTCCTCAGTCAGGCCACACCCGCTTCTGTATGCCCGTGCTTCTTCAGTTAGGTCGCACCCGCTCGCTTCAGAAGTCGCACCTCCTCAGTAATACGTGTCCTCTTATGAACAGTCGGGTCTGTTCGTTAGCCTGCAACTATTTAAAAACCCGGCCCAGTTTTGCAGTAAAATTAGGATCATATTAGACCCGAACCCGAACCCGAGCCGGCCTGGCTCGGCCCAGTTGGGTGCATGATCTCCCTTCTCACAACGAAGCATACAGTTGGGTGCCCGAGGCCCCAACCCCTTCTTTAGAAAGCTATTAATATACTTAGCTTTCTTAGTATATTAGGCAATGTGGGACAAGTATATTTCATTTACACTAGGAATTCCAACAATCCCCCACATAAATGATAATATACTTTTCCCCCACACAAAGCGAAATATTACAGAGTACATAAGGAATAATGCTTTATCGTGGATAAGTAGATATTTCACTTTGAACTTTCCCTAGTTAAAACTTATCGGATCTACTGGCTAATCGGTGAATTATTTCATCTTGAACCATCGGCCTTTATTATATATCCAGACAATAAGCTTTACGAAGCATTGATTCCCTTCTCATCCAATCTCTTGGTTGTGTTCATTTTGGTCCTGAACAATTTTTGGTTCTGCGAGTGTTTTAGAAAATAAAAGCCTTTTAATATTCTCATAGAGCCGACCCAGCTCACACTAACATAGGTGATCACAACCATTAAGAGTGTCCTATATATACCCCCTTGTTATTTCCAAGATATGGTCATCATTAAAAAACATATTTTTAACCTTTAAATACTTCTGTAGGCATGCATTTATGTTATGCACCATAGGAATGGAGTTGGACTATGTCCATACAAATGCATTACGTCTTGAGTTATTCAGAACTGGTTTGCCTATTGATCCTAGTCCGTGGGATCTTCCGTCGCTAGGATTGGTTTCCGTATAAGATAACTCTTGGTGGTTTAGGCTTTTAAACCCATTCTCCTCGATGCGCAGTCAATTTTCTCTCTTGATAAACCTTTAGTAAATGGATCCTCTAGGTTATCATTTATTCTCACATAATCAATGGAAATAGTTCCATTTTAGAGTAGGCTAACTATGTTATGGCGTCGACGAATATGCCGTGACTTTCCATTATACACAAAGTTGTGCGCTCTGTGTAGCGCAGCTTGGTTATCACAGTGTATGCATATGGCCGGTACAGGTTTAGGAAAAAATGGAATATCTTCTAAAAAGTGACAAAACCATTCTGCTTCTTCGCCTGCTTTATCTAAAGCAATGAACTCCGATTCCATGGTGGATCGAGCTATACATGTTTGTTTAGTAGATTTCCGTGACACTGTTGCCCCTGCTAAGGTAAAGACATAACCACTTGTTGATTTTGATTCCTCTGAATCAGCAATCCAATTTGCATTATTATATCCTTCAAAGACGGCAGGATATTTTCCATAATGTAAGGAATAATTTGTGGTATTTTTAAAATATCCAAGCATTCTCATTAGTGCTTTCCAGTGTTCCTTTCCTGGATTGCTTGTATACCTGCTTATTTGACTTACTGCATAAGCTATATCTGGTCTTGTGCAATTCATGAGATTCATGAGACATCCTATTACACGAGAGTATTCCAGTTGCATTACACTCTCATTAGTGTTTTTATGCAGTACTTCTGATGGATTAAAAGGTGTTCTCACTCCTTTAATTCCATAGTCTTGGAATTTTTCAATCACTTTGTCTACATAGTGTGACTGAGACAATTCAATTCCATTAGGAGTTCATATTATTTTGATTCCCAAAATAACGTCTGCAACTCCTAAGTCTTTCATATCGAAATTGCTAGTTAACATCTTCTTTATGGTCTCTATTACCTGAGTATTTGCACCAAATATTAACATATCGTCTACATATAAACAAATCATCACATATGATTGTCCAATTTGTTTATAATAAACACACTTATTGCATTCATTTAAACGAAAACCATTTCTCATCATGACACTATCAAATTTTGCGTGCCATTGTTTAGGAGCTTGTTTTAGTCCGTATAATGATTTTACTAATCTACATACTTTGTTTTCATTTCCTTTGGAAGCAAAACCTTCAGGTTGCTCCATGTAGATCTCCTCATCGTGAACTCCATTTAAGAATGCTGTCTTTACATCCATTTGATGAATTTCTAGAATCGATGCAATTGCTATTAGCATTCTTATAGAGGTTATTCGTGTTACTGGCGAATATGTATCAAAGGAGTCTACTCATTTTTGACGATATCCTTTGGCTACTAATATGGCTTTATACTTGTCGATGGAGCCATCTGCTTTCATTTTCTTCTTGAAAATCCATTTACAGCCAATAGGTTTTATTCCAGGTGCAATATCAACAATTTCGCTAGTTTTATTACTTAGAATTGAATCAATCTCACTTTGGATTGCTTCTTTCCAACACGAAGATTCAGAAGATGACATTGCTTCCTTGTACGTTTGAGATTCGTGTTCTAAAACATAAGTGAAAAAATCCGAACCAAATGTTTTCGAAGTCCTAGCCCTTACGCTTCTTCTTGGTTCAACTTCATCAATCTCATGATGAGTTTCATCTTCATGTGAATTGCTAGATTCTTCTCTTGTCCTTTTTGGGATATTATTCCCTTTATTCCTTTTGTGTGGAAACACGTCTTCAAAGAATGAGGCATCTCTAGATTCCATGATTGTATTTACATAAATATTAGCTATATCAGACTTGAAATCTGTAGGCACTACTATTTTGGGCTGGCCCTAAGTAATAAAAATCTACAGTTTTTGGTACAAGCTTGACTTTCTTGGGAGGTGTAACTGGAACTTTTGCCAAGTACCCCCACACTTTGAGGAATTTAAAACTTGGTTTGTGTCCTTTCCATAACTCATATGGAATTGTTCCTTTTTTATTGTGAGGGACTTAGTTTAATATGTGATTAGACATATTTAAGGCTTCCCCCCACAAGTTCGTCGGTAGACCAGAAGTTAAAAGCATGGCAGTAATCATGTCTTTTAACGTTCTGTTCTTCCTCTCGGCTGCACCATTTTGTTGTGGTGAATATGGAGCTGTTGTTTGATGAATTATACCATTTTCGGCACAGAACTGTTCAAATGGTGATTCATATTCTCCTCCTAGATCAAATCTTAGTATCTTGATCTTTTTATTTAACTGATTTTCTACCTCAGCCTTGTACTTTATAAATGATGTAATTGCTTCATCTTTACTATACAAAAGATATACATATCAATATCGCGTATAGTCATCAATAAAAGTGATAAAGTACTTTTTCCCACCTCTTGTAGGTAATGATTTAAAATCATATAAATCTGTATGAACCAAACCTAGTTGTTCGGTGCTTCTATCAACAGATTGAAATGGTTTTTTAACCATTTTTGCTTCTACACATGTCTCACATTTGTAGTTTTTATCTACTTGGAATTTCGGAATTAATCCTATGTTTGATAATATTTTCGTTTTTTGGAAATTTATGGGTCCTAATCTATCATGCCATAGTAAAATTTCATGCTCAAGCAAGTAAGAAACTTCAATTTTATTAATAGCACAATCAGAATACATAGTTTTATTGCCTATAACGGCTACATTTGCCTTAAATAGGCCATCACATAAATAACCCCTTCCAATATACATTCCAGCTTTGGACAGATGCATCTTGTCTGACTCGAACACCATTCTGAATCCTTTCTTTGATAATACTGCACCAGAGATGAGATTCTTGTGTATGTCTGGAACATGGAGTACGTCATTCAGCTTGGCAGTTTTTCCAGAAGTAAACTTGAGGATTACAGTGACACTGCCTTCGATCATGGATACTGTAGAATTACCGATATAGAATTTTTCTTCATGATCAAATTTCTGGTATGTAGAAAACATGGACTTGTCAGAGCAGACATGACGAGTAGGGCTTGTGTCCACCCACCATTGGTTAGGAGTCTGAACCATATTGCATTCAAATACAACTGCCGAGAAGTTGGACTCATCCATCTCCATGTTGTCTACTAAATTTGCCACTTTGTTGCGGTCCTTTTTGAGTCTGCAATCTATAGCGGCATGTCCAACCTTTCCACAAACCCAACATTCACCATTAAACTTTTTGGTTCGTTTGTTGTCTTTTGGTTTGTTGTCTAGAGCTTTACTTTTTTTCTGGAAATTCTTCTTTTTGTTTTTGGTCTTTGAATCTTCAGCCACAAATGCCTCCTCGCTTTGTTTTGTAATTCCACGGTTATCTACCTCAATTTTCAATTGGATTATGAGATCCTGTAAAAAGATTTCCTTCTTTTTATGCTTTAGATAATTGCGGTAATCTCTCCGCGAGGGCGGCAGTTTTCCTGTGATGGCATCAACCAAAAACGATTCTCCAACCTTATGACCTTCCGCCTCGAGTTCATGAATGATGGTTTGCAGTTCATGCAGTTGAGCAGTCACCGGTTTGGATTCAACCATCTTGTAGTCCTTGAATTTATCTACAATGAATTCCTTAAGACTGATATTATGCGTCTTGTACTTCGTGGCAAGTGCATTCCAGAGTGTGTTTGCTGTCTTTAGAGGCTGATGTACTTTGTATAGCACCTTGTCGAGACAATACAGAATATAGTTTATGCATAGAAAATCGGAATGCTTCCACATATCAACATCGGATTCCTTGCCTTGTACAGGAATCGGTTCCTCCTCCTCGAGATACCTTTGCAGACTGAGTGTGGTGAGATAAAATAACATTTGATTCTGCCACGTTAGCAAATCGTCACCATCTCCTTTAAATGGATCGGGCCTGTTGTGTGTAGTAGCCTATGTTGAGAGCTTTACTGTGGCCATCTCTGTTTTAGTAAACAGAAAAAAATTCTTAAGATGTTATATTTCTAATGTACGAAAACAGATAGCACGCTACAATAAACTCGTCGCACAAGTTTATAAATTAGATTTCCACTACGCTGGAATTCTATATTGTATAATTTTGGAACTATATGTCATGGTGTAAATAATTACAACAACAACTTTGAAGTTTAGTTAAAACAACACAACATAGAAACTGGAAAGATTAAGAAAAGAGTAGAATCTGACCGGTTACGTAAGAAATTTTCGTCTGAGGCTTGTCGTAACAATTTTCTTAAGAATTTTTATTCAAATTCTCCCAAGATACAACAGATGTAACCTGCACGAGATTGTAATGAGTATGCCAACTCTGTGATATATTATTTTGAGCAGCAGAGAAGAAGAGAAGAAGCAGAAGAAATTAGAACTGGAATTGAATGAGAATGTGATCAGGATTCTCTTCTATTTATAATTTCGTTAGCCTACAACTGTCAATAAACCCGGGCCAGTTTTGCAGTAAAATTAGGATCATATTAGGCCCGAGCCCGAGCCGGCCCGGTTCGGTCGGTCGAACGGCGGCGGCGCATGTGTGGTGGAGATGCATGACCTCCCTCCTCACAATGAAGCATACATTTGGGTGTCCCTAGGCACCAACCCCTTCTTTAGAAAGCTATTAATATACCTAGCTTTCTTAGTATATTAAGCCATGTGGGACAAGTGTATTTCATTTACACTACGAATTCCAACACTTTTTATCCATACACCTAACACATATATGTATCTTCGTCCATATAAACTTTCTCTGTGAATAACTGCATTTTAGATCAGTATGAATTTTTTTGTCACCATAAATTTTCATGTCTGCCATTCAGCAATTGTATAATAAAATGTTAAAAAGAGTCAGTTAAGTCAGAAATCTGATAATGGCACCATAATGCATAAACTTTATTATATCATAAGCCAACTAAGATCAATTTCTTTACCTTTTTCTATCGATTCTTTATTTTGTTTTCCCATTATATGGAGAATAGTTGTTGTTGTAAGATTCTTGGTGATATTGTTGAATCGTAGCCAAGTCCCAGTATGTGTAGCGAATTATTGTGGTTGTAAGATTTCTGATGATATTGCTGAACAGTTGTCAGCAACCAAGTCTCAACGTGTGTAGCAAATTATTCTCTTTTTAACTCAAATTCCTTTGACAGATTTATGTTTTACATGCAACCACTTAAAATGTTTATTAATCACTGATACAGAAGAATGGAAGATGTAATTTTAGCCTATACTTTACTTTTCCATTGAATTAGTATCTAAATAGATGTTGATTTGATTTTTTATAGAATAATAGCATATATTGAATAAATTGTTAAATGCATGCTTTGCATCTTACTTCTTTACTCTTTAATTATAACCTTTACTCTTTAATTATAACCTTAGTAACTAAGTTGACTAACTTATTTTTTATAGTCTGTAATTAATCACCAATCTCACTGGTCTATAGCAATAAGAAAATTTACTTCATCGGATATTCAGTAGTTTCCAAAAATGAATTATTATCTCTAATTATGTAGTTAATTACATGAAGAACATAATATATAACATACAATTTAACAAAAACCATATTGAAGTCATTATAAAGTAAAAGGAAGACCTTGAAGAAAGCAGGAAAGGAAATTCTTATATTACTGCTTATATCAAAGATGTACTAAAAAAATTCTCATGTTTCATTTATTTTAATTAAATGCAAAATAATGGGAATTTAAACAGCCTCCCTCTTTCTTTCTCATGGCAGTTTATACTCACTTTTATTACAATCTTAAATGTCTCTTTTTCGACTGTAGTGCTTTGGTAGATTGCAGTTTCAATTGTATGTTCATATAATTTTAAGATTAGATAAAGGCATATGGTATATTAGTGTGCTCATTCTGTGTTTAATTAACTCTAATGAATTGATGTACAAGCTGTTGTTGTATCTATTCCATACACTTCCCTTATTATGTTCTGTTTGTTCCTTAATTTCTACCAAGAAAAAAAATACTAATTTTAAGTTTATAGTTTTAGGAATGATTAACTCTTCCATATCCGTGCAGTTTATAAACTTGTGGCATTGGGATGATTTCTCCCATTAGTTAATCAGGTCTGTTCTTTCACTCTTTCATTTGTTTCTTATGCAATTTTTTTCCCGTATATTTATTTGCCTCTTATATTTGATTCCCACTTCTATAATATCCAATGTTTTATTGGTGTTTAGTTCTAAATAATCAGTGCTGAATGTCAATACACCCACATTTATGTTTTGTTCAACTTTTCCTTAAGAGATAATTGTGCACAAATTCAGAAATTTCTAAACTATTTTAAAAGGAAAATTTTTTGATTTAATAATCATATAGACATAAAATAAAACATTACAATGTTCGATGTGAGTCAGGTATGATGTTAAGTAGAGCATTCTCTTTTTTTATTCAGCTTTTCTGCTGTAATTCAAGACCTAGAATAATTTGCACAGTAATCCAAACTAGATGATCATTAACCATAAATTCAAATTATATATTGCAATCGTTGGATGGATTATTCAATTTATCCGAATATCTAACTTCAACGCATGGATATTAGATACTTCGCATGATTTGTTGAGATATTGGGAACCAAATATATTACCAAATGAGCCTACGCACAAAATTCAATAAACTGAAATTATACAAAGTCTCAATCAATTGAACAGGCTTGAGTTGATCATTGAATATTAAATCCAAAGTACATTTGGTGTGACAAACTGAGCTTCTCAGTTGGTACATTACCTCGGATAAAATCATGCTATAATTGCATGGTTGTGCTTGGCTGGGCAAATAGTGTGCAGATCAAATTCATATGCAGACTTTGACCAGAGAATCATTTGCTTAATATTCGTTTTTTAACCTTATTCTTCATGAATTACAGTACATTTTCTATGCATAATTACTTCCAAGTGTTAGGCAAACCGTTTTCCATTCTTCTTCTAAGTAGCGTGATTTCTGAACTCTTCTGGATCAAAGATTAACAATATTGCCTTTTTTGACTATCTTTTGTAAGCTGCCCTTTGTTTATTCATAAGCTGTTACCCTTTTTTTATTTTTTATTTTATTTTTTTATACTGTTTTCCTGCACTATTTGTTCAAGGCGTATCACCTTCTTAACCTTAAATTACGTGAAGAGTTATTCATCTATATATACACCGAACTGCAATTACAATTTGAAAGATGGAGATACTGAATCATCAATGTATGTTGCTTATGAAATTCTTATCTTATATATATATTCGTATGCACTTAAATTATCTCTTATAAACATATTTGATGCTACAAATTGATGCAATTTGTTGTAGGTGTTACAAACATACATACTTTATGTCTGGCTTCCTTGAAACAGAAGGCTCTACATTTTTATTTTGAACTCTGGCTAAAATATAACCTAAAATTGAAATGAGTATTTGGTTCTGGTCTGCCTTATACTTTTGAATAACATGCATGGTAATAGTTCCATATCTGTCATGGATTCATTTGATTTAATAATTTTTGGAATTAATGTATCATCTTGAATATCTCATTATTTGATTTGTACTGATTTGTTGACTAACTTTTAATGCTCTACTTATTTTCAGGAGCTTAAAAGACTGTTTTGGATGTTGTGATAATGACATATTATTCCGCAGTTAGTGGATTGGCACCTGAAAACATAGGTGGTTTTCTGAAAACATAGATGGTTCAGGTTTTAAAGTGTTGGATTTATTCAATTGTCATATGAATCCTGGTTTAAGGAGCAGGCTCGGTGTCACGTCATAGCCAATCTATATTTCCCTACCAATTACGGGTCTAGGCCTAGTGCAAAGCCTGTAGATGCATAGCCAGAAATAAAATTAATGTGATTATTGAATAAAAATGGCCTGAAATAAAATTTTAATTAATTATTAATGTGATTTATTGGATATAATCTTGGAAAAAAAATTTGAATAACAAAATTCAAGAAGGTAAGTGATTGTAACTTATATTAGAAAATAAATTAAATAATGTTGAATTTTTGTAAAATGAGAGTGGTTGTTTTATTATTTGAATTCGTTTTAAAAGTTAAATTTTATAAGTTAAATAACTTGTATTTCAATTTTAGTGTTTTATTGGATAATTAAATTGTTTAAATTTACTATTGAAAATTATGTAAATAATTGAATCTTAGATTAATGTGAATGAAAATGATATCGGAAATTGATTTAAATTTTGTTTAAATATGAACGAAGACTGTTAACATTTAAATTGATTTAAAAGTGAATAATAAGGAAATGGAAATTTTATATCATGACTAACGAGTAAAAATAGCTATTTTGGCCACTGTCTTTGATTTCGACGAAACTAGTTTCATCGGATCAATAATAGTGGGTTATTGTAGGATTTCAAATTTCGTATCGATCCGACTTATCGTTTGGCTATGCGAGCTTGAAACGTGTAGAATTTATTTTGAGAATTTAATTAAAACAAGTTGATTTTGAAATGATATCTTCTGAATACGATTGAATTAGGCCTCGAGACTAGTTTCGTTATGTTCGGAATAGGGGTAAAACATTATAAACGTCGGACGACACGCTTTGTTTGGAGTTCGGAATTTCGGATGTTTAAAAGCGAGATATTTCCTTACTATAATAATATATTACTTTTCATACTCGACAATACATACACCACGCCGCCTACTTCGACTTCCATTGTACGCCACTATTCCTTCTTTCTTTTTAAAGCAGCAGATCAGAAAAGAAATTAAAAAAACAAATCAAACGATTGGAACGAAAAAAAAGAATAAATGGCGAGAGGCGATGGCGATAGGGAGGAGAGGCGGCTTAGTATAGGGGAAGGCGTGAGGCGCGATTTGCATTCACGACAATTAGGGCTCGCCTCGATTTCACGAGCGGCCTGGTGGTGGAATACTAGCATAGGCATGGTGAGGCGACTCTAGTGGAGCGCACACACGATTGGAGGGAGGCGGCGTTGAAGAGGGCATCGGCGGTCGAGAATAGTGCATGTACATGCTGATGGTGGCGGCCATTCGCCCTTCCTAGTCGACTGGGATGTTAGGGTTTGGGGTTTTGTGTGTGATGATTGCCACGTTCATGTGTGCATGCGCGAGGGGTTTCTGGTGGCGGTTGCAAGTGCGGAGTGGTTTCTGGGCTCGATCGTCAGTCTAAAAAAAAGGAAACGCGTTCAAGCCTAGGAAGGTGGTCGAGCATGCACCTGGAACAAGAGGGAATTAGATTGCAAATTGTTTTTATTTATTTATTTGTTAATTAAGTTTAATTATATTCAAATAATAATTAATCGATATTTTTTGCGTATGAGGTCTGTTTCGGGCGAAACGAGTCGCACTGTGATTGTGTCGACTACGTCTACGGCATGAGATTGAAGTGAGATTTATTTAAAGCTGAAAATATTTCTACTTTCAAATAAAGGTGAGTGTTTTATACGCTCACAATTGACTAAAATAAATTTTATGTTAGCTAAATTTATATCGTGAAATGATTTAAAATTATTGATTGTTGCTTGGTAAATTTAACTGACATGAGAATTGGTATGGAAATTATATGTTATGAATTTTGAATTAGCAATTAAATGGAAATTAGAATCAAACTGCTAGTAAAATACCGATTATTGATAATTGGTTAATTGATGTGATTTATTGACTATTTGGATGATTGTTGTGATGAATGCTAATTAGTTGAGATTTTGGATGATTTGGATGTTTATTTATCTTTATATATCCCGTTATCATCCTGTACATTATTTACAGTATATAAAACTGTAAATTGAATTATTTCGAATAAATTAAAAAATAGGTTGAAATGATATATACCTATGACATTTATTTTGGATTGAAATGATATATGTGCATCCCTGAATTCAATTGAAATAATTGATTCACTTGGCCATAGGATAGAAAATTATATACGGACACCGTATTGGTTAAATTAAATCATTTAGAATTTTGATTTGAAATTATTTAAATGATTTTGATTTAATGAAATAAAAATTGAATTTATGAAAACTAAATTATTTTCGAACATGAACTCGAAATGTTGAAATTTAAATTTGGTAACGGTAATTTTTCAAAAATCGAAGTTGAGATTTTGAAGTTATAATTGAAATATGATTTGAATTTTGGAAATTGAATTGTTTCAAACGATCATACTTTTATTCAACCTTTGGATATTTCTAAGCAAAAGTAATTTAAATGGATATTTCAAAAGTTGAGCTTATAATTGAATTAATTTAAAGTTTTGGACATTGAATTGAACATTGAAGTTAAATTTAATTTAAGTGATTTAAATCGATATTCTGAAATCGAACTCGAAATTAATATGAATCGAAATGGATTAAATAGAGAATTGAATTGTAATTAATTCAAATTGGAACTGAATTTAAATTAATTGGAATTGAAGTCGAAATTGAAATAATTTGAAATCGAAAGTGAAATTGATTTGAATGGCAATTGAAATTGAAACTTTTTGGAATTGAATTGGAATTCATTCGATTTGAATTAAAATGAGATTGAGATGGAAAAATTGAAATTGAATCAGATTGATTAGAATTTGGACTTTGGTCCAAATTTGTCAAAATGGGAAGTGGAAATTTGATTTGGAACTAAAATATTTTAATATAAACTGTTTAAAATCTATTTTTTCAAATGTTCAAATTATTTTGATTTCCCAAGCTATTTTATTATATAAACCATTTTCAATATTTAAACTTTTTTATATCAAACTATTTTATTTATTTAAACAATCTAAAATTATTCAAACTATTTTCTAAAAATTCGAACTGGTCAAGGCTGGAATGTTTATATTTAAATCGTTTATTTAAATACGAATTGGGTAAAAATGAAGTTGTAACCAAAACTGAAGTTCGAAACAACATTGGAAGTGAAATAGAGATATTGGAGTAAAATGATATTTTCAAGTGAAAATGACGTACCGAACTAAATATGATTTTGAAAGTAAAAATATTATATTTCAAAATGAAATTGATTTTGAAACGAATATGATATTTTGATATCAAGTAAGAATTGTTTTCGAAATATAAAAGTACCAATCGGTGCGTAAAATGACGTTTGATTGTTAAAGAGACTGCGGTCTCTTATTGGCATACTCTTTGTCAATATTGGAACCACTTTAACAATTGTGTGCGTGGAGGAGACTCTACAACGAAGTGGTTGGATTTGGCGTCGTTTGCTGGATTTGAAGAAAGGGAATGATGAAGGATAAACCTCGGCACTTGTGCCATTTTGAAATGACTAAAACAGGACGGCTTGACAGGACCAAGTGGTCTAACTACGCCTAACGGACATCCGCTCTTCGATTTTTTTGGACTCGGTCCATATAATTACTCTTGTTTATTTAGATTGGTACACTTGATTTGGGATAGCCTCCCTTTGACTCGATATGGCATGGATGGATGCGGTGGACGGTTGTGGCTACGATGTGTTACCACCAGCCCTACTACCCGAATAGATAGTATCCTACCTTAGGCATTACCGCACGTGCCTTGTCATACTTTTTTCCCTATATGAGACCCCTACGATTTAGATTTAGTGTTGTTATATCATGGCGCATCCTTAACCCCCGACGTGCTACTAGGGCGTTATATGCAAACTATACGTCAATGCTTAAAAATGTGTTAAGAGGGATTAATGTAAAGCCTTAACGCTAAGAAAAATATTTATTTACTGACTAGACATTATATATGTAGCGTATTCTACTACATGTAAATAATTTGACGAATCCTTAAGAGATGGAAAATCCTGTAACATCTCTCGACTTATTGCACGCACGTTATACACTGGATGGGAGATGTGAAATCTCGTAAACATCATTCACGCTATTGCACTCATGTTTTATGTGATACTGATTTGACTCACATAAGAATATTTTAGTTCTGACTCGAGTGCTTTGTCTTTTCGTTACGCTCGGTCCAGCCCTGAGTTTTTCAGCGCATTGAAGATCATTTTTCCGAAGGATGAGGATTTGGTATGTTGTTGTTGTTATTATTATTATTATTATTATTCACTGCATCATGTTGTTCTGCTGCATTATTTAATTATCCTTGATGCATATATAACTCTGATAAATGTTGTATATATTATAATCAAATGTATAATATAAACAGCTTCATGAACTGTTTATTTGATTATTATATTTTGTCATTCCGCTGCGAGATTTTGCGTTTGTTTTTTGTTCACTACAAGAAAACGAGTTATAAATTGCAACCAATAACAACGTTTAATTACTGGTAGTATTTATTACTTCTGTCTAAAGCACATGAAAATATAGATGGCATTGAACTATGCTGTAAAACAATCAGACGTCAAAATTTAGGAGCAGCCATTCAATATATTTTTTAGGCCGCTTCTTTTCCAATTTTCTCCCGCGTTTGCTTTCCCGTTTCTGCCTCTCAATTAGAACCCTAGGCAAATATATTCCAATTTACTTGTCTCTAGACAAGTGAACTGTATCCCTTGTCGTTTTTCTTTTCTCGCGTAAGTCAACTTCATCGTTGATCTGTGAGCACTCCTTCTAAAGCTATCGACGAAATCAATTTTTTGATTTACTTAGGATTGGTCGCTTTCGCTTCTCAAAACTAAGGTTAGTTTTTATTTATTTGTCATAATTTCAATCTGTCGATATATTAAATGTAAACAATCTGTCACCAACACTAGTATTTTCTAAAGGTGGTGGTAAGTTAGTTTGGTATTTAAGCCTGAGGACGAGAGTTCATTAATTCTGTATATTCAATTAATTGCACTAGGCTTTCAAAGCATGTATGTTAGAATTGAAATTACTTGTTGCGGTGAATAAAAGTTTCTCTATAAAATAGTCATGGGTATTGAATTGAATTTTAAGGCATGGGCTTAAAAATTGCTTGGTTTGATTCATTTTATTGTGTCATTGACTTGAAGTGGGAAAAAATTAGAAGTTAAATTTGACGTCTGTTTTTTTAGTTGTCTCATCTATTTATTCTTCCTCTAAATTTATGATTGCATTTATTTTCCACTTTTCAGAACTGCTTTTTTGTTTCGGTGGTTGTTAGAAACCATCCCGAGCTTGTTAATAAGCCTATACAGTGTGCCACTCAGATAATCCCAAAGGAACAATAGAAATTTCCTCTCCGAATTATCCTACACGAGATTATGCTGAAAATTTGTTTTGAGTTTAATTTTTTATTTACCTTATGTCTATAGGCTATGACTTTGATTTATTGTTATTTGTTCGTTGGAGTAAAAGCCGAGATCTTTGTAGGTTGCAGGTTGTTGATTTATCAGTTTTACCTTATGTCTATAGGCTATGACTTTTATTTATCAGTTTTATACTTAGATGTTTTTTTTAATTGCAGGTTGCCGATAAGTTCTATAGCATATTGCACAAATATTGCACCAAAGTTCAGGTTTGTAAATGAGTGAATTTGTATTTTTAACAACACATGATAATTGTTTGAATTTTTTCTAGTGATGTGAAATTAGGTAAAATGGAAGGCCAATGATGTTGAACAATGAAAATTAATATCAATAGTTTAGCTGGGGAGGTTCTGATGCTAGACTAGTTATTTAATATAACTAATTATGATCACTCTTCATTTCTATCTCACTAATAACAATTTGCCAGAATATACTGCAGGTAGTGAGCTACGATGAAGCATTTCTTGAAGTGAGAAACTCTTTCGAAGATCCTGAAAATTTAGCATTAAGTGTAAAGAAAGAGGTTGTTGAGACTACACAATGCACAGGTAGTACAGGAATAGCTATGAACAAGCTGCTTGCTCGGTTAGCAACTAGGTCAGCCAAATCATACGGCCAATGTTGCATATCGCCTGATAATGTAGGTTTTGTTTTTTTCCTCAACATCATTAAATTGAAGAAAATATTATCTTTTCTAGTAGAATGTCAAGGCTTTATTATTGGATATCATTTAGGTGTCTAAAGTTTTATAGGCTAGCATGATTATTATTTCAGATGCAATTAATAGATATGCTAATAGTGAGGCGAAAAAAATCATGTTCTTGTTCATTTGATAACTATACACTTTTTTCTTAGTGTTTTTATGGGCAAACATGAATTTTATTAACTTCGTGTTTGTTCATTTGATAAGTATCCACTTTTTTCTTTTTATGAAATAAACGGCAGTTTATTCAATAATAGCAAACTTTTCAAAGTGAAGGACGGTTTGTTTTCACAAAAGTTAATCATTAATCATAACATAATAAATATTGTAGAAGTTTTGAAAAGGTACATGATTCACTTCAAGAATTAAGGCATCGACAATTTAATTCCACAACAACAATTTTATTTAAAAAACTCACCCATTTCAACTTTAACTGTAGAGTTGGATTGTGGGCGCTATTCAAGGATGTCGGTTCCCACCCAATGGTGACTTACAAGTGATTTTTGGATAAATTTGTAGAGCTTATGTTGAGACGTAAAGCAATGACAATAAGCATCAGTAAAAGCATTGTTGATGTCGTAGGTTAGAAAAAATGTACGTGCAAACACAAATGATCAACTCTAGTCGTTTGACTCTATAATAAACATAAGAAGCGATAATGTTATAATATGTGGACAACGCTTTATGTAAATATGTATGATGGGACAAGCAAACCCATAAAGGGTAAATATGAAGGGAGAGTTTTAATTGATGGTTAAAATCTTATTATTCAGCATAAATAGTTAACCATCGCATGTTGGTTAATTAGCAACAAAAAAATTCCAATGACTAGACAAATCAAAAGCTCCACCCAGGAAATGATATGCCTATGCTGAGCTTATTTCAATTATGTAAGGAATTGCAAAACCTTCTTAAAAATCAATGACAACTAACTAGGGATCATTTAAAACAAGCAATCTGTAACGACCCATAAATTTTTGATGTTTAGTTTTTGTTATTTTAATAAAATTTTACGAGTTAATATTGAAAGAAATAAAATATTGCAATTTTATAATGGAATGATAAATAAATTTAGACTGAAACAATGTTAATACAAGTCAATTGTCAACAATCTAAATGAAACTCCAATTCATTTTATTTAAGCATGACATGCTTGGTTATAAAACTAAATATAAGTAACAAATGTAAACATTTAGTTATTGTACAAAATAGATAGTAAATGGTAATGAAATAAGATCAGTATTGTGTAAGGAATGATAATATGGGTGGTATTAATGGTTACACTGATTTATAGTGGGATGTAAAAGGTAATACATTTATGCATAATTAGGGTAATAAAATAAGTTTATTTATGGAGTTAGATTGGTTATATTATCTTAGACTATAAACCAAATAGAAGAGAACAAGCGTAAATCTTAAGGGTATTATAACAATTATTATATATTACCTAATTTATTGGTCAATCAATTTATTTGAAATAAAGTCCTCTTGAATGTTATGTAATTTTAATACTGTTATGGAGGAAACGTTACTTAATGATTTTTAATTTTATTAACCGAAGAGTGAATGAGAATTTATAGAGAACATAAATTATTTATAAGTAAAAAGGAGTATATATTGAACAAATTTATGATAATTGGATAATGCAGTGTTATGGGAAAACTATTAGCGTTATATATGGGATTTATACATGGGTGGGCAAGTAGTAAACTTATAAATGAAAGAAAGTGAGTAGGTGACACTTTATTTAAGTTATTTATTCATTTATTATGTTAAATAAAAATTTGGGAATCAGATCTCAATTAAGGGAAATTAAGTTGTACGTTAATTTAAAATAAAATCTATTAAATATTACAATTATAGGGAATGTAGTACGAATGGTTAGGGATTGTCAAATTTGGTAAAAAGGGATTGGAATTTGGAAACTTTTTTAATTGAGTTTAAAACCTTAATTAATACGCGTAATTGACAAGATTCACATTTTTAAAAAATAACCATTGATACAAATCTAAGATGTATATAGAAGTATTAATGTAGTGAAAGACCAACAATCATTAACGATGTTATTTGTGTAATTAAGGGATAGGAATACCAAAGGCTAATTGTAGTAAGGAATATAAGTGGTAGAATAATAAAAATTTATGAATTTATTTTTGTTATCATATGTTAAGAGATATGTTTATGATCTTAATTTGAACTTCTACTAATAACATGTATTACAGTAAGATAAAAAAAATGATAACATACGTCAGTTGTATTTAATGGCATTGTTTGAATGTAATTAATAACGGTAATTATAATAATAAATGTTAATAAAGAATAAGAATGAATAAGTTTAGTAAAAGAGTAAACATTCATTTAGCAAAAATGTTTGGCAACTGAAAGATTGATTGTAGAGACGAGAAACTATTATTTAGTAAGAAATATATATAATTACTGTTTGTAGCGAATAGTGTGTTAATATGTTTAAATTACTATTAGATAGGAAATAATTGTAATACTTCTCATTACATTCATTTAGTCCATTTTGAAACTTGATCAACTGAAATTAATGTAATTGAAAATTTCCAATTATTAGGAGAGAGAATACTAATTGTAAATTAATAGGTGTAAATAAAAGCAGCATATGTTTTGTGAAAATATAGGGAAAGTTTGATTTAATAAGAGGAAAATTTTACATCAAATAAGATGAATGTTTCATTTGTGAATGTAGGTTTAATTTCATTAAAATAAAGAATAGAAAGATTGATTTTAAAGAAAGAAATATATGTTTATTTGAACTGTGTTTTAGCTTACAGACTGATTACAAGAATAGGAAAATAATCTATTTATTACTCTTGTGTGTAAACAATAAATTTATAAACATGTTTAAATAAACAATTGTTCTATTTTTTTATCCATTTTAGTTGTATGTTTTAAAATTTAACTTTGTAAGTAACTGCAATTAATGTAATTCAAATATTTCAATTAAAAGGAAAGGAAACGTTGATTGCAATTAATAGATTTAATAAAAGAAACACACGTTTTGTGTTAAACAAAAAGGGTGTTTTAATGGAAATAAAAGATCATTTTGAGAAATCAAAATTGAACGTTTCCATTTTTAAATATTTTATTATGCGTAGATAAAAACCTAAATGCGTACAAATTTGAATATTATTGGAGTTAGTGTAGTTAATTTGGTTACATTACAAAAAAATTAAATTTCAAAAGGTTGTGCGAGGTACATGGTCCCTTCATTTTTTTAATTGTTGCATGAACGTTTTAAAATAGTTACCTTATTATTAATAGTTGATCCGTTTTTTTTCTCCTTCTGTTTAATACCTAAGCGTAGACTTTTAGATTATATTTATTTCTTGCCACATCATTTTCACGTATACCAAATTTAACTTTCGTTTACAAACTTTTCTATTACTACATACATTTCCTTATGCATTATTAATGTCTGAAGCTTTAAAAATAAAACGTGACATTTTATTTTTGTCCCTCCACATTCATTTCCTAATTATAAATAACCAACATCTTATTGTTCTTTTACATTTTGTTTCTCCTAAGACCTCATATTCAAAAGCTCTTATTCTTGCAAATCCAAAAGCTTTCTTTTACAAAATGATTCTTTTTCATTTTTCGTACACTTCCTGTCCTCCTCTTAGTTGTTCTTCAATTTTTTCCTGAAGCCTCATCTTGTGAAAAGTATGTATTAAAATTTGTTTATCTATATATATTTTTAACGCGTACTAATTTTAATTTTTATTTTTATAATACTTCTTGTAACATGAATATCTTTTGCATATAAACTTTGATTCACACACGATTTCTTCTGTTGGATTCAAATTTATATTCCGGACTACATGAAATTGATTTAGTTGAATTCAGAGATTGTTGAGTTTTGCGCTTTTGTTGGATTTTTATGGGCTAAATCCAAAAGGTGAGTGTTTTAACCCACTCACAACTTCTAAAATTTCTTATGTTTGTTAAATTGATTTATGATATGAGTAGAAATTCATTTATGACTGTTTGGCATATTTTATTCATCATCTCAGTTAGATTGCATTTTATTTAAATTAAATTTTTATTTTATTTTATTATTGCATATAAATTAACAGTTAAATTTATTTATTTTTGCATATAAACTTCCAATTAAACAGTTTTTATTTATTAGTGAATATAAACTATTCGTTGATACTTGTTATATTTTATATGCTATTTATTGGTGTTTGTTCAAATTGGATGATGATTGTAATAAATGGTTGATGAATGATGTTTGGTGAATGGATGATGTGTTCTATATTATATATTCTGCAAGTTGCCATGCATTTCATTTCATTCGGGATTGCGGTTTGAAATGATATACAACCGCACTATTATTTACAAATTGCGGATTGAAATGATAAATATCTGTATCACTTGACCATAGGATAGAAAATTTTATACAGGCACCGCGGTATATACATACATACATACATATATAATTGTTTTGAAATTATTTCTATGGTTTGGATAGTATACGGTTTAATAAATATTAAAATTTGATATTAAATAAATATTATTTTATATATACATATATAGTTAAATGTTTGAATTTAAGATATGTATAAATCTGTTAAATATAAATGAATAAGCTAAAAAATGAAGTTTAATAATTTATATTTTATGTTTAAGTAAAGGTTTAAATTTTGTATATATATAGAGTTCTAAATGATTCAAATCGATTAAGATTGAAAAATAAATTGGAAATTTATTTGGAATTGAGCTTATTTAAAAATTAAACTCCACAAGTTGGTGTAAACTTATTAAACTTGGGAATCTTAATGGTATGATGTTTATAACTGGATTTTAGTCAAGATAAATTAAATGAATATTTCTAGTATATATAAATTGAAGGAAATATTTAATTTTTAGAAATTTGAGTTTTATTTTATGGATTTATTTTGTGAATATTTCAAACTTAAAAAAATGGACAATAAATTGTTGAATAGAATTTCCGACCTTAGTTTGAAATTGTTAAATACTTAAAGTTTGAATATATTGAAATCGAAGTGTTTATTTGAAACTGAAAGTGAATCTAAATTTATGGGGTTTAGACCTAAAATGAATAAAATTGTGGAGTCGTGGAAATTTTTTTATAAAGTAATTTTAAATTCAGCTATTTTATTCTATATACTGTTGAATATACAAACCATTCAAGTTTTAGAAAATATGGTTTTAAAGCTATAAATTTCGTAGTATTATGTTTTGAAAGTTATAATTCAAATGTTTGGTTTCCAGATAATATAAATTTTAAAGCAGTATGATTTTGGAAAAGAAATATATTTGAAATAAAAATGATATTATTGATTTGGGTTTTATAAAAATAATATCAAAATGAGTTGTTTTGGAAATGGAAATGATATCGTATTTATGGGTTTTAAATGGATAATTATATTCTGGTTTGAAAGTATAAACTATTTTTAAAAGACCGCGGTGTTATAATAATGTTTGATTGTTGAAGAGACCGGGATCGGAAGTTGTCATACTTTCTTCCAACTCCGAAAACCACTTCAACAACCGTGTACGCGGTGGAGATTCTAGAATGAAGTTGGATGGTGGCGGCGTTTCCTGTAAGGTAAATACGTGGATCCAACTCCCGTGAGTTGGCATAATGTGGCTAAACAGGAGCGATTGACGGGTTAATAAGGTAGCACTTTTGATCAGACACATCCCTTCGATGTTATACTTTGACTTTTGGATTGATTCGGTGGCCACTTTTGATTTTATTGGGGGTGTGGCTTGAGGTGGGCGGTAGCTGCGCGCTACGCGTTACCACCGACCCAGAAGCATAATTGGTATATCTACCCTGGCATTGCCTAGTTGTGTCATGTCACCTACCTTATCGCGCCTTGTACGAGTTTGGATTTCTCCCGTAGCCCATGTGGTATCCTCTGGTGGCTACCCGATCAGGAGGGACCGTGATATTGGATGGACTACTGGGACTATTACGTGTTAAGGTGGAAAATGTAAAGCCTTAATGCTATTTAAAAGTAAGTTTATTTTACAATTAGACACTATTATAATAGCATAATATACTACATAGTAAATAGTTTAGTGGATCCTTAGGAGATGTAAATCCCGAGCATCTCTTGAGTTACTGCACTCATATTCATTTCTGTTAATTTAACTTACATAAGATCTTTTAGTATTGACTCGAGTGTTTTGTCTTTTCAATTCGCTCGGGTCAGTTCGAGCGTTTCAGGATCGAAGACTTTAGTTCTGGAGGACGAAGACGAAGATTTGTAGTACTGTTATCTACTATATTATTCCACTACACTTTTTAATTCCGCTGCATTGATATTTATGGGTATGTGAACTCTGATATTTATTGTATATAAAAGAATCAAATGTTTGTAAACAGTTTTATGAACTGTATATTTTTTATTATATTTTATCCTTCCGCTGTGAGATTCTGTTTGGTTTTTTTCTCTTCTTTATTTTTCTTATTTACCCCATAAAAATCCGCCCTTCCGTATGGTTTGAATTGACACGTCTCGATTTAAAGCGTGCAAAAAGGCGAGATGTTACATCTAGTATCAGAGCTTTGGTTTAGCGGTAAACCTTAGCTTTGTGGGGTCTGACTCTTTATTAATAGGGTTGTAATACCCTGTGGGAGTCGCTGAGCGTATATATATGAGAGAGCATATTTGTTAGTGTTATAAAAAAATTTAATACCGTGTTAATCTGTTCTGTTTTGTTTTGTTTTTATAAATTCTGGTTGGTGCACGGGACGTTGTGACATCAATAGAGATTTCTAAAAACTTAATAGGACAGACCGACATAATATTTGTTTTATATCGGTGAATGAAATAATTTTGCCTATAATATTTTCTATATATGAAATAAAATTTTTCAAATGATATCTATATTTGGCTGCAATAGATTGTTTGTTAGGTAATAAAGTGTATAAATAATAATAGAAATAAGATTGAAAAATAAAATAAATGAAATTTGGAAATTTAGAACTTAAGTCCCGGTGTTTTGAAATATCTTTCGAATAAATTTTGGAATATAATAATATTGTTTATAAGTGTTTTCTGATACAAATATTTCAATATAATTCGAAAGAATTGTTTTAAAGAAGATTTTGGAGAAAATAAGTTTTGTACTTTCCTCTCTGTCGCTGGAAAAAAATTTCGGTGATGGCGGCCGCATCATCAACTTTCATTTTCAAGCTTCGAAGGGGAAGGCCACTATAGTAGTTTTACTACAGATTCATTTTTGAAAAAAATATATAAATTTTGAATTTTTTAAATATAATTAGAGATATATAAGTTGTAAGAATATATTTATCTATTATTTTAAAATAAATTGAAATTTAACTCGGTATTAAATTCTTAAATTTCCATTAACTAATTGTGTTAACACCTCTTTTCCACGACCCAAAGACCTAACGACCTAACTGTGGAAACGACCTAATGACCTAGAGAATGAGCGAGCTAACAGATACGACTTAGCGACCTAACGCATAAAGTGGTTTAGCAAAGAGCGCGACCGAACGAGCTAATGATCCAGCGAGTTAATGAGATAAAGCATCCAACGAGCTAACAAGAGCAGCAAGTTAAGTGACCTAACGACCTAATGACCTAACGACCTAACGGGTTAAGACAGAGTGAGGCCGCATGCATACTACCTCTTCATTAGGTCGCTCGCGACCTAAGCGGACCGAGACAACTCCTTATGCTGCAACTTCTTATGCCGCCTCTCCCTAGGTTGCTACGACCTACCAGCTTGTTCAAGTGACCAAGTGCAACCCTGTTAAGCCGTAACCCATGCTCCCTAGGTCGCTCACGACCTACGACCTGTCCATATTTCTCCCTATAAATACCCCACCTTCTCCAACTGAAAAAGGACTTTTGGCTCACTTCTGTAACGGCTACAATTTGCTGTTTTCTCAACTCATCCGACACTTCAAACACCGAAGACGCTTCAAAGAAATTCAAGAAGAGATCGAACATATTCGACATGATTTCTTCTATATCGGAGTTCTAGCTACTTGTCTTAGTGATGTTGTAATGGAAGATTGTTGTATAAGTTGTAATCGAATCAGCAATAAAGAAGATTAAAGTGGACGTAGGCTTAACTTGAAGCCGAACCACTATAAAACTATTGTCTCTTTACTTTCTTTTCTATGAATTTTCTATTTACTTCTAATTCCCGTATTGACGGGTGGTGCTTTCACTTTATCTCTACTTACACCGAGGTGTTAGCGTTCAATTTTAGCGTTAACATTTTTGGTGCTTTCACTGAGAAGGAATCGAACTCAGGAGTGCTCCAATCATTGCTTCGCGAAAGTTTGTTGAAAAAATCTCTCTCGAAACCAGAAGTCTGCCAGAGATCATGGCTCTTGGAAGAAAGCGCAGATCGACTAGATCCGGTGATGCTCACGAGAATACCGCCACTTCTCCATCATTAAGCCAAGCTGCTCCAAGTGTTGGAATTACACGGGCAAAGTTAGATGCTGCAGTGTCTGGGTTATATAAGTAGATGGAAGCCCAGAATGCTTTAATGCTGGATAGGTTAAATGCCTTGCTCGGAGCTAACCACCAACCTGTGAATAATGAAGGAAATTTTGCTGATGATGTTCATAATTCTGAAGGAAGGAATATTCCTCAAAGGGCGGCTGGCCCTACTGAAGGGGCATCTCCCCGAGCTGGAGGATCAACGCAGCAGCCAACTCTCCACGAACGTTTAGTCGGGCAAACTTCTGAGAAAATGGCTGACATTTGTCCTGCAGAGCCTCTAAACAACGAAGAATACCTCTCAGGAATGATTCGTCAAATCATGAAAGAGAGCATGTAGAGGGATGAAGATGAGAATGAATGGGGGTTTGCTCCAAGCAAAACTCCGTTCACCGAAACGATTTTGAAAGCAGAATTTCCAAGGAAGTTTTTTCACCCCACCATTTCGGCTTATAGGGGGACAAGCGACCCTAATCAATTCTTGTACAAGTATGACTGGCACATGACTGGTGCCAGGGCGACAGATGAGATCAAATGCTGGTACTTTCCGGTATATTTGGAAGAAGTGGCCCTACTCTGGTTTATAAAGCTACCAGTCCGATCTTTAGACCAGTTCTCCGATTTAACTCGCAAGTTTAAAGAAAAATTCAGGTTGTATGCTTCAAAGGAAAAGGACATCATGTCGCTGTCCAGCCTAGAACAGAATCCTGGAGAATCTATTAGATCTTTCTTAAACCGCTTCAACATAGCTTTGGCTGAAGTCGATAATGCAGAGCCACGAATGATCTTGACTTACTTGATGAGGGCTATCGACAAATCGAGTGAATTTGGGAAATGGCTGAAGATGAAAGAGCCAAATTCGTTTGAAAAATTCTATAAAAAAGCTGACGAGTTCATGCGCTTGGAAACCCTTCAAGCATCGGCCAAAGTGGTATTGACGGAGGTTGGGAATAATAATGTTGCTCCAAATAAAAAGGAATCTGGTACTCAGAAGAGGGAGAACGATGGTGGGAAGAAGCAAGGAATTACGAAGAAAAATCGTCCTTTTAGACCCTCAGACTTCACTCCCTTAACCGATACCCCAGAAAACATTTCTTTGCAACCAAGGATAATGTCGAATACCCCAGACCAGCTAAACTGAGGCTTGGAAAAAATGCTGAGAAAAATGGAAGATTTTGCCGATTCCACAATCAACCCGGCCATGATACTAATGAGTGCCGGCATTTAAAGAGTTTGATTGGGGAGCTATTGAGAGAAGATAAACTTCAGCAGTATGTGAAGAGGAACAGGAATGACCCAACTTCATCAACTCAGGGGCAACAAGTTCCTGTTCATCAACCCAGCTCAAGTGAGAGGGCAGCAGCGCATGAATCAGAAAGGCCTGTTATTAATGTGATTACGGGAGGTCCTCACCCAGCGGGCAGAAGCTGGGGTGAAATGGAGAGATATGCCTGTTCTTTGAAATATGCCCCAACAGAAGAAAATGTTTTTGTGTTGGAAGATGCTGCACCTTTGAAGCAGCAGAGAACTTTAAATGATGACATTGTGTTCAGAGCCAGGGACTCTATGGATGTTGAAGCTCCCACCATGGATCCCTTGGTCATCTCTGCAGGTATTGGGCCGGCTATTGTAAAAAGGGTGCTTGTTGATTGCGGCGCCTCTTGCAATATTCTCTTCAAAAAGACATTCGATCAAATGAAAATTCCGATGGCTGATAGTTAAGCTTCATCGCAGAAGATTGTTAGGTTTACTGGGGAACCGAAGCAGCCAATTGGAACTATTGACTTGTTCGTGGAGCTTGGAGAGAGGCAGAAAAAGGTGGCTCGAAAATAGACGTTTGTGATTGTTGACGAATTTTCTGCTTACAACACCTTCCTAGGCCGGCCAACTCTTGCGGCATTTAAGGCAATTCTCGCCCATGGTGCCTTACTATGAAGTTCCACACGGATAATGGCGTCGGTGTTGTTAAGGGGGATCAGAATGCTGGGAGAGAGTGTTATCTTGTAGAGTTGCATGAAGGAAGGAAGAGAGAGATGAGAAAAGATGCGGCAGCTCCAGTCCACATCAAAGAATCAACCTTGTAGCAATTACAGGGTGGACCATGCATAGGCGAGCATAGTGGTGCACGAAAAGAAATGGATCCCAGAAAATCCAGTGCAGGCGAAAATAGAGTGGTCTCGGTAGAAGTAACGGTGCCAGTTCCTGTTGACCCGAAAGATCCTAACAAGGTGGTGAATGTGGGTTCGCAACTTAGTGTGACGATTCAAAATTTTTTGATATCATTCTTAAAAGCAAATCTGGATGTATTCGCTTGGAGTCATGCCGATATGTGTGGAATATCCCCAGAAATTGCAGTACGTACTCTGAATATTGATCCGAAGTTTACACTCGTAAAGCAGAAAAGAAGAACCCAGGGTCCTGAAAGGTCAGCAACATTAAAAGAAGAAGTAGATCGGCTCATGGGGAATGGCTTCATCAGGGAGTCCACTTATCCAAAGTGGGTTTCAAATCCGGTGCTGGTTAAAAATGCTAATGGAAAGCAGAGAGTATGCATCGACTTTTCAGATTTTAAACAAAGCCTGCCCCAAAGACAGCTTCCTGTTACCCAGAATTGTTCAGTTGTTGGATGGAACAGCAGGGCATGATTTGTTATCTTTTTATGGATGCTTACTCCGGATATAACCAAATCATGATGCATGAGCCGGATCAGAAGGACACGAGCTTCATCACCGATGTTGGTCTTTACTGCTATAGAGTTATGCCCTTCGGACTGAAGAATGCATGGGCAACTTACCAAAGGCTTGTTAATGCTATGTTCAAACCACATACTGGAAAGACTATGGAAGTTTATGTTGATGATATGTTGGTGAAGTCAAAGAAGGCAGTGGACCATGTGGATCACTTGGCAGAAATGTTCGCAGTCCTCCGAAAGTACGGAATGAAGCTTTATCCTTTGAAATGTTCATTTTGGGTGGTGTCCGGAAAGTTCTTGGGTTTCATTGTGAGTGCTAGGGGCATTGAAGCTAATCCTGCTCAGATTACTGCCTTAAGAGAAGTCAAAGCTCCTAGAACGAAGAAGGAATTACAAAGCCTTAATGGAAAAGTCGCTGCTTTGAGTCGGTTTATTTCCAAAGCTACTAATAAATGCATTCCATTCTTTGATGCTCTGAAAAAGGGAAAGAAAAGCTTTGACTGGACTCCTGAATGCCAGAATGCTTTTGATGAGTTGATTCGTCATATGGAAACGCCTCCAATACTTTCCAAGCCCAACAATGGTGAAGATAGTTTCGTATATTTTGCAGTCTCTTCTCATGCTCTCAGTGCAGCATTGGTACAGGAAGCTTTAACAGATTCATCGCAGAGTACACAGATAAAGGTGATAGTGAGGAGGAGATGACTGATAACACCCCAAATCGATGGAAATTATATGTTGATGGTGCAAAAAATGATTACTGTTCCGGAGCTGAGATTGTGCTTGAAACCCCTGAAGGCCGGTCACTGTGTTATGCATGGAGATTAGAATTTCTTTCGACAAACAAAGAAGCAGAATATGAAGCTCTTATTGCCGTCTTGAAGATTGCTAAAGAACTGAATATCAGAGTATTGCAAATTTTCGGTGATTCTCAGCTTATTGTATGCCAAGTCATGATAGAGTTTCCAGCTAAAGGGGGAAATCTTCCTGCTTACTTGTCAAAGGCCTGGGAGCTTCTTGATGATTTTGACCATTACACAATAAGCCATATACCCTGGAAAGAAATCATGAAGGCAGATTCTCTCGCAAAGTATTCAAGCTCTGGCGACGCTCAATTATTGGGATTGGTCTCTGTAGAAGTCTTGTCAACTCCAAGTACTGTTGAAATGGATATTGACTGGATCATGGCTGTATCTCAAGAGCAGGAGTCGTGGATGACTCCGATCAAGGAATATCTACTCAATGGTTCCCTACCAGATAATTCAAAACAGCGCCAGAAGCTGTTAAGAAAAGCGGCCAGATATGTAATCCAAGACGACCGGTTGTACAGATGGGTATTCTCGATGCCATTACTCCGATGTGTAACCAAGGAAGAAGCTAAAACAATTTTAGCTGAAGTACACAGAGGAGAATGTGAGGATCATTCAGGTGGCCAAACTTTAGCAAAGAAAATTCTCCGCTACGGGTATTTTTGGCCAGATATTAATCGAGACTCTGTTAGCTATTCCCGAAAGTGTGACAAATGCCAGAGATTTGCAAAAATCCCAGAGCACCTGCCACCGAGCTAACACAGATGGTCAGTCCATGGCCATTTGCCATTTGGGGAATAGATCTCATTGGGCCTTTACCGATTGCCAAGTCCGGAATCAAGTATGCTATTGTTGCTGTTGATTATTTCACTAAATGGGATGAAGCTGAACCGTTGGATACTATTACCTCTAAAAAGATGATAAATTTTATGACTAAAAATATCATTTGCAAGTTGATGTGTCTCAGAAGATAATCAAAGACAATGGTACCCAATTCGAAAGCGAAGAATTCCAGGACTTTTGCAAGCGATTCAAGATCCAAAAAAGCTTCTCAGCTGTGGCTCATCCTCAGGCAAACGGGCAAGTGGAAGCAGTAAACAAAATCATCAAGTCAACCATCAAAAAACAGATAGAAAAAGCAAAAGGTGGTTGGGTCGATAAGCTGCCACTAGCACTATGGGCATACAGAACTACCCATAAAACTGCGACTGGGCACACTCCATTCTCATTAGCATATGGATCAGAAGCAATGATTCCGGTGGAAACAGAGGTCCCTTCACACAGAAGAATCCATTTCAACGAAGCTGAAAATGAAAAGCTATAACTTGAAGCACTTGACTTCCTTGATGAAAAAAGGGAAGAGGCTAAGCTCAGAATTGCAGCCCATCAGCAAAGGATAGCCAGGCACTTCAATTCCATAGTTCGCCAATGCAGCTTTGAAATTGGGGATCTAGTCTTGAAAAGGATCATGACAGCAACATGAGTGTTTGGGCCAAACTGGGAAGGGCCGTATGTCATAGGCAAAAAACTTCTTGATGGCACTTTCAAACTCACAACTATCGAGGGAGATCCAATTCCAAGGGCTTGGAATAGCAATCACTTGCGTCCATATTTTACTTAAAAGCTTTGCTTAAATTTGTAAAATAATTATGGATGTATAGTTCTTGTATTGAAAGCCATTGTAAAACCAGTGCAAGTGAATAATAAGAACTATAAAGTGAATGTAGGCCCAATTTTTAGCCGAACCACTATAAATCTTGTGTTCTCTACTATTATAAAATGCCTGTTTTATTTCAATGTTTAAATACCTTAAATGTATTGTTAAAATGTTGATTTAATATTGCAGGCCATTAAAACAAAGCTTACCCATCATAAGACCAAGCGATCCCTGACATCACTCAATAAACAAATGACAAGCCACAAAAATTCCATATTCAAATCCTATATAAGAAGCGCTTCATGCAAACAGTTAGTGATTCCGCCGAAGGTTCCAGGATCTTGTTAACTAATTGCGATCGTTTGTACAAACGGACATCCGATTAAGTAGCTTGTGTCCGCCCTTGCCAACTCATTTAACAATGAAGTGCACTTCTTTGGATAAAACAAACTACTTGCAAAAGAAAGGGACATGTGCTTGGAAATGATAACTGGGAAACACTGACGAGCAAATGACGAAAAGACATGGGAGAGTAGACAAGAAAAAGCCCTCTACGGAGGCCCATTGCACCGGAGCTCAAGTGCAAAAAGCTCTCTTCGGAGACACACTTCACCGGAGTTGAAATGCCAAAAGCCCTCTTCGGAGGTCCATTTCTCCGGAGCTGAAGTGAAAAAAGCTCTCTTCGGAGACACACTTCACCAGAGTTGAAATGCCAAAAGCCCTCTTCGGAGGCCCATTTCACCGGAGATGAAGTGCAAAAATCTCTCTTCGAAGCCACACTTCACCAGAGTTGAAATGCCAAAAGCCCTCTTCGGAGGCCCATTTCACCGGAGCTGAAGTGCAAAAAGCTCTCTTCGGAGACACACTTCACCAGAGTTGAAATGCCAAAAGCCCTCTTCGGAGGCCCAGTTCACTGGAGCTGAAGTGCAAAAAGTTCTCTTCGGTGACGCACTTTACCAGAGTTGAAATGCCAAAAGCCCTCTTCGAAGGCCCATTTCACAAGAGCTGAAGTGCAAAAAGCTCTCTTGGAGACGCACTTCACCAGAGTTGAAATGCCAAAAGCCCTCTTCGGGGGCCCATTTCACCGTAGCTGAAGTGCAAAAAGCTCTCTTCGGAGACACACGTCACCAGAGTTGAAATGCCAAAATCCCTCTTAGGAGACCCATTTCACCGAAGCTGAAGTGCAAAAAGTTCTCTTCGGAGACACACTTCACCAGAGTTGAAATGCCAAAAGCCCTCTTCGAAGGCCCATTTCACTGGAGCTGAAGTGCAAAAAGCTCTCTTCGGAGACACACCTCACCAGAGTTGAAATGCCAAAAGCCCTCTTCGGAGGCCCATTTCACCGGAGCTGAAGTGCAAAAAGCTCTCTTCGAGACCCACTTCACCAGAGTTGAAATGCCACAAAGCCCTCTTCGAAGGCCCGCTACCCCGCGTAAAGGGAAAAAAGAAAGCCCTCCTCGGAGGCACACAGACAAAAGAAAGAAAGAAAGAAAGAAAGAACAAAGTTCTCTTCGGAGGCATACTTCTACTCTCAAGAGAAGATCAATTTCTCCATAATGAGAATATTCTTCTCCGAAAGTTGAAGTGCCAAATCAAAGCCTTCTTTTGAAGCCCACTTCACCGCATAGGAGAATTCACTACTTTCTTAAAAAAAGAAAAAGAAAAGAGAAGAGTGACCGTCTCCAAAAGTTGAAGTGTAGAAATTTTTTCTAGAAAAAAGAGAAGACTTCTCCAATACAAGGCACATTCTACTAAATCAGAGAAATATTTCCTTAAAATGGAAAAATTATTCTTTAAAGTACGGATGCGAGCCTTCTCAAAATGGAAAAGTTGTTCTCCAAAGAAAGAGTACAGGTCTTCTCGAAACAGAAGAGTTGTTCTCCAAAATCTTGCCAAAGTGAAGGAGATTGCAATAAACCGTGGTATGGGGGCAATATAATGTAGTTACATTCATAAAAGCAATTCTCAAGCAACATACCACAGGCTTACTGCAACACCACACAAAGAAAATAAAGAAACTTGTATGAAAATGAAGAATAAATGCATTCTCAAATACAGACAGAAGATTGTACAAGTAAAAGAATCATTTTATTCCATGAAGGATAAATGCATTCTCAAATACAGACAGAAGTTTGTATGAGTAAAAGAATCATTTTATTCCATACTGTGAAAATTTAATACTTGTGCAGGTTTCAAAATAAAAAAGGGGGGCCGGTACCCACACAATCTCCGGTCAACACAAGCCTTTATATACAAGCAAAAAGCAAAAAAAGAAGGGTAAAAAAGCAAGACTCGTTATTTCTTCTTCCTCCCGCCACCTTTAGAGCCTTCACCGGGTTTAATAGGTAGCTTTTCGAGCCGGCTTGAACGAGTTGGAGAAGAAGGACAAAGAGGAACAACTGGGTCAACTTCCGCTTTCTCTTCACTGGCAGAAGTGCTTTTCCATTTCTTCTTCGAAGTTGTGTGCTTACCTTTCTTCCTTAAAGAAGACTCGCTTCCCGGAGTGATAAATTCGTACAACTTTGTGTCGTCAGTAATAATTGTCTACAGAGTCTTTTCACCTTCTTCCTCAGCCTTCTGTTCTTGTGAAGCGGCCGGGTGGTCCAAGCCTTTAAGGGCTTCTATTTTCTCTTCCTGCGACCCCGGCTGAGAAGCAGGAATAATTTGAAGGGATGGAGGAGGAACGACTCGAAGAAAAGCAGTCTGCGCAGCACTTGGTGTTCTCTCTACAGAAGAAGAAAAGTTAAAATCAGTATTCCTCATAAAAAGAGGAGATAATGGATCATCAAGACTTAAGTAATAATCGAAAAGTTCATCAAGCTAATTTGAGGTAAACAAGCGATCCATTTGAACGGGATCAAGGTTGAAATTACCTGGAGAAGTTGGCTTTATTACGTCATATTCAAAGTCTTGTGTTTCAGCGCTTTCTTGAGCCTCATATCCAGTATGAGCAGTCGCAATTTCAATGTCAGCTTTAGGAGGAGGCGAAGAATGGGAACTTGAGCCAATGATATCAATGTCGGACGAAACCGAAGGATGAGTCTGGTCGGTTGAAGTTACCTTCCCTAAATGTTCTCCTTCTGCCATTTCAGCTCGCTCTTTAGCAAGTAGCTCCTTCCCCTTGGCAAGGGCGGCACGTGCATCATCATCTAAATAGTGTGCCTCAAGATCTTCCTCAGCATAGCCAGCGCCTCCAAGCATATCAATTGCGGCTTTCCACACCTCAGCCAAGGTAATCTCATATCTCGGGCCCAAAAACGAAAGGCTACCATGCCCCAGGATGTTGTGCAAATAAAAGTCGAATAATGTAGAGCTAATGTTGGCCTTGGTAGCCTCATGAGATTCTTCGGCTGCTACTTTGCCGGCAACGGCTTCATCATGCTCTTTACCAACTTTAAAAAGCTGAGCCTTTAGCATTTCAATCTCTAAGTCCTGGGAGCTAGTTTTTTCCCGCAACTGAGCAACATCAGTGCGGTAGCTTTCTACAATCCTCTCCTGCACCTCAAATCTAGCCTCGGTATCTCTTTGACTAGCATGAGCATCTCTCACTTGCTTTTGAAGCACCTCTTCCTTTTGAGTGAAAGAAGTGGAAGAGGCAGCAAGGTCGTCTTTGAGTTGCTTGTCTTCAGCTTCGAGTTTCTCGTTATATGCAGTGATATTTCTCATCTCTTTATCGTGCTGGTCAAGAACTTTCTTCCATTTAGACTTATCATTCTCCATAGTTAACATGGCCTCGCGGTTTAAGCGATTAACCCTTTGAAGCTCGTCAACTAGCTTCTGCCATCCAAACATTCTCTCGATGTCAAGCTTAACGGCGTCAAGATTCCTCGGCATGGCCTGCTTGTTGATAGGAACTAAGTCCAAGTCAAAGCGTACTCCTTTTAAACACCAGTTTGGAAACCAGCTTTGGAGTGCAGGCGGGGCGTTCTCAATTTGATACGAAGGCCTGTTGATGATTGTTTGAATGTCAGTTCTTGTAAGGCCAGGAGATTGAAAAGATATGGGAGCAACGGGCTTTTAAGAAATTGCAGATGCTGGATTTTCGCTAAGTTTGGCCCATTTGCTCGGATCTTCAGTGACATGACCTTTCCCTTTAACATCATAAGATTTTCTTTTGTGGGAATCATCTTCTCTCTGGGAAGAATCATGTCGTTCATCCCTTCTCCCATAGTGTTCCTCATAAGCACTCCTCTCGCGAGCTTTTCTTGCAGCTCTTTCTTCGTCAGTCTCCCTGGGGGCAGGAAGATACCGCCTTGGATCATAAGAATCACGCCTTCCGTAGCGCTGAAAATCATCATAATATGAGCTGCTACGTGCCATTGGAGAACCTGAAAGTGAGAACGAGGCAAAGCTTAAGAATCTTCGAAGTAAAGAAGATAAGTACATATAAGTGCCAAAAAATCCTAAGTGTGTGTAACGTGCAAACTACGCGCGTCAAACTATGAACCACTCTTCGGTTGGGGGGTGATGATGGATTTTACAGCAAGTATCAACTCTTGGGCTGACAGAGTTTGTTGCAAGACAGATGTCGTTTCAACTGCTGGAGAAATAACTTTAGTAGTAATAGTTATTGAATATGCGCTTATATGATTTTTGTTTGAAGATAATAAACATATATACATTCGTTTAAATGTATTTGTTAATGTACTATTTTATTTTTCATAGGTTAAATAAATATTTGCTGGATAAAATTAAATAACACAGAATTTGAATTCACACAGAAATTTTATTCAAACAGATATTTATTACAATTTTGAACAGTACAAATTCAAGCTTTCACTATTCACTATACAACCTTGATAAAAATTCAATTACATCACAATTTTACATTTACAGTTGACCTCACTACATATCACTCACACTCGTATTTATCTTCAACTTCATTCCAGTCAGAATCCAGCATCTGAGCAATCTGCAAAAATATTCACTAACGCAGTAAAATTGATAAAGAAATATTTTTGCAATATAAAATAAAATATGAATTTTTGAAAATATTATTTGCCTCAGTTATTTGGGATGTTCGTCATCGTTTAAATTTGAATTCATCATACACGAACAGCTTGTGACATACACAGTGTATCACTGTATATGCCACAAGGCTGTGCACACCGAAATATACACTTGATCGATTTACAGGGACAAGTGAGCACAGGTCAAACCCAAATACGGGATTCAACTCAAGTACAATAAAATAAAATCTCAACACACGCACAAGGTCAAACCCGAACTATTAGCTGGATTCAACACAGGGCAGGCTACGACTTCAAGCATACAAGCAAGATGATCAGCCACCGGAATTTCAAATGAAGCAAATCCAAGTTTATATGCAAATAAACAGAGCAGTAATAAAAATGCAGTGATATGCAACAGGCCCAGTTGCAACAACCAAAGTCAAGGCAACATGAAGCATGCAAGCTTCGGGCACAAGATATGGAAACTGCAACAATGAATCAACAATGCTTGAAGACTACAGCATCAATTAAACAGTCAATATAAATGCATAGAAGCTCAAACCAGAACAAATTTTCACTGACTCGAAGGATGAATCAGAATACTAATGCAGCGCAATACATCATTATCAAGTATATATATAATGAAGTTTCAACTCAAAACAGTGAGCTACTGACAAATGTTTCAAAACAAAGTCAAGGCCAAATTAAATCTGAAATAGCAAGGTACAAATCAAAGAAAGCACAGAGGCAACAAGAATGGCCAGTAACAGTACAACTACAAGCAGATGCAACTCAGACTCATGTACCAATAAGTGCTAGCCAGAAGCTCGAGTCAATGCACAGTGCAAACAAATGCACATAGTGATACAAGACACAGTGCATATATGAAGTACACAAATACAACTCGACTACAGCAAAAAAAAAACAGAATCAAGACCGAGACAAAAACAAGCATAAAAGTTCAAATGCAAACAACATGTTTTACAAATTATCAAAGTTCAAATAAAATGCAAGACAGTGGTCGAAGCAAAACCATGAATGCAGTAACAACAAAGCCGAAGTGAACAAGTCACGGTCAACAGAAAAAGGAACGGAGTAGAAGCCGTGGTTACCACGAAAATAAATTCAAAACCATGTCAACCAAGAAACGTGAAAGATACGAATTTGACAAAGTCAAAATCAATCTCAAGCATTCAAGCATCATCAAGTGGCCGAGGTGAATTATTGACAAATTCAAATAAAGTATATACGACGAGAATTCAGGGAATTGAACCCTATAAATTGATATCATCATCGGCAATTTTTTGTATCGAATTCAAGCAAGCATAAAATCAGTAAAAGCAAAAGCATATAATTACGTACTGAAACAAGGAAGGAATTCGATCAACGAAGTAGCCACGGTGAGCAACGAGAAAAGATCAATCAAAGCTACTCGTGCATTATCCACGTGATTGATCAAACAATCGGCAGCTTCAGGAAACCCTAATTTGGATCAAGGACGCAAGCCCTAATTCAAGCGCAAAGAGGAACGAAAGGGAGGCCGTGTTTTTACAGAAGAAAATAAAAGGAATGGGTTGAAAAATAAAAGGGGGCCGGCCTTTATAGTAAAGGGCTTTTAATTTTATATTAGGGTTTTTGGTTTTATTTTTAAATTGTTGTTTAAACCTTTTCTTTTTAACTTTAAACCCTTGTATTTACTAGTCGTGTGACTAGGGGACAAGCTACGTGGCGTTGCTTGAGAATTCGCAACTCAGTGGCTGAGTTGTGGCAGGGTTTTGAGCGTAGAGTTAGATTTAGTCGATAGCGGGTGTCGCGAATTTACGTGTGTAAGCGAGGGACTATCTAATTTCTAGTAGAAACCTTGGGGGCAGCACGTAGGCAGGGTTTTGCCGAAGCTGGGTAAATTCTGTATCGTTCTATTTCTGCATTTATTATTCTGCTATTATCTGTTCTGCTATTGTTCTGTGATCTGTGTTAAAATTTAATATACACTTCCGCAATAATTTTTATAATTAACGCTATCACCCTATTCACCCCCCTCTAGGGTGAAATCGATCCTACAAGTGGTATCAGAGCTAGGAACAAAAGCCGTTTTTGTTTTAAAAATTAGATTTTACAAAAATCAATTTCTGTTTTAAAAATTCGTGTTTTAAAAATCGGTTTTTTGTTTTAAAAATTTTAATTTTTAAAATGGCTTCTTTTGATAATACTTTTGTTGAGGGTCGCTCCAATATTATTCCTTCTATTTTCGATGGAACAGAATTTTTGAATTTGAAATTAAAAATGGAATTTTATTTAAAATCGGTTAATATTAAATGTTGGGATATTATTGAAAATGGGTGTGATATAACAGATAAGAAAATTATCTCGATTAACGCTCTTGCTATGCATATATTATATTCTCATATTAATCAAGATAATTATAATTTCATCTCTCATTGTAAAATGCACAGGAAATCTGGAATACTTTCGATGCAATATATGGTGCAAAAGTCAACAACAATGAGAAGTCCTCCACAACCGACTTAGTTAAAGAAATATGCTTAATAGGATTGGTAAATAGCAGTTGTGATGAGGATGATGATGATGGAGCAGCCGAGCTGGCACTAATAATGAAGAAATTCAAAAAGTGGAACCACAAATATGGAAATCCATCTCTAAATCAAAAATTAAAAAGCATAATAATCAAAGCACTAGACAACTCGAAAGAACACGGGATCATTTGCAATAAACCTGGTGATATCAAGCCCAATTATCCCCGATTTAAACGCGATTTTGAAAAGAAATCAAAATGGAGAAATGCTACAGCCACGTGGAATACAAATGATAAAGATAATCAAAGTTCTAGCAATAAGAGTGAGAAAGCAGATATGTGCCTTCACGGAAATATAGCTGATAGCGACGATGACGAGCCAAGCGAGGTATCAACCTTACTCACTCTGAATTACTTATTTATTTCCACGAAGTAAATGGCTATTTTGAACGACTTAGGGAAAAATACGCTAAACTTGAATCACAAAAAGTTACTTTGATAGAATTAAATGAACAACTTGACCAATTAATTAAAACCTATCAAAGTAGGATCCCTAAGTGTGATAAGTGTCCAACCTTCGAAGAAGAAATTAGAAAATCAGAAATCAATATAATATCGCTTGAAAATGAAATTCTGATTTTAAAAGAGAATGAAAATACTAGGAGAGAGAATTCTATTAAAAAGTGCACACAATTGTTAAACGAAAATGAATCTCTCAAAACACAAGTCCAACAATTGTCAACGACTTTAGATAAATTTTCAAAAAGTGAAAAATCGTTGAATATGCTATTAGGAAAGCAAACTGTTAATAAGTTTAGACAAGGACTTGGATATAATAGTTCAAAAATTGTTGAAAACAATATTAATCAAGTTAATTCTATGTGCACAATTTGTAGAAAATATGGACACAATCACAGTAATTGTTGGTATAGACCCAAACTTGTGAAAACTATACCAATTTGGGTTCCAAAAGGCACAAATATAAAATCTCTCAAAGTTAAACAAATTTGGGTGCCAAAAGGAACAATTATAAATAGTTTTGGGTCTCCACAAAATTATTTTTCAAAATTTTCTGCCACTAACAACCATGGACCTATAAAAAAAATAGGCCACATAAATCTTTCAAGGTGTAGGTGTGGTGGCAGGCTAAGGAACAACAACGGTGTTCTCTGGATTTTGGCTATTCCAGAAACACAACGGGCGACAAAGCAAAGTTCCTTAGCCTAGTATAAAGGTGACAGAATCACAACGGATAACAACGAAAAATATCGTAAAGGTAAAACAGGTAATGGTATATTTTGAACGATATATTAAATGTGATAATCTGCACCATATTCTGAATTAAAATCAGCCAATATTGAGATGATGAAAAGATGATGATTTTGACTATGACTTATTCAAAATAGTTGGCCAATTATATTCTTATGCCAAAAACACTATAAAAATCTCTAGATTCTTTGAATTACTTCATATATATTAGTTTGGATTAAAAACAGTGTTTTGTTGGATGATAATACATTTGGTTATAATTTGGCTAACTCTATATTCATGGCTTCCTGATTATTTACACGGCTTCAATTCAAATTCAAAAGAATGTCATTTAAAAAGCTATTAAAATTGAATTTAAAATTTTTGGTGCACACTTCATGGTTTGGTCGATAAAATTCAATTAATGATGATTTTGAGTGAAAGAGAAATTCAGATGCAGATTACTCTGGCAATCTAGTTGATAGAAAAATTACTAGGAACATGATTTTTATTACATTTAGTAACTGCGTCGTTTTTCAAAGAAAATATCGGCATATTTTTCACTTCAAACAATTTTCAAATAGCAGAAAATTTTCTTATAAAACCCCCTCGAGAAAATCATTTTTGACCATATTTTCAGAATAGCCATCTTGAAAAATTGATTTCATAATTATTTTTTGAATTTGATTTTAAATGACTATTTTGACTAATCTGACTCCCTAACGATTATTGAAAAGATAAATAGTGATTGAAAAAGTGATGAGTGTTGATATTCATTATATTATGACTCGAGACGGTATAATTAGTAAATTTCTTTAGAAATTTAAACAAGAGTTATAAAACTTTTTGTTGGTAAAAATTCCATGACCATCTCTATGTCTATCATGTTTCTAACAATCGTCACTCATCAAAATTCAATATAGTTTGTCGATATGTGGTACTTTAAACAGGAATCGTTCGTTTTTCATTTTATATTTTTTTTAAAAAGAAGAAGGTTATAATAAAAATAATAATAAATAAATACCAAAGTATTCACTCTCATTTAAAAGTCCTCACGGTTATGCATGAGTGAATTCCTTGGAATTTGTTATGTGCTTCCATGCTCATTTAAAAGTCCTCACGGTTATGCATGTATGGAACGCATATCAAAAGTTGATTTTTAAAATAAACAAGTTGATTCTAATCCCATTTAAAATTCCTTACGGTTATGCGTGGTTAGAAGATACTTGAATTCATTTTTTAAAAATAAAATTGGAATACTACAAATCTCATTTAAAAGTCCGAATGGTTATGCATGGTTAGTAGGTATTCAAATTCCTGATATAAATATACCACAAATAGACACAACTGTATGGTTTTATATGATGACTAATTCTCATCATTCTAAAAGTGGAATATGCGCCTAACAAAATATTTATGATTTTTGTTTGATTTTTTTAATTGAAATTTAATATTTATATTCAATTGTGTTTTAATGTTGAATTAATATCGATCACTTTATCTCTATTTTCTCTAACACTATTATTCTTTTGCTGATAACAAAAGGGGGAGAGAAAAGTTAAGATGTTCTCAAATAAAATCAAGCAAAGGTCAAATAATTTTCTATTTGCACTAGGTTCATTTGCATATTTTTATTTGTATGCATATATGTAGGGGAAGCTTTGTGTAGAGAGGAAGCATTTAAATAGGGGAGCAATTAGAGCATATCAATGATCAAATACATTTAATATATTCAAAATCTTAAATATATGTTTGTTATCATCAAAAGGGGGAGATTGTTGAATATGCGTTATATGATTTTTGTTTGATGATAATAAACATATATACATTCTTTTAAATGTATTTGTTAATATACTATTTTATTTTTCATAGGTTAAATAAATATTTGCTGGATAAAATTAAATAACACAGAATTTGAATTCAAACAGGAATTTTATTCAAACATACATTTATTACAATTTTGAATAGTACAAATTCAAGCTTTCACTATTCACTATACAACTTTGATACAAATTCAATTACATCACAATTTTACATTTACAATTGACCTCACTACATATCACTCACACTCGTATTTATCTTCAACATCATTCCAGTTAGAATCCAGCATCTGAGCAATCTGCAAAAATATTCACTAACGCAGTAAAATTGAAAAAGAAATATTTTTGCAATATAAAATAAAATATGAATTTTTGAAAATATTATTTGCCTCAGTTATTTGGGTTGTTCGTCATCACTTAAATTTGAATTCATCATAAACGAACAGCTTGTGACATACATAGTGTATCACTGTATATGCCACAAGGCCGTGCACACCGAAATATACACTTGATCGATTTACAGGGACAAGTGAGCACAGGTCAAACCCAAATACGGGATTCAACTCAAGTGCAATAAAATAAAATCTCAACACGCGCACAAGGTCAAACCCGAGCTATTAGCTGGATTCAACACAGCGCAGGCTACGACTTCAAGCAGACAAGCAAGATGATCAGCCACCAGAATTTCAAATAAAGCAAATCCAAGTTTATATGCAAATAAACAGAGCAGTAATAAAAATGCAGTGATATGCAACAGGCCCAGTTGCAACAACCAAAGTCAAGGCAACATGAAGCATGCAAGCTTCGGGCACAAGATATGGAAACTGCAATAATGATTCAACAATGCTTGAAGACTACAACATCAATTAAACAGTCAATATAAATGCACAGAAGCTCAAACCAGAACAAATGTTCACTGACTCGAAGGATGAATCAGAATACTAATGCAGCGCAATACATCATTATCAAGTATATATATAATGAAGTTTCAACTCAAAACAGTGAGCTACCGACAAATGTTTCAAAACAAAGTCAAGGCGAAATAAAATCTGAAATAGCAAGGTACAAATCAAAGAAAGCACAGAGGCAACAAGAATGGCCAGTAACAGTACAACTACAAGTTGATGCAACTCAGACTCATGTACCAATAAGTGCTAGCCAGAAGCTCGAGTCAATGCACAGTGCAAACAAATGCACATAGTGATACAAGACACAGTGCATATATGAAGTACACAAATACAACTCGACTACAACAAAAAAAACAGAATCAAGACCGAGACAAAAACAAGCATAAAAGTTCAAATGCAAACAACATGTTTTACAGATTATCAAAGTTCAAATAAAATGCAAGACAGTGGTCGAAGCAAAACCATGAATGCAGTAACAACAAAGCCGAAGTGAACAAGTCACGGTCAACAGAAAAAGGAACGGAGTAGAAGCCGTGGTTATCATGAAAATAAATTCAAAACCGTATCAACCAAGAAACGTGAAAGATACGAATTTGACAAAGTCAGAATCAATCTCAAACATTCAAGCATCATCAAGTGGCCGAGGTGAATTATTGACAAATTCAAATAAAGTATATACGACGAGAATTCAGGGAATCGAACCCTATAAATTGATATCATCATCGGCAATTTTTTGTATCGAATTCAAGCGAGCATAAAATCAGTAAAAGCAAAAGCATATAATTACATACCGAAGCAAGGAAGGAATTCGATCAACGAAGCAGCCGCGGTGAGCAATGAGATAAGATAAATCAAAGCTACTCGCGCATTATCCACGTGATTGATCAAACAATCGGCAGCTTCACGAAACCCTAATTTGGATCAAGGATGCAAGCCCTAATTCAAGCGCAAAGAGGAACGAAAGGGAGGCTGTGTTTTTACAGAAGAAAATAAAAGGAACGGGTTGAAAAATAAAAGGGGGCCGACCTTTATAGTAAAGGGCTTTTAATTTTATATTAGTGTTTTTGGTTTTATTTTTAAATTATTGTTTAAACCTTTTCTTTTTAACTTTAAATCGTTGTATTTACTAGTCGTGTGACTAGGGGACAAGCTACGTGGCGTAGCTTGAGAATTCGCAACTCGGTGGCTGAGTTGTGGCAGGGTTTTGAGCGTAGAGTTAGATTTAGTCGATAGCGAGTGTCGCGAGTTTACGTGTGTAAGCGAGGGACTATCTAATTTCTAGTAGAAACCTTGGGGGCAGCACGTAGGCAGGGTTTTGCCGAAGCTGTGTAAATTCTATGTCGTTCTATTTCTGCATTTATTATTTTGCTATTATCTGTGCTGCTATTGTTCTGTGATCTGTGTTAAAAATTAATATACACTTCCACAATAATTTTTATAATTAACACTATCACCCTATTCACCCCCCCCCCTCTAGGGTGAAATCGATCCTACAATAGTGTCATCTTTAAAGAGCTCATGTGAAGTAACCACCAGGTCTCTCAATCCCTCAAAAATGTCATCACCGTCATGCCTAGCGGGACTCTTTCTCTCATCCCCTTCATTAGCAGCCTTCCCGGAGTGTTGAGGACATTCCTCTTCTTCGATAACCGGGGGAAGTGCAAGTTTGCCGGATGACCCCGCAACGTCAACGGAAGCAGAACACTTCACCAATGAAGCCTCGGCAGTAGGTTCCTTCAGTGTAATTTCTTCGATGGAAACTGGGGCATCTGGAGTCTTTGCTTGAGAACCAGGGGCTTTATGAAGCTGAGTAGAACGGGAAGAATGCAAAAGTCCGAATTGGTGCAATAATTTGTCTTTCAGCAAAAATTTAACGCTTCTCTCCTCAGCCGCCACAACATTTAGTCTTTCAAAAGTCGGCTTATGGCTGGAATCTTTAGAAAGAGGAGGAAGTGCTGTAAAAGTAAAGAATGAAGTTAGCACTTAACAACTCGGATTTTGAAAAGCTCAAATGGAAAGAACGGAGATAGGCAAGCTTACTTCCTACTCTCCAAATGCCGTAGAATCCCAGAGGGCAACGGACGAAGAAAAATTAATTCAAAAAACCGTAGGTGCTTTCAGAAGGATCAGTGATTAGTTTGCGGTTCTTGGCGCTTCTCACGAGTATGATAGAAGGATGATCTTTGTTTTTTGCAAATGTGCACAAGTAGCAAATTTTTACAAAGCTCGAAAGACGATCAAGTGTCCTCCGAAACAGTACACACAGTCCCATTAGGATGGCGTAGCCATTGGGATGCAGCTGGAAGGGAGAGATAGTTAATCGGAGGAGGAGCTGTTGAAGAAAATCATTAAAGGGAGGAATAGCTCCACTCAAGCACATATGACGATTAACTGCGAGAAAACCGAGAGGTGGCCTATCAGCAGTATCGTTTACTCAAGGAAGCAAAGCGTCTGCTTCAGCAATACCGAATTGAATACATAGTTGATTGAACACCCGTTTATTCAAGTAGTTGAAGTTCTTTCCGGGGGATTATCCAAGGGATTGGCTATCAGGAAGACCTCTCCAGCTTGCCCTACTATTTCTTCTTGTTGAGAAGTCATTCTACACAAGGAACTGGGTATTCAAATATGAAGGTGCACGTTTCCTAAAAGTGTGTAAAGTGTTGTGCAAAACTACTGAAATAACAAGGGAATAAAATAAAACTTGAAATAGTACTGGTTGATGCACGTCAATTCAGGGAGTTTTAAGGCTTGTTATTAAACCAAGTTAATTGTAGAATCAATGCAGATGATATTTAGCAATAAGCAGTTATAACTGTATGAATTTTGCGTTGATACTTCATTTAATCAGTTGATTCACATCACTTCATCTTTAACCAGTTTCACACTATTTTGCTTAAGTAAAATAATAGTTCTTTAATCTAATCCATCACTCGATGTGGGCGGTCGATGATGAGTATATTCGTCCTATTTTTCTGCAAATGTTGTGTTTAACAGGTTATTAGCGTTAAAGTTAATATAATCTATAAAGAAATGCAACGAGTTCAGGCAAGTTATCTCGACAGTTCAGTTTGAGGATTCAAGTTAAGTGCTATCATATTTTTGCAAGTAATCAACCTCAAGCGACTTAACATAGGTTGAAGTTCCATTAAGTCGTTCTGTTCAAGTCAAAAAGGTCATTATTCATGCTCCTACAAGTTAAAGTTATGCTACAAGACAAGGCAGTGCATTTTTTATCAAAGTATTAGCTCGACCGCGACCTAAAACCTATGTCGCAAGGAGTTAAGTCACTAATTTGTTAAGTCGCTCGGCTTCTCTTGGGTCGCAAAGGTTTTTAGGCCGTTCGGTTGCTTAGGTCGCAAATTAGTAGGTCGTTCGGCTTCCCTTAAGTCACGTGGGTTCTTTAGTCATTTGACCCACTTGGTCGTTCAGGAAGTAGCTCAACGATCTCAAGCTATCTCCCATCAAAAATCCTAAGTCTCACACTCCATTCACACGCTGCCATATGTCCGTTTCCCTTGCCCCACTTGCAATACAGCGGCATAACCTAAAACCCATTAACCCGTTAAGGATCTCCTCATCTCCTCCAAACTCATAAACCAGTTAACTTGAGACACTACAACCCATCATCTTCTCCTCGCATCATCAAAAATCACCTGAAACCGAATCGAACCACGTAAAGTCCACCAGAAATTGATCGTAACGTGATTAATGATGAAGCGCGACATATGAAATTGGGTCAGAGATGGAAAATGGGGAATTCAAATTGGTGATTTAATAGTGATCGTGGAGTGGATAACAAGAGGATCCACTTACGCGATAAAAAAATGGAGATGATCGGCGACCGGCTAGTTTGAATTGGTCTTTGAAAGATCAGAGGATCTCCAATGGCGGCTTTAAGAGTTGGAGCAAGTAAGGAGAAGAAGATGCATTATGTGACTTAAATACAGGGGCAGAGGAGCCTGAATCGGTGCACGCGACCTAAAGAATGAGCGAGTTAAGAAGTATCGAAGCACATGACCTAGTCTCTAGGCGTATACTTCGAGGGGCAAGTGTTAACTCCTCTTTTCCACGATAATGAGTTAACTGTGGAAACGACCTCATGACCTAGAGAATGAGCGAGCTAACAGATACGACCTAGCAACCAAACGCATAAAGTGGTTTAGCAAGGACTGCGACCTAACAAGCTAACGGTCCAGCGAGTTAATGAGATAAAGCATCCAACAAGCTAACAAAAGCAGCAAGTTAAGTGACCTAACGACCTAACGACCTAACGGGTTAAGACAGAGTGAGGGCGCATGCGTACTACCACTTCATTAGGTTTCTCGCGACCTAAGCGGACCGAGACAACTCCTTATGCCGCAACTTCTTATGCCGCTTCTCCCCTAGGTCGCTACGACCTACCAGCTTGTTCTAGTGACCAAGTGCAACCCTGTTAAGCCGTAACCCGTGCTCCCTAGGTCGCTCACGACCTACGACCTATCCCTAGGTCGCTCACGACCTACGACTTGTCCAGATTTCTCCCTATAAATACCCCACCTACTCCAACTGAAAATGGACTTTTGGCTCACTTCTGGAACGCCTACACTTTGTTGTTTTCTCAACTCATCCGACACTTCAAACACCGAAGACGCTTCAAAGAACTTCAAGAAGAGATCTAACATATTAGACATGAATTCAAAGAGTTCTTCTACATCGGAGTTCTAGCTACTTGTCTTAGTGATGTTGTAATCGAAGATTGTTGTATAAGTTTTAATCGAATCAGCAATAAAGAAGACTAAAGTGGACGTAGGATTAACTTGAAGCGGAACCACTATAAAACTGTTGTCTGTTTACTTTCTTTTCTGTGAATTTTCTGTTTACTTCTAATTCCCGTATCGACGGGTGGTGCTTTCACTTTATATCTACTTACACTGGGGTATTAGCGTCCAATTTTAGCATTAACAAATTGTTTCAATTATTGTAGTGAAATGAAAGGTAAGTAATTAATAATTGAAACCTCTAACTTAGGTAAGAGATTTAGGGCTAAGTTATAAAGGAAATAAAATGGAAGTTGAAATATTAATAAGAGGATGTAATAGGTATTATACAAGAAATAAACTTGAGCTAATGAAAGTAATTAATGAAATTCTTTAATAAACAAGGATTTGATGTTGTAATTGTTGTAAACTTAAGTTATAATTGAAAGTTTTACTATAAAATTAAAGGTAGGTATTATAAATAGATGATTATAAACTTAAGTAAATAAATTGGAATTCTATAATAAATAAGAATTGATGTTTAGTTGTATAAACTTAAGTATAATTGAATACTGCTGGTAAAATATAATGGAAAGCAGGTATTGTAAGTAAGAAGCTAGAAACTTAAGTAAATTACACGAAATTAAGTATAAAAAAATGAGTGAATATGGTGCAATAAAGAAGAAACTTACATGACATTAAAATGAAAATGAATATGGTAAGTAATAAATGAAAATATATGAAGTAATCAGTCAATGAATGAATGAAAGGAAATCAAACAACTGGTGTATGAAATAAAATTGAATAATTGTAAGTAATAAGTAAAAAATAAATGAAGCAAACATTTAATGAATAAGTGTAAATTAAAAAGATAAATCACTGTATAAATAAAAAGAAAATCAAAAAACAAAGGTATGAAATGAGATTTATAATAACTAAAGGTGATTGTTGTTTGGATTCGTTGTTGTTTGGGCTATGGTTGTTTGGGTAAAATACTTTAAATTTTGGATTGGGTGAATGAACAATCTATTTAGTTTTATCTAAGACCGTTTAGTAAATGATGCGCTAGTAGTTTATTCTTCATCCCATACAATTTAAAAAGTTTTGAACCCGAACAACTATTTGTTTGTTTGATTGAATGGTTGTTTTGTATTTGTTGTGTATGCTCTTTGTTCAAATTGATGGTTGTTGTATTGATTTTTTGTTAGTGATTGAAACCACTTAAATATTTCACTTTATATAAATTGTTAACCCTTTGGATTATATAAGTGAAGTGCAGGTTATGGAAGCAATTGCTGCTGCTTTTTGTTCCATAAATTAAGCGTAAATTGCACGACAAATAGGTACGTTTTCGGATTACGGGTTTTAGCGTTATTATTTTGTTTTTTCCCGTGTTGGGATATATATTATTTTGAAAATATATGATATATATTGTTATAATTAATATTTTATTTTTCTTCCGAGCCTCTCCGTACAAAGGAGACTCTGGAAATTTCGGACTTAGAAAAAAAATTGAAAATGTTTTTCCAAACTTTAATAATTTAAATATAAAAGATTAAATAGTTATAAATAAGGATATCTTATTTAAAGTAATTAATTTTGTAAATTTAATTGTTTATAAAGTTAATGTTTCGATAAGATGTATTTTTTTTACTTCTTCTTTTTCCCTTTTTTCCCTTTTCGGAGACGAAAAGTTTTGAGTGGGGGAGAGTGTAACGACCCATAAATTTTTGATGTTAAATTTTTGTTATTTTAATAATATTTTATGAGTTAATATTTAAAGAAATAAAATATTGCAATTTTATAATGGAATGATAACTAAATTTAGACTGAAACAATGTTAATACAAGTCAATTGTCAACAATCTAAATGAAACTCCAATTCATTGTATTTAAGCATGATACGCTTGGTTATAAAACTAAATATAAGTAAAAATGTGACGCCCCACCTCTATACCCACGCTAGCCAAGAACACTGCGGTGTAATGCTGTCAACTAGCACGGAGAATAAGGCTGTTGAGGAGCGACCATCCGTGTAATTTCTTTGCGCGAGCACCGATATGTCAGATAATATATCATGCATTCTATTTCGAGAGGAAATCCGACATACCGACACAAACTCAAAGCTACTACACGGTGGCTATATAAATCCTTCGGAAACAAATATAGAAATAAAAATAACATAAATTAGTCATAGACAATTCATATCACAAAGGCGGAATAAGATATGAATATTACACATAAAAGTGTACATCAGAGTAGTGGTCAGAAAGATCCACAATATCACAAAATAATAGCAATATGTGCTATACAAAAGAATACATCAATGAGTCAATATCTCAAGAGTATACAACAAAAACTACTAATCTAAGTAGTTAGCCAAAAGTCAGAGTAAAGGTCCTGGATGAGAAGTCAAGCAGAAGTACCTGTAACATCCCGGTCTGACCCGAGTATTATTTAATAAGAAAATAATAAACGGATCAGTCTAACTATAAATATCAGATGAAACGATATAGAATAAGAGACATGACAAAACACATAATAATCACAATGCCAAGCTGTGATATATATAAAAGTAATCGAAAATCAACTAGAGATTAATCGATATCACCAAATCTACACAAGTATCAAAGAAATGTCATTCTCCTTATTTCGTTCATCAAACCATAAATATTGACGATTACATCAATGTCAATCACTAAAGTCCATGACACACAAATTCACCAATGCACAAAAATTGACAAATCATATCAATAGAAATCACTAAAATAGGTGAAACACAAATTCTAGGATTCAACACACGAAATCCAGAAATCACAAGAAAGGTCAATGACAAACAAATTCACCAATGCACAAAAATTGATAAATCATATCAATAGAAATCACTAAAATAGGTGAAACACAAATTCTAGAATTCAACACACGAAATCCAGAAATCATAAGAAAGGTCAATGACACACAAATTCCAGAATTCAACACACGAAATCCAGAAATCACACAAAATAAGGGGGGAGGCCTATCACACGAACGGGAGCATGAAAACTCACCAACAGCTGTAACACACGAACGAGAAGCTATCTCATGGTAGCTAGCCATCAATTTGACACACGAATGGTCCGTAGACCTAACACACGAATGGCCCGAAGACCGTGGGTTGCTACCCCACAAGTAAATGAGACGAAGCTCAATGAAATAAGTTACTGTCCTCCATGAGGACAAAGAGACATCGCACAATCGCTAGTCTAAATCACAAAATTGATCGTCATGATCAACGAGAAGTGTCGATTACAGTAAGCTAGTAAATATATGAGCTTAGCATCATGTCCCATAACCACTAGCTTAACTTAAATATTTGCGAACAAATTGTATACCTCCACTAGAAAATTGTCACAAGAGTTTCAATCGAACAAGTCCAAGAATTAACCGACGAAGTAATCGCAAGCGTTTCATACCACTTGTTTTACTAAGTCGTTTAATTAGATTTCTCATACGAGTGAGGTAAAGGTTTGTATATACTAATAGATTGGAAAACGGTTTTATAAACGAATTTGGTATTAAAATAGTATTGAAATCGTTTGAGGAAAGAGTTTTGATATTTACTACTAGTATAGAAAACCTTTATAATTTTAAAGTGACAAAACACAAAGAAGATTGTAGGAACAATCAATCACTAAAATTCACACATGAAGATGTGAATAAAAATCCAACGAAACCGATAAAGAATCCATCGAGATGGATATTCAAAAATCCCTAAAAAGGAGTCATCACAGTCATAATAATTGATAACAATCAATAGGAAACAACACGAATCGATTTAAGTTGGAAATTCAAACAACAAGGCCAAGTAGGCAAAAAATCATCAGGTCGGTCGGCCGGCACACAGTGCTCGGTCGACCGAACCTTGTATTGATAAACTCCTCGGCAACAGGTCGGTCGGCCGAACTCCCTGAGTCGGTCGACCGAACCTTAAAACAGAAAGTGCTTATGCACTTGGAAGCAGGTCGGTCGACCGAACCAGGGGGGTCGGTCGGCCGAACCTGATGCTCTGCTATTTTATGCCCATAAATTGATATGCAACTTCCACCAATTCGAAACCGAACGAGCACGGACGCTAGGGTATTATGCCTAATGGCTACCCGGCCCTATTGGCTCCTCGATGCATCACCAAACACGTGTACAAACATCAAAGTTAGGATTTTTAACGAATTGAACTCGAAACACTAAAAATTGGAATATGCACCAATTCAATCCAAACCAAAAGCAAATGCACACGAATAAGTGTTAGGAATTCATACCTAACACTAGAAGATAATTCATAGACTTAGATGTGAGATTAAAAATCTCACCTTCTCACAAAATCAAGCAAGAAGAAGCTTGAAAGCAAATGGAGAATCAACCTCTCTTCAACACAACCCAAGTGAGCTTGAATCTATGCTCAAAACAAGAACATTCCCAAAATTAGGTTTAGGAATTTCTGAAATTGGTAAGAGATTAAGTTGGAGAAGAAGAAGAGAATGCTTACCAATGGGTTCTTCTTGAGTTTGGAGCTTGGAATTTGATTTGCAAGAGAAACTAGGGTTTTGTATTTCTAATTTCCAATCTCTCCCACCATTAATGCTAAGAAAACTGAAAAGAGAAAGAATTGAGGGAGAATGGGGAGGGTGGTTCAGTTTTGGAGTATAAGTTAGCATAGGGCTGAGCCAAAAAAAAAAACCAAACCCAAAGTGAAAAGGTAGCAAAAATCAACTTTCTCCAAACATATCGAAGCTTATACTCAAAAAGGTCGCAAACGGCATTTTAAACTCAATGGGAGTGGTCCCGAGTCCTAATTCGACCGTTTGCAAAAAGTAGCTTTTCGGACTAAAATCCGACTAACGATAAAATATTTAAATAAAATATTTAAATATAAAATCGATAAATATGCGGGTTGTTACAGACTCCCCTCCTTAAAGAAATTGCGTCCTCGCAATATATAAGACGGAAATATAAAGTAACAACCATAAAAGCATATTCAACACAAAAGAAATTTGAAATAAGAAGTTCACCTCAAAGAGCACGAGAAAGTAAGTCCGGATGTGTTCGCTCGATGTACTCTCTAGATTCCCAAGAACAATCCCTAGGATTTGAAGACCATTGAACTTTAACAAGCGGAACATCTTTATTTCGAAGTCGTTTGACCTCCGAAGCAATAATACGAATAGGATGTTGCTCATAAGTTAGATTAGGTGAAACTTCAATCTCTTCCACAACACCGGGCTCAAGAACAGAATCGGAATCTCGAAGGCACTTCCGTAATTGAGAAACGTGAAACACGTCATGAATAGCAGAAAATTAAGCCGGTAATAAAAGGCGATAAGCCATAGAACCAATACGTTCGGTGATAGGAAATGGCCCAATATATCGAGGCGCTAATTTTCCCGATCGACTGAAACGTACAACACCTTTCATAGGTGACACACGAATGAACACAAGATCTCCCACAGAAAATTCTAACTTCCTTCTCCGGTTATCGGCATAGGATTTTTGTCTACTCTGGGCTTCTTTCATCCTATGTCGAATAAGTTCAATCTTTTCTGTGGAATCACGAATAAAATCTGGACCTAAAACCAGCTTCTCACCGGCCTCAAGCCAACAAGAAGGAGATCGACATGGCCTTCCATAGAGTGCCTCAAAAGGTGCCATACCAATACTAGATTGGAAGCTATTATTATAGGAAAATTCAACAAGTGAAATATGATCTTCCCAACTTCCACCAAAATCAAGAACACATGCACGAAGAAGATCTTCAAGAGTTTGATTCACACACTCGGTTTGTCCATCGGACTGGGGATGATAAGCGGTGCTAAAATTAAGCTTCGTTCCTAAAGCTTTTTGAAGACTCTTCCAAAATCCACTAGTAAACAATGGATCACGATCACTAACAATAGAAGTAGGAACTCCATGCAATTTAACAATTTCTTTGATAAAGATTTTGGCCAAAAGAGGAACGGTTCGATTAGATCAAACGAGAATAAAATGGGCGGATTTAGTAAGTCTATCAACAATCACCCATAAGCTATCATGACCCGAACGAGAACGGGGAAGGCCATCTATAAAATCCATGGAAATTTGGTCCCACTTCCAAATCGGAATTTCTAAAGGTTGCAATAACCCACCGGGCCTTTTATGCTCGGCCTTAACGAGTTGGCAAGTCATGCAACGCTTAACGAAGTTAGCGATGTCAAGTTTCATTCCCTCCCAATAATAAAGTCGCTTCATATCCGCGTACATTTTGCTACTACCGGGATGAATGGTAAATTTAGAACGATGAGAATCTTCTAAAATATCTTTACGAAGATCACTAATATTTGGCACGACAAGTCTACCAAATCTCCGAATGCCGCCACGAGAATCAATATCAAAGTCTTTCAAACCTTCAATATCAATTTTATCCTTAATATTTTGGCCAAGAAGGGCCAATTCAGGATCTAACCTTTGAGCTTCAAGAATGCGGTCAAAAAGAGAAGGATGAGCCTCAAGGCCACATAAAACAAATGATGAGCATAAATCGGATACGCGCTCTCGAATCTCACAAGTGGATAAGATCTCGAGATCGTTCCATTCGAATATCATCATAGAAACAATAGCTTGTTGTTTACGGCTAAGAGCATCGGCGACACGATTACCCTTACCGGGTGTATAAAGAATATCAAGATCAAAAGGAGCAAGGAACTCGAGCCAATGTTGTTGACGCAAATTAAGTTCCTTTTGAGAGAATAAATACTTCAAAGACTTATGATCAGTATAAAGAACAAATTTCTCTCCTAAAAGATAATGACGCCAAATCCGAAGAGCAAAAACAATAGCCGCGAGCTCTAAATCATGTGTGGCATATCTAGTCTCAGCAGGCTTCAATTTCCTAGAAGCATAAGCAATAACACGTTCTCTTTGCATAAGAACGGCACCTAAACCAATGCGACTAGCATCGGTATAAACAACGAAATCTTGATTCCCCTCGGGAATCACAAGAATAGGAGCATCTGAAAGGAGTTCTTTCAATTTCTAAAAGGAAGCTTCACATTTGTCCGACCAAATGTATTTAACTCCCTTCTTAGTCAAGCCAGTGAGAGGCACGGCAATCTTAGAAAAGTCTTTGATAAAACAACGGTAATAGCCCGCCAATCCGAGGAAACTACGAATCTCTGTCACACTCTCTGGTCTTTTCCAGTTTTGAATCGCTTCAATCTTTGAAGGATCCACGGAAATTCCGGATTCGGAAATAATATGACCGAGAAACTTCACACGAGATTGCCAAAAGAGGCACTTAGAAAATTTTGCTTTCAATTGATTACTCCTAAGAGTTTCCAACACAATCCGAAGATGCTTTTCATGTTCCTCCTCGGTTTTTGAATACACAAGAATATCATCAATAAAGATGAGAACAAACCGGTCGAGGAATCTTTGAAAAATCTATTCATAAGGTCAACGAAATAAGCCGGAGCATTCGTTAAACCAAATGGCATAACAAGCCATTCATATGATCCATAACGGGTACGGAATGATGTCAAAGGAATGCTATCCTCTGCAATACGAAGCTGATGAAATCCAGTGGCTAAGTCTAATTGTGAAAAGACTCTAGCACCACAAAGTTGATCGAATAGATCATCAATCCGAGGTAGGGGATATTTATTTTTAATAGTAAGATCGTTAAGCTTGCAGTAGTCAACGCAAAGCCTAAGTGTACCATCGGATTTCTTCACAAAAATAGCTGAAGCTCCCCAAGGCGAGGAACTAGAGCGAATAAATTGCTTCGTCTCCAAATCGGATAATTGTTTGCGCATCTCCTCGTTTTCTTTATTGGACAAACGATAAAGAGGACGAGTGATAGGTTGAGCTCCAGGAATGAGATTAATTCTGAACTCAATTGCTCGCTTAGGTGGTAATCCTAAAACGGGCTCGAATATGTCGGAAAATTCACGAACGACGTGAATAAGAGAAATAATATCTTCCTCATCGTCATTATCGTCATCACGAGGATTTAAAGAATATAAAGATGCAACCAAAGCAGAATCCGAATCTTTACAGTTAATAGAAATCTGCTTAACAGATTGAGGATGTAAAAGATGAATAGTCCGCTCAGGACATAGGATATGAGCTTCATAACGGTTAAGCCAATCCATTCCCAAAATTATTCCAAAGCCTAAATAACGCATGACATGCAAATCGGCTAGAAAAGGAAAATCGCACAAAATAATCTCGACATCTTTACACAATAAACTGATTGTCGCGGATCCACCAACCGGATTCGCAATTCTCAAAGAAGTCATTAAACACAAAACATCCAAAGAAAAAGTATCAACAAGTTCTTTTGATATAAAAGAATGGGACGCACCCGTATCAAAAAGAACTCGAATAGGATGATCACGAAATAAAATAATTCCATCAAGGATAGAATGAGAAATACCTTGGCCACGAGATGTGTTGCCAGGGGCTTGAGCAACATTAAGCTTTCCCTCCTTCCTATTTTGAAGTTTGGGACATACATGCATAAAATGGTCCGGGCTTTTACAATAGCGACAAGTACGAGGCTTTGAACACTTGTTCGCAAAATGGTCTCTAGAACCACAGTTATAGCATTTCCCTTCAGTAGAGGAAAAGGTCTTTGCAGCAGGAGTTGCTTGCTTACCCTTTTTGTTGGGATACGGACCTTCAAATTTTTTTGACCTCTTCTTGTTGTTGTTGAAGTTTGGTTTGGAACCCACCACTTCAACATCATTTTCCCTATCCCCCTCTTCAAGACGAAGAGCGATATCAACGAGTTGGTCAAAAGAAACTTCTAACTTTAGAAGTAATGGTTTCTTGAGATTTTTGTTTAAGCCATAAACAAATCTCTTATTCTTCTTCAGAGGGGTGTGTATGTATTCAACCCCATATTTAGAGAGGGACTCAAAAGAAGCAACGTAGTCCGTCACGGAAGAATCACCTTGAACAAGGTCAATGAAACGACGAGCCATCATCACTTTCTCAGCTTCTGGCACGAATTTTAATTCGAAGCGCTCTCGAAATTTCTCCCAAGTGAGATCCGCTTCATTAATCTCAGAAATAAGAAGTTCGTACCAGTCCAACGCTCTTTCTCGGAGCATACTAGAGGCCACCTGAACTCGGTGAAGATCAACAAGATTCATGCGAGAAAAGATTCGATCACATGACCTTAGCCAAGCCTGTACTTCAATGATAGTTTCAGAACCTTTGAACGGCTCCCCACCCAAATTAGTGTAATCGCTGCACAAGCGTGCAAATCCCGACTTTGGGTGAGTAGGTTCCGGGTTAGCTCCAGCTGCTTGAGCATTTGTCACTAAATCAAGAAGCTGTTGAGCAGTCATAAATACTCCATCCTGGGATGGAGTGCTAGATGGTACGGCTCTGGGGCGGCCTGGTCTAGACATTTCACTCCCTTTAGAAAGAAAGAAGAAGAAGAAAAAGGTTATTCACCAAATTGAATATCAAGCAATCTTGATAGATAAATAAGGAATCATAGAAGAAAATAGGATTGAACGGTACGAAGACCCGAATAAAATCCTAAAGCACAACTCCTAAGAAAGACTTAGGACATGATCCTTGCTAGATTATTCTACATTGTTTCGAAGTTTGGCTTTGATACCAAGCTGTGACGCCCCACCTCTATACCCACGCTAGCCAAGAACACTGCGGTGTAATGCTGTCAACTAGCACGGAGAATAAGGCTGTTGAGGAGCGACCATCCGTGTAATTTCTTTGCGCGAGCACCGATATGTCAGATAATATATCATGCATTCTATTTCGAGAGGAAATCCGACATACCGACACAAACTCAAAGCTACTACACGGTGGCTATATAAATCCTTCGGAAACAAATATAGAAATAAAAATAACATAAATCAGTCACAGACAATTCATATCACAAAGGCGGAATAAGATATGAATATTACACATAAAAGTGTACATCAGAGTAGTGGTCAGAAAGATCCACAATATCACAAAATAATAGCAACATGTGCTATACAAAAGAATACATCAATGAGTCAATATCTCAAGAGTATACAACAAAAACTACTAATCTAAGTAGTTAGCCAAAAGTCAGAGTAAAGATCCTGGATGAGAAGTCAAGCAGAAGTACCTGTAACATCCCGGTCTGACCCGAGTATTATTTAATAAGAAAATAATAAACGGATCAGTCTAACTATAAATATTAGATGAAACGATATAGAATAAGAGATATGACAAAACACATAATAATCACAATGCCAAGCTGTGATATATATAAAAGTAATCGAAAATCAACTAGAGATTAATCGATATCACCAAATCTACACAAGTATCAAAGAAATGTCATTCTCCTTATTTCGTTCATCAAACCATAAATATTGACGATTACATCAATGTCAATCACTAAAGTCCATGACACACAAATTTACCAATGCACAAAAATTGATAAATCATATCAATAGAAATCACTAAAATAGGTGAAACACAAATTCTAGAATTCAACACACGAAATCCAGAAATCACACAAAATAAGGGGGGAGGCCTATCACACGAACGGGAGCATGAAAACTCACCAACAGCTGTAACACACAAACGAGAAGCCATCTCATGGTAGCTAGCCATCAATTTGACACACGAATGGTCCGTAGACCTGACACACGAATGGCCCGAAGACCGTGGGTTGCTACCCCACAAGGAAATGAGACGAAGCTCAATGAAATAAGTTACTGTCCTCCATGAGGACAAAGAGACATCGCACAATCGCTAGTCTAAATCACCAAATTGATCGTCATGATCAACGAGAAGTGTCGATTACAGTAAGCTAGTAAATATATGAGCTTAGCATCATGTCCCATAACCACTAGCTTAACTTAAATATTTACGAACAAATTGTATACCTCCACTAGAAAATTGTCACAAGAGTTTCAACCGAACAAGTCCAAGAATTAACCGACGAAGTAATCGCAAGCGTTTCATACCACTTGTTTTACTATGTCGTTTAATTAGATTTCTCATACGAGTGAGGTAAAGGTTTGTATATACTAATAGATTGGAAAACGGTTTTATAAACGAATTTGGTATTAAAATAGTATTGAAATCGTTTGAGGAAAGAGTTTTGATATTTACTACTAGTATAGAAAACCTTTATAATTCTAAAGTGATAAAACACAAAGAAGATTGTAGGAACAATCAATCACTAAAATTCACACACGAAGATTTGAATAAAAATCCAACGAAACCGATAAAGAATCCATCGAGATGGATATTCAAAAATCCCTAAAAAGGAGTCATCATAGTCATAATAATTGATAACAATCAATAGGAAACAACATGAATCGATTTAAGTTGGAAATTCAAATAACAAGGCCAAGTAGGCAAAAAATCATCAGGTCGGTCGGCCGGCACACAGTGCTCGGTCGACCGAACCTTGTATTGAAAAACTCCTCGGCATCAGGTCGGTCGGCCGAACTCCCTGAGTCGGTCGACCGAACCTTAAAACAGAAAGTGCTTATGGACTTGGAAGCAGGTCGGTCGACCGAACCAGGGGGGTCGGTCGGCCGAACCTGATGCTCTGCTATTTTATGCCCATAAATTGATATGCAACTTCAACCAATTCGAAACCGAACGAGCACGGACGCTAGGGAATTATGCCTAATGGCTACCCGGCCCTATTGGCTCCTCGATGCATCACCAAACACGTGTACAAACATCAAAGTTAGGATTTTTAACGAATTGAACTCAAAACACTAAAAATTGGAATATGCACCAATTCAATCCAAACCAAAAGCAAATGCACACGAATAAGTGTTAGGAATTCATACCTAACACTCGAAGATAATTCATAGACTTAGATGTGAGATTAAAAATCTCACCTTTTCACAAAATCAAGCAAGAAGAAGCTTGAAAGCAAATGGAGAATCAACCTCTCTTCAACACAACCCAAATGAGCTTGAATCTATGCTCAAAACAAGAACATTCCAAAAATTAGGTTTAGGAATTTCTGAAATTGGTAAGAGATTAAGTTGGAGAAGAAGAAGAGAATGCTTACCAATGGGTTCTTCTTGAGTTTGGAGCTTGGACTTTGATTTGCAAGAGAAACTAGGGTTTTGGATTTCTAATTTCCAATCTCTCCCACCATTAATGCTAAGAAAACTGAAAAGAGAAAGAAGTGAGGGAGAATGGGGAGAGTGGTTCATTTTTGGAGTATAAGTTAGCATAGGGCTGAGCCCAAAAAAAAACCAAACCCAAAGTGAAAAGGTAGCAAAAATCAACTTTCTCCAAACATATCGAAGCTTATACTCAAAAAGGTTGCAAATGGCATTTTAAACTCAATGGGAGTGGTCCCGAGTCCTAATTCGACCGTTTGCAAAAAGTAGCTTTTCAGACTAAAATCCGACTAACGATAAAATATTTAAATATAAAATCGATAAATATGCGGGTTGTTACAAAAAATGTAAACATTTAGTTATTGTGCAAAATAGATAGTAAATGGTAATTAAATAAGATCAGTATTGTGTAAGGAATGATAATATGGGTGGTATTAATGGTTACACTGATTTATAGTGGGATGTAAAAGGTAATAAATTTATGTATAATTTAGGTAATATAATAAGTTTATTTATGGAGTTAGATTGGTTATATTATCTTAGGCTATAAACCAAATAAAAGAGAACAAGCGTAAATCTTAAGGCTATAATAACAATTATTATATATTACCTAATTTATTGGTCAATCAATTTATTTGAAATAAAGTCCTCTTAAATGTTATGTAATTTTAATACTGTTATGGAGGAAACGTTACTTAATGTTTTTTAATTTTAGTAACGGAAGAGTGAATGAGAATTTATGGAGAACATAAATTATTTATAAGTAAAAAGGACTATATATTGAACAAATTTATGATAATTGGATAATGCAGTGTTATTGGAAATTTATTAGTGTTATATATGGGATTTATACCTGGGTGGGCAAGTAGTAAACTTATAAATGAAAGAAAGTGAGTAGGTGACCATTTATTTAGGTTATTTATTCATTTAGTATGTTAAATAAAAACTTGGGAATCAGATCTCAATTAAGGGAAATTAAGTTGTACGTTAATTTGAAATAAAATCTATTAAATATTACATTTATAGGGAATGTAGTACGAATGGTTAGGGATTGTGAAATTTAGTAAAAAGGGATTGGACTTAGGAAACTTTGTTAATTGAGTTTAAAGCCTTAATTAATACACGTAATTGACAAGATTCACATTTAAAAAATAACTTTTGATACAAATCTAAGATGTATAAAGAAGTATTAATGTAGTGAAAGACAAACAAATATTAACGATGTTATTTGTGTAATTAATGGATGGGAATACCAAAGGCTAATTGTAGTAAGGAATATAAGTGGTAGAATAATAAAAGTTTATGATTTTATTTTTCTTAACATATGTTAAGAGATATTTTTATGATCTTAATTTGAACTTCTACTAATAACATGTATTACAGTAAGATAAAAAAAAATGATAACATACGTCAGGTGTATTTAATGACATTGTTTGAATGTAATTAATAACGGTGATTATAATAATAAATGTTTATAAAGAATAAGAATGAATAAGTTTAGTAAAAGAGTAAACATTCATTGAGTAAAAATGTTTCGCAACTAAAAGATTGATTGTAGAGATGAGAAACTATTATTTAGTAAGAAATATATGTAATTACTGTTTGTAGTGAATAGTGTATTAATATGTTTAAATTACTAGATAGGAAATAATTGTTATACTTCTCATTACATTCATTTAGTCCATTTTGAAACTTAATCAACTGAAATTAATGTAATTGAAAATTTCCAATTAATAGGAGAGAGAATACTAATTGTAAATTAATAGGTGTAAATAAAAGCAGCCTATGTTTTGTGAAAATATAGGGAAAGTTTGATTTAATAAAAAGAAAATTTTACATCAAATAAGATGAATGTTTCATTTGTGAATGTAGGTATAATTTCATTAAAATAAAGAATAGAAAGATTGATTTTAAAGAAAGAAATATATGTTTATTTGAACTGTGTTTTAGCTTACAGGCTGATTACAAGAATAGGAAAATAATCTATTTATTACTCTTGTGTATAAACAATAAATTTATAAACGTGTTTAAATAAACAATTGTTCTTTTTTTATCCATTTTAGTTGTCTGTTTTAAAATTTAACTTTGTAAGTAACTGCAATTAATGTTATTCAAATATTTCAATTAAAAGGAAAGGAAACGTTGATTGCAATTAATAGATTTATAAAAGAAATGCAAGTTTTGTGCTAAACAAAAAGGTGTTTTAATAGAAATAAAAAATCATTTTGAGAAATCAAAATTGAACGTCTTCATTTTTAAGGTAAGTATAAATATTTTATTATGCGTAGATAAAAACCTAAATGCGTACAAATTTGAATATTATTTGAGTTAATGTAGTTAATTTGGTTACGTTACAGAAAAATTAAATTTCAAAAGGTTGTGCGAGGTACATGGTCCCTTCATTTTTTTTAATTGTTGCATGAAAGTTTTAAAATAGTTACCTTATTATTATTAGTTGATCTGTTTTTTTTCTCCTCCTGTTTAATACCTGAGCGTAGACTTCTAAATCGTATTTATTTCTTGCCACCTCATTTTCACGTATACAAAAATTAACTTTCGTTTGCAAACTTTTCCATTCCTACGTACATTTCCTTATGCATTATTAATGCCTAAAGCTTTAAAAATAAAACGTGACATTTATTTTTGTCCCACCACATTAATTTTCTAATTATAAATAACCTACATCTTATTCTTACATTTTGTTTCCCTAACACATCATATTCAAAAGCTCTTATTCTTGCAAATCGAAAAGCATTCTTTTACAAAAATGATTCTTTTTTATTTTTCGTACACTTCATGTCCTCCTCTTAGTTGTTCTTCAATTTTTTCCTAAAGCCTCATCTTGAGAAAAGTAAGTATTAAAATTTGTTTATCTATATATATTTTTAACGCGTACTAATTTTTATTTTTATTTTTATAATACTTCTTGTAACATGAATATCTTTTGCATATAAACTTTGATTCACGTGCGATTTCTTCTATTGGATTAAAAATTTATATTCCGGACTACATGAAATTGATTTAGTTGAATTTGGAGATTGTCGAGTTTTGCGCTTCTGTTGGATTTTTATGGGCTAAATTCAAAAGGTGAGTGTTTTAACCCACTCACAACTTCTAAAATTTCTTATGTTTGTTAAATTGATTTATGATATGAGTAGAAATTCATTTATGACTGTTTGGCATATTTTATTCATCATCTCAGTTAGATTGCATTTTATTTAAATTAAATTGTTATTTAATTTTATTATTGCATATAAATTGACAGTTAAATTTATTTATTTTTGCATATAAACTTCCAGTTAAACAGTTTTTATTTATTAGTGAATATAAATTGTCGTTGATACCTGTTATATTTTATATGCTATTTATTGATATTTGTTCAAATTGGATGATCATTGTAATAAATGGTTGATGAATGATGTTTGGTGAATGGATGATGTGTTCTATATTATATAGTTTGCAAGTTATCATGCATTTCATTTCATTCGGGATTGCGGTTTGAAATGATATACAACCGTATTTTTATTTTTAAATTGCGGATTGAAATGATAAATATCCGTATCACTTGACCATAGGATAGAAATTTTATACAGGCACCATGGTGCGTATGTGTGTGTGTGTATATATATATAATTATTTTGAAATGATGTATATGGTTTGGATAGTATACGGTTTAATAAATATTAAAATTTGATATTATTTAAATATTATTTTATATGTACATATATAGTTAAATGTTTGAATTTAAGGTATGTATAAATCTGTTAAATATAAATGAATAATTTGAAAAATGAAGTTTAATAATTTATATTTTATGTTTAAGTACAGGTTTAAATTTTGTATATATATAGAGAGTTTTAAATGATTCAAATCAATTAAGATTGAAAAATAAATTGGAAATTTATTTGGAATTGAGCTTATTTAAAAATTAAACTCCACAAGTTGGTGTAAACTTATTAAACTTGGGAATTTTGATGGTATGATATTTATAACTGGATTTTAGTCAAGATAAATTAAATGAATATTTCTAGTATAGATAAATTGAAGGAAATATTTAATTGTTAGAAATTTGAGTTTTATTTGATGGATTTATTTTGTGAATATTTCAAACTTAAAAAAAATGGACAATAAATTGTTGAATAGAATTTCCAACCTTTGTTTGAAATTGTTAAATACTCAAAGTTTGAATATATTGAAATCGAAGTGTTTATTTGAAACTGAAAGTGAATCTAAATTTATGGGGTTTAGACCAAAAATTTTAAATGAATAAAATTGTGGAGTCGTGGAATTTTTTTTATAAAGTAAGTTTTAAATTCAACTATTTTATTCTATATACTGTTGAATATCCAAACCATTCAAGTTTTAGAAGTTATGGTTTTAAAGCTATGAATTTTGAAGTATTATGTTTTGAAAGTTATAATTCAAATTTTTGGTTTCCAGATAATATAAATTTTAAAGCAGTATGATTTTGGAAAAGAAATATATTTGAAATAAAAATGATATTTTTGATTTGGGTTTTATAAAAATAATATCAAAATGAGTTATTTTGGAAATGGAAATGATATCGTATTTATGGATTTGAAATGGATAATTATATTCTGGTTTCAAAGTATAAACTATTTTTAAAAGACTGCGGTGTTATAATAACGTTTGGTTGTTGAAGAGACCGGGATTGGAAGCTGTCATACTCTCTACAAACTCCGAAAACCACTTTAACAACCGTGTACGCGATGGAGATTCCAGAATGAAGTAGGATGGTGGCGGCATTTCTTGTAAGTTAAATACGTGGACCCAACACCCGTGAGTTGGCATAAGGTGGCTAAAACAGGAGCGATTGACAGGTTAATGAGGTAGCACCTTTGATCGGACACATCCCTTCGATATTATACTTTGACTTTTGGATTGATTCGGTGGCCACTTTTGATTTTATTTGGGGGTTTGGCTCGAGGTGGGCGGTAGCTACGCGCTACGCATTACCACCGACCCGGAAGCGTAATTGGTATATCTACCCTGGTATTGCCTAGTTGTGCCGTGTCACCTACCCTATCGCGCCTTGTACGAGTTTGGATTTCTCTCGTAGCCCGTGTGGTATCCTCTGGTGGCTTCCCGATCAGGAGGGACCATGATATTGGATGGACTACTGGGACTATTACGAGTTAAGGTGGAAAATGTAAAGCCTTAATGCTATATAAAAGTAAGTTTATTTTACAATTAGACACTATTATAATAGCGCAATATACTACATAGTAAATAGTTTAATGGATCCTTAGGAGATGTAAATCCCGAGCATCTCTTGAGTTACTATACTCATATTTATTTCTGTTAATTTAACTTACATAAGATCTTTTAGTTCTGACTCGAGCGTTTTGTCTTTTCAATTCGCTCGGGTCAGTCCGAGCGTTTCAGGATCGAAGACTTTAGTTCTGGAGGACGAAGAGGAAGATTTGTAGTATTGTTATCTAGTATATTATTCCACTACGCTTTTAATTCTGTTGCATTGATATTTATGGGTATGTGAACTCTGATATTTATTTTATAAAAAAGAATCAAATGTTTGTAAACAGTTTTATGAACTGTATATTTATTATTATATTTTATCCTTCCGTTGTGAGATTCTGTTTAGTTTTTTTCTCTTCTCTGTTTTTCTTATTTACCCCATAACAATCTGCTCTTCCGTATGATTTGAATTGGCACGTGTGTCGATTTAAAGCGTGCGAAAAGGCGGGATGTTACACAATCCCTATTAAGAAAGAAATTTCAGATCCTAATATGTGATTTTCATGATTCAGTGCATGCTTGAAAGTTGCAGAACCTATTATAGCCTCTTAAAATATTATGATGAGAATATGTTAATTATTTTTTGTCATCCTTGAATTTACTGGTGAACATGGAATTATATTTGGCAGTGTAATAGTATTAAAAGATAAAAGCTAATTCAAAATTATGACATGATTTCATAAAGCAAACTGCTTTTCATATTCAACGCCTTTAAGTCGAATTTCTACATGATGTTTTGATAAAGTAGAGCTGTTGGAACAGAGACAGGAAATATAAACGTTTAATGAAACAATGGATATCTTCTTATTCTTTTTCTTCTTCCTGAGGCTTCCTGATAATATTACTTTGGAGGTAACATTCACTATTTATATTTGATTTACTGATAAATGTGGTGAGACTACAGTTTGATTTACTTATAAATGCTGCCTCTGTAGTTTGAAGGTGGTGCAGTTTATGGGATGAAAATGGCTATCGTAGAAGCATCATTCCCTTTATATGAAGATGGATATGGGATATATTTGGTAGGTTACCTTTTGGTTCATTTTCTAAAATGCAATCGTATATTCAATAGATATTTATTCTTGCAATTACTTTTGAAACTGCATTAGTGCAAGTTGTCGACTTAACGCTAGCACGACAAAAACTAGTTTACTCATGGTTTTTTTCATGGCCACTGTAAAGTAGTTTGTTTCTCATATGCTCATCCAATCTCCACTATTAATAATGTAATTCACTCATGGTTTTTATCAACATCTCCACTGCAATTAAAGTGATTTACTCGTGATATTTTAGCATTTAGTTTAATCAATTGAACAATGATCTTGATTTTGTGTTTTGAATCCAACTTCGAAAACTTGAATTCCGTCAGAGCACAAATGGGTTAATTCAAGTCTATTAGTACATAAATTTAGTTAAAAATAAAATAATATCCATTAATTTAACACATAATTACAACTATCGATTTCACTTTATTTTATCGATTTCGGTTTGGATTAAAAATCATAGCTGTAAAAGCTTGAGTATTGTGCTCCAAAAAATTCTATAACTCATGCTTTTAGATGTATTATTCAGTCTACTATGTTTTATGATAGTGTTTTAATTTTTTTGTTTTCTCTTGTTTTATTCTTAAAAAACATACTTTTTGTTCCACTACTTCATCTCGCACTTGCATCAACCATTGTTTTGTTGACATAGCTCACTATATCTTGCTGCAACATTACAAGCTAGTCAGTTTTGCTCTTGCTACTCCATTGTCTCAGTCAGTGTATGCTACTGTTTCGACCAGACCGCTCTATGCGTAGCTAAACACATTTTTTCAGTTGAGAGTAATACTACTACCTTCAACTACTACCACAACCAACATGCATCTACCTTCAACCTCATTCGACTTCATTCAACAGTATTGCTTCAACAGCTTTTTCTAAGTATATCAGGTATCCACTTCAGTCTATATTTAAGCTTCTTATCGTTATGCATATGTTATACATTATATTTGGTGCGATTATTGAGGTTATGTTTCAGTTGATTTTATGCTTGATATTGTGTCAGTTGTGTCAATATGATTGATCTTTGAATGAATATGTGTGCAATGTTTGATTGATTTAAGAGTACAAGTTTATTGACATTATGTCAAAACAACATTTGTTTGTGTTGAACAAAGGAATAAAATATTATATTTCTTCATGTGGCTACACCCATGTAACTAAAATAAACTATTGATTTGTTGACAATGCTATCAGTTAAATCATGTTGAATGATTTATTGCTTGATTCTGGATCGCTGTAGTCGGCCGTGAAGAAATATTGCATGATATTCTGGGTTAAGGCATTTTGATCATTTACATTCATTGTGCATCATTAATCTAAGTAGACAGTGGATGCTGCAAGATTTTAGTTTCTGGAATAAAAAGATGGACCTTGATCATAGGAAATATAATTTACAATTGATCGACTTTTGTCCAAAATGAAGGCTGGATGTAGGAGACGACAGAGAAGTGAAACCGGGAAACTGCCCAAGAAGTAAACTTCAGAAAGAATGCATTAAATATCTTGGACCGTTATGAACTTCTATCATTTTGCAAGTAAAATATCCAATGATTAGCAATGTTTTAGCCTACGTGCCTTCCATAATATACTCATTATCTGAAAGAAAGTAAAGAATATGAAGTCATAGTGGCAGATGGGAAGCTAGTATATAAACAACATCAAATCCCTGTTAACACGGTAGAAGGTTCTAAATTGATGTTCGTTCTCAACACATCAAGGTCTTTGTATGTTGGAAAGGTAAAATAAAGCCTCTAAAATGCTATATTATTCAAACTAGATTGCATTGCATTGATCCAAATTCTTGACTTGAGCAGAAGATAAAGGGATTATTTCAACATTCAAGCTTCTTATCTGGATCAACAAAAACTGCTACAGGACGAATTGCTTAGCCCACTGATAAGGTTATAACAAATGCAAGTTCCGGTAAGTCCAATTTAACTTAAGCTATAATCGATTATTTGATGGTTTAGGCAGTTATTCATCGATCTTAGTTAAAAAATGAAAATCTCATTATGGTCTGTAGCAATCAGTTGGATGCATATTAGAGTACATAATTTATAGGATAATTTGATACTTTGTTTTAAATAATTACTGCAGGCAAAATATTTTATACTTAGTGGCCATTGGAGATTTAAAGCATCCATCCTCCATCTTTGTATTGTTATGTAGTGATGTAGACTTATGCACATAAATTACACTATCATTTGAGATAATTCCACTACTTTTGCTTTACAGATAGATAGATGACTGTGATGCAAAAAAAGGTTGCAACGAGTTATGGATCAAAGTTATTTTTGCTGCTAGAACTACTTTTTGTTTTTAACATATGTACTACTTGCTTTTGTTTCGCTATTGCTACTTGTTCTATATTTTTTTTATGACTATTGATGACGAACTACTTATGTTTAGTGTAAGAATATTGTGTATTTTGATTATGAAATTTCATATGTTGGTTATCAAATATGAGTCCAATATGTGTTATTGATATAATATGTTGATTTTGAAATGTGGTATTGATATAATATGCTAATATTGAAATGTAGTATATATACACATTGTGACTGATGTTTACTGAAATGGAATTTACAGAAAAGTAGGAAAAGCCTAATTGACTTAACTTTTTATACAATTTAACTGCGTTTTTAAAACGTTGTTAAAACATTCCATGGCGTTTTTAAAACACCGCTGAATGTTTTAACGGCGTTTTAAAAATGCCGTTAAATTGTATCTAAAAACATAAAGCATGATTTATTGCCATAGGTAAACGCTGTAAATAAATACCAAAACAATGAAAAAATGCTATAAAATCTTATCTTAGCATGATACAAATGCTAAGAAAGATCTCTAACTGCACCCATAAAACGCTAATAAAAGTTGTCATGACATATTTTTCCGTACCGATTTAAAAATGACTTTAAACCACACTTGTCATCCAAATCGCATAGGAAGGCGGATAGTGAAAGAAAGATGGAAGGTAGAAATAGAAAGAAGATAGAAGAAAAGAGAACAATCAGAATCTCACAGCGGAACAAATAAACTATAATACAACAAATCTTTACATGAAACCAAAACTGTTGCTTTAATAACATATATAGACTTTAAATCAGAGTTACAATCACACTACTCGAACAATTTATAATAATCCATTCCTTACAACTTGTTGACAACACAACCAAAGACAAAAGAATATAAGCATTTACGTGAATACGTCTCCTGATTCCAGCTCCTCTCCTGAAGCTTCCATTCTTCCAGCTAAACCTGGAAATATGCTCGGTTTGACCCGAGCATATAGGAAAAACACCAAGCCCAGGTCAGTCTGGTAAACCAGCGTGAGAAACACACTCAACTTGATTAATTAAAGTTTAAAAATCCTTTTGAAATCAAAGGTATCTCGTAAGACCACGCCATAAATAAACATGTCGGGTTTAACCAAAACATTTCTTATAAAATCCTCTAATATTACAATAGTGTCCATATAAAAATACTTATCAAATAGCTGAAATTGTTACATTATTAAATTCCAGCATACTAGCCACAAAGTGGGTTCTACAATCGGAACCGTAAAGGGCACGTAGGGAGAATGGATTTCCAACAAATGACTAGGCATTGGGGTGCCACCTATCACAGTACCTGGTCTAAATCAGCGTACCGAGGACCCCTCTGTTCCCCTACAACACAAGACCGGACTACCCCTTACTGGATAGCTCAAGTAAGATCACCCCGCGGTTGGAATCAGCAATCGCCCACACAGCCGAAATAAAAAGGGGCTCCTAGACAGGGATGACCTTACCCTACTTGGGTGCTACCCACTTAGCCTTGCTGCATATCCTTTGATTTTCAGTCATTCCCGGTTGATGAGGCTCGAGGCTCAGCGTTACCTTTTTAGAACATTTCACCTAAAATGCTCACCATCCTCCTGATGCTGTTCTGAAAGCATTCATCCATACAAGTCCGTTCCGGGTTCGAACGGAACCGAATGCACTATTCCTACTACATCCATTTTGGAATCACCCTCATGATTAGTAGCTTGTAGCCCTTGCACTTCACTGCTCCATCTTCAACTCCAAGTTCTTGTCTTCATCATGAAAACGTACTCTTTGGATCGAAGTGGTTTTCGGATTACAAATCCAATCCCGGTCTCTTCAAAACAACGTTCGCTATTTCTCGGTAAACTCAACCCTGGTTCTTTAGGAAATACACCGACGAAATACAAGATCGGAGTTCACCGCCTAATTTTTTGTTTAATGGTCTCCTTATAATCCATCTTAGAGAACAACGAGTTTATACGTACGGTATAACACCGCGAACGGTAACCGTGCCATATAAATCTCGAGTCTCCTCTAGATATTTCCAAAGTTAAGTTTTGTCCAGATTTGATAGTCGGTTATTTAACTATCAAAATAATCAATCAATTCAACCAAATTATTTCCCATTGCAACCATTAAGCCTTGTTCCCATTTAAAATCTAAACAGATCTAAATTTACTAAGAAAGCTTCTTTAATTGGGTAGGTATATTTATATATATATATATATAACAAATTCTTTCCAAATCATGCTTATACAATTCCCAAATACATTTCTCAATTTTATTTAATAAAATACGCTTTTATAAAAGTTTTCTAGAATATATTATTTTTAAACAACACTTATATTTAATAGATTATACTTAAATATTAATTAATAAAAAATGACTTTTCAAATAGTTATTAGAAAAATAGTTTTTATTGCTCTAATAGTTTAAGTAATACATACTTATAAATTTTCTACCTTTATAAAGATTTCCAAAACTAATAAATTAACTACTTTGATATTTCCAAAAATATTTATCAATTCTTTTAAAACATTTCTGAAAATAATATTTATTTTTAAAAAAAAACTATGTTCAAAATCAATCCAAACAAAATAAGACTTATTAGTCTCAACGGTACTTATAAATTTACAATTCACAGTCCACACAGATATTCAAAATCAATCAGCTTCCATAGATCGAATCACATTATATTCTCAAATAAAATTAACAGAGACATAACAAATATATGCATGAATAACAGATCAGAGATTATCATTGCTAGTAAATAATTAAACGGATAATATCAGATTGATAGCTTAAACTACCTACGAAAGTAAATTAACTATTTAACGTAATAGTGTCTGTTTCCGTTGACCAGATGTCAAATGGTTTGAATAATCTACAATAACCACATTTATTCATTTTGGGAACATCTTAATAGATAAGCCGTAAAATTTACAATGGCATTTATTACCAGACGGTAATTAAAATCAATCCGAACAAGCTTATAGAATTTTAGTTATTTAACTTCACAATGGATCATACGACGGCGTAACATCCATCGATAAGAACCATCCACTTAATAACAGTTTATTACATGTGAAATTAAATAATTACAGTATTACTTAAGCACCCGGATCAATTCAAAAGTATAATCATTATTTCATTTAATTATCTTAATTATACTTTACTTTAAATAAACTCAAGGATTAATAAATAAATTATTTATTTAAAAAAACTTGACTAGTTTATAATAAAATAACTTATTCAAATGACCTAAATTAAATAGACTTAAAGTAAAACAAATTTATTACCTTTAAAATAAATTCTTTGTCTATAATAAAACTTAAGTAACATTTTAATATAAAAACGATTGATTCAACACGTATACTTTAATCACTTACTTATTACATGCTTTTGTGAAAACAATTCGTTGCAATTTCCTTTGCATTATAACTATTCTCTTTTATTATTTAAATCCAGCTTTTGAAACAAACATGACCTATTAGCCCAAGCCCAGAATCCACAGACTAAAAAAAATAACAACCAAAACCTATTTTATTAATATCATACAATGCACACTGGCCGAAGCCCAAACCCATCAGCTAGGAACAGACCCGATCTTATTTCCTTCTCCACTCATCACTCTCTACTCCCATAACTAACTTAACATGCCAAGACCACCTGAAATACTTTGCCACTAACCGAAAAACATCTCCGACCAACACGTCAACAACCTTCTCAAACCAGAATTGATCTTGAACGAAACTCGGCCCTGAATCGAACCCTTTTCTTCTCACTTAACCCAAAACTTCCATGCCGAGCATCTCATGCACACAGTGCACATGCACCACCTCTCCGATGACCCTTTCGACCTCGCGAACCCATGAGTCAACGTCCCTTCCTCCACTGGTCAACATCACCACCTCGACGATTACTTGAATCCATCCTAGACGAAAAGCAATCCTCGCTCGAACCATCAAAAAACCGCAGCCTAAAACTCAACGAACTCTCTCTCCAAATTCCACCGGTCGAATCAACACCTTCACCGATCGAAAGAACTACCCTGACACTACCCCTTGGCCAAAAATCATTCGTCCTAGTTGTGTTCCCTTCGCCCAATTCTATCACGCTCACCCGCCTCCCAAAACCTTTCCAAAACCCTACATTCCACTCGCACAACCAATCCAAACCCAAATTCAAGATTTGTCCACGGTCGACGCCTCCCCTATGACCACCAGCCCCTTCCAGACCTGGCCACAACACCTCTCGTCGACGAAGTTGATGGGAATATATTTTTGAACGAAAAACATTCATTTACTAATTTGTCAAAATATAGATCACTAACAATTACAATTTAACTACTAAAATTCATAATTTCACACAAGCATCCTGATTACATGCATGAATCTTTGATTTAAAAATAATGGTTCTTCACCAAAATTGTTTATTTACTGTAAATCCTACCATTTATTAACTATACAACATAATTTTATTCACAATCTAATTTTAACACAAATCATACTAGAAAATAAACATATTCCTAGTTTACAATATCCTCAAATACAATCTAGATAAAAAGATATTGATTTTTGAATGCTGGGATGAACACAATACATACTGTCAACAAGTAACAGAACAATTTTTGTTCAATTTGAGATTTATGTTTCTCACCTTAAACATCTTGGTTCCATAACTTTGAAGTTGAAATCTTTAATTTGAAACTTGAAATTTAAACTTGAACTAGCTTTTGAAAATATCTTGAGTTTGAATTTTGAACAGGGATGATCTAGTAGACTTGATTTTACAGAGTACTGCTTCTTCTTCTTTTATATTTTTTTTCAATTTTGATTTAATGCTTGCTTAAAGAGTAACCTTGTTTTCTTCTTAAGTAACAGTTTTTTTAAGAATCTTAAAACAACACAGATCTAAAATGCTCATATATATACATGCTTGCAGCCAACAGATGATAGCCTAAAAGGATTTTTGGTGGATGAGATAGACGTTTACTTTATTGAAGAAATATTTGAAAAGAAAGAAGAAAATCATTACACATTTTTATCATCTGTTTACTGCCAAGTGTATTAATATGTTTGCTGATTCAAATATTTATCACTTATTACCCATTGTTTGTTTGATTAAGAACTGTTTTGTTAACTTGTTTTTCTTTAACAGCTAATAACTTTGAGATCTTTCTATTTTTATGTATTTTATACAAACCATAAAATACTTTTAAGGTATATGTAATTATACTTGAGAAGTTAGGCAGCCCATATTTGTCTTTTGACAAAGTTAGTGTTGCATTTGTTACTCATATACTTAAAAGTGAGAAACCAAATAATAACACTCTTGGTTAATTTGTTTTATATAAATAAATATATATATATATACATATACATATACATATACATACATATACATATATGTATGCATTTTAAACAAAATGAAATAACATTCTATGTTAAATACCCAATATTCATATGTTACATTAAAACACGGATTACAAAGTGATATTAAAATATATTTTAGCCTTTATCACTACAAGGAGATTAACTATTTCCGACGGCCGAAAAACGTCGGCGGCCGTCGTCGGAAAAAGCCATCGGAATATACTGCATCGGGGAGCAGTATTTTCGACGGCTTCCGACATAGGTTGCCGTACCAGTTTTCGACGGATTCCAACGGCTTCCGACGGATCCCGACAAATGTTGGGATCCGTTGGAAGCCGTCGAAAATAAAGTGCTACAAACTATCAGTAGCCGTCGGAAGCCGTCAGAAATTTTGACCGGTAAGCTGTCGGTAGCCGTCGGAACCCGTCGGAAATCTGCTGTTTTTTTTTAAATTTCACTGCAAATATAACCTTCCATCCACATTTCTCTTCCAAACACTATTATATAAATACTGCACAATCCAGTATACAATATTCCAATCAAATATCAAAACCAAAACTACACAATATTCAATAAACACATAAATAAATAAAATTACATCAAAATAAAATACATAATATACATAACCATTCCAACATTAACAATAATCCTAACAATAAGTCTTCTACCATGTTATTAATACACAAATTCATTAACATCCTCATCCACATCCTCATACAACCACAAAACCAAGTGTATCAAACATAATTATACATAAATCAACAATTACCTACACCGTCTACCAAATCATTCAAAATTAAAACAAAACATACCTGAACGAACAACCAAGCAAGCAATGAATCAATCTCCTCCAGATCCAGAGCCAGCCTAGGAAGGGAAGCGACCACCAAACTGCTGCATGTACTCTAGCAACTGTGTGGTCGGCATGGCCTGTTGGCGGTTCTACTCCTCCAACTGGGACACTCTAGTGCGCAATTCTTCTATATCTGCTAGATCGCTCTGAGCTCTATTCCGCCGTCCCCTACTCTGACTGGTTGCCTACAATAATGGAAAAATGAATAAAATTCAAGTTTATTGTTTTGAAAAGGTCAAAATATCATATTTCAAGTATTTTAAGATAAAATAAATTATTTACCAATTGATTTCCAAATCCGTATCGTCTGCCATGCTCTGTTGGATCTATAACAGACTGAAGAATAGTGTCCTCCTCATCAGTCGTCAGTTGATCTCGACCCGTATCGGCAAGGAGTTTCTGCCGCTGCTCCATAAACTTCTCCTGCATTACCAAATTAATAATATCATATCTTATTTCATTATAGTTTAACAAGCAAAACAATTACTAATACCGAATAAAATGAAGTATGCTTATATGGCTTTTGCTGGATTTATCGTCCTGCCATGTATAGAAACAGTCCCGTCCGGATTTACATGCTCGACAGCAAGCGTACGGGTGAACACGTCCATATAGCCCACAGAACCATGTGCCTCAGCTTCCTGAAGTTGATTTTTACATACAATTATTATACATTTAAAATTATATAGCATAAACGATTTACAATTATTATTCAGTAAATTTACCAACTCCTGCCGATACTGCTCAAACGACTTCGATCCTCCGCGATGAGTGACGGGATTCTTATTTCTGTTTGTAGAGTTCCTATCCGACTCTGCCTGTACATTCAAAATTTGATACATTATTTTTCGATCACTTCAAATTAATAATTCAAAAAAAATTAGTATACTTGCCTTCGCCTCGTCCGTCTCCTAGTATCTCAACCAAGCTTGCCATACGCTCTCCCCCATCCACCGTGGTTTCTTACCAGATTTCTTAATCTCCGATATCGTGTCCCTGTAGTTCTTATGCATCTTCTTCATCCAGTATCCTCGTGCCAGCATCATATCGTCTGTCTGAATGACTATCTCAGCCTGTGTTTCATGATAAAAAGTTAAAAAGAGATTACACTTTAAAGGATAAACAGTAGAAAAATGACAAAAAGAACTAAAAATGGAAAATAGAAATATATACATACTAGCACATCCTGCCATATACACTCTATGATGTGAGGAGGGATGTTATTCCACTACGGCCAGCAAGCACTCATTCTACTGCGATAAGAAGGTCTAGAGACATCCAGCACAACCTTCGAGGGAAGTAAGTCGAACCCCCTGTTTTTAAATACGATATAGATAAGTACGTACGCATGTCATAAAAAAATAAGATGTTGAATTAAATTTAGTTCTTACCCTCTGCTCTAGGCACTAACGAAACTACTGGACGCTGTGGCTCTTGCGATGGGCCACTTCCGTCTCCTCCAGACGATCGGGAAGAGCTCCTACCTCTATATGACATAATGATAAACCTGTGACATATACACATCATTATATAAGATAATAATGACATGATAATGAAATATATTTCATATGAAAATGAAATCAATGATATAAATTGCTTAATTAATGACTGAAATGGAAATAGAAATGCAAGTGTGTTATACCTGATTCATAATAGGTGTACTCTTCCGATGATAAGCAGATTTCATTGCATTTTTAATGAAAATTGCTAAATAAATGACAAATGGAAATGAAATAAAACATGTAAACAATGGTAAACGGATTTGGTTTCATAGTTACATCAATTTCATAATACATCAACAATTCAACATAGTTACATCAATTGCAAAAAAACAGATTCAGATTTATATCAGTCATCATCGTCTTCTGATTCAGATTCGGTCTCGTTTTCAATGATATTTTCCTCTGCACTGTCAAACGCTTCTACCAAAACATTTGATTCATCGATCAAAGGACCAAAATCTGGATGATCATCTGTAATTATTATTTCGTTATTTTGCTCAAGATCTGCCTGATAAGCTTGTTCGTTTGGAATATTCTTCCTATCGAATGTGAATCTGGCCTTTGTTTTAAAAACTGCAGACCAATCTGCTTTATCTCTTTTTAGAGACGGATAAGGAGTGTAATAAACTTGCAATGCTTGTTTGGCTAGTACAAAAGGATCATACTTGTGATAGTGCGATGGATGCTTTATTTTGATAAGATTATAATCCTTGTGCACATTAATTCCAGAACCTGGAACATAGCTAAACCAATTGCATCTAAATAGAAACACCTCCTCCACGGGTCGTGAGAAATATGTCAGTTGCAAAATTTGTGTTAGAACGCCATAAAAATCATTTAAGTGATTTTCTGGATCGTCACTACCTTTAACAAATACACTAGTATTATTTGTTAATTTTTTTTGCACCGTATTCTTTGGCATTAAATTTATATCCATTGACGAAATATATTGGATATGTCTTGACCATTCTTTTTGGTTTCATAGCAAGATGTTTCAACCCTTCGTCAACAACACAATTTCTCGGCTCATAAACGTAATTTGAAAACCAACCAGAAAATTCTTTACTGAGATCTCCGTTCGGATGTTCACGTTCATAAACACTGTTTATATAAACAAATTATTACATTAGGTTATACATGCGCATGCATTATAGAAAAGAATAAAACACAAATTATTATTTCAGATCACCTAACAAACGGTGCAACATCGGCACAATCTAGAAGAATATAAGTGTGTGCTACATGAAGATCTCCATCGTCTAGCCATATTTCTACACATTTTTCAGAAGGCCGACCATGTTGTCCAAAAATAGATAACGTTGCTTGAGCGGACCATGAAGATCTCTATTAATTCCTTGTGTTGGATCGTCGGGGCCAGGAACGACAACAGTAAGAAACATATATTGCGTTTTCATACACATCCATGGAGGTAAATTATACGGTGTGACGTTAATGGGCCAGGATGAATATTTAGAACCAAATTGAGAAAATGGAGAAAAACCGTTCGTACATAATCCGAATCTAACATTTTGACTCTCCACTGCAAAATTTAGATACGTTTTATCGAAATGCTTCCATGCTTCTCCATCGGCCGGATGTGTCAACGTGTCATTTTCCTCCGTTCTGACGCTATGCCATCTCATATTAGATGCAGTTACAGAACATGCATATAATCTTTGAAGTCTTGGAGTTAAGGGTAAGTAATGCATATGCTTGCACGGAACTTCCTTCCCCTTCTTTCTTCTTGGTTTGTATCTCTCCTGGTTACAAAATTTACAATTTCTAAGGTTCGCATCTTCTTTCCAAAACAACATGCAACCTTTTAAACATGTATCTATTTTCTGATAAGGTAAACCGAAAGCCGACATAAGTTTTTTTTAACTTCGTAGTGATTTTCACACATTAGATTATCGGGCGGCATAAGTCTTTTTGCAGCTTGTACAATAGCCGTAAACCCAGCTTCGGTGATGTTGTATTTTGACTTCATTGCAATGTATTCTGTAATTACTGACACCTGAGTGTCGCTTTTACAACCATCCCAAATAGGTTTCTTAGCAGCATCTAGTAAATCATAAATAAAGTTTCCTTCAATATTTCGTTCTTCAACATTTCCATCATCATCGTCAACTTCAACTTCAACCATATGAAACATTGATCGTGCTGCATCTTCGACCAAATTTTCTATAGGGGTCATCGAAACTATTTCGTTAACGACACTTTCAGACTCTACAGAAGTATTTGCTACAACTTCTTCATGCCGATCCCAAATATAATACTCTGGCGCGAAAACTTTTTGGCACAAATGAACTTTCACAATATCTGGTAACAAATACTTCAAATGTCTACACCTACTACACGGACAACGAATTTCTGGATCGTTTGCGTTATTACTTAAAACGAATTCAACAAACACATTTATACCATTATAAAATCCTTCTTTTATTGAGCCCCTTAGTCCTTTTCTTTGGTACATCCATCTCCTCCGATCAACAAAATAATCAATCATTTTTCCTATTTGACAAAATGAGAAGTTCAAAATTTAATATTTATTTTGAAGAATACAAATTCAAAAAAGATTATTTTCATGGTCGTATAATATTTGAATTTAAAGAACAACTTCACAAATTTAAAAATATTTTCAAATATGGCACATTTTATTTTTTAACGTATCGATATATAAATTTGCATAAAATTTTTTTCATTTGTCAGACATCCTACATCCCATTACAAACACAGTAAGCATTTACATTTCCTATATGACTTCGTCTCAAACGATTCCATAAAATTTCGGTAGCATTTCTCTTTTGTTCCCTGCATTGTAAACAAATGCGTGTACGCAGGAAACAAAAAAGAAAAGTTAGGCCGAAAGTTTATGAACCGTTTGAGACGAAGTAGTATACAAAATGTAAATGCTTAATATGTTCATAACTTGTCCAATATAGGGACAAATTCGACAAACATTGTATCAGATGAATATAAATGGTCGTTTAAAAAAAAATGACTATTTATACAACGATCATGTACAACACTCGTCAGACGGGGCCAAAAAATCGCTAAGAGACATTTGTCCATTACATGCGCGCATTTTACGAAAATATACAGTTTTACTCACTGTTCACATTTTCAAAAATATATATTAATTTAACACATTTATTCGACGTGTTACATCAACTTAAGGCTGGTTTAACATTTTTGTCATTTTTCAATACACACAATTATAATTTAGACTCATGCATTTTTTTGTTTCATAAGTCAATACGTGCATAATATAATACTCCTAGTTCATTCATTCATTTTATCTTATTCGAACTAACGTATACAATCGTAGAATCAAGGCATACATAACGATTTACATATACATGAACAACCACAAATTATACATGTTTTTCACAATTTCACAATAAAAGATGAAATAGGTATACCATGTGATGCTATAAACTGTTATTGCGCTATTGGAAACAATTGCAATCACTAATTCGCCTTAATTTATCAATTTATGCAAATCTAGAATTATGGTAAAAACTGATTTTTTCATAGAAATAAGAGATTATACCTGAGATTAAGAGCAAGAGGTGTTGAATTCACAACAGGGGAAGGAGAAAAATCACGAAATCGGCGATTAGAGGTGGAAAATGGTGATTTAGGGTTTTTTTGTGAATTTGAGTTGGCTGGAAAATGAGGAAGAAAGGCTCGGCCGAGCTGCAGGTATTCACGATTTTCCGACGGCTTCCGACGGGCCGCCGACGGCCCATCGGAAGCCGTCGGAAAATAGCCGTCGGAAGCCGTCGCCCCCCCCGTCGCTATTTGGCCATTTTCTAGTAGTGTATGTATATATGTAACCATATATATAATTTTTTTTATTGATAATATAAATATATTATTTCCAAATAAATCAAGTCATTTGTTATCTATGTATATATATATAGTTTCTCTTATTCATACTTAAGTGATTCTCATACACATCCATTTATTTATAACATTTTTATCAATTTAAATATTATAAATTTTCCTTTTTAACTTATCATTACGTATATACAACTTTTATTTAACTCAATGTATATATATTATTTAAGAAATTTAAAACTCCTTTATTCAATATAAACAATATTGTTTATATACCCAAAATCAAAAATATCTTTTTCTTTACTTCGTTATGAATTCCTATACAAATTTTATATAAATTTATTATTCCTATATGGAAAATATATGCATTTGATTATTCCAATTATTTAATTCTCTACTATATTTTATCTTTAGAATAAAATATACATATTTATCTCTAAAACAAACTACACATATTTCATCTAAAATAAAATATATATTTTATCTTTAAAAAAATATACATATATAAGAAATTCCATTTAATCAATCTGTATTTTAATATAGATCTGAAAAGTCAAATTACACTGGTTTTGAAAAATTGTATACAGTAATTAATTATTTACTAAGGGAATATTGTATATTAAAATACAATATTATTGAATATTATAAATTAATATTCACAACTCGAGATGTCCAAAATCCCGGGTTATTACAAAAGTTCTACCAAATTAGACCAAATGTTGTTATATGATTTCACGACACCAGGGAAGCGCTGTAAAAAAAGGCATTTAGCAGTGTTTATTACTTGTCATTGTATATCTCTGACATATTACTGCATGTCGATATACAACGTATATAAAAACGATGTTAATAGCTTTTGTAGCATTTTTGGAATGCTGTTAAAGGTTCTGTTTGTTGTAGTGATTCTTTTCATATTTTTCTTAATTAACCCCAATGCTTATTTATGTTCTGGATAGTTTAAGTTGGACGTGTGTGGATTATTGTCAATTTAAACCTTGCAAAATGTGGGTCGTCACAATTGGTATCAGAGCTTTGATTTAGCGATAAACTTAGCTTTGTGGGGTTTGACTCATTAGAGATAGGGTAGTAATACCCTAAAATGAGTTGTTTGAGCGTATGTATATGAGAGAGCGTACTTGTTAGTGTTAAAAATTATTTTATATTGTGTTTACTTATCAGTTGAGTTGTTTATGAATTCTGATCGATACATGGGACGCCGTTTTACCGATAGGGGTTTCTAAACACTTAAACGAGGCAAGTCGACATAATATTATTTTAAAATAGGGTAAATGAAATAATTTTACGTAAATTATATTATATATATAAAACGATAATTTTTAATGAATGATAGTTGTTAGGAGATGATAGTATTTAATTATCATCGATTATTGTTTGAATTCAAATAAAACGAATATTTTATGAATTTGATTTTACGAAGCATTCGATAATTAAATTGAATTGAATCTAATTACAATAAAATTGTTTAAAACGACAAAGTTGTTAATTAATGAAATGTTGGCAATAAGGTAATAAAATTTGTATACGTATATTTAAAAAAATGGTTTATAAATAGAAAGGATTTAAAAGTCGTGAATTTTTGAATTTAAAACCTGTTGCTTTCTAAATTAATTTTAAAAGCCTTTAAAAATTAAAAATAATATTATTTGAAAGAATTTTGACTAGAAAAATATTTTTGAATGGATTTTTGAAAGAAATAAAAGCATTGAACTCTCTTTGGTCACTGTGAAATAATTCTGGGGATGACTGCAACATCGTCAGTATTTATTTTCGAGTTTCTAAGTGAGAATTGCTACAACAAGAATTTATTTTCGGTTAAAACAAGTTTTGATTGAGAAAAATATTTCAAGTATGATTTGATAAATATACGAAAATAGTTTAAACTTATTGTTGGAAAAAGTATAGGATGAAAATAAGTTTATAACTTATAAATTTGAATAGGAAAGTAAATCTAAATTTTAAAATTGTTGAACATTTTGGCTAAGCAAACAAAATTAAAAAAATTTGAATTTGAGTTATGAAATAAAGTAATTAACCTAAGAAATGTTAAAATAAATTGAGTTAGTAAAATGAAGTAAATAAAATGCGGTTTAACTCAAGAAAACTTATATAAAAGTGAAGTGTATTTGAAATGAATTAAATAAAATAAAGAAATGAAATTTTAAGTGAATCTAGTTGTATAACTTATAGGTTTAAGTAATAATAAGCTAAAAACAAATATTAAATTTGTGAATGTGAACGATAAGGAAAATAAAATTTTAACTTGAAGAAAATTAAGTAAAAGGAGTAATAGATTAAATGAAATAGAATTTCACTTAAAAAGATTATATGAGTTGAGTTGGGTTTGAATTATACTAGATGAGTTAGTAAAGTGAACTAATTCTACTTAAGCCGTAAAATGAATTAATATAATGAATATGGACTTGAATTATAAAATGAAATTTAATTTGAGCCGTGAAAGAAATTGAATAAAAATGAATGAGTAAGTAAAACTAATATAAGTAATTGACTTTAGTTTAAATTGGATGTAAATAAATTAAATGCAAATGGAAGGAGTTTTAATAAAATTGAATGTTAACTAATTTAATATGGAATAAGTTGACAAAATGAATTATAAGATGAACTTAACTTAATAAGTTAAATGAAATTGATTGTGAAAAAAGTTAATTTATTAATGGGAATTTAGTTATAAAATAGAAATTACTTAAGTTAATGATATGAAAAAAATGAAGCAAACTAACGAAGTGAATCAAAGAATTAATGTTGAACTTAACTTATGAAGAGAAAAATAAATAAACATGAATTGTATTTTATAAATTAGTTGTAATAAACTTAAACGGTTTTATGAAATGGCCTAAAAAATGATATTAGTATTAAAGAAATATACTAAGTGGTAATGAAATAAAATTTAACTTGAATAAGATTTAAATGAAATGAATTTATAAAACCGTTCAAAAATGAAATTGTATGAAAATATATTAATCAAAAAGTGAAATAATTGGCATTTAACAAATTGAGTTGAATAAATTGAATGTGATTGAAATAGATGTGAATAAATTTGAAGCAAACCGATTAAATGTTAATAAAAATTGGTTGTTAATAAGAAATGAAGTGTATAAATTAAATATGGAGAATTGAATGAGTATTAATAATTGAATGGTTTCTTTTGTTACAAATAGTCGTTATAACTGTTTTGATTACATATGATTGTTGTATGTTGTGTATTTGTACTCGTGTTTATAATTTGGATTCAGAATGCATGTTTAATGGTTTTATTAAACTTATACAATTTCTATATCTTATTATAAGCAATAATATTCTAAATTGAGTTGAGATAGGTACATATGAAGACCATTTGGATGTATACGTGGGTTTTTATATGCTTTTGATTGCTTAATATGAGTGAACTTTTTCGTATTAATAATAATAAGGTACACATCACGGATTACATACCGCACTTTTATATATTTCCCTACGGGACGCCTCATCATTGAGATGAGATGTATATTTGATATATTTGGTATATATTTGTTTTATGTATTCTATTGTAAAAAAAATTCAATCGAGTGCGAAGGAGACTCTGTCGAAATTTTCCGTAAATCCGGATGTTAGAAATTTTTTTGAGGTTTTGAAAATTTTATAACTTGATTTATTTATAAGAATTAATTTTCGTAAAACCGATATTGGAGTGGCATGGCAAGAGCATAGTAAAAGTTTTGAAAATAAGATTTTAATGTTTCGTAAGTGATTATTTTGAATAAAATATTAAGTGTTAAATTTCGTACTTAACACATTTTCGAGGATGAAAAGTTTTATGTGGGGGAGAGTGTAACGACCCGTATTTTTAACTATTTTCAATTATTTAGTTTAATATTATTATTGAATAAAAATGGTCAGAAATAAAAATTTAATCGATTATTAATGTGATTTGTTGGATATAAACTTGGAAAAAAATTTGAATAACAAAATTCAAGAAGGAAAGAGAGTAGCTTATATTAGAAAGTAAATTAAATAATATTGAATTGTAAGTAATTGCATTAATGTTTAATTTTTGTAAAATGAAATGGTTGTTTTATTATTTGAATTCGTTTTAAAAGTTAAATTTTATAAGTTAAATCCATTTTAGCGTTTTATTGGATAATTATATTGTTTAAATTTACTATTGGAAATTGTGTAAATAATTGAATCTTGAATTAATGTGAATGAAAATGATATCGAAAATTGATTTAAACTTTATTTAAATGAATGAAGAATGTTAACATTTAAAATTGGATTTAAAAGTGAGTAATTAGAAATTGGAAATATTATATTATAATTAACGAGTAAAAATAGCCATTTTGGCCACTCTCTCAGATTTTGACGAAAACAGCTTCATTGGATCCGTAATAATGAGTTATTGCAGGATTTCAAGTTTCATATCGATCAGACTTATCGTTTGGCCATGCGAGCATGAAACGCGTAAAACTAATTTTCAGAATTTAATTAACTATCTTCTGAATACGATCGAATTAGGCATCGAGAATAGCACCATTGTGTTTAAAATAAGGGCAAAACATTATGAACTCTAGGTGGCATGCTTTGTTTGGAGTTCGGAATTTTGGGAAGTTTAAAAGGGAGATATTTTCCTTATTATAATATAATATATTACTTTTCATACTCGACAATACGTATAGCACGCCGCCTACTTTGACTTCCATCGTACGCCCCAATCCCTTCTTTCATTTTAAAGCAGTAGATCGAAAACAAAATAAAAAACAAATTAAATGATCCGAACGAAAAAAAGAAGAATTAATGGCGAGGCGATGGTGATAGGGAGTAGCGGCGGCTTAGCGTAGAGGAAGGCACGAGGCGCGATTTGCATTCGTGGCAATTAAGGCTCGCCTTGATTTCGTGAGCGACCTGGTGGTGGAGTGCTGGCGTAGGGATGGTGAGGCGACTCTAGTGGACCACGCATGCGATTGGAGGGAGGCGACGCTGATGAGGGCTTCGGCGATCGAGCGTGGCGCATGTACGCGATGATGGTGGCGGTCGTTCACCCTTCACAGTCGACTGCGATGTTAGGGTTTGAGGTTCTATGTGCGATGATTTCCACGTTCGTGTGTGCGTGCGCGAAGGGTTTTTGGTGGCGGCGGCTGTAAGCGCGGAGGGGTTTCTGGGTATGATCATGAGTCTTAAAAAATAAAAACAGGAAACACATTCAAGCCTAGGAAGGTGGTCGAATACGCGCCTGGGACGAGAGGGAATTAGGTAAGAATTTTTTATTTATTTATTTACTTGTTAATTATTTTGTTAATTAAGTTTATTTATATTCAAATGATAACTAATCGATATCTTTTGCGTACGAGGTCTATTTCGGGCGAGACGAGTCGCAATGCGATTGTGCCGTCGTCGTCTGCGGCATGAGATTGAAGTGAGATTTATTTGAAGCTGAAAATATTTTCAGTTTCAAATAAATGTGAGTGTTTTATACGCTGACAATTGATAGAAATAAATTTTATGTTAGTTAAATTTATATCGTGAAGTGATTTAATATTACTGACTGTTGATTGGGAAATTTAAATGACATGGGAATTGATATGGAAATTTATACGTTAGAAATTTTGAATTACCAACTAAATAGAAATTAATTAAACTGCTAGTAAAATACCCGATTATTGATAACTGGTTAATTGATATGATTTATTGAATGTTGGATGACTGTTGTGATGAATGCTAATTGGTTGAGATTTTGGATGATTTGGATGTTTATTTATTTTTATATTTCCTGTTGTCATCCTATACATTATTTACAGTATATAAAACTATAAATCGAATTATTTCGAACAAATTAAAAAATATGTTGAAATGATATATACCTATGACATTTATTTTGGATTGAAAAGATATATATCTATTCTTGAATTAAATTGAAATAATTGATTCACTTGGCCGTATGATAGAAAAAATTATATTCGGACAATATATTGGTTAAATTAAATGATTTCAGAATTCTGATTTGAAAATATTTAATTGATTATGATTTAAAGAAATAAAAATTGAATTTATGAAAATTGAAATATTTTTGAACTTGAGCTTGAAATGTTGAAATTTAAATTTGGTAACAGTAATTGTTTATAAATCGAAGTTATAATTGAAATATGATTTGAATTTCGGAAATTGATTTGTTTTAAAAGATCGGACTTTCATTGGAATTTTAAATATTGCTAAGTAAAGGTAATTTAATTTGATATTTCAAAAGTTGAGCTCAGAATTGAATTATTTTAAAGCTTTGGATATTGAATTGTACATTGAAGTTAAATTTACTTTAAGTGATTTAAATTGATATACTGTGTGACGATAACGAATTTTGCCCGCTCGAAAATCGACATCCGTACTTTACATCGTACTCGAATGCCGTAGATTCGATCGTTCAAATCTGATTCGCCGGAGCTTATAACACACTTAAGTAAACAACTCAACGGAATAAAAGAATAATACATTGATATACAGCTTTGATACAATATCAGATACAATAAATATCAATATACATCAGAGATATGATACAAGAAGATAGCAGCGGAAAAGAAATAAATATAGATAATGCAAGCAGCAGATAATCTCCCAAAGCTCCAATCCAGCAATTGCTCGAACTTCCCGTAACAATGCACCAAGCTAGGCAAGACTGGTGCGAACCAAGGACTGAACTAACTCCAGATAATCCACTATATCTAACTATCTGAAAAACCCAACTCTAGACTGCTCGTGTAGAAAATAATGAGCACCCAGAGTTTAGGAAAGGAACAATAAACTCCGGATCAGTCATGGGACTGGTGTGAGTAACAAAAACAGTTTATCTTTTAAAACAATCAACAAAATAATTTTTAGGCAAATTCGCAATGCTTTTTGAAAATGAAACTACCATAAGACCTCCCACCACACACACAATGCAAACGCAGACTTGGAGGAGATTTCTTCTTATGATAGTCAAACATGCTTAATACGCAGAAAAATTCTTTGATATTATTATTATAAGTGCACGGTGCAGAAAAGCATTTCGAAAGTAGAATATAAATCTTAGCCAACATACGACCATTATCGTATGCCTACTATAGCTACTATGTTCAATAGCAGGTTACCGCCACATTCCATAGGAGGTAATACAACTAAAACCGTATAATGTTCGTATTGTTTCTTTGGATTTCCAACAAATGGTCAGGCCAAGGAACTTCCCATTGCCACATGAGAATGCCTCTGGAAGGACGTCCCCGAGAACCTAACCGGATCTCTGCCAACACAAGGTCGGGTTACCCCTAACTGGGTAACTACTGACACGAGTATGCCACCTCCTGGTCCTTTAGGACCTTTATCCGAGGTACCTCTAATCCAACATCACACATAAATAAATATAGTGTGTCCACATGAGTAAGTATCTGGGCTCCATACCATAATACTACCCTTTTCCAGAAGGAAATGAACATACCCTAAAGGGGCGCTACCCCCTAATAACCTTGCCGCATCTTTCCTGTTTTGACCATTCCGGGGTGTGAGGCTCGATGAAGTCTCGTCCACAAAGCCACGCTTTACAAAAGCAGTGCTTTGGGTCAACAAATGATCAAAGCAATGATCATCAAGATAGACGATCAAACAAATGATCCTATCACAAATGATCAAACAATGATCATTTCACAGCAACACTTAGCATGTCACATTACCAAATTGGGAATATATCGCTGATAACCTTCAACTACATAACCTCTGAGCTCGTACGTCTCAGAGAAGGGTGTTAAGCTAAGAGAATAAATTCTCCGCCACCAACAGAAATGTATTTGAAAGAAATCTGCTTTATATCTCAAAATGTAATGTCAGACACACAATCCATACAAGTCTGTCCCGGGCTCGAACAGAACCGAAGGCACTTCTTACGAAGCCCTTGCAAATCCGGGTATTCACAATCCCGATCGGACTTCCCATCACTTAGGAAATCTCTATACCGGCGCGACTCAGTGTAGAGACAATCAACGAGTTATCCTATCGTTCTCGCAAATACCCGGTCTTCAACACCGATCTTCAAATGCTATCCATAACGACGTATCACATATTCGGAATGGGATATATGACACAAAGGTCCTCTCCTGGCTAAACCAAATAGTGAGCGAAATAGTTCAAAAACATATGGATATTGGGATTTCAATTAAGTCACAACTTAAACTCAAAACTTTCTTTCAAATGGTTTAAACCAATTACCATTTCAAATCTTTAACAAAAAGATTCATTTTCACAACCTTTAATGGTTTAAACAATTTCCACATTTTTATCTTTTAAACAAAAGATTCATTCCCAGATTTTCCAAATCAATTTTATTCCAATTTAACTCGTTAAATCTTTAAATCGAAGATTTAACTTATAGCCTTCAAAACAATTTCAATTCAATTTGATTTAAACAAATCATCAATTTAAATCTGTTAAAAATAATCAGATTTAATTCATAACTTGGAAAACCATTTTTCAACTCAATCTTCAAATTCCTTTAATTAAACTGGAATTTCATTTCTTATCTGAAAGCTTTTTATTCTTTTTAAACAGTTTTCATTTTTAAAATTTGGTTCATCTATACGAGTTAAAGTTCTTTGGTTAAATCCAAATTCTCAAAATTATACTTTTAAAATGGTTTAACTCATAATGACTAGTATAATATCGTTAATCCCTAGTTTCAAATTATAGAATTCAATTCCTACTTTTCAATTCAAATTTTAATCAAATTATTTAAATTCCAAACTTAATCAAGTAATTTAAAATAAGTTTCCATCTTTGAAATTCCCTTTTTAATTGTTTTTAACTTTAAAACCCAATCCATTTCCAAAACATTTGAATTTAAAAATTCAAATTCAAAACTATTTTCAAAAATCTGCGACTTAATCGATTTCCTCGTGAAACCCATATTTGTGTGTGTATGGTGTGGTCCAGGGGTTTAACACAATAGTGCAACATCATTTCAATCATCACAGATTAAAACACAGAAATATAGTTGATAAGGGATATAAACTATAACGCTTATCGTCTATTCACAGATTCACAGATAATATACAATGTAAATAAATGAATAAATCATACACGGCAAACCACAGAACAAAATATCACAGATCAGACAGTCCAATCAATTCAAGGTATCTCATACAATACAATCGTTCATAAGTAGGATTGATTAATCGTTTAACCCTACTAAATATAATTTATTCCCAAGTAAATTAATTACTTATGAATTTAATTATCCAATCCTAATTTATTAATTACAAATCATTTAATATCAATTTATCAAACATTTTAATTAATTAAATTTTTCTTAATTAATCATGTTAATTAAACCAATTGCTTCATAAATCAAAATATCCAAAATTACAATAAGTGATTAATTCTTAATTACTTTCATTAATTAATCATTCATTAACTAACTTAAGTGGTAATAACAACTTTATCAATCACATAAACATTTATTAATTCAAATTCTAATTACTATTTTAATGTAACAAGTCTTAATTACTTTCCAAAAATAGGTAATCAATATTAATTAGTTATCTTAATCAACATTTTTATAAGTTCTTCTTGAAAACTTTGAAAATCAAATTATTATTAATATAACTTAAATGTTAATAACTTTATACTTAATTAAATTTATTATTAAATTAAAATATTAACAAGGTTTTAAAACACAGTTAAGCATTAACTAAAGTAATTAGAGCTTGTGTAAAAGTTTTAAACTTAATTGTTAAATACTTATTTGAATTTACAGTGTTTAAACTAATTTGAAAACAAGTGCTTAACTTTAATTTGTTTTATAACATTGTGTAGCAGTTTGTTCAAACCCGAGAATCTCCTGGTTCCACTCGAGCAATGCTTCGGGTTCCTCATCAATATTTCCCGAGGCACCCACCTATACGCTTGTCTTCTTCTCTTTTTTTTATTACTTATGCTATAACTCACGCATCAGCTACACTCTGGAACTCAAATACAATCCGAAGCAACCCTGCTATTCTCTCGAGTAAGAACTCGAGACAAACCACTTTCTCCCCGAAGCAACACGCGAGCAGCACGAGCTTCTGCACCTTCTTCTTCTCCATCCCTTTCAACCCGATAGATACACAACACGTGCACGTGCACACAAATCCCAAGCTCCTCTGACCACCGTTTCGATCGTCAGCATGTCAACGACGTTGCCTTGAAGCCCCGCGACCTCCCAAATGTGTGAGAAAATCATCGAATCAAAATTGGACTTTCGTTCGAACCGGAACCCAAACCCACTAAACAAAAAAAACACTTCGCCACCTCCCACGCTGACCACAAGAGACCCTAAAACTCCGGCCAACCATTCGACAGCATCCCCTCAGTCATCTCCCAGAGCCACGTGCGACTCGATCGCGTATTGATGGCAAACTCGACAAAATACTGACAAGTGCTAAAACGTGAAGTAAAACCCAAAAAACCACTCATACTCAAAATCAAAGCCAATATTCTCGATTCCGCCACGGTCGCCCCCTCCATGACGTCCACCAGTACCCTCCGGTCAAGGCCACGTCCCCTCTCGTTGACTAGATCGACAGAAATTTATTTTTGAACGGAAAACAATGATATTTCAATTTCTCTTGATTTAAATTGCGAAAAATCCCAATTTTACTTCCAAAATTCATATTTCGACACACGCAACTGGATTATGTACACGAACTTCCAAACTAAAGACATCGAATTTTCTCAACAATGAGGCTGCTCACTGTAAAATTTGGAAATCACAAATTACACAGCAAGGTTTTATTCCTAATTATTTTTAATTTAAACTACACTAAAAATCAAAGATATACCTAGTTTACAACTTCATTTTATATGGACTAGATTATGAGATATTGATTTTTTTTTGAAGTGGGAATAAAAAGCAAGTCTACTGTAACAGAGCATGAATATCATTTCAAATATTAACAAATGAAGTGTTTCTCACTTGTGTTTGGATTTTTTTTTTCTTTTGAAATGACGTTATACTCCTATAAACATCTTTCATTCAGTGGTTACAATCTAGAATTGTTTGGGTGTGATTATCTTGAATTCAACAGGTTTTAAGATCTAGAATGGATGAACAAAAGCAAGCTTTGTTCTGTTCCCAGTCATGCAGGCATACATATATCACAGGTAATCATATCCAAATATTTTTCCACAACAACACTCAAACATTGATCAACTATCGAGCTACTATATGAAGAAAATTGGTTCAAAGATACGTTTGCTCACCTGTGTATTTGCAAACAGAGAAGCATAAAGGAAGTACTTTTATTTTCTGAAACTTGATTTTTAGAATCTTTGAATCCGATCTTTGTTTTGAACTCTGGAATGTTGAGTTGCTTCTTGATTTTGCTTTTGTTTTTTGAATTCAATTTTCTGGTTTGCTTTTTAGATCCGTTGCTTGCCTTTAGACATTAGTTTCCAGGCTTGAATTTGTTTTGCACTGCTTCAGGTTTGTATTTTGTTCTTTTTTTTTCCCGAAGATAATATAACTTCAGATTTTCTTAACTTTGAAGATAAACGAACTAAAATAAGAGGGTGATGTATATAAAAGAAAATATATAGGCTTTGTCCACTGGTACAAGATTTTGAGTAAAAGAAAGATTTTCCATTTGTTTACTAATATGATTTCATCCTATTGTCAGCTGAGAAGATTGTTTGTGCTGAGGGTATTAAATACTTGCTTCCTATCTTGTTTACAAGCTTATACTTTTTTTTTTGCATGTACTTCTTTGGTTTGTTTTGTAGATACTTTGCTTACTCATTTGTTTTGCCTGCATATATTTTTCCTTTGTTTGATTAACAAGATCTCGGCTGATATCTTGCATTTCTTTGTTTATGTTTTATTTGTACTTGTATTTTCATTTGTTTTATGAGACAAGCTCTTGGTGGTGGCTGATATGTATTTCTACTTGGTGGCCGAAATGTTTGCGTTTAATTATCTTTGTTTTGTTCATATTTTACTTTGTATTAATTGTTTTCTTTCTTTTATTTTATATTTTACATAATTTTATAAATATGTTGTTTCTACTTGTATGTTATTTCTTTTGTTTTCTTTTACAAGTGTTTATATGTGAATGTATTTTATTTCTATGCTTTTTAATTGTTATTCACTATAAATCCTAATTCAAATATAAATTAAATATTCAATTTTTTAAATTTATTCCAAAATTTGTTCAAATTTTACATTAACTATTAATTAAAATAAATTCCAAAATTTGGGGTCGTTATAGACTTCCCCCCTTAAAAGGAATTTCGTCCTCGAAATTCGCCAGAGAGAGAAATAACGAAGATAGATGAAAAATAGAGGAACAATTCTTCGTTTCAAACTAGATATCTATTCTGCATTTGGCTTACCAAATCAGAACATCAATGATATGAGCACAAACTCATACAATATAGGATACTCGGGTCATCAAATCTACGACATATGCATGAGCATTGGTCAGTTCGAAGGGATAACTAACCATTCGTAGAATATATTGGGACCCAAGAATAGACAGATATATGGATACAATTTCAAAGTTTTTAGTTTAAAACTAAAGTATATCTATCAACCATATTAATATATCGAATTTCCTTCCTGGATCTACCAGGAACTATCAAAGAATTGAAAAGAGACGCTGAACAAAAGAGATTGATGGAGAAAAGATTATTCCCACTGTTGCAGGAAATTGACCATTTATAGTGATACTTTCCTGTCCCCTATCGGGTCTTCTTCTCGCACTCATATCTACTATCGGTGGATAGTAAGATAATTTACTGAGGCTTTCAAACGGATATCTTAGGGATTACTCATTCTAGGGATACTTCACCCTATCTCTAATGAGCTACTTAACGTGTTATACTCCTGAGCTAAAGTTTCACCTTAGCTCTGATACCAAATGTGACGATAACGAATTTTGCCCGCTCGAAAATCGACATCTGTACTTTACATCGTACTCGAATGTCGTAGATTCGATCGTTCAAATCCGATTCGCCGGAGCTTATAACACACTTAAGTAAACAACACAGCGGAATAAAAGAATAATACATTGATATACAGCTTTGATACAATATCAGATACAATAAATATCAATATACATCAGAGATATGATACAAGAAGATAGCAGCGGAAAAGAAATAAATATAGATAATGCCAGCACCAGATAATCTCCCAAAGCTCCAATCCAGCAATAGCTCGAACTTCCCATAACAATGCACCAAGCTAGGCAAGACTGGTGCGAACCAAGGACTGAACTAACTCCAGATAATCCACTATATCTAACTATCTGAAAAACCCAACTCTAGACTGCTCGTGTAGAAAATAATGAGCACCCAGAGTTTAGGAAAGGAAAATAAACTCCGGATCAGTCATGGGACTGGTGTGAGCAACGAAAACAGTTTATCTTTTAAAACAATCAACAAAAGAATTTTTAGGCAAATTCGCAATGCTTTTTGAAAATGAAACTACCATAAGACCTCCCACCACACACACAATGCAAACGCAGACTTGGAGGAGATTTCTTCTTATGATAGTCAAACATGCTTAATACGCAGAAAATTTCTTTGATATTATTATTATAAGTGCACGGTGAAGAAAAGCATTTCGAAAGTAGAATATAAATCTTAGCCAACATATGACCATTATCGTATGCCTACTATAGCTACTATGTTCAATAGCAGGTTACCGTCACATTCCATAGCAGGTAATACAACTAAAACCATACAATGTTCGTACTGTTTCTTTGGATTTCCAACAAATGGTCAGGTCAAGGAACTTCCCATTGCCACATGAGAACGCCTCTGGAAGGACGTCCCCGAGCACCTAACCGGATCTCTGCCAACACAAGGCCGGGTTACCCCTAACTGGGTAACTACTGACACGAGTATGCCACCTCCCGGTCCTTTAGGACCTTTATCCGAGGTACCTCTAATCCAACATCACACATAAATAAATATAGTGTGTCCACATGAGTAAGTATCTGGGCTCCATACCATGATACTACCCTTTTCCAGAAGGAAATGAACATACCCTAAAGGGGCGCTACCCCATAATAACCTTGCCGCATCTTTCCTGTTTTGACCATTCCGGGGTGTGAGGATCGATGAATTCTCGTCCACAAAGCCACGCTTTACAAAAGCAGTGCTTTGGGTCAACAAATGATCAAAGCAATGATCATCAAGATAGACGATCAAACAAATGATCCTATCACAAATGATCAAACAATGATCATTTCACAGCAACACTAAGCATGTCACATTACCAAATTGGGAATATATCGCTGATAACCTTCAACTACATAACCTCTGAGCTCGTACGTCTCAGAGAAGGGTGTTAAGCTAAGAGAATAAATTCTCCGCCACCAACAGAAATGTATTTGAAAGAAATCTGCTTTATATCTCAAAATGTAATGTCAGACACACAATCCATACAAGTCTGTTCCGGGAACCGAAGGCACTTCTTACGAAGCCCTTCCAAATCCGGGTATTCACAATCCCGATCGGACTTCCCATCACTTAGGAAATCTCTATACCAGCATGACTAAGTGCAGAGACAATCGACGAGTTATCCTATCATTCTCGCAAATACCCGGTCTTCAACACCGATCTTCAAATGCTATCCATAACGACGTATCACATATTCGGAATGGGATATATGACACAAAGGTCCTCTCCCGGCTAAACCGAATAGTGAGCGAAATAGTTCAAAAACATATGGGTATTGGGATTTCAATTAAGTCACAACTTAAACACAAAACTTTCTTTCAAATGGTTTAAACCAATTACCATTTCAAATCTTTAACAAAAAGATTCATTTTCACAACCTTTAACGGTTTAAACAATTTCCACATTTTTATCTTTTAAACAAAAGATTCATTCCCAGATTTTCCAAATCAATTTTTATTTCAATTTAACTCGTTAAATCTTTAAATCGAAGATTTAACTTATAGCCTTCAAAACAATTTCAATTCAATTTGATTTAAAAAAATCATCAATTTAAATCTGTTAAAAATAAACAGATTTAATTCATAACTTGGAAAACCATTTTTCAACTCAATCTTCAAATTCCTTTAATTAAACTGGAATTTCATTTCTTATCTGAAAGCTTTTTATTCTTTTTAAACAGTTTTCATTTTAAAAATTTGGTTCATCTATACGAGTTAAAGTTCTTTGGTTAAATCCAAATTCTCAAAATTATACTTTTAAAATGGTTTAACTCATAATGACTAGTATAATATCGTTAATCCCTAGTTTCAAATTATAGAATTCAATTCCTACTTTTCAATTCAAATTTAAATCAAATTATTTAAATTCCAAACTTAATCAAGTAATTTAAAATAAATTTCCATCTTTGAAATTCCCTTTTTAGTTTTTTTTAACTTTAAAACCCAATCCATTTCCAAAACATTTGAATTTAAAAATTCAAATTCAAAACTATTTTCAAAAATCTGCGACTTAATCGATTTCCTCGTGAAACCCATATTTGTGTGTGTATGGTGTGGTCCAGGGGTTTAACACAATAGTGCAACATCATTTCAATCATCACAGATTAAAACATATAAATATAGTTGATAAGCGATATAAACTATAACGCTTATCGTCTATTCACAGATTCACAGATAATATACAATGTAAATAAATGAACAAATCATACACGGCACAAACCACAGAACAAAATATCACAGATCAGACAGTACAATCAATTCAAGGTATCTCATACAATACAATCGTTCATAAGTAGGATTGATTAATCGTTTAACCCTACTAAATATAATTTATTCCCAAGTAAATTAATTACTTATGAATTTAGTTATCCAATCCTGATTTATTAATTACAAATCATTTAATATCAATTTATCAAACATTTTAATTAATTAAATTTTTCTTAATTAATCATATTAATTAAACCAATTGCTTCATAAATGAAAATATCCAAAATTACAATAAGTGATTAATTCTTAATTACTTTCATTAATTAATCATTCATTAACTAACTTAAGTAGTAATAACAACTTTATCAATCACATAAACATTTATTAATTCAAATTCTAATTACTATTTTAAAGTAATAAGTCTTAATTACTTTCCAAAAATAGGTAATCAATATTAATTAGTTATCTTAATCAACATTTTTATAAGTTCTTCTTGAAAACTTTGAAAATCAAATTATTATTAATATAACTTAAATGTTAATAACTTTATACTTAATTAAATTTATTATTAAACTAAAATATTAACAAGGTTTTAAAACACAGTTAAGCATTAACTAAAGTAATTAGAGCTTGTGTTAAAGTTTTAACCTTAATTGTTAAATACTTATTTGAATTTACAGTGTTTAAACTGATTTGAAAACAAGTGCTTAACTTTAATTTGTTTTATAACATTGTGTAGCAGTTTGTTCAAACCCGAGAATCTCCTGGTTCCACTCGAGCAATGCTTCGGGTTCCTCATCAATATTTCCCGAGGCACCCACCTATACGCTTGCCTTCTTCTCCCTTTTTTTTATTACTTATGCTATAAATCACGCATCAGCTACACTCTGGAACTCAAATACAATCCGAAGCAACCCTGCTACTCTCTCGAGTAAGAACTCGAGACAAAACCACTTTCTCCCCGAAGCAACACGCGAGCAGCACGAGCTTCTGCACCTTCTTCTTCTCCATCTCTTTCAACCCGATACATACACAAACACGTGCACGTGCACACAAATCCCAAGCTCCTCTGACCACCGTTTCGATCGTCAGCATGTCAACGACGTTGCCTTGAAGCCCCGCGACCGCCCAAACGTGTGAGAAAATCATCGAATCAAAATTGGACTTTCGTTCGAACCTGAACCCAAACCCACTAAACATAAAAAAACACTTCGCCACCTCCCACGCTGACCACCAGAGACCCTAAAACTCCGGCCAACCATTCGACAACATCCCCTCAGTCATCTCCCAGAGCCACGTGCGACTCGATCGCGTATTGATGGCAAACTCGACAAAATACTGACAAGTGCTAAAACGTGAAGTAAAACCCTAAAAACCTCTCATACTCAAAATCAAAGCCAATATTATCGATTCCGCCACAGTCGCCCCCTCCATGACGTCCACCAGTACCCTCTGGTCAAGGCCACGTCCTCTCTCGTTGACTAGATCGACAGAAATTTATTTTTGAACAGAAAACAATGATATTTCAATTTCTCTTGATTTAAATTGCGAAAAATCCCAATTTTACTTCCAAAATTCATATTTCGACACACGCAACCGGATTATGTACACGAACTTCCAAACTAAAGACATCGAATTTTCTCAACAATGAGGCTGCTCACTGTAAAATTTGGAAATCACAAATTACACAGCAAGGTTTTATTCCTAATTATTTTTAATTTAAACTACACTAAAAATCAAAGATATTCCTAGTTTACAACTTCATTATATATGGACTAGATTATGAGATATTGATTTTTTTTTTTGAAGTGGGAATAAAAAGGAAGTCTACTGTAACAGAGCATGAATATCATTTCAAATATTAACAAATGAAGTGTTTCTCACTTGTGTTTGGATTTTTTTTTCTTTTGAAATGATGTGATACCCCTATAAACATCTTTCATTCAGTGGTTACAATCTAGAATTGTTTGGGTGTGATGATCTTGAATTCAACAGGTTTTAAGATCTGGAATGGATGAACAAAAGCAAGCTTTGTTCTGTTCCCAGTCATGCAGGCATACATATATCATAGGTAATCATATCCAAATATTTTTTCACAACAACACTCAAACATTGATCAACTATCGAGCTACTATATCAAGAAAATTGGTTCAAAGATACGTTTGCTCACCTGTGTATTTGCAAACAGAGAAGCATAAAGGAAGTACTTTTATTTTCTGAAACTTGATTTTTAGAATCTTTGAATCTGATCTTTGTTTTGAACTCTGGAATGTTGAGTTGCTTCTTGATTTTGCTTTTGTTTTTTGAATTCAATTTTCTGGTTTGCTTTTGAGATCTGTTGCTTGCCTTTAGACATTAGTTTCCAGGCTTGAATTTGTTTTGCACAGCTTCAGGTTTGTATTTTGTTCTTTTTTTTTCCCCGAAGATAATATAACTTCAGATTTTCTTAGCTTTGAAGATAAATGAACTAAAATAAGAGGGTGATGTATATAAAAGAAAATATATAGGCTTTGTCCACTGGTACAAGATTTTGAGTAAAAGAAAGATTTTCCATTTGTTTACTAATATGATTTGATCCTATTTTCAGCTGAGAAGATTGTTTGTGCTGAGGGTATTAAATGCTTGCTTCCTATCTTGTTTACAAGCTTACACTTTTTTTTTTGTATGTACTTCTTTTGTTTGTTTTGTAGATACTTTGTTTACTCATTTGTTTTTCCTGCATATATTTTTCCTTTGTTTGATTAACAAGATCTCGGCTGATATCTTGCATTTCTTTGTTTATGTTTTATTTGTACTTGTATTTTCATTTGTTTTATGAGACAAGCTCTTGGTGGTGGCTGATATGTATTTCTACTTGGTGGCCGAAATGTTTGCATTTAATTATCTTTGTTTTGTTCATATTTTACTTTGTATTTATTGTTTTCTTTCTTATATTTTATATTTTACATAATTTTATAAATATGTTGTTTCTACTTGTATGTTATTTCTTTTGTTTTCTTTTACAAGTGTTTATATGTGAATGTATTTTATTTCTATGCTTTTTAATTGTTATTCACTATAAATCCTAATTCAAATATAGATTAAATATTCAATTTTTTAAATTTATTCCAAAATTTGTTCAAATTTTACATTAACTATTAATTAAAGTAAATTCCAAAATTTGGGGTCGTTACATACTGAAATCGAACACGAAATTTATATGAACCGAATTGGTTTAAAATTGTGAATTTAATTGAAATTAATTCAAATTGTAATTGAATTAAAATTAATTGGAATTGAAATCGAAATCGAATTAATTTGAAAATGAAATTGATTTGAATGGCAACTGAAATTGAATTTTTTTGGAATTAAATCAAAATTCAGTCGATTTGAATTGAAATGAGATTGAAAATGATATGAAATGGAAAAACTGAAACTGAATCAGTTTGATCAGAATTTGGACTTAGGTCCAGATTTGTTAAAATGGGAGTGGCTGTTTGATTTGGAAATAAAATATTTTAATATAAACTGTTTAAAATCTATTTTTTTAAATATTCTAATTATTTTGATTTTCCAAGCTATTTTATTATATAAACTATTTTCAATACTTAAAGTATTTTATATCAAACTATTTTATCTATTTAAACTGTTAAAATTATTCATACTATTTTCTAAAAATTCAAACAGGTCCAGGCTGAAATGTTTATATTTAGATCGTTGATTTAAATACAAATTGGATAAAATTGAAGTTATAACCTAAACTGAAGTTCAAAACAAGTTTGGAAGCGAAATTGAGATATTGGAGTGAAATGATATTTTCAAGTGAAAATGACGTACCGAACCGAATATGATTTTTGAAGTAAATATTATATTTTGAAATGAAATTGATTTAGAAGCGAATATGTTATTTTGATATCAAGTATGAATTGTTTTCGAAATATAAAAGTCACAACTAGTGTGTAAAACGATGTTTGGTTGTTAAAGAGATCAGAGCCTCTTATTGGCATACTCTCTGTCAATATTGGAACCACTTTAACAACTATGTACATGGAGGGGACTCTAGAACGAAGTGGTTGGATTTGGCGTCGTTTGCTGGATTTGAAGAACGAGAACAATGATGGATAGACTTCGGCACTTGTGCCAATTTGATATGACTAAAACAAGATGGCTTGATAGGGCCAAGTGCGCTAATTACTCTTAGCGGACATCCGTTCTTCGATTTTCTTGGAATCGATCCATATTATTACTCTTGTTGGTTTCGATTGGTGCACCTTAATTTTGGATAGCCTCCCTTTGAATCGATATGGGATGGATGGACGCAGTGGGCTATCGTGGCCATGATGCGTTACCACCAGCCCTTTGAACCGAACTGGTAATTTCCTACCTTGGGCATTGCCTAACGTGCCTTGTCATACTTTTATCCCCATACGAGACCCCTATGATTTTGGTTTAGTGTTGTCGTATCACAACGTATCCCTATCTCCCGACGTGCTATTGGGGCGTTATATGCAAATTGTATGCTAATGCCTAAAAACGCGTAAAGGGGGATTAATGTGAAGCCTTAACGCTAAGATAAATATTTATTTTACTGATTAAACATTATATATGTAGTGTGTTCTACTACATATAAATAATTTGATAGATCCTTAAGAGATGGAAAATCCTGTAACATCTCTCGAGTTATTGCATGCACGTTATACCCTGGATACGCGATATAAAATCTTATTAACATCTCTGACGCTATTGCATTCATGTTTTATGTGATATCGATTTGACTTACATAAGAATATTTTAGTCCTGACTTAAAATGTTTTGTCTTATCATTACACTCGAGTCAGCCTTGAGTTTTTCAGCGCATTGAAGATCATTTTTCAAAAACGAAGATTTGATATATTATTATTACTCTCTGCATCATGTTGTTCTGCTGCATAATTTATTTATCCCTGATGTATATATAAATCTGATAAATGTTGTGTGGATTATAATCAAATGTACAATATAAACAGCTTTATGAACTGTTTATTTGATTATTATACATTCAGCTTCAAGATACTGTGTTTGTTTTCTTATTAGTTTCTTATTTTTCTTAATTAACCCCAATGATTATCTATGTTCCGGATTGTTTATGTTGGACATGTGTGTATTATTGTCGATTTAAACCTTCCAAAATGTGGATCGTCACAATTCTTCTTTTAGGGGAAGACTGATCCTTTGACACAATCAAAAGGGGTAAATGACATATGCAAATGACCATTTTTACTCACTTGAAAGGGGTTATGAAGGAAATTTTCTCTCCTTTACCATCGTTTCAAAGGGTTGATTAGGCTTCACAGCTATAATAACATTTTCGTAAGATCACCTTCCAAAAGTAATCCATCCTAATCAACTCATTCGAAAGTGGTTTCGAAGATATTAGTCACTTCTTAAAACTTCCTTTTGAGGTGTAAACAACATTTCTTGTTAACAACTTAGCTTTGGGATGTTGATGAGTTTTCTTGTTGACATTTTTGGTTAGAAGGAGGGCCCGAACCTCCGCCCTTGTAGTTATCTTATAGATTAGTTGTGGATTGTTTAACTTGGTATATGAAAATGAAATTTAAAAGGCTTAGTTGAATGGACGAAGAAGCCATATGCATCAAAACTTTAGAAGAAAATATAACGCCAACTTTCAACTTGGTGGGAGTTATGCAAGGACACCGTCAACCCCAGCTCAACAAGATGACAATGCAAAAAAAATAAAGCACTTAGAGGAATAATTGCTGGAAATGCAAGAGCTTTTCAATGTAGCACTATCTCAAAAGTGTTCTAAAATAACAAAATGAACAACTGGAGATGAGGTGATCTAACCTAGAATAAACGTAAAGGCTTATACCAATGAGGGCAAGAGCAAAGTAGTTATGACATCGTCAAAGAAAAAAGAGCGTCCTCCGATTAAAGTCGATCATCAAGGAAGGATACTGGACTAATCTCTCGAGCAATCTGGAAGCTCGACATTAAAAGAATACAGCCCAAGCCAAAAAAGCTATCATGACACTGAAGCTTATTTGAAAGACATAGCAAAAAAGGCAGTCAAAGACATGCAAAATGCTAAAGTGAAGAGGACTTTGGATGAGCGAGAAAATGATAATGATCGAGTAGCTCTGTTCATAGATGAGATCATGTCAACGGTTATCCCATCTTATGGCACGATCCCAACCTTGAAGTACCACAGAACTACTGACCATAATGATCACTTGATGCCTTTCTATAGTTAGATGGATCTGTGTATTGCTTCTGGAGCTGTTCGATGCAGAATGTTTCCGGTAACGCTTCAAGGGGCAGCCGCTAAAAGCCATCAACAATATCATGAAAAGACGATCTGTTTATGGAAAAAGTTTAATTATGAGTTCTCTGCCCAATTCTGTATATGCAAGAATGCAACCATCGATTACACTGTTCTAGCCAACATGAAGCAAAGAAAAGGAGAATCATTGGGTGATTACCTTAAGAGGTTCAATACAGAAACATTAAAAGCTAAATACATGAATGACAGGGATAAGCTCATTGTAGTACATTCTGGATTGATAGAGAATACATCATTTTGGAACGAACTCTTTATTCATAGGGGTAAGGTTTTGCAGGACTTGCATTTCCAAGCTGATAAATTCATTCGGATGGATGAATTATATTACTCTAAAAAGAAAGCTAATCTTAGAAAGGAAAGTGGAAGGTTTTGTTCAGATCATGGACACAAAAGAACAAGATAGGAGGAGCCGAATATTAATTCAATCGCTTTAAACAAGACATTGTCTTATATATATGTAACAAATAAGGAGAAGTTAACTTTTTGGCTTCCTTTAAGGCCAAAAGTTACCCTGAACAGAAAAAAAGGGATGACTATTGCGCTTGTCACAACTCAAATGGCCATAAAACTGATGAATGTCGGATGTTAGCTAGAATCATTCAGAAACTAATCTTTGAAGGGCATTTGAACGAATTAATCCAAGACAAACATAAGGCACCATGGACTGGTGATAGTCTGCCAAAATTTCCTAGCCACGTTATCAGCGTCTTAGAAGAAGAAGACTCTTTAAGTGTGAGTCCGCCATTGAATAGGACTAATGTAATCCACGGGGACACACCCCGGCGGGGACTAGCAAGGAGGCCAGAAACAGATAAATTAAAGAAGATAGAGAGGGAGTGTTCTCCATTCAAGAAGAGCCCTCGCTTAAAAGTCCACGACTATATGTACCAATTCCAAATCTTGCTGTTACTCCCCAGGTGACAAGGAAAGGGATCCATCACCCTTATAATGACCCCCTCATGATCACAGCTCAAATTGGATTGTCCATAGTATCCATGATTCTTGTAGATACTGGTAGCGTAGTCAATATTATTTTCAAACATGTCTTTGATCAAATGTGCATCCCAAAAGATAAGCTAGTACCTAACCTTGATCCTATCTTTGGGTTCAACAATAAGGGATTGACTACAATAGGACAAATGAAGTTGCCAGTGCAGATGGAAGTACCTCCATACTGTTGGACTTTGGAAACTTTCTTCGTAATCATCAACTAACCATCATACTACAATACTTTCTTTGGCCGACCCGCACTTGATGAGGCGAACACTTTTGTCTCGCCAAAATATCTAACGGTAAAATGTTTAACTAAGAGAGGTTGGGGCACTTTCTACGGACAATAATTCAACTCCTACAAGAGGTACTTTGTAATGCTTAATCAATATACGGGGGAGTATTCTGTTTACTTTGATTCTTCTACTATATTTCAACCTTTGGATGATGGATTTTTACATCCAACATTTGAAGAAAAAGTAAGATCTAATAAAACTAATAAACGTATGTTTGAACGGTACATTTCCCCTAGAAGCAAGAGAAAAAGTACCGATGCTAATTCCGTAGAAAAAGGAGAAATCATCACAGAGTTTGATTGTCATGGAGAAGTGGAAAGAATAAAAACCTATAAAAGAACTTAAGGAGACATGTATAGACCCAACTGATTTAACCAAAATAGTCAAAGTAGGAAAGGAGTTGGAAAGCAACTTGAAGAAAGACTTGATTCAGTTTCTCAATAAATACGTGTTTGCATGGTGTCAGTAAGATATGGTAGGGATTGATTCATCGGTTATGTGCCATGCACTGAGCATTAATTGTAACGACCCAGATTTTTTTTAATTAAAATTCGAATATTTAATTGAATTTAAATATAAATAAGTAAAATTTGTGAGTCGAATAAATTTTATTTCGAATATCTGGATTTAATTGGATAATTAAATCGACAATTTAATAGTTGAAATTTCAGGAATAATTGAAAATTGGGTCTAATACGATTGAAAATGATTTGGAAAATTTTATTTAATCATATTGAAGTTAGAATGATTTTATAAAACCTTTAAAAATTTAATTTAGAGTTAATTTGTGAAAATTGAATATTTTAATATTTAATCAACTAGTGAAATTAGCCATTTTTCGAACAGTCTCAGAATTGGACGAAACTAGTTCCGTTGGATCCGTAATAGTTTGTTATTATCGGATTTCAATTTTCGTAGCAATTGGAGTTGTCGTTTGACCGTGGCAGCTCGAAACGCATCGAAATTGTTTTAATATTAATTTGGCGAGTTAAAATAGCCATTTTTCAAACAGTCTTGGATTTCAATGAAACTAGTTTCGTCGGATCCATAATGTCATATTATTGTAAGGTTTCAAAATTTCAAGTCAATTGGATTTATCGTTTGTCCTGGGCAAGCCAAAACGCCTAGAAATTTAGTTAACCGATTTAATTTTTAATCGATCGTTTATTGCCATAACTCGCACAGATGATTGAATTAGCTTCCGAAACTTATTCCATTGTGTCGGAACGCGGGATAAACCTTCGAAACGCCGGTCACCGCGCGTAAATCGGAGTTTGGAAAACCGGGATGAATAGTGTTTTCCTTGAAAATTTCTATAAAAGCAACCCATTCCTTTCATTATTGAGAAACCCTAACCCTAGTTATACACAGCCGCCACCATCATAACCAATGGCCGAAATGCACTCGTCTTCTCCCCTCGAAATCTTCCAATCCATGCGATACTAGGCCACGGCCCCAACTAGAAAAACGTAGATCTCCTCGAGTACTTCATATCCAATGGTTATGATCGAGAATCGTTGATTGAATCGTTAGCAATTCCAGCTCAAACAACAACCGGTTGTGCGCGATTTTCGAGTAAATGGGGTAGATGAGTGGAGTGTGGCTTCGGCCGGTAGTAGCTCTGGTGTGGGCGGTTCAAACGGCACTAGCCGATCATCTTCGTTCAGCCCGAGTTGGTCGCGTTAATTATCGAAGGGATGGCGGTGTGGGTTACATGTTGTTCGAACGGGAATTCCGGGTTGGGGGAAGAAGATACGTGAGCGGCTTGGATGCAAGGATTGGAACGAACAGTCTAGATGAGGTTTAAAATTATAAAAGGATTTTTGTAAATAAAATTATAATTTAAATTGCTTAATGTTTAAAACTATGTAACTCTTTCATACGAGGTCGGAGTTCGACGAAACTTTTTGCGTTGGAATTGTTTCGATGAGCTCTACGCAATGGAACTGGATTGGAATTGTTTGGAGCTAGTGGAAATTTCGGGTAAAATTAAACGTTCGTTTAATTTTATTTGAAATAAAACGCTGGAACCGAATTAAAATCAAGGTGAGAACTCCTCACTCAATCGAACAGTTTCGATTTATATTTTAAATAGTTAGATTTAAAATTGCTTGATTGCTTGTTTGAATGATGATTGCAGTTATTGATTGCTGTTTGGTTGTGATAGTATATATAGTAGGATATATCTATATATAACAATATATATATATATATATATATATATATATTGGCATATGTATATATTGGAGTTGATTCCTCGCACTTCTATAGCGGATGAGACCCTATTGCGCCGCATAATAGCGAATAATATTTTATAAAATTCCATATACCACGATATTCCGTCTTGAAGCGGAATTGGTATTGTGCTAACATCTGTGGATGCAGGGAAACAGGTTGGAGGGATCCAACTGGATTCCTCACCAGTATTTAATTTATTTCAGATATTGTGATATTTGATTAATTATCATATCAATATATGATGTTTGATTGTCGTGATTAACTATTTGGTGTGTTGCATCATCGGATCCATTTTTGGAGTTTTAAAAATATTAAAATAACGATTTTGAATTTAATAAGGGTTTTAAAGTGATTTTTGAAAGTATACGTTTTATTAAAATTTTGAATTGATTCATCTTAAATAAAATAAACATTAAAATTTTAAAGTTATAAAAACTATGATTTTTTTAAAATATAACCAAATTAAGATTTTTGAAATAAATAGTGATTAATTTATAAAATGGTTTAATTTGGAATTTTGAATCATTATAAAGGATGTATATAAAAGATTTTTAAAAATTGATATTTATAAATTAAGAATATTGGAATTATAAAACGAGTTTATTAAGTGTTAAAATGAAGTATAAAATGGATTCAATTGAAAATTATAGATTTATAAATTGTGAAGATAATAAAATGAATAGATGTTGTAAAATAAAAGATTTATAAGTAGTTAACTTATAAACTGGATTTTGGCATTTAAATGGGATATTAATAGAAATTGTTAATAAAGGAGATTTTATAAGTTGAAGTTGTTATAAAATTTAAATGAATCTTATAAGTAATAAGATTTAAAATTGGTGAAGTTTTAAAGGAACGATTTGGTAAATAAATGAATTAAAAGTACTTAACTTATAATATGGACTTTTGGTATATAATTGAGTAATATAAATTGAATTGGATTAATAAACGAGATTTATAAATCGAAGCTTATAAATAGAAATGGAATTTATAAACATTGTTTTAAAAAATCCTAAACCAATTGAATCTGATAAATTTAATATAGAGGGTTATTAAGGAAATTATATCCACGATTTTGGGTAGTGGATAAATTCTTGACATAAAATATGTAGAAAATGTTAAAATTTGGTTAGTGAAGTATATTCACGATTTTGGACAGTGAACAAATTATTTAAGTAAAATAGATATGTTTTGGGAAAGTGACACTAAAAATGAAGTTAATTGTTTTAACGATGTTTTAAAATGTATTAAGTATCGAATACATAGATTTCAACATTCATTGTTGAAATAGACATTTTCGAGAAATAGAAGGAAATGATGGACTATAACACTGTTGTTATAGTAAATGATTTCCGAAAGAAAATGGTTTGTATAGTATTGGGATTTATATATCTATCTAAATTTCAAATCCCTATACTAGTGATTTTGGGTCGTCGTAACGATGATTTACGCAACATTCGTTTTGACCCAATTAAATGTGTTTAAAAGAATGATTTCTTAAAAGAATGAAATATATACTTAACTATGGTTTAAGTGTATCGAATATTTTCAAATGTTGAAAATAAATAAGATTTGTGAATTGCTTATTATTAAATAAGTATGGAAATGTTTTCCAATATGAAATGGAAGGTTTGAAATTTTATCTTTTAAAGATAAATTGAAAAGTGAAGATTTAAAATTTGTTTCAAATGTTTAAGTGTGGAAAATTATACATCTTGTAAAGATATTTTTGGGAAAATAAATAATTTGGAAAATTATTTGGAATCTGGTGATGTTGAGCATCTTTATTGATATTTAAATAACCGACTATCAATTTTTACCTTTAAATAGGAATTTGTTGTGATTGCTTGAATTTGAATGCCACACTTATTTTTAAATAAGCGCTCACTACTCGGGTTAACCGGGAAAGGACCTTGGGGTCGTATAACCCATTCCGAATATGTGATACGTCGTTATGAATTGCATTTGAAGACCGACGTTGAAGACCAGATATTTGTGAAAACGGATGGATTACCGTCGAGTTACTCTGCATCGGCTGATCTCCGATATAGAGGTTTTATCACCCTTAGTGACGGGTTGTCCGGACGTGATTAGGGAATATCCGCATTGCAAGGGCTTCTTTGGAAGTGCCTTCGCTTCTGTTCGATCTCGGAACAGACTTGTATGGATTGTATGTCTGACGTTACAATTTGAGATGTAAAGCTGGTTTCTATCAAATATATTTCTATTGGTGGCGGAGAATTTATTCTCTTAGCTTAACACCCTTCTCTGAGACGTACGAGCTCAGAGGTTATGTAGTTGATGGTTACTAGTGATATATTCCCAAATTGGTAATGTGGCATGCTGAGTGTTGCTGTGGGATGATCATTGTATGATCATTTGTGATACGATCATTTGTTTGATCATTTATCTTGGTGATCATTACTTTGATCATTTGTTGACCCAAAGCACAGCTTTTGTATAAAACGTGGCTTTGTGGACGAGACTTCGTCGGACATCACACCCCGAAAATGGTCAAAACAGGAAGGATGCGACAAGGTTATTAGGGGATAGCGCCCCTTTAGTGTATGTCATTCCTTCTGGATAGAGGTGGTATCATGGTATGGAGCCCAGATACTTAACCTATATTGTTGCTGCAAATTTATTGCTTTGTGGTTGTTGGAAATCGAGGATCCTCAGATAGATCAGTTACGATCGGGGAATGACATATTCCTGTCAGTAGTTACCTAGTAAGGGGTAACCCGGCCTTGTGTTGGCAGAGATCCGGTTTGGTTCTCGGGTCGTCTTTCCAGAGGCGTACCTATGTGGCAATGGGAAGTTCCTTGGCCTGACCATTTGTTGGAAATCCAAAGAAACAATATGATCCTTGTACGGTTTTAGTTGTAGAACCTGCCATTTAATATGGTAGCTATAGTAGGCATACTATAATGGTACCTATGCTGGCTATGATTTATATTCTACTTTCGAAATGTTTTATACACTATGCACTAATAATAATATCAAAAATGATTTGATTTTGCGTATTAAGCGTCTTTGCTAACATAAGAAGAAATCTCCTCCAAGTCTGCGTTTGCATTGTGTGTGTGGTGGGAGGTCTTATGGTAGTTACATTTTCAAAAAGCATTGCGAATCTATTTTAAAATATTCCTCTGTTGTCTTTTAAAGATAAACTGTTTTAAGTTCTCACTACAGTCCCATGACTGACCCAGAGTTTATTGTTTCCTTTCTAAACTCTGGGTGCCCACCAATTTCCACACGGGCAGTCTAGAGTTAGGTTATCAGGTAAATCTGGATTCAGGAGTTGCTACAGAAATCTGGAGGCAAGCTGGATGGCATGGCGTATCAAACTAGTATATAGTATTTTTTTTCCGCTGTTTGTTGTTGTACACTCTGATGATGTAATGTAATGTAATGCGATGTAATGTAATAACTGATATAGTTCTTTGTTTTAAAATTATTCATTTATCTATTATATGTTGTTCCGCTGCGATTGTGAGATTCTGATATTGTTCTGTTATTTCTTTCTTTTCTGTTCTATCTTTTTCTTTCTTCTTGTACCTCTTTCTTCTTCTTCTTCAACCATAACGATTTGGTTTTTCGACAATGAAAATTCGTTAACGTTACATTTGGTATCAGAGCATATTGTTAAGCGATAACCATGGCTCTGTTGGGTGTTACTCATTAGAGATAGAGTCAGTAGTACTCTAGAATGAGTGTGAGTGTAATAATAAATATGGGCGCGTATTTGTTAGTGAATATAAAATTGTTTTATATTGTGTTTGCTTATCCGTTGAGTTGTTTGTAAATTCTGGTCGGTATGTAGTATGCCATATTATCGATAGGGATTTCTAAACACTTAAACGAGGCAAGTCGACATAGTATTGTTTTAAATTGGGTAAATGAAATAATTTTACTTTGATTATATTTTATATATAAAGGAATAATTTTTCAGAATGATTAAAGTGTATATAATTGATTGCTTGGTTGTTGAAAATATAAATATATGCAAGTTAACAAAGGTTGTTTGAATAAGTTAAATGAAAACAACAGTTGTAAAAGAATAATTTTATAAGCAAAAGAATTATAAATATGGAATTATAACTAATATGATTACAATTGTGAAATAATCTTATATATAAATAGTGAAATTTTATAAGTAAAAGTTTTGTAAATGTGATTTATAATCCAAAATAAAATTCCAGAGAAGTGTTTTGAAAGGATTTGATATTTTGTAAAATTGTTTTGAAGGGATGAAAGCTCTAAACCCTTTCAGGTCGCTGGAAAATAATTCCAATGATGACCGCGGCATCATTGGTGTTCATTTTCGAGTTTCCAAAAGAGGAATTGCTGCCAGATTATTTCAAATGAAAGTTGTTTAGAAAATTTGGATTTGGGTTTGGAAATTCAAAAGATAATTTGAATTGATTTCAAAAATGGTTTTGAAAGATTGAAAAGACTCTGGAATCCTATTTTTAAATATTTATAGGAATAATAATGAGTTTATGACTTATGCAATTTGAATTTTGATAAAATAAATTTAACTTAAAGGATAGAGTTAAAATTAAAGTAGTATAAGTGAATCAATAAAATCCAAGTGGTAATTGTTATATAAGTTGTATAACTTATAAGATGTAAGTGAAACCAATTATTAAAATGGTTAAACTATTTTGTTAAGCAAAATGAAATGCGAATTTGAATAAGTGAAGAAATTTGACTTTGGTAAAAGTTAAATAAAAATTTATTTCAGAATTGGAACATGAATTGGAATTATAAATGGAAATTCAAGTTAAGTTAAAACAAATGATGTTGAAATGGAATATAACTTAAGTAATGTTGAATGAAGTTGATTTTTGGTGTCGAAGTAAATAAATAAGTGAATTAATGAAATGAAGTCATTATGAATTTGAACTTGAGTTATATAAATGAAATTCAACCTTATATTATTAAATGAATTAGCAATTGAATTAATGAATGGACTGAATATGAATCAATCTAATGTAAATGAGTTAATATGAAATAATGAATGTAAGTGTTAATTCATTAAAAGCTAATTGAATAAATTGAATGAAAGTCAATTGAAGGTTGAACCAATTGGAATTAAAAGTGTTGAACCAAATTGAATGTAAAGAAATGTAAATCGAATAATTTGGTTATATTGAATATACATTGGTTGTTATATGGTTGTTAATTGATTGTGTATAATTCATTAAGTGTTAATGAAATTGAATTAGCGAAATTAAAGGCTATGTAATTTAATTCAAATTGAAAGTGAAGTAAATGAATTTGAATAGAATTGAATTTGGATTGAAAGTGAACTAATGTGAATTTAATTAGTGAATGTAAACTAATTGGAAATGAATAAATGAATGTTGATAAAACATCCAATGTTAATGAATCAAATGTGATTAAAATGAAAAACCAATTCAATGAATATTAATGAGAAGTAAATTGGTAGTTGCATTTGTTGTTTTGTTGCATTTGTTGCTTTTTGTTGTATTTTCTATGCTGGCACCTGTAGTTGTTATGTTGCTATATGATGTATATTGATATTATTTTCATATATACATGTTCTCATTTGTTTGTTGAGTGTTTAGTAGGTGCGGATTGCGCTTGCTTCGCTTTTGGAGCTCGCTTTCGCGCTATATTAGCCGTATACGCTCGCTAATAATAAATAAGGTACATATCTCGGATTAGATACCGTACTTTTACCCTTTTTTCCCTGCGGGATGCCTCATCACTTGATGAGATGTATATTTGTGATATATATACTGTCATTTTTTTATCGGATCGAGCCGCACAAAGGAGACTATGGCGAATTTTTTCGAAAATTTACGGCGTTAGAAAAATTTTGAGAAAAATTGGATTATTTTGGAAACTATAACTCTGATTTTGGAATTGGAAGTTAAACTATAGTAGTTTGTTTTCAAAAGATAACTAAGTATAGATTTGAAAACTTAATATAGTTATTGTAAGAACTTAGCAAATGGTTTTGAAAGTTAATGGATTCTGTAACTTTTTCTTACTTGGTAATTTCGAGGACGAAATTCTTTTAAGGGGGGAAGATTGTAACGACCCAGAATTTTTGTTAATTAAAATTTGAATATTTAATTGAATTTAAATATAAATAACTAAAATTTGTGAGTCGAATAAATTTTATTTCGATTATCTGGATTTAATTGGATAATTAAATCGATAATTTAACAATTGAAATTTCAGGAATAATTGAAAATTGGGTTTAATATGATTGAAAATGATTTGGAAAATTTTATTTAATCATATTGAAGTTAGATGATGTTATAGAACCTTTCAAAATTTAATTTAGAGTTAATCTTTGAAAATTGAATATTTTAAAATTTAATTGACTAGTGAAATTAGCCATTTTTCGAACAGTCTCAGAATTGGACGAAAATAGTTCCGTTGGATCCGTAATAGTTTGTTATTATCGGATTTCAATTTTCGTAGCAATCGGAGTTGCCGTTTGACCGTGGCAGCTCGAAATGCATCGAAATTGTTTTAATATTAATTTGGAGAGTTAAAATAGCCATTTTTCAAACAGTCTCAGATTTCGAAGAAGCCAGTTTCATCGGATCCGTAATGTTATATTATTGTAAGGTTTCAAATTTCAAGTCAATCGGATTTATCGTTTGTCCTGGGCAAGCCAAAATGCCTAGAAATTTAGTTAACCGATTTAATTTTTAATCAATCGTTTATTGCCATAACTCGCAAAGATGATTGAATTAGCTTCCGGAACCTATTCCATTGTGTTCGAAACGCGGGATAAACCCTAGAAACGCCGGTCACCGCGTGTAAATCGAAGTTCGGAAAACCGGGATGAATAGTGTTTTCGTTGAAAATTTCTATAAAAGCAACCCGTTCCTTTCATTATTGAGAAACCGTAACCCTAGTTATACACAGCCGCCACCATCATAACCAATGGCCGAAATGCACTCATCTATTCCCCTCGAATTCTTCCAATCCACGCGATATTAGGCCACGGCCCCAACTAGAAAAACGTAGATCTCCTCGAGTACTTCATATCCAACGGTTATGATCGAGAACCGTTGAGTGAATCGTTGGCAATTCCAGCTCAAACAGCAACCGATCGCACGCGATTTTCGAGTAAATGGGGTAGCCGAGTGGGGTGTGGCTTCGGCCGGTAGTAGCTCCGGTGTGGGCGGTTCAAACGGCACTAGCCGATCATCTTCGTTCAGCCCGAGTTGGTCGCGTTAATTATCGAAGGGATGGCGGCGTGGGTTACGTGTTGTTCGAACGGGAATTCCAGGTTGGGGGAAGAAGATACGTGAGCGACCTAGATGCAAGGATTGGAACGAACGGTCTAGATGAGGTCTAAAATTATAAAAGGATTTTTGTAAATAAAATTATAATTTAAAACGCTTAATGTTTAAAACTATGTAACTCTTTCATACGATGTCGGAATTCAACGAAACTTTTTGCGTTAAAATCGTTTGGATGAGCTTTTCGCAGTGGAACCGGATTGGAATCGTTTGGTGCTAGTGGAAATTTCGGGTAAAATTAAACGTCCGTTTAATTTTATTCGAAATAAAACGCTGGAACAGAATTAAAATCAGGGTGAGAACTCCTCACTCAATCGAACAGTTTCGATTTATATTTTAAATAGTTAGATTTAAAATTGCTTGATTGCTTGTTTGAATGATGATTGCAGTTATTGATTGCTGTTTGGTTGTGATAGTATATATAGTAGGATATATCTATATATAACAATATATATATTGGCATATGTATATAGTGGAGTTGATTCCCCACACTTCTATAGCGGATGAGACCCTATTGCGCCGCATAATAGCAGATAATATTTTATAAAATCCCATATACCGCGATATTCCGTCTTGAAGTGGAATTGGTATTGTGCGAACATCTGTGGATGCAGGGAAACAGGTTGGAGGGATTCAACTGGATTCCTCACCGGTATTTAATTTATTTCAGATATTGTGATATTTGATTGATTATCATATCGATATATGATGTTTGATTGTCGTGATTGACAATTTGGTGTGTTGCATCATCGGATCCTTTTTTGGAGTTTTAAAAATATTAAAATAACGATTTTGAATTTAATAAGGGTTTTAAAGTGATTTTTGAATTTATACGTTTTATTAAAATTTTGAATTGATTCAACTTAAATAAAATAAACGTTAAAATTTTAAAGTTATAAAAATTATGATTTTTGTAAAATATAACCAAATTAAGATTTTTGAAATAAATAGTGATTAATTTATAAAATGGTTTAATTTGGAATTTTGTATCATTATAAAGGGTGTATATAAAAGATTTTTAAAAATTGATATTTATAAATTAAGAATATTGGAATTATAAAATGAGTTTATTAAGTGTTGAAATGAAGTATAAAATTGATTTAATTGAAAATTGTAGATTTATAAATTGTGAAGATTATAAAATGAATAGATGTTGTAAAATAAAAGATTTATAAGTACTTAACTTATAAACTGGATTTGGGCATTTAAATGGGATATTAATAGAAATTGTTAATAAAGGAGATTTTATAAGTTGAAGTTGTTATAAAATTTAAATGAATATTATAAGTAATAAGATTTAAAATTGGTGAAGTTTTAAAGGAACGATTTGGTAAACAAATGAATTATAAGTACTTAACTTATAATATGGACTTTTGGTATATAATTGGGTTATATAAATTGAATTGGGTTAATAAACGAGATTTATAAATCGAAGCTTAAAAATAGAAATGGAATTTATAAACATTGTTTTATAAAATCCGAAACCAATTGAATCTGATAAATTTAATATAGAGGGTTATCAAGGAAATTATATCCACGATTTTGGGTAGTGGATAAATTCTTGAATGTAGAAAATGTTGAAATTTGGTTAGTGAAGTATATTCACGATTTTGGACAGTGAATATATTAATTAAGTAAAATAGATATGTTTTGGGAAAGTGACATTAAAAATGAAGTTAATTGTTTTAACGATGTTTTAAAATGTATTAAGTATCGAATACATAGATTTCAACATTCATTGTTGAAATAGACGTTTTCGTGAAATAGAAGGAAATGATGGACCATAACACTGTTGTTATAGTAAATGATTTCCGAAAGGAAATGGTTTGTATAGTATTGGGATTTATATATCTATCTAAATTTCGAATCCCTATACTAGTGATTTTGGGTCGTCGTAACGATATTTTACGCAACATTCGTTTTGACCCTAATAATTGTGTTTAAAAGAATGATTTCTTAAAAGAATGAAATATATACTTAACTATGGTTTAAGTGTATCGAATATTTTCAAATGTTGAAAATAAATAAGATTTGTGAATTACTTATTATTAAATAAGTATGGAAATGTTTTCCAATATGAAATGGAAGGTTTGAAATTTTAACTTTTAAAGATAAATTGAAAAGTGAAGATTTAAAATTTGTTTCAAATGGTTAAGTGTGGAAAATTATACATCTTGTAAAGATATTTTTGGGAAAATAAATAATTTGGAAAATTATTTGGAATCTGGTGATGTTGAGCATCTTTATTGATATTTAAATAACGGACTATCAATATTTACCTTTAAATAGGAATTTGTTGTGATTGCTTGAATTTGAATGCCACTCTTATTTTTAAATAAGCGCTCACTATTCGGGTTAACGGGGAAAGGACCTTGGGGTCGTATAACCCATTCCGAATATGTGATACGTCGTTATGAATTGCATTTGAAGACCGGCGTTGAAGACCGGATATTCGTGAAAATGGATGGATTACCGTCGAGTTACTCTGCATCGGCTGATCTCCGATATAGAGGTTTTATCACCCTTAGTGACGGGTTGTCCGGACGTGATTAGGGAATATCCGGATTGCAAGGGCTTCTTTGGAAGTGCCTTCGGTTCTGTTCGATCTCGGAACAGACTTGCATGGATTGTATGTCTGACGTTACAATTTGAGATGTAAAGTCGGTTTCTATCAAATATATTTCTGTTGGTGGCGGAGAATTTATTCTCTTAGCTTCACACCCTTCTCTGAGACGTACGAGCTCAGAGGTTATGTAGTTGATGGTTACTAGTGATATATTCCCAAATTGGTAATGTGGCATGCTGAGTGTTGCTGTGGGATGATCATTGTTTTATCATTTGTGATATGATCATTTGTTTGATCATTTATCTTGGTGATCATTACTTAGATCATTTGTTGACCCAAAGCACAACTTTTGTATAAAGCGTGGTTTTGTGGACGAGACTTCGTCGGACCTCACACCCCGGAAATGGTCAAAACAGGAAGGATGCGGCAAGGTTATTAGGGGTAGCGCCCCTTTAGTGTATGTCATTCCTTCTGGATAGAGGTGGTATCATGGTATGGAGCCCAGATACTTAACCTATGTTGTTGCTGCAAATTTATTGCTTTGTGGTTGTTGGAAATCGAGGATCCTCGGATAGATCGGTTACGATCGAGGAATGACATATTCGTGTCAGTAGTTACCCAGTTAGGGGTAACCCGGCCATGTGTTGGCAGAGATCCGGTTTGGTTCTCAGGTCATCTTTCTAGAGGCGTACCTATGTGGCAATGGGAAGTTCCTTGGCCTGACCATTTTTTGGAAATCCAAAGAAACAATACGATCCTTGTACGGTTTTAGTTGTAGAACCTGCCATTTAATATGGTAGCTATAGTAGGCATACTATAATGGTACCTATGCTGGCTATGATTTATATTCTACTTTCGAAATGTTTTATACAGTATGCGCTAATAATAATATCAAAAATGATTTGATTTTGCGTAGTAAGCATCTTTGACTAACATAAGAAGAAATCTCCTCCAAGTCTGCGTTTGCATTGTGTGCGTGGTGGGAGGTCTTATGGTAGTTACATTTTCAAAAAGCTTTGCGAATCTATTTTAAAATATTCCTCTGTTGTCTTTTAAAGATAAACTGTTTTAAGTTCTCACACCAGTCCCATGACTAACCTGGAGTTTATTGTTTCCTTTCAAAACTCTGGGTGCCCACCAATTTCCACACGGGCAGTCTAGAGTTTGGTTATCAGGTCATTTTGAATTCAGGAGTTGCTACAAAAATCTGGAGGCAAGCTGGATGGCATGGCGTATCAAACTAGTATATAGTATTTTTTTCCCTTATTCGTTGTTGTACACTCTGATGATGTAATGTAATGTAATGTGATGTAATGTAATAACTGATATAGTTCTTTGTTTAAAAATTACTCATTTATCTATTATATGTTGTTCCGCTGTGATTGTGAGATTCTCATATTGTTCTGTTATTTCTTTCTGTTCTATCTTTTTCTTTCTTCTTCTACCTCTTTCTTCTTCTTCAACCATAACAATTCGGTTTTTCGGCAACAAAAATTCGTTAACGTTAACATTAATCCAGAAGCGACTCCCATCAGATAAAAGAAGAACCAATAGGATAAAGTACGGTATGATGCCCTAAAAGGGGAAGTTAAAAGGCTTCTCAAGAATTGATTCATTTGGGAAGTCTTCTACCCCAAGTGGCCAGCAAACCCAGTATTGGTAAGGAGTCAAGTAGCTAGTAAAAGAATTGCGTTGATTATACTGACTTTGAATAAAGCCTGTCCAAAAGATTGTTACCCACCCTGGATAGATCAGTTGGTTGATGCAACTAGTGGACATAAATTGTTATCCCTCATGGATGTTTGCCCGGTATATAATCAGGCACCCATATTTAAACCACATGAAGAGAATACCAATTTCATTACAATTGGGTAATTTACTGCTATAAAGCAATGCCTTTTGAGTTAAAGAATGAACGAGCTACCTATCAAAGATTAGTCAACAAATGTTCAAAGAACAGATCGGTCGAAATATGGAAGTTTGTGTTGACAATATACTAGTAAAATCTTATGAATCTAAGAGCCGTCTTGAAGACCCAAAAGAGATGTTTGAAGTATTATAGAAATATCAAATGAAACGGAAACCCCAGAAATGCTCATTCGTGGTTCATTACGGGAAGTTTTAGTCTATATTGTGAGCAATCAAGGAGTTGAGGCCTATCTAGACTAGATTCAAGCTGTCAAGGACATGGCTGAGCCCAAAATAAGCAAAGATGTAATGAGCTTAAACAGTAGGGTAACTATCCTAAGCAGGTTCATTAACAAGTCAAATGATGAGTGCATTCCCCTTTTCAATGTGATCAAGAAGAAGAAAATTTTTGAATGGAGAGAAGACTATAAGAAATCCTTTCAAGAGTTAAAAAATCATTTAGAAAAACCACCAATACCATCCAGTCCTGAAAATAGTGAAGTCTTGCACTTGTATATGATAGTTTCAGAAGACACAGTTAGTTTAGTTTTGATCAGAGAGGAAAGTGGGACTCAACTTCCTGTTTATTATGTAAGCAGGTGGTTAAAAGATGCATAGGTTCGGTGCCCGGTAAAAGAAAAATTAGCTTACACCCATCAGATGGAAAACATATAAAGTTAATCATAAAATTCACTTAAAAATAAAGGTACGAAAGAAGGCTTATAAAAGTGCTGGGCTCCACAAGAATTTAAAACATGGGTTTCGCCATAGTTTAATAACAGCATTTCAAAGGTATTGAGATGGCTTTCGAAGGAGTTAGGATGGAGTCACAAGCTCCTGGTGCACTTACGAATGTCAAGCAAAACAAGAGCTTTCGAATGGGTAGAAAAAAAGAAGCAAAAATACCCTTTTGCCTCATCTAGATCTAGACCTTTCGGTGCAATTGAATCCACATACATGAGAGAGTCTAGTAGGGTTCAAAACAACTTTTGATGATATTGAATGATAGACTCATACACAAGAACAAATTCCTTCAAATTAGTGGATTTCGTCATTGTCAATCCACTACTTGAAGAAATGATTCCAATACACACATTTCGAAAGCAAGAATAAGCCTTTCGAAATGGTTGGAACCCTTTGAAGGCATGACGAAAACTCCACATGAAGGCTTAGAGTCCTTTAGCTAAGATCTATTTGTCACTCACCATTGCTTTCAAATCTATGTGAAAGCTCAACTCATCTCTCAATTAAAAAAACATAGCAACACAAAGTGGAGAGTACTTCTACCCCCTTTTGATAAAGTCAAAAGCAGTACAGTAAAAAGAAAAGCAAAAGAGTCGCTCTAACTTTAAGGGCAACGGAAGATTGTCAAGGTAATCCTTTTGATTGGGTCGAAAAGTTTGGTATGAAAAGTTAGCAGCGTAGGAATAAATGAGAAAGGTTAAAAGGAAAAGGCTCTCGACCACATCGAAAGGAGGCGTGCAGAAGGATGAAGGAACGGCTTTCGACCACGTCGAAAGGATGCGCATAGAAGGTTGAAGGAAGACCTTTCGACTAAATGAAAAAAATGGGCGTGAAAGAGGTCAACCTGCATCTATAAATACGACCCTAAGGGTCCGAGTTTGGGGGTCGAATTTTGGGGATTTTAAATTCTATCTCTTATTTCTTAGCAAATCGAATCTTTGTAACCCTAAATCAATATGGAATAAAAACTCTCTTACTTGTAACTCAATTTTCTGCTACATAAATCCAGTAGCGACCACCATCAGACAGTAGAAGAAATAATGGGATAAAGTATAGTCTGATGACTTAAAAGAGGGAGTTAAAAGGCTCCTCGAAAATTGATTCATTCGGGAAGTCCTCTACCCAAATAGGCTAGTGAACCTAATATGGGTAAAGTAGTCAAATGGCAAGTGGAGGAATTGCATTGTTTATACTGACTTGAATAAAGCATATCCAAAAGATTGTTACCCATTGCCCCAGATAGATTAGTTGGTTGATGCAACTAGTGGACAATTATTCCTTACGGATGCTTACTCGGGATATAATCAGATACCTATATTTAAACAAGACGAAGTGCATACCGGTTTTATTGCCGATTGGGGAATTTTCTGCTACAAAGCAATGCCTTTCAAGTTAAAGAATGCTGGAGCTATCTACCAAAGATTAGTCAACAGAATGTTCAAAGAACGGATCGGTCGAAATATGAAAGTTTATGTTGACAATATACTAGTAAAATATTATGAAGCAAAGAGTTATCTTGAAGACCCAAATGAGATGTTTGAAGTATTACGAAAATATCAAATGAAACTAAATCCCTAAAAGTGCTCTTTTGGGGTTCATTTTGAGAATTTTTAGGCTATATAGTGAGTGCTCCAGGAGTCAAGGCCAATCCAGACCAGATTCAAGCTATCAAAGACATGGCTAAGCCCAAAATTAACAAAGATGTAATGAGTTTAAATGGTAAGGTAGTTGTCCTAAGCAGGTTCATTTACAAGGCGACTAATAAGTGCATTCCCCTTTTCAATGTTATCGAGAAGAAAAATAAATTTGAGTGGAGAGAAGACTGTAAGAAAACCTTTCAAGAGTTGAAAAATCATTTGGAAAAACCACCAATATTATCCAATCCTGAAAATAGTGAAGCCTTGTACTTATACATGATAGTTTCGGAACGTACAGTTAGTTCATTTTTTTAAGAGAGGAAAGTGCGAATCGAAATCTTGTTTATTATGTGAGCATGCGGTTAAAAGATGCAGAGGTTCGGTGCCCGATTAGAGAAAAATTAGCTTACCGCTTGATTCTTACAACACGAAAACATAAAGCACATTTTTAAGCACATCCAATCCGAGTATTGACTAACTTTCCACTCAAACAAGTCTTCAGTAAGCCTGAAACTTCGGGTAGGCTAGTAAAGTGGGGAAATGAGTTTAGCCAGTATGACATTGAGTTTTAGCCACGGGAAGTTATCAAAAGGAAAGCATTAGCAAACTTTATTAATGAGTGTACAAATTTCATTAAATAACAATAAAAGAAAGAAAAGAATTAAAAATCCATATGGCAGTTATTTGTGGATGGAGCATCGAATGAGCAAGGAGACGGAGTAGGATATGTCATAATAACAACAGATGGACACCACCTATACTACGCAATGAAGTTAGGGTTTCCCACAACAAATAATTTAGCCGAATATGAATCAATGGTGGTAGAACTGACTCTATCCTTAGAGCTCAAAAGCCCATGAATTCAAGTCTCTAGTGATTCTCAACTAATGGTAAACTAAATAAAGCAAGTATATCATACTAAGGATGCCAAACTATGTTTATATGTAAAGAAATTATTGAAAATTCTCGCCTTATTTGAAGATTTCTCTTTACATCAAGTTCCTAGGGGCGAAAACTCTCATGCAGATTTGTTAGCAAAGTTGGCTAGTTTAGGAGGAGCCTCAGAAATCTGAATCATACCAGTAGGGTACCAAGAAAATCCGAGAATTGAAGAGGGAACACTCGAACATGGAAAGGAATTGTTGGTTATAACTAGATCCCAAGCCGTGTCACATGAAAGAGAAGAAAGGGAAATTTATGAAAAAGTCCCAAATGGGAGGATTAATTATCCAAGGACAAATCGTTGTTATAGTGACACTTGGATGTCACCTATTGTCAAGTATATTTCCAAACGGATGTTATCATCTAACAAAGGGAAGCTAGGAAGATCAGGCGATAAGCTTCGACTTTCACCATGATGAATGAAATTCTTTACAAAAATGGACACACCTTACCTTACTCAAGATGCATCAGTCTAGAAGATAGGATGAAATTGTTAGTGGAAGCGCATGAAGGATTTTGTGGAGACCATTCCAACAGGGGAAAAGTTGGCAAAGAAGATAACGAGCATGGTTTTTATTGGCCACAAATGGCAAGTCAAGATATTGAGTATTTAAATAAATGTGAAAGATGTCAGAAATAATCAAAGATTCCATGATGGATACCAAGTTAATTAACTTTGATTTCAAGTCCATGGCCTATCATTATATGAGAAATATCGACTTAACTTGGCAGTTACTAATTTCCAAAGGAGGAGCAAGATATGCTATATTTGCTAGAGTCTACTTTACTAAGTGGGTGGAGGCAGAACCACTTCCCAAAATCACTTCTGGGAAGGTGCTTAGACTCGTTATTAATAACATTGTTAGCATATTCAGGATTCCTTATAAGATTATACCTGATAAAGGAACACTTTGAAAGTAAAGTGTTTTCTCGATTTTGCTGTAAGAACTGGATTATCAAAAGTTTCTCTTCAGTGGCACATCCAAAGTCTAATGGAGTCGTTGAAGCAGTGAATAAGACTATTAAGACTATTTTGAAAAAGCAATCGAATAAAGCCATAGGAAATTGGGTAGAAGAATTTCCGCTTGTACTTTGGGCCTATCGAACATCCACTAGAACTGCAATGGAACATGCTCTCTATTCTCTAACATATATGTGTGAAGCGATGTTGCCAATTGAAATTGAGATACCCTCATATCGAAGAATTGCGTATGCATTTGATCCGAACCAAGAATTGAAGAAAGAATCATTAGATTTAATACATGAACTAAGAGATGAAGCAGCTATTTGAACTGCAGAAAATCAGAGAAGAATATCAAAATAAAAGTGAAGACAAGATTATTACAAGAGGGTGACTTAGTACTCCGAAGGGTGATGGTTAATACAAGAAATCTTGCTGATCGATCGCTAGGACAAAACTGCGAAGGTCCCCTAATTTTATGCAAAGTAATTCCCTTTGAAGCTTACAACTTATGTCGTCCAGATGGCAATATGGTTTATAGAACGTGGAATGCATAACACTTACAACCATATTTCCCCGTAATGAACGAATAAAATACTGCTTCCTTAAAGAAAATTCTACATGGTCAGGAGTAGGATTCTCCTTGCACTTGGACATTACCTTAAACGGTCAAAGCCATTGTTCGCATCGAGTTGGCCAGGTTAAAGCGCTTCCTGGAGAGATGTTAGAGTAAGCCTTTAACCGTGGCATGCTATGGCCTGGTTAAAGCATCGACAAGCCCTTGGCCGCACCACGCTATGGCCATGTCAGGGTGTCTCCTGGAGGGAGGTTATAGTAAGCCTTTATCCGCGCCATGCTATGGTCAGGTTAAAGCATTGACAAGCCCTTGATCACGCCATGCTATGGCCAGGTCAAGGCGCCTTCTAGAGGGAGGATGGAGTAAACCCTTTGTCACACCATGCTATGGCCTGACCAAGGCACCGAACAAGCCTTCGGTCCCTCTTACAAGGCCTAATTGGACAGATTCCAGGAGGGAGCTTGGGTAGGACGTTGGGTCCTACATGTGGATAAGCTAACCAAGCACACCGGACAACAATGGACTAAGACGTCCAAGCCTAAAAAGCAGCATATCAAACAATGGACTAAGATGTCCGAGCCCAAGAAGCGACATATTAAACAGCAAACTAAGACGTCCGAGCCCGATAAGTGGCATATCGAGCAACGGACTAAGACATCTGAGACCGAGAAGTGGCATGTCAAACAACGACAACATACAAGGCCAAAAAGGTGGCACATGTCAAAGGAATCAATACCTAAAGAGCAGTGCAGAATGGAAGGCTTAAACAAGAATTTACAGCCTCCAACTAGTACTTAAAAGAGGATTTGAAAACTTCATTTATTAAAACCCGAATCTGGGTTGCGGGTCTTTTACTTTTAATCTTTGGATTTCATAATACTCGAATATGGGTTTCGGGCCTATACGTACTGATTTGTGGACTTCATTAATGCTCAAGTCTAGGCTTTAAACTTCGATTATGGATATAGAGATCTTTATCATGGATTTCTGTCTATCATTCACTAATATCTGAATCTGGGTATCAGATCTTTTAACTATTGAATTTCATTCGATAAAGCCTGAACCTGGGCTCTAGACTTAGTATGGAGACCGTTATTATGGGTTACTGGTTATCATCTACTAAAACCCAAATCTAAGTTTCAGGACTCTTACTATTAGCTTTTGAATTTTATTAATTGATACCCGAATCTGAGTTTTAGATCGCTGGACTTCCTAGTACCTGAATTTGGGTTTCGGGTCCTTTACCACCAATTTTTGGATTTTATTTGTTAGTGCCCGAATCTGGGTTCCAAGGAAGTTGGTATTTAAATCCCAATGGACTTCTGGTCTTCAAGTAAAACTTCGAGTTTGTCTTATAAACCCAAATCAGGGTCACTGGTTTACTACTACTAACTTTCAAACAACATTTATCAACATTTGAATCTCGGTCCCTGGATCATTATTATTTCCAGTAGGTGTCTCTAAATACCTATTTCTTATCCCCAAATAAGGTTTCATGGATTTCGGTGACTTATTCGCAGATGATAGCTTATGGTCTTTTATCACCAAACATTTGTTGTCACCAGTAGAAAATTCCTGGACTCAATTATTATACGCCTGGTTTTCTATTAATATAATAGAAGTTCCATTTATGGACTTCATTTGTAACTACAAAAATTGGATGGTGGGACTCCTATCATTTCCCGACAAAAATTCTTGGTTTCCCAATTGTTTACAATTGTGAATTTCTTATCACTTATTAACTCCATATGATAGTCAACTAATTTTTATTACTTCTGGACTTAGAGTTAAAGAATTCTTCTATACTAACATCATCATCATTTATATGGCAAACAAATCACTGAGCATATTTTATATAAGTCTTGATCAAACAATAGAAAATATTATTTACTCTGAACTTTGCAGGAAAATAGGGCCATTAAAAATGGAGTAGTTGCTAAATTTTGTCCTAAAGAACAAAAGCTTTTTTCATACAAGGGGGGAGGGGCAAAATGTTAACCATAAAATTCAATTAAAAATAAAGGTATGAAAGAAGGCTTATAAAAGTGCTGGGCTCCATAAGAATTGAAGACATGGGTTTCGCCATAGTTCAAAAACACCGTTTTGAAGATATTGAGATAACTTTCGTAGGAGTTAGGATGGAGTTGCAAGCTCCTAGTGCACTTACAAATGTCAAGCGAAACAAGATCTTTCGAAAGGGTAGAAAAGAAAGCAAAAATATCCTTCTACCTCATCTAGACTTTCAACTCAATTGAATCCATATATACGAGAGAGTCTAGTATAGGTTCGAAACACTTTTCAAAGGTATTGAATGATAGACTCGTACATAAGAACCAATTCCTTCAAAATAGTGCGTTTCGTCGTTGTCAATTTACTACTTAAAAAAATGATTCCAATACACACCTTTGAAAGCAAGAATAAGCCTTTCGAAACGGTTGGAACCCTTCGAAGGCATGACGAAAACTCCACATATAAGTCCAGTGTTCTTTCGCTAAGATCTAGTTGTCACACACCATTTCTAATCCATGTAAAAGCTCGACTCATCTCTCACTTGCAACATCATAACAACACAAAGTGGAGCGCGCTCCTACCCCCTTTTTGATGAAGTCGAAAGCAATCCAGTAAAAAGCAAAGTAAAAGACGCTCTCTAACGTTAACGGCAGCGGAAGGCTGCCAAGGTGATCCTTTTGAATGGGTCGAAAGGTTTGATATGAAAAGGTAGAGGCGTAAGAATGAATGAGAAAGGTTAAAAGGTAAAGCCTTTCGACCGCATCGAAAGGAGGCGCACAGAAGGATTAAGGAAGCCCTTCCGACCACGTCGAAAGGATGCACATTGAAGGTTGAAGGAAGGACTTTCGACTGAATGAAAGAATGCGAAAGGGGGTCAACCTGCATCTATAAATACGACCCTAAGGGTCCAAGTTTGGGGACCAAATTTTAGGGATTCTAAATTCTCTCTCTCATTTCTTAGCAAATCAAATTTTTGTAACCCTAAATCAATTTGAGGGAGAAATTCTCTTACTTGTAACTCAATTAGGATAAATGTAAAAGGAGGAAGCACATGGATTCAACATAGATTTTGATTATGAGAAAGATCATTTCAAACGTTAGCTTGACTAATGACCAATTGCACAAGATGCTTACTAATTTTCTTGACTCTTATTTGTCTTATGTGATGCAATGGGATCGATTTAGACAATGTGGATTCTAACCGTATTATCATCCTTTATCATGATATCAAATGTCAAACTAAGATGATGAAGATAGTGTTTCGATGTTAGTAAGTCCAAGGAACTTTTGTCCGAGATGTTATTCCATTGCATATTGAACATAGAACTTGTGTATAATACATGGAGTCCACTTTGAGAGAAATCACCTTCTCAACCCGATCGAAAGGGACGTTTCGAAAGGGACTCGATGCATGAATACTAAGTTATGCTAGCTGGATGGATATCTTTGAAAGAAGTACTTATATTACAAAACATACAACCCTTTCAAAGGATTTCTTTCCAAAATAGTGGAAACAATGCCGTCGAAAGTAAATTCTTCTTTTAGGGGAAGAGTGATCATTTCAACATAATCGAAAGGGATAAATAACTGATGCAAATGACCCTTTCGACTCACTCGAAAGGGGTTATGAAGGAAAGTTTCTCTCCTTTGCCATCATTTTAAAGGGTTGATTGGGCTTCATAACTGCAATTAACATTTTCATAAGATCACCCTTCGAAAGCAATCCATCCTAATCAACTCATTCGAAAAGGGTTTCAAAGAGATTGGTCTTCATTTTGAGGTGTTAATGAAATTTCTTATTAACAACTTAAATTGGGATGTTAATGAGTTTTCTTGTTAACAAATATCATCTCCTAACCGTTAGTAGATGGATTTCTTTATCATTGTTCTAGGAAAATGAAATGAGATTTATACGTACAGTACAGCATCAACGGAGATAACTATGCCATATAACTCACATGTTTCTCCTAAGTATTTTCAAAGTTACGTTTCGGATCCACATACGATAATCGGTTATTTAACTATCAATTAACAAACATTCAATTAGTGATTTAATTCCATAGGAAAACCAACAACGGTTAAGCACATAAGCAACCACTAACCTTCTTTTAATTAATCTTTCTTTAATTTAAATTCACTTTGTAATACTTGAATCACAATTCTTTTTACAATGATATATATATGTACACACCCACAAATCCCTATTTATCAATACTTGGAAAAATATCCATATACTTATCTCAATGGTATAAATATATTCACCAACATTTGGGAAGATTCTCCATTTTATTCAATTATAAAATCATTTATAAACTCCATTATAAATCTACAAAACCATTTATAAAATTACTTTTATTAATCTATAAACTCGTTTCTAAAATTTCTTTCATAAATATTTAAAACCATTTATAAAACTCTTTTTTCTTTTTTTTACTAATCTTTCTTTACGTTTTCCAAAACAAGTTATAAGATTCCACTTATAATCCACATCTGCTTATAAAACTCTATTTATAAATCTCAAAAACATTTACAATATAAATTCTAATCATTAAGTTAAAAACACTATTATATAATAATAAACACTATATATAAATAAATATTAATTTTAAAGCGTCTTAAAAAAATAATTAATTAATTTCAAAACATTCTTAACAAAAAATAATAATTTATCTTAAACGTTATTATGAATAAAAATAATAAACTTTCAAAATCGTATTAGTAAATAAATAAATTTAATTCAAACCATATTAATATTTTAATTAATTAACCTTCAAATATTAAAATATTCATATAAACTTCGAAACAATATTAATAAAATAAAAAACTTTTAAAACATAATTATTTTTCCTTGGTAGAAATCCATATTTATTTATAAACCTTGTTTATAATCGTTTCCATATTCATAAACCTATATTTATAATTCTCTTCTATTTTATGAAACTTCCTTTCATAAAATCAATTTATTTACGAACCCCATTTATAACCCCATTCCTCTATAAATCTCACTTATTCATAAAGTTCCATTCAAAACATAATTTCAACCGTTTTTAACTTGCTCCCTTAGGTATAAATTTCTTTTATAAATTTCTTTCAATTTGTAAAAGATTGTTTAACATTCCCAATTTACCCTCACTTTCAACATCCAAATAGAATCAACTACTTTTAAAATATCATTCCACATCGTATAATAAATCCACCATTTTATTTTTTTCCAATGATAATAATTTCCTTTTATTTATAAACACCGTTTATAAATCCACACTTTTACTAACGAAAATACGATTTTTTCAAATCTTCACTTTCTTTTTAAAATATCACTTTTGTAAATTATCATATTTATAAATTTCACCTTTAGAAATAAATTATAATATATGTACGTATATATATCACTTATATAAAATGGTTAATTAATATTCATATCAAAATATTTATATTTCCTTTTTAAAACCATATCCCTTTATTATAAAAGACTAACTTATTTTCCAACATTTTAAGAATCTTTATTTTTACTTTAGAAACTCTATTTATTTAAAATATTTTATAAACCTATTAAACTATTATATCCACAAAAATCATACCTTTGGTTTTAAAGTAAATTTCTTCGACAAATAGTTCAAGAATAATTATTAAAAACATACATAATTTCCAAAATCACTTTAAAATCCCCTTTTAAAATCAATCACTATTTGATGGTATTTTAATATACCAAAATATAAGTCTCGCTACTACTAAAGCACAAAATAAGAAAAATCGTGTTGATGTCATCAATTATAGTATCAAACATATCGTATATCAAATTATATGAAAACAAAATCAACAGTTTGAGGAATCCTGTTGGATCCCTCCAACCTATCCCCTTACATCACATATAATATATAATCATAAAAGTATAGACCAACCGCTTCGAGGCAGGATTCGTATACAAAGGATTATCTGCTCTTACATGGGAACGAGTCTCATTCGCTCCCGGGATGGGAATATATCCAAGCCAACAATATAATTTAATAAATTATCCAAACAGTCATTAACAATAAACAATTAAATATTCACACACCCAAATAATAATTTTATCAACAAAAAATATATCTGTTCAACCAAAAAGGTGAGAATAACCCACCTAAATTTCTGTTGTCTCGGAGGCGTTCTAGTTTTAAGCTAAAATCGAACGACGTCCTATTTTAGCCCAAATTTCAACTATCTTTAAATTTTTCCAAACGAATTCCATTGCGTAGCTTTCGTTGTCAAGAGAGAAACTTAAAATCCACGCCTCGTTTGGACCTCGTATGAATAAGGTATTAAATTTATAAGTTAACAGGATTTAAATATAAATAATTTTTCACTAATTACTTAAATTATAAATTAATTACATTCTTAACCTTCTACCCTCCTAAATATAAATACCAAATACCTGTACGAGAACACCAGGGCCACTCCTCCATTCACCTCCCCCACCCTCTACACTCGAGGAAATCGAGAACCGACTAATCCGTCGAACTCCCTCGGGAAAGCTATCCAAACATCACCACCATGCACCGTCCGAACCTCCACCTTAAATTATAACTTCATCTGCGGCCCTCGACCCAGTGAGATCACGACCCCCCTACCCATGATCGAACTCCACCAAATCGAGCCACCAGCTGCCATTCGATCTCTTCTACCCATATATGATAGCCATACGCCCAAACTCCATTCCCATTTGTAAAAAAAATTTGAACCCTAATCGCGAAAGCCATCACAATAAAAAGTCCAACCCTCTCCTCCTTGCCGCCGCATCACTCCATGTGTATACCAATCAGTTCATGTATATGCCAAAGGATAGATCTACACTTCACCAGCCGAAAGAAGCAAGCTTTTAATTTTATGAATTTTATAGTATTTATTTTTAGAAGATCAGCTAATTTTTTTCTTTTAATTTTTCCTGCCTTGCTTTATTTAATGGGAAAAGGAATGTAAAAGAGGAATGGTGGGTAATTGAAATGATGGAGTACGGTTTAAAATGTGGGGATATGGGCTTGGTATGTCGTATATATTAATTTATTTGATTAAAACCCGGTATTATGTGCCTGAAAAATTTAGAACTCCTATCAAGACGTATCGCCGGGCCATTTTATATGTAATACCTCTATTTCGAACATAATGGAACTAGTATCGAGACCCAACTCGATTATATGTAGAAGATAGCTTTTCAAACCCAATTATTTATTTAAATTTCTAAAACTAATTTTAACGCATTTCCGTCTCACACGCCCAAACGATACGTCCAATTTCCACAAAAGATGGAATACAATAATATACTATTACGGATCCAATGTATCTGGTTTGGTCGAAATCCTAGACAATGCCCCTTGAATGCTATTTTTACCTATTAATTTAAAGTGTCATTTCCAATAGTTTACTCGGTTTTAAATCCAATTTAAAAGTTTACCATCTCCATTATTGTTTAAACAAAATTTAAATCATTTTTCAAAATCATTTTTCACCATATTAAATTCAAGATTCAATTATTTAAACAATTCTATATTCTAATTTAATAATTTAATTATCAAATAAATTTCTATATTTAAAATTCAATTTATTTATCTTCTAAAATTAACTTTTCAATATTTAAAATTAATTAAATATTCCAAATGACTAAAGTTCTGAGCCGCTACAACGTGGCTATTTCAAGCTTTGCCAATTTTACCCTCTGTCAATGATGTACCATGAGAATATATTTTACTATGTTGCACCAACAAAGTATATCAAAATATCCATAAAAAGAGGGTATGAGAACGGTTTATGGCTACAAATTGATGGTCAATAATAGTGCATTGAACAAATACTAATAACAGTTAAAGCATATTAAAGAGAAGTGCAGCTTTGGTTCTTTGCACCTTCAGTTCTTTATTAGACACACATTGTTGTTAGTTTACTATTCTGATAAGTATTAGAGATATACGATGATTAGAAGTTTCTAAGAGTATCATGAATGTGCGTACCAAATAAATGTTTTTATATTTGGAGATATTCCTATTGACGGTTCATGTCCTGTGTTCTTTTTACCTTGGTACTAAAAAAATATTCTAAAGGATTTGAACTTGAAGTAAGAACTGATATAATAATAGGCAGCAGCTGATACGAAAGGTGCTACACTATTAACTGCTAAGCGAGAAATACCTGATGCTTCATCAATTGCCGAGGCAAACGAAATACTATGTGGTAACTGGCTTAAAGCGATTGAAGACCATCACGTTAAATTCAGTAAACTGACCGTAAAGGATTTTATTGATATTGGTTGCTTTGTAGGAGTTAGCACAAGATATTTAGCTGCCAAGTTTCCCTCAGCTAATGTAACAGTAAGTGCTTTCAGTTATAACACAGGCAATGTATGCTTATTTATAGTCAACATTCATAATATCTATTATAATTTCTTCTTGTGCAGGGATTAGATCTTTCTCCTTACATTCTAATTGTAGCTATGTATAAGGAAAAGCAAGGGTCTAAAAGGACTAATCCCATAAAATGGATTCATGCCAAATTGCCAACGGCGGGAACACAGGTTTGCCTGCAGTGTTCTTTGAACTTGTTTCACTTGCTTATATGGTTAGTTCCCATCTTCTTAATCTCCTTTTTTATTTTACTTAATGAAGATGCATAATGTATGTATACATATACGTAGGTAGATCCATGAGTATCGTGCACAAGCAACACAGAATTTAGCGAAAGAAGCTTTTCGCCAACTTCGTCCCGATGGCACATTTTCTATAACTAATAACTCTGTAAGTACCTATAGGCTATGTATATCTAATTATTTACTAAAACTGGTAGCATATATGTGTCGGAATCTAATAAAAAAAATTATTTTTAATGTAGCTAAAATTAAACGTTCTTCAAGTAATAATATATTTTCTTGAGTTTTACATTTGCCTATGGCTCTAAGTTAGATTTGTGTGCAGGAATTGCCACCAGCATTATTTACTTTGATAAAGGGCACATAACCATTTCTGAATGTGTATTACTTGCTATATCTAAGGAGAACACCATGAGAGAAGCCGGTTTTGATAATATGTTTAGTCTTCTTACAGACCCAAGACATAGAATTTTAACTGCAGCAGTTCCATTATAGCACCAGTTTCCGTGCTTTTAACATGGCAGAAAGAATACTTATTTTTCTTATTGTTAAGTTGAATAGTGATATATGAAGTATTGAGACAGGGTTGCCCGATACCCAAACTGTGAAATGAGTATTTTAGGTTAATATTCCAGTCTCTAATATGGTATAATCACGTTTGTGATGACGGATAGGATTAGATGATGAACTAGATTCAGATGTTTCCAAAATAAAGTTGTAGCCTCGCTTTTTATATTTCGTTATTGCTTGATATCGTGGGTGTATGTATGTGTATGATACTGTTGACATGTTGTTGATTTGTTATTTATATGCTACTCATATATTGATCATATATTGTTCTTATATATTCCTAATCTAAGATGAAAATTTTACTTTTTTTTTGTTATCCCGCCTTTTAGCAAGGCCGTGATACCAATAGATCGACCGAGAAATCAAAGATAGTTCGTCTCAAAGATTGGTCTACACTGCATCTCAACAAGGCAAGTCTTCACTAGGTCGTTCTCGACCTAAAAGTTCCAGCGATTTATCCCTCCAAAGCTTCCAGCGAGCTAATGAACTAAGGAGTCGAGCGACCTACTTCCCAAAGTCCTAAAAGTCCTTACGACCTAGCCCTCGAAGACACACGGCCTAACGAGTTAGAAGGGAAGCAACGACCCAGTTACATGACGACCTAACTTTCGACGACCTACTTCCCAGCGACCTAACATGATACAAGACCTAACGCGACCTAGCGACTTAAGCTTATAACGACCTAAAGGTTACGACCTAATCCATACACTTCCCCTTCCACTAGGTCGCTCATGACATATCCAAACCGAGACGACTCCAAGACCGTAACCCCTTAAGTCACAAAAGATCTACCAATCTCTATGCTGCTACTCCCTAGGTTGCTACTCTCTCTTCTGCCACTCCTTAGGCCGCCGTTCCCTCTCTTGATATTCCTTAGGTCGCTGATGACCTACGACCTATACTTTAGGTCGCATACGACCTACGACCTAAACCTTAGGTCGTCCCTGCCGACCTAACTCCGGAATTCACTATAAATACTCCACGTACTCCAACTAAGGAGGGTCCTTTCCAGGTTCTGAAGCGCTGATACTCCGCTGTTTTCTCCACTCTTCCAACACTCCAAACACTGAAGATTCTTCATCAATAGATCCAACTACATTCAACATGGATATGAAGGGCAATTCATCATCAACGTTCTAATTTCTTGTCTTGGTCGTGTTGTAATCTTGTAAGTTGAGTTGTAAAAGTGATGTAATCGAGAAATTGAGAGGGAAAAGTATTGTAATCTTGTAAAAGTGTGCTCAAAGAACATAATGGAGGATGTAAAGTGGACGTAGGCTTGACTCAAATCCAAACCACTATAAAAGTTGTTGTGTCTTTTGCTTTCTTTGCTATTTTCTGTTTACTTTTGTTTCCCGCGCAAACAGGTGGTGCTTTCACTTCATCATAACTCACGCTAGGGTGTTAGCGTAGATTTTGAACGTTAAAATTTTGGTGCTTTCACTGAGAAGGCTGAACTCAGGAGTTTTATTAACAAGGGGTTGGATCAAAAAGTTAGGAGATTCGGATCTGAAGAATTATTGTAAGGCGATCGAGTAGAAGGCAAAGACCAGAGAGTAGTCAGCACGAAGGAAGTCAATAGGCTTCTTCGAGAGCAAACCAAACTTCAGCCTTCGTTACCAGAGACGAGATGGAGGCAATGATGAAAAGGCAAGAGGAGTTGATTCAGAATTTGTTTCATCAGATTGGGCAACTTGGAGCACAGAATCAGAGAGGAACAGAAGCTCAACTAGAAGAACAGATTCCACCATCCCCTCGTGAACTCAGGGGGCAAGATGAAAGAAATGGACAAGGTTTACAATAAGGAGACAACGAAAAATTGGTGGAAATTGTCAAAAAAGCTATGAGAGGTGGTTTGGTAAACAAGGACTTGGAGGATGTGAATAGGAGTCCTTTTACCACAACAATCATGCGAGCTAAGAACTCGCCAGGCTTTAAGCTACCATCGTTGGACCTGTATAATGGAAGGACAGACCCTACAGTTCATCTGACAAAATATCTGAGGCATATGGAAGTACTGGGGGCATCAGAAGAAGTTATGGCTCGGTGCTTTCCTTTGTACTCGGTAGATATTGCGGCATTGTGGTTCAGACAGTTGGAAAGTGGATCTATCGGGACGTGGAATGATTTGATTGGGAAGTTTATAAGGCAATTCAGGGTCCACATCTCGAGGCCCAAGAATGTTATGAGTTTGACAGCACTAAAGCAAAGAACTGGAGAATCCTTGAGAAGCTTTTTAACGCGATTCAACGTAGCCGCAGCATCGGTGGATCGGCCAGATCCATCCATGGTTCTAATGGTAGCCGTGTCAGGCATAGCTAACGGTACAAAGTTCAAGAATTCATTGACTAGAGATCCCCCTATGGATTTAAGAGAATTTTTCCATGAGGCCAAAGGGTTCTTACGATTAGAAGATGCAAAATTGAAAGAGAAGAAGGAGGAGGAATAGAAATTCATGCACTCAAAGGAGGAAAACCTCTTGAAAAAGAACTTGCCAAAGATAAAGAAAAACGAAAAGCGGAAGATAATGATGATAGGTCAAAGCGAGCATAGAGGGAGCCGCGTTTCACCACTTTTGCGGAATTGAACGAAAGTTTGGAACGAATTTACCAAGATACTAAAGGACAGATTTTTTACCGCAAACTGGTAATGGGGGATCCGACTAACAGCGAGAGAAAGTCAGATAGATATTGCTCATTAATTCCATGAGTCAAATGGTCATAGCACAAATGACTGCAGACACTTGAAAGATGAAATCGAGGGATATATCCGGGATGGTTTGCTATCACAATATGTAAACAAGAAAATTGTAACGGTGGAACAAGGACGACCACCACCTGCACTAACTGGAGACGTCTCGGGATCGAGGCGTTAGCTTGTCATCGATTGATTGAGGTTATCACGAATGAGTGAAAACTCTACATAGACATAATTAAGTTGTTCACACATGTACGGGACCGCGAACGATTCCCAGGCATGCTCTAATACAACTATAAATCATATCGATGTAGGTGTTTTCACTCGGATGTCGATACTTTGCTTTCATGTTTTACTTCTGATGATTGATTACTTTGCTTTCGTGATTTGCTTCTGATGTTTGGATTTAACTCTGCATTGCTTTCATGTTTTGCTTCTGATGTTTGGATTTGACTTTTTCAGACATGTCTACTTTAAAACTTTTCAGTTGAATGTTCGATTTTGATAATCTTGAGATGATCAAGCCCTTTCGAGCACACTTACTCGCCTCGAACAGGCACTCGACTTCGAACAGTCACCAACTCGCCTCGAATGGAACCTGACTTTGAACAATCACAAACTCGCCTCGAACGGCACTCGACTTCGAACAGTCAAAAACTCGCCTCGAACGGCAAAAACTCGCCTCGAACGGCACAACTCATTTAACCTCAAATGGCCCGATCCCGAACGGTCGTCATTTGAGGTCCACCCCATGACCGAGCACGGTTGCACTTTACCACAAATGGCTCGATCCTAAACGATTGTCATTTGAAGTAATGCGCTTGACCGTGAACGGCTACATTTCATCTCACTTGACTTGACCCTGATCATCAAATGAAGTTAAGCGCTTGACTATGGACGGCCGCACTTTACCTCAAATGGCTCGATCCCAAACGATCACCATTTGAAGTTGAGCGCTTGACCGCGAGCAGTCGCGCTTCACCGTAAACGGCTTGATCGCAAACGGTAGTCACTTGAGGTCCGCCACTTGACCGCGCACGGTCGCACTTTACCACAAATGGCTCGACCCCGAATGGTCGTCATTTGAACTACGGCACTTGACCACGAACGGTCGTCATTTGAGCCCTGCCACTTGATCGTGCATGGTCACACTTCACGTCAAATAACTCGATCACAAACGATCGTCATTTGAAGTAAAGCGCTTGACCATAAACAATCACATTTCACCGCAAATGACTCGATCCCGAACGATCATTGCATGGATTTAGACGCTTGACCGCGAACGGTCGCACTTTACCTCAAATGACTCGATCATAAACGATCGCCATTTGAGGTCAGGCGCTTGACCATGAACGGCCGCATTTCATCCCAAATAGCTCAATCCCGGACCGTCGTCATTTGGGGCCATATAAAACTATCAATTCCTTTGCAGGTCATCAACAGGATATGAACATCCAGCTTACGGCATTACAAAACACACATTCCTACCGCAAGGCATGTTTTGGGGGGCAAGTGTTATCCCGCCTTTTAGCAAGGCCGTGATACCAATAGATCGACCGAGAAATCAAAGATAGTTCGTCTCAAAGATTGGTCAACACCGCATCTCAACAAGGCAAGTCTTCACTAGGTCGTTCTCGACCTAGAAGTTCCAGCGATTTATCCCTCCAAAGCATCCAGCGAGCTAATGAACTAAGGAGTCGAGCGACCTACTTCCCACTGACCTAAAATTCCTTACGACCTAACCCTTCAAGACACACGACCTAACGAGTTAGAAGGGAAGCAACAACCCAGTTACATGACGACCTAACTTTTAACGACCTACTTCCCAGCGACCTAACATGATACAAGACCTAACGCGACCTAGCGACTTAAGCTTATAACGACCTAAAGGTTACGACCTAATCCATACACTTCCCCTTCCACTAGGTCGCTCATGACATATCCAAACCGAGACGACTCCAAGACCGTAACCCCTTAAGTCACTAACGACCTACCAATCTCTATGCCGCTACTCCCTAGGTCGCTTCTCTCTCTTCTTCCACTCCTTAGGCCGTCGTTCCCTCTCTTAATATTCCTTCGGTCGTTGATGACTTACGACCTATCCTTTAGGTCGCATAAGACCTACGACCTAAACCTTAGGTCGTCCCTCCCGACCTAACTCCGGAATTCACTATAAATACTCCACCTACTCCAACTAAGGAGGGACCTTTCCAGGTTCTGAAGCGCTGATACTCCGCTGTTTTCTCCACTCTTCCAACACTCCAAACACCGAAGGTTCTTCATCAATAGATCCAACTACATTCAACATGGATACGAAGGGCAATTCATCATCAAAGTTCCAATTTCTTGTCTTGATCGTGTTGTAATCTTGTAAGTTGAGTTGTAAAAGTGTTGTAATCAAGAAATTGAGAGGGAAAAGTATTGTAATCTTGTAAAAGTGTGCTCAAAGAACATAATGGAGGATGTAAAGTGGACGTAGGCTTGACTCAAAGCCAAACCGCTATAAAAATTGTTGTCTCTTTTGCTTTCTTTGCTATTTTCTGTTTACTTTTGTTTCCCGTGAAAATGGGTGGTGCATTCACTTCGTCATAACTCACGCCAGGGTGTTAGCGTAGATTTTGAACGTTGACAGTTTTGATATGTAAATTCGGGACTTCCAATTGTGTTGCTGATTGCCAATTTGAACGTCCACCAAGTGTCGTAGATTATAATTTTGGAACATTCGATGAGTGGACTTGAAACATGTAATAAGTATTGTTGATTGTCCATTTGAAAAACCAATTAAGCATTACTGATTATCAATTTGAAACACTTATTAAGTATTGTAATTTATTAATTTGGTATACCTAATAAAAGTTGTTGATTATCGACTTGAAGCACTTGATAAGTGTTGTAGTTTATCAATTTGATATACTCAGTAAGTGTTTTAATTTGTTAATATGAAACATCCACTAAATGTTTTAATTTGTTAATCTAAAACATACTGCAAATATTTCGAATTCTACAACATACTAATCTACAATACTTGAAAGATGTTTCTAAAAATTTTAGTTACATTTTATTACCATTTCAAATTGGTCATTTTGGTGTAGTGCAAATTTTTTCAAATTATTTTTATTAGGTGTGGTTGAGTATAACTCTTTATAGAACAAACTTAGCCAGTATAGGCATCCACACTTTGGGTAGCAAAAGTCCATAAATACTATCGGAAAAAGAGTCTCTAAAAATACATGACAATCACGACTCTTAAATCCCGACAGTTAAAGATCCTTCGCATAAACACATCTTCTCATCTTCAAAGAAATTCCATTTGGAAACCTCAAATTTTGAAACAACACTAATTGTTTTGGTAGATGCATATTTTTCAACTAATAACAAGTAATAACTTGAAATTTGGTCGTTCATTATCAATTTTAAGCCCAGGACGATCACAGTATAACACGATATCCTTTCTTGACTTCAAATCATCTTTTGTTTTTCCTTTCACATTCATTATTGTGTTAAAGAAGTTTTCATACACATTTTTCCTACTATGCATTATGTTTATTTTATGTAAAAGTTTATGATTTTTCCAGTATGGTAACTCCTAAAATATACTTTCTTTACACAAATTATGATGCTCGTCTTTACCTAGAATTTTGGGTTCTTTACCTATCTCATGTATTTTGGGATAATCCTACACAACTCGTACACTTCTTCGCTACTCGGAATGGGCGGTGGCTCCAATTTCATTTGAAGTCTTTTTATCAATCATAAAGCGATCGTTTACATGTAAAAAACAACGAAATTGATGTCACCAACGTAGTTTGCCACCGTGTAATGTCTAAATAATTCCGTCCAATCCATGTAAATAGGAAAAACGAATTTGCAACTAATACTCCATTCAGAAAGCATCCCATACATAGGAAAATTGCAAGTTGTTCAAAGAAAAGAAGCAAACTATCTAAATTTCTTTTTATTTAAGACATCGTACATAATAATACTCTGTCCTCTGATTTTTGAATTAACTAAAACATGAATGGATTATTCAAACACATCCAAGGATTGTAAGTGTTGGATTAACTGTACTGAATGAAGGAAATGGGGCAAAATCATCCACATACCAAACAAGCCTTACATTACGTAATTCTTTTACAAAATCAGGATATGTCCTATCGAAATGTTTCCAAGCATCACCTCTGAAGAATAACATTAAATTCCTTAATTTTATTATTGTTCACTATGTCGTCGCATGTGTTTCGCCATAGCAGTGGATCATATAACCTTTGTAATCTCGGTATAATCGAAAAAATAATACATTCTAGTAAAAGGTACGCCTTTACCACTGGGTTTCATTGATTTATAACTAATTTTTTTATAGAATTCACAAATCTTTATCTTCCCTCCAATAAATCATGCATCCATCTAAACACATGTTAATTTTTTCATAAGGCAATCGAAAGGTAGAGACCTCTCTTTTAAGAGAATACTAGTTCTCTGCCAATATATTATTAGGTGGAAGCATTTCTTTACACAAGCTAAGAGTTGTTTCCGATGTATCGTATTTAGATTTTATAGCATTTAATTTAGATGTCGTTACATGTGTGTCATTTTACAACCTTTATAGAGTGGTTGTTTTGATGCTTCTAAAAAGTTGAAAACCTTTTTTGATTTCTAGTTAAGATCTACCTTCAAATGTGGTTCTTCAGTCCACATACCCGGACTAGCAGCATCATGATCCATTTCAACTTATCTATTTTTTAGATCTACATTTCCCTCAATAACGGGTTCATCGCAATCCACATCCATATTTGATGCAGCTCAGACCAAGGTCGAACAATTGCAAGCTATTAGCATGAGTCGTTCACGGCCTAGAGGGAGTTTAAGTCGTTCACGACTTAACAGATTAGAAGGTGAAGACATGGGTCGTATACGGCCTAAGGAAGAAGGGTTAGGTTGGAAATGACCTAGCGGAGGAGTTTTAGGTCGATCACGACCTAACAGGCTATGTGAAAAGGAGTTATGACCTAACAAAACGTTAAGTCGTTTGGAATCTTTAGGTCGTCCACGACCTAATGATCTACAAGTTAACGAGATAACAGGAACTTCTTTAAGCCACTCCGAGGACCCACGACCTAGTTATGCTGCTAGGGATTTCTTAAGTCGCTGAACGAACTAGTTAGGTTGCTCATACGACCTACCGATCTAGTTAAGTCGCGTGAAGAAGTTCTGAAGTTTACGACCTTCGATAAGTCGCGGCTACGAGTTACGACCTAAGTTAGGTCGCATGAAGGCTTTCCTGAAGCTGTTTTCCTTGAGTCGCTACAGTTTGAGTCGTTATTTGTTAGGTCGTGTGCGTTGTATCTTAGGTCGCGTGTTGTAAATACAGTGTGTTGTAGCGTTTGGGGTGTGGTCCTGATTGGTCGCAAACGACCTTGTATAAGTCGTAGGTCGCGCCTCTTGTATGATGTTAGGTCGCGTACGACCTGGGTTGTGTTGTGTCGTGTAATTTAGGTCGTTAACGACCTATGGAAGGTCGGTGGTGTTGTAATGTGTTGTGTGGTGTGATGTAGCCTATAAATAGGCGAGTTGGAGTCATTGTAAAGGAGTTGATTTTTTTGAATAAAATTTCTTGTTGATTGTTGTGTGCTTTCATCTAAAATTGGTAGTTGAGTGTAATCTCCTATCTCCACTTACGTTATTCGAGTGCGCTCGAATAATCGTTTGTTGAAGCCGATTCATGGAATCAAGTGCGCTTGATCAACGTCGAAGAATCGTAGATCTCTTTTCACGGTATCGTGCGCGATCAACGTGTTAGAGATAGCTAGAATTCGGCATCTTCGGATCAACGAATTTGGGCATTTCAGTATCTTTCAAACCACCGATTTCTACTTTCATCGATTTATATCGTTTCGTTATTATCCGCTGCGTCAGTTTGGTATCAGAGCAAGACTTAGCCAATCATAGCCAAGCCGAGACTTGGAGCCAATTTTTGAAGTTGAAGTTTGGAGTTGGAGTTCATTGTGTTCATCTTGAGATTGCAACGAGTTTGAAGATTTCGATCCATCTCATTTTGGATCTAGAGTTGGAGAATTGTTTGAATTTGAAGTTGTTTGGAGACCTTGAGCCGAGCCAAGTTAAGCCGTGAAGTGTTAAGGCCGAGCTAAGTTGAGCCGACCTAACTTTGAGCTGTGTAAAGCTATTGCCGAGTCAAGGATTTAGGCCGTGACTTGTTTGTCTTGTGTTGAAGTTTTTGTGAAATTTGTGAAGCTTTTTGAAGTATTTGTTGAAGTATTTGAGTTTTCCAACATGCCGCCAAGGAGAGCCAATCGTCGTCAAAATGTTGAAGCGTTGTATAGAAGAGAAGAAGCCGAGCTAATGGAACAACGTATTAATGAGAAATTTGATGAAGGCATTGGAAAATTAGAGAAGTTGATGAACGACTTGAATCAAACTCAAAGGAGGAGATCACCAAACTCGAACCATGGAGGAAACCGAGTTTCGCCATCGGTTACGGAAGCAAGGAGGGTATCACCACATTCTTTTAGAGATAGAAGAGAAACATCAATTTCATCACGAAGAGATCATCATGACTATGGACATGAAGAGAGAAGAAGTCCACGGGAATTTGAGAATGAGCCATATATAGATGAAGAGAGACATAGTCGAAGAAGCATGCATGATCGAAGGGATGATAATGGTCGAGATCGATGTAGGCGTACTTTTGATTTTGATGAAGAGGGTGATAGAGCTAGCATTCATTATTGAGATCGAGACCAAGTTCGGAATTCTTATCGGGATGTAGATGATGATCGTCGATGGGAATCGGGAATGAAGATGGAAATTCCAGAGTTCAAGGGTGGAATGGTAGCTGAAGAATTTCTGGATTGGGTGTCAAATGTTGAAGAGATCTTTGATTACAAGGAGGTTCCTGAGCATAGAAGGGTGAAGTTAGTTGCTACTAGGTTGAGGGGGAGAGCTTTGGCGTGGTGGCAGCAAACTAAACTTACTCGTGAACGAATGGGGAAGTCAAAGGTTGAGTCTTGGGATAAGATGAAGAAGATGATGAGAGCTACATTTTTACCTTACAACTACCAGTCACTTATGTACCAAAGGTTGCAGAATCTGAGGCAAGGGACGAAGTCAGTGAATGATTATGCAGATGAATGTTACCAACTCATTGCCAGGAATGACATTATGGAGACGGAAGAACAGCTAACTGCTAGATTTGTTGGAGGGTTGCAAATGCAGATCCAGGATATGGTTAATATGTTTGATCCAAGATCTGTGGCGGAGGCACATCACAAAGCGTTGGCTTGGGAAAAGCAGGGAAGGCATGGAGGTGGTGTGTTTACTAATTCTAACAGTCAAGTGAAGGGTGTTAGTGGGAGTTCTAATGTTCCTAAACCTGTCAGTAAGCCAGTAGTGAAGGAGGCTGAGAAGGCGAAGGTTAATAACAGTTTCAAATGTTACAATTGTCAGGAGTTGGGTCACAAAAGCAATGAATGTCCGAAGCCGAAGAAGAGAACCATGGTTGCAGATGTTGAGGAGGATGATGGTGAAGAGGTTGAATGTTCAAATGCACTATATGTTGAGGAGGAAGAAGAATTGTCGGGAGATGAAGGTTGTAATCTTATGATGAGGAGGTCTTGTCTTACACCAAAGCAAGAAGAAGATTCTAGTTGGTTGAGAAGCAATATTTTTCAGTCGACATGCACTATTCTAGGGAAAGTTTGCAAGTTCCTTATTGATGCTGGAAGCTGTGATAATATTATCTCTACAGAAGCAGTAAAGAAGTTGAACTTGAAGACTGAGAAGCATCCTAAACCCTACAAGCTAGCATGGTTAAGGAAGGGTGGTGAAGTGAAGGTGTGTCGAAGGGCTTGTGTTAATTTTTCAATCGGGAAGAAGTACAAAGATGAAATTTGGTGTGACGTTGTAGACATGGATGTGTGTCATCTGTTGTTGGGCAGACCATGGCAGTTTGACAGAGCTGTGCAACATGATGGTCGTGCTAATAGCTATAGTTTCATGTTTGAAGGCACTAAAATCACTTTAGTTCCCAAGAAGCAACAACAGAAGGAAAGCAAGCTAGAGGAGATTGAAGAGTTGAAAACTTTATTATCTTTGAAGGAGTTTGTTAAGGAGATTGAAGAGGAGCCGGAATGTTTTTGTTGATTGGGTGAGAGTGTAGTGAAGAAGTTGAAATTCCAGAAGAAGCGAAGCCAGTTTTGAAAGAATTTGAGGATGTATTTCCAGAAGAGTTGCCTAAGGAGTTACCGCTGCTGAGAGACATTCAACATCAAATCAATCTTGTTCCGGGAGCAGTTTTACCACATCGACCACATTACCGAATGATTCCGAAGGAACATGAGGAGTTACGAAGGCAGGTGGAAGAGTTGTTAGAGCAGGGACGTGTTCAGGAAAGTTTGAGTCCATGTGCTGTGCCAGCCTTGTTGGTGCCAAAGAAGGATGGAACATGGAGAATGTGCACAGATAGTCGAGCTTTGAACAAGATTACTGTTCGTTACAGATTTCCTATGCCGAGGTTGGATGACTTGCTAGATCAGTTGAGTGGGGCAACTATATTTTCGAAGATTGATCTGAAGAGCGGATATCATCAAATTCGAATTAGACCGGGAGACGAATGGAAGACCGCATTCAAGACGAGAGAAGGATTATATGAATGGTTGGTTATGCCGTTTGGTCTATCGAATGCACCGAGTACATTCATGAGGGTGATGAATCAAATTTTTAGGCCATACATCGGGAAGTTTGTTTTTGTTTACTTTGATGATATTCTGATTTATAGCGCGAGCACAGAGGAGCGTGTAGAACATTTGGAAAAGGTGTTAATTATTCTTCGTGAGGAACAGTTCTATGCCGCGACAAAGAAATGTGTGTTTATGACGAGGAGTGTTCTATTTCTGGGGTATGTTGTATCAGGAGAAGGTATTCAAGTAGACCAGAATAAAGTCGAAGCAGTAAGAAATTGGCCATAGCCGAGAACTATCACTAAAGTCAGAAGTTTTCATGGATTGGCATCATTCTACCGAAGGTTCATTCCACACTTCGGTAGCGTGATGGCACCGGTTACTGATTGCATGAAAGGGAAGCAGTTTTCTTGGTCGAAGGAAGCGGGAATTGCTTTTGAACGAATCAAATAACTTTTGACGACAGCATCAATTCTTGTATTACCAGATTTTCAGTTGTTGTTTGAGCTACACATTGATGCGTCTAAAGTTGGGATTGGAGGAGTGTTGAGTCAGAGTGGAAAACCAGTTGCATATTTCAGTGAGAAGTTATCAGGGGCAAAGATGAGATTTAGTACATACGATGTTGAGTTTTACGCTGTTGTGCAAGCTGTTAAACACTGGAGGCATTATCTATTTCAGAAAGTGTTTGTTCTCTATACTGATCATGAAGCGTTGAAGCATTTGCAGGGACAGGATAAGATTTCAGCGAGACATGCATCATGGATTGCATATTTGCAGCAGTTTACCTTTGTTGTTAAGCACAAATCAGGGGTGACGAATCGTGTAGCTGATGCTTTGAGCAGGAGGAATCATTTGTTGACGACAATGAAAGTTGAAGTGAAGGGATTCGAATTATTGCCAGAATTGTTTAAGGAGGATCCTTACTTTGCAAAGTTTGTTGAGAAAGTTAAGGATGGGGATACTGATGAATTTATGTTGGTTGATGGATTCTTGTTTAAAGGAAATCGGTTATGTATTCCTGAGAGCAGTTTGAGAATGAAGATTATCAAGGAATTGCACGAGGAAGGACATGTGGGCCGTGATCGTACTTTGCAGTTGATTTCTCAATCTTACTTTTGGCCGTCGATGAGGAAAGAGGCTGAAAGGTTTGTGGAGAGGTGTCATGTATGCCAGGTTTCGAAGGGAACAACGACGAATGCAGGATTGTATATGCCGTTACCTGTACCGACTAAACCGTGGGTTGATATCAGCATGGATTTCGTTTTGGGTTTGCCTACAACTCAAAGGGGAAATGATTCTATATTTGTTGTGGTGGACAGATTTTCGAAAATGGCATATTTTATTGCTTGTACGAAGATGGCGGATGTTGTTCGTGTTGCTCAGTTATTCTTTAAAGAAATCTATCATTTACATGGGTTGCCGGAGTCTGTTGTTTCGGACATAGATACCAGATTTTTAAGTCATTTTTGGCTAAGTTTGTGGAAGATGGTGGGAACGAAGCTGAAATTTAGTAGCGCTTATCATCCGCAAACTGATGGGCAGACAGAAGTTGTTAACAGATCGTTGGGAAATTTGTTGCGACGTCTTGTGCAGGATAATCTGAAGAGTTGGGACATGAAGTTATGCCAGGCAGAGTTTGCTCATAATCATGTAGTGAATCGTAGTACAGGATTCAGTCCATTTCAGATTGTTTATTCAAACTTGCCAAAGGGGCCGTTGGATTTAACGACAGTACCAAAACCAAAGGGGATAGTTAAACGAGCTGCTGACTTAGTTGATGGGTTGACAGAATGTCATAAAATCGTTCAGGAACGATTAGAGAAGTCGAACGAGAAGTATAAGCGATCTACAAATTTGAAGCGACGAAGTGTTGAATTTAACGAAGGCGATTTGGTTTATGCAGTGTTGACAAAAGATCGTTTTCCGGTGGGAACGTACAATAAATTGAAAGCACGGAAAATTGGTCCAGTTGAAGTTTTGAAGAAAATCAATGAGAATGCATATCGATTAAAATTACCAGATGATGTTTATACTTATGATGTTTTTAACGTCAAACATTTAATTGTTGTGGAAGAAGTTACAAATTCGAGGACGAATTGTTCTCAACCAGGGGAGGATAATGCAGCTCAGACCAAGGTCGAACAATTGCAAGCTATTAGCATGAGTCGTTCACGGCCTAGAGGGAGTTTAAGTCGTTCACGACTTAACAGATTAGAAGGTGAAGACATGGGTCATATACGACCTAAGGAAGAAGGGTTAGGTCGGAAACGACCTAGTGGAGGAGTTTTAGGTCGATCACGACCTAACAGGCTATGTGAAAAGGAGTTACGACCTAACAAAACGTTAAGTCGTTCGAAATCTTTAGGTCGTCCACCACCTAATGATCTACGAGTTAACGAGATAACAGGAACTTCTTTAAGCCACTCCGAGGACCCACGACCTAGTTATGCTGCTAGGGATTTCTTAAGTCGCTGAATGACCTAGTTAGGTTGCTCATACGACCTACCGATCTAGTTAAGTCGCGTGAAGAAGTTCTGAAGTTTACGACCTTCGATAAGTCGCGGCTACGAGTTACGACCTAAGTTAGGTCGCGTGAAGGTTTTCCTTGAGTCGCTATAGTTTGAGTCGTTACTTGTTAGGTCGTGTGCGTTGTATCTTAGGTCGCGTGTTGTAAATACAGTGTGTTGTAGTGTCTAGGGTGTGGTCCTGATAGGTCGCAAACGACCTTGTATAAGTCGTAGGTCGAGCCTCTTGTATGATGTTAGGTCGCGTACGACCTGGGTTGTGTCGTGTCGTGTAATTTAGGTCGTTAACGACCTATGGAATGTCGGTGGTGTTGTAATGTGTTGTGTGGTGTGATGTAGCCTATAAATAGGCGAGTTGGAGTCATTGTAAAGGAGTTGATTTTTTGAATAAAATTTCTTGTTGATTGTTGTGTGCTTTCATCTAAAATTGGTAGTTGAGGGTAATCTCCTATCTCCACTTACATTATTCGTGTGCGCTCGAATAATCGTTTGTTGAAGCCGATTCACAGAATCAAGTGCGCTTGATCAACGTCGAAGAATCGTAGATCTCTTTTCACGGTATCGTGCGCGATCAACGTGTTAGAGATAGCTAGGATTCGGCATCTTCGGATCAACGAATTTGGGCATTTCAGTATCTTTCAATCCACCGATTGCTACTTTCATCGATTTATATCGTTTCGTTATTATCCGCTGCGTCAATATTTATAGTCTCCTCATATACACCGTGATAATTTTCTACATGATATACCCGCAAAAGGTAGCTGGGTATAAAATGGTATTGTTGTGAATGTAATATAACAATATAATACTATTATTTTTAGGCAATGACATTTCGAATACGAACATCGAACTTCTTTTATATTTGTTTTATTACTAGATGCCACTTTCATGAATTCATCTTCTCATTTCTAAAGTGAAATGGAACCATTCCTCCATTTTTACCATTCATGTACATCCAACTTCAATCTTTCAAATAATTCAACTTCTATCCCTACACGTAAACAAAATTTACATTACCTTTTACAAGATGATATTATTAATTCAAATAACATTATTAATTTTGTTATTATTTTGAGTTGCACTATCAATTTTATTAATAATTTAAATAAAATTATTGATTTCATTATTAATTTAAATAACATTATTAAGTTTATTAATATTTTAAATAACATTATCAATTTTAATGAAACTATTAACTTTATTATTACTTTAAATAACATTATTAATTTAGTATTATTTAATTTGATTAATTTTATTAATACATTTAATAACATTATGAATTCTATCATTAACTTCAATAACATTACAAATTCTATTATAAAGCAATGGAATTCATAATCAATTTCAAAGCTACATAACCTAGAGATTTTTACACACTGGCCACTCTACTTCCTATTACAAGCGCAATGATATTTACACTTCATGAATCATTTTATCATTAACAGTTTTCACTAATATCATCATATCAAATGAAAACGAATCACCGAACAATTTATATCAATACTCAAAGCTAGTCAAATACTAAAATACAACAACGAATATAAACCAATGACAATGTTTTCTAGGAATTTATGTCAATGACAAAGAACATAAACCAATGAATCTATATTATCTACGAAGCATACCAAATCATCGGATTGCATACGAAATGAGTTGGAGCAATAAATCATATTGATGGAGCCTTGCGCAATGACTGGGAGGAGGGATTTGGGGTTTGGGCTGGCGGCGGTCGATGAGATGGTGGCTTGGACTTGCTGCGATAGATGTGGTGGCCGACTAGGTAAGGATACAGAGATTTGGCTTGTATTTTGCAGTGTCGTCGAGGTGGGGGCTTGCAACGATTGAAGTTGAGGGAGGAGGAGGGTTATGCAGCATTCAAAACTGAGAGATAGCAATTATGAAAGTGGACGGCTTATGACTATCAAAGTCAAGGAAGGAGGAGGTAGGGGCTTGCGGCGGTCGATATCATGGGAGGAGGAGGTGGGGGCTTGAAGCTATCGAGGGAGGAGGAGAAAGAAAATCTTTTTTCCTTCTGTTTTTAGGAAAGTGGGGAAGAGAAAGACGTCGAATCTGCTATTATCATTAGAGCCGATGTCATTTTAAAATAATAGAAGTCATTATGCAATATATAGTGAATTTGTTAGGATAAATGAGTCATAAATCGTATATGCATGTTATGAGATTTATGTATTTTTATATTTGAATATAAATTAAATCATCATTTTTGTTGATAAAAATGAGTAACATATTTATTTATTATTTTTAGGATTCAATATTTTTATGCAAATAAATGAAAATTAGCATTGTTAATTAACTTTGAGATTGATATTTTTATCTAATTTTGTAGATATAATTAATGTACATAGATTTTGAAATTGACGTTAAGTTTTCAATACATTTGACTAAAAGATAATGATGTATAAAATAAATTTCACATCTCACTTACGAATCAGCGAAAAAAATCTAAAAATTGAAGTCTAATGCTACTGAATCAATATATATTTATGCATTTGAATTTCTCCTAGCGCATATTTATCAATAAGTAAGTATACGATACTAATAAAGTGACAAATAAAATTTTATTCAACTATTGAAAGAAATATTAATTAATAATTAGGCCTGAAATATTTCAAATCATATCATTGTTTTAATTATGCAAAAAATGACTTTTAATCCATTGTTCCATACCTTGTTAATTTCAATTTTTAATAAAAAGCTTCAAAAAATATTAAATATTTACCTCTAAAGGATAATAAAATAAAAAAATATAAATATTTCTATTTGAAGTATGGTATCACTTTTGTCTATAAACTAATGTAAATTACGAATATAAATAGGTGAAATGTAACTCTTTTACTAATCGATTCTAATTAAAAATGTTAATTATTTTTCTACGTTATAGTATACAAACATTTATCATTTATAATTAATTGTAATGTCATTCTTCATAAAAATAAATTTTATTATTGGCAAAGAGTTCATCTAATGTAACAGCCCGCAAATCCGTACCCCTTGAGTCAACACTATTCTATAACAATCAACTCAAGTTGCACGGAAATACGAACCATTTGGGTTTAAGAAGAAGAGGTAAAAGAAGAGAAAACAAAATCAACATCAGAATCTAACCATTGCAGCGGAATAAATTATAATAGATAGTAAATAATCTTTACTCAAAATCAGATATATCTGTTTACATACATTACATCATCAGAGTACATCAGTCACAGCACACATCAATAACATACAATGTATACACAACAACTCAACAGCGGAATATATATATACAAGTACGAATGTACGTATCGTCAATCCAGCTCGTCTCCTGAGCTCCATAGCATCATATCCTGTATCCTATAATACTCGGTCTGACCCAAGCATTACAGTTAAATAATACCCGAGTCAGTCTTGAATACCAGCGTGAGAAAATCACACCCAATTGATTATTAAAGTTCCAAAATCCTTTGAAAACAAAAGCATCTCGTAAGACCACGCCACAAATAAACATGTCGGGTTTTTACCTTACGATAGCTAAAACAATTTTTATAGAAATCCTCTGATATTATAATAGGGTCTATATACAAATACTTATAAAATAGCCTAAATTGTTACATTCATTAAATTCCAGCTACTAGCCACAGAGTGGGTAATACAAACAAAACTCGTACAAGGCTCGTAGGGAGAATAGATTTCCAACCAATGACTAGGCACTGGGGTACCACCTGTCACAGTACGGGGCCTAGATCACCTTACCGAGGAGTACGCCCGCTCCCCTGCAACACAAGGCCAGAACCATCCCTTGCTGGACAGTCCCGAGTGAGATCACCCCGCGGTTGGGATCAGCAACCGCCCACTAAGCCGAAATAAAAAGGGACATCTAGACTGGAATGACCTCTCCCTGCTTGGGTGCTATCCACCTAGCCTTGCTGCATAACCCCTGATTTTCAGTCATTCCCATTTGATGAGGCTTGAGGCTAAGCGTTACCTTTTAGAACATATTCCGTAGAATGCCCATCGTCCACCTGACGATGTTTCACAAGCATTCATCCATACAAGTCCGTCCCGGGTTCGTACGGAACTGAAGGCGCTATTCCTACTACATCCATTTTGGAAATATCCTCAGGATTAGTAGCGACTAGCCCTTGCACTTCACTGCTCCATCTTCGAATCCAAAATCGTTTACACGAAACGTACAAACCGGATCGAAGTGGTTTTCGAGAAATTAATCTCGATCCCGGTCTCTTCGAAACGATCAACGCATCTGTCCAATATTGATAGTCGGTTATTTAACTATCAATTTATATTCACAAACATCCATCCATCAAATAAATAATTTTCCAAATTATTTAATTACCTCAAAATATATTCACAAGGTATATTTCTATTTTCAACCCTTTGAAAACAGTTTCAAAACCATCTTTCTTTTTAGAATAAACTTTCCTAAATATTTTCTATCTCCTCTGAAATCACCAAGCACAAAACTAGATTTCTAAAATAATTTAAAACACTTTGCTTTGAAAATATATACTTTAAAACATTTAGGATAAAACTGCTTAAATAATTTGTTAAAAATACATATTATATGAATTTGAGAAAATAAGGTTACTTTATAAAATATAAAATCTGTTTTCCACTTTTTAAACAAATACTATGTCACTTTTAAATAATTAATGCTATATTATATTAAAAGGAAATACTTGCTTTAGAAATTAAATATTAGATATAATAAATTTTACAAAACTTGCTTTCTTTAAAAACAACTTTAAAGCACTAATTTATATTTACAAATTTACTTTTAAAAACGTGTACTTGGCCATCCAGAGAAAATTCTAATTTCAAGCACTTAAATCAATTTTCCGAATTGATTTCCAATTCATTCTATTTAAAATAAATTTCTTTACTTGCTCGGTTCATTTCAAAATTCATTAATTATTGACTTTATTATAATTGTTAATATTTTCCTTTTGATTTTAATCTTTAACTGAGATATACAAATTTCAGATTTTTCTCAATTCCTCTTTATTTTTCTAGGATAATTTAAATCCTAAATTTAAAATAATTGTTTTATTCTTTAAATAGTAACATTGAAGTTTAAGTTTCTTAACTTTCTGTTTATTCAAAATTCCTTTCTTTATACAGGATTCATTAATTAACATTTTGAAAATTCTAATATTCTTATTCAATCCATTTTAATTTATTTACAATCTTTGTAATTACTTTCTTACCAAAAATCCAATGCTATATAATTTGGTAACTCAGAGTACCAGAATATATCCAAGCAACTATAGCATTCAATATTTCGAGATAATTCATCACAGAATATCCACAAAGCCTAACAGAGAATAATAAACAATATATATATATATATATATATATATATATATATATATATATATATATATATATTGAGGGACCCAGTTGGATCCCTTCAACCTGTTCTCCCTTCATCCACAGCCGTTAGCACAACATACAATACCAATTCCAATATATACCATACTATAGCACATCAATCAACTCAACCATTCAAACAAATATTTAAATTTAATCATTTAAATTAAATTTAAAATTAAATCGAACTGAGTGAGATTAACTCACCTTTGACCAAAGATTTGCAATCCGATCCACACCGGCTCGATTTCTTTCAGAATTTAACCTTGTATAACATTAGACGATTTCATTAATATTCGAACCAATCGAATAACTTAAATTCTCCTTTGATAAATTTAATTAATTAACACTTTTAATTTGAACTAGTCTAATGATCTTGTTACCGTTAGATAAATTGAATTGGCCAAATTATTCTGTTACTAATTTTCCTCATAATAAATAAAATTTTACGTAAAAAAAAAATTAATTAACTATAAAGTTTTCCTTTCTGAAACTACTAATAAAATTAAATTATAGATTTCAAAAATCTACTTTTATAAATTTCTCAAATATTTATGAATCCTCCTATATTTCAAAATCTCATATATACTTTATAAAAAATGTTTTACAGATCCAAAGTTTTTAATTTCACATATATAAACTTTAGACATTCTAAACATTTCTGATTTTCCAAAAATCTTAAAATCAAATCTATCCAGACCTTGCTGTTCTACATACATATATAGCTGATCCAATTTTTATTTTATATTTTTATATATATACACATACATATATATAAATTCATTCAGTTTCGAATAAATAAATAAGAAATAAAACTATAATACCTTACAGCAAAAAATTTTATCGACCTCGCCGTCCCTTACGCGAGCGCGAGACATCGCGATACCCATCTACAACGAAGTACGCGCGAACAACCACCCTACGGAAACCCAAATGTACGAACTAACCCCGCTCGGCCCCCTCCCTTTCTCTAAACCCTAGCCGCCGCAAGCACACGATCGCGATAACCCATCACCTCACTGCCGTGTTGAAGTCGACATCCCCTTCGAGCGACCATGCCTCTTCGCCTCGCGCCCCAGCTTCAGCTCGTGGCCACTGACGATGCTCGATGAAGCTGATCAATAGCTCGCACTTTATTAGACTCAAGATGAGCACGATGCTTTGGGTTTAGGTTAATTTGGTTTTCGATTGGAGGAATACAGCTTCAGACACTTTTAAGATTTTTTTTTTTAACACTGAGGCTTCGGTATGGAAAGAAGAAAAAGGGGTTCGGCCCTATTGAGTTGCCCCTTTTTTTTAACGTGACTTAAAGCTTCCCCTTGAAGCTTCCCCTTTTATTTCTTTATTATTCTTATTATTATTATATTATTATTTTTTCGAGCATTTTGATTGTTGATTGAACGGGCTTAGAATTGGAAAAAATATGTGATTAAATGATAGGAAGATGGCGTATACCAGAAGCTTGATTAACTAAATTAAATTTCATCAAATTATTACCAATTAAATTTTCAGCGTGTTTATATATCTTCCGCTCACACATCAACTCCAAAAGCTACGAAAATTTAAATTCGATAATAATTCAATATTACGGACTTAATGGAACTGGTTTCAACGAGTTCCGAGACCGTGCCTCGGAAGGCTCTTTTTAAATTCAATTTAAACAATTAAATTTCAAAACTTAACAAACCATTTTTAAATTTGATTCCATCACTTCTGTTCTCTTCAGTATTATGAATATAAATATTACAAGCCTTCAAATCGTTTTTTATAGGCATAAAATTCCCGATTCAACATTTTACTCAGCTTCAGATTATTTAATTTAATAATTTAATCATCAATAAATTGTGATATTCGTAATTTAATTTAAAATTTCTTTTATTGAATATTTAAAATCAATTAAACATTCTGATTTCAATTGCTTAAAAATTCCGGGTCGTCACATTCCTCCCCCCTTAAAAGAATTTCGTCCTCGAAATTACTAGTTAGGAAGAATGGTCCATTACTCGTTTACTTACCTTTAAAACCAAACAATTCAACACCTTACTAACTATCTTTTTATAAAAGACCCATTATCATTCTTATTAACTTACAAACCTTTCCCTAGTTCCAAACCATACCATTTGTTTAACCATTCAAGTTTCAATTTAAAACCAAATTTTGAATTCTCAAAAATTTTCTAACTCCCTAAATTTCCGAAAATTTTTGCCAGCGTCTCCTTTGCACGGCTAGCTCGGTACTACTACAAAATGGCTCTACGGCCTCCCATATCCAAAAATAAAACAAAAAGCCAAGTGGCTCCATCCAAATCCAAATCCCAATCAAATTTCATATCAATTTTAAACACATACCTTTTTGTCGGGCAATTCAAATGTATCTTTGAAATCAAAACCAACTCTCTTTTCCTTTTATATAATACCTGCATATCCTGCTTAGAACTAATATCCAATCACAGTATCCCAAAAACATTTTATCGACTTCCTTACAATGTCAATATTTATCCAAATATCAACTTAGAATATATTTGCAATATTCAATTTCCAATTAAGAACTCACCATACCTTTCTTAAGCTTAGTGTAAACATTATATATGTTTCTTATATTTATTTTCATTTTCCACTTTAGTTTATATCTATTTCTATTCACAATTAATTCCTTCATTTTCATATGAATTCAATTTATCTTTAACTCTGCATATATAAATTTTATTTGTCATTTTACTAACTCGTATTATTACTTTAATTAGTTTCATTCACTAACTCATTTCAATTTTCTAGTTTTAAACCGTTTTGTCGTTAACAAAATTTTCCAAAAATTTCAAAAAAAATTTCTAACTCCCAAAATTTCTGAAAATTTTTGGCAGAGTCTCCTTTGTACGGAGGAGCTTTCGCAATTTGATAAAACAGATAAATATATATACATCGATCCTCCCGGTCGGAAAAACCAAAAACAGTTCATATTTCCTATTTTTATTGCGTAGACGTACCTTATTTAGCATTTTAAGCAAGCAGCTTATTTATTTAGCAATTAATACAACCCAAATCCAGCCATACGGCTTCCCGGTACCTGTACTTACTCAATTTAAACATGTAAGTGCCGAATATATGCAGTTTAACTATATTTCAATTAGTTGCAATGGTTAAAACATATGAATTCTAAAGAAATGCACATCCAACATTTTCCGCAAGCAATTCTTACAACTTTCATACTAAATCAACTGTTTCAATTAACTTATAAACCATTTTCATTCAATTTGAATGGTTTAAAACTCAATCGCTTACATTCAATTTATTCTTAAGCAAACTAAACTCATTTTTAATTCAATTGCTTTCAAAATCAATTTTACCCCTATCAACACATTGAATTTTAATTACTTCCATTTACATCCAATGACAATTTATTCCATGCAATTCGACGAGATTTATGTGAATAAATAAGTATATATGTTTATAACCAATTTAAATTGATTTCAACTCAATTTATACTTAATTCTATTCCATTTTCAATTTATTTACAATCCATATATTCTCATTCTCCTCGCATTTCATTTTGTTAACCAATCTGGTTTATTCAAACCAATAACAATTTAGGTTCATCTTCATCACCAATTTAAATTTTCTTTTTATTTTAATTCACTCACGACCATTTATTTAGCTCGACCAATTCCAAGCTTGCACATTACTATCCATTCCCGAATTACTTCAAACCAAGCTTTAATTAATGGTCTTCAAATTTTTACTCGTAGTCGAGCTTCTAATTATTCTCCACTTAAGTTGATTTACTCAATTTATTTCGCTTCCAACTTAAGTTCACTTCCATTTGATTCTTATTTATCTCATCCATTTACTTATTCAATATAATTAGTTTATCCTCTCAATTCATTTTGAATTTTCAATTTCTTAAATATTATTTACAACCCACCAAATTTCATTCCAATCCAAATTTATTTTTACTTGATTCAAATTCAATCCAATATCTTTAAATTTGGTTGTAAGTTGAATTCAATTTGACTCTCCCCCTTATATTCAGCTTAAGTCAACTTATTTTGATCTATTCAAATTTTTTTTTAGCTCATTTCATTTTGCAAATAAATTTCTCTTTTCAATTTAACTTGATTCTATTTTAATCCAATCTCATTTTAAACTACAAATTTATTTGATCATTTATTATACATCTTAACTTTTTAGATTCGGCTCATTCAATTTATTACAAGGCCATTTCCAATTTATTTCCTCTGATTTGGATTTTATTGGCAATTCAAACCATCACTATTTTAATCCGATTTCATTTTCCTTTATTTGACACATTTCCAATTATATATAATCTGTTAACACTCCAAGTCAAATTTTAATTTATAAATCAAGTTCTGAATCCACTAGCCATTTCAAATTACCATTCACTTTTATGAACTCACAATTCAATCTCATTTACTTCATCGACAATTTGAATCGACTTTAATTTTATAACTTGAGTTTTATTTCCAATCTTCATTATCATCTCACAGTTCAGCTTTTATTTAATTGCATTGGGTTCTCATTACATATTTCATTATCTAATTTATCATCTAAATACTTATAATCCAGAACTTGATTTTAACCCCAAAATCTCTTCATTTAATTTTCCTTAGGTTCAGATTTAGTTTATAATTCAATTTTGGATTTTCATTTTATTTTCTAATACATCAAACTATATTTATTTTGGGATTTTATATTTCACTATTTGATTTTATACGTCACAACTTATTATTTACACAATTCCATCCATTATAGGCTTGAATATATTATCTTTTTATTTAACTCAAGCCTTATGCTCATTTATATCCCAAGTATATGGATTTTAAATTCTTTTACAAGTTATCCTAATTTATTTATTCCAATTCAATTCTTATCCAACCTATTTCTTATCCAACTTACTTCTATTTATTCAGGTAAGGATTTATTTCCATTCATTAATTCAATTGAATTCTCATCCCAAATCAATTTCACTTTAACTCAAATTTATTTAACTCAATTCAATTCCAACTTGATTCGAATACAACTGGATATTATTCCAGCCTATTTAAATTAATTTCAATCCAGTCAAATTTTTATTTCCAAATCCATATTAATTCCATTCCTGATTTAAAAATCATCTTAATGTATAAGCTTACAATCCATCTTATCAGGATTTTTAAACACCCGACTTTGGTTTCAAATTTATTTTGAAATCTTCAACATCTCAAATCACCATTCTCAAAAATTTTAAACCAATCCTGGCTTTTATTTCCAACAAATTTCCTTCGAAATTTTCAAAAACAACTTGCTTTTCTAAACAAATCAATTTGGTAGCAATTCTTCACTTAGAAATTCGAAAATGAATACTGATGATGCGGCCGTCATCATCAGAATTGTTTTCCAATAATCCAAGTGATTTCAATGCTATATTACTTTCAAAATCCATTTATAACGATTTCCTTTCAGAAATATCTCCAAAACAATAATGCTATCATTTATCTTCAAAACACTTCCAAAATCTCCGGGATTTAAATTTCCTTGAATAAATCTTTACTATAATTCATTTGCATAGCTTATGCTCATACATTTATACTTCATATTTATAAATTTCATTTTATAAGGAATTTATTCCCTTAAACTTGGGTTATATTTACAATTTGTAGTTAAATTTTCATTTAAGAATGATAATACCTTAATATTATCATTTCCTAACATCCAAACAACCATATATTAGCTAAATAGTTTACAAAAACTTTTCTTTATATCAAAATATAATTTGGGTCAAATTATTTCATTTACCCACATTGAAAACAATACCGTGTCGATTGCTCTTTTCAAGTGTTTAGAAACCCCTTCGATACAGTTGTCTAGACTGTGCCGACGAAGGTTCATATGCCACTCAATAAACCGATCAACACGATATTAAAAAAATTTATATTCACTAACAAATACGCGCTCATATTTATTTATACGCTCAAACTCATTATAGAGTACTACAGACTCAATTTTAAATGAGTAATTCCCACCAGAGCCAAGGTTATCACCAACCTATGCTCTGATACCAAGTGTAACAGCCCGCAAATCTGTACCCTATGAGTCAACACTATTCTACAACAATCAACTCAAGTTGCACGGAAATACGAACCATTTGAGTTTAAGAAGAAGAGGTAGAAGAAGAGAAAACAAAATCAACATCAGAATCTAACCATCGCAGCGGAATAAAATATAACAGATAGTAAATAATCTTTACTCAAGATCAGATATATCTGTTTACATACATTACATCATCAGAGTAAATCAGTCACAGCTCACATCAATAACATACAATGTATACACAACAACTCAACAGCGGAATATATATATACAAGTACGAATGTACATATCGTCAATCCAGCTCGTCTCCTGAGCTCCATAGCATCATATCCTATATCCTATAATACTCGGTCTGACCCAAGCATTACAGTTAAATAATACCCGAGTCAGTCTGGAATACCAGCGTGGGAAAATCACACCCAATTGATTATTAAAGTTCCAAAATCCTTTGAAAACAAAAGCATCTCGTAAGACCATGCCACAAATAAACATGTCGGGTTTTTACCTTACGATAGCTAAAACAATTTTTATAGAAATCCTCTGATTTTATAATAGGGTCTATATACAAATACTTATAAAATAGCCAAAATTGTTACATTCGTTAAATTCCAGCTACTAGCCACAGAGTGGGTAATACAAACAAAACTCGTACAAGGCTCGTAGGGAGAATGGATTTCCAACCAATGACTAGGCACTGGGGTACCACCTGTCACAGTACGGGGCCTAGATCACCGTACCGAGGAGTACGCTCGCTCCCCTGCAACACAAGGCCGGAACCATCCCTTACTGGACAGTCCCGAGTGAGATCGCCCCGCGGTTGGGATCAGCAACCGCCCACTAAGCCGAAATAAAAAGGGACATCTAGACTGGAATGACCTCACCCTGCTTGGGTGCTACCCACCTAGCCTTGCTGCATAACCCCTGATTTTCAGTCATTCCCATTTGATGAGGCTTGAGGCTAAGCGTTACCTTTTAGAACATATTCCTTAGAATGCCCATCGTCCACCTTACGATGTTTCGCAAGCATTCATCCATACAAGTCCGTCCCGGGTTCGAACGGAACCGAAGGCACTATTCCTACTACATCCATTTTGGAAATATCCTCAGGATTAGTAGCGACTAGCCCTTGCACTTCACTGCTCCATCTTTGAATCCAAAATCGTTTACACGAAACGTACAAACCGGATCGAAGTGGTTTTCGAGAAATTAATCTCGATCCCGGTCTCTTCGAAACGATCAACGCATTTGTCCCATATTGATAGTCGGCTATTTAACTATCTATTTATATTCACAAACATCCATCCATCAAATAAATAATTTTATAAATTATTTAATTATCTCAAAATATATTCACAAGGTATATTTCTATTTTCAATCCTTTGAAAACAGTTTCAAAACCATCTTTCTTTTTAGAATAAACTTTCCCAAATATTTTCTATCTCCTCTGAAATCACCAAGCACAAAACTAGATTTCTAAAATAATTTAAAACACTTTACTTTGAAAATATATACTTTAAAACATTTAGGATAAAACTGCTTAAATAATTTGTTAAAAATACATATTATAGGAATTTGAGAAAATAAGGCTACTTTATAAAATATAAAACCAGTTTTCCACTTTTTAAACAAATACTATGTCACCTTTAAATAATTAATGCTATATTATATTAAAAGGAAATACTTGCTTTAGAAATTAAATATTAGAAATAATAAATTTTACAAAACTCGCTTTCTTTAAAAACAACTTTAAAGCATTAATTTATATTTACAAATTTACTTTTAAAAACGTATACTTGGCCATCCAGAGAAAATTCCAATTTCAAGCACTTAAATCAATTTTCCGAATTGATTTCCAATTCATTCTATTTAAAATAAATTTCTTTACTTGCTCGGTTCATTTCAAAATTCATTAATTATTGACTTTATTATAATTGTTAATATTTTCCGTTTGATTTTAATCTTTAACTGAGATATACAAATTTCAGATTTTTCTCAATTCCTCTTTATATTTCTAGGATAATTTAAGTCCTAAATTTAAAATAATTGTTTTATTCTTTAAACAGTAACATTGAAGTTTAAGTTTCTTAACTTTCTGTTTATTCAAAATTCCTTTCTTTATACAGGATTCATTAATTGACATTTTGAAAATACTAATATTCTTATTCAATCCATTTTAATTTATTTACAATCTTTATAATTACTTTCTTACCAAAAATCCAATGCTATATAATTTGGTAACTCAGAGTACCAGAATATGTCCAAGCAACTATAGCATTCAATATTTCGAGATAATTCATCACAGAATATCCAAAAAGCCTAACAGAGAATAATAAACAATATATATATATTGAGTGACCCAGTTGGATCCCTCTAACCGGTTCTCCCTGCATCCACAGCCGTTAGCACAACATACAATACAAATTCCAATATATACCATACTATAGCACATCAATCAACTCAACCATTCAAACAAATATTTAAATTTAACCATTTAAATTAAATTTAAAATTATATCAAACTGAGTAAGATTAACTCACCTTTGACCAAAGATTTGTAATCCGATCCACATCGGCTTGATTTCTTTCAGAATTTAACCTTGTATAACATTAGACAATTTCATTAATATTCGAACCAATCGAATAAATTAAATTCTCCTTTGATAAATTTAATTAATCAACACTTTTAATTTGAACTAGTCTAATGATCTTGTTACCGTTAGATAAATTGAATTAGCCAAATTATTCTATTACTAATTTTCCTCATAATAAATAAAAATTTACGTAAAAAAAAAAATTAGTTAACTATAAAGTTTTCCTTTCTGAAACTACTAATAAAATTAAATTATAGATTTCAAAAATCTACTTTTATAAATTTCTCAAATATTTATGAATCCTCCTATATTTCAAAATCTCATATATACTTTATAAAAAATGTTTTACAGATCCAAAGTTTTTAATTTCACATATATAAACTTTAGACATTGTAAACATTTCTAATTTTCCAAAAATCATAAAATCAAATCTATCCAGACCTTGCTGTTCTACATACATATATAGCTGATCCAAATTTTAATTTATATTTTTATATATATACACATACATATATATAAATTCATTCAGTTTCGAATAAATAAATAAGAAATAAAACTATAACACCTTACAGCAAAAATCTTTATCGACCTCGCCTTCCCTTACGCGAGCGCGAGACATCGCGATACCCATCTCCATCGAAGTATGCGTGAACAGCCACCCTACGGAAACCCAAATGTACGAGCTAACTCCGCTCGGCCCCCTCCCTTTCTCTAAACCCTAGCCGCCGCAAGCACACGATCGCGATAACCCATCACCTCGCTGCCGTGTTGAAGTCGACATCCCCTTCGAGCGACCGCGCCTCTTCGCCTCGCGCCCTAGCTTCAGCTCGTGGCCACAGACGATGCTCGATGAAGCTGATCAATAGCTCGCACTTTATTAGACTCAAGATGAGCACGATGCTTAGGGTTTAGGTTAATTTGGTTTTCGATTGGAGGAATACGGCTTAGGCCATTTTTAAGATTTTTTTTTTAACACTGAGGCTTCTGTGTGGAAAGAAGAAAAAGGGTTTCGGCCCTATTGAGTTGCCTTTTTTTTTAACGTGACTTAAAGCATCCCCTTGAAGCTTCCCCTTTTATTTCTTTATTATTATTATTATTATTATTATTATTATTATTATTATTATTATTCTTGTTGTTATTATTATTATTATTATTTTCGAGCATTTTGATTGTTGATTGAACGGCTTAGAATTGGAAAAAGCATGTGATTAAATGATAGGAAGATGGCGTATACCAGAAGCTTGATTAACTAAATTAAATTTCATCAAATTATTACCAATTAAATTTTCAGCGTGTTTATATATCTTACGCTCACACATCAACTCCAAAAGCTATGAAAATTGAAATCCATAATTCAATATTACGGACTCAATGGAACTGGTTTCATCGAGTTCCGAGACCGTGCCTCGGAAGGCTCTTTTTAAATTCAATTTAAACAATTAAATTTCAAAACTTAACAAACCATTTTTAAATTTGATTCCATCACTTTTGTTCTCTTCAGTATTATGAATATAAATATTACAAGCCTTCTAATCGTTTTTAATAGGCTTAAAATTCCCGATTCAACATTTTACTTAGCTTCAGATTATTTAATTTAATAATTCAATAATATAATCATCAATAAATTGTGATATTCATAATTTAAGTTAAAATTTCTTTTATTGAATATTTAAAATCAATTAAATATTCTGATTTCAATTGCTTAAAAATTCTTGGTCGTCACATCTAACTTCCAAATTTTGAAAAGTAAAAGTATTATATTTGTAATGATATGCAAAATTTAGAAAGAAAGGATTGTGTATATATTTGTTTGTAATAAAATACCAACTTTAAAAAAAAGAATTATGTGTACATTTCTTTATTTTAATATACAAATTTTAGGAGAATTTTTTTTTGAACTTGAAAGTAGAATAATATAAGATAATTACAGATAATTTTGTATATAATTGCGAAAATTTTAAATTGTATAGACTTTAATGAATAAATAGTTTACCATTTTGTCAATAGGAATGTGGTATACACATTAAATGTCATTTTTAATGATTTATTAGATCAATTAATAATTATTGTTAATTGGATTTATTTAAAAGGTTTAAATTTAGGTCACTTAATAAATTCAAATATATGGACTTGAATGTAAAAAAAATATGAAAACTTAGGCGAAATCCAAAAATAATCGTAAAAGTTATTAAATGTTTTTGTATTTAAATGTAAAATGATAGGGTAGAAGACCAGTAAAACATTGTAATTTAATATAAAACATTGTAATTTTACAAAACGATTCTAATTGAAAATGTTAATCACTTTTCAGCATTTTAGTCTATAAACATTCATCGTTTATCATTAATTGTAATTTCAATCTTCACAAAAATAAATTTTACTAATTGCAAAGAATTCACTTAACGTACAAATTTTAAAAAATAAAAATGTTATATTTTTAATGATATACCAATTTTAGAAAGAAAGGATTGTGTATATATTTGTTTGTAATGAAATACCAACTTTAGAAAAAAAGAATCATGTATACATACACACACACATCCTACTCCTAAAGCTAGGGGATACAGATGGTACGCCACAACAGACCTTCCTTTTAAGTCAGCCCAACACAAAACATCAATCCCCGAAGCCTTCTCACATTTTCGAGGGATAACTGCCTCACATTTTAAGGGTTACACGGCACAGCTTACTAGGACTCAAATTCCCGACCTCAAGGAACATTGTTCCGTGATCGCTAGGCAAACTTGAACAACTGATTTATGCATGTAGAGGAATTTTGTGTATATTTCGTTATATTAATATACTAATTTTAGAACTAAAGAAATTTTATGAACTTGAAAGTATAAGGTGTGATATTTTTTTGAATGTATCTAATACGGCATTTCTTCTTATTTCCTACTTTAACATTATTAATTTAGCTATTAGGTATAATTTATCTCAACTACATGTTGATTGTAGTTCAGGTTTAGGTTTACCTCAATATATAATGCAACTCATGTAAATTCTGTATTCATAACCAAAGTTTAATCATTCTTTTCCCAAACAATGTTTTTTCTAGGTATTACAAGGAGATGTTAGGAATAACTATTTCGGCCTTTTGGTTCAAATATTTCACAAATTTACAAGAAGATGTCGCTGCAATAACAAAAATGCTGGATTAAATATATACATGTGTAATAAATAAAATTCTACAATAACGTAAAAAGAAAAGAAAAAAACCAAAAGAAACAATTAAATAATACATTACCAAAACTTATCAACCACATGTTAAAAACTATCATTCCATCTAAGATAATAGTAATCAGTACAAAAATTATTCGTTGTTATTTTTACTACTATGAGTGTAAACTGACAATTGTGACACTAGGTTTAATCCTAGGTGTAGAAAAGAGAGACCTATAACAGTATTTTTACGTTACTTAACACATTGTTGCACTATCGGATATACTAATTTGAGTTACTAAGATAAACACTGGCCATAGATAACGACATATTCTTCTTGCATATTTTTATAATGGCAACGTTTTGCATTTTATTAATTATATTCATTACCAAATTTTGGTTCTACTTGGAGAATACCTGCTATCCATGTATGTTCTCAAGAGTATAAAATTTCAAATTCTAAGCTCCAAGAAGACGATGCGAAACCTCATTTGCAAGGAGAGGTAATCGAGCCTTTATAATAACGGGTTTTATAACTAATATAGACTCCGAAGGTACAAAGCCACTTTTTGATTACTTAGACTGCCATCAATACTTTCATAGATCTATGACCAGTAATGTGCTTATAGAACAACATCGAAAGAATCGAGGACATTTCATTTCATATCCCAATTCGACCATACTGCATTTCGCATTGCATTAAACTTCCTTCACATCGAGATCCATCATGTCGCCCACCTTCGATGACCTTTCATTCATTATGAAGTCTCAAGACCATGCAAGAAGTGCTGAACTTTATAAGCACTTTGGAGGTATCGTACACTGACGACATTAAAGAAATGTAGAGTTACACTGGCTCTTCGTTAATGCTCAACACAGCACTTCATCGGCATATTTTTTCAGCATTCAAAGGACATCTCGTATCTATGAAAAGCGATATCGATGTTGCATACTATCAATATCCACGAAGTCTCAAATACTACTCTATGGCAGTCATTGCCGAAGTCATTGTGTAAAGAATTGGGCTTTTCGACCCTCGAAAATAGACATTAACACGTCCATTGTATCATGTGTCGAGTAATCGAATGCCGGAAGACCCGATTGTTTGGGAAAAGAAAGAAGGAAGAACATAAGAAGAAAACAACATAGAATCTCACAACGGAACGAATAATCTATAATATACCATAGATCTTTGCACAAGGGTCAGAGATATCCTTCCGAAGTAGCATACATCTCCAGTAATGTACCGTAGGAGAAACATAGCTGGACTCGTTGAGACCGAGTGCATCGCCTAATGCATGTATAACAACTATAAGTGACATCTAGAAGGAGCCGACTACACCATATCGGTTTGCCAACTCTACTGGTCATGCGTCATATCCCTGGTTCTAGTCATTCTCGTTGATGAGGCTACGTCCGACATTCCAGCTTATGCACCGCCACCAAATAAATCACGGAATCCCACATGGATTCCAATACCCCAACGGGTCTCGGAATCACACAAAGATTCCCACATCTCAATTAAATCTTGGAATCACACCCGGATTCCCATTCCTCAACGGGTCTCGGAATCACACATGATCCCAACATTCCAATATATCACGAATCTCCTCCACAGGACCGTATACTGTTTTCAAAGTGGTTACGGATTCGAGTTATCTACTACGAGTGCACTCCTCTGCTTCTTGGGTGCTCCACAAAACCAAATGCTGATTTTCGGAATGGTCAATACTGTTTCTTTTGAAAATAATCAGACAATACAAAAGAGCGGGAATCACCCTTAACCGTTGACGCAGCGGATAAATCGAAATAAACTTCAATCGATGGAATGTAGCAATCGGTGAGTTGAGAATACTGTATGGCCCAAATCCGTTGATCCAAAGATGCCGGATTCTAGCTATCTTCGTCTCGTTGATCGCGCACGATACCGAGAAACAAAGATCTACGATTCTTCGCACGTTGATCTAGCGCACTAGATTCCGTGAATCGGCTTCTACGATCGTTAAATCGAGCGCACTCGATTAACCGAAAGAGGAGATAGGAGATTACACTCAACTACCAATTGGTATGAAAGCACAAAGCTAACAAAAGAGAATTTTATTCAAAAATCAACAACCAAAAAGTTACAACTCACTCCCTATTTATAGACATTTCACAACTGTCCCTTAAGTCGTATACGACTTACGACCCATCTTAAGTCGTGACCGACTTAATCACAAAGCGACTTAACCCCTTTACAACAGAACACAATGCAAACGACTTAGGCAAGGTCGTTACCGACCTATCATACCACAACATTCACGACTCACAGCCACTACATCACACAGCGACTCACCCGACTCAACTACATACCGACCTACTATTTACAACACAAAGTACTCGACATAACGACTCAAAACCTGGCCGACTTAACAGGTACGACCTAACATACAACTCAACGTGACCGACTCATCATAGGTCGTACGCGACCTAACACATTACATACATGACCGAGTTAAAGCAATACAACACACCACATATGTACACGACTTAACTCGTTACCGACTTAACATATAACGACTCAAAGATTCGCGACTTAGCACCCAACACAACCCATAGGTCGGTAACGACCTAAAATACAACACGACCCACAGCTTCACCTCGTCTGCGACCTAACACATCACCGGTTTATGAGTTAGGTCGTTCGCGACCCAAAGTTTCCCCTACGACCTAAAATAGAATGCAGTTTAGCTTGCTTAGGTCGGAACTCGGCAAAGTTATCTCGTTCAACATCACTAGTTCGTAACTCGGCACAGTTAGCTCGTTCAACATCACTAGGTCGTAACTCATTAAGTCGAAGCTCGTTAGGTCGGAGCTTGTTAGGTCGGACTTCTTCCTCCTGTGCTTTCTTAGGTCGGAGACGACCCAATACTCTTCTGTTAGGTCGTGACCATGCTTCGTTAACTCGGCCTACCTTCCCCCTTGGCTTGTTAACTCGTGGCCCTCCTTCCTTAGCTCGGCAATGACTCAAGCCTTCCTTAGCTTCATCATCCTCCCCTGGTTGAGAAAAATTCATCCTCGAATTTGCAAATTCTTTCTCATCAAAATGTTCATCTCCATAATATGGCACAAGATGCTTAATATTGAATACGTCAGAAGTGTAAATATCCTCCAGCAGCTTCAACTTATAAGCATTGTCATTAATTCGTTTCACAATTTCGACTGGACCAATTTTTCTGGCTTTCAACTTATTATATGCGCCCACTGGAAAACGATCCTTGGTTAATACAGCATAAACCAAATCACCTTCGTTAAATTCAACATTTCGTCGTTTCAAATCTGCAAACTTCTTATACTTCTCATTCGATTTCTCCAATCGTTCCTGAACGATTTTATGACATTCAGTCAGTTCATCAACAAAATCAACAGCCCGTTTAATTGTTCCCTTCGACTGTGGTACTACTGCCAAATCTAACGGTCCCCTGGATAAATTTGAATATACAATCTGGAATGGACTGAATCCCGTGCTACGATTCACTGCATGATTATGTGCAAATTCAGCTTGGCATAACTTCATGTCCCAACTTCTCAAATTATCCTGTACAAGACATCGCAACAAATTCCCCAATGACCTGTTAACAACTTCTGTCTGTCCATCAGTTTGTGGATGATAAGCGCTACTAAAATTCAGCTTTGTTCCGACCATCTTCCACAAACTTAACCAAAAGTGACTTAGAAAACGAGTATCTCTATCTGACACAATAGACTCTGGTAAACCATGAAGTCGATAGATCTCCTTGAAAAATAACTGCGCTACTCGAACTGCATCCGCTGTCTTTTTGCAAGCAACAAAATGTGCCATCTTCGAAAACCTGTCCACTACAACAAATATCGAATCATTTCCCCTTTGAGTTCTAGGCAAACCCAAAATGAAATCCATGCTAATATCAACCCATGGCTTAGACGGTACCGGTAATGGCATATATAACCCTGCATTCGTCGCTGTTCCCTTTGAAACTTGGCAAATATGACATCGCTCCACAAATCTTTCAACCTCTTTTCTCATCGACGGCCAAAAATAAGACTGTTAAATCAACTGCAAAGTACGATCACGGCCCACATGCCCATCCTCGTGTAACTCCTTGACAATTTTCAATCTCAAGCTACAGTCCGGTATAAATAAATGATTTCCCTTAAACAGAAATCCATCAACCAACATAAATTCATTGGTACTCCCATCCTTAACTTTTTCAACATATTTCACAAAGTAAGGATCTTCTTCAATCATTTCTGGCAACATTTCAAACCCTGTCACTTCAACCTTCATTGTTGTTAATAAATGACTCCTCCTACTCAAAGCATCAGCTACCCGATTCGTCACCCCTGATTTGTGCTTAACGACAAAAGTAAACTGCTGTAAGTAAGCAATCCATGATGCATGTCTTGCTGAAATTTTATCCTGCCCCTGTAAATGCTTCAAAGCTTCGTGATCTGTGTAAAGAACAAATTCTTTCTGAAATAGGTAATGTCTCCAATGCTTAACAGCTTGTACAACAGCATAAAATTCAACGTCATATGTACTGTATCTCATCTTTGCCCCTGACAGCTTCTCACTGAAATATGCAATAGGTCTCCCACATTGACTCAACACTCCTCCAATCCCAACCTTTGATGCATCAGTATGTAGTTCAAACAATAACTGAAAATCAGGTAAAACAAGAATTGGTGCTGTTGTCAACAGTTCTTTGATTCGTTCAAAGGCAATCCCGGCTTCTTCTGTCCACGAAAACTGTTTACCCTTCATGCAATCAGTAACTGGAGCCATCACGCTACTGAAGTGTGGAATGAATCTTCGGTAGAATGACGCTAGCCCATGAAAATTTCTCACTTCCGTAATTGTCTTTGGCTGTGGCCAATTCCTGACTGCTTCAACTTTACTCTGGTCAACTTGAATACCTTCTCCTGAAACAACATAACCCAGAAATAAAACACTAGGTGTCATAAACACACATTTCTTCGTAGCAGCATAAAATTGTTCCTCACGAAGAATAATCAATACTTCCTTCAAATGTAGAACATGCTCCTCCATACTCCTGCTATAAATCAGAATATCATCGAAATAAACCACGACGAACTTCCCAATGAATGGTCTAAAAATTTGATTCATCACCCGCATGAATGTACTAGGTGTATTAGACAAACCAAATGGCATAACCAACCATTCGTATAACCCCTCTCTTGTCTTGAAAGCTGTCTTCCATTCGTCTCCAGGTCTGATTCGAATTTGATGATAACCACTCTTCAAGTCAATCTTCGAGAATATAGTTGCCCCACTCAACTGATCCAGCAAATCATCCAACCACGGCATAGGAAATCTATATCGGACAGTGATCTTATTCAAAGCTCTACTATCTGTGCACATCCTCCATGTTCCGTCCTTCTTTGGTACTAATAATGCTGGCACGGCACAAGGACTCAAGCTTTCCTGAACACGTCCCTGTTCCAACAACTCTTCCACCTGCCTTCGTAACTCCTCATGTTCCTTCGGACTCATTCGGTAATGTGGTCGATGTGGTAACACTGCTCCCGGAACAAGATCAATTTGATGTTGAATGTCTCTAAGTGGCGGTAACTCCTTAGGCAACTCCTCTGGAAAGACATCTTCGAATTCTTTCAAAATTGGCTTTGCTGCTTCTGGAATTTCAACTTCTTTACTACTCTCTCTCCCAATCAACAAAAACACTTCCGGTTCTTCCTCCACTTCCTTAACAAACTCCTTCAAAGATAATAAAGTCTTCAACTCTTCAATCTCTTCTAGCTTGCTCTCCTTCTGCTGTTGCTTCTTGGGAACCAAAGTGATTTTAGTACCCTCGAACATGAAACTGTAACTGTTGGCACGACCATCATGTTGTACTGCTCTATCAAACTGCCACGGTCTGCTCAGCAACAAATGACAAACATCCATATCCACAACATCACACCAAATTTCATCTTTGTACTTCTTCCCAATAGAAAAATTAACACAAGCCCTTCGACACACCTTCACTTCGCCACCCTTCCTTAACCATGCTAGCTTGTACGGTTTAGGATGCTTCTCAGTTTTCAAGTTCAATTTCCTCACTGCTTCTGTAGAAATAATATTATCACAACTCCCAGCATCTATGACGAACTTGCAAACTTTCCCCAGAATAGTGCATGTCGACTGAAAAATATTGCTTCTCAACCAACTACAATCCTCCTCTTGCTTTGGTGTAAGACATGACCTCCTCATCATAAGATTACAACCTTCATCTCCAAACAATTCTTCCTCCTCCTCAACATAAGGTGTATTTGAACATTCTGCCTCCTCACCATCATCCTCCTCAACTTCTGCAACCATTGCTCTCTTCTTCGGCTTCGGACATTCATTGCTCTTATGACCCAACTCCTGACAATTATAACATTTGAACCCACTGCTAACCTTCGCCTTCTCAGCCTCCTTCACCACTGGTTTTGTAACAGGTTTAGGAACATTAGAACTTCCACCAACACCCCTCGCTTGATTATTGGAATTAGTAAACACACCACCTCCACGCCTTCCTTGTTTCTCCCAAGCTAATGCCTTCTGATGTGCCTCTGCTACAGATCTTGGATCAAACATATTAACCATATCCTGGATCTGCATTCTCAATCCCCCAATGAATCTAGCAGTTAGCTGTTCTTCCGTTTCCATAATATCATTCCTGGCAATGAGTTGGTAAAATTCATCAGCATAATCACTAACAGACTTTGTCCCTTGCCTCAGATTTTGCAACCTCTGGTACATAAGTGACTGATAATTGTAAGGTAAAAAAGTAGATCTCATCAATTTCATCATCTTATCCCACGATTCTATCTTTGACTTCCCCATTCTCTCCCTGGTAAGTTTAGTTTGCTGCCACCACGCCAAAGCTCTCCCCCTCAACCTAGTAGCAACTAACTTCACCCTTCTATGCTCAGGAACCTCCTTGAAATCAATGATTTCTTCAACATTAGATAACCAATCAAGAAATTCTTCAGCTACCATCCCGCCTTTAAACTCCGGAATTTCCATCTTCATACCCGATTCCCATCGACGATCATCTTCAACATCCCGATAAGAATTCCGAACTTGGTCTCGATCTCGATAATGAATACTAGCTCTATCACCTTCTTCAACAAAATCAAATATACGTCTACATCGATCTCGACCATTATCATCCCTTCGTTCATGCATGCTTCTTTGACTATGTCTTTCTTCATCTCTATATGCTTCATGGTCAAATTCACGTGGACTTCTTCTCTCTTCATGTGCATAGTCATGATGATCTCTTCGTGATGAAATTGATGTTTCTCTTCTATCTCTACAAGAATGTGGTGATACCCTCCTCGCTTCCGTAACCGATGGCGAAACTCGGTTTCCTCCATGGTTCGAGTTTGGTGATCTCCTCCTTTGATTCAAATCATTCATCAATTTCTCCAATTTTCCAATACCTTCATCAAACTTTTCATTAATACGTTGTTCCATAAGCTCGGCTTCTTCTCTACGATGCAAAGCTTCAACGTTTTGATGACGATTAGCTCTCCTTGGTGGCATGATTGAAAACTTCACAAAACTTCAACAATTCAAACACAAGACTTCAACAAACACTTCAAAACAATAAGTCACGACTCACTATGCACGGCTTAACTTGACTCGGCTTGAACTTGACTCGGAAACACTTAGATCGGCTCAACAATTCACGGCTCGACCTTACTACAACCCTTCACTAGGCTCGGCTACTTCCCAAGTATACACGACCTACTTCAATTTCAAACACCTTCAACACTTTGATCCAAAATGGAATAGATCAAACACTCCAAACTTGATGCAACCTCAATATAAACACGATGAACACTTCAAACTTCAAATACTTGGCTCCAAGAATCAACTTAGCTATGATTGGCTAAGTTTGGCTCTGATACCAAAAACTGACGCAGCGGATAAATCGAAATAAACTTCAATCGATGGAATGTAGCAATCGGTGAGTTGAGAATACTGTATGGCCCAAATCCGTTGATCCAAAGATACCGGATTCTAGCTATCTTCGTCTCGTTGATCGCGCACGATACCGAGAAACAAAGATCTACGATTCTTCGCACGTTGATCTAGCGCACTAGATTCCGTGAATCGGCTTCTACGATCGTTGAATCGAGCGCACTCGATTAACCGAAAGAGGAGATAGGAGATTACACTCAACTACCAATTGGTATGAAAGCACAAAGCTAACAAAAGAGAATTTTATTCAAAAATCAACAACCAAAAAGTTACAACTCACTCCCTATTTATAGACATTTCACAACTGTCCCTTAAGTCGTATACGACTTACGACCCATCTTAAGTCGTGACCGACTTAATCACAAAGCGACTCAACCCCTTCACAACAGAACACAATGCAAACAACTTAGGCAAGGTTGTTACCGACCTATCATACCACAACAATCACGACTCACAGCCACTACATCACACAGCGACTCACCCGACTCAACTACATACCGACCTACTATTTACAACACAAAGTACTCGACATAACGACTCAAAACCGGGCCGACTTAACAAGTACGACCTAACATACAACTCAACGTGACCGGCTCTTCATAGGTCGTACGCGACCTAACACATTACATACATGACCGAGTTAAAGCAATACAACACACCACATATGTACACGACTTAACTCGTTACCGACTTAACATATAACGACTCAAAGATTCGCGACTTAGCACCCAACACAACCCATAGGTCGGTAACAACCTAAAATACAACACGACCCACTGCTTCACCTCGTCTGCGACCTAACACATCACCGGTTTATGAGTTAGGTCGTTCGCGACCCAAAGTTTCCCCTACGACCTAAAATAGAATGCAGTTTAGCTTGCTTAGGTCGGAACTCGGCAAAGTTATCTCGTTCAACATCACTAGTTCGTAACTCGGCACAGTTAGCTCGTTCAACATCACTAGGTCGTAACTCATTAAGTCGAAGCTCGTTAGGTCGGAGCTTGTTAGGTCGGACTTCTTCCTCCTGTGCTTTCTTAGGTCGGAGACGACCCAATACTCTTCTGTTAGGTCGTGACCATGCTTCGTTAACTCGGCCTACCTTTCCCCTTGGCTTGTTAACTCGTGGCCCTCCTTCTTTAGCTCGGCAATGACTCAAGCCTTCCTTAGCTGCATCAACCGTTTAAGTGGACGGATCTCCTTATCGCTTGTCTTAGAAGAACGAAACGAGTTTATGCGTATAGTATAGCACCATCGATGGTAACCATACCATATAATCCCTGTGTTTCCCCTTAATATTTCTAAAGTTAAAATCCTTCGATGGTAAGTAGGGGATATTTTCCCTACCACCAAAATTAAGAAGGATCACATATTTAGGCCAAGATCTGAAAGTCAGTTATTTAACTATCAAATAAACAACGATTATATTTCATGTGGAAAGCAAAATTGGTTTTGCATATAAGCACTCACTAGCCTCATTTCATCAATCTTCATAAATAAAACCCACTTTGTAAATTGATTATATTTAAACATCTTTACAAAGATATACTCGCAAATCTCTATATTTCAATACTTAGAAATATCCATATACTATCTCAACGGTATAAGTGTATTCGTCAAATATAGAAAGTTTCCTTTCATTTGATTTTCCAATCATTTATAAAACTCCTTATAATCCTTCTTAAAACATTTATAAATCTTACGGACCAATTATAAAATTCTTTTATACATTCCAATCATTCATAAATCGTTTTTGTACATTTCGAAAATCATTTGTAAGCCTTTATAAATCCGTAAACCCATTTATAAAACTTCGTTCATGAATCGCTAAACCCGTTTCAAAAATTGGTTTATAAGTATTTAACCATTTATAAACTATTTCACCTTGCAAATACCATTTCCTTTAGTTCTTCAACCATTTTATAAAATCCTTTATCCAAATCTTTCAACTCTGTTTCAAGGTCTCGGAAACATTTATAATTAATTTAAATCATTTACTTCAAAACAACACTATATAATAATAATTATTAACAATGAACATTATAAATAATTGGAAGTGGTTAACTTTAAAAACATCTTAAAATAATAATTAATAATTCTAAAATATTGTTTACGAAATAATAATAATAATTGATCTTTACCATTTTGTTAAAAAATAATTTATTTCAAAACCTTATTAATTAATCCTTATTTTTAACTTCAAAACATTTTTTTTGAAATAACTTACCTTTTAATGTTTATATAAGTTCTTTGAAACCATATTATAATAAAAAAAATAACTTTAAATAACACTTGTATGATTTAAATAACTTTAAAATAATATTACTATAATTAATTAACTTTTTACACAATATTAATATAATTAATTAACATTAAAATAATATTAATATAGTTAAATAACTTTAAAATGTATTTTAATTAAATAACTTTTAAACAATATAACTAAATAAATAACCCTTAGAACACAATATTTCCGAAATCCAATTTCGGACTTAACAATCATTTCTCGTCTCAAAACCCAATCCTGACTTAAACGACAATTATAATATTTATAAAATACTAATTTGAGGCTAATAGCCACCCAACACTTAACCAAAATCAATATAGATTTTCTATCACTACTGGGTTTTTAGTTTTCAACATATAACAATGTTATAACCATAATGTCCATAATCATGTTTATTTTCAATAATCCACATAAAAAACTATTATCGAACAATTCAACAATAACGAGAAATCTAGTTGGATCCATCCAACCTGTTTTCCTACATCACAAACTTTATACAATCATAAAATATAAATCAACCGCTTCAAGGTAGGATTCGTATACAAAAAGTCATCCGCTCTTACACGAAAACGTAATATGGTCTCATCCACTCCAATAGGCAGGAATATATCCAAACTAACTAATAAATATAATAATTTATCCAAGCATTCATCCAATAATTTTTTTCAACTATAAATTATACTAGTTATACAAAAATGCAAGATTAACTCACCGAAATTTTCTATGTCGCCGAGGCATTCCTGTTCGGAACTAAAATCGAACAACGTCCAATTTTAGCCTAAATTTTAAGAGCCTTCAAATTCATCCAAACTAGTTCCATCGTGAAGCTTTCTTCGATACGAGCGCAACGTAAAAAAATTACATCTCGATCGGACCTTGTATGAAGGAGTTATGAATTTTAGAAGTTATCGAAACATTTTTAAATTAAATAAATAAACTATTCACACTTCATCCAATTTACAAAATTGTTATCTTCCCTAATATCGACCCCTGCTGCGCATGTCGTGCACACTCCTCTAGTAACATGAAGCTTCTTTTCCAAATCTCCACTTGTTTCTACCATTTTCGTCGCCTCCGCCACAATATAACAAAACGCGACCTGTAGGTTCGTATAGCCTCCCATACGACGCGACACCCAATTGCCCATCGCGCCTTCCAAAACTTCGAGCTTAGGTGAAAGACTTGTCTTGGATTCCAAATTCAAAGTCCGCTTATCGAATTAACGACCACGAACTCCATAAAACCAAACCTTTGTTCCTCTATGACGCAGCCATCTCCCATAACAGTGATCGAGCATCACCCGAGTAATCTTAGATCGAAGCATACGACTGAACGAGGGAAAATATTTTTTTTATGGTTTTTAAATAAGTATTTCGCCTTAATGTAATTTTTTGAAATGAAATTTTTTGCTGCAGGTAAACATTTAAATGGGAAGAGAGAGCGCGTGGAAGGGATAGGTTTGTACAAGGAGGAGTGTGCTGATGATGATATGTCAAGGCAATGTATGGTCAAATCAAATTATATATTATATAAAATTCAAAATATTTACCTATATAATTTCGGACTCCAATCAAGACGTACCTCCTGATGTTCTATATGTTATACCCCTATTTCGAACTCAATGGAACTAGTCGCGAGTCCTAATTCGATCGTATGAAGAAGATTCCTTTTTGAACCCAATTATTATATTAAATTTTCAATATTAAATTTCAACGCATTTCGATCTTGCACGGCCAAATGATACATCCGATTGCCATGAAATTTAATGGCGTAAAAAAATTCATTATTAGGGATCCAATGAAATTGGTTTCGTTGAAATCCAAGACTATGCTCCAGAAGGCTATTTTTATATGTTAATTAAAACGAGTTGATTTCAAAACAAGAAATTATTGTGAAGGACCAAAATTTTCATCATTTTAGCCTCAAGGGCATACCTTAAGTATTTTAGCCTAAAGGACAACTTTCATTAGGTATCAGTTTTTAGTTATTGATAGCATTTTTTAGGTATCAATTTGTAGTTATCGGTAGCAGTGTTTAGTTCGGTAGCAGTTTTTAGTTTGGTAGCAGTTTTGGAAGAATGTTTGACCTTATGAATAATTTTGAAAGAGTGTTTGTCCTGTTGAACAATTTTAGGAGAATGTTTGTCCTTTTGGTTAAAATATTAAGGTTGTGTCCTTGAGGCTAAAATTACACGAATTTTTGTCCTTTAAATTACCCATTTCAAGATTAGCTAAATCGCTTTTAAATCCAATTTAAAAGTTTTATTATCTTCATTCTTATTAATAGAAATTTAATAGGCCATTTAAATAATTTTTATCCAAATAAAAATCCAGGATTCAATTATTCAAACTGTTATCCCGCCTTTTGGCAAGGCCGAGATACCAAGGAACTGACTGGGAAATAAGGGTCATATGTCCCCAGCGTTGAATAGCTATTGGGTAACTCCGGATATCGATGAATTTCACCCGAGTCCGAATCGGGCTACAATTGACAAGACATGTCAAGTAGAGCCCTGAAAGCCAACTCTCCAAATTTCAAGGTAATCCGAGTTTGTATGCACAAGTTATCACCAACTAAAAAGTGAAGGAAATTGCCCTAGGTTCGAATCCATAAGTCGTGCCATAGGTTCGAATCCATAGGCAGAGATGCCGTTCGAATCCATTAAGATAACAATAGTTCGAATCCACCCTCGTATGCTTTAGTTCGAATCCATCATACATGTATTGCTTCGAATCCATGATAAGTACCTTTACTTCGACTCCATCGAGCAAGCCCTCAGATAGCCAAGCGTCGAATCCATACTCGCGTGCCTTAAGTTCGAATCCATTGGAGCATTCCCACCTTCGAGTCCATCAAGGAAGAGTCCTTCGAATCCATGCAATTGAGGGAGCTCCGACTCCATTCCCTGATTGTCTTCAAATCCCCATGTTGAGACAACTTCGAATCGATCCACAGTAACATATTTTGATCAATTCGAATGAGTACCGGTTCTATCGATTCGAAGGAAACGCACCTTCGAATCCAACACCTCGAATCCACCAAGTAAACGCGGCTAAAACCTAGGATTCGACCAAGTAAACTCAGAGAAACAAGAGGATCAACCCGAGAAATTCGCACCACGTCATCATTCTCACGCACAGGAGCATGGATTCGACCCTATGGATTCGAACCATATCGATTCGAATGAATCCATAGGACGAAAAACACCATCTTGAATCGATCATAACTTGAGATCTACAAGTCCAAATTCTATGAAATTTTCACAGGAGCTTGCGTATACATAGAAGAATGTACACGCCTAGTTTCATCACGATTGGACACTTTCTTGATCGATTCGAACCAAGGGTCGAATCGATCCCAAAGTTGGCCCAGATCTCCACAATTCGGCCGTGTGGGCCCCCTCATGCGCCAGAAGCGGTCTCCCAGAATTTTTGGTGAAATATCAGCCTCCAGCACTTATAAATAGAGCCTCTGGTTATTCAGAAAAGGGGTCGGAGAATTTTTAGAGAAAGAGTATGCCCTAACGCTGCCAGAATTGCTTCAGAGCACCACCGCTGCCTTTGATTTCGAATTTTGGCTTACTGCCTGCTGTACTTTGACATAAAAAAGTTGTATTCTCCGAATATCAAGCAGTAAAATAACAAAACTTCATAGTGGACGTAGGCAAATCGCCGAACCACTCTAAATTGTTGTCTTTTGTGCAATTTACTTTCTGTTGCTTGGAGTTTTTGTTAGATAATCTACATTTTCAATTTGCTTTCTTCATTTATTATCTCTTCAAAAACTTCTGAAGAGTGTTGTGCCCAATTTTGACACAAACATAAACAATTTTCAATTATTGAATTCAACAATTAGATTATTAAATATATCGCTATATTTGAAATTCGAGTTATTTAATTCATAAAATTAACTTTTCAATATTTAAGATTGATTAAATATTCCAAATAAAGATAACTAAAAAGCTGGGTCTTTACACATTGCCTGCTTTCAAAGGATGTCAAAGATGTTTAAAATAAATAGTGCCAAAGAATAGCGACGCCACATAAATCCATTAGCATCGATAAAGCCCAGAACTATGAAGCGTGAACATCATCTTTCATGAATCACGACGACTATCGAGTGGTAATATGATTAACGTCGAGAGTCATGGTTTCAAATACAATGTTGAATAAATTCATCTTCTATCAACGCCGATGCTATCAATGTCACCAATGCTTAGCACCGCATGTGATCAAAGTTGTTTAATAATGATAGTATATCCATTGAGACATCGCCGTTTATTGAAGTCGTTTTGAAAGAGGAACCACAAGGTGTGAATGTTACTGAAGGTCAATATTGTTATAGCATCGTCTCTCATATATGCCCTTAGAAGACTCCACAAATCTACATATGCAATGTTGATGACTATCGTTGTCAATGTCCATAATTGTTGTTAATACCGCATTTTGTCAGCCATTGAATATCGACGTCGATGTCATAGGATATGGAGTCGTCATCGCCGATATTTATTAGGCATGTTGAGAACCACCAATTTATTCAAAAGAGTTGTCAAAGCAACTTTAACTAATGTCGCCTTTCATCGATATTAATATGTGGTGGCAACGAAAGTAAGTCAACAAAGAAGAGACTATCAGTGCAGCACTTAGAGATACCGAATATTGACACAAATGAACAAATGTCGAAGTTTAGCTATGTGAACACAAAATGCTGGTCTTGATGTTTGAAAACGCTGCAAATGTCGAAGCTAATAAATTACAAATCTTGATGTTTGACAATGTAGTTAATGCCAAAGCCAATGGATGCCCAAGCCTGTTACTTGCTAAACCCAATAAAGAGGACCCTAGAGGTGCCATTATGGGGGTTGAATTATCTATTTACATTTCTTACCTATTAAACCTTGCAAATCCGAAATTGAATTGGGGATTATGCGTATTATAACAGTTGAATAATTGTATACATAAGGATTCGAAAATTAAACGAGGACATAGCATTTTGACTCAATTTGTACTATGATTTGCATATTCATTTGACTTTACACATTGATTTACTTAATAGTTATATTCATTTGACTCGTATAGAGCCTACCTTGACCTCTACTGCATGCATGGTTGATACTATATTATAGGTAACCATCGCCATCTCTCTTTGAACGTGCTCTGAAATCTCATACGCAAGTCATGCAATCCTCACGTGGTGTTATGGATTATCTACTTACTCATTATATGTCCATATCATATGGGTAATGAACGTATCGTATATATCGTGCTCTTAGTCGCTCGGATCGGCCCACTGAAGCCTTATAAACTGTATCATCTCTTAGACATGCATATCGAGCAACATGGGTTAGTATATAACTCTAATCCCGTTGAATTAGTCATTTCCTCGTTACTTTTATGTATTATGTCTAGTTCACATTAAGTGAAAACATGACACAAGTTTCACTTCGTTCTAAGCATCGCTTTCTTCATTTGAAACTGCACTAGCGTATCGCCTTGCTTTGCATCAAATATGATTGTTCTAGAACCTCATAGATGTCTTCCCCAGAGCTTGTACACCAAGTATCAGAAGGATCAAATCAAGTTCGAAGTGTAAATCACCCCAGACCTGGGCATATTTCCTATTCCGCTAATAATTGTCATTAACCAAACGTCATTTCGACTACGGGCATTATGTTGTCATGATACCAGAACTTGTTACTTGATCCCTGACGAAAAAACCACAATCTATGCCATTTATATTCTTTAATTAATTAGCCCATTCAAATATATTTCTTGAATATATGATTCGACTAAATATATTTCTGAGAGCTTACACTGAATATATACATAATACGGATAAATGTATACACATTCTTTCACGAAGCTTACATATTTAACTTATTTTGTAACATAATCCATACTTATATTCCATACAATTATATCTAATAAATAATCAGTTCACACTATTAAGTAATTCCTTTAATTCCTAACATCCAATTTGGCTAAACTTATCTTACTTGAGTAATTAATTCAGTAATCGAATTATTTATTTCTTTACTCAAATCATATCTTCCTTATATTATTTTATACAAGTCTCAAACTTATGTTATAAAATAACATACTTTTCTATTAATCATATTGTACCTTAACTTTGCTTTATTCTCCTATTAAAATTAAGTTTTACTAGTAATAAGGCCTCGATTATTATATAGCTCACGTATACAATTTCTGTATAAATATATATATATATATATATATATGTATGTATGTATGTATGTATGTATATGTATGTATATATATGCTACTATAAATCATGCTATTAAACCATTTAGGATTTGGAACCTTTAATTAATTAATGATTCGATATTTAAATTAATTTTTAAACATTCGGTCGTTAAAATGCGATTGTTACATTCTCCCCTTCTTAAAGGAATTTCATCCTCAAAATCCCTATGAGTATAATAATGCAATCGAACTGGCTAAGATTTCCAAGCATCTGCTTCTATAAAATTCAACCATTCTTTCGTTACACGGTTAGCATTATGGGAACATCCAAAGAACATGATAGATAACTCCTAACCCTTAGGATTTTAAAGCCTTTTTTTTGAAAGAATTCAATAGCATCTACTTTGTGTGGCTAGCTCAAGAAAAAATATCTCAAGACAACACACGCATTTCAATCTAAGGTATCCCATATCTAAATCATCACATTTATGAGGAGTAGAAGCATGTATATTTTTATTATATAGATTACAAATCTTACATACATCTTTCATAGAAAAAGCATGCTACTTAGATGTGAATCCACACGAATAAACATTTTAATTGGCTAAGAAATGCTTCCATGTACCTAACATGTACTTAACAAAGAGGGTTATGTTCTTTACAACGTTAAATCTTGAATTTAAACATGTTAAATCATATATAGAAATCATCTCAATATAATATGCTACATCAAACTATGCAACAAACATCTCAAATAAACATGTTACATTAAACAGTGCAACTCGGATATCTAATGCAACCAACGTATCAAATTAACATGTTTCCAAAAATAGCGCAACCAGCATATTTAATAAACATGTTATAATAAAGTATGCAAAAGGCATCTCAAATGCAATAAGCATATCCGATAAAACAAGTTATAATAAACTATGCAATAAGCTTCTCAAATGCAACATGCATCTCCGATAAATCATGTTATAACAACATTTTGGATTTTATAATCTTAATCAAACCTAATTAAATAATCAAATATTTCTTTTGTAATTTCTAACTTCTCAAATCGTATTTACAAAAGTTCACCAGTTGGTCAATTATTGGTTTACAATATAATAAACCAATACCATGGTCAGATAAAATTCGAAGTCATTTTAATATATTTTAACCGACTAAAAAATTATTTTGTTTTACAGATTATTTTAAAATTCATAGTTTTAACTTCTGATTTGTAATAAAATATATAATAATATTTCTACAACTAATTTAACATCAAATTAGAACTTAATTAATTTATAACCATGTTATAAATTAACATCATCGTTCTATCTTTATCCAATATGAATAGAACACAATATTTATTTATATGGGACCTTAAACAATTATCCTAAATATTTGTGATAAATATATATAATAATATTTCTATTAATTACATAACTTTAAATTAGAATTTAATTAATTTAAGACCATGTTATAAATTAATGTCAACTCCATTCAACTCCGTTCATTACGAATATAACACAATATTTATATGTACAAAATCTTAATAAATCATCCCTAATATATATATATATATAAACCAATCAAATAGGGGAATAATTACCTAGACTTACATCATGAGTAAACTTACATCATAAGTCGTAAACTCATTTGAATAATCCAACACTATTTTGTCGCTTGTTTCTTTATCCCTTCAAAGTGGTAAAATCTACATAAAACAAGTATCATAAGTATCAAACATTAAAAGGGTGAGCAAATTTTTTTTTGAAGAGGGGTAAGTGAAAATATGGTTTGGAATAGAATTTGCCTAAGTTTATTAAGCTTGGAAACATGGTTGCGGAACTTTGGGCTGAAAATGCCATCCATCTATGTATAAAGGAGCGATGGGCTGGTTTGTTCCAACGTAGCTTATCTTCTGATATTAGGTCCGAACTTTCAATTAAATACACCACCGTACGACTCCGCCACCGTACTTCTCCAGGAGTAATCTCATTTATTCGTGGCGGCTCATAGCTGAGTATGGTCTCGTTTATCTTTATATTTTCCTAGCATTTGTTTTTTTCCTTAAAAAAAATTATCGATGTCATGTTGAGGAAAATTACTTTGTGGGGATTTGGGTTTCTACATGCATATGAATTTTCAGTTGATATGGAGGCATTCAGAACTCTAAATTTAGGGTTTAATCCGTAGATGGTCTTGGTTAGCTTACAAATAATTTGATTCTGATCGAATTGAGACACCATGTTATTGTCTGTTTATCATTTGTTCCCTTTAACAAGTATTGTACCTAGCATAAGTTTTAACAGTTTGTATCATATCTTAATTCAATCCCTAAATCTTTTTTTTCAAAAAATAATAATTTTCAGTTAAACAACAGAAAAACCAAGTGTATTGTTTAGCATATCATGTTTTCTTGACTTTTTTTTCTTTAAAAAATAAAGTAGGTATCAAGTTTTTTAGCAATGAGGAAATTTGCATTATGGTGATTTCTATTTCTATTATGTACATCTGAATTATTCAGATGATACAAAAGCATTCTTAGCGCTAAATTATGATTTAATCAGTAGGTCATCACAGTTAAATTGAATAATTTAATTCCGATCGAATTGGGAAACAATGTTATTGTCTGTGTATAATTTGTTCTTTGTTTGATCCGATTAGCTGGTACTGTGCAAAAAGTTTGGATCATACCTTAGTTCAATCCTATAACTATTTTGATCAAAGAAAAATAATTGACATTTGAAAGACAACTAATATATTATATTGCTGAAGATGTTAACATTCTGTCTTGCTTTATTTAATTATTACTTTGATCAATATTTTGCTTTATATGCAATATAAACTGAAAGAATTACCTGCTATAGTAAATTTGGGGAAAACAAGCAGTTGGCTACCAAAATCATTTTTTCGTTTATTTTTGTTTGTATGTTCACTTTTACTGGTTTTGTCCTTATAAAAACAATCACACTTCATTTGATGTGAAGCTTCTTTTCATTTTAGCATCTCACGAAATGTATCTATAGACACTACTTGGCTTGTCATTGGGATATCTTAATAATCAGGAATTTTTAAAGGCCTTAAAATTAGGACAGGGCTTGGCCACTGAATAGAATAATGCATTCCCTCTAGTCTTGTAGGAATTTTCTAAGTGCATGCTTGGCAACTTCTATGTTTCAGAATTTCATATAACTGTACAACTACCTTACAAAGGGAACTTATAAGTAGAAATTTAGGAAGTGCTTATTTATTGTTATTTACGTGGCTCATAATGATCAAATATTTCTATTTAAAAGATAAGTTACGTTCAAATGTTCTTAATTAAAAACTATTTAGAAGTTACCATTCAAACTCTAATCCATATAAGCAAAAAAAAATTCTATATGGTTATCGTCTTCAAAAGGTATTTCCCTGTATGTAGAAGTTTTCTTCCTTTATAATTTTCCATAATTATTTTACATTTGTGGAAAATAAGATAATTGTATTGCAAATTACGTAATAATGTATTTGTCCTTAACTCTATTGGCTTTGCGACTTTCTCATGTCCTAAAGTTCAAGCAATAATTTTGTTGGTCTGTTGGATTTGTTGATTGATATTCAAAGCTGATTTTTCGACTAACAAATTTGTTCGTACATTATTTAGAGCAAAGTCAATGGATGGATGTTACTATCTTACTGAACATGTATTGTTGGATATATTAATATATTTATCTGTGATGTCTCTTTTGTGATTCAAAGCTGTTTGTAAGTATGATGCAGCACACCAGCGGGTTACGTTAATTCGCGCCCACCTTAATTCGCTTGGCCTTGAGTCGCCTGAGCGACCTAACGGGTTATGCAAGTTATGTATTAAGTCGCCTGAGCGACCTAGCGACCTATGATAAGTCGTTTGCCTCAAGTATGCTGATTTCTTAAGTCGCCCATCACTTATGCCGCTCCTTCGTTAAGTCGCTCACCTCTCATGTCTTAAGTCGTTGCTTCCTTAAGCCGCTATCTTCTTAAGTCGCTCATTCTTGAACCGCTGAAGCTTATGCCGCTGATTTCTTAAGTCGCTACTCAAGCTTATGTCGTTAAGTCGCTTATTCCTCTCTCTATAAGTCACCTACTTTTAGGTCGCATGGAGATTTGCTTTCTTCTTTAGGTCGCATCGTGTTAAGTCGCGTGATGTTGTATTGTGTTAAGTCGCGTGATGTTGTATATTGTTAACTCGTATGTTGATGCATTATGTTGAGACGTAAGTCGTGTTGTTAAGTCATGTTTATTTTTTTTATATCGCGTGTATGTATGGGTCGTGTATGATGTAATTGTTGTTGAGTCAAGTGTGTTGTAAATTCCTATAAATAGGAGTGTGATGTCATTGTAAAAGGGAGTTGATTTTGAATAAACTTTTTGTGTGCGCTTTGGCCACCTTTGTTGAAGTTGAGTGTGATCTCCTTCTTCTTTCCATCTTCGGTTATTCGTGCGCGAATCAACGAAGTTGAAGCCAATTCTCGGTATCACTTGCGAGTGATCAACGATCGAATTGTAGATCTTTCAACACGGTATCTTGCGAGATCAACGGGTTGGAGATAGCAAGATTCCGGCATTGTCACATTCAACGTAATTGGGCATTTATCGTTTTACCGGTTTACTTGACAAGAAATCATTTCATGAGGAAGAAAGTGTATCAATTTGTATCAAAGCATTATTAGTACGTCAAAGTTAATCCGCTGTGTCAGTTTGGTATCAGAGCCTCAAGAGCTTGAAGAGCTAGAAGAGCTAAATGAGATCAAGGCCCAGCTAAGTTAGGTCGAAGCCAGTCAAAACTAGTTGGAGCCGAGTTAGAACCAATTAAAGCTAGGTCGAGTTAAGTCAAAGCTCAGTTAGATCGGAACCGAGATCATTGATGATCATGCCTCCGAGACGTGCTAATCGCTATCATCAAGTTGAAGATTTGTATAGAAGACAAGAAGCTGAGCTGATGAAGCAGCGTATCAATGAGAAGTTCAATGAAGGTATTGAGAAGTTAGAGAAGTTGATGAAGGACATGAATCAAAGTCAAAGGAGAACGTCACCAGTTTCGAGCCAGGGTAGAAACAGGGTTTCATTATCGGTTTCGGAAGAAAGGAGGATGTCACCCCAGTCTTATCGAGATAGAAGAGAATCATCAGTTTCAACGATGCGAGACCACCATGGGTACCGAAATGAAGAGGGAAGAACTTAACGGGGGGTTTGACAATGAACCATATCTTGATGTTGAAAGACATGGTAGAAAGGACATGCGTGGACATAGAGACATGGATGGTCAGGATCGATATCGTAATACACCTAATTTTGAGGAGGATGGTGATAGAGGTAGTATTCATTATCGAAATCGAGGCCAAGTGAGAAATCAATATCAGGATTCGGAAAATGATCGTAAACGGGAGTCAGTGATGAGGATGGAAATTCCAGAATTCAAGGGTGGTATGCAAGTAGAAGAATTTCTTGATTGGTTGTCGAATGTTGAAGAAATTTTGGAATTCAAGGAAGTTCCTAAGAATCGCAGAGTCAAATTAGTTGCTACAAGGCTAAGGAGAAGAGCTATGGCGTGGTGGCAACAAACTAAACTAACTCGAGAGAGAATGGGAAAATCAAAAGTTGTTACTTGGGAGAAGATGAGAAAGATGATGAAAGCAACTTTCTTACCGTACAATTATCAATCTCTTATGTATCAACGTTTGCAGAATTTGAGACAAGGGACAAAGACAGTGAATGACTATGCAGATGAATTCTATCATTTGATTGCAAGGAATGATATTATGGAAACTGAAGAACAGCTGACGGCTAGATATATTGGAGGGTTACGAGTGCAAATTCAAGTCATGGTGAATATGTTTAATCCAATGTCTGTTGCTGAAGCACATCAGAAAGCTCTAGCTTGGGAGAAACAAGGGAACGAGGATTTGGTGCGTTTACGAGTTCTAACAATCAGAATAAGGGAGCTAGTAGCAGTGCTAATATTTCCAAGGCAGTAAGTAAACCAATTATCAAAGAAGCTGCTAAAGCGAGGTCAATGACAGTATCAAGTGCTATAATTGTCAGGAGTTTGGCCATAAAAGTAATGAATGTACAAAGCCAAAGAAGACAGCATTAGTTGCACAGGAATGTGAATATGAGGATGTGGATGCTAAAGTTGATTATTCTCAACCATCGAAGTTTGATGAAGATGAAGAAGTTGTGTCAGGAGACGAAGGGTGTAACTTAATGATAAGAAGGTCTTGTTTAGTGCCAAAGCATGAGAATGATTCTAGTTGGCTAAGAAACAACATTTTTCAGTCTATATGTACTATCTTGGGAAAGGTTTGTTGATTTGTTATTGATGCGGGAAGCTGCGATAACATTATTTCTGAAGAAGCCGTCACGAAGTTGGGGTTGAAGATTGAAAAAAATTCTAAACCTTATAAACTAGCATGGTTAAAGAATGGTGGAGAAGTGACAGTGGGAAGACGTGCATTTGTTACATTTTCTATTGGGAAGAAGTACAAAGATGATATTCGGTGTGATGTTGTAGATATGGATGTGTGTCATCTACTATTGGGAAGACCGTGGCAATATGATAGAGCTGTACAACATAATGGTCGCACCAACAGCTGCAGTTTCATGTTCGAAGGAACTCAAATTACCTTAGTTCCTAAGAAGCATGAACAAAGTGAAAGCAAGTCAGAGAAGAAGGTGGAATCAACTAGTCTATTATCTACGAGAGAATTTGTTGAAGAAGTGAAAGATAGTGTTGAATTGTTTATGTTGATTGGGTATGAAACAAGTGAAGATCTTGAAATTCCTACGGAGGTAAGACCGGTGTTAAATGAATTTGAAGATGTCTTTCCTGTGGAATTACCCAAGGAATTACCACCACTAATGGACATTCAACAACAAATTGATCTAGTGCCAGGTGGTGTTTTACCGCATAGGCCGCATTATCGTATGAGTCCAAAGGAGCATGAAGAGTTGAGGAGATAGGTTGAGGAGTTGCTTGAGCAAGGGCGTGTTCGAGAGAGTCTCAGTCCTTATGTTGTACCAGCTCTGTTGGTACCGAAGAAAGATGGTTCATGGAGAATGTGTACAGACAGCAGGGCACTCAAGAAAATAACTGTCAGATATAGATTTCCTATGCCAAGACTTGATAATCTATTGGATCAACTCAGTTGGTCTGTAATCTTTTCAAAGATCGATCTTAAGAGTGGTTATCATCAGATTCGCATAAGACCAGGTGATGAATGGAAGACAACATACAAGACTCGGGAAGGATTATATGAATGGCTGGTCATGCCGTTTGGTTTATCTAATGCACCATGTACATTTATGAGGATGATGAATCAAATTTTCAGACCTTACATTAGGAAATTTGTTGTAGTCTACTTTGATGATATCTTGATATATAGTGCTAGCACAGAGGAGCATATTCAACACTTGCGAAAGGTGTTAACTATTCTTCGTCAAGAACAATTCTATGCAGCGACGAAGAAATTCGTGTTCATGACGCCAAGTGTTTTATTTCTGTGATATGTCGTGTCCAAGGAGGGGATACAAGTGGACCAGAGTAAAGTAACCGCAGTCAGAAATTGGCCACAGCCCAAAACTATAACAGAAGTCAGAAGTTTTCATGGGTTAGCTTCATTTTATCGAAGATTTATGCCGAACTTTAGTAGTGTAATGGCTCATGTTACTGATTGTATGAAAGGATAGCAGTTTTCATGGACGAAAGAGGCAGGGTCTGCTTTTGAACAGATCAAGAAACTTTTAACCTCAGCACCGATTTAAGTGTTGCCAAATTTTCAGTTACTATTTGAGTTACACACGGATGCATCGAAAGTTGGAATTGGAGGAGTGTTGAGTCAGAAGGGTCGCCCAATTACCTATTTCAGTGAAAAACTTTCCAGAGCAAAGATGAGATACAATACTTATGATGTTGTTTGCACAACAAATGGGCAAACACCTCCAAGTCGTATGGTTTAGTCGATTTTATGTTGTTCTTAGTGATTTGGGTGATTTATGCAAATATATAAAAAGCAGGGACTAAACTGTAAAAGTCACACGGATTTATAGTGGTTCGGCTAGAATGTGCCTACGTCCACTTTATATGTTATTCTCCTTTTCACTTTAGATTACAAGTACAAAGCTTTGTATACAAGTATATGAAAGTTGTTTGAAAGTTCCATCCGTGCTTGAGCTCTCAAACTTGTCCGCCATTGTTGTACCCCTGCCCCTCTATTTATAGAGTGAGGTTGGGGACAGGGGTCTTGGATGTATATAGCTGCTGGTGGGCCTGGGCTGATGCAATCTAGCCTAGGAGTGTTGGTCCGGTATGCCTTGGTCCGGTGGAACTTGGCTCGGCAATGGGTGGAGTAGGTTGGTTTTGTAGGAGGTCGTATGTTGTTTAGACCGGTAGTAGGTGGAGTTGGACTGGTGGTAGCTTGGGAGTGAGTTGGTTCGGTGGGCGAGTGGAATTGGCTCTGGTCCGGTGGGCATGGAAAGGAGGTTGATTCGGTAGGCAGGGAAGGAGGTTGATTCGGTAGGCAGGGAAGGAGGTTGATTCGGTAGTAGGTAAAAACGTGCCCAACATTTGTGCCTGTATATTGGTGCTTTGTTTTGCTATCATCCGGTCTCTAATGCCGAACCAACTGGTCCGGTCATTGTTTTTGCTTATAAATAGGGGCCTAACACTTTCATTTTTCCTTATCAGCCGAATCGACTTAAAACCGAACCAACTTGATTGCTTAGAACAGCCGAACCAATCAGCTACCGAATTAACTCAACTGCCGGACCAGGTGAGTGTTCCTCTACCGATCGACTTTTATGATTGAACCACCGAATGGACTCGTACCGAATGAACTCGATAACTTCGATTTACCGAATGAACTTGAGGGGTTGCATGTACCGAACGACACTCTCGTATTTGAATTGCCGAATGAAACTTGTTTTTTATATCTCTACTTCTAACAACGTGTTTTTTTGGTGTTGCAGATTATGTCTCGCAAAGTGGAAACTCGATCAGAAAAGAGAAAATCTATGGACAGAAGAGAGTCCCCCGTTGTGCCCCCAGCCCAGCCAGGACCGGGACGACAGGGACCCACCCCGAGATCACTAGTGGATGGATATGGCCCTCAGGAGCTCTTGAACTCTCCTCCTGACTGCTATCCTAGCTCCCTCAAAGAGGAGCAGCTTGATGTTATCTCCCGCTCCTTTGGGATTGGCAGAGCACTCATGGTGCTGCTAGGGAATGGAGTCATGCCGTATGATCCCCCTGAAGGATATTTTACTTACAGCAGATACCATTGCATGTGCGGGGCCATTCCTCCGATCAATGCTTGGATAGTCACCTTCATCACCTACCTGAAGGTGGCCCCTTTCCAGCTTCAGCCCAACTCTTACGCCATATTGGTCAGCCTATTCGTCATTTTCTATAGAAAATATGGGCGCCCTCCTTCCAACTGGGAGATCCGATATTTGTACAACTTGAGGGGCTACAAGAAAGGGTCTCCATAAATCAGCTTGGAATCGGCCGTGTCCTTCAAGCCGGTCATGGACTTATATTAGAAGTTCAGCATGTTCAAGAAAGAATGGTTTTTCGTCAAGGATGACTCCGTTTCTATCCGTTGCTTCACCTCCGTCTGTAAGTTGAAGCTTATTCATAATTTCCGTTATAACTGAAATGCTTCTTCTTATGTGTTTTTATTCCTTTCTAGCGACAGGTGGCTTTTCGGTTGCGGAAATAGAAGCCATTTCGGGAAGGGATCGGTCAGCTTCTTATCTTATCAGGAATGCTACTCTTCTGCAGCACAACTTGATTCTGCCATGTCAGTCTGTGGTTAAGCAGAGAGATACAGCCGAGGAGAGGGCTGCCAAAGCTAAAGGCAGGGCCATGACGAAGAGCAGCAAGAGGAGACCCTTCTCGGTACCTCCAGTCGCCGGGGGAAAGAAGCTCAAGAAATCCGATGGACCATCCCCTAGCACATGTCCAGATGTTGCGGAGGAAGAGGATGTGGAGGAGGAGAAAGGTGAGGATGAAGGAGGTGAAGCGGAGGGTGGAAGTGGCAGAGAAGGTGATGGTGAAGGTCATGGTGATGATGATGGTGAAGGGCAGAGAGGTGATGGCACCGGTGCTTTGTCTTCTGGGCAAGTAGGTGAGATCCAAGAGTGGACGGATGAGGCTTTCCTCCAGGCTTTTGAGGGGTCGGAGGAAGGATCGGCCTTGGTGGAGAAGGCAAAGAAGGAGGCAAGGCCGGAAAGGGTGCCGATCCACCTTCTAAGAGCCCTTCAGCTAGGGCAGCTCTGGCGATTCAAGGTGAATTTTTGACTCCTCTTTATTCTTCTTAACTTAACATTTTTCTCGGATTATAGTTTCATGCATGCTTGTAACACTTGGTTTTTATCCCAAGAATGGGTAAGGTGGCCAAGACATCAGATATTCGGCACTGCCTCGAACAATACAAACTACTCAAAGCTTCTGCTAAACCGAAGCCTTCGGCAAGCTGCCCCGGAGATGTAGTTGGCTATCGTCCTCTTCTCGGGGTCATTAAGGAGGGTATCCAAAGGAAAAAGAGCAACCGCTCCTTGTTGGAATCTCCATCTCGTCCTCAACCCCCAACTCAGCCTCTTCAGGATGTCGCGGAGGAGGCTATTGAGTTTGTACCTTCTCCGCACCCATCCGAAAACCCTACTGTTACCCCAATAGATCACCCCAGCTTGGCCCGCAACCCGTTCGCGGGTCATCCGGACCTGGATCCGAGTTCCCATGATATTTCTTTCGATGAGGTTACCGGTGAGCACCTCCTACCCCGCAATCCTATGGTAAGGGTGCTTGATGAGGCTAAGTCTTTGGATCTCGACTTGTTGACCACTCGGATTGTAACTATGGGGGATGAGGCCAAGGCAAACATCGATCGGGTGGCTAAGGAGACCAGGAAGTTGATGGCGCATCATGCCCGACTGGTCAAGGCTGGAGAAGAAATCAGAAGTGATAACATTCGGTTGCGGCTAATGGTTTCCGATCAGGCCAAACAGCTTGCCGATCAGGCCATCTAGATCTCCCAGCATGGGGCGGCCTCCAGACGACTAAAGAAAACCATGGAAGAGGCTAGCAAGGCAGAGTTGCGAAAATCAAGACCGCTTGCAAGAAACGAATTGACATGGCCATTGCAACGGTAGATGAGGTTCGGAGAGCGGATATCGAGCAGGTAGAGGAGCTATCTGGAAGGCATGAAGCCGCAGAGCTTGTTCAGGTCAAGCTAAAGGAGGAGATGGAGGCGATGAGGAGATCCCTTCAGGCTGACTACTCGCGATACCGATTGGAGAGGGATGCTGCCGTTGCAAAGTTGTCGGCTTCTGAGGCCCGTATGAGGGAGTTTGAGGAGAACGAGGGGATGATGGATGATATGCTGCAGGATATGTATTTCCAAGCAGGGCAACCTATCATGGATGGACGATTATCCCCTGGTCATGGCTATGATATATCTTCAGGCTTTGGAGGAGGCCGAGGCTGAGGCGAATAGGGAGGGCGGTGTAGCTTTCAGAATGGATGTGGTCACGGCCCAGTTTACTGAGGAGGAGAAAGTGGCGGTGAAGGAGGGCATGCGGCTGCTTACCGCCGAGGAAGTGGGTGTGCAGTTGGAGGATGATGGTCAGGGATCAGATGCTGGTAAGTCTTCCCTCTCAATCTTTTCTTAACTTGATTGCGTATCATTTATCTGATGGATTCTTTTCCCGAATCGGACAGGTGGGACATCTGGCCAGCATGCTGGGAGTTCTGATCCTGCGGTCAAGTATATCCCGGAGGGCTAGCTGGATAGAGGCGGAGCCCTGCTGCCACTGACTATTTTTTGGTTTACTTGGCATTCCTGAATATACTAGTTCAAAGCATTAATGTACTTTCAGGCTGTAATTATTTAATTATGTCATTGTAGCGAATGATTTTATTCTTATATAATTTTATAACGCAAGCTGATTCTGTCATATTTGAATGCTGTCGTTATTTTGATGTGTTGCATAAGAAATATAGTTGTGTATATGCATGTGCTTCAATCGTGTTTGATGCTAAGCTCTTGCTTAAAATATAATTTCATGTCTTGTAATGTTAATGTGATGTTTGAATACATCAGAGCTATGTATTTGTACACAAGAGGAGAAAGTGCCGCCCTTTCAATTTTTAGTTGTAGATGGTAGCTTTGAATGCCTTGTGCGATCGAGTACGGAATGCAGTTGAGTGACCCGTCATCCAGTTGTGAGTTCTCATTCCCATTAGCGGGTGCCTCCTACTTGGTGTCCTATACTTTAAGGGTTGTTATAGAAGATAGGAGGAAAGTTTTTAAATAGAATGGAAATATAAGAAATAGTAAAACTTCCAATCACGGAAGGCCGTCGATATGCTTAAGTTCGTGGCAAACGGGTTTTGTAGTCACTTTCCCTAGCTGTGGGTCTTGGAGACATTTGTCACCCATCTTACGCCTCCGCGGTGCGTTTTCTTTTTTACCACAGCTGCACTTAAGACACATCGGAGCCGAGATCGCGCAAAGTAACTACCCGGGCCATTATGGCCTGTAATCATGGGTATTATTCGATTTACCGTGGCCGGCTAGCGTGGGTGCCGATCGTCAACTATGAACTGCCCCTGGCTGGCCACACCTTATGTTGGGGCTTATAATCGGTTCACAGCTGTCGGCGAGCCGAACGCCGCAATGAGCTGCATAGGCTATTTTCGGCCTCCTCGGTGGCTTATAATCGGCTCATTACAGTTGGCTTTGAGGGTCGTCGTGAGCAATGAGTTAACCCGCAGCAGAGGGATGCTGGAGCAAAAGTGTCTCATTGGCGAGGGCATAGATTCGTATAGTACCTGTTAGGTCTTGTCCAGGTGAAGTTGTGCCGTGATGTGTCACAGCATTTTGTTAAATAAAAAAGGATAAAGTTAAGAAGCAGCCAAGATATAAAGGAACAAGTTAAAAAAGAGACAAGATTTTTAAAGTGGTTCGGCACGAAAATGCCTACGTCCACTGATTCTCTTTGTTAATTCACTTCATATGGGCAGTACAAGTAAAGAAAAGTATCGACGAAGGTGTTGGATGTTCCACGCCCTTTGGAAAACCTCTCCGTCCACTGTTGACAAAATATAAGCTCTGTTTTGGAGGCCTTTATGGATTACATAGGGTCCGTCCCATATTGGATCTAGCGCTCCAGGGCGCGGAAAGATCTGTTTGAGGACAAGATCTCCTTCTTGTAAGCTGCAGTGCTTGACTTTGGAGTTGTATTGCGCTGCTATTTGTGAGCTGCTTCTTTTAGTGCTGCACTGTTCCTTCTCTCTTCAATTAGATCAAAAGACATGTGAAGGAGTTCTTCGTTATCTTCTGGGTTATAGTGGATCCTAGGTGGGAAGGCACTAAGGTTTCGACTGGGAGCATGGCCTCCAATCCGTATGCCAAAGAGAAAGGAGTATGCCCCATTGATGTTCTGAAAGAAGTGCGGTAGGCCCATAGTGCCGTAGGAAGTTCATCCCCCAAGCGCCTTTTGATTTTTCAAATTTCTTCTTGATCAGAGTTTTGAGGATTTTGTTGACAGCTTCGACTTGTCCGTTTGCCTGGGGATAAGCGACTGATGAGAAGCTTTTGTGAATTCCGTGCCCTTGGCACCAGTCGGTGAATTCCTCGCTGTCAAACTGAAGTCCATTGTCTGATATGATTTTGAGTGGAACCTCGTACCTACATAGAACATTTTTTATCAAGAAGTTAATAACTTTTGCTGATGATATTTTATTTAGAGGTTCCGCTTCCACCCATTTGGTGAAATAGTCGACTACCACTATAGCATATTTGGCTCCACCCCGGCCCATTGGCAGTTCACCAATCAAGTCAATTCCCCATACTGCAAAGGGCCAAGGGCTGGTCATTTGAGTAATTTCGTTTGTTCGTAGTCGAGAAATCTTAGCAAATTTCTGACATATGTCACATCTCTTGACGAAGTCTAGGGCGTCTTTGTTTAAGGTGGGCCAGAAATATCCATATCGAAGTGTCTTCTTTGCCAGAGGCTGTCCTCCAGTGTGATCCCCGCAACTACCTTTATGGATGTTGGATAAGATTTCTTTGGCTTCCCCTCCAGCGACACACCTCAGCAAAGGGTTAGAGAAGCCACACCGGTAGAGGATGCCTTCTTGTACTGTGTAGCAGGAAGCCTTCCTCAAGATTTTCTTAACTTCGTTACGCACGCTGGGAAGTGTGCCACTTTGCAAGTATTTTCGGATGGGAGTCATCCAATTTTCCTCTTCGATTGCGGCTATCAGATTCACTAGCTCGAAACTCGGAGTTAGTTGCTTTGAGATGGCTACTGTTTCGGAAATGGTGCCGTTTTTCATGCTAGCTTGTTTTGCCAGTTCGTCGGCCTCTTGGTTTTCTTCTCGTGGGATGTATTTGATTAAATAGTGATCCAACCGATCGAGTAGCAGCTTGGTTTTCTTCAGATATGCTGTGAGTCATTCTCCTCGGGTCTGAAATTCTCCTAGTATTTGATTTACAATAAGTTGAGAATCACTATGAAGACATAAAGAGCTGACTCCAATCTCTAAGGCAAGTTCTAATCCAGCTATCACTGCTTCATACTCTGCACCGTTGGTGGTGGCGACGAATTCCAATCTTAGAGCATAGTGTAGCTTCCTTCCCCTGGGGGTGATCATCACAATACCTGCCCCCGAGCCTTGCTCGTTTGATGCGCCATCCACGAAGAGATTCCATTTGATGTCTTTTGTTATTTCGGATTGCTCCTTACCTTCGTTGGTATTGAACTCGGCAATGAAATCGGCCATAGCTTGTCCCTTGATGGCGGCGCGAGGATGGTAGGTAATATAATATTGACTCAGTTCAATGCACCATTTAAGTAGTCGTCCAGAAGTGTCGGGACGATGGAGTACCTGCCTTAGCGGTTGATCGGTCAGAACTCTGATGGAATGAGATTGGAAATAGTGTCGCAGTTTCCGTGATGTGATTAGTAAACAGTATGCTAGGTTCTCAAGTTTAGGATATCTGGCTTCTGCCCCTGTAAACCTCTTGCTTACAAAGTATACCGGCCGCTGCACGCGGTTGTCTTCTCTTACCAAAGCGGCGCTTAGAGCGTGGGATGATACAGCGAGGTATAGGTATAGCTCTTCGCCTTCATCTGGAGTTGAGAGCACAAGTGGTCTCTGGAGATGTTCGATTAGGTTACGGAAGGTTGTTAGGCAGTCGTCAGTCCATTTGAACCTTCCTTTGTCTTTCTTTTGAGCTTCGAAGAAGGGGACACACTTGTCAGTTGCTTTAGAGATGAATCTGCTTAGGGCGGCCACCTTTCCGTTTAGGCTTTTCATTTCCCTTCGAGTGGAAGGTATCCTGATATCTTTTAAAGCTCGGACTTGTTCGGGGTTTGCTTCAATTCCTCTGGCATGGACGATGAATCCTAAGAACTTTCCTGACGATACTCCGAAGGAGCACTTTAGAGGATTCAACTTCATTCCATATTGGCGAAGTACTCGAAACATCTCATCCAGGTGGCATACATGATCGTTGGCTTTCCTTGATTTTACCAGCATGTCATCCACATAGACTTCCATAGTCCGTCCTATCAGTTTCGCAAACATCGTGTTGACGAGGCGCTGGTAAGTGGCTCCGGAGTTTTTAAGTCCGAAGGGCATTACCCTGTAGCAATACAATCCCCGGTCAGTGATGAAACTAGTGTTGTCTTGATCGGGGGCGTGCATAGGAATTTGGTTATATTCTGAGTATGCATCCATAAAAGATAAGAGATCATGTCCAGCCGTGCTGTCCACAAGTTGATCGATTCGGGGGAGTGGGAAACAATCCTTCGGGCAAGCATCATTTAAGTTGGAGAAGTCAATGCATGTTCGCCACTTCCCATTAGCCTTCTTTACCAGTACCGGGTTGGAGATCCATTCTGGATAGATGGCTTCTCGTATGAAGTTATTGGCAAGTAGGTTCTTTACTTCTTCCACGAAGGCTGCCGATCGTTCTGCCCCCATACTTCTCTTTTTCTGCTTTACTGGCACCTTGGTAGGATCGATGTTCAGTACGTGGCATGCTATGTCTGGGGAGATTCCAGTCATGTCAGCGTGCGTCCATGCAAATACATCTAAGTTGTGGCGGAGGAAATCAACGAGTCGATCCTTCAATTCTGCTTTTAGCTGAGATCCGATTTTCAGTAGTCTACTCGAGTCATGTCTGTCTACAGATACAAATTCCATAGCCTCTGCAGGCTCGGTGGTGGCCTCATCCTCTTTGTCCCTGGGGTCTAATTCGTTGAAAGGATCACTAGTATATCGAAGAGGAGGGGCTTTCTTTACTGCTATGCTTCCAAGTTTTTCGTGTATAGAGTAGTCTCTGCATTCTTCCCTTTATCCTTCTTGCGGTTATTGCGAAGTTCGGTTACATAGCAATCTCGAGCAGCGTCTTTATCTCCCTCTACTTCCCCTATTCCATTGTCTGTTGGGAATTTCATCTTCAGGCACCATGTTGCTAGGACAATTTGGAAGTCGGCCAAGGCTGTCTTCCTAAAAAGGCATTGCAGGCCGAGTGGTTATCTATTAGCACGAATGTTTGTTTCCGTACGACGGTGCGGGGGTGGCTTCCTATTTCAACAAAGAGGTCCAATTACCCGATGGGCATCTTTGCATCTCCAGTGAAACCGCATAGGGGTTTGTTGCAGGGAGACACATCCTTCATAGACAGCTTCATTCTGTCGAAGGCATGTTTGAATAGGATATTTACTGAGCTTCCAGTGTCTACTAAAACCCAAAAAACTTTGGCTGGACCGAACCATGCCGAGATGACCATAGGATCCATGTGAGGGTATTGCCTTCCCTCTAGGTCACGTCTACTTAATGTGATGTCATCATTCTCTTTCCGCTTCGGGTGGCGTTCTTTGACAACAGAGTTAACGCAGTCTTCTTTGTTTCTAAGTGACTGTCCATATCTCTCCATCTCTGCCCAGCTTCTGTCGGCGATGTGTGGTGCTCCTGATATGGTATGGACCACTATCTTCTCCTGACTGGAGCCACTGGTGTTGCGATTTCCTCTGCCCATCTCTTGGGGAGGTAGCCTTGGGTTTTCATTGGCAGGAGCTGGAGTCCTGTTCTGACTTTTCACATAGCTTTCCAGTTTCTTCCTTCTGATGTGTTCTTCAATCAAGTCCCGGAGGTGATGGCATTCATTAGTGTCATGCCCATGAGATTCGTGGAAGCGGCAGAACTTTCCAGACTATCCGATTCCTTCTTGTGCGGGGGCATCTGTATCTAAATTCGTCTTGGGTAGCCAAGAAGATGTTTTCGATTGTTTCATTCAAAGGGTTGTAGGAGTCAAACCTCGGTCCTAGTCGATATAGACGTTTTTCTCCCTTCTTGCCCCCAGCATTGTCTCTAGAGTCATTTCTTCGAACGTCCTTTGCTGCAGCGGGTGTGCTACCATGAGCCGCCTTAGTTTTTTGCCCTGTCTGCCTCTCAATGGCAGCGTCCTCGAGCCTCATATACTTTCCGGCTTCATGGAAGAAGTCAGGTAACGTAGCTGGTTTATCTTTCGTTAGTCTCCTGGCAAATTTAGTATCCAGATGCACACCACTGCAGAGGGCCATTAGGATAAGCTTCTCATCGGTGTCTTGGACTACAGCCGCTGTGGCATTGAATCGGGTTAAATATTGTTGCACCGTTTCTCCAGGTTTCTGCTTGATATTAGATAATGAATAAGCATCCTTGGGTTGCTCCACATGAATGCAGAATTGGCTGATGAATTTTTCCCTAAACATTTCCCATGAGCTGATGGATCCTTAGGGTAGATGGCAGAACCAGGATGTAGCTAGATCTGCCAAGAATAGCGGGAAGCACTTGCACAACACTCCTTCTGTTTCTCCGCTCATGAGCATATGCTGTGTGTACCTTTGCAAATGCACAATGGGGTCAGAGGTTCCCTTGTAAGGTTCCATCATTGGCATTATCCATTCTCGGGGATTGATGGCAATATCGATATTGCGGGTGAAGGGGCTGGTGACCCTAGCGCCTATCCCTCGATCTCTTTGATCCCTTCGGACGCACTCTATGAACAATTGTGCCATCCTCTCATCAGAATTTGGGGCAGATAGGAATGTGCTTTGTTCTTCCCTACGGGATCGATCCCGTCCAGATGACCTGTAGGGATGGTATAGTCTATCACTCCTAACGTTTTCCAGTGGCTATCTTTGGTCTTCTGGGAGCATGCTAGGGTCAGCTACATTTGGCCCTTGCCTGGATCTTCCCCTACTGGGTTCTGCTCCAAGCACTTCCTCGGGTCCAACTTCGGGCTGGACTCTAGCTTGGCCCCGTTCAGTAGTGTTCCCGTGGCTAGGTAGCATGACAGGCTCAGCTACATCCGACCCTCGCCTGGTACCTCCCCTGTTGGGTTCGGTTCCAAGTGTTTCTTTGGGTCGGAATTCGTGCTGAGTCCGCGCTCGGCTCCTACCATTGTTGTTTCTGTTGTTAGCCTCTTCGTGGAAGAAAGATCTTTGTCGTATCCTAAATCCTCCAGACTGGGACTCACCCCACGATTCAGTGTTGCGGTTGGATTCTTCCGCATCCCTTAAGCGTGACATGAGTTGGTCCACCAAGGCTTCTTGTTGGGATGCGAAGCGGTTAGTTACTTCAGCCACAACCCTGTCCAGATTTGCCCTAGTAATTGGTTGCTCCGCCGAAGGGGTTGTCGGATTTGCCTGGTTTCCATCTGCTGTTGGAGCAGGATGATTCTCTTGATCTTTGATCACTGAATCTGGGACACTGTTTGTTGCAATGTTCTTTCCTTTGCTAACATCTTTCCTCGGCCTGGGAGGCATGTTTTCCAAGCAATGAGCGATGCTGTTAGGGAAAACGTTGAGTGGGAGAAGCTGAAGTTTCTAGCTCGATCAGTTCTAGGTGAAAGCTCCAAAAATGTTTGCACAAAAAATGGGAAAACACCTCCAAGTCGTATGGTTTGGTTGATTTTATGTTGTTCTTAGTGATTTGGATGATTTATGCAAATATATAAAAAGCAGGACCAAATTGTAAAAGTCACACAGATTTATAGTGGTTCGGCCAGAATGTGCCTACGTCCACTTTATATGTTATTATTCTTTTCTCTTCAGATTACAAGTACAAAGCTTTGTATATAAGTATATGAAAGTTGTTTGAAAGTTCTATCCGTGCTTGGGCTCTCAAACTTGTCCGCCATTGTTGTACCCCTACCCCTCTATTTATAGAGTGAGGTTGGGGGCAGGGGTCTTGGATGTATATAGCTGCTGGTGGGCCTGGGCTGATGCAATTTGGCCTAGGAGTGTTGGTCTGGTATGCCTTGGTCCGGTGGAACTTGGCTCGGCAATGGGTGGAGTAAGTTGGTTTGGTAGGAGGTGGTATGTTGTTTGGACCAGTAGTAGGTGGAGTTGGACCGGTGGTAGCTTGGGAGTAAGTTGGTTCGGTGGGCGAGTGGAATTGGCTCTGGTTCGATGGGCATGGAAAGGAGGTTGATTCGGTAGGCAGGGAAGGAGGTTGATTCGGTATGCAGGGAAGGAGGTTGATTCGGTAGGCAGGGAAGGAGGTTGATTCGGTAGTAGGTAAAACGTGCCCAACAGATGCGGAGTTTTATGCTATTGTGCAGGCTGTGAAGCATTGGAGACATTACTTGTTCCATAAAGAAATTGTTTTGTATACAAATCATGAAGCATTGAAACATTTGCAAGGGCAGAATAAAATTGCAGCTTGGCATGCATCGTGGATAGCTTATTTGCAGCAATTTACATTCGTCGTAAATCACAAGTCTAGAGTAACTAATCGCGTCGCAGATGCATTGGGTCGGAGGGAGAATTTACTAACAACTATGCGAGCTGAGGTGATGGCTTTTGACTTACTTCCAGATTTGCTTACTTCAGATTCATAATTTTCCAGGATCTAAGACAAAGTCAAGTAGGGAAACATGGATGGATATATGGTGGCTAATGGTTTTCTATTCAAAGGAAATCAGTTTTGTATTCCAGATTGTAGTCTGCGAATGAAAATCATAAAGGAATTACATGAAGAAGGACACGTGGGCCGCGACCGTACTATGCCGTTGATCTCAAAGTCTTATTTTTGGCCGTCAATGAGGAAAGAAGTTGAAAAATTCGTTCAGAGGTGCCATATTTGTCAAGTTTCAAAGGGGACCGCGACAAATGCAGGTTCATATAAGCTGTTGCCTATACCTACTAAACCATGGGTGGATGCTAGTATGGACTTTGTATTAGGTTTGCCGAGTACGCAACGTGGTAATGATTCTATCTCTTGTGGTGGTTGATAGTTTTTCAAAAATGGTAGACTTTATCGCATGCAAGAAGACGGCAGATGCAGTTAATGTTGCATAGTTATACTTCAGAGAGATCTATCGTCTTCATGGGTTACTTGAATCTATTGTATCAGATACAGACACTCATTATCTGAGTCATTATTGGATGAGTCTATGGAGAATAGTCGGGACAAAGCTGAAATTTAGTAGTGCTTATCATCCATAGACGGATGGACAGACAGAAGTTGTGAACAGATCCCTGGGTAATCTATTGAGATGCCTCGTGAATGTAACGACCCGTAAAATTTTAATAATTTTTAATGTTTTTACGTATTTAATTAAAATTTTGAGAACTTTAAAAATAATATTTTGATATAAAAAAAAATTTAATATTTGGATTACATTCAATTGTACGTAGCAGATGATAGATTTTCAATTTATTTTATGGAGGTTTATTTATTTAGAAATTCTACCTCATTCAAATCAGTTAATAACTTCTCAATCAATGCAAAGCTGTTACAAAACCCATCATTTCAATTCATTATTCAGTGATTCATTTTCTTTCTCTATCCATTGTCATTTCGCGTTTTACGTTTGAGGCAATAAATATATTTGTACATTTTTCTCCGAAAACCAACTTCACTTCTGCCTATTATCATCTCATTTAATTTTACATGTATAACGTGGTCCATATTCTTTATTACTGTTCAAACTTTCCTCTGAAAGTTTTATTTTCTCCTTTATTTTGTATATAACTTGCCATATTTTAATTACTGCTTTTATAGCCGTTGCCTCTATTATTCCATAATTTAGGGGTTGATTGTTACTGTTCCCATTAATTCGCGTGTTTCTTTATTGAGACGTTTCAATCCTTTCTTCTTCTCAGCAACAAAAATAATATATATTTGCTGTGACCTGCTCCAAATTTTCATTTTCTTCAATCTTTCCCTTTTGAAACATGTTTACGTTTTTCCTTCTTTCGAATGAAACTGCAGAAAACATTTATTTTCCCCAAATCAAGGGAATGGACAATTACCTTGTTTGGTTTATTTGTTGCGCATTCATTTCTATACGTTTCATTTGCTTAAACTTCTCATTCTTCCATTATATTATCCTCTCGCATTTTCCTCTCGGATCTGTTTTTACTCCCACTCCATCCTGAAAAAAAGTATATATAAATCAAGCTTCTTCTTCCCTCTGTCACAGCCACCCATCATATTATTTCCACCAGTTAAAAGAAAGATTTTAATTAAAACAGTAGCTTACCTTGGTTACTCCTTGATTCACGTCCAACTGCCTTCTATTCCAAATTTGATCCAATAAAACAGCCACTAATGTTTATTTCCAGCTGTTACAATGCATTTATGACTGTCTTTATATCCATCAGTTTCGAAATTTGAAAATTTTATACGTTGCATTTATTGGATTTTTAACGGTTCTTTTGACTTTATAACTTTCCTTTATGCTTTAATTGATTTCCTAGTTTCACTTGCTTTCGTTTTAACATTTATTCCATAAGTTACAATATCCACCATTGAATTTTCCTTTTATCCACTTGTTTAATATTATATATAAGGCAAAGTATATACGTTATTTTATTGACAGATGTTTCCCCTTCTATTTCTCCTATCCACTAAATTATATATATACACTGTTGCTTTTCCAAAACAAAAAAAAAATTGTTTTCAAAAAAAAAAAAAAAAAAGAAGTGACAATATCCTTCTTCTTTTCGAACAAATCCACACTCCTCTCCTTCTTTAATTGATCTGTAGCCGTTTCTTATTCATTCTTCCTTCAGTTTCAAATTTGAAAGTGCTACCCAAGGTAAACAATAAATTGCTTTATTAAGTTTTCAAATTAATGCTTCTAGACATTTGCTATGTCATTGCTGTATTTTGGGTGATAACGTTTTGAACGTTGATAAAAATAATTAATCTGCGTAGTTTAATATGCTATGAACTGAGATCTAGGAAAGAAATAAATATAAAACATATAACCTGACAAATAATAAAAATTGCTTTAATTGCACCGTTGATTTTGAAACGTATAAAATTCTATACGTTCTTTACGCATACAGTCATTTCTTTGATTTTCCTTTACGTTTCCTTTTTCTTATTTTTCCCCTGTAGCCGTTACTTTTTGTAGCCTATTTATTTCCTACTTCATCTCCTTTCCTCTTTTATTTTTCTCCCCTCTTTTCTTTTGGATCTGGACTTCAATTGAGACAAACTATTCTTTTTCCTGCCTTTCCTCTCAAACACTACCGCCTCTGCCTGCAACCTTCCCCCACGTCAGCAGCCCCGTGCAAGCGAACCCCTCCACAACCACGTGTCCTCACCTGTGCGTCTCTGGCAATCTTTTTATTGAGGCACACATATATCTATAGTTGGTGATCTCGTGGGTACGTGTATATATATATATATATGTATAGTTATACGTTATATATAGTTTTAGATTTTTAATAAGTATGAGTTTTGTTTTCTTTCTTTCATAGTTTTGTGTTTACTGTTTTAATATTTCAAAGTTTGTTTTGTTTATAGGTTTATGTTTGCAGTTATTGTTACAGAATAAAGAATTTTTAAGTTGTTTTGTTTTTTTTGTTTTCGTTTTTATATATTTTTAAGAGTATGCGATTTTGGTTATATGTATTGATTTAAGTATTTGTTTTAAAATATATAATGTGTATAGATGTAAGTTTATATTATAAATAAGTATTATATATATTATATTATAAAGCTAGTAACCAGTCTTATTTATTTATTTATTTCATATATATACATATTGCTGTCGTGTGTTCTAATATATATAATATGTTTATAATTCCAGTCTGCATTTATGTTGTTAAAAAAAAACTTGCATAGATACATTTTTTGTATGTTGCATGATTTTGAACAGTTTTTATATACATGGTTTCAAATATACATGGTTTAGTTTATGTAAACTTTCAAGGAAATAACTTTGGATATGCATTAAGTTTTAAATGTACATAAATCTCAAAAATGTGCAATTTGGGTTTCGAAGTTTATTAATTAAATTTTTTTTTTCTTTTCAAATATTCTTTAATATAAGTTTGTAAAAATTGGGGTTAGAGAAAGTTATTTTATATATATATATATATATACAACATATGTTTTGTTCTAATGGTGTTAAAGTTAAATTAGTAATTTGAAATAAAATATATATATATATATATATATATATATATATCTTATTTTAAATATATGGTTAAAAATTTGGTTTTTGAGCAATTTATAACATATATTTTGTTTCAAACTATATCAAGATAGTTCTGATTCATTTTATCAATTCCTTTTGATCAGCTTGGTTGTCCATTCGAATTCATGCCAATTTTGACTTGCTTTGAAAATCGTCAATTGGATCAGCCATTTCGCAATTCAAATCGTAGCTTGTTATGTTGTCTATCTCCTCTCTAGCCTCGAAAGGTGAGCAATCACTCACGATTAACGTTCTTTTATTTATTAAATTTGATTTCAATTGAAACGACAATTGAAATATGCTGCTGTTATTAATGTTAATTTGTTATATATGTTATTATCTGTAACTGTTCACTTATGAGATATGACACCATATCCTATTTTTTTATATATTTATTTTGATGATATATGCCTATTGTTATTATTATTTACATATCTGTTATCACTCTGCAAGTTCCCTATTAGTATAGAAATCACTATGGGTTGAAATGATACATACGCGAACAGACTTTAGAATAGGAGAAAATCGTTATGGGTTGAAATGATAAACCCAAGCGATTTTCATTTAATTGAATTGGGATTACGGGTTGAAATGCTATCCACCCGTATACATTTAGTGTACGGATTGAAATGATAAATATCCGTAACACTTGACCATATGATAAGAAATATATACAGACATCGTTGGTCCATATATATAAATATTTTGAAATTTAATTCATTGTTTTGGAAAGAAATATATGGTCTTATTAAATGTTAATCCTTAAATTTTTTTATATATAAAGGGGTAATGATATATATATTTAATAGTATTTAATTTAGTCAAAATTTGATTTAATACATAAATTATGTTAAATATTTATGTAAATTTTATTCCAAAAAGTATTCTGCAATTTACTAAGATTGGGAGATAAATGTGGGTTTATCTAAATGGTATTTAAATAAGGATTTATTCAATTAAATCAATTTGAAATTTTTGAATGGGAAATTTAAGGGTATGATTTTGTAACTGGATTTTTATTTAAGTGATTTAATGAATATTTCACGTTTAAATAAATTAAAGAAAATATTGAGTAAAATGTAATTTAAGGGTACTTAAATGATATTGTATCTAATGAGGGATTATTTTAAGACTAGATAATAATGAGGTTAAATCGAGATCTATATGGAACTATTAAACTGAACATTTAATTAAATATTAAAGCTTTGAAGTATATTGGGATTTAAATGGTTTATTTTGAGATTCAGATATGTATTTGAAATCAGTATAGTTGAATTTTTTATTTAGAAACTAAATTGATTAAAAAGTTAGTTTGAAACGTTGAATACTTAAAGTTTTGAAATATATTGAACATAAAGCGTATTTTGTGATTTCAAATCCGAATTTGAAATCGATAAAATTGAAGTGGTTATTTTAGAAATTTAGTTGAATTTAAATTAATAAATTGAGATTGAAATAGATTTAAATGGGGTGGTCGGGTTGATGTTAAACGATTTGTTAAGTTGAGAGAATTGAAATTTCTTTACTGTATAAATTATTTAATATATATAAATACTATTTGGGAAGTATAGAGATTTTTGAAGTGAAAATGATAGTTGGTTTTGAAGTGTAAATTAAGTTGAAAGACTACGGTGTTATAGTGTATATTTCTATCTTATAGATAGTTCCATGGCCCTTGGAGGATGGTTATCCCAAACATCCTCTAAGTTAATTATATTTCAATTGATATTTCACTTGAGTTAGATTTATAGATATAAGAATGTAAATCCTGACTCGAGTGTTTTGTGTTTTGCTTTACGCTCGGGTCAGACTGAGTGATACAGCATTTGAGACTCACCTTCGAAGTTGGAGCCTTGCTTGAAGATCCAGCTATCTATCCTTTCAGTCATCCTGTTGATTTGTTCAGAGAAGTCATCTGCGCATATTGGAGACTTCACTACATCTAAGATATTCAATTGTATTTATTTCTATCTCCAATGTATATAGTAGCTTCATGAACTACTATTCTTTATCTATTCCGCTGCATTGTATTACTCTGTGTAAGTGATCTATGATTGATTTATTTACTGTATATTTTAAGTTTTGCCAAATTTTTATTAACAATTCGGTATTTTGAATTATTCAAGACGGACATGTACGGTTTTATTGTCGATTTGAATGGTCCAAAATAGCGGGTTGTTACAGTTGGTATCAGAGCTTTGGCTCTAGGCAAAACTTAGCATATATGGTAAATTTATTTACAGATTCACTTTCATTCGAGTTGAATCTCTTCCTTTTTGACTCGATTTCCTTTAAATTTTGGAATGTCCCTCGGTCCCGAAATTCATTCTGTCTCTCCCTATTTATATTCGTTTGATTCTGGAGTATCCCATAACTCCACTGAATGATTTGTAAAGGGGGTGAAAACTCCTTTTCAATTGGCATTGACTCACCGAAGATTTTTGTATCCTCGGTTTACGATGCTGATATATCTTGTTATGCCGAATTCTATATCTCTGGCGATCGAATGTCGAATTTCCTCAGAATTCTACACCGATCTAATTTTGGAATCACGGTTGACCGGTAAAGGTCGCCCGCGATTTATAGAAGTATATCCAACTTCTATTTTGTAATTTAATTATCTCATCTTCGATCGAGTCTACCTTCGAATCAGGATTCTATTGATTGGAGTTCCTCTAAATTAAATCGCTATCCTTGTTTTGAAATCCATTCTTGAATCATCCTTTGTAAATCGGGTTTTGTTTGTATTTTTGAAATTGTTTATACCGAAATTTTATTTTGAATCTATGATTTTATTCTATATATAAAAGTGAAAATGTTACCCTATATATAAAAGTTTTGAAAGGATTTGAAAATTTGAAAATTTATAGAAATAGATTTATATAAAAAAGATTTATAACTGTAAAGTTAAATTTGAAATTCGAGAATTGAATTCCAGTATTTTGAAATTGGATTTAAGATTTTGGAAAATATATATAAAAAAAATACGATTTAAAGGTATTTTTCCAAATAAGAAATGTTTCAAATGAGTTCAAAGAAATTCCAATAATTTTGAAGAAATTTCAAAGAAGTTTTCAAGAAAATAGAAGTCCAGAACTCACGTATGTCGCTGGAAAATAATTTCGGTGATGAGTGCACGCATCATCGACATTGATTTTCGAGTTTCAGAGTGGGGGAGAGGCCACTTTAATAGCTCGCTATGCGAGTGATTTTGTAAAGCCGTTATGATTTCAAATTCCGAAGTATAATTTGATATTTTCGAAAGATATATGTATATATTTGAAACAATTTAAAATGAGTCCGGTGTTCAGTCCTCGAGTTTCAGATTTAATAATTGATTTATTGTTGATTTTCAACTCTTGAATTTAAAATTTGATTTCCCTAACTATTTTGAATGTTCGAACACTTCCAAATCGAGATTAAAATTTTCAAAGCTAAGCAATTTCGAAGAGTATAAAAAGTTTGATAAAGAATATAAATTTAGTTTTGAAATGTTTTGAAAAAAAGTTGTATAATGGTTTTCAAAAAGGTAAATTGGATATTTCACATAGAAATAGATAGTTTAAAAGTAAAAAAAAGGATAATTATAAATTTGGAAACCATTTTGAGTATAATTAATTTTGGGAAAATATTTGGTTTTGAAATTAAATTGGAATCAAAAACCAGTACTTATATGGTGATTTTTGGAAATGAATCTGTTTGACTTACTTTAATTTGGAAAATGGGATAATTTTCTAAACCTATTTTTTTGGGAACTTTGAAATATTGGATATTTAATTCGGAAGAAAATTTGGTGAAATCATATATGATTTTGAAACTGAATTGATATTGAAATGATTTGAAATTGAGAACCTTAGATTACTAAGCACTTGATTTGGGAGTGGTCGAACTTATATAAAATGGATTGTATAAGTATGAAGTTGATTTGAAATCTATTGATTTGAAAGGTACTCAATTTGGAAAGAGATTTTATATAATCGAAGTCTATATAAGTATGATTTGATCTACTATTGATTTGGAAAGTATTCGATTTGGGAAAAAGGGAATCCTATATATAATGGACTTTATATAAGTATGATATTTGAAAGTGATTTGAAAAGGTACTATATGATATATATTTTCGAAGTAATGATATGGAAAGTGCCTTCTGCTTGATATCCGCTTTGTGGCCACATCGTGGATTCATTCTATCGATATTATTGTCTCTGATTTTCGGTTTTCCGGATGTAATACTCGAGTGTTTTCCCACCGTGGAGTAACCCATGGTTTTTTTTTCTCTCGCGAATGCATAGCGCAATTGCCTGGCTGAGTCTTGCCTAGGGGTACGGATTGTTTCCTGGGGGATCCAGGCGTAACCATTGTGTATCCTGCAATCTGTGTAGATCGCGAATAGTAGCGCAAGTGCCTGGCTGAGTCTTGCCTAGGGGTACGGATTGTTTCCTAGGTGATCCAGGCGTAACCATTGTGTATCCTGCACTCTACTAGTCATCATGGCATAACTCGCAGGGCTGAGAAAGCTTACGGATATGGATTGTTTCCTGGGGGACCCAGGCGTAACCATTGTGTATCTGCGAACCATGATCGGACAAAGGTTTTGGTTTGGTTGTTTTGTTTGGATTGTACTTTCCATATCTTTTTTTAAAGGTTTTCAAGTATTTTCACTGTGTGTTGAAACAAGTCTACTAAGTACTTGAAGAATTCTAGCTTTGCGCCTGATCAACGCATGGCCAGAGTCTGCAAGAACGAGGATAAACTTGTTAAAACATTGAGTTATAAAAGTATTTTCGAAAGAAAAATTGGTTTCAATATAAAAGTATTTATTTATAAAGGTATTTTATTATAAAAGTATTTTCAACAAAGAAATTTGTATTAATATTTGAAATTTAAATTCTTATGGTTTGAAATAAATTATTCGTGCCCGATTCTATTCTTTTGAATCTACCTCATCTGCTCAGCTTTATTTTTCACCTATATTCCATTTTCGGAATCTACCTTCCTTTCCTTTTTGAATAAATCTTTTAAATATTGCTTATTTGTATACTACATTTGTTTAAATAAAATTTTAGTGTTATAAATATTTTTAAAGTTATAAATTAAATAAAACATCCTTAAAGAAAATGATTATTAATTTATTGATAATATTTAAAAGGTATCTTGAGATAAATTAAAAATTTCATAAATTTTGGATTTAATATTTTCAATAGTCTTTGTAAGTAGAAGTAATAGTGTAAATAATTGTTATCAAAGGAGATTTGAAAATTTTTAAAGTATCAAAGATAATCGTATTCCAAATGAAGTTTTCAAATTTCAAGCAAAATTTATTTAGTTTCAAAGTATTGGTTTAATTTTGACTTCCAATCTACTATTATTTCTGGTTGTACAATCCTCCTACCTCCTTCCTTTTCGGGGACGAAAAGTTTTGAGTGGGGGAGAGTGTAACGACCCGTAAAATTTTAATAATTTTTAATGTATATACGTATTTAATTAAAATTTTGAGAACTTTAAAAATAATATGTCGATGTAAAAAAAAAATTAATATTTAGATTACATTCAATTGTACGTAGCAGATGATAGATTTTCAATTTATTTTATGGAGGTTTATTTATTTAGAAATTCTACCTCATTCAAATCAGTTAATAACTTCTCAATCAATGCAAAGCTGTTACAAAACCCATCATTTCAATTCATTATTCAGTGATTCATTTTCTTTCTCTATCCATTGTCATTTCGCGTTTTACGTTTGAGGCAATAAATATATTTGTACATTTTTCTCCGAAAACCAACTTCACTTCTGCCTATTATCATCTCATTTAATTTTACATGTATAACGTGGTCCATATTCTTTATTACTGTTCAAACTTTCCTCTGAAAGTTTTATTTTCTCCTTTATTTTGTATATAACTTGCCATATTTTAATTACTGCTTTTATAGCCGTTGCCTCTATTATTCCATAATTTAGGGGTTGATTGTTACTGTTCCCATTAATTCGCGTGTTTCTTTATTGAGACGTTTCAATCCTTTCTTCTTCTCAGCAACAAAAATGATATATATTTGCTGTGACCTGCTCCAAATTTTCATTTTCTTCAATCTTTCCCTTTTGAAACATGTTTACGTTTTTCCTTCTTTCGAATGAAACTGCAGAAAACATTTATTTTCCCCAAATCGAGGGAATGGACAATTACCTTGTTTGGTTTATTTGTTGCGCATTCATTTCTATACGTTTCATTTGCTTAAACTTCTCATTCTTCCATTATATTATCCTCTCGCATTTTCCTCTCGGATCTGTTTTTACTCCCACTCCATCCTGAAAAAAAGTATATATAAATCAAGCTTCTTCTTCCCTCTGTCACAGCCACCCATCATATTATTTCCACCGGTTAAAAGAAAGATTTTAATTAAAACAGTAGCTTACCTTGGTTACTCCTTGATTCACGTCCAACTGCCTTCTATTCCAAATTTGATCCAATAAAACAGCCACTAATGTTTATTTCCAGCTGTTACAATGCATTTATGACTGTCTTTATATCCATCAGTTTCGAAATTTGAAAATTTTATACGTTGCATTTATTGGATTTTTAACGGTTCTTTTGACTTTATAACTTTCCTTTATGCTTTAATTGATTTCCTAGTTTCACTTGCTTTCGTTTTAACATTTATTCCATAAGTTACAATATGCACCATTGAATTTTCCTTTTATCCACTTGTTTAATATTATATATAAGGCAAAGTATATACGTTATTTTATTGACAAATGTTTCCCCTTCTATTTCTCCTATCCACTAAATTATATATATACACTGTTGCTTTTCCAAAACAAAAAAAAATTGTTTTCAAAAAAAAAAAAAAAAAATAAGTGACAATATCCTTCTTCTTTTCAAGCAAATCCACACTCCTCTCCTTCTTTAATTGATCTGTAGCCGTTTCTTATTCATTCTTCCTTCAGTTTCAAATTTGAAAGTGCTACCCAAGGTAAACAATAAATTGCTTTATTAAGTTTTCAAATTAATGCTTCTAGACATTTGCTATGTCATTGCTGTATTTTGGGTGATAACGTTTTGAACGTTGATAAAAATAATTAATCTGCGTAGTTTAATATGCTATGAACAGAGATCTAGGAAAGAAATAAATATAAAACATATAACCTGACAAATAATAAAAATTGCTTTAATTGCACCGTTGATTTTGAAACGTATAAAATTCTATACGTTCTTTACGCATACATTCATTTCTTTTATTTTCCTTTACGTTTCCTTTTTCTTATTTTTCCCCTGTAGCCGTTACTTTTTCTAGCCTATTTATTTCCTACTTCATCTCCTTTCCTCTTTTATTTTTCTCCCCTCTTTTCTTTTGGATCTGGACTTCAATTGAGACAAACTATTCTTTTTTCTGCCTTTCCTCTCAAACACTACCGCCTCTGCCTGCAACCTTCCCCCACGTCAGCAGCCCCGTGCAAGCGAACCCCTCCACAACCACGTGTCCTCACCTGTGCGTCTCTGGCAATCTTTTTATTGAGGCACACATATATCTATAGTTGGTGATCTCGTGGGTACGTGTATATATATATATGTATAGTTATACGTTATATACAGTTTTAGATTTTTAATAAGTATGAGTTTTGTTTTCTTTCTTTCATAGTTTTGTGTTTACAGTTTTAATATTTCAAAGTTTGTTTTGTTTACAGTTTTATGTTTGCAGTTATTGTTACAGAATAAAGAATTTTTAAGTTGTTTTGTTTTTTTTGTTTTTGTTTTTATGTATTTTTTGAGTATATGCGATTTTGGTTATATGTATTGATTTAAGTATTTGTTTTAAAATATATAATGTGTATAGATGTAAGTTTATATTATAAATAAGTATTATATATATTATATTATAAAGCTAGTAACCAGTCTTATTTATTTATTTATTTCATATATATACAAATTGCTGTCGTGTATTCTAATATATATAATATGTTTATAATTCCAGTCTGCATTTATGTTGTTAAAAAAAACTCGCATAGATACATTTTTTGTATGTTGCATGATTTTGAACAGTTTTTATATACATGGTTTCAAATATACATGGTTTAGTTTATGTAAACTTTCAAGGAAATAACTTTGGATATGCATTAAGTTTTAAATGTACATAAATCTCAAAAATGTGCAATTTGGGTTTCGAAGTTTATTAATTAAAATTTTTTTTTTCTTTTCAAATATTCTTTAATATATGTTTGTAAAAATTGGGGTTAGAGAAAGTTATTTTATATATATATATATATATATATGCAACATATGTTTTGTTCTAATGGTGTTAAAGTTAAATTAGTAATTTGAAATAATATATATATATATATATATATATATCTTATTTTAAATATATGGTTGAAAATTTGGTTTTTGAGCAATTTATAACATATATTTTGTTTCAAACTATATCAAGATAGTTCTGATTCATTTTATCAATTCCTTTTGATCAGCTTGGTTGTCCATTCGAATTCGTGCCAATTTTGACTTGCTTTGAAAATCGTCAATTGGATTAGTCATTTCGCAATTCAAATCATAGCTTGTTATGTTGTCTATCTCCTCTCTAGCCTCGAAAGGTGAGCAATCACTCACAATTAACGTTCTTTTATTTATTAAATTTGATTTCAATTGAAACGACAATTGAAATATGCTGCTGTTATTAATGTTAATTTGTTATATATGTTATTATTTGTAACTGTTCACTTATGAGATATGACACCATATCCTATTTTTTTATATATTTATTTTGATGATATATGCCTATTGTTATTATTATTTACATATCTGTTATCACTCTGCAAGTTCCCTATTAGTATAAAAATCACTATGGGTTGAAATGATACATACCCGAACAGACTTTAGAATAGGAGAAAATCGTTATGGGTTGAAATGATAAACCCAAGCGATTTTCATTTAATTGAATTGGGATTATGGGTTGAAATGCTATCCACCCGTATACATTTAGTGTACGGATTGAAATGATAAATATCCGTAACACTTGACCATATGATAAGAAATATATACAGACATCGTTGGTCCATATATATAAATATTTTGAAATTTAATTCATTGTTTTGGAAAGAAATATATGGTCTTATTAAATGTTAATCCTTAAATTTTTTATATATAAAGGGGTAATATATATATATATTTAATAATATTTAATTTAGTCAAAATTTGATTTAATACATAAATTGTGTTAAATATTTATGTAAATTTTATTCCAAAAAGTATTCTGCAATTTACTAAGATTGGGAGATAAATGTGGGTTTATCTAAATGGTATTTAAATAAGGATTTATTCAATTAAATCAATTTGAAATTTTTGAATGGGAAATTTAAGGGTATGATTTTGTAACTGGATTTTTATTTAAGTGATTTAATGAATATTTCATCTTTAAATAAATTAAAGAAAATATTGAGTAAAATGTAATTTAAGGGTACTTAAATGATATTGTATCTAATGAGGGATTATTTTAAGACTAGATAATAATGAGGTTAAATCGAGATCTATATGGAACTATTAAATTGAACATTTAATTAAATATTAAAGCTTTGAACTATATTGGGATTTAAATGGTTTATTTTGAGATTCAGATATGTATTTGAAATCAGTATAGTTGAATTTTTTATTTAGAAACTAAATTGATTAAAAAGTTAGTTTGAAACGTTGAATACTTAAAGTTTTGAAATATATTGAACATAAAGCGTATTTTGTGATTTCAAATCCGAATTTGAAATCGATAAAATTGAAGTGGTTATTTTAGAAATTTAGTTGAATTTAAATTAATAAATTGAGATTGAAATAGATTTAAATGGGGTGGTCGGGTTGATGTTAAACGATTTGTTAAGTTGAGAGAATTGAAATTTCTTTACTGTATAAATTATTTAATATATATAAATACTATTTGGGAAGTGTAGAGATTTTTGAAGTGAAAATGATAGTTGGTTTTGAAGTATAAATTAAGTTGAAAGACTACGGTGTCATAGTGTATATTTCTATCTTATAGATAGTTCCATGGCCCTTGGAGGATGGTTATCCCAAACATCCTCTAAGTTAATTATATTTCAATTGATATTTCACTTGAGTTAGATTTATAGATATAAGAATGTAAATCCTGACTCGAGTGTTTTGTGTTTTGCTTTACGCTCGGGTCAGACTGAGTGATACAGCATTTGAGACTCACCTTCGAAGTTGGAGCCTTGCTTGAAGATCCAGCTATCTATCCTTTCAGTCATCCTGTTGATTTGTTCAGAGAAGTCATCTGCGCATATTGGAGACTTCACTACATCTAAGATATTCAATTGTATTTATTTCTATCTTCAATGTATATAGTAGCTTCATGAACTACTATTCTTTATCTATTCTGCTGCATTGTATTACTCTGTGTAAGTGATCTATGATTGATTTATTTTTTGTATATTTTAAGTTTTGCCAAATTTTTATTAACAATTCGGTATTTTGAATTATTCAAGTCGGACATGTACGGTTTCATTGTCGATTTGAATGGTCCAAAATAGCGGGTTGTTACAGTGAATGACAATTTGAAGAATTTGGATTCCAAGCTATGTCAAGCTGAGTTTGCACACAACCATGCAGTTAATCGTAGCACTGGTTTCAGTCCATTCCTGGTTGTTTATTCAACAATTCCGAAGGGACCATTGGATTTATCTATAGTACCACAGCAGAAAGGAGTGATCAAACGAGCTAGTGATTTTGTGAATGAATTGCAAGAATGCCACAAGGTTGTGCAGGAACGATTGCTTAAGGCGAATGAGAAATATAAGCAATCAACAGATATTAAACGGCAAAATTTTGAATTCAGAGAAGGAGATTTTTTATATGCAGTATTGACTAAGGATCGATTTCCTATTGGTACTTACAACAAACTAGCTGTTAGAAAGATTGGTCCTTTGGAAGTCGTAAAGAAGATTAATGAGAATGCGTATCAGTTGAGATGGCCGGATCATATCCATACTGCCGACGTTTTCAACGTCAAACACTTGATTCCATATCTTGAGAATGAGTATGTCGAAGAAGAGGAAAGTGTAAATTCGGCGACGAATTTTTCTCAACCAGGAAAGGATGATGCAGCACACCAGCAGGTTATGTTAAGTCGCGCCCACCTTAATTCACTTGGCCTTGAGTCGCCTGAGCGACCTAAAGGGTTATGCAAGTTATGTCTTAAGTCGCCTGAGCGACCTAGCGACCTACGATAAGTCGTTTTCCTCAAGTATGCTGATTTCTTAAGTCGCTCATCACTTATTCCGCTCCTTCGTTAAGTCGCTCACCTATTATGCCTTAAGTCGTTGCTTCCTTAAGCCGCTATCTTCTTAAGTCGCTCATTCTTGAACCGCTGAAGCTTATGCCGTTGATTTCTCAAGTCGCTACTGAAGCTTATGTCGTTAAGTCGCTTATGCCGCTCTCTATAAGTCACCTGCTTTTAGGTAGCATGGAGATGTGCTTTCTTCTTTAGGTCGCATTGTTTTAAGTCGCGTGATGTTGTATTGTGTTAAGTCGCGTGATGTTGTATACTGTTAACTCGTATGTTGATGCATTATGTTGAGTCGTAAGTCGTGTTGTTAAGTCGTGTGTATTTTTTTATGTCACGTGTATGTATAGGTCGCATATGATGTAATTGTTGTTGAGTCGAGTGTGTTGTAAATTCCTATAAATAAGAGTGTGACGTCATTGTAAAAGGGAGTTGATTTTGAATAAACTTTTTGTGTGCGCTTTGGCCACCTTTGTTGAAGTTGAGTGTGATCTCCTTCTTCTTTCCATCTTCAGTTATTCGTGCGCGAATTAACGAAGTTGAAGCCGATTCTCGGTATCACTTGTGAGTGATCAACGATCGAATTGTAGATCTTTCAACACGGTATCTTGCGAGATCAACGGGTTAGAGATAGCTAGATTGCGGCATCGTCACGATCAACGGAATTGGGCATTTATCGTTTTACTGGTTTACTTGACACGAAATCATTTCGTGAGGAAGAAAGTGCATCAATTTGTATCAAAGCATTATTAGTACGTCAAAGTTAATCCGCTGCGTCAAAGTACTGGTGTTCTCTTATTGAAAGCCCTGCTTTTATCTCCGAACACGTCGCTCATAACCGTGACAGTAACGAGGAAGATCACTTCATTGCCTTGGGTAGGTTCTGGGACCCTCTGTCATATGTATCAAGATTTGCATTGCTTTCCGGTAGTCAATATGAGGAGTGTGTCTATGATATCGACAATGGGAAGTTTTGGTATCCACACCTTGGTAGTGTTACCCTAGTTAGCTGTTGTGATGGTATTGTTTATTCAGAAAATCTGGGCGAAATCGCTTTATGGAATCCTGCCTTAAAACAGGCGAAACATATGCCGCCACCATTGTTTTCAGATAGGTTGCTAGAAGGAACAAATTCCTGTTATGCGTCCTTCGGTGCTGATTTAAAGAGCAACGATTATAAAATGGTACGCGTTTTGATTGTATATGGGGATGGTATGCAACATCATGCGGTTGGCAATCAAGTTGAGGTATACAACTTAAGAGGCGATGATTCCTGGAGGATTATATGTAAAGATGAGGTTCTGCCATTCCATGATATCTATACCCTGGATGCAGCATCCTCAAGCAAGACTGGGATGTGTTTTTGGTTAGCAAGCTACGATGAAACCACAGTTCTTCTTTCATTTGACTTCAGTGATGATGTGTTTAGGACAACGCAATTTCCCGATGATGGTCGGTATCCCGCTGTCCTTGACATAGACCTTTTGGATGACAAAGCGGTTTGCATGCAGCAGAAGTCCAATGAAGATGATAAATTTCTTTATATATGGATAATGCATGAATTTGGTGTGGAAGAGTCTTGGAATATGATATATAAGGTTGGTCCCTTCTTCCACTTGGATAGTATTTCCCCACGATTCACCAAGAGTGGAGAGTTTCTTCTTTGCAGTAAATCATATGATGTAGTATAAAATAGGTTGTACTTGTACAATTTACGCACACAGCAAGGAAATTTTATTCAGAGCTGCTGCTTAGAAGCTACTGGACATGGAACACTTGTTCGCTACAGTGCAAGTCTTGTTTCGCTCAAAAAAGCAAACATTTTTAATCCAACATAGTGATTTGATTAGTATCCTATCCTTATAATTTTTGCATTTTTTATATTTTAAGTTGAAGTATTGTTGTATTGAACATATTTTTTTTGGATTTTGAGTGATATATTTTAAATATATCTTATTGCAATTATAACTCAACATCTAATTTGTTCATTTGCATCTGCTTCAGCCATGTATGCCCTAACCTTCATAGAAAATAACACAATCATCGAATTGCCAATATGTTGAAATTGAATATTTTTCAATCCATGCTCTTTTCACTAACATTTTGGAGTATTGGAACATTTTTTAAGCTAGTCCAATAACATGATATTTTTATCTATGAACATTCTCAATAATGAAAATGCTAGCAAAAACTACAACTCCGACCAAGAGGTGACAACAGTGAAAATAAGGGACACAAATCAATCTTAATATACAAAACATCCTTCTCATAAAAATATATAAATTACATCTTTATTTTCAAATACTACACTTTTTTTCCTACAATATCCTCATTCTCCATTGCAGCAATGTTGCTTCTTCATATATGGATGTTATTCTCACATCCATAATTAAAATTTGCACTCCATTAATTATCAATTTTAAAACGCTGTAACTTCTTTTAGAAACAACAGATTAACAAACCGTTTTCACCATTATATCACAAATTTTATTATTTTTCTAATGAGCGACATTGTATGTATGTGAAAACAATGGCAGGATAAGTTTTTCAAAATTTTGCAATTATATTTCATAATTGCAAACAATTCATCAATTATATTCAATAATTACAGAAATGTCTGCAATTGTACCATATAATTGCAGACATTATAATTTATAATTGCAGAATTGTCTATAATTATATGCAATAACTGTAACTGTATGGAATAATTGTAGACATGTCTGCAATTATATCGCATAATTGTAGAAATTTCTACAATTATATGCAATAATTATAACTGTATGGAATAATACCATGTAAATGCAGAAACGTCTGCAATTATATGCAATAGTTGTAGACATTTCTGCAATTATATGTAATATGTGCAGACATTTCTGCAACTATATTCCATAGTTGCAGACATTATACCATATAATTGCAGAAATGTCTACAATTATATGCAATAATTGTAACTGTATGAATAGTTGTAGAAATGTCTGCAATTATATGCAATAATTGTAACTCTATAGATTAATTGTAGAAATGTCTGTAATTATATGCAATAATTATAACTGTATGGAATGATTGCAGATATGTCTGCAATTATACCATATAATTGCAAAAATGTCTACAATTATATGCAATAATTGTAACTGTATGGAATAATTATACCATATAATTGCAGAAACGTCTGCAATTATATGCAATTTCATGCATCCGTAAATCTTTTTTCTATAATCATTACTGATAATAAAATCTCATGTGTTTGCCTCTTCTTTACTACGGAGATTTGTTATTGTTAGTTTTGAATATACGACAACATATATCAGTTAATGACGCAATGAGATCAAAAACACATCTTCTGGCTAGATTTTGATTTTATAGTTTATTCTCAAAGAGCAGGGTATGCGCTGAAGACTGCACCTTCCACTTCTCCATCGTTCAAGGCTGGATTAATACTTGGTATGTATTTAAGTTGTGGATTATAACCAATACTTTTAATTAAGTACTTGTTAAATTATATCTATTTTTGAATCACACATAGACTTGAAATTTTTTCTATTTTGCATAATATTTTGTTCTTTTTATTTTGAAAACAACCTTATTCATATTTCTCTCAGGAATTTGCATCTTAGCGAGTCTTGTTTATTTTTCAGTAGTTCTATTATGTTTACACTGCTCACAAACCGTGATCACCTTATTCTACGAACTATAAATATTTTTTTGCATTATTGAAGTTCGGTATGTTTGATGTGTTCATCTGAAGAATCCACGACCTATTATTGTTTGTCTATTGAAACTGAAATCATGAAGATATTATAAAGTTTTAAAGGTATTACCATTCTATTTTGTGGAGTTATAAGAATGTGAAGGAGAAATTCTACTAGTAAACTCATTTGAATTTAACACGTTGAAATTAGTCAGTGGAAAGTTCAATAAATACAAGTGTTGGGTATCGAGATGTTGAGAATTATAAGGTTGACTTAAAGAAATGGGAGTAGAGGTAAGTTCCCTAATTTACATGTAGTTTTAGGCAACATATAAATTCAAATCATCCTTGCATGTCATATATGCTAATGTCTTATTCTTCAGCCGATCTTGATTTTTTTAATTTAATTATGGTGTTCATGCATTCACATATTATTTTTTCTCACTCAAATCTTTGACTTCATCCAGGCATGATGTAATAATGCCTTGCCTAATACAATTATGGGATTTTTTTTTCGCCAAATGCATCAAAACTTCAAACTATGGCAAGCTAAAGCCTAAAGGTATTGCATTCGATTCTGTTTCATAATATCAAATAAATGATAAACCTAAGTGAGCTTAATATGCACGCACGCGCACACATGTGTATGTCTACACACACACGACTCTATTTACATGCCCGGTTCTAAGTAAATTTTGATGAATGGAATAAACACTGCATATATTTCTTTTGTTAATGGTACAATTGCTTTAAATGACTAAATAATTTCAATAATTTAGTTCATTTGCAAAAACTTTAGACCTGTGCATATGTCTATTTTTTATTTTTACGCAGAGAAGGCAACTAGATAGTGTTTTTTTGTGTTGGCCCCATATGCGTTTGCTTCCCATATTTTAGCACTCCTTAACTTGGATATTCAATTGATCCAGTGCTTGTTGATTGAAATGGAATTAATAATAATACACCGGAAGAAAAAAAATATAGCAGCAATTATAAGAGCAGATGCTGGCAATTTTGACATTGTTGATTTGTTAGATTAAGAGGAATAAAGAGTTGCATACAACAAGGTACGTTTGGTAAGGCAAAAAAAATTGATTTTATGACACCTGGGATAAATATGTTTTTGATTTTGTGTGTTGGTTGAAAAATGTCGGTTTCTTCACGTTTGATTGCAGGTTGTTAATGCTTTGAAGATGACATGCTTTATTAAAATTGCATTTCAATCTGTGTATTCAGATTAAGGAAATTGTGATGGTGGACATTATTAACCATAGCCTTTTTCAACACCTTAAGGTAGTTAGATTAAGGAGGTAACCGGCTTGATATGTGCTAATTTTGATCTAAACAAGTTCATATGCATTATGATTGGAATTTTGTTTGCATGATTTATTAACACTCCAACACATTTTACCAAAAAAAGCAGTACAATACAAGCAGTTTGTATGATAGTTTTTAAACCAATCTAAGCATCACTACAACACAAGCAATTTAAGATTGATGACAGACACTATTTCAAATCTCATTTATCTCGTCCGAGGTCATGCTCGATATTTCATTTTCAAACTTGAGCGAGACGAGATTTAGTGTAATGGTGCATTAAATTTTGTTTATATCTTATTTTCCACTCCTCTCATTCAAGATATTGAGACCGTAAGCGAAATACTGAGATAAAATTCCAATATAAGATCTCATATGAAGTTATGTTTTTTCATTTCCTTATATCTTTTACTTCTTATGTTGATCAAAAAGAAATTGTGCTCCAATGACATTTTACCAACCCTCCAATTATGTGTTCCATTATTTAACAAGTAAACAAAAATAAGATATTTTTTATATTCTTTATTTAATACATTCATATTCATAGAATTCATTCAATCAGTATAAATCAATCATGTTACCACTGTACTCTAAAAAGGAAAATTAATATTATAGTTTTATGTAAATTTTGTGTTAAAATTTTATATCTTCGTAACAGCTATTATAAAAATCTATAAAATGTCAACTTTAGAAGGTTTATTACTCCGAGATAGTCTCGAGATGGATTAAAAGATCCAAGATGGATTAAAAGATTCGAGATGTACACTCAGATACACTCATTTCACCCAAGATGTCTTCCGATATGAGATGTTGCCTATAAAATTCTCGAGATGAAACGTGACGGAAATTCGAGATTTAAAACCTTGATGATATGAAACAAAACATTTCTGTTCCACTTTCTTCATAGCAACAACACATGAAAACAACTCTTTACTTGCTAAGTTTTTTGGGGTCATGTATCACTTAGTTTCTTAAAACATAAATAGTTAATTTGGTTCTCTTGCTAACAGAATAAGCTCTCCAAACTAAACTTGAAAAAGTGTCTTAATGCTATATGTTCCAACATGATCATCAGAATTTTATTTTCTCATACTATTTGGGTCAAATTATATCGATTTTGGGTTTGTGTTTCCTATGTTAGTTGATTGGTGGATAGCAATCAAGATTTTCAAAATGGAATTCAAATTGTAAATGATACAGTTTGCTTTAAATCAAAACGATATTCATATGGTAAATTTTAAACTTCTTATTCGATTAAGGACCATGCACAAAGTGTAAGTTTGTTCTCTATTTTGTAGAAGGATTTTGTTGTCTAATAGCATGTATCCAGATTTTTATTTAGGATTCAATCTTTTGTATGCAACCAGCAATGACATCTGTCAAATGAACAATGTATCGATATAAGCGAGAAGAGAAGCTAATGGAGGAACCAACAATGGATGGGACTAAAATACAAGTCACAGTCCAGTGAAGAATGTTAGAAGTCTCATATGGCCTTGCTCTTCAGGTGAAATTTTGTTTGTTACGTTGCTAAACAATTACTGATCAAAGTTTGAAGTTGTAATATTGTGCTGAATATGATGAGGTTAAGTCGCTTTTTATTTTATTTCTAGTTCACCATTTTGTCCCAAATCAAAAGAGCTGGTGCTTATAACATTTCATGGGTAATTAATAGAATGCATCTAAATAATCATTGCATTTTCTTTTAATATTTAATTCTAAAATCTTGAAGGAAAAACTATCTCACCTTTAATCTTCATAATATTCTCTTAATTCAAATGCTAATTTCCCTAAAAAACATTGGTTTTTCAAATTCGCATTCTGTTTATACTCTGATTAATGATTGTCAAAGCATGCATGAACCTATATATCTCATTAGTGGTTTACACAATTTGATATCATTTCAAGGTTTTCCATTTTTGTTGCGTAAAGCTTCTTCATTTTAAAAACTCAAGTTTCTATTTTGGAAACTTTAAATACATATTATAATGATTAATATTTTGTAATGCTTCAATTGTCATGTTCAAAGGGTAAACATTGTACTGCAGGCTGCTCCTATATACACGTTAGTTTTGATTGCAACATTATTTTTATGCAATGTGATTTACAAATTAGAACATATGTGCTAATGTAACTAACAAGTAAATCGATCACAAACTAAGCATATATAGAAATTAATATTAATGCGATGATTTCCATCTGCATTCAACCCTCTTTGTATGGTGGTATTATCTCCAATTTTCGAAGTAATTTATCCTTGGTTTTCTTTTTTGGTACAATTTCATTTATAAACTGGTTAAATTATTATATTCAAACACTTAGTCTGATTTGTGGATAGAAATTTTTTCTGATAGTTGTTAACTGAAAGTAATAATTTAATTTTTTTATACTAACGTAACTTTTTTTAGATATTATTTGAATAGATTTATGTACTTAAGTTAACAAAAATTATTTCTTATAATAGAAATAGATAGTTTATTGCACATCAAATACCGTGAGCGCATGAAGTATTAGGCTTTTGGATTGTAACTAATCTATTATTTGTGTGTCAAACATGCTAGCACACATATACAACAAGCATATTTAAGTTACAATTATCTCTTAAGTATATCTACATATTTTACTTCAAATTTTTAATAATGTATACTATATAAAACATTTTCATGATTTATAGTGCAAATTTCATATGGTGCATTGACATTAATTTAAAAACCATTCATCGCAATGTTTCAATATCAAGATACAGTTTAATGTACTTGTATATTTGTTATCATATGTGAATAACATTTATATTTACTCATTGCAAACTTATAGGACAGGCAATACAATTTGTTTCTAGGCCAAAGTACTGATGTCTTACCTATAACACTTTTATGAACTTTAAACTGGTATAAATAATGTTACGGTTTAAGAAATATTAAAAGTGGTTTTCCTTTGTTAATACAAACCGTAACTACTTTAAAGTTTTATATATCAAAATAATTTTATAGTGTATTTGAATTACATCATACATGCTGCACCCGACGATTTTATTCTAAAAATGCACGGTTATTTTGTAGATAGCATAAAATTGGCCTTTTACCGGAAATGCATTTTTATTCGAGCTACACATTTATTTTGTAGATAGCTTAGTGCCTAAAATTGGACTTTTACCCAAAACGATTGTCATACTTATCCAACGGATAATGCTTTAATTTATATCGAACCAAACACACGTTACCTTGCATCATATGAGCTAAGATCTATGTTACGAAAAGCACACTTAAGCGTCGCTTAAGCGCTAAATGCCTTCATAACATTTAATTTTTTCAAAAAACGAAGCGCTTAAATGAAGAATGGAAAACGTGCACAATTTGTACTCAACTCGAGTATGCTAACTTTTAATGAATAGAAAACTGTCAAATCCAGCTTTTGAAACATATGCTTAATATCGTTTAACTGCCGCTTAAGCATCGCTTAATTTTTTGCAAACTTTATCACTACCTATCCAAATCTATTATAAAGAGATTATATTTAGTATATTATTTGGGTATGAGTGTACTATATAAGTATGCACAAATTCATCATACTGAACTAAAACTTAACTAGGAAGTTGACTTATAAATTCATAGGTTTTAAAATTGAATTTGACCTTTTTTATTCATTAAAAGTTAGCATACTAGAGTTGAGTACAAATTGTGCACGATTTGTTAATTATAATAACCATATCTTAATGCAAATCAATTCATTATAGAAAACGAGAAAATTTCCTTAGGAATGTATTTTTTTACTATAATCCTAATTTCTTTTATTTTAAAATTAATAATTTTTTGTTAAGCATTGCTCAAATTTAAGCCAAGCTCCATTTAAGCAAAGCTCCATTTAAGCAAAGCGCCAATTAAGCACGCTCATTGCTTAATCACTTTGCATCTTCAAAAAATTAAGCGTTGTGCACGCATTTAGCGCTTAAATTTGCTTTTCATTGTGTATGCACACACATGTATATGTGTACATAAAATTTATTAGAAGCAAGTTTGAAAAAATCCATTATTTCTTACAGTGAAATATTATACTAGCCTAAAAAATAATTGGGTAAATATATAACAACTATATATTTTATCAAATTAATTTATGACTTGAATAATAATTAAATAATAATAAATTAATTAAGATACCCATTCTATTTATTTCTTGAGAATAATAAGTTATAACTTTTATAAATTCTTTCAATAAATTACTCTCAGTCGGAAATTTGAGTTGCGATCATGTAACATCCAACTGTAAACTCATCGTTCAGTAACATTTTAAAAATTTTAATATTAAAGTGTGTGCGAACTTTACTGTAGTAGACATAAGTTCAGTTGATATATATCTTATAAAAGAAAAGAACTAAATAAATTTAACTAAAGACAATTTCCATTATGTTGGAAATGTAAAACATCGAGACATTATGCAAATAAGCGTAAAATGAAAAATAAGATAAATAATCTTGATATAGATGAAGACTTAAATAATTCATCTAAAATATATTATAACAATTTTCGATTCAGAAAATGAAAATGAATCATAAAATGATTCGGGAAATAATTCAAAATCTGATAGCTGTGATGGTAGTTGTGACTATTATAAAGGTTTATGTAAAGCTAGTGGATTATTTGTGTTAATAAAGGAAGAAAATTTCGGATCCAAAAGAAAAGCAAATGATGTTAAAAAAATTTAGAAACACATAAAAATCAAAAGAAGTTAAAACTAAAAGAACCGAAAACTTATAATTTAAAAGATATTTTAAGTAGGGTAGAAACCTAAGTAATACTAATCGAGTAAATAATGAAACTACAATTGCTTAATTAGGACATGAATTTAAAATACATAAACAAGAATTAAAAGAATTAAAATAAACAATATCTTTAATTGAAATAAACCTCAGAATGATAATAATCATAGTTAAGATAATGATAATATTTTGAGATAAGGAGAATTAAAATTCTTTAACACTTATTAATGTAGTAAATAAGGTAATTACACGTAAATGACACACTACTCACTATTGTAGTACATAAAGAATATTATTTTACTACAACAATGATATATTCATATGCAGATTTAAACTGCATCAATGAAGAATTAGTACCATCAAAATATATTTGTAACGACCCGAAATTTTCGAACCCGAAAATTCCAGATAGTTATGAAAAAGAAGAAAGAGATAGAAAAAGAAGATGATCAGAAACACCAACATCTCACATTCACGGCGGATAAAATATAATAACAAATAATAACAATTGTATAAAGGAAAACTGTACTTGTCAAATTTCATTTTAATACATCACAGTTACACATATAAACAGACACTAGATATACACAATCATCATGTCTCAGCTATACAACAATATAATACAGCGGAAACACTCCATACGTTCTTGCCATCCAGCTCACCTCCTGAGCTCCAGAACGTCCTTTCCTGAAAATCTATAATACTCGGTATGACCCGAGCATTACATCAAAGTAACACCCGGGTCAGGCAGGAAACCAGCGTGAGTAAACCTATCTAACATGGAATACAAGGCATACAACTTATATAAAACCTGGGGTAACTCGAATCAATTTACATGTTTACAACATGTTATAGACATCACTTATTTCACACATAAGTTTTCTACGTACCAAAGATTTAGATTTAAATAGTCCAATTCACTTGAATCATTTCGTTCCAGCCTATTGATTAAATATCAATCTATAAAAATTCGAAGCGGTTCCGGGTATTAACTAATACCCAACTCCGGTCCCTTCGTATTCAATGTCACCTTAACCCAAATTATTCAAATGAATACAGTTTACTTTTAATCGCTGGATGTCACTTTATACAGTATTTCACCATGGACAACCACATTATCACTGTTCAACCTAACATGTCATATCACAGAAACATTTCATATCACATAGCACCACGATCACATACCAGGGATAACAAATAATCCAAGGCATTCAAATATCATTCAATCATCCATAAGCAAAATATCTTAGTCAAATCATTTCTAATTTATTTAATTATCTACCAATGAATTGAATTAATTACTTATTACCTATAAATCTTGCGTGTTTAAAATTAATTAATTATATTCAATTAATTAATCATTCTTAATTATACATCTTGATTAATCATCCTTGATTAATCATTCCTTAATTACAATAAGTAATTAACTATCAATTAATTGCATATATTTATTTATTCTTTACCCATCCATACCAATTACATTGAACCTTGATTAATCACTCAAATTAATTATCTCATATCCATTCCATTTATCAATTATCCCTTAATAAATCATACTCATTATTCAACTATTCATTGATTAGTTTCCTTAATCAATCAATCCTTAATTAATTACACTAAGTAATTAATCCATAATTACTTCCATTAAGTAATTAATTAGTCACTAATTACCACTAAATTACTTAATTAATTAACCTCTAAATATTAATTAGTACATCTTTATCATTATTAAATTAAACTAATTAATCACTCTTAATTTCCATATTTAATTAATTAGTCGTTTATTATTCAAATCTTAATTATTTCTTAAGATAAATCATTAGTTTTATTAATGAATTACTTATCATTAACAAAATTTAAATACATTTCAAAACATTCCACTTTTAGATTAAACTTTAAATTGAAATTTAAGATTTAAAATAACATAAAATTTAACTTAGCAAATTTAAGTTAAACAAACTTCCAATCTTCTAAATCAAATGTTTTAAGAAAAAATTTATTTGACATAATAATTTTAAAATTAAATTCGATTTACATTTTAAAACTTGTTTTGTAAAAAACCCCTTTAAAATTCTGTCATTTTAAACCAACTCCAGGTTCTGGCCGAGAATAGCTCGAGTCTAACTTTGGGTTTCCTCATCTTCTACCTAAATTTTCAAAAACTTGTTAGTTCAGTAAAATTCTAATTTTAAAACCTTGTTAACTACAGTAAAAGCAATTAAAAACACTTCGAGCCCAAAGCCCAAGATCTCGATCATAAACCCAAGCCAACACATGATCCCCCGACCCATCCTTCTTCTTCCCTGATCAAAGTTTAGCAATCCAACACCTCCAGACACGCCCAAATATACGTGCACATGCACTGATGATCGACCCCTCTTCCACCATCGTCGCTACCCCTAGCAGGTCATCATCGACCATCTTAACCCTATCAACAACTCAGCATCAACAATTCCATCCTAAAATAGAAATAAGAAGAACGAGGCCCTCAAAATAGAACTGTTCACCCAAAAATCACTTCGACAAGCCACCACCCACCACCAGGAAATTCGACTCTTCGACCATAACTTCGCCGAAGACTCACGAACAATTTCCCTCTCCTGCGAACTACGACGGTGGCACCGAGACATCAAATTCGATCGACAATCCTCCTTTACTAAAACTTTGCCTTAAACCCTAGTTAGCTTCACCGCATCAACCACGAAACATTATAAAATCATTCTCAATTTTTCCACCCATCACCGACCCACTAGCCATCTCTGACCCTAGCCCCTATCACCAAAACCTATTACCTGATTAATTTCGAATTTCACTCACGATCCCAATCTAAAAAATTTGATTTAACCTTTAAAAATAAGGATTTCAGCTAAGGATTCATATTATATATATAAAAAAATGGGTAGTGATGATTGAAATTTTCATGTTTTAGCTTTTCCCACTATTTTCCAAAATGCCCAGATAGTCTTCAAACTTAATTTGCTTAATTATATTTTTTAAAACTTCGATTATGTATAAACACACATATCTTACTTGAATCTCAGAGTCTAAAGGAGATTACCAGAGGAGATTTGAATTTGTTTTAGATCTAAATCTTAAACCTGTAAAAAGAACAAAGGGTATATCTATACATACAGATCTGCACACTATATTATTTCATATTAATTTTATGCATGTCAGTTTCCACTCATGCAAACAATTTACCACCAAATTTTCATAAGATCGTCACATACAGTAGTTAAAACTAGATGTTGCTATGATTACTCACTTGAAATAATGTTGAAACAGAGAACAATACTTATGTTGAAGGCCGCAATTTTGAGTTTCCTGTAAATCTTTCAGCTTTGTTGTTTAATGAAGTTGAGTTTGTAAAAATGATAATTTTTATTTTTTTCCTCAGGTTTGCTATGTTATGAACGAGCTAAAATAAGAAATACATAAATAGGAATAGTTTTGTATAGTGTAGGCTACAACTGGTACACGCTTCTACTCTATTTTGATCAGATTAGATTTTTGTATGGAGGCTGATATGATTTCTTTGCACATTGAAATGACCTAATGTTGTGCTAGCATTAAGTGCATATGTTCCCTATATGTTTAAATCAAATTATTATTTATTTATTTTATTTTATGTACATAGATATTTTATATGTAAATAGTTTGTCTCTTTTGCACTGCATATATGAAAGTCACAGCAACATACTTATTATTATTTTTGGTCAAAGATTTTTTTTTTGTTTTACATACCATATGAGTCTCCATAAGTATTTATACTAGAATTATCTCATGTTTCTATTTAAGTTTAACCATCCAAACATTTAATTTATGTCCTTATGTTTTATAATTATGTTTTATACTTATATTTTGTATTGATAAGATTTATTCCATTTTAAACATTATTATTTATAATACATTCATTTGCATATATCATATCAAATGTCAATAATATAGAGCCTTTAATTTAATTGAATAATATAAATTTTATTTTAAATATTTTTTTTGAAAGATTCTATTTTAAATTTTCAAACCAAAGCCTCCTTCGCAATACATATATATAACTGGAAAATGATCAAAATCTTATCAGTTTATAAAATGAAAAGCTTGTATTTTATTTAATTAGATTAAATGCTTATTATAATAATATTGCCAAAATCCACGGTCGTCACATTCCGCCCCCCTTTGAATCTTTTCGTCCTCGAAAAGGAACAAAGCTAGAATTATTAAAATGCTTAAAATCAGATAAATTTTCTTTGATCATTTTTAAATTACTTTAAAAATCTATATAATATTACTAAAATAAATGTTATAAAAATACTTTTATAACTCGATGTTGTGACAAGTCCATTCTTGTTCTCACAGAAATTCGAACACACGTTGATCAGGCGTACGACTGAAAATCAATGTGTGCTTGGCAGAACTGTTTTCAGCATCTAGTGAAAATACTTGAAAAATAATTTTATTGAAAATATAGAAAACAGTTTTTTTGAAAATAGAGGAAATATCTTTAGTGAGTATGCTCGGGAAATCATCACCCCCATCCATGGTCGCAGTTACGTTCCAGGGTTACGTTGCCATCGCAGCAAAAGTCCATGTAAATGTGGGCACTTCGCATGTGACGCCCCTCCTCTATAACCACGCTAGCCGAGAACACTACGGTGTAATGCTGTCAACTAGCACGGAGATTAAGGCTGTTGAGGAGCGACCATCCGTGTAATTGCTTTGTGCGAGCACCGATATGTCAGATAGTATAACATGCTTTTCATTTCAAGAGGAAATCCGCCATACCGATACAAACTCAAAGCTACTACACAGTGGCTATATAAATTCTTCGAAAACAAATATAGAAATAAGCATAACATAAATCAGTCACTGATAATTCATATCACAATGGCGGAATAAGATATGAATATTACACATAAAAGTGTACATCAAAGTAGTGGTCAGAAAGATCCACACTAACACAAAAAAATAGCTACAAGAGCTGCACAAAAGAATAAGTATACATCATAGAGTCTACATCTCAAATGTATACAACAAAATGAACTACTAATTTAAGTAGTTAACCAAAAGTCAGAGTAATAATCCCAGGTGAGGTGTCAAGCAGAAGCACCTGTAACATCTCGGTCTGACCCGAGTATTATTTAATAAGAAAATAATAAACGGATCAGTCTTACTATAAATATCAGATAAAATGATATAGAATAAGAGATATGACGGAAATAGATGTATGATAACCACAAGGCCATACTATAATAAGTATGTAACAAAATCAACCAAAGATTAGTCGATATCACAAAAAATCTTCTCAAAGATAAAAAAAGAACGTCATACTCAATATTTTTATTCACCAAACCTTAAATATTGACAGCTATATTAATGCCAATCACAAAAGTCAATGACACACAAATTCACAAATGCACAAATATTGATAGAACTTATCAATGAAAATCACGAAAATTGGTGAAACACAAATTCTAGAAATCATCAATAGAAATCCAGAAAACACAAAATAGGGGGGAGGCCTATCACAAACGGGAGCATAAAACTCCCTACACGTGTATCACAAACGGAACGCTAATTCCATGGTTGCTAACCATCACAAATTGAGCCGAAGCTCCACAAACAGCCCGAAGACCGTTGGTTGCTACCCCACCAATTTAAGTCGAAACTCCACAAAACGGAGTTTAGTCTCCCTCGCAAACAAAGAGATATCGCACATTGCTAGTCTAAACCACAAAAATGATCGTCACTGATCATCAAGAAGTGTCAATTACACTAAGCTAGTAAATATATGAGTTTAGCATCATGTCCCATAACCACTAGCTTAACTTAAATATTTACGAACAAATTGTAGATCTCCACTATAAAATTGTCACAAGAGATTCAATCGAACAAGTCCAAGAATTAACCGGCGAAGTAAACGCAAGCGTTTCATACCACATGTTTTACTAAACCGTTTAATTAGGTTTCTCATACGAGTGAGGTAAAGGTTTGTATATACTAATAGATTGGAAAACGGTTTAAGAAAAGAGCTTTGTAATAAAATAGTGTTGAAATCGCTTTGATGAAAGAGTTTTGATATTTACTACTAGTATTGAAACCTTTATATTTTTAAAGTGACAAATAACAAAAATGATTGTAGAAACAATCAATCACAAAAATTCACATTCGACGACGTGAATAAAATCCAAAGAAATCGATATTAAATCCATCAAAATGGATATTCCAAAAATTCCCGAAGAAAAGAAGTCATCAAAGGCAATAACAGATGATAACAACAAAAGGGAAACAACACGAATCGATTAAAGTTGGAAATCACGCAAAATAGGCAAAACATCATCAGGTCGGTCGGCCGGCTACAGAGCTCGGTCGAGCGGACCCTGTTCTGGAAAATTCTCGGGAAGCAGGTCGGTCGACCGAGCGCTGCAGTTGGCCGACCGAACTAGAGACAGAGGAGTGCTTATGCACTTTGGAAGCAGGTCGGTCGACCGTCCTCAGAGCTCGGTCGACCGGAGCCTGTTTCCAGCACCTCCCTGCCTATCTAAATGAGTACCAATCTCTTCCAAATTGCAATCGGTCGAGCAACGGCACTAAGGGTTTATGCCAATCAACTACCCGGCCATATAAGCTCTTCCATTCATCACCGAAAACATGAGCAAAACATCAAAGTTAAGATCTTTAAAGAATTGAACCCAAAACACCAAAAAATGGATTATTCACCAAATCAATCCAAACCAAAAGCAATTGCACAAGAATAAGTGTTAGGAATTCATACCTAACAATCGAAGATAAATATAGACTAAGATGTGAGATAAAAATCTCACCTTTGAACCTAAAAAAATGAAGAAGAAGCTTGAAAGCAAAGGGAGAATAAACCACTCTTCATCACAACCCAAACGAGCTTGAATCTATGTTCAAAAAGAAGAACATTCCCAAAGTTAGGTTTAGGAATTTCTAAAATTCAAGAGAGAAGGAGTTGGAGAGGATGAAGAGAAGGCTTACCAATGGGTTCTCTTGAATTTGGAGCTTGAAGTTGGATTTGCTAATGAAGACTAGGGCTTGGAGTTTTAATTTCCTCTTCCACTCTCCATTGTTATAAAAGCTTGAGTATTAGGAAAATAGAAAGGAAGTAAATGAAGAGGAGAGTGTTGGAACTGTGTTAATAAGTAGGGTTATTCGGCTTATCCCAAACCAAAGCCCTAAGTGAAAAGTGGCGAAATTTCACTAACTCCAAACATATCAAAGTTTATACTCAAAAAGATCGCAAACGGCATTTTGAACTCAATGGGGTGGTCTCGAGTCCCAATTCGATTGTTTGCTAAAAGTAGGTTTTCTAACTAAAATCCAACTAACGATAAAATATTTAAATAAAATATTTAAACATATAATCAATGAATATGCAGGTTGTTACAGACTCCTCTCCTTATAGAAATTGCGTCCTCGCAATCATAAGGAATAAATGAACAAAAAGTAACAACCATAAAAGCATATCAACACAAAAGAAGAAATTTGAAATAAAAGGTTTACCTCAAAGAGCACAAGAAAGTAAGTCCAGATGTATTCGTTCGATGAATTCTCTAGGTTTCCAAGAACAATCCTTAGGATTTGAGGACCATTGAACTTTAATAAGAGAAACATTTTTATTTCGAAGTTGTTTGACCTCCGAAGCAATAATACGAATAGGATGCTGCTCATAAGTTAAATAAGGCGAAACTTCAATTTCTTCCACAACACCGGGCTCAAGAATAGAATCGGAATCTCGAAGGCACTTCCGTAATTGAGAAACATGAAACACGTCATGAATGGCAGAAAACTGAGCCGGTAATAAAAGGCGATAAGCCATGGGACCAATACGTTCAGTGATAGGAAATGGCCCAATATATCGAGGTGCTAATTTTCCCGATTGACTGAAACGTACAACACCCTTCATAGGTGAAACACGAATGAACATCAAATCTCCCACAGAAAATCCTAATTTCCTTCTCCGGTTATCGGCATAGGATTTTTGTCTACTTTGGGCTTCTTTCATCCTATGACGAATAAGTTCAATCTTTTCTGTGGAATCACGACTAAAATCTGGACCTAAAACCAGCTTCTCACCGGCCTCAAGCCAACAAGAAGGAGATCAGCATGGCCTTCCATAGAGTGCCTCGAAAGGTGCCATACCAATACTAGATTGGAAGCTATTATTATAGGAAAATTCAACAAGAGAAATATGATCTTCCCAACTTCCACCGAAATCAAGCACACAAGCACGAAGAAGATCTTCAAGAGTTTGATTTACATGCTCGGTTTGTCCATCGGACTGAGGATGATAAGTGGTGCTAAAATTAAGCTTCGTTCCTAAAGCTTTTTGAAGACTCTTCCAAAATCCACTAGTAAACAATGGACCGCGATCGCTAACAATAGAAGTAGGAACTCCATGTAATTTAACAATCTCTTTAATAAAGAGTTTGGCCAAAAGAGGAACGGTTCGGTTAGACCGAACGGGAATAAAATGGGCGGATTTAGCAAGTCTGTCTACAATCACCCATAAGCTATCATGACTCGAACAAGAATGGGGAAGGCCATCTAAAATCCATGGAAATTTTGTCCAACTTCCAAATTGGAATTTCTAAAGGTTGCAACAACCCACCAGGCCTTTGATGTTCGGCCTTGACAAGTTGGCAAGTCATGCAACACTTAACAAAGTTAGCAATATCAGATTTCATTCCCTCCCAATAATAAAGTCGCTTCATATCCGCGTACATTTTACTACTAACAGGATGAACGGTAAATTTGGAACGATGAGAATCTTCTAAAATATCTCTTCGAAGATCACTTTTATTTGGCACGATAGGCCTACCAAATTTTCGAATGCCGCCACAAGAATCAATATCAAAGTCTTTCAATCTTTCAATATCAATTTTATCCTTAATATTTTGGCCAAGAAGAGCCAATTCGGGATCTTGCCTTTGAGCTTCAAGTATGCGGTCAAAAAGAGAAGGATGAGCCTCAAGGCTACGTAAAACAAGAGACGAACATAAATCGGAAACACGATCTCGAATTTCACAAGTGGATAAAACCTCGAGATCATTCCATTCGGATATCATCATGGAAACAACCGCTTATTGCTTGCGACTAAGTGCATCGGCAACTCGATTTCCCTTTCCGGGAGTATAAAGGATGTCAAGATCATAAGGCGCAAGGAACTCGAGCCAACGTTGTTGACGCAAATTAAATTCCTTCTGAGAAAATAAATACTTTAAAGACTTATGATCGATATAAAGAACAAATTTCTCTCCTAAGAGATAATGACGCCAAATTCGAAGAGCGAAAACAATAGCCGCGAGCTCTAAATCATGAGTGGCATATCTAGACTCGGTTGGCTTCAATTGCCTAGAAGCATAAGCAATAACACGTTCACTTTGCATAAGAACGGCACCAAACCAACGCGACTAGCATCGGTATAAACAATAAAATCTTGATTCCCCTCGGGAATAACAAGAATAGGAGCATCGGGAAGGAGTTTTTTTAATTTATGAAAAGAAGCTTCACATTTGTCTTACCAAATGTATTTAACACCTTTCTTTGTTAAGCTAGTAAGAGGCACGACATTAGAAAAGTCTTTGATAAAATGATGGTAATAACCCGCCAATCCAAGGAAGCTACGGATTTCCGTCACACTCTCCGGTCTCTTCCAATCTTGAATCGCTTCAATCTTTGAAGGATCCACTGATAGTCTAGATTCGAAAATAATATGACCGAGAAACTTCACATGAGATTGCCAAAAGTGGCATTTAGAAAAAAATTCTTTTAATTGATTACTTCTAAGAGTTTCCAACACAATCCGAAGATTCTTCTCATGTTCCTCCTCGGTTTATGAATACACAAGAATATCATCAATAAAGATGAGAACAAATCAATCGAGGAAATCTTTGAAAACTCGATTCACGAGGTCAACGAAATAAGCTGGAGCTTTCGTCAAACCAAATGGCATAACAAGCCATTCATAAGATCCATAAGCGTACGAAACGATGTCAAAGGAATGCTAGCCTCTGCAATACGAAGCTGACGAAAACCCGTTGCCAAGTCCAATTGTGAAAAGACTTTAGCACCACTAAGTTGGTCGTATAGATCATCAATCCGAGGTAAAGGATATTTATTTTTGATAGTAAGATCATTAAGCTTGCGGTAGTCAACGCAAAGTCTAAGTGTACCATCAGATTTCTTCACAAAAATAGCCGAAGCTCCAAGGCGAGGAACTAGAGCGAATAAATTGCTTCGTTTCCAAATCAGATAATTGTTTGCGCATCTCCTCATTTTCCTTATTAGACATACGATAAGGAGGACGAGTAATAGGTTGAGCTCCAGGGGTAAGATTAATTTTGAACTCAATTTCTCGCTTAGGTGGTAGTCCTAAAATGGGCTCAAATATATCGGAAAATTCACGAACAACATGATCATCACGAGGATTTAAAGAATATAAAGATGCAGATAAAGCGGAATCCGAATCTTTGAGAATAATAGAAATCTGCTTAACAGATTAAGGATGTCGAAGATGAATAGTCCGTTCAGGACATAGGATATGAGCTTCATAACGATAAAGCCAATCCATCCCCAAAATCATTCCAAAGCCTAAGTAACGCATAACGTGCAAATCGGCTAGGAAAGAAAAATCACATAAAATAATCTCCACATCTTTACAAAGTAAACTAAGTGTTGCGGATCCACCAACCGGATTCGCGATTCTCAAAGAAGTCACTAAAGGGACAACACTCAAAGAAAAAGTGCCAACAAGTTCCTTTGATACAAAAGAATGGGATGCACCCGTATCAAAAAGAACTCGAATCGGTTGACCATGAAATATAATAATGCCATCAAGGATAGAATGAGATATACCTTGAACACGAGATGTGTTGCCAGGGGCTTGAGCAACATTTAACTTTCCCTCCTTCTTGCCTTGAAGTTTGGGGCATGAAGGTATAACATGTCCGTGACTTTTGCAGTAGCGACAAGTATGGGTCTTCGAACACTTATTTAAATAATGGTCATTTGAACCACAATTATAGCATTCCCCATGACTAAAGGTAGGGGTCTTTGCTGCCGCAGATGCTTGCTTTCCCTTTTTGTTGGGATAAGGACCTTTGAATTTGTTAGGCCTTTTCTTGTTGTTGAAGTTTGGTTTAGCTCCCGCCACTTCAACATCACCCTCCCTATCCGCCTCTTCAAGACGAAGAGCGAAATCAATGAGTTGATCAAAAGAAACTTCTAATTTTAGAAGTAATGGCTTCTTGAGATTTTTGTTCAAGCCATAGACAAATCTTTGGTTCTTCTTCAATGGGGTGTTGATGTATTCGACCCCGTACTTAGACAGTGACTCGAAGGATGCGACATAATCTGTCACGGAGGATTCACCTTGAACAAAGGTCTATAAATCGACGAGCCAATGTTACTTTCTCTGCTTCTGGCATGAATTTTAATTCGAAGCGTTCCCGAAATTGCTCCCAGGTGAGATCCGCTTCATTAATCTCAGAAATAAGAAGTTCATACCAGTCCAATGCTCTTTCTTGGAGCATACTGGAGGCCACCTGAACTCGGTGAAGATCAACGAGATTCATGCGTGAAAAGATTCTATCGCATGCTCTTAACCAAGCCTGGACTTCAATAATTGTTTCAGAACCTTTGAATGGTTTCCCACCCAAATTGGTATAATCGTTGCACAAGCATGCAAATCCAGACTTAGGGTGAGTAGATTCCGGATTAGAACCGGCTGCTTGAGCATTCTTTACGAGATCAAGAAGCTGTTGGGCAGACATAAAAACTCCATCCTGGGGAGTAGCACTAGATTGACCGGCGCTGGGATGGCCAGGTCTAACCATTTCTCTTCCTTTGGAAAGAAAGAAAGGAGAAGAAAAATGTTATTCACCAAATGAATATCAAGCAAACTTGATAAACAAAACAAAGAATCATAAAAGGAAATAGGATAGAATGGTACGAAGACTCAAATTAAATCCTAAAGCACGACTCCTAAGATGGACTTAGGACGATGATCCTTGTTAAGTTATTCTTTATTGTTCTGAAGTTTGGCTCTGATACCAAGCTGTGACGCCCCACCTCTATACCCACGCTAGCCGAGAACACTACGGTGTAATGCTGTCAACTAGCACGGAGAATAAGGCTGTTGAGGAGTGATCATCCGTGTAATTGCTTTGTGCGAGCACCGATATGTCAGATAGTATAACATGCTTTTCATTTCAAGAGGAAATCCGCCATACCGATACAAACTCAAAGCTACTACACAGTAGCTATATAAATTCTTTGGAAACAAATATAGAAATAAGCATAACATAAATCAGTCACAAAAAATTCATATCACAATGGTGGAATAAGATATGAATATTACACATAAAAGTTTACATCAGAGTAGTGGTCAGAAAGATCCACACTAACACAAAAGAATAGCTACCAGAGCTACACCAAAGAATAAGTATACATCATAGAGTCTACATCTCAAATGTATACAACAAAATGAACTACTAATCTAAGTAGTTAACCAAAAGTCAGAGTAATAATCCCAGGTGAGGAGTCAAGCAGAAGCACCTGTAACATCTCGGTCTGACCCGAGTATTATTTAATAAGAAAATAATAAACGGATCAGTCTTACTATAAATATCAGATAAAATGATATAGAATAAGAGATATGACGAAAATAGAGGTATGATAACCACAAGGCCATACTATAATAAGTATGTAACAAAATTAACCAAAGATTAGTCGATATCACAAAAATCTTCTCAAAGATAAAAAAAAATAATGCCATACTCTATATTTTTATTCACCAAACCATAAATATTGACAGTTATATTAATGCCAATCACAAAAGTCAATGACACACAAATTCACCAATGCACAAATATTGATAGAACTTATCAATGAAAATCATGAAAATTGGTGAAACACAAATTCTAGAAATCATCAATACAAATCCAGAAATCACAAAATAGGGGGGAGGCCTATCACAAACGGGAGCATAAAAACTCCCTACACGTGTATCACAAACGGAACGCTAATTCCATGGTTGCAAACCATCACAAATTGAGCCGAAGCTCAACAAACTGCCCGAAGACCGTGGGTTGCTACCCTACCAATTTGAGTCGAAACTCCACAAAACGGGGTTTAGTCTCCCTCGCAGACAAAGAGACATCGCACGTTGTTAGTCTAAATCACAAAAATGATCGTCATTGATCAACAAGAAGTGTCAATTACACTAAGCTAGTAAATATATGAGTTTAGGATCATGTCCCATAACAACTATCTTAACTTAAATATTTATGAACAAATTGTAGATCTCCCCTATAAAATTGTCACAAGAGATTCAATCGAACAAGTCTAAGAATTAACCGACGAAGTAAACGCAAGCGTTTCATACCACTTGTTTTACCAAACCGTTTAATTAGATTTCTCATACGAGTGAGGTAAAGGTTTGTATATACTAATAGATTGGAAAACGGTTTAAGAAAAGAGCTTTGTAATAAAATAGTGTTGAAATTGCTTTGATGAAAGAGTTTTGATATTTATTACTAGTATTGAAACCTTTATATTTTTAAAGTGACAAATCACAAAAATGATTGTAAAACAATCAATCACAAAAATTCACATTTGAAGACATGAATAAAATCCAAAGAAATCGATATTAAATCCATCAAAATGGATATTCCAAAAATTCCCGAAGAAAAGAAGTCATCATGGGCAATAACAAATGATAACAACAAAAGGGAAACAACACGAATCGATTAAAGTTGGAATTCACGCAAAATAGGAGAAATAGGAAAAACAACATCAGGTCGGTCGGCCGGCTACAGAGCTCGGTCGACTGGACCCTGTTCTGGAAAATTCTCAGGAAGCAGGTCGGTCGACCAAGCCCTGCAGTTGGCCGACCGAACCAGAGACAGAGGAGTGCTTATGCACTTTGGAAGCAGGTCGGTCGACCGTCCTCAGAGCTCGGTCGACCGGAGCCTGTTTCCAACACCTCCCTGCCTATCTCAATGAGGACCAATCTCTTCCGAGTTGCAATCGGTCGAGCAACGACACTAAGGGTTTACACCAATCGACTACTCGCCCATATAAGCTCTTCCATTCATCACCGAAAACATGAGCAAAACATCAAAGTTAGGATCTTTAAAGAATTGAACCCAAAACACCAAAAATTGGATTATTCACCAAATCAATCCAAACCAAAAGCAATTGCACAAGAATAAGTGTTAGGAATTCATACCTAACAATCGAAGATAAATATAGACTAAGGTGTGAGATAAAAATCTCACCTTTGAACCCAAACAAATGAAGAAGAAGCTTGAAAGCATAGGGAGAATCAACCACTCTTCAACACAACCCAAACAAGCTTGAATCTATGCTCAAAAAGAAGAACATTCCCAAAGTTAGGTTTAGGAATTTCTAAAATTCAAGAGAGAAGGAGTTGGAGAGGATGAAGAGAAGGCTTACCAATGGGTTCTCTTGAATTTAGAGCTTGAAGTAGGATTTGCTAATGAAGACTAGGGCTTGGATTTTTAATTTCCTCTTCCGCTCTCCATTGTTATAAAAGCTTGAGTATTAGGAAAATATAAAGGAAGTAAATGAAGAGGAGAGGGTTGGAACTGTGTTAATAAGTGGGGTTATTGGGCTTAGCCCAATCCAAAGCCCTATGTGAAAAGTGGCAAAATTTCACTAACTCCAAACATATCAAAGTTTATACTCAAAAAGATCACAAATGGCGTTTTAAACTCAATGGGGGTGGTCTCGAGTCCCAATTTGAATGTTTGCTAAAAGTAGGTTTTCGGACTGAAATCCGACTAACCATAAAATATTTAAATAAAATATTTAAATATATAATCGATAAATATGCGGGTTGTTACACCGCACCCCTCGATTACGCCGTAGAACCCACAACAGATCGCTGTTACATTCCAGGGTACGTTGCCATCGCAGCAAAAGTTCATGTAACTGTTGGCATCAGCGTCCTCGATTTTCGTTGTCGAAATGAAACTTCTCCACTCCAACATAGGTCGCAGTCTACCGATGTATAATCAAACGCAGACTGTTGGCTCTCAGTAGCACACACGACTTTCGCTATTTTACCATAGGTCGCAGTCTACCGATATAAAATCAAACCCAGACTGTTGGCTCTCAGCGGCACGCACTGCTTTTGCTATGGTCTGTAGTAGATCGCAATGACATCGAGTTACACTATGGTCAAAGCGTAACCCAAATGCCTCTGTAGGTATCAATGCCCCTCGACTTTCGCTACACACTACATAATCCTCAAGAACTAGTTTTGTCCAGACTTCTCACAAGATCAACTTTAGAATCCGCCCGCCCTTAGGGTTCTAGGCAGTACCACCATGTAGCAATCCTGAGAAGTTCATTTCGAGGGAGCGACTTTTTTCCCAGAGCCATTATCAAAACACTTTATACTATACACATATAGTATCTTTCAAATCATGCACCAAGTACGATCTCATACAAAGCTCCTTTACACCAAATCGGTTATCTCAAAATCGATAATTCTCAAACTAGGCTTTCCAAATTCCAATATTGATTTTACCCAAAAATCAAAAGCCTTTCCAAATCCAAAGGTTCCTAAAACCTTTTTCCAAAATCCTCATAAGATCCTTTATATATATATATATATATAATTTTAAAACTTTGGATCATTTCAAACTTGTATAAAACTCCTTTTATATTTCAAACACTTTCAAAATCCCTTTCTTCCGTCAATAGATACAACAAGGGAAGATTTATCTTATATAACAAAGATATATAACTTTGTTTATTCAAAATCAAATATTCAAATTTGATTACTCTTTTCAATATCATTTTCATTCAAATCTGTACGATGTGCACTTATCATCCGTACGCTATACCAAATCCGATCGCTCACTCGATCACATAATTTCACTACCGAACTAGTATTGTCCACCAGACTTCCTAATGCGGATACAGATCTGGTTTCATAATCAGAAAATTCCATTCTCCTTGCATAGCCATAACTATGATAGAGAATATCCAGAAAACAATCCATATCCAGGTTTGCCGTCGAAAATTGACTGAAAAATCCCACTTCGGATCGATAAACTATCTCGAAATTCTGTGCTCGAATCTGGATCAAATCACCATGCAAATAGAATAATAAACGTACATCCTACATATTTATTTTCATTGATTATTAACTAAATCAATTTCTCTTTCTATTCACATTTCCTTTAATTTCTATCCACATAATCACAATTTGTTCAATTCCATTCGATTATCACCTTAATCCTTATCCCAAATGGATATTCAATCATAAACAGCCCGAACTATATCTATTTTAATTTTTTTTTTAAATATCTTAGAAAATTTTAAAAATATATAAATAGTTGAAAAATAATTATTAGTTTGTAAAATAGTTGTAAAATAGTTAAGTAACTGAAAAATAGTTGAAAAATGGTTAAATAGTTATAATAATTGTAAATAATTGCAAAATAGTTGCAAAATAGTAATTAATTTGAAAAATAGTTGAAAAATAGTAATTAGTTTATAAAACAGTTGAAAAATTGTTAAATAGTTACAAAAATAATTGTAAAACAAATATAAAATAATTTTGCTTTAAAAAGGAAGGTTGTATATATTAAATAGCTTGAAGAAACAAGTTTATATTAAAACAGTTTATATTGAAAATAGTCCAGAGTCAAAACTGTTCACTTTCCCATCAATTCATTTTAAATTTCCACTTCTATTTAAATTAACCCAATTCCAATTTGAAGAACTTCAATTTCCATCAAAATTTATTAAAGCCCAATTCAAGTTGAATCAATCCCGATTTCTTTCCAAATTCAAATCAAATTCCATTTGATTTTAAACATATTCACTTTAACTACAATTCCAAATTATTCAGATTAATTTAGACTAATTTCAAAATGAATCCACTTCAATTTCAAATCATTTCAATTTCTATGAATTAATCCCAATTCCCATTTGAATTTGAAATAATCCAATTCAAATTTCAACTTTAAACCATCTCGAACTATATAAATTCGAGTTAAATTTCTAAATGTTGATTTAACACCTTAAATCAAATTAACCTTTATTTTTAAATCAATAATCCAAATCTTTAAACAAATTAATTCTGAGTCCAATTCTCAATAGATAAAGAAAATTTATATTAGATTGTACTACCATAAAGTATTCCATACATTAATTGACTACATATTAGTAGTTCATACATTACATATATTTATCTAAAATAAGAGTCTTACAGAAGTCATAAATCTAGATGCCTTTCTATTACCTAGAGGTTTGGAAAGAATAGAGCTCTAATACTCCTACAAGAATCCTTCCTATGGACTTCCTTCCAAAGGGCAATGTGACGACCCGGAATTTCTAACACTTTAAATTGAAATAGTTAATTGATTTTAAATATTTAAAAGTTAATTTTAACTTGAATTCCGAATATTAATATTTACTTGATAATTTAATCACTGAATTATATCGTTTAAATATTGAATTTAATAATTGAAATTGGGTAGATGATTGAATTTGAAATTTCTAAGCCTGTTTAAACAATTTGAAGGCTTATAAAATTTATAATGATGATCCTGAAGATAATAGAATTGTTATAATTTAATTTAAAAGTAATTCGTTCTGTTTAAATAATATGTAGTTTAAATTGAATTTAAAAATAGCCTTTCCGAGGCACAGTCTCGGAATTCGACAAAACCAGTTCCATTGGATCCGTAATAGTTAGTTATTATCGGATTTCAATTTTTGTAACAATCGGAGTTGTCGTTTGACCCTGGAAGCTCGAAACTCTTCGAACTATTTTAATCGATTTAATTTAAAATTGATCGTTTCCTTATGTAACTCGCGCTTATGATTGAATTAGCTTCCGAAACATGTTCCATTGGGTTCAGAATGCGGGTAAAACCCTATAAACACCTGTCGGTATGTCTGTTACGGGGTCCGGAATTTCGCGTTATGCTTTTCGAGACATTTGTAAATTATATATAATATAATAAAATTTAAAAAAAAATATACACTAGTCAGAGATATTTTCTTACCAGCAAGCGTATTCGAGAAGCCAATGCCAAGTTATTTTATGTCTTCGTCTCCTTTCTTATCCCAGCATCAAAAAAAAAAAATAATAATAATAATAAAAATATTTCGAACGAGAGAAAGAAAATGGCGAGCGAACGAACCAAAATTTCAAATCGCCTTGTTCTTTTCCTTTCCCTTCTTCAGTTAAAACGAAATTACCCCAAACTTATAATCGAAAGAGGAAAAGGGTCTGGAAATCGAATTCATTCGATTTATAAAAAAAAAAGGGGGGGGAAGCTTTGCGATCGAAGCATGGCGACTCAGTGGCGACCGCAAGTCGAGGCCAGTTGAAGGGGGGTGGCTCGAAGGGAAGACGGGCTTGAGGGCATTCGAGCTCGAGAATGGGGGCGTCGCTGTCGAAGTATAGCGCCGAGCAATAGGGAGAGTCGCGAGTTGGAGTCGCGATGTCAACGGTCAATGAAGTAGCGTGAGATGTCGACTTTGCAGTAGGGTCGTGGCTCGATGTTGACACGGTGTCGGGGAATCAAGCTCGAGCACGAGAACAATGGTGGGATTCGTGGCATTTTCAGAGCATGTTCATTGTTCGCAGTAAGGTATTAAGCTTACCGTAGGTCATTTCATTTCTCTTTCTTTTTTTCAACTTTTAATTTAACATATATGTTTATTAACTCACATATTTTATTTAAGCAGTAAGAATATAATAGATGTAAGATTTCTAAAAAAATAGGAAAAAAACTTTAGAATGCTGGTAGAGTTTGAGGAAGATTAGTGGATTCTTTAATAGGTATAAACTTGTAAATTTAATTATTTACCAAAATCTAATAATAAAGTTAAATTTAGAATGTTATTGCCCTAGTAGATTTCATTTCAAAAATGAGGACCATTATTTAAAAACTAGTTAATTAAAATTTGTTTAATATTAGAAATAAATTGTCAAATTAGATCAAGTTGTTAATAGATTATAAAATGTTTATACAAGGTCAACACATTGAGGAAACCAAGGCAATATGGGAATGGATTGCGAAAAACAAATCAAAGGTGAGTAACTCTCACTCAGTCGGATTTTTATTTAGATTTGAATGGTTTGGTTGAATGATTTTATCGATTGGACGAATATTGATGATGATATGACTTCGGTTTTGATTGATTCTTGAGTTGATTGTGGTTTGACTCGAAGTATATTGGGATCTAATTTGTATTAAGCTTAAGTCATAAATGAGGAAATGTCTTCATTTTAAATTGAATAAGGGCTTGATGTTTTGTGATTCATTAAACTAATAGGATAACTGAAATGAATAATTGATTAATTCAATTAATTAATGCTTGCTTAATTAATTTAGTGGTGAAGGGTTTTGAAGTAATTAATTAAGTTTAAGGTAATAACTTAAGTGTAAGTAATTCAGAATAATCATTGGTTGGTTGGGTAAATAATTACTTAATGAATTAATAAAATATAATTATTTGTGAAATAAAGCAAGAGATTAATTATGGTTATTAAATAGGAGAAATTTGATTTAATTAATAAAGTAAAGAAATGGATAATTAACTACAGATTGTGAATAATCGAAAGTGATTAATATTGAGGTTGAATCAAAATAATCTATTTAGACTGGAACAAATTAAAATAAATTTGAAATAATCAATTAATATAATTAGCGATGAAATTGAAGGTTGATTAATTAAAATGAATTAACCAGTAATAAGCGACTTATGGGAAGTTAATTAGTTTAAGCAATTTAAGGATTAATGTAATTAAATAAATAATTAATTCATGAAGAAATTAAGGTTTCTTAATAATCTCGGTGGAGACTAATGAATATTGTGAAGTTAATTTAAGAGAATTACTTGAAGGAAATGGGAAGATAATTAATCCAGGGTGATTAATTAAGATGAATAGTGAATGGTTGATTAACTAATTGATTTGGAAGTAATTAATATTGAAGGAAAGGAATCAAGTGAATGTGGTTAGAAATTCAATTTGAATCAATTAAATTAATCTGTATGTGATTAAGAAATTGCTTATGGACGACTGAGTGATATTGGATGCTTTGGATGAGTTGATTTCTCTGATATGAAATGTTGTGTACTTTCATTTAGATAACTTGGGATAGGATGAAATGAGATACGAAGAGACCGGGTCGGGTATTGGGTAAATACCCGAAACCACTTCGAATGTTTATAGATCGATATGTGGAATCTATATGCCGGAATAAGTGATATGTGAGGGATTAGACTAGTTTACAATCAAAATCTTTGATATTTAGAATCTTATGTGGAATAAGCATTGTCTTTAATAAAAATGTGGCTTTGTGAATTGAGATAAGTTACCCGGGTTTTATTTGAGTTGTATACTTTGTATTTCATGATGGATGAGTTTACTCACGCTGGTTTCCAGCCTGACCTGGGTGTTACTTTGGTGTAATGCTCGGGTCAGACCGAGTATTGCAGATTTTCAGGTTAGGACGTTCTGGAGCTCAGGAGGCGAGCTGGATGGCGATATCGTATAGAGTATTCCGCTGTATTTATATTATTGTTTTCTGTGACTTGATAATTGTAAATTTTCAGTGACTGTATATTATGTGAAACTCTGATGTATATTAAATGTAATCGACAGTTATAATATTCTTTTGTAAACTGTTATTATTTATTATTTATTATTATTATATTTTATCCGCTGCGTATGTGAGTTGTTGATGTTTCTGTTCTTCTTCTTCTTCTATCTCTTCTTCTTTTTCATAACTATCTGAAATTTTCGGGGGTCGAAAATTTTGGGTCGTTACAGGCAAAGCCCGAACATACACTTCTTAACAGGGTGTCCCCACTTAAAACATTTGCCACAAAATGTTTCTACCCTGTCATCAATCTGGATAACCTTCACGCCTCCAACAGTACGATGCACAGCCTTAATCCTCTTCTTAGCAATGTGTCCCAACTTCTTACAATGATAGCAAATAGTCGACTCATTGACCGGTTCAACTGGTTTATGCTTCGCCTTCCTCACTTCAGGGCAATGATTTAGGAAATGTCCTTTCTTATGACACTTAAAGCACAAGATCTCCGAGCGAAACCGTTGGAATGTACCCTTCAATTCCTCCCTTGTTTTACTGCACTTGGCTGTGTAGTGACCCTTATTGAAACATCCGTAACAGGTGACATTATCATAAGGTCCTGGTTCAGCCCTTTCCTTAAGCTGTTTCTAATTCTCTTGAATTTCTTCTTTTCGATCCCTTCGCGCAGCTGCTCTTTGCTCTCTACGCATAACCTTTCATTCTTCACTCTTAATCATCTCTCTCAAGACTGAATTCTAGAGGGCTTCCCAACCTATAAATTAGACTTAATTAGAAGAATTCAACTTTTACTCTTATATTAATTTACTTACTAAGTTATACCTTATGTTTTAACATCCTTGGTTTTTAATTTCAAACAAAGTTTCAAACAACTTCTTATTTCGAAATAAGATTACTTTCAGAACTATTCTGAATAATATTATTTATCATTCCATTTAGCAATTTGAAACCAAATTTAATTCTAATGTTCCTTATAAGAATGGTACATTCTATTCAATTCCTACTCGGATACCTATATTTACCACTTAAATTCTTATTTAATTTCAATAAATTAGAATCCCACTTCCTTAATATTTATTAGAAAAAAATATTGCCTGATATATCAAAAGATATTTTTATATAAAATCATTTAAAACTTATATATAAGGAATTAACAAGTACGCGCTCATACACACACACACACACACTCAACTCATTCTAGGGTACCACTGACCCTATCCTTAATGAGTACACCCACCAGAGCCAAGGTTCTCGCTTAACCTTCAGCTCTGATACTAACTGTAACGACCCAAAATTTTCGAACCCGAAAATTCCAGATAGTTATGAAAAACAAGAAAGTGATAGAAGAAGAAGAAGATCAGAAACACCAACATCTCACATTCGCGGCGGATAAAATATAATAACAAATAATAACAATGGTATAAAGGAAAACTGTACTTGTCAAATTTCACTTTAATACCTTAGAGTTACACATATAAACAGACACCAGATATACACAATCATCATGTCTCAGATATACAACAATATAATACAGCGGAAACACTCCATACGTTCTTGCCGTCCAGCTCGCCTCCTGAGCTCCAGGACGTCCTTTCCTGAAAATCTGTAATACTCGGTCTGACCCGACCATTACATCAAAGTAACACCCAAGTCAGGCTGGAAACCAGCGTGAGTAAACCCATCTAACATGGAATACAAGGCATACAACTTATATAAAACCCGAGGTAACACGAATCAATTTACAAGTTTAGAACATGTTGTATACATCACTTATTTCACACATAAGTTTTCTAAGTACCAAAGATTTAAATTTAAATAGTCCAATTCACTTAGATCATTTCGTTCCAGCCTATTAATTCACATATCAATATATAAAAATTCGAAGTAGTTCCGGGTATTAACTAATACCCGACTCTGGTACCTTCGTATTCAATGTCACCTTAACCCAAATTATTCAAATGAATACAATTTACTTTTAATCACTAGATGTCACTTTATACAGTATTTCACCATAGACAACCACATTATCACTGTTCAACCTAACATATCATATCAAAGAAACATTTCATATGACATAGCACCACGATCACATACCAGGGATAACAAATAATCCAAGGCATTCAAATATCATTCAATCATCCATAAGAAAAATATTTTAGTCATACCATTTCTAATTAATTTAATTATCTACCAATGAATTGAATTAATTACTTATTACATATAAATCTTGCTTGTTTAACATTAATTAATTATATTGAATTAATTGATCATTCCTTAATTATTCATCTTGATTAATCATCCTTGATTAATCATTCCTTAATTACAATAAGTAATTAACTCTCAATTAATTGCACATATTTATTTATTCTTTACCCATCCATACCAGTTACATCGAACCTCGATTAATCACTCAAATTAATTATCTCATATTCATTCTATTTATCAATTATCCCTTAATAAATCATACTCATTATTCAACTAATCATTGATTAGTTTCCTTAATCAATCAATCCTTAATTAATTACACTAAGTAATTAATCCTAAATTACTTCCATTAAGTAATTAATTAGTCACTAATTACCACTAAATTACTTAATTAATTAACTTCTAACTATTAATTAGTACATCTTAATCATTATTAAATTAAACTAATTAATTACTCTTAATTACCCTATTTAATTAATTAGTCATTCATTATTCAAATCTTAATTATTTCTTAAGATAAATCTTTATTTTTATTAATGAATTACTTATCATTAACAAAATTTAAATACATTTCAAAACATTCCACTTTTAGATTAAACTTTAAATTGAAATTTAAGATTTAAAATAACTTACAATTTAACTTAGCAAATTTAAGTTAAACAAACATCCAATCTTCTAAATCAAATGTTTTAAGAAAACATTTATTTTACATAATAATTTTAAAATTAAATTCAATTTACATTTTGGAACTTGTTTTGTAAAAACCACTTTAAAATTCATGCATTTTAAACCAACTCAAGGTTCTGCCAGAGAACTAGCTCGAGTCTAACTTCGGGTTTCCTCGTCTTCTACCTAAATTTTCAAAAACTTGTTAGTTCGGTAAAATTTTAATTTCAAAACCTTATTAACTGCAGTAAAAGCAATTAAAAACACTTCGAGCCCAAAGCCTAAGATCCCGATCATAAACCCAAGCCAAAACATGATTCCTCGACCCATCCTTCTTCTTCCTTGATCAAAGGTTAGCAATCCAACACAACCAGACATGCACTGATATACGTGCACATGCACTGATGATCGACCCCCCTCTCACAATCGTCGCTGCCTCTAGCAGGTCATCATCGACCATCTTAACCCTATCAACAACTTAGCATCAACAATTCCATCCTAAAACAGAAATGAGAAGAACGAGGCCTTTAAGACAGAATTGTTCACCCAAAAATCACTTCGACACGCCACCACACACCACTGGGAAGTTCGACTCTTCGACCGTATCTTTGCAGAAGACTCAAGAACATTTCCCTCATGCGCGAACTACGACAGCGGCACCGAGACATCAAATTCGATCGACAATCCTCCTTGACTTAAACTTTGCCTTATACCCTAGTTAGATTCACCGCATCAACCATGGCACATTATAAAATCGTTCACCATTTTCCCTCCATCACCGACCCACTAGCCATCTCTAACCCGAGCCCCAACCACACCTGATTCGTAGATCATCGAAAATTGACCAAAACCTATTATCAGATTAATTTCGAATTTCACTTACGATCCCAATCTAAAAATTTAGATTTAGCCTTTAAAAATCAGGATTTCAGCTAAGGATTCAGATTATATATATAAAACAATGGGTAGTGATGATTGAAATTTTCATGTTTTAGCTTTTCCCACTATTTTCCAAAATTCGCAAATAGTCTTCAAACTTAATTTGCTTAATTATATTTATAAAACTTCGATTATGTATAAACACACATATCTTACTTGAATCTTAGAGTCTAAAGGAGATTACCAGAGGAGATTTGAATTTGTTTTAGATCTAAATCTTAAACCTGTAAAAAGAACAGAGGGTATATCTATACATACAGATCTTCACACTATATTGTTTCATATTAATTTTATATAGGTCAATTTCCACTCATGCAAAAAATTTACCACAACATTTTCATAAGATCATCGCATACAGTAGTTAAAACTAGATGTTGCTATGATTACTCACTTGAAATAATGTTGAAACAGAGAACAATTCTTGTGTTGAAGGCTATAGTTTTGATTTTCCTGTAAATCTTTCAGCTTTGTTGTTGAATGAAGTTGAGTTTGTAAAAATGATAATGTTTATTTTTTTCTCAGGTTTGCTAAGTTATGAACGAGCTAAAATAAGAAGATACATATATAGGAATAGTTTTGTATAGTGTAGGCTACAACTGTTACACGCTTCTACTCTATTTTGATCAGATTAGATTTTTGTATGGAGGCTGATATGATTTCTTTGCAGTTCGAAATGACCTAATGTTGTGCTAGCATTAAATGCATATGTTCCCTATATGTTTACATCTAATTATTATTTATTTATTTTATTTTATGTACATAGATATTTTATATGTAAATAGTTTGTCTCTTTTGCATTGCATATATAAAAGTCACAGCAACATATTCATTATTATTTTTGGTCAAAGATTTTTGTTTTGTTTTGCATACCATATGAATCTCCGTAAGTATTTATACTGGAATTATCTTATGTTTCTATTTAACTTTAACCATCCAAACATATAATTTATGTCCTTATGTTTTATAATTATGTTCTGTACCTATATTTTGTATTGATAAGATTTATTCCATTTTAAACATTATTATTTATATTACATTCATTTGCATATATCATATCAAATGTCAATAATGTATAGTCTTTAATTTAATTGAATAAGATAAATTTTATTTTAAATATTTTTTTGAAAGATTCTATTTTAAATTTTCAAACCAAAGCTTCCTTCATAATACATATATATATAACTAGAAAATGTCCAAAGTCTTATCAGTTTATAGAATGAAAAGCTTGTATTTTATTTAATTAGATTAAATGCTTGTTATAATAATATTGCCAAAATCCCGGGTCGTCATAATATTTTTAAAGCTACGGAAGTAATAAATGCTGTAAATGATGGAAAATTATTGATTAATTATAAACTACAAAATACAGCTGTTTGTAATAATGTTATTTGTTTAGAAAAGCCATTTATAATGGTTAAAAAGTTATCTCATACTAGAAAATCCTTTATTACATTTGTCATATACTATTGATAATCAAGAGTTGACTTTTAAATTTGTTTCGCAACCACATCATAAAATTGATACTGTATAAAAAAACATTAACATAAAAGAAAGCTTTTTAAATTCCTTATCCTAAGAAATAAATTATGAAAATTTAAAAGAAAAATTATTATTACCACATTTACAAGAAAAGATTAAAACCCTACAAGAAAGTATTGAAAATACCATCTATGCAGATATTCCTAATGTCTTTTGGCAAAGGAAAAAACATGTAGTAGAATTACCCTAAGAACTAGTCTTTAAAGAAAGTCAAATTCCAACTAAAGCCATAAGAATTGTTATGAGTCCCTGACATTTGGAAATATGTAAAAAAGAGATAAATGAATTATTACAAAAAAGCCTTATTAGGCCTTCTAAGAGTTCATGAAGTTATTCGACATTTTATATTGAAAATACTACAGAATTAGACAGAGGAGTTACAAGACTAATAATTAATTATAAACCTTTAAATGAGGCTTTAAGATGAATCAGGTGCCCAATCCCAAATAAAAAGATTTACTAGGAAGACTTTATTTAGCCAAAATAATGTTAAAACTTGATATGAAATTTGGTTTTGGCAAATTCAAATTGCCGAAAAAGATAGGTATAAAATGTCATTTACCATACCATTTGGACGATATGAATGGAATGTCATGCCATTTTGGCCTAAAAATGCCCCTTTAGAATTTCTAAAAATTAAGAATGATATTTCTAATGCTTATATATAGTCTTTTCCATGGTTTATATTGATGATGTGTTGATATTTTCAGAATCGATTGATTAGCATTTCAAACATTCAAATATTTTTATAAATGTTGTAACAAAAGCAAGATTTGTTATATCAACTAAAATGATAAAACTTTTTCAAATGGGAATAAGATTTCTCGGAAATATTGCAAAAGGAGGAAATATTTTTCCAATTGACAGAGCGATTACCTTTGTTGATAAATTTCTTAATGAAATTAATGATAAAAATCAATTGTGAAGATTTTTGGACAGTCTAAATTATATAACTATTTCTTTAAAGACCTAATAACTTATGATGCTAAATCATTATTTGAAGATTAAAAAAGAATCCTCCAACATGGACAGATAAACACACAAAAGCAGTAAAAAGGATAAAATCAAGAATAAACAAAATCCTATGTTTAGCAATGTCACATCCAAGTGCATTTAAAATAGTCGAAACTGATGCATCCGATATTGGTTATGGAGGAAGTCTTAAATAAAGGATTGATAATAGAGAATCTTTAGTAAGATTTACTTCTGGTATTTGGCAAGGTACAAGGGTTAACTGCTCAACTGTTAAAAAGGAAATATTATCAATTGTATTATGCATCTAAATTTCGAAAGTGATTTATTAAATCAAGTTTTTTTGTTAAGTATAAATTGCAAATCTGCCAAAGAAATTCTACAAGGATGTTAAAAATATCGCTTCATAACTAATATTCCCAAAATGGCAACTGTATTATCAGTATTTGATTTTGACTTTGAATTTATGAAAGGTTCAAGTAAATCTTTACCAGACCTTTTAACCCTAGAATTTTTGCGAGGAAAAAATGAATAAAGGGAAAGACAATATAACGGAAAGCAGTAATACTGCAATAATTTAGCAACAAAAACTTCTAAGTCTATCTTCCAAAAGGACGAAAATAAACTAAGAGAAGAAGCTTTAAAAACTATATCTGATGAAGCTAGGCTCAGAAAAAACGTTTATGATTTAGCAATAAAATCCGCATCGACAGAAGAATGCATATATCCTTATATTCCTTTCTCTACTCTTTGGATATCTCTAATCGATAAAAAATATAATCATTTGTCTACGGAAGAGGTTATGACCTTCTACTTATAAAATTCCACCGATCCATATCTTTATCCAAACGATCTTCAGTTTTATCAAGATATTTTAACATATACTAGTTCAATACAATTTGAGTCAACCCTAAATTCAGGGGTGATTGGGCTTTTTCAAAGGCATTTATAGGATAATTGCACCTGAACAATGGGAAGGTGATTTATACAAATCAGAAGAATTGATAAATAATATAAGAAATCCATATAGAATAAAATAAATTTCAACTATTTTGATTATATCAAAGCTTTTTGTTACAATAATAAGCAGAAAAAGCAAAGCTGGTTTATTCAGTTTAAAAAACAAAAATCCTTAACCTGCCCAAATTAGTTTTTTGGTTTGGTTTTCAAACTTTGGATTATGTCCTACTATTTTTTCAGAAAAAATGAGAACAATTTATGAAGAATTTACTTACCATGGATTAATATTTACTACATTTTATCAAGTATCATTGATTTTGATATGGAATTTATCATTATTCTCATAACACTATAAAAGTTAGGTTTTATTTATGAAAATGTTCCTAATTTAGGAAGGCGAATATTAATTAAATGGAGGGATAAATATGAATTCTTTAAACTCAATCTTTGAAATTAAAGGATTAATCAACTTACAACCGCCAAAAATTCGAACGACCCACCTCCTAAAAAGGAGGCTATGTATATTTTAACAGAATTATTAGCCAGTTCATCTAAGAAGGATTTAAAAAAATCAAATATTAGCTATACTTAGAACATATTCAGAGGATGATGAAGACGATCGATGGGTGTTAATTCAAAAACAGGTGATGGTATTTACAGTTGATACAACCTGTAACATCCTGCCATTTTGAACCATTCAAATCAACAATCATCCACACATGTCAGATTTGAATTTCTCAAAACAACGGACTGTTAAGTCATATTTGGAAAAACTTAGCATATATAGGAAATCCCAAGTACATAGAAGTCGCTAATACAAAGCAACTAACAAGTCTGAATATAAAACTAGAACAACTGAAATAACTGGAAGCTAAATAGAAAAAGCTATATCTTGAAGTAAAGCTCCAAGTTCTAAAGATGAGTCTCAAATGCTGTGACACTCAGTCTAACCCGAGCATAAAGAAAATCACAAAACACTCGAGTCAGGATTAACATTCTTATGCATGTAAATCAACTCAAGTGAAATGTCCAAGTGAAATACAAATAACTTAAAGGATGTTTGGGATTCAACCCTTTAAGGATTCGTTAAACTATCTACATACATAGTACAATACAGTATATATATATAATGTTTATAGTAAAGTAAAATATTAAAATATCATTAATGCGTTACCATATCCCCCTTAACATATTTTACATATTCTCATATTCTAAACAGATACTATAAGCTCCACCAAACCGGTGGTTTACTCAGGGAGCACTCCATAGGTACGGTACCAACCAAGCTCGTAGTGGCCGCGACAAGGCATGTGAGGCAGTGCCTAGGGTAGGATACTACCGTTTTGTGGATCTAGACTGGTGGTAACACATAGCAGCTACTATCGCCCACCTTGAGACACACTTCCATAATCAATGGTGCATCCAAAATGCTATCGAAGAATCATGCTCAATCGGAAGTGCGACCTCACTTGGCCCGGCATGGCTCCTGTTTCAGTCACATCAAGCTGACCTGCGGGTGTCAGGGCTACGTTAATAACTCATGCAGACATTCGTCAAATAATCATACTTCATTCTGGAATCACCACTATGTGCACAATTGTTAAAGTGGTTTTCGGTATTGGTAGAAAGTATTGCAATATCCGATCCCGGTCTTTTTAAAAACCAAACCCTTATTTCACACCGTGGTCATTTTACATTTCAAACAGTTCATACTTATATCAAAAAATCATATTCATTTCAAAATCACATCTCTTTTGAAATCATATCATTTTTCAAATCATTGTTCACTTTAAATCATATTCATTTCCAAAGTCATAACCACAAAATAGGTAACTATCATATCAAAGTATCCACATTTAAATCCATTAAATCTAAATCATAATAGTTCCAACTTAAACAGTTTGAACGTTAAAAGTAGTTTATATATTATAATAGTCATATATTAAAATAGTTTATATTTAAAAATAGGTTATAGATTAAAATAGTGTATATATTAAAATAGTTTATATATTAAAAATAGGATATAGATTAAAATAGTTAATATGTTAAAATAATTTATATATTAAAAATAGTTTCAATTTAAAAAAATTTCTTCCAATTTCACAAACCAATTCAAATTCTCATTAAACCGTTATTAATTTATATTGATTTCTAATCCAGGTTTGAACTGCAAATTTTAAACCACTTCCAATTCAGTAAGTTTCAAAGTTTAAATATTCAAACAAATTACAATAACTCAATTTGATAAGTTTCATTTATATTTTAAAAATTCAACTAAACTCTTATTTAATTTTGAAAAAGTTCACTTAAATCATTTTTACTAACATTTAAATAAATCTCAAATTGCAAATTTTAATCAAGATTAAATATTAAATTTCAATTTCATTTAAATTTGAAAATGTTCATTTAATCACCTTTAATCAAAATCAAGTTATCAAGTTACAAAAACATGTCTTTAAAATCTCAAAATCAATAAGTTCCAAATCAATCCTTATTTAAATTTAATTCTTAGCAAATTTAATTCAATTAAATCTACCCTTCCAGCCTTTATTTATTAAAGTTATTACAAAATCTATTTTAAAAAATATTAATATAAATTTTAAATAAATATTTAAAACATGTTATATGTATTGGCTAAATTAAATTCTTATTAAATTTTATTATATTAATTATTATTAACTTAAATATTATTATTAATTAAATCTATTTTATATCTTATTTTACATATTTAAAAATAATAAAGTTATAAGTAAAAAATTTATAATTTACATTTCTGAACTTAACTTATAATTTAAAATTTCCAAATATATAATTTAAAAATCTAATTTTTACTTATATATTGAAATAAAATCTTTATATTATATTTAAAAATAAATATTTATTAAAAACCATATATTTCTCTTCAAAACATTGGAAACCATTTTAAAAAAAAATAGACTAACGGCGTCCATATATAATTTTTTATCCTATGGTCAAGTGATACGGATATTTATCATTTCAATCCGCAATAATTAAATGTTTACGGGTATATATCATATCAACCCACAATCCCAAAATTTTAGAATCAATAAAATCACTTGGATTTATCATTTCAACCCATAATGATTTTCCCTAATCTATAATATCGTTCGGGTATGTATAATTTCAACCCATAGGGAATTACTAACTATTAGGGAACTTGCGGAGTGAGAACAAGTGAAATAATAACATAAATGACATAGCATATCAATTAAATATAATACAACAGGTGTCATATGTCAATTAATGTAGGTAAAAAATTTAAATTGATAACATACCACATTCAAAAATTAAACTACTAACCAATTCAAGTTTAATAACATGTTTAAATCATTATTTCATGTGAAATCAATTAACTAAACACAAGAATGTTAATCATGCGTGATTGCTCACATTTTGAGGCTAGAGAAATTAGACACACAACAAGCTACATTTTGAATCATGAACTCGACTATTGACCAATCCAAACGACAATTTCCAAAGCAAATCAAGATGAACCCCCAATTCGACAAACAAAGCAAAGCTGATAACTAGAATCAATGAAAAACAAGTCAATAGCTTGAGTTTGATGGAATAATACACACACACACACCTCGTCTTTTATTTTCTTCATAGGAAAACGAGTAGTACAACTACAATAAACACCATGAGAATTATTACACAGTTAGGTGAGCACCAAGAGGATAGGAAATATAAGCATCAGTAGCAGCTTAAGCAATTTGATCCATGCTTAGTTTGCTCGCATTCCACATGCTGCGAGTCATAGAATCATTATTATCGACCCTTGCACCAATAACTTTCCAAGCAAGCTAAATGACTTGAATTCAAAGCAAAGCTAGAGAAGGCTAGGGCTCGACTATTATAGAAAAGTAGTGAATCAATCTCAATATATATATATAAGCTTGTAATATATATGTGTGCGTGTGTATTTGAGAAGATGATGCTATTTTGCTCGACATATGTGGTGGCTGTGTGCTTAGGGTGGGGAAGGCAAAGTGGCGATGGGTGGAGGATGGCTGCCGAGTGATGGGAGTGGAATCTGGCAGGTTGTGGATATGGTGGAGATGTGGGGTCAGGCTGTGGGGTTTCAAGCAAAATAGAAAGGTGGTGATCAGGTTGAATGAATAGGCACTAGTAGTTCGGGTTTAGAGAGGAAGGTTGCAATGTAGGTGGTGGTTGTTATGAGGCTTCGGGAGAGGCTGGCGGCTGTTGTCTCGATGAAGTGGTATGCTATGGGTTTCGGTCAGTGGGATTCAACTGTGCTAGAGGGGGCGTTACGGGTTTGGTTTGGTTGATGGGGTGTTCGACCGTCGGTTAGGTGGTTGAGGTTGCTATCAGGTGTGGTTGTAGAGGCTGTCAAGGGAGTTGGCGGGTGGAGCAATGGTGATCGGAATGGTAGGGAAATGCTTCTGCAAGCGTGGGTTAGGGCGGAGGGGGTTGTAGTCGAATCTGTTTCGGATGGAGGGCGAACTTGCGGAGGTGGACCGGCTGTAAGTGATGTACGGGTCTGGTAGAGTATGGTGGTCGGTCCTTGGTTTCAGGGAAGAGGACTGTAGCAGATCTGTGGTGAGTAGGGCAGTGGTCGAATGGGAAAGAAGGCAGAGGCATTGTGAGAGGAAGAATGGCGCAGTCAGGTTGCGAGGCTGAAGGGACAAATTAGCGGGTTAGCGATGGACATGGGTAAGTGTTGTGCTTGGTTTGGTCGAGTATGAGTGAAAATGTGGAATAGAATGGGTAGGCTAAAAGGAAAAGGAAGCAAGATAGTTTAGAAATATGTGCACTATATATATTTTTATTTTTCAGAAGCATGAATCAAAAGGAAAAAAATGAAAGGAGGGGGAGAGAATGAACCAATGAACCGGCATACATTTCAAAAAATTTGAATAACCAAAAGTCAATATTAAATTCATAAAATAATAAATGCAAATGGCTAATTGGTTTATATGGTGGACAACGGAAGTACATAAGGAAAACCAAAAGCTTAAAACGGGTACCGATACGACTTATCGTTCCACAGATTTCGTCGAGTACCGGATGCCGAAATGCAAAAATGAATATACTGCGGAGATTTGGACGATGAGACGAATAGAATGGTACATAGATATGAGTGATATGACCCTCTTATCAAAGCTCGAAATTCGCTACCAAAACTACTGCTAAAACGCCGAAAATAATATAAACGGAGCTAGAGCAGTCCTAATTTGGCGAAACGAATTATGACGTCTCACTCAGAATATGATTTATAGTATATAAAAATATTCAGATTTCAAAAATATTTTATTTCCATCAAATTAACTGATTCAAAAATTAGAAATTGAAATTTCGCAACAAACAAACTTAAATATTTTCTGATGAAAATTTGGCACTTGCTACGTTTAAATAGAGGTATCACAAATATCAAATTTTTATTAAAAAAATTTTATTGTTTAATTCCATGGAAAATTTAGTTAATTACAAGAACAATTTAGTTAATTACACCATTTAAATTGGCAAAATCTCCGAGTCGTTACACTCTCCCACATTCAAAACTTCTCATCGACGAAAAGCAACGAGATAGGAGAATAGAAGCAAACAGAAAGATAAGATAGATTCGAAATACATACTACCGGATGCAACAGTTAATTCAAAACAATATAAATATCATGTTGGACATCTATTACTTACATTTATATTGTATACTAATCAATTACACGGTCACCTTACATTTTATCTTTTGAGTATTTTAGGTAAGTTATATATGTTTTAAAATGCAATTAAGTATTATACAAATAAATTATATCCTAGTTCAACCGATTCAAGTTGTTTTAATTTAATTTCTCATCTTAGACAATCCAATTATACAAATTTTTTGCTTAATTTCAATAATTAAGGACCATCACTTAACATAGAATTTGAGAGTTAATTCCGGTTTCACTTCAAACCATTTTGAAGATATATATATATATATATATATATATATATATATATATATATATACATATATATATACACACACACACATATATATATTTTATATATCAAATCATACTCAAGGAATTCAAATCAAAATCCATTTTCCAAAACAAAAATGTAGCAAAGCTACTAAGTGGTCTCTCCACTTTGAGACTCGAAAATGAATGTCGATGTTGCTGCAGTCATCATCGAAATTATTTTCCAGCGACAAAAAAAGGAGAGTACTGACTTACTTCTTTTAAAATTTTTATGGAAACCAAATTTTGAAAAGCACCAGAAATTAAATTCTCAAATCCTTAATTTAAATTCATTTCATTTGTAAAACAGATTTATAAACCATGTTTATAAAATTTATCCCTTATAACATACAACAATAGTTAATGGTTTAGGAATGTCGACAAAACAATAAACGATAATCTAGAACTATCATTTCTAACAACTAAATCATTAACTATTTGATTTCAAAAAATTGTACTTTTATATATATAATATAATCATACATAAAATCATTTTATTTATCAACTTTGAAAACAATATCGTGTCAATTTGCTATGTTCAAGTGTTTTGGAATTTCTATCGATAGCGTTGGCCAGACGAATCGATCGAAACCCTAAAATTCAAACTTCACAACTCAAACAACACAATATAAAACATGTTATATCAATTACAAATACGCTCCTTCATAGGATGATTCAAGAATGGATTCTAGAATAAGGATAGAGATTCAAATTTAGAGAATACCAATCAAAGAGAATTCTAACTAAGAGGATAGGCTCGACAGGAACATAAGGTAATTAAATTACAAAAGAGGAAAGATGGCTAAATGGATATTAATCACGGCGACCTTAACCGGGTCGAACGAGACTTAGAAAAACAAGAATATAATGAATATGGGGACAACTTGTAGAGAATATTGTTGGAAACGTGATTCACGAGATCGATGAAGAAGGTAGGAGTATTGGTTAATCCAAAGGGCATGCCTAACCATTCATAGAAACCATTCATCCGGGAGGAAGGATTAAAGGTCGAGCCCCAGGAGTAGGATCAATGCGGAATTCAGTTTTCCTCTTTGGAGGGAGAGAAGTGACTTCACCAAAAACATTAGGACTTAATGACTTCTGGAAGTAATTGAGTTGGGAAGGTAACAACTCTGTCGAAAGGGGTATTTCCAACAATTTTAATGATCTGAATGAAGGCTTATAGAAAATTAGGAAACTCGCGGTTCCGACTTGGTCGAAAGGGAAACCTTTCGATTATATAGATAGCAAGATGACATATTAATAAAAATTAAGTAAATTTGTGCTATTAAAAAAACATGATTATTATAATCTTCTTTTTATTGAATTCGATTGTACAAATCGACCAAATTCCCAATTTAATTTGTGAATTAGGGTTTACAAGTTTAAGAAACATAAAAGTGAAGAATGGAAGAAATAAGATCACTTTAACTGACCTTTGGGGTCATATCTATAGGCACTGGTTTAGACCTTTCGACCCCAAGCTATCGACACGGTTGAAAGGTCAACCACATTGATGTTGTGTATATCAACCGAGTCATACCTTTCGACCTAGTCGAAAGGGTTTTAGTTATCCTAGCATTGCTGTTTGAGGTTAGGCCTCCTTCTTTTGCTTTATTTCCTTTCGAGCTTATCAAAAGAGGTTGCTTGATAACTTTCGACCTCGTCGAAAGGTCTATTTATGCCCCTTTATCTCGAATATTGATGTGTCGCACAAGTTACCCTAGGTCCTAGCCTTTGACATTGTTGAAACGTGCTTTATTTTTGGCTTCGGGTGAATCAAAACGTTTCGAAAGGCTGTGTACGCTTCAAAAAGGCTGATTAGAAAGAAGATTTTTCCTATGTGCATAAAATGAGATGGAATCAAATGTCTTGAGTGGTTTAGGATATGTGGAGGAAGTGCATTGCATATGGACTTCGAAAGATAGCCTCCGACATTATTGAAAGCTCTTTGTTGATCCTGTCGAAATGCCCTTTTGACCATGTTGAAAGGTATTGCCGGTGCGATTTCAACTCCTTGTTGGAAGTTATAATTAACCATACCATCTTGGTGCTTTCTAATATTTACCAATGCTCTCGTGTTCCTTATTTCATATCTTTATCCCTGAGCATATTTTATGTATAATATTTAGCCCCAGTATGAAAGAAAATTTTGTTCTTTAGGACAAAAGCTCCAAGGTACTTCTTTCTTTAATTGCTGCAACATAGATAATAAACTCTATTAAGGTTGTAACATTATTAGGAGACCTTAAAGAGTAATCTTAAATTTATAGAGTTAAAGTTTAAGATGTTGTTTGCTAATATTTCTAGATAAAACACATTCCGATATATATTATTAAGAATGTGGAATTATATCACCTGGTTTGCAAACAACGATCCAGTTAACTAAGAATTAGAAGAATGTCAACTATATTCTCCATGTATTCCTTCCTTGAGTCAAACCTCTCTTAACACTATTGGTAAATAATTCTTAGTGAGAAAGTAATAAGCAAATTAGTATCAATGATATGAACATCTTGTATTGAAACCGAATTTTTGATTTAACGATAAATTCATAAACCAACATAAAATTCAATAATAAGATATAAAACTCTTCAAAGTCAGGAGTCTGATGAGGGTTCTCAATAAAAAATATAAAATTCAAGACTTACCAACAAAATTAACAAATAGGTTTGAAATCCATTCAATTTGGAATCTAGCAAGAGATCATCCAAAATCCAATGAAAAAATCATGCACAGGTAATCCATAAATCATTATTGAAACCCTCAAGGAAACGTTGGAACTCACTAAACCAGAAATTCAATAAGGGTTCATTAAAGATTTTCAATTTGGAAATAAAAAACATGAAATTCATAATTCTTCATGAAAATGAATAAAGAAATTTAAGATTCACAAAATCTGCTATTCAAAGATCCAATAAAGCAATCGTGAATATGAAAAATCATAATCCTCTGTCAAAATTCAAAATTTAATGGAAGGTTCATCAAATCAGGAAACCGGCTGAAGACCATTAGAATTAGAACAAGAAAACGAGAAATGCAAAATTCATGAATAAATGGAAAAACCAGTAAGGAAATTCAAATTCATTATATCAGAAATCCAATAAGAGATCATCATAGATCCATTAAAGAAATTAAGGATACTAAATTCAACAATCAACGTAAACATCCACAAGGAAATTTGGAATTCATTAAATCAGAAATCTCATAATTTATTATCAAACACTCAATAAGGAGATCAGAAATTCACAAATCATCATGAAAATCAACAAGTAATTCGGAATTCATCAAGTCGAAAGTTCAGTAGATTATCAGAAATCCAGAAAAGGAATTTAAGAATGTGAAATTAATCAATCACCATAAAAATCAGTAAGGAAACTTAGATTTCATTAAATCTAGGAACACGTTATGAGAGGGGAACTCAAGAACCCAAGAATCCCCAAAATGTGATTTGAAACCTATCAATTCTTACTCAAAATCATGGAATCAATGAAAAATTCAAGAATCGTCATGTAAACTCAATAAAAGAAACCAAGAAATCATGAACTCATGGACAAGTGATCAATAGGAAATTGTCATGAAAATTCAATGGGGAAATGTAATATAGAAAATTCATGAATCTTCATAGAAGTCAATGGGGAAACTAAAAATTCATTAAACCAATAATTCAGCAACAAATCAACACAATGACTTAACATAGAAAACATGAAGACACAATCAACAAATCATCGCAAGAATCAATGGGAAATCCATAAATTATCATGGAAACTCTACAAAGGAGCTAAGAAATTAAAAACTCATAAATCAAACGATTGATGCGAAATTTTCATGAAAATTCGCATGTGTAAAACTCATAAATCATCTCGAAAATTAACAAAGGAACAGGGTATGCAACATTAAATTTTCTATCGAGTTAGAAAATCGCCGATGAATTTCAATTCAAAAATAACCGCAAGCGCACGGCATACAATTCTAGTACGTGGCGAGTATGGGTCGATCCGTAGGGAATTGTTGGATTTTAAAAATCTATTCAATCAAATAATACCAAAGTCGAGAGATTGTTAAGCTAGAAAACTAACAAACTCGCAAAAGAAAATAGATAAAAATGCGAGAGTGCAGAGCCAATTTCCACTCTCTAGATCATAGAAATCTAAACAACATGAAATTATGATTTCTCCTTTTTATTCATTAATTAGTTTAATTGATGTTCTTATCATAAGTATGGCCTATTTGTGCTATTAATTAACTCAACATAAGCCATCAAACTATAACACACCCCTTAGACCACTTACTAACTCATACGAAAAATGACAATGAAGTTGAAAGCAACACTATTTTAAGTATGGCTTGTTAACTATTAGTTAGAAATATAGACCATCAAATTTTAATTTCAACGTTCTATTCATTACCATTATCATATGTAGATGAAGATGTAATTTGTGTTAGTGATAGTTTAAGTATAGCCTATTTAGTGTCAACAATATAGGCTATCAAATTCAAAGCAAAAACAACAAGTTAACCACTTCATGATTTCTCATTAAAGCACAAAAAGAGAGCATAAACATCAAATTATATTGAATCTACATGCTAGAGAGCTTTGTTACCCCTAAATTGTAGGGATTAGCCTCTCACATTAGTTATCATTTCAACAAATTTAGAAAGCAACATGAAACAAAAAGAAATGAAAAGGAAAGCAAAGTAAAGGAAGAGCTATTCTACTGGCATAAAATAAAATCTACTCTACTTGCATGAAAAATAAACTAACTACTAACAAGAAAGGAAAAGAAGCATGTAAAAGAAAAGAGAGCACTAATTAACATTGCATAAAAAAGGAAAGTTACATGAAACTAAAAATGGCCAAGTAGCCATGAAAAAGAGAAAGTGAGCGTTCTTTTATTTGATCTAAACTAAACTAAAGAGAGGAGGGCCTAAGAGAGAATAAAGAAGAGAGGATTACAAGAAACATAAGTCGTATTTATACAAGTTTAGAACCCTAATTCATTTTTATGGGAACTACCAAAAATATCCTCTTTGGACGTGTGGTGACCAAGTTATCATTAACTTCAAATAATCATCCATTAAGTGTGCATGAAGATTTAATGGCCTTTTAGCATGTGCATTAGCTCCTAAGTGTACATTAAGGTAGGTGGGTAAGTGGGGTCCTACATGATCATCACTTTAAATTATTTCCATCTTCATTCCTTTGTATTCACTTTTGTGCATGCATATATCTTTATGAAACCACTTGTATGTGAATCCGAATTCCTACAAAATAATATAGAAATTTCCAATTAAATTTTAGAAAATTTATATATACACAAAAATGACAATTTTGCCCCTATATGAAGATGAATATATGACGATTTGAAAATAATTTGAATTTTGGTTTAAAAAGGTTAAAATACCAAATACGATAATTTATTTAATTTAAACAGATTAAATATGGTGGAGAAAATATGCATATTTATGTCCCCATCACTGGGGAACCTTGAAACCTTGAATTTTATATGAAGCCTTTATAGAAATTCTCTAATGAAATAAATAAATCACCATAAGGTCAATGAAATCGATATCAAAAATGAAATCTTCACAAAAAGGAATTGAAAGTTCATAAAATCAGGAACCCAACCAAAGTCTTGTCCGGATCCAAACTGATGATAGATTAATAGAAATTCATTCAATATCAAAATTAAAAATTAGTCTGGCTATAGAAAATTTAGTAAGCCTAAACAACAAGCTCCTAGACATATGGGTTTGTAAAGTTTTTGATATATTGGAGTTGTGTTCCATCTGCATATTCTTGTCAATAATTATAATATTGGTTCCTCATATACTCATGGAGTTTCTCTTATTCAAAGAGATCACCCTATTTATGGGGATTCAGTAGTGGTTTGCTCAATCTACTCTTGGAATGTAGTCTCTATTATCATTAGCGGTAACTATTGCTTATTCCATTCTTTTGGCCTTGGTAGAGACCTTTACTTTGTTCTCATATTATTGATTCTCTTTTACATTTTCTAATCTCATGCCTTATTTTAGGATACAGATTTCTTAACCCTTTTTCAAATAATGATGTTTTAAGATTTGCTTACTCATATCTTGTCTCATTTGAATATGATTTTAAACTCTTTTTCTTCTTATGATTGTAGTATTGAACATCTTTGTCATGTTGTCTCTGTACGTATCCTTCTTTTGGATTTCAACTTTATCCAGTTGGTAGATAAATTTCTTTCTTTAACCCTTTGTTCTCCTAGTTTTTATCTTTTTCCTTGAATTGTAGACACTTTCATCTTTGTTCTTCTGTTTGGATCCCCCTTTGGGCTTGGACGTCTCAATCCGCTCTTTGATGAGCCACTCTCTGGGCTTGGACAGTCCATTCTTTGATGAGCCTCTCTTTGGACTTCCCTTGTCTTAAAGAGATGTATACTTAGCTGACCTTCCTCCAAAAGGCCGCTCATGGGTACTACCCTTAAACATCCCCTAAGAGGTGGTTTTGACGTTAGGGGTTCTATCTCTCCCTCTAAGAGATGCTACGGAATAGCATTGTAGGCTTATGTCCATCCCTCCAAAAGATGCCACGAAATAGTGCTGTGGGCTTATGTCCCTCCCTCTAGGTAGTGCTACGGTAGCATCGTAGGCTTTAGTATTTATACATGAAAATAATTATTGGCCAATTAAAACGGAGTCTCCTTTGAGAGAAAGAATTCTACAATTAAACCCTTCTAATATATTGAAGGGCTATCTTTTGAAAAATAGTTCGAACTCATGAATCCTTTTGACGAAAGAGCTTTTCTCAATGCAGCTTCTTGCAAGAACTTTCTTGTTGTTCTCATAATAGAGACACGAGCCTTGAATAAGAGACTAAGAGATCATGATTCATGAACTAACCTCTTTTAGTCGAGAAAAGGACTCTTTAGTCTGAGTTTCCATAAGCTTTTTGTGTTTTCAAAATATTTTCTTGAAAAAGTATGAATAGGTTCCTTTCTAACCACAAACTTTAGAAAACTTCTGAAATATTGAAATCGATTAGTCTGAAGTCCTTTATGTGCATTCATTAATAATATATAATATCTCAAATTGGCTGTTTAAACTAGCTTTTTGGAATAGATAGTTATTTGTTTTCCCCTAGGCCGCGGAGCAATCGAAAATTGTTTACTTCGAAAAGAAATACTTGAGAAATTTCTTTTAAAATCATTTGTTAATAATAGAGTTAGTTTATATGGACTTTCCCCTCAGTTGTTGTCGAATTCTGCAGCGATTTGACATTCTTTAGAGGGTCGCCTTTGTACTATGTTGACTGAAGTATTGCTAATTATCTCATTTCAGGCATTTGAGTTGTTTTCTTCAAGTAGCTTGGAATTTGCTGTGCTCTCAAATTATGTTGAATGCTTTGATCTGATTTTGTTTTACCCGAAATAACACTCAAATTTTGATCAGTACATAGTTAATGCACAACACGAATTTAAGCTTGAAAGAAAATTCAAATAGATTTTATAGGATGTGAAAAGTTAGGAAGATAGTTAATATTTGAACTAACGTCATTAAACTTTGTGATTTGATAGGAATATGGATTTTGGGGTTGCTAAATTGCTTTCCTCTCAGCTTGGATGAGATGTCTTTAAAGTTTCTTTTATGAACTCCTGTAAAAATCCTGACCTGATCATGCCTTGAATTTCTTTAGTAGGACACAATATTTATTAATTTCATGTCCATTTCCTTTAAGGTACACACGGTAACTTCCTCCTTTAGTCGGCTATGGGATGCTCCTAACCATCTGAGGCATTGTAAAATTCTCATTTCTTTTCATCCCAACGAATGTGTTGGAGAGGGGTTTGTTTAGGACCGCGTACTTTATTTTGGAATTCTTTCTTCAACTTCCCTTTGGATTTTCAATTTCCTTTGGCCTCTTATCAGGGCGCTTAAAATCAGATTGTTCATCCTTGGATTGTCGATGAAATTCTTTCTTAGCGTGATGCATTCGTCCAATGGAATAAATTTTCCTGATCGTACAGCCATAAGTTTTTCTCTATCAGTTGTACTTTCCGCCCTTAATGCTTCTACACTGAATTTGTTCAAATACTCTCCAAATAGTTCCCCTGGCATTTGTCTGGTGGTTGCTAGTAAGCTAAAGTCCATAGTTTTATCTCTGAATATAGAAAATTGAGCCTCAAAGTCATAAGTAAATTGTTCGTAAGAATAAGTAGTTTCCATTCAGTAACTCACATACCATTTGATTGCTGCTCCTTGGAAAGTAATGGGAAAAAGTTTATGATAAACTGCTTTTGGAGCATTGTATAAGTTTATCCTGTTTTTAAAGACGATAAGGTGATCATCTGGATCAGTTGTTCCATCATATTTTAATGAGGGAATTTGGATGTGTGCGGGGAGATTTGTTGCCATTATTTCTTTAGAAAAGGGAGCCTTTTATAGGATATCATATTCTTCTAGATTGAAGATTCCTTTTTCCCCAAACATATTCATAATTATTTGGTGTTGGACACTTTCTTGGTCAGCTTCATTTCCATAGACTAGGCTATTTGATTGCTCAAAGATCTTTTTACTTGACTTTCTCGGTTTAACGCTTGATCTTCCATCTCATTTGGAGGTCGTACTTCATCCTCCATTTCCATATTTTCTATTGATTCCTGGGAGCTCTTTCAGAATATTCTTGTAATGCTATCGTTAGTGGCCGCTAATTCATGAATATGATCACATTGCTTTCCAAATTTGTTAAGGTTGAAGGTTGTCCAACTTTTGTAGTCCCTAAGTTTGAATTTAGGACCATTGGATTTCTATTACTACTCCTTACCTTTACCATAATCCTCTTTTAGATGAAATTCATTATGCAATTGGTTAGTGACAAAAGTTGTCGGAGATTAGAGCTTTGAACCCACCTTCTAGTGCCAAAAATATTGACAAGAAAACTTGTCAAAATCTCACATTTGAAGTTGAAGTAGGAATGATTCTTTCAAAACCTCCGTTTGAAATAGGTAAAGCTTACTTGGGCTTCTCTGATGAGTAAAAATGATCAAATCTTGTCTTTAGGACCTTTTGACGCAGTCGAAAGAGTAAACTCACTTCAAATTAATCCTTTTGAATTATTTAACTGGGAAAGATATCGAAAGAACCTTTCGACATAGATAAGGAATCTTAGGTCAAGGACTTAATGATTTTTGGAAGTAACTGAGTTGGGAAGGTAACGACTCTGTCGAAAGTTGTAATTCCTACAATTTTAATGATCTAAATAAAGGATTATAGAATATTAGGAAACTTAGGGTTCCGACTTTGACAAAAGGGAAACCTTTTGGTTAAGAAGATAGCAAGATGACATATTAATAAAAAGTGAGGAAATCTGTGCTACTAAATAAACATAATTATCATAATTTTCTTTATATTGAATTCATTTGTACAAATTAACCGAATTCCCAAATTAATTTGAGAATTGTGCTTTACAAGTTTAAGAAACATATAAGTGAAGAGTGGAAGAAATTAGATCATTTAACTGACCCCTGGGGTCATATTTATAGGCATGGGTTTGGACCATCCAACCCCAAGCTATCGACATGGTCGAAAGGTCAACCCCTTTGCTTTCATGTTAACCGAGCCATCCTTTCAACTTAGTCGAAAGGGTTTTAGTTATCCTAATGTTGGTGTTCGAGATTAGGCCTCCTTCTTTTGCTTTGTTTCCTTTCGAGCTTGTCGAAAGAGGTTGCTTGATAACTTTCGACCATGTCGAAAGGTCTATTTATGTGCCTTTATCTCAAATGTTGATGTGCTGCACAAGTCCTAGCCTTGGACATCGTCGAAACACGCTTTCTTTTTGGCCTTGGGTGGCTACAACCATTTCGAAAGGCCATGTATTCTTTCGAATGGGATGATTAGGAGGAAGACTTTTCCAATGTGCATACAATGAGACAAAATCAAATGTCTAGAATGGTTTTGGATATATGGAGGAAGTACATTGCATATGGACTTCGAAAGATAGCCTCCGACTATGTCGAAAGTTCCTTGTTAACCCTGCCGAAACACCCTTTTAACCTTGTTGAAAGGTATTGCTGGTGTGCTTTCACCTCCTTGTTGGAAGTTATGATAAAGCAGACAATCTTCGTGCTTTCTAATCTTTACCAACACTACAATAAAAGGCTAGAATACTGACAGCTTATGGCGATGGATTCCGACGGCCTTTTTTCAACGGCTTCTGACGGGCCATCGGAAGCCACCGCAAAGTCGTGGTTGTCAGGTCAGGCCGAAGCCTTTCTTCCTTATTTGGATGAACGTAAGAAAATAAATCAAAATGCATAAACCACCAATTTCAAGCTTCCAATCTCCAATTTCAACCTTTCAGATCCTCCATGGCTGCCTAATCAACTCTATTGCTTTCAATCTCAGGTATAATTTCTTATTTTCGCGAAAAATCTAATTTTACCCTAAATCTTGATTTGCATAAGTTAATTAATTATGGCTAATTAATTATTGTAATTGTTTCCAATAGCCTAATAGTGGTTTATAGTATCCCATTATATACGTATTTCATATGTTATCATGAGTATGTATAATTTGTGATTGTGCGTGTTGTGTAAACCATCATATATGTGTTTTTTCTACCATTGTATTGTATTAAATGGAATAAGACACGGGTTGTATAACATCTTGACTTGTATAACAATAATGAATGCACGAATCTCAATTTTTTTTACTGTATTGGAAAATGAAAACAATATTGAAGCAGCCTTAATCGCTAAAATACGCAGAATAAATGTGGTAAATTAATTATTTTTTGAAATATATAAAATTGTAAATATTCGATTTTATAAACTACTCTTTTTTTACATCCCTTAGAGTGATTTTGGCCCCGTCCGCCAGGTGTTGTACATGATCATTATATAAATATTCGTTTTTGTCACATAACAGCCATTTATATTCATCTGGTACAATACTTGTTGGATTTGTCCTTGTATTGTACAAACTATGAATATTGTAAATAATTACATTTCGTACATTATTTCGTTTCAAACGGTTCACAAAATTTCGACGTCACTTTTCTTTTTCGTCTCCTGTGTACACGCATTTGTGTACAATGCATGAAACAAAAAGGAATGCTGTCGAAATTTTGTTGAATCAATTATAACGAAATAATGTACGAAATATAAGTGTTTACCAGTGTTTGCAATGAGAAGTAGGATGATCGACTAAGAAAAAGATAACCATAAACCAACATTTCAATATTGTATGCTTAAGTGGGGTAAAATTGACACATGTGTGTTTTTGTATCGATACACTGGAAAAAACGTGAATTCGGAAATTGACCAATATTTATTTTTGAATTTGTTACATATTTTTTCAAACAGGAAAAATGATCGATTATTTTGTTGATTGGAGGAGATGGATGTATCAAAGAAGAAGATTGAGAGGTTCAATAAACGAAGATTTTTATAATGGTATAAACATTTGTAGAATTTGCTTTAAATAATAACGGAAACAATATAGAAATTCGTTGTCTGTGTAGTAGGTATAAACATTTGAAGTATTTGTTACCCGATATTATGAAAGTCCATTTGTGCAAAAACAGTTTAGTGCCGGAGTATTATGTTTGAGATTGTCATGGAGAAGTTGTAGCACATACTTCTACAGAGTCTGAATTAGAAATTGCCAGTAATGAAATTGTTATGACGAACCATATAGAAAATATGATTGAAGATGTAGCACGATCAATGTTCCCTACGGTTGAAGTTGACGACGTTGATGTAAATGTTAAAGAACCAAACATTAAAGCATTTTTTTATGATTTATTGGATGCTGCTAAAAAACCTCTTTGTGATGGTTGTAAAGTGTCATCCAGCTATCACCGCAAAATACATTATGATGAAGTCAAAATACAACATCACCGAAGCCAGATTTACAACTGTTGTACAGGCTACAAAAGTCATGCCATCCGATAATTTACGTGTGAAAATCACTATGAAGTTAAAAATCTTATGTCGGCTTCTGGTTTACCTTATAAAAAATAGAAACATGTTTAAATGGCTGCATGTTGTTTTAGAAAGAGGACATCACTCTTAGGAAGTGTAGAATATGTAACGAGGAAAGGTACAAACCAAGAAAAAAGAAAGGAATGGAAGTTCCATACAAACGTATGCATTGTTTTCCCATCGCTCCTAGGCTTCAAAGATTATATGCATATTCTGTAACTGCATCTCATATGATATGGCATTGTGTGAGAACAGAGGAAGAAGGTATGTTGACACATCTAGCCGATGGAGAAGCATGAAAGCATTTCGATAAAACTTATCACAATTTTGCAGTGGAGAGTTGCAATGTTAGACTTGGATTATATACGGATGGTTTTTCACCATTTTCTCAATTTGGTGCTATATATTCATCTTGGCCCATTACTATCACACCTTATAATTTACCTCTGTGGATATGTAGGAAAATGCAATATATGTTCCTAATGATTTTCGTTCTTGGCCCCGATAATCTGACATAAGAAATCGATGTTTATTTACAACCGTTGATTGAGGAGTTAAAAACATCGTGGAACGAATAAGTAGAAACATACGACGTTTCAAAAAAATTCATATGTTTGCTTCTTTGTTGTGGACTACAAGTGATTTTCCTGCTATGCAATGCTTTTAGGATGGAGTATATCCGGTCGTCTAGTTTGTCCTTATTGCATGGAAGAAACATGGGCATTTTCTTATGGTAAGAAAATTTCATGATTTGACCACCATCAGTGTTTTCTCTATGTCAATCATCCCTTCGGGGGAGGCAGGATAAACTTTTTAGCTAATAGATTAGAAACTAGACAGCCCCCTATGATGTTATCAAACGAAGACATATACGAACTTGTAAAGGACTATCCAAAGATGTATGAAACTGGAGTGCAAACAGAAATTGCAGGCAAATCGACTATTCATAATTGGTGCAAACAAAGTATATCTTGGAAGTTGTTTTATTGAAAAGATCTTATACTTCATCATAATAGTACCGAGCTAACCACGCAAAGGAGACGCTGGCGAAATTTTTCGAAAATTTAGGGTGTTAGAAAATTTTTGAGAAAATTTTGGAAGTTGAAATTTGAATTTAAATTTAATTTTGAATTATGAAGTAAACAATATTGTTTGGAACCCATGATTGATTTTGGAAAGTTAGTTGAAGCGATAGTGGGTTGTTAATGAGAAAGATTTGTTTTGAAAAGTTGATAAAACTGTTTAGATTGGGTAAATATTAAACGGGCTGAGGGTCATTCTTCTTAACTTGTAATTTCGGGACGAAATTCTTTTAAGGGGGGAAGTCTGTAACGACCCTAAAATTTTAGACAATTTAAATTGAAAATACTTAATTAATTTTAAATATTTGAATAATTGTTTAGCTTGAATTCCCAATATAACTATGAAATTAGCGATTAAATTATAAAATTTAATCTATTGAAAGTTGGATAAAAATTTGAATCTTCAGTTTTAAACTGATTAAAAATATTTCAAAGGCTTGTGAAATTCATATTGATAATACTGAAGATAATAGAAGCTTCAGAATTGAATTTGGAATTGATTTGTTCAGTTTTAAATTTGTATCGTTTGAATCGATATTTAAAAATAGCCTTCCGAGGCACAGTCTCGGAATTCAACGAAACCAGTTCCATTGGATCCGGAATATTGTATTATTATCGGATTTCAATTTTCGTAGCGTTGGGAGTTGTCGTTTGGTTGTACGATAAGTAAACGCATTGAAAATTTTATTGAGATGATTTGAATTTAAATAATACACCATTAAAATCACAGCCGAAATAATTTCACATCAGAATTTTTAATGCTTTCGTTTCAGTCGTTGTAGCCCACTGGCTGGAGCACGCTACCCTCCTTAAATCATGCCTAAAATCACGAAAATAATCATGCAAAGCATGCCTCAATCAATTTTAAATGCCTTCTTCCTTTATCTTTTCAAAATAAAAATTCGAATCTCAGTAACAAGTAATGGCCGCTTCTCTTTTAATTATGAAAATTTCCTTTTTCTCATCTTCTCGAAAACAAATTCGAAAACAAGGAAAGGAGGCAGCCGATTTTAAATCAAGCTGAGCCTCCTAGTTCAAAATCAAAAATCAACAGAGGAATTCAAAAAAAAATCAAATCGCAATGGCAAGGCATCGCGCAGGACAGGGGTTAGCGGGCCCGCGTAGGGGGCTCAACGAGTCGGCTAGGGCATCGATGGAGGCGGCGGTGCTGGGGAAGACTCGTGAACGTGCGCGCGTGGAGTGCTTGGCTAGGGTTCATTCGAGTAGTGAAATTCGCGAGGTGAGGTTGCGATTGTTTTGGAAGCGGCCGATGGTGTGGGAGGCCAAGACGATCGGTAGTTGAAGTCGATGTTGAGGTTGGAAGAGCGGCAAGGCGTTCCTGTTGGATTCAGTGATCGACGGTCGCGTTCGATTGCAGTGTGTTTGGGTGGCTCTTTGTTCTGCGGAGAGACGGCACGACTTCGAGAGTTGAGAGAAGGTATTCACTGTCATGTTTTTGAATACTGATCTGTTAATTTTATAAGTGTATATATTAAAATAAAAAATCAAAAGGAAAAGAAAAAAAATTATATTTTACAGTACAGTTTTCATATACAGATAAGCTTTGGAAAATAGAAACATATATAAAGATTGGATTTTTAAAATAAATATAAGTCATTTGGTATATGTAACGACCCTGAAATTCAGACCCAGTTTAAAATTTTTAAAATTGATTATTTAGTGTAGAATTTCGTATTTTCACAAACAAATTCCGATGCTATTCAAACTTCATATTTGAAATGTGTCTAATTAAACATAGCAACTGGTAAATTTTCGTCCGGAATTATGAAAGTTTATTTCGCGCGTAAACTTACTTCAAATTTAAATCAGTTAGTAATCGATGGAAATAAACCGTTTTCGAAATCAAAATATTTTTACATAGAAAAATTCTAAACCATCTTTTGAGCAAGTTGTCAGTTTGTCGTTTTTCCAAATTCGGACATCTTTGGCTCCGTCGTTCTTATTTTTCGGTGAATTTTATGCATTTTCCGTAGTAGAAAATTTCGAATTTTTATAATTCGATCGTATCACCAATATCTTCGTACCGTTCTGACCGCCTCATCGCGTTGATCAAAATGGTATATTTATTTGTGTCAATAGGGGGCTTCGGCGTTGCAAATTATAATTGGTTAACGGAGTACAAACTGGTCCGTTACGCAGCACAAACCGGGGCCCAACATTTCAACATTTTAAATATTGGAGCCATTCGACTGACCTTGGGAACCCAAATAGCCCCCATTTTGAAAACATCATTGCATTAACTGTGTTTCATTAATTGCTCTGCACACTTGTCCTTCGTGATAGGTCAGTTTCCCCTGCGTCATTCTGTTCCATTCTCCCTCCCCATCTTTCTTTTTCTATTTATTGTATGTACTCCACAGTAACGAAAGAGAACCCAACCCTTCCTTCTCCTCTTCTTTCCCCAGTACGTTCTCTTTATTCATTTATTTTCTTCTCTCTTCTTATTTTATTTTGTTCAACTCCTTCCTCCCCACTACAAACACTCACCACCAAATGAAGCCGCCCCAGACCCCATCGCCCCTCCACTGCACCGCTGCTCCGCGCCCACCCTACAGCCACCAACCCACATCCCGCTCCTCCGTGCCTAGTCAGCAGCTACACTCGCCAGACCCATCGGCCCCACCGACACCACCAACCCACAGCTCCGCCTCCACCTAACCCACGTGCGGCCTCAGCCCTTGCCGACACCCACCACGTAGCACCACTGCCTCGCCCCAGTCCCAAGTGCTCCACTGCCTCACCCATACCCGCGTGCCACCGCAACCACCCCCCCGCTCCACCCAGTTCGCCACACGCCGCAACACGCCACACCCAGAACCCAAACCAAACGCCCACAACCCGCCTCACCAGACCCCATGCAGCCACCGCGCTTCGCCTCCGACTTCTTCCTCCTCACCACAGCACCCCACGCCTCTTCCCTCACGCAAGGCGGCACAGCAGCCCGAGCTCGAACCACACCGCCCACCACACCTACCCTCGGTCTTCACCCACGGCGAACACCATCGCAGCAGCAAGCCTCTTCATCGGCCACCAGATCCTCCTCAAGTCTCCACCCGGCCTTGCACTCCCATGCTCGGTTTCCTAGTGCTGCGACAGTTGTAGCATAATATAAGGTGTATATAAGTAAGTATATATATAATTTCGGTAAGTTATAAATATATTAGTTAGTTTATATGATGTTATAAATATATAGTTTATGTGATAATTGTCTGCATATATTTGCTTACACACTGTGTTTTTAAACGTGATTTTATATAGAGATAATATATCGTTTACAATGCATACATATAGGTACCTATATTCTAGATTATAAGTAAGTTATAATATAGTACTGGTTTAATAAAGTAAGTTCATAGAGTATTAATATGAGATTTGGAAATGTGTTTCCAGCTAGTTATGTACAGAGCATATAATATGTTGTATATTAGAACATGTCTGCATACATTTGTTTGGCTTTTCCAGTTGTTTACTCAATACTGTATATATGAGAAACTATAAGAGTGCATATGTATATTTTTGCAAAGTTTTTGCATATCTGTTATGGAATCTAGTATTTTAAATGAGATCTGTTGCTTATATATAATATAGGTTGTGTATTTTAAAATATTAACAGCAGTTAGACTTCATGTTTGACGCATCGTATCTCACTCATGTTTTATCGGAATGGGTTGATTTTATTTTTAAAAAGGAGTTTAAGTTACGTAGTTTATACATGTCAAATTCCAGCAAAATCCGACATTGTTTGATTTGTGGTCGAGGATCTGGAAGTTAGACCCAGGCAGATATTCTTTTGTAAGAATTTATTTTACACTGCTGCAAACACGACCTGAGTTCATGTTTGACGCATCGTATCTCACTCATGTTTTATCGGAATGGGTTGATTCTATTTTTAGAAAGGAGTTTAAGTTACGTAGTTTATACATGTCAAATTCCAGCAAAATCTGACATTGTTTGATTTGTGTTCGAGGATCTGGAAGTTAGACCCAGGCAGATATTCTTTTGTACTTGGAATTTATTTTACACTGCTGCAAACACGACCCGAGTTCATGTTTGACGCATCGTATCTCACTCATGTTTTATCGGAATGGGTTGATTCTATTTTTCAAAAGATGTTTAAGTTACGTAATTTATATATGTCAAATTCCAGCAAAATCCGACATTGTTTGATTTGTGGTCGAGGATCTGGAAGTTAGACCCAGGCAGATATTCTTTTGTACTTAAGAATTTATTTTACACTGCTGCAAATACGACCTGAGTTCATGTTTGACGCATTGTATCTCACTCATGTTTTATCGGAATGGGTTGATTTTATTTTTAAAAAGGTAATGAAGTTACGTAGTTTATACAAGTCAAATTCCAGCAAAATCCGACATTGTTTGATTAGTGGTCGAGCATCTGGAAGTTAGACCCAGGCAGATGTTCTTTTCTACTTAAAATTATTTTACTCTGCTGCAAACACGACCTGAGTTCATGTTTGACGCATCGTATCTCCTCCGTTTTACGTCGGAATCAAGTGATTCTTTGCAATTTTGATATAAAAGTTTTGATCTTTATTCATACCAAATTTCAGACCATTTCGATCTCGGTAGCACATAGAATTATATTGCTAAACTTTGACGTAGGACATGTTTTGTAATTGTTGCTATGTTGAATGTTTTGATTAATTTCGGCAATTCCTATTTAACATTTTTGCTCGTTGATTCGTGCCAATCTTACTTTGCTCTGAGAATCATGCTTGGATTTGTAACTCCATTTCAGTGTCCGTATCAGTGTGCGTATCCGTGCCATCTCCTATTTTCTCTAGCCTCAAAAGGTGAGCACTCACTCACGATTAATATTCTTTTATTTATTAAATTTGATTTCAATTGAAACGACAATTGAAATATGCTGCTGTTAGTTGTTTATACTGTTATGACTGCTATTATCTGTATCTGTTCACCTATGACACCTGACACCATTATCGTTTAATTATTTATGTTATAATAATACAGGTTGGTTGATAATTGATTGATTGATTGATTGTTGTTTGAATTGGATGTTAATTATTATTGTTAAGTGATAACTAGTTTGCTAGTTTAATTTGATGTAGTATAGCTTACAAATTAAAACGGATTATATATGACGAACCTTGATTTATTAAACTTGACCCCGCCATATGTAAATTTGATTAGTTAAATTTGACCCATTAATTGTCATAGAATTTGATAAATTATACTTTAAACCTTTGTACGTAGTTTGGATTAATTGTTGTAGTATTAAACTGAAATTGAAATGGAACGACAAGTGAAAAACCATAATGTAATATTCTTTAATCTACATGAAATGATAGTGTAGATTCTAGATATAATTATATTAATTCGCACAAATAACAATGCGAATTAATACGATTATTTTGAGGTTATTTGATTAATTTATTGAATTGTTATTGATTGTTGTTATTGCATGTTTATTTACTTTGACACCATCCCAGTTATCACACTGCAAGTTCCCTTTGCTATGTTTTGATTTTGAATTGGAAATGGAATCGGACTGAAATGATAAACACCCAAATGAACTTGACTTAGGATAGAGAATTAAATAAACCCGATTGGTCAATAATTTGTTTTAAAATAAAATAAAGATTTTATTCGAATAATAAGGTTTGAAATAAGATTGGAACATAAATTTTGATAAAAGGAAAACGTTAATATTGAAATCTGAAACAAGATATTAATGTAATAACTGATGAAAGGACGTTGTTTTGAAATGAATTATTTGAGAATAAATTTGGAATTGTTAATAATTAAGTTGAAATTAGTAATAGTTAAGTTTGGAATTATTAATGAATGAGTTTGAAATGATTTAATAATTAAGGTTGAATTTATAAATAAGTTTGAAATTATTAAGTTTTGAAATTATTAATAATTAAGATTGAAATTATTTAATAATTGCATAAGATTGAATTATTTGATAACTGAATGAAAATTGAATTCTTTGATAAGCGAAATTGCACTTTTGAATAAGTGAATTTGAACTTCGTAAATATTTGAAATTGGGATTCTTTGTTAATTAAGTTTTGGAAATTATTTAAGTGAATAAATGAAATTGAATTTCTTTGACAAGAAATAAAATGCGTTTCATTGAAATAAATGTAAGAATTGTAATTTAAGGAATTTGATTTGACAAATTTAATTTAATTAAATTTGTAAGTTTGATATAATGAAGTTAACTTAAGTGATTGTTTTAATGACTTGGAAATTAAAAAGAATTGTTTTGGATGTTAAATTAACTTAAAGAATATTGAATAAAATCGATAAATAAGTTTAAATTGATTTGAATGTTGAATTTAATCATTTAAATGATTTTCGGAATAAAACTTATATATGAACTTGAATCAATATTTGAATCGTTTAAATAAAATTGAAATTGAATTTAAGACTTTGAAATGGTAATTTGGGAGTTTTGAAACGTAGATTTTGGAAATTGATTTTTGAAAGACAAATGAAATGATAGTTTATGAAGTCTAATTGAAATTGAATGTGATTGATTGTTTTGAAATATATTAAATGACCAATCGGTGTAATAATATGTAGTTATTAAAGAGACCGGGATCGGATATGGACATACTCTCTGTCGATACCGAATACCACTTTAATAACTATTATACGTGGAGTGTTGATCCAGAAGGAAGTGGATGGTTTGGTGAACGCGTTGACTGAAGAAAGAGAACGATATTGGATGACCCCTGACATGACTAAAACAGGAGCCGCGCCGGGCCATTGAGGTTCGCCACCTCTAGCGGACACACTTCTTCGATACCATATCTATTACTTTTGTGATTCGATTTTGGTGCACCCCTCGATTTGGGAGTGTTGTTTCGCGGTGTTGAGGTTGCTGCTGGCTATGCTCAACATCAGTTCGGATCACGCAACTACTAGTATCCTAGTTGGTATCGCCTCATGTACCTTGTCATACTGATTATCCTATTCGCGACCACTACGTTTTGATTTGTACCTTGAGTATATGGATTGCCCTCTGGTGACTCCCGGTTTTGGGGAAACTACGGTCTTGTATATGCTTTTGGGAATATAAAATGTGTTAAGGGGGATTATGGTAATGCCTTAACGCTATTTTAATACTTTATATTACTGATGGACATTATCTACTTAGCGTACATTACTACCTAGTAGATAGTTTAGCGGATCCTTAGAGGATGGTTATTCCAAACATCCTTTGAGTTACTTGTATTTCGATTGCTATTTCACTTGAGTTGGATTTATTGATATAAGAATATTAATCCTGACCCGAGTGTCTTGTGTTTTGCTTTACGCTCGGGTCAGACTGAGTGTACCAGTATTCGAGACTCACCTTTGGAGTTGGAGCTTTGCTTGAAGATCCAGCCATCTATTCTGCTTTCAGTATTCGATGATTCTAGTGATGTATTCTGATTTATATCTGAAGTATCGTATTTCTCTTTTGTTGTAAACTCTGATGTATCTTATATATTAACATAGTAGCTTCATGAACTACTATCTCTTTTATTTCCGCTGCATATTATTACTCTGTGCCTGTGATCCTGTGACTATTTATTTACTGTATATCTCAGTTTTGCCAAATTTAAATTAACAATTCGATATTTTGAATTATTCAAGCCCGACATGTGCGGATGCGAATAGTCCAAAATACCGGGTCGTTACAGTTGGTATCAGAGCTTTTGGTAGCTCTAGGCAAAACTTAGCATATAGGGTAAATATATTTACAGAATCACTCCCACTCGAGTTTCAATTTCTTCCTTTTAACTCAATTCCTTTGAATTTTGGAACGTCCCATGCGGTTCCAAAATTTATTCGTATCCCTCACTATTCATCTTCTTTCAATTCTGGAGTATCGCATAACTCCACTTCGAATGATCTTTATAATGAATCGGCGGTCTCGCCAAAATTCGAATGATTTGTAAAGGGGTGAAACTCCTTTACAATAAGCATTGATTTACCGGAGATTTCTGTATCCTCGGTTTACGATGCTATCTATCTCCTGCTATACCTGAATTCTATTTCTTGAGATCGAATGTTGATTTACCACGAAATTCTACATCGATCTTATTGTTGAAGTTACGGTCGACCCGGTTAAGGTTGCCCGTGAATTAAATAAGCTTATCCATCTTTCGATTCTGTTAATTGAATCATCTTATCTTTTCTTTCGAACTTGAATTCGAATCAGAATTCTCTTTAATTTGAGTCCATCGAATTAGAATACTTATCCTTGCTTGGAAATCCATCCTTGTATCCGCAAGCGAGGAATTGTATTTGTAAATCTATATTTAAAATGTTTTATACATATATTGTGTTGTTTGAGTTGTTGATGTTGATTTGGGTTTTCGATCGATTCGTCTGATCAACGCTATCGATAGTATTTCCAAAACACTTGAACATAACAAACTAACACAATAGTATTTTGAATTTGGTGAATAAAATAATTTTGAATGATTATGTTATATAAAAGTTTAAATTTTCTGAAATTAAAAGGTTAATGAATCTGTTTCTGAAAAGTTAAAATTTTAATTTTCATTTATTGATTTATAAATGATTGACTATTTCATGATATAAATAAATGAATTTATAAAGCTTGTTTATATTTTGATTGGAATTCAAATCGATTTAAAGTAGAATTTGACAATTTAATTTCCGGTGATTTCAAACTTGGCTTTTAAGTTTTAAAAGGTATATTACTTAAAGTATTTTCGAATAGAAATATTTTCAAAGAAATTTTAGATGTTTAAATCAGTGCTCTTCTCTTTGTCGCTGGAAAATAATTTCGGTGATGACGGCCGCATCATCGACATTCATTTTCGAGTTTCGAAGTGGAGAGACTATTCTGTAGCTTTGGTACGATTTGTTTTGAAAAAATAAATTGATTTGAATTTCTAAACATGACTTGATTTATAATATATATTGAAGATTTTAAATTTGATTTGATGTATTATGAATATATTTATTTATTTTATCTCAAGTTGTTTGAAGCTAATCGGAAATTAATTCTTAAAATTTGTTAAAGGATGATTTTCAATTAAATAAAGCCAAATTCTTTTATATAAATACTTAACTTGAAATAACTGAATTGTAAAATTTTATTTGGATAATACAAAATTGCATTATATATAACTTACCTAAATTAAAAAAAAGGGTTAATTATGTAATTGAATATTATACAGTAGAAAATGATATCAGAGGAATTTTTAATAAATTGAGTAGTTATAATAAATGTAAATATACTTAATATATATGTGATATGATATATTAAGTAGAATAAATTTAATAATAATTTGGAATAAAGAAGAATTAAATTTGTCAAAGAAGGTTTGATTATAATAAATGACTTCAAATTTATGATCTTTGAAGTTGTTAATTTAAGAAAATTGGATAATACATAATATAAATTGTCTTTATAAATAAAATGTAAGTGCGTATCATAAATATTGTTCACTAAATTTTAATTATAAATGTTTGTGAGATAAATAGAATAATAAGTTAAATAAATCATAGGTATGAATGATAGAAGAAAATTTTGTTCTGAAAGTTAATAAATTGAATTAAATTAACTTCAGAAAATATCTTGAATTAATCGAATTTAAATTGAATTTCATCTGAAAGGAATTTTTGTACCTAACATTAATATATGTGAAATCAAACCAATTTTATGAAAGTCTTGAGTTTAAAGTCAAATTGTTAAATATAAATTAATTTAAATTGAAATTTCTATGGTTTAAATTAATTGTTTATGATGTAATTCAAGTCTATTTCTTCTGGGTGCTTCTGTTCTCCTACCTCCTTCCTTTTCGGGGACGAAAAGTTTTGAGTGGGCGAGAATGTAACGACCCTGAAATTCAGACCCAGTTTAAAATTTTTAAAATTGATTATTTAGTGTAGAATTTCGTATTTTCACAAACAAATTCCGATGCTATTCAAACTTCATATTTGAAATGCGTCTAATTAAACATAGCAACTGGTAAATTTTCGTCCGGAATTATGAAAGTTTATTTCGCGCGTAAACTTACTTCAAATTTAAATCAGTTAGTAATCGATGGAAATAAACCGTTTTCGAAATCAAAATATTTTTACATAGAAAAATTCTAAACCATCTTTTGAGCAAGTTGTCAGTTTGTCGTTTTTCTAAATTCGGTCATCTTTGGCTACGTCGTTCTTATTTTTCGGCGAATTTTATGCATTTTCCGTAGTAGAAAATTTTGAATTTTTATAATTCGATCTTATCACCAATATCTTCGTACCGTTGTGACCGCCTCGTCGCGCTGATCAAAACGGTATATTTATTTGTGTCAATCGGGGTTCGGCGTTGCAAATTATAATTGGTTAACGGAGTACAAACTGGTCCGTTACGCAGCACAAACCGGGGCCCAACATTTCAACATTTTAAATATTGGAGCCATTCGGCTGACCTTGGGAACCCAAATAGCCCCCATTTTGAAAACATCATTGCATTAACTGTGCTTCATTAATTGCTCTGCACACTTGTCCTTCGTGATAGGTCAGTTTCCCCTGCGTCATTCTGTTCCCTTCTCCCTCCCCATCTTTCTTTTTCTATTTATTATATGTACTCCACAGTAACGAAAGAGAACCCAACCCTTCCTTCTCCTCTTCTTTCCCCAGTACATTCTCTTTATTCATTTATTTTCTTCTCTCTTCTTATTTTATTTTGTTCAACTCCTTTCTCCCCACTACAATCACTCACCACCAAATGAAGCCGCCCCAGACCCCATCGCCCCTCCACTGCACCGCTGCTCCGCGCCCACCCGACAGCCACCAACCCACATCCCGCTCCTCCGTGCCTAGTCAGCAGCTACACTCGCCAGACCCATCGGCCCCACCGACACCACCAACCCACAGCTCTGCCTCCACCTAACCCACGTGCGGCCTCAGCCCTTGCCGACACCCACCACGTAGCACCACTACCTCACCCCAGTCCCAAGTGCTCCACTGCCTCACCCATACCCGCGTGCCACCGCAACCACCCCTCCGCTCCACCCAGTTCACCACACGCCGCAACACGCCTCACCCAGAACCCAGACCAAACGCCCACAACCAGCCTCACCAGATCCCATGCTGCCACCGCGCTTCGCCTCCGACTTCTTCCTCCTCATCACAGCACCCTCCGCCTCTTCCCTCACGCAAGGCGGCACAGCAGCCCGAGCTCGAACCACACCGCCCACCACACCTACCCTCGGTCTTCACCCACGGCGAACACCATCGCAGCAGCAAGCCTCTTCATCGGCCACCAGATCCTCCTCAAGTCTCCACCCGGCCTTGCACTCCCATGCTCGGTTTCCTAGTGCTGCAACAGTTGTAGCATAATATAAGGTGTATATAAGTAAGTATATATATAATTTCGGTAAGTTATAAATATATTAGTTAGTTTATATGATGTTATAAATATATAGTTTATGTGATAATTGTCTGCATATATTTGCTTATATACTGTGTTTTTAAACGTGATTTTACATAGAGATAATATATCGTTTACAATGCATACATATAGGTACCTATATTCTAGATTATAAGTAAGTTATAATATAGTACTGGTTTAATAAAGTAAGTTCATAGAGTATTAATATGAGATTTGAAAATGTGTTTCCAGCTAGTTATGTACAAAGCATATAATATGTTGTATATTAGAACATGTCTGCATACATTTGTTTGGTTTTTCCAGTTGTTTACTCAATACTGTATATATGAGAAACTATAAGAGTGCATGTGTATATTTTTGCAAAGTTTTTGCATATCTGTTATGGAATCTAGTATTTTAAATGGGATCTGTTGCTTATATATAGTATAGGTTGTGTATTTTAAAATATTAACAGCAGTTAGACTTCATGTTTGACGCATCGTATCTCACTCATGTTTTGTCGGAATGGGTTGATTCTAATTTTAAAAAGGAGTTTAAGTTACTTAGTTTATACATGTCAAATTCCAGCAAAATCCGACATCGTTTGATTTGTGGTCGAGGATCTGGAAGTTAGACCCAGGCAGATATTCTTTTGTACTTGGAATTTATTTTATACTGCTGCAAACACGACCTGAGTTCATATTTGACGTATCGTATCTCACTCATGTTTTATCGGAATGGGTTGATTATATTTTTAAAAAGGAGTTTAAGTTACGTAGTTTATACTTGTCAAATTCCAGCAAAATCCGACATCGTTTGATTTGTGGTCGAGGATCTGGAAGTTTGACCTAGGCAGATATTCTTTTGTACTTAGAATTTATTTTACACTGCTGCAAACACGACCTGAGTTCATGTTTGACGCATCGTATCTCACTCATGTTTTTTCGGAATGGGTTGATTCTATTTTTCAAAAGGTGTTTAAGTTACGTAATTTATACATGTCAAATTGCAGCAAAATCCGACATCGTTTGATTTGTGGTCGAGGATCTGGAAGTTTGACCCAGGCAGATATTCTTTTGTACTTAGAATTTATTTTACACTGCTGCAAACACGACCTGAGTTCATGTTTCACGCATCGTATCTCACTCATGTTTTATCGGAATGGGTTGATTCTTTTTTAAAAAAGAGTTGAAGTTACGTAGTTTATACTAGTCAAATTACAGCAAAATCCGACATTGTTTGATTAGTGGTCAAGGATCTGGAAGTTAGACCCATGCAGATGTTCTTTTCTACTTAAAATTATTTTACTCTGCTGCAAACATGACCTGAGTTCATGTTTGACGCATCGTATCTCCTCCGTTTTACGTCGGAATCAAGTGATTCTTTGCAGTTTTGAAATAAATGTTTTGATCTTTATTCATGCCAAATTTCAGACCATTTCGATCTCGGTAGCACATAGAATTATATTGCTAAACTTTGACGTAGGACATGTTTGTAATTGTTTCTATGTTGAATGTTTTGATTAATTTCGGCAATTCCTATTTAACAGTTTTGCTCGTCGATTCGTGCCAATCTAACTTTGCTCTGAGAATCATGCTTGGATTTGTAACTCCATTTCAGTGTCCGTATCAGTGTGCGTATCCATGCCATCTCCTATTTTCTCTAGCCTCAAAAGGTGAGCACTCACTCACGATTAATATTCTTTTATTTATTAAATTTGATTTCAATTGAAACGACAATTGAAATATGCTGCTGTTAGTTGTTTATACTGTTATGACTGCTATTATCTGTATCTGTTCACCTATGACACCTGACACCATTATCGGTTAATTATTTATGTGATAATAATACAGGTTGGTTGATAATTGATTGATTGATTGATTGTTGTTTGAATTGGATGTTAATTATTATTGTTAAGTGATAACTAGTTTGCTAGTTTAATTTGATGTAGTATAGCTTATAAATTAAAACGGATTATATATGACGGACCTTGATTTATTAAACTTGACTCCGCCATATGTAAATTTGATTAGTTAAATTTGACCCATTAATTGTCATAGAATTTGATAAATTATACTTTAAACCTTTGAACGTAGTTTTGATTAATTGTTGTAGTATTAAACTGAAATTGAAATGGAACGACAGGTGAAAAACCGTAATGTAATAATCTTTAATCTACATGAAATGATAGTGTAGATTCTAGAAATAATTATATTAATTCGCACAAATAACAATGCGAATTAATACGATTATTTTGGGGTTATTTGATTAATTTATTGAATTGTTATTGATTGTTGTTATTGCTTGTTTATTTACTTTGACACCATCCCAGTTATCACACTGCAAGTTCCCTTTGCTATGTTTTGATTTTGAATTGGAAATGGAATCGGGTTGAAATGATAAACACCCAAATGAACTTGACTTAGGATAGAGAATTAAATAAACCCGATTGGTCAATAATTTGATTTAAAATAAAATAAAGATTTTATTCGAATAATAAGGTTTGAAATAAGATTGGAACGTAAATTTTGATAAAAGGAAAACGTTAATATTAAAATCTGAAACAAGATATTAATGTAATAACTGATGAAAGGACGTTGTTTTGAAATGAATTATTTGAGAATAAATTTGGAATTGTTAATAATTAAGTTGAAATTAGTAATAGTTAAGTTTGGTATTATCAATGAATGAGTTTGAAATGATTTAATAATTAAGGTTGAATTTATAAGTAAGTTTGAAATTATTAAGTTTTGAAATTATTAATAATTAAGATTGAAATTATTTAATAATTGCATAAGATTGAATTATTTGATAACTGAATGAAAATTGAATTCTTTGATAAGCGAAATTGAACTTTTGAATAAGTGAATTTGAACTTCGTAAATATTTGAAATTGGGATTCTTTGTTAATTAAGTTTTGGAAATTATTTAAGTAAGTGAATAAATGAAATTGAATTTCTTTGACAAGAAATAAAATGCGTTTCATTGAAATAAATGTAAGAATTGTAATTTAAGGAATTTGATTTGACAAATTTAATTTAATTAAATTTGTAAGTTTGATATAATGAAGTTAACTTAAGTGATTGTTTTAATGACTTGGAAATTAAAAAGAATTGTTTTGGATGTTAAATTAACTTAAAGAATATTGAATAAAATCGATAAATAAGTTTAAATTGATTTGAATGTTGAATTTAATCATTTAAATGATTTTCGGAATAAAACTTATATATGAACTTGAATCAATATTTGAATCGTTTAAATAAAATTGAAATTGAATTTAAGACTTTGAAATGGTAATTTGGGAGTTTTGAAACGTAGATTTTGGAAATTGATTTTTGAAAGATAAATGAAATGATAGTTTATGAAGTCTAATTGAAATTGAATGTGATTGATTGTTTTGAAATATATTAAATGACCAATCGGTGTAATAATACTTAGTTATTAAAGAGACCGGGATCAGATATGGACATACTCTCTGTCGATACCGAATACCACTTTAATAACTATTATACGTGGAGTGTTGATCCAGAATGAAGTGGATGGTTTGGTGAACGCGTTGACTGAAGAAAGAGAACGATATTGGATGATCCCTGACATGACTAAAACAGGAGCCGCGCCGGGCCATTGAGGTTCGCCACCTCTAGCGGACACACTTCTTCGATACCATATCTATTACTTTTGTGATTCGATTTGGGTGCACCCCTCGATTTGGGAGTGTTGTTTCGCAGTGTTGAGGTAGCTGCTGGCTATGCTCAACATCAGTCTGGATCACGCAACTACTAGTATCCTAGTTGGTATCGCCTCGTGTACCTTGTCATACTGATTATCCTATTTGCGACCACTACGTTTTGATTTGTACCTTGAGTATATGGATTGCCCTCTGGTGACTTCCAGTTTTGGGGAAACTACGGTCTTGTATATGCTTTTTGGAATATAAAATGTGTTAAGGGGGATTATGGTAACGCCTTAACGCTATTTTAATACTTTATATTACTGATAGACATTATCTACTTAGCGTACATTACTACCTAGTAGATAGTTTAACGGATCCTTAGAGGATGGTTATTCCAAACATCCTTTGAGTTACTTGTATTTCGATTGCTATTTCACTTGAGTTGGATTTATTGATATAAGAATATTAATCCTGACTCGAGTGTCTTGTGTTTTGCTTTACGCTCGGGTCAGACTGAGTGTACCAGTATTCGAGACTCACCTTTGGAGTTGGAGCTTTGCTTGAAGATCCAACCATCTATTCTGCTTTCAGTATTCGATGATTCTAGTGATGTATTCTGATTTATATCTGATGTATCGTATTACTCTTTTGTTGTAAACTCTGATGTATCTTATATATTTACATAGTAGCTTCATGAACTACTATCTCTTTTATTTCCGCTGCATATTATTACTCTGTGCCTTTGATCCTGTGACTATTTATTTACTGTATATCTCAGTTTTGCCAAATTTAAATTAACAATTCGATATTTTGAATTATTCAAGCCCGACATGTGCGGATGCGAATAGTCCAAAATACCGGGTCGTTACAGTATAAGTAGTTTCAAAGAAGAAAAATAAAATAAATTTACATATTTTAAATACGCTAGGCTTATTTTTTATTTTATAATGGGTTTGGTGGAAAAAAATTGTTTGACTAACTTATTTTTATTATTCTAGCTACTAAAAAGATTTTTAAAGGAAATTTTTAGTTTAAAACTAAATCATTAGTAAATTAAATTTATTAAAAGAAAGTAATTGTTCAAATTTGTTTGAATATTAATAAAATGGTATAATTGTTATGCAAGATTATTTAAAAAGAAAATTTAGTTTTAAATTTAATTTTTAGTTAAATAAATTTAGTTTTAAATTTAATTTTTAGTTAAATAAATTTATTCAAAGAAATTCGTTTAGAATAAAATCTTTGGATAATTAAAATTACCAATTGAAAAAATTTGATTATTTGATTTTTTTCGAATATTAATGAATTGTATAAATTGTTTATACAAGGTCTATAAATCGAGAAAACGAGTCATAATGGAAAATGGATTGCATGCATAAGCAAAGGAGAGAACTTCTCACTCAATCGAATTTGTTTCGATTTAAATTTTATATAGTTAGATTTAAAATTTCTTGAATGTGTTGATTGTATGCTTGGATGGTAAATTACTATCTATTGTATTGAAATAGACCCTATACGCCGCATATTAAGTGGAGGTTAATTATTAAACACATATACCGCGATATTCTACCTTGAAGTGGAATTAGTATTATATATGTATTCGGAGTTGATTTCCCGCATTATATAGTGGATGAGACCCTATTGTGCGCATAATAGCGGATAATATTTTATAAATCCCATGTACCGCGATATCCCGTCTTGAAACGGGAGTGGTATTATGCTAACATCTGTGGATGCAGGGAAATAGGTTGGAGGAATCCAACTGGATTCCTCAATAGTATTGATTAATTTACAGATATTTGTGATATATTCTGTTTTCGTATTGATATATGATGTTTGGATGCCATGGTTGATATATTGTTGCTGTTGCTGCATTGATCTATTTTTGGAGTTTTAAAAAAAATGTTAAAATAATGATTTCGAGTTTAAAAGGATTTTCAAGTGATATTTGAAAATATACGTTTTATTTGAATTTTGGAATTGATTCATTTTAAATAAATAAACATTATAATTTTAATGTTATAAAAATTATGATTTTTGAGAAATAAAGTTGAAAATTGATTTTTAAAAAATATGGATTTAATGATTTTATAAAATAGTTTAAATAGAGATTTTTGAATTTATTATAGAAGCTTTATATATAAGATTCATAAAATTGGATTTTTATAAATCAAAGTGATGAAATTATAAAGGAGTTTTAAAGACTTTTTAAAATGATGTTATAAATGGATTTTATAAAAGAATAGAATCTATGATTTGTGAAGTTATAAAATGAATGAATTTGTAAATAGAAAATTATGAGTAATTTGCTTATAATTTGGATTTTGGCGTGTAAATGGGATATGTATGGAATTCGTAAATAAGTGACTTTATAAGTTGAAGTTTTTATAAAATATATAAATATGAATTTATAAACGTTGTTTTATAAATCTGAAATCGACTTATTTTGACAAGTCAATTATTATAGATTATTAAAGGAGACATATCCACAATTTTGGACAGTGGATAATCCTTTAAACAAAATGTGTAGAAATGTTGAATTTGGTTAACGAAGTATATTCACGATTTTGGACAGTGAATAATATATTAAAGAAATGTTTTGGGGAAGTGATGTTTAAATAGAATTAAAACGATTTAAAGGTGTTTAAAAATGTATTAAGTATCGAAACCATAGATTTCAACATTCATTGTTGAAATAGACGTTTTCGAGATATAAGGAAATGGTGGACTATAACACTGTTGTTATAGTGAATGATTTTCAAAAGGAAATGATTTATATGGTATTGGGATCTATATATCATCTTAATTTCGAATCCCTATACTAGTAATTTGGGTTGTCGTAACGATGTTTAACGCAACATTTGTTTTGACTCAAATAAATGTGTTAAGACGATGTTTTCCTTAAAGATTAAAATATATACTTAATCATGTTTTAAGTATATTGAATATTTTCTAAGAATTGAAAATAAATAGATTTGTGAATTACTTATTTTTAAATAAGTATGGAAATGTTTTCCAATATGAAGTGAATGTTTTGAGATTATATCTTTTAAAGATAAATTGAAAGTGCATATTTGAAATCGATTTGAAAATCGTATATCAGTGGATATTTGGAAATTTAAATTCATCATGGAATTTATAAAGGAAAGGGAAATTTGTTAAAAAATAAACATCGATTTATTTTTGAAGTGTGGGAATACATTTACGGATTTGGAACGTAGATTAAAATGAATCGGTAAGGATTTATTTAATTGATTTAAATGATTCATTTTGAAATGAAAATGAAGAAATAATTTGTGAATATATCCCGTGTAGGGAGATGATTTGAAATTTGTTTTCAAAGGATTGAAAAGTGATTTGAAATTTGTTTTCAAAGGGTTGAAGTGTGAAAATATATCTTGCGAAGATATTTTGAAAATAAATAACTGGGAAAATTATTTAAACCTGAAAATTGTTGTGAATATTGATTGATAGTAAAACAACCGGCTATCAATATTTGCCTTTAAATGGCGTTTGAATTTCGATGCGACTGGGGTCGGATTTTAAGCGGATAACCGAAAACCACATCGAACCTTTATGAGTGTGATGAATCTTTTATTTAAAAGATCGAAGTGGAACATTGTTGTGATTTGCGTGAATTTGAATGCTACACTTATTTTTAAAATATTGCGCTTGTTATTCGGTTTAGCCGGGGGAGAACCTTTGTGTCATATAACCCATTCCGAATAGTGATACGACGTATATGGATAGCATTGTAGACCGGTGGTGAAGACCGGGTATTTGCGAGAATGATAGGATGACCTATCGATTGTCTTTGCACTGAGTAGCTACGGTATAGAGATTCCCTAAGTGATGGGAAGTCCGATCGGGATTGTGAATACCCGGATTGCAAGGGCTTCTTCGGAAGTGCCTTCGGTTCTGTTCGAACCCGGAACAGACTTCTATGGATGTATATCTGACGTTACATTTTGAGATGTAAAGCTGGTTTCTATCAAATACATTTCTGTTGGTGACGGAGAATTTATTATCTTAGTGTAACACCCTTCTCTGAGTTGCACGAGCTCAGAGGTTATGTAGTTGATGGTTACTAGTGATGCATTCCCAATTTGTTAATTTGGCATACAAAGTGTTGTTGATCATTTGTTGATCGAAGCATGCTTTGTGAAAAAGCGTAGCTTTGTGGACGAGACTTCGTCGGGCCTCACAACCCGGTAATGGTCGAAACAGGAATGTTGCGACGAGATTTTTGTTAGGGGTAGCGCCCTAGGGTATGTCCATTTCCTTCTGGATAGAAGGTGATATCATGGTATAGAGCCCAGATATCGAACCTATGTGGTTACTGCATATTTACAACTTTGTGGTTGTTGCTTTGTGGTTGAGGATCCTCGGATAAAGGTCGGTAACGACCGGGGGATGGCATAGCATGTGTGTTAGTTACCTAGTCACAGCTGTATAGCGTGAGGTAGCGACAATGTGTTAGTTACCTAGTCACAGCTTTATAGCGTGAGGTAGCGTCAGTGTGTTAGTTACCTAGTCACAGTTGTGTAGCGTGAGGTAGCGTCAGTGTGTTAGTTACCTAGTCAGAGCTGTATACATGAGGTAGCGTCGGTCTTGTTTAGCAGAGATCCGGTTAGGTTCTCGGGGGCGTCCTTCCAAAGGCATTCCATTTCGGTATGGGAAGTTCCTTAGCCCGATCATTTGTTGGAAAAATCCAAAGAAGCAATACGTACCCTGTACGGTTTTAGTGGTATAACCTGCCATAGAATGTGGCGGTAACCTGCTATTGATCTTGGTAGCTATAGTTGGCATAAGTGCGTAATGCCCATGCTGACTAGGGTTACTATTATACTTTCGAAATGCTTTCTACACTATGCACTAATAATAATATTAAAAATGATTTACTTTTCGTAATGCCATGAATGTTGTTTTTTTAAAGATAAATAATTGTTTTAGTTCTCACACCAGTCCCATGACTGACCTAGAGTTTATTGTTCCCTTCCTAAACTCTGGGTGCCCATAATTTTCCACACGGGCAGCCTAGAGTCAGGTTATCTGGTCATTCTGGAATTTAGGAGTTGCTGTAGAGATCTGGAGGCAAGCTGGATGGCGTGGCCTATTAACCAGAATATAGTATTTCTTTTCTGCTGTTTGTTGTTGTAAACTATAATAATGTAATGTGATGTGATGTGATGTGATGTGATGTATAAAATGTATAGTCTTTGTTTTAAAGATATTCATTTATCTATTATATGTTGTCCGCTGCGATTGTGAGATTCTAATATTGTTTCTGTTGCTTTTCTTCTTTATTCTTCTATCTTTTCTTCTTCTTAAACCCTAAGAATTTGGTTTTCTGGTATTCAATTGTTTGGCAGTTGATACAGCGGATGTATTGATGTCGATTTTCGGAAGTCGAAGAACCGGGTCCTCACAAAATGGACATTGACGTTCATTTAGATATGCTAAGCCAAATTGTTTTTCGATCAGGGCGTTTAAGATATTGGTATGACAAAATTGTTATCGCTTTCAATAACCCAATGAACGTGAATATACAACAAAGAAGGCGGAAAAAAAGGGACAATCTAAAACACTCATGCAATAATTCTAACCTTTTAATATAGGCTGAAGGAGGGTACTGAAATTTGAAGAAAGAAATTGTTGATGAAGATGACAATTATTGGAATACGAGCGGCTAAGAAATATGAAAAATCCAAAATTTCCACGCTTACAAAGTTTAGAAAGTTGAATATAATGTTTAATGATGTATTAGAACTCCCTTGTCCGGTACATAGCGTCGAGCATTCACCTGCCCCCTTCAAAATACAGATGTACTTGGACTTTTTGTGACGACCCGAACTCGATGTCCGACAAACAACATCAAATTCATATCGCCGGAGCTTATAACAACATCAGATGAATATAAAACAGTGGAACAAAATGAATATCATAAACACATCACAGATACATCATCAGAATATCCAATAATACATCTGAGTATTCAATACATACACCTCAACTCCAAATTACATCATAATAATACATCGATGATCATATATCCAAAAGTCTTCATAGGAACGAAATGATAACAATCTCCCAAAGACACTAACCACCTGAGATCCAAAAAGCTTCTAGAATATCTCCAAAGCAAAAGCTTCAAAATACTGCTGACTCTAAAATATGGAAACCTGCTACTAGGCTGCCCGTGTAGAAATTATGGACACCTAGAATTTAGGAAAGAAACAATAAACTTCGGGTCAGTCATGGGACTGGTATGAGTAAACAAAAAAACAGTTGCTTTTAAATAAACTAGATTTATAAAAGAAAAACCGGTATGTTTTTGGGAAAATGAAACTACCATAAGACCTCCCGCCACACACACAATGCAAACGCACACTTAAAGGAGATTTCTTCTTATGATGGTCAAATATGCTTAATACGAGAAAATTTCTTTGATATTATTACTAATGCATAGTGTAGAAAGCATTTCGAAAATAGAATATTAATCTTAGCCAGGATAGGTACCATTATGCTATGCCTACTATAGCTGCCATGTTAAATGGCAGGTTCTACAACTTAAACCGTACTGGGCTCGTATTGTTTTTTTGGATTTCCAACAAATGGTCAGGCTAAGGAACTTCCTACTGCCACATGGGTACGCCTCTGGCGGGATGTCCCGAGAGCCTACCCGGCTCTCTGCCAACACAAGGTCGGGTTACCTCTGTAGCTAGGTAACAACTACTCGAATATGCCACTCCCCGGTCCTTTGGGACCTTTATCCGAGGGCCCTCTATCACAAAGCAACAACCACACAGTAAATGAGATTGGAGCTTCCACACAGGTAAATATCTGGGCTCCATACCATGACATCACCTTTTTCCAGAAGGAAATGGCACACCCTAAAGGGCGTGACCCTCGTAAGCTTGCCGCATCTTTCCTGTTTCGACCATTTTCGGGTTGTAAGGTCCGATGAGGTCTCGTCCACAAAGCTATGCTTTACACGAAAGCCTTGCTTTGATCACAAATGATCAACAAATGATCATCAACACGAAGCAGCACTTAGCGTGCCACACTACCAAATTGGGAGTATATCGCTAATAACCTTCAATTACATAACCTTTGAGCTCATACGTCTCAGAGAAGGGTGTTAAGCTAAGAGAATAAATTCTCCGCCACCACAGATACGTATTTGAAAGAAATCTGCTTTATATCTCAAAGTGTAGTGTCGGACACACAACCATACAAGTCTGTTCTGGGTTCGAACAAAATCGAAGGCACTTCGTCCAATAAAGGAAAAAGCCCTTGCAAATCTGGGTATCCACAATCCCGATCGGACTTCCCATCACTTAGGGTATCTCTATACTGGAGCAACTCAGTGCAGAGACAATCGATAGGTTATCCTATCATTTTTGAAGATACCCGGTCTTCACCACCGGTCTTCAAATGCTTTCCATTTCGACGTATCACTATTCGAAATGGGTTATATGAAACAAAGGTCCTTTCCCGACTAAATCGAATAGTGAGCGCTCCATTTTTAAAACACATGGATATATCAATCACAAAGATTCATATTCAGGGTTTCATGTGGGTTTCGGATAACTAAAATCTGATTCCCTGTCGCATCGAGGTGTGAATGTCGTTTTACGGGCAAACAGGGTTTTCACATCAATACAGAACAAACCACAATCACAGTGCAGTACATGGCAATCTACATCACACAGTATCACAATCAGAACAGAAATCAATATAGTGCACAGCAATAGTTAATTATTTTCCAATGTGGTTTAAATAAATTTACCACAAAATTATTGTAAATAATTGATAAGAATTTGGATAAATAATTTAAATCTTGATTAACTCGTTTTATTGTTTCAAAATTGGTTATTTTAATCAACCGCTAAATTTTTGATTTGTCGACTTTAATTTATCTGAATAACAAATTCTTAATTTACAAATTAATTTGAACACTTAATTTGTTTATTAATCAATTTAATTACAATTTGTAAATCATTCTTAATTTCTTTTCAAAATCATTGATTAATAAAAAATTATTTACCTTAATTATCATTTGAAAATCTTCTTTACACTTTAAAAATTAATTTATTGTTATATCGAAAATTTTAATGTAAATTTACTTCAATTCTTATTTTTTAAATTCAATTGATTCATTTATATATTACTTAAGGTTTTATAAGCATTGATATTTGTACACTTACTTAGTAAATAACTTAAACAAAAAAAAAATCAGCTAAAAAAAATAGACAACATCATTTACTTTAACCTTTAAAAACTTTAAATAAATTTGATACCAAATCTCACACACACATCTTTATGTTTTATACATCGCGGCCCATCAACAACACCGGCCCACGAGAGAAATCTGGCCCCAAACCATTCTTCCCTCTCTCCCTTCTTCTTTTCATCTTACTCCCATCATTCCTGTGCACACGTACACGCATGAACGTGCGCGACCCAACTATACGACTCCGACCAATTTTCTAAACGGCGACCGACCACACGCAACCACATCGATCTTTCCCCCAACCCAAAATCAAAAATCCCACAACAAATCAAAATTCGGCCCCTTAGCTAGAAATCTGGAAGAAACTTCAACCACAGAACCTCCATGCGATCACGTCACCGGCCACCAGAAATTCGCGACCTCGACCATAGCATGTCAACATCCCACGCCATCATCACCCACAGAATCTTCGAACTCGATGCGTCAAAGGTGGTGTACACACCTTGTTTCCAGACATATTCAAAACGCGAAGCAAAACCCTAATTCGACTTCATCCCTCAAATTCACATAATAGAAAATTCTTTTAACATTTTTCCCAATTTGTAGGTCATCAAGCTTGCTTCGAAACAAATCTCAACATTTATTATTGATTCGATTGTCAGAAATTTGAAAAAATGTAACTTTTGTTCATATAAGAATTTCTCTAAGAATACTAAACTAAAAATCTAAATCTTTGTCTTAAAATTCATGCCTTGAAGTATAGATTCAATAAATATTCTTGAATTAATATTTTACAACAATATATTTTTATCAAATATCAGTTGAATACCTGTAAAACAAAGTTACAGTGGGAATAGTACGTTTAAATAAACTTTGAAAAGTCTTGTTTGAGGATTAAACTATTGGAATAATTCAGCATTATGGGGCCACATATTTTAATATTTGAATGTATGGGCTATCTTGGGATTAAGTTTAATTATGTGATCATTTTGGAATAAATACAACAAGACTTAAGGGGTGTATTCGTCATGTAAATTTATAATGTGTGGATACCAGAGTGACAATTTTAGTTTCTTGAAGGGCCGAATTGAAAAATGTCACACACTATATATATGGGGTTATGGTCCCCAAATTACACAAGTCTTATCATATTCTCTCCACCTTCTTCTAAAGAGAATTTTCAGATCTAAGCTTGTGTCAATTTGGAAGATCTAAAACCTAGTTGATCTTTTTTTTGCAAACATCAATGGATTCAGGTACGAATTCTGCTGAACTATTTAATTTCATATATTTGTTTCTCGATAGAATCAATATGGGTTGTATGTATTCAAATCTGGAATTTATTTATTACAAAAAGTGGTATCAGAGCCACCCATCATTGATTTTATTGAGAAATTCTTTGGTTTTAAGAACATATGAAATTAGTGTTCTTAATTTACAATTTTCGGTGGATTCACCTGTCCACTTATTTCGTTCTGATTTGTGAATGCTTCAATTACGGTGATTTAAAACATGTTAATAAACAGTATTATACATGGATCCATAGATTTAATGAAATATTGGATTCTGTTGATTTGACCAAAAGTTTCCTGAAATGATAACAATTTGGATTTAATTGAACCGTATCATTGGATTTATGATCTAAGAATTCATCTACATCTTTTATAATAATTATACCATGACATGTTTGTGGTTTTGTTTTCTCCTGCAAAAGCATAAAATAGCAACAGGCATTGTTGAAATATTGGCCAAGCTTTTACTATTCATTACTTTTGTACACTATGAATCAGCACATTAATTGATGCTGTCAGATTTGACATATTTTTTTTATTTATTGTTACTACTTAATATGTTTCACCTTCTATTTTGAATGGTAGCAGTTAAATAAAGTACGCAATAATCTGATACTAATTATTATTGCAAGTATTATTCATTTATGTATTATTATAGTTTCCTTGATGTCAAATTTGACATTGATATTTATGGCAAATTTATAAATGAAGGATTTAAAATAAATTCATATACTATTTGGCGTCTTTTGCAAATTAATTGTGAATATCCTACATTACAAGTGAACTAATTGAAATAATATGTCACCAACGTGACCTCTCTTATTTTAGTTGCTCATGAAAAATGTTTGATATTTGTGTGTATTTATTTATGCGAATAATAGTCGGCCTAAAGGAAGGTTAATATTTGGCCAAGTAAGATACACATGTGTGATGATAAATATGTAACAATTATAAAGTTTTACAAGAGAATAATTAATCGGCCAAAGGAAGATTATTATTTGACTTGAATTTATTGTTAATATTTGACGATTACAACAAGAATACCACTTACAGTTAATGTTACTGTCCAAAGACTTGATATTAATGTTGTGCCAGGTATCTTGAGCAAAGACTTACCAATTATTTTAAATTTACTACATTTGTTTTATAATGTAAGCATATTTGATTAATTTAAAATTATAGCTAATTTGACTACGGTATCTGCCAATCTGAAAAACATTCCTATTCTGACTGTAACAAACTTTAAGGATTGGAAAGAGAACATATTGCTTGTTCTTGGCTGCATGGATCTTGACCTTGCACTTAGGATAGATTAACCCGTCCCTCTTACGGGCGAAAGTTCTTCTGATATTATAAAGAACTTTGAGAGGTGGGATCGTTCAAACCGCATGAGTCTAATGATCATAAAGTGTGGCATTCCGGAGACATTTTGGGGTGCGGTATCTGAAAAGATAACCAATGCTAAAGATTTCCTTGCTGAGATTAAAAAACGTTTTGCTAAAAACGATAAGGCGGAAACAAGCACGCTTTTGCAACGTTTGATTTCCATGAAGTATCAAAGCAAAGGAAACATAAGGGAGTACATTATGGAAATGTCTAACACTGCTTCAAAACTTAAGGCACTTAAGCTTGAGCTTTCAGATGATTTGCTCGTGCATTTGGTATTAATCTCTCTTCCTTCACAATACAACCAGTTCAAGATCAGTTATAACGGTCAAAAGGAGAAATGGACTCTTAATGAGATCATTTCGTATTGTGTACAAGAAGAAGAGAGATTGAAGCATGATAAGGCTGAAAGTGCACATTTAGCATACACCTCTAAGGGAAAAGACAAAAAGAGAAAGAAGGATAAAGAAACTGCTAAGGGTCCGACTGAAAAGAAACAACAAAAGGAGACTGATGGTTGTTACTTTTGCAAAAAGGCTATATATTTGAAGAAAGATTATGCCAAATACCACGCATGGCGTGTTAAGAAAGGTACATCTTTTGCTTTGGTCTGTTATGAAGCAAATTTAGCTACAGTACGTAGAAACACTTGGTGGTTAGATTCTTGTTCTTCTACTCACATAAGTGTTTCTATGCTGGGTTGCCTGAGCTACCGAAATCCAACTGATACTGAAAGATAGATCTATGTGGGTGATAGAAAATTGGTAGAAGTGGAGGCTATTGGGCATTTTAAGTTGTTATTAAGAACTCAGTTTTATTTGGATTTATTTGATACTTTTGTTATACCGTCATTTAGACGGAATTTGGTCTCTGTTTCTAAGTTGGACAAATTTGGTTATTCTTGTTCATTTGGGAATGGTACTTTTAGTTTATTAATGAATTCAACTCCTATTGGAACTGGTTCTCTTAATGTTTATGATAACTTATATATGCTTGATGTTAATACCTCTTATAATGAAGCCTTGCATGTAGAGTCACGTGGTACTAAAAGAAAAGCTAATAACGAAACTTCAGCCACATTGTGGCACAAGCGCTTAGGCCATATATCTAAAAATAGAATTCAAAGGCTCGTGTCAGATAGCATTTTGGAATCCGTTGATTTTTCAGACCTTGATGTCTGTGTAAAGTGTATCAAGGGAAAATAGACCAACCATTAGAAGATAGGCGCCAATAGAGCAACTGACGTCTTAGAATTAATACATACAGACATTTGTAGGCCATTCCCTGAGGCATCATGGAATGGTCAACAATATTTTATAACATTCATAGACGACTACTCAAGATATGGCTACCTATATCTTATTCATGATAAATCAGAATCCTTAGACATGTTCAAGAAATTTATGGTAGAAGTTGAGAACCAACTCAACAAAAGGATTAAAACTGTGAAATCTGACCGTGGCGGTGAATATTATGGTAAATTTGACGGATCAGGTGAACAATGTCTAGGACCGTTTGCCAAATTCCTAGAGGAATATGGAATAGTCCCACAATACACTATGCCAGGTTCACCTAGCATGAATGGTGTTGCTGAGAGACGAAACCGGACTCTTAAAGACATGGTAAGGAGTATGATCAGTCATTCTACCTTATCAAAATCACTCTGGGGAGAGGCATTAAAGACAACAGTTTATATCCTTAATAGAGTACCCATTAAAGCAGCTACTAAAACACCTTATGAGCTCTGGACAGGCAAATAGCCTACTCTAAAGCATTTTAGATTTGGGGATGTCCAGCTGAGGCGAGGCCATATAGACCAAATGAAAGAAAATTGGACTCCAAAACAGTGAGTAGCTACTTTATTGGTTATTTTGAGCGATCTAGGGGCTACAAATTTTATGATCCCATACCGAGGAAAACATTTGAAACGGGAAATGCAACATTTTTTGAGGATGTTGAGTTGAGAGGGAGAAATGAAGTAAGGAACATTGTTTTGGAGGATGAATCATCGTCTATGATTCCTACTACAGTTACTTCTTCGGACAATGTGCAGATTATTGTTCCTGTCATTGATCAAGAAGTGAATCCAGAACCCCAACAAAACAATGTTGAAGAAAATCCTCTTCAAGTTGAAGTTAACGTTCCACAAGAACAAACTCAACAACCTGAAAATGAATTGCCATTAAGAAGATCCACTAAGGAAAGAAGAAATGCTATTCTGGATGATTATGTTGTATTTCTTCAAGAGTTAGAGGATAATAATGGACTGATGGAAGATGATCCTATCAACCTTCACCAAGCCATGCAAGATATTAATTCTCAAAAGTGGATTGAAGCTATGAATGAAGAGTATTAATCAATGCAAGACAATAAAGTTTGGAATCTTGTCCCTTTACCTGAAGGTAAGAAGCCCATTGGTTGTAAATGGATATTTAAAACCAAGAGGGATGCAAAAGGTATAGTGGAATGATATAAGGCTCGTCTGGTAGCAAAAGGTTTTACTCAAAAGGAAGGCATTGATTTCAAAGAGACTTTCTCTCCGGTTTCATCGAAAGACTCTTTTAGAATAATTTTGTCACTTGTTGCGTATTTTGACCTTGAGTTGCATCAAATGGATGTTAAGACTGCATTTCTCAATGGATACATTGGGAAAACAATTTATATGGTGCAACCGGAAAACTTTATGGTCGAAGATCCAAAGAATATGGTTTGCAAACTAAAGAAATCCATTTATGGACTCAAACAAGCTTCTCGTCAATGGTACCACAAATTTCATAATGTAATTACCTCTTTTGGTTTTGAGGCAAACATCATTGATAACTGTGTGTATCACAAGTTCAATGGGAGTAAATTTATATTTTTAATTTTATATGTTGATGATATATTGCTTGCCAGCAATGTTTTAAATATGTTGCACGAAACTAAGAGATTTCTTTCAAATAATTTTGAAATGAAAGATCTTGGTGATGCCTCTTTTGTATTAGGAATCCAAATACATCATGATCGTTCACGAGGCATTCTTGGATTGTCACAAAAGAACTATATAGAAAAGGTGCTTAAGAGATTTGGCATGCAAGATTGTAAACCAGGTGATACCCCTGTCGCTAAAGGAGATAAGTTTTGTCTCAAATAATGCCCTAATAACATCCTTGAAGTTAATGAAATACAAAAGATCCCTTATGCATCTGCTATGGGGAGTCTAATGTATGCTCAAGTATGTACACGTCCGGATATTGCGTATATTGTAGGAGTGTTAGGCATGTATCTTGGTAACCCTGGAATGTATCATTGGAAAGCAGCAAAAAGGGTTATGAGGTATCTTCAAAGAACAAAGGACTATATGCTTACATATAGAAGATCAGATCAGTTGGAGATCATTGGGTATTCTGATTCTGACTTTGCTGGATGTCCGGATAGCAGAAAATCCACTTCAGGATGCATATTTATGTTGAGTGGAGGGGCTATATCATGGAAGAGCATTAAGCAAACGCTTATGCTTCTTCCACTATGGAAGCAGAGTTTGTGGATTGCTATGAGGCATCTAATCATGGAAAATGACTGCGAAATTTTGTCATTGGGCTGCGCATTATAGATAATATTGGAAGACCACTAAAGTTGTTTTGTGACAATAGATCAGCAGTATTATATTCTAATAACAATAGAAGCTCAAGTAAGTCAAATTACATTGACATCAAGTTTCTAGTTGTGAAGGAAAGAGTGCAAAATGGGTTAATATCCATAGAGCATATTGGGACAAATTTCATGTTAGCGGATCCACTTACAAGAGCATTACCACCCAAGGTCTTTCATAAGCATGTTGCTAAAATGGGTGTATCTTTTATGTAAGAATGTTTTGGTTTAGGAGGAGTTTGTACTAAGTCATTTCTTTTGTGACATTGCTCTATATTTTGATTGTGGATATGCTTCAGTTTTTCTGATCAGAAATAAAGTTATTTTTTTTAATTGCACTCTAATTATTTATATATGTTTAGATTTTGATCTCATTAAAGTAAAGTAGGACCAGTTGAAATAGACATGTAAAGATCACATTTCATGTAATTTCATGCAACACATACATGATTAATCTATGTCATTTGATTGTATTGATATACGTGACCATTGATGGGTTTAGTTACACTAACGATAATGAAAACCGCTTTGATCGTGTGTTGACACAATCTATGGACGAGATTGTTTTGGATATACCATATTGTCAAGATAGCTATTTGAGAGCTCATAAAGTTAAATACATTCTATAAGTGTACATATGTGGCCCGGGAGGAGATTGTTGGAATAATTCAGCATTATGGGGCCACATATTTTAATATTTGAATGTATGGGCTATGTTGGGATAAAGTTTAATTATGTGATCTATTTGGAATAAATATAACAAAACTTAAGGGGTATATTCGTCATGTAAATGTATAATGCGTGGATACCAGAGTGATAATTTTAGTTTGTTGAAGGGCCAAACTGAAAAATGTCACACACTATACATACGGGGTTATGGTCCCCAAATTACACAAGTTTTATCATATTCTCTCCACCCTCTTCTAAAGATAATTTTCAAATCTAAGCTTGTGTCAATTTGAAAAATCTAAAACCTACTTGATCTTCTTTCTTTGCAAACATCAATGGATTCGGGTACGACTCCTGCTGAACTATTTAATTTCATATATTTGTTTCTCGATATGGGTTGTATGTGTTCAGATCTAGAATTTATTTATTACAACATAAACAACTTGATTATTTGAAAAACCAAAGCTTGTCAGTGGTTAACAACAAATGGACTTTTGTTTTGAAACAAACATAAACCCTGTATAAATTTGCAGAGAACACAGAGCATCACAATCATAATTTTTTTTTCATACTGAAGCATGAACAAAGCAGTTTATAAATGAAGTTTGAACTGTTTTAAATAAATTTAAAACTTTTTAAAGATATGCTTACTCACCTTGGCAAATATTTGAAATAGAGGTTGCTTTTACTTGTTTTGGAAAATCTGCAGATTTATTCTTCCTCTCTGTTTTGTTTTTCTCCCTTCAGCAAATTTGTCTTCAACTTTGAATATAAAGTGGTTCTTCTTTTATTTCTTTTTATTTTCTGTTCTTTGATATTTTGTTTTCTTTGAACGAATTACACTAATATGGATGTATACATATATAGAGGAGATAGTTTATACTAAGGGCAGGTTATAACTGTTGCAAGCAAGTCCTTTGTTCAGATTATATTTTTTTATTGACTATGCCGACCTAATTTTGGCTGAAAGGATCTTTGATTTAGGCTTAAGAAGAAAGCATTAAATGCTTGTGTTCCCATCTTTGTTAACATATACATGTTGTTGATTTTTTTATAAGTACTATAGTTGTTTTATTTTGCAGATTTTCTTCCTTCTGAAATCAGACTTTTGTTTTATTCTTCTGTAAGTATATCTTTTTTTTTTGTAGATTTCTATCTTCTTGCATAAGCCTCATTTGATTTTTGTATGTACTATTGGTTTTAGTTTACAGATTTTTTTCTTTTGCAATCAAATTTTGTTTTTGTTTGACATACAACTTTTTCCTTGTTTCCTGATTTACAATTTATATGCAAGTTTATATATTACATATGTCATGTTATAATCATAAGATTTTAACTATATAATTTTATCATAAGCATACTCTTGAATTTTTTTTTCTATTTGAAGTAACTATCAATTTTTAATTTGTCACATATATTTTATTGTTTAAAACAATTTCCTATTTGTTATATATTTTTATTTATTTATTATCATTATTATTGTTTACTTAACTTAACTATCAAACATTTATTTAATTCCATATATCTTTCCTATATTTCATATTAATAATATTTAATTTTTCTTGAAATTTCACAATTTCAATTTAAAAGTTCAAATAAATCACTAATTTAAACACACAAATTGCCGGGATGTTACACTTCTTATGGACAATGATACCAAGTGGCACATTTCTCCCTGAAATGCTTCAAATCCATAACAATCACCGCAACATCTGTGCATCGGGAAAATCCAGTCTGCTACGATTGCAAGTTTTTTGCATGATGCAAAGAAGATATACACCACTGCAAAGTGTATGGCTATTGTTATCCATAAAATATTCTCAGGAATAAAGATATGAAAGAGGGAACACAAGAGCATTGCACTACATGAAACAGGATAATTTTCGATGGCTCAAAATCGTCGACGGCCATCGGCGGCCATTGGAAATAACTGATGCCAAAAATTCCGTCACTGAACAAGATTTTCGACGGCTACAGACGGCCAGCCGACGGTTCCCGACGGCCATCGGAAGATACATGGACGATCACGGTGGGTTCCGAAAACAGTCCAAAGCCGTCGGAATCCTCGTTAACTGTCCGTCGATGACCATCGGAAATTTTTGGCCTACAGGCCATCGAAATTCGTGAACCTGTCTTTCATTTTTTCTGCTGCATTTTTGCCTTCCATCCACAATTCATAAACACAATATATTCCATCGCACAAGTATATGTCCAACTCAGATATTCAATATGAAATCAAACCATACAAACATAATCAAATCACATAAAGAAATATACAAGCATAATTCATATAAAATCAAACCAACACTTCGCTAACGTAATTTACATACATCTCATTGTACAACATATACATCAATCCTTCATCAACCCTTACCATCAACTCCCAATTGTCAAAATTACTACCACCAAATATATCATCATACAATATACACAACAATTTTAATCCAACTCCACCAACTCAATGTATCATCAAAAATTACAAAACAAAGATGCAAAACAGAAAAAACATGCATATCGCTCTGGTCAATCACCTCTAGAACCTCCCGAACCAGCTGAAGATGGAAGGTGGCCACATACTGATGCATGTACTCAGCAATACGCTGGTCCAGCAGATGTGTCCTCTCAATGGCCTGGGGACAGTTTTGCTCTATTGGCTGCGCCACCCCAACTCTCAACTCTTCGATCACTACTAGATCGATCTGAGCTCTAGCCGTTTAACTGACTCTCCTCTGCCTCCTAGTCTGCAATACTTAATTAAATTAGTCTATAATCTTACTATCAAAGCTACAACATAATGTGTTGATTTTTATATCTATAAATTTATTGCTGAAACTAAAGCGATATGAAGTTCTTTAGAACTAAAAGATTACTAAATTTTTATATCTTAATATATTATTCATTACCACTTGATTGCCAAAGCCATAGCGCCTGTTCCGTGAAAATGAATCCATGACTGACTCAAAAGTGATGTCCTTCTCGTCCGTCGTCAGCTCTCAACCGGTTTCCTTCAGGGGTTTCTGCCGTTGTTTCATAAACCTTGCCTACATGAACAAAAAAAAATACAGTTAAAATTAATAACATGATATATTAATTCATTATACTTTAATAATTAGTTACTAATAGTATATAAACTAAAATATGCTTACATGACTCTTTCTCGATTTATCGTCATGTCATGTATATGAAACTATCTCGTTTGGAATTACATGCTCGACGGCATGAGTACGGGTAAATACATTCATGTACGATACAGGACCCTACGCCTCAACTTCCTAAAATTAATTATTATCAACTTCCTAAAATTAATTATTATGTACATTGTATATTCAAATTATATAGAACAATAACTATTTACAATTCACATTTAATAAATTTACCAACTCCCGGCGATATTGTTGGAACCATGGTTTTAAATCTCCTATATATCGCCCTACATCTCTTCTGAGATCTCATTTTCACACTTAAACGATACGAGACATCAAATATCCCTCATATGATTCATCCGTGTCTTTTTGAAATTTCCAAACTACCCTTTCAATATCTATATATCAGTTCATGTTATCTCATGTCTATGTACAAGGTAGGATTAGTGGCACTAAGTGGTTAAAGCGGAGGCAAACCATGTTAAAATATTTTTTGGAAGTACATTTGAATAAAGATAAATTCTTTTCCAACATTTTGAGATGTATTCAAATAGACAACCAAGTTCCTCATCTCTTAGATTATATACACTAACTATTAATAAATTGTCGACGATGTGGGACTAATTAAAACAATTACTACTTTAATTTATTAAATGTTGTTGCACCTTACATAGTAATAATAATGTAAGCCATAAAAGCAAAATTCTTATTTTGTGGAATTTGGAAATATGAATCTACACATTTGAGACTAATTTAACACGTCATATGACTAATCATGGTAGATCCATCCTTGATGGCACGGTTGTATATGCTCATAATGGAACTAATAGAAAGCAACTTTGGGATTACATAAAAGCCCAATGCTCTATCATAAAGCTGCTACCATGGATTATTGCTGAGGATTTTAATGCCACTTTATTTTATTTTTAAAGAGTTAATGCAAGAATTCAAATGTTGATCCAGGTTTTATGAAGTGCGTTCAACATGCTAAGGTTTATGAACCTCGATTTCTATGTAATTTTTTACTTGGAGGAACTAGGGAGGAAATTTTCCCATTCACAATACAATAGATAGATTATTTCTCAATAGCTATGGTATGCATGTTCTGCCTTTTATGCAAGTCCATTTCGATAACCACTCTTTTAGCTACTATTCACCTATTATTTTCAGGTTTGTTACTGAAATTATAGTTACAATAGACACGTGCCCTAAGAATTAATAGTGCATGAATGTGCATGAATGATTATAATGAAACTATTGAGCAAAACTGGTGCACTTTGTTTCATGGAAATACCTTTTCATTTTTTTGCGAAAACTAAAAAATTTTAAAAAAGGAAATTAAATGATGGCACAGTACTCTTCTTAAATTTTCAGAGACATATGATTAGATCCAAAATGCTAACAATTGTTTATACAGTTTGCTTATTTCAGATCCATATGACGAGGAGACCACACTAATGTACAAGGAAAATTTGAAATTTTTTTCTTATACAGCTTAACAAGTAAAAACTCATAATTTGTATACACTGAATTTAAAATGGCTTACAGTGGAAGATAAAAGCACTCATTTCATTCATTTGTTCCTAAGGAACTCCAAAGCAAGAAAAAAGTTCAGATCACTGACTGATGAGCAAGGAAACTTGCTTATTAGCACAAGTGACATTACAAGGGAAGGTACTACTTTTTATTCCAACTTATTTAATTGAAATTCTCACTTGCCACTATTTATCCTCTGGATGTACTATCTGATTGTTTGATATAAAACTGCATGAAATAATCAGTTTTACATTTTCAATATACTTTATTGATCTTGCTTCCAATGTCCAGCACACACTCATATCCACACTAGCTACACATGAATTGGTACTGAGAATGGAAGAGGTTGTCCAAAAATGGGGATCCGGTCACATTCCAAAGTTCAAATAAAGAAGACTCGAGCGTAGTACCTGGGTCTTGCTCAAACTCATGTAACCAACAACTAATGCGCCAGTCTATCGTTGCAGCAAAAAATAGACAACACCTACTACTACAACCTCCAAAAGCCACAAGTTCTTTTCTCATATGAAAATTTTCTTACTGTTGGTTCCGGAAGAATGATGCAATTTCTGAGGCTATTATGTTCGAATGACTATCCACTCCTTAATTAAGCATCGTACTTCAATGCTTAACGCGGTGTAAGTCGTATTAATGGAAGGTATGGTGTTATTTTATGTTCAAAATTGGTCATACAGCATTATGTATCCTAATAAAATTGTACTAAAAATATTTTATAATGGCCTGGCACAATTTGAAACCTTTTGAATAAAAGGCACCTGATGTGAAAAAGAATAACAAGTGTCTTGAGCACTTTTATCCTCTATATTTGGCACATGGATAAAAGGGTGAATCTAAAAACGCAAATCAATACATGAAAGTTTAAGCAAATCAGTACATGAAAGTTTCAAGATATTTCCCTTTTTTGCTCCACATGTCTTTACTTCCACTTCTTAAACTGTTCGATTAACAATTTTAAACTTGGATTTCTTAAAACTTCCTCCAACCATTTTAAGTTTCAGTTTTGCTGAGCTATGTTTAAATCTTTTGAGAACTTTTAACTACTATGATTGTTTTGTTTTATTATCTATTGTTGTATGGAGACTAAACTATAATTTGGTTATTGCATCTCATTCCATTTTTAAGTATGAGTGCTTAATCATTTCTGACATGATTCACCAATCATTTACTAAAAAAGGAATAAGGTATAGCACAGTGAGGGCAAAGCACATATAGCCTTACATAATGCTTCTGTCTCCAGTCATGCAAAGGTTAATCATGCACAGATCATCCTCCAATGTAAGTGAATATTCAAATTCACCAAGAAAATATTATGCACTGCTTTTATGATTAAAATTAATAACTAAGTCCAACTATGTGACATAGCGACAAGATATACATCCCCTATAAAATGCAATAATTGACGTAAATAGATGAGATTGATTAACGTTATCAAAAACATACTCTCTATCTGTTCACTTTTAGGAATCGGTTTATATCATTTATAATGAGGTTGCTTCTCTGGTTTCTATGTCAAATTCACGATTAAGATATTCATGATTTTGACATGTAAAAACAGATCAAAACCTAATATTTTTTCAGTATAAGTTGATGACGCAAAAACCGTGTCTGTATTAATTGGAGTCACCATTTCAGATCTTGCAATTGTCTTTAAAATTTGACGGCTTTCTTCATAAATGCTATATGGAAAACAACGATGGAAACTTTCTTAATAAATTTTTTTTACCATCGGTATGCTTAATATATGTAAATTAAATGTACTGTTGAAATTAAACAACATAATATTGTGGTGTAAAAAGCACTAAATGAATGATTTATCATGGGTGTCTTTCACATTATAAACTTTGACAAATATTATAATGAATTTTGACATGGTGATTAGTTTTCTACTTGCACATATAAGAGTAACCAGGTTCAGCATTGTCTAATCTGTCAAAGTGTGAAAAAATCAAGAGAGTTTTCAAGGAAAATACCCAGGTAAAGATAGGGATTTTTACTCCATTTGTTAGAAATGTCTTTCAGGTTTCAAATTTATATTTTCCTGAAGTCTTTTGTTAGGATTCACATTTTCTTTTCATACTTGATTGGGAGACTAATGGCCATTTCATTGTTTGCGAAATTTCTCATGTTATTTTCTCATAGTCATTTATTATTTGTCATTTTCTTAAGTTGAAATAAAATGTTTTACTTTTGAGATATTATTTGATTCATGTATTAAGTATAAATAATGAAGTGTATTTTTTTTGATAATGATAATAATTAGATGATAGTATTCTTAATTAATGTGATCGGTTGAATTCCTTACATCTCTTAACTTTATACATGTTGTGAAGGTAAATATCTATGAGTTTGCTAATTGGTGCATCTTTTTTGTTGGTAACAATGTTGAGCACGTTGACATGTACATATTTATTTATTGTATATTAGAAAGAAACCATTTCATTTTTTTATTCAAAAAAGTCAATACTATGCATCTTTTTGATGGAAACAATGTTGAGCGCTTGGATATTTTTACCTTATTGAATATGAATCATTGAATAATGCAATTGACTATGAATTTTTTTAATTATAACCATTTCATGTGCATCAAAATATCTAAACAAGGACCTACTCAAGAAAAGACATATGTGGCTTATATGCATGTTACAACACTTTTTGTGAATATTTATAAAGTCGGTAGTTAAATGGAGAGAATTAAAGATGTAGAAAATTTAGCAGCCACCAAGCTATTATATGCTACAAGTAGAATTTTGGGAGAAAGATTTACAGGAGTCAATTGAGATTTTTCTGAATCAATACCTATATAAGAATTGATTGTTAATTTAACCCCACTTTAATCTCTTGGGCATGTATCTGTGTTGCATACATTATTTTAGAGTTCGGTTAAAGTTGTAATCTGGTGATGAATATTGGTAAGAAGTGAAAATGTATTATGAACGTGTTATTGAAAGAGGGTTTTACGATAGTGAACAATCTTTCATATGTATATCTTTCATATGTATGTATATCAAAGTTTCATGTTTTGTAACCATAAAGAACTTTCGAGCAATATAAATCGAAGTTTTCTACATATGCATAGATATATAAGCAAGAAATTGATTCAAAAATATATGTAAATTGTCTACGTATAGTTGTACATATTCTTAGTGGAAGAAGTGAGTTAAAAAGATTGAGCAAGAATTTTCATCCACTTTGAAAAGGGCTGTACTAAGAGTAGTACAAAATTAACTAAAATAATGAAATATTGAGGTAGGAAGAAAAATAAATTAGCAACTGTATCAATATCAATAAATATGTTAATCATGTAATAAGGTTGTATTTAAAGGAAGAAAACGTGTTCATTGAAAATATAGTGTAGATATCATGATATCTAAAGTCCAAATATTTAAGTACCTAGACGCTGGCCCAAATGGGCGTGCATATATACTCGTTTTGCATAATATTTTTTATTTTCGTATTGATTCAAAAGATACTACTCAATCCAGTTATAATTTACGAACTTCTTGAACATATTCTTTATTTTTATCTTAATAAGTCATAGCGAAAGGTTTCACTTCTTTATTCTGTTCAAATAAAATGATATTATTCAATCATTACCAAATCAATTAAGCTAATCAACCTACTACTCTTCTAAAAATATTTTTTTTTCCATGTAAATCAAGTATGTTATATTTTTTATTTTTACTAAGAAAGCTATAACCATTAAATAAATTTTAGACACATCAATTTTAGACACATAAGTACATCCGAGATATTCCCAAGATGCATTATAAGACCCGAGATGTCAATCCGAGATGTACACTCGATATGTACTCATCTCATCCGAGATCTCCCCCGATACAAGATAACTTGTGTAAATGTCCCGAGACGAAACGTGACCGAAATCCGATATTTAAAACCTTGGTTGGAACGACTTTGACCGTCCTCGATGAGTGACATGATTTCTGTTCCTATTTGCCAAATTTCTTTCCGACTTTGCCTATACATTTAAATTTAATACATTATTTACTTATCAAATATTTTTTGATATTTACGCATCAATCGAATAATTAATAAAAGTTTGGTACACTTCCCTTCGCCTTGTCACTATCCCAATGTGCCAGCCACCCTTCCCACACACTTTCCTCCATCTAGTTCGGCTTTTGCCCTTTATTCTTCGTAGCTAGCGCAGAATCCCTGTAGTTCTTCCTTATCTTTTGCATCTAGTAGTGTCATACCAGCTGTTGGTCATCTGATTGTACGTCAACTACGGCCTGCATTTCATGATAAACAAGCGACCAAAAATTAAATAATAAAATGTGAACAATAGATAAGCGACAAAAAAATTTAAGAATGTAAAATAGAAGATTATACCTGAAATAAAATCCTACCATATATACTCCAGGATGTAGGGAAGGATATTATCCCACTTCGACCAACAAGCTGGCATCCAACTCTTGTACGAATCTCTTGAAACTGATAGAATAACAACAAACTCCCTATGTTAAATATGATACAGATTAGTATATCATACACAAAATATTTAAGATGCTGAAAAAAATTTAATACTTACCCCTCTGCTCTAGGTACTAGATACACAGTGGGTCGTTGTAGCGGTTGCGATGGACCGGTGTAATCCCCTACTGAAGAACTGTAAGTACTCCTCCTTCTGGACGACATGATACCTGTCACAGACACATCATTTTAAAGGAGAAGAATAACATAATAATGAAATATATTTTATAGTTAAATGACATAAATGAGATAAAGTACATAAAGTGCAAAGTATACCTGATTCAGATTGGGTCTGATATTCCAACGATAAGCAGAATACATTGCATTTTTAACATAAATTGCTAAATAAATGACAGAAATAGTAATGACATAGATGATGTAAATGTAATGGCATAAATGACGTAATAACATAAATGATGCAAAATAAATCTCATCAATTACATAAATTGCATAATACATAAGAATTCAACATAATATTTATATTAATCCTCATCGTTTTCCGATTTAGATTCAGTCTTATATTCTACATTATTTTCCTCCCTACTCTCGAATGCTTGTACCAATACTTTTTATTCATCGTTCAGATGTCCAAAATTTGTACGATCGTTTGTTATTATTATTTTGTTGTTTTGCTCAAGATCTGCCTGATAAGCTTGTTCATTTTGGAATATTCTTCCCATCGAACGTAAATCTCTTCATTGTTTTGAAAACTGTCGGCAAATCTGCTTTATCGCTTTTTAGAGACGGATAAGGAGCGTAATAAACTTGCAATTTTTGTTTGGCTATTACAAAAGGATCGTACTTGTGATAATGCGATGTGTGCTTTATTTCAATAATATTATAATCCTTGTGCACGTTAACTCTAGAAACTGAAACATTGCTAAACCAGTTGCATCTAAATAGAAACACCTCCTCTGTGGGTCGTGAGAAATATGTCAGTTGCAAAATTTGAGTTAAAACGCCGTAAAAATCATTTATGTTTTTTTGGATCATCACTACCTTTAACAAATACATCTGGATTATTAGTTAATTTTTGTACACCATATTCTTTGTTGTTAAATTTATATCCATTGATGAAATACATTGAATATGTGTTGACATTTCTTTTTGGTCCCAACACAAGATGTTTCAATCCTTCATCAACCAAATAATTTCTCGGTTCTTAAACATACTTTGAAAACCAATCAGAAAATTCCTTACTGAGATCTCTATGTGGATGTTCACTTTCATAAATACTGCTATATGAATAAAATATTGCATTAAACTCTACATGTGTACGCATTATGGAAATGAATAATTTATAAATTATTATTTTAGATTACCTAACCATGGTGCAACCTCATCACAATTAAGAAGAAAATAAGTGTGTGCTATATAAAAATATCTATCGTCTAACCATACTTCTACACATTTCTAGAAGGTCGACCATGTTGTCTAAAAATAGATAACATTGTTTGAGAGGACTCTTGTTCGACGCCTCCATCATTACAAGGAACACTTTCAAATGATATATTCACATGGTCACTGAAATAATGAGAGAAAAAGACCAAAGCTTCTCCTTCAATGTAAGATTTACATATCAAACCTTCAACTCGTTCTTTTTGCCTCACTTTTTTCTTCAGATGATTCAAGTATCTATGCAAAATTAATTTATATTAACTTTAACTTCCAAATGTAATTACATTAATAGTTAACATATTTCATATCTCTTAAATGGATACATCCATCCATATTACACAGGATCTCGAAGTTGTGTTTCAAATGGGCGATGAACAAGTAAATATTCCATTACATTTAAAAAACCCGGTAGAAATTTTTTCTCCAATTTGCAGAACAAGGTAGAAATATATTCTTCAAGTTTAGGTAAACGTTATACATTTAAAGTAGTCGAAAAAGTTCTTTGTAAAACGAGCAAAGCTCCATTATTACCTTCCAAACTTTTAAGGGAAATAATTCTTTGAATAGAATAGGTAATAAATTTCCCATCATTATGTGTCAGTCATGGCTTTTCATTTCGCTCAATCTACCGTTTTTAAAGTCAACATGTCTACGAAGATTTGATGAAATCCCATCAGGAAATCTTAATCCTTCCACCCATTTTAACACAACTTTAACTTGATTATCGTATAACTCGTAACACGCTTTTGGTTGTTTTACTATCATTTGGTTTTATATGAAGCTCATGAAGTTTGCATAATTCTTATATGTTGCGTCTTGATATCAAATCTTCCTTAGTCTTTCCCTTGACATTCAAAATTGTGTTAAAAACATTATCAAAGACATTTTTCTCGTTGTGCATCACATCAGTATTATGACGAAGTATAAGATCTTTCCAATAAAGCAACTTTCAAGATATACTTTGTTTGCACCAATTATGAATAGTCGATTTGCTTGCAATTTCTGTTTGCACTCCAGTTTCATACATCTTTGGATAGTCCTTTACAAGTTCGTATATGTCTTCGTTTGACAATATCATTGATGGCTGCCTGGTTTCTAATCTATTAGCTAAAAAGTTTATCCTGCCGCCTCCGAAGGGATGATTGACATAGAGAAAACACTGATGGCGCTCAAATCAAGAAATTTTCTTACCATAAGAAAATGCCCATGTTTCTTCCATGCAATAAGGACAAACTAGACGACCAGATATACTCCATCCTGAAAACATTGCATAGGCAGGAAAATCACTTGTAGTCCACAACAAAGAAGCAAACAAATGAATTTTTTCAAAACGTCGTACCGTTTCTACTTCTTCGTTCCACGATGTTTTTAACTCCTCAATCAACGGTTGTAAATAAACATCGATTTCTTATGTCAGATCGTCGGGGCCAAGAACGACAATAGTAAGAAACATATATTGCGTTTTCAAACGTATCCACGGAGGTAAATTATAAGGTGTGATGGTAATGGGCCAAGATGAATATTTAGCACCAAATTGAGAAAATGGTGAAAAACCATCCGTATATAATCCAAGTCTAACATTAAAACTCTCCACTGCAAAATTGGGATAATTTTTATCGAAATGCTTTCATGCTTCTCCATCTGCTAGATGTGTCAACATACATTCTTCCTCTATTCTCACACAATGCCATCTCATATGAGATGCAGTTACAGAAGATGCATATAATCTTTGAAGCCTAGGAGTGATGGGCAAATAATGCATACATTTGTATGGAACTTCCATTCCCTTCTTTTTTCTTGGTTTGTACCTTTCCTCGCTACATATTCTACACTTCCTAAGAGTGATGTCCTATTTTCAAAACAACATGCAGCTTTTTAAACATGTATCTATTTTTTATAAGGTAAACCAGAAGCCGACTTAAGTTTTTTAACTTCATAGTGATTTTCACATGTAAATTATCGGATGGCATGTCTTTTATAGCTTGTACAACAGTTGTAAATCTGGCTTCGGTGATGTTTTATTTTGACTTCATCATAATGTATTCTGCGGTGATAGCTGGATGCCACTTTACAACCATCCCAAAGAGGTTTTTTAGCAGCATCTAATAAATAATAAAAAAATTCTTCAATATTTGGTTCTTCAACATTTACATCGTCGTCGTCAACTTCAACCGTAGGAAACATTGATCGTGATACATCTTCAATCATATTTTCCATATGGTTCGTCATAACAATTTCGTTACTAGCAATTTCTAATTCAGACTCTGTAGAAGTATGTGCTACAACTTCTCCATGACAATCTCAAACATAATACTCTGGCACTAAACTGTTTTTGCACAAATGGACTTTCATAATATCATGTAACAAATACTTCAAATGTTTACACCTACTACACAGACAACGAATTTCTATATTGTTTCCGTTATTATTTAAAGAAAATTCAACAAACGTTTATACATTATAAAAATCTTCTTTTATTGAACCTCTCGATCTTTTTCTTTGATACATCCATCTCCTCCAATCAACAAAATAATCGATCATTTTTCCTATTTGAAAAATATGTCACAAATTCAAAAATAAATATTGGTCATTTTACAAATTCACATTTTATTTTTCAGTGTATCGATACAAAAACATACATGCCTCAATTTTACACCACTTAAGTATACAATATTGAAATGTTGGTTTATGGTTATCTTTTTCTTGGTCGGTCATCCTACTTCTCGTTGCAAACACTGGTAAACACTTATATTTCATAAATTATTTCGTTTTAATCGATTCAACAAAATTTCGACAACATTCCTTTTTGTTTCATGCATTGTACACAAATGCGTGTACATAGGAGACAAAAAATAAAAGTGACGGCGAAATTTTGTGAACCGTTTGAAACGAAATAATGTACGAAATGTAATTATTTACAATATTTATATTTTGTACAATACAAGGACAAATCCAACAAGTATTGTACCACATGAATATAAATGGCCGTTATGTGATAAAAATGAATATTTATATAATGATCATGTACAACACCTGGCGGACGGGGCCAAAATCACTCTAAGGGATGTAAAAAAAGAGTAGTTTATAAAAATGAATATTTGCTAATTTTATATATTTCAAAAAATAATTAATTTACCACATTTATTCTGCGTATTTTAGCGATTAAGGCTGCTTCAATATTGTTTTCATTTTCCAATATTGTAAAAAAAATTGAGATTTGTGCATTCATTATTGTTATACAAGTCAAGATGTTATACAACCCATTTCTTATTCCAATTAATACAATAAAATGGTAGAAAAAAACACATATATGATGGTTTACACAACACGCACAATCACAAATTATACATACTCATGATAACATATGAAATACGTATATAATGGGATACTATAAACCATTATTAGGCTATTGGAAACAACTACAATAATTAATTCGACCTAATTTATCAACTTATGCAAATCTAGATTTAGGGTAAAATTAGATTTTTCACGAAAATAAGAGATTATACCTGAGATTGAAAGCAATAGAGTATGATTAGGCAGCCGTGGAGGATCTGAAAGGTTGAAATTGGAGATTGGAAACTTGAAATTGGTGGTTTATGGATTTTGATTTATTTTCCTACGTTCAGCCAGATGAGGAAGAAAGGCTTCGGCCTGACCTGATAATCACGACTTTGCGATGGCTTCCGACGACCAGTCAGAAGCCGTTGAAAAAAGGCCGTCGGAATCCATCGCCATAAGTTGTCAGTATTCTAGCCTTTTATTGCAGTGTTGGTAAAGATTAGAAAGCGCGAAGATTGTCTGGTTTATCATAACTTCCAACAAGGAGGTGAAAGCGCACCTGCAATGTAACATCCCGACTTTTCGCACACTTTAAATCGACACACATGCCAATTCAAACCATATGGAATGGCGGATTGTTATGGGGTAAATAAGAAAAAGCAGAGAAGAAAAGAACAAAACAGAATCTCACAGCGGAAGGATAACATATAATAAATTAAATATACTGTTCTTGAAGATGTTTACAAAATATTTAATTTTACTTATACAATATATATCAGAGTTGCACGTGCCAACAAATAAAAATCGCTGCAGCGGAACACAGTGTAGTGGAACAATATAATATAATAATAATAATGAAATCTTCGTCTTCGTCCTTCAGAAATAAAGTCTTCAAATCCTGAAACGCTCGGACTGACCCGAGCGAACTGAAAAGTAAAAACACTCGAGTCAGACAAAAATATCTTATGTGAGTAAAATCAACAGAAATAAATATGAGTGCAGTAACTCAAGAGATGCTCGGGATTCACATCTCCTAAGGATCCGTTAAACTATTTACTATGTAGTAATATTCTTCTATTATAATAATGTCTATTTATAAAATAAACTTACTTTATTCTTAGCATCAAGGGGTTGCCCATATAGCCCTTAACACGTAATAGTCTCAGTAGTCCATCCAATATCATGATCCCTCCTGATCGGGAAGCCGACAGAGGATTCCACACGGGCTACGGGAGAAATCAAAACTCGTACAAGGCTCGGTATGGTAGGTGACATGGCACAACTAGGCAATGTCAGGGTAGATATACCAATTACACTTCCGGGACGGTGGAAACGCGTAGCAGCTACTACCGCCCACCTCGGAAAACACCCCCAAATCAAAAGAATCAAAAGCGGCCACCAAATAAATCTCCAAGTCAGAATATAATAGCGAAGGAGTGCGTCCGATCAAAGGAATGACCTTATTAGCCCGTCAATTGCTCCTGTTTTAGCCACCTTATGCCAACTCATGGGAGTCGGGTCCATGTATTTACCTCAAAGGAAACACCGCCACAAAGCTACTTCATTCTAGAATCTTCACCGCGTGCATGGTTGTTAAAGTGGTTTTCGGAGTTGGCAGAGAGTATGACAACTTCCGATCCCAGCCTCTTCAACAACCCAACGTTATTATAACACCGCGGTCTTTTCAAAATAATTTATACTTTAAAACCAGAAAAAAATATCCATTTCAAAACCATATAAATACGATATGATTTCTATTCTTTAAATCAATCAAATTTCATAAAATTGACAGGCTTAGCATTAATTACTTCTTATAAAATTAACCCCTTTCAATGACAAATCACATCTTCCCTAACTGCACAAATTAAGTCAATTAATTGTAATTGATTTCACATTAAATGTTATTAATTATATATTGAAATCTCAATAAATTCATTTATTGATTTACAACCTTGCTATTCAATAAATTGACATTTTAAGAGTATAATTAACATTGAATTATAGTACATTTCATTAGTGTATGTATCAATTTATTTCCAATTAACGTGCTACTTAATTTCCTTTGATTGCAAATTTATTTCCAAATTTTATTTAATACACTAAATAAATATGTAACACATAAAATTTGACAATATTAACTTTTTATTTCGTTAAAAAGTTTACTGTTTACAACAAATGTTACCCTTTTTATTAATTATTACTATTTCTGAATATATTGAACTTGCCAACTATATACATTTGTTAAAGTTAGGAACTCAATTAATTCATTCAGTAGGTCTCATCCTTTTATATTAACTTATGAAATAAATATGCATTTCTGTTGCTTATTAGCTTTACACATTTTAATTACAGTTCTCCCAAATATACTAATTTCAATCTGTTAAAACCTTATAATAGTTGCAATTTATTTGGTATTGCACTAAATTTGTTAATTATCAACTGCCATTAACATTTCCACCTCAATTTACATTCAATTATTATTTATCGGTATACTATCGCATTGGTTAATTTACCGCTTACTCTCTTCATACTTTTATTTACTTATATTTTAATTTTATACCCAAATGCAACAAATTTACACTTTCCATTATTATATAAAATTGAATTCCCTTCTAGTTATTATTTTTATTTGGTAAATCACTAATTCAACATTCCCATTTATTTCTTATATTAAACTTAAAACCAAGTATGCCAATTTACACTATTTCAATAAATTGCAATATAAATTTTAAATTGTAAATTTTAATTACCATTGATACCTCTAATTTCTACATTCGCTCCCATATAAGTTTATAAGATTTTTATTTCTTTCTAAGTTAAAATTAAATTCTTATTAATTTAATTCATTTTAAACCTTGAATTTTTACGGGTCGTTACACTCTCCCCCACTCAAAACTTTTCGTCCTCGAAAAGAAAAAGAAGGGAAAGGGGAACTTATAAATCAATATATATTATTCAAATGTTATTCATAACACTAATTTTACAGAGTAGGATAATTTGTATAAAATATAAAGATTTATAACCAATTAAATCTTTTATATTCAAATTTATAAAGTTTGGAAACATTTTCAAAATATTTTCTATGTCCAAAATTTTACGAAAAATTTCGGCAGAGTCTCCTTTGTACGGAGAGGCTCGGGAGAAAATATAATATCAAATATAATAAAATATCACATATAATATCCAAAATATAAAATCCCAACACGGGAAAATATATAAAATAGCGCTATAAAACCTTAATCCGAAAACGTACCTATTTGTAAGCAATTTACGCTTAATTATGAAACCAAAAGCAGTAGCAATTGCTTCCATAACCTTTATTTCACTTATATAATCTGATAAGAGTTAGCAATTATATAGAATGAAATATTTAAGTTGTTCAACCACAAACAAATCAATCAACCATCACTTGCAACAAGCATACAACCATCACATAAAATCAACGCGCATCAATCATTCACTCATATCAAATAAACAAATAGTTGTTTGAGTTCAAAACTTTAAATCATACGGAATGAAAAATAAACTACTAAGTGCACCCTTCACTCAACAGTCTTAGGTGAAACTAAATAGATTATTCATTCATCCAACAAATTTCAAAGTATCCTTACCCCAAACAACCATAAACCAAAACAAACAACAATTTCGACAATAAATCAAGTTTATACTTATTAATTTCATTTCATACTTTTGTTGTTTGACTTCCATTTTATACATATAATGGTTTATCCTTTTTAATTTACATTGAATTCTTACAACTTTTATTTCCATCCATTAATTTTGTGTTTATTATACTCATTTTCATTTATTACTTACAATTATTCAGGTCTTGTAAGTTCTTTTTGTTGCATTACATTTACATTTCCTTAGCATTTCAATGCATTAACAATAGTCTACAATCATATATTTAATGCATTCATCTTTTCTACTTATTTAACTTATAATAGCTTCAACTGTTTACTTAAGTTTACTATCATTTATTCCTTTACTTAAGTTTATAATCTTATGCTTACCATACTTACTTCCTATTACCCTTAGTATAGTAATATTTTAATTATAACTTCAGTTCACAAAAATTTCAACATCACATTTTTATTTATTGAAGAACTTCCTTGAATATTTTCATTATTTCAAATTTTACTTGTAAAATTTCCCATTGCATTTTTTTTAACAATTTAACTTTTAATATTCAATAAGTTGGTATTTTATATATATGTTAAGGAATGCAAATGAAACTCTGCAAGTTTTACCTCATTTCTTTTAATTTAATCTAATATTCAATAATTATAACTTTTGGTTTATAAGTTACAAATTTAAATTTTCTCATAGTTTCATTTATAACTCAACATTAAATCTTTTATTTCATTAAGGGTTTCAATTTTTAGTTAAGTTCCATTTCATTACACTAATTGAAACTATCAATTAAAAGAAACTTAAGGACTAAATACCGGGTTTAATTTAAAATTATTTTAAAATAATAGATAAATACATACTTACAACTTATATATCCAATTTATATTTAAACAATTTAAAATTTACATTTATTTATCAAAATAAATCTGCAGTAAGACTATTATAGTGGCCTTCCAACTTCGAAACTCGAAAATAAATGCCGATGATGCGTGCACTCATCACCAAAATTATTTTCCAGCGACAGAGAGGGAAGTACAAAACTTATTCTTTCCAAAATTTCTTTTAAAACATTCCTTTCAAATTATATTGAAATATTTATATCAGAAAATACTTCTAATAATATTATTATTATATTCCAAATCATTCAAAAGAAATTGCCAAAACCCCAAAACTTAAGTTCTAAATTTCCCATTTTCATTTATTTTAGCTTAAATCTTATTACACTATTATTTATAAATTTCATTACCTAACGACCAATATATTGCAACCAAATATATATATCATTTATAAAAAATTATTTTATATAAATAGAAAATACAATAGGCAAAATTATTTCATTCACCTATATTAAAAACAAATATTGTGTCGGTCTATCATATTAAGTGTTTAGAAATCCCTATTGATGTCATAGCGTCCCATGCATCAACCAGAATTTTTAAATACAAAACGGAACGGATTAACACAATATTAAAACCTTTTATAACACTAACAAATATGCTCTCTCATATATATACACTCAGCGACTCTCATAGGGTATTACTACCCTATTAATAAAGAGTCAAACCTCACAAAGCTAAGGTTTTTCGCTAAACCAAAGCTCTGATACCAGATGTAACGTCCCTCCTTTTCGCACACTTTAAATCGACACACATGCCAATTCAAACCACACGGAAGGGCGGATTGTTATGGGGAAAATAAGAAAAAGCAGAGAAGAATGGAACAAAACATATACTCACAGCGGAAGGATAAAATAGAATAAATCAAATATACTGTTCTTGAAGCTGTTTACAAAAATTTAATTTTACTTATACAATATATATCAGAGTTGCACATACCAACGAATAAAAATCGGTGTAGCGGAATACAGTGTAGTGGAATAATATTATAATGATAACAATGAAATCTTCGTCTTCGTCCTCCAGAAATAAAGTCTTCAAATCCTGATATGCTCGGACTGACCCGAGCGATTTGAAAAGACAAAAAACTCGAGTCAGACTAAAATATCTTACGTGAGTTAAATCAACAGAAATAAATATGAGTGCAGTAACTCAAGAGATGCTCAGGATTCACATCTCCTAAGGATCCGTTAAACTATTTACAATGTAGTAATATTTCGCTATTACAATAATGTCTATTTATAAAATAAACTTACTTTTTTCTTAGCATTAAGGGGTTACCCATATAGCCCTTAACGCGTAATAGTCCCAGTAGTCCATCCAATATCATGGTCCCTCCTGATCGGGAAGCCACCGGAGGATACCACACGGGCTACGGGAGAATCCAAACTCGTACAAGGCTCGGTATGGTAGGTGACATGACACAACTAGGCAATGCCAGGGTAGATATACCAATTACACTTCCAGGCCGATGGAAACGCGTAGCAGCTACTACCGCCCACCTCCGACAACACCCCCAAATCAAAAGAATCAAAAGTGGCCACCAAATAAATCTCCAAGCCAGAATATGATAGCGAAGGAGCGCGTCCGATCAAAGGAATGACCTCATTAGCCCGTCAATTTCTCCTGTTTTAGCCACCTTATGCCAACTCACGAGAGTCGGGTCCACGTATTTACCTCAAAGGAAACGCCGCCACCAACCCACTTCATTCTGGAATCTCCACCGCGTACAAGGCTGTTAAAGTGGTTTACGGAGTTGGCAGAGAGTATGACAACTTCCGATCTCGGTCTCTTCAACAACCCAACGTTATTATAAAACCACGGTCTTTTCAAAATAATTTATACTTTTAAACCAGAATAAAATATCCATTTCAAAACCATATAAATACGATGTCATTTCTATTTTTAAAACCCAAATCAATATGATATCAGTTTTATTTCAAATATATCTTTTTCCAGAAATCATAGTGCTTTCAAATATATATACCTTAAACCCATAGCTTCGAAACAAAATTTTCAATACTTAAATGGTTTAATAATGAATTACTTTATAAAGTAAATTAGCTTTTTAATTTCTCAAATTAATTCCAAATAAGATTTGAACCCTCAAAGAAACCATTAAATTTACAAATATTTCAAAGCTTTAAATATTCTACAATTTCAAACGAACTCTTTGATAATTTCATATATATCAAATTCCATTACTATTATCTAGATTTGAAATGTTTACTTTATAAATCAAATACCATTTTAGTCAAACCTTTAGACTTCAAACAACTGGATATTCTTCCAATTACATTACTTGATAATATTCATTTAAACAAATTTGATACTCATTTAAACCCTCTAAACAAAAATCAAGTTATAAAACCATACCTTTAAATCTCAATTTATTTATATTTCAAATCAAATTTTCTGAGGATAAATCCTTAAATCTTAAATTCAAATATTTAATCTTCCAACCTTAATTTTGTTTGAGTCATTAAAACTCTATATACAAAAGAATTTAAATAGATATTTAACCATATTAAATAAAAGAAATTCAAACTTTATTACATAGCTTATTTTATAATTCAAACAAATTTATACATAACTAAGTCAAAGATAGAATAGCATTTATATAACATCTAAATTCAATATCTGTATACCATATATTTCCTTATCAAACCATAAAAATTATTTCAAAAATTATTATATATATATATATACCACGATACCTGTATATAATTTTCTATCCTATGGTCAAGTGATACAGATATTTATCATTTCAATCCGCGATTTAAAATAAAAATTACGGTTATATATCATTTCAAACCGCAATCCCGAATGAAATGAAATGCATAACAACTTGCAGTTTATGATGATATAAATAAAACATCCATTCATCCATCATCAACCATCAACCATTTATCACAATCATCATCCAAATTCAAACAATACATCAATATATAACAGGTGATAAATAACAGGTATCCACTATCAGTTTATATTCAAAATAAATTATAACTGTTTAACTAGCAGTTTTAAATGCAATAAATACATAAATAACAATTTGACTGACAGTTTTATAGTTAAAAATAAATAAATTTAACTGGCAGTAATATGCAATATTAAATTAAATAACAATTAAATTAAGATGAATGCAATTGACTGAGATGATGATTAAAAACATGCAAAAAATGTATAAATAAATTTCAAATCACACCATATATCAATTTAACAGACATAAGAAATTTTAGAAGTTGTGAGTGGGTTAAAACACTCACCTCTTGAATTTAAATTGAATTTAAATCCAATTTAAACCCAAAAATTTGACCATCTTAGAATTCGTCGAAACTTGCATCACCAAATCCAGAATTTAAATACGATCCTAACAAAAAAACCGCGCGTAAAACAGAGTTCGTATGCGAGAGTTATAGCGATAATTGTGATTGAAATTAAATTTTAAAAATAAAAGAAAAGAACACAAATCCTTAACAACATTTGACACGTCATCCATCTTTCTTCTTCCTAGAAACCCTACGTACGTGCTATCCCAGACCGAACCTTAGCCGCGGCCACGTCAAAACATCACCGAAAAATAGACGCGCCTCCGTTGATCTTCGGCAAGCTCCAGCACCCACGTCGCCTTCCCCATGCCTCACGCGGTAGGCGATCGGCCACGACACCCCTAAATAATTACAGCCGCCGCCCCCTTATTGAAACCCTAGTCACCAATTTGACGACGATCTAACCATCAAATTAACGAGCAAACACCACCGATGTGTAGCGTGCGAGCCTCTCTACAAAACCCAGAAAGGGTTCGACGATCCGACTAGTTTGATTTCGACGTGATGAACGGCCGAGACTTCTTTGATTTTTACCGGTCAAATGAAAATCCAAAACGAAAAATGAATTTCACCAAAATATTACGCACTTCGAGAGCTTCAACATATATTTTTTCTAGATTTTTCTAAGGAATTTGAAATTTATGCTTTGGATTTAATTTGCAATTGGATCTGGAAATATAGAACTTTATCTGTCATTGAGGAAGAGGAGGAATAGAATGAATTGCGTATAGACAAATGAGAATTTGGGAGGTAGGGTTTATAACAGTATATTTATAGAGAAAGTTGAAATAGAATAAATAGATCGGGTTGAATACGCGCTAACGACAAAGTGACCCAAAAAGTCCGTTCTGACCCCGGAACGGAATTGGGTAAACCAATATATCAAAATATGTGTTTTAAAATATTTTAAACACAATGGAAAAGGTTTTAGGTTCAAATTACATCGTATGAAGAAGTTATGCTAAAAACAATATTTTCAAATCGATTTCAAATTGATTTCAATTTTGCTTATTTCAAGGCGTTTCGAGCCTGTACGATCAAACGACGCGTCTGATCACTACGAAACTTGAAACCCTACAATAATTCACCATTACGGATCCGATGAAACTGGTTTCAACGAAATCCGAGTCCATGGCTAAAAGGGCTATTTTCCATTAATTAAATAAATTAAAGAATTGATTAATTAAATCTAATTTTAAACTTCAATTCTAAAATTTATAAATTTTACCTTTTTAAATTTCTTAATCATTTACCCAAATTTTAAACAAATTTATATGTCAATTCAAAGTTGACAAATTTATAAATTTCCACACTAACTAAATTTGTTTAATTCAGGATTTATAAGAAAATTCCCTACAATTATACAAATTAATAATACTCCTTTTATTATCGTCAAACAGATGAAATTAACCTTCGATCATTGTTTATTACATTATTATCCTCAAATTTCATCTAAATTTCAATAGCGTAATATTTAAACTTTTAATTTCATTTATTTTGCAATAACTTCAATTATTGAATTTTATACTTTAATCAAATTTATAAATCTTGCTTTCTATTCTTTAAATCAATCAAATTTCATAAAATAAATTGGCTTAGCATTAATTACTTCTTATAAAATTAACCCCTTTCAATGACAAATCACATCTACCCTAACTGCATAAATTAAGTCAATTAATTGTAATTGATTTCACATTCAATGTTATTAATTATAAATTGAAATCTCAATAAATTCGTTTATTGATTTACAACCTTGCTATTCAATAAATTGACATTTTATGGGTATAATTAACATTGAGTTATATTACATTTCATTAATGTATTTATTAATTTATTTCCAATTAACGTGCTACTTTATTTCCTTTGATTGCAAATTTATTTCCAAATTTTATATAATAGACTAAATAAATATGTAACACGTAAAATTTGATACTATTAACTTTTTATTTCATTAAAAGTTTATTGTTTACAACAAATGTTACCATTTTATTAATTATTATTATTTTTGAATATATTGAAGTTGTCAACCATATACATTTGTTAAAGTTAAGAACTCAATTAATTCATTAAGTAGGTCTCATCCTTTTATATTAACTTATGAAATAAATATGCATTTCCGTTGCTTATTACCTTTACACTTTTTAATTACAGTTCTCCCAAATATACTAATTTCAATCTGTTAAAACCATATAGTAGTTGCAATTTATTTGGTATTGCACTAAATTGGTTAGTTATCGACTACCATTAACATTTCCACCTTAATTTACATTCAGTTATTATTAATCGGTGTATTATCGCATTGGTTAATTTAGCGCTTGCACTCTTCATCCTTTTATTTACTTGTATTTTAATTTTATACCCAAATGCAACAATTTTACACTTTCCATCATTATATAAAATTTAGTTCCCTTCTAGTTAATATTTTTATTTGGTAAATCACTAATTCAACATTCCCATTTATTTCTTATATTGAACTTAAAACCAAGTATGCCAATTTACACTATATCAATAAATTGCAATATAAATATTAAATTGTAAATTTTAATTACCATTGATACATCTAATTTCTACATTCGCTCCCATATAAATTCATAAGATTTTTATTTCTTTCTAAATTAAATTAAAATCTTATTAACATAATTCATTTTAAACCTCGAATTTATACGGGTAGTTACAAGCAATACCTTTCAACAAGGTTAAAAGGGTGTTTCGGCAGGGTTAACAAGGAACTTCCGACATAATCGGAGGCTATCTTTCGAAGTCCATATGCAACGCACTTCCACCACATATCCAAAACCACTCTAGACATTTGATTTTGTCTCATTTTATGCACATAGGAAAATTCTTCCTCCTAATTAGCCCATTTGAAAGAATACATGGCCTTTCGAAATGGTTAGAGTCACCAAAAGCCAAAAAGAAAGAACGTTTCGACAATGTCCAAAGCTAGGTCTTGTGCAGCACATCAACATTCGAGATAAAGGCACATAAATAGACCTTTCGACGTGGTCGAAAGTTATCAAGCAACCTCTTTCGACAAGCTCGAAAGGAAACAAAGCAAAAGAAGGAGGCCTAACCTCGAACACCAACATTAGGATAACTAAAACCCTTTCGACTAGGTTGAAAGGATGGCTCGGTTAATATACATGAAAGCAAAGGGGTTGACCTTTTGACCATATCGATAGCATGGGGTCGAATGGTCCAAACCCATGCCTATAAATATGACCCCAAGGGTTAGTTAAATGATCTGATTTCTTCCACTCTTCACTTATATGTTTCTTAAACTTGTAAAGCCCAATTCTCAAATTAAATTGGTAATTCAGTTAATTTGTAAAATTGAATTCAATAAAAAGAAAATTTTGATAATTATGTTTGTTTAGTAGCATAGATTTCCTCATTTTTATTAATATGTCATCTTGTTATCTTCTTAACCAAAAGGTTTCCCTTTTGACAAAGTCGGAACCCTAAGTTTCCTAATTTTCTGTAAGCCTTTATTTAGATTATTCAAATTGTAGGAATTACCCCTTTAGACAGAGTCGTTAGCTTCCCAACTCGGTTACTTCCAAAAATCATTAAGTCCTTGAATTAAGATTCCTTGTATATGTCGAAAGGTTCTTTCGATATCTTTCTTAGTTAAACCATTCAAAAGGATTAATTTGAAGAGAGGTTACTCTTTCGACTGTGTCGAAGGGTCCTAAATACAAGATTTGATCATTTTTACTCATCAGAGAAGCCCAAGTAAGCTTTACCTATTTCAAACGGAGGTTTTGAAAGAATCATTCCTACTTTAAATTTAAATGTGAGATGTTGACAAGTTTTCTTGTCAATATTTTTGGCACTAGAAGGAGGGTTCAAAGCTCTGATCTCTGACAACTTTCATCACCAACCAATTGCATAAAGAATTTCATCTAAAAGAGGAGTACGGTAAAAGTAAGGAGTAGTAATAGCAATCCAAGCGAAGAGGCTACTTCACAGTCGACTTTGAAAGATCATATGGTCCCAAATTCAAACTTACGGACTACAAAAGTTGGACAACCTTCAACTTTAACAAAGTTGGAAAGCAATGTGATCAAATTCATGAATTAGCGGTCAATAACGATAGCAATACGATAATATTCTTAAAGAGCTCCTAGGAATCAATAGAAAATATGGAAATGGAGGATGAAGTACGACCTCCAAATGAGATGGAAGATCAAGAGTTAAACCGAGAAAGTCAAGTAAAAAGATCTCTGAGTAATCAACTAGCCTAGTCTATGGAAATGACAAGGGTAGTCATGGAAATGAAGCTGACCAAGAAAGTGTCCAACACCTAATAATTATGAATATGTTTGGGGAAAAAGCAATCTTCAATCTAGAAGAATATGATATCCAATAAAAGGCTCCCTTTTCTGAAGAAATAATGGCAACAAATCTCCCAGCACACATCCAAATTCCCTCATTAAAATATGATGGAACAACTGATCCAGATGATCACCTTTTCGTCTTTGAAAATAGGATAAACTTATGCAATGCTCCAAAAGCAGTTCGCCGTAAACTTTTTCCCATTACTTTCCAAGGAGCGGCAATCAAATGGTATATGAGTTACTTAATGGAAACCATTTATCCTTAGGAATAATTTACTTATGACTTCGAGGCACAATTTTCTATATTCAGAGATAAAACTATGGACTTTAGCTTACTAGCAACTACCAGACAAAATCCAGGGGAACTACTTGGAGAGTATTTGAACAAATTCAGTATAGAAGCATTAAGGGAAGAAAGTACAACTGATAGAGAAAAACTTATGGCTGTTCGATCAGGGTTAATTGAACAAACACCATTTTGGAAGGACCTTTACATTAATGGATGCAAAGATCTACAATATTTCTTTCTCTGAGCTGGAAAATTTATTCCATTAGACGAATGCATCACGCTAAGAAAGAATTTCATGGACAATCCAAGGATGAACAATTTGATTTTAAGCGCCCTGATAAGAGGCCAAGGGAAATTGAAAATCCAAAGGGAAGTTGAAGAAAGAATTCAAAAATAAATTATGTTGTCCTAAACAAACCCCTCTCCAACACATTCGCTGGGATGAAAATAAATGACAATTTTACTATGCCTCAGAAGGTTAGGAGCATCCCATAGCCGAATAAAGGAGGAAGTTACCGCGTGTACCTTAAAACAAATGGACATGAAATTAATAAATGTCGTGTCCTACTAAAGAAAATTCAAGGCATGATCAGGTTAGGATTTTTACAGGAGTTTATAAAAGAAACTTTAAAGACATCTCATTCAAGCTGAGAAGAAAGCAATTTAGCAACCCCAAAATACATATTCCTATCAAATCACGAAGTTTAATGACATTAGTTCAAATATTGACTATCTTCCTAACTTTTCACATCCTATAAAATCTATTTGAATTTTCTTTCAAGCTTAAATTCGTGTTGTGCATTAACTATGTACTGATCAAAATTCGAGTGTTATTTCGGGTAAAACAAAATCAGATCAAAGCATTCAACATAATTTGAGAGCACAACAAATTCCAAGCTACTTGAAGTAAACAATCAAATGCCTGAAATAAGATAATTAGCAATACTCTAGTCAACACAGTACAAAGGCGACCCTCCAATGAATGTCAAATCGCCATAGAATTCGACAACAACTAAGGGGAAAGTCCATATAAACTAACTCTATTATTAACAAATGATTTTAAAGGAAATTTCTCAAGTATTTCTTTTCGAAGTAAACAATTTTCGATTGCTACGCGGCCTGGGGGAAAACAAATAACTATCTATTCCAAAAAGCTAGTTTAAACAGCCAATTTGAGATATTATATAGTATTAATGAATGCACATAAAGGACTTCAGACTAATCGATTTCAATATTTCAAAAAATTTCTAAAGATTGTGGTCAGAAAGGAACCTATTCATACTTTTTCCAGAAAATATTTTGAAAACACAAAAAGCTTATGGAAACTCAGATTAGAGAGTCCTTTTCTCGACTAAAAGAGTTTGGTTCATGAATCATCATCTTTTAGTCTCTTATTCAAGACTCGTGTCTCTATTATGAGAACAACAAGAAAGTTCTTGCAAGAAGCTGCATTGAGAAAAGCTCTTTCGTCAAAAGGATTCACGAGTTCGAACTATTTTTCAAAAGACAGCCCTTTAATATATTAGAAGGGTTTAATTGTAGAATTATTTCTCTCAAAGGAGACTCCATTTTCATTGGCTAATAATTATTTTCATATATAAATACTAAAGCCTATGATGCTACCGTAGCACTACCCAGAGAGAGGGACATAAGCCCACAACACCATTCCATGGCATCTTTTGGAGGGATGGACATAAGCCAACAACGCTGTAACGACCCATAATTTCGCTACATCGAAAATGAGAGATTTCTTTTATTTTAAATTTAAAAAGGTTTAAAACTTAAATGAACAAGTTATTTATAATAGATAATAATAGAGAAATTATTTATTCTTGTAGTTGATAATGTAAATTTGGATTTTACAACAAACCAACAAACGTTAAGTTTTACTAAAAAGAAATAAATGCTTAAATAAATAGGTTTAAATGTTTATTTAGAAAGATAAATATCATTGAAAAGATCTAATAAAGATACTAATAGAAGATTAAAAGATCTAAAAGTATGTTAATAATCGTTTTACAAAAATAACCAAATTTTGTCGCATTTTGTCTGTTTTACATAGACCGTAAAATTAGAGATTTTGATGTTATTTAAATATGATTTTAAAATACGAAGAGACATGTTTTAATCTATTTAAAGTAGTAAAAAGTTCATTTTTAAATTTGGTTTACATAAATAAGTAGTTTAACTAAAACGTCAAAACATGACCGTAAAACATTTTGTCGAAAAACGACGTTTTGTCGATTAAAAGTTGTTGCAACGTCGCTGCACCTTTATTTTCTTATATAGGAATATATATTCAAATAGTTTAAGTATTAATTAATTCACTAATCAAGTTTACTTTTACTAAACAAGGTTAGAAACTTCTAGAAAATAATTAAGAAAAAGTAAACACAAAAAGACAAAAATGTCATTTCAAATCAAAAAGTAAAACATCAAATCAAAGAAACATAATTATTACTTATTTTACTTAATATCCAAGTGAAAATGACATAAATTAATGATTTGAAATGTGATGTTAAGTGTTGAAAAAAAAATAAGATTACTTTAGAAGTAAGTAAGGTTATTTTGGTAATTTGGTAAAGGGATATTTTGGTAATTTACCACTTCATTTCTTTTTCTATAAATAAGACCACCATTCTTCCACTTTCTTTTACACCATTTTCATTCTTCTTCTTCCTTGAAGCTCTCTTTAATGGCTTCATCTTCTCTTCCAAAATGCTTACTAACTTTTTCAAAACCATATCAAATCAACTCCAAACACCACCAAACTTTGCCAAAGACCTTAGAATACCATTTAAACATGGTTTAGCATCTAAGAAGTGAAGAAATGATAAAGGAAGGAGTGGAATAAGGCATGGACGAACCTATGAGGAAGAGGAGCAAGTTTGTGAAGCTTCGGAGCGGGAAAAAGAGAAGGAAGTGTTGCCGGAATCAAAAGGAAAGTCTACGGAAAAGGTTTGGTGAAGATAAGAGGATTTAAGTGAAGTGTTGGATAATATGAATGTTGGTAGGAAGTGAACGATTTGGTTAAAAGGTGAGTACTCAAAACTTAGTTTTATTTTAATAAAACTTAAGTTGATAATACACATGTTAAATTAGAAATTAATATGTAGAATATTGATTGATATTGGATGATCACTTGGTTTATATTGTGGTTGATTATATGTTTGTGATATGGATGATAACTTGGTTTGTTAAATGATAAGAGAAATAGTTAGTAACCATAGTTAATTAAATGAGAATTAAATCCATAGAAATATATGTATGGAAGTTATTTAGCCTTTTAATGATTTTAAATAGTTTAAATATGGTTTAAAACAAATTTGAAGTGTTTCGGACAAGTTCCGAAGCAATTTTCAAAATTGGTCAAAACCGAGCTTGTCGCGTAGCGGCAGTTCGTAAATTTCGACCCGTAACTTCAAATTTACGTACAGAATGATTTATAAGTCGGATTTCTTCAAAATAAAAATTCTTTGGTTCACAATGATAATAGTTTTCCAACTAAGAAAGAAAATCAAGATTTCATCGAGTAGATTTTGAAATAGGTCCAAAACAATTTTCTAAAAACATCGCGGTTTTGCAGTTCGGAATCTAAAACGGGATTTCTTTGTAAATGATATTTTTAAACGATTAAAAATATGAAATAAATTTGATAAATCTATTAAAATGGTTTGAAAGAGATTTGGAATGGAAAATATGAATTTTCAAATATTTAAAAGTCGTTTAAATCAAATAAGCTTATATAGCACTTTCTATAGCACTTTTATGCTGCGAATTCTATAACTTTTGGAATATGAGTTTAAATGTAACGTTGTCTCCCAGAATCAATTGTGAATGTTTTAAAAAGAATAATTAAGCATTTTGAAAGATAATTTGGAATACTTATAAGCAATTCCAAAAGTTAAAAGTATGTGGAAACGACTAGCCATTTGTCCTGCTTGTGAGATCTGGGATGATAAGACAAGGTGTTTAACTAAGGTTGGGGAGGGGCAACCAGTGCCCTGAACTTACCTGACCTATGTTTTCTCTTCTTAGGCGAGGGGTGGAACAGATCGAAAGGAAAGCCCGAATGCTCTAAAAGATCATATTTAAGTTTTTCCAAGATAAAAGAAAAGAAAACCCCTTCAAAATAATTTTTTAAATAAAATATATTGAAGACAAAGATCGTTAAAGATAAAGATATTCATGATGTTGGATTAATTGCCATTAGTCCCTGGAGGTGAAATTTACCATATTTAAAGTGGCAGTAGTACTATGTTATGAAAGTTTACGATTTGTAAGAATATGATTTGAAGTTAAGAAGAAATCTTTGATTAAGATTTAATAAATGATTTGGGAATATTTTCCCTAAGTTAAAAGTTATAACTTGAATATAAGATATCTTTGATTAAGATTTAATAAATGATTTGGGAATATTTTCCCTAAGTTTAAAAGTAATAACTTGAAGTTAAGAAAGAAGTCTTTGATTAAGATTTAATGAATGATTTGGAAATATTTTCCCTAAGTTAAAAGTTATAACTTTAATATAAGAAATCTTTGATTAAGATTTAATGAATGATTTGGAAATATTTTCCCTAAGTTAAAAGTTATAACTTTAATATAAGAAATCTTTGATTAAGATTTAGTGAATGATTTGGAAAGGTTTTCCTAAGTAAAAGTGAAAATGATTTGGAATTATTCCAGGATTTAAGAAAAGTTTAATAAATCAAATGATTTTATAAATGAGGCTTAATGATTCCATATACATTTGAAAAGAAAATGGAATAAATTGAAAAGATTATATCTAAGAAAGATATTTGATTTAAAAGATGAAGTAATCCATTGACTGTAACAACCCGATATTCGTGTCGAATTATAATCGACAATTTAAACGATTAATATTGACCCAAATTTCCATTTTTGAATTTTTAAATTTGAATTAAAATTCTTTTATAAATGGATAGAAAGGAATTGTGGGCTTTGAAAATAATTATGGTCCATTCTTTTTATTGGGCCGTAAAGAAATTGAACATGGGTAAAAACCCGTACCCATCCCCCTCTCTTCATTCTTCCCATTCACGAACCCTAAAAATCGAAAGAAAGTAAATGGCGGCATCGTCTCGTGTTCGTTCCGCTGCTCCAAATCAGGGCTTCGCTCTTCCTCGTTCGTTCTTGTGGCGCTAACGTTGCTTGCTTCGACATTCGGTTGCTCCTTTAATTCGTCGACACGGTGAGTGATTCTATCTCACTCACATCTAGTTCAACCGTGTTTCGGCCATTCGATTTGTGTTTTTCTTTATGTTGTTGATTTTGGTCTCTATGACTTCATCCACTGAAATGGTTTCTGGAGTTACTTGAATTTGTCGAGTACTTTTGGCCTGATGTTTGATTAGTTGTAGTTGCCGACGATGTTACTATTCATATAGGAATTGAACCCCTATACGTTCGTTCGTATATGAGCATTTGACTTCATCAATTTATTATCTCGGCTGTATGATATTGTTCTAATATTCGGGATGATTTTTGACTTTGGAATTGGAATCTGTAAGCTTTATTTTGTGAAAATTTTTTTAGATTAGAATTCACGTTGGCGTTGCAACTGCTTTCAGTTTTGATTTCGACCTTTAATTGTTTGAAACTGTTGATCTATGATTTGATGGAATTCATCGGTGTATTTTGTTTCGGCCACATATTGCAGCCTTCCACTTGATTTTTAGCTTTGAATATTTCAAACTGGCTATTGATTTTCTAGCACCTGAAATTGTGATCTTTGATGTACTTCGAACTTGTAGTTGAATATCTCAACACACGTACGTATTTTCTATGTTTTTCATAACAGTTTACAATCATGTCTAACTTTGTGCATTTCTCTTGATGTGTCTTTTCCTGTATTTGCATTGCTATTAACCCTATGCACTATGTCATCGAGTCTGATGTATGTGGCTATGTACTTTCTATTCACTTATGCATCCTTCTGTGATGCAATGATGTGTTGCCATACTCGAGCTTGCCTGTGTGTTCTGGGCACTTGCTATTGGGTTTGATGCAATTCTTTGTGTGTTTTTGCTTCACCATTGTGTGTTGATGTACTTGTTGTTATACACCTTATGTTGTACCAAATTTTACTGTGTCACTTGTAGTTGCAGTAGTGATGCAGTTATATGCTTGTACCACTTGCTGTTTCGACTTGGGATTGCACTGTTACTGATTGGTAACGTAGTTCATATTTGCTTTTAGTCCATTGTTTTGATGCCATCACTGAATTCGATGCCGACCTCTATGTATACACATATACATACATATGTACATGCTAAAACTACTTCTGTTCTTCGACCCTATGTAGTTCTGGACTGCACTTCTTTTACTGTCCCTATTGCATCTGTATGCACCATTGTGTTACACCATTGTCCTGTCTCAAATTTGGCCTGGTACTTTGCTTCACCACTGCCCTTGTGTACATGTTGATGAATCTCATGTGTATACCTGAATCTGGTATAACTCGAGCATTCCCTCTTCACTGCATATGTTTTGAGTCACTATTGCATTCATTAGACTTTGCGTTTGTTTGCATTTATATGCATTCTTGTAGACTTTGGTTATCCTATATGCTTGCTGTCGGTTTTGGTGCATTTTGCCTCTGTTGCTCGAGTATATGAGCAGTTTCATATATTTTGGCCATATCTCTCTCTTGCTGTCACCTTATTCCACCGTGTCTTCATGCTGGAACCACTGCCATTATTTGTTTGTTAGCACTGTTTCACCATGTCACTGCCATGTGCATTTGGATTGATTTTCGAATTACACTTGAGATGAATCCGATGACTCGGGTTTGATCTTGTGTTTGGTTGTGAATATTCATTGGGTACATCATCACTGTAGTGGCACGGCAGTGCACGCAAGCGTGAACTGCAGCCACACGGTATTCATTGGGTACATCATCACTGATGTGGCACGGCAGTGCACGCAAGCGTGAACTACAGCCACACGGTATTCATTGGGTACATCGTCACGATAGTGGCACGGCAGTGCACGCAAGCGTGAACTGCAGCCACACGGTATGGTTTTATGATATTCTATTTGTTTTGACTTATGGATCTTTTTTGCGTATTCCATATTCCGTAGTGGCGAGGCAGTGCACGCGTGCGTGTACTGCAGCCCTACTTGAATTAATATTTTTATTGATATTTCAATGGTTTGAACCGTTTGTTCATTTCAATTCAATATTCTGAATTGCATTCTGATTTGGTTTAATTACTGTCGTCTATTCAGTATTTAATTATTATTGCTTCTATGCACTAATAACTGAGTTTGAATTAGACTGACCCGAGTATTATTTTCTTTTGAATCTAATACTCGGGTCAGACCGAGTATTTTACAGGTTGTAGATATTCTGCTTTGGGTTGCTGCTAGAGCTATGAAGTTCTTTCATATCTTTTGGAGTAGTCGTCATTTGTAGTAGTCTGTATTATTGTATAGGAAGATATGTATTCATGTATATTATATACGTTAATGTACTTGTATATGTAACTTCCTGAGTTGACTGTTGTAGTTGTATCACATGTACCGTGTCAAATGTATTGTAACTGACATCAGTTATATATATATGAGATTTTCTGATTTATCTGTGTTATTAGTTTATATTTGTCCTAGACTATTATAGCCACCGTGTGGTAGCTTTGTGTTTGCATCGGCATGTCGGATTTCCTCCTGAAATAGATTGCACGTTTTTACTATCTGACATATCGGTGTTCGCACAAAGCAATTACACGGATGGTCGCTCCTCAACAGCCTTATTCTCCGTGCTAGTTGACAGCACCACACCGTAGTGTTCTTGGCTAGCGTGGGTATAGAGGTGGGGCGTCACAGCTTGGTATCAGAGCCTGGGGTTTAGAACAAATATAAAACATAACTAAGATAGTACATGTGTTACAACTATTTGTCGACATTTTATTTCTCATAATTGCATATGATTGTTTTTGAATTGTTAGGTATGAATTCCTAACACTTATTCATATGCATTTGATTTTGAATTCTTGTGTTTTCGGCTTTGATTTGTTTTAGCCGATGATTGATTTTGTTTGAATCTCAGCGATTCTGAACTTGAGTTTACACTTCTAAGTATCAGTGTATATATGCTCTACCAAGTTCCATATTGCTGCAACTAGTACCCACTTCGATTTGAACTCGCATTGTTTATTCGAACTGCTATATATAGGCATTCTTATCTCTGATTCGTGTACTTAATGCAGTCTCCATACAATTGGGTTTTGGATATCAATCTTTGAGACAAATTGCATTCCAATTGTCGACTATCTGTTTATCCATGGTTTGTTGGTTTTCATGTGCCTCTCTCTGATAGTTTTAAAATTTCTTTGGTATAAAAGAAATTGTCTTGGACTTTGCCTTGTCGATATCGACGTTGACTTGACTTTTACTTTTGCTAAAGTCATTCAAGCATTTATGCTCGTTCTGCTTTGGTTTTCCAATTGTTGATCGATTCTTCTTTTCCGGTTAGTTGTTATCACCTTTGTCGACTTTGATAACTTCTATTTCAGGAATTTTGGGTATTCCTACTTTGATGGATTTGGAATCGAATTCTTTGTATTTTATTCACGTCTTCGAATGTGAATCTTATTGAATTGATTTGGTTTTCGAATTTAATCGATTCTTGATTATTTCCCGATTTGTTGCTATCATTTATTAGCAACTTTGAAGACCTTTTCTTCGGGATTTTTGTGAACATACCTTTCGATGAATTCGGTATCGATTTCTTTGGATTCTATTCACGTCTTCGTATGTGAATTCTTGTGATTGATTGTTTCTACAATCATTTTTGTGATATGTCACTTTAAAAAAATATAAAGGTTTCAATACTAGTAGTAAATATCAAAACTCTTTTATCAAAATGTTTTCAACTCTATTTTCAATACCAAACTCGTTTTTGAAACCGTTTTCCAATCTATTAGTATATATACAAATCTTTATTTCACTCGTATGAGAAATCTAATTAAACGGCTTAGTAAAACAAGTGGTATGAAACACTTGCGTTTACTTCGTCGGTTAATTGTTGGACTTGTTCGATTGAACCTCTAGTGACAATTTTATTAGTGAAGATTTACAGTTTGTTCGTAAATATTTAAGTTAAGTAAGTGGTTATGGGACATGAAGCTAAACTTTTACATTTACTAACTTAGTGTAATTGACACTTCTCGTTGATCATGACGATCATTTTTTTCGGTTAGACTAGGCCTCATCGGTGTGATTTCGTCTCACACATATCTCTTGGGCTTTGAGGATTGTCTAGACACCACTTGTGTGATTTCATTCACACATACTTTTCTTTTGATTGCGAGGTTAGACTAGACACCACTTGTGTGATTCCACTCACACATACCTCTTTTGATTTTTGGTTAGTCTGGACCTCAATCTGTGTGATTTCGACTCACACATGTGGGGTAGCGCCCCACGGTCTTCGGGCCATTCTTGTGTCAAAATTAATGGCTTGCAACCATGAGATAGCGTCTCGTTATGCGTTGCACGTGTTGATGATTTTCATGCTCATGTGTAGGTGAGATTCCGTGCTCCCGTTCTCGCTTTGCGTTGCACATGTTGGTGATTTTCATGCTCACGTGTAGGTGAGATTCCGTGCTCCCGTTCTCGCTATGCGTTGCACGTGTTGATGATTTTTCATGCTCGCGGGTAGGTGAGATTCCGTGCTCCCGTTCTCGCTTTGCGTTGCACGTGTTGATGATTTTTCATGCTCGCATGTAGGTGAGATTCCGTGCTCCCGTTCTCGCTTTGCGTTGCCCGTGTTGGTGATTTTCATGCTCACGTGTAGGTGAGATTCCGTGCTCCCGTTCTCGCTTTGCATTGCACGTGTTGGTGAGTTTTCATGCTCGCATGTAGGTGAGTTTCCGTGCTCCCGTTCTCGTTATGCGTTGCACGTGCTGATGAGTTTTCATGCTCGCGTGTAGGTGAGTTTTCGTGCTCCCGTTCTCGTTATACGTTACATGTGTTGATGAATTTTCATGCTCGCGTGTTGGTGAGTTTCCATACTCTCCTTCGAGTTTTCATACTCTGTTCGAGTTTTCATACTCCGTTTGAGTTTTCATACTCTGTTCGAGTTTTCATACTCCGTTTGAGTTTCCATACTCTCCTTCGAGTTTTCATACTCGCGTTCTAGTTTTCATACTCCGTTTGAGTTTTCATACTCTGTTCGAGTTTTCATACTCCGTTTGAGTTTTCATACTCTGTTCGAGTTTTCATACTCCGTTTGAGTTTTCATACTCTGTTCGAGTTTTCATACTCCGTTTGAGTTTCCATACTCTCCTTCGAGTTTTCATACTCGCGTTCGAGTTTTCATACTCCGTTTGAGTTTTCATACTCTGTTCGAGTTTTCATACTCCGTTTGAGTTTCCATACTCTCCTTCGAGTTTTCATACTCGCGTTCGAGTTTTCATACTCCGTTTGAGTTTTCATACTCCGTTCGAGTTTTCATACTCCGTTCGAGTTTTCATACTCCGTTCGAGTTTCCATGCTCTCCTTTGAGTTTCCATACTCCGTTCGAGTTTTCATACTCTCATCTTGTGGTTTCTGGATTTCTTGCGTAGATTCCTAGAATCTGTGCTTCACCAATTTTCGTGATCTCAATTGATAAGTTTTATCAATTTTTGTGCATTGGTGAATTCGTGTGTTATTGACTTGTTATGAATACAAGTTTAGGGTATGATATCCCTTTCTATCTTTGAGAAGATTCTTGTGACACTTTGGATGAATGAAAATCCACTTATCGAAGTTGCTTCTGATGTTGTTGTTTTAATCACGTGTTTTAAAAGTTGTTTCATAATATAAATCAAAATTATTTTCAAAATTTTTACGATTTGCGCTTTCAAAAGAATGAGGAAGCGAATTAAACGTTTCAGTAAAATCGAGGATTATGACCCCTTTCTTTTGCTGATTCGCTTAATTCCGGACTTGTTCGTTTGAGAATGTAAATTGTAATTTTATAAATAAAATGGTTTTCAAATTTTTTACACTTTACGCTTTCAAAAGAATGAGGAAGCGATGTAAACGTTTCAGAAAAATCGAGGACTATGACCCCTTTCTTTTACTGATTCGCTTAATTCCGGACTTGTCCGTTTGAGAACGTAAAATGTTATTTATTTAAAATACACAATTTTGCACTTTCAAGGAAACGATGAAGTGAATTAAACGATTTAGTAAAACTCGTGGTTATGGGTCATGTGCGTTTGCTATTTCGGTTAATTTCGGACTCATTAATTGAAAAATTTGTGATTTGAAATTTGATTACCGTTGTGGTAATTTCTGATTATCGTTTTGATAATTGGATGTTTATGATTTCTGATTTATCGTTTTTGATAATCAGATATTTATTGTTTCTGATTATCGCTTGTGATAATCAGATATTTGAGATCTAATTATCGTTTGTGATAATTAGATATTTGTGGTTTGATTATCGTTTGTGATAATTAAACATTTGTGATTTGAGATTTGATTATCAATTGTGATAATTAAATAATCGTTGATTCGTGAATTCTGATTTATCGTTTTTGATAATCAGATATTTATTGTTTCTAATTATCGCTTGTGATAATTAGATATTTGAGATTTAATTATCGCTTGTGATAATTAGATATTTGAGATTTAATTATCGTTTGTGATAATTAAATATTTGTGATTTCAGATTGATTTTCGATTTTGATAATCGAATACTTGTTGATTTGATTATCGTTTCGGATAATCGAATATTAGTGATTTGAGATCTCTGAATTATCTATTAATAATTAGATTTTGTTGATAATTTGTGAATTTCTTTTATGAAATTAAAAGATTTCTTTGGCGTTTATATTGTACTACGCCAGTGTACCGGCTCAATTTTCTACTATTTATGACGTTTTCACGCGTCTTCCTTCTACGGAAATGCCTTTGGGATTTCCGATCTTTATTCTTGAGCCCGGTATTATTGAAGAAATTGAAGTTTCACTAAATTTGACTTTGAGCAAACACGTTCTAGCTTGCTCCTTCATGTTCTTTATGGTGAACTTCATATTTCGAATTTCTTCATCTTGTGATGATATGCTCTTTTGGTTGTTGCCTTTTGTCCATATATTCCTTAAGATTGCGAGGACGCAATTTCTTTAAGGAGGGGAGTCTGTAACAACCCGATATTCGTGTCGAATTATAATCGACAATTTAAACGATTAATATTGACCCAAATTTCCATTTTTGAATTTTTAAATTTGAATTAAAATTCTTTTATAAATGGATAGAAAGGAATTGTGGGCTTTGAAAATAATTATGGTCCATTCTTTTTATTGGGCCGTAAAGAAATTGAACATGGGTAAAAACCCGTACCCATCCCCCTCTCTTCATTCTTCCCATTCACGAACCCTAAAAATCGAAAGAAAGTAAATGGCGGCATTGTCTCGTGTTCGTTCCGCTGCTCCAAATCAGGGCTTCGCTCTTCCTCGTTCGTTCTTGTGGCGCTAACGTTGCTTGCTTCGACATTCGGTTGCTCCTTTAATTCGTCGACACGGTGAGTGATTCTATCTCACTCACATCTAGTTCAACCGTGTTTCGGCCATTCGATTTGTGTTTTTCTTTATGTTGTTGATTTTGGTCTCTATGACTTCATCCACTGAAATGGTTTCTGGAGTTACTTGAATTTGTCGAGTACTTTTGGCCTGATGTTTGATTAGTTGTAGTTGCCGACGATGTTACTGTTCATATAGGAATTGAACCCCTATACATTCGTTCGTATATGAGCATTTGACTTCATCAATTTATTATCTCGGCTGTATGATATTGTTCTAATATTCGGGATGATTTTTGACTTTGGAATTGGAATCTGTAAACTTTATTTTGTGAAAATTTTTTTAGATTAGAATTCACGTTGGCGTTGCAACTGCTTTCAGTTTTGATTTCGACCTTTAATTGTTTGAAACTGTTGATCTATGATTTGATGGAATTCATCGGTGTATTTTGTTTCGGCCACATATTGCAGCCTTCCACTTGATTTTTAGCTTTGAATATTTCAAACTGGCTATTGATTTTCTAGCACCTGAAATTGTGATCTTTGATGTACTTCGAACTTGTAGTTGAATATCTCAACACACGTACGTATTTTCTATGTTTTTCATAACAGTTTACAATCATGTCTAACTTTGTGCATTTCTCTTGATGTGTCTTTTCCTGTATTTGCATTGCTATTAACCCTATGCACTATGTCATCGAGTCTGATGTATGTGGCTATGTACTTTCTATTCACTTATGCATCCTTCTGTGATGCAATGATGTGTTGCCATACTCGAGCTTGCCTGTGTGTTCTGGGCACTTGCTATTGGGTTTGATGCAATTCTTTGTGTGTTGTTGCTTCACCATTGTGTGTTGATGTACTTGTTGTTATACACCTTATGTTGTACCAAATTTTACCGTGTCACTTGTAGTTGCAGTAGTGATGCAGTTATATGCTTGTACCACTTGCTGTTTCGACTTGGGATTGCACTGTTACTGATTGGTAACGTAGTTCATATTTGCTTTTAGTCCATTGTTTTGATGCCATCACTGAATTCGATGCCTACCTCTATGTATACACATATACATACATATGTACATGCTAAAACTACTTCTGTTCTTCGACCCTATGTAATTCTGGACTGCACTTCTTTTACTGTCCCTATTGCATCTGTATGCACCATTGTGTTACACCATTGTCCTGTCTCAAATTTGGCCTGGTACTTTGCTTCACCACTGCCCTTGTGTACATGTTGATGAATCTCATGTGTATACCTGAATCTTGTATAACTCGAGCATTCCCTCTTCACTGCATATGTTTTGAGTCACTGTTGCATTCATTAGACTTTGCATTTGTTTGCATTTATATGCATTCTTGTAGACTTTGGTTATCCTATATGCTTGCTGTCGGTTTTGGTGCATTTTGCCTCTGTTGCTCGAGTATATGAGCAGTTTCATATATTTTGGCCATATCTCTCTCTTGCTGTCACCTTATTCCACCGTGTCTTCATGTTGGAACCACTGCCATTATTTGTTTGTTAGCACTGTTTCACCATGTCACTGCCATGTGCATTTGGATTGATTTTCGAATTACACTTGAGATGAATCCGATGACTCGGGTTTGATCTTGTGTTTGGTTGTGAATATTCATTGGGTACATCATCACTGTAGTGGCACGGCAGTGCACGCAAGCGTGAACTGCAGCCACACGGTATTCATTGGGTACATCATCACTGATGTGGCACGGCAGTGCACGCAAGCGTGAACTGCAGCCACACGGTATTCATTGGGCACATCGTCACGATAGTGGCACGGCAGTGCACGCAAGCGTGAACTGCAGCCACACGGTATGGTTTTATGATATTCTATTTGTTTTGACTTATGGATCTTTTTGCGTATTCCATATTCCGTAGTGGCGAGGCAGTGCACGCGTGCGTGTACTGCAGCCCTACTTGAATTAATATTTTTATTGATATTTCAATGGTTTGAATCGTTTGTTCATTTCAATTCAATATTCTGAATTGCATTCTGATTTGGTTTAATTACTGTCGTCTATTCAGTATTTAATTATTATTGCTTCTATGCACTAATAACTGAGTTTGAATTAGACTGACCCGAGTATTATTTTCTTTTGAATCTAATACTCGGGTCAGACCGAGTATTTTACAGGTTGTAGATATTCTGCTTTGGGTTGCTGCTAGAGCTATGAAGTTCTTTCATATCTTTTGGAGTAGTCGTCATTTGTAGTAGTCTGTATTATTGTATAGGAAGATATGTATTCATGTATATTATATACGTTAATGTACTTGTATATGTAACTTCCTGAGTTGACTGTTGTAGTTGTATCACATGTACCGTGTCAAATGTATTGTAACTGACATCAGTTATATATATATGAGATTTTCTGATTTATCTGTGTTATTAGTTTATATTTGTCCTAGTCTATTATATCCACCGTGTGGTAGCTTTGTGTTTGCATCGGCATGTCGGATTTCCTCCTGAAATAGATTGCACGTTTTTACTATCTGACATATCGGTGTTCGCACAAAGCAATTACACGGATGGTCGCTCCTCAACAGCCTTATTCTCCGTGCTAGTTGACAGCACCACACCGTAGTGTTCTTGGCTAGCGTGGGTATAGAGGTGGGGCGTCACATTGACGATTGATGTCCACGTACGAACTTAACATCTTTTTAAAGCGATGATTGGTTTCGAAGGAACCAGAGTCGGATTTGGGTAATTCATATCCGAAAACCACTTCGAACCAATGTATACGTTCGAATGTGAAGACATGTTGAAGATGAAGATTACTGAAGACCGTGGATCTTTATAGCGTGAAGACTGCTTTTTGAACATGCTCTGGGTCGCTCCCATTATAGAGTTATCTATAGCAGTTGTCTCCTCGTGATGGAGATTTTTTGGATTGCAAGGGCTTCTCTCCTAGTAATGGCCGAGGAAAGTGCCTTCGGTTTCATTCAGTCCTGGAACGAACTTGTATGGACGAATGTCCGACATTACATTTCTGAGACACAACGTTTGTCTTTTACAAATGTACATCAGTGGTGGCGAAGAAGGCAATTTTTCTTAGCTTAACACCCTCCTTGAGACGTACGAGCTCAAGGGTTGTATTTTTGTGGGAGTCAAATAATGATCAAAGGAATGGCAGTGTGGCAATCAAAGTGGAACCTGTTATGATCAAAGCGTGGTTTTGTATGAAAAGCGTGGCTTTGAATAAATTGGGCGTAGCCTCACAAGCCTCACACCTCGGTTATGATGGGATTCTATGTGGTCGGGTGTATGCTCGCATTTCAGATAGTAGTGATTTGGGTTATCAAATGTTCTGAGCCCTAGGTACCAGATACATTTTGGCCTTTAGGCATTTATTGCCTCATGTGGATAAATTGGTTAGCTTGAGAAAAGAAGGGAACTACTGGTTATCATTTGTAGTGTAGCAAGTATAGTTTCCAAGTGACTAGTTTGAGAAAAGCGATTATGGCACCATGGGAACTATGTTTGTTATGCGTGGTTCGGAGAAAAGGTCACTAGTTTCCTATCATGTTGGAAATCCAATCCCTACGAGATTTACGATTTTGATTGTATTCCCAAAATAGCTGTAATGACTTGCAAACATTTCAGCTACCCTTTCTGGTATCATATATTCCGTTGGCATATTCCGTTGACCCAGTCCGGATATATTACCTTAGACTTAGTCTAGATATTGATATATTATTTGAATAAGTTTATTTGAAAAGTATTTTCAAAAGAATGTCATTAGAAATAATATCAAACATTCTGATATATAAAAGTGTTTTGGTTATCATAAGGTAAAAACCCGTCCGTGTTTATATGTGAGCGTGGTCTTATGAGATACCTTTCTTTTCAAAGGTTTTGATAATATAGTCATTTTAAAGTTCGATTATCTCACGCTGGTTTATCAAGCCTGATCCAGGTATTTTTAATACTCGGGTCAGATCCGAGTAGTTTCAGGTTTAGTTGAAGACAGTTGGAGTTTCCAGAGGAGAGCTGGTGTAACATCCTGCCTTTTCGCACGCTTTAAATCGACACACGTGCCAATTCAAACCATACGGAAGGGCGGATTGTTATGGGGTAAATAAGAAAAACAGAGAAGAAAAAAAATAAACAGAATCTCACAGCGGATGGATAAAATATAATAATAAATATACAGTTCATAAAACTTTTTGCAAAACATTTGATTCTTCTTTATACAATAAATATCAGAGTTCACATACCAATAAATATCAATGCAGCGGAATTAAATAGTGTAGTGAATAATATAGCAGGTAGTAATACTACCATTCTTCATCTTCGTCCTCCAGAATAAAATCTTAAAATCCTGAAACGCTCGGACTGACCCAAGCGAATTGAAAAGACAAAACACTCGAGTCAGAACTAAAAGATCTTATATAAGTTAAATCAACAGAAATAGATATGAGTGCAGTAACTCAAGAGATGCTCGGGATTTACATCTCCGAAGGATTCGTCAAACTATTTACTATGTAGTATATTGCGCTATTATAATAGTGTCTAATAGTAAAATAAACATACTTTTTCTTAGCATTAAGGGGTTACCCATATAGCCCTTAACACGTAATAGTCCCAGTAGTCCATCCAATATCATAGTCCTTCCTGATCGGGAAGCCACCAGAGAATACCACACGGGCTATGGGAGAAAATCAAACTCGTACAAGGCGTGATAGGGTAGGTGACACGGAACAACTAGGCAATGCTAGGGTAGATATAGCAATTAGGCTTCTGGGTTGGTGGTAACGCGTATCGCGCAGCTACCGCCCACCTCGAACAAACTCCCATAAAACAAAGAATTCAAAAGTGAAGGTGGTCACCGAATCAATCCAAAGTCATAGAATAGTATCGAAGGGAAGTGTCCGATTAAAGGTGCTAACTTATTAACCCGTCGATCACTCATGTTTTAGCTATCTTATGCCAACTCGCGGGAGTTGGGTCCACGTATTTACCTTACAGGAAACGCCGCCACCAACCTGCTTCATTCTGGAATCTCCACCGCATACAAGGTTGTTAAAGTAGTTTTCGGAGATGGCAGAGAGTATGACAACTTCCGATCCCGGTCTCTTTAACAACCAAACGTTATTATAACACCGCGGTCATTTAAAAAAAATTCACTTTCAAAGCCAGAATAAAATATCTATTTCAAAACCATATAAATGCGATATCCTTTCCATTTCAAAACAAACTCATTTGATATTATGTTTATAAAACCCAAATTAATATAATATCATCTTATTTCAAATATATTTCTTTTCCAAAATCATATTACTTTAAATTTTATGATAATTGTAAACCAAACATTTGAATTATATCTTTCAACATAAAACTACGAAATTTGTAGCTTTAAAACCATAACTTTCCAACTTAAATGGTTTGGATATTCAACAGTATATAAAATAAAAAAGTTGAATTTAAAATTCCTTTATAAAGTATATAATTTTACGCCTTTACAATTTTATTCACTTTAAATTCAGTCTAAACCCATAACCTTTAGATTCATTTTCAGTTTGAATAAAAACACTTCGATTTCAATATTTCAAACTTTGATTATTTAATAAATTTCAAAATTAAGGTTGGGAATTTCTTTTCAACAATTCATTATCCTATTATTTAGTTTTGAAATGTTTACATAATAGATCCATAACTATTTAAAATAAAACTTAATTTATTAACACTAAATATTTCCTTCCATTTATTTATACTAGAATTATTCATTCAAAAATTCAGATATAAATATCATACCTTCAAACTTCCAAGTTTAATAAGTTTTACATCAACTAATGGAGTTTAATTTTTTTTTTTAAAATAAGCTCAATTCCAAATAAATTCCCAATTTACCTTCCAAATCTTAATTAGTTTAAATCATTAAAGCTCTATACACATACCATATCTTAAACCTGTACTTGACCATATATTATAAATCATCAAACTCCATTATTCACTTATTTATTTTATTTAACAGATTTATACATAGCTTAAATTCAAAAATTTAACTATATATATATAAAAAATAATATTTATACGATCTCAAAATTTAATATTTATTAAACCGCATCCTATCCAAACCATAGAAATCATTTCAAAAAATATAATTATATATATATATATATATATATATATACACACACACCGCGGTGCCTGTATAAAATTTTCTATCCTATGGTCAAGTGATATGGTTATTTATCATTTCAATCCGCAATTTAAATATAAAAATGCGGTTGTATATCATTTCAAATCGCAATCCCGAATGAAATGAAATGCATGATAACTTGCAGATTGTATAATATCGAACACATCATTCATTCAGCAACCATCAAGCATCAATCATTTATTACAATCATCATCAATTTTGAACAAAACATTAATATAGAGCATATAAAATATAACATGTATCAACGAATAGTTTATATTCAAAAATAAACTAATAACTATTTAATTGGAAGTTTATATGCAAAATAAATAAATTTAACTATCAATTTATATGCAACAATAAAATTAAATAACAATATAATTTAAATAAATGCAATCTAACTGAGATGGTGAATAAAATATGCTAAACGGTCATAAATGAATTTATCTCATATCATAAATCAATTTAACAGACATAAGAAATTTTAGAAGTTGCGAGTGGGTTAAAACACTCACCTTTTGAATTTAAATTGAATTTAAATCCAATTTAAACCCAAATATTTGACCGTCTTAGAATTCGTCCATTGCCCGTCATCAAGTCCGGAATTTCAATATGATCCTAACAAAAGAAACCGCGCGTAAATCAAATATCGTATGCAAAATTTACGACGATTCATGCGATTGAAAAAAAAAATTAAAATAAAAGAAAACAGAACATGTCTCACCATGGACACGTCATCTTAAATTTTCTTTCTTCCTAGCACGCAACTGCATGCACGAGCTACAGGGCCGAAACCCCTCATTCGACCAACGCGCCTCCACTTTGAAAAACACCGTGCCACCTCGTGCAAAGCTCGCCGCCTCCAAAGTGATCGCCGCGACCATCTCCTAACGCCGCCGATCCACCGGAAATTTGGACAGCCGCCGCCTATAACGAACCCATCTCGAAACCCTAATCAAATTTTTACGTCGATCCAACCGTTGATTCGCGAAAAAAAACAACGTGGATGAAATCCCCTTGGTCCTCTCTTCAAAACCCAGAAAGGGTTTCTCGATCCGACGAATTTTGTCACGGCGATGATGAACGGCCGTGGATAAACCTTTAATTTCAGAGAAAACAATAACTTGAATTTAAAAACGAATTGCACCAGCAGATTACGCATTTCGAGAGCTTCAACATATTTTTTTTTTGAATTTTACCGAGGACTTTGAATTTTTGACTTTGATTTTGGATTGTAATTGGATCTAGGATTTGCATCCATTGAAGAAGAAGAGGAACTGATGAACTTTTACACCCAGATAAATGAGAATAGGCGGAGGCTAGGGTTAGCAGGGTATTTATAGGCAAATTGAAAAATAGATGGATCAGGTTGATAGATATACGCGCTACCGCTTACGTGGCCCAAAAAGCCCGTTCTGACCCCGGAACGAAATTGCTTAAACCCATATATCAAAATAGGTGTTTTAAAATATTTTAAACGCAATGGAAAAGGTTTCGGGTTCAAATTGTGTCGTATGAAGAAGTTATGCTAAAATCAATATTTTCAAATTGATTTTAGTTGATTTCAATTGCATAAATTTCAAGGCGTTTCGAGTCCGTACGATCAAATGACAAGTCCGATCGCTACGAAACTTGAAACATTATTAAAATTCACCGTTACGGATCCGATGAAACTGGTTTCGTCGAAATCGAAGTCAGTGGCCAAAATGGCTCATTTTATATTAATTAAATCAAATTTCGCGTTAAAATTCTAAACTTTGCAATCTTTATCACTTTAAAATTTTCAGACATTTACAATGGTTTAACAAATTTTAAAAGTCAATTTATTAAAGATTAATCAATAGAAATCTTCAATTTCATAAAATTCAAAATTATAGATAAATTTCCAAAATTTTCATTTAATTGAATTAACCTATATTTATTCCATTCATTAATTTCAAATAGAAGGGTTTACCATTGGATTTAAAATTATCACATAAATACTTCCCGTTTTCAACTTAATTTTTAAATTAATGTAATAATTACATATTTGATTTCATTCGTTTGCAATAAATCCAGCTATTATAAATTAAATAAATTAACTCACTATTAAAAATTCAAATTCTATAATTCATAAATTTTATCATCTTGATTTACTTATAAATTTATAATTCTTTAAACCAATTTCCATCTCAATTTAAAGTAACTTAATTCCTCCATTATAGAATTTATTTCAATTTCTTAAAATAACCCCTTTATCATAAATTGAATCCCATTTATTTTAATAAGTTTCTAATTAAACGGATTAGATTCAATTTTAACCTTTTACTTACACTAAAGTTTAGGTTATATTTAATTTATAATGTATTACTTCCCTAGTTATTACTTTACATACTTCTCGTATTAATTTCTCAATTAATCATAATTATTAAAGTAACGCTTATTGTTAATAACGACATTGTAGTTACTCACATTTTAAATGATCGTTATTTCAAATCAATTTATTGACCAATTTATTAGGAAATTTATAATAGTTGTTATCTACCTTTAAATTTACTTCCTAATAACGTACTACCTACTCTCCTTTAATTGAAATTTGAATTCCAACCCTTATTCATCATAGTAAATAAAATAAATAACATATAGATTGTTACCTATTTCCTTTACACGTCTTTATAGGTTTATTACTTAACAATCACCGTTAAAATCCCGTGTATACACAAATTATATATTTCGTGATCATATTCAATTTATATCTAGGTAAAAATCTTTTTTACTATTTAATTCATTTGAATTTTATCAAAATTACTATAAATAGGTTTTAATTATCATTGCTATATTTAAATTTAGCGTTCACTCCAATATTAATTTATCACCTTTATTATTTCTACTAAAATTTAATTACAAAATCTCTACTTCACTAACAAATTTAATTGTCGAGATTTACGGGTCGTTACACTCTTCCCCACTCAAAACTTTTCGTCCCCGAAAAGGAAAAAGAAGGGAAAAGAAGAATTATGAAATCAATATCATATTTAAATATTAAATTTATAAACAAATAAATTTACAAATTTTTTTTTAATATTTTTTTTATTTAGATGAAATATATCCATTTATAAAAATTTAAAGCTTTTTATATTTAAAGTAATAAAGTTTGGAAAAACATTATCAAAACTTTCTAAGTCCAAAATTTACAGGAAATTTTGGCAGAGTCTCCTTTACACGGAGATGCTCTGGAGAAAATATTATATCCCAATATGGGAAAAATATAATAACGCTATAAACCAAAATCCGAAACGTACCTATTTGTCGGGCAATTTACGCTTAATTTATGGAACCAAAAGCAGTAGCAATTGCTTCCATAAACTGCATTTCACTTTTAAAATCCAAAAGGTTAACAATTTATATAAAGTGAAATATTAAAGTGGTTTCAAACACTAACAACAAATCAATACAATAACCATCAATTTCAACAAACAGCATACACAACAAATACAAAACACCCATTTAATCAAACAAATAAATAGTTATTCCAGTTCAAAACTTTTAAATTGTACGGAATGAAGAATAAACTACCAGCACATCATTTACTCAACAGCCTTAGATAAAACTAAATAGATTATTCATTCATCCAATCCAAATTTTAAAGTATTTTACCCAAACAACCATAGCCCATACAACAACAAATCCTAACAACAATCACCTTTACTTATTATAAGTTCCATTTCATATCTTTGTTGTTTGATTTTCTTTTTATTTATACAGTGATTTATCTTTTTAAATTACATTTACTCATAAATGTTTGCTTCATTTATTTTTACTTATTACTTACAATTATTCAATTCCATTAACTCAGGTCATGCCAGTTCCTTTTATTTCGTTATAATTATTCATTCATTTATTATTGCATGTCCTCATTTATTTATTACTTAATTTCATTTATTACAGTATTCATTTTTCTACTAATTTTATTTATAAATATCTTCAACTGTTAACTTAAGCTCATTATCATTCATTTATACTACTTCATTTCATTTCTTTATCAATTTAAACTTAAGTTTATAACTCTGTACCACCAATTCAAATAAATAAAAGCAATTTATTGAACCTATTCATTACATACTTTTACCGTACAATTTTCCATTACATTTCTTATCAGACATTTCAACTTCTAATATTTGGTAAGTTAAATATATGCTGTTAAAGAATGTAATTGAAAGTTATATAAGTTTTCTCATTTCTTTTAATTAATTCATTGTTCAATAAATTTTTAACTTTTGTCCTATAAGTTACCATTTCAACTTACAATTTCAACTTCCCTTTTTATTTCCTTTATAACTTAGAACTAAATTTCTTACCTAAATTAGAGGTTTCAATTATTAATTAATTACCTTTCATTTCACTCAATAATTGAAATAATTAATTAACGGAATTTAAGAATCTAATACCGGGTTAAATTTCAAATTATTTTGAAATAATAGATAAATATACTTACAGCTTATCTATATCCAAGTATATTTAAAACAAATTAAAAGTTCTCTTTTGTTTATCAAAATAAATCTGTAGTAAAACTACTACAGTGGCCTTCCCACTTCGAAACTCAAAAATGAACATCGATGATGCGTGCACTCGTCACCGAAATTATTTTCCAGCGACAAAGAGGGGAGTACAACTTATTTCTTTCCCTAATTTCTTTAAAACCATAATTTCAAATTATATTGAAATATTTATATCAGAAAATACTTCTTTTAATAATATTATTATTTATATTTCAAAATCATTCAAAAGGAATTTCAAAACCCCGAAACTTTAGTTCTAAATTTCAAAATTTCATTTATTTTATTTTTCAATCTTATTCCTATTGTTATTTATACACTTTATTACCTAAGAACCAATTTATTGCAGCCAAATATAGATATCATTCGAAATTTTTATTTTATATAGAAAATATAATAGGCAAAATTATTTCATTCACCTATATCAGAAACAAATATTATGTCGTTCTCTCCTATTAAGTGTTTAGAAATCCCAATTGATGTCATAGCGCCCCATGCATCAACCAGAATTTATAAATACAAAACGGAACATATTAACACAATATTGAAACCTTTTTATAACACTAACAAATACGCTCTCTCTTATATATACACTCAGCGACTCCCATAGGGTATTACTACCCTATTAATAAAGAGTCAGACCCCACAAAGCTAAGGTTTATTACCAAACCAAGGCTCTGATACCAACTGTAACATCCCGCCTTTTCGCACGATTTAAATCGACACACAGGCCAATTCAAACTATACGGAAGGGTAGATTGTTATGGTGTAAATAAGAAAAACAGAGAAGAAAAAAAACTAAACAGAATCTCACTACGGAAGGATAAAATATAATAATAAATATACAGTTCATAAAACTGTTTACAAAACATTTGATTCTTCTTTATACAATAAATATCAGAGTTCACATACCAATAAATATCAATGCAGCGGAATTAAATAGCATAGTGGAATAATATAGTAGGTAGTAATACTACAAATCTTCGTCTTCGTCCTCCAGAATAAAATCTTCAAATCCTGAAACGCTCGGACTGACCCGAGCGAATTGAAAAGACAAAACACTCGAGTCAGAACTAAAAGATCTTATATAAGTTAAATCAACAGAAATTGATATGAGTGCAGTAACTCAAGAGATGCTCGGGATTTACATCTCTTAAGGATCCGTTAAACTATTTACTATGTAATATATTGCGCTATTATAATAGTGTCTAATAGTAAAATAAACATACTTATTTCTTAGCATTAAGTGGTTACCCATATAGCCCTTAACACGTAATAGTCCTAGTAGTCCATCCAATATCATAGTCCCTCCTGATCGGGAAGCCACCAGAGGATACCACATGGGCTGCGGGATAAAACCAAACTCGTACAAGGCGCGATAGGACAGGTGACACAGCACAACCAGGCAATGCTACGGTAGATATACCAATTACGCTTCCGGGTCGGTGGTAACGTGTAGCGCGCAGCTACCGCTCACCTCGAATAAACTCCCCCAAAATAAAGAAATCAAAAGTGAAGGTGGACACCGAATCAATCCAAAGTCAGACAATAGTATCGAAGGGAAGTGTCCGATCAAAGGTGCTACCTTATTAACCCGTCGATCGCTCCTGTTTTAGCCACCTTATGCCAACTCATGGGAGTTGGGTCCACGTATATACCTTATAGGAAACGCCGCCACCAACCTGCTTCATTCTGGAATCTCCACCGCGTACACGGTTGTTAAAGTTGTTTTCGGAGTCGGCAGAGAGTATGAAAACTTCCGATCCCGGTCTCTTTAACAACCAAACGTTATTATAACACCGCGGTCATTTAAAAAAAATTCACTTTCAAAACCAGAATAAAATATCTATGTCAAAACCATATAAATACGATATCCTTTCCATTTCAAAACAAACTCATTTGATATTATTTTTATAAAACCCAAATTAATATAATATATTTCAAATATATTTCTTTTCAAAAATCATATTAATTTAAATTTTATGATAATTGGAAACCAAACATTTGAATTATAACTTTCAACATAAAACTACGAAATTTGTAGCTTTAAAACCATAACTTTCCAACTTAAATGGTTTCGATATTCAACAGTATATAAAATAAAACAGTTGAATTTAAAATTCCTTTATAAAGTAAATAATTTCATGCCTTTACAATTTTATTCACTTTAAATTCGGTCTAAACCTATAACCTTTAGATTCATTTTCAGTTTGAATAAAAACACTTCGATTTCAATATTTCAAACTTTGAGTATTTAATAAATTTCAAAACTAAGGTTGGGAATTTCTATTCAACAATTCATTATCCTATTATTTAGTTTTGAAATGTTTACATAATATATCCATAACTATTTAAAATAAAACTCAATTTATTAACACTAAATATTTCCCTCCATTTATTTATACTAGAATTATTCATTTAAAAATTCATATATAAATATCATACCTTTAAAATTCCAAGTTTAAAAAGTTTTACATCAACTTATGGAGTTTAATTTTTTTTCAAATAAGTTCAATTCTAAATAAATTTCCAATTTACCTTCCAAATCTTAATTAGTTTAAATCATTAAAGCTCTATACATATACCATATCTTAAACCTGTACTTGACCATATATTATAAATCATCAAACTCCATTATTCGCTTATTTATTTTATTTAACAGATTTATACATAGTTAAAATTCAAAAATTTAACTATATATATATAATAATATTCATATAATCTCAAATTTTAATATTTATTAAACCGTATCCTATCCAAACCATAGAAATCATTTCAAAAAGTATAATTATATATATATATACCGCGGTGCCTGTATAAAATTTTCTATCCTATCGTCAAGTGATATAGATATTTATCATTTCAATCCGCAATATAAAAATAAAAATGCGATTATATATCTTTTCAAACCGCAATCCCGAATGAAATGAAATGCATGATAACTTGCAGATTATATAATATAGAACACATCATCCATTCACCAACCATCAATCATCAATCATTTGTTACAATCATCATCCAATTTGAACAAAACATCAATTAGAGCGTATAAAATATAACAGGTATCAACGAACAGTTTATATTCAAAAATAAATTAATAACTGTTTAATTGGAAGTTTATATGCAAAATAAATAAATTTAACTGTCAATTTATATGCAATAATAAAATTAAATAACAATTTAATTTAAATAAATGCAATCTAACTGAGATGAATAAAATATGCTAAACAGTCGTAAATGAATTTCTACTCATATCATAAATCAATTTAACAGACATAAGAAATTTTAGAAGTTGTAAGTGGGTTAAAACACTCACCTTTTGAATTTAAATTGAATTTAAATCCAATTTGAACCCAAAAATTTAACCATCTTAGAATTCGTCCAAATCAACGTTATCAAGTCCGGAATTTCAATACGATCCTAACAAAAGAAATCGCGCGTAAATCAGATACGGTATACAAAATATACGACGATTCATGCGATTGAAAAAAAAAATTAAAATAAAAGAAAAGAGAACATGTCTCACCTTGGACACGTCATCTTAAATTTGCTTTCTTCCCAGCACGCAACCGCATGCACGAGCTACAGGGCCGAAACCACTCATTCAACCAACACGCCTCCACTTTGAAAAACACTGTGCCACCTCGTGCAAAGCTCGCCGCCTCCAAAGTGATCGCCGCGACCATCTCCTGACGCCGCCGATCCACTGGAAATTTGGACAGTCGTCGCTTATAACGAACCCATCTTGAAACCCTAATCAAATTTTTAGGTCGATCCAACCATTCATTCACGGAAAAAACAACATGGATGAAATCCCCTCGGTCCTCTCTTCAAAACCCAGAATGGGTTTCTCGATCCGACGAATTTTGTCGCCGCGATGATGAACGACCGTGGATAAACCTTTAATTTCAGGGAAAATGATAACTCGAATTAAAAAACGAATTGCACCAGCAGATTACGCATTTCAAGAGCTTCAACATATATTTTTTTCGAATTTTTCTGAGGACTTTGAATTTTTGACTTTGATTTTGGATTGTAATTGGATCTAGGGTTTGCATCCATTGAAGAAGAAGAGGAACTGATGAAATTTTACACGCAGATAAATGAGAATAGGTGGAGGCTATGGTTTAGCAGGGTATTTATAGGCAAATTGAAAAATAGATGGATCAGGTTGATAGATATACGCACTACCGCTAACGTGGCCCAAAAAGCCCGTTCTGACCCCGGAACGAAATTGGTTAAACCCATATATCAAAATAGGTGTTTTAAAATATTTTAAACGCAACGGAAAAGGTTTCTGGTTCAAATTGTGTCGTATGAAGAAGTTATGCTAAAATCAAAATTTTCAAGTTGATTTCAGTTGATTTCAATTGCATAAATTTCAAGGCGTTTCGAGTCCGTACGATCAAACGACAAGTCCGATCGCTACGAAACTTGAAACATTATTATAATTCACCGTTACGGATCCAATGAAACAGGTTTCGTCGAAATCCGAGTCAGTGGCCAAAATGGCTATTTTTATATTAATTAAATAAATTTAAAATAAATTAATTAAATCAAATTTCGCGTTAAAATTCTGAACTTTGCAATCTTTATCACTTTAAAATTTTCAAATATTTACAATGGTTTAACAAATTTTAAAAGTCAATTTATTAAAGATTAATCAATAGAAATCTTCAATTTCATAAAATTCAAAATTATAGATAAATTTCCAAAATTTCCAATTAATTGAATTAACCTATATTTATTCCATTCATTAAATTCAAATGGAAGGGTTTACGATTGGATTTAAAATTATCACATAAATATTTCCCGTTTTCAACTTAATTTTTAAATTAACGTATTAATTACATATTTGATTTCATTCATTTGCAATAAATCCAGCTATTATAAATTAAATAAATTAACGCACTATTAAAAATTCAAATTCTATAATTCATAATTTTATCATCTTGATTTACTTATAAATTTATAATTCTTTAAACCAATTCCCATCTCAATTTAAAGTAACTTATTTCCCCCATTATAGAATTTATTTCAATTTCTTAAAATAACCCCTTTATCATAAATTGAATCCCATTTATTTTATTAAGTTTCCAATTAAACGGATTAGATTCAATTTTAACCTTTTACTTACACTAAAGTTTAGGTTATATTTAATTTATAACGTATTACTTCCCTAGTTATTACTTTACATACTTCCCGTATTAATTTCTCAATTAATCATAATTATTAAAGTAACACTTATTGTTAATAACGACATTGTAGTTACTCACATTTTAAATGATCGTTATTTCAAATCAATTTATTGACCAATTTATTAGGAAATTTATAATAGTTGTTATCTACCTTTAAATTTATTTCCTAATAACGTACTACCTACTCTCCTTTAATTTAAATTTGAATTCCAACCCTTATTCATCATACTAAATAAAATAAATAACATATAGATTGTTACCTATTTCCTTTACACGTCTTTATAGGTTTATTACTTAACAATCACTATTAAAATCCCGTGTATACACAAATTATATATTTCGTGATCATATTCAATTTATATCTAGGTAAAAATCTTTTTTACTATTTAATTCATTTGAATTTTATTCAAATTACTATAAATAGGTTTTAATTACCATTGCTATATTTAAATTTAGCGTTCATTCCAATATTAATTTATCACCTTTATTATTTCTACTAAAATTTAATTACAAAATCTCTACTTCACTAACAAATTTAATTATCGAAATTTACCGGTCGTTACTGCTGGAGATCTTCATCATCATATGGACGTATTCTATTATCCGTTGTGGTTTGTTAGTTTTGTTTGTTGTTTGTCAGCATTTGTAAGGGCAGGTGTTATAACTGTCCAAGCTGAATTTAGGTTAGACTCTGATGTTGTATTTAAAATTTTCCGCTGTAAAGATTATTATTGAAATAATATATGTTATTCCATTCGTGTGAGATTCTGTTCTGTCTTTATTTTCTTTTTCTACCCGTAATGATCCGCTTATTCGTGCAATTTGAGTTGGACATGTGTGGGTTATTGTCAATTGAAGGGGTACGGAAAGCCTAGATCGTTACAAACGCTATTCCGTAGCATCTCCTAGAGGGAGAGATAGAACCCCTAACGTCAAAACCACCACTTAGGGGACGGGTAAGGGTAGTACCCATCAGCGGCCTTCTGGAGGAAGGTCAGCTAAGTATACATCTCTTTAAGACAAGGGAAGCCCAAAGAGAGGCTCATCAAACAATGGACTGTCGAAGCCCAAAGAGTGGCTCATCAAAGAGCGGATTGAGATGTCCAAGCCCAAAGGGGGCTCCAAACAGAAGAACAAAGATGAAAGTGTCTACAATTCAAGGCAAAAGATAAAAACTAAGAGAATAAAGGGTTAAAGAAATAAATTTATCTACCAACTGGATAAAGTTGAAATCCCGAAGAAGGATACGTATAGAGACAACATGACAAAGATATTCAATACTACAATCAAGAGCAGAAAAAGAGTTCAAAATCATATTCAAATGAGACAAGGTATGAGTAAGCAAATCTTAAAACATCATTATTTGAGATCATGAGATTAGAAAATGGAAAAGAGAATCCATAATATGAGAAAAAAGTAAAGGTCTCTACCAAGGCCAAAAGAATGGAATAAGCAATAGTTACCGCTAATGATAATAGAGACTGCATTCCAAGAGTAGATTGAGCAAACCACTGCTGAATCCCCAGAAATAGGGTGATCTCTTAGAACAAGAGAAACTCCATGAGTATATGAGGAACCAATATTCTAATTATTGACAAGACTTTGCAAATAGAACCCAACTCCAATATATCAAAAACTTTACAAACCTATATGTCTAGGAGCTTATTGTTTGGGCTTACTAAATTTTCTATGGCCAGACAAATTTTTAATTTTGATATTGAATGAATTTCTATTAATCTATCATCGTTTTGGATCCGAACAAGACTTTGGTAGGGTTCCTGATTTTATATACTTTCAATTCCTTTTTGTGAAGATTTCATTTTCGATAACGATTTCATTGACTTTATGATGATTATTGATTTCATTAGAGAATTTCTATAAAGGCTTCATATGAAATTCAAGGTTTCAAGGTTCCCCTGTGATGTGCACGTAAATATGCATATTTTCCCCGCCATATTTAATCTATTTAAATTAAATAAATGATCATATTTGGTATTTTAACTTGTTTAAACCAAAATTCAAATTATTTTCAAATTGTCATATATTCGTCTTCATATAGGGGCAAAATGGTCATTTTTGTGCATATATAAATTTTCTAAAATTTAATTCGAAATTTCTATATAATTTTGTAGGAATTCGGATTCACATACAAGTGGTTTCATAAAGATATATGCATGCACAAAAGTGAATACAAAGGAATGAAGATGGAAATAATTTAAAGTGTTGATCATGGAGGACCCCACTTACCCACCTACCTTAATGTACAATTAGGAGCTAATGCACATGCTAAAAGGCCATTAAATCTTCACGCACGCTTAATGGATGATTATTTGAAGTTATTGATAACTTGGTCACCACACTTCCTAAGAGGATATTTTGGGTAGTTCCTAAAAAAATGAATTAGGGTTTTAAACTTGTATAAATACGCCTTATGTTTCATGTAATCCTCTCTTCTTTAGTATCTCTTAGGCCCTCTTCTCTTTAGTTTAGTTTAGATCAAATAAAATGAAGCTCTCTTTCTCTTTTTCATGGTTACTTGGCCATTTTTATTTTCATGTAACTTTCCTTTTTTTATGCAATGTTAATTAGTGCTCTCTTTTCTTTTACATGCTTCTTTTCCTTTCTTGTTAGTAGTTAGTTTATTTTTCCTGCAAGTAGAGTAGATTTTATTTTATGCAAGTAGAATAGCTCTTCCTTTACTTTGCTTTCCTTTTCATTTCTTTTTGTTTCATGTTGCTTTCTACATTTGTTGAAATGATAACAAATATGAGAGGCTAATCCCTAAAATTTAGGGGTAACGAAGCTCTCTAGTATGTAGATTCAACATAATTTGATGTTATGCTCTCTTTTTGTCCTTTAATGAGAAAGCATGAAGTGGTTAACTTGTTATTTTTGCTTTGAATTTGATAGCCTATATTGTTGACACTAAATAAGCTATACTTAAACAATCACTAACACAAATTACACCTTCATCTACATATGATAATGGTAATTAAGTGAACGTTGAAAATAAAATTTGATGGTCTATATTTCTAATTAATAGTTAACAGGCCATACTTAAAATAGATGTTGCTTTCAACTTCATTGTCATTTTTCATATGAGTTAGTAAGTGGTTTAAGGGGTGTGTTATAGTTTGATGGCTTATGTTGAGCTAATTAATAGCACAAATAGGCCATACTTATGATAAGCACATCAATTAAACTAACTAATGAACAAAAAGGAGAAATCATAATTTCATGTTGTATAGATTTCTATGATCTAGACAGTGGAAATAGCCTCTGCACTCCCATATTTTTATCTATTTTCTTTTGCAAGTTTGTTAGTTTTCTAGCTTAACAATCTCTCGACTTTGGTATAATTTGATTGAATAGATTTCTAAAATCCAACAATTCCCTACTGATCGACCCGTACTCGCCACGTACTAGAATTGTACGCCAGGAGCTTGTGGTTATTTTTAAATTGAAATTCATCGGTGATTTTCTAACTCGATAGAAAATTTATCGTCGGATACCCAGTTCCTTCGTTAATTTTCGAGATGATTTATGAGTTCTACACATGCGAATTTTCATGAAAATTTCCCATCAATCGTTTGTTTTATGAGTTTTTAATTTCATAGAACCTTTGTAGATATTCCATGATAATTTATGGATTTCCCATTGATTCTTGCGATGATTTGTTGATTCTATCTTCATGATTTCTATATTAAGTCATTGTGTTGATTTGTTACTAAATTATTGGTTTAATGAATTTTCAGTTTCCCCATTGACTTCTATGATGATTCATGAATTTTCTATATTACATTTCCGCATTGAATTTTCATGACAATTTCCTGTTGATCACTTGTCCATGAGTTCATGATTTTTTGGTTTCTTTTATTGAGTTTACATGACGATTCTTGGATTTTTCATTGATTCCATGATTTTGAGTAAGAATTGATAGGTTTCAAATCACATTTTGGGGATTCTTGGATTCTTGAGTTCCCTTCTTATAACAAGTTCCTAGATTAAATGAAATCTAAGTTTCCTTACTGATTTTTGTGGTGATTGATTAATTTCACATTCCTAAATTCCTTTTTTGAATTTCTGATAATCTACTGAACTTTTGACTTGATGAATTCTGAATTACTTGTTGAATTTCATGACGATTTGTGAATTACTGATCTCCTTATTGAGTGTTTAATAATCAATTATGAGATTTCTGATTTAATGAATTCCAAATTTCCTTATGGATGTTTACGATGATTGTTGAATTTAGTACCTTAATTTCTTCAATGGATCTATGATGATCTCTTATTGGATTTCAGATATAATGAATTTTGAATTTTCTTACTGGTTTTTCTAATTATTCATGAATTTGGCATTCCTCGTTTTCTTGTTAAAATTCTAATGGTCTTCAGCTGGTTTCCTGATTTGATGAACCTTCCACTAACTTTTGAATTTTGACAAAGGATTATGATTTTTCATATTCACGATTGCTTTATTGGTTCTTTGAATCGCTGATTTTATGAATCTTAAATTTCTTTGTTCATTATCATGAAGAATTATGAATTTCATGTTTCTTATTTCCAAACTGAAAATCTTTAATGAACCCTTATTGGATTTCTGGTTTAGTGAGTTCCAACGTTTCCTTGAGGGTTTCAATAATGATTTATGGATTACGTGTGCATGATTTTTTCATTGGATTTTGGATGATCTATTGCTAGATTCCAAATTGAATGGATTTTAAACCTGTTTGTGAATTTTGGTGGTAAGTCATGAATTTCATATTTTTGATTGAGACCCCTCATCAGACTCCTGACTTTGAAGATTTTTATATCTTATTATTGAATTTTATGGTGGTTTATGAATTTATCGTTAAATCAGAAATTCGATTTCAATACAAGATGTTCATATCATTGATACTAATTTGCTTATTACTTTCTTACTAAGAATTATTAACCAATAGTGTTAAGAGAGGTCTGACTCAAGGAAGGAAGACATGGATAATATAGTTGACATTCTCCTAAGTCTTAGTTAACTGGATCGTTGTTTGCAAACCATGTGATATAATTCCACATTCCTAATATTATATATCGGAATGTGTTTTATCTAGAAATATTAGCAAACAACATCTAAAAATTTAACTCTATAAATTTAAGATTACTCTTTATGGTCTCCTAATAAGGTTACAACCTTAATAGAGTTTATTATCTATGTTGCAGCAATTAAAGAAAGAAGTACCTTGGAGCTTTTGTCCTAAAGAACAAAATTTTCTTTCATACTGGGGCTAAATGTTATCCATAAAATATGCTCAGGAATAAAGATATGAAATAAGGAACATGAGAGCATTGGTAAAGATTAGAAAGCACCAAGATGGTCTGGTTAATTATAACTTCCAACAAGGAGGTGAAATCACACCGGCAATACCTTTCAACATGGTCAAAAGGGCGTTTTGATAGGAACAACAAGGAGCTTTCAATAAGGTCGGAGGCTATCTTTCGAAGTCCATATGCAATGCACTTCCTCTACATATCCTATACCACTCAAGACATTCGATTCCATCTCATATTATGCACATTGAAAAAATCTTCCTTCTAATCAGCCTTTTTGAAGCATACACAGCCTTTCGAAACATTTGGATTCACCCGAAGCCTAAAAGAAAGCACGTTTCAACAATGTCAAAGGCTAGGACCCAGGATAACTTGTGCGACACATCAATATTCGAGATAAAGGGGCATAAATAGACCTTTCGACGAGGTCGAAAGTTATCAAGCAACCTCTTTTGATAAGCTCGAAAGGAAACAAAGCAAAAGAAAGAGGCCTAACCCCAAACCACAACATTAGGATAACTAAAACCCTTTCGACTAGGTCGAAAGGTATGGCTCGGTTGATATTCACAAAAGCAAAGTGGTTGCCATTCAACCATATCGATAGCTTGGGGTCGAAAGATCTAAACCAGTGCCTATAGATATGACCCCAAAGGTCAGTTAAAGTGATCTTATTTGTTCCATTCTTCACTTTTATGTTTCTTAAACTTGTAAACCCTAATTCACAAATTAAGTTGGGAATTTGGTCAATTTGTACAATTGAATTCAATAAAAAGAAGATTATAATAATCATGTTTTTTAATAGCACAAATTTCCTTAATTTTTATTAATATGTCATCTTGCTATCTTTATAATCGAAAGGTTTCCCTTTTGACCAAGTCGGAACCCTGAGTTTCCTAAGTTTCTAAAACCCTTCATTCAGATCATTCAAATTGTCGGAAATACCCCTTTTGACAGAGCCGTTATCTTCCCAACTCAATTACTTCCAGAAGTCATTAAGTCCTAATGTTTTTGGTGAAGTCACTTCTCTCCCTCCTAAGCGGGAAACTGAATTCCGCATTGATCGTACTCCTGGAGCTCGACCTGTTGTCCTTCCTCCCAGATGAATGGTTTCTATGAATGGTTAGGAATGCCCTTTGGATTAACCAATACTCCTGCTTTCTTCGTCGATCTCGTGAATCGCGTTTTCCACGATGTTCTCTACAAGTTGTCCCCATATTTGTTAATGATATTCTCGTTTTTCTAAGTCTGATTGACCTAGTTAAGGTCGCCATGATTAATATCCGTTTAGCCATCTTCCTCTTTTGTAATTTAGTTACCTTATGTTCTTGTCGAGCCTATCCTCTTAGTTAGAATTCTCTTTGATACGTTCCTTCTAAATTTGAGTCACTATCCTTACTCTAGAATCCATTCTTGAATCATCCTATGAGGGAGCGTATTTGTAATTGATATAATATGTTTTATATTGTGTTGTTTGAGTTGTGAAGTTTGAATTTTAGGGTTTCGATCGATTCGTCTAGCCAATGCTATCGATAGAAATTCCAAAACACTTGAACATAGCAAATTGACATGATATTGTTTTCGAAGTTGATAAATAAAATGATTTTATGTATGATTATATTATATATATAAAAGTATAATTTTCAGAAATCAGATAGTTAATGACTTAGTTGTTAGAAATGATAGTTCTAGATTATCGTTTATTGTTTTGTCAACATTCCTAAACCATTAACTATCGTTGTATATTATAAGGAGATAAATTTATAAACATGGTTTATAAATCTTTTTTACAAATGAAATGAATTTAAATTAAGGATTTGAGAATTTAATTTCTGGTGCTTCTCAAAATTTGGTTTTCAAAATTTTGGAAAAGGAATATATTATTTGAAATATTTTCCAATAGAAATTGTTTCCATAAGAATTTTAAAAGAAGTAAGTCAGTACTCTTTTTTTGTCACTGAAAAATAATTTCGATGATGACTGTAGCAACATCGACATTCATTTTCGAGTCTCAAAGTGGAGAGACCACTTAGTAGCATTGCTACATTTTTGTTTTGGAAAATGGATTTTGATTTGAATCCTTGAGTATGATTTGATGTATAAAATATACATGTATATATATCTTCAAAATGGCTTGAAGTGAAACCAGAATTAAGTCTCAAGTTCTATGTTAAGTGATGGTTCTTAATTATTGAAATTAAGCAAAAAAATTGTATAATTCGATTTTCTAAGATGAGAAATGAAAATAAAATAACTTGAATCGGTTGAACTAGGATAAAATTTATTTGTGTAACACTCAATTGCATTTTAAAACATATACAACTTACCTGAAATATTCAAAAGTTAAAATGTAAGGTGATTGTGTAATTGAATAGTATACAATATAAATGTAAGTAATTGATGTCCAACATGAAATTTATATGGTTTTGAATTAACTGTTGTATCCGGCAGTATGTATTTCGAATCTATCTTATCTTTCTGTTTTCTTCTATTCTCCTATCTCGTTGCTTTTCGGCTATGAAAAGTTTTGAATATGGGAGAGTGTAACGACTCAGAGATTTTGCCAATTTAAATAGCGTAATTAACTAAATTTTTCTTGTAATTAACTAAATTTTTCATGGAATTAAACAATAAAAAAAATTTAATAAAAATTTGATATTTGTGATATGGCTATTTAAACGTAGCAAGTATCAGATTTTCATCAGAAAATATTTAAGTTTGTTTGTTGCGAAATTTCAATTTCTAATTTTCGAATCAGTTAATTTGATGGAAATAGAATATTTTTATATACTATAAATCATATTCTGCGTGAGACTTCATAATTCGTTTCGCCAAATTAGGACTGCTCTAGCTCCGTTTATATTATTTTCGGCGTTTTAGCAGCACTTTTGATAGCGAAATTCAAGCTTTGATGAGAGGGTCATATCACTCAACCATTCTATTCATCTCATTGTCCCGATCTCCGTAGTATATTCAGTTTTGCATTTCGGCGTCCAGTACTCGGCGAAATCTTTGGAACGATAAGTCGTATCAGTACCCATTTTAAGCTTTTGGTTTTCCTTCTGTACTTTCGTTGTCCACCATATAAACCAAATAACCATTTGCATTTATTATTTTCCGAATTTAATATTGACTTTTGGTTATTCCAATTGTTTGAAATGTATGTCGGTTCATTTATTCATTCTCTCCCCCTCCTTTCATTTTTTTTCCTTTTGATTCATGCATGTGAAAAATAAAAATATATATAGTGTATATATTTCTAAACTAGCTTGCTACCTTTTCCTTCTAGCCTACCCATTCTATTCCACGTTTGCATTCATACTCGACCAACCCAAGCACAACACTTCCCCATGTCCCTCGGTAACCCGCCACTTTGTCCCATCAGCCTCGCAACCTGACTGCGCCATTCTACCATTCACAACGCCACTGCCTTCCTTCCCATTCGACCACAGCCCTACTCACCACAGATCTGCTACAGTCCTCTTCCCTGAAACCAACGACCCACCACCATACTCTCTCAGACCCATACACCCCTTACAGCTGCTCCACCTCCGCCAGTTCGCCCACGATCCGAAACAGATTCGACTACAACCCCCTCGGCCCCAACCCACGCTTGCAGCAGCATTTCCCTACCACTCCGATCACCATTGCTCCACCCGCCAACTCCCTTGACAGCCCCTACAACCGCACCCGATAACAACCTAAACCCACCTAACTGACGGTCGAACACCGCATCACCCAAACCAAACCCGCAAATGCCCCCTCTAGCACAGTTGAATCCCACTGACCGAAACCCATTGCCCACCACTTCATCGAGACAACAGCCACCAGCCTCTCTCGAAGCCTCACAACAACCGCCACCTACATTGCAACGTTCCTCTCTAAACCCGAACTGCCAGTGCCTATTCATTCAACCCGATCACCACCTTTCTATTCTGCTTGAAACCCCACAGCCTGACCCCACATCTCCACCGTATCCACAACCCGCCATATTCCACTCCCATCACTCGGTAGCCATACTCCACCCATCGCCACTTCGCCTTCCCCACCACTAAGCATACAACCGCCACCTTTGCCGAGCAAAACCTAGCATCATCTTCTCAAATAAACACACACATATATATTACAAGCTTATATATATATTGAGATTGATTCACTACTTTTCTATAATAGTGGAGCCCTAGCCTTCTCTGGCTTTGCTTTGAATTCAAGTCATTTAGCTTGCTTGGAAAGTTATTGGTGCAAGAGTCGATAATAATGATTCTATGACTCGCAGCATGTGGAATGTGAGCAAACTTAGCATGGATCAAATTGCTTATGCTGCTACTGATGCTTATATTTCCTGTCCTCTTGTGCTCACCTAACTACGTAATAATTCTCATGGTGTTTGTTGTAGTTGTACTACTCGTTTTCTTATGAAGAAAATAAAAGACGAGGTGTTTGTGTGTATTATTCCATCAAACTCAAGCTATTGACTTGTTTTTCATCGATTCTAGTTATCAGCTTTGCTTTGTTTGTCGAATTGGGGTTCACCTTGCTTTGCTTTGGAAATTGTCGTTTGGATTGGTCAATTGTCGAGTTCATGATTCAAAATCATAGCTTGTTGTGTGTCTAATTTCCCTAGCCTCAAAAGGTGAGCAATCACTCACGATTAACATTCTTGTGTTTAGTTAATTGATTTCACATGAAATGATGATTTAAATATGTTATTAAACTTGAATTGGTTAGTAATTTAATTGTTGAATGTGGTATGTTATCAATTTAAATTGTTTACCTACATTAGTTGATATATGACACCTATTGTATTATATTTAATTGATATGCTATGCCATTTATGTTATTATTTCATTTGCTCTCACTCCCCAAGTTCCCTAATAGTTAGTAATTCTCTATGGCTTGAAATTATACATACCCGAACGATATTATAGATTAGGAAAAATCGTTATGGGTTGAAATGATAAATCCAAGCGATTTTATTGATTTTAAAATTTTGGGATTGCGGGTTGATATGATATATACTCGTAAACTTTTAATTATTACGGATTTGAATGATAAATATCTGTATCACTTAACCATAGGATAGAAAATTTTATATGGACGCCGTTTGTCTATTTTTAAAAAAATTGGTTTCCAAAGTTTTGAAGAGAAATATATGGTTTTTAATAAATATTGATTTTTAAATATAATATAAAGATTTTATTTCAATATATAAGTAAAAGTTAGATTTTTAAATTATATATTTGGAAATTTTAAATTATAAGTTAAGTTCTGAAATGTAAATTATTAAAATTTTACTTATAACTTTATTATTTTTAAATATATAAAATAAGATTTAAAATAGATTTAATTAATAATAATATTTAAGGTAATAATAATTAATATAATAAAATTTAACAAGAATTTAATTTAACCAATATATATATATATAACATGTTTTAAATATTTATTTAAAATTTATAGTAATATTGTTAAAAATAGATTTTTTCTTAATAACTTTAATAAATTAAGGCTAGAAGGGTAGATTTAATTGAATTAAATTTGTTAAGAATTAAATTTAAATAAGGATTGATTTGGAACTTATTGATTTTGAGATTTTAAAGATATGTTTTTATAACTTGATAACTTGGTTTTGATTAAAGGTGATTAAATGAATATTTTCAAATTTAAATGAAATTGAAATTTGAATGTTTAATATTGATTAAAATTTGTAATTTGAGATTTATTTGAATGTTAATAAAAATGATTTAAGTGAATTTTTTCAAAATTAAATAAAAGTTTAGTTGAATTTTTGAAATATAAATGAAACTTATCAAATTGAGTTATTGTAATTTATTTGAATATTTAAACTTTGAAACTTACTGAATTGGAATTGGTTTAAAATTTGCAGTTCAAACTTGGATTTGAAATCAATATAAATTAATAATGGCTTAATGAGAATTTGAATTGATTGGTGAAATTGGAAGAAATTTTTTAAATTGAAACTATTTTTAATATATAAACTATTTTAATATATAAACTATTTTAATCTATATCCTATTTTTAATATATAAACTATTTTAATATATATACTATTTTAATCTATAACCTATTTTTAAAAAGAAAATATTTTAATGTATAACTATTATATTATATAAACTACTTTTAATGTTCAAACTGTTTAAGTTGGAACTATTATGATTTATATTTAATGGATTTAAATGTGGACACTTTGATATGATAGTTACCTATTTTATGGTTATGACTTTGGAAATGAATATGATTTAAAGTGAAAATGATTTCGAAAATGATATGATTTCGAAAGAGATATGATTTTGAAATGAATATGACATTTTGATATAAGTATGAACTGTTTGAAATGTAAAATGACCACGGTGTGAAATAAGCGTTTGGTTTTTAAAATGATCGGGATCGGATATTGCGATACTTTCTACCAATACCGAAAATCACTTTAACAATTGTGCACGTAGTGGAGATTCCAGAACCAAGTATGACTGTTTGACGAATGTCTGTATGAGGTATGAACGTAGCCCTGACACACGCAGGTCAGCTTGATGTGACTAAAACAGGAGCCATGCTAGGCCAAGTGAGGTCGCACTTCCGATTGAGCATGATTCTTCGACAGCATTCTTGGATGCACCATTGATTATGGAAGTGTGCCTCAAGGTGGGCGATAGTAGCTGTTATGCGTTACCACTAGTCTAGATCCACAAAACGGTAATATACTATCCTGGGCATTGCCTCACATGCCTTGTCAAATGCCTTATCGCGACCATTACGAGTTTGTTTTGTACCTTACCTATGGAGTGCTCCCTGAGTAAACCACGGGTTTGGTGGAGTTTGCAGTATCTTTATAGACTACGAGAATATATAAAATATATTAAGGGTGATATGGTAACGCCTTAACGATATTTTAATATTTTACTTTACTACAAACAGAATATATATACCGTATTGTACTATGTCTGTAGATAGTTTAATGAATCCTTAAAGGGTTGAATCCCAAACATCCTTTAAGTTATTTCTATTTCACTTGGACATTTTACTTGAGTTGATTTACATGCATAAGAATGTTAATCCTGACCCGAGTGTTTTGTGATTTGCTTTACGCTCGGGTCAGACTGAGTGTCACAGCATTTGAGACTCACCTTTAGAGCTTGGAGCTTTACATCAAGATATAGCTTTTTCTATTCAGCTTCCAGTAATTTCAATTATTCTAGTTTTTATATTCAAACTTGTCAGTTGCTTTGTATTAGTGACTTCTATGTACTTGGGATTTCCTATATATGCTAAGTTTTTCCAAATATGAGTTAACAGTCCGTTGCTTTGAGAAATTCAAATCCGACATGTGTGGATGATTGTCGATTTGAATGGTTCAAAATGGCAGGTCGTTACATGTTGTATCAACTGTAAATACCATCACCTGTTTTTGAATTAACACTCATCGATCGTCTTCATCATCCTCTGAATATGTTCCAAGTATAGCTAATATTTGATTTTTTTTAAATCCTTCTTAGATGAACTGGCTAATAATTCTGTTGAAACATACATAGCCTCCGTTTTAGGAGGTGGGTCGTTTGAATTTTTGGCGGTTCTAAGTTGATTAATCCTTTAGTTTCTAAGATTGAGTTTAAAGAATTCATATTTATCCCTCCATTAAATTAATATTCGCCTTCCTAAATTAGGAACATTTTCGAATATTATACCTAACTTTTATAGTGTTCTGAGAATAATGATAAATCCATATCAAAATCAATGACACATGATAAAATGTAGCAAATATTAATCCATGGTAAGTATATTCTTCATAAATTGTTATAATTTTTTCTGAAAAAATAATAGGATATAATCCAAAGTTTGAAAACAAAAAAAAAACTAATTTGGGTAGGCTAAGGATTTTTGTTTTTTAAACTGAATAAACCAGCTATGCTTTTTCTGCTTATTATCGTAACAGAAAGCTTTTATATAACCAAAATAGTTGAAATTTATTTTATTCTATATGGATTTTTTATATTATTTATCAATTCTTTTGATTTATATAAATCACCTTCCCATTGTTCAGGTGCAATAATCCTATAGATGCCTTTGAAAAAACCCAATCACCCCCTGATTTTAGGGTTGACTCAAATTGTATTGGACCAGTATATGTTAAAATATCTTGATAAAACTGAAGATCTTTTGGATAAAGATATGGATCGGTGAAATTTTATATATAGAAGGTCATAACCTCCTCCGTAGACAAATGATTACATTTTTTTATCGATTAGAGATATCCAAAGGGTAGAGGTAGGAATATAAGGATTTATGCATTCTTTTGTCGATGCGGATTTTATTGCCAAATCATAAACATTTTTTCTGAGCCTAGCTTCATCAGATATAGTTTTTAAAGCTTCTTCTCTTAGTTTATTTTCGTCCTTTTGGAAGATAGACTTAGAATTTTTTGTTGCTAAATTATTGCAGTATTACTGCTTTCCGTTATATTGTCTTTCCCTTTATTCATTTTTTCCTCGCAAAAATTCTAGGGTTAAAAAGTCTGGTAAAGAATTACTTGAACCTTTTATAAATTCAAAGTCAAAATCAAATACTGACAATACAACTTGCCATTTTGCGAATATTAGTTATGAAGCGATATTTTTAACATCTTTGTAGAATTTCTTTGGCAGATTTGCAATTTATAGTTAACAAAAAAAACTTGATTTAATAAATCACTTATGAATTTTAGATGCATAATACAATTAATAATATTTCCTTTTTAACAGTTGAGCAGTTGACCCTTGTACCTTGCCAAATAGCAGAAGTAAATCTTACTAAAGATTCGCTATCATCAATCCTTTGTTTAAGACTTCTTACATAACCAATATCGGATGAATCAGTTTCCACTATTTTAAATGCACTTGGATGTGGCATTGCTAAACATAGGATTTTGTGTATTCTTGATTTTACCCTTTTTACTGCTTTTGTGTGTTTAGCTGTCCGTGCTGGAGGATTCTTTTATAATCTTCAAATAATGATTTAGCATTATAAGTTATTAGCTCTTTAAAGAAATAGTTATATAATTTAGACTGTTTAAAAATCTTCACAATTGATTTTTATCATTAATTTCATCTAGAAATTTATCAAAAAAGGTAATCGCTCCGTCAATTGGAAAAATATTTCCTTCTTTTGTAATATTTTCGAGAAATCTTATTTCCATTTGAAAAAGTTTTATCATTTTAACTGATACAGCAAATCTTGCTTTTGTTACAACATTTACAAAAATATTTAAATGTTTGAAATGCTAATCAATCAATTCTGAAAATATCAAGACACATCAATATAGACCATGGAAAAGACTGTATAAGCATTAGAAATATCATTCTTAATTTTTAGAAATTCTGAAAGGGCATTTTTAAGCCTAAATGGCATGACATTCCATTCATATCGTCCAATTGGTATGACAAATGACATTTTATACCTATCTTTTTCGGCAATTTGAATTTGCCAAAACCAAATTTCATATCAAATTTTAACATTATTTTGGCTGAATAAAGTCTTCCTAGTAAATCTTTTTATTTGGGATTAGGTATTTGATTCATCTTAAAGCCTTATTTAAAGGTTTGTAATTAATTATTAGTCTTGGAACTCCTCTATCTAATTTTGTAGTATTTTCAATATAAAATGTCGAACAACTTCGTGAACTCCAAAAGGCCTAAAAAGGCCTTTTTGTAATAATTCATTTATCTCTTTTTTACATATTTCCAAATGTCTGGGACTCATAACAATTCTTATGGCTTTAGTTGGAATTTGACTTTCTTTAAAGTCTGGTTCTTAGGGTAATTCTACTACATGTTTTTTCCTTTACCAATAGGCATTAGGAGTATCTGCATGATAGTATTTTCAATACTTTCTTGTAGGGTTTTAATCTTTTCTTGTAAATGCGGTAATAATAATTTATGTTTTAAATTTTCATAATTTATTTCTTGGGATAAAGAATTTAAAAAGCTTTCTTTTATGCTAATGTTTTTTTGTACAGTATCAATTTTATGATGTGGTTGCAAAACAAATTTAAAAGTCAGCTCTTGATTATCAATAGTATATGACAAATGTAAGAAAGGATTTTCTAGTATGCGATAACTTTTTAACCATTATAAATGGCATTTCTAAACAAATACCATTATTACAAACAGTTGTATTTTGTAGTTTATAATTAATCATTAATTTTCCATCATCTACAGCATTTATTACTTCCGTAGTTTTAAAAATATATTTTAAAGGTACTAATTCTTCATTGATGCAGTTTAAATCTACATATGAATATATCATTGTTGTAGTAAAATAATATTCTTTATGTACTGCAATAGTAACTGGTATGTCATTTACGTGTAATTACCTTATTTACTGCATTAATAAGTGCTAAAGAATTATAATTCTTCTTCTCTCAAAATATTATCATTATCTTAACTATGATTATTATCATTTTAAGGTTTTATTTCAATTAAAGATATTGTTTATTTTAATTCATCTATTTCTTGTTTGAGTATTTTAAATTTATGTCGCAATTATGCAATTGTAGTTTCATTATTTACTCCATTAGTATTACTTAGGTTTTTACCCTGCTTAAAATATCTTTTAAATTATAAGTTTTCGGTTCTTTTACTTTTAACTTCTTTTGATTTTTATGTGTTTCTAAATTTTTTTTAACATCATTTTCTTTTCTTTTGGATCTGAAATTTTCTTCCTTTATTAACACAGATAATCCATTAGCTTTACATAAACCTTTATAATAGTCATAATTACCATCACAACTATCAGATTTTGAATTATTTCCCGAATCATTTTATGATTCATTTTCATTTTCTAAATCGAAAATTGTTAGAATATTTTTTAAATGAATTTTTTAAGTCTTCATCTATGTCAAGATTATTTATCTTATTTTTCATTTTACGCTTATTTGCATAATGACTCGGTGTTTTACATTTCCTACATAATGGAAATTTTGTTTAGTTAAATTTATTTAGTTCTTTTCTTTTATAAGATATATATCAACTGAACTCATGTCTACTACAATAAAGTTCGCACACACTTTAATATTCAAATTGTTTAAATGTTAATGAACGATGAGTTCAAAGTTGGGTGTTACACGATCGCAACTCCCAGTTTCCGACTGAGAGTAATTTATTGAAAGAATTTATAAAAGTTATAACTTATTATTATCGAAAAATAAATATAATGGGTATATTAATTAATTTGTTATTATTTAATTATTATTAAAGTCCTAAATTAATTTGATAAAATATATAATTTTATATATATACCCAATTATTTTTTAGGCCAGTATAATACTTCACTTTAAGAAATAATGGTTTTTTTGAAACTTGCTTCTAATAAATTTTATGTACACATATACATGTGTGTGCATACACAATGAAAAGCAAGTTTATGCGCTAAATGCATGCACAACGCTTAATTTTTTGAAGATGCAAAGTGATTAAGCAATGAGCGTGCTTAATTGGCGCTTTGCTTAAATGGAGCTTTGCTTAAATTTAAGCAATGCTTAACAAAAAAATTATTAATTTTAAAATAAAAGAAATTAGGATTATAGTAAAAAAATACATTCCTCAGGAAATTTTCTCATTTTCTATAATGAATTGATTTGCATTAAGATATGATTATTATATTTAACAAATTGTGCACAATTTGTACTCAACTCGAGTATGCTAACTTTTAATGAATAGAAAAAGTCAAATTCAACTTTTGAAACCTATGAATTTATAAGTCAACTTCATAGTTAAGTTTTAGTTCTTTATGATGAATTTGTGCATACATATATAGTACACTCATACCCAAATAATATACTAAATATAATATCTTTATATAAGATTTAGATAGGTATTGATAAAGTATGCAAAAAATTAAGTGATGCTTAAGCGGCAGTTAAACGATATTAAGCATACGTTTCAAAAGCTGGATTTGACGTTTTCTATTCATTAAAAGTTAGCATACTCGAGTTGAGTACAAATTGTGCACGTTTTCTATTCTTCATTTACTCACTTCGTTTTTTCAAAAAATTAAACGTTATGTATGAATTTAGCGCTTAAGCGACGCTTAAATGTGCTTTTCGTAACATAGATCTTAGCTCATATGATGCAAGGTAACGTGTGTTTGGTTCGATATAAATTAAAGCATTATCCGTTGGATAAGTATGACAATCGTTTTGGGTAAAAGGCCAATTTTAAGGCACTATGCTATCTATAAATAAATGTGTAACTCGAATAAAAATGCATTCCGGTAAAAGACAAATTTTATGCTATCTACAAAATAACTGTTAATTTTTAGAATAAAATCGTCAGGTGCAGCATGTATGATGTAACTCAAATACATTATAAAATTATTTTGATATATAAAATTTATATCAGTTACGGTTTGTATTAACAAAGGAAAACCACTTTTAATGTTTTTTAAACCGTAACATTATTTATATCGGTTTAAAGTTCATAAACTTTTATAGGCAAGACATCTGTATTTGGCCTAGAAACAAATTGTATTGCCTGTCCTATAAGTTTGTAATGAGTAAATATAAATGTTATTCACATATGATAACAAATATACAAGTACATTAAACTGTATCTGGATATTGAAACATTGTGATGAATGGTTTTTAAAATAATGTCAATGCATCATATGAAATTTGCACTATAAATCATGAAAATGTTTTATATAGTATACATTATTAAAAAATTTGAAGTAAAATATGTAGATATACTTAAGAGATAATTGTAACTGAAATATGCATGTTGTATTTGTGTGCTAGCGTGTTTGACACAAAAATAGTAGATTAGTTACAATCCAAAAGCGAAATACTTCATGCGCTCACGGTATTTGATGTGCAATAAGCTATCTAATTTCCATTATAATAAATAATTTTTGTTAACTTAAGTACATAAATCTAATCAAGTAATATCTAAAAAAAGTTACGTTAGTATAAAAAAATTAAATTATTACTTTCAGTTAAGAACTATCAAAAGAAATTTCTATCCAAAAATCAGGCTAAGTGTTTGAATATAATAATTTAACCAGTTTATAAATGAAATTGTACCAAAAAAGAAAACCAAGGATAAATTACTTCAAAAATTGGAGATAATACCTCCATGCAAAGAGGGTTAAACGCAGATGGAAATCATCGCATTAATATTAATTTCTATATATGCTTAGTTTGTGATCGATTTACATGTTAGTCACATTAGCACATAAGTTCTACTTTGTAAATCACATTGCATAAAAATAATGTTGCAATCAGAACTAACGTGTATATAGGAGCAACCTGCAGTACAATGTTTACCTTTAAACATGACAATTGAAGCGTTACAAAATATCAATCACTATAATATATATTTAAAGTTTCCAAAATAGAAACTTGAGTTTTTAAAATGAAGAAGCTTTACGCAAAAAAAATGGAAAACCTTGAAATGATATCAAATTGTGTAAACCACTAACGAGATATATAGGTTCATGCATGCATTGACAATCATTAATCGGAGTATAAATAGAATGTGAATTTGAAAAACTAGTGTTTTTTAGGGAAATTAGCATTTGAATTATAGAATATTATGAAGATTAAAGGTGAGATAGTTTTTCCTTCAAGGTTTTAGAATTAAATATTCAAAGAAAATGGATCAATTATTCAGATCCATTCTATTAATTAAGCAGCAGCTCATTTTGTAACGACCCAAAATTTATATTAATTAAAATTCAAATATTTAATTGAATTTAAATATTAATAAGTAAAATTTATAAGTTGAATAAATTTTATTTCAAATAATTTGATTTAATTGGATAATTAAATCGATAACTTAATATGTTAAAATACAGAAATAATTGAAAATCGAGTTTAATATGATTGAAATTGATTTGTAAAATTTTGTTTTATCATATTTGAGTTAGAATGATGTTTTAGAACTTTTAAAATCGAATTAAGAGTTTATTTGTGAAAATTGAATATTTTAATATTTAAATCGACTAGTGAAATTAGCCGTTTTTGAACAGTCTCAGAATTGGACGAAACTAGTTCCATTGGATCCGTAATAGTTTGTTATTATCGGATCTCAATTTTCGTAGCAATCGGAGTTTCCGTTTGACCGTGGCAGCTCGAAACGTATCGAAATTGTTTTAATATTTATTTGGCGAGTTAAAATAGCCATTTTTCAAACAGTCTCGGATTTTGACGAAACAAGTTTCATCGGATCTGTAATGTTATATCATTGTATGGTTTCAAATTTCATGTCAATCGGATTTACCGTTTGTCCGCGGCAAACTAAAACGCCTAGAAATTTGATCTACAGATTTAATTTTAAATCGAACGTTTATTGCCATAACTCGCACAGATGATCGAATTAGCTCTCGAAACTCGTTCCATTGTGTTCAGAACACGGGGTAAACCTTAGAAACGCCAACCGGCACGCTTCGTTTGGAGCTCGAAAATTTTTCGGTGAATAGTAAATTGGAATTTTTCTGTAAAAGGCCTTGGATTTCTCACTTTTGCAAAGAAAAGAAAACCCTAGGGTTTCTTTTCAGGGCCGCCGCTGTTATATATTCAGTGGCCAGAAATCATCTTCTTTTCTTTCTCAATTACTCTCAATTCACAAGCAATTACGCGAAGTGTTCAACACGAAAGTCGAAGAGCTAAGCAAGAGCTTTCAATCCATATGGTTACTTCGTCAAATCGTCAACTTGGGGGGAGTTATCTGCTTGCGTTCGTGCTACCTTCGCGCACGCATCACGAGGTCCATGGGTGACCGAGTTGCAAGCTGCTTTGGCCGAAGGTTATGGTCGTGAAGCGCTTCGAAGCCATGGTCCTTGATCGATGCATAGGTCGTCGTTTTGGTCGCGTTCAGTAGGGTTCAACGGTGGCTTCATGGGTTCGGTTTCTGTAGAAACAACGTAAGGGAGAGAAGAGATAAGGGGTGTGGCCTGGACGAATCAGGGCGTGAATGCACGGCCAGGATTTAGTTTGGTTGAAAATTATAAAATAAATTGTAAATTTATATAGTTTAAAATCGTGTAACTTTAAAATAATGTATCTTTTTCATACGACGTCGAAAGCGCGCGAAACAAGTTGTGTTGCGTTCGTATGGACGAGCACTACGCTATGGAATTGGATTGGAGTCGATTGGAGCAAGCAAAAATTTTGGATAAAATTAAACGCGTTTAATTTTATTCGAAATAAAAGCTGAAATCGAAATTGAAATCAAGGTGAGAACTTCTCACTCAATCGAATCAGTTTCGATTTTAATTTTAAATAGTTAGATTTAAAATTCTTGAATGTATGTTTGAATGATGATTGTTATCTATTGATTGTTAACATAGACATTATACGCCGTTAGTAAGCGGAGGTTATTTATTAAAAACATATACCGCGAATATTTCACAGTACAGTGAAATTGGTATTATTTATGTACTTGGAATTGATTTCCCGCATTATATAGCGGATGAGACCCTATTGCGCCGCCTATTAAGTGGATATTATTTTAAATCCCATATACCGCGATAATTCCGTACTGGAATGGAATTGGTATTGTGCTAATGTTTGTGGATGCAGGAAAACAGGTTGGAGGGATCCAACTGGATTCCTCAACAGTATTTATTTGATTATGGATATTTTGATATTCGTTGATTATCATATGCAGATATATGATGTCTTTGTTGTCGTGATTGACTATTTGGTGCGTAGCATCATTGGACCAATTTTGGAATTTTAGAAGGATTTTTAAAGTGATTTTTGAAAGTATACGTTTTATAAAATATTTTTGGAATTGATTCATTATAAATAAATAAACGTATAATTTTAATGTTATTAAAATTAGGATTTTTGCGAAATAAAACCGAAAGATGATTTTTGAAACGAGTAGTTGATGAATTTATTGTAAAAAGTTAAATACAGGATTTATGAAATTTGATTATTTTATAAATCAAAATGGTGAAATCATAAAGGAGTTTAAAGATGTTTTAAAATAATAGTATCAATTGATTTATATAAGAGATTTATAAATTGATATTTATAAATTAAAATATTTGAATTATAAAACGAGTTTTTATAAGTGTTAGAATGAATTGTAAATGAATTTCATAAATGAATGAAATTTATAGAATTATAAACGGTGAAGTTATAAATGGAATTTTATAAGCAGTAGGTTTATAAAATTTGAAAAGTTATTAAAAGAATAAGTTTTGGGTAAATAAATAAATCTTATAAGTTATAAGATTTATAATTTGGGAAGTTTAAAGGAACAATTTTGTAAACAAATAAATTATAAGCATTTAACTTATAATATGAACCTTTAGTACATAATTGGGTTATAAACTGAAATAGGTTAATAAAGGAGGTTTATAAAAGGAAGTTGTTATAAAATAAATAGAAATGGAATTTATAAACATTGTTTTATAAATCCGCAAATGACTTATTTTGATAAGTAAATTGTTATAGCTTATTTATGGAGTTATATTCACGTTTTGGACAGTGAATAATCCTTTAAAATAAAATGTATAGAAATGATGAAATTGGTTAACGAAGTATATTCACGTTTTTGAATAGTGAATATTATGTTAAAGAAAATGTTTTGGATGCGATGTTTTAAATAGAATTAAAACGATCTAACAACGTTTTTAAAATGTGTTAAGATTCGAAACCATAGATTTCAACATTCATTGTTGAAATAGACGTTATCGAGAAATAGAAGAAATGGTGGACTATAACACTGTTGTCAAAGTAAATGATTTCCGAAAGGAAATGTTTTGTTTAGTATTGGGATTTATATATCTATTTTAATTTTCGAATCCCTATACTAAGTGATTTTGGGTTGTCGTAACGATGTTTTACGCAACATTCGTTTTGGCCCAAATAAATTGTTTAAACGAATGATTTCCTTAAAGAATAAAATATATACCTAATTTCGATTTAAGTATATTGAATGTTTTCCAAGTGTTGAATATAAATAGATTTGGGAATTACTTATTAATAAGTAAGTGTGGAAATGTTTTTCCAATGTGAAATGAAACTTTTTTCAGAATTTATCTTTTTTGAAGATAAATTGAAAATGAATAATTTAAATCGTGTATTCATAAATATTTTGGAATGTAAATTCACTATGGAATTTATAAATGGAATTGGGAAATTGTTTAAAAATAAATATTGATTTATTTTGGAAGTGTGGGAATTAATTTACGAACTTGAAACATAAATATAAAATAAATCGTTAAGGATTTATTTAATGGGTTTAAATAAACCATGTCGAAATGAAAGTATTTCCGCGTAAGGAAAATGATTGAAATTTGTTTTCAAAAGTGGTAAAGATGAAAAGTGATTTGAAAATTGTTTTCAAATGCTTGAAGTGTGAAAATTATATATCTTGTAAAGATATTTTTGGAAAATAAATAATTTGGAAAATTATTTGGAATATGGTGATGTTGTGCATATCCATTGATAGTTCAATAACCGACTATCAATATTTACCTTTGAATGGGTATTTGTTGTGATTTGCTTGAATTTGAATGACACACTGTAACGACCGGCCTTTTTGGATAGTTTAAACCGACGATCAAATACACATGTCGATTCCAAACCATTCAAAAGGGAAGATAGTTATTGGGGTAAATAAGAAAAGAAGAGAAAAGAAATAAAGGAAATGAAACAACACAGAATCTCGCAGCGGAACGATAAAATATAATAGTCAAATAAACAGTTCATGAAGCTGTCTACTATACTTTGACAATTATTAATACAACATTTATCAGAGTTTATACATATACAACAGAACAATTAAATAATGCAACAGATAACATGATGCAAGGGTAATAATAGTAATAGTGTACCAAATCTTCGTCTTCGTCCTCCAGAATAGATCTTCAAAAATCTGAAAACTCAGGACTGACCCGAGCGTAATGAAAAGACAAAACACTCGAGTCAGGACTAAAATATCCTTATGAAAGTGAAATCAATCGTAAATAAATATGAGTGTAACGGCGTCGGAGATGTTTACGGGGTTTGACATCTCCTATCCAGTGTTAACGTGCGAGCAATAACTCAAGAGATGTTACGGGATTTTCCATCTGTCAAGGATCCGTGAAACTATCGACTATGTAGTAATATACGCTAAGTAGATAATGCCTATCAGTAATATAAAGTATCAAAATAGCGTTAAGGCGTTACCATAATCCCCCTTAACACATTTTATATTCCCAAAAGTATATACAAGACCGTAGTTTCCCCAAAACCGGAAGTCACCAGAGGGCAATCCATATACTCAAGGTACAAATCAAAAACGTAGTGGTCGCGAATAGGATAATCAGTATGACAAGGTACATGAGGCGATACCAACTAGGATACTAGTAGTTGCGTGATCCGGACTGATGTTGGGCATAGCCAGCAGCTACCCCAACACCGCGAAACAACACTCCCAAATCAAGGGGTGCACCCAAATCGAATCACAAATGTAATAGAAATGGTATCGAAGAAGTGTGTCCGCTAGAGGTGGCGAACCTCAATGGCCCGGCGCGGCTCCTGTTTTAGTCATGTCAGGGGTCATCCAATAATCGTTCTCTTTCTTCAATCAACGCGTTCACCAAACCATCCACTTCATTCTGGATCAACACTCCGCGCATAATAGTTATTAAAGTGGTTTTCGGTATCGACAGAGAGTATGTCCATATCTGATCCCGGTCTCTTTAATAACTACGTATTATTACACCGTTGGCTCTTTTACATTTCAAATCGGTTCATAATTGATATCAAAATATCCTATTTGCTTCAAAACCAAATCCATTTCAAATATCGACATAGCCATTCAAAATATAAGGTTCCTTTCAAAAGTCATTTTTCGTCTCAATAACTCATTTCATTTTCAAAATCATTTCGAATTTCAATTTAGGTTGCAACTTCATTTAACTCAATTCGTATTTAAATTCAAGATTTAAATATAAACATTTCACCTTATTGACCAGCTTAGGATTTTAGAAAAATAGTTTTAAGTAGTTTAAAAGTAGTTTTAAATAATTAAAATAGTTGAAATACTTTAAAATCTTAAAGTGGATTTGAAATAGATAAATTTAGTTTAAAATAATTCAAATTTGGTTAAGTATATTTAAAATAGATTAAAATAGTTTAAGTATTCAAAATGGTTTATATACCCGAGTAACTTGGAAAACTAATAAAACAACTTCAAAATCAATCCATTTCAATTATAACTTCCCAATTCAAATCAATTCCAATTTCCATTCTACCGATTCGATTTCGATTTCAATTCAAAACAACGTCAACTTTTACATCAAATTAATTAATTTTTCATTCACCTTAATTTATTCAATTTCAATTTGCATCGATTTGGAGCTTGATTTTTCAAATACCAATTTATAACACTTAACCCAAATTTCCTTCAATATTCAAGTTTAAATCCAAATTTCCAAACATGATTCAATTTCAAGCTCAATTTCAAAATACCTTTTTATCTCGATTTTACTTAGTAATATACGAAGCTCGAAATAATGTTCAATCTTTAAAACAAATAAATTTTAGAAATTCAATCATATCCAAATTTTTAATTCCAATTCTCAACTTAAATTATTTAACAATTTCTTTTAACCAAAATTTTTCTACATTTCAAACTCAAATTTTCGATAAATTCGATTTCTATGCATTTATTTCTATTTATAACTTTTAAATCAAAAATTTTAATAAATTTCAAATCGATGATTTTTAAAAATTATTAATTTAGCCAATTCGGTGTCCGTATATAATTTTCTATCCTATGGCCAAGTAATAATTTATTTCAATTAAATGTCAGGGATGAATATATATCACTTAAATTAAATCATAGTATCATATGTATGCATAACAGGATATATATAAGCAAATAAACATCCAAACATTCAAATATCAACCAATAGTATCCATCGAAATACATCATCCAATAGGCAATACAATTCATGGCAATTTCATGGTCATCGATGTCAGGTAATTAAATCGCAATTCAATTTCAATTTCAGTTTAACTGTCAATTTAATTTTTCAATGGTTAATTCAAATAACAAGCTATATGACAATTAAATTTATATCAACCAACGACAAATAAAATTCATAACACTTCATGATGTCAAATTAACTAGCATAAAGATATTTAGTACGTTGTGAGCGTTATAAAACACTCACCTTGATTTCCATGCAGTTCCAGCGTTTTATTTCGAATAAAATTAAACGAGCGTTTAATTTTACCCGAAATTCAAACTAGCTCCAAACGACTCCAAACCGATTCCATAGCGTAGTGCTCGTCGAAACGATTGCAACGCAATTCGTTTCGTGCGTTTTCGACCTCGTATGCAGAAGATACACATTTTTAAACATTATACAAATCAATTTACATTTTAATTTTAAATTTCAAAACCAACCTGCATCACGGCCGTTGATTTCCTGTTGTCTGATCTAGGCCGCACATAGAAGTTTCTCCCATCTTCACGTGTTCAAGCTCCAGCACGTTCGAACCCATCGTACGTGAAGAACTCCTCCTAGCCGCGACCACCTCCATTGCCGAGACATCGATCAGGTGACGCCGACTCGAAGCCCCACACCTCCCCTTCCTTCGCCCCAAAAAAGGTCGAGCTCGGTCGCTTCTACGGCCTGGAAATCGTGCGCGAACGCGGCGCGTTCCAGCTCCAATTGCCGTCCATTCGTTGCTCCATTCACGATCATTACCGTTGGATAAGAAGATCTTGTTGAGCTCTACGATAATCTAGTTGAGAGCTTCTCGCAAAGATCGATGGATTAGGAGAAAAGGAAGAAAGAAGATTCGAACATTTTCGGCCATTAACTCAGAGAACGGCGGCCACGAACCCTAAACCCTTTTTTTTATTTTGAGAAAAGGCTATTTATAAGCAACGATAAATACTATTCGTCCGGGATTCCCGAACTCCGATTTACGAGCGGTAACTGATGTTCCTAGGGTTTATGCCGCATTCCGTACATAATGGAACAGGTTTCGGAAGCTAATTCGATCATCTGTGCGAGTTACGGAAATAAACGATCGAATTTAAATTAAACCGATTAAACGAATTTCTATGCGTTTTGGCTCTCCCCGGACAAATGGTAAATCCGATTGACATGAAATTTGAAATCTTATAATAATATCACATTACGGATCCGATAAAACTGGTTTCGTCCAAATCCGAGACCATTTGAAAAATGACTATTTTAACTCTCCAAACTAATATTAAAACAATTTCAACGCGTTTCGAGCTGGCACGGTCAAACGACAACTTCGATTGCTACGAAAATTGAAATCCGATAATAACTAACTATTACGGATCCAATATAACTAGTTTCGTCCAATTCTGAGACTGTTCAAAATTTGGCTATTTTCCAGTCGATAATTAAATATTAAAATATTCAATTTTCACAAATTAACCTTTAATTCAGTTTTAACAGTTCTATAACATCACTATAACTCCAATATGATAAAATAAAATTTTACAAATCATTTTTAATCATATTAACTCAAATCCCAATTATTTCTAAAATTTAACATATTAAATTATCGATTTAATTATCCAATTAAATCCCAATTTTAAAATCTATTAACTCTATCAAAATCCCAATATAACTTACATTCACTTTGGAAACCAATTTGAATCATATTAAATCACATTTCAATTATTCTCTCTATTTTCATATATTAAATTTCAATATCAAATTAATCGTATTAAATTCGGAATTTAATTATTCAAACATTTCAAATATTTAATTTAAACAATTTCGATTATCCAATAATTCATTATCTTTTGAAATATTGAAATTGAACTTATAAGAATCAACTTTTAAAACCAATTCACGTCCTAGAACATTATTTTCATTTTACAGTTATTCAATTATTCAATAAGTTTTAAATATTTAATTTGAACAATTTACCTGTTCAATATTCAATATTTGATTTTAAATAAGTTTTACTTATCAATCAATTACTCTATTATACCCAATGTATTCAATATTTATTATCCTATTCAGCTATGGATTTCAAAGGCATTCACTATTTTCATTACTTGGATAATTATTGTTGCAATTCATTCTAGTTATTATTATACCAAACGAATTACAATTTTTTTCTAACATTAAGTCGCGAAATCTTTTAAATTAGCTATTTTAATTATCGAAAATTTACGGGTCGTTACACTCTCCCCCACTCAAAACTTTTCGTCCCCGAAAAGAAAAAAGAAGGGAAAAGGAACTAAGTATAGAATTCAACATTAGATATATTTTATTAAAAATTATCCACTTATAAACAATGAAATTCCATTTATAAAGTCATAACTACGCTTTTACTAAGTCATTCCAAACGGCTTTCTAACATTAAAAGTTAGTTATCAAAACAAGTTATAAAAAAAAAATTAAAGCTTGAAATTTTTTCTAACACCCGGATTTTACGGAAAATTTCGGCAGAGTCTCCTTTGCGCGGCTCGATCGGTACAACTACAAAACGCCACTACGGGCCCCAAACCAACAAAAGAAAATCCAAAAGCCAAGTGGCTCATCAAAAATCACCAAATCCAATGATAAAACAAACATGTACCTTATGTTTTTATTAGCGAGCATATACAAATAATATAGCGCGAAAGTGAGCTCCAAATGCGAAGCAAGCACAATCTGCACCTACTAAACACTCAACAAAGTATGAGAAACATGCATATATGAAAATAATATCAATATACATCATATAGCAACATAACAACTACATGTGCCAACATAGAAAATGCAACAAAACAACAAATGCAACCATCAATCAACTGTCATCCAACTATCATCCAACAAATCCATAACCAATCAATATAAATTCACTTCTCATTAATATTTATGGACCTGGTTTAAATTTTTAATCATAGTTGATTCATTAACGTTGGATTTTACTAACATTCATTCTCAATTCAATTAGTTAACATTCACTAATTTATATTTACATTAGTTCACTTCCAATTTAAATCAAATTAAATTCTATTTAAATTCATTTAACTTTCAATTGATTTCAGTGATTTATAGCTTTCAATTTCAATAACACTTAATGAATTATATGCACTCCACTAACAATCATATAACAACCAAATCATACCCAACATAACCAAATTATTAATTTTACATTCAATTTGGTTTATCTCTTTTATATATATATCATGTTATATAATTTTTAAAAGAATCATTTTACATTTGGCATCTTGAATTTCCAGTATTAACTTAAATTAAGTCCGTAAGCCATACATATATCATCCGTGAGCAATATCAATCTAATCGCTTATTCGATCACACAATTTCACTTCCAACTAGTATCGTTCACACGACTCTCTAGTGCGGACTCAGATTTGGTTCCTTGATTGGAAACTGTTACTATCCTTGCATAGCCATATACTATGATAGAGAATTCCAGAATCAAATTAAAAATCCATTTCCAGGGTTCGCCGTCGAAAATCAAGTGAAAAATCCTAACTTGGATCGATATAATCATCTCGAAATTTTTGCTCGAATTTGGATCAAATCGTTATGCAAATAAAATAATATACGTACAATCTCACGTATTACCTTCCAATAGATTTCTATCCAATTTATCTATACTAAATTATTTTTATTGACTTCTATTTTGTTTACAATTAATTATTCACAATCCATTATTCAGTTAATATATCCATTTCTTTACATAGCATATTCTTCAACATTATCTTATCTTAAACATCATATCAAAGAATTTGTTTATTCAAGTTCATTTTAAACATTCTACATAATTTAATTAAATTCAATTTCATTTTCTTTTCCAATTGATTCTTAGCTATACCAAACTCTTTTGTTTACATTTACTTCAATTTCATAATTTTAGTTAATAACAAATTTATTTATGGAACATCTCATTAATCGGCACTTTAGTTTATTAATCATCCTATAAAAGTCTAACCTTTCATAAATGACTTTTCTTAGTTTACAGTTATCTTACAGGTTACAAATTCAAATTTTTTCTATGCAATTTATATTTATTTTCTATAACCAATTTACAAAAGATATTATACAGTTCATTTGTCTTCTTTCTTAAGTTCACTTACTTGTTCCATTTATCCATTCATCATTTCATGTTATATTTAAGTATATAACATTTTTATCACAACCAAATTTTCCATTTATATACATTTTAATTTCTTTTGAGTTTTTTTTTCCTTACTTGTATATTTCAATTACTTTCAGGTTTAGTTTATCTATACACTACCTCATTACATATCCAAAACATCATTTTAACATTTTACATTTGGTAAGTCTTGTTATATGTTATCAGAATGTAATTTTTGGTATTATACAAATTTAAAGAATTTCATTTTCTTAATTAGAATGTTCACAAATTTAATTTGTTTAAATCCTCTTTACCTTTCAACTTCAAAGGTTTTCCTAAACAATTTCTTAGATATCCTAATCCTCTTATTTTATAAATTCTGGTTATTCACATTTCATTCAAATAATTTGAAAACTATTAATTAACAGAACTTAGAAATTTAAATGCCCGGTTCTTTTCAAATCATTTGAAATAAACATATACACTTATATCTTTAATATATCAAATCATACCTTTGGAGTTTAAACCAAAACCCTTTTTACCCAAAATAATTTCGAAGGAAAGCAAAGCTTCTTAGAAGTCATCCCCACTTTGAGACACGAAAATGAACGTCGATGATGTTGCGCAGTCATCACCGAAATTAGTTTCCAGCGACAAAAGAGAGGAGTACTGAATTCATTGCCTCTTTTAAAAAAATCCTTTCAAAACATTTCCATAAACAATTTCCAACTAATATTACAATATATTTTCTTCAAAGCTTTGAAAACCATTTTCAAAATCTCCGGGTCTTAAGTTTAATATTTTCTAGTTTAAATCTATTTTAATTTATAAGTCGCCTTTATAAAATATTCTTAGGATTTTACTTTCTTGAAATATTCCACAAGTTGTTTTATCATTGTCTATTTTGTAATAAACCTTATTTATTAAACTACAATATCCAATTAATGATAATAACCAATATTTTCATTTCTATCAACCAGGTTAGCTAGATAAGTCACAATAAATTTTTGAAAAATTTTCTTTATATACAAAATATAGTTAGGGCAAAATTATTTCATTTACCCCATTTCAAAACAATACTATGTCGAATTGTTCTGTTTAAGTGTTTAGAGATCCCTATCAATGACGTTAATTACTCGTATTGACCAGAATCCATAAGCCACTTAACAAATCAACCGACACAATATAAAACACTTTATATCACTAACAAATACGCTCTCTCATATACACTCAACTCATTCATATAGTTTACCTTTATTTCAATGAGTTATTCCCCACTAGAGCCAAGGTTTATCGCTAAACCAAAGCTTTGATACCAACTGTAACGACCCGCCTTTTTGGACAGTTTAAACCGACGATCAAATATACATGTCGATTCCAAACCATTCAAAAGGGCAGATAGTTATTGGGGTAAATAAGAAAAGAAGAGAAAAGAAATAAAGGAAACGAAACAACACAGAATCTCGCAGCGGAACGATAAAATATAATAGTCAAATAAACAGTTCATGAAGCTGTCTACTATACTTTGACAATTATTAATACAACATTTATCAGAGTTTATACATATACAACAGAACAATTAAATAATGCAACAGATAACATGATGCAAGGGTAATAATAGTAATAGTGTACCAAATCTTCGTCTTCGTCCTCCAGAATAGATCTTCAAAAATCTGAAAACTCAGGACTGACCCGAGCGTAATGAAAAGACAACACTCGAGTCAGGACTAAAATATCCTTATGAAAGTGAAATCAATCGTAAATAAATATGAGTGTAAAGGCGTCGGAGATGTTTACGGGGTTTGACATCTCCTATCCAGTGTCAACGTGCGTGCAATAACTCAAGATATGTTACGGGATTTTCCATCTCTCAAGGATCCGTGAAACTATCTACTATGTAGTAATATACGCTAAGTAGATAATGCCTATCAGTAATATAAAGTATCAAAATAGCGTTAAGGCGTTACCATAATCCCCCTTAACACATTTTATATTCCCAAAAGTATATACAAGACTGTAGTTTCCCCAAAACCGGAAGTCACCAAAGGGCAATCCATATACTCAAGGTACAAATCAAAAACGTAGTGGTCGCAAATAGGATAATCAGTATGACAAGGTACATGAGGCGATACCAACTAGGATACTAGTAGTTGCGTGATCCGGACTGATGTTGGGCATAGCCAGCAGCTACCCCAACACCGTGAAACAACACTCCCAAATCAAGGGGTGCACCCAAATCGAATCACAAATGTAATAGAAATGGTATCGAAGAAGTGTGTCCGCTAGAGGTGGCGAACCTCTATGGCCCGGCGCGGCTCCTGTTTTAGTCATGTCAGGGGTCATCCAATAATCGTTCTCTTTCTTCAATCAACGCGTTCACCAAACCATCCACTTCATTCTGGATCAACACTCCGCGCATAATAGTTATTAAAGTGGTTTTCGGTATCGACAGAGAGTATGTCCATATCCGATCCCGGTCTCTTTAATAACTACGTATTATTACACCGTTGGCTCTTTTACATTTCAAATCGGTTCATAATTGATATCAAAATATCCTATTTGCTTCAAAATCAAATCCATTTCAAATATCGACATAGCCATTCAAAATATAAGGTTCCTTTCAAAAATCATTTTTCGTCTCAATAACTCATTTCATTTTCAAAATCATTTCGAATTTCAATTTAGGTTGCAACTTCATTTAACTCAATTCGTATTTAAATTCAAAATTTAAATATAAACATTTCACCTTATTGACCAGCTTAGGATTTTAGAAAAATAGTTTTAAGTAGTTTAAAAGTAGTTTTAAATAATTAAAATAGTTAAAATACTTTAAAATCTTAAAGTGGATTTGAAATAGATAAATTTAGTTTAAAATAATTCAAATTGGGTTAAGTAGATTTAAAAAGGATTAAAATAGTTTAAGTATTCAAAATGGTTTATATAACCGAGTAATTTGGAAAACAAATAAAACAGCTTCAAAATCAATCCATTTCAATTATAACTTCCCAATTCAAATCAATTCCAATTTCCATTCTACCGATTCAATTTCGATTTCAATTCAAAACAATGTCAACTTTTACTTCAAATTAATTAAATTTTCATTCACCTTAATTTATTCAATTTCAATTTGCATCGATTTGGAGCTTGATTTTTCAAATACCAATTTATAACACTTAACCAAAATTTCCTTCAATATTCAAGTTTAAATCCAAATTTCCAAACATGATTCAATTTCAAGCTCAATTTCAAAATACCTTTTTATCTCGATTTTACTTAGTAATATACGAAGCTCGAAATAATGTTCAATCTTTAAAACAAATAAATTTTAGAAATTCAATCATATCCAAATTTTTAATTCCAATTCTCAACTTAAATTATTTAACAATTTCTTTTAACCAAAATTTTTCTACATTTCAAACTCAAATTTTCGATAAATTCAATTTCTATGCATTTATTTCTATTTATAACTTTTAAATCAAAAATTTTAATAAATTTCAAATCGATGATTTTTAAAAATTATTAATTTAGCCAATTCAGTGTCCGTATATAATTTTCTATCCTACGGCCAAGTAATAATTTATTTCAATTAAATGTCAGGGATGAATATATATCACTTAAATTAAATCACAGTATCATATGTATGCATAACAGGATATATATAAGCAAATAAACATCCAAACATTCAAATATCAACCAGTAGCATCCATCGAAATACATCATCCAATAGGCAATACAATTCATGGCAATTTCATAGTTATCGATGTCAGGTAATTAAATCGCAATTCAATTTCAATTTCAGTTTAACTGTCAATTTAATTTTTCAACGGTTAGTTCAAATAACAAGCTATATGACAATTAAATTTATATCAACCAACGACAAATAAAATTCATAACACTTCGTGATGTCAAATTAACTAGCATAAAGATATTTAGTACGTTGTGAGCGTTATAAAACGCTCACCTTGATTTCCATGCAGTTCCAGCGTTTTATTTCGAATAGAATTAAACGAGCGTTTAATTTTACCCGAAATTCAAACTAGCTCCAAACGACTCCAAACCGATTCCATAGCGTAGTGCTCGTCGAAACGATTGCAATGCAATTCGTTTCGTGCGTTTTCGACCTCGTACGCAGAAGATACACATTTTTAAACATTATACAAATAAATTTACATTTTAAATTTAAATTTCAAAACCAACCTGCATCACGGCCTTTGATTTCCTGTTGTCTGATCTAGGCCGCACACAGAAGTTTCTCCCATCTTCACGCGTTCAAGCTCCAGCACGTTCGAACCCATCGTACGTGAAGAACTCCTCCTAGCCGCGACCACCTCCATTGCCGAGACATCGATCAGGTGACGCCGACTCGAAGCCCCACACCTCCCCTTCCTTCGACCCAAAAAAGGTGGAGCTCGGTCGCATCTATGGCCTGGAAATCGTGCGTGAACGCGGCGCGTTCCAGCTCCAATTGCCGTCCATTCGTTGCTCCATTCACGATCATTACCGTTGGATAAGAAGATCTTGTTGAGCTCTACGATAATCTAGTTGAGAGTTTCTCGCAAAGATCGATGGATTAGGAGAAAAGGAAGGAAGAAGATTCGAACATTTTCGACCATTAACTCAGAGAACGGCGGCCACGAACCCTAAAACCCTTCTTTTTTTTTATTTTGAGAAAAGGCTATTTATAAGTAATGACAAATACTATTCGTCCGGGATTCCCGAACTCCGATTTACGCACGGTAACTGACGTTCCTAGGGTTTATCCCGCGTTCCGGACACAATGGAACATGTTTCGGAAGCTAATTCGATCATCTGTGCGAGTTACGAAAATAAACGATCGAATTTAAATTAAACCGATTAAACGAATTTCTATGCGTTTTGGCTCGCCCCGGACAAACGGTAAATCCGATTGACATGAAATTTGAAATCTCAGAATAATATCACATTACGGATCCGATAAAACTGGTTTCGTCGAAATCCGAGACCGTTTGAAAAATGACTATTTTAACTCTCCAAATTAATATTAAAACAATTTCAACGCGTTTCGAGCTGCCACGGTCAAACGACAACTTCGATTGCTACGAAAATTGAAATCCAATAATAACTAACTATTACAGATCCAATGTAACTAGTTTCGTCCAATTCTGAGACTGTTCAAAATTTGGCAATTTTCCAGTCGATAATTAAATATTAAAATATTCAATTTTCACAAATTAACTTTTAATTCAGTTTTAACAGTTCTATAACATCACTATAACTCCAATATGATAAAATAAAATTTTACAAATCATTTTCAATCATATTAACTCAAATCCCAATTATTTCTAAAATTTAACATATTAAATTATCGATTTAATTATCCAATTAAATCCCAATTTTAAAATCTATTAACTCTATCAAAATCCCAATATAACTTACATTCACTTTGGAAACCAATTTGAATCATATTAAATCACATTTCAATTATTCTCTCTATTTTCATATATTAAATTTCAATATCAAATTAATCGTATTAAATTCGGAATTTAATTATTCAAACATTTCAAATATTTAATTTAAACAATTTCGATTATCCAATAATTTATTATCTTTTGAAATGTTGAAATTGAACTTATAAGAATCAACTTTTAAAACCAATTCACATCTTAGAACACTATTTTCGTTTTACAGTTATTCAATTATTCAGTAAGTTTTAAATATTTAATTTGAACAATTTACCTGTTCAATATTCAATATTTGATTTTAAATAAATTTACTTATCAATCAATTACTCTATTATACCCAATGTATTCAATATTTATTATCCTATTCAGCTATGGATTTCAAAGGCATTCACTATTTTCATTACTTGGATAATTATTGTTGCAATTCATTCCAGTTATTATTATTCCAAACGAATTACAATTTTTTTCTAACATTAAGTCGCGAAATCTTTTAAATTAGCTATTTTAATTATCGAAAATTTACGGGTCGTTACACACACTCATTTTAAAAAAATAAGCGCTCACTATTCGGGTTAGCCGGGAAAGGACCTTGGGGTCGTATAACCCATTCCGAATATGTGATACGTCGTTATGAATTGCATTTGAAGACCGGTGTTGAAGACCGGATATTTTTGAAAACGGAAGGATTACCGTCGAATGTTTCTGCACCAAATAGCCTCGATATAGAAATTCCGTATGTGATGGGAAGTCCGGACGTGATTAGTGAATATTCGGATTGCAAGGACTTCTTTGTAAGTGCCTTCGGTTCTGTTCGATCCCGGAACAGACTTGTATGGATAGTATATCTGACATTACAAATTGAGATATAAAGCTGATTTCTTTCAAATATATTTCTGTTGGTGGCGGAGAATTTATTCTCTTAGCTTAACACCCTTCTCTGAGACGTACGAGCTCAGAGGTTATGTAGTTGATGGTTACTAGTGATATATTCCCAAATTGGTAATGTGGCATGCTGAGTGATGCTGTGAAATGATCATTGTTTGATCATTTGTGATATGATCATTTGTTTGATCATTTATCTTTGTGATCATTACTTTGATCATTTGTTGACCCAAGGCATGGCTTTGTACCAATGCGTAGCTTTGTGGACGAGACTTCGTCGAGCCTCACACCCCGGGAATGGTCAAAACAGGAAGGATGCAGCAAGGTTATTAGGGGTAGCGCCCTTTAGTGTATGTCATTCCTTCTGGATAGAGGTGGTATCATGGTATGGAGCCCAGATATTTAACCTATGTTGTTGCTGCAAACTTATTACTTTGTGGTTGTTGGAAATCGAGGATCCTCGGATGTAGATCGGTTACGATCGGGGGATGGCATATTCGTGTCTGTAGTTACCCAGTTAGGGATAACCCGACCTTGTGTTGGCAGAGATCCGGTTAGGTTCTCGGGATGTCGTTCCAGAGGCGTTTCCATGTGGCAATGGGAAGTTCCTTGGCCTGACCATTTGTTGGAAATCCAAAGAAACGATACGATCTTGTACGGCTTTAGTTGTAGAACCTATCATTCACTTATGGTGGTGCCCCACTGTTTGGATGGTAGCTATAGTAGGCATACGATAATGGTCGTATGTTGGCTAAGATTTATATCTTTATTTTCGAATGATTTTCTCTACACTATGCACTAGTAATAATATCAAATGTTCTTTTAATACGTATCAAGCATATTTGACTATCATAAGGAGAAATCTCCTTCGATTCTGCGTTTGCATTGTGTGTGTGTGTGTGTGCGGGAGGCCTTATGGTAGTCCCATTTTTAAAAAGCATTGCGAATTATTTTAAAATTATCCTATTCTTTGTTTTAAAGATAAACTGTTTTTAGTTCTCACACCAGTCACATGACTGACTCGGAGTTTATTGTTTTCCTTCCTAAACTCTGGGTGCCCACCAATTTCCGCGCGAGCAGTCAAGAGTTAGTTTATCAGGATATTCTGGAATTCAGGAGTTGCTGAAGGCAAGCTAGATGGCATGGTGTAATACTAGTATATAGTATTTCCTTTTCCGCTGTTTGTTGTTGTTCTTGTTGTACACACTGATGATGATATGATGTAATGTAATGTGATGCAATGTAATAACTGATATAGTTCTTTGTTTTAAAGATTATTCATTTATCTATTATATGTTGTTCCGCTGCGATTGTGTGATTCTGATACGGTTCTGTTGTTTTCTTTCTGTTTTCTTCTATCTTCTATTTCTTCTTCTATCTTTTTCTTCTTTTTAAAACCCTGAGAATTCGTATTTCCGTTCATCTTGAGTTAATCAATGGAGATTAGTGTCTAGTCAAGGAGTACGGATTTGCGGGTCCTCACACATTTAATTTGGGACAGTATAGTGAACCAAAAATAAAATAAAAAGCGACTTAACCTCATCATATTCAGCACAATACTACAACTTCAAAACTTTGATCAGCATTTGTTTACCAACGTAACAAACAAAATTTCACCTGAAGAGCAAGGCCATATGAGAGTTCTTACATTCTTCACTGGACTGTAACTTGTATTTTAGTCCCATCAATTGTTGGTTCCTCTGTTAGCTTCTCTTCTCGCTTGTATCGGTAAATTTTTCTATTGACAAATGTCATTACTGGTTGCATACAAAAGATTGAATCCTAAATAAAAATCTGGATACATGCTATTAGACAACAAAATCCTCCTACAAAATAGAGAACAAACTTACACTTCGTGCATGGTCCTTAACCGAATAAGAAGTTTAAAATTTACCATATGAATATCGTTTTGATTTAAAGCAAACTTTATGATTTACAATTTGAGTTCCGTTTTGAAAATCTTGATTGTTGTCTACCAATCCGCTAACATAGGAAACACAAACCCAAAATCGATACAATTTGGCCCAAATAATATGAGAAAATTAAATTTTGATGATCATGTTAGAACATATAGCATTACGACACTATTTTCAAGTTTAGTTTGGGGAGTTTATTCTGTTAGCAAGAGAACCAAAATAACTATTTATGTTTTAAGAAACTATTACAAAAAGTGATACATGACCCCAAAAAACTTAGCAAATAAAGAGTTGTTTTCATGTGTTGTTGCTATGAAGAAAGTGGAACAGAAATGTTGTGTTTCCTATCATCAAGGTTTTAAATCTTGAATTTCGATCACGTTTCATCTCGAGAATTTTATAGACAACATCTCATATCGGAAGATATCTCGGGTGAAATGAGTGTATCTCGAGTGTACATCTCGAATATTTTAATCCATCTCGAGACTATCTCGGAGTAATTAACCTTCTAAAGTTGACATTTTATAGATTTTTATAATAGCTGTTATGAAAATATAAAATTTTAACAAAAAATTTACATAAAACAATAATATTAATTTTCCTTTTTAGAGTACAGTGGTAACATGATTGATTTATATTGATTGAATGAATTCTATGAATATGAATGTATTAAATAAAGAATATAAAAAATATCTTATTTTTGTTTACTTGTTAAATAATGGAACACATAATTAGAGGGTTGGTAAAATGTCATTGGAGCACAATTTCTTTCTGATCAACATAAGAAGTAAAAGATAAAAGGAAATGAAAAAACATAACTTCATATGAGATCTTATATTGAAATTTTATCTCAGTATTTCGCTTGAGGTCTCAATATCTTGAATGAGATGAGTGGAAAATAAGATATAAACAAAATTTAATGTCCCATTTCACTAAATCTTGTCTCGCTCAAGTTTGAAAATGAAATATCGAGCAAGACCTCGGACGAGATAAACGAGATTTGAAATAGTGTATGTCATCAATCTTAAATTGCTTGTGTTGTAGTGATGTTTAGATTACTTTAAAAACTGTCATACAAACTACTTGTATTGTACTGCTTTTTTGGTAAAATGTGTTGGAGTGTTAATAAATCATGCAAACAAAATTCCAATCATAATGCATATGAACTTGTTTAGATCAAAATTAACACATATCCAGCTGGTTACCTTCTTAATCTAACTACCTTAAGGTGTTGAAAAAGGCTATTGTTAATAATGTCCACCATCACAATTTCCTTAATTTGAATACACAGATTGAAATGCACTTTTAATCAAGCATCTCATCTTCAAAGCATTAACAACCTGCAATCAAACGTGAAGAAACCGACATTTTTGAACCAACCCACAAAATCAAAAACCTATTTATCCCAGGTGTCATAAAATCAAATTTTTTTGCCTTACCAAATGTACCTTGTTGTATGCAACTCTTTATTCCTCTTAATCTAGCCAATCAGCAATGTCAAAATTGCCAGCACCAGCTCTTATAATTGCTGCTATAATTTTTTTCTACCAGTGTATTATTATTAATTCCTTTTCAATCAACAAGCACTGGATCAATTGAATATTCAGGTTAAGGAGTGCTAAAATATGGGAAGCAGACGCATATGGGGCCAACACAAAAAAACATTAATTAGTTGCCTTCTCTGCATAAAAATAAAAAATAGACATATGCACAGGTACAAACTTTTTGCAAATGAGCTAAAGTATTGAAATTATTTAGTCATTTCAAGCATATTGTACAATTAACAAAAGAAATATATGTAGTGTTTATTCCATTCATCATAATTTACTTGGAACCGGGCATGTAAATAGACTCGTGTGTGTGTGTCTAGACATACACATGTGTGCGTATGCGTGCGTATGAAGCTGATTTAGGTTTATCATTTATTTGATATTATGAAACAGAATCAAATGCAATACCTTTAGGCTTTAGCCTGCCATAGCTTGAAGTTTTGATTCACCTTGCAAAAATAAAATAAAAACATATCCCATAATTGTAATAGGCCAGGCATTATTACATCATGCCTGGATGAAGTCAAAGATTTGAGTGAGAAAAAAATAATAAGTGAATGCATGAACAACATAATTAAATTAAAAAAAATCAAGATCGGCTGAAGAAAACGGCATTAGCATATATGACATGCAAGGATGATTTGAATTTATATGTTGCCTAAAACTACATGTAAATTAGGGAACTTACCACTACTCCCATTTCTTTAGGTCAACCTTATAATTCTCAACGTCTTGATACCCAACACCTGTATTTATTGAACTTTCCACTGACTAATTTCAAGGTGTTAAATTCAAACGAGTTTACTAGTAGAATTTCTCCTTCACTTTCTTATAACTCCACAAAATAGAACGGTAATACCTTTAAGACTTTATAATATCTTCATGATTTCAGTTTCAATAAACAAATAATAATAGATCGTGGATTCTTCAAATGAACAGCTCAAACATATTGAACTTCAATAATACGAAAAAATATTTATAGTTCACAGAATAAGATGATCATGGTTTGTGAGCGGTCTAAACATAGTAGAACTGCTGAAAAATAAACATGACTCGCTAAGATGCAAATTCTTAAGAGAAATATGAATAGGATTGTTCTCAAAATAAAAAGAACAAAATATTATGCAAAATAAAAAAAATTTCAAGTCTATATGTGATTCAAAAGTAGATATAATTTAGCAAGTACTTAATTAAAAGTATTGGTTATAATCCACAACTTAAATACATACAAGTATAAATCCAGCCTTGAACGATGGAGAAGTGGAAGGTGCAGTCTTCAGCGCATACCCTGCTCTTTGAGAATAAACTATAGAATCAAAATCTAGCCAGCAGATGTGTTTTTGATCTCATTACGTCATTAACTAATATATATTGTGGTATATTCGAAACTTACAATAGCAAATCTCCGTTGTAAAGAAGAGGCGAACACATGAGATTTTATTATCAGTGATGATTATAGTAAAAAGATTTACGGATGCATGAAATTGCATATAATTGCAGACGTTTCTGATTATATGGTATAATTATTCCATACAGTTACAATTATTGCATATAATTGTAGACATTTCTATAATTATATGGTATAATTGCATACATGTCTACAATCATTCCATACAGTTATAATTATTGCATATAATTGTAGACATTTCTACAATTATTCCACACAGTTACAATTATTGCATATAATTGCAGACCTTTCCGCAATTATTCCATACAGTTACAATTATTGCATATAATTGTAGACATTTCTGCAATTATATGGTATAATGTCTGCAATTATTGAGTATAGTTGTAGAAATGTCTGCAAATAATACATATAATTGCAGAAATGTCTACAACTATTGCATATAATTGGAGATGTTTCTGCATTTATATGATATTATTCCATATAGTTACAATTATTGCATATAATTGTAGACATTTCTACAATTATACGGTATAATTGTAGACATGTCTACAATTATTCCATGCAGTTACAATTATTGCATATAATTATAGACATTTCTGCAATTATATGTTATAATGTCTGCAATTATATGGTACAATTGCAGACATTTCTATAATTATTGCATATAATTGTTGAATTGTTTGCAATTATACTATAATTACAAAAATTTGAAAAACTTGTCATGCCGTTGTTTTCACATATATACAATGTCACTCATTAGAAAGATTATAAAATTTATGATATAATGGTGAAAACGGTTTGTTAATCCGTTGTTTCTAAAAGAAGTTACTACATTTTAAAATTGATAATTAATGGAGTGCAAATTTTAATTATGGATGTGTGAATAACATCCATATATGAAGAAGCAACATTGCTGCAATGGAGAATAAGGGTATTGTAGGAAAAAAAGTGTAGTATTTGAAAATAAAGATGTAATTTATATATTTTTTATGAGAAGGATGTTTTGTATATTAAGTTTGATTTGTGTCCCTTATTTTCACTATTGTCACCCCTTAGTCAGAGTTGTAGTTTTTGCCAGCATTTTCATTATTGAGAATGTTCACAGATAAAAATATCGTGTTATTGGACTAGCTGAAAAAAATGTTCCAATACTCCAAAAGAGCGTGGATTGAAAAATATTCAATTTCAACATACTGGCAATTCAATGATTGTGCCACCTAAAAAAATTTATTTTCTATAAAGGTTAGGGCATACATGGTTGACGCGGATGCAAATGAACAAATTAGATGTTGCGTTATAATTGCAACAAGATATATTTAAAATATATCACTCAAAATCCAAACAAAATATGTTCAATACAACAATACTTCAACTTAAAATATAAAAGATACAAAAATTATAAGGATAGGATACTAATCAAATCACTGTGTTGGATTAAAAATGTTTGCTTTTTTGAGCGAAACAAGACTTGCACTGTAGGGAACAAGTGTTCCTTGTCCAGTAACTTCTAAGCAGCAGCTTTGAATAAAATTTCCTTGTTGTGTGCGTAAATTGTACAAGTACAACTTATTTTGTACTACAACATATGATTTACTGCAAAGAAGAAACTCTCCACTCTTGGTGAATCGTGGGGAAATACTGTCCAAGTGGAAGAAGGGACCAACCTTATATATCATATTCCAATACTCTTCCACACCAAATTCATGCATTATCCATATATAAAGAAATTTATCATCTCCATTAGACTTCTGTTGTATGCAAACCGCTTTGTCATCCAAAAGGTCTATGTCAAGGACAGCGGGATACCGACCATCATCGAGAAATCGCGTTGTCCTAAACACATCATCACTGAAGTCAAATGAAAGAAGAACTGTGGTTTCATCGTAGATTGCAAACCAAAAACACCTCCCAGTCTTGCTTGAGGATGCTGCATCCAGGGTATAGATATCATGGAGTGGAAAAACCTCATCTTTATATATAATCCTCCAGGAATCATCGCCTCTTAAGATGTATGCCTCAACTTGATTGCCAACCGCATGATGTTGCATACCATCCCCATATACAATCAAAACACGTAACATTTTAATCGTTGCTCTTTAAATCAGCACCGAAGGACGCATAGCAGAAATTTGTTCCTTCTAGCAACCTATCTGAAAACAATGGCGGCGGCATATGTTTCACCTGTTTTAAGGCAGGATTCCATAAAGCGATTTCTCCCAGATATTCTAAACAAACAATACCATCACAACAGCTAACTAGGGTAACACTACCAAGGTGTGGATACAAAAACTTCCCATTGTCGATATCATAGACACACTCCTCGTATTGACTACCGAAAAGCCATGCAAATCTTGATACATATGGCAGAGGGTCCCAGAACCTACACAAGGCAATGAAGTCATCTTCCTCGTTATTGTCACGGTTATGAGCGACGTGTTCGGAGATAAAAGCAGGGCTTTCAATAAGAGAACATTAGTACTTACAAACAACTTTGAATTGCAGAAGAGACATCACAGGTAAATATATTAGTATATCCAACAATACATGTTCAGCAAGATAGTAACATCTATCCATTGACTTCTCTCTAGATAATACACGAACAAATTTGTTAGTCGAAAAATCAGCTTTGAATATCAATCAACAAATCCAACAGGCAAACAAAATTATTGCTTGAACTTTAGGACATGAAAAGGTCGCAAAGACAATAGAGTTAAGGAAAAATACATTATTACGTAATTTGCAATACAATTATCTGATTTTCCACAAATGTAAAATAATTATGGAAAATTATAAAGGAAGAAAACTTCTACATACAGGGAAATACCTTTTGAAGATGATTACCATATAGAAAAAAAATTGCTTTTATGGAATAGAGTTTGAATGGTTCATTCTAAATAGTTTTTAATTAATAACATTTGAACGTAACTTATCTTTTAAATAGAAATATTTGATCATTATGAGCCACGTAAATAACAATAAATAAGCACTTCTTAAATTTTTACTTATAAGTTCCCTTTGTAAGGTTGTTATATAGTTATATGAAATTATGAAACATGGATGTTTCCAAGCATGCACTTAGAAAATTCCTACAAGACTAGAGGGAACGCATTATTCTATTCAGTGGCCAAGCCCTATCCTAATTTTAAGGCCTTTAAAAATTCCTGATTATTAAGATATCCAAATGACAAGTCAAGTAATGTCTACAGATACATTTCGTGAGATGCTAAAATGAAAAGAAGCTTCACATCAAATGAAGTGTGATTTATTTTGGATAAGGACAAAACCAGTAAAAGTAAACATACAAACAAAAATAAACGAAAAAATGATTTTGGCACCTAACTTCCTATTTTCCCCAAATTTACTATAGCAGGAAATTCTATCAGTTTATATTGCATATAAAGCAAAATATTGATCAAATTAATAACTAAATAAAGCAAGACAAAATAATAACATCTTCAGCAATATAATATACTAATTGTCTTTCAAATGTCAATTATTTTTCTTTGATCAAAATAGTTAGAGGATTGAACTTAGGTATGATCCAAACTTTTAGTACAGTACCAGCTAAGCGGATCAAACAAAGAAAAAATTATACACAGACAATAACATTGTTTCCCAATTCGATCAGAATTAAATTATTCAATTTAACTGTGATGACCTACTGATTAAATCATAATTTAGCGCTCAGAATGCTTTTGTATCATCTAAATAATTCAGATGTACATAATAGAAATAGAAATCACCATAATGCAAATTTCCTCATTGCTCAAAAACATGACACCTATTTTATTTTTTAAAGAAAAAAAGTCAAGAAAACATGATATGCTAAACAATACAGTTGGTTTTTCTGTTGTTTAACAGAAAATTATTATTTTTTGAAAAAAAAGATTCAGGGATTGAATTAAGATATGATACAAACTGTTAAAACTTATGCTAGGTAAAGTACTTGCTAAAGGGAAAAAATGATAAACAGACAATAACATGGTGTCTCAATTCGATCAGAATCAAATTATTTGTAAGCTAACCAAGACCATCTACGGATTAAACCCTAAGTTTAGAGTTCAGAATGCCTCCATATCATCTGAAAATTCAGATGCATGTAGAAACCCAAATGACCACAAAGTAATTTTCCTCAACATGACATCGATAATTTTTTTTAAGGAAAAAGACAAACGCTATGAAAATATAAAGATAAACGAGACCATACTCAGCTACGAGCCTCCACGAATAAATGAGATTACTCCGGGAGCAGTACGGTGGTGGAGCCGTACGGTGGTGTATTTATTTGAAAGTTCGGACCTAATATAAGAAGGTAGGCTACGTTGGAACGAACCAGCCCATCGCCCCTTTATACATGGATGGATGGCATTTTCAGCCCAATATTCCTCAACCATGTTTCCAAGCTTAATAAACTTAGGCAAATTCTATTTGTAACGACCCGCCTTTTTGGACAGTTTAAACCGACGATCAAATACACATGCCGATTCCAAACCATTCAAAAGGGCAGATGGTTATTGGGGTAAGTAAGAAAAGAAAAGAAAGAGAAATAAAGGAAATGAAACAACACAGAATCTCGCAGCGGAACGATAAAATATAATAGTCAAATAAACAGTTCATGAAGCTGTTTACAATACTTTGATCATTATTTATACAACATTTATCAGAGTTATACATATACTGCAGAACAAATAAAATAATGCAGCAGACAGCATGATGCACAGATAATAATAGTAATAGTGTACCAAATCTTGGTCTTCGTCCTCCAGAATAGATCTTCAAAAATCTGAAAACTCAGGACTGACCCGAGCGTAATGAATGGACAAAACACTCGAGTCAGGACTAAAATATCCTTATGAAAGTTAAACCAATCGTAAATAAATATGAGTGTAACGGCGTCAGAGATGTTTACGGGGTTTGACATCTCATATTCAGTGTCAACGTGCGTGCAATAACTTAAGAGATGTTACGGGATTTTTCATTTCTCAAGGATCCGTTAAACTATCTACTATGTAGTACAATACGCTATTATAATATGTCTACAGTAAAGTAAAAGTATTAAAATAGCATTAAGGCGTTACCATAATTCCCCTTAACACATTTTATAATGCCGTAGTGTATACAGCACCGTAAACCCCACCGTAAACTAGTGGTTACCAAAGGGTACCCCATAGGTATAACACAAAACAAAACGTAGTGGTCGCGAATAGGATAATCAGTATGACAAGGTACACGAGGCGATACCAACTAGGATACTAGTAGTTGCGTGATCCGGACTGATGTTGAGCATAGCCAGCAGCTACCCCAACACCGCCAAACAACACTTCCAAATCAAGGGGTGCACCCAAATCGAATCACAAATGTAATAGATATGGTATCGAAGAAGTGTGTCCGCTAGAGATGGCGAACCTCAATGGCCCAGCGCGACTCCTATTTTAGTCATGTCAGGGGTCATCCAATATCATTCTCTTTCTTCAGTCAACGCGTTCACCAAACCATCCACTTCATTCTGGATCAACACTCCGCGTATAATAGTTATTAAAGTGGTTTTCGGTATCGACTGAGAGTATGTCCATATCCGTTCCCGGTCTCTTTAATAACTACGTATTATTACACCGGTGGCTCCTTTACATTTCAAATCGATTCATAATTGATATCAAAATATCATATTCGCTTCAAAATCTAATCCATTTCAAATATCATCATAGCTATTCAAAATGTAAGAATCCATTTCAAAATAATTTTCGCCTCAATATCTCATTTCGATTTCAAGATCATTTCGAATTTCAATTCAGATTGCAACTTCATTTAACCCAATTTGTATTTAAATTCATGATTTAAACATAAACATTTCACCTTATTGACCAGCTTGAAATTTTAGAAAAATAGTTTAAGTAGTTTAAAAGTAGTTTAAATAATTAAAATAGATAAAAATACCTAAAATCTTTAAATGAATTTCAAATAGACAAATTAATTCAAAATAATTTAAATTCAAGATTTAAACATAAACATTTCACCTTATTGACCAGCTTGAAATTTTAGAAAAATAGTTTAAGTAGTTTAAAAGTAGTTTAAATAATTAAAATAGTTAAAAATACTTAAAATCTTTAAATGGATTTCAAATAGATAAATTAATTTAAAATAATTTAAATTAGGTTAAATAGATTTAAAATAGATTAAAATAAGTTAACATGGTTTAAGATAGGTTAAAAATAATTTAATATAGTTAATATAGGTTAAAATAGTTTAAGTATTTAAAGATGGTTTATATAACAGAGTAATTTGGAAAACAAAATGAACAGCTTCAAAACCAAACCATTTCAATTATAACTTCCCACTTCAAATCAATTTCAATTTTCATTCAACCGATTCAATTTCGATTTCAATTCAAATCAGTGTCGACTTTGACTTCAAATTAATTCAATTCTACATTCACCTTCAATTAATTCAATTTCAATTTATATCGATTTGGAGTTTGATTTTTCAAAATATCAATTTATAACACTTGACAAAATTATCCTTCAATATTCAAATTTAAAACCAAATTACAAATATGATTCAATTTCAAGCTCAATTTCAAAATATCATTTTTATATCGCTTTTACTTAGTAATACTCAAAGCTCGAAATAATGTTCAACCTATAAAACAAATAAATTTTCGAAATTCAATCATATCCAAATTTCAAATTTCAAAGTCTCAACTTAAATTATCTAACAATTTCTTTTAACCCAAAATTTTATTTCAACATTCCAAACTCAAATTTTTGCGATAAATTCGATTTCTATAAATTGATGTTTTTATTTATAACTTTTAAATCAAAACATTTAAATAAATTTCAAATCAATGATTTTTCAAAATTATTAATTTAGCCAATCCGGTGTCCGTATATAATTTTCTATCCTATGGCCATGTAATTATTTATTTCAATTAAATGTCAGGGATGAATATATATCACTTAAATCAAATCACAGTTTCATATGTATGCATAACAGGATATATATAAGCAAATAAACATCCAAACATTTAAACATCAACCAATAGCATCCATCGAAATACATCATCCAATAGACAATACAATTCATGGCAATTTCATAGTTATCAATGTCAGGTAATTTAATCGCAATTCAATTTTAATTTCAATTTAACTGTCAATTAAATTTTCAACGGTTAATTCAAATGACAATCTATATGCCAATTAAATTTTATCAAACAATGACAAATAAAATTCATATCACTTCATAATATTAAACTTAACAGCATAAAGATATTTAGTACGTTGTGAGCGTTATAAAACACTCGCCTTGATTTCAATGTAGTTCCAGCGTTTTATTTCGAATAAAACTAAACGAGCGTTTAATTTCACCCGAAATTTTCACTAGCTCCAAACGATTCCAATCTAGCTCCATTGCATAGTGCTCGACAAAACGAAGCCAACGCAATTTGTTACGTGTGTTTTCGACCTCGTAGCAAAAAATTATAGCAGTTTAAAATTTATACAAATTTAAATACAAAATTACAAATTAATATACAATTTCTTTTATTAATTTTAAACCTAGCAATCTGGACCGTCCATCCTAGCTTGCAAATCACGGCCGTTGATTTTGTTTCTCCTCCCAGGCCATACGCGTGCATTCCAGGTTCAAGAAGAACCCATAGCCGCCGCTAGCCTATGAATTTTCGCGAGCAACTCGAGCTAGCTGGAGACGATCGGAGAGCGGTGCTTTGAAACTCATGACGGGAGCTACTATCGGCCAGAAGGCGATGGAGCTAGGCCCCCCAGCATCTCGAAATAGGTGCGAACACAAGGTCGAACGCGGCCGTTTTGATGGTGTCGTGGTGCACCATTTTTCATCATCCCCGTATGGATTGAAAGCTCTCTTCGAGCTCTAGAAGTTTCATGTTGGAGGTTTCTGAAAAAAGTGGATGGATCGGAAAAGATTAATGGAAGAAAATAATGAATTTCTGGCCTTTGAATATTGAAGTGGCGGCTAGGGCATTGGAGATTAGGGTTTGCAAAATGAATGGTGAAGGGTTCCTTTTATAAAATTCCAACGAAAACACTATTCACTCCAAATTTCCGAACTCCAAATCTCGTGCGGTGACTGACGTTTCTAGGGTTTACCCCGAGTTTCGGACACAATGGAATAGGATTCGGAGGCTAATTCGATCATATGTGCGAGTTACGGAAATAAACGATCAAATTTAAATTAAACCGATTAAACGAATTTCTATGCGTTTTGGCTTGCCCCGGACAAACGGTAAATCCGATTGACACGAAATTTGAAACCTTCCAATAATATGAAATTACGGATTCTATGAAACTTGTTTCGTCGAACTCCGAGACTGTTTGAAAAATGGCTATTTTAACTCGTCAATTAAATATTAAAATATTCAATTTTCACAAATTTACTTTTAATTCGATTTTAAAAGTTCTACAACATCATTCCAACTTTAATATGATAAAATAAAATTTTACAAATCATTTTTAATCATATTAAACCCTTTGTTCACTTATTCAATAAATTCCAAATATTAAATTTAAACAATTTTGATTATCCAATAATTCATTATCCTTTGAAATATTTGAAATTGCAACTTATAAGATTCAACTTTTAAAACCAATTCACATCTTACAACACTATTTCCATTTTACAGTTATTCAATTAATAAGTTTTAAATATTTACTTTAAACAATTTACCTGTTCAATATTCAATTATTTGATTTTTCATAGATTTTACTTATCAATCAATTACTCTATTATACCCAATGAATTCAACATTTATTATCCTATCCAACTATTGATTGCAAAGGCATTCACTAAGTAGCATTTATTTTTCAATACTTATTACTATTCAAATCTTCAAAACCAATCTATTAAAATTTGTATTTCTACCTAAATAATTCACAATTCTTATTCACTTATTTACATTTGTTTTTCCATATATTCCCTTATAACCAAGTTATAACATTTGAGTCAATTCAATTAGATTGGAACTCCGTTCAATCTATTAATAATTACTTGGATAATTATTGTTCCAATTCATTCTATTTATTATCATTCCAAACGAATTATAAATTTTTTTTTCAACATTAAATCACGAAATCTTATTAAATTAGCTGTTTTAATTATCGAAAATTTACGGGTCGTTACACTCTCCCCCACTCAAAACTTTTCGTCCCTGAAAAGGAAAAAGAAGGGAAAAGGAACTAAGTATAGAATTCAACATTAGATATATTTTATTCGAAGTTACCAACTTATAAAACAATGAAATTCCATTTGTAAAGTCATAACTATGCTTCCACTAAGTTACTGCGAACGGCTTTCTAACTTTAAAAGTTAGTTATCAAACAAGTTATAAAATATTAAAACTCGAAAATTTTCTAACACCCGAATTTACGAAAAAATTGGGCAGAGTCTCCTTTGCGCGGCTCGATCGGGAAAAAAATGATAGTATATATATCACAAATATACATCTCATCAAGTGATGAGGCATCCCGCAGGGAAAAAAGTGTAAAAGTACGGTATGTAATCCGAGATATGTATCTTATATATTATTAGCAAGCATATACGGCTAATATAGCGCGAAAGCGAGCTCCAAATGCGAAGCAAGCGCAATCCGCACCTACTAAACACTCAACAAACCATGAGAAACATGCATATTACGAAAATAATATCAATATACATCATATAGCAACATAAGAACTACATGTGCCAACATAGCAATTGCAACAAACAACAAATGCATCCACCAAATCAATTATCATCCAACTATCATCCAACGAATCCATAACCAATCAATATAAATTCACTTCTCATTAATATTTATTGACTTGGGTTTCAATTTTAATCACAGTTGATTCATTAACGTTGGATTTTACTAACATTCATTCTGATGCAGCTCAGGGGATAAGTCGTATGCAACTTAAAGTGGAAGATCGTTCTCGAGTTAAGGAAGCTTCGTTTTTAGGTCTTAAGTCGTTCACGGGTCAAGCAACTATGAGTCGTGAACGACCTAACTGGTCGAGTGAAGGGGAGGTACGACCTAACGAAGAAGAGGCACGAGATAACAAACACTTGAGTCGTATACGGGTTAATGAAACAGGGCTACGACTCAACGGGAACTTGGGGTGTTTGAGTCTGATGAGTCGTACACGACTCAACGACCCATCTATAATGCGTATACGACTTATCATAAAGAAGGAGAAGGTTCCAACTGATAAAGGCTTGAGTTGGAGGAAGGGCACGACCTAGTTGAGTCGTAAGTCGTATGACTTCTTATATTGAGTCGCTGCCGACTTATATGCGTTGTAATATGGATGTATCCTGAGTCGCTTTGTATGATGAGTCGTATATCGTAAAGGCTTGAGTCGCTGATGATGAGTCGTTGGTGATGAGTCGTTGATGGTGATGGTGAGTCGTATGTCGTTTGTATCTGAGGACTCGTGTTGTATATAAGTCATTCATGTTTAGGTCGTCTATTTTTTTTGCCGCTGTTCTGAGTCGTATGTTGTTGTCATCTGTTGAGTCGGTCACTTGTGTTGTGTTGTAATATTGGTCTGTTGTGTTGCTAAGTCGGTAACGACTTAAGATGAGTCGGGGTTCATGAGTCGGCAACGGCCTATGGAGACAGTTGTAACAAGCTATAAATAGGGCGTGTGTTGTACATTTTTGGTGGTTGATTTTGGAAAAAAAATTCTTGTTGATTTCTTTGTGCTTTCTTCTCTAATTGGTAGTTGAGTGTAATCTCCTATCTCCACTTACGTCATTCGAGTGCGCTCGAATCCACGTTTGTTGAAGCCAATTCACGGTATCTAGTGCGCTAGATCAACGTACGAAGAATCGTAGATCTTTGAACACGGTATAGTGCGCTATCAACGTGTTTGAGATAGCTAGAATTCGGTATCTTTGGATCAACGAATTTGGGCATTTTGGTATCTTCAATCCACCGATTGCTACTTTCATCGATCCATATCGATTTGTGATTAATCCGCTGCATCAGTTTTGGTATCAGAGCCATACTTAGCCAATCATAGCTAAGTTGATTCTTGGAGCCAAGTATTTGAAGTTGAAGTTTGAAGTTGTTCATCGTGTTCATCTTGAAGTTGCAACGAGAGGAGAACTTTCGATCTATTCCATTTTGGATCAAAGTATTGAAAGCGTTTGAATTTGAAGTACGTGTATACTAGTGAAGTAGCCGAGCCTAGGGAGGATCATTGGAAGCTTGTTTCGAGATAAGGAGTTAAGGCCGAGCCTTGTGAAGTTGTGTAGAAGCTTGTGTAGAAGCTTGTGAAGCCGTGATTAGCTTGTGAAGTATTACTTTGGAATCGATTTGTTGAAGTTTGTGTTGTTTTCAATCATGCCACCAAGGAGAGCTAACCGACATCAAAACGTTGAAGCTTTGTATCGAAGAGAAGATGCCGAGCTTATGGAACAACGTATTAATGAAAAGTTTGATGAAGGCATTGGAAAATTGGAGAAATTGATGAATGATTTGAATCAAAGGAGGAGATCACCAAACTCGAACCATGGAGGAAACCGAGTTTCGCCATCGGTTACGGAAGCGAGGAGGGTATCCCCACAATCTTTTAGAGATAGAAGAGAAACGTCAATTTCATCACGAAGAGATCATCATGACTATGCACATGAAGAGAGAAGAAGTGAACGTGAATTTGACAATGAAGCATATAGGGATGAAGAGAGACATAGTCAAAGAAGCATGCATGAACAAAGAGATGATAATGGTCGAGATCGATGTAGGCGTACCTTTGATTTTGTTGAAGAGGGTGATAGAGCTAGTATTCATTATCGAGATCAAGACCAAGTTCGAAATTCTTATCGGGATGTTGAAGATGATCGACGTTGGGAATCGGGTATGAAGATGGAAATTCCAGAATTTAAAGGAGGGATGGTAGCAGAAGAATTTCTTGATTGGGTGTCAAATGTTGAAGAGATCTTTGATTTCAAGGAGGTTCCTGAGCATAGGAGAGTGAAGTTGGTTGCTACTAGGTTGAGGGGGAGAGCTTTGGCGTGGTGGCAGCAAACTAAACTTACAAGGGAGAGAATGGGGAAGTCAAAGATAGAATCGTGGGATAAGATGAAGAAGTTGATGAGATCTACTTTCTTACCTTACAACTATCAATCACTTATGTACCAGAGGTTGCAGAATCTAGGGCAAGGGACGAAGTCTGTTAGTGATTATGTTGATGAATTTTACCAACTCATTGCCAGGAATGATATTATGGAAACAGAAGAACAGCTAACTGCTAGATTCATTGGGGGGTTAAGAATGCAGATCCAGGATATGGTTAATATGTTTGATCCTAGATCAGTTGCAGAGGCACATCAGAAAGCATTGTCTTGGGAGAAACAAGGAAGACGTGGAGGTGGTGTGTTTATTAATTCCAATAATCAAGCGAAGGGTGTTAGTGGGAGTTCTGATGTTCCTAAACCTGTCAATAAGCCAATTGTGAAGGAGACTGAGAAGACAAAGGTTAGCAGTGGTTTCAAATGTTATAATTGTCAGGAGTTGGGTCACAAAAGCAATGAATGTCCAAAGTCGAAGAAGAGAGCAATGGTTGCAGAAGTTGAGGAGGATGATGGTGAGGAGGCAGAATGTTCAAATGCACCTTATGTTGAGGAGGAAGAAGAATTGTCTGGGGATGAAGGTTGTAATCTTATGATGAGGAGGTCATGTCTTACACCAAAGCAAGAGGAGGATTGTAGTTGGTTGAGAAGCAATATTTTTCAGTCGACATGCACTATTCTAGGGAAAGTTTGCAAGTTCGTTATTGATGCTGGAAGTTGCGATAATATTATTTCTACAGAAGCAGTAAAGAAGTTGAACTTGTAAACTAAGAAGCATCCTAAACCGTACAAGCTAGCATGGTTAAGGAAGGGTGGTGAAGTGAAGGTGTGTCGAAGGGCTTGTGTTAATTTTTCTATTGGGAAGAAGTACAAAGATGAAATTTGGTGTGACGTTGTAGACATGGACGTGTGTCATCTATTGTTGGGCAGACCGTGGCAGTTTGATAGAGCAGTTCAACATGATGGTCGTGCCAATAGTTACAGTTTCATGTTTGAGGGTACTAAGATCACTTTAGTTCCTAAGAAGCAACAACAGAAGGAAAGCAAGTTAGAAGAGATTGAAGAGTTGAAAACTTTATTATCTTTGAAGGAATTTGTGAAAGAAGTTGAAGAGGAGCCTGAAGTATTTTTGTTGATCGGGCGAGAGAGTAGTGAAGAAGTTGAGATTCCAGAAGAAGCAAATCCAGTCTTGAAAGAATTTGAAGATGTATTTCCAGAAGAGTTGCCTAAAGAGTTACCGCCACTTAGAGACATTCAACATCAAATTGATCTTGTTCCGGGAGCAGTGTTACCACATCGACCACATTATCGAATGAGTCCAAAGGAACATGAAGAGTTACGAAGGCAAGTGGAAGAGTTGTTAAAACAGGGACGTGTTCAGGAAAGCTTGAGTCCTTGTGCAGTGCCAGCATTGTTGGTGCCGAAGAAGGATGGAACATGGAGGATGTGTACAGATAGTCGAGCTTTGAACAAGATTACTGTTCGTTACAGATTTCCTATGCCAAGGTTGGATGATTTGCTAGATCAGTTGAGTGGGGCTACTATATTTTCGAAGATTGATTTGAAGAGTGGTTATCATCAAATTCGGATAAGACCTGGAGACGAATGGAAGACAGCTTTCAAGACGAGAGAGGGGTTATACGAATGGTTGGTTATGCCATTTGGGTTATCAAATGCCCCTAGTACATTCATGCGGGTGATGAATCAAATCTTTAGACCATTCATTGGGAAGTTCGTGGTGGTTTATTTCGATGATATTCTTATATACAGCAGGAGTACGGAGGAGCATGTTCAGCATTTGAGGGAAGTATTGATTATTCTTCGTGAGGAACAATTTTATGCTGCCACGAAGAAATGCGTGTTTATGACACACAGTGTTTTATTTCTGGGTTATGTTGTTTCAGGAGAAGGTATCAAGTTGATCAGAATAAAGTTGAAGCAGTCAGAAATTGGCCACAGCCAAAGACAATTACGGAAGTGAGAAGTTTTCATGGGCTAGCGTCATTCTACCGAAGATTCATTCCACATTTCAGTAGCGTGATGGCTCCAGTTACCGATTGCATGAAAGGGAAGCATTTTTCTTGGTCGAAAGAAGCGGGAGTTGCTTTTGAACGATCAAAGAACTGTTGACTACAGTGCCAATTCTTGTTTTACCTGATTTTCAGTTATTGTTTGAACTACATACTGATGCATCAAAAGTTGGGATTGGAGGAGTGTTGAGTCAGCAGAGGAGACCTATTGCATATTTCAGTGAGAAGCTGTCAGGGGCAAAGATGAGATACAGTACATATGACGTTGACTTTTATGCTGTTGTGCAAGCTGTTAAGCATTGGAGACACTATCTGTTTCAGAAAGAATTTGTTCTCTACACTGATCATGAAGCTTTAAAGCATTTACAGGGGCAGGATAAGATTTCAGCGAGACATGCATCATGGATTGCATATTGACAGCAGTTTACCTTTGTTGTTAAGCACAAATCGGGGGTGACGAACCGTGTGGCTGATGCTTTGAGGAGGAGTCATTTGTTAACAACATTGAAGGTTGAAGTGACGGGGTTTGAATTACTGCCAGAGATGATTGAAGGAGATCCTTACTTTGTGAAATATGTTGAGAAAGTGAAGGATGGGAGTACTGATGAATTTATGATGATTGATGGATTTTTGTTTAAAGGAAATCGGTTATGTATTCCTGAGAGCAGTTTGAGAATGAAAATTATCAAGGAGTTGCATGAAGAAGGCGATGTGGGTAGAGATCGTACATTGCAGTTGATTTCTCAATCTTACTTTTGGCCGTCGATGAGAAAAGAGGTTGAAAGATTTGTGGAGAGATGCCATATTTGCCAGGTTTGAAAGGGAACAGCGACGAATGCAGGGTTGTATATGCCATTACCTGTACCGTCTAAACCATGGGTTGATATCAGCATGGATTTTGTTTTGGGTTTGCCTACAACTCAAAGGGGAACTGATTCTATATTTGTTGTGGTGGACAGATTTTCGAAGATGGCACATTTTATTGCCTGCAAGAAGACAGCGGATGCAGTTCGAGTGGCACAATTATTCTTTAAGGAGGTGTATCGATTGCATGGTTTACCAGAATCTATTGTTTCTGATCGAGATACTCGTTTTCTGATTCACTTTTGGTTGAGTTTGTGGAAGATGGTGGGAACGAAGCTGAAATTTAGTAGTGCTTATCATCCGCAAACTGATGGGCAGACAGAAGTTGTTAACAGGTCATTGGGAAATTTGTTGCGATGTCTTGTACAGGATAATTTGAAAAGTTGGGACATGAAGTTATGCCAGGCAGAGTTTGCTCATAATCATGCGGTGAATTGCAGTACGGGGTTCAGTCCATTTCAGATTGTTTATTAAAATTTACCCAGGGGACCGTTGGATTTGGCAGTAGTACCACAACCGAAGGGGACAGTTAAACGAGCTGCTGATTTTGTTGATAAGCTGTCTGAATGTCATAAAATTGTTCATAAACGATTGGAGAAATCGAATGAGAAGTATAAGAAGTCTGCAGATTTGAAATGACGAAATGTTGAATTTAACGAAGGTGATTTGGTTTATGTTGTATTGACGAAAGATCGTTTTCCGGTGGGTGCTTATAGCAAGTTGAAGGCGCGGAAAATTGGTCCAATTGAAATTGTGAAGAAAATTAATGAAAATGCTTATAAGTTGAAGCTGCCAGAAGATGTTTACACGTCGGACGTGTTCAATGTTAAACATCTTGTTCCATATTACGAAGGTAAACAATCAGATGAAGAAGAATGTACAAATTCGAGGTCGAATTTTTTTCAACCAGGGGAGGATGATGCAGCTCAGGGGATAAGTCGTATGCAACTTAAAGAGGAAGATCGTTCTCGAGTTAAGGAAGCTTCGTTTTTAGGTCTTAAGTCGTTCACGGGTCAAGCAACTATGAGTCGTGAACGACCTAACTGGTCGAGTGAAGGGGAGGTACGACCTAACGAAGAAGAGGCACGAGATAACAAACACTTGAGTCGTATACGGGTTAATGAAACAGGGCTACGACTCAACGGGAACTTGGGGTGTTTGAGTCTGATGAGTCGTACATGACTCAACGACCCATCTATAAGGCGTATACGACTTATCATAAAGAAGGAGAAGGTTCCAACTGATAAAGGCTTGAGTTGGAGGAAGGGCACGACCTAGTTGAGTCGTAAGTCGTATGACTTCTTATATTGAGTCGCTGCCGACTTATATGCGTTGTAATATGGATGTATCCTGAGTCACTTTGTATGATGAGTCGTATATCGTAAAGGCTTGAGTCGCTGATGATGAGTCGTTGGTGATGAGTCGTTGATGGTGATGATGAGTCGTATGTCGTTTGTATCTGAGGACTCGTGTTGTATATAAGTCATTCATGTTTAGGTCGTCTATTTTTTTGCCGCTGTTCTGAGTCGTATGTCGTTGTCATCTGTTGAGTCAGTCGCTTGTGTTGTGTTGTAATATTGGTCTGTTGTGTTGCTAAGTCGGTAACGACTTATGATGAGTCGGGGTTCATGAGTCGGCAACGGCTTATGGAGACAGTTGTAACAAGCTATAAATAGGGCGTGTGTTGTACATTTGGTGGTTGATTTTGGAAAAAAAAATTCTTGTTGATTGCTTTGTGCCTTCTTCTCCAATTGGTAGTTGAGTGTAATCTCCTATCTCCACTTACGTCATTCAAGTGCGCTCGAATCCACGTTTGTTGAAGCCGATTCACGGTATCTAGTGCGCTAGATCAACGTACGAAGAATCGTAGATCTTTGAACACGGTATAGTGCGCTATCAACGTGTTTGAGATAGCTAGAATTCGGTATCTTCGGATCAACGAATTTGGGCATTTTGGTATCTTCAATCCACCGATTGCTACTTTCATCGATCCATATCGATTTGTGATTAATCCGCTGCGTCGCATTCTCAATTCAATTAGTTAACATTCACTAATTTATATTTACATTAGTTCACTTCCAATTTGAATCAAATTAAATTCTATTTAAATTCATTTAACTTCCAATTTGATTTCAATGATTTATAGCTTTCAATTTCAATAACATTTAATGAATTATATACAATCAACTAACAATCATATAACAACCGAATCATACCCAACATAACCAAATTATTAATTTTACATTCAATTTGGTTTATCTCTTTCAATTCCAATTGATTCTTAGCCATACCAAATTCTTTTGTTTACATTTACTTCATATTCAATTTCAGTTAATAACCGATTTATTTGCGAAACATTTTATTAATGCAGAACATTTTATTAATCGTCACTTTAATTTATAGTCATTCCATAAAAGTCTAACTTCTTATATATGACTTTTCTTATTTTATAGTTATCTCAAAAGTTACAAATTTATCTTCACATATTTTTCTTTTTGTGGCAAATTTATATTTATTTCTACAACCAGTTTACAAATACATTGCTTGACTCAATGACCATTTTCTTAAGTTCACTTACTTGTTCCATTTATCCATTCATCATTTCATGTTATATTTAAATATATAACATTTTTATCACAAATAAATTTTCCTTTTATATACATTTTAATTCCTTTTTGAGTTTTCCTTACTTGTATACTTCAATTACTTTCAGGTTCTGTTTAGTTGTACAATATCTTATTACATATCCAAAACATCATTTCAACTTCTTAATATTTGGTAAGTCATATTATATGTTATTAGAATGCAAATTTGGTATTATACAAATTTATAGAATTTCATTTTACTTAATTAGAATGTTCACAAATTTGATTTATTTCAATCCACTTTACCTTTCAACTTTAAAGGTACACTACAACTCTAAAGTTTTCCCAAAACATAAGCTTTGATATCTTAATCCTCTTATTTTATAAATTTTGGTTATTCACATTTCATTCAAATAATTTGAAAATTACTAATTAACATAACTTAGAAATTTAAATGCCCGGTTCTTTTCAAATCGTTTGAAATAAACATATACACTTATATCTTTAATATATCAAATCATACCTTTGGAGTTTAAACCAAAACCCATTTACCCAAAATAATTTTGAAGAAAAGCAAAGCTTCTCTAAAGTCTTCCCCACTTTGAGACTCGAAAATGAATGTCGATGATGCTGCGCAGTCATTACCAAAATTATTTTCCAGCGACAGAAGGGAGGAGTACTTAACTCATTCCTTCTTAAAAATCCTTTCAAAATATTTCCATAAACATTTTCCAACTAATATTACTATATATTTCTTCAGAGCTTTGAGAACCATTTTCAAAATCTCGGGTCTTAAATTCAATATTTCTCAATTTAAGTCTATTTTAATTTATAAGTCACCTTTATAAATATTCGTATAGGATTTTCTTTCTTAAAATCTTCCACAAGCGTTTTATCATTGTTCATTTTGCAATTCACCTTATTTATTAAATTACACTATCAAATTAATGATAATAACCAATATTCTCATTCCTAACAACCAGGTAAGCTACATAAGTCACAATAATTTCTGAAAATTTTTCTTCATATTCAAAATATAATTAGAGCAAAATTATTTCATTTACCCAATTTCAAAACAATACTATGTCGAATTGTTCTGTTTAAGTGTTTAGAGATCCCTATCAATGACGTTAATTACTCATATTGACCATAATCCATATGCCACTCAACAAATCAACCGACACAATATAAAACATTTTATATCACTAACAAATACGCCCTCTCATATGTATACACTCAGCGACTCATCATAGGATATTACTACCCTATTTATAAAGAGTCAGACCCCACAAAGCTAAGGTTATCGCTAAACCAAAGCTCTAATACCAACTGTAACGACCCGCCTTTTTGCACAGTTTAAACCGACGATCAAATACACATGCCGATTCCAAACCATTCAAAGGGGCAGATGGTTATCGAGGTAAGTAAGAAAAGAAAAGAAAGAGAAATAATGGAAATGAAACAACACAGAATCTCGCAGCGGAACGATAAAATATAATAGTCAAATAAACAGTTCATGAAGCTGTTTACAATACTTTGATCATTATTTATACAACATTTATCAGAGTTATACATATACAACAGAACAAATAAAATAATGCAGCAGACAGCATGATGCACAGATAATAATAGTAATAGTGTACCAAATCTTGGTCTTCGTCCTCCAGAATAGATCTTCAAAAATCTGAAAACTCATGACTGACCCGAGCGTAATGAAAGGACGAAACACTCGAGTCAGGACTAAAATATCCTTGTGAAAGTTAAATCAATCGTAAATAAATATGAGTGTAACAGCGTCAGAGATGTTTACGGGGTTTGACATCTCATATCCAGTGTCAACGTGCATGCAATAACTTAAGAGATGTTACGGGATTTTCCATCTCTCAAGGATCCGTTAAACTATCTACTATGTAGTACAATACGCTATTATAATATGTCTACAGTAAAGTAAAAGTATTAAAATAGCGTTAAGGCGTTACCATAATTTCCCTTAACACATTTTATAATGCCATAGTCTATACAGCACCGTAAACCCCACCGTAAACTAGTGGTTATCAGAGGGTACCCCATAGGTATAACACAAAACAAAACATAGTGGTCGCGAATAGGATAATCAGTATGACAAGGTACATGAGGCGATACCAACTAGGATACTAGTAGTTGCGTGATCCGGATTGATGTTGAGCATAGCCAGCAGCTACCCCAACACCGCGAAACAACACTCCCAAATCAAGGGGTGCACCCAAATCGAATCACAAATGTAATAGATATGGTATCGAAGACGTGTGTCCACTAGAGATGGCGAACCTCAATGGCCCGGCGCGGCTCCTGTTTATTCATGTCAGGGGTCATCCAATATCGTTCTCTTTCTTCAGTCAACGCGTTCACCAAACCATCCACATCATTCTGAATCAACACACCCTGTATAATAGTTATTAAAGTGGTTTTCGGTTTCGACAGAGAGTAAGTCCATATCTGATCTCAGTCTTTTTAATAACTACGTATTATTACACCAGTGGCTCTTTTACATTTCAAATCGATTCATAATTGATATCAAAATATCATATTCGCTTCAAAATCAAATCCATTTCAAATATCATCATAGCTATTCAAAATGTAAGATTCCGTTTCAAAATCATTTTTCGCCTCAATATCTCATTTCGATTTCAGGATCATTTCGAATTTCAATTCAGATTGCAACTTCATTTAACCCAATTCGTATTTAAATTCAAGATTTAAACATAAACATTTCACCTTATTGACCAGCTTGAAATTTTAGAAAAATAGTTTACGTAGTTTAAAAGTAGTTTAAATTATTAAAAATAGTTAAAAATACTTAAAATCTTTAAATGGATTTCAAATAGATAAATTAATTTAAAATAATTTAAATTCAAGATTTAAACGTAAACATTTCACCTTATTGACCAGCTTGAAATTTTAGAAAAATAGTTTAAGTAGTTTAAAAGTAGTTTAAATAATTAAAATAGTTCTATTTTAAATCAATTTAACCCAATTTAAATTATTTTAAATCAATTTATCTATTTGAAATCCATTTAAAGATTTTAAGTATTGATTAAAATAAGTTAACATGGTTTAAGATGGGTTAAAAATAATTTAATATAGTTAATATAGGTTAAAATAGTTTAAGTATTTAAAGATGGTTTATATAACAGAGTAATTTGGAAAACAAAATGAACAGCTTCAAAACCAAACCATTTCAATTATAACTTCCCACTTCAAATCAATTTTAATTTTCATTCTACCGATTCAATTTCGATTTCAATTCAAATCAATGTCGACTTTGACTTCAAATTAATTCAATTCTACATTCACCTTCAATTAATTCAATTTCAATTTATATCGATTTGGAGTTTTATTTTTCAAAATATCAATTTATAACACTTAACAAAATTATCCTTCAATATTCAAATTTAAATCCAAATTACAAATATGATTCAATTTCAAGCTCAATTTCAAAATATCATTTTTATATCGCTTTTACTTAGGAATACTCAAAGCTCGAAATAATGTTCAATCTTTAAAACAAATAAATTTTCGAAATTCAATCATATCCAAATTTCAAATTTCAAAGTCTCAACTTAAATTATTTAACAATTTCTTTTAACCCAAAATTTTATTTCAACATTCCAAACTCAAATTTTTGCGATAAATTCGATTTCTATAAATTGATTTTTTTATTTATAACTTTTAAATCAAAACATTTAAATAAATTTCAAATCGATGATTTTTAAAAATTATTAATTTTGCCAATCCGGTGTCCGTATATAATTTTATATCCTATGGCCAAATAATTATTTATTTCAATTAAATGTCAGGGATGAATATATATCACTTAAATCAAATCACAGTTTCATATGTATGCATAACAGGATATATATAAGCAAATAAACAACCAAACATTTAAATATCAACCAATAGCATCCATCGAAATACATCATCCAATAGACAATACAATTCATGGCAATTACATAGTTATCAATGTCAGGTAATTTAATCGCAATTCAATTTTAATTTCAATTTAACTGTCAGTTAAATTTTCAACGGTTAATTTAAATGACAATCTATATGACAATTAAATTTTATCAAACAATGACAAATTGTAACAACCCTGTATTTTGTAATTATTTTATTGTATATTTTAATTATTTTAATATAAAATTTTGATTTAAAAACTTATTTTACTTATTTGAAAAGTTTAAATCTATTATTTAAATATAAATCTTGATTTTATATGAGTTATAATTCCAAACTTGTGTAAGTTGAATATTTGCCTGAAATGTCGATTTTAGTCAAAACAGTCAAACTGTGACTTTTAACTTAAAATTTTTAAAGTTTGAAAATTTAAATTTTTTCTTTTATTACGAAAGTACATAAAATTCTAAGAACATCACTTTTCGTTTCGTTGAAATTGGATGTAAATTGTGAAAGTTATACCCTTTACAATATTGTGCGTATATAGGGTTATTTAACAATGATTATTCTAAATTGTATAAATTATTTCTTCTTTGTTATATTTTATTTTAATATGTGATAATATGTTATATTATGTATATTTTGACTTTTAAATATTTTTAAAATGATAATATAATTTTTCTAAAGTCATTTGAATTTATTTCAATTTATAAAGCCTAGTTTGGTATTTACTGCATTTTTCTTTATTTGAAATTCTATTTAATTAAAATTAAATTATTTATTTCACCTTGAAAATGTTTTAAAAATCATTTTTATTTCAAATTTTGTTTTATAACATTTTTAAAATGAAATACACAATTTTCCAAAGCTATTAGAATTTTCTTGTAATTTTGGGCCATGTTTGCTATTTTTAGCAATTTTCCTCATTCCTTTTTCTATTTTATATTAAATAAATTATTTATTTTATTTTATTCTGGCTTAGTCTCGGTTTTAAATAATATTTCTAAGTTTATTTTTGTTTTTATAAGTTTAAAAAGAAAAGGAAATGCAAAGGGTTAGAAAGTTACAAACTTAAGGCCTTTTGTTTTCCCGTCTCTTCATTTTCTTAACCCTTGCATTCATTTTCGTTTGACTAAACCCTAATCCTTCAGCCGCCACTTTTCTTTTCCTCATTTTCACGTGATTTACCTCTCTCATATCTTTCTCAACAAAAAAAATCACGGCCATGAGAAAAAATTTGAAGGAAATGGCCTCTCTCCTTCCATCTTTTCCACTTTTCCCTTCTTCTTTTCTACGTTTAGCCTTCCTCTTCTTCTTGCTTTGGCTCGGCCCCACTCTACCACCATAAGCTCCACCATCTCCTCCATCATCTATAGTAGCACCTCCTTCCTTTCCTCTGACCATTACAGGCCGTGACCTCCACTTGAAGCAATCACCACAAAAACAATGCAAAAACTCCGAAACAATGCCTTGCCAAGCTATTTCCACCATCACCTTCATGTTTAGCCTTGGCCACCACCTCTAACACCACCACCACTTGCTGCCATGACCTCTAGCCATAACCATACAGCTGACCTGACCTGAAATGAGCCATGGCTGAGCCAAATATTGGCATAGGCCGAGCCTATGTTGCACCAAAACCTTCCATCCTTTGACCCCTTGCTTACTTTTGCCTCTCCATGCCTTTGCCTTCCATTTTCATGTCCATAGCCTCATCTCATGACTCATGGCCGAGCATACATGACCTACGCCGAGCCTAGGTGTGCTTAGATCAAGCCCATTTGCATTTTGGCCAAGCCTATGTTGTCTTGTACAAGTCTGTTGCTTCTAAGGTTTGATCATCTCTTTTGTTTTGCAATTGTTTTACAAACTAAAGTTGTTGATTTTATTTGTATGTCAATATTTATATTTGTGCTTATGTACGCTATATTTTGTGTTGTTTACAAGGGTCTCCATCTATTCAAACCAAATCGTGCTTGTCATGCCTTTGGAATCGCTCTTGTGTGAGTTGTTTGACTCTAGCTTTGATAAAGGTGAGTCTTTCTCACTCTGACATTTATACTTATGAAAAGTGAATTGATGACAAGTGTTTAGTAATATAAAATGTTTATGCAAGATAATGATGATCATATGATATGCTATGCCATGTTATTACCATGTTATTACCATGTTAAAACTGTTAATTTTCACCTGACATCTGATATATGACTGTATATTGTGATATTGACATTGTTTATATTATTTCTGTATATGATCACACTACAAGTTCCCTGTTAGAATGAAATTCGTTATGGGCTGAAATGATAGGCCCGAATGGTTTTAAATTATTCATTTTGACTTGGGATTGCGGGTTTGAAATGATAGAACCCGGATTTGTTATTTTTAAACGGCGGATTGAAATGATACATATCCGTATCACTTGGCGTAGCGTAGAAAATTATATAAAGGCCCGTGGTTATTTTATAAAGTGTTTTGGATATTTTAAGTATTTTAAAAATATAAATTTATAAAATTTGATTTAAATAGATTTTGAAATATTTTAAATTAAAGAAATTATGATTTTTCTATGTATTAAAAATGTAATTATGAATGGTTTAACTGGACTTTTGAAATATAACTTATGTTTGAAAATTTGGAATCATGATTCAAAGTGGTGTTTAAGTTATATAAAATAAAATGGACTTTAATTATTTTTGGAAAATGGTAAATATGGTAAATTGATTTATATTTGAATTTAAGTGATTTATTAAAGAATTTTTGACTTTTTTCTGTAAATTTAAGTGGTTGAATAAATGAATATTTTAAAAGTGAAATTTTAAAATATAACTTGACTTGAAAATGTGAAATTGAGTTTTAACTAAAGATTTAAATTAATTAAATAAATTGAAAATTTAGTTAAAATTGTGAAATTGTAATATAAATATAAGTGTTGAGTTGTTTATCAAAAATGTGAAGAATTGGAAACCTTTACACTTAAATTTATTTAGTAAATTGTTGAAGATTGGGTTTAATTATAAGAGATTTATTGTATAAAAATAATATGTCAAATGATATGTTAATGAACATTTCAAATGTTAAAAGGATGTTTTTTTATGTGTATTGGTTTTAAATTGAAGTTTATTATTTGTTAGTAATACACTAAAATCTGGAATTAACTTTTAATAGCATTCAGAAATGCTATAGTTTTCTGAATTGAACCAAAATTGTGTAAAAAGAGCTATTACAGCATTCTGAAATGCTGTAGTTGCTGTAGTTGAACTTATATGCTAATATTGAACTCAGGTCTCTTATAGCATTCTCTGGAAATGCCATAGTGGTCTGCAGTCTTTGCTGAAATCAAATAAAACCTTTGTTTTGAAATCTGAACTACCGCAGCACTTCTGAAATGCTGTCTTTTCTGTTTTGAACTATAATTCAACTAAAAATGAGTTTTAACAGCAGTTTTAAAATGCTATTTTTGCTGAATTAAAGTGTTTCAAGTATAACTTATAATAGCTTTTTCTATATGCTGTGAAATGCTGAAATTGTAATAATTATGGTTTTTGACTTAGTAAACGAACTCAGAAAGGTTTGGAACTTTGGAAATTGAATACTTGATTTGATAGTATAATAATTACACTTTTAAAATGATTTTTATTGAATTAAATCGATGGAATATAAGTTATTTAAAGGTGATTTGAGATGATAATAATTGAATATCTTTGAATTTAAAGATGCTAAGATATGATATATTGAAATGATTTGAAGTGAAGTTTTGAAAGATATGATATTCTGGTATATATTAAATGATTCGAAGATGAAGTTTTGAAAGTTATGATATTTTGAAATTAAGACGATTTGAAAATGAAGTTTGAAAGATGTGATGTTTATGTATTAAAAATGATTTGAAATGACTTGATAATTATTTTGATAAATATTGAATTTGGAAGATATGATGTTTATGTATTAAAAATGATTTGAAATGACTTGATAATTATTTTGATAAATATTGAATTTGGAAGATATGATGTTTATGTATTAAAAATGATTTGAAATGACTTGATAATTATTTTGATAAATATTGAATTTGGAAGATATGATGTTTATGTATTAAAAATGATTTGAAATGACTTGATAATTACTTTGATAAATATTTGAATTGAAAGATATGGTATGATGATATATTGAAATGGTTTGGAAATGATTTAATCTTTATTTTGATAAAGATTTGGGTTGAAATGATATTTTATTTTGAAGTATAAAGTATGTTTTAAAGTTATATCCATGGGTTATAATAATGATTGGTTGTTAAAGAGACCGGGATCGGATATTGTCTTATAGCCGGACAATACCGAAAACCACTTTAACAACTGTGTACGCGATGGAGATTCCAGAATGAAGTAGGATGGTGGCGACGTTCTCGAGGTATGTTACGTGGACCCAACTCCCGTGAGTTGGCATATATGACTAAAACAGGAGCTATACCGGGCTACACAAAGGGTCGCACCCTTTCATCGAGCATGCTCCATCGGAAACCATTCTATTACTTTTGTGATTCGATTCGGTGGCGCCACATTTGATTCGGGGGTATTGTGCGAGGTGGGCGGAAGCTGCTGGCTTGCCGTCACCACCGGTCTGGGAGTGCAAACGGTGTATCCACCCTGGCATTACCTAGCGTGCCGTGTCACATCCTTATATCGAGCCCACTACGATTTTGGTTTTAAAGATCCGACCGCGTTAAGGTTCACCATCCCCTTAACGCTATTTTCTATATGATTATACTTTACTGATTAGACACTACCGTATATAGCGTATATTACTACATAGTAAATAGTTTAACAGATCCTTAGAGGATGGGCGATCCCAAGCATCCTTTAAGTTACTGATGCATTTTGTTACTGTTCACTTGAGTTGATTTACATTTTATAAGTATTTATGTCCTGACTCGAGTGTTTTGTGTTTTGCTTTACGCTCGGGTCAGATTGATTGAGTTTGCATTCAAGATTCACCTTCGGAGTTGGAGCTTTCCTTGAAGATCCAGCCATCTATTTTGTTTCAGTATCCAGTGGTTCAGTGATGTATCTTGTTACTCTTCTGTTGTATCTCATTTAACTCTGATGTATCTTATTTTTTTTTTGTAGTAGCTTCATGAACTACTATCTCTTTTTACTTCCGCTGCATTATTATTTACTCTGTGTCTGTGATCTGTGATTTTTTATTTACTGTATATTCTGAGGTTTGCCAAAATTTTATTTACAACGCGGTATTTTGAGCAATTCAATTCCGGCATGAGTGTCTACCTATGCACTTATAATGGATGCGAATGGTTGAAAATACCGGGTCGTTACAGTTGGTATCAGAGCTTTGGTAGCTCTAGGCAAAACTCAGCATATGGAGTAGATGTATTTACAGAATCACTTTCATTCGAGTTGAATCTCTTTCTCTTGACTCGATTCCTTTGAATTTTGGAACGTTCCCTGCGGTTCCAAAATCCATTCTTAATTCCACGCTATTCATCTTCATTTGATTCTGGAGTATCCCATAACTCCACTTCGAATGATCTTTATAGTAAATTGGCGGTCCCGCCAATCTAAAAAAATTTCTTGTAAAAGGGGTGAAACTCCTTTACAACAACATCGATTCACCAAAGATTTTATATCCTCGGTTTAGATGCTAGTATCTCCTATTATCCCAAACTCTATCTCTTGAGGTCGAATGTAGATTTATCCAGCAAATCCACTTCGATCTTATACTTTAAGTCACGGTTGATCCGATTAAGGTTGCCCATGATTTATTTTAGCTTATCCACCTCCCTACACGGTATTTAATCATCTTGTCTTTTGCTTCTAACTTTTTCTCCAACATTTTGAATTGTATTTGTCAATTTATATTTTGTTTTATATATTGTGTTGTTTGAGTTGTTGATGTTGATTTGGGTTTCCGATCGATTCGTCTGATAAGCGCTATCGATAGGATTTCTAAAACACTTTGACAGAACAAACTGATACAATATTATTTTAAATTTTGTTTGGTTAATGAAATAAATTTTGATATAAGTTTATGGAACTTAATGAATTGATTTAAGTTGATAATTTGAAATGATAATTCTTGATTTATCATTTATTGTTCTATAAATGAATTTATAAACAATTGTTTATAAATTTATTTGGGAACTCAAATGAATTTAAAACAAGAAATCTGAGAATTTAATTTTCGATGATTTCGAACTTTGGTTTAAAGTTTTAAAAGGTTATATTATTTAAAGTATTGTGAATAGAATTTGTTTTCAAAGAATTTTAAAGGTTTAAAATTAGTGCTCTTCTCTTTGTCGCAGGAAAATAACTTCGGTGATGATCGCGACATCATCGACGTTCATTTTCGAGTTTCAAGTTAAGAGACTGTTCTGTAGTCTTGCTACAACTTTGTTTTGAGAAATTTAATTGATTCGAATTTCTAAAATATGACTTGATTTATAATATATATAGATATATGATTGAAATTTGATTTGACATATTATATATATTATTACTTATCTCTAAATGGTTTGAAGAAATCGGAAATTTAATTCTTAAATTTTATTTTTATCAATAAATTCAATTATAAAAAGAAAATCAAAATTTGGATAAATGATTAAACTTGAGATAATTGAATTGGAAAGTTTTATTTGTATGACACAATTGCATTCAAATATAACTTACCTTAATTTAAGAAGTTACCAATGTAATTGGATAATATACAATATAAAAATATTTTATAAATGAAATTTGAGTGGTTATAATAAATGTTATACACTTAAATTTTAATTATAAAATGATTGACAGAGGTAGATATAATAAAGGGTAATTGAATAACTTACAATAAAATGATGTTAAAAGAACAAAGAATATAAGAATGCAGTTATAATAAGTGTAAGTATGTTTAACATAAGTGATAAATATAGTGAGAGGAATAAATTTAGTTTATTCAGGAATAAAGAAGAATAAAATTTATTAAATACATTGTGTGTGTAATAAATGATTATTTTTCAAAGCCATGTTTTAAAGTTTGTTAATTTAAGATGATTGGATAATAAGATAATGAAATTTGAGATAGTTAAGATTTATTTAACTTGTGTAAAAATTTATTCTCTATTTAAGTTTAAATTTCCATGTTTTCAAATTTATTTCCTTATTTTGTTTTTCAAACTATCTTTTGTTGCCCTTATTATCCTTATCTTCCTACAGACTGGTATAGGCATCTTTCTATAATCATTCCATTTTGAAATCTTTTTAAAATCTTTGGTACTCATTTTGAATCCACCTTTTTCGTGCTTGTGTTCTTGATTCTGGAAGATCTTGGAAAGATCACCTCCACCTTGTTAAACTTACCTATAACAACAGTTATTAGGTATAATCTCAATCTTCTTGTTACCTTGTCTAAATCTTGTCTCATTCTAGTTTTTTGTGCTTTCCCGTACCTCGTTCCTTTTCGCGGACGAAAAGTTTTGAGTGGGGGAGAGTGTAACAACCCTGTATTTTGTAATTATTTTATTGTATATTTTAATTATTTTAATATAAAATTTTGATTTAAAAACTTATTTTACTTATTTGAAAAGATTAAATCTATTATTTAAATATAAATCTTGATTTTATATGAGCTATAATTCCAAACTTGTGTAAGTTGAATATTTGCCTGAAATGTTGATTTTAGTCAAAACAGTCAAACTGTGACTTTTAACTTAAAATTTTAAAAGTTTGAAAATTTAAATTTTTTCTTTTATTATGAAAGTACATAAAATTATAAGAACATCACTTTTCGTTTCGTTGAAGTTGGATGTAAATTGTGAAAGTTATACCCTTTACAATATTGTGCGTATATAGGGTTATTTAACAATGATTATTCTAAATTGTATAAATTACTTCTTCTTTGTTATATTTTATTTTAATATGTGATAATATGTTATATTATGTATATTTTGACTTTTAAATATTTTTAAAATGATAATATAATTTTTCTAAAGTTATTTGAATTTATTTCAATTTATAAAGCCTAGTTTGGTATTTACTGCATTTTTCTTTATTTGAAATTCTATTTAATTAAAATTAAATTATTTATTTCACCTTGAAAATGTTTTAAAAATCATTTTAATTTCAAATTTTGTTTTATAACATTTTTAAAATGAAATACAGAATTTTTCAAAGCTATTAGAATTTTCTTGTAATTTTGGGCCATGTTTGCTATTTTTAGCAATTTTCCTCATTCCTTTTTCTATTTTATATTAAATTAATTATTTATTTTATTTTATTCTGTCTTAGTCTCAGTTTTAAATAATATTTCTGAGTTTATTTTTGTTTTTATAAGTTTAAAAAGAAAAGGAAATGCAAAGGGTTAGAAAGTTACAAACTTAAGGCCTTTTGTTTTCCCATCTCTTCATTTTCTTAACCCTTGCATTCATTTTCTTTTGAATAAATCCTAATCCTTCAGCCGCCACTTTTCTTTTCCTCATTTTCACGTGATTTACCTTTCTCATATCTTTCTCAACAAAAAAAATCACGGCCATGAGAAAAAATTTGAAGGAAATGGCCTCTCTCCTTCCTTCTTTTCCACTTTTCCCTTCTTCTTTTCTACGTTTAGCCTTCCTCTTCTTCTTGCTTTGGCTCGGCCCCACTCTACCACCATCAGCTCCACCATCTCCTCCATCATATATAGCAGCACCTCCTTCCTTTCTTCTGACCATTACAGGCCGTGACCTCCACTTGAAGCAATCACCACAAAAACAATGCAAAAACTCCGAAACAATGCCTAGCCAAGCCATTTCCACCATCACCTTCATGTTTAGCCTTGGCCACCACCTCTAACACCACCACCACTTGCTGCCATGACCTCTAGCCATCACCATACATCTGACCTGACCTGAAATGAGCCATGGCTGAGCCAAATATTGGCATAGGCCGAGCCTATGTTGCACCAAAACCTTCCATCCCTTGACCCCTTGCTTACTTTTGCCTCTCCATGCCTTTGCCTACCATTTTCATGTCCATAGCCTCATCTCATGACTCATGGCCGAGCATACATGACCTAGGCCGAGCCTAGGTGTGGTTAGATCAAGCCCATTTGCATTTTGGCCAAGCCTTTGTTGTCTTGTACAAGTCTGTTGCTTCTAAGGTTTGATCATCTCTTTTGTTTTGCAATTGTTTTGCAAACTAAAGTTGTTGATTTTATTTGTATGTCAATATTTATATTTGTGCTTATGTATGTTATATTTTGTGTTGTTTACAAGGGTCTCCATCTATTCAAATCAAATCGTGCTTGTCGTGCCTTTGGAATCGCTCTTGTGTGTGTTGTTTGACTCTAGCTTTGATAAAGGTGAGTCTTTCTCACTCTGACATTTATACTTATGAAAAGTGAATTGATGACAAGTGTTTAGTAATATAAAATGTTTATGCAAGATAATGATGATCATATGATATGTTATGCCATGTTATTACCATGTTATTACCATGTTAAAACTGTTAATTTTCACCTGACATCTGATATATGACTGTATATTGTGATATTGACATTGTTTATATTGTTTCTGTATATGATCACACTGCAAGTTCCGTGTTAGAATAAAATTCGTTATGGGCTGAAATGATAGGCCTGAATGATTTTAAATTATTCATTTTGACTTGGGATTGCGGGTTTGAAATGATAGAACCCGGATTTGTTATTTTTAAACGGCGGATTGAAATGATACATATCCGTATCACTTGGCCTAGCGTAGAAAATTATATAAAGGCCCGTGGTTATTTTATAAAGTGTTTTGGATATTTTAAGTATTTTAAAAATATAAATTTATAAAATTTGATTTAAATAGATTTTGAAATATTTTAAATTAAATAAATTACGATTTTTCTATGTATTAAAAATGTAATTATGAATGGTTTAACTGGACTTTTGAAATATAACTTATGTTTGAAAATTTGGAATCATGATTCAAAGTGGTGTTTAAGTCATATAAAATAAAATGGACTTTAATTATTTTTGGAAAATGGTAAATATGGTAAATTGATTTATATTTGAATTTAAGTGATTTATTAAAGAATTTTTGAGTTTTTTCTGTAAATTTAAGTGGTTGAATAAATGAATATTTTAAAAGTGAAATTTTAAAATATAACTTGACTTGAAAATGTGAAATTGAGTTTTAACTAAAGATTTAAATTAATTAAATAAATTGGAAAGTTAGTTAAAATTGTGAAATTGTAATATAAATATAAGTGTTGAGTTGTTTAATGTGAAGAATTGGAAACCTTTACACTTAAATTTATTTAGTAAATTGTTGAAGATTGGGTTTAATTATAAGAGATTTATTGTATAAAAATAATATGTCAAATGATATGTTAATGAACATTTAAAATGTTAAAAGGATGTTTTTTTTATGTGTATTGGTTTTAAATTGAAGTTTATTATTTGTTAGTAATACACTAAAATCTGGAATTAACTTTTAATAGCATTCAGAAATGCTATAGTTTTCTGAATTGAACCAAAATTGTGTAAAAAGAGCTATTACAGCATTCTGAAATGCTGTAGTTGCTGTAGTTGAACTTATATGCTAATATTGAACTCAGGTCTCTTATAGCATTCTCTGGAAATGCCATAGTGGTCTGCAGTCTTTGCTGAAACCAAATAAATCCTTTGTTTTGAAATCTGAACTACCGCAGCACTTCTGAAATGCTGTCTTTTCTGTTTTGAACTATAATTCAACTAAAAATGAGTTTTAATAGCAATTTATAATGCTGTTTTTGCTGAATTAAAGTGTTTCAAGTATAACTTATAATAGCTTTTTCTATATGCTGTGAAATGCTGAAATTGTAATAATTATGGTTTTTGACTTAGTAAACGAACTCAGAAAGGTTTGGAACTTTGGAAATTGAACACTTGATTTGAAAGTATAATAATTACACTTTTAAAATGATTTTTATTGAATTAAATCGATGGAATATAAATTATTTAAAGGTGATTTGAGATGATAATAATTGAATGTTATCTTTGAATTTAAAGATGCTAAGATATGATATATTGAAATGATTTGAAATGAAGTTTTGAAAGATATGATATTCTGGTATATATTAAATGATTCGAAGATGAAGTTTTGAAAGTTATGATATTTTGAAATTAAAACGATTTGAAAATGAAGTTTGAAAGATGTGATGTTTATGTATTAAAAATGATTTGAAATGACTTGATAATTATTTTGATAAATATTGAATTTGGAAGATATGATGTTTATGTATTAAAAATGATTTGAAATGACTTGATAATTACTTTGATAAATATTTGAATTGAAAGATATGGTATGATGATATATTGAAATGGTTTGGAAATGATTTAATCTTTATTTTGATAAAGATTTGGGTTGAAATGATATTTTATTTTGAAGTATAAAATATGTTTTAAAGTTATATCCATGGGTTATAATAACGATTGGTTGTTAAAGAGACCGGGATCGGATATTGTCTTATAGCCGGACAATACCGAAAACCACTTTAACAACTGTGTACGCGATGGAGATTCCAGAATGAAGTAGGATGGTGGCGAAGTTCTCGAGGTATGTTACGTGGACCCAACTCCCGTGAGTTGGCATATATGACTAAAACAGGAGCTATACCGGGCTACACAAAGGGTCTCACCCTTTCATCGAGCATGCTCCATCGGAAACCATTCTATTACTTTTGTGATTCGATTCGGTGGCGCCACATTTGATTCGGGGGTATTGTTCGAGGTGGACGGAAGCTGCTGGCTTGCCGTCACCACCGGTCTGGGAGTGCAAATGGTGTATCCACCCTGGCATTGCCTCGCGTGCCGTGTCATATCCTTATATCGAGCCCACTACGATTTTGGTTTTAAAGATCCGACCGCGTTAAGGTTCACCATCCCCTTAACGCTATTTTCTATATGATTATACTTTACTGATTAGACACTACCGTATATAGCGTATATTACTACATAGTAAATAGTTTAACGGATCCTTAGAGGATGGGCGATCCCAAGCATCCTTTAAGTTACTGATGCATTTTGTTACTGTTCACTTGAGTTGATTTACAGTTTATAAGTATTTATGTCCTGACTCGAGTGTTTTGTGTTTTGCTTTACGCTCGGGTTAGATTGATTGAGTTAGCATTCAAGATTCACCTTCGGAGTTGGAGCTTTCCTTGAAGATCCAGCCATCTATTTTGTTTCAGTATCCAGTGTTTCAGTGACGTATCTTGTTACTCTTCTGTTGTATCTCATTTAACTCTGATGTATCTTTTTTTTAGTAGGTTCATGAACTACTATCTCTTTTTACTTCCGCTGCATTATTATTTACTCTGTGTCTGTGATCTGTGATTTTTTATTTACTGTATATTCTGAGGTTTGCCAAAATTTTATTTACAACGCGGTATTTTGAGCAATTCAATTCCGGCATGAGTGTCTACCTATGCACTTATAATGGATGCGAATGGTTGAAAATACCGGGTCGTTACACAAATAAAATTCATATCACTTCATAATATTAAACTTAACTAGCATAAAGATATTTAGTACGTTGTGAGCGTTATAAAACACTCACCTTGATTTCAATGTAGTTCCAGCGTTTTATTTCGAATAAAATTAAACGAGCATTTAATTTTACCTGAAATTTTCACTAGCTCCAAACGATTCCAATCCAACTCCATTGCGTAGTGCTCGACAAAACGATGCCAACGCAATTTGTTACGTGCGTTTTCGACCTCGTAGCAAAAAATTATAACATTTTAAAATTTATAAAAATTTAAATACAAATTAATATACAATTTCTTTTATTAATTTTAAACCTAGCAATCTGGACCGTCCATCCTATGTGCGAGTTACGGAAATAAACGATCAAATTTAAATTAAACCGATTAAACGATCTTCTATGCGTTTTGGCTTGCCCCGGACAAACGGTAAATCCGATTGACACGAAATTTGAAAATTTACAATAATATGACATTACGGATCCGATGAATTTGGTTTCGTCGAAATACGAGACTGTTTGAAAAACGGCTATTTTAACTCGTCAATTAAATATTAAAATATTCAATTTTCACAAATTTATTTTTAATTCGATTTTAAAAGTTCTACAACATCATTCTAACTTTAATATGATAAAATAAAGTTTTACAAATCATTTTTAATCGTGTTTGCACCAAAATTGGGCAAACACCCTTCGGAAGTTTTTGAAGAGATAACAAATGAAGAACTTGAATTGGAAATAAGGACTATCTAACAAAAACTCCAAGTCACAGAAAAGTAAATTGCACAGAAGATAAGGATTTAGAGTGGTTCGGCTATGCGCCTACGTCCACTATGAAGTTTTATCACTTTATTACGTAATACTTGAAGATTACAAGTGTTTATAAGCAAATTACAGCAGAAAATGGACTTAAATTCGAAATTAGCAGCAATGGAGGTGGTATGGAGTGATTCTGGCAGCGTTTAGGCTTATCCTTCTTCTCCAAATTCTTCGACCCCCTTTCTGAATGACCAGGGGCTCTATTTATAGGCGTGGAAGGCTGAAATCCCGCCCAAAACCTGGGGAGGCCGCTTGGCACGTGAGGGGGGCCCATAGGCCCGCGTTCTCGGAATCCGTGCCCAGTTTGGGATCGATTCGAAGTGAAGTTCGAATCGATCAAAAATGCATCCAATAGAGGCGAAATTTGGTGTGGACATTCTTCAACATGTATGCAAGCTTCTGTGAAAATTTCATGGCATTTGGATCATGGGATTGAGAGATATGATCGATTCAAGATTGCGTCTTCGTGCACCCTGTTTGCTTCGACTCGATCCTATGGATTCGTTCGAATCCATATGGTTCGAATCCATATGGTTCGAATCCATAGGTTCGAATCCATATGGTTCAAAGAAATACATGCTTCGAATCCATGGTCTTCGTGGCTTTCCTACTGAATGGTTTCGAGGCACGCCGTGAGATGGAATCGAAGTGAAGTTTCAGGATGGATTCGATGCACTGCAACCAGATGGATTCGAAGGAGTTTCTTACCTCATGGATTCGACCTTGAGATTCTCTTGATGGATTCGAAGTAAGGTGGCTTGGATGGAGTCGAACCAAGGCTTGCTCAATGGAGTCGAAGCGAGGTTTAGTTCATGGGTTCGAAGTAATGCATGGATTCGAGGTAAGGCTCCGGGAGGATGGATTCGAAGGTAGGAATGCTGGGTTCGAACATTGGTCGATTCGAAGCACTTTCTCTTGATGGCTACGAAGGAAGACCATGGGATGGTTTCGAACTAGATCGAGTCGAACCTGATGGGTTCAAATGTGGCGTGACTGTGCTATGCATTCGATCATGGTGCCTGCTCGGATGGATTCGAAGCACGGCTATGCTTCTTGGGTTCGAACTAGGGAAGGTTCCGGATGGATTCGAGGTGATGGATTTGAACCGAGCAAGGTTCATTTCTCTCAACTTGAATCCATCATAACTTGAGCATACGACCTCGGATTGACTTGAAATTTTAAACGCGGACTTCTAAGATCTTTCTGGTCATGTCCCATCAATTGTAGCTCAATCTGGACTCGGACAAAATTCATCGATATCCATAGCGAAGAGAAGTGCAACCAATCTCTGAGACCAACTGTCCTTTGTTTTTGGCCAATCTTTTGGTATCACGGCTTTGCCAAAAAGCGGGATAACATTTTGCCCTCCAAAGTACGTCTTGTGGGAACATGACGTGCTTTGAATAGCTGCCATTTCTTTCTGAAAAATCATTGCTCTCTTTTTGTTGAGACTCGTACGCTGTATTACTGTAACCTTGCCTTGATATGATTGATTGCTGTATAATAGCGCTTAGCCGTTGGCTGTTGTAGTTGTAACAGGATGACTGTTTGATCCCTGTAAATGTTTAAAATCAAATGTTAGTTCGATATGTATGCACATATACTAGTTTGACCCTTGCTAACGTCGTGCGTCCACGAGTCATGTCGGTTTGTTCGCTATTGAATTTCGTATCGATTCTCTCCTGAATCGATTTTAGATTCATGTCAAAGCATTGTTTTTATGGTTGTCTATGATTATCCTCTTGTATCGATCCTCTCCTGAATCGGTATACAAGGTAGACAAGTAATTTTTCAAATCATAGCGATTCGTTCGCTCTCATCGACGTCCTTTGATGGATTTGAAGTCACGTCTGTTCGAATCGATAGTCTTCGAGTCGACGGTTTTTTAATCCAGCCTTTGCTTAGTGCTTCCTTGAATCGATGATGCCTCGCATCGATAAAGTTGGGATGGATTCGATCGTGTAAAGGTAGGAAGGCAATGGATTCGAAGTGAAATTTGAGTTGTAACAACGTTCGATGGTTGTTTTAAGTCCTTCCTTTTGTATTGATCCTCTCCTGGATCGATTTGGGATGTTAGAATGTATGCTTCGTATCGATGGATACGTAATATTGGATCTTGGATTGGTGGATACAAGTGTAATGCTTTGTGTCGATGGAGTCGAACGATCCAGACATAATCATGCAGTGATTGTTTGCGGAGGATATGCCATCTCTCATTCATCTATTCAAGAAGAATTCCCCACGGTAGATAGCCTTTGATAGGAGTCATCCATGACCCCTTTCTTGGATCCATCTCTAAAATCTAGTCGATCTTCATCTTTCAGTGCTTGGAATAATAAGTATTTCTACTGGGATAAAGTATGTTTGTTGCGCATCCCTAGAGTTGGCTAGCTCAGCCAATGATTCGGCCTTTTCATTTCGTTCTCTAAGGATTGGTGTAGTGGTGTAATACTTGAAGTCGGCTAGTATTTCTAGGATCCAATTGAGATAAGGGGCAAGACGTTGCCCCCTAGTCAGATAGTCCTCCCTGACTTGGCACATTAACCAGAAATCGTATAAGATATGTAAAGCTTCTGTTCCTATACTTTTTGCAAGTCTTAGCGTGGCGACCAAGGCTTCATACTTAGCTTCATTATTCCATTTGAGTAACCTTTCAGACATTTAAGGTTTCCATTGGACCTATCGTAATGGTTGGTCGGTACAAACAATAACGGGGTAAGCTCGTCAATGGCTAGCTTTCATCATATACTGGTCTTTAGATTAGTTTCTCTTCACTTAGCATTGCAATGCTTATGGCGTGTGTTGACATGACCTAATTAAGGTATAGATCTTCACGCTCCAAGATCTTGGGTAAAATGGGAGGTCTCTCTGAGCGATCTATCAGAGCTGCTTGGTTTCCTCCATATACGGATAACTCTAATCTTTAGCATTTTCTGACATTAGCCTCAATCCTACGAGAATTGATGACGAAACCCGAGAATTCATTTTATACAACGCTAAAAAAACCCTTTCAAAGGATTAAATTTCATTCTGCGGTTGTTGGATAGCGCTGAATATCTTTACCAAGTGATCGATGCGGTCACTTGATGGTCGTGATCTCACGAGCATATTAACCACATATACTTTCATTGATCGGCCGATATGATTTTCGAATGATCTATTAATCGTCTTTTGGTAAGTAGCATAAGCATTCTCAAGTTTGAATCCATGGATTGCAGCATAGCACTATAGGCTCGGGTCAGTAGCGAAACAGTTGTATTCCTTGTCTGGGACATGTTTCAATATCTGATTTTATTTGGTGTTTTGCATACGTGGATGAGAGTAATTCATGTCTAATGATCGAGTCAATTAGTTGGTTGATCATTGGATATGGAAAGCTATGCTTCGGCCATGCCTCGTGCAAATCTGAGTAGTCGACGTACATCTACCACTCTCCATTTGTTTCTTTCGTAAGTAAAGGATTGGATACTCATTTTGGGTAGAGGGCATCGTGGATAAACCTATTGGTTTTGAGTAGATTCGCCTCCTCCTTTAGTGCAGCAGATCTTTCTAGATCTGTGTCGCTTCGTTTTTATTCACCGAGACATGCTTCGGGTTGACATTTAATGCAAGGTTCTCAATAGTTGGTGGGGGTCCATATGTATATATGAGATCGAGTCCAAGCGGACATACCAAATTCACCTGGAGCAATGCAGTTGACTCTTGCATCATCCTTGCGAAGAGTTGTGATTTGATCTACAATACCTGTGATGGGTTGTAGGCACTTCATGTGCTTATTTGCAATGGTAAATGATCAGGCTCGTAGGGATGTGGAATTAAAGGCATAGTAGAGTTTAGCCTTGTGTCGCATGCTGCAGCATAGCTGGTTCCGACTATGAGTTGGAATCTACTTGTGTTTCCGAGCAATGCGCTTTCCATTCAATGACTTGCAATCCATTGCTCATCGGAAGGGTCAGAATGATGATTAGTTTCCCATAAGTCCAGGCGTCGATCTGATGATTCTATCTATAAGCATCCTTTCGGTCGTAACTTAAAGTTGTTATGAATACTAGGCACGAGCTATAGGATTGAGTAGTCGTATCCAGTTCTTGGATGATCACATCCATGCCCCCAGTCTCGGGTTGATGGATGTATTATGCGAATGATCGAGCCTAGCTTCTGCTATGTTTATACTGTAGTCCAAGCCGTAAGAGCCGGAGTTGTTCGACGAACGATCAAATTATTTTCATCTTAATTCTCATGCGTGCCAGCAACGTAGATAATGTCCGCTTCAATTTCGCATTCTGTCCCATTGAACCATAGGATCGAGTTAATCAATGGAAAGCTGAGTAGTGCCTTATCCTGCATTCTGTCCAAGTTCTTTCCTCTAGGCAGAATATCTCGTTGCCTTATCGACATTCGCTTTGCTGCTTATGTTTTCATACTCGGGGAAACATATGAAGAATAAATTGTCCAGTAAGATTCAATGCAGGATTGATGCTTTCTCGAACCGAGGGTAAGAATCGGTGCGCGGACATTTAGGTTATACTTGTTTTGAATTGCTCGTTTTGTCAGATTTGGTTAAGAGCCAAAGAATGAATGGTCGCATTGCATTCTTTTGGAGTTAGGTGATCAACTACGTCCGTTTCGATTTACGTTCTCCCATTAGATCTAGGGACAAAGTCGGCTCAAATGCAGTCAGGTCATGCTCATCCAGTCTCATGCACTTCCTGGCGGATCGATGGAAGGCGACGGAGGACGAACGGTCAAGTCACACTCATTCGCGGTTCTATCCATGCTCTGGTGGTCGAAGGTATTCGATGGGTGCTCGGGTCACATCGAATTGTAGTCGAAGAGGATCGATATTGGCCGTCGATTCAGCGACACAATGTTGAATGTACGGACCTCATTGCCTATCGATCCTTTGGTATGATATGAAAGGTGCAGATCGATATTTCCCGTCGATCTGGTGGTACGATATAATTGGCTTCTTGTAACTTCGAGCATCATTCTGATTGGTTAGCATTAAGGCCTCCTTGCAGTCGTTGCCTTAAATTGTAAAGGAATCTGAATAGCTCGCAATGTAGCGAGTCTCATTTCTCTTCTTTCAATGATTTGTTCTTCTGCCCCCAGTCTTGGGTTAGCAAAGTTAGTTTGTGGACGGTCCAATTGCATCTGTAGCGAGTTTATACTCCTCTCGTCGACTTTAGGTCGGAATTGGTGAATGAATGGTCGAATCACATTCTTCATCTGTCTATGGTCGCAGTCGCACTCTGGGGACTAGAGGCAGTTGAAGGGCCATTAGTCACACCTAATTGATGTTCATACCCATGTCCCCACTCTTGGGACTAAGAATTTTAGCAGAAAATGGTCAACCGCATTTTCCTCAATTAATTCCTCCGGCACTTGTCAATCGCGAAAGTCGAAGTATAGTCGGTCACATTGCGGCAACTTTAATTTGATGTTTCTCCGATTGAATTGGAGGAAGGAGTTGATTGGCAGATGGTTGGGTCATATCCGTCTACATTGTATGCACAACTCACTAGATCATTGGCTAGAGTTAGCGGATGAACGGTCGTGTCATGTTCATTTGCGGTAGGATGGGTAGTCACATCCATTTAGAATAAGACGTTCAGCTAGGTCCGTTTTGCGAATCTACATCTCCCTGTCGAATCGAGGAAGAAATCTTGTCTTGTTGGGTTAGAGTGCATTCCTAAAAGATTATGTTATAGGTCCCGTGCCGGGAATAAGTGTTGATGCATGAACGGTCATGTCGTGCCCGCTTAGTGCTAGATAGTCGGGTCACAACCGATTTTTTATGATAAGTGTGCCCCCATGTCAGGGGAAGAGTTGGAAATAAGAAAGTCTAACCACATCCACTTTTTGTACTACAGAAATTGCTGCGGAATTAGAATTGATAGATGGACAATAAAATTGCATCCCTTCTGGTATTTACATTCCAATCCATGCTTCGAGGATTGGAGTTGGTTGATGGGTGGTATGTTACGCCCACTAGGTCTTTATACTTCAGTATGTGCTTTCGGGACCAGAGTTAGTTGATGTTTATAATCCAGTTCACACTCTGGGAGTCTGGAGTTTATTGATGTTTATACTCCAGTTCGCACTCTGGGAATCTGGAGTTAGTTGATGTATGGTCGATCACACCCATTTTAGTGTTTGTAATCCAGTCCGCACTCTGGGACTTAGAGTTATTAAATGTTTATACTCAAGTTCACAACTTTGACTTGGCATTCGCACTCAAATTCACACTATGGGAATTTGGAGTTGACATTTGTATTTTGGTCCGCGCTCCGGGAACCATGAATTGATGTTTATAGTCCACTTCACGCTCTGGGGAATTGGAGTTGACATTTGTATTTTCCGGTTCGCCCTTTGGGAACCTGGAATTGATGTTAATGCTCTGATTCACGCTCTGGGAACGTGGAGTTAGCATTTGTGTTTTTGGTTCGCACTCTGGGAACCTAGAACAGATGTTTATACTCCAATTCATGCTCTGGGAAGTTGGAGTCTGGATTGACGCGTCGGTTCATACTCCGGGAACCTGGAATTGATGTTTGTATTCCGACTTGCGCTTTGAGAATTTGGAGTTAGCATTTGCATTTTGGTTCGCACTCCGGGAATCTGGAATTGATGTTTGTACTTCAATTCACACTCTGGGAAGTTGGAGTCAGCCAATAGATGGTCAGTCACACCTATTTGGGATTTTTAGGAATTCGTTCACACTCTGGGAACGATGGATTTGATGTTTATACTCCAATTCGCACTCTAGGAATTTGAAGTCCGTTCACACTCTGGGAACGATTTATTGGATGTTTATACTCCAATTCACACTCTGGGAAGTTGGAGTCCGTTTGCATTCTGGGAACGATTTATTAGATGTTTATACTCCAATTCACACTCTGGTAAGTTGGAGTCCGTTCGCACTCTGGGAATGATTTATTGGATGTTTATACTCCAATTCACACTCTGGTAAGTTGGAGTCTGTTCGCACTCTGGGAACGATTTATTGGATGTTTATACTCCAATTCACACTCTGGAAAGTTGGAGTCCGTTCGCACTCTGGGAACGATTTATTAGATGTTTATACTCCAATTCACACTCTGGTAAGTTGGAGTCCGTTCGCACTCTGGGAACGATTTATTGGATGTTTATACTCCAATTCACACTCTGGGAAGTTGGAGTCCGTTCGCACTTTGGGAACGATTTATTAGATGTTTATACTCCAATTCGCACTCTGGGAAAGTGGAGTTAGTGTTTATACTCCGGGAACCTGGAATTGATTGCAGGACTGTAGTGTGTCGGTCCAGTTCGGCCATTGATGCGATGGCTTGCCTCCGAGAGGTGGGTCGCTTAGCAAATGATTGGTGGGATCTTGATTACTTTCCATTTGTCTTCCATCAACGAAGGAGGAGACTTAGTTTATGGACGGATGAATCACATTCGTGTTCATTTGGATCCCGCTTCTGCCAAGCCTAAGGAGTAAGATTAGTGTTCTGGCAAGCTTTGGGCTCGAGCAGAGGAGAGGATGGCTGAACTACGTCCGCTTTGAGTTGTGTATTTTCCCTTAAGTTGGGGGCAAGAGTTGGAGAGTAGACGGTCGATCCACGTCCACTTTACGCTTTGCGCTCTTTCAGTCGAGTTGAGGAAGAGAGTTGGAATGATAGCTCATAATAATTAGCGAGTAAGCAGTCGGTTGTTGATGACTATAAATTGAGGGTTGGCCCCTAATAAAGTCGGTTTGAGGCATGTTTGTTTTGTCGAATCATTGATGAAAACTGGGGAGTGAATGGTCGAACCATGTCCGCTATAAATATGTGCTCTTAAAAAACCCCAAGTGTCCAATGCAGGATTGGATGCATGGACGGTCACGTCACGTCCATCTTTGGTGTGATTTCGATTTTACTGTGCATCAGAAGAAGCATAAGTATTTTGGCGAGCTTCAAGTAAGAGATGGAGAGTGCATGGTTGGGACATATAACTCCAAGTCTTTCCCAAATCTCCTAATTAAATTGCATAGGCACGTGAGTGGATTGTCGGTTGCTTCCACTTCGTACCGGAGCCCTGAACTTGTCTGTCTCATCCGCTTTGATGGCCTGCCCCCAAGTCAGGTGCACAGAGCAGCCAGCGAGTGGTTGAATCATGCTCATCATGATGATACCTAAATGACTTTATCATAGTCCACGGAGGCTGTTTTGCACCCATCCTTAAGTACTCGGTTACCTGCATCATTTGCAAGTAGTTTAATTCAAGTCGATTATATCTTGCAACATAAACGAAATAGAAATAGAAATAATTCAAAAGGGATCGGATAAAATCTCATTGATAAGTGAAGCGGCGTCGTATGCTCGCTATTGCACTTCGGTCCAGCCTTTCACAGTTGGGAGTCTAACGCAAATGGTTTAGTTTGATCAAAGTTCCAATTGAGGTCGGGGGTTCCCGGCTCTTCATTTTATGGGGCTTGAACATATTGCCAGAGCTATCCTTTCTTGAGCAGCCTTATGGCGTTGGCATCCATGATAGTCATATAAAGAAGAGGAGCTTCCCGATTTAGAGTATGGGGCAGGTTCCCTTGTATGTCGCCAAGTTGATCCTTTGTCTGATTCATCAACGTAATGTTGGCCTGGACATGTTGGTGCAGTCGTCGGCGACTATCCACCAGTTCTGTTATCAAACTCTGGAAATAAGTTTTTGTGCTGATTTCATTTATTAGTGTTGGCAGCAACGGGCTGTGGATTTTGATCAATTCATTGGCTGCCAGCTTCTTTATTCCCTTTAGCAATATGAGAAGTAGAAATGATATGCCTAACTACGATTGACAGTCTTCTTTGAGAAATAGGGGATACAACGCATTTGATGGCATTCTTCACTTTTCGTGGACTCCATTCACCCTTCTCACTTCATGAGGTAGTGGCGGAGGTTGAATTTCCACAGTACACGGACATAGTTGGCATGCTGAATTTTAGTTGGAAATTCTACGTGTAGGATGGTCTCAATGAATAGGCTCTGACTGGGAACGATACTCGAATCAACATTATCAAGTCCATTTTATGGTTACGGGGTCTTGTGATACTGGTGAATGATGTATGCCCGGCTGCCTAATGTTCGAGTGGTTGGTAATGTCGATTGGATGGGGAGTAGATTAATATAGGCTCACAGATTGGTGATTATTTCTAATTTTCACCATGAAGGAGGTTCGCATAAGATAGTTAGGATGTCCTCTTAGAGTTATATGTCATACTTTTAGTCATATGGACGTGGAATGATTAAGATGCGGGCATATGAAGATGGTTCAGTGGTGAACAACTATGTTTTGAGTTGGCAGAGTAGACAAGGCAGGGTAGTCGTAATACTAGCCATCGCAACATAATTGTCAGTTTAGGAGTTTTAAAAGCTGGTCAATTGGAGGAAGTTGCAGTCCACTTCAGAAGCATGATACATTAATCAACTCTAGTTCTTGGCATATTAGCTAGGTTCTCCAGCCTTTGGGAGCACCAGTTGAATAGTATTTCAATACCCATTCCTTGATTGCAACTCGAAAATTGCTATTGTAATGTCCTACTTCCTGTTCGGTCATGGAACGATCTGAATAGCCTCTTTTTAGGAAATTTGAATCGTACCCGAAAATATATATATATATATATATATATATATATATATATATATATATATATATTTTTAATGATGGATACGAAATGTTCGTTCGCATCGATGGTTCGAGCGCTTAAATGATGGATCGAATTAAAGGCAGATAGATGGATACGAGCTGCATGTGCGTATCGATGCGAAATGGAGGCAGATGGATGGATACGAAGTACCTGGGAGTATCGATTCGAATTGGAGGCAGATGGATGGATACGAAGTAGCGCTCCCTGATGGATACGAAGTAGCGCTCCGTGATGGATACGAAGTAGCGCTCCTGATGGATACGAAGTAGCGCTCCTGATGGATACGAAGTAGCGCTCCCTGATGGATACGAAGTAGCGCTCCCTGATGGATACGAAGTAGCGCTCCCTGATGGATACGAAGTTCACCACATTTCTGGATTCGAAGCTACGGATACGAAATTCACCACATTTCCTGGATTCGAAGTTATGGATACGAAATTCACCACATTTTCTGGATTCGAATCTATGGATACGAAATTCACCACATTTTCTGGATTCGAAAATATGGGTTCGAAAATGATCATATTTTCATGGGTTCGAACATATGGCTGCGGGGAACCGCATATTTTCTGGATTCGAAAACATGGGTTCGAAAATGATCATATTTTCATGGATTCGAACATATGGCTACGGAGAACCGCATATTTTCTGGATTCGAAAACATGGGTTCGAAAATGATCATATTTTCATGGATTTGAACATATGGATACGAAATTCACCATATTTTCTGGGTTCGAAAATATGGATACGAAAACCATCATATTTTCATGGATTCGAACATATGGATATGAAATTCACCATATTTTATGGATTCGAAAATATGGATACGAAAACCATCATTTTTTCATGGATACGAAAATATGGGTACGAAATTCATCATATTTTCATGGATACAAAAATATAGGAACGAAAAACAGCATTTTTTCTGGATTCGAAAATAGGGGTACGGACTTCATGATGAATATGGTTCCTCTTAGATCTGGGGCAATCTGAATAGAATAGAAGGAACCGCTGAACCATAGATCTGGATCTTCTCCTTAGATTTATGCAATCCGATATCGAAAGTAGATCCAAGGAATGGGAGAAAAACTGGGTTTTTCTCAGTGAAAGCACCAAAATGTTTGCACCAAAATTGGGCAAACACCCTTCGGAAGTTTTTGAAGAGATAATAAATGAAGAACTTGACTTGGAAATAAGGACTATCTAACAAAAACTCCAAGTCACAGAAAAGTAAATTGCACAGAAGACAAGGATTTAGAGTGGTTCGGCTATGCACCTACGTCCACTATGAAGTTTTATCACTTTATTACATAATACTTGAAGATTACAAGTGTTTTTAAGCAAATTACAGCAGAAAATGGACTTAAATTCGAAATTAGCAGCAATGGAGGTGGTATGGAGTGATTCTGGCAGCGTTTAGGCTTATCCTTCTTCTCCAAATTCTCCGACCCCTTTTCTGAATGACCAGGGGCTCTATTTATAGGCGTGGAAGGCCGAAATCCCGCCCAAAACCTGGGGAGGCCGCTTGGCACGTGAGGGGGGCCCATAGGCCCGTGTTCTCGGAATCCGTTCCCAATTTGGGATCGATTCGAAGTGAAGTTCGAATCGATCAAAAATGCATCCAATCGAGGCGAAATTTGGTGTGGACATTCTTCAACATGTATGCAAACTTCTGTGAAAATTTCATGTCATTTGGATCATGGGATTGAGAGATATGATCGATTCAAGATTGCATCTTCGTGTACCCCGTTTGCTTCGACTCGATCCTATGGATTCGTTCGAATCCATATGGTTCGAATCCATATGGTTCGAATCCATAGGTTCGAATCCATATGGTTCAAAGAAATACATGCTTCGAATCCATGGTCTTCGTGGCTTTCCTACTTAATGGTTTCGAGGCATGCCGTGAGATGGAATCGAAGTGAAGTTTCAGGATGGATTCGATGCACTGCAACCAAATGGATTCGAAGGAGTTTCTTACCTCATGGATTCGACCTTGAGATTCTCTTGATGGATTCGAAGTAAGGTGGCTTGGATGGAGTCGAACCAAGGCTTGCTCAATGGAGTCGAAGCGAGGTTTAGTTCATGGGTTCGAAGTAATGCATGGATTCGAGGTAAGGCTCCGGGAGGATGGATTCGAAGGTAGGAATGCTGGGTTCGAACATTGGTCGATTCGAAGCACTTTCTCTTGATGGCTACGAAGGAAGACCATGGGATGGTTTCGAACTAGATCGAGCCGAACCTGATGGGTTCGAATGTGGCGTGACTGTGCTATGCATTCAAACACGGTGCCTGCTTAGATGGATTCGAAGCACGGCTATGCTTCTTGGGTTCGAACTAGGGAAGGTTCCGGATGGATTCGAGGTGATGGATTCGAACCGAGCAAGGTTCATTTCTCTCAACTTGAATCCATCATAACTTGAGCATACGACCTCGGATTGACTTGAAATTTGAAACGCGGACTTCTAAGATCTTTCTGGTCATGTCTCATCAATTGTAGCTCAATCTGGACTCGGAAAAAATTCATCGATATCCATAGCGAAGAGAAGTGCAACCAATCTATGAGACGAACTGTCCTTTGTTTTTGGCCAACCTTTTGGTATCACGGCTTTGCCAAAAAGCGGGATAACAAATCGTATTAAACCCGTTGTTCAATTATTCAATAAATTCCAAATATTAAATTTGAACAATTTTGATTATCCAATAATTCATTATCCTTTGAAATATTTGAAATTGAACTTATAAGATTCAACTTTTAAAACCAATTCACATCTTAGAACACTATTTCCATTTTATAGTTATTCAATTATTCAATAAGTTTTAAATATTTACTTTAAACAATTTACCTGTTCAATATTCAATTATTTGATTTTTCATAGATTTTACTTATCAATCAATTACTCTATTATACCCAATGAATTCAACATTTATTATCCTATCCAACTATTGATTGCAAAGGCATTCACTAAGTAGCATTTATTTTTCAATACTTATTACTATTCAAATCTTCGAAACCAATCTATTAAAATTTGTATTTCTACCTAAATAATTCACAATTCTTATTCACTTATTTACAATTTTTTTCCATATATTCCCTTATAACCAAGTTATAACATTTGATTCAATTCAATTAGATTGGAACTCCATTCAATCTATTAATAATTACTTGGATAATTATTGTTGCAATTCATTCTAGTTATTATTATTCCAAATGAATTACAAATTTTTTTTTCTAACATTAAATCATGAAATCTTATTAAATTAGCTATTTTAATTATCGAAAATTTACGGGTCGTTACACTATTCCAAACCATATTTTCACTTACCCCTCTCCAAAAAAAAAAAATTCTCACCCTTTTAGTGTTTGATACTTATGATACTAGTTTTCTGTAGATTGTACCACTTTGAAGTGATAAAGAAACATGCGGCAAAATAGTGTTGGATTATTCAAATGAGTTTACGACTAATGATGTAAGTTTACTCATGATGTAAGTCTAGGTATTTATTCCCCTATTTGATTGGTTTATATATATATATATATATATATATATATATATATATATATATATATATGTATACATATTAGGGATGATTTATTAAGATTTTGTACATATAAATATTGTGCTCTATTCGTATTAAATGGAGTTAAATGGAGTTGACATTAATTTATAACATGGTTTTAAATTAATTAAATTCTAATTTAAAGTTATGTAATTAATAGAAATATTATTATATATATTTATCACAAATATTTAGGATAATTGGTTAAGGTCCCATATAAATAAATATTGTGTTCTATTCATATTGAATAAAGATTGATTGATGATGTTAATTTATAACATGGTTATAAATTAATTAAGTTATAATTTGATGTTACATTAGTTATAGAAATATTATTATGTATTTTATTACAAATCAAAAGTTAAAACTATGAATTTTAAAATAAGCTGTAAGACAAAAATAATTTTTTAGTCGGTTAAAATATATTAAAATGGCTTTGAATTTTATCTGACCATGGTATTGGTTTATTATAGTGTAAACCAATAATTAACCAACTAGTGAACTTTCGTAAATACGATTGGAGAAGTTAGAAATTACAAAGAAATATTTTATTATTTAATTAGGTTTGATTAAGATTATAAAATCCAAAATGTTGTTATAACATGATTTATCGGAGATGCATGTTGCATTTGAGAAGCTCATTGCATAGTTTATTATAACTTGTTTTATCGGATAAGCTTATTGCATTTGAGATGCCTTTTGCATAGTTTATTATAACATGTTTATTAAAGATGCTGGTTGCGCTGTTTCTGGAAACATGTTAATTTGAAATGCTGGTTGCATTAGAGATCCGAGTTGCACTGTTTATTGTAACATGTTTATTTTAGATGTTTGTTGCATAGTTTGATGTAGCATATTATATTGAGATGATTGCTATATATGATTTAACATGTTTAAATTCAAGATTTAACGTTGTAAAGAACATAACCCATTTTGTTAAGTACATGTTAGGTACATGGAAGCATTTGTTAGCCATTTAAAATATTTATTCGCGTGGATTCACATCTAAGTAGCATGCTTTTTCTATGAAAGATGTATGTAAGATTTGTAATATATATATATATATATATATATAATAAAAATATACATGCTTCTATTCCTTATAAATGTGATGATTTAGATATGGGATACCTTAGATTGAGATGTGTGTGTTGTCTTGAGATATTTTTTCTAGAGCTAGCCACACAAAGTAGATGCTATCAAATTCTTCCAAAACAAAAACACTTCAAAATCCTAAGGGTTAGGAGTTATCTATCATGTTCTTTGGATGTTCCCATAATGCTATCCGTGTAAAGGAAGAATGGTTGAATTTTATAGAAGCAGATGCTTGGAAATCTTAGCTAGTCCGGTTGCATTATTATACTCATAGGGATTTCGAGGATGAAATTCCTTTAAGAAGGGGAGAATGTAACAACCGCATTTTAACGACCGAATGTTTAAAAATTAATTTATATATCGAATCGTTAATTAGTTAAAGGTTCCAAATCCCAAATGGTTTTATAGCATGATTTATTGTAACTTATGTGTATACATACATATATACGTATATATATATATATATATATATATATATATATATATATATATATATATATATACAGAAATTGTATACGTGAGCTATATAATAATCGAGGCCTTATTAATAGTAAAACTTAATTTTAATAGGAGAATAAAGCAAAGTTAAGCTACAATATGATTAATAGAAAAATATGTTATTTTATAACATAAGTTTGAGATTTGTATAAAATAATATAAGGAAGATATGATTTGAGTAAATAAATAAATAATCCGATTATTGAATTAATTACTTGAGTAAGATAAGTTTAGCCGAATTGGATGTTAGGATTTAAAGGAATTACTTAATGGTGTGAACTGATTATATATTCGATATAATTTCATGGAATGTAAGTATGGATTATGTTACGAAATAAGTTAAATATGTAAGCTACGTGAAAGAATGTGTATATATTTATCCGTAGTATGTATATATTCAGTGTAAGCTCTAAGAAATATATTTAGTCGAATCATATATTCAAGAAATATATTTGAATAGTCTAATTAATTAAAGAATAGAAATGGCAAGATTGTGGTTTGGTTATCAGGGATCAAGTAACAAGTTCTGGTATCATGACAACATAATTCCCGTAGTTGAAATGATGTTTGGTTAATGACAATTATTAGCAGAATAGGAAATATGCCTAGGTCTGTGGTGATTTACACTTCGAACTTGATTTGATCCTTCTGATACTTGATGTATAAGCTCTAGGGAAGACATCTATGAGGTTCTGGAATAATCATATTTGATGCAAAGCAAGGCGATACCCTAGTGCGGTTGCAAATGAAGAAAGCGATGCTTAGAACGAAGTGAAACTTGTGTCATGTTTTCACTTAATGTGAACTAGACATAATCCGTAAAAGTAACGAGGAAATGACTAATTCAACGGGACTAGAGTTATATACTAACCCATGTTGCTCAATATGTATGTCTAAGAGATGATACAGTTTATAAGGCTTCGGTGGGCCGATCCGAGCGACTAAGAGCACGATATATACGATACGTCCGTTACCCATATGATATGGACATATAATGAGTAAGTAGATAATCCATAACACTATGTGAGGATTGCATGACTTGCATATGAGATTTCAGAGCACGTTCAAAGAGAGATGGCGATGGTTACATATAACATAGTATCACCCATGCATGCAGTAGAGGTCAAGGTGAGCTCTATGCAAGTCAAATGAATATAACTATTAAGTAAATCAATGTGTAAAGTCAAATGAATATGCAAATCATAGTACAAATTGAGTCAAAAGGCTATGTACTCGTTTAATTTTCGAATCCTTATGTGTACAATTGTTCAACTGTTATAATACGCAAAATCCCCAATTCAATTTAGGATTTGCAAAGTTTAATAGGTAAGAAATGTAAATAGAGAATTCGTCCCCCATAAAGAGAATTGGGTTTAGCAAGTAACAGGCTTGGGCATCCATTGGCTTTGGCATTAACTACATTGTCAAACATCAAGATTGGTAATTTATTAGCTTAGACATTTGCAGCGTTTTCAAACATCAAGGCCAACATTTTGTGTTCACATAGCTAAACTTCGGCATTTGTTCATTAGAGTCAATATTTGGTATCTCTAAATGCTGCACTGATAGTCTCTTCTTTGTTGACTTACTTTCGTTACCACCACATATTAATATTGATGAAAGGCGACATTAGTTAAAGCAGCTTCGACAACTCTTTTGGATATATTGGTGGTTCTCAACATGCCTAATAAATGTCGGTGACGACGACTCCATATCCTATGAACTTTCTTTGATTGATGGTTGACGACATTATAGGCATTGAATAGCGGCGACATTGATGGCCCTCGACGTCGATATTTAATGGCTGACAAAATGTTGTATTAACAACAATTATGGACATTGACAACAATAGTCATCAACATTTCAAATGTAGATTTGCGGCGTCTTCTAAGGGCATATATGAGAGCGATGCTATAACAATATTGACCTTCAGTAACATTCATACCTTGTTGTTCCTCTTTCAGAGCGACTTTAATAAACGGCGATGTCTCAACGGATATACTATCATTATTAAACAACTTCGATCACATGCGGTGCTAACCATTGGTGACATTGATAGCATCGACGTTGATAGAAGATGACTTTATTCAACATTGCATTTGAAACCATGACTCTCGACGTTAATCATATTACCACTCGATGATCGTCGTGATTAATGAAAGACAATGTTCACGCTTCATAGTTCTGGGCTTTAACGATGCTAATGGATTTATCCGACGTCGCTATTCTTTGGCACTATTTTTTTAAACATCTTTGACGTCCTTTGAAAGCAGGCAATGTGTAACGACCCATCATTTTAGTTATCTGTATTTGGAATATTTAATTAATCTTAAATATTGAAAAGTTAATTTTATTAATTAAATAGCTCGAATTTCAAATATAGTGATTTATTTAATAATATAATTGTTGAATTCAATAATTGAAAATTGTTTAAATAATTGAATCTTGGATTTTTATTTGGATAAAAATGATTTAAAAGCCTTATTAAATTTCTATTAATAAGAATGTAGATAATAAAACTTTTAAATTGGATTTAAAAGTGATTTAACTAATCTTGAAATGGGGGAATTAATTTAAAGGACAAAAATTCGTATAATTTTGGCCTAAAGGACACCACCTTAATATTTTAACCAAAAGGACAAACATTCTCCTAAAAATTGTTCAAAAGGACAAACACTCTTTCAAAATTATTCATAAGGACAAACATTCTTCCAAAATTGCTACCGAACTAAAAATTGCTACCGATAACTACAAACTGATACCTAAAAAATGCTATCAATAACTAAAACTTATACCTGATGAAAGTTGTCCTTTAGGCTAAAATACTTAAGGTCTGCCCTTGAGGCTAAAATGATGAAAATTTTTGTCCTTCACAATAATTTCCTGTTTTGAAATTAACTCGTTTTAATTAACATATAAAATAGCCTTCTGGAGCACAGTCTTGGATTTCAACGAAACCAATTTCATTGGATCTGTAATAATGAATTATTTTATGCTATTAAATTTCATGGCAATCAGATGTATCATTCGGCCGTGCTAGATCGAAACGCATTGAAATTTAATATAATAATTGGGTTCAAAAAGCAATCTTCTGCATACGATCGAATTAAGACTCGCGACTAGTTCCATTGAGTTTAAAATAGGGGTATAACATATAGCACATCAGGAGGTACGTCTTAATTGGAGTCCAAAATTATATATGCAAATATTTTGAATTTTAAATAATATATAATTTGATTTGACCATACATTGCCTTGACATATCATCATCAGCCCACACCTCCTTGTACAAACCTATCCCTCCCACGCGCTCTCTCTTCTCATTTAAACGTTTACCTATAGCAAAAAAATTCATTTCAAAAAATTAAATTAAGGCGAAATACTTATTTAAAAATCATAAAAAAATATTTTCCCTCGTTCAGTCTTATGCTTCGATCTAAGATTACTCGGGTGATGCTCGATCACTGTTATGGGAGATGGCTGCATCATAGAAGAACTAAGGTTTGGTTTTATGGGGTTTGTGGTCGTCAATTCGATAATCGGACTATGAATTTGGAATCGAAGACAAGTCTTTCACCTAAGCTTGAAGTTCTGGAAGGCGCGATGGTCAATTGGGTGTCGCGTCGTATGGGAGGCTATACGAACCTACAGGTCGCGTTTTGTTATGTTATGGTGGAGGCGATGCAAATGGTAGGAACAAGTGAAGATTAGGAAGGGAAGCTTAATGCAATTGTCAAATTTTCAATTAGTAATGCGGAGCTCCATGTTCCTAGAGGAGTGTGCAAGGCGTGCACAACAGGGGTCGATATTGGGGAAGATGGCAGTTTTGTACATTGGATGAAGTGTGAATAGTTTATTTATTTAATTTAAAAATGTTTCAATAACTTCTAAAATTCATAACTCCTTTATACAAGGTCCGGTCGAGATGAAATTTTTTTGCGTTGCGCTCGTATCGACGAAAGCTTCACGATGGAACTAGTTTGGATGAATTTGAAGGCTGTCAAAATTTAGGCTAAAATTGGACGTCGTTCGATTTTAGTTCCCAACAGGAATGCCCCGGCGGCAATAAAAAATTTCGGTGAGTTAATCTTGCATTTTTGGATAACTAGTATAATTTATAGTTGATAAAATTATTGGATGAATGCTTGGATAAATTATTATATTTATTAGTTATTTGGATATATTTCTGCCTATTGGAGTGGATGAGGCCTTATTACATTTTCATGTAAGAGCGGATGACCTTTTGTATACGAATCCTACCTCGAAGCGGTTGATTTATATTTTATGATTGTATCAAGTTTGTGATGCAAGAAAATAGGTTGGATGGATCCAACAGGATTTCTCGTTATTGTTGAATTGTTCAATAATAGTTTTTTATATGGATTATTGAAAATAAACCTTATTATGGACATTATGGTTATAACATTGTTATATGTTGAAAACTAAAAACCCAGTAGTGATAGAAAATCGATATTGATATCGGTTAAGTGTTGGGTGGCTATTAGCCTCAAATTAGTATTTTATAAATATTATAAATTACCGTTTAAGTCAGGATTGGGTTTTGAGACGAGAAACGATTGTTAAGTCCAAAATTGGATTTCGAAAATATTGTGTTCTAAGGGTTATTTATTTAGTTATATTGTTTAAAAGTTATTTAATTATAATACATTTTAAAGTTATTTCATTATAGTAATATTATTTTAATGTTAACTAATTATATTAATATTATGTAAAAAGTTAATTAATTATAGTAATATTATTTTAAAGTTATTTAAATTATACAAGTATTATTTAAGGTTATTTTTTTATTATAATATGGTTTTAAAGAACTTATATAAACATTAAAAGGTAAGTTATTTCAAAAAAATTATGTTTTGAAGTTAAAAATAAGGATTTGTTGATAAGGTTTTGAAATAAATTCTTTTTTATAAAAATGGTAAAGATTAATTATTATTATTATTTCTTAAAAAATATTTTAGAATTATTAATTATTATTTTAAAATGTTTTTAAAGTTAATAATTTCCAATTATTTATAATGTTCATTGTTAATAATTATTACTATATAGTGTTGTTTTGAAGTAAATGATTTAAATTAATTATAAATGTTTCCGAGACCTGGAAACAGAGTCGAAAGATTTGGATAAAGGATTTTATAAAATGGTTAAAGAACTAAAGGAAATGGTATTTGCAAGGTGAAATAGTTTATAAATGGCTAAATATTTATAAACCAATTTTTGAAACGGGTTTAGCGATTCATGAACGAAGTTTTATAAATGGTTTTACGGATTTATAAAGGCTTATAAATGATTTTCGAAATGTACAAAAAGGATTTAAGAACGATTGGAATGTATAAAAGAATTTTATAAATAGTCTGTAAGATTTATAAATGTTTTAAGAAGGATTATAAGGAGTTTTATAAATGATTGGAAAATCAAATGAAAGGAAACTTTCTAGATTTTATGAATAAACTTATACCGTTGAGATAGTATATGGATATTTCTAAGTATTGAAACATAGAGATTTGCGAGTATATCTTTGTAAAGATGTTTATATATAAGAAATTTACAAAGTGGGTTTTATTTATGAAGATCGATGAAACGAGGCTAGTGAGTGCTTATATGCTAAACCAATGTTGGTTTCCATATGAAATGTAATCATTGTTTATTTGATAGTTAAATAACCGACTTTCAGATCTTGGCCTAAATATGTGATCCTTCTTAATTTTGATGGTAGGGAAAATACCCCCTATTTAACATCGAAGGATTTTAACTCTAGAAATATCTAGGGGAAACACGGGGATTATATGGTATGGTTACCATTGGTGGTGCTATACTATACGTATAAACTCGTTTCGTTCTTCTAGGACAAACGATAAGGAGATCCGTCCACTTAAATGATTAAAGGGTGATTCCCGCTCTTTTGTATTGTCTGATTATTTTCAAAAGAACCGGTATTGACCATTCCAGAAATCAGCATTTGGTTTTGTGGAGCACCCGAGAAGCGGAGGAGTATACTCGTAATAGATAACTCGAATCCGTAACCACTTCAAAAACAATATACGGTCTTGTGGAGGCGATTCATGATATATTGGAATGTTGGGATCATGTGTGATTACGAGACTCAATGGGGTATGGGAATCCGGGTGTGATTCCAAGATTTGATTGAGATGTGGGAATCTTTGTGTGATTCCGAGACCCGTTGGGGTAATGGAATACATGTGGGATTCCGTGATTTATTTGGTGGCGGTATATAAGCTGGAATGTCAGACGTAGCCTCATCAGCGAGAATGGCTAGAACCAGAGCTATGAGGCATGACCAGTAGAGTTGGCAAACCCATAGGGTGTAGTCGGCTCCTTCTAGATGTCACTTGTAGTTGTTATGCATGCATGGGGCGATGTACTCGGTCTTAGCGAGACCAGCTATGTTTTTCCTATGGTTTATTACTAGAGATTTATGCTACTTCGGAAGGATATCTCTGACCCTTGTGCAAAGATCTATGGTGTATTATAGATTATTCGTTCCATTGTGAGATTCTTTGTTGTTTTCTTCCTAAGTTCTTCCTTCTTTCTTTTCCCTAACAATCGGGTCTTCCGGCATTCGATTACTTGGCACATGATACAATGGACGTGTTAATGTCGATTTCGAGGGTCAAAAAGCCCAATTCTTTACACAATGACTTCGACAATGACGGCCATAGAGTAGTATTAGAGATTTCATGGATATTGATAGTATGCAACATCGATATCGCTTTTCATACATACGTGATGTCCTTTGAATGCTGAAAAAATATGCAGATGAAGTGCTGTGTTGAGCATTAACTAAGAGCCAACGTAACTCTACATTTCTTTAATGTCATCAGTGTACGATACCTCCGAAGTGCTTATAAAGTGCAGCACTTCTTGCATGGTCTTGAGACTTCATAATTAGTGAAAGTCATCGAAGGTAGGCGACATGATGGATCTCGATATGAAGGAAGTTTAATGCAATGCGAAATGCAGTATGGTCGAATTGGGATATGAAATGCAGTGTCCTCGATTCTTTCGATGTTGTTCTATAAGCACATTGCTGGTCATAGATCTCTGAAAGTATTGATGGCAGTTGAAGTAATCAAAGAGCGGCTTTGTACCTTTACAGTCTATATTAGTTATAAAACTCGTTGTTATAAAGGCTCGATGACCTCTCCTTGCAATGAGGTTTCGCATCGTCTTTTTAGAGCTTAGAATTTGAAATTTTATACTCTTGAGAACATATATGGATAACAGGTATTCTCCAAGGAGAACCAAAATTTGGTAATGAATATAATTAATAAAATGCAAAACGTTGCCATTATGAAAATATTCAAGAAGAATATGTCATTATCTATAGCCAGTATTTATCCTAGTAACTCAAATTAGTATATCTGATAGTGCAACAATGTGTTAAGTAACGTAAAAATACTGTTATAGGTCCCTCTTTTCTACACCTAGGATTAAACCTAGTGTCACAATTGTCAGTTTACACTCATAGTAGTAAAAATAACACCGAATAATTTTTTTTACCACTTACCATTATCTTAGATGGAATGATTTTTTTAACATGTGGTTGATAAGTTTTGGTAATGTATTATTTAATGGTTTCTTTTGGTTTTTTCTTTTCTTTTTACGTTATTGTAGAATTTTATTTATTACACATGTATATATTTAATCCAGCATTTTTGTTATTGCAGCGACGTCTTCTTGTAAATTTGTGAAAGATTCGAACCAAAAGGCCGCAATAGTTATTCCTAACATCTCCTTGTAATACCTAGAAAAAACATTGTTTAGGAAAAGAATTATTAAACTTTGGTTATGAATACAGAATTTACATGAGTTGCATAACAAATATATATTGAAGTAAACCTAAACTTGAACTACAATCAACATGTAGTTGAGATAAATTATACCTAATAGCCAAACTAATAATGCTATAGTAGGAAATAAGAAGAAATGCTATATTAGATACATTCAAAAAATATCACACCTTATACTTTCAAGTTCATAAAATTTCTTTAGTTCTAAAATTAGTATATTAATATAAAGAAATATACACAAAATTTGTCTGCATGTACAGCTCAGTTGTTAAAGTTTGCCTAGCTATCACGGAACAAAGTTCCTTGAGGTCGGGAATTTGAGTCCTAGTAAGCTGCGCCATGTAACCCCTAAAATTTGACGCAGTTATCCCTCGAAAAAGTGAGAAGGCTTCGGGGATTGATGTTCTGTGTTGGGCTGACTTAAAAGGAAGGTTTGTTCTGGCGGTCCATCTGTATCCCCTAGCTCTAGGAGTATGATGTGTGTGTGTATACGTATACATGATTCTTTTTTTCTAAAGTTGGTATTTCATTACAAACAAATATATACACAATCCTTTCTTTCTAAAATTTGTATATCATTAACAATATAACATTTTTATTTTTTAAAATTTGTACGTTAAGTGAATTCTTTGCAATCAATAAAATTTATTTTTGTGAAGAATGAAATTACAATTAATGATAAACGATGAATGTTCATAGACTAAAATGCTGAAAAATGATTAACATTTTCAACTAGAATCGTTTTGTAAAATTACAATGTTTTATATTAAATTACAATGTTTTACTAGTCTTCTACCCTATCATTTTACATTTAAATACCAAAACATTTAATAATTTTTACGGTTATTTTTGGATTTCTCATAAGTTTTCATATTTTTTACATTCAAGTCCATATATTTGAATTTATTAAGTGATCCTAAATTTAAACCTTTTAAATAAATCCAATTAACAATAATTATTAATTGATCTAATAAATCATTAAAAATGACATTTAGTGTGTATACCACATTCCTATTGACAAAATGGTAAACTATTTATTCATTGAAGTCCATACAATTTAAAATTTTCATAATTATATACAAAATTATCTTTAATTCTCTTATATTATTTTACTTTCAAGTTCACAAAAAAATTTCTCCTAAAATTTGTATATTAATATAAAGAAATGTACACATAATTTTTTTTTAAAGTTTGTATTTTATTACAAACAAATATACACACAATCCTTTCTTTCTAAAATTGGCATATCATTACAAATATAATACTTTTACTTTTCAAAATTTGAACGTTAGATGAACTCTTTGCCATTAATAAAATTTATTTTTATGAAGAATGACATTGTATACTATAACGCAGAAAAATAATTAAAATTTTTAATTAGAATCGATTTGTAAAAGAGTTACATTTCACCTATTTATAATCGTAATTTACATTAATTTATAGACAAAAGTGATACCATACTTCAAATAGAAATATTTATATTTTTTTATTTTATTATCCTTTGGAGGTAAATATTTAATATTTTTTGAAACTTTTTATTAAAAATTGAAATTAACGAGGTATGGAACAATCGATTAAAAGTAATTTTTGCATAATTAAAACGATGATATGATTTGAAATATTTGAGGCATGACTATTAATTAATATTTCTTTCAATAGTTAAATAAAATTTATTTATCACTTTATGTGTATCGTATACTTACTTATTGATAAATATGCGCTAGAAGAAATTCAAATGCATAAATATATATTGATTCAGTAGCATTAGACTTCAATTTTTAGTTTTTTCGCTGATTCGTAAGTGAGATGTGAAATTTATTCTATACATCATTATCTTTTAGTCAAATGTATTGAAAACTTAACGTCAATTTCAAAATCTATGTACATTAATTATATCTACAAAATTAGATAAAAATATCAATTTCAAAGTTAATTAACAATGCTAATTTTCATTTATTTGCATAAAAAATATTGAATCCTAAAAATAATAAATAAATATGCAACTCATTTTGTCAACAAAACTGATGATTTACTTTATATTCAAATATAAAAATACATAAATCTCATAACTAGCAGATTCTATTTGTGACTCGTTTATCCTAACAAATTCACTATATATTGCATAATGACTTCTATTCTTTTTAATTGACATCGGCTCTAATGATAATACCAGAGTCGACGTCTTTCTCTTCCCCACTTTCCTAAAAACTGAAGAAAAAAAGATTTTCTTTCTCCTCCTCCCTCGACAGCCGCAAGCCCCCACCTCCTCCTCCCTTGACATCGACCGCCGCATGCCCCCACCTCCTCCTTCCTTGACTTTGATAGTCATAAGCCCTCCACTTTCATAATTGCTATCTCTCAGTTTTGAATGCTGCATAACCCTCCTCCTCCCTCGACTTCAATCGTTGCAAGACCCCACCTCGACGCCACTACAAAACGCAAGCCCAAGCCTTGTATCCTTACCTAGTCGGCCACCACATCTATCGCAGCAAGTCCAAGCCACCACCTCAACGACTGCCGCCAGCCCAAACCCCAAATCCCTCCTCCTAGGCATTGCGCAAGGCTCTATCGATATGATTTATTGCTCCGATTCATTTCGTATGCAATCCGATGATTTGGTTAGCTTCATAGATAATATAGATTCATTGGTTTATGTTCGTTGTCGTTGATATAAATTCCTAGAAAACATTGTCATTGGTTTATATTCGTTGGTGTATTTTAGTATTTGATTAGCTTTGAATATTGATATAAATTGTTCGGTGATTTGTTTTCATTTGATATGATGATATTAGTGAAAACTGTTAATGTTAAAATGATTCATGAAGTGTAAATATCATTGCGCTTGTAATAGGAAGTAGGGTGGCCAGTGTGTAAAAATCTCTAGGTTATGTAGCTTTGAAATTGATTGTGAATTCCATTGCTCTATAATAAAATTTATAATGTTATTAAAGTTAATGATAGAATTAATAATGTTATTAAATGTATTAATAAAATTAATCAAATTAAAGAATACTAAATTAATAATGTTATTTAAAGTAATAATAAAGTTAATAGTTTCATTAAAATTAATTATGTTATCTAAAATATTAATAAACTTAATAATGTTATTTAAATTAATAATAAATTCAATAATTTAATTTAAATTATTAATAAAATTGATAGTGCAACTCAAAATAATAACGAAATTAATAATGTTATTTGAATTAATAATATCATCATGTAAAAGGTAATGTAAATTTTGTTTACGTGCAGGGATAGAAGTTGAATTATTTGAAAGATTGAAGCTAGATGTACATGAATAGTAAAAATGGAGGAACAGTTCCATTTCACTTTAGAAATGAGATGGATGTATTCATGAAAGTGGCATCTAGTAATAAAACAAATATAAAAGAAGTTCGATGTTCGTATTCGAATTGTCATTGCCTAAAACTAATAGAGTGTTATATTGTTATATTACATTCGCAACAATACGATTTTATACCCAACTACCTTTTGCGAGTATATCATGCAGAAAATTATCACGGTGTATATGGGGAGACTGTAAATATGGATGTGGATTGCGATGAACCCGTTATTGAGGGAAATGTAGATCTAAAAGATAGATAAGTTGAAATGGATCATGATGATGCTAGTCCGAGTACGTAGACCGAAGACATTTGAAGGAAGATCTTAGCTAGAAATCAAAAAAGGTTTTCGACTTTTTAGAAACATCAAAACGACCACTCTATAAAGGTTGTAAAATGAAACACATGTAAACGACGTCTAAATTAAATTCTATAAAATCTAAATGCAATACATCGGAAACAATTCTTAGCTTGTGTAGAGAAATGCTTCCATCTAACAATATATTGGCAGAGAACTGGTATTCCCTTAAAAGAGAGGTCTCTACCTTTTGGTTGCCTTATGAAAAAATTAACATGTGTTTAGATGGAAGCATGATTTATCGGAGGGAAGATAAAGATTTGGCGTTGTGTGAATTCTATAAACAACTTAGTCATAAATCAATGAAACCCAGTGGTAAAGGCGTACCTTTTGCTAGAATGTATTATTTTTTCGATTATACCGAGATTACAAAGGCTATATGATCCACTGCTGTAACGATAGCGATTTTTCGTTGCCGAAAAACCGAAATGTTAGGGTTTAAAGAAGAAGAAAGAGGTAGAAGAAGAGAGAAAAAGAGAGAAGAAGAAAGAAAACAATATCAGAACAGAAAGTAACAACAGAACAATATCAGAATTTCACAATCGCAGCGGAACAACATATAATAGGTAAATGAATATTCATTAATCAAAAGAACTATACATTTTATACATTGCATCACATTACATTACATTATCAGAGTGTACAACAAACAAACAGCGGAAAAGAAATACTATATACAATAGATAATAGACTACGCCATCCAGCTCGCCTCCAGATATCTGTAGCAACACCTGAATCCAGAATGACCTGATAACCTAACTCTAGACTGCCTGTGTGGAAATTGGTGGGCACCCAGAGTTTAGGAAGGGAACAATAAACTCCAGGTCATTCATGTGACTGGTGTGAGAACTAAAAAAAACAGTTATTTATTTTTAAACAAAGAATAGGAGAAATTTCAAAAGAAAATTCGCTATGTTTTTTTTGAAAATGAAACTACCATAAGGTCTCCCGCCACACACACAATGCAAACGCAGACTTGGAGGAGGTGTCTCCTTATGATAGTCAAAGATGCTTACTACGCAAAATCAAATCATTTTTTTGATATTATTATTAGTGCATAGTGTAGAAAACAATTTCGAAAGTAGAATATAAATCTTAGCAGCATAGGTACCATTATATTATGCCTACTATAGCTACCATATTAAATGGCAGGTTCTACAACTAAAACCGTACAAGGCTCGTACTGTTTCTTTGGATTTCCAACAAATGGTCAGGCCAAGGAACTTCCCATTGCCACATGGAAACGCCTCTAGAATGACGTCCCAAGAACCTAACCGGATCTCTGCCAACACATGGCCGGGTTACCCCTAACTGGGTAACTACTGACATGAATATGTCATTCCCCGATCGTAACCGATCTATATCCGAGGATCCCCGATTTCCAACAACCACAAAGTAATAAATTTGCAGTAACCACATAGGTTAAGTATCTGGGCTCCATACCATGATACCACCTCTATCCAGAAGGAATGACATACACTAAAGGGGCGCTACCCCCTAATAACCTTGCTGCATTCTTCCTGTTTTGACCATTTTCGGGGTGTGAGGCTCGATGAAGTCTCGTCCACAAAGCCACGCTTTTACAAAAGCAGTGCTTTGGGTCAACAAATGATCAAAGCAATGATCATCAAGATAAACGATCAAACAAATGATCCTATCACAAATGATCATTCAACGATCATTTCACAGCAACACTCAGCATGCCACATTACCAGTTCGGGAATGTATCACTAGTAACCATCAACTATATAACCTCTGAGCTCGTACGTCTCAGAGAAGGGTGTTAAGCTAAGAGAATAAATTCTCCGCCACCAACAGAAATATATTTGATAGAAACCAGCTTTACAACTCAAATTGTAACGTCAGACATACAATCCATACAAGTCTGTTCTGGGATCGAACAGAACCGAAGGCACTTCCAAAGAAGCCTTTGCAATCCGGATATTCACTAATCACGTCCGGACAACCCGTCACTAAGGGTGATAAAACCTCTATATCGGAGATCAGCCGATGCAGAGTAACTCGACGGTAATCCATCCGCTTTCACAAATATCCGGTCTTCAACACCGGTCTTCAAATGCAATTCATAACGACGTATAACTATTCAGAATGGGTTATACGACCCCATGGTCCTTTCTCGGTTAACCCGAATAGTGAGCGCTTATTTTAAAATTTTTTTTAAATAAGTGTGGCATTCAATTCAAACAATCACAACAAATACCTATTTAAAGGTAAATATTGATAGTCGGTTATTTAACTATCAATAAAGATGCGCAACATCATCAGATTCCAAATAATTTTCCCAAATTATTTATTTTCCCAAAACTATCTTTACAAGATATATAATTTTTCACACTTCAAAAATAAACAACGTTTATTTTGAAACAAATTTTCCCTTTTCACTTATAAATTCCATAGTGAATTTATATTTCAAAATATCTACTGATCTACATTTTTCAATAGATTTCAAATATTCAATTCCAATTTATCTTCAAAAAGATAAATTCTCAAAAACATTCCATTTCATATTGGAAAAGCAATTCCATACTTATTTAAAAGTAAGTGATTCACAAATATTATTTATTTTCACAATTTGAAAATATTCGGTATACTTAAACCATAGTTAAGTATATTTTTTCATTCCTTAAGGAAAAACGTTCTTTTATTCACATTTACTTGGGTCAAAACGAATGTTGCGTAAAACATCGTTACGATGACCCAAAACCACTAGTATAGGGATTCAAAATTTAAAATAGATATATATAAATCCCAATACTATACAAAGTATTTCCTTTCGGAAATCATTTACTATAACAACAGTGTTATAGTCCACCATTTCCTTCTTTTCCTCGAAAACGTCTATTTCAACAATGAATGTTGAAATCTACGACTTCCTTTCCTTCTATTTCTCGAAAACGTCTATTTCAACAATGAATGTTGAAATCTATGTTTTCGATACTTGATGCATTTTAAAACATCTTTAAATTGTTTTAAATTCTATTTAAAACATCCTTTTCCCAAAAGATATCCATTTTATTTAACGATATATTCACTGTTCAAAAACGTGAATATAACTCCTTTAATAAACTTTTATATTCAATTGATCAAATTCAATTGATTACGAATTTATAAACAATGTTTATAAATTCTATTTCTATTTATAAACTTCGATTTATAAATTTCCTTTATCAATCCAATTCAAATTATATAACTCAATTTTATACCAACAGTCCATATTATAAGTTAAGTACTTATAATTTATTCATTTTATAACTTTCACAATTTATAAATCTATAATTTTCAATGATCCATTTTATACTTCATTTTAACACATAATAAACCCGTTTATACTTCCAATATTTTTATTTATAAATATCAATTTATAAAATCTTTTATATTCATCCCTTATAATAATTCAGAAATCCAATTTAAATTATTATATAAATCCATTTATTTTTAAAAACTACCCTTGGGTTATATTTTACAAAAATCATGAATTTTATAACTTAAAAATTAAAATTTTAATTTATTTAGAATGAATCAAATTCAAAAATTAAATAACAACATATACTTTGAAAAATCACTTTAAAAATCCTTTTAAATTCAAAATCGTTATTTTTAACTTTAAAAATGAATCCGATGATGCAACAGCATCGAATAGTCAATCACGGCACAAATATCATATATCGATATGATAATCAATAATCACACAATATCTATAATCATATAAATATTTGTGAGGAATCCAATTGGATCCCTCGAACCTGTTTCCCTGCATCCACAGACGTTAGCACAATACCAATTCCACTTCAAGACGGAATATCGCGGTATATGGGATTTTATAAAATATTATCCACTTAATAGGCGGCGCAATAGGGTCTCATCTACTATACAATGCGGGAAATCAATCAACTGCAATATATACATATGCCAATATATATATATATTGCTATATATACATATATATATATATATATCCTACTATATCTAATATCACAATTAAGCAAACAATCAATCAATCAACAAATTTTAAATATAACTATTTAAAATTTTAAATAACCCTTTTGAGTGAGAAATTCTCACCTTGCTCTTTTATTTTGCAATCCATTCCCTTTTCAGGTTGTTTTCTTCACAGATTATACCTTGTATAAATAATTATACAATTCATTAATATTCGAATTAAATCGGACACTTAAATTATCGTTCAATTTATTTACTTAACCAAAATTTTATTTTAACTAATTTTCCTTTAATAAATGATTTCACCTAACAAATTAAATTCCTAACAAATTTTCTTTTATAAATTATTTTTAGTTATTAAAATAGATTTTTAAATAAGCTAATACTTCTAAATTTTTTAGCAAAATTCCTTTTATTAGCAACTATTTAATCTTAGAAATAAATTCCTATTTGATAAATTTAATTAACTAAAAATTTTGATTTTTACTAACACTACAAGGGGAGGGGGGATTTCCGACGGCTGAAAACCGTCGGCGGCCGTCGGAAGCCGTCGGCGGCCGTCGGAAAAAGCCGTCGGAAATGAAGGCGTCGGGAAGCAGTATTTCCGACGGCCACCGACGGGTGATGCCGTATACATTATCGACGGTTTCCGGCGGTTTCCGGCGGTTTCCGACGGCTTCCGACGGCCGTCGGAAACCGTCGGAAACCGTCGGAAATCAGGCCAATAAGCCGTCGGAACCCGTCGGAAACCGCCGGAAAATTTCGACCAATAAGCCGTCGAGAGCCGTCGGAAGCCGTCGGAAACCTGCTGTTTTTTTTTAAAATCTGCTGCAAATAGAGCCTTCCAACCACATTTCTCTTCCAAACACTACAATATCAATACTGCACAATCAAATAAACAATAATCCAACCAAACATGCAAACCAATACTCCAAAATATTCAATAGACACAGAAATAAACTAAATTAGAATAAAAATAAAATACAAAATATACATAACATTCCAACATTAACAATAATACTAACAATAACTGTTCTAATCATGCATATCCTGATACAGCTACAGAACCAAGTGTATTATACATAATTATACATATCAACAATTAATTGTTCCTTCTACCAAATCATTGTAAACTAAAACTAAACATACCTGCACGAACGAATTAGAAAGCAATGAATCAATCTGCCCCAGATCCAGAGCCAGCCGATGAAGGGAAGCGGCCACCAAACTGCTGCATGTACTCAAATAACTGTGCCGTCTGCATGGCCTGTTGGCGGTTCTGCTCCTCCAACTGCTGAACTCTAGTCTGTAATTCTTCTATACTTGCTAGCTCGCTCTGAGGTCTACTCCGCCGTCTCCTACTCTGACTACTGGACTGCAATAATTGAAAAATAAATAAAATCAAAGTTTATTGTTTTGAAAAGGTAAGAATATCATATTTTAAGTATTTTAAGAAAAATTAAATTATTTACCGCTAAATTGCCAAATCCGTATCGTCGACCATGCTCTGGTGGACTCATAACGGACTCAAAAATAATGTCCTCTTCATCGGTCGTCAGCTGCTCTCGACCCGTATCAGAAAGGAGTTTCTGTCGCTGCTCCATAAACATCTCCTGCATTGACAAATTAATAATATCATATCTTATTTCATAATAATTTGACAACTAAAACAATTACTAATACTGAATAAAATGAAATATGCTTACATGGCTTTTACTGGATTTATCGTCCTGCCATGTGTACGAAACAGTCCCGTCTGGATTAACATGCTCAACAGCATGCGTACGGGTGAACACGTCCATATAGCTGACAGGACCATGTGCCTCGGCTTCCTGAAGTTGATTGTTACATACAATTATTATACATTTAAAATCATATAGCATAAACTATTTACATTTATTATTCAGTAATTAAATTTACCAACTCCTGCCGATACTGCTGAAACGACTTCGATCCTCCGCGATGAGTAACGGGATTCTTATTTCTATTTGCAGAGTTTCTATCTGACTCTGCCTGTACATTCAAAATTTGATACATTATTTTTCAATCACGTTAAATTAATAATTGAAAAAAAATTAGTATACTTGCCTTCGCCTCGTCCGTCTCCCAGTAGCTCAACCAAGCTTGCCACACGCTCTCCCCCATCCACCGTGGTCTCTTCCCGGATTTCTTAACCTCAGATATCGTGTCTCTGTAGTTCTTTCGCATCTTCCTCATCCAGTATGCTCGTGCCAGCTGCATATCATCTGTCTGGATGTCTATCTCAGCCTGTGTTAAAAAAAGATTACACTTTAAACGATAAACGGTAGAAAAACGACAAAAACGAATTAAAAATGGAAAACATAAAAATTACACATACTAGGACATCCTGCCATATGCACTCTATGATGTGCGGAGGGATGGTATCCCACTTTGGCCAGCACACACTCATCCTACTACGATATGCTGCTCTGGAGACGTCCAACACTACCTTAGTGGGTAGTAGCTCGAACCCCCTGTTTTTAAGTACGATACAGATAAGTACATACGTATAGTATAGAAAAAATAAGATGATGAATAAGATTTAATTTTTACCCATCTGCTTTGGGGGCTAACGTAACAACTGGACGGTGTGGCGCTTGCGATGGGCCACTGCCATCGCCTCCTGAAGAACGGGAAGAGCTCCTCCCTCTATGTGACATAATGATAAACCTGTGACGTTTACACATCATTATATAAGAGAATAAAAACATGATAATGAAATATATTTCATATGAACATGACATCAATGGTATAAATTGCTTAATTATAATGACTGAAATGTAAATAGACATGTAAGTTTGTTATACCTGATTCATGATGGGTGTACTCTTCCTACGATAAGCAGAGTTCATTGCATTTTTAATAAAAATTGCTAAATAAATGACAAATTGAAATAACATAAAACAATAGTAAACGGATTTAGTTTCATAGTTACATCAATTTCATAATACATCAAGAATTCAACATAGTTACATCAATTGCAAAAAAACAGATTCAAATTTATATCAGTCATCATCGTCTTCTGATTCAGATTCGGTCTCGTTTTCGACGATATTTTGTCTCACTTTTTTCTTCAGATGATTCAAATATCTATGCAACATTAATTTATATTAACTTCATCTTTCAAATGCAATTAAATTACGTTATAACATATTACATACCTCTCAAATGGATACATCCATCCGTATTGGACAGGACCTCGAAGTCGTGCTTCAGATGGAAGATGAACAGGTAAATGTTCCATCACATTAAAAAAACCTGGCGGAAATATTTTCTCTAATTTGCAAAGCAATATAGGAATGTCCACTTCAAGTTTACGTAAACGTTGCACTTTTAAAGTAGTCGAACAAAGCTCTTTGTAAAACATACTAAGCTCCGTTACTACCTTCCAAACTTTTAACGGCAGTAGTTCTTTAAACATAACGGGAAATAAATTTTCCATCATTATGTGACAGTCGTGAGTTTTCATTCCGCTCAATCTACTATTTTTAAAGTCAACACATCTACGAAGATTTGATGATATCCCATCAGGAAATCTTAACCCTTCCACCCATTTTAACACAGCTTTAACTTGATTATTATCTAATTCGTAACAAGCTTTTGGTTTTTTACTGTCATTTGGTTTCATATGAAGCTCGGGACGTTTGCATAATTCTTCTATATCACGTCTTGATTTCAAATCATCCTTCGTCTTCCCTTTCACATTCAAAATTGTGTTAAACACATTATCAAATACATTTTTCTCATTGTGCATCACATCTATGTTATGGCGAAGCAGAAGATGTTTCCAATACGGCAACTCCCAAAAAATAGTTTGTTTGCACCAGTTATGAACAACTGATTTGCCTTCAATTTCTGTTTGCTCCCCCGTTTCATATATCTTTGGATAGTCCTTAACAAGTTCATATATGTCTTCGCTTGACCATATCGTCGGTGGTTGTCTATTTTCTACTCTATTAGCTAAAAAGTTTTTCTTGTCTCCTCTGAAGGGATGATTTACATGGAGAAAATATCGATGACAGTCAAACCATGAAATTTTCTTACCATGAGGTAAAGAAAACGCTCGTGTTTCATCCATGCAATATGGACATGCTAGACGACCGGCAGTACTCCATCCCGAAAGCATTGCATAGGCAGGAAAATCACTTATAGTCCACAACAAAGAAGCAAACATACGAAAATTTTTCTTCTTTGACACATCGTATGTTTCTACTCCTTCGTTCCACAGTATTTTTAACTCCTCAATCAACGGTTGTAAATATACATCGATTCCTTGTGTCGGATCGTCGGGGCCAGGAACGACAACAGTAAGAAACATATATTGCGTTTTCATGCACATCCATGGAGGTAAATTATACGGTGTGACGATAATGGGCCAGGATGAATATTTAGAACCAAATTGAGAAAATGGAGAAAAACCGTCCGTACATAATCCTAATCTAACATTTCGACTCTCCGCTGCAAAATTTGGATACGTTTTATCGAAATGCTTCCATGCTTCTCCATCGGCCGGATGTGTCAACGTACCCTCTTCCTCCGTTCTCACGCTATGCCACCTCATATTAGACGCAGTTACAGAAGATGCGTATAATCTTTGAAGTCTTGGAGTTATGGGTAAGTAGTGCATACGCTTGTACGGAACTTCCTTACCCTTCTTTTTTCTTGGTTTGTATCTCTCCTGGTTACAAACTTTACAATTTCTAAGGTTTGCGTCTTCTTTCCAAAACAACATGCATCCTTTTAAACATGTATCTATTTTCTGATACGGTAAACCAAAAGCCGACATAAGTTTTTTAACTTCGTAGTGATTTTCACACATTAGATTATCGGGCGGCATATGTCTTTTTGCAGCTTGTACAACAGCCGTAAACCCAGCTTCAGTGATGTTGTATTTTGACTTCATCGCAATGTATTCTGCGATTACTGACAGCTGCGTGCCGCTTTTACAACCATCCCAAATAGGTTTTTTAGCTGCATCTAGTAAATCATAAATTTTCTTAGCTTCAATATTTGGTTCTTCAACATTTACATCATCGTCGTCAACTTCAACCATAGGAAACATTGATCGTGCTGCATCTTCGACCATATTTTCTATACGGGTCGTTGAAACTATTTCGTTAACGACACTTTCAGACTCTACAGAAGTATTTGCTACAACTTCTCCATGCCGATCCCAAACATAATATTCGGGTGTGAAACCGTGTTGGCACAAATGAACTTTCACAATATCTGGTAACAAAAACTTCAAATGTCTACACCTACTACACGGACAACGAATTTCTGGATCGTTTCCGTTATTACTTAAGGCGAATTCAACAAACACGTTTATACCGTTATAAAAATCTTCTTTTATTGAGCCCCTCATTCCTTTTCTTTGGTACATCCATCTCCTTCGATCAACAAAATAATCAATCATTTTTCCTATTTGACAAAATGAGAAGTTCAAAATTTAATATTTATTTTGAAGAATACACATTCGAAAAAGATTATTTTCATGTTCGTATAATATTTTGAATTTAAAGAACAACTTCACAAATTTAAAAATATTTTCAAATAGGGCACATTTCATTTTTTAACGTACGTAACGATTAAAAATATATAATTTTTTTTCATTGGTCAGACATCCTACCTCCCATTACAAACACAGTAAGCATTTACATTTCGTATATTACTTCGTCCCAAACGATTCAATAAAATTTCGGCAGCATTTCCCTTTTGTTCCCTGCATTGTACACAAATGCGTGTACGCAGGAAACAAAAAAGAAAAGTTAGGGCGAAATTTTATGAACCGTTTGAGACGAAGTAGTATACAAAATGTAAATTCTTACTGTGTTCATAACTTGTCCAATACAGGGACAAATCCGACAAACATTGTACCAGATGAATATAAATGGTCGTTTTTCGAAAAAAACGACTATTTATACAACGATCATGTACAACACTCGTCAGACGGGGCCAAAAACTCTCTAAGGGACATTTGTCGGTTAACATGCGCGCATTTTACTCAAAAATACAGTTTTACTCACTGTTCACATTTATATATTAATTTCACACATTTATTCGACGTATTACGCATCAACTTAGGGCTGGTTTAACATTTTGTCATTTTTCAATACACACAATTATAATTTAGAGTAATGCATTTTTTTTGTGTCATAAGTAAAAACGTGCACAATATAATACTCCTAGTTCATTCAATCATTTTATCTTATTCCAAATAACGTATACAATCGTCGAATCAAGGCATACACAACAAAATACATATACATGAACATGCACAAATTATACGTGTTTATCACAATTTCACGATAAAAGATGAAATTGGTATACCATGTGATGCTATAAACCGTTATTACGCTAGTGGAAACAATTGCAATCATTAATTCGCCCTAATTTATCAATTTATGCAAATCTATAATTAGGGTAAAAACTGAATTTTTCATAAAAATAAGAGATTATACCTGAGATTAAGAGTACTGAAGCTTGATTAGAGTGCGTTGGAAGATCCGGAAGCTAAAAATTAGGGATTGGAAGCTTAGGGGTTGAATTTGGGGGGTTTTTTGGGTTTTTTTCGTATGAAATGGAGGAGGAAGAAAGGGCTCGGCTGGCTGGTATAATCGCAAATTTGCGACGGCTTCCGACGGCCGCCGACGGCCCGTCGAAAGCCGTCGGAAAATGGCCGTCGGAAGCCGTCGGTCTTGGCTGTCGGTATTCTGCCTTTTTCTTGTAGTGTAAACTTATAGATGCTTTTCAAAATTCCCATCATTATATTCTTCAATTTATAAATTCTTTTAACCGTTCATAACAAAAATTATAAATATTAAATTTCAGTAAATAGCAAAATAACTTCTTCTTGACTGTTCTGTACATTTTCAAATTTAAATTAAATTAAAAATTTCGCATATACTTTACTGTTAATATATATCCATATACACACAATGCATATATTATAAAATTTAACTAAATAATTTAAATTAAAATATTCAAATTATACCTTTACTGCTCGCGGCAATTTTCCCTAAGCCCTAGCTTCACGCGGCCGCCATCTCGTATGCGTGCGCCACTGAAGCCCCAGAACGCCTCAAACCAGATCGTGAATCCCCTAAGCGAACTCCCTTATTGCTCGCGAGGCTCCCAATCGAACGCGCTCCAGATCGCGACCAACGTTCGACGACGCCGCCTGCCGCACTTCGAAGCTCCCCAGGTCGAGCGCGACCCTCGCCCTCGCCATCGAGCACGCGCCCATCTCTTTCTTCGAATCTGGGTGAAGACGCGGCCATTGATCTATTTCATTTGATTTTTTTATAAACTGGAATGGGATTTCGTGCGTTTAAAAGAAATTTTAGGGAAAAGAAGAAAGTCAGGCATCGGCCATTTGATTTTTGGAACGAACGAAAAGAGTACGCGGCCATTTTTATATTTTTCTTACTGCCTGCGTTTGATTCGCGTGAGATTTGTAAAGCAACAGGGAGACAAAAGTACGCGACTTTTTCTTTTCTTAGCAGGGAATAGGTCTGCTATATAAAAAAATAATAGGGTGGCTGATGTTGACAATTGGTATATTTAAATTTAAATTGAATTTGATTCAAATTTCCAACGCATTTACGTGTCGTATTCTCACACAGCAACTCCGAAAAATACGAAAGTTGAAATCCGGTAATAATTCAATATTATGGACCCAATGGAACTGGTTTCGTCGAATTCCGAGACTGTGCCTCGGATGGCTATTTTTTAAATTCGATTCAAACGATATAAATTCAAAACTGAACAAAGCAGTTTCAAATTCGATTCTGAAGCTTCTATTTTTTTCAGTATTATCAATATAGATTTTACAAGCTGTTGAAATATTTTTAGTCAGTTTAAAATTGAAGATTCAAATTATTATTCAACTTTCAATAGATTAAATTTTATAATTTAATCGCCAATTTCAAAGTTATATTGAAAATTCAATCCAAACCATTATTCAAATATTTAAAATTAATTAAATATTTTCAATTTAAATTGTTCAAAATTATGGGTCGTTACAACTTCTATAGCGAAACACATGTGACGACATAGTGAACAATAATAAAATTAAGGAGTTTTATGTTATTCTTCAGAGGTGTTGCTTGGAAACATTTCGATAGGACATATCCTGATTTTGTTAAAGAATTACGTAATGTAAGGCTTGTTTGGTATATGGATGATTTTGCCCCATTTGCTTCATTCGGTATAATTAATCTAACACCTTACAATCCTTGGATGTGTTTGAATAATCCATTCGAGTTTTAGTTAGTTCAAAAGTCATAGTACAAAGTATTATTACGTACGATGTCTCAAATAAAAAGAAATTTAGATAGTTCGCTTATTTTCTTTGAACAACTAGCAATTTTCCTGTGTATGGGATGCTTTCTGGATAGAGTATTAGTTGCAAATTCGTTTTTCCTATTTACATGGATTGGACGGAATTATTTAGACTTATACACGGTGGCAAACTACGTTGGCGAGATCAATTTCGTCATTTTTTACAAGTAAACGATCGCTTTATGTTTGATAAAAAGACTTCAAATGAAATTTGAGCCACCATCCATTCTGAGTAGCGAAGAAGTGTACGAGCTGCGTAGGATTATCCCAAAATACATGAGATAGGTAAAGAACCCAAAATTCTAGGTAAAGAAGAGCATCATAATTTGTGTAAAGAAAGTATATTTTAGGAGTTACCATATTGGAAAAATCATAAACTTTGAAATATAATAAATGTAATGCATAATAGGAAAAATGTGTACGAAAACTTCTCTAACACAATAATGAATGTGAAAGGAAAAACAAAAGATGATTTGAAGTCAAGAAAGGATATCATGTTATACTGTGATCGTCCTGAGTTTGAAATTGATAATGAACGACCAAATTTCAAGTTATTACTTGTTATTAGTAGAAAAATAAGCATCTACCAAAGCAATTAGTGTTGTATCAAAATTTGAGGTTTCCAAATGGAATTTCTTTGAAGATGAGAAGATGTGTTTATACGAAGGATCTTCAACTGTCGGGATTTAAGAGTCGTGATTGTCGTGTATTTTTAGAGACTCTTTTTCCGATAGTATTTATGGACTTTTTCCACCCAATGTGTGGATGCCTATACTGGCTACGTTTGTTCTATAAAGAGTTATACTCGACCACACCTAATAAAAATAATTTGAAAAAACTTGCACTACACAAAAATGACCAATTTGAAATGGTAATAAAATGTTACTAAAATTTTTAGAAACACCTTTCAAGTATTGTAGATTAGTATGTTGCAGATTTTGAAATATTTGCGGTATGTTTCAGATTAATAAATTAAAACATTTAGTGGATGTTTCATATTAACAAATTAAAACACTTATTGAATATATCAAATTGATAAACTACAACACTTATTAAGTGCTTCAAGTTGATAATCAACAACATTTATTAGGTATTTCAAATTGATAAATTACAGTACTTAATGAGTGTTTCGAATTGATAATCAGTAATACTTAATAGGTTTTTCAAATTGACAATCAACAATACTTATTACATGTTTCAAGTCCACTCATCGAATGTTCCAAAATTATAATCTACGACAACCAGTGGACGTTCAAATTGGCAATCAGTAACACTAATTGGAAGTCCCGAATTTACATATCAAAACAAAAGTAAAATTTTCATCTTAGATTAAGAATATATATGAACAATATATGATCAATATATGAGTAGCATATAAATAACAAATCAACAACATGTCAACAGTGTCATACACATACATACACCCACGATATCAAGCAATAATGAAATCTAAAAAGCGAGGCTACAACTTTATTTTGGAAACATCAGAATCTAGTTTATCATCTAATCCTATCCGTCATCACAAACGTGATTATACCATATTAGTGACGGGAATATAAACCTAAAATACTCATTTCACAGTTTAGGTATCGGGTAACCGTATCTCAATACTTCATATATCACTATTCCACTTAACAATAAGCAAAATAAGTATTCTTTCTGCAAAATTAAAGCACGGAAACTGGTGCTATAATGGAACTGCTCAAGTTAAAATTCTATGTCTTTGGTCTGTAAGAAGACTAAGCATATTATCAAAACCGGCTTCTCTCATGGTGTTCTCCCTAGATATAGCAAGTAATACTCATTCAGAAATGGTTATGTGCCCTTTATCAAAGTAAATAATGTTGGTGGCAATTCATGCACACAAATCTAACTTAGAGCCATAGGCAAATGTAAAACTCAAGCAAATATATTATTACTTGAAGAACATTTAATTTTGGCTACAATAAAAATAATTTTTTTAATTAGATTCTGACACATATATGTTACCAGTTTTAGTAAATAATTAGATATACATAGCCTATAGGTACTTACAGAGTTATCAGTTATAGCAAATGTGCCATCAGGACGAAGTTGGCGAAAAGCTTCTTTCGCTAAATTCTGTGTTGCTTATGCATGATACTAATGGATCTACCTACATATATGTATACATACATTATACATCTTCATTAAATAAAAGAAAAAGGAGATTAAGAAGATGGGAACTAACCATATAAGCAAGCGAAACAAGATCAAAGAACACTGCAGGCAAACCTGTGTTCTTGCCGTTGGCAATTCGGCATGAATCCATTTTATGGGATTAGTCTTTTTAGACCTTTGCTTTTCCTTATGCACGGCTACAATCAGAAAGTAAGAAGAAAGATCTAATCTCTGCACAAGAATAAATTATAATAGTAATTATGAATGGTGACTATAAATAAGCACACATTGCCTGTGTTATAACTGAAAGCACTTACTGTTACATTAGTTGAGGGAAATTTGGCAGCTAAATATCTTGTGCTAACTCATACGAAGCAATCGATATCAAGAATATCCTTTACAGTCGGGTTACTGAATTTAACATGGTGGTCTTCAATCGCTTTAAGCCAGTTACCACATAGTATTTCGTTTGCCTCGGCTATTGATGAAGCATCAGGTATTTCTCGCTTAGCAGTTGATAATGTAGCACCTTTTGCAACAGCTGCTGCCTATTATCATATCAGTTCATACTTCGAGTTCAAATCCTCTAGAATATTTTTTTAGAACCGACGTAAGAAGAACACAGGACATGAACCGTTAATAGGAATATCTCCAAAAATAATAACATTTATTTGGTACGCACATTCATGATACTCTTAGAAACTTCTAATCACCGTATATCTCTAATACTTATCAGAATAGTAAACTAACAACAATGTGTGTCTAATAAAGAACTAAAGGTGCAAAGAATCAAAGTTGCACTTCTCTTTAATATGATTTAACTGTTATTAGTATTTGTTCAATGCACTATTATTGACCATCAATTTGTAGCCATAAACCGTTCTCATACCCTCTTTTTATGGATATTTTGGTACACTTTTTTGGTGCAACATAGTAAAATATATTCTCATGGTACATCATTGACAGAGAGTAAAATTGGCAAAGCTTGAAATAGCCACGTTGTAGCGGCTCAGAACTTTAGTCATTTGGAATATTTAATTGATTTTAAATATTGAAAAGTTAATTTTATAAGATAAATAAATTGAATTTTAAATATAGTAATTTATTTGATAATTAAATTGTTAAATTAGAATATTGAATTGTTTAAATAATTGAATCTTGAATTTAATATGGCGAAAAATGATTTTGAAAATTGATTTAAAAATTGTTTAAACAATAATGGAGATGGTAAACTTTTTAATTGGATTTAAAACCGAGTAAACTGTTGCAAATAAATCTTTAAATTAATATGTAAAAATAGCATTCAAGGGGCACTGTCAAGGATTTCGACCAAACCAGAGACATTGGATCTGTAATAGTACATTATTGTATTCCATCTTTTGTGGAAATTGGACGTATCGTTCGGGCGTGTGAGATGGAAATGCATTAAAATTAATTTTAAAAATTTAAATAAATAATTGGGTTTTAAAAGCTATCTTCTACATATAATCGAGCTCGGTCTCGATACTAGTTCCATTATGTTCGAAAAAGAGATATTACATATAGAATGGCTGGCGATACGTCTTGATAGGAGTTCTAAATTTTTCAATCATATAATATGGGGTTTTAATTAAATAAATTAATATACACAACATACCATGCCCATATCCCCACATTTTAAACCGTACTCCATCATTTCAATTTCCCTCCATTCCTCTTTTACATTCCTTTTCCCATTAAATAAAGCAAGGCAAGAAAAATTAAAAGAAAAAAAAATAGCTGATCTTCTAAAAACAAATACTATAAAATTCATAAAATTAAAAGCTTGCTTCTTTAGGCTAGTGAAGTGCAGATCTATCCTTTGGCGTACACATGAAGTGATTGGTATACACATAGAGTGATGCGGCGGCAATGAGGAGAGGGTGGACTTTTTACAATGATGGGTTTCACGATTAGGGTTCAATTTTTTTTGGCAAATGGGAATGGAGTTTGGGGGTATGGTTGTCGTATATGGGTAGAAGAGATCGTATGGCAGTTGGTGGCTCGATTTGGTGGAGTTTGACCATGGGTAGGGGGTCGTGATCTCGCTGGGTCGAGGGCTGTAGACGAAGCTATAATTTAAGGTGGAGGTTCGGACGGTGCATGGTGGTGATGTTCGGATAGCTTTCCTGAGGGAGTTCGACGGATTCGTCGATTCTCGATTCCCTCGAGTGTAGAGGAAGGGGGAGGTGAATAAAGGAGTGGCCATGGTGTTCTCGTACATGTATTTGGAATTTATATTTAGGAGGGTAGAAGGTTAAGAATGTAATTAATTTATAATTTAAGTAATTAGTGAAAAATTATTTATATTTAAATCCTGTTAACTTATAAATTTAATACCTTATCCATACGAGGTCCAAACGAGGCGTGGATTTTAAGTTTCTCTCTTGACAACGAAAGCTACGCAATGGAATTCGTTTGTAAAAATTTGAAGACAGTTGAAATTTGGGCTAAAATAGGACGTCGTTCGATTTTAGCTTAAAACTGGAACGCCTCGGCGACAACAGAAATTTAGGTGAGTTAATCTCACCTTTTTGGTTGAATAGAAATATTTTTAGTCAGCAAAATTATTATTTAGATGTGTGAATATTTTATTGTTTGCTGTTAGTGACTGTTTGGATAATTTACTAAATTATATTGTTGGCTTGGATATATTCCCATCCCGGAAGCGGATGAGACCCGTTCCCGTGTAAAAGCAGATGACCCTTTGTATACGAATCCTGCCTCAAAGCGGTAGATTTATACTTTTATGATTATATATTATATGTGATATAAGGGGACAGGTTGGAGGGATCCAATAGGATTCCTCAAACTCATGATTTTGTTTTCATATAATTTAATATATGATATGTTAGATACTATAATTGATGACACCGAAAAGATTTTTCTTATCTTGTGCTTTAGTAGTAGTGAGACTTATATTTTGGTATATTAAAATACCATAAAATAGTGATTGATTTTAAAAGGGGATTTCAAAGTGATTTTGAAAACTATGTATGTTTTTAATAATTATTCTTGAACTATTTGTCGAAGTAATTTATTTTAAAATCAAAGGTATGATTTTTGTGGATATAATAATTTAATAGTTTTATAAAATATATTAAATAAATAGAGTTTCTAAAGTATAAATAAAGATTTTTAAAATGTTGGAAATGAAGTTAGTCCTTTATAATAAAGGGATATGGTTTTAAAAAGAAAATATAAATATTTTGATATGAATATTTATTAACCATTTTATATAAGTGATATATTTAGGTACATATATTATAATTTATTTCTAAAGGTGAAATTTATAAATATGATAATTTACAAAAGTGATATTTTTCAAAGAAAGTGAAGATTTGTAAAAATCATATTTTTGTTAGTAAAAGTGTGGATTTATAAACGGTGTTTATAAATAAAAGGAAATTATTATCATTGGAAAAAAATCAAATGGTGGATTTATTATACGATGTGGAATGATATTTTAAAAATAGTTGATTCTATTTGGAAGTTGAAAGCGAGGGTAAATTGGGAATGTTAAACAATCTTTTACAAATTGAAAGAAACTTATAAAAGAATTTTATACCTGTGGGAGCAAGTTAAAAATGGTTGAAATTAAGTTTTGAATGGGGCTTTATGAATAAGTGAGATTTATAAAGGAATGGGGTTATTAATGGGGTTCATAAATAAAGTGATTTTACGAAAGGAAGTTTCATAAAATAGAAGAGAATTATAAATATAGGTTTATGAATATGGAAACGATTATAAACAGGGTTTATAAATAAATATGGATTTCTATCAAGGAAATATAATTATGTTTTAATTTTTTTTATTTTATTAATATTATTTCGAAGTTTATATAAATATTTTAATATTTGAATGGTTAATTAATTAAAATATTAATAAGGTTTGAATTAAATATATTTGTTTACTAATATAATTTTGAAAGTTTATTATTTTTATTTATAATAACGTTTAACATAAATTATTATTTTTGTTAAGAATGTTTTGAAATTAATTAATTATTATTTTATAAATGGTTTTAAATATTTATGAAAGAAATTTTAAAAGCGAGTTTATAGATTAATAAAAGGAATTTTATAAATGGTTTTGTAGATTTATAATGGAGTTTATAAACGATTTTAGAACTGAATAAAATGGGGAATCTTCCCAAATGTTGGTGAATATATTTATACCATTGAGATAAGTATATGGATATTTTTCCAAGTATTGAAAAATAGTGATTTGTGTGTGTGTGTATCATTGTAAAAAGAAATTTGATTCAAGTATACAAATTGAATTTAAATTAAAGAAAGATTAATTAAAAGAAGGTTAGTGATTGCTTATGTGCTTAACCAATGTTAGTTTTACTATGGAATTAAATCACTGATTGAATGTTTGTTAATTGATATTTAAATAACCCATTATCATATGTGGATCCAAAACATAACTTTGGAAATACTTAGGAGAAACATGTGAGTTATATGGCATAGTCATCTCCGATGATGCTGTACTGTACGTATTAATCTCATTTCGTTCTCCTAGAACAATGATAAAGAAATCCGTCTACTGACGGTTAGGAGATGATATTTGTTAACAAGAAAACTCATTAACATCCCAAAGTTAAGTTGTTAATAAGAAATGTCATTAACACCTCAAAAGGAAGACCAATCTCTTCGAAACCCTTTTCGAATGAGTTGATTAGGATGGATTGCTTTCGAAGGGTGATCTTATGAAAATGTTAATTGTAGTTATGAAGCCCAATCAACCCTTTAAAATGAAGGCAAAGGAGAGAAAATTTCCTTCATAACCCCTTTCGAGTGAGTCGAAAGGGTTATTTGCATCGGTCATTTATCCCTTTCGGTTATGTTGAAACGATCATTCTTCCCCTAAAAGAAGAATTTACTTTCGGCGGCATTGTTTCCGCTATTTTGGAAAAAAATCCTTTGAAAGGTTTGTATGTTTTGTAATATAAGTACTTCTTTCAAAGAAATCCATCCAGCTACCATAACTTAGTATTCACGCATCGAGTCCCTTTCGAAACGTCCCTTTCGATTGGGTTGAAAAGGTGATTTCTTTCAAAGTGGACTCCATGTATTATACACAAGTTCTATGTTCAATATGCAATGGAAATAACATCTCGGACAAAAGTTCCTTGGACTTACTAACATCGAAACACTATCTTCATCATCTTAGTTCAACATTTGATACCATGATACAGGTTGATAATACTATTCGAATCCACGTTGTCTAAATCGATCCCACTGCATCACATAAGACAAATAAGAGTTAAGCAAATAAGTAAGCATCATGTGAAATTGGTCATTAGCCAAGCTAACATTTGAAATGATCTTTCTCATAATCAAAATCTATGTTGAATCCATGTGCTTCCTCCATTTACAATTATCCAAATTGAGTTACAAGTAAGAGAGTTTCTCCCTCAAATTGATTTAGGGTTACAAGGATTTGATTTTCTAAGAAATGAGAGAGAGAATTTAGAATCCCTAAAATTCAGTCCCCAAACTTGGACCCTTAGGGTCGTATTTATAGATGCAGGTTGACCCTCTTTCGCATTCTTTCATTCAGCCGAAAGTCCTTCCTTCAACCTTCTATGCACATCCTTTCTATGTGGTCGGAAGGGCTTCCTTAATCCTTCTGTGTGCCTCCTTTTGATGCGGTCGAAAGGCTTTACCTTTTAACCTTTCTCATTCATTCTTACGCCTCTACCTTTTCATATCAAACCTTTCGACCCATTTGAAAGGATTGCCTTGACAATCTTCCGCTGCCGTTAAAGTTAGAGAGCCTCTTTTACTTTGCTTTTTACTGGATTGCTTTCGACTTCATCGAAAAGGGGGTAGGAGTGCGCTCCACTTTGTGTTGTATGTTGTTGCAAGTGGGAGATGAGTTGAGCTTTTACATGGATTAGAAATGGTGAGTGACAACTAGATCTTAGCGAAAGAACACTGGGCTTATATGTGGAGTTTTCATCATGCCTTCGAAGGGTTCCAACCATTTTGAAAGGCTTATTCTTGCTTTCAAAAGTGTGTATTGGAATCATTTTGTCATGTAGTAAATTGACAATGATGAAACCCACTATTTTGAAGGAATTGGTTCTTATGTATGAGTCTATCATTCAATACCTTCAAAAAGTGTTTCGAACCCATACTAGACTCTCTCATATATATGGATTCAATTGAGTAGAAAGGTCTAGATGAGCAGAAGGTTATTTTTGCTTTCTTTTCTACCCTTTCGAAAGATCTTGTTTCTCTTGACATTCGTAAGTGCACTGGGAGCTTGCGACTCCAACCTAACTCCTACGAAAGTTATCTCAATGTCTTTAAAACGCTATTTTTGAACTATGGCGAAACCCATGTCTTCAATTCTTTTGGAGCCCGACACTTTTATAAGCCTTCTTTCATACCTTTATTTTTAATTGAATTTTATGGTTAACATTTTGCCCCTTGCCCCTTGTATGAAAGAAGCTTTTGTTCTTTAGGACAAAATTTAGCAACTACTCCATTTTTAATGGCCCTATTTTCCTGCAAAGTTCAGAGTAAATAATATTTTCTATTGTTTGATCAAGACTTATATAAAATATGCTCAGTGATTTTTTTGCCATATAATTGATGATGATGTAGTATAGTAGAATTCCTGAACTCTAAGTCCATAAGTAATAAAAATTAGTTGACAATCATATGGAGTTAATAAGTGATAAGAAATTCACAATTGTAAACAATTGGGAAACCAAGAATTCTTGTTGGGCAATGATAGAAGTCCCACCATCCAACTTTTGTTGTTACAAATGAAGTCCATAAATGGAACTTCTATTATATTAATAGAAAACTAGGCGTATAATAATTGAAGTCCAGGAATTTTCTGCCGGTGACAACAAATGTTTGGTGATAAAAGACCATAAGCTATCATATGTGAATAAGTCACTGAAATCCATGAAACCTTATCTGGGGATAAGAAATAGGTATTTAGAAACACCTACTGGAAATAAGAATGATCTAGAGACTGAGATTCAAATGTTGATAAATGTTGTTCGAAAGTTAGTAGTAGTAAACCAGTGACCCTGATTTGGGTATATAAGACAAACTCGAAGTTTTACTTGAAGACCGGAAGTCCATTGGGATTTAAATACCAACTGACTTAGAACCCAGATTCGGGCATTAACAAATAAAATCCAAAAATTGGTGGTAAAAGACCCGAAATGCAAATTCAGGTATTAGGAAGTCCAGCGATCTAATACAAAGATTCAGGTATCAATTAATGAAATTCAAAAGCCAATAATAAGAGTCCCGAAACTAAGATTCGGGTTTTAGTGGATGATAACTAGAAACACATAATAACGGTGTCCATAATAAGTCTAGAGCCCAGGTTCAGGCTTTATCGAATGAAATTCAAAAGTTAAAAGATCTGATACCCAGATTCAGATATTAGTGAAAGATAGCCAGAAATCCATGACAAAGATCTCCATATCCATAATCGACATTCAAAGACTAAATTTGAGCATTAATGAATCCCAGAAATTAGTAGGTATAGCCCCGAAACCCAGATTTGGGTATTATGAAATCCAAAGATTAATAATAAAAGACCTGAAACCCAGATTCAGGTTTTAATAAATGAAGTTTTGAAATCCTCTTTTAAGTACCAGTCGGAGGCTGTAAATTCTTGTTTAAGCCTTCCATCCTGCACTTCTCTTTAGGTATTGATTCCTTTGACATGTGCCACCTTTTTGGCCTTGTATGTTGTCATTGTTTGACATGCCACCTCTCAGGATCGGATGTCTTAGTCCGTTGCTTGATATGCCACTTATCGGGCTTGGACGTCTTTGTTCATTGTTTTATATGTCGCTTCTTGGGCTCGGACATCTTAGTCCATGTTTGATATGCTGCTTTTTGGGCTTGGACATCTTAGTCCATTGTTTTCCGGTATGCTAGGTTTGCTTATCCACAAGTAGGACCCAAGGTCTTGTCCAACCTCCCTCCAGGAGTCTCTCCAATTAGGCCTTATAAGCGGGACTGAAGGCTTGTTCGATGCCTTGGCCAGGCCATAGCATGGCATGACCAGTGGTTTACTCCATCCTCCCTCTAGAAGTTGCCCTGACTTGGCCATAGCATGGCGTGCTCAAGGGCTTGTCAATGCTTTAATCTGACCATAGCATGGCACGGATAAAGGCTTACTATAACCTCCCTCCAGGAGACACCCTGACCTGGCCATAGCATGGTGCGGCCAAGGGCTTGTTGATGCTTTAACCTAGCCATAGCGTGCCACGGTTAAAGGCTTACTCTAACATCTCTCCAGGAAGCGCTTTAACCTGGCCAACTCAACGCGAACAAAGGCTTTGACCGTTTAAGGTAATGTCCAAGTGCAAGGAGAATCCTACTTTTGACCATGTAGACTTTTCTTTAAGGAAGCGGTGTTTTATTCGTTCATTGCGGGGAAATATGGTTGTAAGTGTTATGCATTCCACGTACTTGAAACCATATTGCCATCTAGACGACATAAGTTGTAAGCTTCAAAGGGAATTACTTTTCATAAAATTAGGGGACCATCCCAGTTTTGTCCTAGCGATCCATCAACAGGATTTCTTGTATTTACGATCACCCTTCGGAGTACTAAGTCTCCCTCTTGTAATGATCTTGTCTTCACTATTATTTTGAGATTCTTCTTTGATTTTATGCAGTTCAAATAGCTTCTTCATCTCTTAGTTCATATTTAAATCTAATGATTCTTTCTTCAATTCTTGGTTTGGATCAAATGCATACGCAATTCTTCGATTTGAGGGTATCTCAATTTCAATTGGCAACATCGCTTCACACATATATGTTAGAGAATAGAGAGCATGTTCCATTGCAGTTCTAGTGGATGTTCGATAGGCCCAAAGTACAAGCGGAAATTCTTCTACCTAATTTCCTTTGGCTTTATTCGATTGGTCTTTCAAAATAGTCTTAATAGTCTTACTCACTGCTTCAACGACTCCATTAGACTTTGGATGTGCCACTGAAGAGAAATTTTTGATAATCTAGTTCTTACAGCAAAATCGAGAAAACACTTTACTTTCAAATTGTGTTCCATTATCAGATATAATCTTATAAGGAATCCCGAATATGCTAACAATGTTATTAATAACGAATCTAAGCACATTCCCAGAAGTGATTTTGGGAAGTGGTTCTGCCTCCATCCACTTAGTAAAGTATTCTCTGGCGAATATAGCATATCTTGCTCCTCCTTTGGAAATTAGCAACGGCCCGATTAAGTCGATATTTCTCATATACTGAAGGGCCATGGACTTGAAATAGGAGTTAATTAACTTGGTAGCCATCAAGGAATCTTTGAGTATTTCTGACATCTTTCACATTTCTTTAAATACTCAATATCTTAACTTGCCATTCGTGGCCAATAAAAACCTTGCCCATTATCTTCTTTGCCAACTTTTCCCCTATTGGAATGGTCTCCGCAAAATCCTTCATGCGCTTCCACTAACAATTTCATCCTATCTTCTAGACTCATGCATCTTGAGTAAGGTAAGGTGTGTCCCTTTTTGTAAAGAATTTCATTCATCATGGTGAAAGTTGAAGCTTGTCGCCTGATCTTCCTAGCTTCCCTTTGTCAGATAGTAATATCCATTTGGAAATATACTTGACAATAGGCGACATCCAAGTGTCAATATAACAATGATTTGTCGTTGGATAATTAATCCTCTCATTTGGGACTTCTTCATAAATTTCCCTTTCTTCTCTTTCTTGTGACACGGCTTGGGATCTAATTATAACCAACAATTCCTTTCCATGTTCGAGTGTTCCCTCTTCAATACTCAGATTTTCTTGGTACCCTACTGGTATGATTCAGATTTCTGGGGCTCCTCTTGAACTAGCCAACTTTGCTAACAAATCTGCATGAGAGTTCTTGCCCCTTGGAACTTGATGTAAAGAGAAATCTTTAAACAAGGCGAGAATTTTCAATTATTTCTTTACATATAAACATAGTTTGGCATCCTTAGTCTGATATACTTGCTTTATTTGGTTTACCATTAGTTGAGAATCACTAAAGACTTGAATTCATAGGATTTTGAGCTCTAAGGGTAGAGTCAATTATACCACCATTGATTCATATTCGGCTAAATTATTTGTTGTAGGAAACCTTAACTTCATTGCGTAGTATAGGCGGTGTCCATCTGTTGTTATTATGACATATCCTACTCCATCTCCTTGCTCATTTGATGCGCCGTCCATGAATAACTACCATATGGATTTTTAATCCTTTTTTTTTATTGTTCTTTAATGAAATTTGTACACTCATTAATAAAGTTTGTTAATGTTTGCCTTTTGATAGCTGCCCGTGGCTGAAACTCAATGTCATACTGGCTAAACTCAATTCCCCACTTTATTAGCCTACCAAAAGTTTCAGGCTTACTGAAGACTTGTTTGAGTGGAAAGTTAGTCAATACTCGGATTGGATGTGCTTAAAAATGTGCTCTATGTTTTCGGGTTGTAAGAATCAAGAGGTAAGCTAATTTTTCTATTATCGGGCACCGAACCTCTGCATCTTTTAACCGCATGCTCACATAATAAACAATATTTCAAGTCCCACTTTCCTCTCTTAAAAAAACTGAACTAATTGTATGTTCCGAAACTATCATGTATGAGTACAAGGCTTCACTATTTTCAGGACTGGATAATATTGGTAGTTTTTCCAAATGATTTTTCAACTCTTGAAAGGTTTTCTTACAGTCTTCTCTCCACTCAAAATAATTTTTCTTGTCGATAACATTAAAAAGGGGAATGCACTTATCAGTCGCCTTGTAAATGAACCTGCTTAGGACAACTACCTTACCATTTAAACTTATTACATCTTTGCTAATTTTGGGCTTAGCCATTTCTTTGATAGCTTGAATGTGGTCTAGATTGGCCTTGACTCCTTGAGCGCTCACTATATAGCCTAAAAAATTCTCAAAATGAACCCCAAAAGAGCATTTTTAGGGATTTAGTTTCATTTGATATTTTCGTAATACTTCAAACATCTCATTTGGGCCTTCAAGATAACTCTAAGCTTTATAATATTTTACTAGTATATTGTCAACATAAACTTTCATATTTCGTCTGATCCGTTCTTTGAACATTCTGTGGAATAATCTTTGATAGATAGCTCCCGCATTCTTTAACCTGAAAGTCATTGCTTTGTAGTAGAAAATTCCCCAATCGGCAATAAAACCGTTATGCACTTCGTCTGGTTTAAATATAGGTATCTGATTATATCCAGAGTAAGCATCCATGAGGAATAATAATTTTTGTCCACTAGTGGCATCAACCAACTGATCTATCTGGGGCAATGGGTAATAGTCTTTTGGATATGCTTTATTCAAGTCAGTATAAACAACGCAATTCCTCCACTTGCCATTTGACTACTTTACCCATACTAGGTTCACTAGCCACTTTGGGTAGAAGACTTCCCGAATGAATCAATTTTCAAGGAGCCTTTTAATCTTTTAAGGCATCAGACCATACTTTATCCCATTATTTCTTCCACTGTCTGTTGGAGGTCGCTACTGGATTAATGTAGCAGAAAATTGAGTTACAAGTAAGAGAGTTTTTGTTCCAAATTGATTTAGGGTCACAAAGATTTGATTTGCTAAGAAATAAGAGAGAGAATTTAAAATCCCCAAAATTCGACCCCCAAACTCGGACCCTTAGTGTCGTATTTATAGATGCAGGTTGACGTCTTCGCGCCCATTTTTTTCATTTAATCGAAAGGTCTTCCTTCAACCTTCTATGAGCATTCTTTCAACGTGGTCGAAAGGCCTTCCTTCATCCTTCTGCACGTCTCCTTTTGATGTGGTCGAAAGGCTTTTCCTTTTAACCTTTCCCATTTATTCTTACGCTCCTAACTTTTCATACCAAACCTTTCGACCCAGTCAAAATGATTACCTTGAAAATCTTCCGTTGCCCTTAAAGTTAGAGCACCTCTTTTACATTGCTTTTTACTGGGCTGCTTTTGACTTTATCAAAATGGTGTAGAAGCGCTCTCCACTTTGTGTTGCTATGTTGTTGCAAGTGAGAGATGAGTTGAGCTTTCACATAGATTCGAAAGCAATGGTGAGTGACAACTAGATCATAGCTAAAGGACTCTGAGCCTTCATGTGGAGTTTTCGTCATGCCTTCGAAGGGTTCCAACCATTTCGAAAGGCTTATTCTTGCTTTCGAAAGGTGTGTATTGGAATCATTTCTTCAAGTAGTAGATTGACAATGACGAAATCCACTATTTTGAAGGAATTGGTTCTTACGTATGAGTCTATCATTCAATATCATCGAAAGGTGTTTTGAACCCTACTAGACTCTCGCATGTAAGTGGATTCAATTGCATCGAAAGGACTAGATCTAGATGAGGCAAAAGATTATTTTTGCTTTTTTTTCTACCCATTCGAAAGCTCTTGTTTTGCTTGACATTCGTAAGTGCACCAGGAGCTTGTGACTCCATCCTAACTCCTTCGAAAGCTATCTCAATACCTTTGAAATGTTGTTTTTAAACTATGGTGAAACCCAAGTTTTAAATTCTTGTGGAGCCCAGCACTTTTATAAGCCTTCTTTCGTACCTTTATTTTTAAGTGAATTTTATGATTAACTTTATATGTTTTCTATCTGATGGGTGTAAGCTAATTTTTCTTTTACCGGGCACTGAACCTCTGCATCTTTTAACCACTTACTTACATAATAAACAGGAAGTTGAGTCCCACTTTCCTCTCTGATCAAAACTATACTAACTGTATCTTCTGAAACTGTCATGTACAAGTACCGGACTTCACTATTTTCAGGACTGGATTATATTGGTGGTTTTTCTAAATGATTTTTTAACTCTTTAAAGGATTTCTTATAGTCTTCTCTCCATTCAAAATTTTTCTTCTTCTTGATCACATTGAAAAGGGGAATGCACTCATCATTCGCCTTGTAAATGAACCTGCTTAGGATAGTTACCCTACTGTTTAAGCTCATTACATCTTTGCTTGTTTTGGGCTTAGCCATGTCCTTGACAACTTGAATCTAGTCTAGATAGGCCTCAACTCCTTGATTGCTCACAATATAGACTAAAACTTCCCGAAATGAACCGCGAAAGAGCATTTCTGGGGATTCAATTTCATTTGACATTTCTATAATACTTCAAACATCTCTTTTGTGTCTTCAAGACGGCTCTTAGATTCATAAGATTTTACTAGTATATTGTCAACACAAACTTCCATATTTCGACCGATCTGTTCTTTGAACATTTTTTAACTAATCTTTGATAGGTAGCTTCTGCATTCTTTAACTCGAAAGGCATTGCTTTATAGCAGGAAATTACCCAATTGTAATAAAATTGGTATGCTCTTCATGTGGTTTAAATATGGGTGTCTGATTATATCCTGGGCAAACATCCATGAGGGATAACAATTTATGTCTACTAGTTGCATCAACCAACTGATCTATCCGGGGCAATGGGTAACAATCTTTTGGACAGGCTTTATTCAAAGTCAGTATAATCAATGCAATTCCTTTACTTGCCATTCGACTTCTTACCAATACTGGGTTCGCTAGCCACGTTGGGTAGAAGACTTCCCAAATGAATCAATTTTTGAGGAATCTTTTAACTTCCTCTTTTAGGGCATCATACCGTACTTTATCCTATTGCTTCTTCTTTTATCTGATGGGAGTCGCTTCTAGATTAATGTTCAGTGTGTGGCACATAACCGATGAATCAATCCCTACCATATCTTAGTGACACCATGCAAACACGTATTTATTGAGAAACTGAATCAAGTCTTTCTTCAAGCTGCTTTCCAACTCCTTTCCCACTTTGACTATTTTGGTTAAATCATTTGGGTCTATACATGTCTCCTTAAGGTCTTTTATAGGTTTTTATTCTTTCACTTCTCCACGACAATCAAACTCTGTGATGATTTCTCCTTTTTCTACGGAATTAGCATCGATACTTTTTCTCTTGCTTCTAGGGGAAATGTACCTTTCAAACATACGTTTATTAGTTTTATTAGATCTTACTTTTTCTTCAAATGTTGGATGTAAAAATCCATCATCCAAAGGTTTAAAAATAGTAGAAGAATCAAAGTAAGAAGAATAATCCCTCATATATTGATTAAGCATTGCAAAATACCTCTTGTAAGAGTTGAATTGTTGTCCGCGAAAAGTACCCCAACCTCTCTTAGTTTAAAATTTTACTATTAGATATTTTGGGAGACAAAAGTATCCGCCTCATCAAGTGTGGGTCGGCCAAAGAAAGCATTGTAGTATGATGGTTAGTTGATGATTACGAAGAGAGTTTCAAAAGTCCGGCAGTATGGAGGTACTCCCATCTACACTGGCAACTTCATTTGTCCTATTATAGTCAATCCCTTATTGTTGAACCCAAAGATAGGATCAAGGTTAGGTACTAGCTTATTTTTTGGGATGCGTATTTGATCAAAGACATGTTTGAAAATAACATTGACTGTGCTACCAGTGTCTACAAGAATCTTGGATACTATCGACAATCCAATTTGAGTTGTGATCACGAGGGGGTCATTATGAGGGTGATGGATCCCATTCCACGGCACCTGGGGAGTAACAGCAAGATTTGAAATTAGTACATTTAGTCATGGACTTCTAAGCGAGGGCTCTTCTTGAATGGAGAACACTCCCTCTCTATCTTCTTTAATGTATCTATTTCTGGCCTCCTTGCTAGACCCTACCGGGTGTGGCCCCTATGGATTACATTAATCCTATTCAATAGCGGACTCACGCTTAAAGAGTCTTCTTCTTCTAAGACGCTGATAGCGTGGCAAGGAAATTTTGGCGGACCATCACCAGTCCATGATGCCTTCTGTTTGTCTTGGATTAATTCCTTAAAATGCCCTTCACAGATTATTTTCTGAATGATTCCAGCTAAAACCCGACATTCATCAATTTTATGTCCATTTGCTTTGTGATAAGTGCAATAGTCATCCCTTTTTCTCTGTTCAGGGTAACTTTTGGCCTTAAAGGAAGCCAGAAAGTTAACTTCTCCTTATTTATTACATATATATAAGACAATGTCCTGTTTAAAGCGATTGAGTTAATATTGGGCTCCTCCTATCTTGTTCTTTTGTGTCCATGATCTGAACAAAACCTTCCACTTTCCTTCCTAAGGTTAGCTTTCTTTTTAGAGTAATATAATTCATCCATCCGAATGAATTTATCAACTTGGAAATGGAAGTCCTGCAAATCCTTACACCCATGAATAAGGAGTTCCTTCCAAAATGATGTATTCTCTATCAATCCAGTATGTACTACAATGAGCTTATCCCTGTCATTCATGTCTTTAGCTTTTAGTGTTTCTGTATTGAACCCCTTGAGGTAATTACCCAATGATTCTCCTTGTCTTTGCTTCATGTTGGCTAGAATAGTGTAATCAATGGTTGTATTCTTGCATATACAGAATTGGGCAGAGAATTCATAAGAAATTGTTTCCACAAATAGATCGCCTTTTCATGATATTGTTGATAGCGTTTAGCAGCTGCCCCTTGAAGCGTTACCAAAAACATTCTACATCGAACAGCTCCAGAAGCAATATACAGATCCATCTAACTATCAAAATGCATCAAGTGATCATTAGGGTCAGTAGTTCTGTGGTACTTCAAGGTAAGGATGGGATAACCGTTGACATGATCTCATCTATGAACAGAGCTACTCAATCATTGTCATTTTCTCGCTCATCCAAAGTCCTCTTCCCCTTAGCATTTTGCATATCTTTGACTGCCTTTTTTGCTATGTCTTTCAAATAAGCTTCGGTGTCATGATAGCTTTTTCGACTTAGGCTGTATTCTTTTAATGTCGAGCTTCCAGATTGCTCGAGAGATTAGTCCAGTATCCTTCCTTGATGATCGACTTTAATCGGACGATGCTCTTTTTTCTTTGATGATGTCAGAACTACTTTGCTCTTGCCCTCATTAGTATAAGCCTTTAAGTTTATTCTAGGAGAGATCACCTCATCTCCGGTTGTTCGTTTTGTTGTTTTAGAAGACTTTTGAGATAGTGCTACATTGAAAAGCTCTTGCATTTCAGCAATTGTTGCTCTAAGTGCTTTATTTTATTTGCATTGTCATTTTGTTGAGCTGGGGTTGACGGTGCTCTTGCATAACTCCCTCCAAATTGAATGTTGGCGTTATATTTTCTTCTAAAGTAGTGATGCGTATGGCTTCTTCGTCCATTCAACTAAGACTTTTAATTTTCATTTTCATATACCAATTTAAACAATCCATAATTAGTCTATAAGATAACTACAAGGGCGGAGGTTCGGGCCCTCCTTCTAGCCAAAAATGTCAACAAGAAAACTCGTCAACATCCCAAAGCTAAGTTGTTAACAAGAAATGTTGTTAACACCTTAAAAGGAAGTTTTTAGAAGTGACCAATATCTTCGAAACCACTTTCGAATGAGTTGATTAGGATGGATTACTTTTGGAAGGTGATCTTACGAAAATGTTCATTATAGTTGTGAAGCCTAATCAACCCTTTGAAATGATGGTAAAGGAGAGAAAATTTTCTACATAACCCCTTTAAAGTGAGTCAAAACGGTCATTTGCATCGGTCATTTACCCCTTTTGATTGTGTCAAAGGATCATTCTTCCCCTAAAAGAAGAATTGTGACGATCCATATTTTGGAAGGTTTAAATCGACAATAATCCACACATGTCCAACATAAATAATCCGAAACATAGATAATCATTGGTGTTAATTAAGAAAAATAGGAAAATAATAAGAAAACAAACATAGAATCTTGCAGCTGAATGACAAAATATAATAATCAAATAAACAGTTTATGAAGCTGTTTATATTATACACTTGATTATAATCTATACAACATTTATTATAGTTATATACACATCAGGGATAAATAAATAATGCATCAGAACAACATGATGCAGAGAATAATAATAATGATATATCAAATCTTTGTCCTCCGGAAAAATGATCTCCAATGCGCTGAAAAACTCAAGGCTGACCCGAGCGTAATGATAAGATAAAATATTTAAGTCAGGACTAAAATATTCTTATGTGATTCGAATTGATATCATATAAAACATGAATGCAATAGCGTCAAAGATGTTTATAAGATTTTACATCTCATATCTAGTGTATAACGTGCATGCAATAACTCGAGAGATGTTACTGGATTTTCCATCTCTTAAGGATCCATCAAATTATTTATATGTAGTAGAACACACTACATATATAATGTTTAATCAGTAAAATAAATATTTTTCTTAGCGTTAAGGCTTTACTTTAATCCCCCTTAACGCGTTTTTAGGCATTAGCATACAATTTGCATATAACGCCCCAATAGCACGTCGGGAGATAGGGATGCGTCGCGATATGACAACACTAAACCAAAATCATAGGGGTCTCGTATGGGGATAAAAGTATGACAAAGCACGTGAGGCAATGCCCAAGGTAGGAAACTACCAGTTCGGGTCGAAGGGCTGGTGGTAACGCATCATAGCCACGACCGCCCACTGCGTCCGTCCATCCCATATCGAGTCAAATGGAGGCTATCCAAAATTAAGGTGTACCAATCGAAACAAACAAGAGTAATAATATGGACCGATTCCAAGAAAATCGAAGAACGGATGTCCGCTAAGAGTAATTAGCCTACTTGGCCCTGTCAAGCCATCCTGTTTTGGTCATTTCAAATTGGCACAAGTGCCGAAGTCTATCCATCATTGTTCTCGTTCTTCAAATCCAGCAAACGATGCCAAATCCAACCACTTTGTTCTAGAGTCTCCTCCACGTAAATAATTGTTAAAGAGGTTCAAATATTGACAGAGAGTATGCCAATAAGAGGCTCTAATCTCTTTAACAACCAAACATCGTTTTACACACTAGTTGTGACTTTTATATTTCGAAAACAATTCGTACTTAACATCAAAATATCATATTCGCTTCTAAATCAAATTCATTTCAAAATATAATATTTACTTCAAATATCTTATTCGGTTCGGTACGTCATTTTCACTTGAAAATATCATTTCACTCCAATATCACAATTTCGCTTCCCAAATTGTTTCGAACTTCAATTTTGGTTATAACTTCAATTTTACCCAATTTGTATTTAAATCAACGATCTAAATATACACATTCCAACATGGACCAGTTTGAATTTTTAGAAAATAGTATGAATAACTTTAAATAGTTTAAATAGTTAAAATAGGTTGATATAAAATAGTTTAAGTATTGAAAATGGTTTATATACTAAAATAACTTCGAAAATCAAAATAATTAGAATATTTAAAAAATAGATTTTAAACAGTTTATATTAAAATATTTTATTTCCAAATCAAACTGCCACTTCCCATTTTAACAAATCTGGACCTAAGTCCAAATTCTGATCAAACTGATTCAATTTCATTTTTTCCATTTCAAATCATTTTCAATCTCATTTCAATTCAAATCGACTGAATTCTGATTCAATTCCAAACAATTTCAATTTCAGTTGCCATTCAAATCAATTTCGTTTTCAAATTAATTCGATTTCGATTTCAATTCCAATTAGTTATAATTCAATTCTCAATTTTAAACCATTTCGATTCATATAAATTTCGTGTTTGAATTCAGTATATCGATTTAAATCACATAAAGTAAATTTAACTTCAATGTTCAATTCAGTGTCCAAAGCATTAAAATAATTCAAGTCTGAGCTCAACTTTCGAAATATCAAATTAAATTACCTTTACTTAGCAATATTCAAAATTCCAATAAAAGTCTGATCTTTTAAAACAAATCAATTTTCGAAATTCAAATCATACTTCAATTATAACTTCAAAATCTCAACTTCGATTTTTAAACAATTGCTGTTACCAAATTTAAATTCCAACATTTCAAGCTCAAGTTCAAAAATATTTCATTTTTCATAAATTCGATTTTTATTTCTTTAAATCAAAATCATTTAAATAATTTCAAACCAAAATTCTGAAATCATTTAATTTAACCAATATATTGTCCGTATATAATTTTCTATCTACGGCCAAGTGAATCAATTATTTCAATTTAATTCAGGGATAGATATATATCATTTCAATCCAAAATAAATGTTATAGGTATATATCATTTCAATATATTTTTTAATTTATTCAAAATAATTCGATTTATAGTTTTATATACTGTAAATAATGTATAAGATGATAACTGGAAATATAAAAATAAATAAACATCCAAATCATCCAAAATCTCAACCAATTAGCATTCATAACAACAGTCATCCAACAGTCAACAAATCACATCAATTAACCAGTTATCAATAATCGGGTATTTTACTAGAAGTTTAATTAATTTCTATTTAGTTGGCAATTCAAAATTTCTAACATATAAATTTCCATATCAATTCCCATGTCAGTTAAATTTCCCAATCAACAGTCAATAATTTTAAATCACTTCACGATATAAATTTAACTAACATAAAATTTATTTCAGTCAATTGTTAGCGTATAAAACACTCACATTTATTTGAAATTGAAAATATTTTCAGCTTCAAATAAATCTCACTTCGATCTCATGTCGTAGACGATGTCGACACAATCGCATTGCGACTCGTCTCGCCCGTAACAGACCTCGTACGCAAAAGATATCGATTAATTATCATTTGAATATAATTAAACTTAATTAACAAAATAATTAACAAATAAATAAATAAAAAAAATTTGCCGAATTCCCTCTCGTCCCAGGCGCGTACTCGACCACCTTCCTAGGCTTGAATGTGTTTCCTGTTTTTTTTTTAAGACTGATGATTGCACCCAGAAACCACACCACGCTTGCAGCCGCCACCACCAAAAACCCTTTTCGCACGCACACACGATCCTGGCAATCATCGCACGTAGAACCTCAAACCCTAACATCGTAGTCGACTGTGAAGGGTGAATGACCACCACCATCAGGACGTACATGCGACACGCTCGACCGCCGAAGCCTCCGTCAGCGTCGTCTCCCTCCAATCGCACACGTGGTCCACTAGAGTCGCCTCACCATCCCTATGCCAGCACTCCACCACCGGGTCGCTCACGAAATCAAGGCGAGCCTAAATTGCCGCGAATGCAAATCGCGCCTCATGCCTTCCTCTACGCTAAGCCACCGCTACTCCCTATCGCCATTGCCTCGCCATTTATTCTTCTTTTTTTCGTTCGGATCATTTAATTTGTTTTTTTATTTCATTTTCGACCTACTGCTTTAAAATGAAAACAGGGATAGGGACGTATGATGGAAGTTAAAGTAGGCGGGTGCTATACGTATTGTCGAGTATGAAAAGTAATATATTATATTATAATAAGGAAAATATCTCGCTTTTAAACTTCCCGAAATTCCGAACTCAAAACAAAGCATTCCACCTGGCGTCCATAATGTTTTACCCTTATTTCAAACACAATGGAGCTATTCTCGATGCCTAATTCGATCGTTTTCAGAAGATAGTTAATTAAATTCTGAAAATTAATTCTTCGCATTTCAAGCTCGCACCGCCAAACAACACTTCCAAATCAAGGGGTGCACCCAAATCGAATCACAAATGTAATAGATATGGTATCGAAGAAGTGTGTCCGCTAGAGATGGCGAACCTCAATTGCCCGGCGCGGCTCCTGTTTTAGTCATGTCAAGGGTCATGCAATATCGTTCTCTTTCTTCAGTCAACGCGTTCACCAAACCATCCACTTCATTCTGGATCAACACTCCGCGTATAATAGTTATTAAAGTGGTTTTCGGTATCGACAGAGAGTATGTCCATATCCGATCCCGGTCTCTTTAATAACTACGTATTATTACACCGGTGGCTCTTTTACATTTCAAATCGATTCATAATTGATATCAAAATATCATATTCGCTTCAAAATCAAATCCATTTCAAATATCATCATAGCTATTCAAAATGTAAGATTTCGTTTCAAAATCATTTTTCGCCTCAATATCTCATTTCGATTTCAAGATCATTTCGAATTTCAATTCAGATTGTAACTTCATTTAATCCAACTCGTATTTAAATTCAAGATTTAAACATAAACATTTTACCTTATTGACCAGCTTGAAATTTTAGAAAAATAGTTTAAGTAGTTTAAAAGTAGTTTAAACAATTAAAATGGATAAAAATACTTAAAATCTTTAAATGGATTTCAAATAGATAAATTAATTCAAAATAATTTAAATTCAAGATTTAAACATAAACATTTCACCTTATTGACCAGCTTGAAATTTTAGAAAAATAGTTTAAGTAGTTTAAAAGTAGTTTAAATAATTGAAATAGTAAAAAATACTTAAAATCTTTAAATGGATTTCAAATAGATAAATTAATTTAAAATAATTTAAATTGGGTTAAATAGATTTAAAATAGATTAAAATAAGTTAACATGGTTTAAGATAGGTTAAAAATAATTTAATATAGTTAATATAGGTTAAAATAGTTTAAGTATTTAAAGATGGTTTATATAACAGAGTAATTTGGAAAACAAAATGAACAGCTTCAAAACCAAACCATTTCAATTATAACTTCCCACTTCAAATCAATTTCAATTTTCATTCAACCGATTCAATTTCGACTTCAATTCAAATCAATGTCGACTTTGACTTCAAATTAATTCAATTCTACATTTACCTTCAATTAATTCAATTTCAATTTATATCGATTTGGAGTTTGATTTTTCAAAATATCAATTTATAACACTTGACAAAATTATCCTTCAATATTCAAATTTAAATCCAAATTACAAATATGATTCAATTTCAAGCTCAATTTCAAAATATCATTTTTATATCGCTTTTACTTAGTAATACTCAAAGCTCGAAATAATGTTCAATCTTTAAAACAAATAAATTTTTGAAATTCAATCACATCCAAATTTCAAATTTCAAAGTCTCAACTTAAATTATTTAACAATTTCTTTTAACCCAAAATTTTATTTCAACATTCCAAACTCAAATTTTTGCGATAAATTCGATTTCTATAAATTGATTTTTTTATTTATAACTTTTAAACCAAAACATTTAAATAAATTTCAAAACGACGATTTTTAAAATTATTAATTTAGCCAATCCGGTATCCGTATATAATTTTCTATCCTATGGCCAAGTAATTATTTATTTCAATTAAATGTCAGGGATGAATATATATCACTTAAATCAAATCACAGTTTCATGTGTATGCATAACAGGATATATATAAGCAAATAAACATCCAAACATTTAAATATCAACCAATAGCATCCATTGAAATACATCATCCACTAGACAATACAATTCATGGCAATTTCATAGTTATCAATGTCAGGTAATTTAATCGCAATTCAATTTTAATTTCAATTTGACTGTCAATTAAATTTTCAACGGTTAATTCAAATGACAATCTATATGCCAATTAAATTTTATCAAACAATGACAAATAAAATTCATATCACTTCATAATATTAAACTTAACTAGCATAAAGATATTTAGTACGTTGTGAGCGTTATAAAACACTCACCTTGATTTCAATGTAGTTCCAGCGTTTTATTTCGAATAAAATTAAACGAGCATTTAATTTTACCTGAAATTTTCACTAGCTCCAAACGATTCCAATCCAACTCCATTGCGTAGTGCTCGACAAAACGATGCCAACGCAATTTGTTACGTGCGTTTTCGACCTCGTAGCAAAAAATTATAACATTTTAAAATTTATAAAAATTTAAATACAAATTAATATACAATTTCTTTTATTAATTTTAAACCTAGCAATCTGGACCGTCCATCCTAGCTTGCAAATCACGGCTGTTGATTTTCTTTCTCCTCCCAGGCCATACGCGTGCATTCCAGGTTCATGAAGAACCCATAGCCGCCGCTAGCCTATGAATTTTCGCGAGCAACTCGAGCAAGCTGGAGACGATCGGAGAGCAGCGCTTTGAAACTCATGACGCGAGCTACTATCGGCCAGAAGGCGGTGGAGCTCGCCTCCCCACCCCTAGCGTCTCGAAATACGTGCGAACACAAGGTCGAACGCGGCCATTTTGATGATGTCGTGGTGCACCATTTTTCATCATCCCCGTATGGATTGAAAGCTCTCTTCGAGCTCTAGAAGTTTCAAGTTGGAGGTTTCTGATAAAAGTGGATGGATCGAAAAAGATTAATGGAAGAAAATCATGAATTTCTGGCCTTTGAATATTGAAGTGGCGGCTAGGGCATTGGAGATTAGGGTTTGCAAAATGAATGGTGAAGGATTCCTTTTATAGAATTCCAACGAAAACATTATTCACTCCAAATTTTCGAACCCCAAATCTCACGCGGTGACTGACATTTCTAGGGTTTACCCCGAGTTTCGGACACAATCGAATAGGTTTCAGAGGCTAATTCGATCGTATGTGCGAGTTTCGGAAATAAACGATCAAATTTAAATTAAGCCGATTAAACGAATTTCTATGCGTTTTGGCTTGCCCCGGACAAACGGTAAATCCGATTGACACGAAATTTGAAAGCTTACAATAATATGAAATTACGGATCCGATGAAACTAGTTTCGTCGAAATCCGAGACTGTTTGAAAAACGGCTATTTTAACTCGTCAATTAAATATTAAAATATTCAATTTTCACAAATTTACTTTTAATTCGATTTTAAAAGTTCTACAACATCATTCTAACTTTAATATGATAAAATAAAATTTTACAAATCATTTTTAGTCGTGTTAAACCCGTTGTTCAATTATTCAATAAATTCCAAATATTAAATTTAAACAATTTTGATTATCCAATAATTCATTATCCTTTGAAATATTTGAAATTGAACTTATAAGACTCAACTTTTAAAACCAATTCACATCTTAGAACACTATTTCCATTTTACAGTTATTCAATTATTCAATAAGTTTTAAATATTTACTTTAAACAATTTACCTGTTCAATATTCAATTATTTGATTTTTCATAGATTTTACTTATCAATCAATTACTCTATTATACCCAATGAATTCAACATTTGTTATCCTATCCAACTATTGATTGCAAAGGCATTCACTAAGTAGCATTTATTTTTCAATACTTATTACTATTCAAATCTTCGAAACCAATCTATTAAAATTTGTATTTCTACCTAAATAATTCACAATTCTTATTCACTTATTTACATTTGTTTTTCCATATATTCCCTTATAACCAAGTTATAACATTTGAGTCAATTCAATTAGATTGGAACTCCAATCATTCTATTAATAATTACTTGGATAATTATTGTTGCAATTCATTCTAGTTATTATTATTCCAAACGAATTACAATTTTTTTTCTAACATTAAATCACGAAATCTCATTAAATTAGCTATTTTAATTATAGAAAATTTACGGGTCGTTACACTATTCCAAACCATATTTTCACTTACCCCTCTCAAAAAAAAAATTCTCACCCTTTTATTGTTTTATACTTATGATACTTGTTTTCTGTAGATTGTACCACTTTGAAGTGATAAAGAAACATGCGACAAAATAGTGTTGGATTATTCAAATGAGTTTACGACTTATGATGTAAGTTTACTCATGATGTAAGTCTAGGTAATTATTACCCTATTTGATTGGTTTATATATATATATATATATATATATATATATATGTATATGTATACATATTAGGGATGATTTATTAAGATTTTGTACATATAAATATTGTGCTCTATTCGTATTAAACGGAGTTAAATGGAGTTGACATTAATTTATAACATGGTTTTAAATTAATTAAATTCTAATTTAAAGTTATGTAATTAATAGAAATATTATTATATATATTTATCACAAATATTTAGGATAATTGGTTAAGGTCCCATATAAATAAATATTGTGTTCTATTCATATTGAATAAAGATAGATCGATGATGTTAATTTATAACATGGTTATAAATGAATTAAGTTATAATTTGATGTTACATCAGTTATAGAAATATTATTATATATTATATTACAAATCAAAAGTTAAAACTATGAATTTTAAAATAAGCTGTAAGACAAAATAATTTTTTAGTCGGTTTAAATATATTAAAATGGCTTTGAATTTATCTGACCATGGTATTGGTTTATTATAGTGTAAACCAATAATTAACCAGCTAGTGAACATTCGTAAATACGATTAGAGAAGTTAGAAATTACAAAGAAATATTTTATTATTTAATTAGGTTTGATTAAGATTATAAAATCCAAAATGTTGTTATAACATGATTTATCGGAAATGCATGTTGCATTTGAGAAGCTCATTGCATAGTTTATTATAACTTGTTTTATCGGATATGCTTATTGCATTTGAGATGCCTTTTGCATAGTTTATTATAACATGTTTATTAAAGATGCTAGTTGCGCTATTTCTGGAAACATGTTAATTTGAAATGCTGGTTGCATTAGAGATCCGAGTTGCACTGTTTATTGTAACATGTTTATTTTAGACGTTTGTTGCATAGTTCGATGTAGCATATTATATTGAGATGATTGCTATATATGATTTAACATGTTTAAATTCAAGATTTAACATTGTAAAGAACATAACCCTTTTTGTTAATTACAGGTTAGGTACATGGAAGCATTTGTTAGCCATTTAAAATATTTATTCGCTTGGATTCACATCTAAGTAGCATGCTTTTTCTATGAAAGATGTATGTAAGATTTGTAATATATATATATAATAAAAGTATACATGCTTCTATTCCTCATAAATGTGATGATTTAGATATGGGATACCTTAGATTGAGATGTGTGTGTTGTCTTGAGATATTTTTTCTAGAGCTAGCCACACAAAGTAGATGCTATCAAATTCTTCCAAAACGAAAACACTTCAAAATTCTAAGGGTTAGGAGTTATCTATCATGTTCTTTGGATGTTCCCATAATGCTAACCGTGTAAAGGAAGAATGGTTGAATTTTATAGAAGCAGATGCTTGGAAATCTTAGCTAGTCCGGTTGCATTATTATACTCATAGGGATTTCGAGGATGAAATTCCTTTAAGAGGGGGAGAATGTAACAAAGCCATTTTAACGACCGATTGTTTAAAAATTAATTTAAATATCGAATCGTTAATTAATTAAAGGTTCCAAATCCCAAATGGTTTTATAGCAGATTTATTGTAACTTATGTGTATACATACATATATACATACATACATACATACATACATACATACATACATACATACATACATACATATATATATATATATATACAGAAATTGTATACGTGAGCTATATAATAATCGAGGCCTTATTAATAGTAAAACTTAATTTTAATAGGAGAATAAAGCAAAGTTAAGCTACAATATGATTAATAGAAAAGTATGTTATTTTATAACATAAGTTTGAGATTTGTATAAAATAATATAAGGAAGATATGATTTGAGTAAATAAATAAATAATCCGATTATTGAATTAATTACTCGAGTAAGATAAGTTTAGCCGAATTGGATGTTAGGATTTAAAGGAATTACTTAATGGTGTGAACTGATTATATATTCGATATAATTGCATGGAATATAAGTATGGATTATGTTACGAAATAAGTTAAATATGTAAGCTACGTGAAAGAATGTGTATATATTTATCCGTAGTATGTATATATTCAGTGTAAGCTCTCAGAAATATATTTAGTCGAATCATATATTCAAGAAATATATTTGAATAGGCTAATTAATTAAATAATAGAAATGGCAAAGATTGTGGTTTGGTTATCAGGGATCAAGTAACAAGTTCTGGTATCATGACAACATAACGCCCGTAGTTGAAATGACGTTTGGTTAATGACAATTATTAGCAAAATAGGAAATATGCCCAGGTCTGTGGTGATTTACACTTCGAACTTGATTTGATCCTTCTGATACTTGATGTATAAGCTCTAGGGAAGACATCTATGAGGTTCTGGAATAATCATATTTGATGCAAAGCAAGGCGATACCCTAGTGTGGTTTCAAATGAAGAAAGCGATGCTTAGAACGAAGTGAAACTTGTGTCATGTTTTCACTTAATGTGAACTAGACATAATCCGTAAAAGTAACGAGGAAATGACTAATTCAACAGGACTAGAGTTATATACTAACCCTTGTTGCTCGATATGTATGTCTAAGAGATGATACAGTTTATAAGGCTTCGGTGGGCCGATCCGAGCGACTAAGAGCACGATATATACGATACGTCCGTTACCCATATGATATGGACATATAATGAGTAAGTAGATAATCCATAACACCACGTGAGGATTGCATGACTTGCATATGAGATTTCAGAGCACGTTCAAAGAGAGATGGCAATTGTTACCTATAACATAGTATCACCCATGCATGTAGTAGAGGTCAAGGTGAGCTCTATGCAAGTCAAATGAATATAACTATTAAGTAAATCAATGTGTAAAGTCAAATGAATATGCAAATCATAGTACAAATTGACTCAAAAGGCTATGTACTCGTTTAATTTTCAAATCCTTATGTGTACAATTGTTCAACTGTTATAATACGCAAAATCCCCAATTCAATTTAGGATTTGCAAAGTTTAATAGGTAAGAAATGTAAATAGAGAATTCGGCCCCCATAAAGAGAATTGGGTTTAGCAAGTAACAGGCTTGGGCATCCATTGGCTTTGGCATTAACTACATTGTCAAACATCAAGATTGGTAATTTATTAGCTTAGACATTTGCAGCGTTTTCAAACATCAAGGCCAACATTTTGTGTTCACATAGCTAAACTTCGGCATTTGTTCATTAGAGTCAATATTTGGTATCTCTAAATGCTGCACTGATAGTCTCTTCTTTGTTGACTTACTTTCGTTACCACCACATATTAATATCGATGAAAGGCGACATTTAGTTAAAGCAGTTTCGACAACTCTTTTGGATATATTGGTGGTTCTCAACATGCCTAATAAATGTCGGCGATGATGACTCCATATCCTATGACCTTTCTTTGATTGATGGTTGACGGCATTATATGCATTGAATAGCGGCGACATTGATGACCCTCGACGTCGATATTCAATGGCTGACAAAATGTTGTATTAACAACAATTATGGACATTGACAATGATAGTCATCAACATTGCAAATGTAGATTTGCGAAGTCTTCTAAGGGCATATATGAGAGCCGATGCTATAACAATATTGACCTTCAGTAACATTCACACCTTGTTGTTCCTCTTTTAGAGCGACTTTAATAAACGGCGATGTCTCAACGGATATACTATCATTATTAAACAACTTCGATCACATGCGGTGCTAAGCATTGGTGATATTGATAGCATCGGCGTTGATAGAAGATGACTTTATTCAACATTTCATTTGAAACCATGACTCTCGACGTTAATCATATTACCACTCGATAGTCGTCGTGATTAATGAAAGACGATGTTCACGCTTCATAGTTCTGGGCTTTAACGATGCTAATGGATTTATCCGACGTCGCTATTCTTTGGCACTATTTTTTTAAACATCTTTGACGTCCTTTGAAAGCAGGCAATGTGTGACGACCCAGCATTTTAGTTATCTGTATTTGGAATATTTAATTAATCTTAAATATTGAAAAGTTAATTATATGAATTAAATAACTCGAATTTCAAATATAGTGATTTATTTAATAATATAATTATTGAATTCAATAATTGAAAATAGTTTAAATAATTATATCTTGGATTTTTATTTGGATAAAAATGATTTAAAAGCCTTATTAAATTTTTATTAATAAGAATGTAGATAATAAAACTTTTAAATTGGATTTCAAAGTGATTTAGCTAATCTTGAAATGGGGGAATTAATTTAAAGGACAAAAATTCATATAATTTTAGCCTAAAGGACACGACCTTAATATTTTAACCAAAAGGACAAACATTCTCCTAAAAATTGTTCAAAAGGACAAACACTCTTTCAAAATTATTCATAAGGACAAACATTCTTCCAAAATTGCTACCGAACTAAAAATTGCTACCGATAACTACAAACTGATACCTAAAAAATGCTACCAATAACTAAAACTTATACCTGATGAAAGTTGTCCTTTAGGCTGAAATACTTAAGGTCTGTCCTTGAGGCTAAAATGATGAAATTTTTTTTCCTTCACAATAATTTCCTGTTTTGAAATTAACTCGTTTTAATTAACATATAAAATAGCCTTCTGGAGCACAGTATTGGATTTCAACGAAACCAGTTTCATTGGATCCGTAATAATGAATTATTTTATGCTATTAAATTTCATGGCAATCAGATGTATCATTCGGCCGTGCTAGATCGAAACGCGTTGAAATTTAATATTGAAAATTTAATATAATAATTGGGTTCAAAAAGCAATCTTCTGCATACGATCGAATTAAGACTCGCGACTAGTTCCATTGAGTTTGAAATAGGGGTATAACATATAGAACATCAGGAGGTACGTCTTAATTGGAGTCCAAAATTATATATGCAAATATTTTGAATTTTAAGTAGTATATAATTTGATTTGACCATACATTTCCTTGACATATCATCATCAGCCCACACCTCCTTGTACAAACCTATCCCTCCCACGCGCTCTCTCTTCTCATTTAAATTTTTACCTACAGCAAAAAAATTCATTTCAAAAAATTAAATTAAGGCAAAATACTTATTTAAAAATCATAAAAAAATATTTTCCCTCGTTCAGTCGTATGCTTCGATCTAAGATTACTCGGGTGATGCTCGATCACTGTTATAGGAGATGGCTGCGTCATAGAAGAACTAAGGTTTGGTTTTATCACTACAAGAAAGGCTTCGATTTGCGACGAAAGGGGGCGACGGCTTGCGACGGCTAAAAAAAGCGGCCGTCGCTAGCCCTCGCTAGCCGTCGCAAATCGCAGTATACAGGTCCTGCCCGAGAGCTTAGATTTCATTCTCCTCCTTCCCCAAATCTTTTCCTCCTCCCCCAACTCCGTCGCCCCCCGTCACCCCAGCCGGCGCCCAACCCTTCAAAGCCTCCAAATCACCCAAATTTGTGTTGGTATGCTTCTAATCTCTTGTTTGATGTGAATTTGATGTTTTTAGGTTTAATTTAAACCCTAATTCAATTATGGTTTGTTGTAAAATTTAAATTTGTTGTTAATTTGAGTATTAGTAGTGTTGTTAAATTAGGTTTACTTGTGTTGTATGTTGATTTGGTAGATTAATTAGTTTATTTTCATGAACTTGAATTAAGTACATATTAATTATTTCATCATGATGAAGTTGATTAAATGGTTGATGTAGATAATTAGTGTTGGCGATTAACATGGTTAGTTGTGTTAGCTGAAAAAATAGTGTATATTAATGATTAACTTGGTTATTGATAAATTTACATGAAAGTATTTCATAGTTTATGAAATTGATAAATTACAAATTTAAGTTGTGAAGTAAATTTAAATTGAAATTTTTTTATTAAATAATTAGTTTTTTATTATTTTCTAATTATCTATTTGATAATTAGAATTTGTTGTTTTCTAAGTATATTCGTTGATAATTGTTTTATTTACCCTGTTGATTGAGCGACGGCTAGCGACGGTTAGCGATTGCCATTTTGATAATTTTAGCGATGAATCGCGACGGCTAGCGACGGACAAAATGCAAAAGGTTGTATATATTGTAAAAAATAAAGTTTGTACAAAAAATTAAAATTTAAATACACAAATTTAAAAGAACAATAGTTGAAACAAATTTAAAACTTACAAATTTAAATACACAAATTTTTGAAATAAAATATAAATAGTTGAAACATTGTCAAAATTTGAAAAGAACAATAACATTTGATAAAATTTAAAGAAATTTCTTTATCCCTTAGATTGTCTTTGGCCCCGTCTGGCAAGTGTTGTATATGACCGTTATATGGATGTTCATATTGTAGCGAAACGGACATTTATATTCATCTGATACAATATTTGTCGGATTTGTCCCTGTATTGGACAATTTGCAAACACAATAAAGTAATTACATATTATAAATCAATTCATTTTAAACGGTTACAAAATTTCGACAGCACTTCCTTTACGTTCCCTGTGTACACGCATTTGTGTACGATACAGGGAACAGAAGGGAAGTGCTGCCGAAATTTTGTTGAACCGTTTAATCTGAAATGATTTATAAAATGTAATTACATTATTGTGTTTGTAATGGGAAGTAGGATGACTGACCACCGAAGTGAAAATCAAAATACCCAAAAATAAAAAAATAAAGTGAAGTTTATATTTTGATTTTCCTGGAACGACAAACTTTTTACAATGGAGAATGGTTGTAAATTAATCATTTAAATTGTCTAACATACATTTTCAAATCAGGAAAAATGTTCAATTATTTTCTCGACCGTACGTGGATGTATGAAGTCAGAACTGGAAAGAAAGGATCAATAAAGCAACATTTCTACAACGGTGTATAGGAATTTATTAGATTTGCTAAATCTAATAACCGAAACTATACAGAAATTCATTGCCCGTGTAGTAAGTGTCAACATTTGAAGCATTGGAAACCGGATATAGTTGAAGTACATTTGTATCAATATGGTTTCGTGCCTGATTATTATTTCTGGGATCGTCATGGAGAACTTGTTGAACTTACACCTAATACTGAAGTTTTAGAGGACGGTAATATGATGACGAATCCGATAGAAAATATGGTGGATGATGCAGCACGACCAATGTTTCCTACAACAGAAGCTGTCGATGAAGACGAAAATGTCGAAGAAGAACCGACTGCGGGAGCAAAAAAATATACGATTTGTTGGATTCTGCTAAGAGGCCGTTGTGGGACGGATGTAAAAGCGGAACCGAACTTTCAGTAACCGTCGAATACATAACTATGAAATCAAAATTCAACCTTACGGAAGCTGCATTTACAGCAGTTGTACAAGCTACAAAACGACACATGCCACCCAACAATCTGATGTGCGATAGTCATTATAAATTAAAAAAATTGATGTCCGCTTTCGGTCTACCGTACGAGACGATAGATGCATGTGTGAAAGGTTGCATGTTGTATTTGAAAGACGACGTCGACCTCAGAAAATGCAAAATATGTAACGAAGAAAGATACAAACCAAGAAAAAAGAAAGGGAAAGAAGTCCCGTACAAGAGAATGCATTATTTACCCATCACTCCCAGACTTCAAAGATTATATGTGTCTTCTGCTACGGCCTGTCATATGCGATGGCATAGTGTGAGAACAGCGGAAGAAGGAACTTTGATACATCCATCCGACGGTGAAGCATGGAAACATTTCGATAAGACTTATCCCGCATTTGCTGCGGAAAGTCGTAATGTCAGACTTGGTTTATGTACGGATGGATTTTCACCATTTTCACAGTTTGGTAGTAAATATTCATCCTGGCCAATTATCATTACTCCGTATAATTTACCTCCATGGATGTGTATGAAAACACCATATATGTTTCTCACCACTGTCGTTCCCGGCCCTCATGATCCAACTCAAGGAATTGATGTTTATTTACAACCATTGATCGAAGAGTTGAAGAAACTGTGGAATGAAGAAGTTGAAACTTACGATGTATCAACGAAAAAAAAATTCGGTTATTCGCTTCTTTGTTATGGACGATTAATGATTTTCCTGCATACGGGATGTTTTATGGTTGGAGTACGGCTGGTCGTCTAGCATGCCCTTATTGTATGGAAGAAATACGAGCATTTTCGTTACGATATGGAAAGAAAGTTTCATGGTTTGATTGTCATCGGTGTTTTCTTCATCCCAATCATAGTTTTAGAAGGGATAAGAAAATTTTCATAGCTAACAGAGAAGAGAATCTGAAACCACCTAAGGTTTGGTCAGGCGAGGAAATATACGAAATTGTAAGAGACTATCCAAAGATACATGAAACTGGAGTGCAGACTGAAATCCCAGGAAAGTCAGACATTCATAATTGGTGCAAACAAAGCATATTTTGGGAGTTATCATATTGGAAAGATCTCTTACTCCGACATAATATTGACGTGATGCACAACGAAAAGAACGTGTTTGATAATCTGTTTAATACAATTTTGAATGTAAAGGGCAAAACCAAGGACGATTTGAATTCGAGGCTTGATATAGCAAACTATTGTAAGCGCCCGGAACTTCATATGAAGCCTAATGACAATAAAAAACCGAAAGCATGCTATGAGCTAGACAATAAGCAAGTAAAAGTCGTGCTAAAGTGGGTGGAAGAATTAAGATTTCCCTATGGGATTTCTTCCAATCTTCGTAGATGTGTTGACTTCAAAAATAGTAAATTGAGTGGGATGAAAAGTCACGATTGTCATATCATGATGGAATATTTACTCCCCGTGGCTTTCAAAGAAATGTTGCCCGTAAAAGTATGGAACGTCATAACAGAGTTATGTTTGTTTTATAAACAGCTATGTTCGACAACATTAAAGGTGGACCGTATACGTAAACTTGAAGTAGAAATACCCATATTGCTATGCAAACTGGAGAAAATACTTCCGCCTGGTTTCTTTAACGTAATGGAGCATTTACCTATTCATCTTCCATCCGAAGCACTTCTTCGAGGTCCTGTGCAATATGGATGGATGTATCCATTTGAGAGGTAAATTAACATATGCAATGTTCATGTCAATTTCAAATTTAAATTTATATATCTAAATATGTAATACATATCTTAATAGGTACTTGAATCATCTGAAGAAGAAGATTCGACAAAAAGCCCGAGTTGAGGGTTCGATATGCAAATCGTATCTTGAAGAAGAAGCCTCATTTTTTTCTCTCAATACTTTAAGGACGATTTGAAGTTATCGTTTGTAACTGTTCCTCGAAATGAGGAAGTCGTTGAACAAAATTCTTCTCAAACAATGTTATCTGTTTTTAGACAACATGGTAGAGCTGGTGGAAAATGTGTGGAAATATGGTTGGACGATAGAGACCACCATGTAGCGCACACGTATGTTCTTTTAAATTGTGTCGAAGTCGCACCATTTGTCAGGTAATAGTTAATTCACTTGTAATTTACTTGTACGTACATAATAATAATAACACATATTACATATATTCAGTATCCACGAATCATAGTATCCATCTGGCGATCTTAGTAAAGAATTTGCCAAATGGTTTTTGAATTATGTTTATGAGCCCAGAAACTGTGTCGTTGATGAAGGCTTAAGACATCTTGCGATTGGACCGAAAAGAAATGTGAAGACTTATCCAATATTTTTCATCAACGGGTTTAAGTTCAACACAAAAGATTACGGTGCTGAAAAATTAACGTATAACAGCGGGGTATTTGTCAAAGGCAGTGATGATCCAGATGAGCATTTAAAAGATTTTACACCGTCTTAACACAGATTCTAGAATTGACATATTATGTTGAACCTTTAGAAAAGGTTTTTTATTTAAGTGTAATTGGTTCAGTAACGTTCCTGGTTCCGGAATCAACGTGCATAAAGAGCACAAACTTATTGAAATAAGGCATACATCACACTACTATAAGTACGATCCTTTTGTGTTAGCCAAGCAAGCGTTACAAGTATATTTTGCTGTAGGATCGATTTCACCCTAGAGGGGGGTGAATAGGGTGATAGTGTTAATTATAAAAATTATTGCGGAAGTGTATATTAATTTTAACACAAATCACGGCAGAATAAACACAGCACAGATAATATCAGAATAATAAATGCAGAAGAGAACAACACAGAATTTACCCAGCTTCGGCAAAACCCTGCCTACGTGCTGCCTCCAAGGTTTCTACTAGAAATTAGAAAGTCCCTCGCTTACACACGTAAACTCGCTATACCCGCTATTGACTATCCTAATTCTACGCTCCAAACCCTGACCACAACTCAATCACCGAGTTGCGAAATCCCAAACTACAACACGTAGTTTGTACCCTAGTCACACAACTAGAAAAATAAAACAGTTTAAAATATAAGTTTAAAAACAATTAAAATTAAGCCCTAATTATAAATTTAAAGCCCCTTAAAACAAACTCCTTTAGAAAGTAGGCCGGCCTCCTTTGCTATTCGACCCGTCTCTTTTATTTCACTGTTCGTAATGGCGGCCGTTCCCTTTTAGGGCTTCGTCCTTGATCAAATTTGGGGCTTTTCGAAGTGCCGATAATTTGTTGCTTGATCCAATGATTCTTCGCGTGTACTGTTGATCGATTGTTGCTCACTTCGGCTAGTTCGTTGATCAAATTCTCTCCTTGAATCGGTATTATTTGCTTTTTTCTTTATTGATTTTTGCTTTCTGGAATTCGATGCCGATGATGATAACCGGGTTTGGTATTTATATAGATTCGTCCTCCTTGAATTGCGTTCGTATATGTTGATTTGAATTTGTCATATGCCGTTCGATCTGGTATTGATGCTTGATATTGATTCTGACTTCTTCAATTCGTATATACTCGTGTTACTTGGTTGACACGGTGTTGATTCAATTTCGTGGTCATCACGGTGTTGACTTTGATCGGCTTTCCTTTTTTTTAATTCGTGACTTTTTCAAACAGTACGCACTTGAATTTCTTGGCTGTATATGTTCACGAACCTGCATTATTTTCGGCCACCATTATTTCTTTGTGTTTATCCACTGTAAGATCTCTGATCCCTTTGATTTCATGAATTTCTGATTGACTTGTTGTTTTGAACATGCTTCAATTCATCTGTACTTGGTGCCTGGTCTTGTGATATGATTATAGCCATAGTTTGCTGGTGCCATGATTATTGTTGCTTTACACTTATCTTGATACATGCCTGGTCTGGTTCTCGACCTATAGTGTTCATGATGCATTTTGTTGGTTTCAAGTTTTGTTGACATGTGCATTTCTTTTTCATGCTGTAGCTTGATTCATGTATACATTCATGAATTCTCTAGTTGACTTCCTGCAGTTGTATACACTTTGTCATTCTGGCCTTGAACCTGTACTTGTAGTTTGCATTCATGTACTTTCTGTCGTAGATGTTGCACTGCTTCATTCTGATTCACTTGCACCTGTACTTGCTCCTAATTGATGTTGTTGAACTTGATGGCATTCATTTTATGGTCTGCCTTGTTGCTGTGTCATTGCTGTAATATTGGCTTGTGACATTCATGTTGCAGTCCATATTCTTCATTTGATATCGAGTTGCACACTGCTGCAATGTTGAAAATGTTTCATTGTATCATTTGAGTTGTAGCAGTCATTTGTCTGTTGTGCTTAGTTCATATGTATGCTGTACACTAGGCATTTCTTAGTTTGCATATCAACTTGTTGTAGTTTGCATATCAACTTGTTGCAGTTAATGGTTGCTGTGCACTTTTGTGCTTGCATTTTGATGCAGTCTTCATTAGCATGCTACTGATTGGTGTTTCATTTCTTGTGATATCCATGTTGCAACTGTTTTTGACATGTTAACTGCCCTGTGTTGGATCCAGTTTCAAAAACTCGGGTTTGACCTTGTGCTCGTGTTGTGATATATTGCATGTGAGTTGAACCCGGTTTTTCATTTGGGTTTGACCTGTGCTCACCTATCCCTGTAAATCAATCAAGTGTATATATTGGCGTGCACGGCCTTGTGGCATATACAGTGATACACTGTGTATGTCACAAGCTGTTCGTGTGTGATGAATTCAAATATAAATGACGACGAACAACCCAAATAACCGAGGCAAATAATATTTTCAAAAAACATATTTTATTTTATATTGCAAAAATATTTCTTTTTCAATTTTACTGCATTATTGAAAATTTTTGCAGATTGCTCAAATGCTGGATTCAATTTGAATGTTGAAGATAAAATATGAGTGTGAGTGATATGTAGTGAGGTGAACTGTAAATATGAAATGTGATGTAATTGTAATCAAAGTTGTATAGTTATAGTGAGAGCTTGAAATTGTACTATTCAAAATTGTAATAAATATTTGTTTGAATAAAATATTCGTTTGAATTCAAATTCCGTGTTATTTATTTTATTCAGCAAATATTTATTTAAACTGTGAAAAATAAAATAGTACATTATAAAATACATTTAAACGAATGTATATATGTTTATTATCATCAAACAAAAATCATATAAGCACATATTCAACAATCTCTCCCTTTTGATGATAACAAACGTATATTTAAGATTTTGAATATGTTAAATGTATTTGATCATTGATATATCCTAATTGCTCCCCCTATTTAAATGCTTCCTCTCTACACGATGCTCCCCCTACATATATGCATACAAATAGAAATATGCAAATGAGCTTAGATGCAAATATAAAATTATTTGACCTTTGCTTGATTTTTTTAGACAAAATCTTAACTTTTCTCTCCCCCTTTTGTTATCAGCAAAAGAATAATAGTGTTAGAGAAAATAGAGATAAAGTTATCGATATTAATTCAACATTAAAACTCAATTGAATATAAATATTAAATTTCAATAAAAAATCAAACAAAAATCATAAATATTTTGTTAGGCGCATATTCCACTTTTAGAATGATGGAAATGATGTCATCATATAAAACCATACAGTTGTGTCTATTTGTGGTATATTTATATCAGAAATTTGAAAATCTACTAACCATGCGTAACCGTTAGGACTTTTAAATGAGATTAGTAGTATTCCAATTTTATTTTATTAAAAAAAATGAATTCAAGTATCTTCTAACCACGCATAACCGTGAGGACTTTTAAATGGGATTAGAATCAACTTGTTTATTTTAAAAATCAACTTTTGATATGTGTTCCATACATGCATAACCGCGAGGACTTTTAAATGAGCATGGAAGCACATAACAAATTCCAAGTAATTCACCCATGCATAACCGTGAGGACTTTTAAATGAGAGTGAATACTTTGTTTTTTTTTTTAATGTGAAAATGAAAAACGAACGATTCCTGTTTAAAATACAACACATCGACAAACTATATAGAATTTTGATGAGTGATGGTCGTTAGAAATATGATAGAAATCGAGATGGTCATGGAATTTTTTACCAACAAAAATTTTATGGCTCTTGTTTAATTTGAAAAATTTACTAATTATACCGTCTCGAGTAATAATATATGATAAATATCAATACTCATCACTTTTTCAATCACTATTTATTCTTTCGATGATTTGTAGGGAGAAAAAAAATGTTAAATATTCAGCAAATTTCTAAAACACCTAGGCTGAGTCGTAGTTTACAAAAACTATTTTCTGATAGGGGTTTTGTAAAAATGTCTGCCAATTGAGAATCAGTTGAAATATAATTTATGCAGATATTTTCTTTGGAAATATGATCTCTAATAAAATGATGTCTACCATCTATATGTTTTGTTCGCGAGTGATGTACAGGATTATTTGTGAGATCGATTGCGCTTTTGCTATCACACATTAGTGGTACACGTTTAAAATTTAGGCCTTAGTCATGCAAAGTTTGTATCATCCATAGGATTTGAGCTGAGCAACCACTCAAAGCAATATACTCTACCTCTGTTGCAGATAATGCAATACAATTCTGTTTTCTACTCGACCATGCAACTAATGAATGTCCTAACATAAAACATGCTCCACTAGTACTTTTTCTATCAACAAAATTTCCAGCATAATCAGCATCTGAAAAACCTTTCAATTCAAAATTATCGTTTGATGGATACCAAAGACCAAACCGTGGGGTGTGCAACAAATATCTTATAATTCTTTTAACAGCTTTTAAATGAGATTCTTTTGGGTTAGATTGAAAACGTGCACATAAGCAGACAGAAAACATGATGTCAGGTCTAGAGGCGGTAAGATAAAGGAGTGATCCAATCATACCTCTGTACTGCTTTTGATCAACTGTCTTACCTTTTTCATCCTTGTCAAGTTTAAGTGTTGTACTCATGGGAGTTCTTGCTGGTTTAGCATCTTTCAATCCAAATTTGTTGACAAGTTCCCTAATATATTTTGTTTGAGAAATGAATATGCCTTTATCGCTTTGCTGGATTTGAAATCCTAAAAAGAATTTTAACTCTCCAACCAAGCTCATTTCAAATTTTTCTTACATGACTTTTTCAAATTTCTCATACAATAACTTGTTAGTAGCACCATAAATGATGTCATCAACATATATTTGAACAATCAAAAGATCATCGTTTTCATGCAACAGAAATAGTGTGGTGTCTACACATCCCTTTTTGAACCCATTTTCAAGGAGATAAGAACTAAGACATTCATACCAAGCTCTGGGAGCTTGTTTTAATCCATATAATACCTTCTTTAGTTTGTATACATGGTTTGGATATTCATGACTTTCAAAACCTTCTGGTTGTTCAACAAACACATCTTCTTTTAAAATTCCGTTAAGAAAAGCACTCTTAATGTCCATTTGTCTTAGTTTAAATCCTTTGTAACAAGCAAAAGCTAACAATATTCTAATGGATTCTAGTCTAGCTACAGGCGCAAAAGTTTCATCAAAGTCAACTCCTTCAATTTGATTGTATCCTTTAGCAACTAGTCTAGCTTTATTTCTAATTATATTTCCAGATTCATCATATTTATTTTTAAAAATCCATTTTGTTCCTATAACTGGATAATCCTTAGGTCTAGGTGCTAGACTCCAAACATTATTTCGTTCAAACTGATTTAGCTCTTCTTGCATGGCCATGAACCAGTTTTCATCATTAAGGGCTGAATCTATGTTATTTGGTTCTATTTCGGAAATAAATCCACTATATAAGCACAGATCACATAGATTTTTAAAGGATGAACGAGTTTGTATACCTGCTATAGGGTTTCCGATTACCAATTCTGGTGGATGGTCTGTTTTGTATTTCTATTTTTCTGGATCCAGATTTCTTCGGACTTCTTGAATTGTAGTAACTTCTCTAGCATCATCAGTTTCTTTTGGTTTTTCAAGCTCATCTTTTTCTTTCTCCTCTTCAACGTTGCTTTTGGATGAATCCTGATTATCAATGCCTTCATCAAATTTCACATTGATTGACTCTACGATTGTTTTAGTCTTTTTGTTGTAGACTCTATAAGCTTTGCTTCTCGAAGAGTAACCCATGAAGATGCCTTCATCAGCCTTTGCTTCAAATTTTCCTAACTGTTCACCTGTATTAAGAATATAGCAAGGACATCCAAACACTTTGAAGTAAGCGATGTTTGGTTTATTGTTGAACCATAGCTCATAGGGGGTTTTGTTAAGAATCGGTCTAATCATAACTCTATTCATTACATAACATGCTGTATTTACTGCTTCTGCCCAGAGATGCAGAGGTAGTTCATATTCATTTAACATAGACCTAGCCAATTCTTGCAAAGTTCGATTTTTTCTCTCAACTACTCCATTTTGTTGTGGAGTACGTGGTGCAGAGAACTCATGTTTGATTCCGTTTTCATCACAGAAAGTTTCAAATTCATAATTTTCAAATTCTCCACCATGATCACTTCTTAACGAAGCAATAGAGACTTCTTTTTCATTTTGCACAAGTTTTGCGAATTTTGTAAAGTATGAAAAAGTTTCTGATTTTTTAGCCAAGAAATATACCCATGTATATCTTGAGTAATCATCAACTAACACAAAGCAATATTTCTTACCTCCTAAGCTAGCAATGTCATTAGGTCCGAATAGATCCATATGAACTAGTTCAAGAACTCTAGAAGTGCTTACATTGTTTTTGGCATGAAACGATGATTTTTTGAGTTTTCCCAAAGTACATGCTTTACAAATGTTTCCAGTTTCAAACTCATGTGATGGCAACCCTCTTACCAAACTTTTCCTTTTTAATTCGTTTAATAAGTTCATACTAGCATGTCCTAAACGTCTATGCCATAAATTCACTTCTATATCATTAGCTACCAAACATTTAGAGAGGATGAGATCATCAAAAGATAGAGAATATATATTACCTTTCCTTTTTCCTGAAAATAAGATTTCTTTTGATGATTTGTCAACAATTTTGCACAAGTCAGAATCAAAGATAACATTCATACCTTTATCACATAGCTGGCTGATTGATATCAAATTGTGGTGCAGATTTTCAACATATAGTACGTCATTCAAGGTAAATGTATTGTTACCTACTTTACCTTTACCGACAATTTTACACTTGTCATTGTTCCCCATTGTGACTCTGCCACCTTTGTACTTTTCTAGGCTAAGGAACTTCGATTTATCTCCTGTCATGTGCCTGGAACAGCCAGAATCCAAGTACCATTGCTGTTGTTCCTTATCCTGCCAGCATACCTACACGAGAAGAGAGTTTAGTGACCTATTTGTTTTTATAGGTCCATGATTGTTAGTGGCAAAATATTTAGAACGATAATTTTGTGGAGACCCAAAACTATTTATAATTGTTCCCTTTGGCACCCAAATTTGTTTAACTTTGAGAGTTTTTATATTTGTGCCTTTTGGAACCCAAATCGGTATAGTTTTCACATGTTTGGGTCTATACCAACAATTATTGTGATTGTGTCCATATTTTCTACAAATTGTGCACAATGAATTTTCTTGATTAATCTTGTTTTCAACAATTTTCGAACTATTATATCCAAGTCCTTGTCTAACCGTATTAACAGTTTGCTTTCCTAATAGCATATTCAATGATTTTTCACTTTTGGAAAACTTATCCAAAGTAGTAGACAATTGTTGGACTTGTGTTTTGAGAGACTCATTTTCGTTTAATAACTGTGTGCACTTTTTAATAGAATTCTCTCTTCTAGTATTTTCATTCTCTTTTAAAATCAGAATTTCATTTTCAAGCGATTTCATTTTAATTTCTGATTTTTTAATTTCTTCATCAAATGTTGGACACTTATCACACTTAGGGATCCTACTTTGATAGGTTTTAACTAATTGATCAAGTTGTTTATTACATTCTATCAGAGTATCCTTTTGAGATTCAAGTTTGGCGTATTTTTCCCTAAGTCGTTCATAACAGCCATTTACTTCATGGAAATAAAAAAGTAATTCAGAATGAGTGAGTTTTGATACCTCGCTTGGCTCGTCGTCATCACTGTCTGTAACTTCACCATGAAGGCACATGTTTGCTTTTTCACTCTCACTCTCGGTGTTATCACTTTCATCTTCGTCAGTTTCATCCCAAGTAGCCGCAAAGCTTTTCTTCTTTAGTTTCTTTCCTTGATTTGATCGTTTTTGAGGACATTGTGGCTTGATATGACCGGGTTTGTTGCATTTGTAACAGATGATTTTCTGTTCTTCTGGGTTGTCTAGTGCTTTGCCTATTCTGCTTTTCAATTCATGATTTCGAGCTGGATTTCCGTATTTACGATTCCACCTTTTGAATTTCTTTATTAGTAGCGCCAGCTCTGCTGCTCCATCATCATCATCATCATCGTTATCATCATCACTTTCGGTTGTTCCTTTGAGCGCTATTGATTTCTTTCGAGTATCTCCTCCTTCACGCTCTTCCTTGAATTTCATTTCTAGCTCATAAGTGGTGAGATTTCCGATGAGTTCTTCGACTTTGAGTTGTTTTAAATCTTTCGATTCTTTAATGGCAGTTACTTTTGCTTCAAAGCTTCGTGGAAGGACTCTAAGGATTTTCCGGACTATTTCCAATTCGGTGTATGTTTTTCCGAGAGCTTTTGATTTGTACACGATATTGGAAAGTCGTCCATACATCTCTTTGACATTTTCTTCCTTCGCCATTGTGAAGTTTTCGTATTCGCTGCTTAGCATGGCAAGGCGAGATTCTTTGACTTGAGATGTTCCTTCGTGAGTCACTTCTAGTGTGTGCCATATTTCCTGCGCAGTTAGACAATGTGAGACACGATTAAATTCAAATTGATCCAATGAACAGATAATAGAATTCATAGCTTTAGCATTGGTATTTTCTAATTTATTTTCAAGGTCTGTCCATTGTTCCTTTGGTTTTTCTACTTCCTGATTATCTACAGTTATAGTCGGTGTTCTATAACCTGTCTCAACAATATTCCAAGCGTCAATGGTTTTTAGAAAGATTTCCATCCTATTTTTCCTGTAAGCATATTCACCATTGAACATTGGTGGTCTAACTATAGACTGACCCTCAGCAAAAGCAGTATTAAAAGAAGCCATTTTAAAAATTCAATTTTTTAAAATAAAAATTGGTTTTTGTAAAATCAAATTTTTAAAACAAAAACGGCTTTTGTTCCTAGCTCTGATACCACTTGTAGGATCGATTTCACCCTAGAGGGGGGGTGAATAGGGTGATAGTGTTAATTATAAAAATTATTGCGGAAGTGTATATTAATTTTAACACAAATCACGGCAGAATAAACACAGCACTGATAATATCAGAATAATAAATGCAGAAGAGAACAACACAGAATTTACCCAGCTTCGGCAAAACCCTGCCTACGTGCTGCCTCCAAGGTTTCTACTAGAAATTAGAAATTCCCTCGCTTACACACGTAAACTCGCTATACCCGCTATTGACTATCCTAATTCTACGCTCGAAACCCTGACCACAACTCAATCACCGAGTTGCGAAATCCCAAACTACAACACGTAGTTTGTACCCTAGTCACACGACTAGAAAAATAAAATGGTTTAAAATATAAGTTTAAAAACAATTAAAATTAAGCCCTAATTATAAATTTAAAGCCCCTTAAAACAAATTCCTTTAGAAAGTAGGTCGGCCTCCTTTGCTATTTGACCCGTCTCTTTTATTTCACTGTTCGTAATGGCGGTCGTTCCTTTTTAGGGCTTCGTCCTTGATCAAATTTGGGGCTTTTCGAAGTGCCGATAATTTGTTGCTTGATCCAATGATTCTTCGCGTGTACTGTTGATCGATTGTTGCTCACTTCGGCTGCTTCGTTGATCAAATTCTCTCCTTGAATCGGTATTATTTGCTTTTTGCTTTATTGATTTTTGCTTTCTGGAATTCGATGCTGATGATGATAACAGGGTTTGGTATTTATATAGATTCGTCCTCCTTGAATTGCGTTCGTATATGTTGATTTGAATTTGTCATATGCCGTTCGATCTGGTATTGATGCTTGATATTGATTCTGACTTCTTCAATTCGTATATACTCGTGTTACTTGGTTGACACGGTGTTGATTCAATTTCGTGGTCATCACGGTGTTGACTTTGATCGGCTTTCCTTTTTTTTAATTCGTGACTTTTTCAAACAGTACGCACTTGAATTTCTTGGCTGTATATGTTCACGAACCTGCATTATTTTCGGCCACCATTATTTCTTTGTGTTTATCCACTGTAAGATCTCTGATCCCTTTGATTTCATGAATTTCTGATTGACTTGTTGTTTTGAACATGCTTCAATTCATCTGTACTTGGTGCCTGGTCTTGTAAAATGATTATAGCCATAGTTTGCTGGTGCCATGATTATTGTTGCTGTACACTTATCTTGATACTTGCCTGGTCTGGTTCTCGACCTATAGTGTTGATGATGCATTTTGTTGGTTCAAGTTTTGTTGACATGTGCATTTCTTTTTCATGCTGTAGCTTGATTCATGTATACATTCATGAATTCTCTAGTTGACTTCCTGCAGTTGTATACACTTTGTCATTCTGGCCTTGAACCTGTACTTGTAGTTTGCATTCATGTAATTTCTGTCGTAGATGTTGCACTGCTTCATTCTGATTCACTTGCACCTATACTTGCTCCTAATTGATGTTGTTGAACTTGATGGCATGCATTTTATGGTCTGCCTTGTTGCTGTGTCATTGCTGTAATATTGGCTTGTGACATTCATGTTGCAGTCCATATTCTTCATTTGATATCGAGTTGCACACTGCTGCAATGTTGAAAATGTTTCATTGTATCATTTGAGTTGTAGCAGTCATTTGTCTGTTGTGCTTAGTTCATATGTATGCTGTACACTGGGCATTTCTTAGTTTGCATATCAACTTGTTGTAGTTTGCATATCAACTTGTTGCAGTTAATGGTTGTTGTGCACTTTTGTGCTTGCATTTTGATGCAGTCTTCATTAGCATGCTACTGATTGGTGTTTCATTTCTTGTGATATCCATGTTGCAACTGTTTTTGACATGTTAACTGCCCTGTGTTGAATCCAGTTTCAAAAACTTGGGTTTGACCTTGTGCTCGTGTTGTGATATATTGCATGTGAGTTGAACCCGGTTTTTCATTTGGGTTTGACCTGTTCTCACCTGTCCCTGTAAATCAATCAAGTGTATATATCGGCGTGCACGGCCTTGTGGCATATACAGTGATACACTGTGTATGTCACAAGCTGTTCGTGTGTGATGAATTCAAATATAAATGACGACGAACAACCCAAATAACTGAGGCAAATAATATTTTCAAAAATCATATTTTATTTTATATTGCAAAAATATTTCTTTTTCAATTTTACTGCGTTATTGAATATTTTTGCAGATTGCTCAGATGCTGGATTCAATTTGAATGTTGAAGATAAAATATGAGTGTGAGTGATATGTAGTGAGGTGAACTGTAAATATGAAATGTGATGTAATTGTAATCAAAGTTGTATAGTTATAGTGAGAGCTTGAAATTGTACTATTCAAAATTGTAATAAATATTTGTTTGAATAAAATATTCGTTTGAATTCAAATTCCGTGTTATTTATTTTATTCAGCAAATATTTATTTAAACTGTGAAAAATAAAATAGTACATTATCAAATACATTTAAACGAATGTATATATGTTTATTATCATCAAACAAAAATCATATAAGCGCATATTCAACATTTGCTTCGTATCCATCTTTGAAAAAAGATAAAGCGGATTGGTCCGCTGTTTTCAAAACGAAACCAAGGTTTACGATTTATGGAAATAATATTCCAGATGAAGCAGCATATCAAGCCGATCTTGAATCAAATACAGAAATAATAATAACTGATGATATTGATGTAGGGCCTTTGAATGATGAATCGAACGTCCTATTTGATGCATTTGAAAGTACCGAAGAAAATGAGATAGAATATGAGACTGAATCTGAATCAGAAAACGATGAAGACTGATCGTTATTGAGTTAATTGTTATGTGATAGTGATTGAAACATTCGATGTAATAGTAAATTTCTGTATTTGTTCTTTGATGATCATTTTGTTAATTTTTATCCATGTTTTGTACTAGTAAATTTTTATAATTGTTCTGTGAAAGTGATTGAAGCATGCTATGTAGTAGTAAATTTCTATTATGGTTCTGTGATGATTATTTATATAATTTTTATCCATGTTTTGTACTAGTAAATTTTTATAATTGTTTCTGTGAAAGTGATTGAAACATGATATGTAGTAGTGAATTTGTATAATTGTTCTGTGATCATATTGTTTTTCTATAGCAGATATGTCTGGCAGGAGACGGAGTGGAGGTGGTGGTGGCACGCCATCCCCATCTCCCGGTGCAGGTGGTAGTGGCACTACACCGGACTTACGTCCGATTGCAGAAGTCGTTCCTAGAAGTGATGGGTAAGTATCAATTTTATTTAAAGTACAATTTTTAAAATCCACTAAACATGTATATCATAACTTTTGCAGTGGCTTTGAGGTGGAGCCATCAGATTATATTATACAGGTTTCGAGGAAGGCTTTTCAGAGCCGAATGCATGGTTGTTGGCCCCGCTGGGACGACATCCCCCCTAATGTCAAGAACGCCATACAAGCGGATTTACTTGTAAGTAGTAGTTTGAATTTCAGTTGTAAATTAATATAATCTTTATAACTTAAAATTTACAGGCTGCAGTCCGCGTCGACCCTGATGACTTGGACATTTTTTTAAACATTCGAACAAACGAATGAGAAAAAATTACAGGGATACACTGTCCAAGGCCAAAAATTCAGGGAAAAAGCCGAACTGGATGGGCGAGGATGTATGGAATGATTTTCTTCAGCTTTGGGACAGTCCGGCAGCAAGAGTAAGTAATATATGTTTGCTTTGCTATTTAAATCTAATATAAATCTTGCAAGATGTATACGTGATAATTTATCTTAATTTGTAGGAGCTATCTGCGCGGAATCGGGCAAACAGGAATAAAAATCCTGCATTGCACCGTGGTGGATCCAAATCCTTTCAGGAGCACAAGAGAGAGCTGGAAATTAAATTTATAAACTGTGTTTACATTTTATTACAATATTTTATAATCAGATTAGCAATAATATTTATATGTTTTCAGGCCGCAAGATACAACCGCGAGCCCACTATGGCTGAGCTGTTTAAGGCCACACATGCCGTGGAGAGGACTGACGAAGAGGGCAATGTTTCATACGAGTGGACGGATGACAAATCACAATCCGTAATGGTAAATTAATTTACTGTTAATAACAATATTTTCTCTTATTTTATTTACAACATTTTGAAATTCGGTTTTTATCGTGTAAAACAATTGTTTGTAATCGCAGGAGAGGTACGAAGCAGAGCTGGCTCGTGTAGCACAGTCCACTGGTCGGGAAGAGCTTACGTTGGAGGAGGAGAACCATATTTGGGATGCTATTATTGACCGGCCTTCTCGGACCAGTCGACGGTATAGCTATGGAAATGTGGAGGTAAATTTTGACATGTACTAATATATAAATTTAATCATGCATATGAATAGTTTAACAATTTTAATAATATTATATATATGTACTAATATATAAATAATTATGAATTATTTTATAGGCCACGAGAATGCAGAGTGCATACAGAAGGTCGCAGCAAGAGGCGGAGATTGCTCAGTTGAGGGCGACAGTTGAAGAAATAAATGATTGGAGGAAGAGTTTCTTTGAGCAACAACTGGATGAGCGGATTGCGGCCTATTTGCAACAGCATGGGAGGATGCCTGGAGAGGATGGCAGCGATGGCGATGAGTAGGTATGTTTGTTTGCTGATAGTTTGGTATATACACATTTTGGTTGGTATGGTGTATATATATTTCAGGATATTATGTACATATATTTTGATGACTTCTAGTTGCTGGATTTGGTTGGATATTATGTACATATATGTCGGGATATTATATAGAAATTTCGGTTTACTATTTACATATTCCGAATAGTGGATTTGAAAATGAGATTTGGTTGGATTTTATATTGTTCGAATGTATAGTTATGTTATATGATGGATATATGATGGATATCTGATGGTTATACTTGATGATTATTGTGTATAATGGTTGTTTGGTTCAGATTGGTTGAGGTGTGTATGGGCTGTGCATGTGCACTGAAAATTTACCCAGGTTTGCGACGGCTAGCGACGGCCAAATTGCACAGATTAGCGACGGCTTGCGACGGCTTGCGACAGCCAAATTGCACAGATTAGCGACGGCGAGCTATGACTAGCGATGGCATTTAGACGTTGGAAAAATTTCCACGTGGCACATCGGCAGTCGCTAGCCGTCGCTATTTTGGTGACGGAGCCGTCGCTAAAGCCGTCGCTACACTATTGGGCGACGACAAATATAGCGACGGCTTTTAGCGTCGGATAGCGACGGCTAGCGACGGCCGGCGACGGCTTAAAGCCGTCGCTAACTGTTGCCGTTCTTGTAGTGTATGGGGTTTGTGGTCCTCAATTCGATAATCGGACTTTGAATTTGGAATCGAAGACAAGTCTTTCACCTAAACTTGAAGTTCTGGAAGGCGCGATGGTCAATTGGGTGTCGCGTCGTATGGGAGGCTATACGAACCTACAGGTCGCGTTTTGTTATGTTATGGCGGAGGCGATGAAAATGGTAGGAACAAGTGAAGATTTGGAAGGGAAGCTTAATGCAATTGTCAAATTTTCAATTAGTAATGCGGAGCTCCATGTTCCTAGAGGAGTGTGCAAGGCATGCACAATAGGGGTCGATATTGGGGAAGATGGCAGTTTTGTACATTGGATGAAGTGTGAATAGTTTATTTATTAATTTAAAAATGTTTCGATAACTTCTAAAATTCAAAACTCCTTTATACAAGGTCCGGTCAAGATGAAATTTTTTTGCGTTGCGCCCGTATCGACGAAAGCTTCACGATGGAACTAGTTTGGATGAATTTGAAGGCTGTCAAAATTTAGGCTAAAATTGGACGTCGTTCAATTTTAGTTCCCAACAGGAATGCCTCGGGGGCAATAAAAAATTTCGGTGAGTTAATCTTGCATTTTTTGATAACTAGTATAATTTATAGGTGATAAAATTATTGGATGAATGCTTCGATAAATTATTATATTTATTAGTTATTTAGATATATTTCTGCCTATTGGAGTGGATGAGGCCTTATTACGTTTTCGTGTAAGAGCGAATGACCTTTTGTATACGAATCCTACCTCGAAGCGGTTGATTTATATTTTATGATTGTATAAAGTTTGTGATGCAAGAAAATAGGTTGGATGGATCCAACAGGATTTCTCGTTATTGTTGAATTGTTCAATAATAGTTTTTTATATGGATTATTGAAAATAAACCTGATTATGGACATTATGGTTATAACATTGTTATATGTTGAAAACTAAAAACCCAGTAGTGATAGAAAATCGATATTGATATCGGTTAAGTGTTGGGTGGCTATTAGCCTCAAATTAGTATTTTATAAATATTATAAATTACCGTTTAAGTCAGGATTGGGTTTTGAGACGAGAAACGATTGTTAAGTCCAAAATTAGATTTCGAAAATATTGTGTTCTAAGGGTTATTTATTTAGTTATATTATTTAAAATTTATTTAATTATAATAAATTTTAAAGTTATTTAATTATAGTAATATTATTTTAATGTTAACCAATTATATTAATACTGTGTAAAAAGTTAATTAATTATAGTAATATTATTTTAAAGTTATTTAAATTATACAAGTATTATTTAAGGTTATTTTTTTATTATAATATGGTTTTAAAGAACTTATATAAACATTAAAAGCTAAGTTATTTTAAAAAAATTATGTTTTGAAGTTAAAAATACGGATTTATTGATAAGGTTTTGAAATAAATTCATTTTTTATAAAAATGGTAAAGATTAATTATTATTATTATTTCTTAAACAATATTTTAGAAGTATTAATTATTATTTTAAAATATTTTTAAGTTAATAATTTCCAATTATTTATAATGTTCATTGTTAATAATTATTATTCTATAGTGCTGTTTTGAAGTAAATGATTTAAATTAATTATAAATGTTTCCGAGACCTGGAAACAGAGTCGAAAGATTTGGATAAAGGATTTTATAAAATGGTTAAAGAACTAAAGGAAATGGTATTTGCAAGGTGAAATAGTTTATAAATGGCTAAATATTTATAAACCAATTTTTGAAACGGGTTTAGCGATTCATGAACGAAGTTTTATAAATGGTTTTACGGATTTATAAAGGCTTACAAATGATTTTCGAAATGTACAAAAAGGATTTAAGAACGATTGGAATGTATAAAAGAATTTTATAAATGGTCTGTAAGATTTATAAATGTTTTAAGAAGGATTATAAGGAGTTTTATAAATGATTGGAAAATCAAATGAAAGGAAACTTTCTAGATTTTATGAATAAACTTATACCGTTGAGATAGTATATGGATATTTCTAAGTATTGAAATATAGAGATTTGCGAGTATATCTTTGTAAAGATGTTTATATATAAGAAATTTACAAAGTGGGTTTTATTTATGAAGATTGATGAAATGAGGCTAGTGAGTGCTTATATGCTAAACCAATGTTGATTTCCATATGAAATGTAATCATTGTTTATTTGATAGTTAAATAACCGACTTTCAGATCTTGGCCTAAATATGTGATCCTTCTTAATTTTGATGGTAGGGAAAATACCCCCTATTTAACATCGAAGGATTTTAACTCTAGAAATATCTAGGGGAAACACGGGGATTATATGGTATGGTTACCATCGGTGGTGCTATACTATACGTATAAACTCATTTCGTTCTTCTAGGATAAACGATAAGGAGATCGGTCCACTTAAACGATTAAAGGGTGATTCCCGCTCTTTTGTATTGTCTGATTATTTTCAAAAGAACCGGTATTGACCATTTCGGAAATCAGCATTTGGTTTTTTGGAGCACCCGAGAAGCGGAGGAGTATACTCGTAATAGATAACTCGAATCCGTAACCACTTCAAAAACAATATACGGTCTTGTGGAGGCGATTCATGATATATTGGAATGTTGGGATCATGTGTGATTCCGAGACTCATTGGGGTATGGTAATCCGGGTGTGATTCCAAGATTTTATTGAGATGTGGGAATCTTTGTGTGATTCCGAGACCCGTTGGGGTATTGGAATACATGTGGGATTCCGTGATTTATTTGGTGGCGGTATATAAGCTAGAATATCGGACGTAGCCTCATCAGCGTGAATGGCTAGAACCAGAGCTATGAGGCATGACCAGTAGAGTTGGCAAACCCATAGGGTGTAGTCGGCTCCTTCAAGATGTCACTTGTAGTTGTTATGCATGCATGGGGCGATGCACTCGGTCTCAGCGAGACCAGCTATGTTTTTCCTATGGTATATTACTAGAGATGTATGCTACTTCGGAAGGATATCTCTGACCCTTGTGCAAAGATCTATGGTGTATTATAGATTATTCGTTCCATTGTGAGATTCTTTGTTGTTTTCTTCCTATGTTCTTCCTTCTTTCTTTTCCCTAACAATCCGGTCTTCCGGCATTCGATTACTCAGCACACGATACAATGGACGTGTTAATGTCAATTTTCGAGGGTCGAAAAACCCAATTCTTTACACAATGACTTCGGCAATGACGGCCATAGAGTAGTATTAGAGACTTCATGGATATTGATAGTATGCAACAGCGATATCGTTTTTCATAGATACGTGATGTCCTTTGAATGCTGAAAAAACATGCAGATGAAGTGTTGTGTTGAGCATTAACTAAGAGCCAGCGTAACTCTACATTTCTTTAATGTCATCAGTGTACGATACCTCCGAAGTGCTTATAAAGTGCAGCACTTCTTGCATGGTCTTGAGACTTCATAATGAGTGAAAGTCATCGAAGGTAGGCGACATGATGGATCTCGATATGAAGGAAGTTAAATGCAATGCGAATGCAGTATGGTCGAATCGGGATATGAAATGCAGTGTCCTCGATTCTTTCGATGTTGTTCTATAAGCACATTGCTGGTCATAGATCTCTGAAAGTATTGATGGCAGTCGAAGTAATCAAAGAGCGGCTTTGTACCTTTGGAGTCTATATTAGTTGTAAAACTCATTATTATAAAGGCTCGATGACCTCTCCTTGCAATGAGGTTTCGCATCGTCTTTTTGGAGCTTAGAATTTGAAATTTTATGCTCTTGAGAACATATATGGATAACAGGTATTCTCCAAGGAGAACCAAAATTTGGTATTGAATATAATTAATAAAATGCAAAACGTTGCCATTATGAAAATATTCAAGAAGAATATGTCGTTATCTATAGCTAGTATTTATCCTAGTAACTCAAATTAGTATATCCGATAGTGCAACAATGTGTTAAGTAACGTAAAAATACGGTTATAGGTCTCTCTTTTCTACACCTAGGATTAAACCTAGTGTCACAATTGTCAGTTTACACTCATAGTAGTAAAAATAACACCGAATAATTTTTTTTACCGCTTACCATTATCTTAGATGGAATGACATTTTTTAACATGTGGTTGATAAGTTTTGGTAATGTATTATTTAATGGTTTCTTTTGGTTTTTTCTTTTCTTTTTACGTTATTGTAGAATTTTATTTATTACACATGTATATATTTAATCCAGCATTTTTGTTATTGCAGCGACGTCTTCTTGTAAATTTGTGAAAGATTCGAACCAAAAGGCCGCAATAGTTATTCCTAACATCTCCTTGTAATACCTAGAAAAAACATTGTTTGGGAAAAGAATTATTAAACTTTGGTTATGAATACAGAATTTACATGAGTTGCATAACAAATATATAATGAAGTTAACCTAAACTAGAACTACAATCAACATGTAGTTGAGATAAATTATACCTAATAGCCAAATTAATAATGTTATAGTAGGAAATAAGAAGAAATGCTATATTAGATACATTCAAAAAATATCTCACCTTATACTTTCAAGTTCATAAAATTTCTTTAGTTCTAAAATTAGTATATTAATATAAAGAAATATAGACAAAAATCGTCTGCATGTATAGCTCAGTTGTTAAAGTTTGCCTAGCGATCACGGAACAAAGTTCCTTGAGGTCGGGAATTTGAGTCCTAGTAAGCTGCGCCTTGTAACCCTTAAAATTTGAGGCAGTTATCCCTCGAAAAAGTGAGAAGGCTTCGGGGATTGATGTTTTGTGTTGGGCTGACTTAAAAGGAAGGTCTGTTCTGGCGGTCCATCTGTATCCCCTAGCTCTAGGAGTAGGATGTGTGTGTGTATATGTATACATGATTCTTTTTTTCTAAAGTTGGTATTTCATTACAAACAAATATATGCACAATCCTTTCTTTCTAAAATTGGTATATCATTAAAAATATAACATTTTTATTTTTTAAAATTTGTACGTTAAGTGAATTCTTTGCAATCAATAAAATTTATTTTTGTGAAGAATGAAATTACAATTAATAATAAACGATGAATGTTCATAGACTAAAATGCTGAAAAATGATTAACATTTTCAATTAGAATCGTTTTGTAAAATTACAATGTTTTGTATTAAATTACAATGTTTTACTAGTCTTCTACCCTATCATTTTACATTTAAATACCAAAACATTTAATAATTTTTACGGTTATTTTTGGATTTCTCGTAAGTTTTCATATTTTTTTACATTCAAGTCCATATATTTGAATTTATTAAGTGATCCTAAATTTAAACCTTTTAAATAAATCCAATTAACAATAATTATTAATTGATCTAATAAATCATTAAAAATGACATTTAGTGTGTATACCACATTCCTATTGACAAAATGGTAAACTATTTATTCATTGAAGTCCATACAATTTAAAATTTTCATAATTATATACAAAATTATCTTTAATTCTCTTATATTATTCTACTTTCAAGTTCACAAAAAATTTTCTCCTAAAATTTTTATATTAATATAAAGAAATGTACACATAATTCTTTTTTCTTTTAAGTTTGTATTTTATTACAAACAAATATACACACAATCCTTTCTTTCTAAAATTGGCATATCATTACAAATATAATACTTTTACTTTTCAAAATTTGAACGTTAGATGAACTCTTTGCCATTAATAAAATTTATTTTAATGAAGAATGACATTGTATACTATAACGCAGAAAAATAATTAACATTTTTAATTAGAATCGATCTGTAAAAGAGTTACATTTCACCTATTTATAATCGTAATTTACATTAATTTATAGACAAAAGTGATACCATACTTCAAATAGAAATATTTATATTTTTTTATTTTATTATCCTTTGGAGGTAAATATTTAATATTTTTTGAAACTTTTTATTAAAAATTGAAATTAACGAGGTATGGAACAATCGATTAAAAGTCATTTTTTGCATAATTAAAACGATGATATGATTTGAAATATTTGAGGCATGACTATTAATTAATATTTCTTTCAATAGTTAAATAAAATTTTATTTATCACTTTATGTGTATCGCATACTTACTTATTGATAAATATGCGCTAGAAGAAATTCAAATGCATAAATATATATTGATTCAGTAGCATTAGACTTCAATTTTTAGTTTTTTTCGCTGATTCGTAAGTGAGATGTGACATTTATTCTATACATCATTATCTTTTAGTCAAATGTATTGAAAACTTAACGTCAATTTCAAAATCTATGTACATTAATTATATCTACAAAATTAGATAAAAATATCAATTTCAAAGTTAATTAACAATGCTAATTTTCATTTATTTGCATAAAAAATATTGAATCCTAAAAATAATAAATAAATATGCAACTCATTTTGTCAACAAAACTGATGATTTCCTTTATATTCAAATATAAAAATACATAAATCTCATAACTAGCAGATTCGATTTGTGACTCGTTTATCCTAACAAATTCACTATATATTGCATAATGACTTCTATTCTTTTTAATTGAAATCGGCTCTAATGATAATACCAGAGTCGACGTCTTTCTCTTCCCCACTTTCCTAAAAACAGAAGGAAAAAAGATTTTCTTTCTCCTCCTCCCTCGACAGCCGCAAGCCCCCACCTCCTCCTCCCTTGACATCGACCGCCACAAGCCCCCACCTCCTCCTTCCTTGACTTTGATAGTCATAAGCCCTCCACTTTCATAATTGCTGTCTCTCAGTTTTGAATGCTGCATAACCCTGCTCCTCCCTCCACTTCAATCGTTGCAAGACCCCACCTCGACGCCACTGCAAAACGCAAGCCCAAGCCTTGTATCCTTACCTAGTCGGCCACCACATCTATCGCAGCAAGTCCAAGCCACCACCTCAACGACCGCCGCCAGCCCAAACCCCAAATCCCTCCTCCCAGGCATTGTGCAAGGCTCCATCGATATGATTTATTGCTCCGATTCATTTCGTATGCCATCCGATGATTTGGTTAGCTTCGTAGATAATATAGATTCATTGGTTTATTTTCGTTGTCGTTGATATAAATTCCTAGAAAACATTGTCATTGGTTTATATTCGTTGGTGTATTTTAGTATTTGATTAGCTTTGAATATTGATATAAATTGTTCGGTGATTTGTTTTCATTTGATATGATGATATTAGTGAAAACTGTTAATGTTAAAATGATTCATGAAGTGTAAATATCATTGCGCTTGTAATAGGAAGTAGGGTGGCCAGTGTGTAAAAATCTCTAGGTTATGTAGCTTTGAAATTGATTGTGAATTCCATTGCTTTATAATAAAATTTATAATGTTATTAAAGTTAATGATAGAATTAATAATGTTATTAAATGTATTAATAAAATTAATCAAATTAAAGAATACTAAATTAATAATGTTATTTAAAGTAATAATAAAGTTAATAGTTCATTAAAATTAATAATGTTGTCTAAAATATTAATAAGCTTAATAATGTTACTTAAATTAATAATAAATTCAATAATTTAATTTAAATTATTAATAAAATTGATAGTGAAACTCAAAATAATAACAAAATTAATAATGTTATTTGAATTAATAATATCATCATGTAGAAGGTAATGTAAATTTTGTTTACGTGTAGGGATAGAAGTTGAATTATTTGAAAGATTGAAGCTAGATGTACATGAATAGTAAAAATGGAGGAACAGTTCCATTTCACTTTAGAAATGAGATGGATGTATTCATGAAAGTGGCATCTAGTAATAAAACAAATATAAAAGAAGTTCGATGTTCGTATTCGGATTGTCATTGCCTAAAACTAATGGAGTGTTATATTGTTATATTACATTCGCAACAATACGATTTTATACCCAACTACCTTTTGCGAGTATATCATGCAGAAAATTATCACGGTGTATATGGGGAGACTGTAAATATGGATGTGGATTGCGATGAACCCGTTATTGAGGGAAATGTAGATCTAAAAAATAGATAAGTTGAAATGGATCATGATGATGCTAGTCCGAGTACGTAGACCGAAGACATTTGAAGGAAGATCTTAGCTAGAAATCAAAAAAGGTTTTCGACTTTTTAAAAACATCAAAACGACCACTCTATAAAGGTTGTAAAATGAAACACATGTAAACGACATCTAAATTAAATTCTATAAAATCTAAATACAATACGTCGGAAACAATTCTTAGCTTGTGTAAACAAATGCTTCCACCTAACAATATATTGGTAGAAAACTGGTATTCCCTTAAAAGAGAGGTATCTACCTTTTGGTTGCCTTATGAAAAAATTAACATGTGTTTAGATGGAAGCATGATTTATCGGAGGGAAGATAAAGATTTGGCGTTGTGTGAATTCTGTAAACAATTTAGTTATAAATCAATGAAACACAGTGGTAAAGGCGTACCTTTTACTAGAATGTATTATTTTTTCGATTATACCGAGATTACAAAGGCTATATGATCCACTGCTATGGCGAAACACATGCGACGACATAGTGAACAATAATAAAATTAAGGAGTTTTATGTTATTCTTCAGAGGTGATGCTTGGAAACATTTCGATAGGACATATCCTGATTTTGCTAAAGAATTACGTAATGTAAGGCTTGTTTGGTATATGGATGATTTTGCCCCATTTGCTTCATTCAGTACAGTTAATCTAACACCTTACAATCATTGGATGTGTTTGAATAATCCATTTGAGTTTTAGTTAGTTCAAAAGTCATAGGACAAAGTATTATTACGTACGATGTCTCAAATAAAAAGAAATTTAGATAGTTCACTTATTTTCTTTGAACAACTAGCAATTTTTCTGTGTATGGGATGCTTTCTGGATGGAGTATTAGTTGCAAATTTGTTTTTCCTATTTACATGGATTGGACGGAATTATTTAGACTTATACACGGTGGCAAACTACGTTGGCGAGATCAATTTCGTCATTTTTTACAAGTAAACGATCGCTTTATGTTTGATAAAAAGACTTCAAATGAAATTCGAGCCACCGTCCATTCTGAGTAGCGAAGAAGTGTACGAGCTGTGTAGGATTATCCCAAAATACATGAGATAGGTAAAGAACCCAAAATTCTAGGTAAAGAAGAGCATCATAATTTGTGTAAAGAAAGTATATTTTAGGAGTTATCATATTGGAAAAATCATAAACTTTGACATATAATAAATATAATGCATAATAGGAAAAATGTGTACGAAAACTTCTCTAACACAATAATGAATGTGAAAGGAAAAACAAAAGATGATTTGAAGTCAAGAAAGGATATCGTGTTATACTGTGATCGTCCTGAGTTTAAAATTGATAATGAACGACCAAATTTCAAGTTATTACTTGTTATTAGTAGAAAAATAAGCATCTACCAAAGCAATTAGTGTTGTACCAAAATTTGAGGTTTCCAAATGGAATTTCTTTGAAGATGAGAAGATGTGTTTATACGAAGGATCTTCAACTGTCGGGATTTAAGAGTCGTGATTGTCATGTATTTTTAGAGACTCTTTTTCGATAGTATTTATGGACTTTTGCCACCCAATGTGTGGATGCCTATACTGGCTACATTTGTTCTATAAAGAGTTATACTCGACCACACCTAATAAAAATAATTTGAAAAAACTTGTGCTACACAAAAATGACCAATTTGAAATGGTAATAAAATGTTACTAAAATTTTTAGAAACACCTTTCAAGTATTGTAGATTAGTATGTTGCAGATTTTGAAATATTTGCAGTATGTTTCAGATTAATAAATTAAAACATTTAGTGGATGTTTCATATTGACAAATTAAAACACTTACTGAATATATCAAATTGATAAACTACAACACTTATTAAGTGCTTCAAGTTGATAATCAACAACATTTATTAGGTATTTCAAATTGATAAATTACAGCACTTAATAAGTGTTTCAAATTGATAATCAGTAATACTTAATAGGTTTTTCAAATTGACAATCAACAATACTTATTACATGTTTCAAGTCCACTCATTGAATGTTCCAAAATTATAATCTACGACAACCAGTGGACGTTCAAATTGGCAATCAACAACACTAATTGGAAGTCTCGAATTTACATATCAAAACAAAAGTAAAATTTTCATCTTAGATTAAGAATATATGACGCAGCGGATTAATCAAACAAAACTTCAATCGATGGATTGTAGCAATCGGTGAGTTGAAGATACCAAAAATGCCCAAGTTCGTTGATCCAAAGATACCGAACTCTAGCTATCTCAAACACGTTGATAGCGCACTATACCGTGTTCAAAGATCTACGATTCTTCGCACGTTGATCTAGCGCACTAGATTCCGTGAATCGGCTTCAACAAACGTGGATTCGAGCGCACTCGAACGACGTAAGTGGAGATAGGAGATTACACTCAACTACCAATTGGTATGAAAGCACAAAGCTAACAAAAGAGAATTTTATTCCAAAATCAACAACCTCAAAAATTACAACACACACACTATTTATAGAGAATTACAACTCAACACAACAAACAACACCCAACTCTTAGGTCGGCACCGACTCACGACCCATCTTAAGTCGTGCCCGACTTAACACTCGCGACTCAACGCTTTTACAACAGACCAAAATACAACCGACTCATCCAAGGTCGTTAACGACCTAACACATTACATCTATGACCGACTCAGTTCTTGCCGACTCAACCCCCAAGTCGCACACGACTTAGTACCATACATCTCACACATCCATAGGTCGGTAACGACCTATAATACAACACACATAACCTCTAGGTCGGTAACGACCTAAATACAACACGACTCAACAAGCCCAGCCTTATGGCCACACCTCCGACTCAAGAAAACAATTAACGACTCAACTTGCCCAGCGACTCACGACTCAACCGACTCATCAACTGACCGACTCAACACTCATACGACTCAAGCTTTCCAGTTCCTTGCCGCATGTCTCTTCGAACGACTCAGTTAGGTCGCGGTTGCTTCCTCTTCTGTTAAGTCGTAGCCGACTTAGGCTCTTAACTCCTCTTCTGTTAAGTCGTAGCTGACTTAAGCTCTTAACTCGTGCTTCATTAACTCGTAACTCTTTCTCCTTAGGTCGTAACTCGTTATTCCTGACCTTGTTAACTCGGAAACGACTTAGGGCTTCCTCCTTAGCTCGTAACCGACTCAAGCTTTCATTGAGTCGTGGCCGACTCATCAAACTACACCATACACTCGTATTTTCAGAAATTAATGAATGCATACTTTCTTTTCTGGTCTTGGTTGCATCATCCTCCCCTGGTTGAGAAAAATTCGACCTCGAATTTGTAAATTCTTCCTCAACAATCTCACCCCCATGATACGGAATTAAATGCTTGACGTTAAAAACATCAGAAGTATAAACATCATCTGGTAACTTTAATCGATAAGCATTCTCATTGATTTTCTTTAAAATTTCAACTGGACCAATTTTCCGCGCCTTCAACTTGTTATAAGCACCCACCGAAAAACGATCCTTTGTCAATACAGCATAAACCAAATCACCTTCTTTAAATTCAACATTTCGTCGTTTCGAATCTGCAAACTTCTTATATTTCTCATTCGATTTCTCCAGTCGTTCCTGAACGATTTTATGACATTTATTCAGCTCATCAACAAAATCAGCAGCTCGTTTAACTGTTCCTTTTGACTGTGGTACTACTGCCAAATCCAACGGTCCCCTGGGTAAATTTGAATAAACAATCTGAAACGGACTGAATCCTGTGCTACGATTTACTGCATGATTATGAGCAAATTCTGCCTGGCATAGCTTCATGTCCCAACTTCTCAAATTATCCTGTACAAGACAACGCAACAAATTTCCCAATGACCGGTTAACAACTTCTGTCTGCCCATCAGTTTGCGGATGATAAGCACTACTAAATTTCAGTTTCGTTCCCACCATCTTCCATAAACTTAACCAAAAGTGACTCAGAAAACGAGTATCTCGGTCAGAAACAATAGATTCTGGTAAACCATGAAGTCGATAAATTTCCTTGAAAAATAACTGTGCTACTCGAACTGCATCTGCTGTCTTCTTGCAAGCAACAAAATGTGCCATCTTCGAAAACCTGTCCACCACAACAAATATCGAATCATTTCCCCTTTGAGTTCTCGGCAAACCCAAAACGAAATCCATGCTAATATCAACCCATGGCTTAGATGGTACTTGTAATGGCATATACAACCCTGCATTCGTTGCTGTCCCCTTTGAAACTTGGCAAATATGACATCGCTCCACGAACCTTTCAACCTCTTTTCTCATCGACGGCCAAAAGTAAGACTGCGAAATCAACTGCAAAGTACGATCGCGGCCCACATGCCCTTCCTCGTGCAACTCCTTTACAATCTTCACCCTCAAACTACAATCCGGAATACATAAACGATTTCCTTTAAACAGAAAACCATCAACCAATATGAATTCATCGGTACTCCCATCCTTCACTTTCTCAACATATTTCACAAAGTAAGGATCTCCTTCAATAATTTCTGGCAACATTTCAAACCCGGTCACTTCAACCTTCATTGTCGTTAACAAATGACTCCTCCTACTTAAAGCATCAGCTACTCGATTTGTCACCCCAGATTTGTGCTTAACGACAAAAGTAAACGGCTGTAAATAGGCAATCCACGATGCATGTCTTGCTGAAATTTTATCCTGTCCCTGTAAATGCTTCAATGCTTCATGATCTGTGTAAAGAACAAATTCCTTCTGAAACAAATAATGCCTCCAATGTTTGACAGCCTGAACAACAGCATAAAACTCAACATCGTATGTGCTGTATCTCATCTTCGCCCCTGACAACTTCTCACTAAAATAAGCAACTGGCTTCCCATTCTGACTTAGAACTCCTCCAATTCCAACCTTCGAAGCATCAGTATGCAATTCAAACAATAACTGAAAATTAGGTAGAACAAGAATTGGTGCAGACGTTAACAATTCCTTGATCTTCTCAAAGGCAACCCCTGCTTCTTCTGACCACACAAACTGTTTACCCTTCATGCAATCAGTCACTGGAGCCATCACGCTACTGAAGTGTGGAATGAATCTTCGGTAGAATGACGCTAGCCCATGAAAACTTCGCACTTCTGTAATTGTCTTTGGCTGTGGCCAATTCCTGACTGCTTCAACTTTACTCTGGTCAACTTGAATACCTTTTCCTGAAACAACATAACCCAGGAATAAAACACTAGGTGTCATAAACACACATTTCTTTGTAGCAGCATAAAATTGTTCTTCACGAAGAATAAGCAACACTTCCCTTAGATGTAGAACATGCTCCTCCGTACTCCTGCTATAAATCAGAATATCATCGAAATAAACCACAACGAACTTCCCAATGAATGGTCGAAAGATTTGATTCATCACCCGCATGAATGTACTAGGTGCATTTGACAAACCAAATGGCATAACCAACCATTCGTACAACCCTTCTCTTGTTTTGAAAGCTGTCTTCCATTCATCTCCAGGTCTGATTCGAATTTGATGGTAACCACTTTTCAAATCAATCTTCGAGAATATAGTTGCCCCACTCAACTGATCCAGCAAATCATCCAACCTCGGCATAGGAAATCTGTAACGAACAGTGATCTTATTCAAAGCTCTACTATCAGTGCACATTCTCCAAGTTCCGTCCTTCTTTGGTACTAACAATGCAGGTACAGCACACGGACTCAAACTTTCCTGAATACGACCCTGTTCAAGTAATTCTTCCACCTGCCTTCGTAACTCCTCATGTTCCTTCGGACTCATTCTGTAATGTGGTCGGTGTGGTAACACTGCTCCGGGAACAAGATCAATCTGATGTTGAATGTCTCTAAGTGGTGGTAACTCCTTTGGCAACTCCTCTGGAAAGACATCTTCAAACTCTTCCAAAACTGGCTTTGCTTCTTCGGGAATCTCAACTTCTTCACTACTCTCTCTCCCAATCAACAAAAACACTTCCGGTTCTTCCTCCACTTCTTTAACAAACTCCTTCAAAGTCAACAGAGTTTTCAATTCTTCAATCTCTTCTAGCTTGCTCTCCTTCTGCTGCTGTCTCTTAGGAACTAAAGTGATTTTAGTACCCTCGAACATGAAACTGTAACTGTTGGCACGACCGTCATGCTGAACTGCTCTATCAAACTGCCATGGTCTGCCCAACAATAAGTGACAAACATCCATATCTACGACATCACACCAGATTTCATCTTTGTACTTCTTTCCGATTGAAAAATTCACACAAGCTCTTCGACACACTTTCACTTCACCTCCTTTCCTTAACCATGCTAGCTTGTATGGTTTAGGATGCTTCTCGGTCTTCAAATTCAACTTCCTAACTGCCTCTGTAGAAATAATATTATCACAACTCCCCGCATCAATAACGAACTTGCAAACTTTCCCCAGAATAGTACATGTCGATTGAAAAATATTGCTTCTCAGCCAACTACAATCCTCCTCTTGCTTAGGTGTCAAACAACTTCTCCTCATCATAAGATTACAACCTTCATCACCCGACACTTTTTCTTCCTCCTCAACATAAGGTACATTTGAATACTCTGCCTCCTCACCATCATCTGCTTCAACCTCTGCAACCATGGTTCTCTTCTTCGGCTTCGGACATTCGTTGCTTTTGTGACCCAACTCCTGACAATTATAACATTTGAAAATACTGCTAGCCCTTGCCTTCTCAGCCTCCTTCACCACTGGCTTGGTAACTGGTTTAGGAGTATTAGAACTTCCGCCAACACCCCTTGCTTGGTTATTGGAATTAGTAAACACACCACCTCCACGCCTTCCTTGTTTCTCCCAAGCTAACGCTTTCTGATGTGCCTCTACAACGGATCTAGGATCAAACATATTAACCATATCCTGGATCTGCATTCTCAAACCCCCAACGAATCTAGCAGTTAACTGCTCTTCTGTCTCCATGATATCATTCCTGGCAATGAGTTGGTAAAATTCATCAGCATAATCACTAACAGACTTTGTCCCCTGCCTCAGATTCTGCAACCTCTGATACATAAGTGACTGGTAATTATAAGGTAAGAAAGTAGATCTCATCAACTTTTTCATCTTCTCCCAAGATTCTATCTTTGACTTCCCCATTCGTTCTCGAGTAAGTTTAGTTTGCTGCCACCATGCCAATGCTCTCCCCCTCAGCCTTGTAGCAACTAACTTCACCCTTCGATTCTCCGGCACCTCCTTGAAATCAAAGATTTCCTCCACATTAGACAACCAATCTAAGAATTCCTCAGCAACCATCCCGCCTTTAAACTCCGGAATCTCCATTTTCATACCCGACTCCCAACGACGGTCATCCTCCACATCACGGTAAGAATTTCGAACTTGGTCTCGATCTCGATAATGAATACTTGCTCTATCACCCTCTTCAACAAAATCAAAAGTACGCCTACATCGATCTCGACCAATGTCATCCCTTTGTTCATGCATGCTTCTTTGACTATGTCTCTCCTCATCTCTATATGCTTCATGGTCAAATTCACGTTGACTTCTTCTCTCTTCATGTGCATAGTCATGATGATCTCTTCGTGATGAAATTGATGTTTCTCTTCTATCTCTACAAGAATGTGGCGATACCCTCCTCGCTTCCGTAACCGATGGCGAAACTCGGTTTCCTCCATGGTTCGAGTTTGGTGATCTCCTTCTTTCATTCAAATCATTCATCAATCTCTCCAATTTACCAATGCCTTCATCAAATTTTTCATTAATACGTTGTTCCATAAGCTCGGCTTCTTCTCTACGATACAAAGCTTCAACGTTTTGATGTCGGTTAGCTCTCCTCGGTGGCATGGTTAAAAACTTCACAAAACTTCACACAATACAACCAACAATGTCTCGGCTATGCTTATATACGGCTCTACCTTAACACGGCGCACTTGTCTCGGCAAGGCTTCACGACTTAACTTGGCTCAGTCCAAACTTGTCTCGGCTACCCATTACAAACACTTCAATGCACACAACAAGGCACGGCCACTCCCAAGTATACACGGCCTTCACACTTTAATCCTTGGCGCGCAAAAACCCAAGACCAAATTCAAACACCTTTGCTCCTTTTGATCCAAAATGAAATGGATCCAACACTCCAAACTTGATGCAATCCAATATGACACGATGAACTACTTCAAACTTCAAAAACTTGGCTCCAAGAATCAAACTTAGCTATGATTGGCTAAGTATGGCTCTGATACCAAACTGACGCAGCGGATTAATCAAACAAAACTTCAATCGATGGATTGTAGCAATCGGTGAGTTGAAGATACCAAAAATGCCCAAGTTCGTTGATCCAAAGATACCGAACTCTAGCTATCTCAAACACGTTGATAGCGCACTATACCGTGTTCAAAGATCTACGATTCTTCGCACGTTGATCTAGCGCACTAGATTCCGTGAATCGGCTTCAACAAACGTGGATTCGAGCGCACTCGAACGACGTAAGTGGAGATAGGAGATTACACTCAACTACCAATTGGTATGAAAGCACAAAGCTAACAAAAGAGAATTTTATTCCAAAATCAACAACCTCAAAAATTACAACACACACACTATTTATAGAGAATTACAACTCAACACAACAAACAACACCCAACTCTTAGGTCGGCACCGACTCACGACCCATCTTAAGTCGTGCCCGACTTAACACTCGCGACTCAACGCTTTTACAACAGACCAAAATACAACCGACTCATCCAAGGTCGTTAACGACCTAACACATTACATCTATGACCGACTCAGTTCTTGCCGACTCAACCCCCAAGTCGCACACGACTTAGTACCATACATCTCACACATCCATAGGTCGGTAACGACCTATAATACAACACACATAACCTCTAGGTCGGTAACGACCTAAATACAACACGACTCAACAAGCCCAGCCTTATGGCCACACCTCCGACTCAAGAAAACAATTAACGACTCAACTTGCCCAGCGACTCACGACTCAACCGACTCATCAACTGACCGACTCAACACTCATACGACTCAAGCTTTCCAGTTCCTTGCCGCATGTCTCTTCGAACGACTCAGTTAGGTCGCGGTTGCTTCCTCTTCTGTTAAGTCGTAGCCGACTTAGGCTCTTAACTCCTCTTCTGTTAAGTCGTAGCTGACTTAAGCTCTTAACTCGTGCTTCATTAACTCGTAACTCTTTCTCCTTAGGTCGTAACTCGTTATTCCTGACCTTGTTAACTCGGAAACGACTTAGGGCTTCCTCCTTAGCTCGTAACCGACTCAAGCTTTCATTGAGTCGTGGCCGACTCATCAAACTACACCATACACTCGTATTTTCAGAAATTAATGAATGCATACTTTCTTTTCTGGTCTTGGTTGCATCAATATATATGAACAATATATGATCAATATATTAGTAGCATATTTTTAACAAATCAACAACATGTCAACAGTGTCATACACATACATACACCGACGATATCAAGCAATAATGAAATCTAAAAAGCGAGGCTACAACTTTATTTTGGAAACATCAGAATCTAGTTTATCATCTAATCCTATCCGTCATCACAAACGTGATTATACCATATTAGGGACGGGAATATAAACCTAAAATACTCATTTCACAGTTTAGGTATCGGGTAACCCTATCTCAATACTTCATATATCACTATTCCACTTAACAATAAGCAAAATAAGTATTCTTTCTGCAAAGTTAAAGCATGGAAACTGGTGCTATAATGGAACTGCTCCAGTTAAAATTCTATGTCTTGGGTCTGTAAGAAGACTAAACATATTATCAAAACCGGCTTCTCTCATGGTGTTCTCCCTAGATATAGCAAGTAATACTCATTCAGAAATGGTTATGTGCCCTTTATCAAAGTAAATAATGTTGGTGGCAATTCATGCACACAAATCTAACTTAGAGCCATAGGAAAATGTAAAACTCAAGCAAATATATTATTACTTGAAGAACATTTAATTTTGGCTACAATAAAAATAATTTTTTTAATTAGATTCTGACACATATATGCTACCAGTTTTAGTAAATAATTAGATATACATAGCCTATAGGTACTTACAGAGTTATCGGTTATAGCAAATGTGCCATCAGGACGAAGTTGGCGAAAAGCTTCTTTCGCTGAATTCTGTGTTGCTTGTGCATGATACCAATGGATCTACCTACATATATGTATACATACATTATACATCTTCATTAAATAAAAGAAAAAGGAGATTAAGAAGATGGGAACTAACCATATAAGCAAGCGAAACAAGATCAAAGAACACTGCAGGCAAACCTGTGTTCTTGCCGTTGGCAATTCGGAATGAATCCATTTTATGGGATTAGTCCTTTTAGCCCTTTGCTTTTCCTTATACACGGCTACAATTAGAAAGTAAGAAGAAAGATCTAATCTCTGCACAAGAATAAATTATAATAGTAATTATGAATGGTGACTATAAATAAGCACACATTGCCTGTGTTCTAACTGAAAGAACTTACTTTAACATTAGTTGAGGGAAACTTGGCAGCTAAATATCTTGTGCTAACTCATACGAAGCAATAGATATCAAGAATATCCTTTACAGTCGGGTTACTGAATTTAACATGGTGGTCTTCAATCTCTTTAAGCCAGTTACCACATAGTATTTCGTTTGCCTCGGCTATTGATGAAGCATCAGGTATTTCTCGCTTAGCAGTTGATAGTGTAGCACCTTTTGCATCAGCTGCTGCCTATTATCATATCAGTTCATACTTCAAGTTCAAATCCTCTAGAATATTTTTTTAGAACCGAGGTAAGAAGAACACCGGACATGAACCGTCAATAGGAATATCTCCAAAAATAATAACATTTATTTGGTACGCACATTCATGATACTCTTAGAAACTTCTAATCACCGTATATCTCTAATACTTATCGGAATAGTAAACTAACATCAATTTGTGTCTAATAAAGAACTAAAGGTGCAAAGAATCGAAGTTGCACTTCTATTTAATATGATTTAACTGTTATTAGAATTTGTTCAATGCACTATTATTGACCATCAATTTGTAGCCATAAACCATTCTCATACCCTCTTTTTATGGATATTTTGGTACACTTTTTTGGTGCAACACAGTAAAATATATTCTCATGGTACACCATTGACAGAGAGTAAAATTGGCAAAGCTTGAAATAGCCACGTTGTAGCGGCTCAGAACTTTAGTCATTTGGAATATTTAATTGATTTTAAATATTGAAAAGTCAATTTTATACGATAAATAAATAGAATTTTAAATATAGTAATTTATTTGATAATTAAATTATTAAATTAGAATATAGAATTGTTTAAATAATTGAATCTTGAATTTAATATGGAGAAAAATGATTTTGAAAATTGATTTAAAATTTGTTTAAACAATAATGGAGATGGTAAACTTTTAAATTGGATTTAAAACCGAGTAAACTGTTGCAAATAACACTTTAAATTAATATGTAAAAATAGCATTCAAGGGGCACTGTCTAGGATTTCGACCAAACCAGATGCATTGGATCCGTAATGGTACATTATTGTATTCCATCTTTTGTGGAAATTGGACGTATCGTTCGGGCGTGTGAGATGGAAATGCATTAAAATTAATTTTAAAAATTTAAATAAATAATTGGGTTTTATAAGCTATCTTCTACATATAATCGAGTTCGGTGTCGATACTAGTTCCATTATGTTTGAAAAAGAGATATTACATATAGAATGGCCGACGATACGTCTTGATAGGAGTTCTAAATTTTTCAATCATATAATATGGGGTTTTAATTAAATAAATTAATATATACAACATACCATGCCCATATCCCCACATTTTAAACCGTACTCCATCATTTCAATTTCCCTCCATTCCACTTTTAAAAAAATTAGCTGATCTTCTAAAAACAAATACTATAAAATTCATAAAATTAAAAGCTTGCTTCTTTAGGCTAGTGAAGTGCAGATCTATCCTTTGGCATATACATGAAGTGATTGGTATACACGCGGAGTGATGCGGCAGAAATGAGGAGAGGGTTGTACTTTTTACAGTGACGGGTTTCACGATTAGGATTCAATTTTTTTGGCAAATGGGAATGGAGTTTGGGGGTATGGTTGTCGTATATGGGTAGAAGAGATCGAACGGCAGTTGGTGGCTCGATTTGGTGGAGTTTGATCATGGGTAGGGGGGTCGTGATCTCGCTGGATCGAGGGCTGCAGACGAAGTTATAATTTAAGGTGGAGGTTTGGACGGTGCATGGTGGTGATGTTCGGATAGCTTTCCCGAGGGAGTTCGACGGATTCGTCGGTTCTCGATTCCCTCGAGTGTAGAGGGAGGGGGAGGTGAATGAAGGAGTGGCCATGGTGTTCTCGTACATGTATTTGGAATTTATATTTAGGAGGGTAGAAGGTTAAGAACGTAATTAATTTATAATTTAAGTAATTAGTGAAAATTATTTATATTTAAATCCTGTTAACTTATAAATTTAATACCTTATCCATACGAGGTCCAAACGAGGCGTGGATTTTAAGTTTCTCTCTTGACAATGAAAGCTACGCAATGGAATTCGTTTGTAAAAATTTGAAGACAGTTTAAATTTGGGCTAAACTAGGACGTCGTTCGATTTTAGCTTAAAACTGGAACGCCTCGGCGACAACTGAAATTTAGGTGAGTTAATCTCACCTTTTTGGTTGAATAGAAATATTTTTAGTCGGCAAAATTATTATTTAGATGTGTGAATATTTTATTGTTTGCTGTTAATAACTGTTTGGATAATTTACTAAATTATATTGTTGGCTTGGATATATTCCCATCCCGGAAGTGGATGAGACCCGTTCCCGTGTAAAAGCAGATGACCATTTGTATACGAATCTTGCCTCAAAGCGGTTGATTTATACTTTTATGATTATATATTGTATGTGATATAAGGGGACAGGTTGGAGGGATCCAATAGGATTCCTCAAACTCTTGATTTTCTTTTCATAAAATTTGATATATGATATGTTAGATACTATAATTGATGACACCGACAAGATTTTTCTTATCTTGTGCTTTAGTAGTAGTGAGACTTATATTTTGGTATATTAAAATACCATAAAATAGTGATTGATTTTAAAAGGGGATTTCAAAGTGATTTTGAAAACTATGTATGTTTTTAATAATTATTCTTGAACTATTTATCGAAGTAATTTATTTTAAAATCAAAGGTATGATTTTTGTGGATATAATAATTTAATAGTTTTATAAAATATTTTAAATAAATAGAGTTTCTAAAGTATAAATAAAGATTTTTAAAATGTTGGAAATTAAGTTAGTCCTTTATAATAAAGGGATATGGTTTTAAAAAGAAAATATAAATATTTTGATATGAATATTTATTAACCATTTTATATAAGTGATATATTTAGGTACATATATTATAATTTATTTCTAAAGGTGAAATTTATAAATATGATAATTTACAAAAGTGATATTTTTAAAAGAAAGTGAAGATTTGTAAAAATCGTATTTTTGTTAGTAAAAGTGTGGATTTATAAACGGTGTTTATAAATAAAAGGAAATTATTATCATTGGAAAAAAATCAAATGGTGGATTTATTATACGATGTGGAATGATATTTTAAAAATAGTTGATTCTATTTGGAAGTTGAAAGCGAGGGTAAATTGGGAATGTTAAACAATCTTTTACAAATTGAAAGAAATTTATACCTGTGGGAGAAAGTTAAAAACGGTTGAAATTAAGTATTGAATGGGGCTTTATGAATAAGTGAGATTTATAAAGGAATGGGGTTATAAATGGGGTTCATAAATAAAGTGATTTTATGAAAGGAAGTTTCATAAAATAGAAGAGAATTATAAATATAGGTTTATGAATATGGAAACGATTATAAACAGGGTTTATAAATAAATATGGATTTCTATCAAGGAAATATAATTATGTTTAAAAAAAAAATATTTTATTAATATTATTTCGAAGTTTATATAAATATTTTAATATTTGAACAGTTAATTAATTAAAATATTAATATGGTTTGAATTAAATATATTTGTTTACTAATACGATTTTGAAAGTTTATTATTTTTATTTATAATAACGTTTAGCATAAATTATTATTTTTGTAAAGAATGTTTTGAAATTAATTAATTATTATTTTAAGATGCTTTAAAATTAATATTTATTTGTATATAATGTTTATTATTATATAGTAGTGTTTTTAACTTGATGATTAGAATTTATATTATAAATGTTTTCGAGATTTATAAATAGAGTTTAATAAGCAGATGTGGATTATAACCGGAATCTTATAACATGTTTTGGAAAACGTAAAGAAAGATTAGTAAAAAAAAGAAAAAAGTGTTTTATAAATGGTTTTAAATATTTATGAAAGAAATTTTAGAAACGAGTTTATAGATTAATAAAAGGAATTTTATAAATGGTTTTGTAGATTTATAATGGAGTTTATAAACGATTTTAGAACTGAATAAAATGGGGAATCTTCCCAAATGTTGGTGAATATATTTATACCATTGAGATAAGTATATGGATATTTTTCCAAGTATTAAAAAATAGGGATTTGTGTGTGTGTGTGTATCATTGTAAAAAGAAATTTGATTCGAGTATACAAATTGAATTTAAATTAAAGAAAGATTAATTAAAAGAAGGTTAGTGGTTGCTTATGTGCTTAACCAATGTTGGTTTTACTATGGAATTAAATCACTAATTGAATGTTTGTTAATTGATATATAAATAACCGATTATCGTATGTGGATCCAAAACATAACTTTGGAAATACTTAGGAGAAACATGTGAGTTATATGGCATAGTCATCTCCGATGATGCTATACTGTACGTATAAATCTCATTTTGTTCTCCTAGAAAATGATAAAGAAATCTGTCTACTGACGGTTAGGAGATGATATTTGTTAACAAGAAAACTCATTAACATCCCAAAGTTAAGTTGTTAATAAGAAATGTCATTAACACCTCAAAAGGAAGACCAATCTCTTCGAAACCCTTTTCGAATGAGTTGATTAGGATGGATTGCTTTCGAAGGGAGATCTTATGAAAATGTTAATTGTAGTTATGAAGCCCAATCAACCCTTTAAAATGAAGGCAAAGGAGAGAAAATTTCCTTCATAACCCCTTTCGAGTGAGTCGAAAGGGTCATTTGCATCGGTCACTTATCCCTTTCGATTATGTTGAAATGATCATTCTTCCCCTAAAAGAAGAATTTACTTTCGGCGGCATTGTTTCCGCTATTTTGGAAAAAAATCCTTTGAAAGGGTTGTATGTTTTGTAATATAAGTACTTCTTTCAAAGAAATCCATCCAGCTAGCATAACTTAGTATTCACGCATCGAGTCCCTTTCAAAACGTCCCTTTCGATCGGGTTGAAAGGTGATTTCTTTCAAAGTGGACTCCATGTATTATACACAAGTTCTATGTTCAATATGCAATGGAAATAACATCTCGGACAAAAGTTCTTTGGACTTACTAACATCGAAACACTATCTTCATCATCTTAGTTCAACATTTGATATCATGATACAGGTTGATAACACTGTTCGAATCCACGTTGTCTAAATCGATCCCATTGCATCACATAAGACAAATAAGAGTTAAGAAAATAAGTAAGCATCATGTGCAATTGGTCATTAGCCAAGCCAACATTTGAAATGATCTTTCTCATAATCAAAATCTATGTTGAATCCATCTGCTTCCTCCATTTACAATTATCCAAATTGAGTTACAAGTAAGAGAGTTTCTCCCTCAAATTGATTTAGGGTTACAAAGATTTGATTTGCTAAGAAATGAGAGAGAGAATTTGGAATCCCTAAAATTCGGTCCCCAAACTTGGACCCTTAGGGTCGTATTTATAGATGCAGGTTGACCATCTTTCGCATTCTTTTATTCAGTCGAAAGTCCTTCCTTCAACCTTCTATGCACATTCTTTCTACGTGGTCGGAAGGGCTTCCTTAATCCTTCTGTGTGCCTCCTTTTGATGCAGTCAAAAGGCTTTACCTTTTAACCTTTCTCATTCATTCTTACGCCTCTAGCTTTTCATATCAAACCTTTCGACCCATTTGAAAGGATTACCTTGACAACCTTCCGCTGCCGTTAAAGTTAGAGAGCCTCTTTTACTTTTCTTTTTACTGGATTACTTTCGACTTCATCGAAAAGGGGGTAGGAGTGCGCTCCACTTTGTGTTGTTATGTTGTTGCAAGTGGGAGATGAGTTGAGGTTTTACATGGATTAGAAATGGTGAGTGACAACTAGATCTTAGCGAAAGAACACTGGGCTTATATGTGGAGTTTTCATCATGCCTTCGAAGGGTTCCAACCATTTCGAAAGGCTTATTCTTGCTTTCAAAAGTGTGTATTGGAATCATTTTTTCATGTAGTAAATTGACAACGATGAAACCCACTATTTTGAAGGAATTGGTTCTTATGTATGAGTCTATCATTCAATACCTTCAAAAAGTGTTTCGAACCCATACTAGACTCTCTCATATATATGGATTCAATTGAGTTGAAAGGTCTAGATGAGGCAAAAGGATATTTTTGCTTTCTTTTCTACCCTTTTGAAAGATCTTGTTTCGCTTGACATTCGTAAGTGCACTAGGAGCTTGCGACTCCAACCTAACTCCTACGAAAGTTATCTCAATATCTTTAAAACGCTATTTTTGACCTATGGCGAAACCCATGTCTTCAATTCTTTTGGATCCCGACACTTTTATAAGCCTTCTTTCATACCTTTATTTTTAATTGAATTTTATGGTTAACATTTTTGCCCCTTGCCCCTTGTATGAAAGAAGCTTTTGTTCTTTAGGACAAAATTTAGCAACTACTCCATTTTTAATGGCCCCATTTTCCTGCAAAGTTCAGAGTAAATAATATTTTCTATTGTTTGATCAAGACTTATATAAAATATGCTCAGTGATTTTTTTGCCATATAATTGATGATGATGTTAGTATAGTAGAATTCCTGAACTCTAAGTCCAGAAGTAATAAAAATTAGTTGACAATCATATGGAGTTAATAAGTGATAAGAAATTCACAATTGTAAACAATTGGGAAACCAAGAATTCTTGTTGGGCAATGATAGAAGTCCCACCATCCAACTTTTGTAGTTACAAATGAAGCCCATAAATGGAACTTCTATTACATTAATAGAAAACTAGGCGTATAATAATTGAATTCCAGGAATTTTCTGCCGGTGACAACAAATGTTTGGTGATAAAAGACCATAAGCTATCATATGTGAATAAGTCACTGAAATCCATGAAACCTTATCTGGGGATAAGAAATAGGTATTTAGAAACACCTACTAGAAATAAGAATGATCCAGGGACTGAGATTCAAATGTTGATAAATGTTGTTCGAAAGTTAGTAGTAGTAAACCAGTGACCCTGATTTGGGTATATAAGACAAACTCGAAGTTTTACTTGAAGACCAGAAGTCCATTGGGATTTAAATACCAACTGCCTTAGAACCTAGATTCGGGCATTAATAAATAAAATCCAAAAATTGGTGGTAAAAGACCCGAAACCCAAATTCAGGTATTAGGAAGTCCAGCGATCTAATACCCAGATTCAGGTATCAATTAATGAAATTCAAAAGCCAATAATAACAGTCCCGAAACTAAGATTTGGGTTTTAGTAGATGATAACTAGAAACCCATAATAACGGTCTCCATAATAAGTCTAGAGCCCAGGTTTAGGCTTTATCGAATGAAATTCAAAAGTTAAAAGATCTGATACCCAGATTCAGATATTAGTGAATGATAGCCAGAAATCCATGACAAAGATCTCCATATCCATAATCGAAGTTCAAAGCCTAAATTTGAGCATTAATGAATCCCAGAAATCAGTAGGTATAGCCCCGAAACCCAGATTTGGGTATTACGAAATCCAAAGATTAATAATAAAAGACCCGAAACCCGGATTCGAGTTTTAATAAATGATGTTTTGAAATCCTCTTTTATGTACCAGTCGGAGGCTGTAAATTCTTGTTTAAGCCTTCCATTCTGCACTTCTCTTTAGGTATTGATTCCTTTGACATGTGCCACCTTTTTGGCCTTGTATGTTGTCGTTGTTTGACATGCCACCTCTCAGGATCGGATGTCTTAGTCCGTTGCTTGATATGCCACTTATCGGGCTTGGACGTCTTAGTTCGTGGCTTGGACGTCTTAGTTCGTGGTTTAATATGTCGCTTCTTGGGCTCGGACATCTTAGTCCATGTTTGATATGCTGCTTTTTCGGCATGGACATCTTAGTCCATTGTTTTTCGGTGTGCTTGGTTAGCTTATCCACAAGTAGGACCCAAGGTCTTGTCCAACCTCCCTCCAGGAGTCTCTCCAATTAGGCCATATATGCGGGACTGAAGGCTTGTTCGATGCCTTGGCCAGGCCATAGCATGGCGTGACCAAGGGTTTACTCCATCCTCCCTCTAGAAGTTGCCCTGACCTGGTCATAGCATGGCGTGATCAAGGGCTTGTCAATGCTTTATTCTGACCATAGCATGGCACGGATAAAGGCTTACTATAACCTCTCTCCAGGAGACACCCTGACCTGGCCATAGCATGGTGCGGCCAAGGGCTTGTTGATGCTTTAACCTGGCCATAGCGTGCCACGGTTAAAGGCTTACTCTAACATCTCTCCAGGAAGCGCTTTAACCTGGCCAACTCAACGCGAACAAAGGCTTTGACCGTTTATGGTAATGTCCAAGTGCAAGGAGAATCCTACTTCTGACCATGTAGACTTTTCTTTAAGGAAGCGGTATTTTATTCGTTCATTGCAGGGAAATATGGTTGTAAGTGTTATGCATTCCACGTACTTGAAACCATATTGCCATCTAGACGACATAAGTTGTAAGCTTCAAAGGGAATTACTTTGCATAAAATTAGGGGACCTTCCCAGTTTTGTCCTAGCGATCCATCAGCAGGATTTCTTGTATTTACGATCACCCTTCGGAGTACTAAGTCTACCTTTTGTAATGATCTTGTCTTCACTATTATTTTGAGATTCTTCTTTGATTTTATGCAGTTCAAATAGCTGCTTCATCTCTTAGTTCATATTTAAATCTAATGATTCTTTCTTCAATTCTTGGTTTGGATCAAATGCATGCGCAATTCTTCGATTTGAGGGTATCTCAATTTAAATTGGCAACATCGCTTCACACGTATATGTTAGAGAATAGAGAGCATGTTCCATTGCAGTTCTAGTGGATGTTCGATAGGCTCAAAGTACAAGAGGAAATTCTTCTACCTAATTTCCTTTGGCTTTATTCGATTGGTTTTTCAAAATAGTCTTAATAGTCTTACTCACTGCTTCAACGACTCCATTAGACTTTGGACGTGCCACTGAAGAGAAACTTTTGATAATCCAGTTCTTACAACAAAATCGAGAAAACACTTTACTTTCAAATTGTGTTCCATTATCAGATATAACCTTATAAGGAATCCCGAATATGATAACAATGTTATTAATAACGAATCTAAGCACCTTCCCAGAAGTGATTTTGGGAAGTGGTTCTGCCTCCACCCACTTAGTAAAGTAGTCTCTGGCGAATATAGCATATCTTGCTCCTCCTTTGGAAATTAGCAATGACCCGGTTAAGTCGATATTTCTCATATACTGAAGGGCCATGGACTTGAAATAGGAGTTAATTAACTTGGTGGCCATCAAGGAATCTTTGAGTATTTCTGACATCTTTCACATTTCTTTAAAAACTCAATATCTTAACTTGCCATTCGTGGCCAATAAAAACCTTGCTCATTATCTTCTTTGCCAACTTTTCCCCTATTGGAATGGTCTCCGCAAAATCCTTCATGCGCTTCCACTAACAATTTCATCCTATCTTCTAGACTCATGCATCTTGAGTAAGGTAAGGTGTGTCCCTTTTCGTAAAGAATTTCATTCATCATGGTGAAAGTTGAAGCTTGTCGCCTGATCTTCCTAGCTTCCCTTTGTCAGATAGTAATATCCCTTTGGAAATATACTTGACAATAGGCGACATCCAAGTGTCAATATAACAATGATTTGTCGTTGGATAATTAATCCTCTCATTTGGGACTTCTTCATAAATTTCCCTTTCTTCTCTTTCTTGTGACACGGCTTGGGATCTAATTATAACCAACAATTCCTTTCCATGTTCGAGTGTTCCCTCTTCAATATTCGGATTTTCTTGGTACCCTACTGGTATGATTCAGATTTCTGGGGCTCCTCTTGAACTAGCCAACTTTTCTAACAAATCTGCATGAGAGTTCTTGCCTAACAAATCTGCATGAGAGTTCTTGCCCCTTGGAACTTGATGTAAAGAGAAATCTTCAAACAAGGCGAGAATTTTCAATAATTTCTTTACATATAAACATAGTTTGGCATCCTTAGTCTGATATACTTGCTTTATTTGGTTTACCATTAGTTGAGAATCACTAAAGACTTGAATTCATAGGATTTTGAGCTCTAAGGATAGAGTCAATTATACCACCATTGATTCATATTCGGCTAAATTATTTGTCGTGGGAAACCCGAACTTCATTGCGTAGTATAGGCGGTGTCCATCTGTTGTTATTATGACATATCCTACTCCATCTCCTTGCTCATTTGATGCGTCGTCCATAAATAACTACCATATGGATTTTTAATCCTGTTCTTTTATTGTTCTTTAATGAAATTTGTACACTCATTAATAAAGTTTGATAATGCTTGCCTTTTGATAGCTGCCTGTGGCTGAAACTCAATGTCATACTGGCTAAACTCAATTCCCCACTTTACTAGCCTACCCGAAGTTTCAGGCTTATGAAGACTTGCTTGAGTGGAAAGTTAGTCAATACTCGGATTGGATGTGCTTAAAAATGTGCTCTATGTTATCGTGTTGTAAGAATCAAGAGGTAAGCTAATTTTTCTATTATCGGGCACCGAACCTCTGCATCTTTTAACCGCATGCTCACATAATAAACAAGATTTCAAGTCCCACTTTCCTCTCTTAAAAAAAATGAACTAATTGTATGTTCTGAAACTATCATGTATGAGTACAAGGCTTCACTATTTTCAGGACTGGATAATATTGGTAGTTTTTCCAAATGATTTTTCAACTCTTGAAAGGTTTTCTTACAGTCTTCTCTCCACTCAAAATAATTTTTCTTGTCGATAACATTAAAAAGGGGAATGCACTTATCAGTCGCCTTGTAAATGAACCTGCTTAGGACAACTACCTTACCATTTAAACTCATTACATATTTGCTAATTTTGGGCTTAGCTATGTCTTTGATAGCTTGAATGTGGTCTGGATTGGCCTTGACTCCTTGAGCGCTCACTATATAGCCTAAAAAATTCTCGAAATGAACCCCAAAAGAGCATTTTTAGGGATTTAGTTTCATTTGATATTTTCGTAATACTTCAAACATCTCATTTGGGTCTTCAAGATAACTCTAAGCTTCATAATATTTTACTAGTATATTGTCAACATAAACTTTCGTATTTCGTCTGATCCGTTCTTTGAACATTCTGTGGACTAATCTTTGATAGATAGCTCCCGCATTGTTTAACCTGAAGTCATTGCTTTGTAGTAGAAAATTCCCCAATCGGCAATAAAACCGTTATGAACTTCGTCTGGTTTAAATATAGGTATCTGATTATATCCAGAGTAAGCATCCGTGAGGAATAATAATTTTTGTCCACAAGTGGCATCAACCAACTGATCTATCTGGGGCAATGGGTAATAGTCTTTTGTATATGCTTTATTCAAGTCAGTATAAACAACGCAATTCCTCCACTTGCCATTTGACTACTTTACCCATATTAGGTTCACTAGCCACTTTGGGTAGAAGACTTCCCGAATGAATCAATTTTCAAGGAGCCTTTTAATCTTTTAAGGCATCAGACCATACTTTATCCCATTATTTCTTCCACTGTCTGATGGAGGTCGCTACTGGATTAATGTAGCAGAAAATTGAGTTACAAGTAAGAGAGTTTTTGTTCCAAATTGATTTAGGGTTACAAAGATTTGATTTGCTAAGAAATAAGAGAGAGAATTTAAAATCCCCAAAATTCGACCCCCAAACTCGGACCCTTAGTGTCGTATTTATAGATACAGGTTGACGTCTTCGCGCCCATTTTTTCATTTAATCGAAAGGTCTTCCTTCAACCTTCTATGAGCATCCTTTCAACGTGGTCGAAAGGCCTTCCTTTATCCTTCTGCACGCCTCCTTTCGATGTGGTCGAAAGGCTTTTCCTTTTAAGCTTTCCCATTTATTCTTACGCTCCTAACTTTTCATACCAAACCTTTCGACCCAGTCAAAATGATTACCTTGACAATCTTCCGTTGCCCTTAAAGTTAGAGCACCTCTTTTACTTTGCTTTTTACTGGACTGCTTTTGACTTTATCAAAATGGTGTATAAGCGCTCTCCACTTTGTGTTGCTATGTTGTTGCAAGTGAGAGATGAGTTGAGCTTTCACATAGATTCGAAAGCAATGGTGAGTGACAACTAGATCTTAGCTAAAGGACTCTGAGCCTTCATGTGGAGTTTTCGTCATGCCTTCGAAGGGTTCCAACCATTTCGAAAGGCTTATTCTTGCTTTCGAAAGGTGTGTATTGGAATCATTTCTTCAAGTAGTAGATTGACAATGACGAAATCCACTATTTTGAAGGAATTGGTTCTTATGTATGAGTCTATCATTCAATATCATCGAAAGGTGTTTTGAACCCTACTAGACTCTCGCATGTATGTGGATTCAATTGCATCGAAAGGTCTAGATCTAGATGAGGCAAAAGAGTATTTTTGCTTTTTTTCTACCCATTCGAAAGCTCTTGTTTTGCTTGACATTCGTAAGTGCACCAGGAGCTTGTGACTCCATCCTAACTCCTTCGAAAGCTATCTCAATACCTTTGAAATGCTGTTTTTAAACTATGGTGAAACCCATGTTTTAAATTCTTGTGGAGCCCAACACTTTTATAAGCCTTCTTTCGTACCGTTATTTTTAAGTGAATTTTATGATTAACTTTATATGTTTTCTATCTGATGGGTGTAAGCTAATTTTTCTTTTACCGGGCACCGAACCTCTGCATCTTTTAACCACTTACTTACATAATAAACAGGAAGTTGAGTCCCACTTCCCTCTCTGATCAAAACTATACTAACCGTATCTTCTGAAACTGTCGTGTACAAGTACCAGACTTAACTATTTTCAGGACTGGATTGTATTGGTGGTTTTTCCAAATGATTTTTTAACTCTTTAAAGGATTTCTTATAGTCTTCTCTCCATTCAAAATTTTTCTTCTTCTTGATCACATTGAAAAGGGGAATGCACTCATCATTCGCCTTGTAAATGAACCTGCTTGGGACAGTTACCCTACTGTTTAAGCTCATTATATCTTGCTTATTTTGGGCTTAGCCATGTCCTTGACAGCTTGAATCTAGTCTAGATAGGCCTCAACTCCTTGATTGCTCACAATATAGACTAAAACTTCCCGAAATGAACCGCGAAAGAGCATTTCTGGGGATTCAATTTCATCTGACATTTCTATAATACTTTAAACATCTCTTTTGTGTCTTCAAGACGGCTCTTAGATTCATAAGATTTTACTAGTATATTGTCAACACAAACTTCCATATTTCGACCGATCTGTTCTTTGAACATTTTTTAACTAATCTTTGATAGGTAGCTTCTGCATTCTTTAACTCGAAAGGCATTGCTTTATAGCAGGAAATTACCCAATTGTAATAAAATTGGTATGCCCTTCATGTGGTTTAAATACGGTTGTCTGATTATATCCTGGGCAAACATCCATGAGGGATAACAATTTATGTCTACTAGTTGCATCAACCAACTGATCTATCCGGGGTAATGGGTAATAATCTTTTGGACAGGCTTTATTCAAAGTCAGTATAATCAATGCAATTCCTTTACTTGCCATTCGACTTCTTACCAATACTGGGTTCGCTAGCCACTTTGGGTAGAAGACTTTCCAAATGAATCAATTTTTGAGGAACCTTTTAACTTCCTCTTTTAGGGCATCATACCGTACTTTATCCTATTGCTTCTTCTTTTATCTGATGGGAGTCGCTTCTGGATTAATGTTCAGTGTGTGGCACATAACCGATGATTCAATCCCTACCATATCTTAGTGACACCATGCAAACACGTATTTATTGAGAAACTGAATCAAGTCTTTCTTCAAGCTGCTTTCCAACTCCTTTCCCACTTTGACTATTTTGGTTAAATCATTTGGGTCTATACATGTCTCCTTAAGGTCTTTTATAGGTTTTTATTCTTTCACTTCTCCACGACAATCAAACTCTGTGATGATTTCTCCTTTTTCTACGGAATTAGCATCGGTACATTTTCTCTTGCTTCTAGGGGAAATGTACCTTTCAAACATACGTTTATTAGTTTTATTAGATCTTACTTTTTCTTCAAATGTTGGATGTAAAAATCCATCATCCAAAGGTTGAAAAATAATAGAAGAATCAAAGTAAGCAGAATAATCCCTCATATATTGATTAAGCATTGCAAAATACCTCTTGTAAGAGTTGAATTGTTGTCCGCGAAAAGTGCACCAACCTCTCTTAGTTTAAAATTTTACCATTAGATATTTTAGGAGACAAAAGTATCCGCCTCATCAAGTGTGGGTCGGCCAAAGAAAGCATTGTAGTATGATGGTTAGTTGATGATTACGAAGAGAGTTCTGTGGTCATTAGGGTCAGTAGTTCTGTGGTACTTCAAGGTAAGGATGGGATAACCGTTGGCATGATCTCATCTATGAACAGAGCTACTCAATCATTGTCATTTTCTCGCTCATCCAAAGTCCTCTTCCCCTTAGCATTTTGCATATCTTTGACTGCCTTTTTTGCTATGTCTTTCAAATAAGCTTTGGTGTCATGATAGCTTTTTCAACTTAGGCTGTATTCTTTTAATGTCGAGCTTCCAGATTGCTCGAGAGATTAGTCCAGTATCCTTCCTTGATGATCGACTTTAATCGGACGATGCTCTTTTTTCTTTGATGATGTCATAACTACTTTGCTCTTGCCCTCATTAGTATAAGCCTTTAAGTTTATTCTAGGAGAGATCACCTCATCTCTGGTTGTTCGTTTTGTTGTTTTAGAAGACTTTTGAGATAGTGCTACATTGAAAAGCTCTTGCATTTCCAGCAATTGTTGCTCTAAGTGCTTTATTTTGTTTGCATTGTCATTTTGTTCAGCTGGGGTTGACGGTGCTCTTGTATAACTCCCTCCAAATTGAATGTTGGCGTTATATTTTCTTCTAAAGTTGTGATGTGTATGGCTTCTTCGTCCATTCAACTAAGACTTTTAATTTTCATTTTCATATACCAATTTAAACAATCCATAATTAGTCTATAAGATAACTACAAGGGTGGAGGTTCGGGCCCTCCTTCTAGCCAAAAATGTCAACAAGAAAACTCGTCAACATCCCAAAGCTAAGTTGTTAACAAGAAATGTTTTTAACACCTTAAAAGGAAGTTTGTAGAAGTGACCAATATCTTCGAAACCACTTTCGAATGAGTTGATTAGGATGGATTACTTTTGGAAGGTGATCTTACGAAAATGTTCATTATAGTTGTGAAGCCTAATTAACCTTTTGAAATGATGGTAAAGGAGAGAAAATTTCCTTCATAACCCCTTTAAAGTGAGTCAAAACGGTCATTTGCATCGGTCATTTACCCCTTTTGATTGTGTCAAAGGATCATTCTTCCCCTAAAAGAAGAATTGTGACGATCCATATTTTGGAAGGTTTAAATTGACAATAATCCACACATGTCCAATATAAACAATCCGAAACATAGATAATCATTTGGGTTAATTAAGAAAAATAAGAAAATAATAAGAAAACAAACATAGAATCTTGCAGCTGAATGACAAAATATAATAATCAAATAAACAGTTTATGAAGTTGTTTATATTATACACTTGATTATAATCTATACAACATTTATTACAGTTATATACACATCAGGGATAAATAAATAATGCATCAGAACAACATGATGCAGAGAATAATAATAATGATATATCAAATCTTTGTCCTCCGGAAAAATGATCTTCAATGCGTTGAAAAACTCAAGGCTGACACGAGCGTAATAATAAGGTAAAATATTTAAGTCAGGACTAAAATATTCTTATGTGAGTCAAATTGATATCACATAAAACATGAATGCAATAGCGTCAAAGATGTTTATAAGATTTTACATCTCATATCTAGTGTATAACATGCATGCAATAACTCGAGAGATGTTACAGGATTTTCCATCTCTTAAGGATCCATCAAATCTATTACTTATATAGGAAAACAGAAACCAGTCGTTTTACAGGATGACACGTGTCTCATAACCCGTGGCAATCATCTACGGCATCTCAAACCAGTCCGTCTCCCAACTTTCGAATTCGCTAACCGCAATCATTTCCATTCTCTACACCACGTTTCCTCGCCCTTTCTTCCCTGTTAACACAAAACCGCTTCCCTTTCCTCCCACCAATCCTTCCATACTCCATAATGGAGTCCGGTCCTCTATTTACTGTATGAGAACAGTTGCTGTGTGCTACTAACACCGATTATAAACATTTAAATTTCCCAAATCATAACTTGTACCCCTTTCTTCCTCCCGACAACAAATCCGCCTCAATCTCCTCCCACCAACCCTTTCATACTCCATAATAGCGTCAGAACCTCTATCCTCTATTTACTGCATGACTAAAGTTGGTGTGTGCTACTAACAACGACTGTAAATCTAGGGAAGGCGACGATTGGCAGCAGAAACAACAACACCTAATGGTATGACTCATTTGTCTTCAATCACTCACAATTTATGACTTTTATTTATATTCGTTACTATATTTCTGATTTGGTTTTGTACACTTATTTACGCACTTTAAAACGTTGCGCAAAATTGGATCTCAGTTAAAATTTATTTTACAGTAATGGGAAATCAATTATGTCGATGCTCCTTTTATGTAAATTGTTGGTATGTGTACTGACAAAATATAACGCTGTCTAATATATTATAACATCCTAATTTTTCGCTCCCAAATGTTGGACTTGGACCTATGAAAACTTAGCTATTTTTTTGCAATTTATTTCAAGCAAACTGAAATAGTTTCTCCTGAACAATTTTAATCCACTGTTTCAGCTTTATACTCAAATACTGTGGTGAAAATCTAAGTTCATTTCTATTCTATTTTCTATAATTTTAACATGCTTTCATGGGTTTTTCCTCAACACGGTATGGAAGTTACAATTATCGTATAACCTATCATTTTGACTGTATTAGTTTTGATTCGCTACTATTATGTTTTACAGATTAAAAATTCTATTTACATCCACTCTAATGTATACATAATCTTGGGAACATTTCGATTCTTTTTTACGATTCTATTTTACTATTGATATTCGAATACCTCGATTCTATTTTACTTTAACTTTTGTATTCTATTTATAGAAAATCAAAAAAACTGCTTAACGAATATTATACTGTAATTTTTATTAGAGAAGGTGGTTGGCTAGGTCCATGAACCGTAAAGGTTACACTTTTTTCGTAACGTCCACTACCTTCGTACTGTCACTAAACTAAGATGTATATTCCCATACTGAGATAGCATTGTGGATATAAAACATATGGGAGTATAACCTTCCGTGGAAATAAATTTTGAAACAATATCAACAAAACTACCCTCTATTGCCTCAAAGCTATAGAAAATTAAAATTTTATGAGAAATCCCAGTTTTGGTTAATGGATGATGATTCTGATTTATCATGTGATGTAATATCGATCTTGAAGATGCCATTTTGTAGTTGACCGTCTTTTTTCTGTTATGCATCTCTTTCAACTAATATAATTTTAACATATCTTTGACATGCGTGTTATCCATTATGTAAATAGGGAACGAGAAACCAACCCTTTAAATTTCTTCCATACGTCGCCTACGATATCCATATAATTTTCATTTTAAATTGCAATTTTCACCCAATTTAAAATACCACAAACAGTTGCCATTGTCTCCTTTTCCCCGATGGTCTTCCCCTTTCTTCTTCCAAACATAAAATTTCTTCAATCATCATATTGTTCACACACAAATTGAAGGGCTCTCTCTCTTTCCCTTATTCGAAACATATCAACATAGGCTATCCTAATTTGTACAGATCCCTGAAATTATTTTGGTTGTTATTACAGCGTTCCATGAACACTATGTAAATGACTAGGTAGAACATGCTGATTTTGATTTATGGCTATTACGTATTTTCTTATTCCACATTAACGATTATCGTTTGCAACAGATGGAAGCATTTGCTGGTCATGATACGGGTAAATTGAACGTTGGTAAAGATCATCACAAAGGTATTAGCCAAAGTAAAATTTTATCTTCCTACATGCAGTTTCTGTTAATGATTTGGTTTTTATTATTGTCGAGATTGAAGTTATGATAATGCATTGAGCTGGTGTTTCTTATGAATTTAGGACATTTGCTTTAAATTCATGTCTAGATTCATGGAGTTATTAAGGTTGCTTTAAAATATTTTTCTGGTGTCAATTATATGATAAACCAATTAATGATTAGTATAGCCCATTGGTGAAGTTATGTAAGTTACTTCTATCACCTTCCCAGTCTCAAATTAAATCAATTCAAATTCCTACTTTTTCACAGTTTATTCTTTTTCACAGTTTATTCTTTTGATCAATATCTTATTTCAAATTTTTTTACTATGCGATTCACTGATAACTTTGTACAAAAGAATTGCATCGTTGTTGTATTTGATGATTTCTTTTTCATTTCTTCCGAGTTTATTTTATGTTTGTTGTATGTGTTTTTAAAAGAAATTATTGAATGTGCTCAAACACGGTTTGTAATTGACTACCATTTCGCTCGATGCATGTTTCTTAACCCACATGACATAAATTTATGTTCACCTTAGAATCTACAATTTTTAGATGATAAACATTGGCTGGATCTTCCAACCGAGATCAGTCATACCTATTCTGTTTGCTCTATTATCTTCACCTGATTTTTAAACTGCTGATTTAGGCAAACTTTTCCCCTACGATTCAAGGTACTGCATAAATGTTCTTCTTATCTAATTTTTTCTTCGATCAACCATGACATCAATGTTTTCAAAACGGGATTTAAATCGTATATCGTAAAATTCATACTTTAAATTGTAACGAGAATCAGATCATAAATCGTATGTTCAAAAGGTTCGTAAATGAAGATTCTCACACAATTTGAAATTGATTTTGATGTTTAAAGTTTAAACTTCTACAGTTAAACATGAAACTCAATTTTGTCTCTTATTACAGTTTTATTTTATTTTGAAAACATTGTAATTTTGTTAATCCAAATGAATATATCAAATATGTTATACTGATAAGAATGTTTCTTATTTGCGGTTTTTGACTAAATTTGAATCATCATTTAAATCAAATCGTTAAGGAAGAGATCCGATCTAAATAGTGATTTAAATCGTAGAATTTTAAGATTTTTGACAACAATGTATGACATGATGTTACAACGAAGAGAAGTCAGGGACATTGAAAGTGCACACATGCAAGTGCTTTTCATAGATGCATCTTTGATCTTCAAGATTATGCTCTTCCACTTCATCTTTGACTATATAATGGTAGAATTTATAGTTCATTGCAACCATCATACGAGTAGGCTTATTTATAAATGTCTTATGTGTTTCTTACACTTTCATGTTACCTAAATATTGATAATTTTTGTTTTGCAGAAACTCAAATTAACTTTATTCACGTAAAAAGATTTTGTACACAAACCAACCAACAGTTTACACCTCCAAAGATTTTGTACTTAAATATTTAGTAATACTTAAATATTAAAATTAATTTTGTTTGCAAAATTTACTCCGAAAGTTATTCTTCTGTCTGTAAAAATCTATTAGTATTTTAGAAGTTTTTCAACATGAAAACCATGTAGTACATAGGATTGGTTGTATGCAAGCTTTGGAAATTTTATCTCCTTTCTGCCTGTCTTTTTATCCCAATGCAAGTACATCATATTTTAAAATTAGTTGAGATGCGTTATGAAGTTTGTTTATCAATGATCTTACTAAATTATATCTTAATTATAGACTCTAACTGAATTCCATTTCTCATGTCCCTATGTAATAAAGTTAATGTTCAGGATACTTCCATGAATGTTTTTGGATGTTTAAATCATATAACCGTTGGTAAGATTCCCATTCTATCTTCCATTTTAAGAAAAACTTCAAATCCATTTGAATCCCACACCATCTCCATTTGTTGTATAAACCTCTTTTTTAGAACCAAGAAATCAGTTTTAATTTGACTGGTCTTTGTTTGGCTTTAAATGTTTCTAAAGGCATAGGTAAAAAGCAAGAGACATACCACCATTTTTTAGATTGGTTCACGATAGGTTCTTGACTTATTCATGGGTGAGACAATTAGGCTTTGCTAAAGGTGGACATATGCAAGATTCTACGAATTCGAACTTATATATTGTGCATTTAAAGAGGTATGGTGGTACCTATTTCATGGATGAACTTAATAGACATAGATATAAGGTATATTTTTGGCTCATGTTGTTCCGAATCTGTTATTTTGCAAGTTTTTGGTTTGCTACAAAAATATTTAGAATCTTTCCATTTTTTCTAAGAATTTTCAATGGAAACAAATAGATATTTTTAATTCCTTACCATCTATCATTGTGAATTTCATTTTTATTCATTTCTACGAAATAAAATTACTCTATCCGCAAAACTGTAAAAAGAAAAAAAGCCGATTACCTTTTTCACAGTTGGTTAAAGTGCTAAAAAAATTCACGCATGTGGTTTCATCACCCGTAATTCTCAGCAGATATACGTATTTAGGGAATGAGATTAAGTAATATTTGAGAAGTTGTTGTATGTTGATTTGCTGCACTCAAGTACTAACCCATATGATCTATGTATAAAGATAAGCATGATAGGACTGTTACTACATCCACTTGTGGCGTTATTTAAATAAGAAAGTAAAACCCAAATCACTAAGCTGTCTACTTCTCAACCATTGTTCACGTATATCTTATTTTTTACTATCTAAAATTGAAAAGCACTTATTTCCCCATTCGCCATTTCTTCTCCTTCTCCACTACAAATTCACACTAATAATACACGTTTGCACTTTTCAGTTCGCAAACACCTATGTTCAATCACCAATATTGCTTATATTTCATCACCGTGGCCTCACTGTTCTCATTCCTTCCATGCTGTAGCTTCTCCAGCCATGGCTACTAAATTATTTCAGGTATGAATACTTTCTGATCTCTAACTAGTATAATTATCTAATTGATGATTTAGGTTCAACACTATCTATTTATTTAAGATCAACTTTATGTCCAAAGTTGATTCTTACATTTAATTATGTAGATCCAAACACCTATTAGGTATAATTGACCCAATCGCCCTTAAATTCCATGATTTTTATTGACAACCAGGAGTCTTTCTTGAATTTTTATAATACTCAATGACCTCTATCCATTTTCCACTAATAAAAGTATTCTTTATTTATACTGTTAATTTAAAGCTGTATAGCTTGATAACATATGTAGATTGCAATCTCAACATGAATTTGATAGAAAAATTGTAATATAATTCAACTCTTTTTAACTTCCACCTTTTATTCTAATGAAAAATTCTATGCAGCATCAAAGCTTCATTGTGCTTTTCTTCTTTTGGCCAGTACGTATATATTTCCTAAACGAAAAAAATGGAATATAGTTTGGTCACTAAAATATTGTACGCGTAACTATTTTTCACTCTTTCTCAAAAATATTGATATATTAAATTTCCGTGAGTCAGGTTAGTAGTATCCAGTAGCATAGTAGATTTACTATGATATCTAGAAATTAGACCGTGGAAAGGTCCAGTTTAGAGGAGTACTTAATATTACTGTGTACTGTAAAATTGCATAGAAGCACTGTCATTCTAATTTAGAATTCAAATTGATAATGAATTGTAAACTCAGGCATTCTGCATGAATCATAGTCCAATATGAGCTACCAATTTTCTCCATCGTTATCAGTTATAGCAATTATTATTCCATTGTACCATTGTATGTAGCATTTATTATACTCATATATTTTAGGCTGTATACACTATTTTTTAACAAATTATAAAAAAATTTAATTTTACAGTTAGAAATGTGGACATATCTATTTTCCAGTATAATCACTTCTTTAATTTTATTAGAACTGAACAACAATAGTCATTAAATTAGTTACTGCCTTTGATTAATGGTGTGTCTTGGTTGGGTTTCAATACATCATTGGTTGATAACATTTCATTTTTCAATTAATCAACGAATTTTTTGGTTATTTATATGATTTAAACAAAGTAAAATGGTCCATCTTTAATCTATTACAAAACCTTAACGGGTTTAGTTTCAAAAAAAATAAAGGTTTCTGACTGAATTGCCATTATCCATCGTTTTATTTTTTGAAAATTTGCACCTAACCTAATTCTGGGAAACTCACAGAAGAAAAAACTTAGGGCCCGATTGGATTCAAAATGGATTTTGAGTTTTTTGCATTCAATTTGTACTTCAAATGGCATGGTAGAAGAGTGCGGCATCGAGAGGAGGAAAGGGGAAAGGAGAGGACAAAGAGCGAGTTGTTGAAAACAAAATTTTCTTCTTTTCCGCTTTTTTAGGATAAGGAAAATCTCCCTCTAACCCTTTGCACATCCCCTCATCTCCCACCACTCTTTTATTACAACTAAAAACTGAAAAGTCAAAATTTATTTTGAAGCCAAACGGGGCTTAACAAATTAAACCTTTGCAAATTTTCATTTGTACATAATGAAATTTGAAGTGAATAAATTGAAGTCATAGAAGATAATTTGGTTTTATTAAATATGGTTTCAATTTTTTCCACACAATATTGTCTTGCTACTGTAACTATAACAGTTATGTAAAATATGATTGATATGACAGTACAAAGATCATGAAAATTGATGGGTATAAAAAAGATTTGGATAAATCATGTGGATATATGCATTGAAATTGATTGCAAGTGCTAATTTAGTATGAACAGAAATTTGAGCAGGAGTTAAAAATGGATGTAAGCCTTACGAAGTGACTATTATTGTTTATTTTCGCTTTTTTCGCTCTTCTTACACCAACTATAATATGTTTTTCCACTGTCTTTTCTGTGTCAAACTATCTCATTTTTCTCTCCGACCATTTTGACTTCTTTTCTACAAATGGCCAATGGCCAATGACCAAAGTTGCACCAAGTATGGCTGTGGATGATGATTCCAAGCTACAGGAAAAGGAAACTCACAGTTTCATAGTTTATAGATCAAGTAAACACTTAAATAAGTTTTTCTTTAGAAGCTTGGCAAACCCACCATGAAATATGAACATTTTACTGCTTGCCTTCCTAAGAATGAATAAATGCACGCACACTTTTGACTTTGGTTTTTTCACAACTGCGAATTTTCAGCAATATTTTTTTCATTGCATGGTTTCCTGGTACCGCAGGAGTGAAGAAAAAGCTGCAGGAGTAAAGAACAAGCGCTTTGCAGAATGCTTTAAGATAGAATTGGATTGCATTCAAGTGGAGCTACAATTACATGCAACTGATCTAAGTGAGATGGATGTAGATGTTACTCAAATTCGCACCAGTTGGCCATGCAATTTTCTTGGATTGTGGTTGTTTTTACAGTATTTACAGCAACTGCATGCCATAAGTGCTGTTTATTATTGTTTTACTGTATCCTTCTATTACATTATGTGAAACTTATGAGATGCAATGACTCATTTATGTGTGTCTGTTTGTATCTTGAGATGTACTAGCTAAATAAACTAGATGTAATCCTAAGTTCACATATTGTAAAGTGGACGCTGTTCTTTTTCTGAAAAAAAGTAGTATGTTTGTCCAACTGTCATCTTTTGTGTTTGATACGCTGATGATTTTGCATGGAGTTTTAAACAAGTTCATTGAAAACTCAGGTAATACACTAATAAAATTGTTGTATTCCTGTTTGAGATCAAATTTATGAAACATTGATGAAGAATATATGGGAATCAACGATATTTGATTAATCTTCTTACTCTGACTTTTGAAGTTATGTAAGGTTAACTTTCTTTCTAAATTAAGACAAAGTTATTGTGCTATTGTTATCTTATAGAAAATAACCTAAAGTCTTACATTCTGTTTAATTTTCAAACATTCATTTTTCTTATATTTTTTTTAGAAGCGGTGGTATTCTTAATTATTTTATTACTATCAACATATGACCTTTTTAAACCACCTGTTTGACTAAACTTAAATTGTTGGTCTACTAAATTTAATATATTGTAGATAGAATGAAGATGTCAACTTATATTAAAAATCTACTATATTAATAAACCAAGCCATATATATAATATATGTGTGTGCACATATACATTACATCTGCATACACACATCAAAATATTATTCAACTCAACCTTTACCTCTATATAAAATTCATTCATTCAGGTTATATTCTAAAAAACTTTTAACATCAACCTAAATAATCTTTCAACTATTCAGCGACCATTATAGATAGTGAAAATCAAATATCGCTCGAATCCTACTAAATCTACAACACTAGACACACTACGATAATTGCGCATACACATTATAATACAGTAAAAGTGTACATACCTCTACAATATTTTATTCATTTATTTTATTAGATTCTATTTTCTATCAACTTTCAATGTCAATTCTGTTAAAATCAATGCTCGTGTGCGTAGCACGGGCCACGCACTAGTTATTTATATGTAGTAGAACACACTACATATATAATGTTTAATCAGTAAAATAAATATTTTTCTTAGCGTTAAGGCTTTACTTTAACCCCTCTTAAGGCGTTTTTAGGCATTAGCATACAATTTGCATATAACGCCCCAATAACACGTCGGGGGATAGGGATGCGTCGCGATATGACAACACTAAACAAAAATCATAGGGGTCTCGTATAGGGATAAAAGTATGACAAGGCACGTGAGGCAATGCCCATGGTAGGAAACTACCAGTTCGGGTCGAAGGGCTGGTGGTAACGCATCATAGCCACGACCGCCCACTACGTCCGTCCATCCCATATCGAGTCAAATGGAGGCTATCCAAAATTAAGGTGCACCAATCGAAACGAACAAGAGTAATAATATGGACCAATTCCAAGAAAATCGAAGAACGGATGTCCGCTAAGAGTAATTAGCCCACTTGGCCCTGTCAAGCCATCCTGTTTTAGTCATTTCAAATTGGCACAAGTGCCGAAGTCTATCCATCATTGTTCTCATTCTTCAAATCCAGCAAACGACGCCAAATCCAACCACTTCGTTCTAGAGTCTCCTCCACGTAAATAATTATTAAAGAGGTTCCAATACTGACAGAGAGTATGACAATAAGAGGCTCTAATCTCTTTAACAACCAAACATCGTTTTACACACTAGTTGTGACTTTTATATTTCGAAAACAATTCGTACTTAATATCAAAATATCATATTCGCTTCTAAATCAATTTCATTTCAAAATATAATATTTACTTCAAAAAACTTATTCGGTTCGGCACGTCATTTTCACTTGAAAATATCATTTCACTCCAATATCTCAATTTCGCTTCCAAAATTGTTTCGAACTTCAATTTTGGTTATAACTTCAATTTTAACCAATTTGTATTTAAATCAACAATCTAAATATACACATTCCAACATGGACCAGTTTGAATTTTTAGAAAATAGTATGAATAACTTTAAATTGTTTAAATAGTTAAAATAGTTTGATATAAAATAGTTTAAGTATTGAAAATGGTTTATATACTAAAATGGCTTGGAAAATCAAAATAATTAGAATATTTAAAAAAATAGATTTTAAACAGTTTATATTAAAATATTTTATTTCCAAATCAAACTGCCACTTCCCATTTTAACAAATCTGGACCTAAGTCCAAATTCTGATCAAACTGATTCAATTTCATTTTTTTCCATTTCAAATCATTTTCAATCTCATTTCAATTCAAATCGACTGAATTCTGATTCAATTCCAAACAATTTCAATTTCAGTTGCCATTCAAATCAATTTCGTTTTCAAATTAATTCGATTTCAATTCCAATTAGTTTTAATTCAATTCCAATTTGAATTAATTTCAATTCAATTCTCAATTTTAAACCATTTCGATTCATATAAATTTCGTGTTCGAATTCAGTATATCAATTTAAATCACATAAAGTAAATTTAACTTCAATGTTCAATTTAGTGTCCAAAGCTTTAAAATAATTCAAGTCTGAGCTCAACTTTCGAAATATCAAATTAAATTACCTTTACTTAGCAATATTAAAAATTCCAATAAAAGTCCGATCTTTTAAAACAAATCAATTTTCGAAATTCATATCATACTTCAATTATAACTTCAAAATCTCAACTTCGATTTTTAAACAATTACTGTTACCAAATTTAAATTCCAACATTTCAAGCTCAAGTCCAAAAATATTTCATTTTTCATAAATTCGATTTTTATTTCTTTAAATCAAAATCATTTAAATAATTTCAAATCAAAATTCTGAAATCATTTAATTTAACCAATATATTGTCCGTATATAATTTTCTATCTACGGCCAAGTGAATCAATTATTTCAATTTAATTCAGGGATAGATATATATCATTTCAATCCAAAATAAATGTTATAGGTATATATCATTTCAATATATTTTTTAATTTATTCAAAATAATTCGATTTATAGTTTTATATACCGTAAATAATGTATAAGATGATAACTGGAAATATAAAAATAAATAAACATCCAAATTATCCAAAATCTCAACCAATTAGCATTCATCACAACAGTCATCCAACAGTTAACAAATCACATCAATTAACCAGTTATCAATAATCAGGTATTTTACTAGAAGTTTAATTAATTTCTATTTAGTTGGTAATCCAAAATTTCTAACATATAAATTTCCATATCAATTCCCATGTCAGTTAAATTTCCCAATCAACAGTCAATAATTTTAAATCACTTCACGATATAAATTTAACTAACATAAAATTTATTTCAGTCAATTGTCAGCGTATAAAACACTCACATTTATTTGAAATTGAAAATATTTTCAGCTTCAAATAAATCTCACTTCAATCTCATGCCGTAGACGATGTCGACACAATCGCATTGCGACTCGTCTCGCCCGTAACAGACCTCGTACGCAAAAGATATAGATTAATTATCATTTGAATAGAATTAAACTTAATTAACAGAATAATTAACAAATAAATAAATAAAAACAATTTGTTACTGAATTCCCTCTCGTCCCAGGCGCGTACTCGACCACCTTCCTAGGCTTGAATGTGTTTCCTGTTTTTTTTAAGACCCAGAAACCACTCCGCGCTTGCAGCCGCCACCACCAAAAACCCTTTGCGCACGCACACACGATCGTGGCAATCATCGCACATAGAACCTCAAAACCTAACATCGTAGTCGACTGTGAAGGGTGAATGACCACCACCATCAGCACGTACATGCGACACGCTCGACCACCGAAGCCCCCATCAGCGTCGTCTCCCTCCAATCGCACGCGTGGTCCACTAGAGTCGCCTCACCATCCCTATGCCAGCACTCCACCACCATGTCGCTCACGAAATCAAGGCGAGCCTAAATTGCCGCGAATGCAAATCGCGCCTCATGCCTTCCTCTACGCTAAGCCACCGCTACTCCCTATCGCCATCGCCTCGCCATTTATTCTTCTTTTTTTCGTTCGGATCATTTAATTTGTTTTTTTATTTCATTTTCGATCTACTGCTTTAAAATGAAAACAGGGATAGGGGCGTACGATGGAAGTCAAAGTAGGCGGGTGCTATACGTATTGTCGAGTATGAAAAGTAATATATTATATTATAATAAGGAAAATATCTCGCTTTTAAACTTCCCGAAATTCCGAACTCAAAACAAAGCATGCCACCTGGCGTCCATAATGTTTTACCCTTATTTCAAACACAATGGAGCTATTCTCGATGCCTAATTCGATCGTTTTCAGAAGATAGTTAATTAAATTCTGAAAATTAATTCTTCGCATTTCAAGCTCGCACCGCCAAACAACAATTCCAGATCAAGGGGTGCACCCAAATCGAATCACAAATGTAATAGATATGGTATCGAAGAAGTGTGTCCGCTAGAGATGGCGAACCTCAGTGGCCCGGCGCGGCTCCTGTTTTAGTCATGTCAGGGGTCATCCAATATCGTTCTCTTTCTTCAGTCAACGGTTCACCAAACCAGTCACTTCATTCTGGATCAACACTCCGCGTATAATAGTTATTAAAGTAGTTTTCGGTATCGACAGAGAGTATGTCCATATCCGATCCCGGTCTCTTTAATAACTACGTATTATTACACCGGTGGCTCTTTTACATTTCAAATCGATTCATAATTGATATCAAAATATCATATTCGCTTCAAAAACAAATCCATTTCAAATATCATCATAGCTATTCAAAATGTAAGATTCCGTTTCAAAATCATTTTTCGCCTCAATATCTCATTTCGATTTCAAGATCATTTCGAATTTCAATTCAGATTGCAACTTCATTTAACCCAATTCGTATTTAAATTCAAGATTTAAACATAAACATTTCACCTTATTGACCAGCTTGAAATTTTAGAAAAATAGTTTAAGTAGTTTAAAAGTAGTTTAAATAATTAAAATAGATAAAAATACTTAAAATCATTAAATGGATTTCAAATAGATAAATTAATTCAAAATAATTTAAATTCAAGATTTAAACATAAACATTTCACCTTATTGACCAGCTTGAAATTTTAGAAAAATAGTTTAAGTAGTTTAAAAGTAGTTTAAATAATTAAAATAGTTAAAAATACTTAAAATCTTTAAATGGATTTCAAATAGATAAATTAATTTAAAATAATTTAAATTGGGTTAAATAGATTTAAAATAGATTAAAATAAGTTAACATGGTTTAAGATAGGTTAAAAATAATTTAATATAGTTAATATAGGTTAAAATAGTTTAAGTATTTAAAGATGGTTTATATAACAGAGTAATTTGGAAAACAAAATGAACAGCTTCAAAACCAAACCATTTCAATTATAACTTCCCACTTCAAATCAATTTCAATTTTCATTCAACCGATTCAATTTCGATTTCAATTCAAATCAATGTCGACTTTGACTTCAAATTAATTCAATTCTACATTCATCTTCAATTAATTTAATTTCAATTTATATCGATTTGGAGTCTGATTTTTCAAAATATCAATTTATAACACTTGACAAAATTATCCTTCAATATTCAAATTTAAATCCAAATTACAAATATGATTCAATTTCAAGCTCAATTTCAAAATATCATTTTTATATCGCTTTTACTTAGTAATACTCAAAGCTCGAAATAATGTTCAATCTTTAAAACAAATAAATTTTCGAAATTCAATCATATCCATATTTCAAATTTCAAAGTCTCAACTTAAATTATTTAACAATTTCTTTTGACCCAAAATTTTATTTCAACATTCCAAACTCAAATTTTTGCGATAAATTCGATTTCTATAAATTGATTTTTTTATTTATAACTTTTAAATCAAAACATTTAAATAAATTTCAAATCGACGATTTTTAAAAATTATTAATTTAGCCAATCCGGTGTCCGTATATAATTTTCTATCCGATGGCCAAGTAATTATTTATTTCAATTAAATGTCAGGGATTAATATATATCACTTAAATCAAATTAGAGTTTCATATGTATGCATAATAGGATATATATAAGCAAATAAACAACCAAACATTTAAATATCAACCAATAACATCCATCGAAATACATCATCCAATAGACAATACAATTCATGGCAATTTCATAGTTATCAATATCAGGTAATTTAATCGCAATTCAATTTTAATTTCAATTTAACTGTCAATTAAATTTTCAACGGTTAATTCAAATGACAATCTATATGACAATTAAATTTTATCAAACAACAACAAATAAAATTCATATCACTTCATAATATTAAACTTAACTAGCATAAAGATATTTAGTACGTTGTGAGCGTTATAAAACTCTCACCTTGATTTCAATGTAGTTCCAGCGTTTTATTTTGGGTAAAATTAAACGAGCATTTAATTTTACCCGAAATTTTCACTAGCTCCAAACAATTCCAATCCAGCTCCATTGCGTAGTGCTCGACAAAATGAAGCCAACGCAATTTGTTTCGTGCGTTTTCGACCTCGAAGCAAAAGGTTATACGGTTTAAAATTTATACAAATTTAAATACAAATTAATATACAATTTCTTTTATTAATTTTAAACCTAGTAATCTGGACCGTCCATCCTAGCTTGCAAATTACGGCCGTTGATTTTGTTTCTCCTCCCAGGCCATGCGCATGCATTCCAGGTTCAAGAAGAACCCATAGCCGCCGCTAGCCTATGAATTTTCGCGAGCAACTCGAGCTAGCTGGAGACGATCGGAGAGCGGCGCCTCGAAACTCATGACGCGAGCTACTATCGGCCAGAAGGCGGTGGAGCTCGCCCCCCCAGCAGCTTAAAATACGTGCGAACACAAGGTCGAACGCGGCCATTTTGATGATGTCGTGGTGCACCATTTTTCATCATCCTCGTATGGATTGAAAGCTCTCTTCGAGCTCTAGAAGTTTCATGTTGGAGGTTTCTGATAAAAGTGGATGGATCGGAAAAGATTAATGGAAGAAAATCATGAATTTCTGGCCTTTGAATATTGAAGTGGCGGCTAGGGCATTGGAGATTAGGGTTTGCAAAATGAATGGTGAAGGGTTCCTTTTATAGAATTCCAACGAAAACACTATTCACTCCAAATTTCCGAACTCCAAATCTCGTGCGGTGACTGACGTTTCTAGGGTTTACCCCGAGTTCCGGACACAAAGGAATAGGTTTCAGAGGCTAATTCGATCGTATGTGCGAGTTACGGAAATAAACGATCAAATTTAAATTAAGCCGATTAAACGAATTTCTATGCGTTTTGGCTTGCCCCGGACAAACGGTAAATCCGATTGACACGAAATTTGAAACCTTACAATAATATGAAATTACAGATCCGATGAAACTAGTTTCGTCAAAATCCGAGACTGTTTGAAAAACGGCTATTTTAACTCGTCAATTAAATATTAAAATATTCAATTTTCACAAATTTACTTTTAATTCGATTTTAAAAGTTCTACAACATCATTCTAACTTTAATATGATAAAATAAAATTTTACAAATCAATTTTAATCATATTAAACCCGTTGTTCAATTATTCAATAAATTCCAAATATTAAATTTAAACAATTTTGATTATCCAATAATTCATTATCCTTTGAAATATTTGAAATTGAACTTATAAGATTCAACTTTTAAAACCAATTCACATCTTAGAACACTATTTCCATTTTACAGTTATTCAATTAATAAGTTTTAAATATTTACTTTAAACAATTTACCTGTTCAATATTCAATTATTTGATTTTTCATAGATTTTACTTATCAATCAATTACTCTATTATACCCGATGAATTCAACATTTATTATCCTATCCAACTATTGATTGCAAAGGCATTCACTAAGTAGCATTTATTTTTCAATGCTTATTACTATTCAAATCTTCGAAACCAATCTATTAAAATTTGTATTTCTACCTAAATAATTCACAATTCTTATTCACTTATTTACATTTGTTTTTCCATATATTCCCTTATAACCAAGTTATAACATTTGAGTCAATTCAATTAGATTGTAACTCCATTCAATCTATTAATAATTACTTGGATAATTATTGTTCCAATTCATTCTAGTTATTATTATTCCAAACGAATTATAAATTTTTTTTTCTAACATTAAATCACGAAATCTTATTAAATTAGCTATTTTAATTATCGACAATTTACGGGTCGTTACACTCTACCCCACTCAAAACTTTTCGTCCCCGAAAAGGAAAAAGAAGGGAAAAGGAACTAAGTATAGAATTCAACATTAGATATATTTTATTCGAAGTTACCAACTTATAAAACAATGAAATTCCATTTATAAAGTCATAACTACGCTTCCACTAAGTTACTCCGAACGACTTTCTAACTTTAAAAGTTAGTTATCAAACAAGTTATAAAATTTTAAAACTCGAAAATTCTCTAACACCCGAATTTACGAAAAATTTCGGCAGAGACTCCTTTGCGCGGCTCGATCGAAAAAAAAATGACAGTATATATATATATATCACAAATATACATCTCATCAAGTTATGAGGCATCCCACAGGGAAAAAAGTGTAAAAGTACGGTATGTAATCCGAGATATGTACCTTATATATTATTAGCGAGCATATACGGCTAATATAGCGCGAAAGTGAGCTCCAAATGCGAAGCAAGCGCAATCCGCACCTACTAAACACTCAAAAAACCATGAGAAACATGCATATTATGAAAATAATATCAATATACATCATATAGCAACATAACAACTACATGTGCCAACATAGCAATTGCAACAAACAACAAATGCATCCACCAAATCAATTATCATCCAACTATCATCCAACGAATTCATAACCAATCAATATAAATTCACTTCTCATTAATATTTATTGACTTGGGTTTCAATTTTAATCACAGTTGATTCATTAACGTTGGATTTTACTAACATTCATTCTCAATTCAATTAGTTAACATTCACTAATTTATATTTACATTAGTTCACTTCCAATTTGAATCAAATTAAATTCTATTTAAATTCATTTAACTTCCAATTTGATTTCAATGATTTATAGCTTTCAATTTCAATAACACTTAATGAATTATATACAATCAGCTAACAATCATATAACAACCAAATCATACCCAACATAACCAAATTATTAATTTTACATTCAATTTGGTTTATCTCTTTCAATTCCAATTGATTCTTAGCCATACCAAATTCTTTTGTTTACATTTACTTCATATTCAATTTCAGTTAATAACCGATTTATTTGCGAAACATTTTATTAATGCAGAATATTTTATTAATCGTCACTTTAATTTATAGTCATTCCATAAAAGTCTAACTTCTTATATATGACTTTTCTTAGTTTATAGTTATCTCAAAAGTTACAAATTTATCTTCACATATTTTTTTTTTGTTGCAAATTTATATTTAATTCTACAACCAGTTTACAAATACATTGAATGACTCAATGGCCTTTTTCTTAAGTTCACTTACTTGTTCCATTTATCCATTCATCATTTCATGCTATATTTAAGTATATAACATTTTTATCACAAACAAATTTTCCTTTTATATACATTTTAATTCCTTTTTGAGTTTTCCTTACTTGTATACTTCAATTACTTTCAGGTTCTGTTTAGTTATACAATATCTCATTACATATCCAAAACATCATTTCAACTTCTTAATATTTGGTAAGTCATATTATATGTTATTAGAATGCAAATTTGGTATTATACAAATTTATAGAATTTCATTTTACTTAATTAGAATGTTCACAAATTTGATTTATTTAAATCCACTTTACCTTTCAACTTTAAAGGTACACAACAACTCTAAAGTTTTCCCAAAACATAAGCTTAGATATCTTAATCCTCTTATTTTATAAATTTTGGTTATTCACATTTCATTCAAATAATTTGAAAATTACTAATTAACATAACTTAGAAATTTAAATGCCCGGTTCTTTTCAAATTATTTGAAATAAACATATACACTTATATCTTTAATATATCAAATCATACCTTTGGAGTTTAAACCAAAACCCATTTACCCAAAATAATTTCGAAGAAAAGCAAAGCTTCTCTGAAGTCTTCCCCACTTTGAGACTCGAAAATGAATGTCGATGATGATGCGCAGTCATTACCGAAATTATTTTCCAGCGACAGAAGACAGGAGTACTTAACTCATTCCTTCTTAAAAATCCTTTCAAAATATTTCCATAAACATTTTCCAACTAATATTACTATATATTTCTTCAGAGCTTTGACAACCATTTTCAAAATCTCGGGTCTTAAATTCAATATTTCTCAATTTAAATCTATTTTAATTTATAAGTCACCTTTATAAATATTCGTATAGGATTTTCTTTCTTAAAACCTTCCACAAGCGTTTTACCATTGTTCATTTTGCAATTCACCTTATTTATTAAATTACACTATCAAATTAATGATAATAACCAATATTTTCATTCCTAACAACCAGGTAAGCTACATAAGTCACAATAATTTCTGAAATTTTTTCTTTATATTCAAAATATAATTAGAGCAAAATTATTTCATTTACCCAATTTCAAAACAATACTATGTCGAATTGTTCTGTTTAAGTGTTTAGAGATCCCTATCAATGACGTTAATTACTCTTATTGACAAGAATCCATATGCCACTCAACAAATCAACCGAAACAATATAAAACATTTTATATCACTAACAAATACGCTCTCTCATATGTATACACTCAGCGACTCATCATAGGATATTACTACCCTATTTATAAGGAGTCAGTCCCCACAAAGCTAAGGTTATCGCTAAACCAAAGCTCTGATGCCAACTGTAACGACCTGCCTTTTTGCACAGTTTAAACCGACAATCAAATACACATGCCGGTTCCAAACCATTCAAAGGGGCAGATGGTTATTGGGGTAAGTAAGAAAAGAAAAGAAAGAGAAATAAAGGAAATGAGATAACACAGAATCTCGCAGCAGAACGATAAAATATAATAGTCAAATAAACAGTTCATGAAGCTGTTTACAATACTTTGATCATTATTTATACAACATTTATCAGAGTTATACATATACAACATAACAAATAAAATAATGCAATAGACAGCATGATGCACAGATAATAATAGTAATAGTGTACCAAATCTTGGTCTTCGTCCTCCAGAATAGATCTTCAAAAATCTGAAAACTCATGACTGACCCGAGCGTAATGAAAGGACAAAACACTCGAGTCAGGACTAAAATATCCTTATGAAAGTTAAATCAATCGTAAATAAATATGAGTGTAACGGCGTCAGAGAAGTTTACGGGGTTTGACATCTCATATCCAGTGTCAACGTGCATGCAATAACTTAAGAGATGTTACGGGATTTTCCATCTCTCAAGGATCCGTTAAACTATCTACTATGTAGTACAATACGCTATTATAATATGTCTACAGTAAAATAAAAGTACTAAAATAGCGTTAAGGCGTTACCATAATTCCTCTTAACACATTTTATAATGCCATAGTCTATACAGCACCGTAAACCCCACCGTAAACTAGTGGTTATCAGAGGGTACCCCATTGGTATAACACAAAACAAAACATAGTGGTTGCGAATAGGATAATCAGTATGACAAGGTATATGAGGCGATACCAACTAGGATACTAGTAGTTGCATGATCCGGATTGATGTTGAGCATAGCCAGCAGCTACCCCAACACCGCGAAACAACACTCCCAAATCAAGTGGTTCACCCAAATCGAATCACAAATGTAATAGATATGGTATCGAAGAAGTGTGTCCACTAGAGATGGGGAACCTCAATGGCCCGGCGCGGCTCCTGTTTTAGTCATGTCAGGGGTCATCCAATATCGTTCTCTTTCTTCAGTCAACGTGTTCACCAAACCATCCACTTCATTCTAGATCAACACTCCCCATATAATAGTTATTAAAGTGGTTTTCGGTATCGACAGAGAGTATGTCCATATCCGATCCCGGTCTCTTTAATAACTACGTATTATTACACCGGTGGCTCTTTTACATTTCAAATCGATTCATAATTGATATCAAAATATCATATTCGCTTCAAAATCAAATCCATTTCAAATATCATCATAGCTATTCAAAATGTAAGTTTCCGTTTCAAAATCATTTTTCGCCTCAATATCTCATTTCGATTTCAAGGTCATTTCGAATTTCAATTCAAATTGCAACTTCATTTAACCCGATTCGTATTTAAATTCAAGATTTAAACATAAACATTTCACCTTATTGACCAGCTTGAAATTTTAGAAAAATAGTTTACGTAGTTTAAAAGTAGTTTAAATAACTAAAATAGTTAAAAATACTTAAAATCTTTAAATGGATTTCAAACAGATAAATTAATTTAAAATAATTTAAATTCAAGATTTAAACATAAACATTTCACGTTATTGACCAGCTTGAAATTTTAGAAAAATAGTTTAAGTAGTTTAAAAGTAGTTTAAATAATTAAAATAGTTAAAAATACTTAAAATCTTTAAATGGATTTCAAATAGATAAATTAATTTAAAATAATTTAAATTGGGTTAAATAGATTTAAAATAGATTAAAATAAGTTAACATGGTTTAAGATGGGTTAAAAATAATTTAATATAGTTAATATAGGTTAAAATAGTTTAAGTATTTAAAGATGGTTTATACAACAGAGTAATTTGGAAAACAAAATGAACAGCTTCAAAACCAAACCATTTCAATTATAACTTCCCACTTCAAATCAACTTCAATTTTCATTCTACCGATTCAATTTCGATTTCAATTCAAATCAATGTCGACTTTGACTTCAAATTAATTCAATTCTACATTCACCTTCAATTAATTCAATTTCAATTTATATCGATTTGGAGTTTGATTTTTCAAAATATCAATTTATAACACTTAACAAAATTATCCTTCAACATTCAAATTTAAATCCAAATTACAAATATGATTCAATTTCAAGCTCAATTTCAAAATATCATTTTTATATCGCTTTTACTTATTAATACTCAAAGCTCGAAATAATGTTCAATCTTTAAAACAAATAAATTTTCGAAATTCAATCATATCCAAATTTCAAATTTCAAAGTCTCAACTTAAATTATTCAACAATTTCTTTTAACCCAAAATTTTATTTCAACATTCCAAACTCAAATTTTTGCGATAAATTCGATTTCTATAAATTGATTTTTTTTATTTATAACTTTTAAATCAAAACATTTAAATAAATTTCAAATCGATGATTTTTAAAAATATTAATTTAGCCAATCCGGGGTCCGTATATAATTTTCTGTCCTATGACCAAGTAATTATTTATTTCAATTAAATGTCAGGGATGAATATATCACTTAAATCAAATCACAGTTTCATATGTATGCATAACAGGGTATATATAAGCAAATAAACAACCAAACATTTAAATATCAACCAATAGCATCCATCGAAATACATCATTCAATAGACAATACAATTCATGGAAATTTCATAGTTATCAATATCAGGTAATTTAATCGCAATTCAATTTTAATTTCAATTTAACTGTCAATTAAATTTTCAACGGTTAATTCAAATGACAATGTAACGACCCAGAATTTTATTAAATTAAAATTTGAATATTTAATTAATTTTAAATATTTATAAGTGAATTTATAAGTCGAATAAATTTTATTTTGATTTATTGGATTTAATTGGGTAATTAAATCGATAATTTAATACATTAAATTATGGAAATAATTAAAAATTGAGTTAAAAATGATTGAAAATAATTTGGAAAATTTTATTTAATCATACTGGAGTTATAGAAATATTTTAGAACTTTTAAAATCGAATTAAAAGTTAATTTGTGAAAATTGAATATTTTAATATTTAATTATCGACTGTAAAATAGCCAATTTTTGGACAGTCTCAGAATTGAACGAAACCAGTTTCATTGGATCCGTAATAGTTAGTTATTACCGGATTTCAAATTTCGTGTCAATCGGAGCTATCGTTTGATCGTGGCAGCTCGAAACGCATCGATTTATTTTTAATTTAAATTTGGCGAGTCAAAATAGCCATTTTTCAAAAAGTCTCGGATTTCGACGAAACCAGTTTCATCGGATCCGTAATGTGATATTATTGTAAGGTTTCAAATTTCAAGTCAATTGGATTTACCGTTTGTCCGGTACAAATTAAAACGCCTAGAAATCGGTTTAAATCGGTTTAATTCAAATTGAACGTTTTCAGCCATAACTCGCACACACTTCCGAATTAGCTTCCGAAACCTGTTCCATTGTGTCCGAAACGCGGGATAAACCCTAGGTACGCTGGTTACGGCGTCTAAATCGGAGTTCGGAATTTCCGGGTGAATAGTGTCGTTCGTTCTTCTTTAAATAGCCCCTACCTCTCTCTAAATAAATAAAAAAAAAAAGATAAAAAAACCCTAATTCCAATTTGTAGCCGGCCCTAATAAGTCAATGGCCAGAAATGCTCAACATTCTTTCCCTTTGATCTCTCAATCCATCAAGTTTTGGCTAAAACATTCAACTACAAAGATGAAGATCACAACGAGAGCTTCGATGTGAACGGTGGAGATCGCGAATGGCTTCACGAATCAACGGGAAATTGACCATGAAGTGGCCGAACCTGCAGATGTTTGCACGCATCTCGAGAGGTCTAGGGGGGCCGAACTTCCAGTGGTGGCAGGTGGAAGTAGCTTGCGTCGTGTGCTTCGCATTGGCGTTGGTGTGATCGGATTTCGTCGAGTATCGGGGGAGAAATGTTTAACCCTAGTTCAAGCTAAGTGGGTTTGTGTATGCGGCCTGGAAACGTGATGTTTGCGTGAGTTAGAGGTTGGGGAAGATGAACCTGGGGCCGTTGGATCTGGAGTGGATGGTGGATGATAGATGTAGGTTATAAATATTTAAGTTATGTTGTATTTAAGTTATAAAAATCGAGTACGATCTTTAAAAATGCATAACTTTTTCATACGAGGTCGAAAAAATGCAAACTCAGTTGCGTTGGAATCGTATGGACGAGCACTACGCGATGGAGTTGGTTTGGAGTCGTTTGGAGTTAGTGAGAATTTCGGGTAAAATTAAACGCGCGTTTAATTTTATTCGAATTAAAAGCTAAAACGGAATTTAAAACCAAGGTGAGAACTTCTCACTCAATCGAATAGATTTCGATTTTATTTTAAATAGTTAGATTTAAAATATTTGAATGCGTGTTTGAATGATGACTGTAAATTATTGATTGTTAAAATAGACATTATGCGCCGTTAGTAAGCGGATGTTATTTAATATAAACATATACCGCGAATATTTCATAAACAGTGAAATTGGTATTATATATAATATCAATATATATATATTGGCATATGTATATATTGCAGTTATTGATTTCCCGCATTTTTGTTTAGCGGATGAGACCCTATTACGCCGTTATTAAGCGGATAATATTTATTAAGAACATATACCACGATAATTTCGTACTGGAGCGAAATTGGTATTGTGCTAATGTTTTTGGATGCAGGAAACAGGTTGGAGGGATCCAACTGGATTCCTCAACAGTTTTTAATTTATTTCAGATATTTTGATATTTGATGGATTATCATATCGATATATGATATCGTTGTTAGTCGTGATTGACTATTTGGTGTGTAGCATCATTGGACCCAAATTTTGGGATTTAAAATGTTTTTAAAGTGATTTTTGAAAAGATAGAATATTTTTGGAAGTGATCCATTATAAATAAATGAACGTTATAATTTTTAAAGTTATAAAAATTATAGTTTTTGAGAAATACGGTTAAAAGCTGATTTTTTGAGAAATATGAATTAATGACTTTATAAAATAGTTTAAACTGGATTTTTGAGTTTATTATTAAAGTTTAAATATAGGATTTATAAAATTTGATTATTTTATAAATCAGAATGATGAAATTATAAAGGAATTTAAAGACGTTTTAAAAGAATAATATAAACTGATTTATATTAAGGGATTTATAAATAGATATTTATAAATCGAAATATTGACATTATAAAACGAGTTTTTATAAGTGTTTGAATGAAGTGAAAAATGAATTTCATAATAGAATGAAATTTATAGAATTATAAACTGTGAAGTTATAAATGAAATTTATAAATAGTAAGATTTATAAATTTGGTGAAATTATTTGAAGAATAGATTGATTAAATAAATAAATCTTATAAGTTATAAGGTTTATAAATTGAAAAGTCTTTAAAAAAAGAACGATTTTGTAAAATAATCGTTTTATAAGTATTTAACTTATAATATAAACATTTAGTTTATAATTGAGTTATAAACTGAAATATGTTAATAAAGGAATTTAAAAAAAAAAGAAGTTTTTATAAATAAATAGAAATGGAATTTATAAACGTTGTTTTATGAATTCGCAAACGACTTATTTTGATAAGTTAATTGTTATAACTTATGAATGGAGTTATATTCACATTTTTGAATAGTGAATAATCCTTTGAATTAAAATGAATAAAAGGATGAAATTTGTTAACGGAGTTTATTCACGTTTTTGAATAGTGAATAACACGTTAAAGGAAATGTTTTGGAATTGGTGTTTTAAATAGAATTAAAACGATCTAACGATGGTTTAAAATGTGTTGAGATTCGAAACCATAGATTTCAACATTTATTGTTGAAATAGACGTTTTCGAGAAATAAAAGGAAATGGTGGACTATAACACTGTTGTTATAGTAAATGATTTCCGAAAGGAAATGTTTTGAATAGTATTGGGATTTATATATCTATTTTTATTTCGAATCCCTATACTAGTGATTTTGGGTTGTCGTAACGATGTTTTACGCAACATTCGTTTTGGCCCAAATAAATATGTTTAAGTGAGTAACTTCCTTAAAGAATGAAATATATACTTAATTAGATTTAAGTATATTGAATATTTTCTAAGTATTGAAAATGAAAGATTGTGAATTACTTATGAATAAATAAGTATGGAATTGTTTTCCAGTATAAAGTGAATAATTGGGATTTATCTTTTTGAAGATAAATTGAAATGGATAGTTGAAATCGGTTATTCATGGATATTTTTGAAATATAAATTCATTATGGAATTTATATGTGAAAGTGAAATTGGTTAAAAATAAATATTGATTTATTTTTGAAGTGTTGAAATTATATATCTTGTAAAGATATCGTGGAAAATAAATAATTTGGAAAATTATTTGGAATCTGGTGATGTATGCATATCAATTGATAGTTCAATAACCGACTATCAGTATTTCCCTTTTGAATGGGTATTTGATGTGAATTGATTGAATTTGAATGTCACACTTATTTTTGAATAAGCGCTCACTATTCGGGTTAACCGGGAAAGGACCATGGGGTCGTATAACCCATTCCGAATATGTGATACGTCGTTGTGAATTGCATTTGAAGATCGGTGTTGAAGACCGGTATTTGCGAAAGCGATAGGATGAACTATCGATTGACTCTGCACCGAGTAGCTACGGTATTGAGTTCTCCATATGTGATGGTGAATCCGATCAGGATTGTGAATATCCGGATTGCAAGGACTTCTTTGTAAGTGCCTTCGGTTCTGTTCGAGCCCGGAACAGACTTGTATGGATTGTATGCCTGACATTACAAGTTGAGATATAAAGCCGATTTCTTTCAAATATATTTCTGTTGGTGGCGGAGAATTTATTCTTTGCTTAACACCCTTCTTTGAGACGTACGAGCTCAAAGGTTATATAGTTGAAGTTATCAGCGATATATTCCCAGTTTGGTAATGTGACATGCTGAGTGATGCTGAAATGATCATTGTGTTGATTATTTGTGATAGGATCATTTATTTGATCGTCTATCTTAGTGATCATTGTGTTGATCATTTGTTGACCCAAAGCATGGCTTTTGTATAAAGTATGTTTTTGTGGACGTGAATTCGTCGAGCCTCACATCCTGGAAATGGTCAAAACAGGAAAGATGCGGCAAGGTTATTAGGGGTTGCTGTAGCTCCCCTTAGGGTATGTGCATTTCCTTCTGGAAAAGGGTGGTATCATGGTATGGAGCCCAGATACTTACTCATGTTGAAAACACTTTATGATTGTGTGAATTGGATATCGAGCGCTCGGTTGAAAAGGTCCTAAAGGACCGGGGAATGGCGTGCTCGTGTCAGTAGTTACCCAGTTAGGGGTAACCCGGCCTTGTGTTGGCAGAGATCCGGTTTGGTTCTCGGGGATGTCTTTCTAGAGGCATTCTCATGTGGCAATGGGAAGTTCCTTGGCCTGACCATTTGTTGGAAATCCAAAGAAACAATACGATCTTGTACGGTTTTAGTTGTAGAACCTGCCATTTAATATGGTAGCTATTAGTAGGCATAATATAATGGTACCTATGCTGGCTAAGATTTATATCTTTACTTTTGAAAGAATTTTTATACACTATGCACTAGTAATAATATCAAATGTTATTTTAAATGCGTATCAAGCATCTTTGACTAACATAAGAAGAAATCTCCTCCAAGTCTGCGTTTGCATTGTGTGTGTGGTGGGAGGTCTTATGGTAGTTACATTTTTAAAAGCATTGCGAATTGATTTTTTTAAAAATATTCTTCTATTTTGATTTTAAAGTTAAATAAATTGTTTTGAGTTCTCACACCAGTCACATGACTGACTCGGACTTTATTGTTTTCCTTCCTAAACTCTGGGTGCCCACCAATTTCCACACGGGCAGTTAAGAGTTAGGTTTATCAGGATATTCTGGATATTCAGGAGTTGCTGGAGGCAAGCTGGATGGCATGGCGTATTACTAGTTTATATAGTATTTCTTTTTCCGCTGCACTGTTTATTGTTGTATGTTGTTGTACACTCTGATGATTTGATGTAATGTAATATAATGTGATGAAATGTAATAACTGATATAGTTCTTTGTTTAAAGATTATTCATTTATTATTATATGTTGTTCCGCTGCGAATTGTGAGATTCTGATGTTGTTCTGTTATATCTTCTGTTCCCGTTCTATTTTTCAAATTCTCTGTTTTCTAAAAATTTTCTATCTTCTTTCCTCTCTATTTTCTATCTTCTTTTCTCTCTTTTATTTCTTTTTCTTTTCTTAATTCTTTTTAAAACCCATAACATCTCGGTTTTTCGGCCTTTGATTTGTCGGCAGTCGATAAAGTGAGTATCGATGTCGAATTTTCGAAAGTCGAAATCCCTGTTTGTTACATTTGGTATCAGAGCTGATGGTTAAGCGACAACCATGGTTCTGTAGGGTATTACTCATTAGAGATAGAGTCAGTAGTACTCTAGATTGAGTTTGAGAGTAATAATAGCTATGAGAGCGTATTTGTTAGTGAATATAGAAATTGTTTTATATTGTGATGATTGGTTTGTTGAGTGGTATATGAACCTTCGTCAGCACAGCCTCGAAACTGAGCCGAAGGGGTTTCTAAACACTTGAATAGAACAATTCGGCACAATATTGATTTTAAATTGGGTGAATGAAATAATTTTACCTTGATTATATTTTATATATAAAGAAATAATTTTTCAGAATTATTAAAGTGTATATAAGTTGATTGTTAAGTTGTTTGAATAACCTAAATAAAAGAATAATTGTATAAGTAAAAGAATTATAAGAATTGAATTATAATTAAAGTGATTTACAATTGTGAAATAAACTTATATATATAAGAAGTGAAATTATATGAATATGAGTTGTAAATAATCAAGTGGATTAAATGAATATGAACTTGAGTTATATAAATGAAATTCAACTTTGTAATTGAATTGAATTAATAGATTGAATGTTAATCAATTGAATGTGAATTAAGTTGATATGGAATAATGAATATAAGTGTTAATTCATTAAATTCTAATGTTATTGGAAGTTGAATACTTGAATGAAAATCAATTTAAATAAAACCAATTGGAAAGTGAAGATGTTAAACCAAAATGAATGTAAGTGAAGCAAAGAAATTTGGTTGTAATTGATAAACATTGGTTGTTATTTGATTGTTAGATGATTGTATGTAATTCATTAAGTGTTAATGAAATTTAAAGCTATGAAATTGAATTCAAATTTGAAGTAAATAAATTTGAATAGAATTGAAAGTGAATTAGATTTAATTAGTAAATGTAAACTAATTGAATTGAGAATGAATGTTAGTAAATCCAATGTAAATAAATCAAATGTGATTTGATAGTGAAAACCAATTCATTGTATATTAATGAGAATAATGAATGAATATTATTGATTATGAATGGTAGTTGATTGATGTTTGCATTTGTTGTATTGAATGCATTGCTGTGGTAACATATGTAGTTGGTTGATGGTTGAATATATGTTGTTTTACTACATGTGCTTTGTTGACATATATAGTTGTTATGTTGCTATATGTTGTATATCAATACTATTTTCCTATATGCATGTTCTCATGTTGTTTGTTGAGTTTAGTAGGTGCGGATCGCGTTTGCTTCGCATTTGGAGTTCGCTTTAGCGCTATATTAGCCGTATATGCTTGCTAATAAAATATAAGGTACATATCTCGGATTAAATATCGCACTTTTACACTTTTTTCCCTTCGGGATGCCTCATTACTTGATGAGATGTATATTTGTGATATATATACTGTCATTTTTTTTTTCGGATCGAGCCGCGCAAAGGAGACCATGGCGAATTTTTTCAAAAATTTAAGGCGTTAGAAAAAATTTGAGAAAATTGGAAAATTTTGAAAACTTTAACTTTGATTTTGGAATTGAAAGTTAAACAATAGTAATTGTTTTTGAAAAGATAGCTAAGTATGATTTGGAAACTTAGTAAAGATATTGTGAGAAGTTTAATTATAAATTTTGGAAAATTAATAGATACTGTAACTTTCTTACTTGTAATTTCGAGGACGAAATTCTTTTAAGGGGGAAAGATTGTAACGACCCAGAATTTTATTAAATTAAAATTTGAATATTAAATTAATTTTAAATATTTATAAGTGAATTTATAAGTCGAATAAATTTTATTTTGATTTATTGGATTTAATTGGGTAATTAAATCGATAATTTAATACGTTAAATTATGGAAATAATTAAAAATTGAGTTAAAAATGATTGAAAATAATTTGGAAAATTTTATTTAATCATACTGGAGTTATAGAAATATTTTAGAACTTTTAAAATCGAATTAAAAGTTAATTTGTGAAAATTGAATATTTTAATATTTACTTATCGACTGTAAAATAGCCAATTTTTGGACAGTCTCAGAATTGAACGAAACTAGTTTCATTGGATCCGTAATAGTTAGTTATTACCGGATTTCAAATTTCGTGTCAATCGGAGCTATCGTTTGATCGTGGCAGCTCGAAACGCATCGATTTATTTTTAATTTAAATTTGGCGAGTCAAAATAGCCATTTTTCAAAAAGTCTCGGATTTCGACGAAACCAGTTTCATCGGATCCGTAATGTGATATTATTGTAAGGTTTCAAATTTCAAGTCAATTGGATTTACCGTTTGTCCGGTACAAATTAAAACGCCTAGAAATCGGTTTAAATCGGTTTAATTCAAATTGAACGTTTTCAGCCATAACTCGCACACACTTCCGAATTAGCTTCCGAAACCTGTTCCATTGTGTCCGGAACGCGGGATAAACCCTAGGTACGCTGGTTACGGCGTCTAAATCGGAGTTCGGAATTTCCGGGTGAATAGTGTCGTTCGTTCTTCTTTAAATAGCCCCTACCTCTCTCTAAATAAATTAAAAAAAAGATAAAAAAAACCTAATTCCAATTTGTAGCCGGCCCTAATAAGTCAATGGCCAGAAATGCTCAACATTCTTTCCCTTTGATCTCTCAATCCATCAAGTTTTGGCTAAAACATTCAACTACAAAGATGAAGATCACAACGAGAGCTTCGATGTGAACGGTGGAGATCGCGAATGGCTTCACGAATCAACGGGAAATTGACCATGAAGTGGCCGAACCTGCAGATGTTTGCACGCATCTCGAGAGTTCTAGGGGGGCCGAACTTCCAGTGGTGGCAGGTGGAAGTAGCTTGCGTCGTGTGCTTCGCATTGGCGTTGGTGTGATCGGATTTCGTCGAGTATCGGGGGAGAAATGTTTAACCCTAGTTCAAGCTAAGTGGGTTTGTGTATGCGGCCTGGAAACGTGATGTTTGCGTGAGTTAGAGGTTGGGGAAGATGAACCTGGGGCCGTTGGATCTGGAGTGGATGGTGGATGATAGATGTAGGTTATAAATATTTAAGTTATGTTGTATTTAAGTTATAAAAATCGAGTACGATCTTTAAAAATGCATAACTTTTTCATACGAGGTCGAAAAAATGCAAACTCAGTTGCGTTGGAATCATATGGACGAGCACTACGCGATGGAGATGGTTTGGAGTCGTTTGGAGTTAGTGAGAATTTCGGGTAAAATTAAACGCGCGTTTAATTTTATTCGAAATAAAAGCTAAAACGGAATTTAAAACCAAGGTGAGAACTTCTCACTCAATCGAATAGATTTCGATTTTATTTTAAATAGTTAGATTTAAAATATTTGAATGCGTGTTTGAATGATGACTATAAATTATTGATTGTTAAAATAGACATTATGCGCCGTTAGTAAGCGGATGTTATTTAATATAAACATATACCGCGAATATTTCATAAACAGTGAAATTGGTATTATATATAATATCAATATATATATATTGGCATATGTATATATTGCAGTTATTGATTTCCCGCATTTTTGTTTAGCGGATGAGACCCTATTACGCCGTTATTAAGCGGATAATATTTATTAAGAACATATACCGCGATAATTTCGTACTGGAGCGAAATTGGTATTGTGCTAATGTTTTTGGATGCAGGAAACAGGTTGGAGGGATCCAACTGGATTCCTCAACAGTTTTTAATTTATTTCAGATATTTTGATATTTGATGGATTATCATATCGATATATGATATCGTTGTTAGTCGTGATTGACTATTTGGTGTGTAGCATCATTGGACCCAAATTTTGGGATTTAAAATGTTTTTAAAGTGATTTTTGAAAAGATAGAATATTTTTGGAAGTGATCCATTATAAATAAATGAACGTTATAATTTTTAAAGTTATAAAAATTATAGTTTTTGAGAAATACGGTTAAAAGCTGATTTTTTGAGAAATATGAATTAATGACTTTATAAAATAGTTTAAACTGGATTTTTGAGTTTATTATTAAAGTTTAAATATAAGATTTATAAAATTTGATTATTTTATAAATCAGAATGATGAAATTATAAAGGAATTTAAAGACGTTTTAAAAGAATAATATAAACTGATTTATATTAAGGGATTTATAAATAGATATTTATAAATCGAAATATTGACATTATAAAACGAGTTTTTATAAGTGTTTGAATGAAGTGAAAAATGAATTTCATAATAGAATGAAATTTATAGAATTATAAACTGTGAAGTTATAAATGAAATTTATAAATAGTAAGATTTATAAATTTGGTGAAATTATTTGAAGAATAGATTGATTAAATAAATAAATCTTATAAGTTATAAGGTTTATAAATTGAAAAGTCTTTAAAAAAAGAACGATTTTGTAAAATAATCGTTTTATAAGTATTTAACTTATAATATAAACATTTAGTTTATAATTGAGTTATAAACTGAAATATGTTAATAAAGGAATTTAAAAAAAAAAGAAGTTTTTATAAATAAATAGAAATGGAATTTATAAACGTTGTTTTATGAATTCACAAACGACTTATTTTGATAAGTTAATTGTTATAACTTATGAATGGAGTTATATTCACATTTTTGAATAGTGAATAATCCTTTGAATTAAAATGAATAAAAGGATGAAATTTGTTAACGGAGTTTATTCACGTTTTTGAATAGTGAATAACACGTTAAAGGAAATGTTTTGGAATTGGTGTTTTAAATAGAATTAAAACGATCTAACGATGGTTTAAAATGTGTTGAGATTCGAAACCATAGATTTCAACATTTATTGTTGAAATAGACGTTTTCGAGAAATAAAAGGAAATGGTGGACTATAACACTGTTGTTATAGTAAATGATTTCCGAAAGAAAATGTTTTGAATAGTATTGGGATTTATATATCTATTTTTATTTCGAATCCCTATACTAGTGATTTTGGGTTGTCGTAACGATGTTTTACGCAACATTCGTTTTGGCCCAAATAAATATGTTTAAGTGAGTAACTTCCTTAAAGAATGAAATATATACTTAATTAGATTTAAGTATATTGAATATTTTCTAAGTATTGAAAATGAAAGATTGTGAATTACTTATGAATAAATAAGTATGGAATTGTTTTCCAGTATAAAGTGAATAATTGGGATTTATCTTTTTGAAGATAAATTGAAATGGATAGTTGAAATCGGTTATTCATGGATATTTTTGAAATATAAATTCATTATGGAATTTATATGTGAAAGTGAAATTGGTTAAAAATAAATATTGATTTATTTTTGAAGTGTTGAAATTATATATCTTGTAAAGATATCGTGGAAAATAAATAATTTGGAAAATTATTTGGAATCTGGTGATGTATGCATATCAATTGATAGTTCAATAACCGACTATCAGTATTTCCCTTTTGAATGGGTATTTGATGTGAATTGATTGAATTTGAATGTCACACTTATTTTTGAATAAGCGCTCACTATTCGGGTTAACCGGGAAAGGACCATGGGGTCGTATAACCCATTCCGAATATGTGATACGTCGTTGTGAATTGCATTTGAAGATCGGTGTTGAAGACCGGTATTTGCGAAAGCGATAGGATGAACTATCGATTGACTCTGCACCGAGTAGCTACGGTATTGAGTTCTCCATATGTGATGGTGAATCCGATCAGGATTGTGAATATCCGGATTGCAAGGACTTCTTTGTAAGTGCCTTCGGTTCTGTTCGAGCCCGGAACAGACTTATATGGATTGTATGCCTGACATTACAAGTTGAGATATAAAGCCGATTTCTTTCAAATATATTTCTGTTGGTGGCGGAGAATTTATTCTTTGCTTAACACCCTTCTTTGAGACGTACGAGCTCAAAGGTTATATAGTTGAAGTTATCAGCGATATATTCCCAGTTTGGTAATGTGACATGCTGAGTGATGCTGAAATGATCATTGTGTTGATTATTTGTGATAGGATCATTTATTTGATCGTCTATCTTAGTGATCATTGTGTTGATCATTTGTTGACCCAAAGCATGGCTTTTGTATAAAGTATGTTTTTGTGGACGTGAATTCGTCGAGCCTCACATCCCGGAAATGGTCAAAACAGGAAAGATGCGGCAAGGTTATTAGGGGTTGCTGTAGCTCCCCTTAGGGTATGTGCATTTCCTTCTGGAAAAGGGTGGTATCATGGTATGGAGCCCAGATACTTACTCATGTTGAAAACACTTTATGATTGTGTGAATTGGATATCGAGCGCTCGGTTGAAAAGGTCCTAAAGGACCGGGGAATGGCGTGCTCGTGTCAGTAGTTACCCAGTTAGGGGTAACCCGGCCTTGTGTTGGCAGAGATCCGGTTTGGTTCTCGGGGATGTCTTTCCAGAGGCATTCTCATGTGGCAATGGGAAGTTCCTTGGCCTGACCATTTGTTGGAAATCCAAAGAAACAATACGATCTTGTACGGTTTTAGTTGTAGAACCTGCCATTTAATATGGTAGCTATTAGTAGGCATAATATAATGGTACCTATGCTGGCTAAGATTTATATCTTTACTTTTGAAAGAATTTTTATACACTATGCACTAGTAATAATATCAAATGTTATTTTAAATGCGTATCAAGCATCTTTGACTAACATAAGAAGAAATCTCCTCCAAGTCTGCGTTTGCATTGTGTGTGTGGTGGGAGGTCTTATGGTAGTTACATTTTTAAAAGCATTGCGAATTGATTTTTTTAAAAATATTCTTCTATTTTGATTTTAAAGTTAAATAAACTGTTTTGAGTTCTCACACCAGTCACATGACTGACTCGGAGTTTATTGTTTTCCTTCCTAAACTCTGGGTGCCCACCAATTTCCACACGGGCAGTTAAGAGTTAGGTTTATCAGGATATTCTGGATATTCAGGAGTTGCTGGAGGCAAGCTGGATGGCATGGCGTATTACTAGTTTATATAGTATTTCTTTTTCCGCTGCACTGTTTATTGTTGTATGTTGTACACTCTGATGATTTGATGTAATGTAATATAATGTGATGAAATGTAATAACTGATATAGTTCTTTGTTTAAAGATTATTCATTTATTATTATATGTTGTTCCGCTGCGAATTGTGAGATTCTGATGTTGTTCTGTTATATCTTCTGTTCCCGTTCTATTTTTCAAATTCTCTGTTTTCTAAAAATTTTCTATCTTCTTTCCTCTCTATTTTCTATCTTCTTTTCTCTCTTTTATTTCTTTTTCTTTTCTTAATTCTTTTTAAAACCCATAACATCTCGGTTTTCCGACGTTCGATTTCTTGACAGTCGATAAAGTGAGTATCGATGTCGGATTTTCGAAAGTCGAAAATTCTTGAATATTACAGACAATCTATATGACAATTAAATTTTATCAAACAACGACAAATAAAATTCATATCACTTCATAATATTAAACTTAACTAGCATAAAAATATTTAGTACGTTGTGAGCGTCATAAAACACTCACCTTGATTTCAACGTAGTTCCAGCGTTTTATTTTGGGTAAAATTAAACGAGCATTTAATTTTACCCGAAATTTTCACTAGCTCCAAACAATTCCAATCCAGCTCCATTGCGTAGTGCTCGACAAAATAAAGCCAACACAATTTGTTTCGTGCGTTTTCGACCTCGAAGCAAAAAGTTATAGCGGTTTAAAATTTATACAAATTTAAATACAAATTAATATACAATTTCTTTTATTAATTTTAAACCTAGCAATCTGGACCATCCATCCTAGCTTGCAAATTATGGCCGTTGATTTTGTTTCTCCTCCCAGGCCATACGCGTGCATTCCAGGTTCAAGAAGAACCCATAGCCGCCGCTAGCCTATGAATTTTCGCGAGCAACTCGAGCTAGCTGGAGACGATCGGAGAGCGGCGCCTCGAAACTCATGACGCGAGCTACTATCGGCCAGAAGGCGGTGGAGTTCGCCCCCCCAGCATCTCGAAATACGTGCGAACACAAGGTCGAACGCGACCATTTTGATGATGTCGTGGTGCACCATTTCTCATCATCCCCGTATGGATTGAAAGCTCTCTTCGAGCTCTAGAAGTTTCATGTTGGAGGTTTCTGATAAAAGTGGATGGATCGGAAAAGATTAATGGATGAAAATCATGAATTTATGGCCTTTGAATATTGAAATGGCGGCTAGGGCATTGGAGATTAGGGTTTGCAAAATGAATGGTGAAGGGTTCCTTTTATAGAATTCCAACGAAAACACTATTCACTCCAAATTTCCGAACTCCAAATCTCGCGCGGTGACTAACGTTCTAGGATTTACCCCGCGTTTCGGACACAATGGAATAGGTTTCGGAGGATAATTCGATTGTATGTGCGAGTTACGGAAATAAACGATCAAATTTAAATTAAACCGATTAAACGAATTTCTATGCGTTTTGGCTTGCCCCGGACAAACGATAAATCCGATTGACACGAAATTTGAAAATTTACAATAATATGACATTACGGATCCGATGAAACTAGTTTCGTCGAAATCCGAGACTGTTTGAAAAACGGCTATATTAACTCGTCAATTAAATATTAAAATATTCAATTTTCACAAATTTACTTTTAATTCGATTTTTAAAGTTCTACAACATCATTCTAACTTTAATATGATAAAATAAAATTTTACAAATCATTTTTAATCGTATTAAACCCGTTGTTCAATTATTCAATAAATTCCAAATATTAAATTTAAACAATTTTGATTATCCAATCATTCATTATCCTTTGAAATATTTGAAATTGAACTTATAAGATTCAACTTTTAAAACCAATTCACATCTTAGAACACTATTTCCATTTTGTAGTTATTCAATTATTCAATAAGTTTTAAATATTTACTTTAAACAATTTACCTGTTCAATATTCAATTATTTGATTTTTCATAGATTTTACTTATCAATCCATTACTCTATTATACCCAATGAATTCAACATTTATTATCCTATCCAACTATTGATTGCAAAGGCATTCACTAAGTAGCATTTATTTTTCAATGCTTATTACTATTCAAATCTTCGAAACCAATCTATTAAAATTTGTATTTCTACCTAAATAATTCACAATTCTTATTCACTTATTTACATTTGTTTTTCCATATATTCCCTTATAACCAAGTTATAACATTTGAGTCAATTCAATTAAATTGGAACTCCATTCAATCTATTAATAATTACTTGGATAATTATTGTTGCAATTCATTCTAGTTATTATTATTCCAAACGAATTACAAATTTTTTTTTCTAACATTAAATCACGAAATCTTATTAAATTAGCTATTTTAATTATCGAAAATTTACGGCTCATTACACTATTCCAAACCATATTTTCACTTACCCCTCTCCAAAAAAAATTATCACCCTTTTAGTGTTTGATACTTATGATACTTGTTTTCTGTAGATTGTACCACTTTGAAGTGATAAAGAAACATGCGACAAAATAGTGTTGGATTATTCAAATGAGTTTACGACTTATGATGTAAGTTTACTCATGATGTAAGTCTAGGTAATTATTCCCCTATTTGATTGGTTTATATATATATATATATGTATACAAATTAGGGATGAGTTATTAAGATTTTGTACATATAAATATTGTGCTCTATTCATATTAAACGGAGTTAAATGGAGTTGACATTAATTTATAACATGGTTTTAAATTAATTAAATTCTAATTTAAAGTTATGTAATTAATAGAAATATTATTATATATATTTATCACAAATATTTAGGATAATTGGTTAAGGTCCCATATAAATAAATATTGTGTTCTATTCATATTGAATAAAGATAGATCGATGATGTTAATTTATAACATGGTTATAAATTAATTAAGTTATAATGTGATGTTACATTAGTTATAGAAATATTATTATATATTTTATTACAAATCAAAAGTTAAAACTATGAATTTTAAAATAAGCTGTAAGACAAAAATAATTTTTTAATCGGTTAAAATATATTAAAATGGCTTTGAATTTTATCTGACGATGGTATTGGTTTATTATAGTGTAAACCAATAATTAACCAACTAGTGAACTTTCGTAAATACGATTGGAGAAGTTAGAAATTACAAATAAATATTTTATTATTTAATTAGGTTTGATTAAGATTATAAAATCCAAAATATTGTTATAACATGATTTATCGGAGATGCATGTTGCATTTGAGAAGCTCATTGCATAGTTTATTATAACTTGTTTTATCGGATATGCTTATTGCATTTGAGATGCCTTTTGCATAGTTTATTATAACATGTTTATTAAAGATGCTAGTTGCGCTATTTCTGGAAACATGTTAATTTGAAATGCTGGTTGCATTAGAGATCCGAGTTGCACTATTTATTGTAACATGTTTATTTTAGATGTTTGTTGCATAGTTTGATGTAGCATATTATATTGAGATGATTGCTATATATGATTTAACATGTTTAAATTCAAGATTTAACGTTGTAAAGAACATAACCCATTTTGTTAAGTACAGGTTAAGTACATGGAAGCATTTGTTAGCCATTTAAAATATTTATTCGCGTGGATTCACATCTAAGTAGCATGCTTTTTCTATGAAAGATGTATGTAAGATTTGTAATATATATATATAATAAAAATATACATGCTTCTATTCCTCATAAATGTGATGATTTAGATATGGGATACCTTAGATTGAGATGTGTGTGTTGTCTTGTGATATTTTTTCTAGAGCTAGCCACACAAAGTAGATGCTATCAAATTCTTCCAAAACAAAAACACTTCAAAATCCTAAGGGTTAGGATTATCTATCATATTCTTTGGATGTTCCCATAATGCTAACCGTGTAAAGGAAGAATGGTTGAATTTTATAGAAGCAGATGCTTGGAAATCTTAGCTAGTCCGGTTGCATTATTATACTCATAGGGATTTCAAGGATGAAATTCCTTTAAGAAGGGGAAAATGTAACAACCGCATTTTAACGACCGAATGTTTAAAAATTAATTTAAATATCGAATCGTTAATTAATTAAAGGTTCCAAATCCCAAATGGTTTTATAGCACGATTTATTGTAACTTATGTGTATACATACATATATACATATACATATATATATATATACAGAAATTGTATACGTGAGCTATATAATAATCGAGGCCTTATTAATAGTAAAACTTAATTTTAATAGGAGAATAAAGCAAAGTTAAGCTACAATATGATTAATAGAAAAGTATGTTATTTTATAACATAAGTTTGAGATTTGTATAAAATAATATAAGGAAGATATGATTTGAGTAAATAAATAAATAATCTGATTATTGAATTTATTACTCGAGTAAGATAAGTTTAGCCGAATTGGATGTTAGGATTTAAAGGAATTACTTAATGGTGTGAACTGATTATATATTCGATATAATTGCATGGAATATAAGTATGGATTATGTTACGAAATAAGTTAAATATGTAAGCTACGTGAAAGAATGTGTATATATTTATCCGTAGTATGTATATATTCAGTGTAAGCTCTCAGAAATATATTTAGTCGAATCATATATTCAAGAAATATATTTGAATAGGCTAATTAATTGAAGAATAGAAATGGCAAAGATTGTGGTTTGGTTATCAGGGATCAAGTAACAAGTTCTGGTATCATGACAACATAACGCCCGTAGTTGAAATGACATTTGGTTAATGACAATTATTAGCAGAATAGGAAATATGCCCAGGTCTGTGGTGATTTACACTTCGAACTTGATTTGATCCTTCTGATACTTGATGTATAAGCTCTAGGGAAGACATCTATGAGGTTTTGGAATAATCATATTTGATGCAAAGCAAGGCGATACCCTATTGCGGTTTCAAATGAAGAAAGCGATGCTTAGAACGAAGTGAAACTTGTGTCATGTTTTCACTTAATGTGAACTAGACATAATCCGTAAAAGTAACGAGGAAATGACTAATTCAACGGGACTAGAGTTATATACTAACCCATGTTGCTCGATATGTATGTCTAAGAGATGATGCAGTTTATAAGGCTTCGGTGGGCCGATCCGAGCGACTAAGAGCACGATATATACGATACGTCCGTTACCCATATGATATGGACATATAATGAGTAAGTAGATAATCCATAACACCACGTGAGGATTGCATGACTTGCATCTGAGATTTCAGAGCACGTTCAAAGAGAGATGGCGATGGTTACCTATAACATAGTATCACCCATGCATGCAGTAGAGGTCAAGGTGAGCTCTATGCAAGTCAAATGAATATAACTATTAAGTAAATCAATGTGTAAAGTCAAATGAATATGCAAATCATAGTACAAATTGAGTCAAAAGGCTATGTACTCGTTTAATTTTCGAATCCTTATGTGTACAATTGTTCAACTGTTATAATACGCAAAATCCCCAATTCAATTTAGGATTTGCAAAGTTTAATAGGTAAGAAATGTAAATAGAGAATTCAGCCCTCATAAAGAGAATTGGGTTTAGCAAGTAACAGGCTTGGGCATCCACTGGCTTTGGCATTAACTACATTGTCAAACATCAAGATTGGTAATTTATTAGCTTAGACATTTGCAGCGTTTTCAAACATCAAGGCCAACATTTTGTGTTCACATAGCTAAACTTCGGCATTTGTTCATTAGAGTCAATATTTGGTATCTCTAAATGCTGCACTGATAGTCTCTTCTTTGTTGACTTACTTTCATTACCACCACATATTAATATCGATGAAAGGCGACATTAGTTAAAGCAGCTTCGACAACTCTTTTGGATATATTGGTGGTTCTCAACATGCCTAATAAATGTCGGCGATGACGACTCCGTATCCTATGACCTTTCTTTGATTGATGGTTGAAGGCATTATAGGCATTGAATAGCGGCGACATTGATGACCCTCGACGTCGATATTCAATGGTTGACAAAATGTTGTATTAACAACAATTATGGACATTGACAACGATAGTCATCAACATTGCAAATGTAGATTTGCAGCGTCTTCTAAGGGCATATATGAGAGTCGATGCTATAACAATATTGACCTTCAGTAACATTCATACCTTGTTGTTCCTCTTTCAGAGCGACTTTAATAAACGGAAATGTCTCAATGGATATACTATCATTATTAAACAACTTCGATCACATGCGGTGCTAAGCATTGGTGACATTGATAGCATCGGCATTGATAGAAGATGACTTTATTCAACATTGCATTTGAAACAATGACTCTCGACGTTAGCCATATTACCACTCGATAGTCGTCTTGATTAATGAAAGACGATGTTCACGCTTCATAGTTCTGGGCTTTAACGATGCTAATGGATTTATCCGACGTTGCTATTCTTTGGCACTATTTTTTTTAAACATCTTTGACGTCCTTTGAAAGCAGGCAATGTGTAACGACCTAGCATTTTAGTTATCTGTATTTGGAATATTTAATTAATCTTAAATATTGAAAAGTTAATTGTATGAATTAAATAACTCGAATTTCAAATATAGTGATTTATTTAATAGTATAATTGTTGAATTCAATAATTGAAAATTGTTTAAATAATTGAATCTTGGATTTTTATTTGGATAAAAATGATTTAAAAGCCTTATTAAATTTCTATTAATAAGAATGTACATAATAAAACTTTTAAATTGGATTCAAAAGTGATTTAGCTAATCTTGAAATGGGGGAATTAATTTAAAGGACAAAAATTCGTATAATTTTAGCCTAAAGGACACGACCTTAATATTTTAACCAAAAGGACAAACACTCTTTAAAAATTATTCATAAGGACAAACATTCTTCCAAAATTGCTACCGAACTAAAATTTGCTACCGATAACTACAAACTGATACCTAAAAAATGCTATCAATAACTAAAACTTATACCTGATGAAAGTTGTCCTTTTGGCTAAAATACTTAAGGTTTGTCCATGAGGCTAAAATGATGAAAATTTTTGTCCTTCACAATAATTTCCTGTTTTGAAATTAACTCGTTTTAATTAACATATAAAATAGCCTTCTGGAGCACAGTCTTGGATTTCAACGAAACCAGTTTCATTGGATCCGTAATAATGAATTATTTTATGCTATTAAATTTCATGGCAATCAGATGTATCATTCGGCCGTGCTAGATCGAAACGCATTGAATTTTAATATTGAAAATTTAATATAGTAATTGGGTTCAAAAAGCAATCTTCTACATACGATCGAATTAAGACTCGCGACTAGTACCATTGAGTTTGAAATAGGGGTATAACATATAGAACATCAGGAGGTACGTCTTAATTGGAGTCCAAAATTATATATGCAAATATTTTGAATTTAAAATAATATATAATTTGATTTGACCATACATTGCCTTGACATATCAGCATCAGCCCTCACCTCCTTGTACAAACCTATCCCTCCCATGCGCTCTCTCTTCTCATTTAAATGTTTACCTACAGCAAAAAAATTCATTTCAAAAATTAAAATAAGGCGAAATACTTATTTAAAAATCAAAAAAAAATATTTTCCCTCGTTCAGTTGTATGCTTCGATCTAAGATTTCCCGGGTGATGCTCGATCACTGTTATGGGAGATGGCTGCGTCATAGAAGAACTAAGGTTTGGTTTTATGGGGCTTGTGGTCGTCAATTCGATAATCGGACTTTGAATTTGGAATCGAAGACAAGTCTTTCACCTAAGCTTGAAGTTCTGGAAGGCGCGATGGTCAATTGGGTGTCGCGTCGTATGGGAGGCTATACGAACCTACAGGTCGCGTTTTGTTATGTTATGGCGGAGGCGATGAAAATGGTTGGAACAAGTGAAGATTTGGAAGGGAAGCTTAATGCAATTGTCAAATTTTCAATTAGTAATGCGGAGCTCCATGTTCCTAGAGGAGTGTGCAAGGCATGCACAGTAGGGGTCGATATTGGGGAAGATGGCAGTTTTGTACATTGGATGAAGTGTGAATAGTTTATTTATTTAATTTAAAAATGTTTCGATAACTTCTAAAATTCATAACTCCTTTATAAAAGGTTCGGTCGAGATGAATTTTTTTTGCGTTGCGCTCGTATCGACGAAAGCTTCACGATGGAACTAGTTTGGATGAATTTGAAGGCTGTCAAAATTTAGGCTAAAATTGGACGTCGTTCGATTTTAGTTCCCAACAGGAATGCCTCGGTGGCAATAAAAAATTTCGGTGAGTTAATCTTGCATTTTTGGATAACTAGTATAATTTATAGTTGATAAAATTATTGGATGAATGCTTGGATAAATTATTATATTTATTAGTTATTTGGATATATTTCTGCCTATTGGAGTGGATGAGGCCTTGTTACGTTTTCGTGTAAGAGCGGATGACCTTTTGTATACGAATCCTACCTCGAAGCGGTTGATTTATATTTTATGATTGTATAAAGTTTGTGATGCAAGAAAATAGGTTGGATGGATCCAACAGGATTTCTCATTATTGTTGAATTGTTCAATAATAGTTTTTTATATGGATTATTGAAAATAAACCTGATTATGGACATTATGGTTATAACATTGTTATATGTTGAAAACTAAAAACCCAGTAGTGATAGAAAATCGATATTGATATCGGTTAAGTGTTGGGTGGCTATTAGCCTCAAATTAGTATTTTATAAATATTATAAATTACCGTTTAAGTCAGGATTGGGTTTTGAGACGAGAAACGATTGTTAAGTCCAAAATTGGATTTCGGAAATATTGTGTTCTAAGGGTTATTTATTTAGTTATATTGTTTAAAAGTTATTTAATTATAATACATTTTAAAGTTATTTAATTATAGTAATATTATTTTAATGTTAACTAATTATATTAATATTATGTAAAAAGTTAATTAATTATAGTAATATTATTTTAAAGTTATTTAAATTATACAAGTATTATTTAAGGTTATTTTTTATTATAATATGGTTTTAAAGAACTTATATAAACATTAAAAGGTAAGTTATTTCAAAAAAATTATGTTTTGAAGTTAAAAATAAGGATTTATTGATAAGGTTTTGAAATAAATTTTTTTTATAAAAATGGTAAAGATTAATTATTATTATTATTTCTTAAACAATATTTTAGAATTATTAATTATTATTTTAAAATGTTTTTAAAGTTAATAATTTCCAATTATTTATAATGTTCATTGTTAATAATTATTATTATATAGTGTTGTTTTGAAGTAAATGATTTAAATTAATTACAAATGTTTCCGAGACCTGGAAACAGAGTCGAAAGATTTGGATAAAGGATTTTATAAAATGGTTAAAGAACTAAAGGAAATGGTATTTGCAAGGTGAAATAGTTTATAAATGGCTAAATAATTATAAACCAATTTTTGAAACGGGTTTAGCGATTCATGAGCGAAGTTTTATAAATGGTTTTACGGATTTATAAAGGCTTACAAATGATTTTCAAAATGTACAAAAAGGATTTAAGAACGATTGGAATGTATAAAAGAATTTTATAAATGGTCTGTAAGATTTATAAATGTTTTAAGAAGGATTATAAGGATTTTTATAAATGATTGGAAAATCAAATGAAAGGAAACTTTCAAGATTTTATGAATAAACTTATACCGTTGAGATAGTATATGGATATTTCTAAGTATTGAAATATAGAGATTTGCGAGTATATCTTTGTAAAGATGTTTATATATAAGAAATTTACAAAGTGGGTTTTATTTATGAAGATTGATGAAATGAGGCTAGTGAGTGCTTATATGCTAAACCAATGTTGCTTTCCATATGAAATGTAATCATTGTTTATTTGATAGTTAAATAACCGACTTTCAGATCTTGGCCTAAATATGTGATCCTTCTTAATTTTGATGGTAGGGAAAATACCCCCTATTTAACATCGAAGGATTTTAACTCTAGAAATATCTAGGGGAAACACGGGGATTATATGGTATAGTTACCATCAGTGGTGCTATACTATACGTATAAACTCGTTTTGTTCTTCTAGGGCAAACGATAAGGAGATCCGTCCACTTAAACGATTAAAGGGTGATTCCCGCTCTTTTGTATTGTCTGATTATTTTCAAAAGAACCGGTATTGACCATTCCGGAAATCAGAATTTGGTTTTGTGGAGCACCCGAGAAGCGGAGGAGTATACTCGTAATAGATAACTCAAATCCGTAACCACTTCAAAAACAATATACGGTCTTGTGGAGGCGATTCATGATATATTGGAATGTTGGGAACATGTGTGATTCCGAGACTCATTGGGGTATGGGAATCCGGGTGCGATTCCAAGATTTAATTGAGAAGTGGGAATCTTTGTGTTATTCCGAGACCCGTTGGGGTATTGGAATACATGTAGGATTCCGTGATTTATTTGGTGGCGGTATATAAGCTGGAATGTCGGACGTAGCCTCATCAGCGAGAATGGCTAGAACCAGAGCTATGAGGCATGACCAGTAGAGTTGGCAAACCCATAGGGTGTAGTCGGCTCCTTCTAGATGTCACTTGTAGTTGTTATGCATGCATGGGGCGATGCACTCGGTCTCAGCGAGACCAGCTATGTTTTTCCTATGGTATATTACTAGAGATGTATGCTACTTCGGAAGGATATCTCTGACCCTTGTGCAAAGATCTATGGTGTATTGTAGATTATTCGTTCCATTGTGAGATTCTTTGTTGTTTACTTCCTATGTTCTTCCTTCTTTCTTTTCCCTAACAATCGGGTCTTCCGGCATTCGATTACTCGGCACATGATACAATGGACGTCTTAATGTCGATTTTCGAGGGTCGAAAAGCCCAATTCTTTACACAATGACTTCGGCAATGACGGCCATAGAGTAGTATTAGAGACTTCGTGGATATTGATAGTATGCAACATCGATATCTCTTTTCATAGATACGTGATGTCCTTTGAATGCTGAAAAAATATGCAGATGAAGTGTTGTGTTGAGCATTAACTAAGAGCCAGCGTAACTCTACATTTCTTTAATGTCATCAGTGTACGATACCTTCAAAGTGCTTATAAAGTGCAGCACTTCTTGCATGGTCTTGAGACTTCATAATGAGTGAAAGTCATCGAAGGTAGGCGACATGATGGATCTCGATATGAAGGAAGTTTAATGCAATACGAAATGCAGTATGGTCGAATTGGGATATGAAATGCAGTGTCCTTGATTCTTTCAATGTTGTTCTATAAGCACATTGCTGGTCATAGATCTCTGAAAGTATTGATGGCAGTCGAAGTAACCAAAGAGCGGCTTTGTACCTTTGGAGTCTATATTAGTTATAAAACTCGTTATTATAAAGGCTCGATGACGTCTCCTTGCAATGAGGTTTCGCATCGTCTTTTTGGAGCTTAGAATTTGAAATTTTATACTCTTGAGAACATATATGGATAACAGGTATTCTCCAAGGAGAACCAAAATTTGGTAATGAATATAATTAATAAAATGCAAAACGTTGCCATTATGAAAATATTCAAGAAGAATATGTCGTTATCTATAGCCAGTATTTATCCTAGTAACTCAAATTAGTATATCCGATAGTGCAACAATGTGTTAAGTAACGTAAAAATATTGTTATAGGTCTCTCTTTTCTACACCTAGGATTAAACCTAGTGTCACAGTTGTCAGTTTACACTCATAGTAGTAAAAATAACACCGAATAAATTTTTTTACCGCTTACCATTATCTTAGATGGAATGATATTTTTTAACATGTGGTTGATAAGTTTTGGTAATGTATTATTTAATGGTATCTTTTGGTTTTTTCTTTTCTTTTTATGTTATTGTAGAATTTTATTTATTACACATGTATATATTTAATCCAGCATTTTTGTTATTGCAGCGACGTCATCTTGTTAATTTGTGAAAGATTCGAACCAAAAGGCCGCAATAGTTATTCCTAACATCTCCTTGTAATACCTAAAAAAAACATTGTTTGGGAAAAGAATTATTAAACTTTGGTTATGAATACAGAATTTACATGAGTTGCATAACAAATATATATTGAAGTAAACCTAAACTTGAACTACAATCAACATGTAGTTGAGATAAATTATACCTAATAGCCAAATTAATAATGTTATAGTAGGAAATAAGAAGAAATGCTATATTAGATACATTCAAAAAATATCACACCTTATACTTTCAAGTTCATAAAATTTCTTTAGTTCTAAAATTAGTATATTAATATAAAGAAATATAAACAAAAATCGTCAGCATGTATAGCACAGTTGTTAAAGTTTGCCTAGCGATCACGGAACAAAGTTCCTTGACGTCGGGAATTTGAGTCCTAGTAAGCTGCGCCGTGTAACCCTTAAAATTTGAGGCAGTTATCCCTCGAAAAAGTGAGAAGGCTTCGGGGATTGATGTTCTGTGTTGGGCTGACTTAAAAGGAAGGTCTGTTCTGGCGGTCCATCTGTATCCCCTAGCTCTAGGAGTAGGATGTGTGTGTGTATGTATACATGATTCTTTTTTTCTAAAGTTGGTATTTCATTACAAACAAATATATACACAATCCTTTCTTTCTAAAATTGGTATATCATTAAAAATATAACATTTTTATTTTTTAAAATTTGTACGTTAAGTGAATTATTTGCAATCAATAAAATTTATTTTTGTGAAGAATGAAATTACAATTAATGATAAACGATAAATGTTCATAGACTAAAATGCTGAAAAATGATTAACATTTTCAATTAGAATCGTTTTGTAAAATTACAATGTTTTGTATTAAATTACAATGTTTTACTAGTCCTCTACCCTATCATTTTACATTTAAATACCAAAACATTTAATAATTTTTACGGTTATTTTTGGATTTCTCGTAAGTTTTCATATTTTTTTACATTCAAGTCCATATATTTGAATTTATTAAGTGATCCTAAATTTAAACCTTTTAAATAAATCCAATTAACAATAATTATTAATTGATCTAATAAATCATTAAAAATGACATTTAGTGTGTATACCACATTCCTATTGACAAAATGGTAAACTATTTATTCATTGAAGTCCATACAATTTAAATTTTTCATAATTATATACAAAATTATCTTTAATTCTCTTATATTATTCTACTTTCAAGTTCACAAAAAATTTTCTCCTAAAATTTGTATATTAATATAAAGAAATGTACACATAATTCTTTTTTTTAAAGTTTGCATTTTATTACAAACAAATATACACACAATCCTTTCTTTCTAAAATTGGCATATCATTACAAATATAATACTTTTACTTTTCAAAATTTGAACGTTAGATGAACTCTTTGCCATTAATAAAATTTATTTTTATGAAGAATGACATTGTATACTATAACGCAGAAAAATAATTAACATTTTTAATTAGAATCGATTTGTAAAAGAGTTGCATTTCACTTATTTATAATCGTAATTTACATTAATTTATAGACAAAAGTGATACCATACTTCAAATAGAAATATTTATATTTTTTTTATTATCCTTTGGAGGTAAATATTTAATATTTTTTGAAACTTTTTATCAAAAATTGAAATTAACGAGGTATGGAACAATCGATTAAAAGTCATTTTTTGCATAATTAAAACGATGATATGATTTGAAATATTTGAGGCATGACTATTAATTAATAATTCTTTCAATAGTTAAATAAAATTTTATTTATCACTTTATGTGTATCGTATACCTACTTATTGATAAATATGCGCTAGAAGAAATTCAAATGCTTAAATATATATTGATTCGCGCAGCATTAGACTTCAAATTTTAGTTTTTTTCGCTGATTCGTAAGTGAGATGTGAAATTTATTCTATACATCATTATCTTTTAGTCAAATGTATTGAAAACTTAACGTCAATTTCAAAATCTATGTACATTAATTATATCTACAAAATTAGATAAAAATATCAATTTCAAAGTTAATTAACAATGCTAATTTTCATTTATTTGCATAAAAAATATTGAATCCTAAAAATAATAAATAAATATGCAACTCATTTTATCAACAAAACTGATGATTTACTTTATATTCAAATATAAAAATACATAAATCTCATAACTAGCAGATTCGATTTGTGACTCTTTATCCTAACAAATTCACTATATATTGCATAATGACTTCTATTCTTTTTAATTGACATCGGCTCTAATGATAATACCAGAGTCGACGTCTTTCTCTTCCCCACTTTCCTAAAAACAGTAGGAAAAAAGATTTTCTTTCTCCTCCTCCCTCGACAGCCGCAAGCCCCCACCTCCTCCTCCCTTGACATCGACCGCCGCAAGCCCCCACCTCCTCCTTCCTTGACTTTGATAGTCATAAGCCCTCCACTTTCATAATTGCTATCTCTCAGTTTTGAATGCTGCATAACCCTCCTCCTCCCTCGACTTCAATCGTTGCAAGACCCCACCTCGACGCCACTGCAAAACGCAAGCCCAAGCCTTGTATCCTTACCTAGTCGGCCACCACATCTATCGCAGCAAGTCCAAGCCACCACCTCAACGATCGCCGCCGGCCCAAACCCCAAATCCCTCCTCCCAGGCATTGCGCAAGGCTCCATCAATATGATTTATTGCTCTGATTCATTTCGTATGCAATCTGATGATTTGGTTAGCTTCGTAGATAATATAGATTCATTGGTTTATGTTCGTTGTCGTTGATATAAATTCCTAGAAAACATTGTCATTGGTTTATATTCGTTGGCGTATTTTAGTATTTGATTAGCTTTGAATATTAATATAAATTGTTCGGTGATTTTTTTTCATTTGATATGATGATATTAGTGAAAACTGTTAATCTTAAAATGATTCATGAAGTGTAAATATCATTGCGCTTGTAATAGGAAGTAGGGTGGCCAGTGTGTAAAAATCTCTAGGTTATGTAGCTTTGAAATTGATTGTGAATTCTATTGCTTTATAATAAAATTTATAATGTTATTAAAGTTAATCATAGAATTAATAATGTTATTAAATGTATTAATAAAATTAATCAAATTAAAGAATACTAAATTAATAATGTTATTTAAAGTAATAATAAAGTTAATAGTTTCATTAAAATTAATAATGTTATCTAAAATATTAATAAGCTTAATAATGTTATTTAAATTAATAATAAATTCAATAATTTAATTTAAATTATTAATAAAATTTATAGTGCAACTAAAATAATAACAAAATTAATAATGTTATTTGAATTAATAATATCATCATGTAAAAGGTAATGTAAATTTTGTTTACGTGTAGGGATAGAAGTTGAATTATTTGAAAGATTGAAGCTAGATGTACATGAATAGTAAAAATGGAGGAACAGTTCCATTTCACTTTAGAAATGAGATGGATGTATTCATGAAAGTGGCATCTAGTAATAAAACAAATATAAAAGAAGTTCGAAGTTCGTATTCGAATTGTCATTGCCTAAAACTAATATAGTGTTATATTGTTATATTACATTCGCAACAATACGATTTTATACCCAACTACCTTTTGCGAGTATATCATGCAGAAAATTATCACGGTGTATATGGGGAAACTGTAAATATGGATGTGGATTGTGATGAACCCGTTATTGAGGGAAATGTAGATCTAAAAAATAGATAAGTTGAAATGGATCATGATGATGCTAGTCCGAGTACGTAGGCCGAAGACATTTGAAGGAAGATCTTAGCTAGAAATCAAAAAAGGTTTTCGACTTTTTAGAAACATCAAAACGACCACTCTATAAAGGTTGTAAAATGAAACACATGTAAACGACGTCTAAATTAAATTATATAAAATCTAAATACAATACATCGGAAACAATTCTTAGCTTGTGTAAAGAAATGCTTCCACCTAACAATATATTGGCAGAGAACTGGTATTCCCTTAAAAGAGAGGTCTCTACCTTTTGGTTGCCTTATGAAAAAATTAACATGTGTTTAGATGGAAGCATGATTTATCGGAGGGAAGATAAAGAATTGGCGTTGTGTGAATTCTATAAACAACTTAGTTATAAATCAATGAAACCCAGTGGTAAAGGCGTACCTTTTACTAGAATGTATTATTTTTTCGATTATACCGAGATTACAAAGGTTATATGATCCACTGCTATGGCGAAACACATGCGAAGACATAGTGAACAATAATAAAATTAAGGAGTTTTATGTTATCCTTCAAAGGTGATGCTTGGAAACATTTCGATAGGAATATCCTTATTTTGCTAAAGAATTACGTAATGTAAGGCTTGTTTGGTATATGGATGATTTTGCCCCATTTGCTTCATTCGGTACAGTTAATCTAACACCTTACAATCCTCGGATGTGTTTGAATAATCCATTCGAGTTTTAGTTAGTTCAAAAGTCATAGGACAAAGTATTATTACGTACGATGTCTCAAATAAAAAGAAATTTAGATAGTTCGCTTATTTTCTTTGAACAACTAGCAATTTTCCTGTGTATGGGATGCTTTCTGGATGGAGTATTAGTTGCAAATTAGTTTTTCCTATTTACATGGATTGGACGGAATTATTTAGACTTATACACGGTGGCAAACTACGTTGGCGAGATCAATTTCGTCATTTTTTACAAGTAAACGATCGCTTTATGTTTGATAAAAAGACTTTAAATGAAATTCGAGCCACCATCCATTCTGAGTAGCGAAGAAGTGTACGAGTTGTGTAGGATTATCCTAAAATACATGAGATAGGTAAAGAACCCAAAATTCTAGGTAAAGAAGAGCATCATAATTTGTGTAAAGAAAGTATATTTTAGGAGTTACCATATTGGAAAAATCATAAACTTTAACATAAATTAAATATAATGCATAATAGGAAAAATGTGTACAAAAACTTCTCTAACACAATAATGAATGTGAAAGGAAAAACAAAAGATGATTTGAAGTCAAGAAAGGATATCGTGTTATACTGTGATCGTCCTGAGTTTAAAATTGATAATGAACGACCAAATTTCAAGTTATTACTTGTTATTAGTAGAAAAATAAGCATCTACCAAAGCAATTAGTGTTGTATCAAAATTTGAGGTTTCCAAATGGAATTTTTTTGAAGATGAGAAGATGTGTTTATACGAAGGATCTTCAACTGTCAGGATTTAAGAGTCGTGATTGTCATGCATTTTTAGAGACTCTTTTTCCGATAGTATTTATGGACTTTTGCCACCCAATGTGTGGATGCCTATACTGGCTACGTTTGTTCTATAAAGAGTTATACTCGACCACACCTAATAAAAATAATTTGAAAAAACTTGCACTACACAAAAATGGCCAATTTGAAATAGTAATAAAATGTTACTAAAATTTTTAGAAACACCTTTCAAGTATTGTAGATTAGTATGTTGCAGATTTTGAAATATTTGCAGTATGTTTCAGATTAATAAATTAAAACATTTAGTGGATGTTTCATATTAACAAATTAAAACACTTACTGAATATATCAAATTGATAAACTACAACACTTATTAAGTGCTTCAAGTTGATAATCAACAACATTTATTAGGTATTTCAAATTGATAAATTACAGTACTTAATAAGTGTTTCAAATTGATAATCAGTAATACTTAATAGGTTTTTGAAATTGACAATCAACAATACTTATTACATGTTTCAAGTCCACTCATCGAATGTTCCAAAATTATAATCTACGACAACCAGTGGACGTTCAAATTGGAAATCAGCAACACTAATTGGAAGTCCCGAATTTACATATCAAAACAAAAGTAAAATTTTCATCTTAGATTAAGAATATATATGAACAATATATGATCAATATATGAGTAGCATATAAATAACAAATCAACAACATGTCAACAGTGTCATACACATACATACACCCACGATATCAAGCAATAACGAAATCTAAAAAGCGAGGCTACAACTTTATTTTGGAAACATCAGAATCTAGTTTATCATCTAATCCTATCCGTCATCACAAACGTGATTATACCATATTAGAGACGGGAATATAAACCTAAAATACTCATTTCACAGTTTAGGTATCGGGTAACCCTATCTCAATACTTCATATATCACTATTCCACTTAGCAATAAGCAAAATAAGTATTCTTTCTGCAAAGTTAAAGCACGGAAACTGGTGCTATAATGGAACTGCTCCAGTTAAAATTCTATGTCTTGGGTCTGTAAGAAGACTAAACATATTATCAAAACCGGCTTCTCCCATGGTGTTCTCCCTAGATATAGCAAGTAATACTCATTCAGAAATGGTTATGTGCCCTTTATCAAAGTAAATAATGTTGGTGGCAATTCATGCACACAAATCTAACTTCGAGCCACAGGCAAATGTAAAACTCAAGCAAATATATTATTACTTGAAGAACATTTAATTTTGGCTACAATAAAAATTAATTAGATTCCGACACATATATGCTACCAATGTTAGTAAATAATTGGATATACGTAGCCTATAGGTACTTACAGAGTTATCAGTTATAGCAAATGTGCCATCAGGACGAAGTTGGCGTAAAGCTTCTTTCGCTAAATTCTGTGTTGCTTGTGCATGATACTAATGGATCTACCTACATATATGTATACATACATTATACATCTTCATTAAATAAAAGAAAAAGGAGATTAAGAAGATGGGAACTAACCATATAGGCAAGCGAAACAAGATCAAAGAACATTGCAGGCAAACCTGTGTTCTTGTTGTTGGCAATTCGGCATGAATCCATTTTATGGGATTAGTCCTTTTAGACCTTTGCTTTTCCTTATACACGGCTACAATTAGAAAGTAAGATGAAAGATCTAATCTCTGCACAAGAATAAATTATAATAGTAATTATGAATGGTGACTATAAATAAGCACACATTGCCTGTGTTATAACTGAAAGCACTTACTGTTACATTAGTTGAGGGAAACTTGGCAGCTAAATATCTTGTGCTAACTCATACGAAGCAATCGATATCAAGAATATCCTTTACAGTCGAGTTACTGAATTTAACATGGTGGTCTTCAATCGCTTTAAGCCAGTTACCACATAGTATTTCATTTGCCTCGGCTATTGTTGAAGCATCAGGTATTTCTCGCTTAGCAGTTGATAGTGTAGCACCTTTTGCATCAGCTACTGCCTATTATCATATCAGTTCATACTTCAAGTTCAAATCCTCTAGAATATTTTTTTAGAACTAAGGTAAGAAGAACATAGGACATGAACCGTCAATAGGAATATCTCCAAAAATAATAACATTTATTTGGTACGCACATTCATGATACTCTTAGAAACTTCTAATCACCGTATATCTCTAATACTTATCAGAATAGTAAACTAACAACAATGTGTGTCTAACAAAGAACTAAAGGTAAAAATAATCAAAGTTGAACTTCTCTTTAATATGATTTAACTGTTATTAGTATTTGTTCAATGCACTATTATTGACCATCAATTTGTAGCCATAAACCGTTCTCATACCCTCTTTTTATGGATATTTTGGTACACTTTTTTGGTGCAACACGGTAAAATATATTCTCATGGTACATCATTGACAGAGAGTAAAATTGGCAAAGCTTGAAATAGCCACGTTGTAGCGGCTCAGAACTTTAGTCATTTGGAATATTTAATGGATTTTAAATATTGAAAAGTTAATTTTATAAGATAAATAAATTGAATTTTAAATATAGTAATTTATTTGATAATTAAATTGTTAAATTAGAATATAGAATTGTTTAAATAATTGAATCTTGAATTTAATATGGAGAAAAATGATTTTGAAAATTGATTTAAAATTTGTTTAAACAATAATGGAGATGGTAAATTTTAAATTGGATTTAAAACCGAGTAAACTGTTGCAAATAACACTTTAAATTAATATGTAAAAACAGCATTCAAGGGGCATTGTCTAGGATTTCGACCAAACCAGATACATTGGATCCGTAATAGTACATTATTGTATTCCATCTTTTGTGGAAATTGGACGTATCGTTTGGGCGTGTGAGATGGAAATGCATTAAAATTAATTTTAAAAATTTAAATAAATAATTGGGTTTTAAAAGCTATCTTCTACATATAATCGAGTTCGGTCTCGATACTAGTTCCATTATGTTCGAAAAAGAGATATTACGTATAGAATGGCCGACGATACGTCTTGATAGGAGTTCTAAATTTTTCAATCATATAATATGGGTTTCTAATTAAATAAATTAATATATACAACATACCATGCCCATATCCCCACATTTTAAACCGTACTCCATCATTTCAATTTCCCTCCATTCCTCTTTTACATTCCTTTTCCCATTAAATAAAGCAAGGCAAGAAAAATTAAAAGAAAAAAAATTAGCTGATCTTCTAAAAACAAATACTATAAAATTCATAAAATTAAAAGCTTGCTTCTTTAGGCTAGTGAAGTGCAGATCTATCCTTTGGCATATACATGAAGTGATTGGTATACACACGGAGTGATGCGGCGGCAATGAGGAGAGGGTTGGATTTTTTACAATGATGGGTTTCACGATTAGGGTTCAATTTTTTTGGCAAATGGGAATGGAGTTTGGGGGTATGGTTGTCGTATATGGGTAGAAGAGATCGAATGGCAGTTGGTGGCTCGATTTGGTGGAGTTCGATCATGGGTAGGGGAAGTCGTGATCTCACTGGGTCGAGGGCTGTAGACGAAGTTATAATTTAAGGTGGAGGTTCGAACGGTGCATGGTGGTGATGTTCGGATAGCTTTCCCAAGGGAGTTCGACGGATTCGTCGGTTCTCGATTCCCTCGAGTGTAGAGGGAGGGGGAGGTGGATGAAGGAGTGGCCATGGTGTTATCGTACATGTATTTGGAATTTATATTTAGGAGGGTAGAAGGTTAAGAATGTAATTAACTTATAATTTAAGTAATTAGTGAAGAATTATTTATATTTAAATCATGTTAACTTATAAATTTAATACCTTATCCATACGAGGTCCAAACGAGGCGTGGATTTTAAGTTTCTCTCTTGACAACAAAAGCTACGCAATGGAATTCGTTTGTAAAATTTTGAAGACAGTTGAAATTTGGGCTAAAATAGGACGTCGTTCGATTTTAGCTTAAAACTAGAACGCCTCGGCGACAACAGAAATTTAGTGAGTTAATCTCACCTTTTTGGTTGAATAGAAATATTTTTAGTTAGCAAAATTATTATTTAGATGTGTGAATATTTTATTGTTTGCTGTTAATGACTGTTTGGATTATTTACTAAATTATATTGTTGGCTTGGATATATTCCCATCCCGGAAGCGGATGAGACCCGTTCTCGTGTAAAAGCAGATGACCCTTTGTATACGAATCCTGCCTCAAAGCGATAGATTTATACTTTTATGATTATATATTGTATGTGATATAAGCGGATAGGTTGGAGGGATCCAATAGGATTCCTCAAACTCTTGATTTTGTTTTCATATAATTTGATATATGATATGTTAGATACTATAATTGATGACACCGACAAGATTTTTCTTATCTTGTGCTTTAGTAGTAGTGAGACTTATATTTTGGTATATTAAAATACCATAAAATAGTGATTGATTGTAAAAGGGGAGTGATTTTGAAAACTATGTATGTTTTTAATAATTATTCTTAAACTATTTGTCGAAGTAATTTATTTTAAAATCAAAGGTATGATTTTTGTGGATATAATAATTTAATAGTTTTGTAAAATATTTTAAATAAATAGAGTTTCTAAAGTATAAATAAAGATTTTTAAAATGTTGGAAATTAAGTTAGTCCTTTATAATAAAGGGATATGATTTTAAAAAGAAAATATAAATATTTTGATATGAATATTTATTAACCATTTTATATAAGTGATATATTTAGGTACATATATTATAATTTATTTCTAAAGGTGAAATTTATAAATATGATAATTTACAAAAGTGATATTTTTCAAAGAAAGTGAAGATTTGTAAAAATCGTATTTTTGTTAGTAAAAGTGTGCATTTATAAACGGTGTTTATAAATAAAAGGAAATTATTATCATTGGAAAAAAATCAAATGGTGGATTTATTATACGATGTGGAATGATATTTTAAAAATAGTTGATTCTATTTGGCAGTTGAAAGCGAGGGTAAATTGGGAATGTTACACAATCTTTTACAAATTGAAAGAAACTTATAAAAGAAATTTATACCTGTGGGACCAAGTTAAAAACGGTTGAAATTAAGTTTTGAATGGGGCTTTATGAATAAGTGAGATTTATAAAGGAATGGGGTTATTAATGGGGTTCATAAATAAAGTGATTTTACGAAAGGAAGTTTCATAAAACAGAAGAGAATTATAAATATAGGTTTATGAATATGGAAACGATTATAAACAGGGTTTATAAATAAATATGGATTTCTATCAAGGAAATATAATTATGTTTTAAATTTTTTTAGTTTATTAATATTATTTCGAAGTTTATATAAATATTTTAATATTTGAACGGTTAATTAATTAAAATATTAATATGGTTTGAATTAAATATATTTGTTTACTAATACAATTTTGAAAGTTTATTATTTTTATTTATAATAACGTTTAACATAAATTATTATTTTCGTTAAGAATGTTTTGAAATTAATTAATTATTATTTTAAGATGCTTTAAAATTAATATTTATTTATATATAATGTTTAATATTATATAGTAGTGTTTTTAACTTAATGATTAGAATTTATATTATAAATGTTTTCGAGATTTATAAATAGAGTTTAATAAGCAGATGTGGATTATAACCGGAATCTTATAACATGTTTTGGAAAACGTAAAGAAAGATTAGTAAAAAAAGAAAATAGTGTTTTATAAATGGTTTTAAATATTTATGAAAGAAATTTTAGAAACGAGTTTATAGATTAATAAAAGGAATTTTGTAAATGGTTTTGTAGATTATAATGGAGTTTATAAACGATTTTAGAACTGAATAAAATGGGGAATCTTCCCAAATGTTGGTGAATATATTTATACCATTGAGATAAGTATATGGATATTTTTCCAAGTACTGAAAAATAGGGATTTGTGTGTGTGTATCATTGTAAAAAGAAATTTGATTCAAGTATACAAATTGAATTTAAATTAAAGAAAGATTAATTAAAAGAAGGTTAGTGGTTGCTTATGTGCTTAACCAATGTTGGTTTTACTACGGAATTAAATCACTAATTGAATGTTTGTTAATTGATATTTAAATAACCGATTATCGTATGTTGATCCAAAACATAACTTTGGAAATACTTAGGAGAAACATGTGAGTTATATGGCATAGTGATCTCCGATGATGCTGTACTGTACGTATAAATCTCATTTCGTTCTCCTAGAACAATGACAAAGAAATTCGTCTACTGACGGTTAGGAGATGATATTTGTTAACAAGAAAACTCATTAACATCCCAAAGTTAAGTTGTTAATAAGAAATGTCATTAACACCTCAAAAGGAAGACCAATCTCTTCGAAACCCTTTTCGAATGAGTTGATTAGGATGGATTGCTTTCGAAGGGTGATCTTATGAAAATGTTAATTGTAGTTATGAAGCCCAATCAACCCTTTAAAATGAAGGCAAAGGAGAGAAAATTTCCTTCATAACCCCTTTCGAGTGAGTCGAAAGGGTCATTTGCATCGGTCATTTATCCCTTTCGATTATGTTGAAATGATCATTCTTCCCCTAAAAGAAGAATTTACTTTCGGCGGAATTGTTTCCGCTATTTTGGAAAAAAATCCTTTGAAAGGGTTGTATGTTTTGTAATATAAGTACTTCTTTCTAATAAATCCATCCAGCTAGCATAACTTAGTATTCATGCTTCGAGTCCGTTTCGAAACGTCTCTTTCGATCGGGTTGAAATGGTGATTTCTTTCAAAGTGGACTCCATGTATTATACACAAGTACTATGTTCAATATGCAATGGAAATAACATCTTGGACATAAGTTCCTTGGACTTACTAACGTCGAAACACTATCTTCATTATCTTAGTTCAACATTTGATATCATGATACAGGTTGATAATACTGTTCGAATCCACGTTGTCTAAATCGATCCCATTGCATCACATAAGACAAATAAGAGTTAAGAAAATAAGTAAGCATCATGCGCAATTGGTCATTAGCCAAGCTAACATTTCAAATGATCTTTCTCATAATCAAAATCTATGTTGAATCCATGTGCTTCCTCCATTTACAATTATCCAAATTGAGTTACAAGTAAGAGAGTTTCTCCCTCAAATTGATTTAGGGTTACAAAGATTTGATTTGCTAAGAAATGATAGAGAGAATTTAGAATCCCTAAAATTCGGTCCCCAAACTTGGACCCTTAGGGTCGTATTTATAGATGCAGGTTGACCCTCTTTCGCATTCTTTCATTCAGACGAAAGTCCTTCCTTCAACCTTCTATGCACATCCTTTCTACGTGGTCGGAAGGTCTTCCTTAATCCTTCTGTGTGCCTCCTTTTGATGCGGTCAAAAGGCTTTACCTTTTAACCTTTCTCATTCATTCTTACGCCTCTACCTTTTCATATCAAACCTTTCGACCCATTTGAAAGGATTACCTTGACAACCTTCCGCTACCGTTAAAGTTGGAGAGCCTCTTTTACTTTGCTTTTTACTGGATTGCTTTCGACTTCATCGAAAAGGGGGTAGGAGTGCGCTCCACTTTGTGTTGTTATGTTGTTGCAAGTGGGAGATGAGTTGACTTTTACATGGATTAGAAATGGTGAGTGACAACTAGATCTTAGCGAAAGAACACTGGGCTTATATGTGGAGTTTTCATCATGCCTTCGAAGGGTTCCAACCATTTCGAAAGGCTTATTATTGCTTTCAAAAGTGTGCATTGGAATCATTTTTTCATGTAGTAAATTGACAACGATGAAACCCACTATTTTGAAGGAATTGGTTCTTATGTATGAGTCTATCATTCAATACCTTCAAAAAGTGTTTCCAACCCATACTAGACTCTCTCATATATATGGATTCAATTGAGTTGAAAGGTCTAGATGAGGCAGAAGGATATTTTTGCTTTCTTTTCTACCCTTTCGAAAGATCTTGTTTCGCTTGACATTCGTAAGTGCACTAGGAGCTTGCGACTCCAACCTAACTCCTACGAAAGTTATCTCAATATCTTTAAAACGCTATTTTTGACCTATGGCGAAACCCATGTCTTCAATTTTTTTGGAGCCCGACACTTTTATAAGCCTTCTTTCATACCTTTATTTTTAATTGAATTTTATGGTTAACATTTTTGCCCCTTGCCCCTTGTATGAAAGAAGCTTTTGTTCTTTAGGACAAAATTTAGCAACTACTCCATTTTTAATGGCCCCATTTTCCTGCAAAGTTCAGAGTAAATAATATTTTCTATTGTTTCATCAAGACTTATATAAAATATGCTCAGTGATTTTTTTGCCATATAATTGATGATGATGTTAGTATAGTAGAATTCCTGAACTCTAAGTCCAGAAGTAATAAAAATTAGTTGACAATCATATGGAGTTGATAAGTGATAAGAAATTCACAATTGTAAACAATTGGGAAACCAAGAATTCTTGTTGGGAAATGATAGAAGTCCCACCATCCAACTTTTGTAGTTACAAATGAAGCCCATAAATGGAACTTCTATTACATTAATAGAAAACTAGGCGTATAATAATTGAAGTCCAGGAATTTTCTGCCGGTGACAACAAATGTTTGGTGATAAAAGACCATAAGCTATCATATGTGAATAAGTCACTGAAATCCATGAAACCTTATCTGGGGATGATAAATGGAGTTTTGAAATCGTCTTTTAAGTACCAGTCGGAGGCTGTAAATTCTTGTTTAAGCCTTCCATTCTGCACTTCTCTTTAGGTATTGATTCCTTTGACATGTGCCACCTTTTTGGCCTTGTATGTTGTCGTTGTTTGACATGCCACCTCTCAGGATCGGATGTCTTAGTCTGTTGCTTGATATGCCACTTATCGGGATTGGACGTCTTAGTTCGTTGTTTAATATGTCGCTTCTTGGGCTCGGACATCTTATTCCATGTTTGATATGCTGCTTTTTGGGCTTGGACATCTTAGTCCATTGTTTTCCGGTGTGCTTGGCTAGCTTATCCACAAGTAGGACCCAAGGTCTTGTCCAACCTCCCTCCAGGAGTCTCTCCAATTAGGCCTTATAAGTGGGACTGAAGGCTTGTTCGATGCCTTGGCCAGGCCATAGCATGGCGTGACCAAGGGTTTACTCCATCCTCCCTCTAGAAGTTGCCCTGACCTGGCCATAGCATGGCGTGATAAAGGGCTTGTCAATGCTTTAATCTGACCATAGCATGGCACGGATAAAGGCTTACTATAACCTCCCTCCAGGAGACACCCTGACCTGGCCATAGCATGGTGCGGCCAAGGGCTTGTTGATGCTTTAACCTGGCCATAGCGTGCCACGGTTAAAGGCTTACTCTAACATCTCTCCAGGAAGCGCTTTAACCTGGCCAACTCAACGCAAACAAAGGCTTTGACCGTTTAAGGTAATGTCCAAGTGCAAGGAGAATCCTACTTCTGACCATGTAGACTTTTCTTTAAGGAAGCGGTATTTTATTCGTTCATTGCGGGGAAATATGGTTGTAAGTGTTATGCATTCCACGTACTTGAAACCATATTGCCATCTAGACGACATAAGTTGTAAGCTTCAAAGGGAATTACTTTGCATAAAATTAGGGGACCTTCCCAGTTTTGTCCTAGCGATCCATCAGCAGGATTTCTTGTATTTACGATCACCCTTCGGAGTACTAAGTCTCCCTCTTGTAATGATCTTGTCTTCACTATTATTTTGAGATTCTTCTTTGATTTTATGCAGTTCAAATAGCTGCTTCATCTCTTAGTTCATATTTAAATCTAATTAATTCTTTCTTTAATTCTTGGTTCGGATCAAATGCATGCGCAATTCTTCGATTTGAGGGTATCTCAATTTCAATTGGCAACATCGCTTCACACGTATATGTTAGAGAATAGAGAGCATGTTCCATTACAGTTCTAGTAGATGTTCGATAGGCCCAAAGTACAAGCGGAAATTCTTCTACCTAATTTCCTTTGGCTTTATTCGATTGGTTTTTCAAAATAGTCTTAATAGTCTTACTCACTGCTTCAACGACTCCATTAAACTTTGGATGTGCCACTGAAGAGAAATTTTTGATAATCCGGTTCTTACATCAAAATCGAGAAAACGCTTTACTTTCAAATTGTGTTCCATTATCAGATATAATCTTATAAGGAATCCCAAATATGCTAACAATGTTATTAATAACGAATCTAAGCACCTTCCCAGAAGTGATTTTGGGAAGTGGTTCTTCCTCCATCCACTTAGTAAAGTAGTCTCTGGCGAATGTAGCATATCTTGCTCCTCCTTTGGAAATTAGCAACGGCCCGATTAAGTCGATATTTCTCATATAGTGAAGGGCCATGGACTTGAAATAGGAGTTAATTAACTTGGTAGCCATCAAGGAATCTTTGAGTATTTCTGACATCTTTCACATTTCTTTAAATACTCAATATCTTAACTTGCCATTCGTGGACAATAAAAACCTTGCTCATTATCTTCTTTGCCAACTTTTCCCCTATTGGAATGGTCTCCGCAAAATCCTTCATGCGCTTCCACTAACAATTTCATCTTATCTTCTAGACTCAAGCATCTTGAGTAAAGTAAGGTGTGTCCCTTTTTGTAAAGAATTTCATTCATCATGGTGAAAGTTGAAGCTTGTCGCCTGATCTTCCTAGCTTCCCTTTGTCGGATGGTAATATCCCTTTTGAAATATACTTGACAATAGGCGACATCCAAGTGTCAATATAACAATGATTTGTCGTTGGATAATTAATCCTCTCATTTGGGACTTCTTCATAAATTTCCCTTTCTTCTCTTTCTTGTGACACGGCTTGGGATCTAATTATAACCAACAATTCCTTTCCATGTTCGAGTGTTCCCTCTTCAATACTCGGATTTTCTTGGTACCCTACTGGTATGATTCAGATTTCTGGGGCTCCTCTTGAACTAGCCAATTTTGCTAACAAATCTGCATGAGGGTTCTTGCCCCTTGGAACTTGATGTAAAGAGAAATCTTCAAACAAGGCGAGAATTTTCAATAATTTCTTTACATATAAACGTAGTTTGGCATCCTTAGTCTGATATACTTGCTTTATTTGGTTTACCATTAGTTGAGAATCACTAAAGACTTGAATTCATAGGATTTTGAGCTCTAAGGATAGAGTCAATTATACCACCATTGATTCATATTCGGCTAAATTATTTGTTGTGGGAAACCCTAACTTCATTGCGTAGTATAGGCGGTGTCCATCTGTTGTTATTATGACATATCCTACTCCATCTCCTTGCTCGTTTGATGCGCCGTCCATAAATAACTACCATATGGATTTTTAATCCTTTTCTTTTATTGTTCTTTAATGAAATTTGTACACTCATTAATAAAGTTTGCTAATGCTTGCCTTTTGATAGCTGCCCGTGGCTGAAACTCAATGTCATACTGGCTAAACTCAATTCCCCACTTTACTAGCCTACCCAAAATTTCAGGCTTACTTAAGACTTGTTTGAGTGGAAAGTTAGTCAATACTCGGATTGGATGTGCTTAAAAATGTGCTCTATGTTTTTGTGTTGTAAGAATCAAGAGGTAAGCTAATTTTTCTAATATCGGGCACCAAACCTCTGCATCTTTTAACCGCATGCTCACATAATAAACAAGATTTCAAGTCCAACTTTCCTCTCTTAAAAAAACTGAACTAATTGTATGTTCCAAAACTATCATGTATGAGTACAAGGCTTCACTATTTTCAGGACTGGATAATATTGGTAGTTTTTCCAAATGATTTTTCAACTCTTGAAAGGTTTTCTTACAGTCTTCTCTCTACTCAAAATAATTTTTCTTGTCGATAACATTAAAAAGGGGAATGCACTTATCAGTCGCCTTGTAAATGAACCTGCTTAGGACAACTACCTTACCATTTAAACTCATTACATCTTTGCTAATTTTGGGCTTAGCCATGTCTTTGATAGCTTGAATGTGGTCTGGATTGGCCTTTACTCCTTGAGCGCTCACTATATAGCCTAAAAAATTCTCAAAATGAACCCCAAAAGAGCATTTTTAGGGATTTAGTTTCATTTGATATTTTCGTAATACTTCAAACATCTCATTTGGGTCTTCAAGATAACTCTAAGATTCATAATATTTTACTAGTATATTGTCAACATAAACTTTCATATTTCTTCTGATCCGTTCTTTGAACATTCTGTGGACTAATCTTTGATAGATAGCTCCCGCATTCTTTAACCAGAAAGTCATTGCTTTGTAGTAGAAAATTCCCCAATCGACAATAAAACTGTTATGCACTTCGTCTGGTTTAAATATAGGTATCTGATTATATCCAGAGTAAGCATCCGTGAGGAATAATAATTTTTGTCCACTAGTGGCATCAACCAACTGATCTATCTGGGGCAATGGGTAATAGTCTTTTGGATATGCTTTATTTAAGTCAGTATAAACAACGCAATTCCTCTACTTGCTATTTGAATACTTTACCCATACTAGGTTCACTAGCCACTTTGGGTAGAAGACTTCCCGAATGAATCAATTTTCAAGGAGCCTTTTAATCTTTTTAGGCATCAGACCATACTTTATCCCATTATTTCTTCCACTATCTGATGGAGGTCGCTACTGGATTAATGTAGCAGAAAATTGAGTTACAAGTAAGAGAGTTTTTGTTCCAAATTGATTTAGGGTTGCAAAGATTTGATTTGCTAAGAAATAAGAGAGAGAATTTAAAATCCCAAAATTCGACCCCCAAACTCGGACCCTTAGTGTCGTATTTATAGATGCAGGTTGACGTCTTCGCGCCCATTTTTTTCATTTAATCGAATGGTCTTCCTTCAACCTTCTATGAGCATCCTTTCAACGTGGTCGAAAGCCCTTCCTTCATCCTTCTGCACGCCTCCTTTCGATGTGGTCGAAAGGCTTTTCCTTTTAACCTTTCCCATTTATTCTTACTCTCCTAACTTTTCATACCAAACCTTTCGACCCAGTCAAAATGATTACCTTGACAATCTTCCGTTGCCCTTAAAGTTAGAGCACCTCTTTTACTTTTCTTTTTACTGGACTGCTTTTGACTTTATCAAAATGGTGTAGAAGCGCTCTCCACTTTGTGTTGCTATGTTGTTGCAAGTGAGAGATGAGTTGAGCTTTCACATAGATTCGAAAGCAATGATGAGTGACAACTAGATCTTAGCTAAAGGACTCTGAGCCTTCATGTGGAGTTTCCGTCATGCCTTCGAAGGGTTCCAACCATTTCGAAAGGCTTATTCTTGATTTCGAAAGGTGTGTATTGGAATCATTTATTCAAGTAGTAGATTGACAATGACGAAATCCACTATTTTGAAGGAATTGGTTCTTATGTATGAGTCTATCATTCAATATCATCGAAAGGTGTTTTGAACCCTACTTGACTCTTGCATGTATGTGGATTCAATTGCATCGAAAGGTCTAGATCTAGATGAGGCAAAAGAGTATTTTTGCTTTTTTTTCTACCCATTCGAAAGCTCTTGTTTTGCTTGACATTCGTAAGTGCACCAGGAGCTTGTGACTCCATCCTAACTCCTTCGAAAGCTATCTCAATACCTTTGAAATGCTGTTTTTAAACTATGGTGAAACCCATGTTTTAAATTCTTGTGGAGCCCAGCACTTTTATAAGCCTTCTTTCGTACCTTTATTTTTAAGTGAATTTTATGATTAACTTTATATGTTTTCTATCTGATGGGTGTAAGCTAATTTTTCTTTTACCGGGCACCGAACCTCTGCATCTTTTAACCACTTACTTACATAATAAATAGGAAGTTGAGTCCCACTTTCCTCTCTGATCAAAACTATACTAACCGTATCTTTTGAAACTGTCATGTACAAGTACCAGACTTCACTATTTTCAGGACTGGATTGTATTGGTGGTTTTTCCAAATGATTTTTTAACTCTTTAAAGGATTTCTTATAGTCTTCTCTCCATTCAAAATTTTTCTTCTTCTTGATCACATTGAAAAGGGGAATGCACTCATCGTTCGCCTTGTAAATGAACCTGCTTAGGACAGTTACCCTACTGTTTAAGCTCATTACATCTTTGCTTATTTTGGGCTTAGCCATGTCCTTGACAGCTTTAATCTAGTCTAGATAGGCCTCAACTCCTTGATTGCTCACAATATAGACTAAAACTTCCCAAAATGAACCGCGAAAGAGCATTTCTGGGGATTCAATTTCTTTTGACATTTCTATAATACTTCAAACATCTCTTTTGTGTCTTCAAGACGGCTCTTAGATTCATAAGATTTTACTAGTATATTGTCAACACAAACTTCCATATTTCGACCGATCTGTTATTTGAACATTTTTTAACTAATCTTTGATAGGTAGCTTCTGCATTCTTTAACTCGAAAGGCATTGCTTATAGCAGGAAATTACCCAATTGTAATAAAATTGGTATGCTCTTCATGTGGTTTAAATATGGGTGTCTGATTATATCCTGGGAAAACATCCATGAGGGATAACAATTTATGTCTACTAGTTGCATCAACCAACTGATCTATCCGGGGCAGTGGGTAAAAATCTTTTAGACAGGCTTTATTCAAAGTCAGTATAATTAATGCAATTCCTTTACTTGCCATTCGACTTCTTACCAATACTGGGTTCGCTAGCCACTTTGGGTAGAAGACTTCCCAAATGAATCAATTTTTGAGGAACCTTTTAACTTCCTCTTTTAGGGCATCATACCGTACTTTATCCTATTGCTTCTTCTTTTATCTGATGGGAGTCGCTTCTGGATTAATGTTTAGTGTGTGCCATATAACCGATGAATCAATCCGTACCATATCTTAGTGACACCATGCAAACACCTATTTATTGAGAAACTGAATCAAGTCTTTCTTCAAGCTGCTTTCCAAATCCTTTCCCACTTTGACTATTTTGGTTAAATCATTTGGGTCTATACATGTCTCCTTAAGGTCTTTTATAGGTTTTTATTCTTTCACTTCTCCACGACAATCAAATTCTGTGATGATTTCTCCTTTTTCTACGGAATTAGCATCGTTACTTTTCCTCTTGCTTCTAGGGGAAATGTACCTTTCAAACATACGTTTATTAGTTTTATTAGATCTTACTTTTTCTTCAAATGTTGGATGTAAAAATCCATCATCCAAAGTTTGAAAAATAGTAGAAGAATCAAAGTAAACAAAATAAACCCTCATATATTGATTAAGCATTGCAAAATTCCTCTTGTAAGAGTTGAATTGTTGTCCGCGAAAAGTGCCCCAATCTCTCTTAGTTTAAAATTTTACCATTAGATATTTTGGGAGACAAAAGTATCCGCCTCATCAAGTGTGGGTCGGCCAAAGAAAGCATTGTAGTATGATGGTTAGTTGATGATTACGAAGAGAGTTTCAAAAGTTCGGCAGTATGGAGGTACTCCCATCTGCACTGGCAACTTCATTTGTCTTATTATAGTCAATCCCTTATTGTTGAACCCAAAGATAGGATCAAGGTTAGGTACTAGCTTATTTTTTGGGATGCGCATTTGATCAAAGACATATTTGAAAATAACATTGACTGCGCTACCAGTGTCTACAAGAATCTTGGATACTATCGACAATCCAATTTGAGTTTTGATCACGAGGGGGTCATTATGAGGGTGATGGATCCCTTTCCACGGCACCTGGGGAGTAACAGCAAGATTTGGAATTAGTACATTTAGTCATGGACTTCTAAGCGAGGGCTCTTCTTGAATGGAGAACACTCCCTCTCTATCTTCTTTAATGTATATATTTCTGGCCTCCTTGCTACACCCTACCGGGTGTGGCCCCCATGGATTACATTAATCCTATTCAATAGCAGACTCACGCTTAAAGAGTCTTCTTCTTCTAAGACGCTGATAGCGTGGCAAGGAAATTTCGACGGACCATCACCAGTCCATGATGCCTTCTGTTTGTCTTGGATTAATTCCTTCAAATGCCCTTCACAGATTATTTTCTGAATGATTCCAGCTAAAACCCGACATTCATCAGTTTTATGGCCATTTGCTTTGTGATAAGTGCAATAGTCATCCCTTTTTCTCTGTTAAGGGTAACTTTTGGCCTTAAAGGAAGTCAGAAAGTTAACTTCTCCTTATTTGTTACATATATATAAGACAATGTCCTGTTTAAAGCGATTGAGTTAATATTCGGCTCCTCCTATCTTGTTCTTTTATGTCCATGATCTGAACAAAACCTTCCACTTTCCTTCCTAAGATTAGCTTTCTTTTCAGAGTAATATAATTCATCCATCCAAATGAATTTATCAACTTGGAAATGGAAGTCCTGCAAATCCATACACCCATGAATAAAGAGTTCCTTCCAAAATGATGTATTCTCTATCAATCCAGTATGTACTACAATGAGCTTATCCCTGTCATTCATGTCTTTAGCTTTTAGTGTTTCTGTATTGAACCCCTTGAGGTAATTACCCAATGATTCTCCTTGTCTTTGCTTCATGTTGGCTAGAATAGTGTAATCAATGGTTGTATTCTTGCATATACAGAATTGGGCAGAGAATTCATAAGAAATTGTTTCCACAAATAGATTGCCTTTTCATGATATTGTTGATAGCGTTTAGCAGCTGCCCCTTGAAGCGTTACCGGAAACATTCTACATCGAACAGCTCCAGAAGCAATATACAGATCCATCTAACTATCAAAATGCATCAAGTGATCATTAGGGTCAGTAGTTCTGTGGTACTTCAAGGTAGGGATGGGATAACCATTGACATGATCTCATCTATGAACAGAGCTACTCGATCATTGTCATTTTCTCGCTCATCCAAAGTCCTCTTCCCCTTAGCATTTTGCATATCTTTGACTGCCTTTTTTGCTATGTCTTTCAAATAATCTTCGGTGTCATGATAGGTTTTTCGACTTAGGCCGTATTCTTTTAATGTCGAGCTTCTAGATTGCTCGAGAGATTAGCCCAGTATCCTTCGTTGATGATCGACTTTAATCGGACGATGCTCTTTTTTCTTTGATGATGTCAGAACTACTTTGCTCTTGCCCTCATTAGTATAAACCTTTAAGTTTATTCTAGGAGAGATCACCTCATCTCCGGTTGTTCGTTTTGTTGTTTTAGAAGACTTTTGAGATAGTGCTACATTGAAAAGCTCTTGCATTTCCAGCAATTATTGCTCTAAGTGCTTTATTTTGTTTGCATTGTCATTTTGTTGAGCTGGGGTTGACGGTGCCCTTGCATAACTCCCTCCAAATTGAATGTTGGCATTATATTTTCTTCTAAAGTTGTGATGCGTATGGCTTCTTCGTCCATTCAACTAAGACTTTTAATTTTCATTTTCATATACCAAATTAAACAATCCATAATTAGTCTATAAGATAACTACAAGGGCGGAGGTTCGGGCCCTCCTTCTAGCCAAAAATGTCAACAAGAAAACTTGTCAACATCCCAAAGCTAAGTTGTTAACAAGAAATGTTGTTAACACCTCAAAAGGAAGTTTTTAGAAGTGACCAATATCTTCGAAACCACTTTCGAATGAGTTGATTAGGACGGATTACTTTTGGAAGGTGATCTTACGAAAATGTTCATTATAGTTGTGAAGCCTAATCAACCCTTTGAAATGATGGTAAAGGAGAGAAAATTTCCTTCATAACCCCTTTAAAGTGAGTCAAAACGGTCATTTGCATCGGTCATTTACCCCTTTTGATTGTGTCAAAGGATCCTTCTTCCCCTAAAAGAAGAATTGTGACGATCCATATTTTGGAAGGTTTAAATCGACAATAATCCACACATGTCCAACATAAACAATCTGAAACATAGATAACCATTGGGGTTAATTAAGAAAAATAAGAAAATAATAAGAAAACAAACATAGAATCTTGCAGCTGAATGACAAAATATAATAATCAAATAAACAGTTTATGAAGCTGTTTATATTATACACTTGATTATAATCTATACAACATTTATTACAGTTATATACACATCAGGGATAAATAAATAATGCATCAGAACAACATGATGCAGAGAATAATAATAATGATATATCAAATCTTTGTCCTCCGGAAAAATGATCTTCAATGCACTGAAAAACTCAAGGCTGACCCGAGCGTAATGATAAGATAAAATATTTAAGTCAGGACTAAAATATTCTTATGTGAGTCAAATTGATATCACATAAAACATGAATGCAATAGCGTCAAAGATGTTTATAAGATTTTACATCTCATATCAAGTGTATAACGTGCATGCAATAACTCGAGAGATGTTACAGGATTTTCCATCTCTTAAGGATCCATCAAATTATTTATATGTAGTAGAACACACTACATATATAATGTTTAATCAGTAAAATAAATATTTTTCTTAGCGTTAAGGCTTTACTATAATCCCCCTTAACGCGTTTTTAGGCATTAGCATACAATTTGCATATAACGCCCCAATAGCACGTCGGGGGATAGGGATGCGTCGTGATATGACAACACTAAACCAAAATCATAGGGGTCTCGTATAGGGATAAAAGTATGACAAGGCACGTGAGGCAATGCCCAAGGTAGGAAACTACCAGTTCGGGGCGAAGGGCTGGTGGTAACGCATCATAGCCATGACCGCCCACTGCGTCCGTCCATCCCATTTCGAGTCAAATGGAGGCTATCCAAAATTAAGGTGCACCAATCGAAACGAACAAGAGTAATAATATGGACCGTTTCCAAGAAAATCGAAGAACGGTGTCCGCTAAGAGTAATTAGCCCACTTGGCCCTGTCAAGCCATCCTGTTTTAGTCATCTCAAATTGGCACAAGTGCCGAAGTCTATCCATCATTGTTCTCGTTCTTCAAATCCAGCAAACGACGCCAAATCCAACCATTTCGTTCTAGAGTCTCCTCCACGTAAATAATTGTTAAAGAGGTTCCAATATTGACAGAGAGTATGCCAATAAGAGGCTCTAATCTCTTTAACAACCAAACATCGTTTTACACACTAGTTGTGACTTTTATATTTCGAAAACAATTCGTACTTAATATCAAAATATCATATTCGCTTCTAAATCAATTTCATTTCAAAATATAATATTTACTTCAAAAATCTTATTCGGTTCGGTACGTCATTTTCACTTGAAAATATCATTTCACTCCAATAACTCAATTTCGCTTCCAAAATTGTTTCGAACTTCAATTTTGGTTATAACTTCAATTTTACCCAATTTGTATTTAAATCAACGATCTAAATATACACATTCCAACATGGACCAGTTTGAATTTTTAGAAAATAGTATGAATAACTTTAAATAGTTTAAATAGTTAAAATAGTTTGATATAAAATAGTTTAAGTATTGAAAATGGTTTATATACTAAAATAGCTTGGAAAATCAAAATAATTAGAATATTTAAAAAAATAGATTTTAAACAGTTTATATTAAAATATTTTATTTCCAAATCAAACTGCCACTTCCCATTTTAACAAATCTGGACCTAAGTCCAAATTCTGATCAAACTGATTCAATTTCATTTTTTCCATTTCAAATCATTTTCAATCTCATTTCAATTCAAATCGACTGAATTCTGATTCAATTCCAAACAATTTCAATTTCAGTTGCCATTCAAATCAATTTCGTTTTCAAATTAATTCGATTTCGATTCCAATTCCAATTAGTTTTAATTCAATTCCAATTTGAATTAATTTCAATTCAATTCTCAATTTTAAACCATTTCGATTCATATAAATTTCGTGCTCGAATTCAGTATATCGATTTAAATCATATAAAGTAAATTTAACTTCAATGTTCAATTCAGTGTCCAAAGCTTTAAAATAATTCAAGTCTGAGCTCAACTTTCGAAATATCAAATTAAATTACCTTTACTTAGCAATATTCAAAATTCCAATAAAAGTCCGATCTTTTAAAACAAATCAATTTTCGAAATTCAAATCATACTTCAATTATAACTTCAAAATCTCAACTTCGATTTTTAAACAATTACTGTTACCAAATTTAAATTCCAACATTTCAAGCTCAAGTTCAAAAATATTTCATTTTTCATAAATTCGATTTTTATTTCTTTAAATCAAAATCATTTAAATAATTTCAAACCAAAATTCTGAAATCATTTAATTTAACCAATATATTGTCCGTATATAATTTTCTATCTACGGCCAAGTGAATCAATTATTTCAATTTAATTCAGGGATAGATATATATCATTTCAATCCAAAATAAATGTTATAGGTATATATCATTTCAATATATTTTTTAATTTATTCAAAATAATTCGATTTATAGTTTTATATACTGTAAATAATATATAAGATGATAACTGGAAATATAAAAATAAATAAACATCCAAATCATCCAAAATCTCAACCAATTAGCGTTCATCACAACAGTCATCCAACAGTCAACAAATCACATCAATTAACCAGTTATCAATAATCGGGCATTTTACTAGAAGTTTAATTAATTTCTACTTAGTTGGTAATTCAAAATTTCTAATATATAAATTTCCATATCAATTCCCATGTCAGTTAAATTTCCCAATCAACAGTCAATAATTTTAAATCACTTCACGATATAAATTTAACTAACATAAAATTTATTTCAGTCAATTGTCAGCGTATAAAACACTCACATTGATTTGAAATTGAAAATATTTTCAGCTTCAAATAAATCTCACTTCAATCTCATGCCGTAGACGATGTCGACACAATCGCATTGCGACTCGTCTCGCCCGTAACAGACCTCGTACGCAAAAGATATCGATTAATTATCATTTGAATATAATTAAACTTAATTAACAAAATAATTAACAAATAAATAAATAAAAACAATTTGTTACCGAATTCCCTCTTGTCCCAGGCGCGTACTCGACCACCTTCCTAGGCTTGAATGTGTTTCCTGTTTTTTTTTAAGACTGATGATTGCACCCAGAAACCACTCCACGCTTGCAGCCACCACCACCAAAAACCCTTTGCGCACGCACACACGATCGTGGCAATCATCGCACATAGAACCTCAAACCCTAACATCGTAGTCGACTGTGAAGGGTGAATGACCACCACCATCAGAACGTACATGCGACACGCTCGACCGCCGATGCCCCCGTCAGCGTCGTCTCCCTGCAATCGCACACGTGGTCCACTAGAGTCGCCTCACCATCCCTATGCCAGCACTCCACCACCAGGTCGCTCACAAAATCAAGGCGAGCCTAAATTGCCGCGAATGCAAATCGCGCCTCATGCCTTCCTCTACGCTAAGCCACCGCTACTCCCTATCGCCATCGCCTCGCCATTTATTCTTCTTTTTTTTCGTTCGGATCATTTAATTTGGTTTTTTATTTCATTTTCGATCTACTGCTTTAAAATGAAAACAGGGATAGGGGCGTACGATGGAAGTCAAAGTAGGCGGGTGTTATACGTTTTGTTGAGTATGAAAAGTAATATATTATATTATAATAAGAAAAATATCTCGCTTTTAAACTTCCCGAAATTCCGAACTCAAAACAAAGCATGCCACCTGGCGTCCATAATGTTTTACCCTTATTTCAAACACAATGGAGCTATTCTCGATGCCTAATTCGATCGTTTTCAGAAGATAGTTAATTAAATTTTGAAAATTAATTCTTCGCATTTCAAGCTCGCACGGCCAAACGATAAGTCTGATCGATATGAAACTTGAAAGCCTACAATAACTCACTATTGCGGATCCAATGAAACTGTTTCGTCAAAATCCGAGATAGTGGCCAAAATGGCTATTTTTACTCGTTAATTATAATATAAAATTTCCAATTTCTAATTATTCACTTTTAAATCCAATTTTAAATGTTAACAGTCTTCATTCATTTTAAATCAAATTTAAATCAATTTTCGATATCATTTTCATTCACATTAATTCAAGATTCAATTATTTACATAATTTCCAATAGTCAATTTAAACAATATAATTATCCAATAAAACGCTAAAATTGATTTAACTTATAAAATTTAACTTTTAAAATGAATTCAAATAATAAAACAACCGTTTCATTTTATAAAAATTCAACATTAATGCAATTATTTGCAATTCAATATTATTTAATTTACTTTCTAATATAAGTTACTCTCTTTCCTTCTTGAATTTTGTTATTCAAATTTTTTTCCAAGTTTATATCCAACAAATCACATTAATAATCGATTAAATTTTTATTTCTGACCATTTTTATTCAATAATCATATTAAACTAAATAATTTAAAATAGTTAAAAATACGGGTCATTACATTCTCCCCACTCGAAACTTTTCATCCTCAAAATGGGTTAAGTACGAAATTTAGCACTTAATATTTTATTCAAAATAACCACTTACAAAACTTTAAAATATTATTTTCAAAACGTTTACTACGCTCTGGCTACGCCACTCCAATATCGGTTTTACGAAAATTAATTCTTATAAATAAATCAAGTTATAAAATTTTCAAAACCTCAAAAAAATTTCTAACATCCGGATTTACAGAAAATTTTGACAGAGTCTACTTTTCACTCGATTGAAAAAAAATTACAATAGAATACATATCACAAATATATACCAAATATATCAAATATACATCTCATCTCAATGATGAGGCATCCCGTAGGGAAATATATAAAAGTGCGGTATGTAATCCAAGATGTGTGCCCTATTATTATTCATACGAACGAGTTCGCTCATATTAAGCAAGCAAAAGCATATAAAAACCCGCATATACATCCAAATGGTCTTCATATGTACCTATCTCAACTCAATTTAGAATATTATCACTTATAATAAGATATAGAAAATGTATAAGTTTAATAAAAATATAAAACATGCATTCTGAATCCAAATTATAAATACGAGTACAAATACACAACATACAACAATCATATGGAATCAAAACAGTTATAACGGCTATTTGTAACAAAAGAAACCATTCAATTATTAATATTCATTCAATTAATCCATAACTTTGTGAATTTACATTATCCAATGTCGATATTTAATTTATACACTTTATTTCTTATTAACAACCAATTTTATTAACATCTAATTGGTTTGCTTCAAATTTATTCACATTTATTTCAATCACATTCAGTTTATTCAACTCAATTTGTTAAATTACAATTGTTTCACTTTTTGTTTAATATATTTTCATACAATTTCATTTTTGAACCATTTTATAAATTCATTTCATTTAAATCTTATTCAAGTTAAATTTTATTTCACTACCACTTAGTATATTTCTTTAATACTAATATCATTTTCAAGGCGGTTGTGGCACAGTGGTTGAGACACTTGCCTCCTGTTAACGAGGTCGCGAGTTCGATACCGGTCTGCCCTACTCTCAATTTCAAGGCACGGAGGTGGGTGCCCGTTAATCCTATAAAACGGTTGGGGGCATCAAATCTCTGTGCTGGGCTGGCTTAAATCCCAACTATCTGTGGTCGGACCAGGCAGGAGGGGGCCTCCTCCTATCCTTTTGATTTCATCAGGGCTCTGAGTTGAGTTTTTTTTTAAAATAAAAAAATATCATTTTTTAGGCCATTTCATAAAACCATTTAAGTTTATTACAACTACTTTATAAAAAGCAATTCATGTTTATTTATTTTTCTCTTCATAACTTAAGTTCAATATTAATTCATTGATTCACTTGATTAGTTTGCTTCATTTATTCATATCATTAACTTAAGCAATTTTTTTTATAACTAAATTCCTATTAATAAATTACTTTTTATCACAATCAATTTCATTCAACTTATATTAAGTTAACTTCATCTTATAATTCATTTTGTTAACTTATTCCATATTAAATTAGTTAACATTCAATTTTATTAAAACTCATTCCATTTGCATTTAATTTATTTACATCCAATTTAAACTAAAGTCAATTACTTATATTAGTTTTACTTACTCATTTATTTTTATTCAATTTCTTTCACAACTCAAATTACATTTCGTTTCACAATTCAAGTCCGTATTCATTCTACTAATTCATTTTATAGCTTAAGTAGAATTAATTCACTTTACTAACTCATCTAGTACAATTCAAACCCAACTCAACTCATATAATCTTTATTAAGTGAAATTCTATTTCATTTAATCTATTACTCCTTTTACTTAATTTTCTTCAAGTTAAAATTTTCTTTTCCTTATCGTTCACATTCACAAATTTAATATTGGTTTTTAGCTTAATATTACTAATTTATAAGTTATACAACTAGATTCACTTAAAATTTCATTTCATTTCTTTATTTTATTTAATTCATTTCAAATACACTTCACTTTTATATAAGCTTTCTTGAATTCAACCCCATTTTATTTACTTCATTTTACTAACTCAGTTTATTTTAACATTTCTTAGGTTGATTACTTTATTTCATATCTCAAATTCAAATTTTCTATTTTGTTTGCTTAGCCAAAATGTTCAATAATCTTAAAATTTAGATTTACTTTCCTATTCAAATTTATAAGTTATAAACTTATTTTTATCCTATTGACGCAGCGGATAAATCAAAACAAAACTTCAATCGGTGAAATGTAGTAATCGGTGAGTTGAGAATACTGTATGGCCCAAATCCGTTGATCCAAAGATACCGGATTCTAGCTATCTTCGTCTCGTTGATCGCGCACGATACCGAGAAACAAAGATCTACGATTCTTCGCACGTTGATCTAACGCACTAGATTCCGTGAATCGGCTTCTACGATCGTTGAATCGAGCGCACTCGATTAACCGAAAGAGGAGATAGGAGATCACACTCAACTACCAATTTGTATGAAAGCACAAAGCTAACAAAAGAGAATTTTATTCCAAAATCAACAACCTTTAAAATGTACAACACACGCGTATTTATAGGAGTTACAACCCATAAGTCGTGACGGACTCAACAGGTGACACGACACACGACTCATCATCACCATCAACGACTCATAACCAACGACTCATCATTACCATCAACGACTCATAACCAACGACTCATCATCAGCGACTCAAGACTACAATATACAACAGTACACGACACATCACTACACACGACTCAACAAACAAATAACGACTCAACTTATAAAACGACTTATGACACAACCGACTCAACACCCATACGACTCAAGTTCCTTGCGGCATGTCTCTTCGAACGACTCAGTTAGGTCGTGCCCCACTTCCTCCGCCTCAAGGCTTTCCCAAGATGGAGCTTTCCTTTGCTTTATGATGAGTCGCTGACGACTTATACGTTGAGTCGTGGACGACTCAATTCCTTCCAACACCACGACTCATAGTTTGGCTAGGTCGTGCCTTCTCTAACTCGTTCCCCTTTGCTTTAATAAGTCGCAAACGACTTATGGATATATCGTTGAGTCGTGGACGACTCAACTCCGATACCTCCTCCATCCGACCCATGGTTATCACTCCCCCTTGTAACTCCTTAAGTCGGAAACGACTCATGCCTTTATTGAGTCGTGGACGACTCATCAAATTGCACCATAGACTCATATTTTCAGGAATTAAATACTGCGCAATTTCCTCTCTGGCCTTAGCTGCATCATCCTCCCCTGGTTGAGAAAAATTCGTCCTCGAATTTGTACATTCTTCTTCATCTGATTGTTTACCTCCGTAATATGGAACAAGATGTTTAACATTGAACACGTCAGACGTGTAAACATCTTCTGGCAGCTTCAACTTATAAGCATTTTTATTAATTTTCTTCACAATTTCAATCGGACCAATTTTTCGCGCTTTCAACTTGTTATAAGCACCCATCGGGAAACGATCCTTTGTTAACACTACATAGACCAAATCGCCTTCGTTAAATTCAACATTTCGTCGCTTCAAATCAGCAGACTTCTTATACTTCTCATTCGATTTCTCCAATCGTTCCTGAACGATTTTATGACATTCAGTCAGTTCATCAACAAAATCAACAGCCCGTTTAACTGTTCCCTTCGACTGTGGTACTACTGCCAAATCTAACGGCCCCCTGGGTAAATTTGAATAAACAATCTGAAATGGACTGAATCCCGTGCTACGATTCACTGCATGATTATGTGCAAACTCGGCTTGGCATAACTTCATGTCCCAACTTCTCAAATTATCCTGTACAAGACATCGCAACAAATTTCCCAATGACCTGTTAACAACTTCTGTTTGTCCATCAGTTTGTGGATGGTAAGCGCTACTAAAATTCAGCTTTGTCCCGATCATCTTCCACAAACTCAACCAAAAATGGCTTAAAAATCTAGTATCTCGATCCGAAACAATAGATTCTGGTAAACCATGCAATCGATATACCTCCTTAAAGAATATTTGTGCCACTCGAACTGCATCCGCTGTCTTCTTGCATGCAATAAAATGTGCCATCTTCGAAAATCTGTCCACCACAACAAATATCGAATCATTTCCCCTTTGAGTTCTAGGCAAACCCAAAACGAAATCCATGCTGATATCAACCCATGGTTTAGACGGTACTGGTAATGGTATATACAACCCTGCATTCGTTGCTGTTCCCTTTAACACCTGACAAATATGGCATCTTTCCACGAATCTTTCAACCTCTTTTCTCATCGACGGCCAAAAATAAGACTGTGAAATCAACTGCAAAGTACGATCACGCCCCACATGTCCTTCCTCGTGTAACTCCTGGACAATTTTCAATCTCAAGCTACAATCTGGGATGCATAATCGATTCCCTTTAAACAGAAAACCATCAACCAACATAAATTCATCGGTATTTCCTTCCTTGACCTTCTCAACATATTTCACAAAGTAAGGATCCTCCTTAATCAACTCTGGCAACATTTCAAACCCTGTCGCTTCAACCTTCATTGTTGTTAATAAATGACTCCTCCTACTCAAAGCATCAGCTACCCGATTCGTCACCCCTGATTTGTGCTTAACGACAAAAGTAAACTGCTGTAAATATGCAATCCACGATGCATGTCTCGCGGAAATCTTATCCTGCCCCTGTAAATGCTTCAAAGCTTCATGATCAGTGTACAGAACAAATTCCTTCTGAAACAGGTAGTGTCTCCAATGCTTAACAGCTTGTACAACAGCATAGAATTCAACGTCGTATGTACTGTATCTCATCTTTGCCCCTGACAACTTTTCACTGAAATATGCAATAGGTCTCCCACACTGGCTCAACACTCCTCCAATCCCAACCTTGGACGCATCAGTATGTAGTTCAAACAATAACTGGAAATTAGGTAAAACAAGAATTGGTGCAGACGTCAACAATTCTTTGATTCTCTCAAAAGCGACCCCCGCTTCTTCTGACCATACAAACTGTCTCCCTTTCATGCAATCAGTCACTGGAGCCATCACGCTACTGAAGTGTGGAATGAACCTTCGATAGAATGACGCTAACCCATGAAAACTTCTCACTTCTGTAATTGTCTTTGGCTGTGGCCAATTCCTGACTGCTTCAACTTTACTCTGGTCAACTTGAATACCTTCCCTTGAAACAACATAACCCAGAAATAAAACAGTATGCGTCATAAACACACATTTCTTTGTAGCGGCATAAAATTGTTCTTCACGAAGAATAATCAACACTTCCCTCAAATGTAGAACATGCTCTTCCGTATTCCTGCTATAAATCATAATATCATCGAAATAAACCACGACGAACTTCCCAATGAATGGTCTAAAGATTTGATTCATCACCCGCATAAATGTACTAGGTGCATTTGACAAACCAAATGGCATAACCAACCATTCGTATAATCCCTCTCTTGTCTTGAAAGCTGTCTTCCATTCGTCTCCAGGTCTGATTCGAATTTGATGATAACCACTCTTCAAGTCAATCTTTGAAAATAAAGTTGCCCTACTCAACTGATCCAGCAAATCATCCAACCTTGGCATAGGAAATCTGTAGCGAACAGTGATCTTATTCAAAGCTCTACTATCTGTGCACATTCTCCATGTTCCATCTTTCTTTGGCACCAACAATGCTGGCACGGCACAAGGACTCAAGCTTTCCTGAACACGTCCCTGTTCCAACAACTCTTCCACCTGCCTTCGTAACTCTTCATGTTCCTTCGGACTCATTCGGTAATGTGGTCGATGTGGTAAAACTGCTCCCGGAACAAGATCAATCTGATGTTGAATGTCTCTAAGTGGCGGTAACTCCTTAGGCAACTCTTCTGGAAAAACATCTTCAAATTCTTTCAAAATTGGCTTTGCTTCTTCTGGAATCTCAACTTCTTCACTACTCTCTCTCCCAATCAACAAAAACACCTCAGGTTCTTCCTCCACTTCCTTAACAAACTCCTTCAAAGTCAACAGAGTTTTCAATTCCTCAATCTCTTCTAGCTTGCTCTCCTTCTGTTGCTGTTTCTTGGGAACCAAAGTGATCTTAGTACCCTCGAACATGAAACTGTAACTATTGGCACGACCGTCATGTTGAACTGCTCTATCGAACTGCCATGGCCTGCCCAATAACAAATGACATACGTCCATATCTACAACGTCACACCAAATTTCATCTTTGTACTTCTTCCCAATAGAAAAATTAACACAAGCCCTTCGACACACCTTCACTTCACCACCCTTCCTTAACCATGCTAGCTTGTACGGTTTAGGATGCTTTTCAGTCTTCAAGTTCAACTTCCTTACTGCTTCTGTAGAAATAATATTATCGCAACTTCCAGCATCAATAACGAACTTGCAAACTTTTCCCAGAATAGTGCATGTCGACTGAAAAATATTGCTTCTCAACCAACTACAATCCTCCTCTTGCTTTGGTGTAAGACATGACCTCCTCATCATAAGATTACAACCTTCATCTTCAAACAATTCTTCTTCCTCCTCAACATAAGGTGCATTTGAACATTCTGCCTCCTCACCATCTTCTTCCTCAACTTCTGCAACCATTGCTCTCTTCTTTGGCTTCGGACATTCGTTGCTTTTATGACCCAACTCCTGACAATTGTAACATTTGAAACCACTGCTAACCTTCGCCTTCTCAGCCTCCTTCACCACTGGCTTTGTAACAGGTTTAGGAACATTAGAACTTCCACCAACACCCCTTGCTTGATTATTGGAATTAGTAAACACACCACCTCCACGCCTTCCTTGTTTCTCCCAAGCTAACGCTTTCTGATGTGCTTCCGCCACTGACCTAGGATCAAACATATTAACCATATCCTGGATCTGCATTCTCAAACCCCCAATGAATCTAGCAGTCAGCTGTTCTTCTGTCTCCATAATATCATTCCCGGCAATGAGTTGGTAAAATTCATCAGCATAATCACTAACAGACTTTGTCCCTTGCCTCAGATTCTGCAACCTCTGGTACATAAGTGATTGATAGTTGTAAGGTAAGAAAGTAGATCTCATCAACTTTTTCATCTTATCCCACGATTCTATCTTTGACTTCCCCATTCTTTCCCTGGTAAGTTTAGTTTGCTGCCACCACGCCAAAGCTCTCCCCCTCAACCTAGTAGCAACCAACTTCACCCTTCTATGCTCAGGAACCTCCTTGAAATCAAAGATCTCTTCAACATTAGAAATCCAATCGAGAAATTCTTCTACTACCATCCCCCCTTTAAACTCCGGAATCTCCATCTTCATTCCTGATTCCCAACGTCGATCATCTTCAACATCCCGATAAGAATTTCGAACTTGGTCTCGATCTCGATAATGAATACTAGCTCTATCACCCTCTTCAACAAAATCAAAAGTACGCCTATATCGATCTCGACCATTATCATCTCTTCGCTCATGCATGCTTCTTCGACTATGTCTCTCTTCATCTCTATATGCTTCATTGTCAAATTCACGTTGACTTCTCCTCTCTTCATGTGCATAGTCATGATGATCTCTTCGTGATGAAATTGACGTTTCTCTTCTATCTCTACAAGAATGTGGTGATACCCTCCTCGCTTCCATAACCGATGGCGAAACTCGGTTTCCTCCATGGTTCGAGTTTGGTGATCTCCTCCTTTGATTCAAATCATTCATCAATTTCTCCAATTTACCAATGCCTTCGTCAAACTTCTCATTAATACGTTGTTCCATAAGCTCGGCTTCTTCTCTACGATACAAAGCTTCAACGTTTTGATGACGATTAGCTCTCCTTGGTGGCATGATTGAGATTCTTCACAAAACTTCAACAATTCAACACAACTTCAAAGCTTCAACAATACAACAAGTCACGGCTCAACAATGCACGGCTCAATCTTGTCTCGGCTATGATTTATACGGCTCAACCCTTGACTTGGCAAGAATTTGACTCGGCCTCCTTTCAAGCAAAAGGCACGGTTCAACACTTGTCTCGGCTTGAACTCCACAACTTGGCTCGGCTCAACGACTTATGGTTAGGTCGGCACGGTTTCACACTTCAAACCTTGGCGCGCAAAACCCAAGACAAAAGTCCAAACAATGTCCACTCCTCGATCCAAAATGGAATGGATCAAACACTCCAAACTTGATGCAACCTCAATATGAACACGATGAACAACTTCAAACTTCAAATACTTGGCTCCAAGAATCAACTAAGCTATGATTGGCTAAGTATAGCTCTGATACCAAAAACTGACGCAGCGGATAAATCGAAACAAAACTTCAATCGGTGAAATGTAGCAATCGGTGAGTTGAGAATACTGTATGGCCCAAATCCGTTGATCCAAAGATACCGAATTCTAGCTATCTTCGTATCGTTGATCGCGCACGATACCGAGAAAGAAAGATCTACGATTCTTCGCACGTTGATCTAGCGCACTAGATTCCGTGAATCGGCTTCTACGATCGTTGAATCGAGCGCACTCGATTAACCGAAAGAGGAGATAGGAGATCACACTCAACTACCAATTTGTATGAAAGCACAAAGCTAACAAAAGAGAATTTTATTCCAAAATCAACAACCTTTAATATGTACAACACACGCGTATTTATAGGAGTTACAACCCATAAGTCGTGACCGACTCAACAGGTGACACGACACACGACTCATCATCACCATCAACGACTCATAACCAACGACTCATCATTACCATCAACGACTCATAACCAATGACTCATCATCAGCGACTCAAGACTACAATATACAACAGTACACGACACATCACTACACACGACTCAACAAACAAATAACGACTCAACTTATAAAACGACTTATGACACAACCGACTCAACACCCATACGACTCAAGTTCCTTGCGGCATGTCTCTTCGAACGACTCAGTTAGGTCGTGCCCCACTTCCTCCGCCTCAAGGCTTTCCCAAGATGGAGCTTTCCTTTGCTTTATGATGAGTCGCTGACGACTTATACGTTGAGTCGTGGACGACTCAATTCCTCCCAACACCGAACGACTCATAGTTTGGCTAGGCCGTGCCTTCTCTAACTCGTTCCCCTTTGCTTTAATAAGTCGCAAACGACTTATGGATATATCGTTGAGTCGTGGACGACTCAACTCCGATACCTCCTCCATCCGACCCATGGTTATCAAACCCCCTTGTAAATCCTTAAGTCGGAAACGACTCATGCCTTTATTGAGTCGTGGACGACTCATCAAATTGCACCATAGACTCATATTTTCAGGAATTAAATACTGCGCAATTTCCTCTCTGGCCTTAGCTGCATCACCTATACTTTTTCCAATCATAAGTTTAAACTATTTTCATATATTTATCAAATCATACTTGAAATACTTTTCACAATCAAAACTTGTTTTAACTGAAAATAAATTCTTGTTGTAGCAATTCTCACTTAGAAACTCGAATATGAATAATGACGATGCTGCAGTCATCCCCAGAATTATTTCACAGTGACCAAAACGAGTTCAATGCTTTTATTTCTTTCAAAAATATTTTTCTAGTCAAAATTCTTTCAAATAATATTATTTTTAATTTTTAAAGGCTTTGAAAATAAATTTAGAAAGCAACAGGTTTTAAATTCAAAAATTCTCGACTTTTAAATCCTTTCTATTTATAAACCATTTTTTAAATATACTTATACAAATTTTATTACCATATTGCCAACATTTCATTAATTTACAACTTTGTCATTTTAAACAATTTTATTGTAATTAGATTCATTTCAATTTAATTATGGAACGCTTCGTAAAATAAAATTCACAAAATATTCGTTTTATTTTAATTCAAACAATAATCGATGATAATTAAATATTATCATCTCCTAAAAACTATCATTGATTAAAAATTATCGTTTTACATATATAATATAATTTACGTAAAATTATTTCATTTACCCTATTTTAAAAAAATATTATGTCGACTTGCCTCGTTTAAGTATTTAGAAACCCCTATCGATAACACGGCGTCCCATGTATCGATCAGAATTCATAAACAACTCAACGGATAAGTAATCACAATATAAAATAATTTTTAACACTAACAAGTACGATCTCTCATATACATACACTCAAACAACTCATTCTAGGGTATTACTACCATATCTCTAATGAGTCAAACCCCACAAAACTAAGGCTATCGCTAAATCAAAGCTCTGATACCAACTATGACGACCCACATTTTGCAAGGTTTAAATTGACAATAATCCACACATGTCCAACTTAAACAGTCCAGAACATAAATAAGCATTGGGGTTAATTAAGAAAAATAAGAAAAGAATCACTACACCAAACAGAACCTTTAACAGCGTTCCAAAAATGTTATAGAAGCTATTAACATCGTTTTTATATACGTTGTATATCGACATACAGTTATATGTCAGAGATATACAATGACAAGTAATAAACACTGTTAAATGTCCTTTTTTACAGCGTTTCCCTGGTGTCGTGAAATCATATAACAACGTTTGGTCTAATTTGGTAGAACTTTTATAACGACCCGGGATTTTGGAACACATCAAGTAATTAACCAAGAGTGTTATTATTTGGTTTCTCACTTTTAAGTATATGAGAAACAAATGCAACACTAACTTTGTCAAAAGACAAATATGGGCTGCCTAACTTCTCAAGTATAATTACATATACCTTAAAAGTATTTTATGGTTTGTACAAAATAGATAAAAATAGAAAGATCTCAAAGTTATTAGCCGTTAAAGAAAAACAAGTTAACAAAATAGTTCTTAATCAAACAAACAATGGGTAATAAGTGATAAATATTTGAATCAGCAAACGTATTAATACACTTGGCAGTAAACAGCTGATAAAAATGTGTAATGATTTTCTTCTTTCTTTTCAAATCTTCAATAATGTAAACATCTATCTCATCCACTAAAAATCTTTTCAGGCTATCATCTATTGGCTGCAAGCAAGTATATATATATATGAGCATTTTAGATCTATGTTGTTTTAATATTCTTAAAAAAAACTTGTAACTTAAGAAGAAAACAAGGTTACTCTGCATTAAATCAAAATTGAAAAAAAAATATAAAAGAAGAAGAAGCAGTACTCTGTAAAATCAAGTCTATTAGATCATCTCTGTTCAAAATTCAAACTCAAGAGATTTTTAAAAGCTAGTTCAAGTTTCAGATTTTAAGTTTCAAATTAAAGATTTCAACTTCAAAGTTTTGAAACCAAGATGTTTAAGGCGAGAAACATAAATCTCAAATTGAACATAAATTTTTCTGTTACTTGTTGACAGTATGTATTGTGTTCATCCTAGTATTCAAAAATCAATATCTTTTTATCTAGAGTATATTTGAGGATATTGTAAACTAGGAATATGTTTATTTTCTAGTATGGTTTGTGTTAAAATTAGATTTTGAATAAAATTATGCTGTATAGTTAATAAATGGTAGGATTTACGGTAAATAATCAATTTTGGTGAAGATTCAATAATTTTAAATCAAAGATTCATGCATGTAATTGGATGCTTGTGTGAAATTATGAATTTTAGTAGTTAAATTGTAATTTTTAGTGATATATATTTTGAAAAATTAGTAAATGAACGTTTTTCGTTCAAAATATATTCCCGTCAACTTCGTCGATGAGAGGTGTTGCGGCTAGTTCTGGAAGGGGCTGGTGGTCATAGGGGAGGCGTCGACCATGGACAAATCTTGAATTTGAGTTTGGATTGGTTGTGCGAGTGGAATGTAGGGTTTTGGAAAGGTTTTGGGAGGCGGGTGAGCGTGGTAGAATTGGGCGAAGCAAACGCAACCGGGACGAATGATTTTTGGCCGAGGGGTAGTGTCAGGGTAGGTCTTTCGATCGGTGCAGGTGTTGATTCGAACGGTTGAATTTGGAGAGAGCAGTCCGTCGAGTTTTAGGCCGCGGTTTTTCGATGGTTCGAGTGAGGATTGCTTTTCGTCTAGGGTGGATTCAAGTAATCGTCGAGGTGGCAATGTTGACCAGTAGAGGAAGGAACGTTGACTCAGGGGTTCGCGAGGTCGGAAGGGTCATCCGAGAGGTGGTGCATGTGCACCGTGTGCATGAGATGCTCGGCATGGCAGTTTTGGGTTAAGTGATAAGAAAAGGGTTCGATTCAGGGTCGAGTTTCGTTCATGATCAATTTTGGTTTGAGAAGGTTGTTGGCGTGTTGGTCTGAGACGTTTTTCGGTTAGTGGCAAAGTATTTCAGGTGGTCTTGGAGTGTTAAGTTAGTTCTGGGAGTAGAGAGTGATGAGGGGAGAAGGAAATAAGATCTTCGGGTCTGTTCCTAGCTGATGGGTTTGGGCTTCCGCTCATGTGCATTGTATGATATTAATAAAATAATTTTCAGTTGTTATTTTTTTAGTCTGTGGATTCTGGGCTTGGGCTGATAGGTCTTGTTTATTTTAAAAGCCGGATTTAAATAATAAAAGAGAATAGTTATAATGCAAAGGAAATTGTAACGAATTATTTTCACAAAAGCATGTAATAAGTAAGTGATTAAAGTATATGTGTTGAATCAATCATCTTTATATTAAAATGTTACTTAAGTTTTAATATAGACAAAGAATTTATTTTAAAGGTAATAAATTTGTTTTATTTTAAGTCTATTTAATTTAGGTCATTTAAATAAGTTATTTTATTATAAACTTGTTAAGTTTTTTAAAATTAATAATTTATTTATTAATCCTTGAGTTTATTTAAAATAAAGTATAATTAAGATAATTGAAGGAAATAAATTATTATACTTTTGAATTGATCTGGGTTCTTAAGTAATACTATAATTATTTAATTTCACATATAATAAAGTGTTATTAAGTGGATGGTTCTTATCGACGGATGTTACGCCGTCATACGATCCCTTGTGAAGTTAAATAACTAAAATTTTATAAGCTTGTTCGGATTGATTTTAATTACCGTTTGGTAATAAATGCCGTTGTAAATTTTATGGCCTATCCATTAAGATGTTCCCAAACCGAATATATGTGGTATTGTAGATTATTCAAACCATTTGACATCAGGTCAGCGGAAACAGACACCATTCCGCTAAATAGTTAATTTCCTTCCGTGGGTAGTTTAAGCTATCAATCTGATATTATCTGTGTAATTGTTTACTAGCAATGATAAACTCTGATCTGTTATTCATGCATATATCTGTTATTTCTCTATTAAGTATTTGAGAATATAATGTGATTCGATCTATGGAAGCTGATTGATTTTGAATATCTGTGTGGATGGTGAATTGTAAATTGTTAAGTACCGTTGAGACTGATAAGCCTTATTCTGTTTGGATTGATTTTGAACATAGTTTTGTTTTTAAAAAATAAATATTATTTTCAGAAATGTTTTAAAAGAATCGATAAATATTTTTGGAAATATCAAAGTAGTTAATTTATTATTTTTGGAAATCTTTATAAAGGTAAAAAAATTTATATGCATGTATTACTTAAACGATTACAAGAACAAAAACTATTTTTGTAATAACTATTTGAAAAGTAAATTTTTATTGATTAATATTTAAGTATAATCTATTACATATAAGTGTTTTTTAAAAATAATATATTCTAGAAAACATTTATAAAAGAGTATTTTATTAAATAAACTTGAGAAATATATTGGGAGTTGTATAAGTATGATTTGGAAAGAAGTTGTTATATATATACACACACCCAATTAAAGAAGCTTTCTTAGTAAATTTTAATCTGTTTAGATTTTAAATGGGAACAAGGCTTAATGGTTGCAATGGGAAATAACTTGGTTGAATTGATTGATTGTTTTGATAGTTAAATAACTGACTATCAAATCTGGACAAAACATAACTTTGGAAATAACTAGAGTGTAACGACCCGAAATTTTCGAACCCGAAAATTCCAGATTGTTATGAAAAAGAAGAAAGAGATAGAAGAAGAAGAAAAAGAAGAAGAACAAAAACCCCAAACATCTCACATTCGCAGCGGATAAAATATAATAATCAATAATAATAATAACAATTTACAAAAAGAATACTGTCTGTCCATTACATTTAATATACAACAGAGTTTCACATTAATCAGTCACTGAATATTTACAATTATCAAGTCACAGATTACTAATAATATAAATACAGCGGAAATACTCTATACGCTACTGCCATCCGGCTCGCCTCCTGAGCTGCAGAACGTACCTACCTGGAAATCTGTAATACTCGGTCTGACCCGAGCATTACACCAAAGTAACACCCGGGTCAGGCTGGAAACCAGCGTGAGTAAACCCAATTAACATGGAATACCAAAGCAAACAACTTATATAAAACCCGGGGTAACTTATATCAATTTAACCAATTTACAATTCACTATAGACAACATCTATTTCACATAATTCGCTAAGTACCAAACTTAGATATAATAAACTGAATTCACTTAAATCTCTTCATTTCATCGTACTGATTTCACAAATCAATTTATATAAATTGGGAATGGTTTCGGGTATTTCCCAATACCCGACCCGGCCTCTTCTCAACTCTTGCCACACTTATCCAAATTATATTATCCAAATGAAATACACAATATTTCATATCAGAGATATCAATTCATCCAAAGCATTCAATACTATCCAATCATTCATAAGCAAAACTTAATCACTTCCAAATTGATTCAATTTAATTTAATTGAATTTTCTAGCTACATTCACTTAGATTATTAATTAATTCCAAATCAATCCATCAATCATCCCTTCATAACTTATCTTAATTTATCACCCTGGATAAATTTTCCTTCAATTACCTTCAAGTGATTATTTTTAATTAAATTTACAATATTTAGTATTCCTAACCAAATCAATAAGAAATCTTAAATACTTTATAAATTACTTAACTATTCCAATTACATTAATCCTTAATTGCTTATATTAATTTATTTTTCACAAGTGAATTATTATGGATTAATCAATTTTAATTAATGGGTCTTAAATTACATCATTAAACATCTAAATTAATTATATTAATTAAGCCCTCGATATTAATCATTTTAATCTTGCTTACTTAACAATAATTAGGTGCACTTCATCAACTTATCATTCCTTAACTATCCATCTTGAATTTATCACCAGTGAAATTTGTCTTAAAGGATAGTTAATTAATTATTATTATTATTATTATTTTTCTCCTGATAAATTTACCTTAAATTTATTTCAATTAAGTACTTACCCTTCTTATCAATTTCATCAAGTGATTTAAATCTAATTTACCTCCATTTATTAATCATCCATTAATTTATTTACATCTAGTGATTTCGAGTATCACCAATTATCTTCCCAAGTAATTCTTACTTAGTAAATTACATTTAGTAATCATGTCCACCAAATTTCATGATTGATCTCCATAAGTAAATCAATAAAATTTATTACCTTAAATTAATCACATTATTAAATCAGTTAATAATCCTTAACTAATAATCTCTTATTGGCTATATTCTTTAGCCGATCCTTTAATTACTTCTCTGAGTATTTAACTTTGATAAATCACCTAATTACAAATTAATTAGTTCATTAATTCTTGATTACAAGTTATCTAATTCCTAATTAGGTAATAAATTTCCAAAATTGAATTACATTTATTCTTCATTTTTCGATTAACTAAGTTTTTAATTATCAATTAACAATCCCAACTATGTAATTAACAAAAAAAAAATTTTATTTTAATTTTGACCTTAATCCAAATCATTAATTTAGAAACTTTAATAACTAAATTAATTTATACCATTAATTAATTAACTTATTTATTTAACTCTTAATTTACCTTAACAAATTTGTGAATTTTCAATCATTAAATTTGTTATTAACTTAAAACCAATATTTTTTTCGACTGATTGACTGCTCTTTCTCAACACAATTGGAATTGTTATTCTTCCAAATCAACTAGATAGATAATAGTAATCAAACAATAGCAACTAGAATATAGGGGTTGAAGATTTACTCACCCACCAGCTGTCGACAACCTCCCCGGATGCATGCTACGATCCAACGTCCAGCTACTCCATCGCGCTGCCCCATCCAAGCACCTCAGAATCCACCTTGAATAGTCACGACTCTTGCCTCGAGACCGAAACTCAACACCATCGCACTCGAAACCGAGCGCCTCGCCTCGTTCGCATCTCCATCGATTCCAAGTCGAATCGAATAGCGCCCCAAATCGAACGCGCTGACTTCCCCTAGACCACCCACTTTCCCTTCGAAACGCGCGAGCACGAGGCGACACTACAGCATCCAAACCCTAAAGAAGGCGATCGTGCTCACTCTCGCGACCTGTGTCGCCATGGATTCAAGAGTCGCCTGCAATTTTATTTTATTTTGGCTTCGGCCTCGTTTGATTTTTTTTTTATATATCTGGGTGTCGATTTCAAAACTTGAAGAAGAAAAGGGGATATCATGCTGAAAGACGAATGAATGAGGGAAGAATAGATAGATGCGGCATATAAGAATTTAGGTAACGGCGTATAGAAGAAGCCAGTGTTTTGATTTAACAGATTTAAAATATTTAATTAAATATCTCACTTTGCTCCGCTCAGAACTTCGAACCACCATCGAGGCGTGCCGCTAGACAATTATAAGGTTTTACCGGCGGTCTGAACACAATGAAACATACTACGAAGGCTAATTTGATCGTATGTGCCAATTATGGAATTAAACGATCGATTTAAATAAAATCGATTAAAATAATTCTACACGTTTTAATCTGCCAGGGTCAAACAACAACTCCGATTGCTATGAAAATTGGAATCCGATAATAACTAACTATTTCGGATCCAATGGAACTGGTTTCGTCGAATTCCGAGACTGTGCCTCAGAAGGCTATTTTTAAATTCAATTTAAACGATATATTATTAGAACTGAACAAATCAACTTTACATTAAATTTCAACATTCTATTATCCTCAGTATTATCATTATAAATTTTATAAGCCTTCAAATTATTTAAACAGGCTTAGAAATTTCGGATTCAACAATTTACTCCATTTTCAATTATTAAATTCAATATTTAAATTATACAATCCAATGATTTAATTATCAAGTAAATCTTAATATCAGGAATTTAAGTTCAAACTAACTTTTAAATATTTAAATTCGATTAATTATTTCAATTTAATTCGTTAAAATTTCCGGGTCATCACATTCCTCCCCCCTTAAAAGAATTTCGTCCCCGAAATTACTAATTAGGAAGAATTGACTAATACCCGTTTATCTTTTTCCAAAATTCACAATTCAACACCCTACCCCTTATCTTTTATTAAAGGTCCACTAATACCTTATTCAACTTTCCCAAAACCTCCTATAGATTCAATCAATACTCTTCTGCTCAATCAATTTAATTTCAATTTAAAACTAACTTTTGAATTATCAAAATTTCCTCAAAAATTTTTCTAACTCCCTAAATTCCCGAAAAATTTTGCCAGCGTTTCCTTTGCGCGGCTAGCTCGGTACAACTACAAAAGGCCTCTACAGGCTCCCAAATCCAAAAGAAAACAAAAGCCAAGTGGCTACATCAAAAACCCAATCCAATTTCATCCAGAAATTTAAATACGTACCTCTTTGTCGGGCAATACAAATTTATCTTTTGGAATCAAATCACATTTCTTTTCCCTTTATAATACCTGCATATCTTTCCTAGCAATCATATCCAATCATGATTTTCCAATCATTTATACATTTCTTACAGAAGTTTTCACATCCACTTCTATTCAAATTGGCTTCCATCATTTCATACGAATTCAATTTATTTCCAAATTTCTAATATGGAGTTATATCTTTCATTTAAACTGATTCATATTAGTTTCATTTACTAGTTTATTTTAAGTTTCCCATTTGAAATTGTTTTGTCGTTAACCAAAATTTTCCAAAAATTTTCTATCTCCCAAAATTTTCGAAAATTTTTGGCAGAGTCTCCTTTGTACGGAGGAGCTTTTGCAATTTGACAAGAGATATAAATATGTATACATCGACCCACCCGGTCGGAAAAATCAAAAACAGTTCATATTTCCTATTTTAATTGTGTAGGCGTACCTTATTAAGCATTTTAAGCATGCAGCTTATAAATTTAGCAATTAGCATACCCCAAATCTAGCCAAACGGCTTCCCTGTACCTGTACTTACTCAACTTAAATATGTAAGTATCATATACATGAAGTTTTTAACATTTCTCTTGCTTAAATAACTACAACACATCAATTCTAAGAGAAATACATTCTAAATAACTTCCACAAGCACTTTATATGATTTCAAAACTAATTCCATTGTTTTCAACCAATTTATATACCATTTCATTCAATTTTAATGGTTTACAACGTGGTTGCTTACATTCAATTCATTTTTAAGCAAAAAAAACTCGTATTCATATCAATTGATTCAAAAATCAATTATATTTGCTTCCACTACTTCATAGAATTTAATTAAATCTCGTTTTACGTTTAGGCGACAATCATTTCTACGCAATTTGATGATTTCCATGTGAATTAAATAATTACTTAAGTTTTATATCTTATTAAAATGGATTCCAACTCAATTTTATTTTCTTCAATTCCATTTTAAATTATTCACCAACCATACATACACATTTCATTTCATCACCTTATTGACTTCATTTAGATTATTTATTAAGCTTAGCGTATTCAATATTTCTAAATTGATAACCATTCCAAATTAATTTTATCCAAGCTTTAATTAATGGGCTTTCATCCTTATTCGAAGTCAAGTTTTCAAAATTTTAAACTTATATTAACTTACTTTAATTTATTCCATCATCAAACTTAAGTTTACCTCTATTTGATTCACAATTATTAATCAACTTCCATTAAATTCAGTTAGCCCAATCATTTTAAATTTTAATTTTAAATTCACCTTCTTAATTTATCAGAATAATATTCAAGCACAAACACAATGTTTTGCAACTCACTTCGATTTCGTATAACATCACTTCTCTTATACCCAATTTACATGCAAATTTCCTTACACATTATTCAAATCACACTTGGATTTTATTTGCAATTCAAACCATCACATTTTTCAATCCAACTCTATTTCATTTTTATTTTACAATATCTCCTCTTATTTAATTTATTATCAAACCCAAGTCGAATTTTATTTATAACTCGAATTCATTTCCAAACTTCATTATCTACCTACAATCCATTTTAGTTATCCAGGTTAAATTTTATTAACATTCTCTATTAAATAATTTATTTAGCCGATTAGCTTACTTCCAATTTTATACCAAGATTCGATTTTATTACAAAAATCACATCATTTAAATGTTTCTCGAGTCCAATTTTTATTTTATAATTCCAGTTTGGATTCCCCCTTTATTTTTAAATTTAGAAATGCCTTTAAATTCAGGTAATACAATTAAACTAGCTTTTTTTTATAAAAATATTACTTATAACTCGATGTCTCAACCAGTCCATCCTTGTTCTCACAGAAATTCAGTCATACGTTGATCGGGCGTAGGACTGAAAATCTATAAGTGCTTGGTGAACTCATTTTCAACACCCAGTAAAAATATTTGGAAAATAATTTTATTGAAAATATTGAAAGCATTTTGAAATAGAGAAAATATCTTTGGTGACAATGCTCTGAAAATCATCACCCCCATTCCATGGTCACAGTTACATACCAGGGTTACGTTGCAGTCGCAACAAAAGTCCATGTAACTGCAGGCTCTCCGCGGCACTCTCGATTACGCCATGGAACCCACACACAACAGATCACAGTTACATCCAGGGTTACGTTGCCGTCGCAGCAAAAGTCCATGTAACTGCAGGCTCTCAGCGGCCTCTGATTTTTGCTGACGAAATGAAACTTCTCCACTCCTACATAAGTCGCAGTCTACCGAGATAAACTCAACCGCAGACTGTTGGCTCTCAGCGGCACACACGACTTTCGCAATGTTACCATAGGTCGCAGTTACATCCTGGGTTACGTTGCAGTCACAACAAAAGTCCATGTAACTGTTGGCTCTCCGCGGCACACACGACTTACGCTATGGTAACTCAACTCATAATCCTCAGGAACTAGTTTTGTCCGGACTCCTCACAGGATCAACTTTAGAACCCCCCTGGGCTCAAGGCAGCACCACCCAGTGGCACTCCTGAGAAGTCCATTCCAAGGGAGCGCCTTTTTCCCCAGAGCTATCATCAAAACACTTTATACTATACACATATAGTATCTTCAAATCATACACCTAGTATGAATTTTATCAAAGCTCCTTTACACAAAATCGATTATCCCAAAATCGATAATTCTCAAAATACGCTTTCCAAATTCAATATTGAATTTACCCAAAAATCAAAAGCCTTTTCAAATCCAAAGGTTCCCAAAACCTTTTCCAAAATCCACATAAGATCCTATATATATACACAGATATAAAAAATTTTAAAACTTCGGATCCTTTCAAACTTGTATAAAATTCCTTTTATATTTCAAACACTTCCAAAATCTTTTTCTTCCAGCAATAGATTCGACAAGGGAAGAATATATAACAAAGATTTAACTTTGTTTATCTAAAATCAAATATTCACCCTTGATTACTCTTTCCAATATCAATTTTCCTTTCTATCCACGTTTACTTAAATTTTCATTCACTTATTCACATTTGTCTTAATCCCCATTTGGATTATTTCCTCAATTCTTATCCCAGTTGGGTATTTAACCAATAACAGTTTGAACTCCGACCAATTTAGAAAAATAGCTTGAAAATTTTAAAAATAGGTAAGTAGTGGAAAAATAATTATTAGTTTGTAAAATTGCTACAAAATAGGTAAATAACTGTAAAATAGTTAAGAAATAGTTGAATATTTTCAAAATTTGTAGATAGTTGCAAAATAGTTGTAAAATAGAAATTAGTTTGTGAAATAGTTGAAAAATAGTGATTAGTTTAGGAAGCAGCTGAAAAATGGTTAGAATCCTCCAAAATAATTATAAACAAGTATAAAATAATTTGGCTTTAAGAAAGAAAGGTTGTGTATATTTAATAGCTTAGAAAAATAAGTTTATATAAAAACAATTTATATTGAAAATAGTCAAAAGTCAAACTGTTCACTTCTCCAACCATTCAATTTAAATCTCCATTTAAATTGACCCAATTCCAATTCAAATAACTCCAAATTCCATTGGGCTTGATTAATTCCCGATTCAAGTTGAATCAATCTTGATTCCTTTCCAAATTTAAATCAAATTCTAGTTGATTTTAATCATGTTCAATTTTAATTATAAGTTCATTTATTCCTATCAATTTGAATTATTATTAATTTAATTTCAGAATCCAAATCACTTCAATTTAATCCAATCCAATTTCCCATTTAAATTTTAAACTTGTACAACTTTAAATAGAATTTACATTTTTCAACTTCTATTTATAAATCAATTACATTCACAATTTGCATTTAACTTGGAGTTATACTTTTTATTTATCTAATATATTTTATTATTCCTTAAATATTTTAAATCCAGCTTCCAAAGTTTAAACAATTTTCCAAAACTTAAACATCACCTTAGAATTTATCTATATCCAAAATTCTTTGACAGATTCTATTATCCCTCTGAATTTCAAAACCAAACTCAATTCACAAACAATTCCAATTTAAAACAATTTGGTAGCAATTTCTCTTCTAGAAACTCGAAAATAAACATCGATAATGCTGCAGTCATCACCGACGTTATTTTCCAGTGACCGAAGAGTTCAATGCTTTTATCTCTTTAAAACACTTCTAAACATTTTAATTTTAAATCTTCCAGATTTCAAGTTCAACACCACAAATATTTTTGAAACAATATTATTATTTCATTCCAAAACCTTTGGAAACCACTTTCAATCCGAAGGAATTTTAAATTTCCCAAAAAATTCCAAATTCCCAATCCATCCAATTCACATTTAAACATTACTCTAGAATTTCATCTTACTCTATTTCAAATATTCTCTGGAATTCTATGTCAACTTATAATCTCAATTTATTTATAAAGTATTTCAATTAATGAATTACATTTACAATTTATATTTCAAATTCTTTTTTGATTTTAAACCAATTCCAATTAAATTACAATTCCAAAATTATTCTAATTACTTTGGATTAGCATCCATTCAATTGAACCCACTTCAATTTCAATCATTTCAATTCAATTCAATTCAAATCTTCCATTCAAGTTTTGAACTTATACATCTTCCATCCCAAATCCAATTAATCCAAATCGGATTCAATTTGAATGAGTTCAATTCCAACTTCAAATTTAAACCATCTCGAATTATATAATTCGAGCTAAGTTCTCAAAGATTGGTTTAACCTTTTTAAACCAAATTTAACTTTGTTCATTTAAAGTTTCAACCAATTCTAATTCTAAGTTCTAATTCTAGAATTTCATTTTTAATTAATTTAATTTTAATTTGGTTATATTACATTCCTTCTTAACTTAATTCCAATAATTTAACACCCAATCACCTTAATATTTATTAGAAGGAAATATTGCTTTATATATCAAAATATACTTTTATATAAAACAATTTAAAATCTTTATAAACAAATAACAAGTACGCACTCATATATATACACTCAACTCATTCTAGAGTACTACAGACTCTATCAAATGAGTAATCCCCACCAGAGCCAAGGTTCTCGCTTAACCTTCAGCTCTGATACCAAATGTAACGACCCGAAATTTTCGAACCCGAAAATTCCAGATTGTTATGAAAAAGAAGAAAGAGATAGAAGAAGAAGAAAAAGAAGAAGAAAAAAAACCCCAAACATCTCACATTCGCAGCGGATAAAATATAATAATCAATAATAATAATAACAATTTACAAAAAGAATACTGTCTGTCCATTACATTTAATATACAACAGAGTTTCACATTAATCAGTCACTGAATATTTACAATTATCAAGTCACAGATTACTAATAATATAAATACAGCGGAAATACTCTATACGCTACTGCCATCCAGCTCGCCTCCTGAGCTCCAGAACGTACCTACCTGGAAATCTGTAATACTCGGTCTGACCCGAGCATTACACCAAAGTAACACCCGGGTCAGGCTGGAAACCAGCGTGAGTAAACCCAATTAACATGGAATACCAAAGCAAACAACTTATATAAAACCCGGGGTAACTTATATCAATTTAACCAATTCACAATTCACTATAGACAACATCTATTTCACATAATTCGCTAAGTACCAAACTTAGATATAATAAACTGAATTCACTTAAATCTCTTCATTTCATCGTACTGATTTCACAAATCAATTTATATAAATTGGGAATGGTTTCGGGTATTTCCCAATACCCGACCCGGCCTCTTCTCAACTCTTGCCACACTTATCCAAATTATATTATCCAAATGAAATACACAATATTTCATATCAGAGATATCAATTCATCCAAAGCATTCAATACTATCCAATCATTCATAAGCAAAACTTAATCACTTCCAAATTGATTCAATTTAATTTAATTGAATTTTCTAGCTACATTCACTTAGATTATTAATTAATTCCAAATCAATCCATCAATCATCCCTTCATAACTTATCTTAATTTATCACCCTGGATAAATTTTCCTTCAATTACCTTCAAGTGATTATTTTTAATTAAATTCACAATATTTAGTATTCCTAACCAAATCAATAAGAAATCTTAAATACTTTATAAATTACTTAACTATTCCAATTACATTAATCCTTAATTGCTTATATTAATTTATTTTTCACAAGTGAATTATTATGGATTAATCAATTTTAATTAATGGGTCTTAAATTACATCATTAAACATCTAAATTAATTATATTAATTAAGCCCTCGATATTAATCATTTTAATCTTGCTTACTTAACAATAATTAGGTGCACTTCATCAACTTATCATTCCTTAACTATCCATCTTGAATTTATCACCAGTGAAATTTGTCTTAAAGGATAGTTAATTAATTATTATTATTATTTTTTTTCTCCTGATAAATTTACCTTAAATTTATTTCAATTAAGTACTTACCCTTCTTATCAATTTCATCAAGTGATTTAAATCTAATTTACCTCCATTTATTAATCATCCATTAATTTATTTACATCTAGTGATTTCGAGTATCACCAATTATCTTCCCAAGTAATTCTTACTTAGTAAATTACATTTAGTAATCATGTCCACCAAATTTCATGATTGATCTCCATAAGTAAATCAATAAAATTTATTACCTTAAATTAATCACATTATTAAATCAGTTAATAATCCTTAACTAATAATCTCTTATTGGCTATATTCTTTAGCCGATCCTTTAATTACTTCTCTGAGTATTTAACTTTGATAAATCACTTAATTACAAATTAATTAGTTCATTAATTCTTGATTACAAGTTATCTAATTCCTAATTAGGTAATAAATTTCCAAAATTGAATTACATTTATTCTTCATTTTTCGATTAACTAAGTTTTTAATTATCAATTAACAATCCCAACTATGTAATTAACAAAAAAAAAAATTTTATTTTAATTTTGACCTTAATCCAAATCATTAATTTAGAAACTTTAATAACTAAATTAATTTATACCATTAATTAATTAACTTATTTATTTAACTCTTAATTTACCTTAACAAATTTGTGAATTTTCAATCATTAAATTTGTTATTAACTTAAAACCAATATTTTTTTCGACTGATTGACTGCTCTTTCTCAACACAATTGGAATTGTTATTCTTCCAAATCAACTAGATAGATAATAGTAATCAAACAATAGCAACTAGAATATAGGGGTTGAAGATTTACTCACCCACCAGCTGTCGACAACCTCCCCGGATGCATGCTACGATCCAACGTCCAGCTACTCCATCGCGCTGCCCCATCCAAGCACCTCAGAATCCACCTTGAATAGTCACGACTCTTGCCTCGAGACCGAAACTCAACACCATCGCACTCGAAACCGAGCGCCTCGCCTCGTTCGCATCTCCATCGATTCCAAGTCGAATCGAACAGCGCCCCAAATCGAACGCGCTGACTTCCCCTAGACCACCCACTTTCCCTTCGAAACGCGCGAGCACGAGGCGACACTACAGCATCCAAACCCTAAAGAAGGCGATCGTGCTCACTCTCGCGACCTGTGTCGCCATGGATTCAAGAGTCGCCTGCAATTTTATTTTATTTTGGCTTCGGCCTCGTTTGATTTTTTTTTTTTATATATCTGGGTGTCGATTTCAAAACTTGAAGAAGAAAAGGGGATATCATGCTGAAAGACGAATGAATGAGGGAAGAATAGATAGATGCGGCATATAAGAATTTAGGTAACGGCGTATAGAAGAAGCCAGTGTTTTGATTTAACAGATTTAAAATATTTAATTAAATATCTCACTTTGCTCCGCTCAGAACTTCGAACCACCATCGAGGCGTGCCGCTAGACAATTATAAGGTTTTACCGGCGGTCTGAACACAATGAAACATACTACGAAGGCTAATTTGATCGTATGTGCCAATTATGGAATTAAACGATCGATTTAAATAAAATCGATTAAAATAATTCTACACGTTTTAATCTGCCAGGGTCAAACAACAACTCCGATTGCTATGAAAATTGAAATCCGATAATAACTAACTATTTCGGATCCAATGGAACTGGTTTCGTCGAATTCCGAGACTGTGCCTCAGAAGGCTATTTTTAAATTCAATTTAAACGATATATTATTAGAACTGAACAAATCAACTTTACATTAAATTTCAACATTCTATTATCCTCAGTATTATCATTATAAATTTTATAAGCCTTCAAATTATTTAAACAGGCTTAGAAATTTCGGATTCAACAATTTACTCAATTTTCAATTATTAAATTCAATATTTAAATTATACAATCCAATGATTTAATTATCAAGTAAATCTTAATATCAGGAATTTAAGTTCAAACTAACTTTTAAATATTTAAATTCGATTAATTATTTCAATTTAATTCGTTAAAATTTCCGGGTCGTCACATAGAGGAGACTCGAGAATTATATGTTATGGTTACCGTTTGAGGTGCTATACCATACGTATAAACTCATTGTTCTCTAAGATGAATTATAAGGAGACCCGTCAAAAAACGGTTAGGAGGTGAACTCCGATCTTGTATTTCGTCGATGTATTTCCTAAAGAACCAGGGTTGAGTTTGCCGGGAAATAGCGAACGTTGTTTCGAAGACACCGAGATTGGATTTGTAATCCAAAAACCACTTTGATCCAATGAGTACGTTTTCGTGATGAAGACAATAACTTGGAGTCAAAGATGGAGCAGTTAAGTGCAAGGGCTACATGCTACTAATCCTGAGGGTGATACCAAAATGGATGTAGTAGGAATAGTGCATTCTGTTTCGTTCGAACCAGGAATGGAATTGTATGGATGAATGCTTTCAGAACATCATCAGGAGGATGGTGAGCATTTTAAGTGAAATGTTCTAAAAAGGTAACGTTGAGCCTCGAGCCTCATCAACTGGGAATGACTGAAAATCAGGGGATATGCAGCAAGGCTAAGTGGGTAGCACCCAAGTAAGGTAAGGTCATCCCTGTCTAGGAGTCCCTTTTTATTTCGTTTGTGTGGGCGATTGCTGATCCCAACCGTGGGGTGATCTTACTCGAGCTATCCAGTAAGGGGTAGTCCGGTCTTGTGTTGTAGGGGAACAGAGGGGTCCTCGGTACGCTGATCTAGACCGGGTACTGTGATAGGTGGTACCCTAGTGCCTAGTCATTCGTTGGAAATCCATTCTCCCTACGTGCCCTTTACGGTTTCGATTGTAGAACCCACTTTGTGGCTAGTATGCTGGAATTTAATAATGTAACAATTTCAGCTATTTGAATAAGTATTTTTATATAGACACTATTACAATATCAGAGGATTTTGTAAGAAATGTCTTGGTTATCGTAAGGTAAAAACCCCACATGTTTATTTATGGCGTAGTCTTACGAGATACCTTTGATTTCAAAAGGATTTTTAAACTTTAATTAATCAAGTTGAGTGTGTTTCTCACGCTGGTTTACCAGACTGACCCGGGCTTGGTGTTTTTCCTATATGCTCGGGTCAGACCGAGCATATTTCCAGGTTTAGCTGGAAGAATGGAAGCTTCAGGAGAGGAGCTGGAATCAGGAGACGTATTCACGTAGATGCTTATATTATGTTGTCTTTGGTTGTGTTGTCGACGAGTTGTAAGGACAGGACTGTTATAAACTGTCCGAGTTGTGTGATTGTAACTCTGATTTAAAGTCTGTATATGTTATTAAAGCAACAGTTTTGGTTTCATGCAAAGATTTGTTATATTATAGTTTATTTGTTCCGCTATGAGATTCTGATTGTTCTCTTTTCTTCTATCTTCTTTCTATTTCTACCTTCTATCTTTCTTTCACTATCCGTCTTCCTATGCGATTTGGATGACAAGTGTGGTTTAAAGTCATTTTTAAATCGGTACGAAAAATGGGTCATGACAACTTTTATTAGCGTTTAATGGGTGCAGTTAGAGATCTTTCTTAGCATTTGTATCGTGCTAAGGTAATATTTTATAGCTTTTTTTCTTTGTTGTGGTATTTATTTACATTGTTTACCTGTGGCAATAAATCGTGCTTTATGTTTTTAGATACAATTTAATGGCATTTTTAAAATGCCGTTAAAACATTCAACGGTGTTTAAAAAATGTCGTGGAATGTTTTAACAGCGTTTTAAAAATGCAGTCAAATTGTATACAAAGCTAAGTCAATTAGGCTTTTTCTACTTTTCTCTAAATTCCATTTCAGTAAACATCAGTCAAATGTGTAAAAATTAGCATAGTATATCAATACCACATTTCAAAATCAACATATTGTATCAATACCACATTTTGGACTCATATTTGATAACCAACATATGAAATTTCATAATCAAAATACACAATATTCTTACACCAAACATAAATAGTTCGTCATCAATAGTCATAAACAAAATATAGAACAAGTAGCAATAGCAAAACAAAAGCAAGTAGTACATACGTTAAAAACAAAATGTAGTTCTAGCAGCAAAAATAACTTTGATCCATAACTCATTGCAACCTTTTTTGCATCACAGTCATCTATCTATCTGTAAAGCAAAAGTAGTGGAATTATCTCAAATGATAGTGTAATTGATGTTCATAAGTCTACATCACTACATAACGATACAAAGATGGAGGATGAATGCTTTAAATCTCCGATGGCCACTAAGTATAAAATATTTTGCCTATACTAATTATTTAAAACAAATTATCAAATTATATTATAAATTATGTACTTTAATATGCATTCAACTGATCGCTACAGACCGTCATGAGATTTTCATTTTTTAACTACGATCGATGAATAACTGCCGAAACCGTCAAATAATCGATTATAGCTTAAGTTAAATTGGACTTACCAGAACTTGCATCTGTTATAACTTTATCAGTAGGCCAAGCAATTCGTCCTGCAGCAGTTGTTGCTGATCCAGATAAGAAGCTTAAATGTTGAAATAATCCCTTTATCTTTTGCTCAAGTCAAGAATTTGGATCGATGCAATGCAATCTAGTTTGAATGATATAGCATTTTAGAGGCTTTATTTTACCTTTCCAACATACAAAGACCTTGATCTGTTGAAAATGAACATCAATTTAGAACCTTCTACGGTGTTAACAGGGATTTGATGTTGTTTATATACTAGCTTCCCATCTGCCACTATGACTTCATATTCTTCACTTTCTTTCTGATAATGTGTATATTATGGAAGGCATGTAGGCTAACACATTGGTAATCATTGGATATTTTACTTGCAAAATGATAGAAGTTCATAACGGTCCAAGATATTTAATGCATTCTTTCTGAAGTTTACATCTTGGGCAGTTTCACTTCTCTGCTGTCTCCTACATCCAGCCCTCATTTTGGACAAAAGTCGATCAATTGTAAATTATATTTCCTATGATCAAGGTCCTTCTTTTGATTTTTCCAGAAACTATAATCTTGCAGCATCCATTGTCAACTTACATTAATGATGCACAATGAATGTAAATGATCAAAATGCCTTAACCCAGTGTTTGCACCAAAATTGGGCGAACACCCTTCGGAAGTTTTTGAAGAGATAGTAAATGAAGAACTTGAATTAGAAATAAGGACTATCTGACAAAGACTCCAAATCACAGAAAAGTAAATTGCACAGAAGACAAGGATTTAGAGTGGTTCGGCTATGCGCCTACGTCCACTATGAAGCTTTATCACTTTATTCCTTAATATTTGAAGATTACAAGTGTTTTTATGCAAATTACAGCAGAAAATGGACTTAAACTCGAAATTATCAGCAAAGGAGGTAGTATGGAGTGATTCCGGCAGCGTTTAGGCTTATTCTTCTTCTCCAAATTCTCCAGTCCCTTTTCTGAATGACCAGGGGCTCTATTTATAGGTGTGGAAGGCCAAAATCCCGCCTCAAGCTCAGGGAGGCTGCCTGGCACGTGAGGGGGGCCCATAAGCCCGCGTTCTCGAAGTCCGTGCCCAGTTCGGGATCGATTCGAAGTCAACTTCGAATCGATCAAAAACGCATCCAATCGAGGCGAAATTTGGTGTGTACATCCTTCAACATGTAAGTGAGCTTCTGTGAAAATTTCATGGCGTTTGGATCATGGGATTGAGAGATATGATCGATCCAAGATTGCGTCTTCGTATGCCCTGTTTGCCTCGACTCCATTCACTGATCCATTCGAACCCACATGGTTCGAACCCATATGGTTCGAATCCATATGGTTCGAACCCATAAGGTTCGAATCCATATGGTTCGAATCCATATGGCTCGAATCATGGGTTCGAATCCATGTGATTCTGACTCCATATGCTTCGAAACTATGTTTACGTATGCGAAGGCAGTGACGTGGTGTTGTGTGGGTGGATTCGAAGTTGATGGATGCGAGGCTGATGGATTCGAAGTGGATGGGTGCGAGGCTGATGGATTCGAAGTGGATGGATGCGAGGCTGATGGATTCGAAGTGGATGGATGCGAGGCTGATGGATTCGAAGTTGATGGATTCGAGGCTAGGTGAAGTCGTTGGTTCGAAACGTATCCCCCTCTGATGGATTCGAAAGGAGGCACGCCCCTGATGGATCCGAAGTAGGGCGCTTATGATGGGTTCGAAGCAAGGCTTCAGCGATGGATTCGAAACAAGGCTTCAGCGATGGGTTCGAAACAAGGCTTCAGCGATGGGTTCGAAACAAGGCTTTTTCACGGTTTCGAATGCGATGGGTTCGAAACAGATGGTTTCGAACATGGTGGTTTCGAACCGAGCATTATGTATTCTATTAACTTGAATCCATCGTAACTTGAGCATATGACCTCGGATTGACTTGAAATTTGAATTGGTGGCTTCTATGGTCCTTCTTGTTATGCCCTATCAATCGTGGCTCGATCCGGATTCGGACAGAATTCATCGATATCCATAGCGGAGTGAAGTGCGATCAATCTGAAGCGAACTGTCTTTTGTCTCTGACCAATCTTTTGGTATCACGGCTTTTGCCCAGAAAGCGGGATAACATTTTGCCCTCCAAAGTACGTCTTGTGGGAACATGACGTGCTTTGAATAGTTGCCATTTTATTCTGAAAATTATTGCTCTCTTTTCGTTGAGACTCATATGCCGTATTGCCGTAACCTTGCCTTGATATGATTGATTGTTGTGAGATTGTGCTTAATCGTTGAATGTCGTCGCTACAGTAGGGTGAATATTTGATCCCTGTAAATGTCCAAAATCGAATGTTAGTTATATATGTGTGCACATACATTAACTCTGCCTTTATTAACGTCGTGCGTCCACGAGTCGTTGTTAGTTTGGTTTGCTATAGAATTTCGTATCGATCCTCTCCTGAATCGGTTTCGAAATTTGAATTCAGATGACGCTTGATGGTTGTTTTGAAAAGTTCCTCCGTATCGATCCTCTCCTGGACCGATGTAGAAGGTCAATGGAATCGAATTTGTATTGTGCAAGTGTAATGTTTCGAACTGATGCATTTGAGCATTGATGGGTTCGAAATCCATGTTTGTATGAACTGATGGTTTTCGAATCGATTGCCCGATGGGCCTTGCGTTTTGAATCGATCAGACCTTCGACCCGTCCCAAAGCCCATGTGCTTCTTCGAATCGATGTTATCTTGTATCGGTGCCGTTTTGTTGGACTCGAAGCTTAGAAGGGATTCGAAACTCCTATGGATTCGAAGCTTCTATGGATTCGAAACTTCTATGGAGTCGAAGCTTCTGATGGATTCGAAACTTCTGATGGTTTCGAAATTTCTGATGGATTCGAAGCTTCTATGGATTCGAAACTTCAATGGATTCGAAACCTCTGATGGATACGAAGCTTCTATGGATTCGAAGCTTCTATGGAGTCGAAGTTTCCGATGGATTCGAAGCTTCTATGGAGTCGAAGTTTCCGATGGATTCGAAGCTTCTGATGGATTCGAAACTTATGATGGATTCGAAACTTCGATGGATTCGAAACCTCCGATGGGTTCGAAAGTGGCCGTTCGAATCAGGGGGAAGTTGAAGTGACATTAATCCCTTTTTTGGAATCCATATAAATACACGAGGCTGACTCCATTTTCACTTTTTACTTTTTACCATTGCTTTAGCTGTTTCTTCGAATCGACTTCCCAGAGCCAAATCAAACGAGGGATTTCTCGACTCGATCAAATTCCTTCAAGCTTCTATTTGTAACCACACCTAATCAGGTAACCAAAGGGTCGATTCGAGTTGAGAATGATAGAAACCGTAATCTTTTTTTTTTTTTTTTTTTTTGGCATTGGTTCAACCCCGTCTTCTGAAAATTTTTGGAGAGTGGTGAGGTTTGAACGAAGTAGGCCGACTCCATGGAATTGAGGAATGCAAACTTTTGAGCCGTATCGATCAGGAATGAGCGCTTCGAGTTGGTTTCGAATGTGTAGCTTCGAATCGATGATTGCAGGAGAGCAACAACGAGGAAGGCGTGTGGTGATGGATTCGAAACAGTGGTATTTTGATCGATTCGAAGGTGCTCGATGCTGATCGATTCGAAGTCAGGTGGGGCTCCCTGGGTTCGAACTGCTGATGGGTTCGAAGGAGCTTGACTTCGATGGATTCGAAGTCAGGTGGGGCTCCGTGGGTTCGAGGTCTTCTCGAGTCGAACTACGTGGCATCGGGGCGCGCGTGATTCGAGGTTCATTGATCTGACTCGTGTCGAATCGAGTCGATCGATTCGAACGTTTTCGCTTCTGGAACTTCCACCCCATCGAGTTGTTCCAATATCTGTACTACGAATAATCTTTTAAATTGAACTCTGACGATCCTACTAAACTTTTAGCATACTTGATTCCGACGAGCTTCGGCCTTGCATGACTAAAGCTGACCTGACCTATCTTTTTTGGAGCTCGTCGATGGCACCGTGACTTAAACGCATATAACGAATTCATAATTGGTCAGTAGCATCTGAACGATGTGAAAGTGACGGTCAGCGATGACGGTCGTTTTCGTTTTCCGATTCCAAAGTTTCGTCGTTCGGACACCACGTCCCAATCTTGCAAAATTTGATTTAGTTTTTTGCATTTGCACTGCACAGGATATTCATATACTTTACACCGGGGAATATACGGGTTTTCTTCGTTTTTTAACGCTGCTTTCTCGTGAGTTAGTTGATTATGGAGTCTTCGGGTTCCGAACAACAAGAGTTACAAAGCTTGCCTTCTCCAATGCTAGAAATTCCAGAGATCCTTCCTGAAACGATAGATCCTGCCCCGGACGAATTGCCGGAGGCCTTACTCATCGAGGATCCTATAGACTCCGTCCGATCTAACATTTCTGGAGCATTATTGGGTCGGATATGTTCGAAACATAACTTATCCCCGGATGACGTTTTGCTACCGGGAGTTGACGATAGGCCTCACAATCCACCCGAGGGCTATACTGCTTTTTATCGTCATGCTTGTGCGGCTGGAACCCTCCCTCCGTTTAACCAATATATCAGGGAGATGCTATCGTTCCTTGGAATTGCTCCTGCACAACTTCACCCTAACGGGCATGCGTTACTGAACAGTGTTTTCATCCTATTCGTGGATCGCCTCTTTCGTCCGCCTAGGCCAGCTGAGATTAGGCATATATTCAACTTCAAGAGCAGGGGTGATAGTCCATCTTTCACCTTTCTGGAGGCAGTTAGAAACTGCCAGATTGTGACGGGAGCTTGGACCAGACTCAGTTACTTCAAGAACGAATGGTTCTTTGTCCGATGCCCCCCAGGGTTTGCTAGGCGATGGCTTTCCAGACGTAAGTGCCGTAAATCGTGTAAGCCTTCTTTAATGGTCACTGTCAACACTCGAACTGATATCAGATGTTTTTCTTGCAGCCATCATATCAAGACCAGACGGTGGTCGATACAGGGACGTCATCCGAAGTTTACAAGAGATCCCGAGTGATTTGCGGCGCATTGACTTGGTCTTAACTGATGATAACTTAAGGATGCTGGGTTTAATTGAGATGAACCAGAGTATTGTCGTTGAGGGGTTGGTAAAATCGGCTCCGAAGGCAAAGAGGATAACTAGCGTAGCGACAAGGGGAATGGGTGATGATGAGAGGACGCCTACTGACACCAGGCTAGCGGCTGACCTTCCCCAAGCAGGAAAAAAGTGGAGAGGCAAGGCTGTTGTTCTCAAATTTAAAAGACGGAAGTCTGTAGTCGTGTCTCGCTTGATTCCTGGAATTATTTCTTCTGACTCCGCTCTTTGTCAACCAGGAAACATTTTCACAGGACTGGATGACGTTCCCATCCCGGAATGCGTTTCTCTTTATCACGAGTCCGGGTTGGTCGAGCTCCGGGAGGCGTTAGACATAAGCGAGCTTTTACCCGTTAGTGCAGTCGATACTTCTGGTTGGTCGGAGGCTTTGCATATTTGCATACACTTTCACGACACTACATGACTGCTTCACTTGCCATATCGATTTTGCCTGGTTCTTAATCTGAACTGCATCTCTTTTCCAGGTAATATGGCTGGCCGTCAGACTACATTGGACAAACTCCGGAGAGTGCACCACCCCTCAACCTGTTATGAATCTCAGCGTGGAGGCCCTGATCGCGATCGCGACCGGAGGCAATATGGCCAGGAGTACCATGCAAAGGACCATCACCGTGGTTACTCTAGCCAGGAACGATCGGACAGAGATCGTAGACATCGTTCCCCATCTCGATCTCCTCCGCAATCCCGAAGTCATGTCCAAGCATCCGAGCCTCTGCGACATCAGTCATCTTCGCAGGCTTCGAGGCTTGAGCCACATCGTTCTCGAATCGGGGTTGCAACGTCCACGTCTGCGGAAGAGACCCTTATTGAGTCTTCTGGCGAAGGGGCCATCAGGCTTGCTCAACTGAGGAAAGATTTTCCAGAGATTTGCTTTGATGCTTGTATTTTTCCCCCCAATCTTAAAAGAATTCCCGATGATGCTGCGATTACGGCGCTCAACTACACCCAGGACTTTTTTGCTCAGTACAAAGAATAGTACAAAGCGGCCGTTAAGGCTTCCAAAGCTGCCTTTGACCGGGCCCAAGTCATCGAGAAGCTAGAGGCCGACTTGGCTCAAAAGAGTCGTATTGTCGACATACTCCAATCTGAGGCGGAATCTTCCCGCAAGGCCGAAGTCGAGTCGTTACAGAAGGTTGATGAGACATTGGTCGAGATGGCGAAAATGCAACAGGCACATTGTACATTAGTTGAAGACTTAGGCCACTGATACAAGAATGTCGAAACTGAGCGAGATGCGGTAGTCAGGGGACTAGAGGAGCTAAAGGCTAAGTTTGCCGACATGAATAAAGAAAAGGACGACGCGAATGTGGCTGCACAGGAAGCGTGTGAGCAGGCTGTATCTTTCCGAGCTGAGCGCGATGCGGCAATTGAGGAACTAGAGGTGCTAAAGGCTAAGTTTGCTGATATGAATAAGGAAAAAGACGACGCGAACGTGGCTGCGCAAAAAGCGTGTGAGCAGGCTGTATCTTTCCGAGCTGAGCGCGATGCGGCCATTGCAAGGGTTAAGGAGGTTGAATCGGAGGTGGAGGAGAGAGTCCAAGCAGAGAGGTTCAAAATGGAGGCCGAATTCGACGATCTCTTGGACACATATAATGCCAATGTACTGGAGCATAGAAACCTCTCCTGGCTAGGGGATTACTCGATGCCTCTCTACAATGCTTGGAAGAAATTGGTGGAAAACAAGAGGATGTCTCGTCCGGATTCGGTATTAGATGAGTTTGAGCTTGAGTTGCATTTGCTCAGCGAGGATGAGAGGAGGACTCTTCATGAAGCAATCGTTTCCGTTGAAAAAGAAAGACTTGGCGTCCATCAAACGGAGGTTTGTGAAGGTTCGGGCATTGTGCATCATAGCGAGAATACTGAAGTCCCCATTTCGACTTCATCCAGAGCTATTGCTGTAGTTGATTCACATGCTATTCCAGCCTACAATCCGGACCAACCGGAAATGTCTTCGGGCACGGCTCTCGCCCCCGAGTTTGTTCAGGCTCCAAGGCAAGGTAAAGTGGGTATTTTGACTACTCTCTTTACGTCTTAAGACATTGGTTTATGAGGGAATTTCTTGGTCTGACAGCTCTACTTTTTGTTGTTTAGAGACCGAGAGTGTCGCACCCGTGCTCCCTGTTCCTTCGGCTTTGTATCCCGCGCATGGAGTTGTTGTCACTGAGGCGATCTCAACCGCTGCCATGGTTGGTGACATAGGAGAGGGAGGATCGATGTCATTCGACGTTCAAATGTTTGAAGAGCTATTTGGTCACCCTCTTGATCCCGTGCCTGACCTCTCTTTTGCGACGAGCGGAGCTGCTCCAGTTTCTAGCTCGATTGTGACGACCACTGGCGTACCTAGCGCAGCTCAACTGTCTCGAGAAGAGGAGATTTTAGCAGAGATAAGTGCCGAGATGGCCAAGACAGTGACAGTGGGTCCCGGAGGTGACGCCGTTCCCCCAAGCTTATCTTCTCTAATGATGATTTCTCCTGGTGGCACGGTAATCGTCTCAAGTGTTGCTGAACATGTATCTGTTACTGCTCCCATGCCTTCGGTTTGCCCTCATAAAAGGATCTCCATCCCTTCCAGTCCTGAGGAAGATGTCGATATTATGCCAGACCCGGAGGACGTTCCTAAGAAAGGCAAAAAGTCTCGCAGGAAGCCAGGCAGTGGGTCTACCGGCTCGACTCCGAGGAAGAAGCACCGGAGGAAGAAAGAGTGAGCCCTTTGCTTTGTCAAGAGTTTACGGATAACAATTCTTTTGTCTTTTCTCTTGTTCTTTTTTGGGCCATGTGTATGTGTGGATTCGGCCTCCACTTAATCGAAGCATCTTTACTTGCCATGTAATCAAACCTGTTTTTGTTGGCTGATGAAATGGGAAATTATTCTTTTCTTCTTACTTAAATGCCTTGTAGCGTTTGTTTTGTATCCGCTCAGTATTTTTACAGCTTCGTGTCGTGACTTAATGAATGAGTCAGATTCTGAGTATATTATCACTTAAGCCAGTGATTAACACCCAGCTTTTTGCCCCTTAGTTGTGGGGAATAATATTCATATTCTGGTCTCATGATGATTTGAGATCGATAATCTGTCCCGCATTCCAGGATTCTGAGCGTTATCGATGTTTGGAACACAGTTCGCGCTTTGGGAATCTGGATTAGATGTTTATACTCCAATTCGCACTCTGGGAAGTCGGAGTCCGTTCGCACTCTGGGAACGATTTATTGGATGTTTATACTCCAATTCACACTCTGGGAAGTTGGAGTCCGTTCGCACTCTGGGAACGATTTATTGGATGTCTATACTCCAATTCACACTCTGAGAAGTTGGAGTCCGTTCGCATTCTGGGAACGATTTATTGAATGTTTATACTCCAATTCACACTCTGGGAAGTTGGAGTCCGTTCGCACTCTGGGAACGATTTATTGGATGTTTATACTCCAATTCACACTCTGGGAAGTTGGAGTCCGTTCGCACTCTGGGAACGATTTATTGGATGTTTATACTCCAATTCACACTCTGGGAAGTTGGAGTCCGTTCGCATTCTGGGAACGATTTATTGAATGTTTATACTCCAATTCACACTCTGGGAAGTTGGAGTCCGTTCGCACTCTGGGAACGATTTATTGGATGTTTATACTCCAATTCACACTCTGGGAAGTTGGAGTCCGTTCGCACTCTGGGAACGATTTATTGGATGTTTATACTCCAATTCACACTCTGGGAAGTTGGAGTCCGTTCGCACTCTGGGAACGATTTATTGGATGTTTATACTCCAATTCACACTCTGGGAAGTTGGAGTCCGTTCGCACTCTGGGAACGATTTATTGGATGTTTATACTCCAATTCACACTCTGGGAAGTTGGAGTCCGTTCGCACTCTGGGAACGATTTATTGGATGTTTATACTCCAATTCACACTCTGGGAAGTTGGAGCTGGTAAAAGGATTGTCGTGTATCGATCCCTGCGAATGCTGGTATTGTATTTTGCCCCCGAGCTCGGGTCTCACTCAGTGAGCGACTGGTCGTATCACAGTTACTCCCTGTTCGAATAAATCCCACCGTGTGATGGAATTTAGCTCTTCGTGCAACGTGATATTATGTGTTATTTTCAGTGAATCACAACTTTTGGCTCGAAGAGATGGCATTTTATTGCTGAAACGAAAGAAACATGGCAAAATCAGTTGCCTTATTACAAGTTCAAATTTCAAAATGCAAAAACAAAAATGCTGAAGAAGAAATTGATAAGAAATAGATAAATAAAGCCCGTTAGATGTAGTAGTGACGGAGGCTTCTGCTATTCCAGGCTCTTGGTAAAGTGAGACCATCAACTGTTGATAACTTGAATGTGCCATCTCTGAGCTTTTGTGAAATCATATACGGCCCTTCCCAATTTGGGTTCATGTGTGAAGGAACCGGGTAAATTCTTTTAAGTACTAGGTCGCCGGATTTAAAAGTTCGTGGGCGGACCTTGGCGTTGTACATTCGAGCGACTCGACCTCGATATGCAGCTGCTCTCACATCGGCTTCTTCTCGCTTCTCATCAAGCAGATCTAGGGATTCAGCAAGCAATATACCATTTGTTTTCGGGTCGTAGTATGTCACACGGTGAGAGCGAACTTCCATTTCGACTGGAATAACTGCTTCAGAGCCATAGGATAGAGAAAAAGGGGTGTGTCCGGTCGCAGTTTTGTGAGTCGTTCTGTACGCCCACAGAGCCATTGGTAGTTCATCAACCCACTTGCCCCCAGCTTTCTCCAATCTTTTCTTCAATATAGACTTGATAACCTTATTGACGGCCTCGACTTGACCATTCGCTTGTGGGTGCGCTACTGCTGAAAACCTCTTATGGATGTGAAATCGCAGACAGAAGTCCTTGAATTCAGCACTGTCGAATTGGGCTCCATTGTCGGTGATAATAGTATGCGGGAGACCAAACCGGCAGATGATGTTGCGTACCACGAAGTTGATCACCTTTTTTGTTGTTATCGTTGCAAGGGGCTCAGCCTCAGCCCATTTGGTGAAGTAATCAACCGCAACTATGGCGTACTTTGCACCCCCTTTAGCTAAAGGCAATGCACCGATTATATCCATCCCCCACATTGCAAATGGCCACGGACTGACCATTTGGGTTATTTCAGAAGGCGGGGCTCTAGGGATCCGAGCGTGTCTCTGGCATCTATCGCATCTTTTGGCATAATCCATAGCATCGCGGTTAACGGTAGGCCAATAATATCCGTATCGAAGTATTTTCTTGGCAAGTGCTTGCCCCCCAGTGTGATCGCCACATTCTCCTTCGTGCACCTCGCGCAACACTCGCTTGATTTCGTCATGTGCGATACACCGTAGAAGAGGAACAGAGTATCCTCTTCGATACATAACTCCGTTTTGAATGACAAATCGTGACACCTTTCGGAGAATCTGTCTTCTTTCACTTCGCCGTTCGGGTAGTGTGCCATGCTCAATGTAATCTTGATAGGGAGTCATCCATGATTCCTTCTCGGAGGTAGCTTCAAATGTGAATTCGTTCTCCGTTCGATCAATGCTTGGATAGGATAATGTCTCGACGGGGATGAGTCCCAAGTGTGGAGCTTCGCCTGTACTTGCCGACTTTGCCAATGCATCAGCTTTCTGATTGTGTTCTCGGGGTATGTAGAAAATGGCATAATAATCAAACTGATCTAGTGTTTCTCGGACCCGGGCTAGATAAGCGGCTAGTCTTCGATCCTTGGCCTGATATTCACCCCGAACTTGGCATACCACCAACTGAGAATCGCAGTATATCTCTACAGCGATAATTCTTAGGTCTCGGGCCAACTTCAACCCGGCGAGCAAGGCTTCGTATTCAGCTTCATTGTTGGTTGCCCGGAAATCAAACTTTAAGGCGTAGCAGATGGATCGGCCCTCGGGAGTCTCAAGCACAATCCCTGCGCCCGAGCACCGATCGTTGGATGCGCCATCAGTGTACAGCTTCCATACATATTCGGGTGAGTCACTAGTTTCAGGTAAGTCTTCAGGAACAGTGAATTCGGCAATGAAATCTGCTAAGACTTGACCGTGTATGGCTCTCCTTGGAACATATGCGATGTCGAATTGACTCAGCTCAATGTTCCACTTTAGTAACCTGCCAGATGTCTCGGGTCGTGTGAGGACCTGTCGTAGCGGTTGGTCGGTGTACACAATGATAGGGTGAGCCTGAAAATATGGACGGAGCTTCCTCGAGGCGATGACTAGGCAGTATGCCAACTTTTCTAGCCTTGGATAATTTCTCTCGGCCCCGGTCAATCGTTTACTGACATAATAAACTGGTTTTTGTGTTCGGTCTTCCTCCCGAACCAATGCGGCACTAATAGCGTTTTCAGATACAGCCAGATAAAGGTATAATTGTTCGTGATCAACAGGTTTTGAAAGAATCGGTGGTGTGGAAAGATGCCGGATTAGCGATTGAAATGCGTTTTCACATTCCGTAGTCCATTCGAAGTTTCGCCTCCCTTTTCGGATTAGATCGAAAAAGGGTATGCATTTATCCGTTGATTTCGAGATGAACCTACTCAGCGCTGCAATCTTTCCATTGAGGCTCTGAACCTGTTTCATGGTCCTCGGAGTTTGAAGATTCCTGATTGCCCAGATCTTTTCGGGGTTGGCCTCTATTCCCCGGGCGTTGACGATGAACCCAAGGAACTTTCCGGAAGCAACCCCAAAATGACATTTTAACGGATTTAGCTTCATCTCATACCTCCGGAGGACATTGAACATTGATTCCAAGTCCTTGACATGATCAGTGGAGTACCGTGATTTTACCAACATGTCATCTACATAGACCTCCATGGTTTTCCCGATCTGGTCGGCAAACATTCGGTTGACTAAGCGTTGGTAAGTTGCTCCGGCATTCTTTAAACCAAAAGGCATGACCATGTAGCAATATAGTCCTATGTCAGTTACGAAGCTCGTATGTTCTTGATCAGGCACATGCATGGGTATCTGATTGTACCCAGAGTAAGCATCCATGAAAGACAATAATTCATGTCCGGCCGTCGAATCCACAAGTTGGTCGATTCGAGGAAGTGGAAAACTGTCCTTTGGACAAGCCTTATTTAAGTCAGAGTAGTCGATGCACGTTCTCCATTTTCCATTTGGTTTGCGGACAAGTACAGGATTGGATACCCATTCCGGGTACAAAGCATCTCGGATAAACCCATTCGTCTTCAATTTATCGACTTCTTCCTTGAGGGCGGCAGATCTCTCTGGATCAATACCGCGTCTCTTTTGTTTGACCGGGATGTACCGCGGGTCAATATTTAAGGTGTGGCTCGCGATGTCTGACGAGATTCCACACATATCGGAGTGCGTCCAGGCGAATACGTCTAGATTCGCTTGGAGAAATTCGACCAATTCCTGTTGAGCTTGCAGGTTTAGCTGAGACCCAATTTTCAATACCTTCGAATCGTCATCGTTATCAATTGGAACATCGATCGTCAGCTCGGCTGGGGAAGCTTGACTTCCTTTGGATTCATCATTATCTTCAGTGTCTCGAGGGTCAAGATCCTTCTGGAATTGGTCGTGGTGCCCGGGCCGAGGCCCAGGCGCTAGTTGTCAATCGTCGGCAAAGCGGACGTGGAGAGATTCCCCCACGCCCTTTCCTTTCTCCCTCTTTCGTGCTTCCCGTAGTTCAGCAACATAACAGGCTCTCCCGGCAGCCTGGTCCCCTTGAATGACCCCAATCCCGTGGTCAGTTGGGAACTTTAGAGTCAAACACCACGGGGCAATTGCTGCCCTAAATTCTGCAAGGGCTGGTCGGCCCAAAAAGGCATTATAGGGTGAATGGATGTCCAGGACAACAAACTGTAACACTCGAACTCTACGGCGTTCTCCGTTTCCCAATTCTACTGGCAATTCCACCATTCCGGTGGGTATATTAGCACTTCCATCGAAGCCGTGGATCCTATATTGACAAGGCTTTAGATCTTTGGCTTCCATTTTCATCTGATCATATGCCCTTTTGAACAAGATGTTTACTGAGCTTCCACTGTCTACCAGGATCCTCTTCATCCAAGCAGGACCAACCTGGGCGGATATGACTAGTGGGTCTATGGTCGGGGCTTCGACTTTGTCAGCATCTCGGTTTCTAAACACGATGTCATCCGTCATCGTCTTCTGTTGCTTAGCCGGAGCTCCTTCATAAAGTGTACTGCAGCTTTCAAAACTTACGTGCCTGATCGAATTGGCGTATGATTCCATTTCCCTCCAACTTCGATCCGCTGGATGAGGGCCACCACTGACTGTATTTATGACCAATCTTCCGCCTGTACGAGCGGGCTCTTCTTGTCTTTCTTGGTTCTGTGCACGATTTTGGTTTGACGGGCCCGCACCACCGGCTTGCGGTGCCCGCACAAATTGATCCAGCTTCCTCTCTCTGATCAGTTTCTCAATAAGGTCTTGCAGATGCCTGCAATCATTGGTGTTGTGTCCATGGCTTTCGTGAAATCTACAAAACTTCCCCGTTTGGATCTGTTTCTCCGATGATGGCTTCGGAGTCGGCTTCTTATATTGCATTGCATTATAGGTTTGTAGATATACGTTTTCCAACGTCGTATTCAGTGGTGTATAACTTTCAAACATTTGCGCCCTACGTCGCGGGCCGCGATTCTGATCCTGCTTCTTACTCCTATTATCGCCGTTCCTTGGCTGGGTTTGCTTGTTCTGAATATTCAACTGCACTCTTCCTGAGCCCTCTCCTGACTGTTTAACGGCCACATTGCTTTGAATCCCTTGATTGCTGGGCCTCGCATCGTCCTGCTTCCTAGATTGTTTCGCATCCTCACGCCTCAGGAATTGGGCGGCTTTGGAATAGAAACGATCCAACGACGCGGGAGGTTTTCCAGCTAGCCAGTTTCCAAAATCAGAGTCGGGGTCAATCCCCTTAGTCAGAGCCATCAAGATTGAATTATCATTGGGGTTAGTAATTTCTGCACAGGCAGCGTTGAATCTTTCCAGGTATCGCCTGAGTGTCTCCCCAGGGGCCTGAGTGACACTAGATAAAGTGTTTACGTCTTTAGGCCTGGCGATGTGCATACGGAATTGTTCGATAAATTTGGTTGCCAATTGGTCAAACGAGGAGATAGACCGTGGTGGTAATCGTGTAAACCACATTGTCGCAATCCCCCCCCAAGGAAATAGGAAAACTACGGCACTTCACTGCATCATCAGCTCTGGCGGCAGTCATCGACCATTCATACTTTAGAATATGCTGGCTAGGGTCGGAGTTTCCTTCATACATAGGCAGAGTCGGCATTCTGAATCGCCGGGGAGGCTCAGCATACAATATGTCATCAGTAAACGGGGTGTGACTTCGGGATATCCCCCAATCGTCATTTGTTAAACCTTGGCTTTCGCGAACCATTTGGCGGACCATAGCCGAGAGATCAGGCGTTGCCGCATTCGAAGGGTGTCGAGCCAAAGTGTGGTCGGGTTCCACAGTGCGAGGTGGGATCGGGCGCTGTCGACGATCCGAATCTCGCCTCCTTGGCTCGACGTCTTCTGGGATATTCGGTCCTGGGACACGTTCCCGTGGGTGGTAGTTTGGGCTGGAGTGATTTCGGGTGTCAACTCCTGTGTCAATTGCGGCGGCTTGGTTATCTGCAGTGTGCTGTGGAACAGTGCCTCCTCGAGAGGAAGGTCCCGTATGAAAACTGGCAGAGGGGCCAACCCTTATTTGCCCAACAGTTAATGTTTGCCGGAGACCAGAAGCATGACTTCCATCTAACCTGGGGCGTATAGATCTGCCGTCATAGTCGGATGAGGCAGAACTTTCCGTGGAAGAATGCGGAGCGTGGTCCCTCTTTGATCTCCTTCGCCCTTGACGGTTTAGTTGGTTAGCCAGTTCAGCATTGACACGCAGCTGCTCAGTTAGCTGTTGTCGGCTTTGAGTTAATTCCTGGAGTAATGCTTGGAACTCCTGTCTTGTAACCGGACCTGACTGATCCGTTTGTCCAGCGGCATCCTGATTGGCTGACTGTAGCTGTGCGGGATTCTGCCTATCCCGACCTTCTTGGTTACCAATGTTGGAAGTGGTTCTCGTACTAACCATCCTGAAGGTTGGATTCCTGTCCTAGATTTTTAGCAAATCTGAAAAGAATGGAAGGAATCTGAATTTGAGGTCTGGATCTCCCTCTTAGATTTATGCAATCCGGTATCGAAGATAGATCCACGGAGCAGGAGAAAGAACTGGTTCCTTTTCTTTCTCAGTGAAAGCACCAAAATGTTTGCACCAAAATTGGGCAAACACCCTTCGGAAGTTTTTGAAGAGATAGTAAATGAAGAACTTGAATTAGAAATAAGGACTATCTGACAAAGACTCCAAATCACAGAAAAGTAAATTGCACAGAAGACAAGGATTTAGAGTGGTTCGGCTATGCGCCTACGTCCACTATGAAGCTTTATCACTTTATTCTTTAATATTTGAAGATTACAAGTGTTTTTATGCAAATTACAGCAGAAAATGGACTTAAACTCGAAATTATCAGCAAAGGAGGTAGTATGGAGTGATTCCGGCAGCGTTTAGGCTTATTCTTCTTCTCCAAATTCTCCAGTCCCTTTTCTGAATGACCAGGGGCTCTATTTATAGGTGTGGAAGGCCAAAATCCCGCCTCAAGCTCAGGGAGGCTGCCTGGCACGTGAGGGGGGCCCATAAGCCCGCGTTCTCGAAGTCCGTGCCCAGTTCGGGATCGATTCGAAGTCAACTTCGAATCGATCAAAAACGCATCCAATCGAGGCGAAATTTGGTGTGTACATCCTTCAACATGTAAGTGAGCTTCTGTGAAAATTTCATGGCGTTTGGATCATGGGATTGAGAGATATGATCGATCCAAGATTGCGTCTTCGTATGCCCTGTTTGCCTCGACTCCATTCACTGATCCATTCGAACCCACATGGTTCGAACCCATATGGTTCGAATCCATATGGTTCGAACCCATAAGGTTCGAATCCATATGGTTCGAATCCATATGGCTCGAATCATGGGTTCGAATCCATGTGATTCTGACTCCATATGCTTCGAAACTATGTTTACGTATGCGAAGGCAGTGACGTGGTGTTGTGTGGGTGGATTCGAAGTTGATGGATGCGAGGCTGATGGATTCGAAGTGGATGGGTGCGAGGCTGATGGATTCGAAGTGGATGGATGCGAGGCTGATGGATTCGAAGTGGATGGATGCGAGGCTGATGGATTCGAAGTTGATGGATTCGAGGCTAGGTGAAGTCGTTGGTTCGAAACGTATCCCCCTCTGATGGATTCGAAAGGAGGCACGCCCCTGATGGATCCGAAGTAGGGCGCTTATGATGGGTTCGAAGCAAGGCTTCAGCGATGGATTCGAAACAAGGCTTCAGCGATGGGTTCGAAACAAGGCTTCAGCGATGGGTTCGAAACAAGGCTTTTTCACGGTTTCGAATGCGATGGGTTCGAAACAGATGGTTTCGAACATGGTGGTTTCGAACCGAGCATTATGTATTCTATTAACTTGAATCCATCGTAACTTGAGCATATGACCTCGGATTGACTTGAAATTTGAATTGGTGGCTTCTATGGTCCTTCTTGTTATGCCCTATCAATCGTGGCTCAATCCGGATTCGGACAGAATTCATCGATATCCATAACGGAGTGAAGTGCGATCAATCTGAAGTGAACTGTCTTTTGTCTCTGACCAATCTTTTGGTATCACGGCTTTTGCCCAGAAAGCGGGATAACACCCAGAATATCATGCAATATTGACTACAATGGTCAAGAATCAAGCAACAAATCATTCAACATGATTTAATTGACAGCACTGTCAACAAATCAATAGTTTATATTATTTACATGGGTGTAGCCACATGAAGAAATATAATATTTTATTCCTTTGTTCAACACAAACAAATGTTGTCTTGACATAATGTCAATAAACTTGTACTCTTAAATCAATCGAAGATTGCACACACATTCACTCAAAGATCAATCATATTGACACAACCGACACAATATCAAGCATAAAATCTAGAGAAACATAACCTCAATAATTGCACCAAATATACTGTATAACATGTGCATAATGATAAGAAGCTTAAATATAGACTGAAGTGGATACCTGATATACTCAGAAAAAGCTACTGAAGCAATACTGTTGAATGAAGTTGTATGTGGTTGAAGGTAGACGCATGCTGGTTGTGGCAGTAGTTGAAGGTAGTAGCATTACTCTCAATTGAAAAAATGTGTTTAGGTGCGCATAGAGCGGTCTGGTCGAAACAGTAGCATACACTGACTGAGACAATGGAGTAGCAGGAGAAAAATTGACTAGCTTGTGATGTTGCAGCAAGATATAGTGAGCTTTGTCAACAAAACAATTGTTGATGCAAGTGCGAGATGAAGTAGTGGAACAAAAAGTATGTTTTTTAAGAATAAAACTAGAGAAAACAAAAAAAATTAAAGCACTATCATAAAACATAGTAGACTGAATAATACATCTAAAAGCATGAGTTATAGAATTTTTTGGAGCATAATACTCAAGTTTTTACAGCAGTGATTTTTAATCCAAACCGAAATCGATAAAATAAAGTGAAATCGGTAGTTGTAATTATGTGTTAAATTAATGGATACTATTTTATTTTTAACTAAATTTATGTACTAATAGACTAGAATTAACCCATTTTTGCTCTGACTGAATTCAAGTTTTCGAAGTTGGATTCAAAACACAAAATCAAGATCATTGTTTAATTGATTAAACTAAATGCTAAAATATCATGAGTAAATTAGTTTAATTGCAGTGGAGATGTTGATAAAAACCATGAGTAAATTACTTTAATTATAGTGGAGATTGCATGAGCATATGAGAAACAAACTACTTTATAGTGGCCATGAAACAAACCATGAGTAAACTAGTTTTTGTCATGCTAGCGTTAAGTCGACAACTTGCACTAATGCGGTTTCAAAAGTAATTGCAAGAATAAATGTCTATTGAATATATGATTGCATTTTAGAAAATGAACCAAAAGGTAACCTACCAAATACATCCCATATCCATCTTCATATAAAGGGAATGATGCATCTAGGCTAGCCATTTTCATCCCATAAACCGCACCACCTTCAAATTACAAAGGCAACATTTATAAGTAAATCAAACTGCAGTCTCACCCACATTTATTAGTAAATCAAATATAAATAGTGAATGTTACCTCCAAAATAATATTATTAGGAAGCCTCAGGAGGAAAAAAAAAGAATTAGAAGAAATCCATTGTTTCATTAAACGTCTATATTTCCTGTCTCTGTTCCAGCAGCTCTACTTTATCAAAACACCATGTAGAAATTCGACTTAAAGACGTTGAATATGAAAAGCAGTTTGCTTTATAAAATCATGTCATAATTTTGAAGTAGCTTTATCTTTTAATACTATTACACTGCCAAATATAATTCCATATTCACCAGTAAATTCAAGGATGACAAAAAATATTTAACATATTCTCATCATAATATTTTAAGGGGGGGGGGGGGGGGTTTGGCACTGGGAAGAAGTTGCAAAAAAAATTAGTCTCAGGGACAACAAGTTTGTTTTTTGGTCTGAAGGACACTTTGTATTATAAATCACAGAATGATAGATGTAGCTATCATTTTCTGTTTACACTATAAAGTGTCCTTCAGACTAAAAAACAAACTTACCGTCCTTGAGACTAAATTTTTTTGTAACTTTTTCCTTATGCCTATTTTCCTGTTTTAAGAGACTATAATAGGTTTTGCAACTTTCAAGCATGCACTGAACCATGAAAATCACCAATTAGGATCTGAAATTTTGTCCTTGATAGGGATTGCTTATTTTAAATGATCCCCTAGTTAGTTTTCATTGATTTTTAAGAAGGTTTTGCAATTCCTTACGTAGCTGAAATAAGCTCAGCATAGGCATATCATTTCCTAGGTGAAGCTTTTGTTTTGTCTAATCATTGGAATTTTTTGTTGCTAATTAACCAGCATGCGATGGTTAACTATTTATGCTGAATAATAAGATTTTGACCATCAATTAAAACTCTCCCTGCATATTTACCCCTTATGGGTTTGATTGTCCCATCATACATATTTACATGAAGCGTTGTCCACATATTATAACATTATCGCTTCTTATGTTTATTATAGAGTCAGACGACTAGAGTTGATCATTTGTGTTTGCAAATACATTTTTTCTAGCCTACAACATCAACAATGCTTTTACTGATACTTATTGTCATAGCTTTACTTCTCAACATAAGCTCTACAAATTTATCCAAAAATCACTTGTAAGTCACCAGTGGGTGGTAACCGACATCCTTGAATAGCGCCCACAATCCAAATCTATAGTTAAAGTTGAAATGGGTGAGTTTTTTTTTGATAAAATTGTTATTGTTGAATTTAATTGTCGATGCCTTAATTCTTGAAGTGAATCCTGTACCTTTTCAAAACTTCTACAATATTTATTATGTTATTATAAATGATTAACTTTTGTCAAAACCAACCGTACTTCACTTTGAAAAGTTTGCTATTATTGAATAAACTGTCATTTATTTCATAAAAAGAAAAAAGTGGATAGTTATCAAATGAACAAACACGAAGTTAATAAAATTCATGTTAGCCTATAAAAACACTAAGAAAAAAGTGGATAGTTATCAAATGAACAAGAATATGCTTTTTTTTGCCTCATTATTAGCATATCTATTAATTGTATCTGAAATAATAATGATGCTAGCCTATAAAACTTTAGACACCTAAATGATATCTAATAATAAAGCCTTGACATTCTACTAGAAAAGATAATATTTTCTTCAATTTAATGATGTTGAGGAAAAAAACATAACCTACATTATCAGGCGATATGCAACATTGGCCGTATGGTTTGGCTGACCTAGTTGCTAACCGAGCAAGCAGCTTGTTCATAGCAATTCCTGCGCTTCCTGTGCATTGTGTAGTCTCAACAACCTCTTTCTTTACTCTTAATGCTAAATTTTTAGGATCTTCGAAAGAGTTTCTCACATCAAGAAATGCTTCATCGCAGCTCACTACCTGTAGTATATTCTGGCAAATTGTTATTAGTGAGATAGAAATGAAGAGTGATCATAATTAGTTATATTAAATAACTAGTCTAGCATCAGAACCTCCCTAGCTGAACTATTGATATTAATTTTCATTGTCCATCATCATTGGCCTTCCATTTTACCTAATTTCACTTGACTAGAAAAAATTCAAACAATTATCATGTGTTGTTAAAAATACAAATTCACTCATTTACAAACCTGAACTTTGGTGTAATATTTGTGCAATATGCTATAGAACTTATCAGCAACCCGCAATTAAAAAAACATCTAAGTATAAAACTGATAAATCAAAGTCATAGCCTATAGACATAAGGTAAAACTGATAAATCAACAACCTGCAACCTACAAAGATCTCGGCTTTTACTCCTACGAACAAATAACAATAAATCAAAGTCATATCCTATAGACATAAGGTGAATAAAAAATTAAAATCAAAAAAAAAATTTCACCATAATCTCGTGTTGGATAATCCGCAGAGGAAATTTCTATTGTTCCTTTGGGATTATCTGAGTGGCACACTGCTATAGGCTTATTAACAAGCCCGGGATGGTTTCTAACAACCACCGAAAGAAAAAAGCAGTTCTGGAAAGTGGAACATAAATGCAAACATAAATTTAGAGGAAGAATAAATAGATGAGACAACTAAAAAAATCAGACATCAAATTTAACTTCTAATTTTTTCCCACTTCAAGTCAATGACAAAATAAAATGAATCAAACCAAGCAATTTTTAAGCCCATGCCTCAAAATTCAATTCAATACCCACGACTGTTTTATAGAGGAACTTTTATTCACTGCACCAAGTAATTTCAATTCTAACATACAAGATTTGAAAGCCTAGTGCAGTTAATTGAATATACAGAATTAATGAACTCTCGTCCTCAGGCTTAAATACCAAACTGACTTACCACCACCTTCAGATAATATTAGTATTGGTGACATATTGTTTACATTTAATATATCGACAAATTGAAGTTATTACAAATAAATTAAAACTAACCCTAGTTTTGAGAAGCGCAAGCGACCAATCCCAAGTAAATCAAAAAATTGATTTTGTCGATAGATTTAGATGGAGTGCTCACTGATCAACGATGAAGTTGACTCATGCGAGAAAAGAACAACGACAAGGGGTAGAGTTCACTTGTCCAAAGATAAGTAAATTGGGAATATATTTGCCTAGGTTTCCAATTGAGAGGCAGAAATAGGAAAGCAAACGCGGGAGCAAACTGGAAAAGAAGCAGCCTAAAAAATATATTGAATGCCTGCTCCTAAATTTTGATGTCTAATTGTTTTACAGCATAGTTCAACACCATCTATATTTTCCTGTGCTTTAGACGGAACTAATAATTGCAACCAGCAATTAAACGCTGTTATTGGTTGCAATTTATAACTCGTTTTCTTGTAGTGAACAAAAAAAACACAGAACATCGCAGCGGAATGACAAAATATAATAATCAAATAAACAGTTCATGAAGCTGTTTATATTATACATTTGATTATAATATATACAACATTTATCAGAGTTGTATATACATCAAGGATAATTAAATAATGCAGCAGAACAACATGATGCAGAGAATAATAATAATAATAATAACAACAACATACCAAGTCTTCATCCTTCGGAAAAATGATCTTCAATGCGCTGAAAAACTCAGGGCTGACCCGAGCGTAATGAAAAGACAAAACACTCGAGTCGGAACTAAAATATTCTTATGTAAGCAAATCAATATCACATAAAACATGAGTGCAATAGCGTCAAAGATGTTTACGAGATTTCACATCTCTCATCCAGTGTATAACGTGTGTGCAATAACTCGAGAGATGTTACAGGATTTTCCATCTCTTAAGGATTCGCCAAATTATTTACATGTAGTAGAATACGCTACATATGTAATGTCTAGTCAGTAAAATAAAAACTTTTGTTTGCGTTAAGGCTTTACATTAATCCCCCTTAACGCAGCATTGGCGTACAGTTTGCATATAACGCCCTTGTAACACATCTGGTGATAAGGATGCGCCGTGATATAACAACACTACATCAAAATCGTAGGGGTCTCATATAGGGAAAAAAGTATGACAAGGCACGTGTGGTAATGCCTAAGTTAGGATACTATCTGTTCGGATAGTAGGGTTGGTGGTAACACATCGTAGCCACGACCGTCCACCGCGTCCATCCATCCCATATCGACTCAAAGGGAGGCTATCCCAAATCAAGTGTACCAATCGAAACAAACAAGAGTAATTATATGGACCGAGTCCAACAAAATCGAAGAACAGATGTCCGCTAGGCGTAATTAGACCACTTGGTCCTGTCAAGCCGTCCTGTTTTAGTCATTTCAAAATCGCACAAGTGCTGGGGTTTATCCATCATCATTCCCTTTCTTCAAATCCAGCAAACGACGCCAAATCCAACCACTTCGTTGTAGAGTCTCCTCCGCGTACACAGTTGTTAAAGTGGTTCCAATATTGACAAAGAGTATGCCAATAAGAGACCCCGGTCTCTTTAACAACCAAACGTCATTTTACGCACCGGTTGGTACTTTTATATTTCAAAAAAAATTCGTACTTGATATCAAAATATCATATTCGCTTCAAAATCAATTTCATTTCGAAATATAATATTTACTTTAAAAATCGTATTTAGTTCGGCACGACATTTTCACTTGAAAATGTCATTTCACTCCAATATCTCTATTTCGCTTCCAAAGTTGTTTCGAACTTCAATTTAGGTTACAACTTCATTTTTACCCAATTCGTATTTAAATAAATAATTTAAATATAAACATTCCAGCCTGGACCAGTTTGAATTTTTAGAAAATAGTTTGAATAATTTTAGATAGCTTAAATAAATAAAATAGTTTGATATAAAATGGTTTAAATATCGAAAATGGTTTATATAATAAAATAGCTTGGGAAATCAAAATAATTTGAATATTTAAAAAAATAGATTTTAAACAGTTTATATTAAAATATTTTAGTTCCAAATCAAATTGCCACTTCCCATTTTAACAAATCTGGACCTAAGTCCAAATTCTTATCAATCTGATTCAATTTCAATTTTTCCATTTCAAATCATTTCAATCTCATTTTAATCAAAATCGAATGAATTTCAATTCAGTTCCAAACAGTTTCAATTTTAATCGCCATTCATATCAATTTCACTTTCGATTTCAAATTAATTCAATTTCGACTTCAATTCTAATAAATTTAAATTTGGTTCCAATTTGAATTAATTTCAATTCAATTCTCAATTTAAACCATTTCGATTCATATAAATTTCGAGTTCGATTTCAGAATATCGATTTAAATCACTTAAATTAAATTTAACTTCAATGTTCAATTCAATGTCCAAAACTTTAAAATAATTCAATTCTGAGCTCAACTTTTGAAATATCGATTTAAATTACTTTTGCTTAGCAATATTCAAAGTTTGAATAAAAGTATGATCGTTTGAAACAAATCAATTTCCGAAATTCAAATCACATTTCAATTATAACTTCAAAATCTCAACTTCGATTTTTAAACAATTACTGTTACCAAATTTAAATTTCAACATTTCGAGCTCAAGTTCAAAAATAATTTAATTTTCATAAATTCGATTTTTATTTCTTTAAATCAAAATCATTTAAATAATTTCAAATCAAAATTCTTAATCATTTAATTTAACCAATACGGTGTCCGTATATAATTTTCTATCCTATGGCTAAGTGAATCAATTATTTCAACTTAATTCAAGGATGGATATATATCATTTCAATCCAAAATAAATGTCATAGGTATATATCATTTCAACCTATTTTTTAATTTATTCGAAATAATTCGATTTACAGCTTTATATACTATAAATAATGTACATGATGATAACGGGATATATAAAGATAAATAAACATCCAAATCATCCAAAATCTCAACCAATTAGCATTAATCACAACAATCATCCAAACAGTCAATAAATCGCATCAATTAACCAATTATCAATAATTGGGTATTTTACTAGCAGTTTAATTCTAATTTCCATTTAATTGCTAATTCAAAATTTATAACATATAAATTTCCATATTAATTCTCATGTCAGTTAAATTTACCAAACAACAATCAATAATTTTAAATCACTTCACGATATAAATTTAACTAACATATAATTTATTTCAGTCAATTGTGAGCGTATAAAACACTAACCTTTATTTGAAACTATAAATATTTTCAGCTTCAAATAAATCTCAGTTCAATCTCATGCCGTAGACGACGTCGACACAATCACAGTGCGACTCGTTTCGTCCGAAACAGACCTTGTACGCCATCACTGAGCAAATTGTCACGAATGTAAATCGCGCCTCGCGCCTTCCCCTACGCTGAGCCGCCGCTCCTCCCTATCGCCATCGCCTCTCGCCATTTATTCTTTTTTTTCGTTCCGATCGTTTGATTTGTTTTTTTTAATTTCGTTTCCGATCTTCTGCTTTAAAAAGAAAGATGGAATAGGGGCGAACAATGCAAGTCGAAGTAGGCGGTGTGGTGTACGTATTGTCGAGTATGAAAAGTAATATATTATTATAATAAGGAAAATATCTCGCTTTTAAACGTCCAAAATTCCGAACTCCAAACGAAGCGTGCCGCTTGACGTTTATAATGTTTTACCCCTATTCCGAACACAACGAAACTAGTCTCGAGGCCTAATTCGATCGTATTCAGAAGATATCATTTCAAAATCAACTTGTTTTAATTATCTTAAAATAAATTCTACACGTTTCAAGCTCGCATGGCAAAACGATAAGTCCAATCGATACGAAATTTGAAATCGTACAACAACCCACTATTACGGATCCGATGAAACTAGTTTCGTCGAAGTCCAAGACAGCGGTCAAAATGACTATTTTTACTCGTTAATTATAACATAAAATTTCCAATTCCTTATTATTCACATTTAAATCAATTTAAATGCTAACAGTCTTCGTTCATATTTAAATAGAATTAAATCAATTTCCGATATCATTTTCATTCACATTAATTTAAGATTCAATTATTTACATAATTTTCAATAGTAAATTTAAACAATTTAGTTATCCAATAAAACGCTAAAATTGAAATACAAGTTATTTAACTTATAAAATTTAACTTTTAAAACGAATTCAAATAATTAAACAACCACTTTCATTTTACAAAAATTCAACATTAATGCAGTTACTTACAATTCAACATTATTTAATTTATTTTCTAATATAAGTTACAATCTCTTACCTTCTTGAATTTTGTTATTCACATTTTTTTTCCAAGATTATATCCAACAAATCACATTAATAATTAACTAAAATTTTATTTCAGGCTATTTTAATTCAATAATCACATTAATTTTATTTCTGCTATGCATCTACAGACTTGCACTAGGCCTAGACCCGTAATTGGTAGGGAAATATAGATTGGCTATAACGTGACAACAAGCCTGCTCCTTAAACAAGGATTCATATAGGAATGGAAATGGGGCGGGTTGGGGCGGGTTTTTAGTGCCCCATACCCGTCTCGGATTTTTTAGACCTCGCCCCAGACCCGCCCCGTAGACCCAATGTGGGTCTGGAATTTTGTCCTGTACCCAGGACCCGTAAGGGTCAGGGTAGGCCCGACCCGCCCCAAGACCCGATGAGTCTCATGTATTGATTCAAAATTGTGTACCAACGTACATATATATTTGTTTATACTCGTTATCACTAAATAATACATGAAATACAAATAATAACGTATCTAAGGGAAGTTAGTAAAAATGATGTGTACAATAACAATTTAAAAAATATATACATATGTTATTGTATAATTATCAATGACGCAACTTAATACTCTGATTTTTTCTGTAGATTATTTATTGAAACATTTTAATATCCATGCTAGAATCACTTATATCTAAGAAGATTAATAAATCATTATAGTAATAAAGTAGTTTCATGAGATGTTAGTAGTGAGGGTCGGATTGGGGCGGGTCAACTGATCCCCGACCAGACCCTAGACCTGGAGCACTCAAGAACGGGCCACGGGTCTACCCGCCCCAATGACCCAATGGGACGAGTCTGGACGGGACAAAACAGGGGCGGCTCGACCGGGTTTGGACCCTAGACCCACCCTATTGTCATCCCTAGATTCATATAACAATTGAGTAAATCCAACACTTTAAAACCTGAACCATCTATGTTTTTAGAAAACCACCTATTTTTTTAGGTGCCAATGCACTAACTGCGGAATAATATGTCATTATCACAACATCCAAAAGTCTTTTAAGCTCCTGAAATTAATTACAGCATTAAAAGTTAATCAACAAATCAGTACAAATCAAATAATGAGATATTGAAGATGAGACATTAATTCCAAAAATTATTAAATCAAATGAATCCATGACAGATATGAAACTATTACCATGCATACTATTCAAAAGTATAAGGCAGACCACAACCAAGTAAACATTTCAATTTTAGGTTGTATTTTAGTCAGAGTTCAAAATAAAAATGTATAGCCTTCTGTTTCAAGGAAGCCAGACATGAAGTATGTATGTATGTAACACCTGCAACAAAACGCATCAATTTGTAGCATCAAACTTAGATAATTTAAGTGATATATACATATATATACACACACGCACACACATATATATATATATACATATATATTGTATACACACATACATATATATATATATATATATATATATATATACATGTATATCCATATACACACATATACACACACACATATAATATAAGAATTTCACAAGCAACATACATTGATGATTCAATATCTCCATCTTTTAATTTATGATTGCAGTTCGGTGTATATATAGATGAATAACTCTTCACGTAATTTAAGGTTAAGAAGGTGATACGCCTTGAACAAATAGTGCAGGAAAACGGCATAAAAAAAAGATTAAAAAGAAAAGAAAAAAAGGGTAGCAGCTTGTGGATAAACAAAGGGCAGCTTACAAAAGATAGTCAAAAAAGGCAATATTGTTAATCTTTGATCCAGAAGAGTTTAGAAGTCACACTACTTAGAAGAAGAATGGAAAACGGTTTGTCTAACACTTGGAAGTAATTAGGCATAGAAAATGTATTGTAATTCATGAAGAATAAGGTTAAACAACGAATATTAAGCAAACGCTTATCTGGTCAAAGTCTGCATATGAATTTGATCTGCACACTATTTGCTCGGACAAGCACAACTATGCAATTATAGCATGATTACATCCCAGGTAATGTACCAATTGAGAAGCTCAGTTTGTTACACCAAATGTACTTTGGATTTAACATTCAATGTTCAACTCAAGCCTGTTCAATTGATTGAGACTATGTATAATTTCAGTTTATTGAATTCTGTGCATAGGCTCATTTGGTAATATATGTGGTTCCCAATATCTGAACAAATCATGCAAGTATCTAATATCCATTTGCTGAAGCTAGATATTTTCTGAATTTCAGTACATACCTGTAGCTACATAGACAGAATCTGAATTTCTTTTCATACCTGTAGCTACATAGATAGTTTCTGCCAACATTTTCATAATTGTGAGCGTTCACAGATAACTTAAAAAAAATGTTCCAATACTTCAAAACGTTAGTGAAAAGAGCGTGGATTGAAAAATATTCAATTCTAACATACTGGCAGTTCAATGATTGTGCCACCTGAAAAAATCTTATTTTCTATAGACGTTCAGGCATACATGGTTGAACCGGATGCAAATGAACAAATTAGATGTTGCTTTATAATTGCAATAAGATAAATTTAAAATATATCACTCAAAATCCAAACAAAATAGGTTCAATACAAGAATACTTCAACTTAACATATAAAAGATATAAAAATTACAAGGACGGGATACTAATCAAATCACTGTGTTGGCTTAACAATGTTTGCTTTTTTGAGCGAAACAAGACTTGCACTGTAGCGAACAAGACTTCCTTGTTCAGTAGCTTCTAAGCAGCAGCTCTGAATAATATTTTCTTGATGTGTGTGTAAATTGTACAAGTACAGCCTATTTTGTGCTACAGCATATGATTTACTGCAAATAAGAAACTCTCCGCTCTTGGAGAATCGTGGGGAAATATGGTCCAAGAAGCGGAAGAAGGGGCCAAGCTTATATATCAGATTCCAAGACTCCTCCACACCAAATTCATGCAACATCCATATATAAAAAAATTTATCATCTCCATTGGACTTCTGCAGCATGCAAACCGCTTTGTTATCCAAAAGGTCTATGTCAGGGACAGCGGGATACCGACCATCATCGGGAAATCGCGTTGTCCTAAAAACATCATCACTGAAGTCAAATGAAAGAAGAACTGTGGTTTCATCGTAGCTTGCTATCCAAAAACACATCCCAGTCTTGCTTGAGGATGCTGCATCCAGGGTATAGATATTATGGAATGGCAAAACCTCATCTTTACATATAATCCTCCAGGAATCATCGCCTCTTAAGTTGTATACCTTAACTTGATTGCCAACCGCACGATGCTGCATACCATCCGCATATACAATCAAAATGCGTACCATTTTATAATCGTTGCTCTTTAAATCAGTACCGAAGCCCGTATAGCAGTAATTTGTTCCTTCTAGCAACCTATCTGAAAACAATGGTGGCGGCATATGTCTCACCTGTTTTAAGGCAGGATTCCATAATGCAATTTCGTCCTGATATTCTAAACAAACAATACCATCACAACAGCTAACTAGGGTAACATCACCATAGTGTGGATACCAAAACATCCCATTGTCGATATCATAAACACACTCCTCGTATTGACTACCGGAAAGCAACGCAAATCTTGATTTACGTAGATGAGGGTCCCAGAATCTACCCAAGGCAATGAGGTCATCTTCCTCGTTATTGTCACGGTTATGAGCGACGTGTTCGGAGATAAAAGCAGGGCTTTCAATAAGAGAACACCAGTGCTTACAAACAGCTTTGAATCGCAAAAGAGACATCACAGGTAAATATATTAGTATGTCCAACAATACATGTTCAGGAAGGTAGTAACATCTATCCATTGACTACGCTCTAGATAATACAAGAACAAATTTGTTAGTCGAAAAATCAGCTTTGAATATCAATCAACAAACCCAACAGACCAACAAAATTATTGCTTGATCTTCAGGACATGAAAAAGTTGCAAAGCCGATAGAGTTAAGGAAAAATACATTAGCGTGGCCCATGCTCTGAATGCGGAATAACATCTTCGACTCATTAATTGAATCATTATCCATAAATGCATCAATGAAACCAAATCCATATTTTCCTTGAATATGAAAATGATTTCGGTACCCAACTGCCCAGTTCCCCCAAATTTACTATAGCAGAAAATTCTTTCATTTTATATTCCATATGAAGCAAAAATACTGATCAAAATAATAACGTTTTTTGCAATATTAACTGTCTTTCAATTGTCAATTATTATTCTTTGATCAAAATAGTTCAAGGATTGAATTAAAGTTGATACAAACTGTTAAAACTTATGCTAGGTACAGTACTAGCTAAAGGGATCAAACAAAGAACTAATGATACACAGACAATAATATGGTTCCTCAGTACCATCAGAATTAAATTATTCAAAATTTAACCGAGATAATCTACTGATTAAATCATAATTTAGCACTCAGAATGCTTTTGAATCATCTGAATAATTCAGATGCACATTAGCACATAGTAGAAACCGAAATCACCACACTGCAAATTTCCTCATTGCTCAAAAACATGACATCTATGTTATTTTCAAAAGAAAAAGGAAAATAAAATAGAAGCCAAGAAAACATAATATGCTGAACAAAACATTTTGTTTTTCTCTTGTTTAACAGAAAATTATTTTTCTTTGAAAGAAAAGATTCAAGGATTGAATTAAGATATGATACAAACTGTTAAAAGTTAAAACTTATGCTAGGTACAGTTCTTGTTAAAAGGAATAAATATAAACAGACAATAACATGGTTTCTCAATTCGAACATGATAAAATTATTCGTAATCTAACCAAGAACATCTACGGATTAAACTCTGAATTTAGCGTTCAGAATGCTTTCATATCATCTGAAATTTGAGATGCATGTAGAAACCCAAATCATCGCAAAGCAATTTTCCTCGTTGCTCAAAAACATGACTTCGATACATTTTTCAAGGAAAAAAGAAAACAGATGCCAGGAAAATATAAAGAGAAATGAGACCTTAGTCACCTTACCCAGCTGTGAGCAGCCACGAATCAATGAGATGACTACCGGAGCAGGAGTTTGGTGCTGCATTTATATGAATGTTCAGACCAAATATCAGAATGTGGGCTTTGTTGGAATGGACCTAATTTATTCAAAATGGATATTTCAGTCCGTAACGCTATTTCCAAACCAAATGAAATTAAGTTAGAATTTTGATCCGCACTTATTTTTTTTTTCAAATAGCTAAAAACGTCTTTAAGAAGTGTTTCAACTTATACAGTTATTTTTGTTTTTGACAGAATCATCGTTATTATTTGGAAATTAGTACCAACTTAATTGCATGGTTCTATGATTAATTCTTTTTCTATTTATTTAATTTTTCGAAAAGTTCGAATATTTTCAATTTTTCTTCAGATGTTTTTGTTTTTACTGTAAATATTTTATATTTTAACGCAAATACTTCGAGTTCAAGTAAATGCGATTTTTTGCATTTTAAAACTGCAAATATTTACACTTTAAACCGCAAATATTCGCACTTTAGAAAGTGCGAAAATTTGCATTTTGGCTAAAAGTAAAAACATTAGACTCCGTATGACTTGCCCTTTTCAATTTTGCGTTTTGGTTCAAAAAGCGTGCACACACGACGCATGTATTTTTGAAAAATAACAAATTTAGAAAATGAGGTTAACATATAAAATTGAAAACAAATTTATTTTGTTTTTCGTGTTTTGATAAATAATAAAGGAAAGAAAAACAATCCATCCCCTTCGTCATCCCTCCGCCATTCCATTCCATCGTTACTCCTGATAGAGTTAGGGGTGTGCCCTATGAGAAATTATGTAATTTGTTACATATCTAACTCATTGACCAATATTGTTCGCAATAAATGTGTTTCTTTCTATTTTATACTTTGCTATAATGTGGTTATATTAATTAATTAATTTAATTAAAAGTATATTTAATAGAAAATCCATAACTAGTATATTTTGTGATAGTAGCCACAAAAGGTTGTAACCATAAGTAATTTATCACAATAAAACAAATATACCATTTTAAAGTTCCTAGTTGAGACTCATCGAGACGGGATATCGATGCATCTGTTGAGACTAGAGTACGTAACGCTCTCCAAATGTTGGATAGTGTAATACTCATGGTTGCCGAGGCACATAGGAGTTACGTACTGATAGTTATTGAACAACATACTCGATAGTTTTCTGTTGGTTAATATAACTAAGATCAAACAGAAAATATCAACGTGATTAATTTATACACTTCTCTTGATTTGAGGATATTGTTGATCTTCAATGTGGAAGCTCTACTTTGATTATAGTTTAATCATGGCACCGTGTCTATCGAACGGCTATAGTTGGGTCGACTGAAAGCATTGGAAGTAAAAAGTTGTTTAAGAGTGGATTCGTCTTCTCAGTTATATAAGGTTAGCATCGCGGTCAACTGATGTCAACTCAAAGTCAAAGTCTTTGATCAGAGTAGTTCGATTATTAATAATCGTTATTATTGAACCAAGAACTTTGTGTTTGGATTAAAAAATTGGATGTGGATGATATTGGAATTTTGATTGTGACCAAATTCCAAAAAGTCCCAATGTGTTAGCACCAAAATTGGTTACTAACACCCTTGAGTGGAATTATGTAGAGAGATTAATAAAAAAAATTATAACATAGGAATACCACAGTAGAATGCAATAAAAACAACAAAAACGAGAACACCAGAATTATAGTGGTTCGGAGTAACTGCCTACGTCCACTTTGAATGTAATCTTTATTGCTTCTTCAAACAATTGAACACAGACAAAATCCGTACACAAACAACTTAAGTACAAGTTTTAACGGAAAAGAAATGAGTATAGAAAATGGCTGTAACATCCCGGTATATTCAACTATTCGCATCCGCACATGTCGGATTGAATCGTTCAAAATATCGGATTGTTAATTTATATTTGGCAAAACTCAACATATATAGTAAATAAATAAATCATAGAATCACAGACACATAGTATTACAATAATAAGCAACGAAAACAAATGAATAATAGTTCATGAAGCTACTATATATATATATAAATAATAGAGTTAAATAAGATACAGCAGAAGTCTCGATCATAGAAGTCTCAATACAATAGTCAAATACGAAATCTGAATACATCACTGGAATCAACTAAATAACTGAAAGCTAAATCGATAGTTGGATCTCCAAGCAAGCTCTAAACTCCAAAGGCGAGTCTCGAATGCGGTGACACTCCGCTTGACCCGAGCGTAAAGTAAAAACACAAAACACTCGAGTCAGGATTAACATTCTTATATCAATAAATCCAACTCAAGTGAAATATTAACTGAAATACAAGTAACTTAAAGGATGCTTGGGATAACCATCCTCTAAGGATCCGTGAAACTATCTATTATGTAGTAATATACGCTGTTATTCTCCATTTTGCGGAGACTTTGGGGAACAATTCTTCTGTTTTAAGAAGACTTGTACTCTCATTTTAGAGAATAATTCTTCCATTTCGAGAAGGCTTGCACTCTTGCTTTGGAGAATAATTCTTCCATTTTTGAGGAAATGTTATTCTGTTTTAGTAGAGTGTGCCTTGTATTTGGGAAGTTTTTTCTCTTTTTTCTTTTACACTTCATCCTTCAGAGATGGTCACTTTTGTTTTTTGAGAAGTGGATTCTCCTGCGCGGTGAAGCGGGCTTCCGAAGAAGGCTTTGGCGCTTCAACTTGGTGAAGTGGGCCTCATTAGAGGGCTTCTTTTTTTTTTACAAACTTGGGGAATATGCCTCATTGGAGGACTTTAATTTGCACTTCAAACTTGGGAAGTGTGCCTAATTGGAGGGCTTTAATTTGCACTTCAAACTTGGGAAGTGTGCCTCATTATTTGCACTTCAAACTTGGGAAGTGTGCCTCATTGGAGGACTTTAAGTGGCACTTCAAACTTGGGAAGTGTGCCTCATTGGAGGACTTTAACTTGCACTTCAAACTTGGAAAGTGTGCCTCATTGGAGGACTTTAATTTGCACTTCAAACTTGGGAAGTGTGCCTCATTGGAGGACTTTTTCCTTCGAAGAGTCGTGCCTCCGAAGAGGGCTTGTGCCTCCGAAGAGGGCTTGTGCCTCCGAAGAGGGCTTGTGTGTTTTCTGTCTGCTTGCCCATGCCTCTTCACCATTTGCTCCTCAACGATTCCTCGTTATCATTTCCAAACCCATGTTCTTTTCTTTGCCAGTTATTTGTTTCTTTTCCAAAGAAGTGCTCTTCATTGTTAAGTGAATCCATAGGGCAGACCCAAACTACCCAACTGGATGTCTGTTTGCACAAACGATTTCCGTCGATTAGCAAGGGCCTGGAACCTTCGCGTTGGGAAGGTGCCCTTTTGGTAGAATCAACTATTTGTGAGGAACACTTCTTATGCAGGAATTGAATTTGGAACTTTTTCTGGCTTGACATTTGTTTGTTGAATGACTTATAGGAATCGCTTAGCTTTGTGATGTGTTGACTAGGTAAGCTATGCTTTGATTGCCTGCAATATTAAATCGACATTTTAGAAATATATTCAAGATATTTGCATATCGAAATGAAACAGGCATTTTATAGTAATAGAAAACACAAGATTTATAGTTCCTATATCTCATTTGCAATGTTTTTACAATGGATTTTAATATGAGAATGATACATCCATCATTCTTTTACAAATTTGTAACAAAGCCTTAAAGTAAAATATGGATGCAAGTTATTGCTGTCCCAAGCTTTCGGAATTGAATCTCCGGTGTGAGGGGACTACATGGAAGCATCTTTCAGAACATGAACTTTTTCTCCCTCCGGGGATTTTCTTAGGGCATGAGCGTATCTTTCCATCTCACCCCAGCTTCCGCCCGCTGGGTGAGGGCCTTCTGTGATAGCATTAATGATAAGCCTCCCTGATCCCTGCGCTGCAGTTCTTTCATTTGAGCCGTATTGATGAGCGAGAAGTATTTGCCCTTGAGTCGATGAGGATGGGTCATTCTTGTTTCTCTTTACATATTGTTGAAGTTTATTCTGTTTCAATAGTTCTTCAATCAAATTCCTTAGATGGCGACATTCATTGGTGTCATGACCAGGTTGATTGTGGAACTGACAGAATCTTCCATTATGCATTGCATTTTTCCCAATCTTCAACTCAGGTGGCTTAGGATAATCAATAGCATCCTTGGTTGCGAGAAAGATGTTCTCTAGAGTATCAGTTAATGGAGTAAAGTCTGAAGGTTTAAAGCGGCAAGCTTTCTTCAAGTCTCTCTGCTTTTTTCCACCATCGTTCTTCCTCTTCTGTCCTCCAGACTCTCTTTTATCAGAAGCAACACCGACATTCTGAATTTCGGCCACGATCGCTTTTGATGGTGCAGGAAAGCTTTCCAAACGCATAAATTCGACGGCCTTCTTATAGAATTTGTCAAGTGAGTTTGGCTCCTTCATTTTTAGCCATTTGCCAAATTCACTTGATTTATCGATAGCCCGCATCAGATAAGTCAAGACCATCCGTGGCTCCGCGCTCTCGACTTCAGCTAGGGCTATATTGAAACGATTTAAGAATGATCTAATAGATTCCCTGGGGTTTTGTTCTAGACTGAAGAGTGACATTATATCCTTGGCCTTTGTAGCATATAGCCTGAACTGATCCTTGAACTTTCGTGTTAAGTCAGAGAACTGATCCACGGATCTAACTGGCAGCTTTGTGAACCAAAGTAAGGCCATTCCCTCTAAGTATACCGGAAAGTAACGGCACTTGATTTCATCTGTTGCCCTTGCCCCGGTCACATGCCGGTCGTATTTGTATAGGAACTGATTTGGATCACTCGTCCCCTGGTAAGCTGGAATGGTGGGAGGAACAAATTTCTTCGGAAATTCCGCCTTCAGAATTCTTTCCATGAAAGGAGTTTTGCTTGGAGTGAACCCCATTCTTTTTCATTTTCTTCCCTTTGCATGCTTTCTTTTATGATTCGTCGAACCATTTTCGAGAGATGTTCCCCATTGTTTAGAGGCAAATGTTCGCGAAGAGTTGGCTATGGCTTAGAACCTCCAACTTGGGGAGATGCCTCTTTGGCGGTGTCAGCTGTCCTTTGAGGAACATTTCTTTCTTGGGAATTATGGACATCATCTACAAAGGTTGTTTCATTGTCTTGTGCTTGACGGTTACCCCCAAGTAAAGCATTCATTCTTTCCAGCATTAGAGCGTTCTGGGCTTCCATTTGCTGATATAACCCAGAAACTACAACACCTAACACCTCTTGTGTAATTCCAACACTTAGAGTTGCTTCATTTGGAGCTGCTTTATTTGGAGCTGCTTTATTTGGAGCTGCTTCGTTGGAAGCAGGAGAAGTGGCAGTATTCTCATGAACATCACCTGATCTATCAGATCTGAGCTGTCTTCCAGTAGCCATTATTTCTGACAGGCTTCTGGTTTTGGGAGAGATTCTTTCCACAAAATTTCGCGAAGCAATGGTGAAAGTATTCCTGAGTTCAGTTCTCAATGAAAGCACCAAAAATGTTAACGTGAAAATTGGACGCTAACACCTCGATGCAAATAGAGATTAAGTGAAAGCACCACCCATTGGTACGGGAATAAAGTATAAGCAGAGAAATCATAGAAAAGTAGTAAAAGACAACAGTTTTATAATGGTTCGGCTTAAGATCGAGCCTACGTCCACTTTAAATTCCTTTATTGATGATTTGATTACAATTCTTTACAATGCACTTCGATTACAACACACTTTTGACTAGTAGCTCAAACTTTGATGTAGAAGAATCTTTTGAGTTCATGTTGAATGATCCAGATCTTCTCTTGAAGTTTGTTGTAGCGTCTTTGGCGTTTGGAGTGCTTGTAGTGCTGTTTGAGTCGAGAGAATGACAGAGTATCGGTGCTTCGAAGAATGAGACCCCCCCAAAAGTCCCCGTTATGCTGGAGCTCACGCTGTATTTATAGGTGTTTCCGAACATAAGTCGTAAGTCGGATGCTACGACCTATGGTAAGTCGTAGGTCGGAAGTCACGACCTAAGACATACGAGTTATGGCCCATCTTGGTTGTACTCGGCTTTTCTGAGCGAGTTAATAAGTTGAACGTGACCTAGTATAGGTCGTAGGTCGTTCATACGAGTTATAGCTTAACTCGGTTTTGTATAGCTCGCTAGGTCGTTCAGTAGTTGGATCACTAAGTCGCTTCATGTGTTAGGTCGTGGACTCCTTTAGGTCGCTGAACTCATTAGGTCACGAGGCCCTTTAAGTAATTAGGTCGTTGAGCAGTTTTATCCCATAGGTCGTTAAGTCGTTACATTTCTTAAGTCGTTAAGTCGTTAAGTCGTGGCACTTCTTAAGTCGTTAAGTCGTGGCACTTCTTAAGTCGTTATGTCGTGGCTTCCTGTAACTCCCTTAAGCTGTTTCACACTGTGCCGTTAGGTCGCTTAACACTTTAACTCGTTAGGTCGGTAAGTCGCCTTCAAAGAGGAGAGTTAGGTCGCTGGAACCACTAGGTTGTAGGTCGCTGGCCTCGAGTAGAAGACAGGTCGCTTCATTCTTTAAGTCGTATACCATTTTGGACGGGGCGCTGCCCCGCACCCCGCCGGGGGCGCTGCCCCCTAGACCCCTGCGACCTGACCCGGCAGGTCGAACACCGTAGCGGTGGCGTTGCCCCCGCACCCCCACCTTGGGGGGTCGGCACCCCCCTTGACCCCCCCTCCGTAGGGGATCTTATCTGAAAAACCATTCAACAGAACTTGCTTTGTTGAGATGTTGAGTTGACACTTCTTCGAGACGAACTATCATTGGCTTCTCGGTCGATTTTTTGATATCACGGCCTTGCTGAAAAAGTGGAGTTAACATACTCTATTATAATAATGTCTAAAGTAAAGTAAACTATTAAAATAGCATCAAGGCGTTACCGATTTCCCCCTTAACACATTTTATAGTGCCAATAGTCTATACAGTACCGTAATACCTCCTGATCGGGAGACTACCAAAGGATACTCCATAGGTACGACACAAAAAAAAACTCGTAGCGATAGGGTAGGTGACGCGGCACAACAAGGCAATGCCAGGGTAGATATATCAATTACACTTCCGGGCAGGTGGTAACGAATAGTCGCAGCTACCGCCCACCTCGAGCCACACTCCCAAATCAAAGTTGCGCATCAAATCAATCACAAAGTAATAGAATGACATGCGAAAAAGTGTGTCCGGTCGGAGGAGCTACCTCACTTGGCCCGTCGATTGTTCCTGTTTTAGCCACCTTTTGCCAACTCATGGGAGTCGGGTCCACGTATATACCTCTAATAGGACGTCGCCGCCATCCTACTTTATTCTGGAATCTCCACTACGTGCATGGTTGTTAAAGTGTTTTCGGTATTGGCAGAGAGTATGACAATATCCGATACCGGTCTCTTTAACAACCAAACATTATTATAACGCCGCTGTCATTTCAAAATAGTTTATGCTTCAAAACAAAATATCACTTCCATTTCAAAATTATAATCTAGAAATCATAATACTTTGGAAATCATGACACTTTGAAATCATAACACTTTGAAATCATAACATTTTTGAAATCAGAACACTTTGAAATTCTTAATAGTTTGAAATCATAACACTTTGAAAATCATAACAATTTGAAATCATAACATTTTTGAAATCATAACACTTTGAAATCATAGCACTTTGAAAATCATAACATTTTGACATCATAACACTTTGAAATCATAATACTTTGGAAAACCATAACACTTCCCACTTAACCGATTTAGATATTAAAATAGGGTATAAAATAAAATAGTTTATAAAATAAAATAGTTTATATAAGTAGTTATAGGTTAAAATAGTTTATAATAAAATAATTAGTGTATTAAAATAGTTTATATTAAAAATAGTTTATATTAAAATGATTTATATTAAAATAGTTTATATGAAAATAATTTATAAAGTAAAATATATAAATAGTTTTAAATATAATTTAAAAATACTTTATATAATAAAATAGCTTCCTCGGATTTCACAAATTGATTCCAAATCAACTCGAATTTCAAAATTCAAATTTAATCCAATCTCAAATCATCAATTTCAATTTATTTCAGTTTCTCAATAAACCATTTCAAATTATATCGATTTCAAATACAGATTTGAACCACAAAATAAACCATTTCAAATTCAATATATTTCAAAGCTCTAAATATTCCATAATTTCAAAACTAAATTTGATAATTTCATATATATATATATATATATATATATTAATTTAACTTCATTATTATTCAGTTTTGAAATATTCACTTCATGAATCCAGTAGGATCGATTTCACCCTAGAGGGGGGGGAGGGTGAATAGGGTGATAGTATAAATTATAAAAATTAATCGCGGAAGCTTATAAAATAATTTTAACACAAATCACAGAACAATAGCAGCACAGATAATAGCGGAATAATAAATGCAGAAATAGAACGACACAAAATTTACCCATCTTCGGCAAAACCCTGCCTACGTGCTGCCCCCAAGGTTTCTACTAGAAATTAGATAGTCAGACGCTTACACACGTAAACTCGCAACACCCGCTGTCGACTAAACCTAACTTTACGCTAAAAACCCTACCACAACTCAGCCACTGAGTTGCGAATTCTCAAACTACGCCACGTAGTTTGTCTCCTAGTCACATGACTAGAAATTTAAACGGTTTAAAAAAGAAATTACAAATTAAAAACCAATTTAACATAAAACAACCCTATTTAAAAATAAAAAGCCTTAAGAGAAAAAACAGGCCGGCCCCCTTTTATAATTTAACGCGTTCTCCTTTTATTTGCTCGTTCGTTTATACGAAGATGGTGGCCGTTCCTCTAACTCAATTAGGGCTTCGTTCCATGCGATCCAATTTAGGTTTTTCGTGATTTCAAAGAGGCCGGCTTTGCTTGCTAGATCGAATGGAAGATTTATCACTTTGTTTGCTTCGTCGATCGCATGCTTCTCTGTTTTGCTCACGGTCTCTTTGAAATTGATCGAGTTCGTTTATGATTTCGGTATGTACTTTTCTCCTTGCTGGTTTGATGCTTACTTGAACTCGATGGTTTTGAAATTGCCGATGATGATTGTTTATATAAGGTTCATAACCCTAGATTTTCGTTCGCACAAAATATATTTGATTTTGTCAATTCTGTTTAATCAGCCACTCGTATTTACTTGGATGCTCGTGATTTTTCTTGACTTGTTCATAAACGTATATTTAATAATGCTTGGTTGACTTGGTTTAAAATACTCGGCTTTGAATTTGTTAAGTGGTCACCACGGTGTTGAATTCATTTGACTTCGGCCATTTTGGGTTTCGTGAATTTATCGTTGACATTGGTATGCTTCCACGACTTCGACATTTACATTGTTCATCTCTGCTTCATGTTTGATTATACTGCTGTTGACTTGACTTGTAGGATTTCGCTGTAACTTCAGTTTTGCTTTGCATTGACCATGGCTTCTTCTGTCTTGTATATGTTGTATGAACTGCTGTGCCATTTTGGTTTTTCACTTGTGCATATTGCCTCGAGTACATGTATTCTTGGCTCTGGTTCATTGTTGTTGCTTCACCACTGAGACTCGGCTTGCTTTTGTTGCATTTTGTTGCGGCATGTACTTGTATACTTTGTTGGGCTTGTAGTACTTGGATATTTGCAGTTTGTAGTTGCCGTGTTGATCTTGCTAGCTACCTGGTCGAAACTTGCACTTCACTGTGTCAAGTTGCTGTCTTCATATTCGTTGTGTCACTTGTTTGTAGTTATGTACTTCCACTTAAGCATTGGAGTTGTAGCGTATACTCTGTTTATGGCCACTGGTTACTTTGAGCTTCACTGTGATATGTTCACTTGAGTCATTTGAAGTTTGTTTTGCAGTTGTTCACTGGTCTTTGCCTTTGTATTGATTTGAGCTTGCCTGTTTTTTATTGCTAATTTGTTTATGGTCAAATGCACTTTGATATTGTGTAGCCTGGTCTGGACATTTTATTGTTCAGGTTGCACATTTGTTCGTCTTGGTTCTGACCATGTCTGTGGTTATGTTTGTGTACTTTTCTGGTTTTGGTTTCTTGATGCAGTTTGGTCTGGCATTTTAGTCTGACCTGAACTTTGATATTGTAGTCTGCCTTGTAGTTGTTTCTGTGTTGCCATATCTCTGGTGCATTTGGATATTTGAGCCTTTGTGCTTTGGTGCTGTTTGGATTTGGTCATTGGTTGAAGTTTGTTTTGTATGCTGTCTTGATTTGTCGAAACCATAGTGGCTTTTGCATATGTATTCATCCTTTTAGTCAGTGAACATTGTGTTGGTTTCATTGGTACTTGAATAGTTTGGATTCGGGCTTTGACTTATGTCACTGATTTTTGGTCGAGACTTGTCTTAGTTGTCGAGAGCGTTTTTCCATACTTGCTCATTTTTAAGTGCACCTATGTTGAATCCAGATTCACAACTCAGGTTTGACCTTGTGCTGAAGTCGAGATTTTATTTATGTTGCACCTGAGTTGAACCCGTCTTTTTATTTGGGTTTGACCTTCTGCTCACCTGTCCCTGTAGCATTATCAAGTGTATATCGGTGTGCACGACTTTGTGGCATGTACAGTGATACACTGTGCATGTCACATTGTTCGTGTGTGTTGAATTCAAATATAAATGACGCAAACAACCCAAATAACTGAGGCAAATAATATTTTCAAAATCCATATTTTATTTTATATTGCAAAAATATTTCTTGTTTAATTTTACTGCGTTAGTTAATATTTTTGCAGATTGCTCAGATGTTGGATTCTAACTGGAATGAAGTTGAAGATAAAATACGAATTGAGTGAATGAGTGATGTGTAGTGAGGTTAAATGTAAATATGAAATTGTGATGTATTTGTAATCAAAATTTTATATGTATAGTGAGAGCTTGATTTTGTACTATTCAAAATTGTAATAAATATTTGTTTGAATAAAATTTCTGTTTGAATTCAAATTCTGTGTTATTTAATTTTATTCAGCAAATATTTATTTAATCTATGAAAAATAAAATAGTACATTAACAAATAAATTTAAACGAATGTATATATGTTTATTATCATCAAACAAAAATCATATAAGCGCATATTCAACAATCTCCCCCTTTGATGATACAAACATATATTTAAGATTTTGAATATGTTAAATGTATTTGATCATTCATATGCTCTAATTGCTCTCCCTATTTAAATGCTTCCTCTCTACACAAAGCTTCCCCTACATATATGCATACAAATAAAAATATGCAAATGAACTTAGATATAAGTTGAAAATTATTTGACCATTGCTTGATTTTATTTGACAAAATCTTAACTTTTCTCTCCCCCTTTTGTTATCAGCAAAAGAATAATAGTGTTAGAAAAAATAGAGATAAAGTGATCGAAATTAATCCAACATTAAAACTCAATTGAATATAAATATTAAATTTCAATAAAAAATCAAACAAAAATCATAAATATTTTGTTAGGCGCATATTCCACTTTTAGAATGATGGGAATGATGTTATCATATAAAACCATACAGTTGTGTCTATTTATGGTATATTTATATCAGGAATTTGAATATCTACTAACCATGCATAACCGTTAGGACTTTTAAATGAGATTAGTAGTATTCCAATTTTATTTTATTTTAAAAAAAATTCAAGTATCTTCTAACCACGCATAACCGTGAGGACTTTTAAATGGGATTAAAATCAACTTGTTTATTTTAAAAATCAACTTTTGATATGCGCTCCACACATGCATAACCGTGAGGACTTTTAAATGAGCATGGAAGCACATAACAAATTCTAAGTAATTCACCCATGCATAATTTCGTGAGGACTTTTAAATGAGAGTGAATACTTTGGTATTTATTATTATTATTATTTTTTACTATATAATTTTTTTTATAAAAGAAATATAAAATGAAAAACGAACGATTCCTGTTTAAAGTACCACATATCGACAAACTATATAGAATTTTGATGAGTGATAGTCGTTAGAAATATGATAGAGATGGTCATGGAATTTTTTACCAACAAAAAGTTTTATAACTCTTGTTTAAATTTCTAAAGAAATTTACTAATTATACCGTCTCGAGTCATAATATATGATAAATATCAACACTCATCACTTTTTCAATTACTATTTATCTTTTCGATAATTATTAGGGAGTCAGATTAGTCAAAATAGTCATTTAAAATCAAATTCAAAAATGATTATGAAATCAATTTTTCAAAATGACTAATCTGAAAATATGGTCAAAAATAATTTTCTTGAGGGGGTTATATTAGAAAAATTTCTGCTATTTGAAAATTATTTGAAATGAAAAATATGCAGATATTTTCTTTGAAAAACGATGCAGTTACTAAATGTCTCAAAAATCACGTTCAAGTAGTAATTTTTCTATCAACTAGATTACCGGTGTAATTTGCATCTGAATTTCTCTTTCACTCAAAATCATTACTAATTGAATTTGATTGACCAAACCATGAAGTGTGCACCAAAAAATTTCAAACTCAATTTTAACAACAATTTAAATGACATTCTCTTGAATTTGAAATGAAGCCGTGTTAATAATCAAAAACCATGAATATAGGGTTAGCCGAATTATAACCAAATGTATTATCATCCAACAAAACACTATTTTTAATCCAAATTAATATATATGAAGTAATTCAAAGAATCTAGAGAATTTTATAGTGTTTTTGGCAAAAGAATATAATTGGCCAACTATTTTGAATAAGTCAGAATCATCATCTTTTCAACATTACATTATTGGCTGATTTAATTCAGAATACGGTGCAAATTACCACATTTAATATATCGTTCAAAATATACCATTACCTGTTTTACCTTTACGATATTTTTCGTCGTTGTCCATTGTGATTCTGTCAGCTTTATACTAGGCTAAGGAACTTTGCTTTGTCGCCCGTTGTGTTTCTGGAACAGCTAAAATCCAGAGAACACTATTGTTGTTTCTTTGCCTGCCACCACACCTACACGATGAAAGAGTTTTGTGACCTATTTGTTTTTATAGGTCCATGATTGTTAGTGGCAGAAAATTTTGAAGAACAATTTTGTAAAGACCCAAAACTATTTATAATTGTTCCCTTTGGCACCCATATTTTTTTTACTTTTAGAGATTTTATATTTGTGCCTTTTGGAACCCAAATTGGTATAGTTTTCACATGTTTGGGTCTATACCAACAATTATTGTGATTGTGTCCATATTTTCTACAAATTGTGCACATTGAATTTTCTTGATTAATCTTGTTTTCAACAATTTTAGATTGATTATATCCAAGTCCTTTTCTAACCGTGTTAACAGTTTGCTTTCCTAATAGGGTATTCAACTATTTTTCACTTTTTGAAAATTTATCTAAAGTCGTTGACAATTGTTGGACTTGTGTTTTGAGAGATTCATTTTCGTTTAACAATTGTATGCACTTTTTAATAGAATCCTCTCTCTTAGTATTTTCACTCTCTTTTAAAATTAGAATTTCATTTTCAAGTGATTTTATATTGATTTCTGATTTTTTAATTTCATCTTCGAATGTTGGACACTTATCACACTTAGGGATCCTTCTTTGATAGTTTTCAACTAATTGGTCAAGTTGTTCATTTAGTTCTATCAAAGTGTCTTTTTGTGATTCAAGTTTAGCATATTTTTCCCTAAGTCGTTCAAAACAGCCATTTACTTCGTGGAAATAAATAAGTAATTCAGAGTGAGTAAGTTTTGATACCTCGCTTGGTTCATCATCGTCGCTATCAGTTATATTTCCATGAAGGCACATATCTGCTTTCTCACTTTTACTGCTAGAACTTTGATTATCTTTATCACTTGTATTTCACGTGGCTATATCATTTCTCCGTTTTGATTTCTTTTCAATATCGCGTTGAAATTGGGAATAATTGGACTTGATATCACCGGGTTTGTTGCAAATGATCCCGTGTTCTTTTGAGTTATCTAGTGCTTTGATTATTCTGCTTTTTAATTTTTGATTTAGAGCAGGATTTCCATATTTGTGGTTCCACCTTTTGAATTTCTTCAGTATTAACGCCAGCTCAGCTGCTCCATCATCATCATCCTCATCACAACTGCTTTTTACAAATCCTGTTAAGCACATTTCTTCAACTGAGTTGGTTGTGGAGGATTTCTCATTGCTGTTGCCTTTTGCACCATATATTGCATCGAAATTATTCCAGATTTCATGTGCATTTTCACAATGAGAGATGAAATTAAAATTATCTTGATTAATATGAGAATATAATATATGCATAGCAAGAGCGTTAATCGAGATAATTTTCTTATCTGTTATATCACACCCGTTTTCAATAATATCCCATCATTTAGTATTAACAGATTTTAAATAAAATTCCATTTTCAATTGCCAATTTAAAAAATCTGTTCCATCGAAAATAGAAGGAATAATATTGGAACGACCCTCAAAATTATCATTAAAAGAAACCATTTTAAAAATTCAAATTTTTAAAACAAAAACGATTTTTGAAACACGAATTTTTAAAACAAAAATTGACTTCTATTCCTAGCTCTGATACCACTTGTAGGATCGGTTTCACCCTAGAGGGGGGGTGAATAGGGTGATAGTATAAATTATAAAAATTGATCGCGGAAGCTTATAAAATAATTTTAACACAGATCATAGAACAATAGCAGCACAGATAATAGCAGAATAATAAATGTAGAAATAGAACGACATAGAATTTACCCAGCTTCGGCAAAACCCTGCCTACGTGCTGCCCCTAAGGTTTCAACTAGAAATTAGATAGTCAGACGCTTACACACGTTAACTCGCAACACCCGCTATCGACTGAACCTAACTCTACGCTCAAAACCCTACCACAACTCAGCCACTGAGTTGCGAATTCTCAAACTACGCCACGTAGTTTGTCCCCTAGTCACATGACTAGAAATTTAAATGGTTTAAAAAAGAAATTACAAATTAAAAACCAATTTAAAATAAAACAACCCTATTTAAAAATAAAAAGCCTTAAGCGAAAAAACAAGCCGACCCCCTTTTATAATTTAACGCGTTCTCCTTTTATTTGCTCGTTCGTTTATATGAAGATGGTGGCCGTTCCTCTAACCCAATTAGGGTTTCGTTCCATGCGATCCAATTTAGGGTTTTCGTGATTTCAATGAGGCCGGCTTTGCTTGCTAGATCGAATGGAAGATTTATCACTTTGTTTGCTTCGTCGATCGCATGCTTCTCTATTTTGCTCACGGTCTCTTTGAAATTGATCGAGTTCGTTTATGATTTTGGTATGTACTTTTCTCCTTGCTGGTTTGATGCTTACTTGAATTCGATGGTTTTGAAATTGCGGATGATGATTGTTTATATAGGGTTCATAACCCTAGATTTTCGTTCGCACAAAATATATTTGATTTTGTCAATTCTGTTTAATCGGCCACTCGTATTTACTTGGATGCTCGTGATTTTTCTTGACTTGTTCATAAACGTATATTTGATAATGCTTGGTTGACTTGGTTTAAAATACTCGGCTTTGAATTTGTTACGTGGTCACCACGGTGTTGAATTCATTTGACTTCGGCCATTTTGGGTTTCGTGAATTTCTCGTTGACATTGGTATGCTTCCACGACTTCGACATTTACATTGTTCATCTCTGCTTCATGTTTGATTATACTGCTGTTGACTTGACTTGCAGGATTTCACTGTAACTTCGGTTTTTATTTGCATTGATCATGGCTTCTTCTGTCTTGTATATGTTGTATGAACTGCTGTGCCCTTTTGGTTTTTCACTTGTGCATATTGCCTCGAGTACATGTATTCTTGGCTCTGGTTCATTGTTGTTGCATCACTACTGAGCCTCGGCTTGCTTTTTTTGCATTTTGTTGTGGCCTGTACTTGTATACTTTGTTGGGCTTGTAGTACTTGGATATTTGTAGTTTGTAGTTGCCGTATTGATCTTAATAGCTACCTGGTCGACACTTGCAGCTCACTGTGTCAAGTTGCTGTCTTCATATTTGTTGTGTCACTTGTTTGTAGTTATGTACTTCCACTTAAGCATTGGAGTTGTAGCATATACTTTGTTTATGGCCACTGGTTACTTTGAGCTTCACTGTGATATGTTCACTTGAGTCATTTGAAGTTTGTTGTGCAGTTGTTCACTGGTCTTTGCCTTTGTATTGATTTGAGCTTGCCTGTTTTTTACTGCTAATTTGTTTATTGTCAAATGCACTTTGATATTGTGTAGCCTGGTCTGGACATTTTATTGTTCAGGTTACACATTTGTTCGTCTGGTTCTGACCATATCTGTGGTTATGTTTGTGTACTTTTCTGGTTTTGGTTTCTTGATGCATTTTGGTCTGCTATTTTAGTCCGACCTGAACTTTGATATTGTAGTCTGCCTTGTAGTTGTTTCTGTGTTGCCATATCTCTGGTGCATTTTGTTATTCGAGCCTTTGTGTTTTGGTGCTGTTTGGATTTGGTCATTGGTTGAAGTTTGTTTTGTATGCTGTCTTGATTTGTCGAAACCATAGTGGCTTTTGCATATGTATTCATCCTTTTAGTCAATGAACATTGTGTTGGTTTCATTGGTACTTAAATAGTTTGGATTCGGGCTTTGACTTATGTCACTGATTTTTGGTCGAGACTTGTTTTAGTTGTCGAGACCGTTTTTCCATACTTGCACATTTTTAAGTGCACCTGTGTTGAATCCAGTTTCACAACTCGGTTTTGACCTTGTGCTGAAGTCAAGATTTTATTTATGTTGCACTTGAGTTCAACCCGTCTTTTTATTTGGGTTTGACCTTGTGCTCACCTGTCCCTGTAGCATTATCAAGTGTATATCGGTGTGCACGACCTTGTGGCATGTACAGTGATACACTGTGCATGTCACATTGTTCGTGTGTGATGAATTCAAATATAAATGACGCGAACAACCCAAATAACTGAGGCAAATAATATTTTCAAAATCCATATTTTATTTTATATTGCAAAAATATTTCTTTTTCAATTTTACTTCGTTAGTGAATATTTTTGCAGATTGCTCAGATGTTGGATTCTAACTGGAATGAAGTTGAAGATAAAATACGAATTGAGTGAATGAGTGATGTGTAGTGAGGTTAAATGTAAATATGAAATTGTGATGTATTTGTAATCAAAATTTTATATGTATAGTGAGAGCTTGATTTTGTACCATTCAAAATTGTAATAAATATTTGTTTGAATAAAATTTCTATTTGAATTCAAATTCTGTGTTATTTAATTTTATTCAGCAAATATTTATTTAATCTATGAAAAATAAAATAGTACATTAACAAATACATTTAAACGAATGTATATATGTTTATTATCATCAAACAAAAATCATATAAGCGCATATTCAGCATCATTTAAATAAAACCACAAATTACAAATAAACTAAATATTTCCTTTAATTTATTTAAACTTGAAATATTCATTAATCAACTTAAACCAAAATCAAATTATAAAATCATATCCTTTGAAAATATCAAATTCATTAACTTTCAAATCAATTTAATTAAATAAATTTCTTAATTAAACACAATTTCAAATAAATTCAAATTTATCTTCCCAACCTTTGCTTGTAAAAATCATCAAAAAAATCAGTTTTAAAAATATAAATTTAAATAAATACTTAAATATATTATATATTAATTAAATCAAACTTTATTAAATTAAATCTTATTATTAAACTTATTATATATTAAAACTTATTATATATTTCAAAATAGTAAATTTATAAGTAAAATCTTAATATTTATAATTTCAAAACAAACTTATAACTTTAAAATTTTCAAAATATAAAATTTAAAAAATAAAGAATTTTAAAACACATATAAAATAACAATGGGTATATATATACATTTTAAAATCAATATTTATATAAAACCATACATATTTCCTTTTGAAAATTATGGAAATCATTTCAATATATATATATATACACCCCACCGGTGTTTGTATATAATTTTCTATCCTATGGTCAAGTGATATGGATATTTATCATTTTAATCCGCGATTTAAATATATACAGGTATATATCATTTTGACCCGCAATCCCAAATTCAATTCAATGAATATCACTTGGGTTTATCATTTCAACCCATGATGATTTTCTTCTATTTTGTAGATCATTCGAGTATGTATCATTTCAACCCATGGGAATTCTATACTAACAGGGAACTTGCAGAGTGATAACAAATATGATAATAATATAACTGGCATATTGACGCAGCGGATTAATCACAAAAACGATGTAAACCGATGGAAGTAGCAATCGGTGGATTGAAGATACCAAAATGCCCAAGTTCGTTGATCCGAAGATACCAAACTCTAGCTATCCCAAACACGTTGATAGCGCACTATACCGTGTTCAAAGATCTACGATTCTTCGTACGTTGATCTAGCGCACTAGATACCGTGAATCGGCTTCAACAAACGTGGATTCGAGCGCACTCGAATGACGTAAGTGGAGATAGGAGATTACACTCAACTACCAATTGGAGAAGAAAACACAAAGCAATCAACAAGAAATTTTATTCCAAAATCAACCACCAAAAAATGTACAACACACGCCCTATTTATAGCTTGTTACAACCGCCCCCCTTAAGTCGTATACGATTTACGACTCATCCTGGGTCGGCAACGACCTATGACTCACGACTCAAAAGCACATAGCTTAAAACCCAGCGACTTAACAAACTTCACGACTCATCAGCTACCATGACTCACGACTCAACTTCCTCCGACTCAAGCTTCCCAGTCCCCTGCGGCATATCCCTTCAAGCGAGTTAACTCCGAACGACTCATCTAGGTCGTATCCCGTCCCCGACTTATGGCCTTCAATTACTGGTATTCCTCTTTGTTTCTTGATGAGTCGTGGACGACCCATAGCCATGTAGTTAGGTCGTGTACGACTCATCAATCCAGAGCTATTTAAACACCCATTGAGTCGTAACTCGTGCCCTTCCTCTGACTCAAGATCTTTACTTGCTGAAACGTTCCCCTTCTTCATGTTAAGTCGTAAACGACTTATGGATGAGTCGTTGAGTCGTGTACGACTCATCAAGCACGAACGACTTAAGCTGTTAAGAGTTGCCTCTTTCCCATATGACTCCTTCACCTGAGTCGTGCGCGCCTTACGGGTTAAACTCGAATCTCCTTTAGATCGTGAATGCTCTAACCTCTGAACCTCTGTAGATCGTGCTACATCATCCTCCCCTGGTTGAGAAAAATTCGACCTCGAATTTGTAATTTCTTCCTCAACAATTTCACCTCCATGATATGGAATAAAATGTTTGACGTTAAAAACATCAGAAGTATAAACATCATCTGGTAGCTTTAATCGATAAGCATTCTCATTGATTTTCTTCAAAACTTCAACTGGACCAATTTTCCAAGCTTTCAATTTATTGTATGTTCCCACCGGAAAACGGTCTTTTGTAAACACTGCATAAACCAAATCGCCTTCGTTAAATTCAACATTTCGTCTTTTCAAATCTGCAGATTTCTTATATTTCTCATTCGATCTCTCCAATCGTTCCTGAACGATTTTATGACATTCAGTCAGCTCATCAACAAAATCAGCAGCTCGTTTAACTGTCCCCTTCGGTTGTGGTATTACTGCCAAATCCAACGGTCCCCTGGGTAAATTTGAATATACAATCTGAAATGGGCTGAATCCTGTACTACGATTCACTGCATGATTATGAGCAAACTCTGCCTGGCATAATTTCATGTCCCAACTTTTCAAATTATCCTGTACAAGACATCGCAACAAATTTCCCAATGACCTGTTAACAACTTCTGTCTGTCCATCAGTTTGCGGATGATAAGCACTATTAAATTTCAGCTTCGTTCCCACCATCTTCCACAAACTCAACCAAAAGTGACTCAGAAAACGAGTATTTTGATCAGAAACAATAGATTCTGGTAAACCATGCAATCGATACACCTCCTTAAAGAATAATTGCGCCACTCGAACTGCATCCGCTGTCTTCTTGCAGGCAATAAAATGTGCCATCTTCGAAAATCTGTCCACCACAACAAATATAGAATCATTTCCCCTTTGAGTTCTAGGCAAACCCAAAACGAAATCCATGCTGATATCAACCCATGGTTTAGACGGTATAGGTAATGGCATATACAACCCTGCATTCGTCGCTATTCCCTTTGAAACCTGGCAAATATGGCATCTCTCCACAAATCTTTCAACCTCTTTTCTCATCGACGACCAAAAGTAAGATTGAGAAATCAACTGCAATGTACGATCTCAACCCATATGGCCTTCTTCATGCGACTCCTTGATAATTTTCATTCTCAAACTGCTCTCAGGAATACATAACCGATTTCCTTTAAACAAAATTCCATCAATCATCACAAATTCATCAGTACTCCCATCCTTCACTTTCTCAACATATTTCACAAAGTAAGGATCTTCTTCAAACAATTCTGGTAATAATTCAAACCCCGTCACTTCAACCTTCAATGTTGTCAACAAACTACTCCTCCTACTCGAAGCATCAGCCACACGGTTCGTCACCCCCGATTTGTGCTTAACAACAAAGGTAAACTGCTGTAAATATGCAATCCATGATGCATGTCTCGCTGAAATTTTATCCTGTCCCTGTAAATGCTTCAAGGCTTCATGATCAGTGTAAAGAACAAATTCCTTCTGAAACAGATAATGCCTCCAATGCTTAACAGCTTGCACAACAGCATAAAACTCAACGTCATATCTACTGTATCTCATCTTTGCCCTTGATAACTTTTCACTAAAATATGCAATAGGTCTCCCTTGCTGACTCAACACTCCTCCAATCCCAACCTTTGATGCATAAGTATGTAGTTCAAACAATAACTGAAAATCAGGTAAAGCAAGAATTGGCGCTGTCGTCAAAAGTTCCTTGATCTTCTCAAAAGTAACTCCCGCTTCCTCTGACCATACAAACTGTTTCCCTTTCATGCAATCAGTAACTAGAGCCATCACGCTACTGAAGTGTGGAATGAACCTTCGATAGAATGACGCTAGCCCATGAAAACTCCGAACTTCTCTTATCGTCTTGGGCTGTGGCCAATTTCTGACTGCCTCAACTTTACTTTGATCAACTTGAATACCTTCTCCTGAAACAACATAACCCAGAAATAAAACACTGTGTGTCATAAACACGCACTTCTTCGTAGCAGCATAAAATTGTTCCTCACGAAGAATAATCAATACTTCCCTCAAATGTTGAACATGCTCCTCCGTACTCCTGCTGTATATCAGAATGTCATCGAAATAAACCACTACGAACTTCCCAATGAATGGTCTAAAGATTTGATTCATCACCCGCATGAATGTACTAGGTGCATTTGATAAACCAAATGGCATAACAAACCATTCGTATAACCCCTCTCTCGTCTTGAAAGCTGTCTTCCATTCGTCACCTGGTCTAATTCGAATTTGATGATAACCACTCTTTAGGTCAATCTTCGAAAAGATAGTTGCTCTCAAATGTTGAACATGCTTCTCCGTACTCCTGCTGTATATCAGAATGTCATCGAAATAAACCACTACGAACTTCCCAATGAATGGTCTAAAGATTTGATTCATCACCCGCATGAATGTACTAGGTGCATTTGATAAACCAAATGGCATAACCAACCATTCGTATAACCCCTCTCTCGTCTTAAAAGCTGTCTTCCATTCGTCACCTGGTCTAATTCGAATTTGATGATAACCACTCTTCAGGTCAATCTTCGAAAAGATAGTTGCCTCACTCAACTGATCTAGCAAGTCATCCAACCTTGGCATAGGAAATCTGTAACGAACGGTAATCTTGTTCAAAGCTCGACTATCTGTACACATCCTCCATGTTCCATCCTTCTTCAGCACCAACAATGCTGGCACTGCACAAGGACTCAAGCTTTCCTGAACACGTCCCTGCTCTAACAACTCTTCCACTTGCCTTCGTAACTCCTCATGTTCCTTCGGACTCATTCGGTAATGTGGTCGATGTGGTAACACTGCTCCCGGAACAAGATCGATTTGATGTTGAATGTCTCTCAATGGTGGTAACTCCTTAGGTAACTCCTCTGGAAATACATCTTCAAATTCTTTCAAAACTGGCTTTGCTTCTTCTGGAATTTCAACCTCTTCACTGTACTCTCGCCCAATCAAAAAAAATACTTCAGGCTCCTCTTCAACTTCTTTCACAAACTCCTTCAAAGATAATAAAGTTTTCAACTCTTCAATCTCTTCTAGCTTGCACTCCTTCTGTTGCTGTTTCTTAGGAACTAAAGTGATCTTAGTACCCTCGAACATGAAACTGTAACTATTGGCACGACCGTCATGTTGAACTGCTCTATCAAACTGCCACGGTCTGCCCAACAACAGATGACACACGTCCATGTCTACAACGTCACACCAAATTTCATCTTTGTACTTCTTCCCAATAGAAAAATTAACACAAGCCCTTCGACACACCTTCACTTCACCACCCTTCCTTAACCATGCTAGCTTGTATGGTTTAGGATGCTTCTCAGTTTTCAAGTTTAATTTCTTCACAGCCTCTGTAGAAATAATATTATCGCAACTTCCAACATCAATAACGAACTTGCAAACTTTCCCCAGAATAGTGCATGTCGACTGAAAAATATTGCTTCTCAACCAACTAGAATCTTCCTCCTGCTTTGGTGAAAGACATGACCTCCTCATCATAAGATTACAACCTTCATCTCCAAACAATTCTTCTTCCTCCTCAACATAAGGTGCATTTGAACATTCTGCCTCCTCACCATCATATTCCTCAACTTCTGCACCCATTGCTCTCTTCTTCGGCTTTGGACATTCATTGCTTTTGTGACCCAACTCCTGACAATTGTAACATTTGAAACCACTGCTAACCTTCGCCTTCTTAGCCTCCTTCACCACTGGCTTATTGACAGGTTTAGGAACATTAGAACTTCCACTGGCCCCCTTCACCGGATTATTGGAATTAGTAAACACACCACCTCCACATCTTCCTTGCTTCTCCCAAGCCAACGCTTTCTGATGTGCCTCTGCCACTGATCTAGGATCGAACATATTAACCATATCTGGATCTGCATTCTCAATCCCCCAATGAATCTAGCAGTTAGCTGTTCTTCCGTCTCCATAATATCATTCCTAGCAATGAGTTGGTAAAATTCATCAGCATAATCACTAGCAGACTTCGTCCCTTGCCTCAGATTCTACAACCTCTGGTACATATGTGATTGATAGTTGTAAGGTAAGAAAGTAGATCTCATCAACTTCTTCATCTTATCCCACGATTCTATCTTTGACTTCCCCATTCTCTCTCTGGTAAGTTTAGTTTGCTGCCACCACGCCAAAGCTCTCCCCCTCAACCTAGTAGCAACCAACTTCACCCTTCTATGCTCAGGAACCTCCTTGAAATCAAAGATCTCTTCAACATTTGACACCCAATCGAGAAATTCTTCTGCTACCATCCCTCCTTTAAATTCTGGAATTTCCATATTCATACACGATTCCCAACGTCGATCATCTTCAACATCCCGATAAGAATTTCGAACTTGGTCTCGATCTCGATAATGAATACTAGCTCTATCACCCTCTTCAACAAAATCAAAGGTACGCCTACATCGATCTCAACCATTATCATCCCTTCGTTCATGCATGCTTCTTTGACTATGTCTCTCTTCATCCCTATATGCCTCATTGTCAAATTCATGTTGACTTCTTCTCTCTTCATGTGCATAGTCATGATGTTCTCTTCGTGATGAAATTGATGTTTCTCTTCTATCTCTACAAGAATGTGGTGATACCCTCCTCGCTTCCGTAACCGATGGCGAAACTCGGTTTCCTCCATGGTTCGAGTTTGGTGATCTCCTTCGTTGATTCAAATCATTCATCAATTTCTCCAACTTTCCGATGCCTTCGTCGAACTTCTCATTAATACGTTGTTCCATAAGCTCGGCCTCTTCTCTTCGGTACAAAGCTTCAACGTTTTGATGTCGGTTAGCTCTTCTAGGCGGCATGATTCAAACAATATAGAACTTCAAGTCACTTCAACAAATTAATACCAAAGTGATGCTTCAACTTCACATACAACTTCACAAGGCTCGGCCTAACTCCTTAGCTCGAAACAAGCTTCCAATGATCCTTCCTAGGCTCGGCTACTTCACAAGTATACACGACCTTCAACTCAAAACACTTCAACAAAATCCAAATTCAAACTCCTTTGCACACTTTGATCCAAAAGGCTATGGATCAAATACTCCAAACTTGTTGCAACTTCAATAAGAACACAACGAACACAACTTCAAACTTCAACTTCAAATACTTGGCTCCAAGAATCAACTTAGCTATGATTGGCTAAGTATGGCTCTGATACCAAAACTGACGCAGCGGATTAATCACGAAAACGATGTAAATCGATGGAAGTAGCAATCGGTGGATTGAAGATACCAAAATGCCCAAGTTCGTTGATCCGAAGATACCGAACTCTAGCTATCCCAAACACGTTGATAGCGCACTATACCGTGTTCAAAGATATACGATTCTTCGTACGTTGATCTAGCGCACTAGATACCGTGAATCAGCTTCAACAAACGTGGATTCGAGCGCACTCGAATGACGTAAGTGGAGATAGAAGATTACACTCAACTACCAATTGGAGAAGAAAGCACAAAGCAATCAACAAGAAATTTTATTCCAAAATCAACCACCAAAAAATGTACAACACACGCCCTATTTATAGCTTGTTACAACCGGCCCCCTTAAGTCGTATACGACTTACGACTCATCCTGGGTCGGCAACGACCTATGACTCATGACTCAAAAGCACACAGCTTAAAACCCAGCGACTTAACAAACTTCATGACTCATCAGCTACCATGAATCACGACTCAACTTCCTCCGACTCAAGCTTCCCAGTCCCCTGCGGCATATCCCTTCAAGCGAGTTAACTCCGAATGACTCATCTAGGTCGTAACCCGTCCCCGACTTATGGCCTTCAATTACTGGTATTCCTCTTTGTTTCTTGATGAGTCGTGGACGAGCCATAGCCATGCAGTTAGGTCGTGTACGACTCATCAATCCAGAGCTATTTAAACTCCCATTGAGTCGTAACTCGTGCCCTTCCTCTGACTCAAGATCTTTACTTGCTGAAATGTTCCCCTTCTTCATGTTAAGTCGTAAACGACTTATGGATGAGTCGTTGAGTCGTGTACGACTCATCAAGCACGAACGACTTAAGCTGTTAAGAGTTGCCTCTTTCCCATATGACTCCTTCACCTGAGTCGTGCGCGCCTTACGGGTTAAACTCGAAACTCCTTTAGATCATGATTGCTCTAACCTCTGAACCTCTGTAGATCGTGCTACATCACATATATCATCAAAATAAATAACAGATAATGGTGTCAGATATCATAGGTGAACAGATACAGATAATAGCATATATAACAATGTAAATAACTAACTGCAACATATTTCAATTGTCATTTCAATTGAAATCAAATTTAATAAATCTAAGAACATTAATCGTGAGTGATTGCTCACCTTTCGAGGCTAGAGATATAACAAGAATGTGATGCATGGACACGGATAAGGATTCGGATATGACCAATGCAAAAATCTGCTGCGACCAATTTTGGACAGCGACGAGACAAAAGCAGGGCACGATGAACTAGATTAATGAACATCAATTTGATAAGTGAACTTATATATAAACTATATATATATGTATATCATAGTTTATATTTTGACACATGGTAGATTAAATCTCTATATATATATTTAAAAAAATCATTGCTTAAATTTAAGCACATATTAAAATAAAATCATCGCTATATATTCAAACCCAACTTATATATACTGGTGTCAATATATAGTAACACATGTAAAGAAAACTTATATAACTAACAGACATACTGACTTATAGTTATGAACCAATAGATTTTATAACTTACATAAAAACTTTATATATATATATATATAACCAAATAATGTATAAACTATCTACTTACATATATAAATAACTTCCTTTATAATACACTATATTATAAATATATATACCAACGTCTTAGAAAAATGTATATACACAACATATTATATAATTCATATATACTAACATACAAAAATTTTAGGTACAAAATATCGTATATATAACTTGCATATACACATACATCTAATAAACATATATAATTAGCCTCTTTTATAGTGCAATATTTTTATAGACATACATATATACTGTAATCAAATATAATTTAGAATATTAAGTATCGATTCAAATATGAAAGCAAATATATGAAGGCGACATATATACCTATTTCGTCAACAAGTATATGCATGCAATCAAGGGATGGGTAGGAAGCTTCGGTTGTAGAGGAAGCTTGGGCTGGTGGATATGGCAACAGGCGATGGAAGTGGGAAGTGGTGGAGAGTGGATAGGCTCGGCCGAATGGAAGAGATCGGGGGTAGCGGTGTCGGTTGGTGGCGGTGCAAGTTATCACGGGTGGAAGGCAGCGGCAAGGGAAGGCTAGGGGTCTCGGTGGTTGTCGTGGTGCTTGTGGTGGTTGCTGACGTCAGAAGGGAGAAGTGACCACAAGCTGCTGCCTAAGGCGATGGACGTGGCATGAGGCCGTAGCACTTGCGTGCGGCTATGGAAGGTGTTCGTCAGGGTGGTGGAGGAATGCTTGGAGGGGAGTGGAAGTAGCGGGACGCTTGATGGCTAAAGGGTCAGAGGCCGCATGCTAAAGAAAACGGGATGAGAAATTTGCTTTCTGATATAAAGCTTATATGCTCTTTTTTTCTTTTCTGCATTTTTTTATAAAGAGGGGAGGACGAAGAGAGGTTGAATGAACCAACATATAAAATATAACAATGGGAATTACAAAAGTCAAGAATTTAATTTAGGGAATAATAATGGTCGGTGTCTTTTGATTATCGTGATAGAAAAACAAAAGGAAATAGGAACCTTAAAAGACACAAATTGAGTACCGATGTGGTTATTCGTCTCACGGTTTTCGCCATGTACCGGATCCTGAAATACACATATGAGTATACCGCAGAGATCAGGATGACGACACGAAAAGTCGATAATCGGTAGCGAAAAATGCTGCTAATTTGTCAGAAATAAGATAAACGGAGCAACAACATTCCAAATTTGGCGAAACCAAATGTGACTTCTCGCTCAGAAGACGATTTACAAATTTATTGTGTAAAAATATTCAGGTTTGGAAAATATTTATTTATTATCAATTTTTAACTGATTTGAATTTAAAATGAAATCAACAAGTTAAATCTGAGTTTGAAATTAGAGTTCGAAAATGAACGATCTTGGAGAAGCAAGAAGAATATTAGGCATGGAAATTAAAGGGGATCGAAAGCAATTTGAGTTGAAATTGACTCAAAAGGAGTACATTGAAAAAGTGCTTTGTTGATTTAGCATGGAGAATGCAAAGGCGTCAGATACACCTTTACCTTTTCATATGAAGCTTTGGAGTAAAGGATCAACTACCTTGGACAAAGATAAGGCTTATATGGCAAAGGTGTTATATATTAGTGCGGTTGGAAGTCTAGTGTATGCTCTGGGATGTATAAGGCCCGATATTGCAAATGCCGTCAAGATGGTTAGTCGATATATGGCTAATCCAGGAAACCGCATTGGAAAGCTGTGAAGCTAATATTGAGATACTTTAAAGGTATATCATCTCATGGCCTTGTTTTTTGCGATAGTGATAGGATGAATTGAAAGTTGGTTGGTTATTGTGATTCAAACTACGCCGGTGATAGGGATCCAAGAAAATAAACTTCTAGATATGTCTTCATAGCTGAAGGCATAGCCATAAGTTGGAGATCAAGGTTGCAGACCATAGTTACTTTATCCACTATGGAGGCAGAGTTGATAACCGCGATGGAGGCGGAAAAAGAGGCACTTTATCTGAAGCGACTGTTGTGTGACTTAGGATTTGGGCATGATAGTGTTGTTGCTCGATGTGATTGCCAGAGTGTTATTCATTTGGCAGAGAATTTGGCATTTAGCTCACGGACTAAGCATATTTAAGTGAGAGAGCCTTTTCTAGTAGCCATGGATGAGGATAAGCAAGTATATCTTCGGAAAGTGCACATAAAGGATAACGCGATGTATATGTTCACTAAAGCATTGCCGATTGGGAAGTTCGAGCATAGTTCGAACTTGATTCACTTATTGAAGTGCTAGCTGCCATAGGGTGGCATGATTGAGGGAGGAGCTTGGTTACAGATAAGGAAGAGTATCGATGTGAGAATAATGTTCTATCTTCTTGGTAAATGCTTGTCTTTGGTTAGATAGTTTAGGATTTGGATGTTTTCTACACTTTGTTAGTAGGCGGGGGGCTTTGCCTGAGCTCGTTGGTGGAGTGCAAGGGTAGTGGCTTTGCCAGAGCTCATTGGGAAAGCATTCATGTTTGATTGAAGGTAGAAGTGGTGATAGTTGGTGCTATCAGTTATTGATTATGGTATGGTACCATTGGAGTTGGAGAAGGATATAGTGTCGAGGTGGAATATATAATTTTGGCGACATTATATAGAGAAATTAAAGTGGTCAGAAGTAGTTTGGTGGGGGAGAAAACTGTTTGCAAATCGGAGCTCGAAGGAGGCAGATATGACGAAGAATTTGGAGTGGTGTTGGGGCAACAACAAGGGACTTTTGTCAGAAATGGACAGACGTCTTAGGCTTTAACGAACCTGTTCCAGAGACCTACGACAGATGTCTGTCACTTTTCGATAGACATTCGAGGCCTTCGAGGATTTTCTTAGGACTTAGGATAGAGGTCTGAGGATTTGATCAGACGTTTGACGCGACATCTATCATTTTTTTCAAGACTTAACTCAAACGTTTGAGGCATTTTGTCAGACATCTGAGGCGACTCCTATTAGTTTTCCCGAGACTTGACTCAAAAGTCTTATGCATTTTGTCAGACGTGAGGCGACTTCTGCCTATTTTTGTAGGCTTGATATGAAGATTTGTGATATTCAAATGGGAAATTATGGAATTTTCCTAGGTTTTATATTCTCCTATATAATCTATCTTCAAGTTTCAGAGAGGAAGTGATCAACACGATTGAAAAGCGACTGCTGGGTTTTTTAGCCTCCACCAATTAGGTTTTAATCTAAAACCTAATTTTCTTCAATTCTCTTCCCAATTAATAAATTATATTAGAATTATTGATCATTTGTAATCAATCTCTTTTACTCTTCTCAATGATATCGGTAAAAGCTCTCTCTCAAAGTGGACATACACTAACAAGATGTTCGTGGAACCACTATAAATCAGTGTGTGATTTAATTTTTGTTATTGCTTTGATTTATATATTTCTTTTTTAGGGTTCGTGAGCAGATATTAGATTAGTTGAGATTTAGATTGAGTTACTGATTGGTTGTTTTTACACTTCTTACCACGATTTTGTTTTTCTACTATTCATTAGAGTTTTGATTTGAGTGGTCTCGGGTTAGTATTTCCCACAACATTGTTTCCAAGAATCTGGGAGTTTATTCATGGCATAAGAGAATAACAACTTAGGCGGTAATACACTAGCCAACTCAGATCACAATTCATCCACAACATCACCATTTTAGAGAGCAGGTCAACAATCAAGAGCATATGCACATGATTTAATCAAAACAATCATAAGTCCATAAAGTCGATTAACCACGGCACATTTGGATGAAAATCACTACTTGTTTACATTTGGATGAAAATATTTACTTATTATGGAAATTTCAAGTTGAGAAGGCAATAAAGGGATATGGACTAGAGGATTACATTCATGGTACCAGTATTACACCACTTAGATTTGTGGCAGATAATGAAGGAAAACCAATTAGCAAAAAAGAGTATATCAATCATCAAAGGCAAGATCATTTATTAAGTTCTTGGCTTTTATCAACAATAAGTACTGAACAATTTCCGTAAGTTATTGGGTATAAGACATCTAATAAGACAAGGACAATAACTAAACAAGTTTTTAACTCACAATCTGCAGCCAAGATATTGCATTATAAGAGAGATGCAAAATTTAAGGAAAGATAACTTGTCAATGAGGGATTTATCTAGCTAAAATCAAGAATTATTATAATCATTTAGAGGCAGTGGGTTATAAAATATCTGACATAGAGAAGATATTAACCATCATGAATGCTTTAGACAATAAGGATGAGGCAGTTTTGCATTTATAACTTCTAAGGAAGTCATTCCATCAGTTCAGTTTGTACATTCTACTCTACTAGCTCATGAGGGAATAATAGAGCAAAAGAAAGCATTTGACTCAGATCTTTCAATCAATTATGTAACCAATATATGAAACAAAAGTCAGGAAAGAAACAACAATGGAAAGAACAATATTGGAACAAAAAATGATCAGAATTATCCAAGAAATCAATCAAGAAAATTTAGAGGGGGTAGATGAAACAATAATAATAGACCAAAGTGTCAAATATGTGAAAAGTTAGTGCACACAACCAACAAAAATTATTTTAGATTTAACATCAACTACAATGCATCACAAAACTCAAGTAATCAAAGAAACTATGTTATGATTGCAAACATGGCTAGTATGTAGCAAGATGCAAGAAATATATTCGAGGAACATAAGATACATATATTGGAATTTGGAAGGTTAGAGGACATCTGTAATCAATGTTGGTACCCTGACTGAGGTGCTACTCATCATGTTACCAACAATCCACATAACCTGAACATTGACAACAAGGAATACAAAGGTATTCAATCTATTTGCATGGGTAATGGTTCTTGTATTAATATTACACAATGGTAGTGCATAAATTAGGGGTTAAAGAATTTACATCTTAATAACTTATTGAGAGTCTTCAAGATAAAGAAGAATCTTATTAGTATGTCGAAAATTGCAAAAGATAATGGAGTACATTTTGAATTTTACCCACAACATTGTTTAGTCAGAAATATTCAAAGCAAACAAATCATGTTGTAGGGTGAAACTCATAATGGACTGTGCAGATTCAACTTTTTAAACCCAAACCACAATTATTCAAACAATTCAAGAAAATGCTGCAGAATCAGATTCAACCCGGTTTATCAAAATTATGTTTGACATACGGTATTGTAAATTAGGTCATCCGAGTATCAAAATTGTAAAGAAATTGTTAACGGATAATAAAATAGTAATTACATATATACTTTCCTTTTATGTTTGCACTTGTTGTTAGATGGGAAAGAGTCATAAATTAGCCTTTCCAAAATCACAATCTAAGTTTAATAAGCCATTGCAACTTGTTGCAACTAACTTATGGATTCAAATATTATATATCTTTTGTAGATGCTTATTCTAGGTACACCTAGATTTTCTTCCTGAAATCAAAGTCTGAAACACAAAATGTGGTTATGCATTTTATAAAACAAGTGGAAAGGTAGACAAATCAACAGGTAAAAGTAATACAAACTGATGGGAGTATATAGTATAAGTCACTTAAGGAATATTTTCAAGGGAAAGGAATTATTCAACGAATGGCTTATCCTTCTACACCAGAGAAAAATGGATTAGTTGAGAAAATCATAGATACATAGTAGAAACTGGTCTTGCATTATTAGCGCAAGCTTCACTTCCATTGATGTTTTGACCAAATACATTTGCCACTATTGTCTATTTGATCAATAGACTACTACTAACGAAAAACAGGTAAAACTCCAACGGAATTTCTATTTAATTAAAGACTAGATTATTAGAGTTTAATTTTTTTTTGGTGTTTATGTTTTCCTCGACTAAGGCCACATAATTCACACAAATTGAATTCAAAATATGTTGAGTTCAATGAGCACATATTTCCATTCGCAACACAAAGTGGAAAGACTACACAGAAGTTATACAATCCAAGGATATCAATTCCATCTATACCGTTACATATTAGCAATCAAAGACTAACATATATAGACAAGAACAAGAGCAATTCAGACAATCAACACACGTTATCCATAAGTGAACGAGTCAAGATGAATCTCAATAGCTTCAACATGCAACTCATGCTCCAGAAAATTCAAGTAACAATGGATTAATAGCGATGATAATAATTAAGAACAAAGCATACAAAAATCAACAGGCATAGATCAAGAACACGTAATCAAAGGACATCCAATGATAACAAGGTGCAATAGTGGTATCTTTAAACCAAATCTATACAGAACATCCATTCTTAATGATGAATTAGAGACATTTAAACAAGCACTCAACAATGAAAACTGGAGAAAGATAATGAATGAGGAAAACAATGCATTAATAAAAAATAACACATGTAGTTTTGTTTTTCACTTAGGCACAAAAGAATAATTGGATGTAGATGGACTTATAAGTGAAAGAAAAATCCGAATGGGAGTGTACAGAGATACAAAGCAAGATTAGTTGCAAAGGTTACACTTAATAACATGGTTTTGATTTCAATGGAACTTTTTCAATAGTGGTTAAATAACTACCATAAGAGCGATCTTAACTATAGTATTACATAAAGGATGGGACATCAGACAATTAGATGCAAATAATAGTTTCTTAAATGGAGATCTTCATGAAGAAGTATATATGGAGCAACCACCAGGGTTCAATCGATCGGGAAAAGATACAACGGCGTGTAAATTAAATAAAGCAATATATGATTTAAAACAGGCTTCAAGAGTATGGTACGAAAATTAAAGGCAACTCTTATTCGACTAGATTATCAACCAACAAATTCAGATACTTCTCTATTTATCAAGCTCAAACAAAAATGCCACAGAATATATCTTAGTATATGTGGATGATCTTTGTTAACAAGAATACTTATCAACACCCCAGAGCAAAGTTCAAAGTGTAAGGGTTCCTTCCGAACCCACCTTTCAAACAGACTAAGGTAATTTGAACCTTTCGAATCTCTTTTTCAAAACAATCTAGATGATATAGGTCTTTCTTAAATCCACTTTTCAAAAAGGTTGAGGTAATTGAAACTCCTTCTAAACAACCTTTCGAACCGATCAAGACACGACTCGCCTTTGAAACTACCTTTCAAACTAGTTAAATTAGTTTAGTATCCTTTCGAAATCTCCTTTCGAAGTGGTTAAGGTGACTAAAAGTTAGGATCCAATGGATCTAAGGCTTTGACTGACTTAATAGGTTCCTATTCCTTCAAAATGCATCCTTTCGATCTATATTGATGCAAGTAATTCATAACAAGAAACATATAGGAGCAACAAATTAATCAATATATTCAAAAATTCTGTATTCTTCCTTTAATAATAATTTTCTTGAATTCTAGAAACTTAAGTATTATAAAGAAGTAAAATCCTCCACCTTGATTTTAGAATGAGGGTTTACAAATTTAAGAAAGAACAAGTATTGAGTGAATCAAATCAAATCCCCCAAAACAATGCTCCTAGGGTTTTATTTATAGGTGCGGGTTGGACCCTTTTGAATCAGTTCTTTTAACTTGGTCGAAAGGGCTCCTCGAAGACCTTTCGTTGCTGCTAAATTATAGGTGCCCTTCCTATTTAGCTTTTGAACAGAACTTGAGTGCTTTTCACTTCATCGAAAGTTATAGATACACCCTCCACTTTGTTGCTGATGTGTTGTTGCAAGTAGGAAAAGATACGGGCTTTCGACACCATCGAAAGGTTTATTTTTCGGGCTTCGAATGAGTTGGAGTATAGTAGAAGGTTTTAATGTCGCAGGTTGCTTATGAATGCATCCTTATTGATTGATGCAAAACCTAATTCTTATTATTGAACTCATGTAAGGTTTCCTTTATAATTGTGGACGAGTTCAAAAGGCTAATCTATGATTTTGAAGGGATAACTCTATCCAAATGTTCTTCTGCGGAAGGTAAATGATGGCGAAACCCACTATTTCAAAAGAACCAGCGCTCAAGTGGAAGCTTATAACTTATTTCCTTCGAAAGGTGCCTTTAATACATTCAAAACACCTCTATGCATGTAGAATAAACCATTTCAAAAGGTATTTAATTGAAGTGAAAGGGTGTCCCTTTTTGACCTCTTAGAAAGTGCACTACTCATCCAATACTTTATAGAAGCATCCCTTCGACTCTTTCAAAAGGTTTTGTTGTTATTATCATTATTTATGGATCCTCCTTTTGTATTCTTCAAGGTTGCGATCAAGTCGGTGTGGTTTTTGATGATAACACTTGCTCCCTAGCAAAGGGATGCTCTTTAACTTTTCAAGTCAATTGTTTTGATGCCCATCTTCATTTCAACATAAATTTTTTCCGCCTTTTGACATTCCCAAATGAATCTTAACCATTTATTTGAATTTGATCGAATGGTTTCCTTTGCATTTGCTTCTCTTAAAAATCATGCTTTCTTCTCTCCCCTTTTTCATTTATGTGATGACCTGGATTTTTAAACATCTGTTAATTGGGTAATTAACTGGTTTAATTCATTGAAACATTAATTTTATTGGTCAAAAAAAATAAAATTTTGATAATGGAAATATCTGAACAAATATAAATTGATTTGAAAACTAAAACAATATTGAATTACAAATCTCTGAATATGTTAAATCTTATAGTAAATTAATAAATAATATATTTCACCATTTAAATTCAAGAATAAAATATCCGTAAGTATATATATATACATACAAGCTTTATAGTATACGAGTATATAAATGTATATACATGTATATATATGCCTAGGGAATAAAATATAGGAAAGTTTATAAAAATGTGGATATATATAATATCAAAAATACACATGAGTAAAATTGTGACAACCCGGGATTTTTGGCAATATTAATTTGATAATCTTCTAATATAATTATTCAGAATTGGCAAAATTATCTTTTCAAATAAAGATATACTTTCTATTTACTATTGTTCATATAAATATATAGATTGTGAAAAGGAACTATGATTTGAAATTCAAATGAATATCTCAAAAATAATCTAAATTTAAACTCTACATTTTTAAAACACTAGAATATATAGTTATTAATTTAAGTATACATAACTTAAGCTTAAATAAGAATAAATAAAAAAGTAAATAGAAAAATAAAAATACAAAACATAAAAGAAAATATAAAATATTTGCATAGGACATTTGTAATCTAGGAAATGACATATGCATACAAGTGTCAAAATTAATGGTTTTCTTCATTTAATGAAAAATAGATTTGGAGAAACTAAATGGCTGCATAGTTATTTTCTTTTACATATCCACATTTCTCAACCTCTTCTTTCTCCCTTTATTTCTTTCAAAACCAAAACTAAAACCAGAGAAACCAAACAACTAAATCAACTTCAAGTTTTCAACCGAGTAAAGCAGCAATTCAAATTCAAGTTCAACTCAAGTAGATCAGGATCAAAATCATTTCCAGTTTTCCAGATTTCAAACTGTGTTCTCTATTCCAAGTTTTAAGGTAATTAAACTTCAACCTTCTAAGAAAAATCATCTTATGCATGTAATAATTAATAGTAGTACTGTTATGAATATGTCTTGCATGGATATATAAATGGGTTTGTCTGGTATATATGTTTGAGATTGTTGTGTGTATATATATGCATGTCTATTCTGGCCTCTGTTCTTGTCTAACAGACCCAAATACCTTTCAAATTCAATTTCTCTTCATTAAAGCAATTATAGGGTATGACATCTAAAGGAAAGTTGTTTGAAATGATGAAACACTATTTTTAAAAATGATTTCAAGTCTAGATAGTAGGTATTTCTATGATAAGAACGAATTTACAGTAAGAAACAATCCATATCAGAAAATTGACTATCACAATTTCAAGTTTCACTTATACAATCAGTTGCGTCTTTAAAAATGATGATTTTTGGTGAAAGTTTCATGATTTTTAGGTTAGTTTTGGTTGAGATATCATGAGTTGAACGGGATCGAGTTTTTATTCGATTTTCGACGATCGGAGTTCGGTGAGGTGTCGGGACTGGAGCTGAGGAAGCTCGTTGGTCAAGGGTTGTAGAAAAATGGTTGGTGAATTTTTAGATTACCGTGGTGGCAAGGCTGTGGCGAAGTAGGGTTTAAGACCGTGTTCGAGTCGACGAGGTTATTGAGGCAAATGTGACGTCGTGTGGGCATCAGAGTGTTTCGGTACAAGGGGGATTGGAAGAGGGAAGATAGGTGAGTTTCTAGGCAAAGCGGCGAGGCTCTTGGTGGTTGGAGGTTGCGGCACGAGAGGGTTTTTGCGAGCGGGTTTGGTCACTACTGTACCCCGACTTGCTCGATCTCGTTTTGAAGCTTTGTTCAAGGTTCTGGGTGGTCGGGTCGGATGAGGGCGTCGTTGGCGATTGATCGGAGGTAGCGACATTGGTCGAATTGGTGACGATCGAGCGTGCACGTGCACGCGTATCTTGGCGTGTCTGGGTTTGGGATTGATGTTGTGTTATATTAGAGAAGTGAAAGAAAGGGAAGAGAAAAGACAGGGGAGATTGAGGATTGGATCGGGTTTGGGCTCGGGCCTACTTATAGATGGCACTAACAAAGTTTAAAAAAATAAAAAGAATGAGAATATGAATAAAAGCATAGATATAAAAGAAAAGCATAAGCATAAAACAAACAATATTCTCCAAAAGAAAATTTTCCTAACAAATTCTTTTCAATATTAAATGTTTTACTTAAGTTCCTAGTTTAGACAAAGGAATTTTAAAACCTTGATTTACTTAAAAGATTATTTGGTTTAAAGGACATAAATCAATTATTTAACTTAGATTAGTAAACTTAGAATAATTATATTATATGTCCTTTATTTAATTTAATTACTAACTTATTTAAATAAAATTAAATGGTGTAATTAAGTATATGGTTAAGGAAAATAAAATGTTTTAAACTTACGATTAATCAAAGGTTTTATGTATTTTATATATTATATAATTCCAAATGTTTAATAAAAAAACAGATGGCTTGTAATTAATTAATGTCAATTAAGCATGATTATAAGTAATTTATTTTTAAATTGATTTGATGATTGTGTGATTAGTTAATCTAGCTTATGAAGATTAAATTGGATTGAATGTTTTCGATTGCTTGATATTTCTAGTATGACTATTTTGCGATATTCTATGGTATTTAATGACCTGAATTGAACTATTGATAAAATATGAGACATTTATTTGAACAGATATTGCGATGGAATTTTTTTGTGAATGTTGACATTTTGAAATTGAATTGTTTTGGCTTAAAAGATGGCATTCAGATTCGAAGGAACCGGGATCGGATATCAGCGATATCCGGAACCACTTCGGTTTAATAAGCACTATAATTCTTTATAGATTTGATTTTAAAACCAAATTGATTGGAATATAATAAATTAATAAACTTGGCTATTTAAATTAAGTAACGGTACCTAGATATTATTTTTAAATACCAATGGATATGTGTAATAAGTTGTTAGCCAAAATAAGATAAGAACTCGAGGTAAAGTTCGAGTTACCCTTGATTTTTCAAAGAAGTTTATAACCTTAGTATTTCTTATTAGATTGGTTTACTCACGCTGGTTTCCAGCCTGACTCGGTGTTACTTTATCGTAATGCTCAGGTCAGACCGAGTATTACAGATTTCCAGGTTAGGACGTTCTAGAGCTCAGGAGACGAGCTGGATGGCAGGGATGTATTGATTATATTCCGGTGTGAAGTAAAGATTGTCTAGACTGGATTTAGAGACAAGTTATTATAATTGTCCTGTTTATTTGTGAATGATTGTACTCTGATATATTGTATGTAAATTAACATTTATAGCTTTTTTGTGTAAATGTTGTTATATGTATATTATATTTTGATCCGCTGCGATTGTGAGATTCTGTGCTTTAGTTTTCTGTTTCTTCTTCTACCTCTCTTCTTCTTAACTCTAACAGTTTGGGATCTCCAACATTCGATTTCTCGGCACTTTTACAGTAAATGTATTAGTGTCGATATTTCGAGGTCGAAAATTCTGGGCTGTTATATTTGATATCAGAGCTGAAAGGTTAAGCATGAACCTTGGCTCTGGTGGGGATTACTCATTAGAGATAGGGTCAGTAGTTCCCTAGAACGAGTTTAGAGTATTATATGAGGGCGTAATTATCATTTTCTTATACAATGATTTTAAAAACGATTTTAAAATTAGTCTTTATATAAGCCTATATTTTGGTATAAAAGAAAAAAAAATTCTAATTTTTATAATATATTAAGATAATTGGTTGTTGATTATTGAAATTGAATAAGACCATGAGAATTATGAGGTAATATATATCTAATCAAATAGGAATTTGATAAAAATGAACTATGAATTAAGATAAGCTAGAAATGGATTCAGACCAGAAATTAAAATCCTGAAATTTGTAGAAGTGTTTTCAAAGTATTGGAATAATTTACCCTGATTTTATTTTCTAATAAATTATGAGACAATATATAGTAAGTTGTTTTCCAGATCTTATAATCTTGGTTATTATCATAAAAGGGTGGTTGTGTCTAAATAAAAGGTTGTTTATTTTTTTAAAATAAACAGTAATAAAACAAGAGTGAAATGGTTTTAGGAAATTAACATTTAGATAAGTATAACTTGAAATTGGAAAGGGATAAAAAAAATTGAAATTTTAAAATCTAAGTCCATAAAATTTGGAATCGTTTCAAGGTGTTATAAAATATTTTAAATAATATTATTCAGATATTTTGAACGTGGGAATCTTGTTCTAAAAAAGAGTTGTTTTAAATATTTTAAAGAAATTTGTTTTGAATTAAAAACAAAGAATGGTATGACTTGGTGTGCAAACAAAATATATATATATATATATATATGTGGATATACATATTATCATAGTTGGTTTGAAATAAATACTAAATGTTGAAATCTAAAATCTCTTTAAGATTAAGATGTAAGCCCAAAGTGCAATAAGTTTGAACTTATTAGTGAGAAAAAATATTAATAAGAAGTTTAAAATTTGAAATGGAGAATTCAAATTGAGTAAGGTTGATATGGATTAAATGAATTGATATTTGACTTAGGGAAGTTAAATGGGTTAAATTGAAAACGGAGTATGTGTGATCTCAAAATGGGTTTGAGTTCCGAAAATTGATAATGATTTCTATTGATTGGTGCTTTAGATAATCTTGATGTTTATTTACTTTGACATATCCTGCTATCATCCTGTTGTTATGAATAATCTATGAAACTGTAAATTAGATAATTTTGAATAATTAAGACGGGGATTGAAACGGTATACATCCATCGCTGAAATTAAATGGAAATAAAACTTCATTTTGAAACTATTTAAATTGATTTTGATTCTTAGAAATAAAAATTGAATTTATGAAAATTAAATCGCTTTGAACTTAAGATTTGAATGTTAAAAATGAACTTGTCAACTTAAATTGTTTAAGAATTGGGTTTTAAAGCTTGTGGTTAAAATTGGGAATAAATTGGATCCCTAAAATTTATTGTTTAAAAAAAAAAGATTTGAACCCTCACTTAAACCTTGAAGTAAGTTTAAGCAGAAGTAAATTAATTTGTAAATGTGGACTCAAAATTAAATTGTTTAAAGACTTAGGTTGTTAAATTGAAAATAATGGTTAATTTGATTTAAAGGATTAAATCAACATTTGAGAATTTAACTCGAATTTATATAATTCGATGGTTTAAAGTTGTGATTGGAATTGAAATTAGTTCAAATTGAAATTTGATTTGAAACTATTGAAATTATAATTGAAGTTGAATAAATCTAAATTCAAATGGGAGTTGATTTAAATTTGAAATGCGAATCGAAGTTAATTCAAATTGGGTTGGAATTGAATCAATTTAAATGAGAATGGAAATTGGAAATTGATTGAATTGGTGATTGGTAAATTGAACCAGTTTGACTCTAAAACTATTTTCAGACAAATTATTTTAATATAAACTGTTTTGAATCTATTTCCTTAAATATTTAGACTATTTTGATTTTCTAAGCTATTACTATACAAACCTTTCATTTTAAAACTCAAACTATCGTATATTAATTATTTAACTATTTTACAACTATTTTGTAACTATTTAACTATTTTACAACTAATAACTATTTTACAACTACTTAACTATTTAAAAAACTTTTCAAGCTATTTACTAAATTCAAACTGGATAGAGTAGAAACTGTTTATATTTAAATGCCAATTGAGATAAGAATTGAAGCAATTGGGAAGTGGAAGAAAAATTGGGTATTGATGTAAAAATGATTTTGAAATGGAAAAGTATATTTGAGAAATATATGATGAATAAGAGTGGAAGTTGGATATCACTATAATTGAAACTCACTTTATGAAGAGTAAGTATTGTGGCAAATAACTTTGTAAAGGAATCAAACTTGAATGTTGATCTAGCATAACTAGGGTTATAACTATTTGTTATATATGATAAACTTCCTTTGTTGAATCTATAACCAAAAGAAAAGATTTTTGAAAAATATTTGAATTATAAAAAGGAAATTATGTAAGTAGGAAGTGATCCAAAAATATTTTGTTCTAGTTAAAAGAATAAACTTATATATATATATATATATATATATATATATATATATGAATGATTTTATTGAGAATAGATTTGGGAAAAAGTTTTGGAACCTATTGATTTTGAATGGCTTTTGATTTTGGGAAAAATGAATTTTGGGAATTTGGAAAGCCAAGTTTGAGAACTATCAATTTTGAGATATCGATTTTGTGTAAATGGGATTTTTATGTGATACATATAAAAAGTATGTTTCGAAAGATACTACATGTATATAGTATAAAATGTTTTGAGAATGCGGTGGGGAAAAAGGCACTCACATTTAGAGTTGAAACTTATAGTAGGAGACCCACGGGGTGGTTCCGGCTTGAGCCCTAAGGTGAGCTCTAAATTTTGATCCCAGAGGATGTCCGGACTAAACTGTAGTTCCTGAGGATTGTGGTCGGTGTAGTGAAAGTCGAAGGCGCTAATGCCTACAGAGACATTGGTGCTATGTTGCGGTAGTGTAACTCTGATGTAACCACGATCTACTGTGTTTCGATAGCGTAAGTCGAGGGGCAGTGATTGCCTAAAGTCTACGTTTGATTTCGCTGGGAGAGCAACATAACATCGGTAGACTACGATCTACGTGGACATAGCGAAAGTCATGTGGCAGTGAGTGCCTACAGGCTACATTGGGACTAGACTGATGTAGTCCACGATCTATGTGGTGAAGTTTCATTTGGCAGCAAAATTCGAGGACGCTGATGCCTACAGTTACATGGTTTAACCGTGATGGCAATGTAACCCTGGGTGTAGCTGCGATCTATGGCGGTTCCATAGTGTAATCAAGGGGTGCGAATATCTACTGTTTTCTATGGTTTCGCTAGGATGGTGACGTAATCATCGGGTTAACTGCGACCATGGAGGGGGTGATGATTTTCAGAGCATTCTCGCAAAAAAATGTTTTCTATATTTTCACAAAAAGTTGTTTCCTAAGTATTTTCACTGGGTGTTGGAAACGGGTTTACTGAGTATTATAGATTTTCAATCCTATGCCTGATCAACGTATGACCAAATTTCTGTGAGAACAAGGATAGACCTGTTGAGACATCGAGTTATAAAAAGTATTTTTATAAAAGCTATTTTGGGTTATATTATGTAGATTTTAAAGTGTTTTAAAACTTTAGAATAAAAAGAGTTAAAAATGTTTAAAGAATAAATTTAACTGATAATTAACAGTATAATTAAAATTCTTTCTTTGTTCCTATTAGAGGACGAAAAGTTATAAAGGGGGAAGGAATGTGACGACGTGGATTTTAAAGCATCTGTTAGTTGGCTAATTAGCTGGTTTAAATCAATGAAACATTAATTTTATTGGTCAAACAAATAAATTTTTGATAATGGAAATATCTGCACAAATATAAATTGATTTGAAAACTATAACAATATTGATTTATAAATCTTTGAATATGTTACATCTTATAGTAAATTAATAAATAGCACATTTCACCATTTAAATTCAAGAATAAAAAATCGATAAGTATATATATATATATATATATATATATATATATATATATATATATATATATATATAAACACACACACAATTTTATAGTATATATGAGTATATAAATGTATATACATGTATATATACATGCCTATGGAAAAAAATGTTGGAAAGTTTGTAAAAATGTGGATATATATAATATCAAAAATACACATAAGTAAAATTGTGACAACTCGGGATTTTTGGCAATATTAATTTAATAATCATGTAATATAATTATTTATAATTAGCAAACTTATCTTTTCAAATAAATAAGATATACTTTCTATTTACTATTGTTCATATACATATAAAGATTGTGAAGAGGAATTATGATTTGAAATTCAAATAAATATCTCAAAAATAATTTAGATTTAAACTCTACAATTTTAAAACACTAGTATATATAGTTATTAATTTAAGTATACATAACTTAAGCTTAAATAAGAATAAATAAAAAAATAAATATAAAAACAAAAATATAAAACATAAAAGGAATATAAAATATTTGCATAGGACATTTGTAAGCTAGGAAATGATATATGCATACAAGTGTCAAAATTAATGGTTTTCTTCATTCAATGAAAAAAAAGATTTAAAAGGAGAAACTAAAAGGCTATACAGTTATTTTATTTTACATATACAAATTTCCCAACTTCTTCTTTCTCCCTTCATTTTCTTTGAGAACCAAAACCAAAACAGAGAAACCAAACAACTAAATCAACTTCAAGTTTTCAACAGAGTAAAGCAGCAATTAAAATTCAAGTTCAACTCAGGTAGATTAGGATCATAATCATTTCCTGTTTTCCAGTTTTCCAGATTTCAAACTGTGTTCTCTGTTCCAAGTTTTAAGGTGAGTAAACTTCAACCTTTTAAGCAAAATCATCTTATGCATGTAATAATTAATAGTAGTACTGTTAAGAATATGTCTTGCATGGATGTATAAATGGGTTTGCCTGGTATATATGTTTGAGATTATATATATATATATATATACATATATATATATGTATATATATATATGCATGTCTATTCTGGCCTCTGTTCTTGTCTAACAGACCCAAATAGCTTTCGAAATTCAATTTCTCTTTATTAAAGTAATTATAGGTTATGATATATAAAGGAAAGTTGTTTGAAATGATGAAATACTATTTTTTAAAATGATTTCAAGTCCAGATAGTAGGTATTTCTCTGATAAGAACGAATTTACAGTATACAATCAGTTGCATTTTTAAAAATGATGATTTTTGGTGAAAGTTTCATGATTTTTAGGTTAGTATGGGTTAAGATATCATGAGTTGAACGGGATCGAGTTTTTATTTGATTTTCGGTGATCGGAGTTCGGTGAGGTGTCGGGATTGGAGCTGGAGGAAGCTTGTCGGTCATGGATTGTAGGAAAAATGGTCGGTGAATTTTTAGATCACCATGGTGGCATAGCGGTGGCGAAGTAGGGTTTAAGACCCTGTTCCAGTCGACAAGGTTGTCGAGGCAAATGCGACGTCGTGAGTGCGTCAGAGTGTTTCGGTGCAAGGGTGATTGGAAGAGGGAAGTCATGTGAGTTTCTAAGTGAAGCGGTGAGTCTCCTAATGGTCGGAGGTGGTGGCGCGAGTGGGTTTATGTGATCGGGTTTGGTCACTGCCGTAGCTCGACTTGCTCGATCTCGCTTTGAAACTTTGTTTGTGGTTCTGGGTGGTTGGGTTGGATGAGGGCGTCGTCAGCAATGGATCGAAGGTAGCGACATTGGTCGTAGCAGTGACAATCGAGCGTGCGCGTGCATGCGTATCTTGGCGTGTTTGGGTATGGGATTGATGTTGTGTTAGATTAGAGAAGAGAAAGAAAGGGAAGAGAAAAGACATGGGAGATTGAGGATTGGATCGGGTTTGGGCTCGGGCCTGCTTATAGATGGTATTGACAAAGTTTAAAAAAATAAAAAGAACGAGCATAAGAATAAAAGCATAGGTATAAGAGAAAGCATAAGCATAAAACAAGCAAGATTTTCCAAAAAAAATTTCCTAACAAATTCTTTACGATATTTAATGTTTTACTTAAGTTCCTAGTTTAGATAAAGGAAATTTAAAAACTTGTTTTACTTAAAAGATTATTTGGTTTACAGGTCATATATGAATTGTTTAACTTAAATTAGTAAGCTTAGAATAATTATATTGTATGTCCTTTATTTAATTTAATTCCTAAGTTATTTAAATAAAATTAAACGGTGTATTTAAGTATATGGTTAAGGAAAATAAAATATTTTAAATTTATGATTAATCGAAGGTTTTATGTATTTTACATATTATCTAATTCCAAATGTTTCATCAAAAATAAAATAGATGGCTTGTAATTAATTAATGTCAATTAAGTATGATTATAAGTAATATATTTTTATAAATTGATTTGATGATTATGTGACTAGTTAATCTAGCTTATGAAGATTAAATTGGATTGAATGCTTTGGATTGCTTGATATTTTTATTATGATTATTTTGTGATATTCTATGGAATGAAATGATCTGAATTGAACTACTGATAAAATGGGAGAACTTATTTGAACAGATATTGTGATGGAATTTTTTTATGAATGTTGACATTTTGAAATTGAATTGTTTTGGCTTAAAAGATGGCATTTGGATTCGAAGGAACCGTGATCGGATATCGGCGATATCCGGAACCACTTCGGTTTACAAACCATTATAATTCTTTATAGATTTGATTTTAAAGCCAAATAGGCTGGAATAGAATAAATTAAGTAAACTTGGCTATTTAAATTATGTAACGGTACCTAGATATTATTTTAAATACCAAATGGATATGTGTAATAAGTGGTTGGCCAAAATAAGATAAGAACTCATAGTAAAGTTCGAGTTACCCCTGATTTTTCAAAGAAGTTTATAACCTTAGTATTTCTTATTAAATGGGTTTACTCACATTGGTTTCTAGCCTGACTTGGGTGTTACTTATCGTAATGCTTGGGTCAGACCGAGTATTATAGATTTTCAGGTTAGGACGTTCTGGAGCTTAGGATACGAGCTGGATGGTAGGGACGTATTGATTATATTCTGATGCGAAGAAAAGATTGTCTAGACTAGATTTAGGGACAGGTTATTATATCTGTCCAATTTATTTGTGAATGATTGTACTCTGATATATTGTAGTAGATTGACATTTACAGCTTTTTTGTGTAAATGCTATTATATGTATATTATATTTTGATCCACTACGGTTGTGAGATTCTGTGCTTTTGTTTTCTCCTTTTTCTTCTACCACTCTTCTTCTTAACTCTAATAGTTTGGGATTTCCGGCATTCGATTTCTTGGCACTTCAACAGTGGATGTATTAGTGTCGATATTTTATGGTCGAAATTCCAGGCCGTTACAATTTACCTATGAAGAAACTCACCGCAAAATCGAAAATTCCAATTACTTATTAAATTCCTAATTTCAGTAGACATGAGTTCAAATTTGAGGTATGCATTTATTATTCATATCCAATTTCAACTTCAAATTTATAATTTTCGAATTTTAGTTACTGTTTCGATTTTTTGAGATTGAATTGAGTTCATCGTTTATACAAATGACCTTTAGATTCATTTTTATGTTGATTTCGATTAGTCTACGATATCAATTTTGGGTTCAAACTTGAATTCGTTATATTTGGGATTATTTCCCATTATCATACGAGAATTCAGGCTCGAATTTTAGTGCACTCAATTTTAATTAGTTTGAGAGGACGTTTTTTATTTTTGATTAATCTATAGAGCCAACTATAGTCCTAGTTTGAATTTGCCAACGTTAGGATTTTCGTTGTTGTTAGATGCGAATTCAACCCCGAATCAGTATTTTGCCAACATCTAATAGGCATTGGGTTGGTAGTGTGTCAAGAAGGAATTCCTTTCTGGTAACTTTGAAAAGAAGGTTGAGTTGTGTTAATCTATAATCCAGTATTACAACTTAATTTCCTAACCTTTCGAATGTGACTAACTTCATTTTCTAACCCCTTTCGAAAGGGTCAAAAGATAGATAAATATTCACTTTAAATGGATCCTTTCAAAAGGGTTAATGTTGCTGTCATATGAGGGACTTCTTTAAAACCAAAGCATGTTTTGATGTATTCTGACACCTTTCGAAGAAGTCATCTTGAGGGGTTCATTTAATGTCTACATATTGTATCTCTTCGAAGGCCCAATTCCCTTTGAAAGGGTTCAAAACTCGATGTATATAAAAATTTAATTTGATTTTCTTTTGAATTTTATTCGAGTAAACCATGCCTCATTTTAATTTACTCTAGAGGACGTTAAAAGTTAGAATTTCATATCCCCTACCATCAATTGGATTGAGAATAATATGTTTTTTAACAAATGGGGAATATATTTGATCGGCCTATTGCTAATTTAAATAGGATGAGAGAAATTTGCCGTAGTGGTCATTGACTATTTTAACAAATGGGTTGAAGCCGAATCACTTCCAAAAATCACTTCAGGGAAAGTTTTGAGATTTTTTATCACTAACATTATAACCAGATTCGAGATTGCCTAGAAAATAATTTCTGACAATGGAACACAATTTGAGAGTGAAGAATTCTCTCGATTCTACCAAAAAAATGGGATTATTAAAAGCTTTTCATCCATCACACAACCAAAAGCTAATGGCGTAGTTGAGGCTACAAGCAAAACAATATGCAAATAAATAAGGCAAAAGGAAATTGGGTAGAAGAACTGCCATTAGTGCTATGGCCCTACCGAACATCTGCTACGACGGCAATGGGACATACCCCGTATTCTTTGACATATCGGTGTGAGGCAATATTACTAATCGAGATTGAAATACTATTATACCAAAGGATTGCCTATGCGTTTGATAAGAATCAAGAGTTGAAGAAAGAATCATTGGACTTGATATGTGAGCTAAGAGATGAAGCAACAATAAGAATCATCTAATATCAGAGAAAGATCTTGAAGTATTACCACTCAAGAGTAAGCGCTCGATCATTTCAAGAGGGGTATTTGGTACTCTACAAAGTAACTGCCAATACTATGAATCCTACAGATGGATCCCTAGGACCAAACTAGGAGGGGCCATTAGTCATATGTAATATAATTCCCCCGGGATCTTACATATTATGTCGCCCAGATGGCAATATGGTTCCTAGAACATGGAATGATGAACATTTAAAACCATATTTTTCAAAGACGGATTAATAAAGAGCCTATTTTGTAAAGAGAAAATCTACATGGTTGGGAGTTAAATGCTCCTCAAATTTGGATAATACATAAGAATGTAGTCTACCTAAGATGGAAGAAAAGCCTTTGTCCGCACCAACATGGCCAGGGCAGAGCACTTCCTGGAGGGAGGGTGGGTAAGCCTTTTAAAGCATTGGACAAGCCCTTGGCGATGCCTCTGGTTAGGTCAAGGCACCTCCTAATGGGAGGGCAGAGTAAGCCTTTATCTATGACATAAAATAGCCAAGTTAAAGCAGCGAACAAACCCTTATACGCGCTACGCTCTGGCCAGGTTAAGGCACCTTATGGGGGAAGGACGAAATAAGCCTCTTTCCATGTCATAAGATGTTCAACATAGAGCACTGAATAAGCCCTTGTGTGCAACGAAAAAGGTGCCAGGGTAGGGTACCTCCCAGAGGGAGGTCGGGTAAATCCTTGGTTCCAGCCTCTAAGATGAGCTAATCAAGAGCACCGGACAACAATGGACTAAAATTTCCAAGCCCGAAAGGAGGCTTAACCAATAATGGACTAAGATGTCCAAATTTGAGAAGAGGCTCAACTAATAGTGGACTAAGATGTCCAAGCTCACGAGGAGGTTCAATAAACTATGGACTAAGATGTCTAAGACTAAGAAGTGGCACAATCAACCAGGGACTAAGATGTTCTAGCCCAGATAAAGGCTCATCAAATTATGGATTGGGATGTCCAAGGCCCAGAGGAGGAATATCAATTGAAAAAATGAAATCTCCAAGCCTAAAAAGCAGCATGTCTAATCATGGGCTAAGACATCCGAGCTCGGGTGACAACTAATCAAATTACTTCCACGCAAGACCTCAAGGGTTCGTATATGTCAAAAAATTTGAAACTGAAGAAGAGAATCGGGACTCCACTGATTATTACCCAGATATGGGTTTCGGGGGGTTTTCATGGCATCATTTGTTAATGCCCGAATCTGGGCTTCGAGATTCTCATATGTGAATTTCAGCATCTAATACTTGAATCTGGTTTTGGGATTTTATCAATCACCATCTTTGTTAAGCTCGAGTTAGGGTATGAGAACATTGATGATCACTACAATTATTTATACTCGAACTAGGTTTTCGGCATTATTATCCGATTCTTTCCAAAATATCCTGATCTGGGTCAATGATATCTATTATTAAGACGATTTTCATAGATTTCTGGTTGTTCAAGATATGCCTTAATATGGGCAAGGGATTTCTATTTTAACAACAATCTGCCTACACCACATGTGCCTTAATCTGGGCTGAAAAAGTGTTTCTGCAAAGAGCATTGACTAACATATGTCCTAATCTTGGCTCAAAGCTTAATATGAGAGTAATACCTACTAATTTTCGTTTAGTCGATAATAAAAGCCTGAATTTGGATTTTAAATGCCATATATAGAACTATTTCCAAAATAATGTTATCTGGATTGTAAATGTCACATTGTCAACATCCAAGATTCACAAGTGAATGATGGCATTAGTATGATGATTTACTACTAAACATACATGTAAGTGTGATAGTAACAACATCGAATATCATTAACTTTGAATTTTGTAGAAAAAGCAAAGTTATGAAGAGTAAGAAATCTATGAAATCTTTGTCCTAAAGAAGAAAAGCTTCTTTCATACAAGGGGCATAAAATGTTAGCCAAAACATCTATTTAATAGCCGAAGTATGAAAGAAGGTTAATAAGATCGAGGTTTCGATAAAGAAATAGACCAAGTCAACGTGAAGAACATAAAAAAGGAAGTTCCAAAAGCATTTAGTAGGTATCGAAAGAGTCAAAGGTGTTACTCCAAATACTTATCTTTCGACGAGGTTGAAACCTCTTCAAGGCAAAGGCCGAGGGAGAAGAATTCAAGTCCAACCTTACGAAGGAGTCAAAGGGATGTTGCCATCAAAGTTTAATAACGTTAAGACCTTTTAAATGTATTGGAAGGTCCTTCGTCACAATATCCAAGGAGTTCTTACCTTTTGAAGGAGGTGACTAACTCGAAACCTACCGAAGACACTGAGGGATAGTCCTTTGAATGTATGCCAAATCATTCGAAACCTATGGTTTTTCCACTATTCAAACTATTAGGAAGCTAGTATTTGCAACCTCTTCGAAAGCCAAACTAAGCCTTTCGAATCGTTCAAAACCAGTATGGGCCTGAAAGTGTTCTGCATCAGATTGAAACAAGAACATGGGGCTACTCAAAAACATTGAAACCAATGACAATTAAATCTCTTTGAAGCCAATATAATCAACATATCGACCGTAACGAAGGCCCAAGCTACTTCCGCTAACAACAAGGAAGCAGAGATCCATCCAGGATACTTTTTGACAATTTAAAAGGTGCTATGGAGAAAGTGAACCTCAGAAATTAGCAAAGGCGAAAGGATGATAAAGTACAAGGCATATATTTCGATCAGGTCGAAAGGTCAAGAGAGAATAAACTATTAGAGTATGACAAGAAGAACAAGGACACCACTCGATACCAAAATAAGGCATACCTTTCGACCAGGTCAGAAGGCATATGATAGTATGTAAATGGTGAACTTTTCGATCATGTCGAAAGGCATACAATAGTATGAAAAAGGCGAACCTTTTAATAAGGTCGGAAGGCATATAGCGGCATACAAAAGGTGAACCTTTTAATAAGGTCGGAAGGCATATAGCGGCATACAAAAGGCGAACCTTATCGAAAGCGAGAGCACAAAAAGGAGGCCGCCTACATCTATCAATAAGACCCAAGGGGTCATGTTTGTATGGGATTTTGAGATTAAATTCATTTTCTTTTCTCTACTTTCTTAGCGAAAATTGTACTAGAAGAAATCCTAAATAAAATTGGGGAGAAGGTTCAATTTCTTGTAACTCATTTTGGATTATAAATGAAAATGGAGATAGCTTTTTCACAATGGATATTGGAAATGAGGAAGATTATTAGCTAGACTAATGATCAATTGCAGATGATTTAACCTTTTTCTCATAATCTCTTTTGATCTGTGCTATACATAAGATCATCTTAGATATTTCTAACTGAAACATTTTATCATTGAAACTTGAACTTTACATGGAAAGTAAAAGTGATGATGATGTGTCGAAATGCCGAATGTATAGGTTATGGAAATATCCCAATTGATCTTGTATAAGGAAAACAATATGGGTTGAAGATTATTAAACTAGGACTGCTTCGAAACACGGGACTCCTTTTGACCTGGTCAAAAGGAACACTTTCGAAAGGAATTCTAGTTTATATATCTAATAGCCATTCATGGAGGAATTCATTTGAAGGGAATCCTATCTTTCTGGCATCATCATTCCATTTGAAGGGATTTCATTGAATGACTATTAACACCAAATGGTCGAAAGAAATTAATGTTTATAGATAGAGTAAGCATCTCCTCTCGACGAAGTCGAATGATGCTGAATATAAACTTTCAATGTGATTGAACGGGGGATGGAAGATATCAGGATTTCACTAATTTCAATTCCAAGTCGGAATGAGATTCAATAAAGTGATGGATTCGAATGCTATATGTTGTGAATAACTCCTAAAGACAATTTGGTTACCCCAGCCTAGGAGAAAAGTTAAAGCAGATTCATCTTTCCTTTCTACAAGTTCGAAAGGATTGGCAATTTTACCAATCCAACCTGATCAAACGGTAGGAGTGGACTCCTCATCTCTTTCAACAACAAACCTGGTCAAAAGGTTGGGGCGGCCTCATTATTCCATTTGATAAGCTGAAAGGTTTGGCAATTAACTTTCCTTTTAACCAAATCAACTAGGTCGAAAGCCGGAGTCATCACCCTAAATCCATTCGACTGAATCATTCTATTCAAAAGTTACACATTCAAAGGCGTGAATTATCTCAACAATATGGTCATATTCAAATAGATTTTACTTATGATAAGCATTGGGAATCTTAACAAGAAGTCTTGCCAACATGACTCGTTCAAAAGCGGCATAACTATCACTTACGACCCAATCGAACGGAATTATAATTAGCTATTTTCTTCTTGATTTTTGTTTCGAATGAGTTGAATGTTTTTCTTATCCGTAATTAATATTCCCATAAAGATATCTTCTGAGGATGTTTATTCCAATCAACTTAATTAAAAGGGGTTTCAATGAGATTGGTCACTTCCAACATTTTCCTTCAAGATGATAGTGACCTTTCCTGTTAACATCAATGTTTTGGATGCTGGCATTTTTTCTTGTTAATGAATTCAACCATTTCATCAAGATATTTAAGGTGACTCCCAGTTTTATAGGACTGTACTAGCATATCGTCTATGTAAACCTCCATACATTGACCAATCTATTCCTTGAACATTCTATTGACTAATCTTTGATAGGTAGCTAATGCATTCTTTAGTCCAATAGTCATTGCTTTTTAATAGAGTTCCCTAATCGGTAATGAATCTTGTAAGTTCTTCGCCTAGCTTTAGCATGGGTACTTGACAATATCTTGAATAAGCATCCATGAGAGATAATATCTAGTGTCCGCTAGTCGCATCAAGTAACTGGTCTATTTTAGGTAGTGGATAGTAGTCTTTCAGGCATGCCTTATTCAGATCACTATACCCGACGTAGTTCCTCAACTTGCCATTGAATTCTTTAACAACAGAGGGTTTGCTAACCATTTTGGATAAAAAACTTCCTAAGTGGTTACATTTTCAAGTAGCCTTTTAACCTCTTCTTTCAAGATGTCTGATCTAACTTTGTCAAAGTACTTTTCTTTGTCGGTTAAAAGTCACATTTTGGTTAATATTTTGAGCATGGCACATAAATAATGGGTCAATCCTGACCACATCTGAATGGTTCCTTGCAAATACGTTCTTACTAGCCTTAAGGAAATCAATTAAGTCTATATTCAAGTTATTCTCTAACTCTTCTCTCACTTTGAGTATTTGTGTTGAATAAGTTGGATCTATACATATTTCTACATGATGCTCTATAGGTATTATCCACTCTATTTCTCTTTGGCAATCCAATTTTGTGATGATCTCACCTTCTTCTATAGAGTTATCATCGGCCCTCATCCTCTTCCCTTTAGGCAATATATACCTTTCAAACAAATGTTTATTAATTTTATTAGATCTTATTTTTTCTTTGAATGTTGGATGTAAATATCCATCATCCAACGGCTGAAAAATAGTGGAGGAATCGTAGAAAGAAGAGTACTCCCTTTTGTATCAATCGAAAGTTTCAAAATACATTTTGTTAGAACAAAATTGCGCACCCTGAATAGTACCCAACCTCTTTTAGTAAGTAACTTTACCATCAGGTATTATGGTGAGAAAAGAACATCTACCTCATCTAGCCCCGGACAGCCAAAGAATACATTGTAATATAAAGGCTGATCGATGATCATGAATAGAGTCTCAAATGTTCTATGGCATGATGGTAGGCCTATCTGTACTAGTAGCTTTACGTCCTGATTCGTTGTTGAACCCTTGTTATTGAACCCAAAGATAGGTTCAGGATAAGGCACCAGTTTATGCTTAGGAATGCCCATCTGGTCAGAGGGGTGCTTAAAGATGACGTTAACTGCACTTTTGGTATCTACTAAAATCTTGGATACTATGGAAAGCCTGATTTAAGTTGTGATCATAAGGAGGTCATTATGGGGATGAAGAATTCTGTTCTTTAGCTCTTGTGGGGTAATGAATTTTTTTGGCATTTGTATATTAAGTTGCAATTTTTTGAACTGGATCTCTTCCGGCACAAAGAACACTCCTTCCCTTGCTTCCTTGATATATCTATTCCTAGCCCGTTTACTATTTCCTGATGGAGGCGGTCCTCCATGAATCACATCAATCTTGTTCAAAGGTGGACTTAAGTTCATTGGATCTTCATCCTCTAAGACATTTATAGCATTACTAAGGAATTTTTATGGTCCATCACCAGTTTGTTGTGCTTTCTGTTTGTCTTGGATGAAGTCTTTAAGATGTCCTTCACGGATCCGCTTTTGAAGAAGGCTAGTACTCGACATTTGTCTAACTTACTCCCATTCGTCTTATGATAAGCACAATAATCATCCCCCTTTTCCTGCTTAGGGAAGTTCTTGGGCTTGAATGAAGTTGAGAAATTAACCTTTTCTTTAGTTGTGGCATAGATATATTACAAAGATTTATTTAAAACAACCGAATTGGTGTAAGAGTTTTCCCACCTTGACCTTTGTATCCTTGATCGAACCCAAATCTTACAATTTCCTTTATGGTGTTAGTTTTCCTATTAGTATAGCATAATTCATCCATTCAAATGAATTTATCAACTTGAAGCGAAAACATTGTAAATTTTTGCATCCATGGTGATGTAGCGCACTATGGTTGCGATAAGTCGCTTGGAATAAGTCGTTCTCGACCTAGGCATAGCGAGTTATGGGATAGCGCGATAAGAGAAGAAGGAGATGCAACGCCAACCGCCAACGAACTATGTGTTGAGTCACGCAGCGAGTTACGACCTAGCGAGGTATCAAGGTTGTGTACTGAAGCGAGTTATGCAGGGAAAGGGAAACCAGCGACCTACGATAAGTCGCTCAACTTTAGGTCGCTAACTTGTTAGACACTAGTTCATGAAGCAGTAATGTTTGTTTAGGTCACTCGAAGATTTCTAGAAGCCACTTCTTTAGGTCGCTCAAACGAGATAACGACCTTATGCCGCATGAAGCAAGCCGCTGTTGGTTAAGTCGCTTGGTGTTGTATGTTGTTAGGTCGTGTGAGTCTTAAGTCGTGTATGTGCTGTGTTGCTTAAATCGCAACTTGTGTTCTGTTGTTAAGTCGTTCGCTGTTATGTCGTTATGTGTATATGTTGAGTCCTTATTTGATAAGTCGTGTACTGTGTTGTATGTACTAGGTCGTTTACTTGTTGTAACTTGTATTAAGTTAGGTCGGTAAAGGCTGTGTTGTGTGAGTTGTAATCTCTATAAATAGCAGGGTTGTGTCATTTATAAAGGGAGTTGATTTTGAAATAAACTTTGTCTGAGTGCATTGTGCCTCTTTGAAATTGAAAGTTGAGTTTGAGCTCCTTTCTCCATTTTCGGTTATTCGAGTTCGCTCGAATCAACGCATTTGAAGCCGATTCACGGAATCTCGTGCGCGAGATCAATGTCGAAGAATCGTAGATCTGTTAACACGGTATCGTGCGCGATCAACGTGTTGGAGATAGCTAGAATCCGGTAGCTCGCGAGATCAACGGATTTGGGCATTTGGGTATTTTCCAATCCATAGATTTATCTTACTTCATCTAATCGATTCATCGATTAGTTTGACACGAGATCTTCATTTCGTCGTCATCGTTATAATCCGCTGTGTCAGTTTGGTATCAAAGCTAGACTTAGCCAATCATAGCTAAGCCGAGTCTTTGGAGCCAAGGAGAAGAGTTTGAAGAGTCAAGGCCGAGCTAAATCAAGCAAAGCCGAACTAAGTGAAGTGTTGTTAAGTTCAAAGCCGAGTCGAGCTTGTTCAAGTTTGTGGGAGATTTGTTCAAGTTAGATCCGAGAGCTAGTTGAAGCCGTGCATCATTTGTGTAGATCAAGGCCGATATTTGCAAGTTTGAATCGAGCTAAGTTGAATCCGAGATTGTTGTTAGAGATCATGCCGCCGAGAAGAGCTAATCATCATCAAAATGTTGATGTGTTGTATAGAAGAGAAGAAACTGAGCAAATGGAACAACGCATCAATGAAAAGTTTGATGAAGGTATTGGGAAGTTAGAGAAATTGATGAATGACTTGAATCAAAGTCAAAGGAGAAGGTCGCCAGTCTCGAACCATGGAGGAAACAGGGTTTCGCCATCGGTTACGGAAGCGAGGAGGGTGTCACCACAATCTTATCGAGAAAGAAGAGAATCATTAGTTTCATTGAGACGAGATCACCATGAGTATAGACATGAAGAGAGAAGAACTCCACATGAGTTTGGAGATGAGCCTTATTGTGATGATGACAGACATAGTAGAAGAGATATGCGTGATCGTAGAGATGTTGAAGGCCGAGATCGATATCGACGTACCTTTGATTATGATGAAGACGATGATAGAGGTAGTATTCACTGTCGAGATCGTGACCAAGTGTGAAATCAATTTTGGGATGTTGAAGATGATCGTCGATGGGAGTCAGGGATGAAGATGGAAATTCCAGAATTCAAGGGTGGTATGGTAGCGGAAGAATTTCTTGATTGGTTATCTAATGTTGAAGAAATTTTTGACTTCAAGGAAGTTCCTGAGCATCGCAGAGTTAAGTTGGTTGCTACTCGTTTGAGGGGAAGAGCTTTGGCATGGTGGCAGCAAACTAAACTAACACGGGAAAGGATGGGAAAGTCAAAAATTGTCTCATGGGAGAAGATGAAGAAGTTGATGAAGGCTACTTTCTTGCCATATAATTATCAGTCTCTTATGTATCAGCGCTTGCAAAATTTGAGACAGGGAACAAAATCAGTGAATGATTATGCAGATGAATTTTATCAATTGATTGCGAGAAATGATATCATGGAGACAGAGGAACAGTTGAATGCTAGATTTGTTGGAGGGTTGAGAATGCAGATCCATGATATGGTGAATATGTTTGATCAAAGATCCGTGGCTGAAGCACACCAAAAGACTCTAGCTTGGGAGAAGCAAGGCAGAAGAGGAGGTGGTGTGTTTACAAATTCCAACAATCAAGTGAAAGGGGCTAGTAGCAATGCGAATGTTTCCAAGGCTGTTAATAAACTGGTTGCTAATGAAGTTGCTAAGACCAAGGTCAACAATAATTTCAAGTGCTATAATTGTCAGGAGTTTGGTCACAAGAGCAATGAATGTCCGAAGCCTAATGTTAATTCCTATGATCAGCGACTCATTGGCACAAAGAAGCAAGCGACCTACGAGATAAGGACCTAACGACCTAAGATGGCAACGGGTTAGCGACTTTGCACTCAAGCGACTTAACAATCAAGCGGCTTAGCGACCCAAGGAGGCAAGCAATTCTAGATAATAGCGTAGCAACTAAAATGAAGCCCTGCATCGCGACTTAGCGACTTAAGGATAAAAGCGACCAACGAGTTAACAAGGCAAGGACCTAGCGACTTAACAGGTAGCGACTTACAGAATGCAGCGATCTAAAAGACTAGGCGACTCAACGGTCCAACGACCCACGACTTACCGAGTTAGCGACCGAAGGAGCGGAGCGACTCAACGACCTAGCCTAGGTCGCTACATTGAATATCTCAGCATTGATGAGTCACTAACTACTCCTCTAAGTCGCCGCCAACCTATGACCTGCCTTAGGTCGTTCACGACCTAATACTTGGTGACAAAATTATACTGCCTTTCCCTAAGTCGCTAAGACCTACCCTAAGTCATCCACGACCTAGTACTTCATTCAGAAGAGATGGCTACCAGGTAAGGCCGAAGACTCTTCGTTAGGTCGCCCATTTAAGATCCACGGCCTATGTTAGGTCGCAACAGCCGACCTACAACTTACCTTAGGTCGGTCACGACCTAAAGCCTGTTCAGAAACCCCTATAAATACGGCCTAAGCTCCATCGGGGGGACCTTTTGGGCTGATCATTTTTCTTCAAAGCATCGAGACCCTGCCATCTTCAAGCCAAGCCTTACTTCAACACTTAAAACTCACAAGAAGCTTCAATCAACTTCGAGCAAGGATTCAACATATTCAACCATGAATTCAGAGAACTCTTCTACATCGAAGTTTTTTCTAGCTACTTGTCTTTTGAAGTGAATTGTAATTGAAGGAAAATGTAAAGGATTGTAATCATATAAGCAATAAAGAAGGATTGAAGTGGACGTAGGCTTGACTATAAGCCGAACCACTATAATTGTTGTGTCTTTTACTGCTTTTCTGTGATTTCTCTGATTATAATCTAATTCCCGTGTGAATGGGTGGCGCCTTCATACTTACACTACTTACACCGGGGTGTTAGCGTCAGATTTTTGCGTTAACACCTAAGAAACAAGTGATGGTTGCTGTGGTTGAGGATGAGGATGCCGAAGTAGAATGTTTCAATTCACCACAAGTTGAGGAGGAAGAATTATTGTCGGGAGATGAAGGACGTAATTTGATGATGAGGAGATCTTGTTTAACACCAAAGCAAGAGGATGATTCAAGTTGGTTGAGGAGCAATATTTTCCAGTCAACGTGCACTATCTTGGGAAGGGTTTGCAAGTTTGTCATCGATGCAGGGAGTTGTGATAACATTATCTCTATAGAAGCTGTAAAGTAGTTGGCATTGAAGACTGAGAAGCATCCTAAGCCCTACAAGTTAGCTTGGTTGAGGAAAGGTGGGGAGGTGAAGGTTAGTAGAAGAGCTTGTGTAAATTTTTCGATTGGGAAGAAATATAAAGATGAAATTTGGTGTGATGTTGTGGATATGGATGTATGTCATCTGTTATTGGGGAGTTCGTGGCAATATGATAGAGCTGTGCAACATGATGCTCGTACCAATAGCTATAGTTTCATGTTCGAGGGCACTAAAATCACTTTGGTTCCTAAGAAGCGACAACGAGAAGAAAGCAAGTTGGAGGAGATTAAAGAACTGAAGACTTTGCTATCTTTAAAGGAGTTTGTTAAAGAAGTGGAAGAAGAACCTGAAGTATTTTTGTTAATTGGACGTGAAAGTAGTGAAGCATTTGAAATTCCTGAAGAAGTAAAGCCGGTGCTAGAAGAATTTGAAGATGTATTTCCCGAAGAGCTGCCAACGGAGTTACCACCGTTAAGGGACATACAACACCAAATAGATCTTGCTCCAGGAGCTGTGTTGCCACATAAACCACATTACAGGATGAGTCCAAAGGAACACGAGGAGTTGAGAAGGCAGGTGGAAGAGTTGCTTGAACAAGGGCGCGTACAGGAAAGTTTAAGTCCTTGTGTAGTACCAGCCTTGTTAGTACCGAAGAAGGATGGAACTTGGAGAATGTGTACGATAGTCGGGCACTGAACAAGATACTGTGAGGTACAATTTCCAATGCCGAGATTGGATGATTTGTTAGATCAGTTGAATGGGGCTACTATATTTTCAAAGATTGATCTGAAGAGTGGATATCATCTAATTCGAATTCGACCAGAGGAAGAATGGAAGACAGCTTTCAAGACACGAGAAGGGTTGTATGAATGGCTGGTTATGCCGTTTGGTCTTTCGAATGCACCTAGTACGTTTATGCGGGTGATGAATCAGATCTTTAGACCATTTATTGGGAAGTTCGTGGTGGTGTATTTTGATGATATACTGATATATATAGTGGAAGCCCAGAAGAACACTTGCATCATCTGAGAGAAGTGTTGATGATACTGCGACAAGAACAATTTTATGCTGCAACGAAGAAATGCGTGTTCATGACGCATGGTGTTTTATTTTTGGGATATGTTGTATCAAAAGGAGGAATACAGGTGGATCAGAGTAAAGTTGAAGCAATCAGAAATTGGTAACAGCCCAGGACGATAACAATAGTTAGAAGTTTTCATGGTTTAGCATCATTCTACCGAAAGTTTATTCCACATTTCAGTAGAGTGATGGCACCTATTACTGATTGTATGAAGGGGAAGCAATTTTCATGGTCAGAGGAAGCAGGATTTGCTTTTGAGCGAATCAAGGAACTTTTGACGACAGCACCAATTCTAGTATTACCAGACTTTCAGTTTTTGTTTGAGCTACATACTGATGCATCTAAGGTTGGAATTGGAGGGGTGTTAAGTCAGAGGGGCCGCCCAATTGCATATTTCAGTGAGAAGCTTTCTAGGGGGCAAAGATGAGATACAGTACTTATGATGTGGAATTCTATGCTATTGTGCAGGCTGTGAAACATTGGAGACATTATTTGTTTCATAAGGAATTTGTTTTGTTTACGGACCATGAAGCGTTGAAACATTTGCAAGGGCAGGACATGATTGCCGCTAAACATGCATCATGGATAGCTTATTTGCAACTATTCACATTCGTCGTAAAGAATAAATCTGGAGTCACTAACCGCGTTGCCGATGCATTGAGTCGGAGGAACAATTTGCTAACAACTATGCGAGTAGAGGTGGTGGGTTTTGACTTACTTCTAGATTTGCTGACTTCAGATTCTTATTTTCCAAGATTCTAGACAAAGTCAAGCAGGGAAGCATGGATGAATATATGCTGGTTGATGGTTTTCTGTTCGAGGGAGATAAATTGTGTGTTCCAGATAGCAGTTTGCGAATGAAGATTATCAAAGAATTGCATGAGGAAGGCCACGTGAGGCGTGATCGTACAATGCAGTTGGTTGCTAATTCTTATTTTTGCTGTCAATGAGAAAAGAAGTTGAAAGATTTGTGAAGAGATGTCATATCTGTCAAGTTTTGAAGGGAACTGCTATGAATGCAGGGTATATATGTCGTTGCCTATACCTACTAAACCCTGGGTAGATGTTAGTATGGACTTTGTGTTGGGTTTGCCGAGAACGCAACGTGGCAATGATTCTATCTATGTGGTGGTGGATCTTTTTTCGAAAATGGTGCATTTTATCGCTTGCAAGAAGACGGCAGATGCAGTTAATGTTGCTCAGTTATACTTCAACGAGATCTATAGACTACATGGATTACCTGAATCTATTGTTTCAGATAGAGATACTCGTTTTCTGAGCCATTTTTGGACGAGTCTTTGGAAAATGGTTGGAACTAAGCTGAAATTTAGTAGTGTTTATCATCCACAGACGGATGGACAGATGGAAGTTGTGAATAGATCCCTAGGTAATCTATTGCGATGCCTCATGCATGGTTATTTGAAAAGTTGGGATTTGAAGTTATGTCAAGATGAGTTTGCACACAACCATGAAGTTAATCGTAGCACCAGTTTCGGTCCATTTAAGGTTGTTTAATCAACGATTCCAAAGGGACCATTGGATTTATCGATAGTTCCATTTCAGAAAGGGATTGTTAAAGAGCTAGTGATTTGGCGAATGATTTGCAAGAATGCCACAAAGTTGTACAGGAACGATAGCTTAAGGCGAACGAGAAATATAGGCAATCCGTAGATATTAAACAACGATAGGTTGACTTCAAAGAAGGAGATTTTATGTATGCAGTGCTGACCAAGGATCGATTTCCTGTTGGAACTTACAATAAGCTAGCCGCTAGAAAGATTGGTCCTTTAGAAATTGTGAAGAAGATCAATGAGAATGCGTATCAGTTAAGATTGTCGGATGATGTTCATACCTCTCATGTTTTCAATGTCAAATACTTGATTCCATATCATGGGAAAGAGCCTGTCGAGGAAGAAGAAGACGCAAATTCGAGGACGAATTCTTGTCAACCGGGGGAGGATGATGCAGCGCACTATGATTGCGATAGGTCGCTTGGAATAATTCGTTCTCGACCTAGGCATAGCGAGTTATGGGATAGCGAGATAAGAGAAGAAGGAGATGCAACGCCAACCGCCAACGACCTATGTGTTGAGTCGCGCAGCGAGTTACGACCTAGCGAGGTATCAAGGTTGTGCAGTGAAGCGAGTTATGCAGGGAAAGGAGAACCAGCGACCTACGATAAGTCGCTCAACTTTAGGTGCTAACTCGTTAGACACTAGTTCATGAAGCGGTAATGTTTGTTTAGGTCGCTCGAAGATTTCTAGAAGCCACTTCTTTAGGCTGCTTAAGCGAGATAACGGCCTTATGCCGCATGCAGCAAGCAGCTGTTGGTTAAGTCACTTGGTGTTGTATGTTGTTAGGTCACGTGAGTCTTAAGTCGCATATGTGCTGTGTTGCTTAAATCGCGACTTGTGTTCTGTTGTTAAGTCGTTCACTGTTATGTCGTTATGTGTATATGTTGAGTCGTTATTTATTAAGTCGTGTACTGTGTTGTATGTACTAGGTCGTTTACTTGTTGTAACATGTAGTATGTTAGGTCGGTAAAGGCTGTGTTGTGTGAGTTGTAATCTCTATAAATAGCGGGGTTGTGTCATTTGTAAAGGGAGTTGATTTTGAAATAAACTTTGTTTGAGTGCTTTGTGCCTCTTTGAAATTGGAAGTTGAGTGTGAGCTCCTTTCTCCATTTTCGATTATTCGAGTGCGCTCGAATCAACGGATTTGAAGCTGATTCACGGAATCTCGTGCGCGAGATCAACTTCGAAGAATCGTAGATCTGTTAACACGGTATCGTGTGCGATCAACGTGTTGGAGATAGTTAGAATCTGGTATCTCGCGAGATAAACGGATTTGGGCATTTGGTTATTTTCCAATCCATCGATTTATCTTGCTTCATCTAATCGTTTCATCGATTAGTTTGACACAAAATCTTTATTTCGTCGTCATTGTTATAATCCGCTGCGTCACATGGACACAGAGCTCCTTCAAAAATGGCTGGTTTTCCATTAATCTCTAGTGCACTACAATTAGCTTATCTCTATCATTCATATCTTTAGCCTTCAATACCTCTATATTGAACCTTCTAAGCTAATCACCTAACGACTCTCCTTGCCTCTGCTTAATGATTGCGAAGATGGTTTAGTCAATTGTTGGAGCTTTTCATATGCAAAACTGAATAGAGAATTCATAGAATAATTATTTCCATGAGTAGATAGTTTTCTCCTGATATTGGTAATACCATTTTGCAGCAGTCCCTTGAAGTGTTACGGGAAATAGGCTACATTGCACTACTCCGGAACCATCATAGAGGTCCATTTAGCTATCAAAAGCCATTAGGTAGAATCTGGATCAATAGTGCCATAGTATTTTATAAAAGGAACCTTAACATGAGATGGAATTGTTGTTGACATGATTTTGTTAGTAAACGTCACTTACGCATCTAAAGTACTTTTCCCTTTAGCATTCAGCACGTCTTTAACATCTTTTTTTTTTCATATCCCTCATGTAAGCTTCAGTATAATGGTAGCTTTTCCGATATGGATTATATTCCATTAAGGTAGAGCTTCCAAATTGCTCTAAAGATTTGTCTTGCATTCTGCCCTGGTGATTTGATTTGGTTGCATGACATTACTTCTTCTTTGATTACGTTAAGTCAATCTTGCCCTTATCTTCAAATGTGTATGCCTTCAGATTCCTTTTTGGAGGGACCACTTTATCCCTTTTTATTGGCTTAGCAGTTTTAGATGATGGTTGTTAGTCATCCGGTTGCACTGTAGTTGGTGGTTGTCTTGGCACAGTGCCTTCTAAGTTGATGGTTAACGTAATACTTTCCGCCAGAACTGTTGTGTGCACTGCATCTTCATCTAATCGGCTGCTGATTTCATTTTCCTATAACAAATCAAACTTTGCATAATTAATCTATAAGGAAAGAAAAAGGGCAAAGGCTGGAGTCTTCCTTCTAGCGCCAAAAATGCTAACGATATAAATCGTTAACACCTAATGGTGCATTGAATTGGGGTTAGTCGAAAGAAGAACCCTTTCAAGAAACTTTGAAACAGTTTGCATTGATAAAACTGTGATTTGATATTACCATCTTATGTATAGAACTCTTTCGAAGTGATCAAAATGAATTCTAGACGAGAGAATTCATTCAAATGCACCCTTCTAAGGGTGTCGATACAACTGCTATTAAAGGATCTCCTTCGAAAGGCAAGTTCTTTTCGAAAGCATAAAAATGCCTTCTGAAAGTATCATGTTGAAGGTATTGATTTGATAGATATAAGGAGAACCACATTAAATGTCCAATGCCTTTCGAAAGGATTCAAAACCCGATGTGTGTAAATTTAAGAAAAGAGTGGATCAATGTGCCATAGAGCCTTTTTTGGATAAATGTCATGAGTCACATCAACTAGATAATGTTGAATTATCATCATTACGTTAATTTAGCGCCTCAAATTCTTTGGACGTAATGATAATATGCTTTAAAGTCAAGAAATATAGTTAGGATCTATAGCTTAGCAGATGCTAATAAAGGGTTAAAAAGTTAAGTGTGTTTCATATGCAACTGGTCATTAGACAAGCTAATTGCGGAGATGATCATTCTCATGTTCGAAATCGATATCCAATCCATGCATCCTTTGTTTTTATTTCTCACAAATGGATTATAAGTAGTAGAATTTGTCCTCAATTTGATTTAGGGTTACAAAAATTCGATTGGACAAAGAAATGCAGATTGAAAAATCGATCATGAACTTGGACCCTTTTTATCGTATTAATAGATGTTGGATTGACCCTTCTGCATCCATCCTTCCGAAGCTATCGAAATGTACCTTCACCAACCTTTTCCTGTCACTGATATTAAGGTGCTTCTTCTTTCTTTGTTTAAGCATTTATAAAAGTTGAATCTACTTTCAGATCTTGGGTATCAAATCAGTTTCCATGCTACCTATATGCATCTTTGGAGCCTTTCTTCTATATCGAAAGGGTATTTTCTTGGTTTTGAAAGGGTTGTAATATAGTTAAAGGCTTCCTGGACCTCTTCATTTTTGTTAAGATCCGGTGCTATAATGGTAGGTTGTTACTTTAATGAACGAGGAATGACATTTGGACAAGCTCTAACGGATTCAATTGTGGCAGAAGGATCATTGCGAATGGTCACATACCATGGAAGAGACTTCTTGGAGGACGGATGATGGTTGTAGAAGGTGTCTTTCAAAGGTAATCTCTTGATTAATGTAGAATCCCATGTTTTGATGATTGTGGAAGCAATACTGGAAAATATGAAACCTCCTAATATTTATCGATAGGTTCAACCAATTCAAAAGGCTAGTCTTTGCAAAACCATTCATACGATAGGGATGTTTTGGTAGAATCTTCTCCTTGGAATGTAATCAGTGGCAGAACCAATCGTCTTGAAAGGTTTGATATATGTGGAATGGGTATTGTCAAAGGAAGCCTTCACTTTCATCCATTGTAGAAGTATCCATGCTTGCAGCACCGATCTAATTTCTTATAAAGCAACTTCAATTCCTCCAGAGCCCCCTTTTAAATCATGGCGGAACCGCTTGTTTTTTCAACTCTTGTGAAGCCTCTATAACGCCTTCGTAAGCTTTCTTTTAGCACTAGGGGAATCCATCTTTCGATGCCTTCAGAGGCTTCTCTCACGCCTATATTCTTGGGTGAACTTTATGGTTAATACAGGATAATAAATATTTTTTTGAAATTATAAATGATTGTTTATGAATAAATAATCCTTTAAAAAGGAATTGCTTTAAAACAAAAATAAGTGTATATTATTTTGGGTATATAGTAAGAAATATTATAATGACTTTTGTTTATGACCTTTATTTTAATACACTTAGTTTGTAATTTGTAATTTTTAAATAATATTTCAAAGATTAATTTTAAAATGTTCTACAATATTTGAAATTTGAATATAAAGCCAAAAGGTGAAAAAATAATTTTAAGTGTTTGATTAATTTATTTGTGGTAAGTGCATGCAATGTAGATACTATACATAAATCATTATTATTCCCAAAGTTGATTTATTGACTATCGATTTTGATTCTACCATCTTCTTCATATTTCATCACTCTATGATAATGTCTTACTCATTTGAGCTTTGTTAATATCTGTCGAAAATGAAAAAACCCAAAGAGTCAGTGGAAGCCAAGTTATGTTGGGTTGCCCTCATTAAGCTATTTTTACATCCACTCTAGAATAGATTCGGTTTTGTGCATAGACATGTAAAATACTCGGATACTTTGTAATAGTTGGTGGGGCCTTGCTAGGATGTGTCTGAGAGCCATTGGAGTTTTCAATTACATTTCTAAAGGTATACTTTCAGGTAAGGTGGTATACCTTCCCAGTCATTATTAGAGAAACTTCTATTTTTCTTATTAATTCAAATTTGGTAATTTTTCCGTAATCTCATAAAGAAACGCCTTGTGCACTTCTCGATATTTAATTACTTATGTCCATTCCTTCAAGTTTTGGACTTTTACCTTATTGTCCATTCTTCCCGGTTTGCATTTTTTATAATATTTCCATTCTTTTAACTCTGGATTTTGATATTATTTATGCTTATTCCTTAAGTATGAGATTTGTTCTTACTGGTACCATCCTTTATATCTGGAATTTTTCCTATTGTTTATTTCCACTCTTTCCTCTATGGATGTTGTTCTTGTAAGGTAAGAACCCATTCGGAATTTAGCAGCGGGGACTCATAAATTTTTTATGTGCTCATCATATTACTTGATTTTTCTCATGCTGATTCTCTAGACTTATCCGACTTTTATTTTATTATAATGCTCGAATTAGATCAAGTATTGTTCTTGGTTGGCTTGTATATGGAGTTCCTGGAGAAGAGCAGGATGTTCACCATTTGTAATGTTTTAATTTCCACGGTATTATATTGTACACCTATCAGCAATTGTAAGGTCAAGATTTTATAACTGTCCAACTGATAAGGTTTGTTTTTAACATTGATGCAATCTGTATTTTGGAGAGACAGGTTTTATTATCTTTATTATATTATATGTCGTCATTTCCGTTGTGAGATTCTGACTTTCGAGTTCTTTGTTCTTTTCTTTTTATTTTGCCCTAAGAATCTACCTTTGTGGTGATTGGATGTTTCGCGTTTAAATACCGTGGATGTATTTGATGTTGATTTTCGATGGTCGAAAAGGAGGATCATTACATAAAGTCAGTGAATATCACCTTGAATATTGAATATTGCGCTTACTAGATCAGATCTAAACTTCTCTAGAAAGCACAGCTGTCTAGAAGAAAACAACATTTCTTTAAATAGATTTTATTTACTTTAATTTGAGTAAGAAACGTATGGATACACCAATGTAATTTGCGACGATGATAGAGTAAAGGGGGAGGGGTGAAAAGTCAAGTACAAGCGAGAGGGGCGATGTGATTTGATTAGGCAATATAAGCAAGTAATAAGTGTAGATCCAGATCTAATTGGTATTTATTTAATTTAAATCCATTTATCGATATTTTATATCGATACATACATATATAAATTTTTATACGCACTTTATTAAATACTAGTTCGAATAATTAAAATCAAATTTATTAATTTATATTTCATAAAAATTCATTAATTTGTAATAATTATAATTTAATTAAATCATTGTATTTTTGAACATTCAACATTGGGGTTGTGCGACTAAAAGGTGAAAATTCAATTAGCGATTAACATTCATCAATTCGAGTATTAACGCTTACATGTCACCTGAGCTAGTGGTGTGACAGTTTGGTCAAACTGATCGCTCACATATTTTTGGCAAAATCTAATTTCACGATTATAATAAATACATGGTAGTACCGATTATTTACATCAATTTTCTTCGTCAAAACTATATCACATTAAGAATTATGAAATTTTGTTTTCTCAAAATTCCTATACCGTCCACATTTAACTTGTTTAATCCAAACACAAAGTACTTGGTTTGGTATTAACAATTGTTACTAATCGAACATCATTTGCCAAAGACTTTGACTTTGAGTTGACTGACTATGGTTGGCCTTAATACTTACCACATATGACAAAGGAGACAAATTTTCTATTGAATTGTGTTTCACTTTCAATGTCAACTGAGACCCAATTATAGTTGTTTAAAGGTCGCCTTGGCATAATTTAACAATAAGTAAAGTGGAGAGTCTGCACTAAAGTTCTAAAGTCAAAAGAACTGTTTAATATCATCACTTTGATATTCTCTATTCGACCATGGTTATATTAACAACAGAAAACTCTTGAGTGAGTCAGTCCATAATTGTCCAATAACTATCAATACATAATCCCTTGGTGCCTCTAACAACCGTGAGTTATACAATGCCCAATTTGGGAGAGGATTACAGACTCTAGTCTCAATAGATTTACCCATATCATGTCTTGAAACATCTTGACTCGGAATAGTTAAAATAATATGTTGTTTATAATGTGATAAATTTCTCATGATTACACACATCGTAATTACTATCACTAACATATCATTTAAGTATTTTATATTATATATTCTTAAAATAAATAATTAACTAATTTAATAGTATTATAAATATATGTAATTATGAAAAAATAACATTTATTTCGAACAAGATTCTATTATAGGGTCACTAGTTCACAATACATTACATAATTGCCCATAAGACATACCCCTAATCTGTTAATCTATCATTTGCACTTGGAGCAATTATGAATTCTCAATCCTGTTACTTTCATCAATTTGGTGAGAACAGATGGAGCTAGACTCTTTGTGAATGGGTCTGCCATGTTGTCTTTGGTATCTACTCTTATAATTATAACTTCTTTCTTCTGGAAAAATTTCCTAATAAGATAGAACTTTAAAAGAATTTGTCATAATTTCTTATGCATTATAGCTTCCTTCCTTACCTACATCACGACAGTATTGTCATAAAATAGTGTCATTAGATCTTCATGTTGGGAATCATCACTAGCTTACTAAAAAAATTGCGCATCCATACAGCTCCATTGGCTTCTTCGTTGAAGGCGACGCATTCGGCCTCCATCATTGAATTAGCTGCTGTTTCCTGCTTTGAACTTTTTGACTAACATCCCACCATTTAAAGTAAAATTTAACGAATACCAATTTATTATCGTATCACTTTGAAAGTTGGAGTCTGTGTACCCCTTCAAAGGAGATCTTTACTCCCGAACGTAATGTGGCAACCCACACCGACCCAAGGTCAAAGGTGACTTGCGAACTCGCTTAGTGCCATGAAGCATGACCTATTAGGCTTTTACACATTACAGAGACAAGGAATAAAAAATTAAGATCTAAGATGTTCTACACATTCAGATCTCATAGTGGTAGGCAATAAAATATAAATGTAGAAAATAATCATTTTCAGAAAATATCTTATAAAACAGTCTCAAAAGTAAGCAGCCATAATCCAAAATACATAGAAATATGACATATAGTCTGACAAGTACTGATTAAGATAAATAGTTACATGATGAGTAGTGGAAAATAAATAGGAACTCTAATGCCAATCTCGCCTCTTCACTTATTAATCTTTGGTACTACTCCCTACTGCCCTATCCTCCTATTATCGGAGGAAAAAAAAGAACGGGGTAGGTCAGAAAAATTCTGGTAAGTGAGTTATGTCATTAATATATGGTGGTAACATCCAATTGACTTCATTAATACTCTATGTGACCTAGAGTGTTCTACCAGTGTCAAAGAAATACTCGATTCACTTATCTAAGAGGTATAGTTTTAAGCACACCTACACTATTATCTTATGAATGCTATACTTAGGGTTGAACAACTAATTGAACCTCAAAACAGCTAAGGATAGGCTAATAGGTTGTAGAACAATTCCAACATACGATTACCTACAATTTCAACTTTGGAAATGTGTTTCCCAACCTACACATATTATGTTTACGCATTGAAGGGGAACCCACAATGCCAACTTGTGCCAAAGAGCTCTTAATATTGTAAGAGACATGACCGATTTTCGGCGTAGATTAGCGACAGTATAGTGACCAGGAGTCGAAGTGGTGTTGATTAATTTACTTTCGTTTGTAAGGCACCACAAGGGAATCACTAATTTGCTACACCTTAGTGACACTATGAAAATTATGGGCTTTCAGTTAGCCATCACAAATGCATTGGAAATTATATACGCATTTGCGACATCAAGAAAATTTAGTAACATCATAGGAATGTCATATTTATTTTATTTTCTAATTTATTTGGCATCACAACCTTTATGATGGTATTGAACTCTAATAATGCACATCCTATTTTATTTCTCATCTCAACCATTTAGATTGAAAAATCCAATGCTCAAGACCAGTCATCCGCACACATCGATTAAAGTGGTTTAATACATATCTCCTTAAATCTTCTTCGTTCTTCATTCATTGCAAGATCGTAAAAACATCCCAAATATCGCTTCTCCTACCTCTTCATGTAACTTATTTTTCTAGTTCACTACTGCAAGTTGTATTGCTGGTGATAGAAACGTAGGCTACATCGGTGGAGGTAATGGTTGTAAGGTTAAGATTATGGATTGGGGTACAAGTTACAATGTGGATATAGGGAGCGGTGAGGTGGGAAGTTAATTTTAGGGTTTCAGGTCGTGTTGATTTGCGAAGTGGATTACGAAAGCAGGTGGTTTAAGGAAGTGCAGATCGGGACATGTGGGTGGTGTGGTGGTTTCTTACGACTCTTGTCTGGGTTGATTACGAGATGGATTTGGTGACATTTGTGGTAAGTTGCATGCCTAGTAGTGGTGGTTATCTTTTAGCTGCATCTCTATGTTTTTTAGTGCTATTTGTCTCTAGTACAATAGCTACTTCACCAAGGAAGCTACTAAAATGTTCCATTTCTAAAGAAGTATGTTCCTACTTGGGCTTTTGATCACGTTAATTACTTCAAGGGTGGTAGGGACATTCAACTTCACCTTAATAATTACTGAGGTATGTATGTTCATTATCACTCATTTGAAAAGGAAACATTTACATATATTAACTAAGTGTTTGCATAGGAAATGGATTTCAAACAAGGGGATTGTACCTACTGGCTACTTCAGTATGCAAATATGCAAATAAAAATTGTTCCAGGAGATTTAGCAAGGACCATCACTACATTAAACGTAATAACTTATACACATGATTCAAATATTTTCAGTTGTTCTATTAAGTTATAACTCTTAATATTCATCAAAATTTACTCAACTCTCTTCCCTAAACTCAGTGCACACAATGATATAAATTTTTAATTCTTGGGGAATTGATGTGGTTTTCCATATATATTGCAGACCTAGGTGTTCATTGGTGGCAAAGATGATAGCAAAGAATCTACATATGGTTTTAATCCTGCTAAATCTCAATTTGGGTTTGGTTGAAGAAAAGGTTTGGCAGTATAATAAAATGGTGCGATGTTCATTTACACCTAGCAGATACAAAGTTTTTATAGGTAATTTGGATCAAGATGATATGACATTAGTATATAAAATTTTATGTCTAGAATTCGCAGTATGCATTTGATTTTCTTCTTCTTGATTGATATAACAGTATTTCCTACAAATGATGCTAAAATGATAAATATAATGAATTGTGTGCTTCTTATTTACTTATGTACATCTTATTCCAAATAGCAGTATTATGCTTTTATTTATTGTCAAACACTAAACAATAAGAAATTTCTATGGTCATTTTAAAAATGGTAGCAATCAAATTTTATTACTTTATTTATTGTCATTAACTTCTTTGGCCATGTTAAAAAATTATAGCAATCAAACAAAGAGGATATGTATTCTTCTTGTTATTGCCAAAATTATTATACTTGCATTTCAAGCAATTGTAACCATTAACAAGATTTATGTCATCTACTTCTGATTTATTGTCATTAACTTCTGATTTATTTACAAACCAATACTCTTTGTTATATGAAACCGAAAGATAGAACTGCTTATTAATTATTTTGTAGCAGCCATATATTTTAACACAAATTAATAGTAGTTAGTTGCTAATAAGTGACAAAAATTAATAATAGCTATTCAATTCTAAATCTCGACCAAAATCTCGTAATTAAATCTAGTCCAAGATGTCGGGCGAAATACCGTAATATCGATCAAGATATGTGTCAAGCGAGATTTACGACAAAGCAACTTGTTTTAAACCGCTTAAGCTTAAAAATGAAATCTCACCCAAGATAAGCAAAATTTAAACCTAAGTCAAGATACACCTAGAGTTAATTGCTTGCTACATGTAAATGCTCTTTAGAGTTCAGTTATAAATTTGTCTACTATGCCTAATTTGTATTTTAAACACCATTGTTTTTTTGTTTCATTTTTAGTAAAAACTTCAATTTGACCCTGTAAGCTTAAATTTTTTATTATTATCTATTTTTCAAGATATCATGCAAATTTTTGTTTATTTATATGTTTTTTTGATATATGTGCATCTTAACAAAAATATTTAGGGGATAAATTATGATGATATTTGAAAGAGAGGCTGATAGTGATGTTTGGAAGAGGGGATATGGAAAATGTTGATGATTGCAAGAGATGTTGATCGTGATCATAGTGTATAGGAGATAAAGTAAATTTGTTGGAAACATGGAATATTTGATTTTTTCATACTCTATATATTATTGGTTCTTGATTTTCTATAAGAGTTAAAATTGTTGGTCAAGAATTATATTTCATTTTGCATGTTTGATCTAATACATATTTTGTTGAAATTTACTAGTTGTTCTATTGCTCTTTTGTGCAATTCATATGATATGTTTATTCTTTTTAAATTTTGAATACTTGAATTGAAAAAAATCATATGGGTGTGCACCGGTACAATCTGCACTGCTTATGCTTTAGAATATAGACGTTGGAATGACATCATTAAACTTTAGTGATTTTGTTGCGACGTGTGCATGCTTTAGAAAGTAGGCATCGTAGTGGCATTGTTAAAATTTAGTGACGTTAGTGCAATAGATATTTTATATTAGAATATTGCTATCACAACGGAATTGCTAAATTTTAGCGATGCTATGGAGATAACATTTTTTGATGCCTTTGAGACACCAAACCAATTAGTGATGCCTATGTTTCTAACACGTTTCTGGTGTCTCATTAGCATCGCTAAAATAATTTAGTGACTCCAAAGAGACACCAAAAACATGGAAGAAAACCACAGATTTTTAGTAGTGCAAGGTCTTTGCATCCATGTATACCTTCAATGGTAACGTAACGCCTCTTTCCGTACCTCGCTGGGATCAATAATCTACTTGGTATAATGCCATGTCCATAAGTACCAAGAACTCCCATTAGCTTCAGGCCACATGCTTCTTTAGGAAACATTATCGGTGTTGCGTGTCCATGTAGAACCTCCTATGAGTGAAATTTGCAGGAGAGTCGCCTCGGTCAAATGTCGACCCAGCTGAATAAATAGTGTTTGGGTCCCATTGCCTATGTACATATATTTATTCAGTCCAGTAATGTCCAAGTGTCGCAAACATATGGAACTAATTTCCCAACTTATACTAACATCCATATATATAATATATATAATTTAACTTATAACTTGGGCCTGTGGCTGAGGTTCAAGTCGCACCTATAATTCGGTACTCGATCGACCGCTGGTCACTTAAGAGGGTGACTGGTTGTTTTCGAACAGCTCTAGTGAGCTGTCAACCCATTAGGGTGTTTACTCTGTATTTTGATTTTCATTGTTTATTAATCATCATCATTCTCAAATCGATTACAGTAAACTTTACTTACAAACTACAAATTATTGTGAATCCAAATTTATGAGTCTACAATTTATAATCACCTAAAACTTCATATTCAATTTAGATTCATCATCAACAAGGTTATATTCATTCATATTAAATTTTACATTAAGGTCATATTAAACTAGAGTCAATTCCTATCCAATGAATTTACATTAACGTGATCATTGATGTGTTCCAAATTAAAAGAGAGGGATCATAATAATAAAGGTTATAATTATTGTGAAATTCTCAGTCTAAATATATAGTGTTTTAAATTTGAGTTTAAAACAATTCTAGATCAAATAGGTTACAACAAGGCTAATTATATGTAAATAATCTTACTAATCATAAACCCACTCACCTCAAAAAAAGCTATCCCTTCCTTAACATGCTTGGAATTACCTCCACTTGGTGTAGATCTCCTCTTGGTTTTCTTCAATATCTTCTGCTTTAATTTCTCTAATTTAATTATTATTTGGTTTTGAAGTAATTTTGATTTAAGGGGAAAGAGATTTCACGTTTTAGAGAGATAGAGCTTGGAAGTACAACAAGTAAGTTAAGGTTTTGACAATTAGCCTAGGGTTTTATTTATGAGGGTAGAAACTTACCTCGGTCATTGGATTTAATATTAGAAAATCCTATTCACTTGGCTACTTAAAACCCTAGCTTGTTAATGAAAATCGATTGACCACTTGGCTTGGAGTGGTCGACTGCTAGGGGTCGACAGGTCAAGGCCAAAGTGTCGACTGGTGGAGCATTCTTTGTTTACAATATTTATTTCGTTAATTAATTAATTAATTCATTTCGATTCTGAGTTTTCAAATGTTAACAAATTTTCATACTAGCTACGATTTCAAAACATTTTATATTGAGATTGTTGCCATGAACGCAACTGTGTATGTTTCGCCAGATTCAAACTTTCATGAAAATCACATATTTATCCTTACTATATTTAAATTAAATTCTTTCGTTTAAATTTCCGATTAAATTTTTAGGATGTTACATTACCTCATGAAAAGGATTTCTCCCATTGAGCCTTCAAGGACGAAAAAATGCAACCTTACGTATGGAAATTAATAATTACAAGAATCACTCATCCATCAACCATTGGAAATCATTGTCCTTATTTCAAATCCAATGCAATTTGTATTCATAGTTATGGAATGCATATTGCGACGACTGTCTTATAACATTGGCACCAATAATAACCAAATAGTATGTTGTAGTCATGCCCAGCCGATATAGGATGATCGTCAGGGTTGAAATAAACAAATGCAGCATATAACCTGTCGTATATCTCCTAGCACATGGAAAAAAATGTCAAATATAAAACCGAAGAGAGAGTAATAATAATGTGAATTAATAATTAGAATGTAAAATCCATAGAGTTATACTTTAAATGTCACCGAGTTTATACAATGGAAACGTACTCAACAACTATCTCAAATATAAGTAATAAGTAGTCACTGCTTAAGCTTCCCAATGTTACATGGTGGAATAAGCGTGGAACTCATACAAGTATATAATACAAGATAGGTTCGTCCAGCTTGTCCTCCGAACAGCTGTTGTGTCTACTCACTTAAGAGTACCTAAGATAATAAGAAGCAAAGCATAAAACCTAGAGTTGGAAAATAGTCTTGTGTGTGCGGTAATGAATCTCAAAATACTATATAGGTAAATATTGTAAGAAACAAGAGTAAACGAACCATACCTTACTTATTCCTAGGACCATAGAGTTACCACATAAAGGTATAATATGTTGCTCTATGGTATCATAAAGGTACAATACAACATAAAATAGTGGATGCCTAAATATCACTATCTCTGGTGCACACTCCCAATGACATCGTGAGTTATAGCCCAGAGGGTAACTAAACAACCATAGAAACCATTAAAAATTTCCAATTATCACTTTTCCTTTGTGCCCTAAATATATGATAGCTCACATGACCTCCTTTCTGCCAAGGACTAATGGAAATCGCGTTTCTCCGTTGTACTCTTGTATCTCACAACCTAAAGCTGGATGTGTCTTATAGCCCAAAGCTGGGCAATAGACCCAAGGCCACAGGTCCAGGGTATATAAGTTCCCCAATTGACCCCCTGACGTCCCCACTTACAATGCCCCTGCTTTGGCTACAATGGGAAACGCTTCGAGTTATCAACGATTCCTTAGCACATTCATATGTGAGCTCTCATTTACTCCGATCGAATCCCGAGCCCTTATTGCTCAGTTTAGTTTCCATTATCTAGGAACACGCCATGTTCCGCCACTCCATAGCTCTCACTACGATTATCTTCGGTAACTACTCCCTACATGAGTCACAAACTGAAGTCTATGGAGTCTCAAATCCTTGATACCTACAACCACTATGAGTCACAAACCGAAGATTCATCTCTTTCATCGTGTTGTTACATCGTCATCCAACCTGATACGAACAAGCCACCAACTACCGGATGACCTACAGAAACTATACACCATTCCCTAGAAGTTCCCCAATCACTTAACCTATCATGTCGTGTTGGTACTAACATCTTATATCAGTACTGAACTCCCTATTAGCCAACCAGTGGTTGAGTTTTCTTCCATCCTTCCTCGCTTTTAGTACTCCTTGTCAAGTGCTTTGACATCAACTTATCCACCCAAAAGAAGTGGTCATAGAAACTAGTCTTCTCTCCGAAGCACCCAACGTCACATTCTAGAAACAAGTTGTCAAAGCGTCAAACACATAACCAATCTCCAATCTATACGTTTAGGCAATCTTCTCTAGAATTCCTCTAGCTCTCACCAAAGTCGGCGACATCATGGACCAATAAACGAAAGCCGAGGCCGATATCTCATGTTGGTGCTGATATGTATACTTGAGGAATTGGAGCTCGTGGCTTTAACCCTATGCTCCTTCCATACTCTAGAGGCTTACCTCCAAGTTTTGTCCAATTCCGACAAATCATTGCATCCGATATGTACAATTCTCCATTATATCTTTCTATGCAATCACAACATCAAAACACAACATACAAGCATAGAGTAAAAACCAATTTCATCCATACAACCATGCAATCCATAGAAATGAGATAAATAAGTCAATTTCTAACATAGATCTACATTTGGCATGAATTTGTGAACATGATCAGTGGTGATTTCTAATCAATCTAGATCTGGATTAACATGTAATTAAAGCTATAAAAGGTTTTATAGCTCAAAATAAAATGTGAAATCACGCATTTCCACCATACTAACATATATAGGATGGTGGGAAGGAAAAAAGCACTAACCAATTACCAAATTCAATCAATTTGTATACAAATCTATTTTGAACAGAAAAGAAAAGCACACAATTCAAGAAAATTGATCATCTTGCCTTCTAGTTGATGATCCAATCACTAATCAATAGTCTAGTTTGATTTAGAGAGAAATTAGGTTGGGATTAAGATGGATTAGGGCTAATTTTGGTTTTGACCTGATTTGGAATGGCAAGGAAGGTTTCATTTGACTCATACAGCCCATATTTATAGTGGCTCTCTAACTAGACTAATGTACCAACAAATGGGCTTCACTAATTACACACTAATTCTTACAAGCAGTTTTTAAAACTTAAAACATGCATATCTTCCTAACCTTAAGTTTGTTTTTCTATTATCGCAATTCTAAGAAATAGAAAATCATCATTTCGAAGAAATGGAACTAGTCTAAGACCCTAATACAACTCCTATGAAAAGTCATAGCACGAACAAGGTTTTCAGTGTCAAAACCTTCATATAGAAATTTGAAAAAAATTACTGGTGTATAAAATCTCCTTAAGAGACGTATCTTAAAATTATAAAATCATACGACCTCATATGGTCAAAATAAAAATATTTTATGATCCATCGATATGTAAACTACGGGTTGTTACATTCTTCCCTCCTTTGGTGATTTCTTTACTGAAATCTCCGAATAAGCCAAAGTACTAGCAGCCATAGTAATCCACATGCCTACCAATCATAAGCAACCATCCAACATATATAACATGCAAATATGCAATTAATTGTATAGGTGACCTACCATGTGGAATAATATCCTATCAAATATAACATACAATGGCGAAAGTATATACGATAAACAATGGACCTTATAATCCAAAGAGCTCTTGACATGTAGTCCTCATGCTCTCCTCCCCCTTCCACGTACAATCATCATCACTTCCGCTCCATTGTACCTTCACTAACTTTACCATCTTTCACAATAGCTGTTTCATGTCGTACCCAATAATATGAAGCGTCATACGAGGTTTAGAAACTTATGTTTCAGCATTAACATCTTCTAGCTGATCTTGTGTAATCGTCACATCTGAGTCATGCAAAAACTTCATAGATAAGAGACCTGAAACGTTATGCACGCCTACAATCTTCTGAGGTAAGTCAACCATATAGGCTAACTTACCGATCCCCTTGATTATCGAAAAAGGATATACCAATCTTGGTGCCAACTTCCCCTTTCTTCAAAATTGAACTACATTCTTTAGAGGAGACTACTTCACAAACAGCATATCTCCGACAGAACACTACAAATTTCTTTATCTCTTATCTACATAGCTACTTTGTCAGTCTTGAGCATCTTTCATTCGTTGCAAATGATCTCAATATTTTCTAAAGTCTAACTTATTAAATCTGGCCCAAGTATCAGTTTCTCGTCCACCTTCCACCAACATGAAGGTGTGTTACAAGGTTGGCCAAACATGCATCATACTATGCCATAGTAATACTCGACTAAAATCTATTGTTCCATGCAAACTCTACCAAATGCCAATGATCATCCCACGACCCTCCAAAATCTACAATCCATGCTCACAGGAGATCTTCAAATATACGATTTGTTCTTTTGGTTCGCCCATTCGTTTGCGGGTGATAAACTGTACTAAGATGCAACTCATTCTTAATATGTAACATCCCCTAATTAGAGGCCCAAAACAAATGGTTACAGACACTACAGTCATCGTTAATACTCGTTGACCAAATTTGATAATGTTAGATACATTGATATAACAGAAACACATAATATGAGAAAATTTTAAAACCAATAAAAAAATATCCATTTCATTTTAAATCATATTTTAAATTCATTACATAATCCTAAATTCCTAAACCATGTTCAGAGAAAATATAGTTAGTACAACATACACCAAGAGCGACATATGAAAATTGCCCCCAGATGTTTAGAGTATATACATAGGCAATTTAACAACTTTACCTTTACATCAAACATAGTAGAATTAAAAAGAAAGAACTCCTAATAGCTAGCTTTCATTTTGCTCGTCTCTAGAAGCTTATTTGTCTAAACGAGAACTTGAAAATCCTCAAGTCTAAGACTACTCAAAATCAATTAAATCTGAAGCTAGTCTTCTCTTATGCTCATCATTAAATCTGAAGTCAGCAAAGATTCTGTCACAATGCAACAGCTAATTCTCAACTTCCATAGCATCCTCCATTTTCAAAAATGTCTACCCACCAAGCAGGTATTATCTCTGCTTAACTTAGCGTAATTGTTTCCAATTGGAGCCACATGATTTGCTTCTCCAACATTCCCAGCTACTCCAGCAACAGCTCCTCCAACTTGCATCAGATTAACGAAGAACTGATACATCATCCCTATATCTATTGGTGGATTTCCAGCACCTACATCAGCATCTGCATTTTAATTAGCATTTGCCTATCAACCCGGGTTTCACCTATGGGGTCGAGCATTTTAATTTGTGTTGGTGCTTCCTCCACCGAGGTTTCCTCTTCAGTTTCCTACCTCCATTTCTTCCTTACTTGTAAATCCTTATACAAACCTTAGTAAGATATAGAAGAATGTTCTAAGAGACAGTAGAGGACGTACTTATATATATATATACACACCAAATACAAGCATGTTTATATATTGTTAACCCAAACCGCGATCTTATTTTCTAATTCATTGGATTATGTTTTGGAAGAATCTTTCAGGTTTAAATTTCCTTTTAAGTTTTCATAAACCTATGCTCTGATACCAACTTGTAACATCTCTCACGTAGAGGCCGAAAAAAATGGCAACATATACTACAGTCATCAATAGTTATTAATTCTCGGTGACCAAATGTGGTAATGTTAAATACATTGATATAACAAAAACACATAGATATGAGAAATTTTTAATACCATTAAACAAATTCTCCATTCCATTTCAAATCATATTCCAACTTCATTACATAATCTCGCATTCAAAACCACGTTCAGAGAAAATACAATTGTTACAACATATGCCACGAGTGACATATGAAGGTGCCCTCTGGATGTTTAGAATATACACATAGGAAATTAAATTTTTTTGCCTTTACATCAAACACGACAGAATTAAAAAGAAAGAACTCCTAATAGCCAGCTTGCCTCCAGCTTATCTCTGGAAGCTTATATAATAATTAAAAAAGAAGCCCTTCCATTTAACAAAACAATTTAGACATTTAAGTCCTTCAGCATAATTAATTTAAATTTCATAGTAAATTGTTTAGGAAACATCCCTAAAAATCATTAAAATTTACTTTTAATATGTTACCTAATAGATATAAATTTCAGATCAAAATTCCTTCATATAATTGCCGAAATAAATTCTAAAACTAATTACTTATTTCTTCTTTTAAAAATTCATAATAAATTATCCATTGCTTATATAATTATGAAAATTTAAGCCCTTCTCCAATATAGTGTTTTACATAACATATTAAATCCTCATGGCATTTGAAACCCAATATATACGATTTTAGCCTTAAGATTGAATCAAACATTTGTTAATCGTACTTGTTTAAGTCAGACATATCATGTAATCCAAGCATATCATCAATAAAAATCATCATAAATGTTTTAAACTTAAAACCCAAAATCAAAGCTCTTTAAAAACAAAAATGAGATGGTTTTGATTATTATTCACCTTGCTTTGGATAAGGAACTTGAGATTTGATCTCGATTAGTTTTCCTTGCTTGATTCCTTATATTTAATAAACTTTTAATCTCCTTTTTCCCCTAGGTTGTGGTCGGCTTTGAGCTCCCCCTTTCTTATGCTTTAGAATTTAAAACATGTGAAATGAAAATGTGAACAAGGGTTTAGAAGTTAAGGGTTATGGTGGACGGCTATTTCCCATAACACCCTTACCTTATTCTCTTATTAGTTAACGTATAAAACCATTTCCATCAACACATTCATTTTAGTTTATTTATTTAAGCACGACCTCTATTTAGTTTTGAAATCCCAATCACTTTATCTCTTTAATCTTTACATTGTTCTATTTAGTTTGTCTACTTAAATTTGAGGAATAATTGTATTTAAAAGTAGAGCCGTTACATAACGCCTCTTGTATGCTCTTCCAAAACCTACTAGTAAAGAAGGAGTATTGGTCGATCATAATGCTTTTTAACACATCATGAAATTGTGCTATCCACTTTACAGACAACTCTGCTAGCTTAGATGTCGTTCTATTTCAATCGATGGATATAAATCTTTCACTCTTGGTCAAACAAAGTACTATGACCCAAATGCCATTGTACCATTCTCGAGCAATTGGCAGTCCATCTATAAAATCCATCAATACCAAATTCCACTTTGGAACATCTAGGGGTTGCAAAATCCTACTAGGTTTCTTCTGTTCTACCTTGACCAATTGGTTGTTCGTATATTATGAGATGAATTCTCCAATATCCCTCTTTGTACCTTCTTAATAATAGGTTCACTTCATATCTCGATACATCTTGTTACCACCAGGATCGATAGTGAATCTGGAACGATGACTTTCTCTTAGCACTTCATCTTTCAATCCATCAACTTTAGGAATAAACAACCTCCCATATTTATGAAGCCAACCCTCTCTGTTTAGTTCGTATTGGTCTGTATCTTCAGATTCTACTCCTTCTATCCTTTCAATGATCTCCACTAGCCAAGCATCTCGCTCCTGGCTTGTACTGATCCTTTCAATTAGAGTTGGTCTGATCAACAAACTTGCCAACATCAATAGTTCTTGCTTACAATGGGGTTTGAAATAATATCCAGCAATGTACTTTATCTGCTACCATTCCAAGAACATTGCTCCCAATTGGCATGTCTTTTACTGAATGCAGCGATGAATACATTTCCTTTACCCAGTGTATAGGAAATATCAAAATCATAGGAGGCTAGGAATTCCAACAGCCGTTGCTTACGAAGATCGGTGTCCTTTTGAGAGAAAATGTGCTTAAACGATTTGTATTCCATAAATAGCTCAAATTTCTCTCCTAAAAGATAGTGCCTCCACATCTTCAAAGAAAAAAAATCGCCACAACTAAAAAAATCATGAGTTAGATGATTTCTCTCATGCAACTTTAGTTGTCAACTGGCATAAGAAACAACTTTTCCTTTCTAGATCAATAATGCACCTAATTCTATACTACAAACATCGATGTATATTTTCAACTCTACATATCTACTTGGAATAGTCAACAGTGGGGCACTCATCAATCTCTCTTTTAAAATCACAAATGCATGTTCAATCTGATTCTTCTTCGTCAAATTGGCAAATGGTGCCACTGCCTTTGAGAAGTCCTTTTTTATGCTTCTATAGTATCTTACCAATCCTAAGAAATTCTCTCCCCCATAGCATTCTTGGGCAGATTCCATTCCTGGATCACTATCACCTTCGCTTGATCCACTACTATAACCTACCCTGAAATGACCTTACCCAAGAATCTCACTTCTTCCATCTAGAAGTGAATCTTAGAGAACTTTGCTCTCAACTTGTGCTTCCTTAATATCTCTAGCACCATTCTCAAGTGCATCTTGTGATCCTCTTCTATTCTAGAGTAGATCAGAATAACATCCAAGAACACAAGCACAAACTTATTCAGCTTTCTGAAATCCCGATTCATGAGGTCTGTAAAGTATGCTATAGCAATGGCTAATCCAAATTGCAATATCAACTACTTATAAAATCACGATGGCATATGAAACAAGGTAATAGGCACAATCTCCTTCGCTACTCTCGATTAGTGAAAGCACATTGTGAAATCCATTTGGTAGAACACCTTTGCACCATGCAGCCGATCAAATAAGTCATTGATATATGGAAGGGGATACTTGTTTTTCATCATGACTTTATTCAGCTCACGATAATCCACAAAACCTTAAAGAGCCACCTGCCTTGGTTGTCAATACAATAGATACGCCCTATTTAGATATGCTTCTTCGAATAAACCCCTTCCTCATTAGGTCATTTAATTGAACCTCTATTTCCTTTTGCTCTCTAGGTTTCATAATCCTCAAAGGCATAACTATTACCTTGGAATCCTTTACCAAGTCAATCTAAAACCCGATCTCCCTATGCAATAGCAATCCAGTCACTTCCTTGAAGATTTTCAGATACTCCCTAGAAGTAAGAACCAAAGACAATCTCTCTTATGGAATCTGAATCAGAAATAGAAAGCTAACCATCACCCTATCATCTGATAGGCAACTAATCTCTACCATTCACCCATCCACATCCCTGATTGTCGCCAAAAGACTCTCATAATCAACTACAACTGCATACCTCTTTAGCCAGTCCATTCCAAAGATCACCCCTAATCTTAGAAAATTCAAAATATGGAAATTGCAAACAAAAGAGTATCTATGACTCAATAGGAATAACCGCTACATACCATGCACGGGCTAATCGAGCCTCTAATAGGGTTTGTGTGATAACCCAGATTTTTGGGACATCTGCTAATTGGGTAATTTACTAATTTTTACCATTTGAAATACATATTTTATTTAGTTAAAAAAATATATAGAGATGAATATTAAGTTTGATAATCTTCTAGTATAAAATATGATTGTTTAATTAAATAAATATGATTGTAAATAGAATTTGAACTTGAAATTGAAATTCAAGAGATAAATATCATAGAAATAAATTGGATTTAAAAAGAATATGTATATATGATTTTTTGTATATAATTATATTTTAAATCGTTTTCTTTTAAAAAGTTATGTGAGTATAATTTGTATATATACAAATTTTAAATTTATCAAAGGGTTTTATACATTTTCTTTTGAAAATTAACAAGAGAGATAAAATTTAATTTGTATATATATAAAAATTATATAAAATCATATTTAAACATTTGAAAACATACAAATTCATGTGTAAGCTAATTACAAACACAAATTACAAGTGGAGGTAAATTTGTAACATAATTAACAAGTGTTAACATGGTATAATTTGATGTTACAAGTGGCATACTTGTTGTCTTTCAAGATTTAATTATATGAATAAGAATGAATTAAGAAACCAGGCTTCACTTCTCAATTTCTTTTATCTTCTCATAAACCTATAAACTTGAAAGAAAAAATTTTAAATCAAAAGAAGATAAAACCTGGAGATGAAAAACAAAAGCATACAGTAAAGTATGGCAGCAAATTCAAGTTCAAATACAACTCGATATCAAGATCAACTCAATAATTATCAAGCATAGATCATCTTAACAACAAAGCAGCAATTCATAATCAAGCAATTTCCAGGTTTTAGGAAGAAAACTTCCTCTGTTCTTTTAATAAGGTGAGTAAACATCTTTCTTAAAAATTGAAGTTAATAAAAGTATGATGATTGTGAATATCATGGAATGTATGATATATAATATGCTTTGCATGGCTGTATAAATGAGCTTTCACGTTTATATGTATGTGGATGTTGTATGCATGTCTGGAATGAATATATTGCTCTGTTTATAGTTCTCAAGTTCTAAATAAAATTTCAAAAATCAATTGCTTATCCCTTGATCAATTATATGGTATGATGTATAAACAAAAATTGTTTATTACAACAAGATTTAAGTGTTAAAAATATTTTTAAATCGAAATTGAACACAGTTTTAACCAAAATGTAAATATTACAGTGAAACTTAAAAATGTCATGATTTCGACTTGAATAATTGGTGAATTCATTATTATAATCTGAATTGTCTTCTAAAACTAGGATTTTTAAGGAAGGGATCATGAATTTTAAGTGTGTAATTCAAGATAATTCGAGTGTTGAACGGAAAATGGGTTTCGAGAGAATTTTGGTGATTGGCCGCACTTGGGTGGGTCGGGGTGTCGGCTGAAGCGAGCCGGGTGTTCGTCGAGGTCGGCAAAAATGGTCGGAGGTATTTCTGTTACCTGTGATGGCCGGACGAGGTGGAAGTAGGGTTTGAACCCTAGTTTTGGTCGAGCCAGAAGATATGGTGACTGCGTCGCCATCGAAGCTTCGGAAGTAATAGGCCAAAGGGGAAAGGGAACTTGGGTCGTGGGCGAGGCTGTGGCCGAAATGATGGAGCTTCTGATGGTCGGAGTTGTCATGTCGGGGCGATGTTGGTCGGAGTTCTTTGTTCCTCAGGATTCGATCAGGTCGAAATCTTGATTTCATGGTTGTTTGGGATTTGAGTGGTTGGAATCGTAAGAGGGTTTGACCGATGACTTGGTGGAGGTCGTAGACGCCGGAGCCACGCCGCTGATCGGTGCTTGTGCACCAGAATTAGTGCATAGTTTTGATTGGGAACGAAGTATTTACCTCGGGTTGAAGCTCGGGTAAAAAGAAGGTGGGGCTCGGAGTTTATTTCGAGTACGTGAGTGTTTCTAAAACATAAAAGTTTTTTTTTAAATTTAAACTAAGTTTTGCAAAAAAGAGGAAACTCGGGAAAAAGGTTGAGATAACTCGGGTGTTAGTTCTAATAGATCTGGGATTTACTAGTGTAAAGTAATTTTTACTTTCAAAGTTTTAAATTTAACAAAGTCAAGTATAAAAACTATTAACTTAAAAACTATTTCCTTTAAATAAAAATTAAATATTTAATGTTTGATTAAAGTTGAGAAATTTATTTTAAGTTTTAATTAATTAAGTTAATCCTTAAGTTGTTTTTAAAAGCTTAATTATTCACATAATTAAGTAGTTTAATTTAAAAGATATGGTGTTTTAATTTTTTAATTAAACTTAAAGCTTTTTGAGTTAATGATAATTAATTCTGAATTTTATTAAATTCTGATAGTGATTAAGAAGGTGATTAAGATAAATGAATTTTCTTAAAATTATTTAGTGTTGGGTGATTTGTATTACTAATTGGTTAATTAATTGATTATTAATTAAATGTTAATTAATTAAGGATAGTAAATTAAAGGTAATTAATTATAAATTAAGGAGGATAATTAAGGGATGATTAATTAAGGTTAATTAATAAATATAATTAATTAAAAGAATAATTAATTAAGGAAAGTGATTAGTGGATCATTAATTAATGTAATTAATTAATTAAGGAGATTAATTAAAAGTTAATTAATGTGAATGGTTAAGGCTAATTTATCTATGTGGTAACTAAAGGTTAATTACTTAATGTAATTAAAGGATAATTAATCAAGGATGATTAATTAAGATGGATGATAAAAAAATGATTAATTAATTGGGTTGTAATTAACTAATGTTAAGTAAGCAGGATTAAGGTAATCCAAGTGATTAAAGTTAGTAATTAATTTAATTGGAGATTAATTATATTAATTATGAATTATATATATCTATTAAATCTTGCTTATGAATGACTGAATGATATTGAATGGCTTGGATTGTTGTTGTCTCTGATGGGCGATTGAGATGTGCTGTGATATGATGGGTTGAACAGTAATACTGTGGGTCATCTATCGATGATGAATTTTTGTGTGGTACAATATTCTGAATATAAATTGATTTGTATCCACTTATACAAATGTGATTAAATATGATATTGAATTCGAAGAGACCGAGGTCAGCTATCAGTAAATACCCTAAACCACTTCGATTAGTAATTTACAGTAATTCTTTATAGTTTGGTTAGAAGCAAACAGGCTAGAATAAAATAAGTTAAGTATCATGGATATTTAAACTGGGTAACGATTCTTGGATATTGTTTGAGATAAATGTTTGACTTAAATAAGATTAGAACTCGTAGGAAAGTACGAGTTACCCTGGTAATTCACTTAAGTTATATAGCTTGGTATTTCATATTATATGGGTTTACTCACACTGGTTTCCAGCCTGACCCGGGTGTTACTTTGATGTAATGGTCGGGTCAGATCGAGTATTACAGATTTTCAGGTAAGGACGTTCTGGAGTTCAGAAGGCGAGCTCGATCGCAGGAACGTATGGTGTATTCCACTGAGAGATATTGTTGTTTATTTGAGACAAGTTTATTCTATCTGTCTAGTTTATTTGTAAATAGTTGTACTCTAATGAAATGTATGTAAAGTAACAATTATAGCTTTCTTTGTAAATGCTATTATTTGTTATTATATTTAATCCGCTGCGAATGTGAGATGCTGTTGGTTTCTGCTCTTCTTCTACCTTCTTTCTTCTTTTCTCTAGCAATCTAGAATTTTCGGAGTCGAAAATTTTGGGTCGTTACATTTGGTAACAAAGCAAGGTTAAGCGAAAACCTTGGCTCTGGTGGGTTTACTCCTTAAGGATAGGGTCAGTAGTACCATAGAATGAGCTGAGTGTATATATATGAGAGCGTACTTGTTATTTTCTTATATAAAGGTTTGAAAATGGTTTTAAAAATGAATGATTTTTATACAAGCTTATATTTTGATATATAAAGAAATCGGTGGTTCGTTATTGAAATTGAATAAGAATTTAAGTGGTATAAATATATCCAAATAGGAATTGGATAATATGGACTATACAAATAAAATAAACTAGAAATGGATTCAAACCAGAAAATAGAATGGTTATTGTGGTGTTTGTTTTCTAATAACGATAAAGCAAAATGAAATGTGTTAAGGAAGCAAACTTTTAGATAAGTATGACTTGTAAATTGAAGCGGGTTTTAAATTACAATGTTTTGAATCCTAAGATTAAAAACATTTGAATTGCTTTAAAAATATGGAAAGAAATGATAAATAATATTATTCAGAATATTTTTGAATGTAATCTTATTTTAAAATAAGAAGTTGTTTGAAAACATTGTTTGGAATTAAAAACCAAAGGTGGTTTAAAACTTAAGGTATAACTTGGTAAGCAAATTGGTAAATAAGAGAAAAAGTTGAATTATTCTAATTAAGTCAAATTTATTGGTTAGGAAGTACCTTTAGAATTAAGTCTTTGAGAGAAAAGGCTAAGAGTGAAGAATGAAAGGCAAGACGCAGAGAACGGAGAGCAACTGCATGTAAGGAATGGGAAATAGCAATACATGAGTATGAAAATCGGATTAAGGAAAGGAATGGACCAAGACCTTATGATAATGTCACCTGCTGCAGATGTTGCAACAAAGGTCATTTCGCAGCCAAGTGTGGTAAAACAAGGAAGGAACTAAAGGGTACATTTCAATGATTTCGCTCCGAGATATTATGCTTTAAGTGCCATAAGAAGGGACATTTCCTTAACCATTGTCCTGAAGTGAAGAAGGTGAAGCGTAAACCAGTGGAACCAGTCAACGAGTCATAATTTTCTATCATTGTAAAGGGTTGGGACACATGGCTAGGAATTGTCCCAAGAGACAAAAGAAGTAGATTAAGGTTGTGGAACGTCCTGTAGGAGGCGTGGAGGTTATCCAGATTGATGGAAGGGTAGAAACCTTTTGTGGAAAATGCTATAAGTGGGGACACCCTGTTGAAAAGTGCATGTTTGGGCTTTGCCTATTGAAAGGAAGTCCATAGGAAGGATTCTGGTAGAAAATGCTAGGACTCTAAAACCTAGGTGATGGTGTAGATATCTAGATTTATGACTTTGTAAGGCTTTTATTGTGATAATGGATGTGATGTTTGAACCTCTAGTGTGTAGTCTATCAATGTATGAAATATTTTATGGCAGTACGATCTAATATAAAGCCACTTTCTTTTATTTGAAAATGGAATTTGAAATTAATTCAAACTGGAAATTGTTAGAGTATTGGTTTCAAAGCTGAAATTGGGTAATAAACTTATTTTTTTTGAAAAATTAAATTGTTTGGAAAGGATTTGAACTATGATTTGAACCTAGAAATAAGTTTGTGAAGAAGTAAAGTTTAATATTATTTAAAGAAATTAAATCAACATTTCAAATTTAACTCGAATTTATATAATTCGAGATGATTTATAGTGAAATGGAATTTGAATTAGTTCAAAATGAAATTTGATTTGAATGATTTGGTATTTTGATTAAAGTTGAATAAGTAAATTCAAATGGAATTTGATTCAAATTTGGGAAAGAAATTAAGGTTAATTCAAATTAAATTGGGATTGAATCAATTTAATGGGATGGGAAATTGATTGGAAATGGAAATTGGGAGATGAAATTAATTTAATTTGAATAAAAGTTAAATCAGTTCAAAAGGAAGTGGAAATTTAAGTGGAATAAATGGGAATGGAGATTGGAAAGTTGAACAGTTTGGCTCTAGACTATTTTTAAAAATAAATTGTTTTAATATAAGCTTTCTTAAGTCTATTTTTCCAAGCTACTTACTATACAATTTTTCTTTTTAATGCCCAAACTATCTTATACTTATTTTACAATTATTTTTGTAAATATTTTACAACTGTTTTATAAACTAATTACTAATTTTCAACTACTTATAACTAATTACTATTTCACAACTATTTTACAATTATCTAACTACTTTACAATTATTTTATAACTACTTAACTATTCTACAGCTATTTTACAAACTAATAATTATTTTTCAACTACTTATCTATTTTTAACTTTTCAAGCTATTTTCTAAATACAAGCTGGTTAGAGTGCAAACTGTTTATGATTAATTACCAATTGAGATAAGAATTGAAGTGATAATCCAAATAGAAATTGAGGAAATTGTGAATAAATGAATAAGAATCTAAGGGAATGTGAATAGAAAAGAGAAATTGATTTAGCTAATAATCAATGAAGATAGATACGTAGGATGTACGTATATTATTCTATTTGCATAACGATTTGATCCAGATTCGAACATGGAATTTTGAGATAGTATATCGATCTGAGTTGGGATTTTTCACTTGATTTTCAATGGCGGACCTAGATATGGATTTTTAATTGGTTTTAAAAATTCTCTATCATAGTTATGGCTATGCAAGGAGAATGACGATTTCTGATCAAGAACCCAGATCTGAGTCCGCACTAGGAAGTCAGGTGGACGATACTAGTTCGGAAGAGAAATTATGTGACCGAGTGAGCGATTAGATTGATAGTGCATACAGATCATATGTGTTCATCGTACGGGTTTGAATGAAAGCGATATTGAAAATTTGTGGATAAAAATTGTAAAATGATTTTTGAAATGGAAAGGTATATTTTGATAAATAAATGATGAAATGAAATGGAAGTTGGATATTTCTATGATTAGAACCAATTTTATAAAAAAAAGTAATGTAGTGAATAACTTTATAAAGTAAACAAACTTGAATATTTGGTTTGGCAAAAAAAGTCATATATATGTGTTATATTGATAAACTCCCCTTGTTGAATCTATTACCAGAAGAAAAGGGTTTTTGTAAAGTATTTGAAGAATAAAAAGGGAATTTATATAAGTATGAAGTGATCCAATGATTTTCAAGGTTATACAGACACACACACACACACACACAGATATATATATATATATATATATATAAAGGATCTTATGATAATGATTTTGGGAAAAAGTTTTTGGAACCTTTTGATGTTGAAAGGATTTTTGATTTTTAGGAAAAATCAATTTTGGAGATTTGAAAAGCCTTGTTTGAGAATTATTGATTTTGGGATAATTGATTTTTTTTAGAGGAGATATATATGTGATTCATACAAAGGGTATGATTTGGAAGACAGTATATGTGTATAGTATAAAGTGTTTTGAGAATAGCTTTGGGGAAAAAGGAGCTCCCATAGAATGAACTTCTCAGGAGTGCCACAGGGTGGTACTGCCTTGAGCCCCAAAGGGGGGTTCTAAGGTTGATCCTATGAGGAAGTCTGGACAAACTGAAGTTCCTGAGAATTATTGGTGTTAACGCAAAAAATGTACGCTAACACCCCAGTGTGAGTTGTGATACAGCGAAAGCACCACCCGTTGGTACGGGAACTAAAAACAAGCAGAAAAGAGCAGAAAATAGTAAAGAGACAGCAATTTTTATAGTGGTTCGGCTCAAAGTCTATCCTACGTCCACTTAATCTCTTCTATTATTGATTTGATTACAAATTTCACAATAATTCTTCAATTACAACACCATTAAGGCAAGTCGTTGGAACTTTGATGCAGAAAAGATCTTTGAATTCATGTTGAATGAACTTGATCTTTTCCCAAAGTTCTTTGAAGTATCTTTTGCATTTGAAGTGTTGTAGAAGAAGTCATGAAAACGGCAAAGTCTTGGCGTTCCCGAAATCCTTTTTTCCCCCTTTCTCAATGTGGAGTAAGCGGGGTATTTATATGGGAGTTTCGAAGTTTGGTCGGGTGGTGTCATAGGTCGTGAGCGACCTAGGGAGTTGCGACCTAAGAGCGATCCCAAGGTAGCATAATTCAAGTCATTAGCAACTTAATGGAGCCATCCTGGACGAGATATATGCTGTGAGCGACTTAGGATGTGTAGCACATGAGTTATCTCAGCTTGCTAAGGTCGTAAGCAACCTAATGGAAGAGGCAGTGCTCATGTGGCTTTACTCTGAAGCTTGCTAGGTCGTTAGGTCGCTCTTTCCTTAACTCGTTAGGTCGTTGCCTTCATTGAGTTGCTAGGTCGTTAACCCGTTGAGTCTTGCCATGTTGATCCGCTCTGTGCTTTAGGTCATTAGGTCGTGCCCTGCTATAGGTCGTTAAGTCGTTTATGCCTTAGATAGTTAAGTCGCTTATTCCCTTACATCGTTAAGTCTAATAGATCGCTAAGTCGTGAATAAGAGAGGTGTTAACACTTTCCCCTCGAAGTATACGCCTAAGGGCTAGGTCGTGTGCTTCGATGCCTCTTAACTCACGCCATCCTGAGTCGCTAAGTCGTAAGCGACTTATGAGAGAGCTAGGTCGTTCGCGCCGATTCGAGGTCCGTTGTCCCTGTATATAAGTCGCTTAGGTCGCTCCTTCTTCTCTTCACATGCTCTAACATTCTAACCCACCATTAAAGAGTCTCCGAGCTCTCGAAGGTGAATTCAATCTAACCAGTCGTTGATCATCTTCACCATCACATTACTTAAGTGAATCCGATCATTATCCAACCACGACCATCACTGAATCGTGAATCCCCCATTTTCCAACCCTAATCCGATTTCATGTGTCGCATTTCACCACGAGTCATGTTACGATCGATCTTTGATCGTCATTGGACATGTTGTCATTGTAGTTCATAAGAACACAGCAGTGCATCGGATCTCTGATGGATCTAAGGCGATTTGAATTGGTCTTGGATGATTTGGCGGTGTGGAGAGATGATGGATTTCATTGTGGAGATGCTAACGGGTTATCGGGTTACAAGCTAACGGGTTAGCGAGTTAGGTGAGTTGTTGAATGAAGATTAGTTAGCGGGTTAAGGAGAGTTAGGAAGTGCCCGACTTAGGAGCTTCGAATGACCTTAGGCTTAGCAGTTTGGACATGAATCGCATGACTTAACTTAGTGAACGACTTAACGACTTAACATCCAAACTCTAAACGACTAAGGGACTGCGACTCATATGACTTGCGACTTAACTTGCCAGAATAGCACATGACTTAAAGCAAAATGACTTAAAAAATCAACACGACCTAATTTAACCTGCAGCATAGCTTTAACTCGTAGGAACATGACTGATGAACTGCCAAAATTTGACAGAACTTGTTTGAATTTCCAACTTAAACTGCCAGAATGAACTGCTTGAACTTGTTGCACTCTTTCACAGATTGTATTAACTTTTAAGCTAACAACCTGTTAAATACAACATTTGTAGAAAAATAGGGCGAATATACTGCCATTGACTATCCACATCGAATGACAGATTAGTCGATAAAGAATAATCAACTTAAGGGAATTGTGTGAATGAAATGCTGTGAATTAACCAGTTCAAGTGAAGTATTAAAGCAAAGATAAATTAATCAACTAAAGCTGATCTGTTTGCATCAACGCACTACTTAGACTTAAAATAACAAGCCCTGAAACTTTATAATCGACAAACGCCGACTAGTTTAATTCCAGTTATATTTGCTTGTCATTTTATTAGTTTTGCACAACACTTCACACTTTTAGCAAACGTGCACCTTCATATTTGAATATCCAGTTCCTTATGTAGAATGACTTTTCAACAATTGCGAGAAGAGATAGTAGAGCGGGCCAATGAGGTTTTCCCAATGGCTGACCCTTTGGAGAATCCTCCGGAAAGAGTTTCAACTACATTGAACCAACGGGCTTTCAGCCAGCTATGTATTCAATTCGGCATTGCTGAAGCGGATGCTCTACTTCCTGGGGTAAATGACACTGCCGATAGGCCGCCTCCTAGCTTCATTGCAGTCAATCGTCAAATGTGTTTGAATGGAGTTATTCCCCCCTTCAACGATTTTCTTAGATCACTCCTCCTTCGACTAACTATTTCTCCATTCCAGTTGCACCCTAATGGCTATGCCATTTTGATGGGGTTGTGCGTACTATTTAGGAGGACGCTTAACCGCCTCCCAAGCTTCGAGGAGATCTGCTATTTGTGTTCATTCAGGAGGAACAAAGATCACCCTTCCATTGCTCTTGTAAGGAGTGCAAGAAACCACAAGCTGATTTCGGATCTGCCCGAGAGTGCACACGGGTTTTTAAACCAGTTCTTCTTTGTCCGTTGCCCTCCGAGATTCTACGGTATCTGCAGAGTAGGAAGTGAGACTATCAATCTCCGTTCACTTCATTTCTGAGCCTTTCAAAATTCGAGTCGTCAAGTGCTAACTTCATTCTTTACTTTTGTAGCATTTCCTCCTCCCTCTAAAGATTCTAGTCACAAATCGACTTTTGAAAGATCGAGTGTCGTAGCTATCGATGAGAGAAGTATTAAGTTTCTACCGAAGGATGAATTTTTGCACCAATTCGGACTCTTGCACTCTTCTCGATCCATTCAGTCCCGTGATGCCCGCAGTTCTCAAGTAGAAGCGTCAGATGCCCCAGCCTCCGCAAAAGAATTCGCACAGAAGGAACCTATTGTAGAGGCTTCATTAGTGAAGTGCTCCAATTCCGTTGACGGCGTGGGATTGTTTGGTAAATCTAAACTTTCCCCAGTTATTGAAAAAGAGGAATTTCCTCAACATTCTGGGAAGGCTACTAGAGAAGCTGATGAGGGAGCTGAGAAAGAAAGTTCCATTACGTAGAGTGTAAAGTGTGCTGAAAAGGGCACTGCTGATATGTCCCATTCCGTCAGGCACGATGGTGATGATATCTTTGGAGGACTGAGCGATCTTATGGTGACTTCCCACGAGCTCTTTAAAGATGACACCGTCACATCTAAGCTTGTTTCTCCAGCAACCGAAGCGACATCCGTTTTGAGATCAATTCCATCAACCCAAGAGTTGACTCCTGCTGCAAAAGCCGACATCACTCCTAAGCCGAAGAGTGGTTTGTAGCTTGATGCGCGTAGTTCGCACGCCACACACACACTTAGGATTTTTGGCAATTATGCGCACTTAGCTTCTTTATTTCTAAGATTTCTAAATTTTGTCTCTTCTTCACTTTAAGGTTCTCCCATGGGACGCCGCAGCTCATATTACGATGGCTTTCAGTGCTATACGAGGCGTGATTCTTATGACCCCAGGCACTATCTTCCTGCCCCTAGGGAGACTGATGAGGAAAGAGCAGCTAGGAAAGCTCGCGAAAGACAGGCTTATAAGTGGCATTACGGAAGAAGAGATGACCTACATGACTCTTACCAGAGGGATGATGACTCCCATAAGAGAAAGTCTCATGACGATAAGAGGAAGAGTCATGTAGCTGAAGATTCAAGCAAGCGAGCCAAGCTTAGCGAAAAGTCTACATCTGAAATTTCTAAAGTGCCCGATACTTCAATCTCTCTAGACATCCCTTATAGATCTCCTGCCCTTAAAAGAACTGAAATTCAAGCAATCATTAATAGGCCTCCTTATCAAGTTGAGAAGCCTCCGTCTGCACTCCAAAGCCGATTTCCACATTGGTGTTTGAAAGGAGTACGTTTTGATCTGGACTTGGTTCCAATTGATAAACAGGCCATTTTGAGAAATCTCGACGCTGTCAAGCTTGATATTGAATGAATGTCTGGCTGGAAAAAACTAGTTGATGAGCTTCAAAGAGTAAATTATCTAAATCTCGAGGCTATGCTCGCCATGGAAAGCAATAAGTCTGAGTGGCAAAAAGTTCTTGATCAGCATGATACAGAGATGAAGAGCATCACCGCCTATAACGAGAAACTTGAGGCTGAAATCAAGAAGCTTAAAGATGATCTTGCCACCTCTTCCACTTCTTATATTCAAAAGGAAGAGGTTCTTCAAAAGCAAGTAAGAGACGCCCATGCTACTCAACGAGATACTGAGGCTAAACTTGAGGTGGGGTAGAAAATCGTGGAAATCTACCGCAATGATGTTGCTCAGCTGCGGGAAAAGACCAACTCTCAAGATTTGGAAATTACAATGTTAAAGGCCTAGCTTTCTAAGGCTGAAAAGGAGCGTGACGAGGCCATCGCTGCAAAAGCAGCAGCCGAACAATCACATGAGGCGACTAAGGCCAACGCCAGCTCCACTCTATTTGAGTTTTATATTCTCAACGTCTTGGGGCATGGCAGTCTTTCATTTTTGGGCCCAAAGTATGAGGTTACCCTGGCTAAAGAATGGGAGGCAACAGTTGAAATGCTTAGAGGTGCTGGCTACTTTGAGGAGGATCTTGAGGCTTATTATTTGGATGACGAGGGTCGTGCCGCCCTTGCCAGAGGGAAAGAACAACTTGCCAAGGAACGAGCCGAAGCGGCGGAAAGAGAGCATATAGGGAAGGCACCTTTGGCCGACCCAACTCGTCCTTCGGCTTCGGTTGATATCGATATTATTGGCTCCAGTTCCCACTCTCCGCCTCCTGCCAAAGCTGAAACCGAAATTACAACTGCTCATGCCGAAGACGAGGCCCAAGAAGACACTGAAGCCCAAGATTTTGAAATTGACGTGATAAAGCTAATCTTCTCCAGGTAACTTCAACACTGATCCAGGTCAAGTGGACTACTCGTTTGCTTCACATGAGCTCGATGAACTTCTTGCTTATTACTTTAGCCTCGACGTGCCACTATCTCCTCTCTTTGCGAGAAATACTGGTGTTTAACTCTTCTTCTTCTGTAGTGAAAACAACTAGTGTTGTACAAGCTTCGCCTCCTCCAGCTGTTGCCCCTCGACCTCTTCAAGTTACTCCTTCTACTTCTCAATCGGGGTCGCAAGAAGAACAAATATGAGCTCTTCAAGACTTAGATGACCCGACCGCTTCCCAGGAGCAGAAAGCTGAAGAACTTTAGGAGGGTGAGAGGACCCCGGAGAAATTTACTGCCATGATACAAAGCTAATTGATCTTATTACTTCGGGCAACGAATCTTCTTTAAAGAAGAAGGGAAAGCATGAAGGAAGGGCACTTCTGCTAGCGATGAGAAAGCGGAAGAGGACCCAATTGCACCTCTTTCTCCTTTTTCCCCGACTCGTTTAGGCCGACTCAAGAAGTTAACCATTAGGCCAGGCGAGGGCTCCAAAGACGGCGGGAAGAAGAAGTAATGGGTCTGGTTCTATCCTTCTTGTTCTGCTTTTTTGCTTTTTGCTTGTATCTAAAGACTTGTATCGACCGAAGATTGTGTGGGTACCGGCCCCCGCTTTTTGAAACCTGTACATGTATACAAATCTTTTATAGTATGGAATAGAATGACCCTTTTTACTTGTACAACTTTTGTCTGTATTCGTAAATGCATTTATTCCTTATTTTCACACAAGTTTCTTTATTTTCTTTGTATGATATTGCAGTGAGCTTGTGGTATGTTGCTTAAGCATTGTTTTTATTAATGTAGCTATATTATATTATCCCCATACCACGGCTTATTGCAGTCTTCTCCATTTTGAGAAGACTTGTACTCTTACTCTAGGGAATAATTCTTTCATTTTGAGGAAATATTATTCTACTCTAGTAGAGTGTGCCTTGTATTGGAGAAGTTTTCTCTCTTCTTTTTTTTAAGAAAAAGTTTTTACACTTCAACTTTCGGAGATGGTCACTTTTATTTTTGAGAAGTGGATTCCCCTACGCGGTAAAGTGGGTCCGAAGAAGTCTTTGATTTGTTTGCCAAAAAGTTATATCTCATCGTTAAGTGGGCTCACGGGACTGGCGTCAGCTGCTTTATCGGATATTTGTTTGCACAAACGATCGCGAGCAGTTAGCTGCGGCCTAGAACCTATTTTTTGAGAAGGTGCCCCTTCGGTCGTTCCACCAACGACTTTTTCAAGAGATAACATTTCATTTTTGGGCGTGCCTCATTAGAGTGGTTTATTTGGCACTTCAACTTTTTTGGGGAAGAATGTTCTCATTATGGAGAAATTGATCTTCCCTTGAGAGTAGACGTGTGCCTCCGAAGAGGGCTTCTTCTTTTTTTGTTTGCCAGGTAGGTTTCTCACAGTTAAGTGGATCCACAGAGCATACGTAAGCTACCTAACTGGATGTTTGTTTGCACAAACGATCACAATTAACTAGCAAGGGCCTAGAACCATCACTTTGGGAAGGTGCCACTTTGGTGGTCCCACCAACCTTTTGGTTGAGAGAAAAAATTCCATATTGGTTGTTTTTTATCTGCTTGCCCATGTCTTTTCACCAACTGCCCCTCAGCGATTCCTCGTTATCATTTCCAAGTACATGTTCTTTTATTTTGCAAGTTGTTTGTTTTTTCCAGAGAAGTGTATTTCATTGTTAAGTGAATCCAGGGGCAAGCGCAAGCTACTTAACCGGATGTCCGTTTGCACAGACGATCACAATCAGTTAGCAAGGGCCTGGAACCTCCATGTTAGGATGGTGCCCCTTCGGTGGAATCACCAACTATTTGTGAGAAGCACTTCTTATGCAGGATTTAAATCTGGAATTTTTGTGGCTTGACATTTGTTTGTTGAGTGATTTGTAGGAATCGCTTGGCTTTATGATGTGTTGAATAAGTAAGCTTTGCTTTGATGGCAATACAAGAATGATACATCCACAATCATTTAACAAATTTAAGCATAGCTTCTAAGTAAAATATGGACGCAAGTGATTGCTATTCCAAGCTCTCGAGATTGGATCTCCTTCGACAGTTGTGAGCTTGAAAGTGCCATCAAGAATTTTTTTGCCTATGACGTATGGCCCTTCCCAGTTTGGCCCAAACACTCCTGTTGCTGTCATGATCCTTTTCAATACTAGATCCTCAATTTCAAAGCTACGTTGGCGAACTTTAGAATTGAAGTGCCTGGCTATCCTTTGCCGATGGGCTTAGCCTCTTTCCTTCTTTCATCAAGCAAGTCAAGTGCATCAAGTTGCAGCTTTTCATTTTCAGCTTGGTTGAAATGAATTCTCCTGTGTAAGGGGACCTCTATTTCCACTGGAATCATTGCTTCTGATCCATATTCTAATGAGAATGGAGTGTGCCCAGTCATAGTCTTGTGGGTAGTTCTGTATGCCCAAAGTACTAGTGGCAGCTTATCGACCCAACCACCTTTTGCTTTTTGCAGCTGTTTTTTGATGGTTGATTTGATAATTTTGTTCACTGCTTCCACTTGCCCATTTGCCTGCAGGTGAGCCACTATTGAGAAGCTTTTTTGGATCTTGAATCGCTTGCAAAAGTCCTGGAATTCTTCGCTTTCGAATTGGGTACCATTGTCTGTGATTATCTTATGAGGCACACCATACCTGCAAATGATATTTTTAGTCACAAATTTTATCATCTTTTAGAGGTAATAGTAGCTAATGGTTCAGATTCAGCCCATTTAGTTAAATAATCAACATCAACAATAGCATATTTGATTCCGGACTTGGCAATTGGCAAAGGCCCAATGAGATCTATCCCCCAAATGGTGAATGGCCATGGACTGACCATCTGTGTGAGCTCGGTGGAAGGTGCTCTTGGGATTTTTGCAAATCTCTGGCATCTGTCACACATTCGGGAGTAGCTAGCAGCGTCTCGATTAATATCTGGCCAAAAATACCCATAGCGGAGAATTTTCTTTGCTAGAGTTTGGCCACCTGAATGATCCCCACACTCTCCTCCGTGCACATCAGCTAAAATTGTCTTAGCCTCTTCCTTGGTTACACATCGCAGTAATGGCATCGAGAATGCTCGTCTGTACAATCGGCTATCTTGAATTACATATCTCGAGGCTTTTCTTAACAACTTCTGGAGCACTTTTGAGTTTTCTGGCAGGAGCCGTTGAGTAGATATTCCTTGATCGAGGTCATCCACGACTCCTGCTCTTGAGATACAGCCATAATCCAGTCAATATCCATCTCATCAGTACTTGGAGCTGACAAGACTTCCATAGGGACCAATCCCAAAAATTGAGCTTCGCCAGAGCTTGAATATTTTACGAGAGAATCTGCCTTCATGTTCTCTTCCCGGGGTATATGGCTTATTGTATAATGATCAAAATCATCGAGAAGCTCCGAAGCCTTTGACAAGTAAGCAGGAAGATTTCCTTCTTTAGTTTGAAACTACTTCTTGACTTGGCATATAATAAGCTGGGAATCACTGAAGATCTGCAATACTTTGATGTTCAGTTCTTTAGCAATCTTCAAGCCGGCAACAAGAGCTTCATATTCTACTTCATTATTTGTCGAAGGAAATTCTATTCTCAACGCATAGCACAATGACCACCCTTCGGGGGTTTCAAGCACAACCCCAGCTCCGGAACAACAGTCATTTCTTGCACCATCAACATATAATTTCCATCGAATCGGGATGTCATCAGTCACCTCTTCCTTACTGTCACCTTTATCTATGTATTCTGCAATGAAATATGCTAAAGCTTGTCCATTGATTGCTCTTCGGGGATGGTAGGAGATATCGTATTGGCTGAGTTCAATATTCCACTTTAGAAGATGACCCGAAGTTTCAAGGCGAAATAGGACTTGCTTTAGAGGTTGGTCAGTGAGGACTTTAATAGGATGAGCTTGGAAATATGGCCTCAACTTTCTGGACGCAATCAACAGACAATAGGCGAGCTTTTCCAGCTTTGAATAATTCATCTCTGGCCCAGTGAATCTTTTGCCGATGTAATAAACCAGATGCTGAACTTTTATGTCTTCCCGTACCAATGCTGCACTGAGAGCATGAGATGAAACTGCTAATATATGAAAAGATCTTCACCATTGCTGGCCTTAGAAAGTACTGGAGGCGTTTCCATGTGACGAATCTGTTCATCAAAAGCTTTCTGACATTCAGCAGTCCATTCAAAGTTTTTCTTTCCTTTCTTCAGAGCGTCAAAGAAGGGAATGCATTTATTAGTGGCCCTAGAAATAAACCGACTCAAAGCAGCGACTTTCCCGTTGAGGCTTTGCAATTCCTTCTTTCTCCCAGGGGCTTTGACTTCTCTTAAGGCAGTAATCTGAGCAGGATTAGCTTTGATGCCCCTAGCACTCATAATGAAACCTAAGAATTTTCCGGATTCTACCCCAAATGAACATTTCAGAGGATTTAGCTTCATCCCATACTTTCGGAGGACCGCAAACATTTCTGCCAAATGATCCATGTGGTCTACTGCCTTCTTCGATTTCACCAACATATTATCAACATATACTTCCATAGTCTTGCCAATCTGGGGTTTAAACATGGCATTAACAAGTCTTTGATAGTTACCTCGATGTTCTTTAGTCCGAAGGGCATGACTTTATAGTAGTAAAGACCAACATCAGTGATGAATCTCGTGTCCTCCTGATCTGGCTCATGCATCATGATTTGATTATATCATGAGTAAGCATCCATAAAAGACAATAATTCATGCCCGACTGTTCCATCCACCAACTGATCAATCCTGGGTAACGGGAAACAGTCCTTGGGGCATATTTGTTCAAGTCTGAAAAGTCGATGCATACTCTCCACTTTCCATTTGGTTTTTTGATCAACAACGGATTAGAAACCCAATTTGAATAAGTGGATTCTCCGATGAAGCCATTTTCCATGAGCCGATCTACTTCTTCTTTTAATGCTGTCGACCTTTCAGGACCGTGGGTTCTACTTTTCTGCTTTACGGGTGTGAATTTTGGATCAATATTCAAAACGTGCACTGCGATTTCTGGAGATATTCCACACATGTCGGCATGACTCCAAGTGAATACATCCAGGTTTGCTTTCAAGAATGATATCAACATATTCTGAACCGTCACACCGAGTTGTGAATCCACATTCAGTACCTTGTTTGGATCATTCAGGTCAACAGGTATTGGCGTCGTTACTTCCACCAGCACCACTTTACTCTCCCCTGCACTGGTTTTTCTAGGATCAATCTCTTTTCGTGCACCATTGTGCTCACCAGTGCAGGGTCCATCCCGTAATTGCTACTGTAGGATCTAGATTAACCCTAGAGGTGGGGTGAATAGGGTTATAGCAAATTTTCTCGAATTAAACACAAAAACAAACTGTAGAGAAGTAAATATGCTGAAAAGTAAATCACACACAAAATTTACCCAGCTTCGGCAACCCCAGCCTACTACTGCATTCCCACATTTCTATTAGAGTTAAACAGTCTTCCGCTTACAAACACTCTAACAGACTCGCACACCCTGCTCATTGAACTAATTCTAACTAGACAATCTGACACAACCTAAAACCTAGGTGGTGATTTACCAAGATTTGAACTTTAAAAGAGAATTTAAAACAAACTTAAAAACAATTTTAAACTTAAAACCCTAATTGAAATAAACTAAAGCCCTTATATATTAACAAGGCCGGCCCAATTTCTTCGGCCCGTTCCTTTTTCTATTTTCTATTGTAAAATGGCAGCCTTGCTTTCTTTGTGCTCTGAAATTAGGGCTTGAGTTTTTTTCAATCCAAATTGGGGCTTTTCGAAGCACGCTTATGTTGATCGATTCTCTGGTTTGCGTGTTGCCTTGCTCGATCGAGTGTTTTGCTCGCTGCTTCTCTGATGATCGCTGCTTGCTTCGAGATTGGGAATCAACGTTGGTACGTTGTTCGTTTCTTTTGCTTTTCAGGATTTAATTGCTTGAATTATTGATTATTCTTTTTGCTCCCCCACTGCCTATGATGATTTTGGGGTTGTATTTATATGAATTCCGAGACCCTTGAACTTGTTCGTATTCATTTACGTGACTTCATCACTTTCCTAATTCTTTCTTTCTGTGACTTGATGCGCACGGCTTTGTTTTTGAAGCGTTTGATTTTTCTTGATCAATACGGCAGAAACTTTCTTGTTTTATTTTGATTTGACTTTTTCAAAGATACGCACTTGAATTATTACTTGGTCATCTCTACACTGTTGATTAGTTGGTCTGCATTTTTAATCTTCTGTTATCTTCGACTTCACTGTGAATTACGGCTTTGATTTTCTGGCCTGTGAGCTTCGACTCTGGCCATCTCCTCTGGTTGGTTTGACCTGAACTCCACTTTAACATTGCATTCGAGAGTTTTGATGTTGTCTGTTTGTTCACTATTTGCATTACTATTTTTTTCAGGTCTGCATTGTATTGTGATTCATGTTTGCATCACTGGTCTTTACTGTAATCTTCACTTTAACTTCAAACTGATCTTCTTGTCTTTGATACATTGATGTCTTCAATTACTGTCTTCATTGTATATTGGTTTGTTGAATTCACTACTAGTCTCTGTTCCATGCAAAACTGCATACCCAATATTGCACTGTTCACTGTTTGATATAATTTTGCATTGCAGCTTTACTTGTTGTCTTCATATTGTGCTCTCTGTTTTGAGTCACTTCCATACTTGGTCGTGCTATAGTCTTCAAGCATATTGCTGTGATTGAGCTCGGGTCGTCTGCACTTGTTTGTGCATTTGTGATTAGTATGTTTTGTATTTGGTATCTTCACTGTGTTGCATTCATGTTGGTTTAGTTGTGCACTTGTTTGAGTTTCACTGAGCTTGATATCATGGTGTACATGTGAGTTGTACTCTCTGTTTTGATTTGCATTGCATCACTGGTCTTTGTATTTTCCAGCTTCATCACTATTTCACTTCCACACTGTTGCATTGTTGTTCACTTCTCTTGTAGCATTGGTACATGTACATTGTTGCTATTCTCTGTTGCACTTGCTCATTTGAGTTTTAGCTTGAAGGCTTGGAGTCTTTGTGCTTCATGGACTTGGTTCGAATTCATTTACATTGTGCAGTTTCCATATCTTGTGCTCGAGCTTGCATGCTTCATGTTGCCTTGACTTTGGTTATTGCAGTCCTATATATGATGTTTGTTGCTATTGCAGTCATTTGTGGTTTCAAACATGTGAGTTGTTGTCTGGCCAGTTGTATCATTAACTCTTTGTTTTTGTTGGCTGCGCACACGAGTTGGCGAGGCAGTGAACACGTGTATAAATGTACACGTGTGTATTGCAGCCACTTATGATTACCTGTCCCTGATAGGATTTCGAGTGTATATTTCTATGTGCACGACTTTGTGTGTGATGAATTCAAATGTAAATGATGACGAACAACTCAAATAACTGAGGCACCAATAAAAACAAATTTATATTTTTGCAAATTCAAATTTGTTTATTTTCATATTACTGCTGTAGTTGCTAATTATACAAGTACACAAGAGACAGGGGAAGAACTGGAGCTGGACAATGCAGATAGATACAGATTAATGGTTTTGTAAAATGTACAGTGTTGTGCGTTGTAGTGAGAGGAAATATGAATATGAAATGTATAAACTAGTGTATGTATATAGAGAGAGCTGAAAACTTTGTACTTTGTAAGTGTTGAATTAAAATATTATATTGAATAAAAATACTTATTGATTTATATAAATTTTGTGCAATAGTATTATTATTCAATATGAATATTTATTCCGATATGTATATAGTACAATCTGCAAACACATATATAAATTGATATATATTTGTTATCATCAAACAAAAATTCACATCAAACAATCTCCCCCTTTTGATGATGACAAACATATATATTAAAGATTTTGAAATTCTAATAAATGTGTTTGAGCATGAAATATTTAGCTCCCCCTATATGAATGCTCCCCCTACAACTGAGACCACTCCCTATTTAGAAGATTTAGAAAATTGCAGAAGAATAAAAGAACTAAAGAAAATTAACTAACAACATTTAACAAATTTGTTGAAGTATTCCAAAAAATATGTACTTCCTTATCACAATCTTGTTCTTCTCCCCCTTTTGTCATTATCAAAAGACTGACAAAAAACAATGGAACGGTATGAAAAAAATATATATCATAACGAGATAACAATTTCCACATTGTAGAGAATGGATCGATGATTCGATTTTGTATAATAAGAAGAGAAATATTTTAAAATTAATTTGACATTTAAGCACAAAAATAAGCACTTACTAACCACGCATAACCATAAGGACTTTTAAATGGGATTAGCAGTTACTTATTAGTCTAAGCATCCGGACTTTTAAGTGAGACTAGAATACTTAGTTACCATACTTCATCCATGCATAACCATAAGGGCTTTTAAATGAGAATGGAGTAATGATAAAAAATAATTCACTCACATGCTCCATCCATGCATAACCATAAGGACTTTTAAATGAGAATGGATGCATGAGTGTTGTTATCATTATTAATAAAAAAATTATTTTAAAAGATAATCCACTCTTCTCATTTTACAAAACCATTATGAACGATAGAAAGATGGTAGAAATAGAAATGGTCGTGGAATAAGTTACCAAGTTAATTATATTATTTAATATCCAATACCGAATACCATATTCCAATCAATCTTTGGATAATATCCAAAACTGGTTTGAATCCTAGAAATTGAAGTTGAAAGTATATATCCAAGAATATTTCAACTAAAAAATGGAAAATGATTAGTCAATTTCTATAATCCCCAAATCCAAACGTAATCTAGAAAATCTGTCTTCGGGGAGGGGTTTTGTGAAAATATCAGCAAGTTGAGCCTCAGTTGAAATATGTTCAATGCAAATGTCTTCCTTAGCAATGTGATCTCTAAGAAAGTGGTGTCTCACATCAATGTGTTTTGTGCGTGAATGGTGAACAAGATTATTTGACAAGTCTATTGCACTTTTACTATCACATTTTACTGGAACTTGTTTATAAACTAAGCCAAAATAAGAAAGAGTTTGCATCATCCATAAAATTTGATCACAACAACTTCCTAAAGCAATATATTCTACTTCAGTGGTGGATAATGCAACACAATTCTGTTTTCGACTTGACCATGAAACTAATGAATGTCCTAGCATGAAACATGTCCCACTAGTGCTTTTCCTGTCAACCAATGAACCAGCATAATCAGCATCAGAATAGCCAACTAAATCAAAATTTTCACAAGAAGGGTACCATAATCCAAATTTGTGTGTGTGTGAAAGATATCTCAAAATTCGTTTAGTGGCTTTCAAATGAGATTCTTTAGGATTAGATTGAAAACGTGCACACAAACACACAGAAAACATAATATCAGGTCTAGAAGCAGTAAGATAGAGAAGTGAACCAATTATCCCTCGATATTTCTTCTGACCAACAACAATTCCTTTCTCGTCTTTGTCCAACCTTGTTGATGAGCTCATAGGAGTTCTCAATGGTTTGGAGTTCTCAACTCCAAATTTCTTCAACAGTTCCAACACATACTTGGATTGTGAAATAAAAATACCATCACTGCTTTGCTTGATTTGGAATCCAAGAAAATATTTCAATTCTCCGACCAAGCTCATCACGAATTTAGCCTGCATGACTTGTTCAAATTTCTCGCACAAGAGTTCATTAGTAGCACCATAAATAATATCATTCACATAAATCTGAACAATCAAAAATTCACTTCCTTTATGTAATAGAAACAGTGTCGTGTCAGCACTCCCCTTTTTAAAGTCATTTTCCAAAAGATATGTACAAAGGTAGTCATACCAAGCTCTAGGAGCTTGCTTAAGACCATATAATGCTTTTTCTAGTTTATACACATGATTTGGAAAATCATGATTTTCAAAACCGGGGGGTTGTTCAACAAAAACTTCTTCTTTCAAATCACCATTCAGAAAGGCACTTTTTACATCCATTTGTTTAAGTTTGAAACCCTTATAACATGCAAAACTTAGCAAAATCCTAATGGCTTCTAACCTAGCTACTAGAGCAAATGTTTCATCAAAATCTATGCCTTCTATTTGGTTATATCCTTTTGCAACCAACCTTGCTTTGTTTCTAATTACATTTCCTGATTCATCAAGCTTATTTTTGAACACCCATTTAGTTCCAACAATTGGATAGTCATCCGGCCTAGGAACTAGTTTCCAAACTTTATTTCTCTTAAATTGATTAAGTTCATCTTGCATTGCGAAAAACCAACTTTCATCATTAAGAGCCATTTCAACAGAATCGGGTTCAATCTCGGAAATAAAACAATTATGGCAACAAAACGCACACAAATTTTTATCAAATGAAGAGCGAGTGCGTATACCTTCCATGGGATCACCTATAACCAATTCAGGAGGATGATTGGATTTGAACTTCAATCTACCAGCATCAACAGTCCTACTTTCAGCTTTCTCACTAGATGTCCCTTCTTCAATGCCTTCGTGATCTACCCCATCGTCAACCTTCTTTTCAGTCGTCCTTTCTAGATCAGATTCATCGAATTTCACATTGATTGAATCAACAATTGTCTTTGTTCGTTTGTTGTATATCCTGTAAGCCTTGCTCCTTGTTGAATAGCCTATGAAAATTCCCTCATCGGCCTTCGATTCAAATTTTCCAAGTTGATCACCTGTGTTAAGAATGAAACAAGGACATCCAAATACACGAAAATAAGAAATGTTAGGTTTCCTTTCATGCCACAATTCATAAGACGTTTTGTCAAGTATTGGTCTAATCATTACTCTATTCATTACATAGCACGAAGTATTCACTGCCTCTGCCCAAAAGGTTAGAGGTAGTTTATATTCACTCAACATGGATCTAGCCAATTCCTGTAATGTACGATTTTTCCTTTCAACCACCCCATTTTGTTGAGGTGTTTGTGGAGCAGAAAATCAATGTTTTAAACCATTTTCTTCACAAAATCTTTCAAATTCCAAATTTTCAAATTCGCCTCCATGATCACTTCTCAAAGTTTCAATTGAAACTCCTTTTTCATTTTGAACAAGTTTTGCAAATTTTGAAAAATAATCAAAAGATTCGGACTTTTTGGCTAAGAAATAAACCCATGTAAATCTAGAATAATCATCAACCAATACATAACAATAAAGTTTTCTATTCAAGCTTGCACTTTCATTTGGTCCAAATAAGTCTATGTGAATTAATTCAAGGACCCTTGATGTGCTAACAATGTTTTTAGGGCGAAATGATGTTCGACTAAGCTTGCCCAAGGAACATGCTTTACTAACTTTATTGTTTTTAGACTTCTGATGTGGTAACCCTCTGACTAATTCTTTCGTTTCAAGTTTTTCTAAGAGGCTCATGCTAGCATGTCCAAATCTCCTATGCCATAAAGATGCTTCTTCGTCAATGGCTACCAAACATCTAGAAAGATTTAGATTATCAAACGAAAGCGAGTAAACATTTTCTTTTCTTTTGCCCATAAAAACAATGTTATTAGAAGATTTATCAATGATTTTGCAAGTATCACTATCAAAGACCACATTCATACCTTTGTCACATAGTTGGCTAATAGAAATGAGATTGTGATGCAAATTATCAACGTATAAAACATTAGTCAAGGAAAAAGTACCGTTACCTACTTCACCTTTACCAATAATCTTACACTTGCTATTGTCTCCCATGATCACATTTCCACCTTTAAAATTCTCTAGGCTAAGGAACTTCGATTTGTCACCTATCATATGTCTAGAACACCCTAAATCTAGAAACCATTCTTATTGCTCCTTAGCCCGCCAACAGACCTCACTAGATTCTTCTGAGCTATTATTTGGTGTATTCATGACTCTAGAGTTAAAAGAAAAAATACCTTGCTCTGATACCACTTGTAGGATCTAGATTAACCATAGAGGGGGTGAATAGGGTTATAGCAAATTTTCTCGAATTAAACACAAAAACAAACTACAGAGAAGTAAACATGTTGAAAAGTAAATCACACACAAAATTTACCCAACTTCGGCAACCCCTACCTAATGTTGCATTCCCAGATTTCTATTAGAATTAAATAGTCTCCCGCTTACAAACACTCTAACAGACTCGCACACCCTGCTACCGCCTATAGAGTTTTGCAAACTCGCACACCCTGCTCACTGAACTAATTCTAACTAGATGTTAACCCCGTTTCACCTACGAGTTAAAAGCTTACGAGTTAAGGAGTCTACGAGTTAAATAGCTTGAGAGTTAAAAGTTTACGAGTTAAGGAGCTAACGACCTAACAGGTTAAGACCTAAATGACTTAGGGAATGTCACGACTTAAGAAAGTCCACGACTTAAAGATGTTACGACCTAGCGACCTAAAAGAGTGACGACTCAAAGCACCGAGGTGTCAACAACACTTAGGTCGCAGATGACTTATAACTGCAGATAAGTCGTTCACGATGTAAGACTCAGAGACAAGTTTGATACCATGCTGTAATGAGATGACTCGTTGATGACTTACGACCTATGATGAGTCGTGTACGACTCATGCTAGCATAAAGGAAGTTGCATTTCGTTAACTCGTGAACGACTTAGAACTTGTATCATTCATTCAAATGGGTGCATAACTTTGGACCAATCCATGAGCTAAACCCAGTAGGTCAGCCGCGACCTACCATGAGTCATCTACGGATTACGACTTATCATGAGTCGTGTACGAGTTACGACCTAACTCCGAGAAATGTCTATAAATACGACCCTAGATCCAACTAGAAAAAGGACTTTTGGCTCATTCTTTTCAAGCAACGAAACTCTGCTGCAATTCAAACCGACTCGACACTCAAAGCTTTCAAGACACGTAGAACGTTACCAACAACTTCAAGAAGGAATCTCATACTTCCGACATGGATTTGAAGACTTTCACCTACATTGAAGTTTAAGCTACTCGTTCAAAGTGTTTAGTAATTCAATGTGTATTGTACTTGGGAAGAATTGTATCGACTTTTAACGAAATCATCAATAAAGATATTCAAAGTGGATGTAGGCAAACTATTAAGCCGAACCACTATAAAACTGCTGTTGTTTACTGTTTTTTCTACGGTTTTCTGCTTATACTCTGTTCCAGAATCATCGGGTGGTGCTTTCACAACTACACTTTACACACCGGGGTGTTAGCGTTCAAATTTTAGCGTTAACATTTTTGGTGCTTTCACTGAGAAGAACTGAACTCAGGGTGAATTATCATCATTGCTCCATGAAAGTTTGTTGAAGTAATCTCTCTGAAGACTAGAAGTTTATCTGAAATCATGGCTCCAGGGAGAAGGAGTAGATCTGTTAGATCTGGAAATGTTCAAGAGGGAACCTCCGCTTCCCCAGTATCTAATCAAGCTACTCCACCGGTTGGGGTTACAAAAGCAGAATTGGATGCTGTAATCTTAGGGCTGAACCAGCAGATAAATGCCCAAAATGCACAATTTGAGGCTCAGAATGCCCAAAATGCTCTAATTTTGAATAGGTTGAACGATTTTCTTGGGGCAAACCATCAACCAACGAGTAATGAAAGGAACTTTGCTGGCAACGTTCACGATGCTGAAGAAAGGAACGTTCCTGAGAGGGCTGCCAGCCCCTTTGAGCAGACACTTCCTGAAGTTGGTGGATCTAAAGCTCGAAATGATGAGGGGTATCTTTTTGAAATGGTTCGACAAATCATGAAAGAGAGTATGCAAAGGAATGAAGACGAGAAAGAATGGGGTTTCGCTCTAAGTAAAACCCCGTTTACCGAAAGAATCTTAAAGGCTGAGTTTCCGAGGAAGTTCGTCCCTCTAACCATTCCAGCTTACAAGGGGACAAGCGATCCGAACGAATTCTTGTATAAGTATGATTGGCACATGACAGGTGCCAGAGCTTATGATGAAATAAAGTGCCGATATTTTCCTGTATATTTGGAAGGTGTAGCTCTGCTTTGGTTCACCAAGTTACCAATCCAGTCTATAGATCAGTTTTCTGACCTAACCCGGAAATTCAAGGAGCAGTTCAGACTATATGCTTCAAAAGCCAAAGATATCATGTCGTTGTCAAGTTTAGAACAAAATCCATGGGAAACTATCAGCTCTTTCTTGAATCGCTTTAATATAGCGCTAGCCGAGGTAGACAATGCAGAACCATGGATGATCTTGACTTATCTGATGAGGGCCATTGACAAGTCGAGCGAATTTGGAAAATGGCTAAACATGAAGGAACCAAATTCCCTTGAAAAATTCTACAAGAAAGCAGATGAGTTCATACGCCTGGAAAGCCGTCCCGTACCGGTAAAGGCAGTATTGGAAAAAGCTGAAGATAACATTGCTGCTCCACGCAAGAATGAATCTGTAGGACAGAAAAGGGAAAATAACGATGGGAAGAAACAGAAAAATCTGAAGAAGCCTCGTTCCTTCAAGCCATCAGAATATACTCCTTTATCAGATACGCCGGAGCGTATTTACCTTGCCATTAAAGATTCTGTTTACTATCCTAAACCTCCTGTTCTGAGGACCGGGAAAAGAGCTATACAAAGCGGGAAGTTCTGCCGCTTTCATAATCAACCCGGTCATGATATCGACGAATGCCGCCAATTGAAGAATTTGATTGAAGAGTTGATAAGGGAAAACAAGCTGCAGCAATTTGTGGAAAAGAATAGCAGCAATCCTGCTTCGTCTAGTCAGGGGCAACAAGCTCCTGCTCATCAACCTAGGACAAGTGAGAAGGCTGCAGGGCATGAATCCGGAAGGCCTGTTATCAATGTCATTACGGAAGGACCTCACCCAACAGGCAGGAGCTGGGGTGAGATGGAAAGGTATACCCGGGCTTTGAAATATGTATCGGCCGAAGAAGATGTCTTTGTTTTAGAAGACACTACGCCCCTAAAACAACAAAGAAATTTCAATGATGATATTGTGTTCAGAGCCAGGGATTCCACAGGTGTTGAAGCTCCTACCTTGAATCCCTTAGTCATCTCGGCTGGTATCAGGCCAGCTATTGTCAGAAGAGTTCTCATTGATTGTGGCGCATCCTGCAATATCCTCTTCAAGAAAACATTCGACCAAATGAAGATCCCTATGGCTGATGTGCAAGCCTCATCGCAGAAAATCGATGGCTTCACTGGGGAGCCAAAGCAGCCGATAGGAACCATTGATTTGCTTGTAGAACTTGGAGAGGGAGAAAGAAAAGTAGTCCGCAAGCAAACTTTTGTAATTGTCGACGAATTTTCTGCTTATAATGCTTTCCTTGGCCGTCCAACTCTTGCAGCGTTCAAAGCTGTTCTGGCCCCATGGTGCCTCACCATTAAATTCCCCACAGACAATGGAGTAGGAGTTATAAAAGGGGATCAAAATGCTGGGCGGGAGTGTTATCTGACAGAGCTGCGAGAGGCAAGGAAAAGAGAAATGGGAAAGGATGCAGCAACCCCAGTCCGCTTCAAAGAACCAACCTTGTAGCAATTACAGGGCAGGCCCTGCACTGGCGAGCATAGCGGAGCACGAAAAGAGATGGATCCTAGAAAAGCCAGTGCAGGGGAGAATAGAGTGGTACCGGTGGAAACGACGGTACTGGTACCTGTTGACCCGAAGGACCCAAATAAGGTGTTGAATGTGGGTTCACAACTTAATGTGTCGATTCAGAATATCTTAATATCTTTTTTGAAAGCAAATTTGGATGTTTTCGCTTGGATTCATGCCGATATGTGCGGAATATCCCCAGAAGTTGCAGTACACGCTCTGAATATTGATCCAAAGTTTACGCCCGTGAAACAGAAAAGAAGAACCCAAGGTCCAGAAAGGTCAGCAGCATTAAAAGAAGAAGTTGATCGGCTTATGGAGAATGACTTTATTAAAGAATCTACCTATCCGAATTGGGTTTCAAATCCAGTGCTGGTTAAGAAAGCCAACGGAAAATGGAGAGTGTGCATCGATTTTTCAGATCTAAACAAGGCCTGCCCCAAAGACTACTTCCCATTACCCAGGATCGATCAACTGGTAGATGGAACAGCGGGACATGAATTGTTATCCTTTATGGATGCCTACTCCGGATATAACCAGATTATGATGCATGAACCAGATCAAGAGGACACGAGCTTTATCACCGATGTTGGTCTTTACTGCTACAGAGTTATGCCCTTCGGGCTGAAGAATGCGGGGGCAACCTACCAAAGACTTGTTAATGCTATGTTCAAACCGCAATTGGGCAAGACTATGGAAGTCTACATCGACGACATGTTAGTAAAGTCTAAGAAAGCAGTGGATCACATAGAACACTTAGCAGAAATGTTCGCAGTCCTCCGGAAATACGGAATGAAGCTTAAACCTTTAAAATGTTCGTTTGGGGTGGAGTTTGGAAAGTTCTTAGGTTTCATCGTGAGCGCTAGGGGCATTGAAGCTAGTCCAGCTCAAATTACCGCCTTAAAAGAAGTCAAAGCTCCTAGAACGAAAAAGGAATTGCAAAGTCTCAACGGAAAAGTCGCCGCCTTGAGTCGGTTCATTTCCAAAGCTACTGATAAATGCATCCCATTCTTTGACGGTCTAAAGAAAGGAAAGAAAAACTTTGATTGGACTCCCGAATGCCGAAAAGCCTTTGATGAATTGATTCGTCATATGGAAACGCCTCCAATACTTTCTAGGCCCGGCGATGGTGAGGATCTTCTTATATACTTGGCAGTAACATCACATGCTCTAAGTGCAGCGCTGATACGAGAAGACAAGAGGATTCAACATCCGGTTTACTATATCAGCAAAGACTCACTGGGGCAGAGATGAATTACTCCATGTTGGAAAAACTCTCCTATTGTCTACTAATTGCATCGAGGAAGTTGAGGCAATATTTCCAAGCTTATCCTATCAGAGTCCTCACTCATCAACCTCTAAAGCAAGTCCTGTTTCGCCCTGAGACTTCGTGTCGTCTTCTAAAGTGGAACATTGAACTCAGTCAATATGACATCACTTATCACCCCCGAAAAGCAATCAACGGACAAGCTTTAGCGGATTTCATCGCAGAATTCACAGATAAGGGTAATGGTGGGGAAGAAACGATCGATGATTCCCCAATCCAGTGGAAGTTATATGTTGATGGCGCGAGAAATGACTACTGTTCTGGAGCCGGGGTTGTACTTGAAACCCCTGAAGGTCGGTCATTATGCAATGCGCTAAGATTGGAATTTCCTTCAACGAACAATGAAGCAGAATACGAAGCTCTTATCGCTGGCTTGAGAATTGCTAAAGAACTGAACATCCGAGCATTACAGATCTTCAGTGATTCTCAACTTATTGTATGCCCAGTCAAGAAGGAATTTCAAGCGAAAGGGGGAAATCTGCTTGCCTACTTGTCAAAGGCCTGGGAACTTCTATGTGACTTCGATCACTACACGATAAGCCATATCCCTCGAGAAGAAAACACGAAAGCAGATTCTCTCGCAAAGTACTCTAGCATAGGCGAAGCTCAATTTCTGGGGTTAGCTCCAGTGGAAGTCCTATCGGCTCCAAGCATTAATGAGATGGATATTGATTGGATCATGAGTGTGTCTCAAGAGCAAGAATCATGGATGAATCCAATAACAGAATATCTGCTCAATGGCTCTTTACCGGAAAATTCAAAAGAACGACAGAAGCTACTGAGGAAGGCCTCTCGCTATATAGTCCAGGATGGCCAATTATACAGACGTAGGTTCTCAATGCCATTACTTTGATGTGTATCTAGGGAAGAGTCCAAAACAATCCTAGCTGAGGTACATGGAGGAGAATGTGGTGATCATTTAGGTGGTCAAACTTTAGCAAAGAAGGTTCTCCTATACAGATATTTTTGGCAGAAATTAATCGAGATGCTACAGACTATTCCCGAAAATGTGACAGATGCCAAAGATTTGCCAAAATTCCTAGAGCACCTTCTACTGAACTCACACAGATGGTCAGTCCATGGCCGTTTGCAATCTGGGGGATAGACCTTATAGGACCTTTACCAACTGCCAAATCTAGAATCAAATATGCCATTGTTGCTGTAGATTATTTTACTAAATGGGCTGAAGCTGAACCATTGGCTGCTATCACCTCTAAAAAGATGATAAATTTTGTGAGTAAAAGTATCATTTGCAGGTATGGTGTGCCTCAAAAGATAATTACAGACAATGGTACTCAATTCGAAAGTGAAGAATTCCAAGATTTTTGCAAGCGATTCAAAATCCGAAAAAGCTTCTCAGTAGTGGCTCATCCGCAGGCAAACGGGAAGGTGGAAGCAGTAAACAAAATTATCAAGTCAACCATCAAGAAGCAACTTGAAAGAGCAAAAGGTGGTTGGGTCGATAAGCAACCACTAGCACTATGGGCATATAGAACTACCCACAAAACTGCGACTGGGCATACTCCGTTTTCATTGGCATACGGGTCAGAAGCAATGATTCCGGTAGAAACAGAGGTCCCTTCACATAGAAGAATCCATTTCAATCAAGCGGAGAATGAAAAACTATAGCTTGAGGCACTAGATCTCCTTGATGAAAAAAGAGAAGAGGCTAAGCTCAGAATTGCAGCTCATCAACAAAGGATAGCTAGACATTTCAATTCCAAAGTTCGCCAACGCAGCTTTGAGATTGGAGATCTAGTCCTGAAGAGAATTATGATGGCAACAGGTGTATTTGGGCCAAATTGGGAAGGACCATATGTCATAGGTCAGAAGCTTCTTGACGGCACATTCAAACTCACTACTGTCGAAGGAGATCAAATTCCAAGGGCTTGGAACAGCAATCGCTTGCGTCCATATTTTACTTGCAAGCTTTGTTGAAACATTGTAAAAAGAATTATGAATGTATGATTCTTGTAATTGAAAGCAATTGTAAAGCCGATGCAAGTGAATAATGAAAGACTATAAAGTGGATGTAGGCCCAAATTCTTGGCCGAACCACTATAAATCTTGTGTTCCTTATTATTATTACATGTTTGCTTTATTTTCGATATGAAAAGTACATTAAATGTATTACTGAAATGTCGATATAAATTTTTGCAGATAATGAAAATAAAACTTGCACATTACAAGACCAAGTGATTTTGGTTATCATTCAACAAACAAATTTCGAGTCACAAAAGCCCCGAATTCAAATCCTAGATAGGAAGTGCTTCAATTGAACGGCCAATGATTTCGCCGGAAACGGGCCCTTGCTAATAAATTGAGATTGTTTGAACAAACAAACATCCAATTAAGAAGCTTATGCCCGTTCTCGCAAACTTGCCTGGCAATGAAGTACACTTCTTTGGATTAAAAAAACTACTTGTAAGAGAAGGGAGTGTGAGCTTGAAAAGAAAAACAGAGGATCACTGAAAAGGCATAAGCAAGTGGACAAGGAACAACTAAAGCCTTCTTCGGAGGAACAAGCCCTCTTCGGAGGCACAACTCTTCAGAGGATAAAGACCTCTAACGAGGCATATGCCATAAAAAAGAAAGTTCTCTACTCAACAAAAAAGATTGGAGGAGTCATGACCCTCCAACCATGAGAGAGTAACTTCCAGGCAATGAAAGCCCTCTTTGGAGGCACATTTCACCAGGATTTGAAGTGTAAGAGCCCCTCTTCGGAGGCCCACTTCACCAGAGTCGAAATGCCAAACAAAATAAATCCCTCTTCGGAGGCACATTTCACCAAGAGTTGAAGTGCAACAGCCGCTCTTCGGAGGCCCACTTCACCAGAGTTGAAATGCAAAACAAAGTAAAGCCCTCTTCGGAGGCACATTTCACCAAGAGTTGAAGTGCAACAGCCGCTCTTCGGAGTTTCACTTCACCAGAGTTGAAATGCAAAAACAAAATAAAAGACCTCTTCCCAGAGGCAGAAATGAAAAGACCTCCTCCCGGAGGCACAATCAAGTAGAAAGACCTCTTCGGAAGCCCACGTTTCACCGAGATTGAAAAAAAACTTCCAACTGTTGAAACGTGAAAAGGCTTTCTTCAGAGGCACAACTCTTCAGAGGCACAACTCTTTGGAGGTACACGTTTCACCAAGATTGAAATAAAACTTACAAGTGTTGAAACGTGAAAAATCCCTCCTCAGAGGTACAACTTTTTTTTTTTTAAAAAAAAGACCCTTCCTACAAAGACTAGAGTGTTCTTCGGAGGCCCGCTCTACTACATAGGAGAATTCACTTTGTAATATATATATATATATATATATATATATATATATATATATATGCGAAGGAAAAGTGATATTTCCGAAGAGTAGGGCGTGAGATCTCATACGAAACGAAGAGAACTCTATTTCAAGTAGAATAGTATTCTTCCGAGAACGGAATAAGTATTCTCCAAAAAGAGAAAAGAGTACAAGTGCCCTCGAAATTGAAAGTATTGCAACAAGCTTATGGTATGAGGGCAACATGGTATAGCTACATCGGCAAAAGTAATGCTCAAACGACATGCCATAAGCCCACTGCAATATTATATAAGGAAACTGGTACAAAAATAAAAAATAAATGCATTCTCAAATTCAAACAAGAGTTTGTACGAACAAAAAGAATCATTTTATTTAATACTGTCAAAATTTTACACAGGTACATGTATTAAAAGAAAAGCGGAGGCCGGTATCCGCACAATCTCCGGCTAGTACATTCAAAAAGCAGAAAAATAAAAAAATAAATCAAAGCAGAACCTCTTACTTCTTCCTACCACCGCCCTTAGAGCCTTCACCTGACCTGGTAGGCAGCTTTTCAGGACGGCTTAGAAGGGTCGGGGATGAAGGAGAAGGGGCTACTGCTGGATCAACTTTCGTTTCCTCTTCAAGAATGTCTTTCCTTCTCCTCCTGGAAATGGCACGCTTCTTTCTTCTCTTTGAGGAAGACTCACTTCCTGGAGTAACGAGAGCAGATAATTTTATGTTATCGAAGCAGTTCGCTCCGGAGACCCATCCCCTTCTCCAGGCTCTTCTCCCTCGTGTTCTTGAGAAGCGATAGGATCATCTAAGCCATGAAGAGCCTATATTTGCTCCTCTTGCGACCCGGGCTGTGAGGCAGAAGGAGGAGTCACCTGAAGAGACGGAGGAGGGATAACCGGAGGAGGCGAAGTCTGAACGATGCTCGATACTTTCTCTACAGGAGAAAAGAGGTTAAAGTCAGTAAAAAGAGGAGATAAAGGCTCATCAAGATTCAGAAAATAGTCAAGAAGCTCATCGAACCCATAAGAAACAAATAGGCAGTCTACTTGAGCAAGATTCACAGTAGCGAGATTAACAGTAGAGTTACCTGGAGAAGTCGGTTTCCTGACACCAACCTCATAAGCCTGCACCTCAGCACTCTCGTCGCCTTCATCTCCACCCTGTATACTTGTTATCTCAGTTGTAACTTTGGCCAGGGATGGAGAATGAGAGCTGGAGCCAATAATGTCGATTTCGGCCGAAGGAGGAGGCTGGACTGGAATAGTTGAAGTAGTTTTTCCTAACTGTTCCCCTTCTGTCGCTTCAGCTCTTAATTTTGCAAGTTGTTCCCTTCCTTTGGCGAGAGCAGCGCGAGCATCATTATCCAAGTAATGCTCCTCAAGGGCTGATTCGGCATAACCAGCGCCTGCAGCACCGAGCATATCAAGTGCGGCCTCCCACACTTCAGCTAAAGTAATTTCATACTTGGGACCTAGAAAGGTGAGGCTACCATGCCCCAAGACGCTGTGCAGGTAAAAGTCAAATAATGTTGAGCTAATGCTGGTCTTCGTTGCCTCATGAGATTCTTCAGCTGCAATTTTGCCGGCAACGGCCTCATCACGCTCTCTTTCAGCTTTGGAAAGTTGAAGCTTAAGCATTTGAATTTCCGCCTCCTGAGAGTTGACTTTCTTCTGTAACTCTGTAACCTCAGCACGATATCTTCCAGCAGTTTCCTGCTCGGCTTCAAGTTGTGCCTCGGCGTGTCGCTGAGCTGCGTGAGCATCGCGAACTTGCTTCTGAAGTACTTCTTCTTTTTGAGTATATGTAGTAGAAGAAGTAGCAAGTTCTTGTTTAAGTTCCTCAACTTTCGCCTCAAGCTCCTCATTGTAAGTAGCAATGCTCCATATTTCAGTATCGTGCTGCTCAAGAACCTTCTGCTATTCGGCTTTGTCGTTCTCCATAGTAAGCATGGCCTCTATATTTGCACGATTGACCCTTTGAAGCTCATCAACAAGCTTTTGTCAGTTTGACATCCTTTCAATATCAAGCTTGACGGCATCGAGGTTTCGTAGCATGGCAGGCTTGTCGATAGGGACCAGGTCAAGATCGAACCGCACCCCCTTCAGGCACCACTGTGGAAACCGGCTTTGCAAAGTGGCTGGGCCCGGTCTAACTTGGAATTTGGGCCTGCTAATTATTGTTTGGATGTCTGTCTTCCCGAGAGCGGGAGAGTCAGAAGGAATGTCAAGTGAGGTAGGGGCAATGACCTTTTCAGGAGTTGTAGGGGTATGCTTCTCACCGTGTCGAGCACGTTTGCTTAATTCCTCAACCATATGACCTTTTCCCCGGTCATCGTGGGATTTTCTCTTATGAGAGTCGTCAACTCTCTGGGAAGAATCGTGGCGCTCCTCTCTCTCTCTTCTCTCATGACGCTCTTCTTGAGCCCTCCTTTCCCGAGCCTTTCGGGCGGCCCTCTCTTCATCGGTTTCTCTGTAAGAGGAGAGGTAGCGCCTATAATCATATTGACTACGCCCCCCGTAGCGCTAGAAGTCATCATAATAGGATCCGCTGCGTCCCATCGGAGGATCTGAAATAAAAAGAGATAAGTTTTAGAAGTCTTCAAAGTACAAAGAGTCAGAAGCATAAAAGTGCCGAAAAACTCTAAGTGTGTGTGGTGTGCAAACTACGCGCATCAAACTACGAACTACTCTTTAATTGAGGAGTAGTTGTGGGTGAAATAGTTAGCGTCAACTCTTGAGTTGATGGAGTCTGTTGCAGAATAGAAGTTACTTCAACTACTGAAGAAGAAACCCCGGCAGTGATAGGATCATCTTTAAAGATCTCTTGTGAGGTGGCAAAGAGGTCACTCAGCCCTTCGAAAGTGTCATCCCTGTTCTGCTTGACAGGGCTGGTTTTCTCGGCTTCTTCACCGGATTTCTGTGAACGTTGGGGAGATCCCTGAGGCTCTTCTTCCTCAATAACCGGGGCAAGTCCGTCAGATGGCCCCGCAACATCAACAGTAGTGGAGCACTTCACTAGCGAAGCCTCGGGAGCTGGTCCTTTTGGTATGGATGTGTCGGTAGAAGCTGGGGCATCCGACGCTCTAGCCGGGGAGTCTGGGATTTCATGACGATGTGTGGAACGAGAAGTGTGCAAAAGTTCGTACTGATGCAAAAATTCGTCTTTCAACAGAAATTGAATATCTCTCCCCTCAACTGGAACGGCCTTAAGCCTCGCGAAAGTCGGCTTGTGACTGGGATCCCTAGAAGGAGGAGGGAGCGCTGAAAATAAAAAGAAGTGGAGTTAACACTTAGCAATTCAGTCTCGCAAAAGTCGGATAACAAACGAAGTAAGGATGGATGATCTTACCTCCTTCCCTCCACACAGCATAGAACCCCGGGGGGCAACTAACAAAGAAGAACTGGGTTAGAAACCCATAAGCAGTGTCGGGATGGCCAACGATTAATTTGCGGTTTCGGGCGCTTCTCACAACAGTAATAGAAGGATGATCTTTGGTCCGGGTAAAGGAACATAAGTAACAGATTTCATCAAAGCTCGGAAGTCGATCAAGCGTTCTCCTAAATAGCACACACAACCCCATTAGAATGGCATAGCCATTGGAGTGTAATTGGGATGGGGCAATGGCCAATTGAAGAAGAAGTTGTTGGAAAAAGTCACTGAAAGGAGGAATGCCCCCAATCAGGCACATTTGTCGGTTAACTGTCACAAAGCCAGGGGGTGCTATGTCAGCAGTATTACTTCCCTCGGGAAGAATGGCATCTGATTCAGCAATGCCAAACTGAGCACACAACTGGCGAAAAACTTTGTATGATAGCGTGGTAGGGGCTTTTTCGGGAGGATTGACTAGTGGAGCCGGAATAACAGTTGCCTCTCCAGTCTGAACTGTTGTATCTTCTTCCTGAGAAGTCATTCTACACAAGCAACTGGATATTAAAATGTGAAGGTGCACGTTTCCTAAAAGTGTGAAGTGTCATGCAGAACTAATAAAAATAACAAGAAAATATAACTGGAATTAAACTAGTCGACGATTGATCAACTATGAAAATTTCAGAACTTGTTAATCTAAAGTTCAAGCATAATATTAATGCAGGCTGGTCAGTTTCAATTGGCTATTTCAGTGTTTCTCTAATATTCTACTTGAAATTGATGAGTTGAAAGCACTTCGTTCACACAATTTATTTAAGATAATTATCTGTTATTAACTAGTCTGTCATTTGATGTGGGCAGTCGATGGCAGTATATTCGTCCAAATTTTCTGTAAATGTTGTATTGGACAGATTGTTAGCTTGCAAGTTAAGGTGACCTGTGAATGGATGCAATAAAGTTCTACAGTTCAAAGTCCATGCAACGGTTCAAAGTACGAACAAAATTCATACAAGTCATGACTCGCCAACGACTCAAAGATTGTCCTTTTAATTTCTTATGGGTTAAGTCAGGTCATTGGTTTTCTGGCTAACTTGCCCACGACTTAAGGATTAAGGGGCGAGTTAGTTTAGGTTGCTTCAATTTTAAGTCAATGATGTTCTAAGTCGGCAGTGCTTTGGGTCAAAGGTCGTGAAACAGAGGAAGGACTCCAGTGGAAAAGCAGTGGGAAATTTCCTAAGTACTAACACGGCCACGACTCAAGATTTCAAGCTTTAACTCGGCTACGACTCAGGGCTTGAGTCGTAAAGGTTGCTATGTCGCAGAGAATACTTGGTCACATAAGACTGCTGAATCATACTCAAAACAACGATTCACTCCTAACCCGCTAACTTCTTCTCCTAACCCGTTAGTTTTTTCTCCTGACCCATTAATCCAGTAACTTCACAGTCCTCAACCTCAATCTTATCGCACTACGAAATCGTTATAAATCGCGAGTTATCCTGAATCAAATCGAATAGCCTTAAGTCCACCGATGATCCATGCAGTAGTATTTTCAAGGCTCAAGGATGTAAATCGTGGGCGGAGATCGATGATGGTGATCGGCGATTGGGAAAAAGAGAAAGTTGCTTACGTTGTGTGAAGCTAGAGATGGTTGGAAGTAAACTTGGGTCGAGATCAAGCTTGAAGACGTGATAATGGCAGGAATGGCTCAGGGGATAAGTAATGAGAAGAGTGAGATAGGAGGAACAACTCAAGCATTTTATATCTGGAGGCGCTGGAACTCGAATCGGCGCGCCCGGGTTATGATGAGTCGAAGCACACGACTTACGACTTAAGCGTGTGCTTCGAGGGGCAAATGTTAACCCCGTTTCACCTATGAGTTAAAAGCTTACGAGTTAAGGAGTCTACGAGTTAAAGAGCTTGAGAGTTAAAAGTTTACGAGTTAAGGAGCTAACGACCTAACAGGTTAAGACCTAAACGACTTAGGGAATGTCACGACTTAAGAAAGTCCACGACTTAAAGATGTTACGACCTAGCAACCTAAAAGAGTGACGACTCAGAGCACCAAAAGGTAGTGTCAACAACACTTAGGTCGCTGCTGACTTATAACTGCAGATAAGTCATTCACGACGTAAGACTCAGAGACAAGTTTAATACCATACTGTAATGAGATGACTCGTTGACGACTTACGACCTATGATGAGTCGTGTACGACTCATGCTAGCATAAAGGAAGTTGCATTTGGTTAACTCGTGAACGACTTAGAACTTGTATCATTCATTCAAATGGTTGCGTAACTTTGGACCAAGCCATGAGCTAAACCCAGTAGGTCAGCCACGACCTACCATGAGTCATCTACGGATTACGACTTATCATGTGTCGTGTACGAGTTACGACCTAACTCCGAGAAATGTCTATAAATACGACCCTAGCTCCAACTAGAAAAAGGACTTTTTGCTCATTCTTTTCGAGCACCGAAACTCTGCTGCAATTCAAACCGACTCGACACTCAAAGCTTTCAAGACACGTAGAACGCTACCAACAACTTCAAGAAGGAATCTCATACATCCGACATGGATTTGAAGACTTTCACCTACATTGAAGTTTAAGCTACTCGTTCAAAGTGTTTAGTAATTCAAAGTGTATTGTACTTGGGAAGAATTGTGTCGACTTTTAACGAAATCATCAATAAAGATATTCAAAGTGGATGTAGGCAAACTATTAAGCCGAACCACTATAAAACTGCTGTTGTTTACTGTTTTTTCTGCGGTTTTCTGCTTATACTCTGTTCCCGAATCATCGGGTGGTGCTTTCACAACTACACTTTACACACCGGGGTGTTAGTGTTCAAATTTTAGCGTTAACACTAGACAATCTGACACAACCTAAAACCTGGGTGGTGATTTACCAAGATTTGAACTTTAAAAGAGAATTTAAAACAAACTTAAAAACAATTTTAAACTTAAAACCCTAATTGAAATAAACTAAAGCCCTTCTATATTAACAAGGCCGGCCCAATTTCTTCTGCCCGTTCCTTTTTCTATTTTCTATTGTAAAATGGCGGCCTTGCTTTCTTTGTGCTCTGAAATTAGGGTTGAGTTTTTTTCGATCCAAATTGGGGCTTTTCGAAGCACGCCTATGTTGATCGATTCTCTGGTTTGCGTGTTGCCTTGCTCGATCGAGTGTTTTGCTCGCTGCTTCTCTGATGATCGCTGCTTGCTTCGAGATTGCAAATCAATGTTGGTACGTTGTTCGTTTCTTTTCCTTTTTAGGATTTAATTGCTTGAATTATCGATTATTCTTTTTTCTCCCCTACTGCCTATGATGATGTTGGGGTTGTATTTATATGAATTCCGAGACCCTTGAATTTGTTTGTATTCATTTACGTGACATCATCACTTTCCTAATTCTTGCTTTCTGTGACTTGATGCGCACGGCTTTGTTTTTGAAGCGTTTGATTTTTCTTGATCAATACGGCAGAAACTTTCCCGTTTTATTTTGATTTGACTTTTTTAAAGATACGCACTAGAATTATTACTTGGTCATCTCTGCACTGTTGATTAGTTGGTCTGCATTTTTAATCTTCTGTTATCTTCGACTTCACTGTGAATTACGGCTTTGATTTTCTGGCCTGTGAGCTTTGACTCTGGCCATCTCCTCTGGTTGGTTTGACCTGAACTCACTTCAACATTGCATTCGAGAGTTTTGTTGTTGTCTGTTTTTTCACTATTTGCATTACTATTTTTTTTCAGGTCTGCATTATATTGTGATTCATGTTTGCATCACTGGTCTTTACTGTAATCTTCATTTTAACTTCGAACTGATCTTCTTGTCTTTGATACATTGATGTCTCGGCTTCAATTACTGTCTTCATTGAATATTGGTTTGTTGAATTCACTACTGGTCTCGGTTCCATGCATTACTGCATACCCATTACTGCACTATTCACTGTTTGATATAATTTTGCGTTGCAGCTTTACTTGTTGTCTTCATATTGTGCTCTCTTTTTTGAGTCACTTCCATACTTGGTCGTGCTGTAGTCTTCAAGCATATTGCTGTGATTAAGCTCGGGTCGTCTGTACTTGTTTATGCATTTGTGATTAGTATGTTTTATATTTGGTATCTTCTCTGTGTTGCATTCATGTTCGTTTAGTTGTGCACTTTCTTGAGTTTCACTGAGCTTGATATCATGGTGTACATGTGAGTTGTATTCTCTGTTTTGATTTGCATTGCATCACTGGTCTTTGCATTTTCCAGCTTCATCACTATTTCACTTCCACACTGTTGCACTGTTGTTCACTTCTCTTGTATCATTGGTACATGTACATTGCTGCTATTCTTTGTTGCACTTGCTCATTTGAGTTTTAGCTTAAAGGCTTGGAGTCTTTGTGCTTCATGGACTTGGTTCGAATTCATTTACATTGTGCAGTTTCCATATCTTGTGCTCGAGCTTGCATGCTTCATGTTGCCTTGACTTTGGTTGTTGCAGTCCTATATATGATGTCTGTTGCTGTTGCAGTCTTTTGGGGTTTCAAACATGTGAGCTGTTGTCTAGCCAGTTGGATCATTAACTGTTTTTTTTGTTGGCTGCGCACACGAGTTGGCGAGGCAGTGCACACGTGTAGAAATGTACACGTGTGTATTGCAGCCACTTATGATTACCTGTCCCTGATAGGAATACGAGTGTATATTTCTATGTGCACGACTTTGTGTGTGATGAATTAAAATGTAAATGATGACGAAAAACTCAAATAACTGAGGCACCAATAAAAATAAATTTATATTTTTGCAAATTCAAATTTGTTTATTTTCAGATTACTGAATTAGTTGCTAATTATACAGGTACACAAGAGACAGGGCAAGAAATGAAGCTGGACAATGCAGATAGATGCAGATTAATGGTTTTGTAAAATGTACAGTGTTGTGCGTTGTAGTGAGAGGAAATATGAATATGAAATGTATAAACTAGTGTATGTATATAGAGAGAGCTGAAAACTTTATACTGTGTAAGTGTTGAATTAAAATATTATATTGAATAAAAATACTGATTGATTTATATAAATTCTGTGCAATAGTATTATTATTCAATATGAATATTTATTCCTATATGGATATAGTACAATCTGCAAACACATATATAAATTGATATATATATATATATATATATATATATATATATATATGTATATTTGTTATCATCAAACAAAAATTCACATCAAACAGCTACAAGGTGGGCTCTTTGATGCGGAGCGGAGCTGCCGCACCCTTACCCATTTCTCTCTTCTTTGCCTCCCGTTACTCTATGAGATAGCATTCTCGCCCTACATTTTGGTCCCCCTTCACAACACCTACGCCATTATCAGTGGGGAACTTCATAGTCAGGCACCATGGAGCGAGAATGGCCTTGAATGCGGCAAGAGTCAGTCGACCCAAGAAGGCATTGTAAGCGGAGAATTCATCAACAATCACAAAAGTTTGTTTACGGACCACCTTCTTTTCCCCTTCTCCAAGCTCTACAAATAAGTCAATAGTCCCAATAGGCAGTTTTGGTTCTCCAGTGAACCCAACAATTTTCTGTGAGGAAGCTTGGACATCAGCCATGGGAATTTTCATCCGATCAAATGTCTTTCTGAAGAGGACGTTGCAAGAGGCGCCGCAGTCAACAAGCACCCTTCTTACAATGGCTGGTCCAATTCCTGCATATATCACCAAGGGATCCATGGTGGGAGCCTCAACACCAATAGAGTCTCTAGCCCAAAATATGATGTCATCGTTAAAAGTTCTTTGTTGTTTTAAAGGTGCAGCATCTTCCAAGACAAAACATTTTCTTCTGCCGGGGCATATCTCAAAGCGTGAGCATATCTCTCCATCTCACCCCAACTTCTTCCCGCTGGGTGAGGACCCCCTGTGATAACATTAATGACAGGCCTCTCAGATTCATGCGCTGTAGTCCTCTCACCTGAGCCGAATTGATGAGCAGGAACTTGTTGCCTCTGAGTAGATGACGTTGGGTCACTTCTGTTTCTCTTCACATATTGTTGAAGTTCATTCTGTCTAAACAGCTCTTCAATCAAATTCTTTAAATGGCGACGTTCATTAGTGTCATGGCCAGGTTGATTGTGGAACCGACAGAATCTCCCATTATGCACAACATTTTTCCCAGGCTTCATCTCAGGTTGTTTTGGGGTATTCAACAACATCCTTGGTTGCAAAATAGATATTTTCTGGAGTATCAGTTAAGGGAGTAAAATCTGAAGGTTTAAAGTGGCGAATTTTCTTCACATCTTTCTGCTTTTTTCCACCGTCATTCTCCCGCTTCTGGCCACCAGATTCCTTTTTGTTAGAAGCAACATTGTTATTCTCAACTTTAGTCACGACTACTTTTGCTGGCACAGGAAGGCTTTCAAAGCGCATAAATTCATCGGCCTTCTTGTAGAACTTCTTAAGTGAATTTGGCTCTTCCATCTTTACCCTTTTTCGAATTCACTTGATTTGTCAATAGCTCGCATCAAGTATGTCAGAATCATCCGAGGCTTTGCATTATCAACTTCGACCAACGCTATATTAAAGCGGTTTAAGGTAGATTTGATAGACTCTCCGGGGCTTTTTACGAGGCTTGATAGTGACATTATGTCCTTGGCCTTCGAAGCATGTAACCTGACTTTGAATTTCCGAGTTAGGTCGGAGAACTGATCCACGGATCGAACTGGCAGCTTCATGAACCAAAGCAGGGCCACTCCCTCCAAGTACACAGGAAAGTAACTGCATTTGATCTCGTATGTTTCTCTGGCTCCTATCATATGCAAGTCATACTTGTATAAGAACTGGTTAGGATCGCTTGTCCCCCGATAAGCTGGAATAGTGGAAGGAACAAACTTTTTCGGAAATTCAGCCTCTAGAATTCTTTCAGTAAAAGGAGTCTTGCTTGGAGCAAAACCCCAGTCACTTTCATCTTCCTCCCTTCGCATGCTCCTTCATAATTTGTCGAATCATTCCCGAGAGGTACTCCTCATCGTTTAGAGGCCCTGCCGTACAGACGTCAGCTACTTTTTTGGAAGTTTGCCTGGACAAACGTTCACGAAGAGTTGGCTGCGGCCTTGAACCTTCGGCTTGGGGATGTACCCCTTCGGTGGTGCCAGCCGCCCTCTAAGGAGTACTTTTCCCTTGGGAATCATGAACATCCTCGGCAAAGGTTTCTTCATTATTTTCTGGTTGCTGGTTAACTCCAAGCAAAGCATTCAACCTGTCCAACATCAAAGTGTTCTGGGCTTCCATTTGTTGATACAACCCAGACACTACAACATCCAATTCCGCCCTTGTGATTCCAACACTAGGAGCCGCTTGATTTAACGCGGGAGAAGTGGCGGTGTTGTCGTAACCATCTCCATATCTAGTAGATCTCCTTTTTCTTCCAAGAGCCATAATTTCGGATAGACTTCTGGTTCTTAGGGTTAGTCTTTCAACAAATCTTTGTGAAGCAATGATGAGAGCACCCGTTTGGTAAGCGGGAGGTCCTGAGTTCAATTCTCGGTGAAAGCCCCAAAGATGTTAACGCTAAAAATGTACGCTAACACCCCAGTGTGAGTTGTGATATAGCGAAAGCACCACCCGTTGGTACGGGACTAAAAACAAGCAGAAAATAGCAGAAAATAGTAAAGAGACAACTATTTTTATAGTGATTCAGCTTAAAGTCAAGCCTACGTCCACTTAATCTCTTCTATTATTGATTTGATTACAAATTTCACAATAATTCTTTGATTACAACACCATTAAGGCAAGTCGTTAGAACTTTGATGCGGAAAAGCTCTTTGAATTCATGTTGAATGAACTTGATCTTTTCCCAAGGTTCTTTGAAGTGTCCTTTGCATTTGAAGTGTTGTAGAAGAAGTCGTGAAAACGGCAAAGTCTTGGCATTCTCGAAATCCTTTTTTTTCCTTCCTCAATATGGAGTAAGAGGGGTATTTATAGGGGAGTTTCGGAGTTAGGTCGTATGGTGTCATAGGTCGTGAGCGACCTAGGGATTTGCGATCTAGGGAGTTGCGACCTAAGAGCGATCCCGAGGTAGCATAAGTCAAGTCGTTAGCGACTTAATGGAGCCATCCTGGACGAGATATATGCTGTGAGCGACTTAGCATGTGTAGCACAGGAGTTATCTCGACTTGCTAAGGTCATAAGCAACCGAATAGAAGAGGCAGTGCACATGCGGCTTAACTCTGAAGCTTGCTAGGTCGTTAGGTCGCTCTTTCCTTAACTCGTTAGGTCGTTGTCTTCATTGATTTGCTGGGTCGTTAACCCATTGAGTCGTGCCATGTTGAGCCGCTCCGTGCTTTAGGTCGTTAGGTCGTGCCCTGCTATAGGTCGTCAAGTCGTTTATGCCTTGGGTAGTTAAGTTGCTTATTCCCTTACGTTGTTGAGTCGAATAGGTCGCTAAGTCGTGAATAAGAGAGGTGTTAACAATTGGGTAGCGAAAGTCGAGGGAGCTGATGCCTACAAAGGCATTTGGTTTATGTTGTGACGACAATGTAACCCGATGTCACTACGATCTACTGTGGACCATAGCGGAAATCGTGTGGAGGTGAGTGTCAACGGTTTACGTTTGAATTTTCCAGGAAGGCAACGTAACATCGGTAGACTATGATCTATGGTGGAGTGGAGATGTTTCATTCTTTTGGCAGTGAAATTCGAGAGCATTGATGCCTATAGTTATATGGGTTTTTGCTGTGATAGCAACGTAACCCCAGATGTAGCTACGATCTGTAGCAGGTTCCATGGTGTAATGAGGGGCACGGAGTGCCTACAGTTATCCATGGATTTTGCCAGGATGGCAACGTAACCATCAGGTTAACTGCGACCATGGAGGGGGTGATGATTTTCAGAACATTCTCACCAAAGGTGTTACCTCTATTTCAAAAATGTTTTCTATATTTTCAATAAAAATGTTTTCCCAAGTATTTTCACTGGGTGTTTGATACGGGTTTACCAAGTACTTATAGATTATCAGTCCAGCCTGAACAACGTATGACCGAATTTCTGTAAGAACAAGGATGGACTTGTTGAGACACCGAGTTATAAAAAGTACTTTTAGAAAACTATTTTATGTAATATTATGTAGATTTTAAAGTTTTTTAAAAAATTTAAATGAAAAGGAGTTTACAGTTAAAGATGTTCAAATAACAATTTATCTGATTTTAAATATTGGATAAATTCTGGCTTCATTCCTTTTCAAGGGCGAAAAGATTCAAAGGGGAAGGAATGTGATAACCCAGATTTTTGGGACATCTGTTAATTGGGTAATTTACTGATTTTTACCATTTAAGATACTTATTTTATTTATTTAAAAATAAAAATAAAAAAATATACAGAGATAAATATTAAGTTTGATAATCTTTTAATATAAATATGATTATTTAATTAAATAAATATGATTGTAAATAGAACTTGAACTTGAAATTGAAATTCAACAGATAAATATCTTAGAAATAAATTGGATTTAAAAAGTATATGTATATATGATTTTTTTAGTATATAATTATATTTTAAATCATTTCCTTTTAAAAAGTTATGTAAGTATAATTTGTATAAATACAAATTTTAAATTTATCAAAGGGTTTTATACATTTTCTTTTAAAAAATAACAAGAGGTAAAATTTAATTTGTGTATATATAAAAATTATATAAAATCATATTTAAATATTTGAAAACATGTAAATACATGTGTAAGCTGATTACACACAAATTAGAAGTGGAGGCAAATTTGTAACATAATTTACAAGTGTTAACATGGTATAATTTGATGTTACAAGTGGCATAATTGTTCTCTTTCAAGATTTAATTATATGAATAAGAATGAATCAAGAAACCAGGCTTCACTTCTCATTTTTTTATCTTCTCATAAACCTGTAAACTGAAAAGAAAAAAAATTAAATCAAAAGAAGATCAAACCTGGAGATGAAAAACAAAAGCATACAGTAAAGTCTGGCAGCAAATTCAAGTTCAAATATAACTCGATATCAAGATCAACTCAATAATTATCAAGCACGGATCATCTTAACAACAAAGTAGCAGTTCATAATCAAGCAATTTTCAGGTTTCAAGAAGAAAACTTCCTCTATTCTTTTAATAAGGTGAGTAAATATCTTTCTTAAAAAATCAAGTTAAAAAAAATCTGATGCATGTGAATGTCCTGGAATGTATGATATATAATATGCTTTGCATGGCTATATAAATCAAATTTCCTGTTTATATGTATGTGGATGTTTGTATGCATGTCTGGAATGAATATATGGATCTGTTCATATCTCTCAGGTTCTAAATAAAATTTCAAAAATCAATTGCTCATCCTTTGATCTGTTATATGATATGATGTATAAACAAAAAAAATTTATTACAATAAGATTTAAGTGTTAAAAATATTTTTAAATAGGAACTCAACACAGTTTTAACCAAATTTAAATATTACAGTGAAACTTAAAAATGTCATGATTTCGACTTGAATAATTGGTGAATTCATAATTATAATCTGAAGTGTCTTCTAAAACTAGGATTTTTAAGAAAGGAATCATGAATTTTAAGTGTGTAATTCAAGTGAATTCGAGTGTTGAACGGAAAATGGGTTTCGAGAGAGTTCAGGGGATCGGCGGCACACAGGTGGGTCGGGTCTCGGCCAAAGCAAGCTGGGTGTTCGTCGAGGTCGGATAAAAATAGTCGGAGGAATTTCCGTTGCCTGTGATGGCCGGACGAGGTGGAAGTAAGGTTTGAATCCTAATTTTGGCCGAGGCTGAAGATATGGTGACTATGTCGCTATCGAACCTTCGGGAGTAATCGGTCAAAGGGGAAAGGGAACTTGGGTCATGGACGAGGCTGTGGCCGGAATGATGGAGCTTCTGATGGTCGGAGTTGTCATGTCGAGGCGATGTTGGTCGAAGTGTTTTGCTCCTGAGGATTCGATCAAGTCGAATTCTCGATTTCGTGGTCGTTTGGGATTTGAGTGGTTGGAATCATAAGAGGGGATGATCGATGACTTGTTGGTGGAGGTCTTAGACGCCGAAGTGACGCCGACGATCGGTGCACGTGCACCAGAATCAATGCATGGTTTTGATTGGGAACGAAGTATTTACCTTAGGTTGAAGCTCGGGTAAAAAGTAGGTGGGGCTCGGAGTTTATTTCGAGTACGTAAGTGTTTCAAAAACATAACAGTTTTTTTTAAAATAAAAAATTTAAACTAAGTTTTAATAAAAAGAGGAAGCTCGGGAAAAAGGTTTAGGTAACTCAGGTGTTAGTTCGAGTAGATCCTGGATTTACTCAGGTAAAGTAATTTTTATTTTCAAAGTTTTAAATTTAACAAAGTCAAGTTTAAAATCTAGTTAAGTTAAAAACTATTTCCTTTAAATAGTAATTAAATATTTAATGTTTGATTAAAGTTGAGAAATTTATTTTAAGTTTTAATTAATTAAGTTAATCCTTAAGTTGTTTTTAAAAGCTTAATTAATAAGAAAATTAAGTGGTTTAATTTAAAAGATTTGGTGTTTTAATTTTTTTATTAATCTTAAAATTTTTAAGTTAATGATAATTAATTCCAAAGTGTATTAAATTCTGATAATGATTAAGAAGGTGATTAAGATAAATGAATTATCATAAAATAATTAAGTGTTGGGTGATTAGGATTATTAATTAGTTAATTAATTGATTATTAATTAAAGGTTAATTAATTAAGGATAGTAAATTAAAGGTAATTAATTATAAATTAAGGAGGACAATCAAAGGACGATTAATTAAGGTTAATTAATAAATGTAATTAAGTAAAAGAGTATTTAATTAATGAAAGTGATTCGAGGATCATTAATTAATGTATTTAATTAATTAAGGAGATCAATTAAAAGTTAATTAATGTGAATGGTCAAGGCTAATTTATCTAAGTGGTAATTAAAGGTTAATTACTTAATGTAATTAAAGGATAATTAATCAAGGATGATTAATTAAGATGGATGATAAAAAAATGATTAATCAATTAAGTTGTAATTTGTTAATGTTAAGTCAGCAGGGTTAAGTTAATCCAAGTGATTAAAGTTGGTAACTAAATTAAATTGGAGATTAATTAAATTAATTAGGAATTATATATATATATATATATATATTAAATCTTGCTTATGGATGATTGAATGATAATGGATGGCCTAGATTATTGTTGTCTCTGATGGGCGATTGAGATGTGTTGTGATATGATGGGTTGAATAGTAATATTATGGGTCATCTATCAATGATGAATTTTTGTGTGGTATAATATTCTGAATATAAATTGATTTGTGTCCACTTAAAAAAATGTGATTAAAGATGATATTGAATTCAAAGAGACTGGGGTCGGGTATATGTAAATACCTGAATCCACTTCGATTAGTAATTTACATTAATTTTTTATTGTTTGGTTAGAAGAAAATAGGCTGGAATGAAATAAGTTACGTATCATGGATATTTAAACTGGGTGACGATTCTTGGATATTGTTTGAGATAAATGATTGACTTAAATACGATTAGAACTCGTAGGAAAGTACGAGTTACCATGGTAATTCACTTAAGTTATATAGCTTGGTATTTCATATTATATGGGATTACTCACGCTGGTTTCCAGCCTGACCCGGGTGTTAATTTGATATAATGCTCGGGTCAGACTGAGTGTTACAGATTTTCAGATAAGGACGTTCTGGATTTCATAAGGCGAGCTGGATGGCAGGAACGTAAGGTGTATTCCGCTGAAGATATTGTTGCTTATTTGGGAAAAGTTTGTTCTAGCTATCCAGTTTATTTGTAAATGGTTGTAATCTGATGAAATGCATGTAAAGTAATAACTACAGCTTTCTATGTAAATGCTACTATTTGTTATTATATTTAATCCACTGCGAATGTGAGATACTGTTGGTTTCTGTTCTTCTTCTACCTTCTTTCTTCTTTTCTCTAACAATCTGGAATTTTCATAGTCGAAAATTTCGGGTCGTTAAAGTTTATCGCGATTAATGGTTGGTCTACTATCTTAAGTCCCAATCTAAATCTATCTACTAGGTCTAAATATGAATGAATGTGAAGCACATGTATTAAACAAAACTTGAACATGAACATCATTCATAGAAAGCATGCCTTGAATAACGACTCACTTCCTTTCTCCTTCGTCGAGGGAGCACTCGACCAAGTCGGGACTGCATCCAATACATATTCCTGCACATTTTCTTATCCTTTACCGGGTTTAGAAAATTCTTCTTTAAATATCTGGGTTTATCATAATTATAGAACTTCTTCTTCTCATCCGTCTTGCGGTCTTTAATTAGATGACCTTTGTTGTTGCATCCAAAGCAAGTAGGTTCCTATTTACCCTTCTTCTTACCACCCCTTCCTTGGGAATGCTTTCTCTTTCCATTCCACATCTTTGTACCTTCACTACCTTGTTGTGGCTTTGGCACACCTTTCTCAGCAGAAACAAGAATAACAGTCTTTGCCTTAGGGTAAAAGCTCCAATGGTGATGCGCCTTCTTTACATGCTTCTCAAATTGTTCATATATTGGGTCCCCTCTCTTTTCTCCCTAGTAGTAATCCAAACCAATGATAAATATCTCAGTATTTCTCAAGGGAGTAGTTAACCATAAAAATTCTCTTAAAGATAAAGTATGAAAGAAGACATATAAAAAGTAATAGATTCCACAAGAATTGGAAACATGGGTTATGCCAATGTTCAAAAGCTGTGTTTTAAAGGTATTAAATTAGCTTTTGAAGGAATCGCAAGCTTTAGGTACCAATATAAATGACAAGAAGAACAAAAGTTATCAAAAAGGTAGAAAAGATGGCGAAGTTACCCTTCCCCCTCATCTAGACCTTTCAACGCAAATGGATCTGCTTGTATAAGAGAGGCTAGTAAGGATTTGAAACACTTTTCAAAGGTATTGAATGATTGAGTCACACGCCAGAACCAATTCCTTCAAAATAGTGGGTTTCGTCATTATCAGTCTATTACTTGGATAAATGATTCCAACACACACCTTTCAAAATGATTGGAACACTTCGAAGGCATGATAAAAACTCCACATGAAGGCCTAGAGTCCTTTCGCAAAGACCCAGTCATCACCCACCATTCCTTTTAAGGTTATGTGAAAGTCAACTCATCACTCACTTGCAACAGAGAAGCAACACAAAGTGAAAAGTGCTGCTAGTCGCCTTTCAACGAAGTCAAAAGTAGTCCAGCAATAGCAAAGTAAAAGGGGCACTCAAACTTTAACGGTAGAAATAGGTTGTCGAGGTGATCCTTTCGACTAGGTCAAAAGGTCAGAGATGAAAATGTAGAGGCGTGAAAATGGATGAAGTAAGGCCCTTCGACCATGTTGAAAGGATGCAACAAGAAGGATGAAGGAAGGCGTTTCCACCATGTCAAAAGGATACAAGCGGAAGGTTCAAGGAAGGCCTTTCGACAGAATCGAAAGGATAGGCTTGAAAGGAGACCAACTTGCATCTATAAATATGAACCTAAGGGTCCGAATTTTGGGATGAATTGTGGAATCCTACATTCTTTCTCTTATTTCTTAGAAAATCAATTCTTTGTAACATTAAATTAATTTGGATAAAAGCTCTCTTACTCGTAACTCAATTTGGATTAATTTTGAAAGAGGAAGAGCATGGATCCAATTAAGATTTTGATGATGAGAAAGATCATTTCAGCCACTAACTTGACTAATGACCAATTGCACATAATTCTCACTTATTTTCTAATCTCCAATTTATCTTATGTTATGCAATGGGATCAACTTGGACAACATGTATTCAAATAACATTATCATCATGTTATTGATATTAAATGCTAGACAAAGATGGTGATAATGATTCGATAATAATAAGTTAATGGAACTTAAATTGTCTAATAAGTTCCATTACATATAGAACAAAAAACTTGCATATTATACATTGAGACCACTTTGAAAAAGAAAAAACCCTTTCGACCTGATCGAAAAGGTTGTTTCAAATGGGATTCGATGTACTTAGCTATGCTAGTTGGACGGGTATCTTCGAAAGGTGTATTCATATTACAATACATATATCCCTTTCGAAGGACCTCATTCCAAAAGAGAAAAACAACATTATCGAAGGAAAACTCTCCATTTAGAAGTAGAATGTTCATTTCGATTCATTCGAATGGGGTATGAATGACCCTTTCGACTCAATCAAAAGTAATCATGAATGAGTTATTCTCTTCCTAATTTTTTTCAAAGAGTTGATGGCCTTCTTATATAGAAATAACATTCTCATGAAGCTATCTTTTGAAGACGTTTTGCCCCAATCAACCTATTCGAAAAGGTTTTCGAGGAAATTGATCACTTTTAAAAAATTCTTCAAGATGATAGTGACATTTCTTGATAACATCTATGCTTTTAAAAATTGATAAGATTTCTTGTGAACATTTATGGCATTAGAAGAAGGGCTTAAACCTCCGTCCTTGTGGTTACCATATACACTAATTAATGATTGTTTAACTTGGTGTAGGAAAACGAAATTTAAAAGGCTAAGTCGAATGGACAAAAAATCCACACATACCACAACATTAGAAGAAAACATAATGCCCACTTTCAACTTTAAGGGAGTTGTGCAAGGGCAACCGTCAACACCATCTCAACAAGATAACAATGCAACAATAATATAAGCACTTGGAACAATAATTGTTGGAGATGCAAGAGCTTCTCAAAGCAGCACTATCTCAAAAGTCTTCCAAGGTAGCAAAACCAACGACTGGAGATGAGGTGATCTCTATAAAAATAAACTTAAAGGCTTGTATCAATGAGGATGAGAGAAAAATAATGTTGACACCTTTAAAAAGGAATCAACCAACTAAACTCGATCATCAGGGAAGGGTACTGGACAAATATCTTGAGCAATCTGGAAGCTGGACATCAAAAGAATATAGCCCAAAACGGAAGTTATCATGATACTGAAGCTTATTTGAAAGATGTAGCAAAAAGGCAATCAAGGAATTTCTAAATTCCAAAAGGGAAGAGGAATTCAGATGAGAGTGTAAATGAAGATGAAAGAGTGGCACCTTTCATAGACGAAATCATGTCAACATTATCCCATATTATGTAAAGGTCTTAACCTTGAAGTGTCATGGAACTACCTACACCTGTGACCACTTGATGACTTTTCGATAGTCAAATGGTTTTGTTTAATGCTTCAGGTGAGGTTCGATGCAGATGTATTCGGTAATTCTTCAAGGGACCGCCGCTAAATCGTATCGACAATATCGAGAAAAGACGAGCTATCCATGGAAACAGTTTTCTTATTAGTTCTCTACCCAATTCTGTATATGCAAGGATCTAATAATCGATTACACTGTTCTAGCCACATTAAACACAAACGGGGAGAGTCACTAGGTTATTACCTCAAGAGGTTCAACATAGAAGCATTAAATGATAAAAATATAAATAATAGGGATAAGCTCACTGCAGCACATTCTAGGTTGATAGAGAATACACCATACTAGAAGCAACTCTTTATTCAGGCAGATAAATTCATTCGAATAGATGAATTATATCATGCTAAAAAGAAAGCTAATCGTAAAAGCAAAAGTGGAAGGTTTGGTTTACAATGAGGACATAAGAGAACAAGATGGAAGGATCCTAACACTAATTCAATTGCTTTAAACAAGTCATTGCCTTATATGTATGCTATGACTAAGGAGAAGGTTAACTTTCCAACTTTATTTAAGGCCAAAAATTACCCTAAACGAGGAAAAAAGGAAGATTATTGTGCTTATCACAAAGCAAATGGCCACAAATCTGATGAATGTTGGGTGTTGGCTTGAGTCATTTAGAAACTAATTCATGAGGGATGTCTGTAGGAATTCATCTGAGACAAAAAATGCACTACAGAATGGTGATCGTCCGCAAAAGTTTCCTAACAATGTTATCAACATCTTGGAAGAAAAAGATCCATTAAGCTTAAGTCTACAATTAAATAGGATTGATGTAATCCATGGAGGTCCACACCCAACATTGACTAGCAAGGGGGCTAAGAATAAATACATTGAAGAAGCTAGAGAGGGAGTGTTTACTATTCAAGAAGAGTCCCTACTTAAAAATCCATGACTCAACATTCCGCTGTCAGATCTGGTTATTACTGCCCAAGAGCTGAAGAAGGAGATCCATCACCCTCATAATGACCCCCTCATGATCATGGCTCAAATTGGATTGTCTATAGTGTCCAAGATTCTTTTGGACACAGGAAGCGCTGTGAATTTTATTTTCAAACAAGCCTTTGATCAAATGGGCATCACAGAAGACAATCTAGAACCTAGCCTTGAACCAATCTTTCGGTTCAACAATAAGGGATTGACCGTCGTGGGACAAGTGAAGTTGCTAGTGCAGATAGGAGTGCCGCCATGCTACCAAACTTTGAAACTCTCTTCATAGTGATCAACAAACATCATACTACAATGCTTCCTTTGGCCGACCTACACTCAATGAAGTGGATGACTTTGTCTCAGCAACGTATCTGATGGTAAAATTATTAACCATGATAGGTTTGGGCCCTATTCGTGGAGAACAATTCAGTTCCTATGAAATGTACATTGCGACGCTTGATCAATATAAAAGGGAGTATTCTGCTTACTGTGATTCTTCTATTGTTTGTCAGCCTTCGAATGATGGATTTTCACATCCAACATTCGAAGAAAAAGAAGGATCTAATAAAAATAAAAGACAAATGTTTGAAAGGTACATTTCCACTAGAAGTAAGAGAAAGTGGACCGATGCTAACTCCATAGAAGAAGGAGAAATCATCACAAAATTTGATTGCCCTGGGGTAGTGGAAAGTATAAAACATATAAAAGGTCTTGAGGAGACATGCATAGACCCAAATGATTCAACAAAGTAGTCAAATGGGCAAGGAGTTGGAAAGCATTGATTCAGTTTCTTAAATTCAGCAAAGATGCATTTGCACGATCTCATTAAGGCATGGTTGGGATTGATCCATTGGTTATGTGCCATGCACTAAACATTAATCCTGAAGCAACCCCAACCGGACAAAGGAAGTGACAATTGGATAAAGTGTGGCCTAACAACTTAGAAGAGGAAGTTTATAGGCTCCTTGAAATTGGATTCATTCGGGAGATCTTATACCCAAAGTGGCAAGCAAACCCAGTATTGGTAAAGAATTTGAATGGCAAGTGGAGTACTTGCGTCGATTATACTGACTTAAACAAGACATGTCCATAAGATTACTACAGATTACCATGAAAAGATCAGTTGGTTGATGCAACTAGTTGACACAGATTGTTATCCCTTAAAGATGCTTGTTTTGAATATAATCAGATACCTATGTTTAAACCAGATGAAGAACATATAAGTTTCATTACTTATTGGAAAATTTTCTACTACAAAGTGATGCCATTGGCATTAAAGAATGCAGGAGCTACCTATCAAAGATTAGTCAATAGAATGTTCATAGAATAGATCGGTCGATATATGGAAGTTTATGTTGAAGTTATGCTGGCAAAATCTTATGAAACTAAGAGTCACCATGAAGACCTGAAAGAAATGTTTGATGTCGTACGGAAATATCAGGTAAAACTGAAACCCCAAAAATGCTCTTTCGAGGTTCATTCTAAGAAGTTTTTAGGCTATATTGTGAGTGGTCAAGGGATTGAGCTCAGTCCGGACTAGATTCAAGCAATCAAGGATATGGTTGAGCCCAAAACAAGCAATGTAATGAACTTAAATGGTAGGTTATTCACCCTAAGCAAGTTTGTTTCCTAGGTGACTGATAAGTGCATTCCGTTTCTCAATATGATCAAGAGGAAGAAAAACTGTGATTGGGGAGAAAACTGTAAGAAAGCCTTTCAAGAGTTGAAAAATCATTTGGAAAAACCACCAATACTATCCAGTCCAGAGAGCAGTGAAGTCGTATACATGTACATGGCAGTTTTAAAACTTACAGATAGTTTAATTTCGATTAGAGAGGAAAGTGCGGCTCAACTTTCTATTTATTATGTGAGCAGGCGGTTAAAGGATGCCGAGGTTCGGTACCTAGTAATAAAAAAACTAGGTTACTACTTGAGACTTACAACACGAAAACTTATGGCATACTTCCGGGCACATCCAATTGGAGTATTGACTAACTTTTCACTCAAACAAGTCTTTAGTGAGCCCAAAACTTCAGGTGGGCTAATAAAAAGTGGAATTGATATGACATTGAATTTCAACCATGGGAAGCTATCGAAGGATAAGCATTTGCAGAGTTTATTAATGAGTGTACAAACTTTATCCAAGAATAATCGAAAAAGGAAAATGATCAAAAACTTATGCAGCTGTTATTTGTGGATGGCGCATCGAATGAGCAAGGAGATGGAGTGGGTTATGTCATAATAATACCGATGGACACCTCCTATGCTACACAATGAAGTCTGTATTTCCCGCAGCGAAAAATGTAGTCCAATATGAATAAATGGTGGCAAGATTAACTATGTCTTTAGAGCTCAAATCCTATGAATTCAAATCTTTAGTAATTCACAACTAATAGTAAACTAAGTAAAGCACGTACATTAGACTAAAGGTGCCAAATTATATTTATATGTAAAGAAAACATTGAAGATGCTCGTTTCATTTGAAGATTTTTCTATATATCAAGTTCCAAGAGGAGAAAATTCTCAAGCAGATTCATTAGCAAAGTTGGCTATCCGAGGGGAGCTCTAGAAACTCGAATCGTGCCACTAGGGTACCAGGCAAATTCAAATTTTGAAGAGGGAGCACGAGAACAAGGGAAGGAGTTGTTAGTCATAACTAGATCACAAGCCAAGGCATAAGATAGGTAAATTAATGAAGAAATCATAATTGAGAGGATTAATCATCAAGGATAGATGATTGCTATGGTGACACTTGGATGTCGCCTATTGTTAAATATCTTTCTAAAGGTTATTGCCATCTGACAAAGTGGAAGCTAAGAAAATTAGGCAACATGTCTGACTTTCACAATAGTAGGTGGAATCCTTTACAAGAAAAGATATGCATTACCTTGCTTAAGATGTGTATGTCTGGAAGATGGGATGAAATTATTGGTGGAAGCGCATAAAGGATTTTGCGGAGACCACTCCAATGGCGAAAATTTGGAAAAGAAAATAATAAGATAAGGTTTGTATTGGCATTGAATGGAAAGTCAAGCTATTGAATATGGAAGGGATGCGAAAGATGCCAGAAATACTCAATGATCCCTCCATTACCACCAAGACAATTAACTCTGATTTCTAGTCCATGACCCTTACCAATTTCCAAAGGTGGAGCAAAATATGCTATAGTCGCCATAGATTACTTTCTTATGTGGGTAGAAGTAGGACCACTCCCTAAAATCAATTCTGGAAAAGTGCTTAGATCCGTCATTAAAAACATTATTACCAGATTTGGAATCTCCTCTAAGATTATATCAGATAAAGGGAACAATTTGAAAGTGAGGAGTTTTCTCAGTTTTGTCATAAGAATGGGATTATTAAAAGCTTCTCTTTCATGGCACATCCAAAGGCCAATGGGGCTATTGAAGCTGCAAATAAAACTATTAAGACTATCTTGAAAAAGTGATTAAATAAAGCCAAATGGAATTAGATAGAAGAATTTCTACTTGTACTCTAAGCCTATCGATCATCCACTAGAACTACAATGGGACATACCCTCTACTTTCTAAAATATGGTTGTGAAGCGGTGTTGCCTATTGAAATTGAGATATCCCCACATTGAAGAATCGCATATGCATTTGATCCAAAGTAGTAATTGAATAAAGGATCGTTAGATTTAATACATGAATTAAGAGACAAAGCATCTATCTGAACTGTGGAATATCATAGAAGAATTTCAAAATACTATAATTTCAAAGTGAAGACATGATCATTCTAAGATGGAGAATTAGGATTCCGAAGGTTGATGGAAAACATAAGAAATCTTTTAGATGGACCGCTAGGTCCAAATTGGAAAGGTCCTCTAATTGTATGCAAAGTAATTTTCTCTGGAGCTTACAATATATGTCGACTAGATGGCAATATGGTTCCTAGAACATGGAATGCAAAATAGTGCAACCATATTTTCTTACAATGAATGAACAAAGCAGCTTTTCCTTAAGAGAAAAATCTACATGGTTGGGACTGAAATTCTTCTTACACTTAGACGGTACCTTAAACGGTCAAAGCCTTTGTCCACGCCTAGTTAGCTAGGTCAAAGCGCTTCTTGGAGGGATGTAAAATCCCTTATTTGGAGGCCCAAAACTTAGTACTATAGATGCTACAGTCATCTGTAGTATTAGCTTCCGACGATTAAATACAGCTATATATAGTGTCTATAATATTTGAAGCACATAAATAGGAAACAAATAAAGATTTCAAAACAATATTTCTTCATTACATTTCAAAACTAGGTATTCTGTATTATTAATACATAATCCCAATACGTTCCTAGGTATAGATAAAATATACTTATTACAAAATACGCCAAGGGCGGTATATGAAGATACCCCCTTGGATGCTCATAGTCATATAGTCATAATAGACTTAATACAAACGCAGCGGAAATACAACGAAACTTAGAACTACAACTCCTAGATAGCTATCAGTTTGCCTGCTGCATGCCTCTAGTAGCCTTATTTGTCACCCTACTAAAGTTAAAATGACCTTAACCCCTCGGCCAACTGAAATCAATTTTGAGCACTCGAGAGTTTAAGAGGAAAACAAAAATTTTGACTCAAACATAAAGCCTAGTGTGAATAATACTATACATCCCGGTTTAATATGTTAAGTGAGACCGTGCACCTTAGCTGAACGGGTTTCCCCTCACTAACATCCTTTTAAACATATCTTTGTAAAAACTTTTCCTGCAACCAAAGCTGGTTAAATAATGTAAAGCATCATTATGTGAATATATATAAATTTCAAGTAATATGAACTATCTTTTCAAACACATAAGTTTTGTTTGGCTAACTTTTAACCATTGGCTGACTCGGGCCTGCTAGACAATATAAACAAGTTTAGTCTAATGTCAGTTAGACACTACTGTTCAGGACTATCTGTCGTTAACTATCTGTTAAATACGTCGCTTCTGGACGGTCTGTACCTAGCTTAATCGTCTCTCGGGTCTTCCTGAACCTAGTGGTTTTTGGGCTCACCAATAATCTATCTCTATACAAATATATATTCCTTTCAGTGTTTAATCATAATTTTTTAATCTACCTAACTAGGCCCTACATGCTGCAATTTCGGACAACAATTAGCTGGGGTTAAGAGCTAATGTATAAGGCACGACCCTATACGTGTCCGATCTTGTATTCTAATACCTGAGTCGTTTTCGCTTAAGGATACCCTTTTATAGTTTTCCTTGAAAACCTTTTCCAAATGATTTAAAAACTTTAAATCAAATAACACAAGGAAAAATATGTAACCTTTATGCTTTATTCAAAATCATATTGCAATGTAATATATAAGCTTTACTTAAACCTTAGTTGATGAAAACATTTAAACATTTGAAACACCCCTTTTGATTCCATTGAAAGTACCCCCTCCTAAACCTTTGAAAGCATCTCTTTCGAAACCATGTAAAACCCTTTTATTTATCTAAGCCAAGTGCCAAAACCTTTTCTTTCGAACCTATACTTCAATCCTTTCGAAACCATTGAAATCTTTCTTTATGAAAGCATTAAAACCTTTGACATCAACTGAGACGACCAGCCTTTCTAACCCTTAGAAAGACGTATCATCATTAACAAAGAAAGTGATAGAAATAGAAAAGAATAGAAAGAAAGAATAACAACATCAGAATCTCACAGCGGAATGGAACAAAATATAATACATCACTTAACTATTACATAGTTATACATACATCAGAGTCATATAAGATCATACAACAGGACTGTCATATACATATATATCCATACATACATCCAAAATACAGCATATACTAACTACACAGCGGAACTACATATATAGATACATACGTCCAGTCTTCTTCCCAAAAGAGCTCCTCCATAAAATCAACACTCCCAATACCTATCACTTGGCTACTCATAAAAATTTGAGTATCCATGAGTTTATGAAAACACAAAATATAAACTTCGGGTCAGACATGGATCTGGTATGAGTAAACAGGTTAAAATTGTTTAACTTTGAAAATCATTTGAAATAAAGGTATCACGTAAGGCTCCCCACAAATAAATACGGGTAAGTTTTTACCTTATGCTAACCAAAACATTTTATAGGAAATTCAGTGATATTATAATAGTGTCTAGGGTTTCCACGTAAATAGAAAATAGCCGAAATTGTTACATGATTAAATTCCAGCTACTAGCCACGAAAGTGGGTAATACAAATCAAAACCGTAGGGTCTCGTAGGGAAAATGGATTTCCAACAATGGGAGGGCTACTGGGGTACCGCCCGTCATAGTACGAGGCCTAGATCACCGTACCGAGGATCACACCCGACACCCTACAACACAAGGCCGGAACCATTCCTTACTGAACAGTCCCGAACAAGATAACCCCGCAGTTGTGGCCAACAACTGCCCACACAGCCAAAATAAAAAGGGACATCTAAACAGGGGAATATCTTGTCCTGCTTGGGCATGACCTACCTAACCTTGCTGCAACTCCCCTGTTTTAGCCATTCCCGGTTGATGAGGCTTGAGGCCGCGATTACCTTTATTGAACATATCTTAGAATGCTCATCGTCCGCCTGACGATGTGCTGAAAGCATTCAATCCATACAAGTTCGTTCCGGGTTCGAACAAAATCGAAGGCATTATCTCATTACACTCATTTTGGAATCACCCTCAGAGTTAACGACGATAACCCTTGCATTCTGAAACACCATCTTGATCACCAATGATAAGTCACGACCTATCGTTTAATTTGGATCGATGTGGTTTTCGGAGAATAAAAATAGATTCTTCCGATCCCGGTCTCATCGGAATCCAAACGCCATTTTAAGGGCCAAGTTGTCTATTTAACTTAACAGTTCAATTCAATATTAAGAATTAACATAACAGATATAACAGATAAATCATATGCAGTTATCACAGATATCCATAATCTATCACAACATATCACAGAAAAATATCGTCAACAGATATCAAAGTAAACCAAACAGAATTTCCAATTTATACCAGCACAGTTTGGTTATACTTAACTAAACTATTTGCTTAAGAATAAACTATTTTTATTCTGCTTAATTAATTACTGATTAATCAACTTATTAATGAATAATTAATTAATTAGTTAATCATTAATTATCAATTTATTAATCATCAAATCTTTAATTAATTATTTAATTAATTAACTTTTTATTCATTTATTATTTAATTACTCAGTTAATTAATTTATTCTCATTTATTAATTCATAACTTACTTATTAAAGATTAATTAGTTATTCAGTTGTCGTAAATTATTTAAACTAATCATCTATTATCAGTTTTATTTACTATATAATCTTCAATTAATCGCTTAAGTTAATTATCATTTATGAATTAACTTTTAAGTAATTAGCTAACATTTTTAAGATTTAAATTGTTTTAACATGTGATTTATTCATAATTACAAAATCAATTTAAATTTCAAGTAAAAATTTATTAACATTCTAATTACTTGTTTAATCACCTATCTTTACAGATAACCTAATCTAACTCATTGCTTAATTAACTTAGTTATAACAAATGCTAAAACAAAATGACGCACGTCCAAACAAACTGGACCCGAGGCAGCACCATTTTTACTCGAGACAGTCTCGAGTTTTCCTGTGCTTCCCTTGCATTTCTCTCCCCATCTTCTTCTCTTCTTCCTGTTTCTTCTTCTCACTTATTATTATTTTTTTAAGTAAAGTTAAAAACTGCAGTTAACCACTCACGCACACGCGGTCCTTACTCGAGCCAACCGACCCCCTTACTCGAGTACCCACTCGAGTATCACTCGATACGAAGCCACCCACGATCTCACTGGCATGCTCACGCCACCGTGCACGTGCACGGTGGTGCACTTCGCCTCCGGCGACTCGCGACAGCCCCCATAAACCACAAAACGTACACTCATACGAATACATCACTCAAACCAATGCGAATCGGTCGAAGGCAAAAATTTGCCTGAAGCTCGAACATGCGACGCAAACACCCACCGACAATTCTTTCGGGCGGCCACCATCCATCACCGGAAGTGATGAAACTCCACCAGAACTTCAACCACACTCACCCCTCACCCCTCCTGTATTCGCATTAAACTCGGTCTCTCCATGGCGGCAAAAGCGCAAGATTACAGAGCATACAAACAAACGCAAACTAAACCCTACATTCGCTTCAAATCCTAAATCCTTGCATTCGAAAATTATTTCGACATTTTTCTGAAATCAAATGGATTACGAGCTTACTTCCTATTAATTTACAGAAGCTAAAATTAACTCAATCTTCCAAAATTGACAAAAACCCATTTTAGTTTCATTTTAAAACTGCTCTTTTGATCTTTGCTTAAAAATCAAGATTTTTATGTTAAAAATCATAATTATGTATATGAAATATAAATATGTTATTGAATTTACAAATTTAAATATTCAAATTTTGGCCTTTGATTTCTTTTACCTGTAATATGAAGAAAAACTGTGTTTACATCTTACTGTTATACTTCAAATATATTCTCAGGCTTTGTTTTATGTTAAACAATTTGAATTACTTACATCTTTTAGGTTTAAAATTAATTCAAATGGAAAAGTATTAATATCCTTTACTTCTTTTACTCAGAAGTTCAGAAGCTAGAAACAGAACAGGAACAGAAAGCTTCCAATGCATAAGATAAATACAGGTTCATTTATATTCAATATATATATATATATAGCAAACCTAATATCAGAAGCTAATTATCATATTTAAAATTTAAGAAAAGTATGTTTACTCAGTAGAACAATTTGAACAGAAGGCAAGGTGCGTTGAAGAAATTGCAGTTGAATTTCCTGAAGTTCTCCCTGTTGTTTTGCTGTTGAATTAAATCCGAGTTTGCGAAATAAAGCTGTTTGTTTCTTTCTCTTCTCTTTTTTTTTATAAACTCGGTTTTGAATTCATGAACGAAAGAAGATACAAGCTATGATATATATAAAGAAGTTACTTAACAGGTTGTAACTGGACAGTTTCATTTGTTTGTATTGCTATTCTTTCTTCTTATTGGCTAAGTAATATACACTGCAATATGAAGTGATATAGGGATTTCGGCTGTGTACTAAACTTAAACAAGATGTTGTGCTATTAAATGTGTATGCTCCTAATTATGATAGCAAGTAATTAATGTTTACTGATACTTACTTTGTGTTGTACAAAGATATTTATTTCATTTCGGCTAGCATACTTGTATAAGATACAGATTTTGTTTTTATTATATTTAAAGTGAAAACTTTGTTTTATTATATTGTAGTGGAATCCTTTGTTTTCTTATACACATAAATCTCAGCAGCATATAAGTTTTATATATTTTTTACCTTTATTTTAAATTTTATTTTCTGTACAAAGACTATTTTGAACATCTTGGTACATAGGTTATGCATAAAGATACCTTATATTAACTTTGTTTTCTTATGCATAAATATAATTAAACTTTTTTTATTCCATACTTCATTTATTTGTTCATTTATACTTATATTAATATTATAGTGTTCTCATGTTCATACACTTGTATTTATATAGTTCAAGTTATAACTTATATTGGTATATTTATACTCTTAGTTATATTTTATACTTTATGATTATGTTTTATACTAGTTTTGTATATTTATTTTTATAATCATTTATATTGTTTTATACTTATGTGTTAAATTTCCATGTTTATGTTCAATATTACTATGTTTGTTTATTCTTAACTTTATCATTTTAAAACTAACATGGTATTCATATGTGTACTATCAAAGATCTCATCATTTTAAAAATTTAAAAGCTTGTATTTAATTTAAATTGGATTAAATATTTATTTAATATGCTGTCGAAAATTCCGGGTTGTTACATCCTACTCTAAAAACCATTTCAAGCCTTTCGAAACTATTCAAAAATAGAACCTTTCAACTCTATTAAAAGCTTGGCTTTTGACCCCTTCGAAAGTTAGCTTTCGACCCCTAAAACCGTTCAATAATTAAAACCTTTCGAAAGCATTCAACTTCTTAAAATATAAAATTTTCAAAAGAATTAAACCATTAAAACATAACACCTTCTGGAAGCTCTTTGGGTTCAATTTAAAACATGTGGAAAATCTTATTTTAAAACCTTTTGACTTAATTAGAGGCCTAGCTTTTGACCCCTTCGAAATCTTTAAAATGTTTCCATTTAAAACAATAGGCTCTAGCCTTGAAAACACCTTCTTTGAAAGCTTGTGTTATACTTCAATTAAGAAAACAAGGGTAAAGCATCTAAGTTGAAGGCTTTCCTTAGAAAGCATGGGAGAAGCAACTGGTTTTGAAAACAAGTAAACCATTCGACCTTGTCGAAAGCATGAATTCGAAAGGTCGAAAGGCGGCAACTAGGGAATTTTGGCCCCTACAAAAGAAAGCTTACTTTTTGACCTCATTGAAAAGTTTAAACCTTTATTTCATTTTAAATGTTTGACCTGGCCTAAAGCATCCAAGTCGAAAGGTTCTTTTCAAAAGCAAAGCAGGCGACTCTTTTGTCTTATAAAACAAACACACACCAACCTCTTAGGCAATTAGCCATTCTAATAAGTACCCTTCAACCTTGCCCAGTCTGTTAGGTACCAAGCTACTTGATTCCATAGCATTGGTCTTTGATCTTGTTGAGAGCTACAATACCTTTCGACCTTGCCGAAAGTCTGGGTTGGAAGGTTTGATGTTGAAAATGGCTGAAACATACTAAAAGCATGAATTTCCTATTTTTAACTTAAAAGATATAACTTTTCAACTAACCTGCTTTTGTTCGTCAAATTCTTATTAGTTAATAAAATACTTTGCTTAAAGATGCTGCCAATAATTTCAGAAACAAAATGATTTTGTTTAATAAAATGCCCATTCTCCTTAATCAAATATACAAAAAAATTAAGTCCCGTACCTTAAATAATTTTATATATTCATCAAAGCACTTAGGGAAAATCTAGAAAAATTGTAGAAAATCTATTTTAGTAAGTTTTTCAACATATATGTCATCCGCCTTTTGGCAAGGTCACGACACCAAGGACTTGGTTAGAAACCATGGATAATCCATCTCTAAGATCGGTTGTACACTGGTTAACTATGGATGCTAGAAAATTTGGTCTGAGTCTGGATCGAGCTAAATTAACATGGTACCACAAACAAAGCTATGGAAGGCAGAATTCCAAATTTCAAGCCAATCAGAGTTTGCATGCTCAAAATATGGATCGATCTAGTTTCATGAGGGGCAAGTTTTAATCGCATCTGTCCAATCCATATCCATCACCTTTAAACCATGTTGTTCGTACCCATCGACCCACATGCATGAGTTTATATCAATCGAACAAGATCCTTCAGTTCGTGCCCATCATTCATTAGTAAATTCCATTTTTTATCAATCTCCCTCCATCCATTTCAAGCCAATGATCAATATGAAGAGCAGCTACCATCAATCGATACGAAGGAAGCAACATGGAGTCTCGATACGAAGCAGCATGCAATGTATCAATATGGAGTAGCATCCAGAGCATCGATACAAAATAGCATACACATAATCGATACAAAGGAAGCAAGGTCAACTAAAGAAAGCTTAGTGTGGTTGTCTAGTGCTCTTGGTTAGCTCATCTTAGAGGCTGGAACTAAGGACTTACCCAACCTCCCGATAGGAGGCGCCTTGACCTGGCAGAGACACGGCCAATGGCTTGTCTAGTGCTTTAATCTGGGCATAGTGTGGCGTGCATTAAGGCTTACTCCGAGCTCCCTCCAAGAGGCGCCTTGCCCTATCCATAGTGTGGCGTGGACATGGGCTTGTTCGGTGCTTTAACCTGGCTATAGCGTGGCGCAGATAAAGGCTTACTCTGTCCTCCCTTCAGGAGGTGCCTTGACCTGAACAGAGGCACAACATTAGCTAGACTAATGATCCATGGGCTTGTATGATTGCCATATTTTCCAGAGGCACAGCATTCGTCTTTGGAAAATATGGTCTCAAATATTTGGCAATGGCTATAAAATGGGCTTGTATGATGCTTTAACATGGCCATAGCATGGTGCAGTTATAGGCTTACTCCACTCTCCCTCCAAGAGGTGCTCTACCCAGGTCAACTCGGCGTGGACAGAGGCTTTTTAACATCTTAGGTAATGTCCAAATGCAACAAGTATTTCACTCCTAACCATGTAGATTTTCCTTTTAAAGAAAGAGATTCTTTAGTCATTTGTCTTTGGAAAATATGGTCTCAAATATTTGGCATTCCATATTCTCGGAGCAATATTGCCCTCTGGTCGGCATAACTTGTAAGCTCCTTGGGGGATTTCTTTGCAAATGATTAAGGGTCCTTCCCAATTTGGTCCCAGGGGCCCATCTATAGGGTTTCTTTTATTCTCCATTACTCTTCGGAGTACCAGATCTCCTTCTTGGAATGATCGCATTCTCACTTTTGAGTTGTAATACATCAAAATTCTTCTTTGATACACCGCGTTCTTATTGCTGCTTCATCACTCAGCTCATGTATCAAATCCAGGGACTCTCTTTTCAGTTCTTGATTCATATCGAATGCATAGGAAATTCTTTGGTGTGAGGGTATTTCAATCTCGATTGGTAACATCGCCTCACACCCATATGTTAAAGAGTAGGGAGTATGTCATGCCTCTGTTCATGTAGATGTTCGATAAGCCCATAACACAAGTGGTAGTTCTTCTACCCAATTTACTTTTGCTTTGTTTAGTCGCTTTTTTGGAATTGTCTTTATGTTTTTATTTGTTGCCCCAAATGCCCCATTTGCTTTTGGATGCGCGATAGAGGAGAAGCTCTTAATGATTCCATTCTTGTGGAAAAAGAAAGAGAATTATTCACTCTTATATTGTGTCACATTGTCGGAAATTACCTTTTGAGGAATTCCAAAGCTGGTTATGATATTTTTGATGACGAACCGAAGTACCTTTCTAGAAGTAATCTTTGGAGGTGGTTCCGCTTCAACGCATTTGGTGAAACAATATATAGTGAATACGGCGTAATTTTCTTCCCCATTTGAAATTGGCAACGGGCCGATTAAATCTATTCCCCATACATCAAAGGGCCATGGAATCGTAGTTGAATTTAACTGAATTGGGGGTAATCCAGGAATCATTGAGTATTTCTAACATTTCTCACATCTTCTCGCATACTTTATGGCTTAGTTTACCATATGAGAACAATAAAATCCTTGTCTCATTATCTTCTTTGCCAATTTTGTTCCGTTCGAGTGGTCTCTACAGAATCTCTCATTTGCTTCTACTAGCAATTTTACACCATCATTCAAACTTATGCATCTCAAGTAAGAAAGTGCATATCCTTTCTTATAAAGGATTCCATCCATCATTGCGAAAGTTGGAGCTTGTCTCCTGAATTTTCTTGCTTCACCTTGGTCAGATAGAAGTATCCAAACAGGATATTCAATGATGGGTGACATCTTGGTGTTATCTTACAAATCACTTGCTCTTGATTGTTCAACCCTTCTTCTGACATTTCCCTATCAATTTCTCTTTCCCCTTCCTCTTGTAACTTAGCTCGAGATCTTGTCAAGACTAATAGTTCCTTTCCTAGTTCGGACGGTTCCACTCCAACACTAGGAATTTCCTAGTATCCTACTGGAATAATTCGTGTTTCCTAGGCTCCCATTGAGCTGGCTAGTTTTGCTAGCGAATCTGCTTGTGAATTTTCCGCTCTTGGGTCTTGGTGTATTGAAAAATCTTCAAAAAAGCAAGCATTTTTCATATCTTTTTCACGTATAAAGGTAGCTTGAGTCCTTTGTTTGATATATCTGCTTCACTTGATTTACCGTTAGTTGGAAATCGCTAAAGATTTGAATTCAAGGAATCTTGAGTTCCAATGCTAAGGTTAATCCTGCTACCATACATTCATATTCTGCCACATTGTTCATTATAGGGAACCCTAATTTCATGGCGTAATGTAAGTTATGTCCATCCAGTGTTATAATCACATATCCTACATCGACCCTTGTATGTTTGACGCTCCATCAATGAAACACTAGCTTCTGATCCTTTTCCTTTTTCGATTGCTCATAAATGAAGTTAGTGCATTTGTTATTCAAATCTTCCAATGCTTGCCATTTAATTGCAGTTCGCGGCTGAAATTCTACATTATATTAGCTGAGCTCAATTCTCCATTTTACCAACCTTCCTAAAGTTTCTGGTTTACTAAAAACTTGCTTAAGGGGGAAATTGGTCAATACCCTGATCGAATGGGCTTGAAAATATGCTCTAAGCTTTCGTGCTGTAAGAATCAAACAATAGGCCAGCTTTACTATCACTGCGTATCGAACTTCCGCATCCTTCAATCGCATGCTCACATAATACATAGGAAGGTAAGCTCCACTTCCATCTCTAATCAATACGAAGTTGACCGCTTGTTCTGAAACTGCCATACATAAGTATAAGATTTGAAGTCTATATGATGGATCGTATAGTGTATATGCAAGTATATGTTACTATCTATATGATGTAGCTAATATAAAATTAATCTAGTAAAATATGGACTAAGCACACTAGGTTTTATACTGGTTCGGACCTCCCGTCCTACGTCCAGTCCCGGTGCTCCCCTTCGGAATTCGACTATCAAACACCCTCACTTCGTCCGGAGGAATAGGCTTGGTTATAATAGCTTGTTCTTGTCAAGTATGTGTTCTATAACATGGATATTGACTATTAAGTACGAATGCTTCCAATATATATGTATCTAGAGAGTATTGATTGAAGAAATCTGAATATATGAAAGAGTGAAATACAAGTATATGATTGCTAGAGATCAAGAATATATCATAGTATAAGAGTAGAGAGCGCAAGTAAGTACGGTAAGATCTTCTCTTTTATTCTTGATGTTATTTATAGTGGTAGAAAGATTTCTTGAGTAGTTGCATCCATTAACAAGTGTTCTATGGTCGCTTCTGATGGTGATAAAGAGTTGCAGCGAAGAGAAGCGAAGATGTTTTTTCAAGTGCGGCAGTTGTTATTTGAAATTTAAAATCCGAGTTCAGTTCCAGACGTATGGAATATGTCTCAGACGCCTAGCTCTATATATTTTTGTATATAGTAGCCTTTTAGATGTCTGCGTACATTAACTAGACGTTTGATTCTGTCTGGTTTGTAATCCAAAGGATTTGTTCAGACGTCTGGTTAGTGCACCCAGACGTTTGATCTTGTGCATGTTGCTTTTTGTGTATCTATGTAATTGCACTTTTGATTCTATCGACTTATAGTCTCTTGATACGTTCTTTGAGCCTTGTTCTTGTCTCTCTAGTGATGTTACTGTAGCAATTACCTGTAAATAGAAATATATATGCCTATTCAATTTCCATTGTATAGTTGTTGTCATCGAAACCGTAGATTTGATTTCCTAACAATCTCCCCCTTTTTTATGATGAAAACTACACAATGTATTTATATATAATTTATAAATCTCCCCTGAATATGTGCTTATTTCTAATGTTTTATAAATGTACTTATATTTCTCCCCCTTTGGCATTATCAAAAGAATTATAAAAATTTAGCCAAAAGAAAACACAGAAAAGGAAAATTTCGTTAATAATTAGAAAATGATTTCATTCATAGATTTTGTCAATTATACAAAAGTTGACATCCTAAAATCCTAAAATCTATGATTCCTTTAGATAAGCTTTTTCTCGATCATCCCTTGTTTCTTCTTTTAGAGAAGTGCTAGGCTTTGTAGGAGATGTCAAAGTTTGTTTGGGAGGTTCATCCTCAGAAAGTTTGGAATGTTTTTCCAGAGGAGAAGGTGCTGGGGTTGGCCAATCTTCAGAAGGCGGTGTTGGACCACGAACCAGTTGTAATACTTCTTTGTTAACCGATAGGACAGTTGAAAGTGATTCTTCAACTGTTGCTAGGCGTGTTGCAAAAGATGTTTCGAAGTTGTCAATACGCTTAGCCAAAAGTTTTTGATTTTGAGATAATATATGTTGATTTCGAAGGGTGAGATCTCGAATGCTTTCATTTGGATTTGTTTCTGTTTGAATCTCCACATTCTCATCCTGACTTGGATAATCAAATGGTGAGGGAGGACGTGGGGTTACTTCATGATGATGTTCCTCCTCTTGAGATGGTTCTTTGTGTGGTCGAGGTAGAGGCTCAATTTGTCTAGTTTGACGATTGTGCGTCCAATCTTCAAAGGATATAAATTCAAGGGGAATCTCGGGTATGTGCATCAGTGAAAAAACTTGGTGGAAGCATACTTTGGAGAGATTTCTTCAAAAGTTGATAAGTATGGGGGAATGTTGTGAGCACGTAGAAGTCTCATAATATATGTCGGGTAGATAATTGATGTCCATGATCGAGTCCAAAAATATTTGAGCTCGTCAAAGATAAATTTGGCCTAATTCACCCTTGTTCCACTAAACAGAGCATATAAGGCTTTGTGCTCTAACTCGATTATTTGTTCATGACTTGCCATCCGTGGAACGATGGTATTAATTATCATTCGAGTAACAAGTTGTGCTTTTGGATGTAGATATTTAGAGGCAAATTTTGGCATTTCATCCTCCTAAATTTGATTGTTATACTATTTCGTGGTTTGAAGCGCATATCGGGAATATTGTACTAATCTTCGCCCGTGTCAGAACATCCTAGAGGTCTACCTATGATGCCAGGAGTGAGTCTAATCGTGTTTCCATACACGCTAGACCATAGCCAATTATCTTGATCTTCAGAGTTCTATACCGAAGTGCTATCCAAATTTGGATAGAAAAGAAATATTGCCAATTGATCGATTTGGATGTCATTAGGAGTGAACGATAGCAATGTTTCTAGTCTGGCATTCTCACACATTTCATCCAAATCATACTTTGGAAATTTAAGTAGGTTATAGAATGGACCCGTGCGAAGCTTTTTTCTTTTATATTATATTTTGATCCGAAAGTTTTAAAGTATGATACTTTAGGTTTTCTTCCAAAAAATATTTCAAAAAAGTTTGTTTAGTCATAGAAAATATGGTTACTCGATTCAACACATAACATGCTGTTGCAATAGCTTCAGCCCAAAAGTGTTTTGGTAGGCCACTACTATTTAGTAATGTTCGTGCACATTATTATAATGTACGATTTTTTATTTCTACGACACCATTTTGTTGAGGTGTGCGAGGAAAATAAAAATTATGACTTATTTGTTTCTTATTGCAAAAATTAGTAAAAAGATCATTTTAAAATTCTCCTCCGTGGTCACCTCGAATATTTTTAATTTTCAAGTCCATTTGTGTTTTAATTCTTTTAGCAAATATTTTAAACATACCAAAAGTATCGCTTTTATGTTTTAAAAAAAAAGTCCATGTATATCTTGAAAAATCATCAACTATTACGAAAACATATTTGTTGTGATTTATAGACTATATTTGTGTTGGTCCAAATAAATCTAAATGTAATAATTCTAATGGTTGTTTGCAGAAATATTAATTTTAGATTTAAAAGAGCTTTTTCTTAGTTTTCCAATTTGACAATCATCACATAAATTTTCTACTTTGTAATTTATTTTCGGTAAACCTCTAACTAGCTTATATTTTGCCAATTTATTAATATATTTAAAATTGATATGACAAAAACATTTATGCCATAACCATGGATCATCATGTTTGGCGGTTAAACATAAATTTGAATTTTTATTTATATTCATGTTTAATACATAAATATTTTTGTTTCTAAAACCTTCAAATACAAGTTGTTTGTTATTATCGAAAATATTACATTTATCTTTTTCGAAATTTATTTGAAAACCTTTATCGCATAATTGACTAATACTTAGTAAGTTATGTTTTAGATTTTCTACTAACATAACATTTGTAATAATAGGAGAGTTAGAAATACCAGAGTTGATGACTTCTCCATTGCCCACACCATATCCTTTTAAATTATCTCCAAAGGTTACCATTCCACCATCGATGTATGTTATATTTGATAACATTTTCGAATTTTCGGTCATATGCTTGGAGCATCCACGATCTAGTATCCATTTCTCCTTATTTTTTATTTTGGGTACCTGCAAAATAAAAGATGTTTTAATTTGTACCCATATACTTTGTCAGGGTCCTAATTGTTAGGAGAAGGTAGCCATACCCAAGATGGTTTGGTACCTTTATAAACATAATTTTTATTATAGACTACATTCTCTAAGAAATTATTAATATATTTTTGTCTAATCAAATTATTATTTGGCTTAGGAATCCAAATTTTTATATTTTTGATATTCATATTAGACTTAGATGAACTTTTAATCTTTTTATATCCATAATTCTTAGTATCATTTCTTTTTTGTTTAGGAGTATTTTTAAATCCTATTCCATTTCTATATCTTGATGGTTTTGAAGTTTTGATAAGATTTTCCAAATCTTGTTTTCCTTTATTAAATTTTGAAACGTTACTTGTAATTTTATCTAATTTTTCTTTTAATTCTAAATTTTCAATCTTCAAAATTTCAATATTACTCTTCAAGTCAACATTTTCTTTTAACAAATTATCTTTTACTACTTCAGTTAGATCAATATTAATAGCAATAGCCTCATTTTTGACCAAATTATTTTTAATTTTTTCTTAAGATAATTCTAGTTCTTCTTCTAAGATAATTTTTTCATCTTTTAACATTCCTACTTCAAGTTCTAATCGATTTGTTTTGGCTATATGTTCTTTGTTCAATTTTTTTATTTGTCTAAATTTATCATCTAAGTGTATGCTAGGTTCTAATAATTCATCATAGCTAAGTTCGGGACGTACCTCATCAGTTTGTGCCATAAAACACACATTAGCCTGTTCTCCGTCACTATCGCTATCACTTTCTGATGATGAAGAATCCGAGTCATCCCATGTTACTTTGAAAGCCTTCTTCTTTTTGAACTTTTCAAATTGTTCTTCTTTTTATCATTATTGAGCTTGGGATAGTTTTTCTTGATATGTCCAAATTGATCACATTCATAGCATTTGATTGATGTTTGATTCGTTGAGCTCGATTTTCCACCTTTCTGAAATTTAGTCATTTTTATAAACTTCTTGAATTTGTTGTAATTTTAGGCAAAAAATACAATCTCTTCTTCGTCTTAGTCGAAATCTTCATTTATTGTTGGGAATGCTATGTTCTTTTTTTTTGAATTTAGTTCTTTTCATGCCTGCAAATTAGCTTCATAGGACATTAAATTTCCTATCAATTCTTCAACTAAGAGTGCAGATAGATCCTTAGCTTCTTCGATAGCTAATACTATTCTTTCCCACTCTGGAGTTAAAGAATTGAGTGTTCTAGATACTAAATCAAAATTTGTAAGTTTGACTCCGAGTGCCAATAAATCATGTTGAATGGTTTGAAATCTAGAGTACATATCTACTATAGATTCATTTTGTTTCATTTTAAATTATGAAAATTGATTTTGTAAAACAGAAATCTTGGTTTGTTTAACTTTGTTTGTGCCTTCGTGTGTGACTTGTAAAGTACGCAAAATATCAAATGCAGTGTTACATAACATGACACGTGAGAATTCATTTTTATCTAATGAGCAAAATAAAACATTCATAGCTTTGGCGTTATTAGAAGCTGCTGTTTTTTGTACATCGATCCATGTATTCATAGCAATAGTAGGTGCTTCATATTTATCTTGAGTGGCTGACCAAATTTCTAGACTATTAGCTTCCATAAAAATTCTCACACGTGTTGACCAATATGCATAGTTAGAGTCATTAAAAAGTGGGGGTCGTTCTGTGGATTGTCCTTCTTGAAAAATACTTGCCATATTAAAATGATTCAAAAACGTGTTACTGTACTTTGATCAAACCTTGCTTTGATACAAATTGAAAGTCTATAGGATGGATCGTGTAGTGTAAGTATATGTTACTAACTATATGATGTAGCTAATATAAAATTAATCTAGTAAAATATAGACTTTGCACACCAGGATTTTATACTGGTTCGAACCTCCCATCCTACGTCCAGTCTTGAAGCTCCCCTTTGGAATTCGACTATCAAACACCCTCACTTCGCCCGGAGTAATAGGCTTGGTTACAATAGCTTGTTCTTGTCAAGTATGTGTACTACAACACGGATATTGACTATTAAGTACGAATGCTTCCAATATATATCTAGAGAGTATTGATTGAACAGTTCTGAATACATGGAAGAGTGAAATACAAGTATATGATTGCTATAGATCAGAATATATCAGAGTATGAGAGTATAGAGCGCAAGTAAGTAAAGTAAGATCTTCTCTTTGATTCTTGATGTTATTTATAGTGGTAGAAAGATTTCTTGAGTAGTTGCATCCATTACCAAGTATAAGTGTTCTATGGTCGCTTCTGATGGTGATGAAGAGTTGCAGTGAATAGAAGCAAAGATGTCTTTTCAAGTGCCGTAGTTGTTATTTGAAATTTAAAATCCGAGTTCAGTTCCAGATGTTTGGAATTTGTCTCAGGTGTCTGGCTCTATATATTTTTGTATATAGTAGCCTTTCAGACGTCTGCGTACATTGACTAGACGTTTGATTCTGTCTGGTTAGTAATCCAAAGGATTTGTTCAGACGTCTGGCTAGCGCACCCAGACGTTTGGCTAGCGCACCCAGACGTCTGATCCTGTGCATGTTGCTTTTTGTGTGTCTATGTCATTGCTCTTTTGATTCTATCGACTTGTAGTCTCTTGATACGTTCTTTGAGCCTTGTTCTTGTCTCTCTAGTGATGTTACTTTAGAAATTACCTGTAAATAGATATATATATATATATATATATGCATATTTGATTTCCATCGTATAGTTGTTGTCATCGAAACCGTAGAATTGATTTCCAAACAAGATTTCCCCATTCTCGAGACTAGAAAGTATCGATGGTTTTTCCAAATGGCTTTTTAACTCCTAAAAAGATTTTTTGCAATCTTCTCTCCTTTCAAAGTTCTTCTTTTTCTTGATTACATCGAAGAAGGGAATACATTTATTGGTAGCTTTGGAAATGAACCTACCTAAGGCGGCTACCCTTCCATTTGAACTCATTAACTCTTTGCTGGTTTTGGGTTTGGTCGTGTCCTTAATAGATTGAATTTGGTCGGGACTAGATTCAATTCCCTGGGCACTTACAAAATAGCCTAAAAACTTTCCCGAATGGATTCCGACTGAGCACTTCTGTAGGTTCAATTTCATCTGATATTTCCGTAATATTCGAAACATCTCTTGTAGATCCTCATGATGATTCTTTGCCTCGCCGGACTTTACTAGCATTTCGTCCACATAAACTTCCATATTTTGACAAATCTGCTATTTAAATATTATGTTGACCAGCCTTTGATAAATAGCCCCTGCGTTCTTTAGCCTAAAAGGCGTCGCGTTGTAGCAGTAAATTCCAATAATTTGTGCCCGCTTGTTGCATCTACTAACTAATCAATTCGCGGCAGACGAAACGACCTTTTGAACATGCCTTGTTCAATTCTGTATAGTCAATGCAAGTCCTTCATTTTCCATTTAATTTCTTTACCAAGACTAGATTGGCTAACCATTTTGGGTAGTATATTTCTCGTACAAACCCATTCTCGAGAAGTCGGTTAACTTCTTCTTTTAAAGCATCAGACCGTACCATGTCTAACTGTCTCTTCTCCTGCCTAATAGGGGTTTCTACTGGATTGATATTGAGCACATGACACATGACCGTCGGATCGATCCCCACCATGTAAGAATGTGACCAGGCGAATACGTGCTTATTGACCTTTAGAAATTGGATCAAATATTTCTTTAAGTCACCATCCAATTCTTTTCCCACTTTGACTATCTTAGTATTAACATCGTAATCTGTGCATGCCTCCTAAAGATCCATCATAGGCTTTATCCATTATATTTCCCCTCTACAATCAAATTTAGTGATGATTGGGCTTTGTTCAGTAGAATTAGGATCGATTCTCTTCCTTTTGCCTCTAGGTGCAATGTACCTTTCATATATACGCTTGTTAGATTTATTAATTTTAACTTTTGCTTCGAATGTTGGATGTAAAAATCGATCATCCGAAGGCTGTAGAATAATGGAAGAATCAAATTAAGCGAAATACTCCATTTTATAATTATCTAGGGTCACAAAATACATCTCTCAAGAGTTGAAGTGCTTCACTTGGACGGTGCCCCATCCTCTCTTTGTTAAGAATTTTACCATTAGCTATTTTGTTAAGACAAATGCATCTATTTCGTCGAGTGTCGGCCTGCTAAAGAAGGCATTGTAGTAAGATGGTTAGTTAATAATCACAAAATAGTCTCGAAAGTTCTACATGATGGTGGCACACCCATTTGCACAAGCAGCTTCACCTGCCCCACCGAAGTCGACCCTTTGTTATTAAATCCGAAGATGGGTTCCATGATGCGCTCAAGTTTACCCTTGAGGATATTCATTTGATCATAGGCATGCTTGAAGATAATGTTGACTACACCTCTAGTGTCCACAAGAATTTTGGAGATAAGGGACAATCTGATCAGAGCAGTAATCATAATGGATCGTTGTGCGGATGGTGATCCCCTTTTTTCAGCTCTTGAGGGGCAACAACAAGATTCGGCATTTTAATACTAAGTCGTGGATTCTGCAATGGAGGCTCTTCTTGGACAGAGAAGTCCTTCTTTAGCTTCCTTATTGTATCTATTTCGGGCCCCTTTGATATTCCCCGCCGGATGCAGCCTACCAGAATTACATTAATTCTATTTATCGGCAGGCTTAAGCTCAGTAGGTCTTATCTTCCAGTATATTAACGACATCACCAGGGTGCTTTTATGGACCATGCCTCGTCCGTTGAGCTTTCTTCTTATTCTGAACAAAGTCTTTCAAATGACCCATGCGGATCAATTTTTGGATGATTCCAGCTAGAACTCTACACTCATCAGTCTTATGACTGTTTGCCTTGTGATATGCACAATAATCTCCTCCCTTTCTTTGCTCTGGGTTGTTATGCTTTAAAGGAAGTCGAGAAGTTGGCACTTTCCTTTGCTACGGCATAAACGTAAGATGGTGGCTTGTTCAAAGCGACTACGTTAGCAATCGGCTCTTCCTATTTCTTTCTTTTATGTCCTCGGTCTAAACAAACCTTCCTCCTTCCTTCTGAGGAATCGCTTTCCTTTTGGCATAATACAACTCATCCATCTGAATGAACTTGTAAGCCTGAAAGTGGAAATTCTGTAAATCTTACACCCATTAATGAAGAGTTACTTCCAAAAGGGGGTGTTCTCTATTGAGTCGGAATGTACCGCGATAATCTTGTCTTGGTCATTCATGTCATTTTCTTTCAGTTCCTCATCGTTGAATCTCCTTAGATAGTCTCCTAAAGATTGCGCATGCCTTTTCTTTATGTTGTCCAAGACTATATAATCTACAGTGGGATCTTTACAAATGCATAACTGGGCCGAGAATTCGTAGGAGAACTGCTTCCATGAATAGATAGTTTTCTCTCAAAACTACCTGTACCACTTGGACGTAGCTCCCTAGAGAGTGATAGGGAATAATTTGCATCTAACAGCTCCTGAAACATTGTATAAATCCATCTGGCCATCGAAATACATTAAGTGATCATCAGATCTGTGACTCCATGATATTTCATTGTTGGGATCTTCACAAAAGATAGGATGACTGTTGCTTTAATCTCATTTGTAAAGGGTGGCAGTCATTCATTACCATTGGCATTTTCATCCATATTTCTTTTCCTTTTGTATTCATTACATCCATAGTTGCTTTCTTGGCTGAATCTTTCAAATAAGCTTCAACATTACAATAATTTTTCTGGTCCGGAAAGTATTCTTTTGATGTAGAGCTTCCCGATTGTTCAAGTGATTTATCGAGCACAATCCCCTGATGATTAGCTTTAGACTGAGGGTGTTCCTTCTTCTTGGAGGATGTTAGTTCTATCTTTCTTTTTTTCATTGGAGGGAGATTTCAAGTTCCTTTAAGGCGAAACTACCTCGTCCCTCTGAGTTGGCGTTGCTGTTTCTGAAGACATCCGAGATAACTCCATTTTGAGGAGCATTTGTATTTCATACAGCTTTTGCCCTAAGTATTTGATCTTTGTAGTATTTTCATCATGTTGAGCTGGTGACAAAGGTTTCCATTGAACAACCCTATACAAATTAAAGGATGGAGCTATGTTCTTCTTAAGGGTTGCTGTGTGGATAACTCCTTCGTCCATTCTACTTAGTCATCTAGATCGCATTTTCCTATGTCAAGTTAAATGATCCAAAATTGGTCTATAAGATAGTAACAAGGTGGGAGGTTCAACTCCTCCTTCTAGCATCAAAATGTTAACAAGAAAACTTGTCAACATCCCTAAAGCTATGTGAACGACCAATAAGGTTATATAAGACAAGATTGTATAAGAAGGCTCTTCTTTCGAAACCCACCTTTCGACCTGATTGACCAAGTCAAAACCGATTTAATAGTTAAATTAGAAATGCAGCTAAGAAAGAAGCATTCAACTCGAAACCTTTTTTGAATGAGTTAAAGACAATTTATCTTTCAGACCTTCCATACCTTTCGATCATGTCGAAAGGTTTACTCTTATCATTTCGACCATGTCGGAAGGTATGCCTTCTTATTAAGGTGAAATAACTGCTTTCGACCTCACCAGACTCATCATCTTTGTTTAGGAACCCCTTCGAAAGGGTTGCAGTTACAATGGAGTGTAGATCCCATTCGAATGTATTTCATTTTACACATTCGCTTGCCAATTACAGGCTGGATTCCTTTCGAAATACCCCTTTCAACCAAGGCGAAAGGAGTTCCATCCTTTTAAAACATATCAAGTTTACAACTACCTAAGCTTCATTCAGTTTACTCTGTATAAGGTCGGCCTGGATTTTCTTAAGTTTCATAAATTCATCAATGTTGAAACATCATCACCATTCTTATTTTCCATATCTGATACTGTTTGGATGATGACGTGTTTCGAATGTTCATATCCAAGCCGACCTTAATGTATTGCGTTGACAAAAGGTAGTTAAGAGAATAAGATAGAATCATGTGCAATGGATCATTAGTCTAGCTAATGATCTTACTCATAATCGAATGCTTAATGAATCTGCCATCTCTCCATTCTTATTAATCTAAAATAAGTTACAATTACGAGAGCTTTTCCCCAAAATGATTTAGGGTTCACAAAGATTTTTGTTGTAGAAAAGAAGTTGGAGTAAAAGAAATAAGCTTAGGACTCCAAAATATGGTCCCTAAAACAAGATCCCTTAGGTCTTATTTATAGATGCAGGTCAGCCCCCCTTCCGCGCCTATGCTTTCGACCCGGTCGAAAGGCCACTATTTATATTCCATCTTATCCATTTTGACGTGGTCGAAAGGCCTCGCCTACTTTTGATGCAGTCGAAAGGCATCTCTTTTGTGTCCTTTAATTCACCTTTGCGCTTCCCTTCTCTTTATTCCAGACCTTTCGACATTATCGAAAGGGAATTTTGTCAACCTATCGCCTTTATTGAGTCTTTATTATCCATTTTTCTTGCTTTCTCCTGATCGCTATTTATGTTTCCAAAAGGTCCTCAAATGCGATTTTTTCTTCATGTTTCCTTGTTGTCATCAGAAGTAAAGATAGGAGCCTTCGACACTGACGATAAGTTATCCATAGGGGCTTTGAAGATGTTGAAGAACTAATGACTTCGATGCAGTAGTAGCTTCTTAATGCAACTTTCGATGCATGTCTATGAATCAATGTAGAACCTTCTCCTGATGTCATCAGCTTTGACCAGTTCGAAAGCTTTCATAAGGGTTATTATAAATGTGAAACCTTTGGTTTCGAAATGTTTGGCATGCATATGTGTGGTTGATGTTTATTGCCTTCAAAAGTTGGTTTCAAGCCCATCCTTACTTTCTTTGAATACGTGAATCCATTTGCGTTGAAAGGTTGAAAGTCGTGGAAGGGTAGTCTTGCTTTTCTTTTCCATCTTTCTCAAAAGCTTTCACACTGCTTATTGCTCGTAAGGGAATATGGTGCCTCCGAGTCCTTCGAAAGCCTTCTCAATGCCTTCGAAATGTCCTTCTGTGACCTTTGTCAGAACCCATGCCTGTAACTTCAGCGGAGCCTAAGATTTTCATTAACCTTCTTTCATACTTCTGTTCTTAAGTGGTTTTTATGGCTAACAGTTTCCTTAATTGCATTGAGAACTGATTTATGCTCATCTTGATGTTTAATTACTTGTGATCATTCTCTCAAGCTTGGGACATTTCCTTATTTTCCCATTCTTTTCAGTTTGGATTTTGTTCAAATTATTTTCATTCTTTTAAGTCTAGATTTTGATATTATTTATGCACATTCCTTGAGTATGGGATTTTTCCTTACTAGTGCCCATCCTTTATGTTTTTTTGTTTATTTCCACTCTTTCTATATGGATGTTGTTCTTATGAGGTGAAAACTCGTTACGCATTTAGTGACATAGTCCCACGGAATTTCCATATGTTCATCATATTGCTTGAGTTTTCTTAGCCGATTTTCTAAATTTATCCTATGTTATTTTATTATAATGCTCCAGTTAGACTAAGTATTTTACCAAGTAACCTTTGGTGATATAGAGTTCATGGAGAAGAGCTGGATGTTCACTATTCGTAGTACTTTATTTTTTACTGTATTATGTTGTACATCTAACAGTAATTGCTAGGTCAGGATTTTATAACTATCTAGCTGATAATGTTTGTTTTTAACTCGGATGTAATCTGTATTTTGGAGCAAGTTTTAGTGGTCTTTGTTATGTTATATATTCTCATTTCTGTTGTGAGTTTTCGATTTCCCTATTCTCTATTCTTTTCCTTTTATTTTGCCTAACAATCGGCTCTTTATGACGATTGGATGTATTTGGTGTTGGTTTCCAATGGTTGACAAGGCAGCTCATTACATGGAGTCAATTAATATTACCTTGAAAATTGAATAAAGCTCTTACTAGATCCGATCTAAACTTCTCAAGAAAGTGCAGCTGTCTAAAAGAAAATACCACTTCTTGAAAAAGATTTTATTTATTTGATTTTGAGTGAGAAATGAAGTGGTTGAACTCTCGTATTCTACAATGAAGATACACTAGAGGGGAGGAAAAAAGTCAAGTACAAAAGAGAGAGGAGGTGATGTTTAACTAGGCAATATTAATAAGTAAAAAATTAGAGATCTAGATCCAATTAGTACTTATTTAATTTAAATCCACTTATGTATATATCAATATCATATATCGATACGTATAAATATAAATATTTTATACGCTCTTTATTAAATACTAACTTTAATAAATAAAATAAAATTTAATAATTAATATTTCATAAAAATAAATTAATGTATAATAACAATAATTTAATTAAATCATCATATTCGAAAAATTCAATATTGGGGTTGTGTGACTCAAAGGTGTAAATTCGATCAGTGATTTACATCGAGGAATTCGAGTATTAATGCTTACACACCCGAGCTACTGTTATCACGGTTTGGTTGTATTTATCACTCACACATTCTTTGTTAATGTTAGCACCAAAATTGGTCACTAACTCCCTAGAATAGATTTGTATAGCGAGACTAATGAAGAAAGTAAATGGAAAACGTGGAATAACACAATAAAATGCAAAATAGAACTGTAAAAAGAAAGAACAACATAATTTATAGTAGTTTGGCGTTAATTGCCTCGTCCACTTTGAATATACTTTTTATTGCTTTATCAACTACATGAATACAGATACAATCCACAAAGAACAACTTGAATTCAAGTTTAAACAAAAAGGAGATGAGTACAAAAAATGGCAGAGTTTCCCTTCAGTTCTCCCAAAAAATATCCCCAATAATGGACCAATGTTCCTCTATTTATAGATGGAGACAGCCTGGCGTCTCAGAGCTCGGACTTCTCTTCATTCACCAAGGCCCACTACCAATAGACTTCAGCCGTGCATCAATACTGAACCGATAGCACTGACCTAAACTAGCCGACTCCTCAAGGCCGAACTCACAATATCGATCTGAATTCCAAACACAACAAATACTCCGAACATGCCGATCCCAATACAAACACAGTGAATACCAACCTGTTATAGGCATGTTATCCTGTTATGGTGATTGCCAACCCGAATGAGCTTTGTCGATCCATTATGAACATGACGACTACTTCTAGCTTTGCCAACCTGGTTCAAGTGTACCGAAGCCAGATACAAATGCTATCCATAAAAAGCTATGTTGAACCGGAGTTTGTCGATCCAAAGTAGCTGCTGAGTTTGCCAAAACATGCCGACCTGATTCAATACAGACCTGGGGAAATGCCACCACAAACCCGAAGCTATACCTAACCTTCCAAAATGCATACGGCCTCAAACTGCATGCTGACCTCAAGTGCTTCAAACAAGCCGACTGGATCACCGTGTTCTCATGCCAACCTCTAATAGGTGATCCACATCAACTCGAAGTTAACAACGAGACGACCCAGAGTAAACACACCTTTGACTAGAAGAAAACTCCCTAACGACCCGAATTAGATCATTCCTTGACCCTGCTTCCATAAACTTTCAGCTATAGCTTTTAAAACTGCCGTTTTGTAGCCGGGCTAAGGCATCGGGTAACATTTGCCACCCAAAGTGCATCTTGTGAATAACTTGACGTGCTTTGAATCAGTGAGTAATCGTGTTCCCAGAGGTTAGGTCATTCAAGTTAGTAACTGATCGTTGTTTCCCATTAATTTTTTAATGAAGTCATGTGTCGTTTGGATGTATTAGCTTAGCCTCAAGAAAGCCTCAAGGTCCCTCATTCAACTTTTCAAAAGTTGATTGCATTTAACCTTTCAAAGGTTGGATTTCTAACAAATTCTCCCAATCTTTTGACCTTTTCCCAATCAAGCTTTGTTTCACCTTATCCATTTTTTATTTTATTTTTTATTTTATTATCTTATTTTAAAAAAAAAGAGTTGTCGGCATATGAATGCCGATCCCTCGATTGTTATACATGGGATGGGGTCGGCATGTTGAATAGTCGACCCCTTGGAATACGACCGGGTCTCTAAGAGAAGGCCGGTTCGTATTCCATCCCACATGTAAAGCTTGGATCCACCACTCTCTTCTTCCCACTTTCGCTCTAGTTTATCTCTCCACTGAGCTCTGCTAACCAACTCCTCTAACACCATATGCACCTCTCCTTTCCTAAATTCAAATTGCCTTGCCTTGCAACCTCTAATTACATGCAGTATCCCTTAATCCCTAGATCTGCTACATAGGTATGAATTCCCTTTCTAATTCACACCCTAACCTTGAGAAATTACATGGTATCCAGGTGCATAGGTAATTGAGTTCCAGTTTGGAGTTGATATGAGGTGGAGAAGTAGAAGGATTAAGAGGAACATGAGGGGGTTGTAGGAGTGAAACGGGTTAGGTATGGTAAGGCAGAGGATGGAGTCGGCATATGTTAGGATAGAGGGAGGAGTTGGTATAGTTGTGTCAACCATAGGGTCGGCGTTGTACGCTAAGCATTAGGACGAGAAAACTAGGGGTCGGTAATCTTAGTTTAGACGTAGGATCAATATAGTGCTTATTGAAAAGAGATCGGTATTTTGGAAACGAGGGATCGGTATGTTTCGTATAGAGGAGCGGGTCGGTATGTTTTATAGAGAGGAGCGGGTCGGTATGTTTTGTAGAGAGGAGGAAGATCGGTAATAAATCAGGGCGTAGGGGTCGGCATAAAGTAGCTACGATCGGCATGGACAATTAAAACTACCCTAAATTCGAGTGATCCCAATATTATGACCATATATCTCTTCACCCAAGCATGATGTGATGAAAAATGACATGACTTATCATGTATAATCCAATGGACTCAACTCGAACTAATAAATCCACAGTTCAAACAACATGACTTAAATGTAATACTAGCCCAAAAAATTCAGGCAATGGACTTCATAACCTACAATGTCAATGCCCGATCCTAAGATTCTGGTCGCCGACTACCTTTTACGCTGCCCGGGATGGTTAGTGATGACGGTCTCTTTCGGCAAAAAGTGAAAACTATGTCGTTTTACTTTCGTTTTTCCAATCTTAAGCCATTTGCACTTATATTAGATTCACTGCACTAGTTCACACATAGCATAGGGGGATGTATTCTTATCATCACTAATATCAATCGTATTTCGAGTATAGCTTACACATGTATTCATTCACACAAAGTTTTTTCCAAAGATGTCTTCTAATTCAGATAAGAAATCGAGCTCTTCTATTCTGTCTGATAAACCCGGGCCAAGCCAGCAACAAGAGGTAATAGAGACATCAAGTCAGCTGTTAGACCTCTTTTCCGACATTCCAACTCTTCTTGCTAAAGTTATAGATCTGGCTACCGACGCCGTGGATGATGCTATTTTGTCTTGGATGACCTGACTGATTCACATGCTTCGAAAATTGGTGAAACGACCCTTCGTCGACCATGCTCGATTTATAGGATTCCTTTCGAGGATGTTCTGGTCCGGTCGTGTAACAACCCAAAATTTAACCCATAATAATTAATTAACGAATTAATTAAATGATAAAATAACTTTGTGAAATTATCAAAATTAAGCCATGGGAGTTGCACCATTGTGTCTGTGGTAATTTTTTAGTCAATTTCCATATATACAATGTCAGAATCGAAGCTAAATAAATAAGATACGTACTAAACAAGATAAGAATCAACGAATAATAATAATAATAATAATAATAATAATAATAATAATAATAATAATAATAATATATAGGGAGGTCGACCTAGAGGTCAACCATCCCAAGGCCTAGGTCGACCGACCGGTCGACCTGGCTTCAAGGGCGGTCGAATAGCCTACGAATGGGAAGCGAAAGAAATTTCCTTCGTTCCTATTGGTTCCAGTAAGTTTTTATACACACTGTTTTCTTCATTTTGGCACATCTGGTCCCTCCGTGCTACCATCCAATAACTTCTATTCAGCCTATGACATGGTTGCACATGGTTGCATCCATTTCAATCCTAAAATCCAACGGTCCCGGATCCACTGCTACACCTATAAATAGAACCCTAGGCACTAACATTTTTTCTCATTCTAGATTTTCTCCGCATGGGTTCACAGGAAGGACGCTAAAAGTAATAATTTTCCAAGAAGAGAATCTTTTAAATAAAAATATTCTAATACCCTTAAGTGGATCTAGGAGGACCAAAGGGGAGAAGCTTAGGACCATGAGTGAGTGATGGTAATTACTTTAGATTTCTTTAACTAATTTAAAATAATAGGGTTTTCAATAATTGTTGTTTTACTACAATTTTTGGAATAACCTTTTTTGTAATTTACTTACAGTTGTTGAAATTATTTTCAGTCTATTTCTTTTAGCTATTTTTTCAGTTAATTTAATTTAATCTATTATTTATAGCTTTCCCCTTTATTTACAGTTTATTTACGATATTTTAATTTATTTATAGTTATTTATGCATTATTTACATCGTTTTCCTACGCTTTGGATTTTCTTCTATTTTCAGTTTTCTTTTATTTCCCCTTCTTCTTCGCGTATGGATTAGAATAGATTAAACACGAATATGGATTAAAATTATAAGAATACCGAAATAACAGAAGATAAGATGTAAATTGAAAGACTGTAATAAAAATGGAATTAAGACAGAAATTGAGCCTAATTATGATATAATTGTTAGAATTTAACTAATTAAAGATAATTGGGCTAGTTATAATTTAGAATTATAACTAAAAGGATTATAAGATGAAAGAAGCTTATTTTCACACTTAGAACTTGGGTTAATTAATAAGCACGATTATCACATAGGTTATAATAAGAAATAGAACAGAATAAGGCTTATTTTAAGACTTAGGATAAATTAATAAGCAAAGATAGTAGAGATAAATCGTGATGGCTTATTTAAATAATTTATCGAAGTTAATAAGCAAAGATGAGAGTAGGACCTGTAACGAATAGCATTCTCCTATTATTTCTATGTACATGGTGTTCATATAAACCTGAAGTGAGACGAGGGGCACGCTTATGCTAATAGTTGTAGTAATTGGCGAATACGTAGATGTCCAAATCATGGGGATTTGGCAAGGGGAACAACTAGATATTGTTCGGATGACGGGCAAGTACCAACAGCATTTCCCCTATTTATGGACACAGTGATCTCACATTAGCCTGAAGTGGGATGAGGGGCACGCTTATGCTGGAGCATGAGGTAATAAGAAGACCCAATAAGTGGAACGACAAGTAACATGAGCATGGTGGCGGTTACGTGTGCGACTTCCATTTGGGTGCACAGTAATCGTTATGAGTTCTAAGCTCTTAGTATGTGTGCCTTTCATAGGCACCATTTCCTTCTGTGTAGGGAGCTATATAATGTCTAGTCTACTGTAGATACTTTGCATGTCATTCGTAGACACCATTTCTATGTAGGGAGTTATATAGTGTCTAGTCCGTAGTAAGGTCTATAGGGCAGCAGGCCGATCAAAGGGTAGAAATAGGATTTCAGCCTAATTATAGGTTTAGGAATTCAGCCTAATCAAAGAAGCTATCAAAGATAAGTGCAAACAATCAAAGTTAATCAACTATGTTAATTCGTATTTATTTCCAACTTTTTCCTTATCCATATTTCCTTTGTTTTCTTTTATATATTAGAACTATTTTAAAGTCTATTACTTTTACCTTGCTTAAAGATTCTAGTAATTACTATCATTCACCAGACTTTTAGTCTGACCCACTCCTCTATTCCCTTTTTTTCCACTCATAAGCAATCAGGGGCAAGGAAGATAGACCGTGGCGTCTTGGAGAATTGGAGACCCTATCATGTATTCCTTCTTTTTTACTTCCAGCCTTTTGTTCTTTTATTGTACTGGCACTGTATTGAGGGAAAGTTTGGGTTTGTACTTTGGTTTCTCTGATGAGACTGAGATTTTATTTTCATAAGACAATTGTATTTTGTATTTGGAACATATGTGGTTTGTCTAAAGTATTTACGAAGTACTAATTTTTAAAATCACTTATTGTTTTTAATTACTTCCGCTATGTTATTAGTATCTATCTATTTTGTCTTGTGAATGTTTGTCTCTGCTAGCTTTAGTTATACCTATAATGCACCAAATCTGTTAGTGTGTCCTTTTGGGTATGCTAAGGGGCATAGGGTTTTTCACGTCAAAGGAAGACAGGCCCCACTTGCCCCTAGTCGGGTACACTGCATGCAATAAATTCATATGCTGGGCTGGATGCGTGCCACTCTTTAACTCCTTTTTCAGTGAAGTGCTGAAGTACATGGGAATTACCTCTACTCAATTGCACCTTAAAAGTTACGATTTTAATCATGGCACTTTCTTGCTCTTCATGGGCGTTCTACCCCGACCACCAACTCCTGAGGACATCCGATATTTTTACAAATTCAAGAGACGAGCCGATAGTCCCTTGTACGTATTCCTTAAGCCACTACCCAGATGCCAAGTTCTAATGGGTGCATGGAATAAGCTTTCCATGTTCAAGCAAGAGTGGTTCTATGTGCGCTGTCCTCCTCGCTTCGCAAGAAAGTGATTGGAAGGACGTAAGTTTTATTTCTGTTCAGCCCTTTATTCAAGGACTTAAATCACATTCTCTCTATTCATCTGAGCATTTTAACTCTCTAGGTGTTTGCCCATGGCCTGAAGGTGCTAAGTATTCTAGGGCAGCTGAGGCTATTCGTGCTACTTCAATAGAAGATCGAGAGATCAGATCGTTAGTTACAAATGAGCTACTCTCGCTATTTGGTCCACTAGCATACGGTCGTAGGATCGGCCTTCCAAGGAGTAGAGCAACCTCAAGTGTCGTAGCTGATAAGAAGAGAGGACAAGTCGACCTTGCGATGCTTTCCATTGAAGGAGTCCATGAGGGTACTAGGGAACGGGAGATCAAAGAAACAGAGGCCCTAGAGCCTAATACCCAAAACATAAGTCCTGGACAAGTGCCAGCAGCCAACTTTCCCCACACAAGCCAGCCGCAACCTTCTCCGAAAAAGAAAAAGAGGCTGGCGTATAGTATTAAAAAGAGGAAAACTGGGGAGACGCCAAAATTTGTTATAACTCCCATTGAGAAGAGGTCTTCTTCCCATCAAATGGAAAGCTCTTAGAAAGGAATCTCCGACCTTTCTATTCTAGGTGACTTGTTAAATTATGATTTTGCTAACCTTGATGTTGAAGAATTCGATTTTCCTGCAAGAAGCGGTGAAAGAAAATGACTTCACAGTCAAATAGAGCAGACTCCCATGAGTAAAGCAAAAACCATCGGTCCAGTTGGGGGAGGCGTGCACACACGAGCACTTACGTTTCATCATTCACTTGCATTCAACTTTTTATATGGCATCCAATAACTGGTTCTTGCTCAACCCTATATACAGGTGCCATGACTCGTCCAAATGACTTCGATCACCTTCGTGGCTCTTCTATATTCCACCACTTCGGCCGGGATACAAAGTACAAAAAACGCAGAAAGAGATGAAAGAGAAAAACTCATGGGCATACTTCATATCAAAGTGACCCTACAAATCCTCCTATGTGTGGTGGAGACAAGCCCACATACCGAGGCACCCGGTTTGATGCTCCCCGCGACCAGCATTCTGGGTCTTCAAGCACTAGGAAGTCTTGTGATCTCACAAGAAAACCTTGACTTTGTCGGAATGAAATCCTCCAATCCCTACTCACGACTCAACTACAATGGAGAAATTAGTTGAGCTTAAAGCCACCTTTTTGAAAATTTGCTTCCACAGGCTAAAGTTTCTCTCGGCTATACATCCCATCCCTAGGGCTGCAAAAGAAGATTATCTTGCATGCGTGAATGACGTATATGTGCAACATGAGGCATTCATACACTTGGTGGAAAAGGTCTCGGAGGTTTCTATTGAACGTCAACATGAGATCGACCGCCTAAGGCTAGAGGCCATCCACGACATGGACATCATAAAGTATCAGGATACTAAATTGCTCTTATTCAAAGCTCAATTGGAGGATGCAAAAAGGAATGCCAAAGAGATGGCCGAGGCAGTTGGTCGCTTAGAGGCTACTCACAAAAAGGAATTAAATGTTACTTCCCGAGGTAGAGGCACTCTGGCTCTGGAAAGATTCCCTACAAAAAGAGAAAGACATCGTAGCCCACGGCGTGGAAGAGTTGGATTGCTATCTAAGGAAAAGGAGGAGAAAATAGAAGCACAAGAGGGGTTGCAAAAATATTGTGTAGAAATCGTCGAGATAAGAAACTTGAAGCCGAAGCACGATGAGGAATTCTCCCAGATTGAAGTGCTGAAGGAAGCCGCTTGCGAAGAGGGAAAGAAAGTAATACTCACAAAGACTGACTCCCGAATTAAGGCAGCGATCGAATTTGGTTCGGAAGAGATTAAAGTCTTATTCGACCCACTCATCGCTGAATATAATGCAAGGGTTCTCCTTCACAATGATCTATCCTTCTTGGGCGAAGGTTATCTCAAGTTGCTTGCCAAAGCTTGGGACACCCTTGTTAAAATTAGGAAAGTAGAGTCGAGCATGGTAGAGATTGATGAAGAGGCGCTCACAAAAGACGTGATATGAGAAAACGAGCCATCCGACTTGGCTTCTACAAAGCTTCTATTTGGTGGAGCTCCCCCAAAACCTAAGAAGAAAGAGAGTATTGCCGAGCCATCTAGCACTTAGTCCCAAAGGCCTATTTCCATTCAACCAATGAGAGTTCATCTTCTCAACCTCTCGACTAACATATCGGTTACAACTCTGAAAATCCTAGTCTTGGCATCCATAAGTTCTCTTTGATTATTGAAGGGAACATTACTATGACCACCGAAAGTCAACCGGACGTTGGTACTGATTTCTACCTCTTACAATCTAAAATGCTATCATTCTCGGCGAATAACTGCCGTAATCTAACATTTGACTTTTAAGAGACTGTGTAGGTCATCCTGGTCTTGAGTCTACTCCAATGAGTGATGTCATTATGGAATAAGAGGAAAAGGAAGCCAAGGAACCAGCTGTTGGAGACATTCCTGGTCCTGATGCTAAAGTAATCGGGGCGATTGACGAGGATAAAAGCAAAGATCGATTACTTGCCGATTAACAAGATGACATTATTATTACGGGTGCTTCTAAGCACACTGCCACATTCAGTATGAAGGAGCAGATCGAAGAAGAGGAACAGGTGAAGCTCAAAGTCAAAAGTGAACCAACGGTGGTAGAGATTGATGATCCTCTTAATAGACCACTACAATTTATTCCACCTGGCGGGTATGTCCCCATGGTAGTTCCCCCTCCTTCCTTAAGTACGTCTTCTCTGAGGGAGCAATGGGTCCCAAAGGAAACATTTGGCCAAGATGACTCTCGAGAAACCGGAAAAAACAGAAATGCGAAGAAATGTCATAGCCTTCAAATTTTTTGCTTAGTTTGAATAAATTAGAGTTTTGTATTCACTTTTCTTTTCCCTTTTTTTCCTTTTTATTAGCAGATGTACAGACTTGGCCGCTAAACCATTGGAGGGATTGTAAGGAAATTTTGGAGTGTAAATAAAATTTTGTTCCTTTTCCAGTCGTCGAATGTGTTATTATTTCAATGGAAGATTAATTTTTATACTCCAAGTAGTTGCATCTCAATCTCAGAGCTTCTTTGTGGATTTTACCGAAAGTTTCCATCGGCACCAAGCCGGAATCATAGCTAATGGTCGTATTCCGTCGTTAATGGTTCGAGCAATTTTATTGATCTTAGACCAGAGCACGTAGGTAGTAAATGGTCAAAATTTCTCTAGTTCGTTCATAGGTTCGGATGCTTGACATTCTAGGTTTGCCCCTTGGGTTTATAGATACTTCTCACATCACTTCGAATTTAGTCCGCAACCAATGACTTGGAAACAAGTCATTTGTACTCTAATCCGCATTTTGAGTATCGAAAGTACTCTAATGTACATTCTAGGGACTTAGATATTTTTCATATCGTTTGTACTCTAATCCACGCCCGGAGGACTCAAAGTACTCTAATCTGCATTTTAGGGACTTGGAGATTTTTTTTCATATCGTTTATACTCTAGTCCACACTCCGGGGACTCAGAGTATCTAATTCGCACTCTGGGGACTTAGAAAATTTTCAAGTCGTTTATACTCTAGTCCATGCACTAAGGACTTAGAGTACTTTAATCCGCACTCTAGAGACTTAGAGAATTTTCAAGTCGTTTATACTCTATTCTGCGCACTGGGGACTTAGAGTACTCTAATCCGTGCTTTGGGGACTTAGAGATTCTACAAGTCGTTTATATTATGGTCTACGCTATAGGGACTCAAAGTACTCTAATCCGCACTCTAGGGACTTAGAGATTTTTCAAGTCGTTTATACTCTAGCCCGTACGCTGGGGACTCAGAGTACTCTAATCCACTCTTCGAGGATTTAGAGATTTGTCAAATCGTTTATACACCAGTCTGTGCTTTAGAGGCATAAAGTTCTCTAATCCACACTTTGGGCACATTGATATTTTTCAAGTCGTTTATACTCTAGTCCACGTTCTGGGGACTCAGAGTACTCTAATCCATGCTCCGAAGATTTAGAGATTTTTCAAGTCGTTTATACTCTAGCTCGCGCTTTGGGAACTCAGAGTGTTTTCTTTTTTAAACATAGTTGATTGATATTTTTAGCTCTATGTGTGCATTCATACATCACATATATCAGTATCAAATAACCTCAACACATAATTATATAATATGAAACAACAATTGTTCACAGGAAAGTGGCTTCAAGCTTTTATTCATCACAAAAAATTGGGATAGACTAATTTGTCTTATTACATATCGAAAACAAAAACAACAAGAAAAGCAAATACTGAAGGCAACTATGATCAAAATGCAAAAGAAATAAACTAGGTAAAATAGCAACATAGATGTTCGATATTCCATGCTCTGTAAAGCGTTACACCATCAACGGTCGCTGGCTTGAAATTTCCTTCTCCAAGCTTCTGTTCGATGATGTACGACTCTTTCCCTATAGAACTCATGTGTGATGGGACCGATAGGACTCACTTCAAAACAAGGTCGAACGCATCAAAAACTCTTGGTCAAACTTTCATATTATAATATCGGGTGACTCGGTGCCGATGGATGGCCACGCTTAGATCAGCTTTCTTACGCTTCTTGTCAATGAAGTCCAACGACTCCAATAAGAGATCTCGGTTTGTTTTGAGATTGTAATAAGTTACCTGATGGGAAGGGACATCAAGCTCAATATGTATAACTGCTTCAACCCCATAGGCCAAGGCGAATGGAGTATGGCTAGTCGCTGACTTATGAGTGGTTCTATTGCCCAAAGTGCCATTGGAAGTTCGTCCACCCACTTGCCTCTAGTGTTTTCTAAGCACTTTTTCAGGATGGATTTAATTATCTTATTTACATCTTCAACCTGCCCATTCACCATAGGGTGAGGGACTGTTGCAAACTTTTTCTCAATATGATGCTTTCGACAAAACTCTTTGAACAACACTATCGAATTGAGTTTCGTTATAGGTGACAATAGTCTGCAAGAGACCCAAACGATATATAATATTTTGCATAGCGAAATTAATGACCATTTTGGTGGCGATCGTAGCTAATGGTTCCGCTTCTGCCTATTTGGTGAAGTAATCAACCATGGCAATGGCATACCTCACACCATCTTTTTAAATCGGCAGCGAGCTGACAATATCAATTCCCCATATCGCAAACGCCCATGAGCTAACCATTTTTGTGATTTCCGTCGGCGGCACTCTTGGGACTTTCGCATATTTCTGGCATGTATCACATCTTCTCACATAATCTGCGGCATCCCGATTCATGATCAGCCTGTAATACCCATAAAGAAGTATCTTTTTGGCTAGCATCTACCCACTTGTATGGTAGCCACATTCTTCTTTATGGACTTCTTAATTGACCCGCTTTATCTCATCATGGGCGATGCATCTGAGTAAAGGAACAATCCCTTTCGATACATAATCCCATCTCGCATATCATATCACGAGACCTTGCGGAGGACTTGCCGTTTTCATACCTTTTCTCAAGCAAGGTTCTGCGCAACAAGTATTCTTTAAATGAGGACATCCACGACTCCCTACCGATTTCCATCTCCGTCACATGATCGACTTCTATTGCATTAATACTTGCGGTACGTAGGGTTTCAACGAGATCCAAGACCTTTTGTTGTGCATCAACAGGGCTTGCGACGAGTTTTCGTAATGAATCGGTTTTCCCATTTTGCTCGCGCGGGATGTGCGAAATGTAATAGTATTCGAGGTCCGACAACAACTCCTAAACTCGAGTAAGGTACGGGCCAAGCTTTTGCCCCTTCGACTGGTAATCCCCTCTAACTTAGTACACCACCAGCTGCGAATATCAAAAGATTTCGATCGATTTCACCTTGAGCTTTTTTAGAAAGCTTCAACCAGTAATCAAAGCATCATATTCGGCTTCGTTGTTCATAGCGGGCAAATCAAGCTTCCAGGCATAACTAATCGATTGATTCTTGGGGGTTACAAAAATGACATCAGCCCTAGAACAATGATCATCGGATGCTCCATCGGTGTATAGTTTCCATCGTACAGCAGGAATCATATCGCTCCCATTTGGTTCGTCCTGCATAGTGAAATCAGCTATGAAATCTGCCAACGCTTGTCCCTCGGTAGTTCTCCGAGGCAGGTAGGTAATGTCAAACTGGATGAGCTCGATGTTCCATTTGAGCAACCTTCCAGAGGTTTCAGACCATTGGAGTACCTGCCGCAAAGGTTGGTCAGTACAGATATTGATTGGATGTGCCTGGAAGTATAGGCGAAGCTTGCGTGATGCAATCACCGAGCAGTAATCCAATAAGACATCATCATCAAATCAGGATCCTTTATAAAAATTCAAAAGGAATTGTAAGGTTCATTAAATCAGGAAACTACCATCAAAATTACAACAGGAAAATGGGGAACGTAAAATTCATGAATAATTGGAAAACTAGCAAGGAAATTCAAAATTCATTATATCATAAATCCAATAAAATATCATCAAAGATCCATTGAAGAAATTAAGGATACAAAATTCAACAATCATTGTAAACATCCACAAGGAAATTTGGAATTCAATAAATCAGAAATCTCATAATGGATTATCGAGCACTCAATAAGGAGATCATAAATTCATAATTTGTCATGAAAATCAACAAGTAATTCAGAATTCATTAAGTCAAAATCTTAGTAAAAGTTTATCAATAATCCAAAAAATGAATTTAGGAATGTGAAATTAATCAATCACCACAAAAGGAAACTTAGATTTCATTAAATTGAGGTACTTGTTATAAGAAAGGAAATCAAGAATCCAAGAAACCCCCAAAACGTGATTTGAAACCAGTCCATTCTTGCTCAAAATCATGGAATTAATGGCAAATTCATAAATCGTCATGTAAACTCAATAAAAGAAAACAATAAATCATGAACTCAAGAAACATGTGATCAATAGGAAATTTTCATGAAAATTCATTGGGGAAATGTAATATATAAAATTCATTAATCATCATAGAAGTCAATGGGGAAACTTAAAATTCATTAAACCAATAATTCAGCAAGAAAATGCCATAATGACTTAATAAAGAAATCATGATTACAGAGTCAGCAAATCATCACAAAAATCAATGGGAAATCCATAAATTATTATGGAAACTCTACAAAGGTGTTATGAAATTAAGAACTCATAAAAAAACGATTGATGGGAAATTATCATGAAAATTCATGTGTGTAAAACTTATAAATCATTTCGAAAATTGACGAAAGAACTGGGGAACCTTGAAACCATGAATTAATATGAAGCCTTTATAGATATTCTCCAATGAAATCAATAAATCATCACGAAGTCAATGAAATCAGTAAATTATCAAAAATGGAATCATCACGTAAAGGAATTGAATGTTCATAACATCAGGAACCCGACCAAAATCTAGTCAGGATCCAAACCGACAATAGATTATTAAAAATTCATTCAATATCAAAATTAAAAATTTGTCCAGTCTTATTTAGTAAGCCCAAACAACAAGCTCCTAGACATATGGGTTAGCAAAGTTGTTGATATATTGGAGTTGGGTTGCATCTGTAAAGCCTTGTCAATAACTGGAATATTGGTTCCTCATATACTCATGATGTTTCTCGTGTTTTAAGAGATAACTCTATTTGTAGGGATTCAGTAGTGGTTTGCTCAATCTACTCTTGGAATGTAGTCTCTATTATCATTAGAAGTAACTTGTTGCTTATTCCATTCTTTGGCCATGGTCGAGGCCTTTGCATTGTTCCCATATTATGGATTCTCTTTTCCATTTTCTAATCTCATGCTCTCTTTTAGGGTACATATTTCTTACCCCTTTTTCAAACAATGATGGTTTAAGATTTGCTTACTCATATCTTGTCTTATTTAAATATGATTTTGAACTCTATTTCTGCTCTTGATTGTAGTATTGAACATCTTTGTCCTGTTGTCTCTATACTTATCCTACTTTAGGATTTCAACTTTATCCAAGTTTATAGATAGATTTCTTCCTTTAACCCTTTGTTCTCTTGGGTTTTATGTTTTGCCTTGAATTGTAGAAACTTTTGTCTTTGTTCTTCTGTTTGGAGCCCCTCTGGGCTTGGAAGTCTCGGTCCACTCTTTGATGAGCCACACTCTAGGCTTGGAGAGTCCATTGTTTGATGAGCCTCTCTTTGGGCTTCCCTTGTCTTAAAGGTATGTATACTTAGCTGACCTACCTCTAAAAGGCCGCTGATGGGTACGGCCCTTCGCCATCCCCTAAGAGGTTGTTTTGACATTAGGGATTTTATCTCTCCCACCAGGAGATGCTATGTAATAGCGTCGTAGGCTTATGCCCCTACCTCCAAGAGGTGCCACGGAATAGCATTATAGGCTTATGTCACTCCCTCTAGGTGGTGCTACGGTAGCATTGTAGGCACTTGAGTATTTATATATGATAATATTTTTTGGCAATTAAAATAGAGTCTCCTTTGAGAGAAATAATTTTGCAATTAAACCCTTCTAATATATTAAAGGGCTATCTTTGGAAAAATAGTTCGAACTAATGAATCCTTTTGATGAAAATTTTTCTCTCAATATAGCTTCTTGCAAGAAATTTCTTACTGTTCTCATAGTAGAGACACGAGTCTTCAATAAGAGACTAAGACGTCATGATTTGTGAACCAAAAGTCTTTGTTACACTAAAAATCAACCTTTCGACTAAGACAAAAGTTCTTTCCACAAAACAAAGGAAAAGGAGTGCAACCCAAACCTTTTGAAGGAGTCGAATTGATGCATTCATTAGAATTCATTAGCATCAAAGCTTTCGAAGGAGCCAAAAGGTTCCATCTATTGTATCCAAAGTGTTCATACCTTTCGAAAGGGATGAAGGAGTTAAAGCAAGTGTGAGCAACTACTTAATGACCTTTTCGAAAGCATAACAAGCCTTTTGAACCGGCTGAAGCACGTCCATGATACCTTCCGACAATATCGAAAGGTTTGTAAAGAAAGCAGCACCAACAAATCAACAAAGAATGAAAGACAACCTTTCGACGTCATTGAAGAAGAGCGACCTTCCAACAGTGCCAGAAGGTTCACAATAAATAGGAGAAGCGGAACCTTCCAACAACATCGAAAGGTTCATAATAATTAAATGAGGAACAACCTTCCAACAAGGTCGAAGGGTTCACAATAGTACAAAGAGGATAAACCTTTCGACAAAGTCGAAGGGTTCATAGTAGTACAAAGAGGATAAACCTTTCGACAAAGTCGAAAGGTTCACGAGGATATAAAGAATAGCAAACTTTTCAACTCTGTAGAAAGGTCCATAAAAGAAGATGAAAAGCAAACATTTCGACAAAGCTGAAAGGTTCACAACTTCATATAAAAGGAAGACCTTCCGATCCAGTCGAGAGCATAGAGTCAAAAGGAGAGGCGCTTACATCTATAAATAAGACCCAAGGGGTCCAGTTTTGGAGGGCTGAATTATCTCATTCTAATCTTGTACTTTCTAAATAAAAACAACGTAACCCTAACTGCGTAGTGATTTGGGAATTAAATAAGATAGAGTTTTACATGGAAAAAGAGGGAAGTCTTATACTCTACTAATTACTTTACTGCTTGAATATACTTCCGTTGGATTAACTTCTAATTTCAGGTTCAATAACACCAAAAGATTCTTGTCCGCAAGGTCGACAACACTACTGCTATAAGTAACCACCGTAACCTTTTGAAGCCCTTAACCCCACTGATAAACCTTTTGACAAGGTTGATAAAATATTGGTCAAAATATCATTGGTGACCTTCCAAAGTTATAAACTTTGAGTCCAAAACCTTTCGACTAAGTCAAAAGTGCTTATGTTACAAGAATATCAATAACCTTTCGGAGCTAAAACCCTAGTGGTCTAACCTTTCGACTAGATTGAAGACTACTCTTTAAGTAAAAATACCTGGATTTATCAGTCTTAATCCAAAATAGACCATCCATATACTTTTTGACAAGGATAAAATCTGCTTCACATAGATGAATAAACCTTTCGACGGGGTCGATGACTTCTACATAACTATCAAGAAGTTTGATATTCAACTTAAACCCAAAGAGGGCCATCATCCTAACCTTCCAACAAGATAAAAATTAATCTTAAAGAAACAAATTCAAGGAACTTCAATTGAGCTAAAAGGAAGCTTTTTTAGAAATCTTGTTAACATTTTTGGCGCTAGAATGAGGGCTCGAATCTTTGACTTGGTTAACAGCCACACATTGCTATTCTCTAATCCCCTTGGATAAATCATACATCAAGTCTATCTACTTTGGTTTGATCATGGCCAGAAAATTTAAAGATCCGAACAAGGGTCTTCTAAACCGTATTTGTCAAGTTTCTCCCAAGTAAACATCAGAAGCTCCAACCAAGATGAAGAGCAAAGACTAAGGCTCGAAGCCTTAATGATAATAAATAAAAAGAAAGCATAATTTAACGATCCTAAGAAATGAAGTCTGAACCCCTTTCATGCTGGCCTTACTCCAATCTTCGCAATTGGAAAGAGAACAAATGGAAGTGATAATGTCTTTAATCAAACAAGAATAAAAATGCAACAGTATTCCAAAGGCACAATCTTTGAGAAAGAGATAATTAATGATTGCAATTCCTTTGCATACAAGGAGAAATCAACTGCAACAAGAGCACTTCTAACCCAAGACATTCAATGGTTAATGAAGACAAAGATAATTGAAGATCATGAAATGACAAGGCCGAAAAGTTAAAAGCTAAAAAATCATCTTCAAGAATCAAGTTTCAAGTCTATATTTCCAAAAGAATTCAACTTAACCACATAAATGAAAATCCCATACATGCTTACAAAGGATGAACTTAACTATTGGCCATCACAAAAGAAAAAGCCAAGACTTTAAAGGAACTTGGGAGGACCTTCTGACACTATCATATGATGAATGGTCATAAAACCAACCAATGCAAATCTCTGGAGGGGATGATCATCAATTTCTTTAGACAAGGAAAGATCACTGAATTTGTAAAGAGAACTTGAGAAAAGATCAACAATGATCAACTTTATGAGAAGAGAAAATCTACCTGGTTATGAGTGAAATGCTCCTCAAATTTGGATGCTTCCTAAGATGGTAGTACTACCTAAGATGGTAGAAAAGCCTCCATCCGCGCCAAGATGGGAAAAGCACCTCTTGGAGGTAGGATGGAGTAAGCCTCTATCTGCGCCTAAGATGGCCAGGGTAGAGCACCGAAAAAGCCCTTAACCACTCCCAAAAGAACCAGGTTAAGGCACCTCCTGAAGGGAGGACAGAGTAAGCCTATATCCACGGCTAAGATGGCTAAGGTAGAACACTGAACAAGCCCTTAACCGCATCGCAAAAGGCCCAGGTTATGGCACCTCCTGGAGGGAGGATGGAGTAAGCCTCTATCTATACCTAAGATAGACAGGGTAGTGCATCGAACAAGCCCCTGTCCTCGCCACAAAAGGGCTAGGGCAGGGGTCCTCCTAGAGGGAGGTTGAGTAAGTCCTTAGTTCCAACCTCCAAGATGAGCAAACCAATAGCACAGACAATGGACTAAGATGTCCATTCCCAAGAAGAGTCCCAATCAATAATGGACTAAGATGTCCAAGCCTAAGTGCGGCTCGTTTAATAATGGACTAAGACGTTCAGGCCTAGGAAGAGGCCTAATCAAAAAAGGAATAAGATGTTCAAGCCCAAATATGGCTCGATGCATACCAAACTAAGATGTTCAAGCTCTAGAAGGAGCATATTCAATCATGGACCGAGACATCCTAACTCAAGATGCAGCCAATCAAATCATTTCAATACATATTCAAAACCTGGAGGATTCATGAACATCAAAGAAGGTGAAAACAAAGCAGTAGAATGGAACTCCACTTTCTATTACCCGAATCTATGTTTCGAGATTTCTTTAGCCATCAACTAATGCTCGAATCTGAGCTTCGGAGTTCTTATATTTGAATCTCAATAACTAATACCCGAATTTGGGTCTTAGGATTCTATCAATCGCCATCTTTACTAAGCCCAAATCTGGCATGAGAACATTATCGATCACTACAATTATAATTCGAATATGGAATTTGGATCTTTCATATAAATATTTCATTATCTAAAAACATGATTCTGGGTTTTGGGTTATTGTTGGCACCAAAATTGGTCATTAACACCCTTAAGAGAGATTTAGTAGAGAGATTAATGAAGAGAATAAATCTAAACAGAGAACAGTATGCTAAATTCAATGCAGGAAACAAGAACACCAAATTTATAGTGGTTCGGCGTAATTGCTTACGTCCACTTTGAGGTTAATCTTTATTTCTTTTCTCGATAATCTATTACAGGTACAATCCGTATATCAACTATTTGATTACAATTCCTAAGCAAAAAAGATAAGTCTTGAATGAGTCTTGAATGCGGCAGAGTCTCCTCGATGTTCTCCAAAAAAGGGCCAATTCACTATGCCCCTGCCTCTCTATTGATAGACGGAGATGGGTTGGACTTCCCAGGTGGGCCTGGTAGCTAAATATCTCGTCTCAAAAAGAGTGAGCTCTGTATGCCGATCCATAGATGCCGAACGGCAAAATGCCGAACCACTATCTTCATGCCAAACGAAGTGATGTGCTAAGTGGAGAGTACGGGCCGAGCAATAATCGAAGCCGGTTGAGATTGGATGAATCCCAAACACTTCTAGGTGCCGAACGATCTCGAATTCCAATCGAGATTTATGCCGAACGAGGCATGAATGCCAAACACCTCTGGATGCCGAACGATCTTGAATGCCGATCGATATTTATGCCGAACGGGGTTGAGCCTCGAACGAGGTCTAGATGCCGAGCAGTACGGAACGCCGGACGACTCTACTTACCGATCGAACTCGAATGCCGAACGAACCATTTGCGCCGAACGACTCTGGATGCCGACCGAACTCGAATGCCAAACGAACCATTTGCGCTAAACGACTCTGGATGCTGAACGAACCATTTGCGCCGAACGACTCTGGATACCGATCGAACTCGAATGCCGAACGAACCATTTGTACCGAAGGACTCTGGATGCCGATCGAACTCGAATGTCGAACGAACCATTTTTGCCGAACGACTCTGGAAGCCGACCAAGTATGTTATGCCGAACGGTCGGGATGTCGAACGGTGTTCGAATGCCGAGTGCCTAGTTGCCTGGTCAAATCTCCAAGTAACAAAAATAAATATTTTTCTTAGCGTTAAGGCTTTACATTAATCCCTCTTAAAGTGTTTTTGGGCGTTGGCGTACAGTTTGCATATAACGCCCCAGTAGCACGTTGGGGGATAGTGATGCACCATGATACGACAACACTAAACCAAAATCATAGGGGTATCGTATAGGGATAAAAGTATGACATGGCACGTGAGGAAATGTTCAAGGTAGAAAACTACCAGTTTGGGTCGTAAGGCTGGTGGTAACGCATCATAGCCACGACCGCCCACTGCGTCCTTCCATCCCATATCGAGTCAAAGGGAGGCTACCCAAAATTAAGGTGCACCAATCGAAACTAACAAGAGTAATAATATGGATCGAGTCCAAGAAAATCATAGAACGAATGTCCGATAAGAGTAATTAGCCCACTTAGCCCTGTCAAGTCATCCTGTTATAGTCATTTCAAATTAGCACAAGTGTCAGGGTCTATCAGTCATCGTTCTCTTTCTTCAAATCCAGCAAACGACGCCAAATCCAACCACTTCATTCTAGAGTCTCCTCCGCGTACATAGATGTTAAAGTGGTTCCAATATTGACGGAGAATATGCCAATAAGAGGCTCCGATCTCTTTAACAACCAAACATCGTTTTACACACTGGTTGTGACTTTCATATTTCGAAAATAATTCGTACTAGATATCAAAATATCATATTCGCTTCTAAATCAATTTCATTTCGAAATATAATATTTATTTCAAAAATCATATTCGTTTTATTACGTCATTTTCACGTGAAAATATCATTTCACTCCAATATCTCGATTTCACTTCCAAAGTTGTTTCGAACTTCAGTTTAGGTTATAACTTCAATTTTACCCAGTTTGTATTTAAATCAACGATCAAAATATAAATAGTCCAGCATGGACCAGTTTGAATTTTTAGAAAATAGTATGAATAATTTTGAATAGTTTAAATAATTATAATAGTCTGATATAAAATAGTTTAAGTATTGAAAATGGTTTATATAATAAAATAGCTTGGAAAATCAAAATAATTTAAATATTTAGAAAAATAGATTTTAAACGGTTTATATTAAAATATTTTATTTCCAAATCAAACTACCACTTCCCATTTTAACAAATCTGGACCTAAGTCCAAATTTTGATCAAACTGATTCAATTTCAATTATTCCATTTCAAATCATATTTAATCTCATTTCAATTCAAATCAACTGAATTTCGATTCATTTCCAAACTAGTTCAATTTCAGTTGCCATTCAAATCAATTTCGTTTTCAAATTAATTCGATTTTGATTTCAATCCCAATTAATTTCAATTTAGTTCTCAATTTTAAACCATTTCGATTCATATAAATTTCGTGTTCGATTTCAGTATATCGATTTAAATAACTTAAAGTAAATTTAACATCAATGTTCAATTCAATGTCCAAAACTTTAAAATAATTCAATTCGGAGCACAACCTTTGAAATATCAATTTAAATTACACTTACTTAGCAATATTCAAAATTCCAATAAAAGTCTGATCTTTTAAAATAAATCAATTTTCGAAATTCAAATCATATTTCAATTAGAACTTCAAAATCTCAACTTCAATTTTTGAACAATTACTGTTACCGAATTTAATTTCAACATTTCGAGCTCAAATTCAATTTTTATTTCTTTAAATAAAAATCATTTAAATAATTTCAAATCAAAATTCTAAAATCATTTAATTTAACCAATACATTGTCCGTATATAATTTCTATCATATGGCCATGTGAATCAATTATTTCAATTTAATTCAGGGATAGATATATATCATTTCAATCCAAAATAAATGTCATAGGTATATATCATTTCAACCTATTCTTTAATTTATTTGAAATAATTCTATTTACAGTTTTATGTACTATAAATATATAACAGGATATATAAAAATAAATAAACATCCAAATCATCCAAAATCTCAACCAATTAGCATTCATCACAACAGTCATCGAAACAGTCAATAAATCACATCAATTAACCAATTATCAACAATCGGGTATTTTACTAGCAGTTTAATTCTAATTTCTATTTAATTGCTAATTCAAAATTTCTAACATATAAATTTCCATATCAATTCCCATGTCAATTAAATTTCCCAATCAACAGTCAATAATTTTAAATCGCTTCACGATATAAATTTAACTAACATAAAATTTATTTCAGTCAATTGTCAGCATATAAAACACTCACATTTATTTGAAACTGAAAATATTTTCAACTTCAAATAAATCGTACTTCAATCTCATGTCGTAGACGGCGTCGACACAATCGCGTTGCGACTCGTTTCGCCCGAAACAGACCTCGTAAGCAAAAGATATCGATTAATTATCATTTGAATATAATTAAACTTAGTTAACAAATTAATAAATAAAAACAATTTGTTACCTAATTCCCTCTCGTCCCAGGCGCGTACTCGACCACCTTCCTAGGAATGGATGTGTTTCCTGTTTTTTTTAAGACTGACGATCGCGCCCAGAAACCACTCCGCGCTTGCAGCCGCCGCCACCAGAAACCCCTCATGCATGCACACATGAACGCGGCAGTCATCGCACACAAAACCCCAAACTCTAACATCGCAGTCGACTATGAAGGGAGAACGACGGCCACCATTAGCGCGTACATGCACCACGCTCGACCGTCGATGCCATAGTCAGCGCCGCCTCCCTCCAAATGCACGCATGCTCTACTAGAGTCGGCTCACCATCCCTGCGCCAGCACTCCGCCACCAGGTCGCTCGCGAAATCGAGGCAAGCCTTAATTGTCACGAATGCAAATCGCGCCTCGTGTCTTCCACTACGCTAAGCCGTCGCTACTCCCTATCGCCGCTGTTTGCGCCAAAACTGGTAACAAACACGCACCAATTCACAATCATAGATTACAGATAACAAGTATGTAGATAGTTTAAAATGAAGAACACTCAGAAAATTTAGATGAAAGCAGTAAAGAACACATAATTTATAGTGGTTCGGCAATTCGGCCTACGTCCACTTTGATGTTTGATAACTTTATTTATAATCTCTTAATGATTACAATCGATTACAGTGAATTATAGTGAATTATAATTCTAAAATTCAAGTACAACAGCAGTTATGGAGTGCAAAGTTAGATTCGACAGAGTCTTGACGTCAATGAGCAAGAAGATCCCTTCCTGTAGGCTTTGGGGTGCTATTTATAGGTTTTCCATTCAAATATCTCGTTCAAATTTTGGGAGACTTCTTCTGGCACGTGAGTGGGCCCACGAGATCGATCCCATGAAGTTTTGGCTCGATCCGTGATCGATACGAACGAATTTCGTATCGAACAAGATTTGACCCAATCGAGTCGAAACTTGGCATGGACCTTCCTTAGGTCGTACGTAAGCCCCTATGAAAATTTCATAGCATTTGGACTTGTGGGCTGCGAGTTATGATCGATATGAATTAGGTTTTTCAATATGGATACGACTTCATATCGATGACTTTTCCTCCCTCTTCTTCTCATCGATCAAAGGCACGTGCCTTCCTATTGATGTGGCGCTTGTTCCTCGAATCGATCCACTTTTATGCTGAGTTAACTGCTTCCATCCTCGTATCCATCGAGTGTTGTGTCCTCTGGATCGATGTTTGGCGCTCCTTTTCGTATCGATTATTTGCACTCTTCTTCGTATCGATCATCAGCGCTCCATTTCGTGTTGATGCCATGTGCTCCATTTCGCATTGATGGGGAGGCCTCATTTCGATCTGTTGTCGACCAGCACGAATTAAGTTTTAAGGCATGATCGATACAAAATGGACATATGTTGATGGATACGAAGTGAGTGGATCTTGGATGGATATGAAGAGAGACCTTCTCACCGTTGGACACGAGATGGACCGATACGAAATGAGCTTGCTCGTTGATGGATATGAGGAGGATTACCTTCGTTGGACGGCAGGCTGGATGGATACGAGATGAGGTCTATAGGGTGGAAGGATACGAACAACAGGTGACTGATCGATGCAAATAACGGGCGATTTGATGGATGCAAATAGATGGATGGCGCGATGGATTCGAACTATGGCTTTCTGATGGACATGAATGGTGTATGCTTGATGGATACGAACAAGAGCAATGTTCAATTTTGCATCAATCATATATTGAGCATACGAACTCAGATTGACTTGAAATTTGGAACACTGGCTTCTATGGCTTTGCTCGTCGTGTCATATTAGTTCTCGCTTGATTTGGAATCGGACAAAATTTACCGATATCCATAGCTGACCTGTACATAACTGGCCATCGAGGAGAATTATCTTTGGTTTTCAGCTAACCTTTTGATATCACGGTCTTATTAAAAGGCGGGATAACACTTGCCCCCGAAAACATGCCATGCGGTAGGAAGGTGTGTTTTGTAATGCCATAAGCTGGATTTTCATATCCTGTTGATGACCTGCAAAGAAATTGATAGTCTTATTTTACCGCGAATGATGATCGTTCAGGATCGTATGTCATTTTGGGTAGTATGTGACCGTTCAAGGTCGGGTGCCGTTCGCGGCGAATGGTGATCGTTCGCGATCGGGTGTCGTTTGAGGCAAATTGTGACCATTCACGGTCGGGTGTCGTTCGAGGCAATTTGTGATCGTTCACGAACGGGTGCCGTTCAAGGCGAAATGTGACTGTTCGCGGTCGGGTCCCGTTCGAGGTGATTTGTGATCGTTTGCGATCGGATGCCGTTTGAGGTGAATTGTGTGTGCCGGGGGGGACTTAGTATCATTAATACCAGATTTCATGCTCAAGCGAATCTCTAGATTGTTTGTTATGGCAGTTATCGCCATCTCAGAGCATGCCTGAGGACCGTTCATGATCCTTTACATGTGTAGGTGGCTTAGCCGTTATGGAATCACAAATGGAATAATTTTATTCAAAATAAGTCATTCAATAGAAATGTCAAACAAAATCAAGTCCAAACATGAGAAAAGAAAACAAAAGTAAAACAGGGGCGTCAAAGTGCAAACACCTACATTAATGCGATTTATAGTCGTATCAGAGCATGCCTAAGGATTTTTCACGGTCCTGTACATGTGTAAATGAATTAATCGCTTTGGTGTGGAGTTTGCCACTTATTCGTCATTATTCCAATCAATTGATGACAAGATGACGCCTCGATCCTGAGCCGTCTCCAGTTGGTGCAGGCGGTGGTCATTCTTGTTCCACCGTCATGGCCCTCCTTCTCACATTTTGCGATAGCAGACCATTCCGGATGTGCCCCTCAACTTCATCCTTCAAGGATCTGCAGTCGTTTGTGCTATGACCATTCAGCTCGTCGAATAAGCAATGCTTGTCTGAACTTCTTTCATTGCTGGTCAGGTCCCTCCTCGTAGGCTTTCGATAAGGAATCAACCCCCGGTATCCTGGTATATTTGCTCCAAAGTCTCGTTTAGCTTCGTATAAGAGGTGAATCTTGGTTCCTTTCGTGGTCGTGTTGATCCATCATCATTATCCTTGGCTTTCCGTTTCCCTCTATCAGTTCCTGAATCTGTTTTAGGAGGATTTTCACCTTTGACTGCATTAACATCAACTCCTTCTCCTTCCTCTCTTTCGGCATTTGCAACCTCTAGTCGTAAAAATCCCTCAGCCTCATGATAAAATTCTCCTGGATCCATAGGGGGATCCCCCTTCAACGAATTCTTGAATTCTATGCCATTAGCTATGCCGGATATAGCTACCATCAAAACCATGGATAGATCCGGTCGATCCACCAATGCTGCCACTGTATTGAATCGCGTTAAAAAGCTCCTCAATGATTCCCTGGTTCTCTGCTTTAGTGCTACCAAACTCATCACATTCTTGGGTCTTGAAATGTGAACTCTAAATTGCCTCATAAACATCTCAGTCAAATCGGTTTATGTTCCAATGGAGTCGCTCTCTAGCTGTCTAAAACATAATGCTGCTATGTCTGTCAGATATAATGGGAAGCACCTGGACATGACTTCCTCTGATGCCCCTAGTACTTCCATGTGTCGTATATACCTCGTCAGATGAACAGCAGGGTCTGTCCTTCCATCGTACACCTCCAATGTCGTAGCTTGAATTCCGGTGGATTCCTGGCCTGCCTAATTGCGGGAGCGAAAGGGCTCCTGTTAACATCTTCCAGGTCTCTAATCACTAGTCCGCCCCACATGGCTCATCTAACCATCTCCGCCAATCTGTCACTATCTTCGAGTTGCAGTGCAGACCCGTTGCCTCCGGTCTGCCCCCTGAGTTCACGAGGGAATCCTAGAATCTTCTCTTTTGGCCGAGCATCCATTCCTCTATCAATGCCATGGTTCTCGGGTCCACCTGATACTCTTTCAGAGATTGGGTCAACATGCTCTGGGTGAGTGCCCCTAGTTCTAGTGCTCCACCGGATGGTCCTGCTCCATTCTGAACTCTAGTTGCTTCGTTCTCCGGATACCTATCTCTAGCATCTCCTACGGTTGCGTTCCACTGATTCTGTACTCCAACTTGTCCAACTTGTCGAATTAGGTTCTGCATCGTCTCCTCTTATCTCTTGAACATCGTTTCCATCTCGTCCCTGGTGATAAAGATCGACGTCTGATTCGCTCCCGAGGAGGCCTCCTGACTTCCTTTATGTTGACTTCTCTCTGCTCTTTGTCTTCTACTTGATTGCCTTGTCATAGCTTTTCAGATCTGAATTCTTAAGCCGTCAAATTCAACTTCCAAGCGGCAAATTCAACTTCCAAGCGGCAAATTCCCCGAGTTAGCTGTTTCTTGGTGAAAGCACCAAAATGTTTGAGCCAAAATTGGTCACAAACACCCAATTGTCGATGAAAGCACCAATTCACAATCACAGATTACAGATAACAACTATGTAGAGAGTTAAAAATGAAGAACACTTAGAAAATTTAGAAGAAAGCAGTAAAGAACATAAAATTTATAATGGTTCGGCAATCCGGCCTATGTCCACTTTGAAGTTTGATGACTTTATTAATAATCTCTTGATGATTACAATCGATTACAGTGAATTACAACGAATTATAGTTCTGAAATTCGAGTACAACAGCACTTATGGAGCGCGAAGTTGGATTCGACAGAGTCTGGACATCAAGGAGCAAAAAGATTCCTTTCCTATAGGCTTTGGCGTGCTATTTGTAGGCGTTCCATGCAAATATCTCGCTCAAATTTCGGGAGACTTCTTCTGGCATGTGAGTGGGCCCACGCGATCGATCCCATGAAGTTTCGTCTTGATCTTTGATCGATACGAATGAATTTCATATCAATCAAGATTTGACCCAATCGAGTCGAAACACGACATGAACCTTCCTTAGGTCATACGTAAGCTCCTATGAAAATTTCATAGCATTTGGACTTGTGGGTTGCGAGTTATGGTCGATAGGAATTGGGTTTTTCAATATGGTTATGACTTTGTATCAATGACTTCGCCTCCCTCTTCTCCGCATCGATTAAAGGCACGTGCCTTACTGTTTATGTGGCACTTGTTCCTTGGATCGATCCACTTTTAATGCCAAGTTAACTGCTTCCATCCTCGCATCCATCAAGTGTTGCGTCCTCTGGATCGATGTTTGGCGCTCCTTTTCGTATCGATCATATGCGCTCTTCTTCGTATCGATCATCAGCACTCCATTTCGTATCGATGCCCTGTGCTCCATTTCGCATCGATGGAGAGGCCTTGTATCGATCTGTTGTCGACTAGTACGAAGTATGTTTTAAGGCTTGATCGATACGAAATGGACGTATGTGGATGGATACGAAGTGAGTGGATCTTGGATGGATACGAAGAGAGGCCTTCTCACCGATGGACACGAGATGGACTGATACAAATTGAGCTTGCTCACTGATGGATACGAGGAGGATTACCTTCGTTGGACAGCAGGCTAGATGGATACGAGATGAGGTCTATAGGGTGGAAGGATACGAACAACAGGTGACTGGTCGATGCGAACAATGGGCGATTTGATGGATGCGAACAGATGGATGGTGCGATGGATTCGAACTATGGCTTTTTTATGGATACGAATGGTGTATGCTTGATTGATACGAACAAGAACAATGTTCAATTTTGCATCGATCATATCTTGAGCACACGAACTCGGATTGACTTGAAATTTGGAACATTGGCTTCAACGGCTTTGCACGTTGTGTCATATCAATTCTAGCTTGATTTGGACTCGGACAAAATTTGACGATATCCATAGCTGACTTGTACATAACTGGCAATCGAGGAGAATTGTCTTTGGCTTCCAGCTAACATTTTGGTTTCACGGTCTTGCTAAAAGGTGGGATAACAGCCGCCGCCTCTTGCCATTTATTCTTCTTCTTTTTTCGTTTCGATCATTTAATTTGTATTTTTATTTTTTTTCGATGTGTTGCTTTAAAATGAAAGAAGGGATAGGATCGTATGATGGAAGTCAAAGTAGGTGGCGTGCTGTACGTATTATCGAGTATGGAAAGTAATACATTACATATTAAATTTTCTCGCTTTTAAACTTTCCAAATTCCGAACTCAAAACGAAGCATATCGTCTGGCGTTCATAATGTTTTACCTCTATTTCAAACACAATGGAGCTAGTCTCGATGCCTAATTCAATCGTATTCAGAAGATAGCATTTCAAAATCAACTTGTTTTAATTAAATTTTGAAAATTAATTCTACGTGTTTCAAGCTCGCATGGCCAAACTATAAGTCCGATTGATATAAAACTTGAAATCCTACAATAACTCACTATTATGGATCCAATGAAACTATTTTCTTCGAAATCCGAGACAGTGGCCAAAATGGCTATTTTTACTTGTTAATTATAATATAAAATTTCCAATTCCTAATTATTCACTTTTAAATCTAATTTTAAATTTAACAGTTATCGTTCATATTTAAATAAAATTTAAATCAATTTCCTATATCATTTTCATTCACATTAATTCAAGATTCAATTATTTACAAAATTTCCAATAGTAAATTTAAACAATTTAATTATCCAATAAAACGCTAAAATTGATTTAATTTATAAAATTTAACTTTTAAAACGAATTCAAATAATAAAACAACCACTTTTATTTTACAAAAAATCAACATTAATGCAATTACTTACAATTCAATATTATTTAATTTACTTTCTAATATAAGTTACTCTCTTTCCTTCTTGAATTTTGTTATTCAAATTTTTATTCCCAGTTTATATCCATCAAATCACATTAATAATCGATTAAATTTTTATTTCTGACCATTTTTATTCGATAATCATTCAAATTAAATAATTTAAAATAGTTAAAAATACGGATCGTTACGTTCTCCCCCACTCAAAACCTTTCGTCCTCGAAAAGGGTTTAAGTACGGAATTTAACACATAATATTTTATTCAAAATAATCACTTACAAAACTTTAAAATCTTATTTTCAAAACTTTGATTACACTCTGGCTACGCCACTCCAATATTGGTTTTACGGAAATTAATTCTTATATATAGATTAAGTTATAAAATTTTCAAAACCTCAAAAAAAATTCTAACACCTGGATTTGTGGAATATTTTGACAGATTCTCCTTTGCGCTCGATCGAAAAAAAATTACAATAGAATATATAACACAAATATATACCAAATATATCAAATATACATCTCATCTCAATGATGAGGCATCCCATAGGGAAAAATATAAAAGTGTGGTATGTAATCTGAGATATGTACCTTATTATTATTAATACGAACGAGTTTGCTCATATTAAGCAAGCAAAAGCATATAAAACCCGCGTATACATCGAAACGGCCTTCGTATGTACCTATCTCAACTCAATTAGAATATTATCACTTTTTAATAAGATATAGAAAATATATAAGTTTAATAAAACCATAAAACATGCATTTTGAATCCAAATAATAAACACAAGTACAAATATACAGCATACAACAATCATATGCAATCAAAACAATTATAACGACGATTTGTAACTGACGCAGCGGATTAATCAAACAAAACTTCAATCAATGAAATGTAGCAATCGGTGAGTTGAAGATACCAAAAATGCCCAAGTTCGTTGATCAAAAATACCGAACTCTAGCTATCTCAAACACGTTGATAGCGCACTATACCGTGTTCAAAGATCTACGATTCTTCGCACGTTGATCTAGCGCACTAGATTCCGTGAATCGGCTTCAACAAACGTGGATTCGAGCACACTCGAATGACGTAAGTGGAGATAGGAGATTACACTCAACTACCAATTAGAGAAGAAAGCACAAAGCAATCAACAAGAAATTTTATTCAAAAATCAACTACCACAAAATGTACAACACACGCGTATTTATAGGTGTTACAACCCAACACAACACATTAACACCTAACTCTTAGGTCGGCAGGCGACTTACGACTTAACTAAGTCGGTACCGACTTATACAATGGCGACTCAAGCTTTTACAACACAGCACAATGTAATGACTCAAAACCTGGCCGACTTAACCAAGTACGACCTACTTACAACATACGACTCAACGTAATTACATACAGGACCGACTCAACATTTAAGTCGCACACAACTTAGTATCATACATCTCACAACACCCATAGGTCGGTAACGACCTACAATACAACACGACTCACACACGACCGACTCATCACACTAGTATACAGCGACTCAACATATTACATGAGCGACTCACGACTCAACACGATCCATAGGTCGGTAACGACCTAAAATACAACGACTCAACTGTATGACGACTTATAGATGCTGCCACTTATCAGTACCGACTCATCTTAAGTCGTAGCTTGTTAGCCCGGCGCAACTGTCTCGCTGATCTCCCTTAGCTCGGTCCCGTCTCATCCCTTCTTCATTAACTCGCACCTTTCCCACTCCTGCTTCCTTAGGTCGGAGACCACCCAATATACCTCTGTTAGGTCGGTGACGACTCAATGCTTTGTTAAGTCGGCTTCCCTTTCCCCTTGGCTTGTTAACTCGTGGCCTTTCTTCCATAGCTCGTAACTCGTCATCCTTGACCCTGTTAACTCGGAAACGACTTAAGGCCTCTTTATTAGCTTGTGAACAACCTTTGTTAAGTCGTGAGTGACTTATGCTTCTCAAACGACTTAAAGTTACTTCATTAACTCGTGAATGGTTTAACTTCTGGACTTCTATAGGTCGTGCTACATCATCCTCCCCTGGTTGAGAAAAATTCGACCTCGAATTTGTAAATTCTTCCTCAACAATCTCACCCCCATGATATGGAATTAAATGTTTAACGTTAAAAACATCAGAAGTATAAACATCATCTGGTAACTTTAATCGATAAGCATTCTCATTAATTTTCTTCAAAACTTCAACTGGACCAATTTTTCGCGCCTTCAACTTGTTATAAGCACCCACCGGAAAACGATCCTTTGTCAATACGGCATAAACCAAATCACCTTCCTTAAATTCAACATTTCGACGTTTCAAATTCTGCAGACTTCTTTTACTTCTCATTCGATTTCTCCAGTCGTTCCTGAACTACTTTATGACATTCAGTCAGCTCATCAACAAAATCAGCAGCTCGTTTAACTGTTCCCCTCGACTGTGGTACTACTGCTAAATCCAACGGTCCCCTGGGCAAATTTGAATAAACAATCTGAAATGGACTGAATCCTGTGCTTCGATTTACTGCATGATTATGAGCAAATTCTGCCTGGCATAGCTTCATGTCCCAACTTCTCAAATTATCTTGTACAAGACAACGCAACAAATTTCCCAATGACCTGTTAACAACTTCTGTCTGCCCATCAGTTTGCGGATGATAAGCACTACTAAATTTCAGTTTCGTTCCCACCATCTTCCACAAACTCAACCAAAAGTGACTCAGAAAACGAGTATCTCGATCAGAAACAATAGATTCTGGTAAACCATGAAGTCGATAAATCTCCTTGAAAAATAACTGTGCCACTCGAACTGCATCTGCTGTCTTTTTGCAAGCAACAAAATGTTCCATCTTCGAAAACCTGTCCACCACAACAAATATCGAATCATTTCCCCTTTGAGTTCGCGGCAAACCCAAAACGAAATCCATGCTAATATCAACCCATGGCTTAGACGGTACAGGTAATGGCATATACAACCCTGCATTTGTTGCTGTTCCTTTTGAAACTTGGCAAATATGACATCTCTCCACGAATCTTTCAACCTCTTTTCTCATCGATGGCCAAAAGTAAGACTGTGAAATCAACTGTAAAGTACGATCACGGCCTACATGCCCTTCCTCGTGTAACTCCTTGACAATTTTCAATCTCAAGCTACAGTCTGGAATACACAAACGATTCCCTTTAAACAGAAAACCATCAACCAACATAAATTCATCCGAACTTCCCTCCTTAACTTTCTCAACAAATTTCACAAAGTAAGGATCTTCTTCAATCATTTCTGGCAACATTTCAAATCCTGTCACTTCAACCTTCATTGTCGTTAATAAATGACTCCTCCTGCTCAAAGCATCAGCTACTCGATTTGTCACCCCTGATTTGTGCTTAACGACAAAAGTAAACTGCTGTAAATATGCAATCCATGATGTATGTCTTGCTGAAATTTTATCCTGCCCCTGTAAATGCTTCAAAGCTTCGTGATCAGTGTACAGAACAAATTCCTTCTGAAATAAGTAATGTCTCCAATGCTTAACAGCCTGAACAACAGCATAAAATTCAACGTCATATGTACTGTATCTCATCTTCGCCCCTGACAACTTTTCACTGAAATAAGCAACTGGCTTCCCATTCTGACTCAGAACTCCTCCAATACCAACCTTCGAAGCATCAGTGTGTAATTCAAACAACAACTGAAAATTCGGTAAAACAAGAATTGGTGCAGACGTCAACAATTTCTTGATTTTCTCAAAAGCAACCCCCGCTTCCTCTGACCATACAAACTGTTTCCCCTTCATGCAATCAGTCACTGGAGCCATCACGCTACTGAAGTGTGGAATAAATATTCGGTAGAATAATGCTAGCCCATGAAAACTCCGAACTTCTGTAATTGTCTTTGGCTGTGGCCAATTCCTGACTGCTTCAACTTTACTCTGGTCAACTTGAATACCTTCTCCTGAAACAACATAACCAAGAAATAAAACAGTATGCGTCATAAACACACACTTCTTTGTAGCAGCATAAAATTGTTCTTCACGAAGAATAAGCAACACTTCCCTCAAATGTAGAACATGCTCCTCCGTACTCCTGCTATAAATCAAAATATCATCGAAATAAACCACGACGAACTTTCCAATGAATGGTCTAAAAATTTGATTCATCACCCGCATGAATGTACTAGGTGCATTTGACAAACCAAATGGCATAACCAACCATTCGTACAACCCCTCTCTAGTTTTGAAAGCTGTCTTCCATTCGTCTCCAGGTCTGATACGAATTTGATGATAACCACTCTTCAAATCAATCTTCGAAAATATAGTTGCCCCACTCAACTGATCCAACAAATCATCCAACCTCGGCATAGGAAATCTGTAACGAACAGTGATCTTATTCAAGGCTCTACTATCTGTGCACATCCTCCATGTTCCGTCCTTCTTTGGTACTAACAATGCTGGCACGGCACAAGGACTCAAGCTTTCCTGAACACGCCCCTGCTCAAGCAACTCTTCCACCTGCCTTCGTAACTCCTCATGTTCCTTCGGACTCATTCGGTAATGTGGTCGATGTGGTAACACTGCTCCTGGAACAAGATCAATTTGATGTTGAATGTCTCTAAGTGGCGGTAACTCCTTTGGCAACTCCTCTGGAAAGACATCCTCAAATTCTTTCAAAATTGGCTTTGCTTCTTCCGGGATTTCAACTTCTTCACTACTCTCTCGCCCAATCAACAAAAACACTTCCGGTTCTTCCTCCACTTCTTTAACAAACTCCTTCAAAGTCAACAGAGTTTTCAATTCCTCAATCTCTTCTAGCTTGTTCTCCTTCTGCTGTTGCTTCTTAGGAACCAAAGTGATTTTAGTACCCTCGAACATGAAACTGTAACTGTTGGCACGACCGTCATGTTGTACTGCTCTATCGAACTGCCACGGTCTTCCTAACAACAAGTGACAAACATCCATATCCACAACATCACACCAAATTTCATCTTTATACTTCTTCCCAATAGAAAAATTAACGCAAGCCCTTCGACACACTTTTACTTCACCACCCTTCCTTAACCATGCTAGCTTGTACGGTTTAGGATGCTTTTCAGTCTTCAAGTTCAATTTCCTCACAGCCTCTGTAGAAATAATATTATCACAACTTCCCGCATCAATAACAAACTTGCAGACTTTTCCCAGAATAGTACATGTCGACTGAAAAATATTGCTTCTCAACCAACTACAATCCTCCTCTTGCTTTGGTGTCAAACAACTTCTTCTCATCATAAGATTACATCCTTCATCACCCGACACTTCTTCTTCCTCCTCAACATAAGGTACATTTGAATACTCTGCCTCCTCACCATCATCTGCTTCAACCTCTGCAACCATGGTTCTCTTCTTCGGCTTCGGACATTCGTTGCTTTTGTGACCCAACTCCTGACAATTATAACATTTGAAAACACTACTAGCCTTCTCCTTCTCAACCTCCTTCACCACTGGTTTTGTAACAGGTTTAGGAACACTAGAACTTCCACCGGCACCCTTCACTGGATTATTAGAATTAGTAAACACACCACCTCCACGCCTTCCTTGTTTCTCCCAAGCTAACGCTTTCTGATGTGCCTCTGCAACTGATCTAGGATCAAACATATTAACCATATCCTGGATCTGCATTCTCAATCCCCCAATGAATCTAGCAGTTAGCTGTTCTTCTGTCTCCATAATATCATTCCTGGCAATGAGTTGGTAAAATTCATCAGCATAATCGCTAACAGACTTTGTCCCTTGCCTCAGATTCTGCAACCTTTGATACATAAGTGACTGGTAGTTGTAAGGTAAGAAAGTAGATCTCATCAACTTTTTCATCTTCTCCCAAGATTCTATCTTTGATTTTCCCATTCGTTCTCGAGTAAGTTTAGTTTGCTGCCACCACGCCAATGCTCTCCCCCTCAGCCTTGTAGCAACTAACTTCACCCTTCTATTCTCCGGCACCTCCTTGAAATCAAAGATTTCCTCCACATTAGACAACCAATCTAAGAACTCCTCAGCAACCATCCCGCCTTTAAACTCCGGAACCTCCATCTTCATACCCGATTCCCATCGACGATCTTCTTCAACATCTCGATAAGAATTCCGAATTTGGTCTCGATCTCGATAATGAATACTAGCTCTATCACCCTCTTCAACAAAATCAAAAGTACGCCCACATCGATCTCGACCATTATCATTCCTTCGTTCATGCATGCTTCTTTGACTATGTCTCTCTTCATCTCTATATGCTTCATGGTCAAATTCACGATGACTTCTTCTTTCTTCATGTGCATAGTCATGATGATCTCTTTGTGATGAAATTGATGTTTCTCTTCTATCTCTACATGAATGTGGCGATACCCTCCTCGCTTCCGTAACCGATGGCGAAACTCGGTTTCCTCCATGGTTCGAGTTTGGTGATCTCCTCCTTTGATTCAAATCATTCATCAATCTCTCCAATTTACCAATGCCCTCATCAAACTTTTCATTAATACGTTGTTCCATAAGCTCGGCTTCTTCTCTACGATACAAAGCTTCAACGTTTTGATGACGATTAGCTCTCCTTGGTGGCATGATTGAACGACTTCACAAAACTTCAACAATTTGAACACAAAACTTCAAAAACTTTCACAAACAACAAGGCACGGCTTCCCTTGTCTCGGTTTGCTTGTACGACTCAAACTAACTCGGTTCAACACTTCCAACCTTGGCGCGCAAAAACCCAAGACCAAATTCAAACAATGTCCAACACTTCGATCCAAAATGGAATAGATCAAACACTCCAAACTTGATGCAACTTCAATATGAACACGATGAACAACTTCAAACTTCAAAAACTTGGCTCCAAGAATCAACTTAGCTATGATTGGCTAAGTATGGCTCCGATACCAATAATGACGCAGCGGATTAATCAAACAAAACTTCAATCAATGAAATGTAGCAATCGGTGAGTTGAAGATACCAAAAATGCCCAAGTTCGTTGATCAAAAGATACCGAACTCTAGCTATCTCAAACACGTTGATAGCGCACTATACCGTGTTCAAAGATCTACGATTCTTCGCACGTTGATCTAGCGCACTAGATTCCGTGAATCGGCTTCAACAAACGTGGATTCGAGCGCACTCGAATGACGTAAGTGGAGATAGGAGATTACACTCAACTACCAATCAGAGAAGAAAGCACAAAGCAATCAACAAGAAATTTTATTCAAAAATCAACTACCACAAAATGTACAACACACGCGTATTTATAGGTGTTACAACCCAACACAACACATTAACACCTAACTCTTAGGTCGGCAGGCGACTTACGACTTAACTAAGTCGGTACCGACTTATACAATGGCGACTCAAGCTTTTACAACACAGCACAATGTAACGAATCAAAACCTGGCCGACTTAACCAAGTACGACCTACTTACAACATACGACTCAACGTAATTACATACAGGACCGACTCAACATTTAAGTCGCACACAACTTAGTATCATACATCTCACAACACCCATAGGTCGGTAACGACCTACAATACAACACGACTCACACACGACCGACTCATCACACTAGTATACAGCGACTCAACATATTACATGAGCGACTCACGACTCAACACGATCCATAGGTCGGTAACGACCTAAAATACAACGACTCAACTGTATGACGACTTATAGATGCTGCCACTTATCAGTACCGACTCATCTTAAGTCGTAGCTTGTTAGCCCGGCGCAACTGTCTCGCTGATCTCCCTTAGCTCGGTCCCGTCTCATCCCTTCTTCATTAACTCGCACCTTTCCCACTCCTGCTTCCTTAGGTCGGAGACGACCCAATATACCTCTGTTAGGTCGGTGACGACTCAATGCTTTGTTAAGTCGGCTTCCCTTTCCCCTTGGCTTGTTAACTCGTGGCCTTTCTTCCATAGCTCGTAACTCGTCATCCTTGACCCTGTTAACTCGGAAACGACTTAAGGCCTCTTTATTAGCTTGTGAACAACCTTTGTTAAGTCGTGAGTGACTTATGCTTCTCAAACGACCTAAAGTTACTTCATTAACTCGTGAATGGTTTAACTTCTGGACTTCTACAGGTCGTGCTACATCAGTAACAAAAGAAACCATTCAATTATTAATATCCATTCAATTAATCCATAACTATGTGAATTTACATTATCCAATGTCCATATTTAATTTATACACTTCATTTCTTATTAATATCCAATTTTTATTAACATTTAATCGGTTTGCTTCAAATTTATTCACATTTATTTCAATCACATTCAATTTATTTAACTCATTTTGTTAAATTCCAATTGTTTCGGTTTTTGTTTAATATATTTTCATACAATTTCATTTTTGAACCATTTTATAAATTAATTTCATTTAAATCTTATTCAAGTTAAATTTATTTTCATTACCACTTAGTATATTTCTTTAATAATAATATAATTTTTTAGGCCATCTCATAAAATCGTTTAAGTTTATTGCAACCAATTTAAAAAATGCTATTCATGTTTATTTATTTTTCTCTTCAAAACTTAAGTTCAATATTAATTGTTTGATTCACTTCATTAGTTTGCTTCATTTACTCATATCATTAACTTAAGTAATTTCTATTTTATAACTCAAATTCCTATTAATAAATTACTTTTTATCACAATCAGTTCCATTCAACTTATTAAGTTAACTTCATCTTATAATTCATTTTGTTAACTTATTCCATATTAAATTAGTTAACATTCAATTTAATTAAAACTCATTCCATTTGCATTTAATTTATTTACATCCAATTTAAATTAAATTCAATTACTTATATTAATTTTACTTACTCGTTTATTTTTATTCAATTTCTATCACAACTCAAATTGCATTTCATTTTATAATTCAAATCTGCATTCATTCTATTAATTCATTCTATAGCTTAAGTAGAATTAATTCACTTTACCAACTCATCTAGTTCAATTCAAACCCAATCAACTCATATAATCTTTATTAAGTGAAATTCTATTTCATTTAATATGTTACTCCTTTTACTTAACTTTCTTCAAGTTAAAATTTTTTTTCCATATCGTTCACATTCACAAATTTAATATTTGTTTTTAGCTTAATATTACTCAAATCTATAAGTTATACAACTGATTCACTTAAAATTTCATTTCGTTATTTTATTTAATTCATTTCAAATACACTTCACTTTTATATAAGCTTTCTTGAGTTAAACCATATTTTATTTACTTCATTTTACTAACTCAATTTATTTTAACATTTTTTAGGTTAATTATTTTATTTCATATCTCAAATTCAATTTTTTTTATTTTGTTTGCTTAGCCAAAATGTTCAACAGTTTTAAAATTTAGATTTACTTTTCTTTTTTATAAGTAATAAACTTATTTTTATCACATACTATTTTCAATTATAAGTTCAAACTATTTTCATAAATTTATCAAATCATTTTTGAAATATTTTTCACAATCAAAACTTATTTTAACTGAAAATAAATTCTTTTTGTAGCAATTCTCACTCAGAAACTCGAAAATGAATAATAACGATGCTGCTGTCATCCCTAGAATTATTTCGCAGCGATCAAAGCGAGTTCAATGTTTCAAAAGTCCTTTCAAAAATATTTTTCTAGTCAAAACTCTTTCAAATAATAATATTATTAATTTTTGAAGGCTTTGAAAATAAATTTAGAAAGCAACAGGTTTTAAATTCAAAAGTTCTCGACTTTTAAATCCTTTCTATTTATAAATAATTTTTTAAATATACTTATACAAATTTTATGTGATAACCCGGATTTTCGGGCATCAGATAATTGAATAATTATCTAATTTAAATTGAAAATACTGATTTATAGATTAAATAAATAAATGTGATAATCTCCTTTATAAATTATTTAAAATTGAAAGAAACTTTATTAAGTTCAAAACAATATTTTTCCATTTCCAATATATATATACATAATCTTTTAAAATTCTAACATAAGATAAATTTAGTTTGTAATCATGTATAAAGTTAAAATAAAATTCTTAAGCATATAAACATGTGATACGTTTAATTGGATCAAAGCATAAGTTATTTATAAATGTTTACATGAATTCACATGTGTATATTTTTATATAAATTTAAAGGCTTAAATTATAAAGGTAAATACATTATATAACATGTAAATATTACATAAATATATATATAAATTAATAAAAAGGCAAGTTTAATACTTGTAAGCATTATAATATATGTAGACAAAGAATATGTGTAAGTGTAACCTTATGTAGATATAAAATAAGTAATTTATAAAATAATAAGGTTTAAAACATAACTTATAAATAAATTTAACAAAGGGGGTTTAGCATAAATTACCTATTAGTGACAAGTGTTAAATAAATAAAATAGGTATTTAACAAACGTAAACAAAATAAACAAATGGCAAACAATTCCCATTTAAAAAAAACCCAGGTTTTCATTTTCTACTCACTATCAAAACCTAGAAGCATAAACCTGAAGGAAGGAATGAAAGAAATAAATATTTCTTGGAAGATCTAGTGCAAAACTCAAAACAAAGTGCAAAGACAAGTTGAAGCTGGGATCAAAGCTTTAAACAAACAAACCAAATCAGTATACAAATCAAAATTTTCAGATTTTAATGCTCAAACCCGGTCCTCTGTTTTCTGAGAAGCAGGTGAGTAAACTGCTACTCTTTCATGCAATTAATGTCTGAAGTAATGCATGACAGATTGTTTGCATAATTGTTTAATGCCAAAATGCCTTTGATATTTTAAGCAAAGTATTTGCAAATTTAAACAAATTTCCAAAGATTAAAGATGTAATTCAAATTGTTGTTTTAAGTGAACGGAAGTTGTAATTAAATAATAGTACAAATTATTTAATTGATTAGGATGGATAATTGATTAATTAATGGGAGATTAATGAATTGGAAATTAGTAATTAATTAATTGTTGATTTAAGATTATTAATGTAAGTAATTGAAGAAAATGTTATTTAAATGAATTATTTAGTGTATGTAATTAAAAGATAAATTTGTTAGGAGTTAATTAGTTAGTGTAATTAATTAAGGATTGGTTAATTAAAGGATTTCTTAATTAAAGATAAATTTAAGGGTTAGTTAATTAATGAATGTAATTAATGAAAGGATAATTAATTAATAGTAGGAATAGTTAATCAGGGTAATTAATTAAGTTGATAATTTTAATTAATTAATTAAGTTTAATTAATTAAAGGCAATCATTTGATGTTGGGTTAAATATAATTACATAAGGAAATTAATGAGGTGTAATTATTTAGTGAAGTAATTAGTGGATAATACTAGATGTAATTAATAAAAAAGAAATTTCTTGTTGGAAAGTAATTAAAGGATAATTACTTGGTGAAGAAATTAAGTGATAACTGCTTAGTGTATCTAAAAGATTAATCAATGTAATTAATCAAGGAGTTGATTTAATTGATGGAATAACTAAGGAAAGTTAAATTATGATTGTGATTGATCAAGGTTGATTAACTTAAAGGTTAATTATTAAATAAAATTTAAGAATAATTAACTAATGAAAGTAATTAGAGGATCATTAATTAATGTAATAAATGGAAATGATCAATCTTGTTTATGAATGATTGAATGATGATAAGTGCTTTGGATTGATTGATATCTCTGATATGAATTGCTTTGTGATATGATATGTTGAATGGACGATGATAGTGTGATTATCAATCTATTATGAATTTCTGTGTAAAAGTGTTATCCGATAATTAAAGTTGAATTGTATTAAATTGGATAACTTGGGTTTAGACGACATTGGATTCGAAGAGACCGGAGTCGTGTATTAGTTAATATCCAAAACCAGTTCGATTCTTTACAATTTGATGCGTGGAATCAATAGGATGAAATAGAATGATTTAAGTGAATTGGACCATTTAATCTAAGTTTGGTACTTAGAAATTGATGTGTGGTATAAGTAATGTCTATAACGACTTGTGGAGTTATAAATTGATACAAGTTACCCCGGGTTTATATAAGTTGTATGCTTTTGTATTCTATGCTAGATGGGTTTACTCACGCTGGTTTCCAGCCTGACCGGGGTGTTACTTTGATGTAATGCTCGGGTCAGACCGAGTATTACAGATTTTTAGGTAAGGATGTTGTGGAGCTCAAGAGGCAAGCTGGATAGCAGGAACGTATGGAGCGTACCCGTTGAATATATTATAATTTATCTTGGACATGTTATTTACAATGTCTAGTGTTGTGTAATGTTGTAACCCTGATGTAATAATATGTAATTGACTGATACAGTTTTCCATTGTATAAGAGTTATTATTTGATATTATATATTATCCGCTGTGAATGTGAGAATCTGTGTTTTGTTCTGTTTCTTCTTCTATCTCTTTTCTTCTTTTTCCCTAACTATCTGGAATTTTCGGGATCGAAAATTCCGGGTGATTACATTTGGTATCAGAGCTGAAAGTTAAGCGAGAACCTTGACTCTAGTGGGATTACTCATTTAGGATAGGGTCAATGGTACCCTAGAATGAGTTGAGTGTACATATATATATATATATATATATATATATATATATATATATATATATATATATATGAGAGTGTACCTGTTATTTTCTTATATAAAGATTTTAAATGATTTTATATAAGAATATATTTTGATATATATAAAGCAATATATCTTTCTAATAAGTATTAAGGTAATTGGTTGTTAAATTATTGAAATTAAATTAAGTGGTAATAGAAAACCAACCAAACTGAAATTAAACCTTGAAGTGGGGAAAGAATTTCAAAATAAGATGAATGTTATCTCGCTTTTTGGCAAAGCCATGATACCAAAAGATCGGTCAAAAACAAAAGACAGTTCGTCTCAGAGATTGGTTGTACTTCACTTCGCTATGGATATCGATGAATTTTGTTCGAGCTCGGATTGTGCCAGAATCTACAAGACATAATGAGAAAAGCTGTAGAAGCCAGCGTTTCAAGTTTCATGCCAATCCGAGTTCGTATGCTCAAGATATGATGGATTCAATTTGAGAAAGATAGCCCTTGTTCGGTTCGAACCCATAGGATACCCCATAGTTCGAATCGATGGCCAAAAATTATGTTCGAATCCATTGATTCGACTCCACCTACTTCGAACCCATCACTTGGGAATACTTCGAATCCATGAAGTTCGTACCCATCCTCATGTCTCAGCTCGACTCCATCTAGTTCGACTCCATGCTACTTCGTGTCCATTGCATTCGCACCGGTTAGAAAGGAATTAGCCTTGCGTCTACCTAGTTCGAACCCATCATCCTCACATTAGTTCGAACCCATAAGATATAGCTGTGCCTCACATCCATCAAGATAGAAATAGTTCGAATCCACCCTCGCATGCCTTAGTTCGAATCCAACAGGTATATATTGCTTCGAATCCATGAGAAGTTCCTATGCTTCGACTCCATCGGGCTAACCCTCACTTCCAATCCATCCTCGCACGTCTATGTTCGAATCCATTCAAACCCACCAGGTTCGAATCCATCAAGATTTAGTCACTTCGAACCGATCTTGTTCGAATCGATCGAGTTCGAACCCATTGGGGTACCTTGGTTCGAATCGTTCACGTTCGAACCCACGAACACTCACTTGTTCGTTTCCACCAAGTCCACTAGCTTGGATGACGTGTCACTCCGCAATACAAAGTCGGCAGGATCCAAGGAGACGAAGCGTTCAACCCGGAGAGAAGACCGGATCGACTCGAAAGATGCGCGCCACCTCATCACAAGGCCACGTGAGCTGATGGAGTCGAAGGGAATGGATTCGAAGGAATGGATTCGAACTACACAGCCAGCCGAAAAACTCCAATTCGAATCGATCGTATCTCCTAAACCACTCATCCAAATGCAACAAAATTTTCACAGTAGCTTCCATACAAGATAAAGATTGTTCCTGCCAAGTTTCAGCTCGATTGGACCATTTATTGATGGGTTCGAAATGACTTCGAATCGATGTCAGATCGAGTCGAAACTTGGTGGTGTCGGTCGCGTGGGCCCAATCACGTGCCAGAAAAAGTCTTCCGAAGTTTGAGCGAGATCTGGGCCTCCGACACCTATAAATAGCACCCTGAAGCCTTCAGAAAAGGGGATCTTCGGAGCTTCCGCCATTGAACGTCAAGACTCTGCCGGATTCAATTCTAGTCTTCATTATCGCTGTTGTATTCAGATTTAAAAAGCTATCATCAACTGTAATCCGCTGTAATCGATTAATATCATCAAGTGAAGCAATAAAGAGAGAACCTTCTAAGTGGACGTAGGCACGATCGCCGAACCACTATAAATCCTGTGTTGTTTATTGTTATTTGTGATTTGCTGCATTTACTATCTCTTAGATCTGAGTTCTGTGTTAATTATTGCTGATCTGTGTTGATAAACGGGTGCTTTCACGATATTGGGTGTTTGTGACCATTTTTGGCGCAAACAATGAATTAGAATTAGTTTCAAACCAGAAAAATAGAATGGTTATTGTGCTTAATAACGGATGATTGTTTTCCAATAAAAAAATAAATTGTTTTAAGGAAGTGACCATTTAAAAAGAGTAACTTGTAAATTTTAAAGGATGTAAATTAAAGTGGGTTTCAAATTGTGAAGTTTTGAATTCTAAATTTAAACATTTGAATTGGTTTCAAAATTTTAAAGGAAATAATATTCAAACTATTTTGAATGTAATCTTATTCTAGAATAAGAAGTTGTTTGTAAACTTTAAAAGAATTTTTTTGAACTAAAACCAAGGGTGGTTTAAATTTTAAAATTTGGCTTGGTGAGCCAAGAAGTAATTATGTATATGTGTGGATATACATAATATCAAAGATAGTTTGAGATAAACTCTAAATGTAGAGTTTTAAATTTTGAATGCGATGTAAAACCCAAAGTGATAAGTCTTTGAACTTAATAAGTGGGAAGATTATTTATGCGAAGTTCAAAATTTGAAATGGAAGTTCAAATTGGGTATGGTTGACTGGATTAAGTGAATTGAGTTTAACTTGGGGAAAAGTTAAATAAGTTGGATGGTTAACCTGATTTGGAAATTTCAAGATGAAATTGGGATTTAACTTGGAAAGTTAAATGGTTGATTTGAATTAGAAAGTTTGAGTGATCTCAAAATGGGTTTGAGATCCGAAAATTGGAAATGGATGGATTTTAAAAATAATTTGAATGCTACCATCCCGTTGTTATTAATAATCTTTAAGCTGAAATTGGATTTGTTTAAATAAATGAGAAATGAAGTGTGGTAATATATCCATTATTGGGATAAAAGAAAAATCACACTTTCATTTGAAATTAAGGATAAGAAATTACTTTGAACTAAAAATTTGAATAATTACACTTGTAAATTAAAATTGTTTAAGGAACTAGTTTTAAACTGGAAGATAAAATTTGAGTAATAAATTAAATTTTTAAGATAAAATTGTTTTGAACTCTTATTTGAAATTTGGAAGAAGTTAAGTAAAGATAATCTAAAATGGAATTTTGAGAATTTGACTCAAAATTAAATTGTTTAAAGGTTTGGGTTATTGATGTAAAAATAAAGGTTAATTTGATTTATGGTATAATATATTAGGTCTGAACTATGAATTGAATTGTTTAAAAACTTTAAAGGTAAATTGATTTAAAGGAATTAAATCAGCATTTGAAGTGTTAACTCGAATTTATGTAATTCGAAATGGTTCATAGTGAACTGGAATTTGAAGTTGTTTCAAATTTAAATTTGATTTGAATATTTAGAAATTGTGATTAAAAGTTGAATAGTTTTAAATTTAAATGGAATTTGAATTGAATTTGGAAAAAAATTAAGGTTGATTCAACTTGAATTGGGGTTAAATAAATTTCAATAGAAATTGAAGTTATCTAAATTGGAATTAAGTCAATTTCAATGGAAGTGGAAATTTAAATTGAATTGATGAGAATAGAGATTGGAAACTGAACAGTTTTGACTCTGGACTATTTTTAATATAAATTGTTTTAATATAAACCTATTTTTCCAAGCTATTCATTATATATACAACCTTTCTTTTAAAAGCCAAACTATCTTATACTTGTTTTACGATTATTTTTGAAACTTTTTAACAATTTTCCAACTGTTTTATAAACTAATTACTATATTTCAACTATTTTACAAAACTAATAACTATCTTACTATTATTTTGCAATTATCTAAAATTTATATAATTATTTTAACTATTTTCTAACTATTTTACACCTATTTTACAAACTAGTAATTATTTTCCAACTACTTATCTATTTTTAACTTTTCAAGCTATTTTCTATATTTAAACCGGACAGAGTTTAAACTATTATTGGTTAAATACCCAATCGAGATAAGAATAGAGGTGATAATCCAAATGGATTGAAGCAATTGTGAATAAGTGAATGAAATCAAAGTGAATATGAATAGAAAGGATTGATTTGGCTAATAACCAATAAGGATAAATACGTAGGATGTACGTATATTGTTCTATTCGCATAGTGATTTGATCCAGATTCGAACACAGAATTTCGAGATAGTTATTTCGATCCGAGTAGGGATTTTTCACTCGATTTTCGTCGGCGAACGTGGATATGGATTGTTGATTGGTTCTGGATGTTCTCTATCATAGTTATGGTTATGCAAGGAGAATGACGGTTTCTGATCAAGAAACCAGATCTGAGTCCGCACTAGGAAGACAGGTGGACGATACTAGTTCGGAAATGGAACTGTGTGATCGAGTGAGCGATCAGATTGGTATAGCGTACGGATGATTTGTGTACATCATACGGATTTGAATGAAATTGATACTGGGAATTTGTGGATAAGAAATGTGAAATGGTTTTTGAAATGAAAGATACATTTTGCGATATATATGATGAAGTAAAGTGGAAATTGGATATTTCTATGATTGAAACTTTGTTTATGGAAGTAAGTGATATGGTAAGTGGTTTTGTAAAGAGTAATCAAATCTGATTATTTGATTTTGAATAACTAAAGCTATATATCTTTGTTATATAAGATAAATCTCCCCTTGTTGAATCTATTGAAGGAAAGGATTTTTTTTGAAAGTGTTTGGAGTATAAAAGGATTTTGTACAAGTTTGAAATGATCCAAAGTTTTAAAAATTATATATATCTGTGTGTATATATATATATAAAGGATCTTATGAGGATTTTGGAAAATATTTTGGGAACCTTTGGAATTGGAAAGGCTTTTGATTTTTGGGTAAAATCAATATGAGAATTTGGAAAGCCTAGTTTGAGAATTATCGATTTAGGAATAATCGATTTTGTGTAAAGGAGCTTTGTATGAGATCATACTAGGTGTATGATTTGAAGATACTATATGTGTATAGTATAAAGTGTTTTGATGATGGCTCTGGGGAAAAAGGCGCTCCCTTAAAATGATCTTCTCAGGAGTGCCCCTGGGTGGTGCTGCCTTGAGCCCCAAGGGGGGGTTCCAAAGTTGATCCTGTGAGGAGTACGGACAAAACTAGTTTCTAGGGATTATGAGTAGAATATACCATAGCGAAAACCGTGTGTGCCACTGAGAGACAACAGTCTGCGTTTGATTTTATATCGGTAGACTGCGACCTATGGTAACATAGCGAAAGTCGTGTGTGCCGCTGAGAACCAACAGTCTGCGTTTGATTTTATATCGGTAGACTGCGACCTATGTAGGAGTGAAGAAGTTTCATTTTGACAGCGAAAATTAGAGGCCACAGAGAGCCTGCAGTTACATGGACTTTTGCTGTGATGGCAACGTAACCCTGGAATGTAACTGCGATATGTCGTGGGATCCATGGCGTAATCGAGAGGCAGCGGAGAGCTTGCAGTTACATGGACTTTTGCTGCGATGGCAACGTAACCTGGAATGTAATTGCGACCATGGATGGGGTTGATGATTTCCAGAGCATTCTCACCAAAGATATTTCCTCTATTTTCAAAAATGTTTTCTATATTTTCAATAAAATTATTTTCCAAGTATTTTCACTGTGTGTTGAAAATGGGTCTGCTAAGTACTTATAGATTTTCAGTCCTACGCCTGATCAACGTATGAACAAATTTCTGTGAGAACAAGGATGGACTGATTAAAACATCGAGTTATAAAATGGTATTTTTATAAAACTATTTTGGAAATATTATATAGATTTTTAAAGTGTTTTTAAATGATCAAAAAGTGATTTATCTGATTTTAAGCATTTTAATAAATTCTGGCTTCGTTCCTTTTTAAGGATGAAAAGATTCAAAGGGGAAGGATTGTGATAACCTGGATTTTCGGGCATCAGATAATTGAATAATTATCTAATTTAAATTGAAAATACTGATTTATAGATTAAATAAATAAATGTGATAATCTCCTTTATAAATTATTTAAAATTGAATGAAACTTTATTAAGTTCAAAACAATATTTTTCCATTTCCAATATATATATATACACATAATCTTTTAAAATTCTAACATAAGACAAATTTAGTTTGTAAACATGTATAGAGTTAAAATAAAATTCTTAAGCATATAAACATGTGATACATTTAATTGGATCAAAGCATAAGTTATTTATAAATGTTTACATGAATTCACATATGTATATTTTCATATGAATTTAAAGGCTTAAATTATAAAGATAAATACATTATATAACATGTAAATATTACATAAATATATATATATAAACTAATAAAAAGGCAATTTTAACACTTGTAAACATTATAATATATGTAGACAAAGAATATGTGTAAATGTAACCTTATGTAGATATAAAATAAGTAATTTATAAAATAATAAGGTTTAAAACATAACTTATAAATAAATTTAACAAAGGGGGTTCAGCACAAATTACCTATTAGTGACAAGTGTTAAATAAATAAAATAGGTATTTAACAAATGTAAACAAAATAAACAAATGGCAAACAATTCCCATTTAAAAAAAACCCAGGTTTTCATTTTCTACTCAGTATCAAAACCTGGAAGCATAAACCTGAGGGAAGGAATGAAAGAAATAAATATTTCCTGGAAGATTTAGTGCAAAACTCAAAACAAAGTGCAAAGACAAGTTGAAGCTGGGATCAAAGCTTCAAACAAACAAACCAAATCAGTATATAAATCAAAATTTCCATATTTTAATGCTCAAGCCCGGTCCTCTATTTTCTGAGAAGCAGGTGAGTAAACGCTACTTTTTCATGCAATTAATGTCTGAAGTAATGCATGACAGATTGTTTGCATAATTGTTTAATATATGTTATATCTGAGCATATGGATATATATGTTTATATACAGAGTGTTGACTGTTATTGATATACAGGATACAAACTTAACAAAAAAAAGAAATGTCACACATTTTCCCTATTTCTTTTTAAGGCTTAGACTTATAAACTAAATTTGTACGTAAGCACAGGATGGTGGGATAAAAAATATATATATACTTCCTGTAAGAATTTATGGTAGTTGAAATAAAAGGGAAGAAGGACAGTGAGAGGTGATTGTTTTCAAATTTGAAATATAGCCTCTGTTGACAGTCAAGATTTAGATCATTCTCACTTCCTAAAATTTAAATCTCTTAATCTAGTTTATAATTGATGATGATGTAAACTAGAAAAATATTCATTTACTAGTATAGTTTAAGTTAAAATTTGTTTGAGGATACATCTTGCTGTGTAGCTAATAATTGATGGGTTTTACAGTAAATAGCTTACTTTAGTGAAAAATGATTATTTTAAAATTGGGGATTCAAACATGCAATTATAATTCTTGTGTAAAATGATAAATTTTAGAAGAAAAATTATGATTTTAAATGATCTATATCTTGAGTGATTGTTAGATGACCTGACAACATTTTAAAAGTAAATCTGGTCGCTCTCATCACTACGGGCAGGCACGGCCAGGATTGGTAGGTGCTGGTGGACTTGGGAAAGGTGATGACCGTGGTCGTTTGCTCGATTTGATCTTAGTTTAGGTAGGATAATGGATCGTAGGGTTTTGAAAGAATTTTGGAAGCTGGCGAACGCAAGCAAGATGTGAGGTTGTGGCGCGACCGGGATGTTCAATTTTCGGTAGGAAGGTAGTGCGATGGGTGTGCTTCCAATTGAAGGAGAAAGTAATAGGATCAGGGGGGTCTGATGAGTGTAGTTCGACTTAGATGGGACGATTTGAAGAGGTAGATGGATTTTCTAGTTCTGGAAGGATGGTATGTTGATCGATTTTCGATAGGTGATATCGTTTACACCGGCGAAGGGGAGAATCTGCATCTGGAATTAATGATCGACTTGATGGGGGTATCACGAAGGTGGGATGATCGGAGGACAGAGCGTGTACATGCACAGCGTGCACGAAGGTGATTGGATTGGGAAGATGCCGCGGGAGGGTCAAGTTTGATCTGGTTATTGGTCTGGGTTCGTGAGCATTCCGATGTTCGCTCGCGAGAGTCGATTGTTGATCAGAGATTGATCTTCTCCAATTGATGGCGTTTTTCTTTATTTTCCAGTAGTTTAGGATTTTAGTTTGGGAATAAAAGAGAAGAAGGGGAGAAGTTAGAGGAGGTATTTGTTGGGCTTTGGCCGATACTGTTGTGTTGTAATGATGAGTTCGGGTTCCGTTTAAATTTGGGTTGCCGAACCTTTGGGCCAAAATGCCTTTGCATATTTTAAGCAAGGTATTTGCAAATTTAAACAAATTTCCAAAGATTAAAGATGTAATTCAAATTGTTGTTTTAAGTGAACGGAAGTTGTAATTAAATAATAGTACAAATTATTTAGTGGATTAGGATGGATAATTGATTAATTAATTGGAGATTAATGAATTGGAAATTAGTAATTAATTAATTGTTGATTTAAGATTATTAATGTAAGTAATTGAAGAAAAAGTTATTTAAATGAAATATTTAGTGTATATAATTAAAAGATAAATTTGTTAGGAGTTAATTAGTTAGTGTAATTAATTAAGGATTGGTTAATTAAAGGATTTATTAATTAAGGATAAATTTAAGGGTTAGTTAATTAATGAATGTAATTAATGAAAGGATAATTAATTAATAGTTGGAATAGTTAATCAGGGTAATTAATTAAGTTGATAATTCCAATTAATTAATTAAGTTTAATTAATTAAAGGCAATCATTTGATGTTGGGATAAATATAATTACATAAGGAAATTAATGAGGTGTAATTATTAGTGAAGTAATTAGTGGATAATACTAGATGTAATTAATTAAAAAGAAATTTCTTGTTGGAAAGTAATTAAAGGATAATTACTTGGTGAAGAAATTAAGTAATAATTGCTCGGTGTAATTAAAAGATTAATCAATGTAATTAATCAAGGAGTTGATTTAATTGATGGAGTAACTAAGAAAAGTTAAATTCTGATTATGATTGATCAAGGTTGATTAAGTTAAAGGTTAATTATTAAATAAAATTTAAGAATAATTAACTAATGAAAGTAATTAAAGGATCATTATTAATGTAATAAATGGAAATGATCAATCTTGTTTATGAATGATTGAATGATGATAAGTGCTTTGGATTGATTAATATCTCTGATATGAATTGCTTTGTGATATGATATGTTGAATGGACGATGATAGTGTGATTATCAATCTATTATGAATTTGCCGTGTAAAAGTGTTATCCGATAATTAAAGTTGAATTGTGTTAACCCTAACTCGTTCACGAGTTAACAGGTCCGCGAGTTAAGGCATGTACGACTCAGGGCATGTACGACTCAAGGCATGTACGAGTTAAAGGATACATGAGTCAGTAACTTCCTACGACTTAAAGACCTCTACGAGTTGGCAAGCTTACGAGATAAGCGGCCTACGAGTTAAGGAGTACCCGAGTTAAGCTACTTGCGAGGTAAGCCTTTACGAGATTAGCAGATCTGCAAATTAGCAAGAGTACGAGTTAAGATCCTCCACGAGTTAAGCCTCTACGAGATAAACAGGAACCCGAGATAATAGGCTTACGAGATAAGCGGCTCACGACTTAACGAAATGGATGGCCTACGACTTAATGATAACTGCAGTTTGTACGACTTAAGACCCTTACGACTTAAAGAAGTTATACGACTTAAGGAAGTTACAACTTAACAGATTAAAGCTTGAACGAGTTAACAAGAGTTGCGACTTAAAGAGGATACGACCTAAAGACACATCTCTTAACTCGTCTACGAGTTAAGACTTGCTTTAAACCAGTTGCAATTAGTTAAGTCGACTACGACTTACGGCATAGAAAGAGTCGTATACGACTAAAGAAAGGAAATTAGCAATTGCAGCCAGATAACTCATACACGACTTAGAACTTAGGGATGGGTTCAAAAAAGGCGAACTGCCATAGACTCAGCTCAGTGACTCGGGGACGACTTACCTTAAGTCGAACACGACTTATCTTAAGTCGGCCACGAGTTAGGACTTAGCACTTTTTTTCGCCCAGAACTCTCTATAAATATGCAACCATCTCCAACATGCAAAGGACTTTTTTGCTCATTCTCTTCAAGCGCCATTACTCTGCCGAATTCCAAACTACTTCAAAGCTTTTTAGATCCAACAAACTTCTAAAGGAACTCCATGAAGGAATCATCCACATTCACCATGGATTTGAAGATGATTGTCAACATCAAAGCTTGAGCTACTTGTTTTACATATCCTATCACTTGAAGTGTGTTGTAATTGAAAGATCTTGTAAAGGATTGTAATCAAACTAGTGATAAAAAGATTAAAGTGGACGTAGGCTGGATTATAAGCCGAACCACTATAAATACTGTGTCTCTTACTGTTTTTCTGCATACTTTCTGCTTATTTCTGTTTCCCGTACGAACGGGTGGTGCTTTCACAATCACATCCTATACACCAGGGTGTTAGCGTTTAAATTTGAGTGTTAACATTTTGGTGCTTTCACTGAGAATTGAACTCAGGACATCTATCATCATTGCTTCAGAAAGATTTGTAGAAAAAGTTTCTTTAAGAACCAGAAGTCTATCCGAAATCATGGCTCCTGGAAGGAAAAGTAAATCTGTGAGATCTGCAAACGTTCAAGAGGGAACCTCCGCTTCCCCAACACCAAATCAAGCCACTCCAACTGTCGGGGTTACGAAAGCAGAGTTGGATGCCGCAATTTTGGGGTTGAACAGACAGATACATGCTCAAAATGTGCAAATGGAAGCCCAGAATGCCCAAAACGCCTTAATCCTGAATAAGTTGAACGATTTGCTCGGGGCAAACCGTCAATCAACAGCTAATGAAAGGAATTTTGCTGGTAATATTCATGATGCTGAAGAAAGAAATGTTTCCGAAAGGGACACTAACCCCGCTGAGCAAATACTTCCTGAGGTAGGCGGATCTAGGGCTCGCAATGATGAAGAATATCTCTCTGGAATGGTTCGCCAAATTATGAAGGAGAGCATGCAAAGAGTCGAAGATGAGAAAGAATGGGGCTTTGCTCCAAGCAAGACTCCATTTACTGAAAAAATTCTAAAGGCTGAATTCCCACGAAAATTTGCTCCTCCAACTATCCCAGCTTATAGGGGGACAAGTGATCCAAACGAATTTCTGTACAAATATGATTGGCATATGACGGGTGCCCGAGCCTCAGATGAAGTAAAATGCAGATATTTCCCCGTATATTTGGAAGGCGTAGCTCTGCTTTGGTTCACAAAACTACCTGTCCGGTCCATCGATCAATTTTCAGACCTAACCAGGAAATTTAAAGAGCAATTTAGGCTATATGCTTCAAAGGCAAAAGACATCATGTCGTTATCCGGTTTGGAACAGAATCCAGGGGAAACTATCAAGTCTTTTTTAAATCGCTTTAATATAGCGTTAGCTGAGGTGGATAATGCAGAACCCCGCATGGTCTTGACCTATTTGATGAGGGCCATAGATAAATCAAGTGAGTTTGGAAGATGGTTGAATATGAAGGAACCAAGCTCTCTCGAAAAGTTCTACAAGAAAGCAGACGAGTTCATGCGTCTGGAGAGCCGCCCTGTATCGACAAAAGCATCGTTGGAAAAGGCTGAAGCTAACACCAATGCTCCACGCAAAAATGAGTCTGTGGGACAGAAGAGGGAGAACAACAATGGAAAACAACAGAATAATCAGAAGAAGCATAGATCCTTCAAGCCATCAGAATACACACCTTTGTCAGATACTCCAGAACGAATCTACCTGGCTACCAAAGATTCTGTGAATTATCCTAAACCCCCTGTCTTGAGAACCGGGAAAAAAGCTGTGCAAAGTGGGAGGTTCTGTCGATTCCACAATCAGCCCGGTCATGATACTGATGACTGCCGCCAATTGAAGAATCTAATTGAAGAATTGTTAAGGGAGAATAAGCTACAGCAATTTGTGAAGAAGAATGATAATAATAATCCTGCTTCGTCGAATCAGGGGCAGCAAACTCCTGCACATCAATCCGGAACTAATGGCAAAGACGCAAGTTTTGAGTCTGGAAGGCCTGTTATCAATATCATCACAGGAGGACCTCACCCAGCGGGCAAAAGCTGGGGTGAGATGGAAAGGTATTCCCGGGCCCTGAAATATGCACCGGAGGAAGAAAATGTTTTTGTTCTAGAAGACACTACGCCTTTGAAGCAACGAAAGACATTCAATGGTGACATTGTATTCAAAACCAGGGATTCCATCGGTATTGAAGCCCCAACCTTGGATCCTTTGGTCATCTCGGCTGGCATTGGGCCAGCCATCGTCAGAAGGATTCTTATCGACAGCGGCGCATCCTGTAATATCCTCTTTAAGAAAACCTTCGACCAGATGAAGATTCCGATGGTTGAAGTGCAGGCATCATTGCAAAAAATTGCTGGCTTCGCCGGGGAGCCAAAGCAACCAGTAGGAACCATTGACTTGCTTGTGGAACTCGGAGAAGGAGAAAGAAAAGTAGTTCGCAAGCAGACTTTTGTGATAGTAGATGAATTTTCTGCTTATAATGCTTTCTTTGGTCGTCCTATTCTTGCTGCATTCAAAGCTGTCCTTGCCCCATGGTGTCTTACTATTAAATTCCCTACAGACAATGGGGTAGGAGTTATTAAAGGAGACCAGAACGCTGGGCGAGAATGTTACATGACAGAGCTGCGAGAAACAAGGAAGAGAGAAATGGGAAAAGATGCGGCAACCCCAATCCGCATCAAAACACCAACCCTATAGCAACTACAGGGCGGACCCTGCACTGGCGAGCATAGCGGGGCACGAAAAGAGATGGATCCAAGAAAGGCCAGTGCGGGGGAGAGTAGGGTGGTACCAGCAGAAACAACGATACCGGTGCCCGTTGACCTGAAGGACCCAAACAAGGTGCTGAATGTGGGTTCACAACTCAATATGTCAGTTCAGAATGCCTTGATATCTTTTTTGAAAGCAAACCTGGATGTTTTCGCTTGGACCCATGCCGATATGTGCGGAATATCCCCAGAAGTTGCGGTACATGCTCTGAATATTGACCCAAAGTTCACGCCCGTAAAGCAGAAAAGAAGAATCCAAGGTCCAGAAAGGTCGACAGCATTGAAAGAGGAAGTTGATCGGCTCATGGAGAATAACTTCATCAGAGAATCTACCTATCCAAATTGGGTGTCAAATCCAGTGCTAGTTAAGAAAGCCAACGGTAAATGGAGAGTGTGCATCGATTTTTCAGATCTAAACAAGGCCTGTCCCAAAGACTGCTTCCCATTACCCAGGATCGATCAACTGGTAGATGGAACAGCGGGTCATGAATTGTTGTCTTTTATGGATGCCTACTCCGGATATAATCAGATCATGATGCATGAGCCAGATCAGGAGGATACAAGCTTTATCGCCGATGTCGGTCTCTACTGTTACAGAGTTATGCCCTTTGGGTTGAAGAATGCGGGGGCAACATACCAAAGGCTGGTCAATGCTATGTTCAAACCGCAGTTGGGAAAGACTATGGAAGTTTACGTTGATGACATGCTAGTAAAATCTAAGAAAGCAGTGGATCACATCGAACACTTAGCAGAAATGTTCGCAATCCTCCGAAGATACGGAATGAAGCTTAACCCTTTAAAATGTTCATTCGGGGTAGAATCTGGGAAGTTTTTGGGTTTCATCGTGAGCGCTAGGGGCATTGAAGCTAGCCCAGCTCAAATCACTGCCTTAAAAGAAGTCAAAGCTCCTAAAACAAAGAGGGAATTGCAAAGTCTCAATGGAAAAGTTGCCGCCTTAAGTCGGTTCATATCCAAAGCTACTGATAAATGCATTCCATTCTTCGACGCTCTAAAGAAAGGAAAGAAAAACTTTGACTGGACTCCCGAATGCCAGAAAGCTTTTGAAGAATTGATTCAACATATGGAAACGCCTCCAATACTTTCTAGGCCCGGCGATGGCGAAGATCTTCTTATATACTTGGCAGTTTCATCTCATGCTTTAAGTGCAGCGCTGGTACGGGAAGACAAAAGGATTCAACATCCAGTTTACTACATCAGCAAAAGACTCACTGGGGCAGAAATGAATTACTCCAAGTTGGAAAAACTCGCCTATTGTCTATTGATTGCCTCAAGAAAGTTGAGGCAATATTTCCAGGCTCATCCTATCAAAGTCCTCACTGATCAACCTTTAAAGCAAGTTTTGTTTCGCCCCGAGACTTCGAGTCGCCTTCTAAAGTGGAATATTGAACTGAGCCAATATGACATCACTTATCATCCCAGAAAAGCGATCAACGGACAAGCTTTGGCAGATTTTATCGCAGAATTTACAGACAAGGGTAGCAGCAAGGAAGAAACAATCGAAAACTCCCCAATCCAATGGAAGTTATTTGTAGATGGCGCAAGAAATGATTACTGTTCAGGTGCTGGAATTGTTTTTGAAACTCCTGAAGGCCGGTCTTTATGCTATGCCCTAAGATTAGAATTTCCTTCAACGAACAATGAAGCAGAATATGAAGCTCTGATTGCTGGTTTGAAGATTGCTAAAGAACTAAACATTCGAGCGTTACAGATCTTCAGTGATTCTCAACTTATAGTATGCCAAGTCAAGAAGGAGTTTCAGACGAAAGGAGGAAATCTGCCCGCTTATGTGTCAAAGGCTTGGGAACTTTTATGTGAATTCGACCATTACACGATAAGTCATATTCCTCGAGAAGAAAACATGAAAGCAGATTCTCTCGCAAAATACTCAAGTTCTGGCGAAGCCCAATCCTTAGGGTTAGTTCCAGTGGAAGTTTTGTCAAATCCAAGCATTGATGAAATGGATATCGATTGGGTTATGAGTATGTCACAAGAGCAAGAATCATGGATGACTCCAATAACAAAGTATCTACTCAATGGCTCTTTACCAGAAAACTCTAAAGAACGACAAAAGCTACTGAGAACAGCCTCCCGATATATAATCCAGGATGGTCAATTATACAGACGAGGATTCTCGATGCCACTACTTCGATGTGTATCCAAAGAAGAAGCCAAAATAATCCTATCAGAAGTACATGGAGGAGAATGTGGGGATCATTCAGGTGGTCAAACTTTAGCAAAGAAAATTCTCCGATATGGATATTTTTGGCCAGAGATTAATCGAGATGCTGCAGATTACTCTCGAAAATGTGACAGATGTCAAAGATTTGCCAAAATTCCTAGAGCACCTTCTACTGAACTTACACAAATGACCAGTCCGTGGCCGTTTGCAATTTGGGGAATAGATTTGATCGGACCTTTACCAACCGCCAAATCTGGAATTAAATATGCCATTGTTGCTGTAGATTATTTCACTAAATGGGCTGAAGCTGAACCATTGGCAACCATCACCTCCAAAAAGATGATAAATTTTGTGACTAAGAATATCATTTGCAGATACGGTGTGCCTCAAAAGATAATTACAGATAACGGTACTCAATTTGAAAGTGAAGAATTCCAAGATTTTTGCAAACGATTCAAAATCCTGAAAAGCTTCTCAGCAGTGGCTCATCCGCAGGCAAACGGGCAAGTGGAAGCAGTAAATAAAATTATCAAGTCAACCATCAAAAAGCAACTTGAAAGAGCTAAGGGTGGTTGGGTCGATAAGCTACCACTAGCACTATGGGCATATAGAACTACCCACAAAACTGCAACTGGGCATACTCCGTTTTCATTAGCATACGGGTCGGAAGCAATGATTCCGGTAGAAACAGAGATCCCTTCACATAGAAGAATCCACTTCAATCAAATGGAAAATGAAAAATTGCAATCTGAAGCACTAGATCTTCTTGATGAGAAAAGAGAAGAGGCAGAACTCAGAGTTGCAGCTCATCAGCAAAGAATAGCCAGACATTTCAATTCCAAAGTTCGTCAACGCAGCTTTGAAATTGGGGATCTAGTTCTGAAAAGAATTATGACAGCGACAGGTGTGTTTGGGCCAAATTGGGAAGGACCATATGTCATAGGTCAGAAGCTTCTTGATGGCACATTCAAACTCACTACTGTTGAAGGAGATCAAATTCCAAGGGCATGGAACAGCAATCACTTGCGTCCATATTTTACTTGAAATTTTTGTTGAAATATTGTAAAAAGAATTGTGAATGTATAATTCTTGTAATTGAAAGCAATTGTAAAACTGATGAAAGTGAATGATGAATGAATATAAAGTGGATGTAGGCCCAGATTTTTGGCCGAACCACTATAAATCTTGTGTCCTTTACTTTTATTACATGTTTGCTTTATTTTCGATATAAAAAGTACATAGAATGTATTGCTAAAATGTCGATTTAAATTTTTGCAGACAACGGAAATAAAACTTGCACATAATAAGAACGAGCAATTCACTCCATCATTCAGCAAACAAATTTCAAGTCACAAAGACCCCAAATTCAGATCCTAGATAGGAAATACTTCAATTGAACGGCTAATGATTTCGTAGAAACGAGCCCTTGCTAATAAATTGAGATTGTTTAAACAAACATCCAATTAAGAAGCTAGTGCTTGTTCTCACGAACTTGCCTGTCAATGAAGTACACTTCCTTGGATTAAACAAGCTACTTGCAAGAAAGGGGAAATGATGACTTGAAAAGAAAAATAGAGGGATTGCTGAAAAGGCATAAGCAAGAAGACGAGGAGACAATCAAAATCCATCATCGGCAACACCAGTCCTCTTCGGAGGCACAACTCTTCGGAGGATAAAAGACCTCTAATGGGTCATACGCCACAAAAAAGAAAGTTCTCTACTCAACAAAAAAGATTGGAGGAGTCATGACCCTCCAACCATGAGAGAGCAACTTCCAGGCGATGAAAACCCTCTCTGAGGCACATTTCACCAGGAGTCGAAGTAGTTACTCTTCGGAGTTTCACTTCACCAAAGTTGAAATGCAAACAAAATAAAGACCTCTTCGGGGGCACATTTCACCAAGAGTCGAAGTAGTTACTCTTCGGAGTTTCACTTCACCAAAGTTGAAATGCAAACAAAATAAAGACCTCTTCGGGGGCACATTTCACCAAGAGTCGGAGTAGTTACTCTTCGGAGTTTCACTTCACCAAAGTTGAAATGCAAACAAAATAAAGACCTCTTCGGGGGCATATTTCACCAGGAGTCGAAGTGTAACAGCCGCTCTTTGGAATTTCACTTCACCGGAGTTGAAAGACAAGCAAAATAAAGACCTCTTCAGAGGCACAATCAAGAAGAAAGACCTCTTCGGAAGCCCACGTTTCGCCGAGATTGAAATAAAACTTCCAAGTGTTGAAACGTGGAATAGCTTTCTAAGGCAAAACTCTTTGGAGGTACACGTTTCGCCGAGATTGAAATAAAACTTCCAAGTGTTGAAACGTAAAAAATCCCTCCTCAGAGGTACAACTTTCCATATATGAAAAAGAAAAATCCTCATAAGGAACATGCTTTAACTCACGAAGGAAGAGTAACTTACCTACTCTGGAGAATGATCTTCCTTAAAAAAAAAAAAAAAAAAAAAAAAGAGAAGAGAAAAAGAGTTAAAGTACCCTTCAGAGGTCCGCTTTGTTACATAAAAGAAATCACTCAGCAAAAAAAGAAAATGTACTTAAGCAAAAAAAGAAAGAAGTGATTTCTTCAAAGGACAAAGCGAGTAGAAACTCATACGAGGGGGGTTGTACTCTACAAGAATTCTTTTTAAAATAAAAATAAAATAATTATTCTTTAGCAAATAAGAGTGCAAGTCCCCTCGAAGTATAGAGTATTGCAGCATACTTATGGAATGGGGGCAATATAGTATAATTACACATGATATGGTATAACTAAACCAGCAAAAGGTAACGCTCAAGTAACATTCCATAAGCTTGCTGCAATATCAAATGAATTCATGCCAAAACGAATAACAAATGTATTCTTTAATTCAAACAAAAGTTTGTACAAATGAGGAATCATTTTATTCAATTACAATGCAGGTACAGGTTTCAAAATAAAGAAAAGCGGGGGCCGGTACCCGCACAATTCTCAGCCAGTACATGCAAAACACAAAAAACAAGAAACTAAAGATCTTCACTTCTTTTTGCTGCCTTTAGACCCTTTACCCGGTCGGATGATCAGTTTTTCAGGACGATCAGTGGGCATAAGGGAAGTAGGAGAGGAAGGCGCAACCGGTTCAACTTCCGGCTCCTCTTCAGTGGCGATGATTTTCTTCCCCCTCCTCTTGGATGTCCCACGCTTCTTTCTCCTTTGCGAGGAAGACTCACTCCCCGGAGTGACAAGTTTAGATAGAACAACGTCGTCAGAAGGAGTTCGCTCCGGGGATATATCACCTCCTTCGAGTCTCTCGTCTTTCTGCTCTTGCGAAGCGACGGGATCATCCAAGCCGTGAAGAGCCTCTATTTGTTCTTCCTGTGATCCGGGTTGCGAGGCAGAAGGAGGCGCCACCTGAAGAGATGAAGGAAGGATAACCGGAGGAGTAGAAGTTTGAGCAGTACTTGGTGCTTTCTCTACAGAAGAAAAGAGGTTAAAGTCAGTAAAAAGAGGAGATGAAGGCTCACCAATAAAGTTAGTAGAGAGAGGAGATGAAGGCTCATCGAGATTGAGAAGATAACCAAGGAGTTCATGAAACTCATGTGAAGCAAATGAATAACCCGCTTGAACAGAATTGACAGTGGCGGGATTAACAGTGAAGTTACCTGGTGAAGCTGATCTCCTGATATCAACTTCATATGCTTGCGCGTCAGCGCTCTCATCGCCCTCATCTCCACCATGTACACTTGTAATCTCAGTAGTAATTTTGGTAGGAGAAGCAAAATGGGAACTGGAACCGATAATGTTGATTTCAGACAAAGAAGGTGGCTGAACCGGGGTAGTTGAAGTAGTTCCTTCAACCTGCCCCCCTTCTGTCGCTTCGGTTCTTAGTTTAGCAAGTTGTTCCTTTCCCCTGGCAAGAGCAATGCGAGCGTCCTCATCAAAATAATGCCTTTCCAAGGCTGACTCATCATAGCCAGCACCCTCAGCACCAAGCATATCGAGGGCAGCCTCCCACACTTCGGCTAAAGTGATCTCGTACTTGGGACCTAGAAAAGCAAGGCTTCCACGCCCCAAGACGCTATGTAAGTAGAAGTCGAATAGTGTTGAGCCAAAGCTGTTCTTGGTCTCCTCGTGAGATTCCTCAGCCGCGATTCTGCCGGCGACGGCCTCATCGCGCTCCCTCTCGGTTTTAGAAAGCTGAAGCTTAAGCATTTGTATCTCCGCTTCCTGGGAATTGTTCTTCTCTTGAAGCTCAGCAATATTAGAAACATAGCCTTCACTGATTCTCTTTTGAACTTCGAGCCTATCCTCGGCATCTCTTTGACTGGCATGAGCGTCCCTTATTTGTCTGAGAAGCACTTCTTCCTTTTGAGAGTATGAAGTAGAGGAAGCGGCAAGCTCATCTTTTAACTTCTCAACCTTTGCTTCGAGCTCCTCATTGTAGGAAGTAATGCTTCTCATCTCGGTATCATGCTGCTCAAGGACCTTTTGCCACTCAGCCTTATCATTTTCCATGGTGAGCATGGCCTCTAGGTTGGCGCGGTTAACCCGTTGAAGCTCATCAACAAGCTTCTGCCAGTTTGACATCCTCTCGATATCAAGTTTAACAGCGTCAAGATTTCGCAGCATGGCGGGCTTGTCGATTGGAACCAGATCAAGATCGAATCTCACGCCTTTTAAGCACCATTGGGGAAAGCGACTTTGTAAGGTGGCTGGGCCAGGCCCCACTTGAAATTTAGGCCTACTTATTATTGTCTGGATGTCCTCCTTCCCGAGAGCAGGAGAGTCGGAAGAAATATCAAGAGGGGCAGGAGCAGTAGGCTTGTCGGGAGTGGTAGAAGCATGTCTCTCACCATGTCGAGCTCGTTTGCTCGAATCTTCTACTACATGACCTTTTCCCCGGTCATCATGTGATTTCCTTTTATAAGAATCGTCACCTCTCTGCGGGGAGTCGCGATGCTCATCCCTATCCCTTCTATCACGACGTTCTTCGGCATCCCTTCTTTCCCGAGCTTTTCGAGCAGCCCTCTCTTCATCAGACTCCCTATAGGAAGAGAAGTAGCGCCCATAATTATACTGTCCACGCCCACCATAGCGTTGAAAATCTTGATAGTATGATCCACCGCGTGTCATTGGAGAATCTGAAAGAAGAAAAGATAAGCTTCAGAAATCTTTAAAAGCATGAGAAAATAAGTGCATAAGTGTGCCAAAAAATCCTAAGTGTTGTGTGATGTGCAAGCTACACGCATTAAGCTACAAACCACTCATTGGTGTAGAGGTGATGATAGCTTGGGTATGAGGAGTTGGTGTTTGTGTTGGTGTTAGTCGAAGAAGGGACGTCGCCTCAATTACAGGAGAGATAGTTTTAGACACGTCATCTCTAAAAAGCTCCTGTGAGGTCACTATTATGTCGCTCAACCCATCATAAACATCGTCACCATCATGCTCGGTGAGACTTGTTTTCTCAGTTCCTACATCAGCTAATCCCCCGAGAGGCTGTGAAGGTTCTTCTTCTTCCTCAATCGGGGCAAGCGCCGTCTTACTAGATGACCCCATAATGTCGGTAGGGGTGGAACATTTCACCAATGAAGCTTCGATGTTAGACTCTTTTGATGAGGGTTGTTCGATAGTAACGGGGGCATCCGATGCTTCAGTCGGGGAATCGGGAACTTCAGTCGGGGCTTCACGAGGCTGAGTATGGCGAGAAGGGTGAAGAAGCCCGTATTGATGTAAAAAGTCATCTCTCAGCAAAAACTTTATACTCCTCTCTTCTACTGGCACAGCATTCAATCTTTCAAAAATTTGCTTATAGCCTGGGTCTCTAGAAGGAGGTGGAAGCGCTGAAAAGTAAAAAGGGAAATTAACATCTAACTACTCAGGCTATGAAAAGATTTTATAAGGAAAACATGTGTCAGGAATAAAGCTGAACGCCCTTACTTCCAACTCTCCACACACCATAAAACCCCGGAGGGCAACGAACATAGAAGAATTGGGTTAAAAACCCGTGAGCAGTATCAGGGAGGCCAACAATCAGTTTGCGGTTTCGGGCGCTCCTCACAACAGTAATGGAAGGATGATCCTTAGTCCGAGTAAAAGAGCATAGATAACAAACTTCACCAAAGCTTGGAAGTCGATCAAGTGTTCTCCTAAAAAGCACACACAACCCCATTAGAATGGCATAGCCATTGGGGTGTAGCTGGGATGGAGCAATGGCCAGTTGATGAAGAAGTTGTTGGAAAAAGTCGTTGAAAGGAGGAATGCCTCCACTTAGGCACATTTGCCGGTTAATTGTCACAAAGCCAGAAGGAGCTATATCGGCAGTGTTATTTCTTTCGGGAAGAATGGCATCTGATTCAACGATACCAAACTGAGCACACAACTGGCGAAAAACTTTGTATGATAGTGAAGTAGGAGCTCTTTCGGGAGGATTAACCAGTGGAGCCGGAAGAACAGTTACCTCTCCAGTCCGAACTGTTGCATCACCTTCCTGAGAAGTCATTCTACACAAACAACTGGATATTCAAATATGAAGGTGCACGTTTCCTAAAAAAGTGTGAAGTGTTGTGCAAAAAACTAATAAAAAATAACAAGTAAATATAACTGAAATAAGACTAGTCGACGATTGATCGATTACAAAAATTTCAGAACTTGTTAGTCTTTAGTTCAAGTATAATATTAATGCGAGCTGGTCAATTTTAATTGACTATTTCAGTATTGCTTTAGTATTTTACTTGAAGTTAATAAGTTGAGCACTTCATTCACACAATCTGTTTAAGTTTAATGACTGTTATTAGCTAATCTGTCATTCGAAGAGGGCGATCAATGGCAGTATATTCGCCCCGGTTTTTCTGTAAATGTTGTATTGGACAGGTTGTTAGCTTGCGAGTCAAAGTAATTTGTAAAAGAAGGGATCAAAGTTCAACAGTTCAACATCACTGCAACAATTCAAGGTTTAAGCAGATCCTAAAAAACACAAGTGCTAAGTCGTATCGGACTCAAGTACTAAGTCAAAACCGACTCAAGTACTAAGTCGTAACCGACTCAAGGGATGAGTCGTTCCTATCCTAAGTCGTCAACACATCAAGCTGGTAATCCCCTAAGTCCTAAGTCGTAACTCGAGGAACAAGAAAAAGGCTATGATGCAAATCAACTGGAAATCCTTTAAGTCTTATCTCGGCTACGATTCATGGAATTCGCTAGGTCGCATGGAGAATCTCTGGGTTGTATATGAGACAATTCTTCACTCTATTCAGTCAAATTTCTCAACCAACCTGCCTTCCTCTCCAATTCCCAACCCGAAAACCTAATAACCCCACAATAAACAATGACCTAAACCTATCACATTACAGGTCGCCTCAAATCACAAATCGCCATAAGTCAAGCCAAACAAGTTTGAATTCATCAGTGATCGATTTGGCAGAACTCGTAGGGTTTGAAGGGGCAGGCCAGAAACGAAGAACTGAATACATAAAGTAACAATGGTTAACGGTCTAAGTTTGAAGCAAGATCGCTTACGATTGTTTGATGCTAGAAAGAATCGGAGATGAATCGGGTCGAAATCGCCTCGGAGAGCTTGAAGATGCGTTAATGGCAGAAAGCGGTTTAAAAGGTTAAGTGATGAGAAGAAGGACGACTCAGGCTTTTATATCTGGAAAGGTTGGGATTTGAAACGACATGACCGAGTTATGATAAGTCGAAGCACACGACTTACGATTTAAGCGTGTGCTTCGAGGGGCAAATGTTAACCCTAACTCGTTCACGAGTTAACAGGTCCGCGAGTTAAGGCATGTACGACTCAGGGCATGTACGACTCAAGGCATGTACGAGTTAAAGGATACATGAGTCAGTAACTTCCTACGACTTAAAGACCTCTACGAGTTGGCAAGCTTACGAGATAAGCGGCCTACGAGTTAAGGAGTACCCGAGTTAAGCTACTTGCGAGGTAAGCCTTTACGAGATTACCAGATCTGCAAATTAGCAAGAGTACGAGTTAAGATCCTCCACGAGTTAAGCCTCTACGAGATAAACAGGAACCCGAGATAATAGGCTTACGAGATAAGCGGCTCACGACTTAACGAAATGGATGGCCTACGACTTAATGATAACTGCAGTTTGTACGACTTAAGACCCTTACGACTTAAAGAAGTTATACGACTTAAGGAAGTTACAACTTAACAGATTAAAGCTTGAACGAGTTAACAAGAGTTGCGACTTAAAGAGGATACGACCTAAAGACACATCTCTTAACTCGTCTACGAGTTAAGACTTGCTTTAAACCAGTTGCAATTAGTTAAGTCGACTACGACTTACGGCATAGAAAGAGTCGTATACGACTAAAGAAAGGAAATTAGCAATTGCAGCCAGATAACTCATACACGACTTAGAACTTAGGGATGGGTTCAAAAAAGGCGAACTGCCATAGACTCAGCTCAGTGACTCGGGGACGACTTACCTTAAGTCGAACACGACTTATCTTAAGTCGGCCACGAGTTAGGACTTAGCACTTTTTTTCGCCCAGAACTCTCTATAAATATGCAACCATCTCCAACATGCAAAGGACTTTTTTGCTCATTCTCTTCAAGCGCCATTACTCTGCCGAATTCCAAACTACTTCAAAGCTTTTTAGATCCAACAAACTTCTAAAGGAACTCCATGAAGGAATCATCCACATTCACCATGGATTTGAAGATGATTGTCAACATCAAAGCTTGAGCTACTTGTTTTACATATCCTATCACTTTAAGTGTGTTGTAATTGAAAGATCTTGTAAAGGATTGTAATCAAACTAGTGATAAAAAGATTAAAGTGGACGTAGGCTGGATTATAAGCCGAACCACTATAAATACTGTGTCTCTTACTGTTTTTCTGCATACTTTCTGCTTATTTCTGTTTCCCGTACGAACGGGTGGTGCTTTCACAATCACATCCTATACACCAGGGTGTTAGCGTTTAAATTTGAGCGTTAACAAATTGTATTGAATTGGATAACTTGGGTTTAAACGACATTGGATTCAAAGAGACCGGAGTCGCGTATTAGTTAATACCCGAAACCACTTCGATTCTTTATAATTTGATGTGTGGAATCAATATGATGAAATAGAATGATTTAAGTGAATTGGACCATATAATCTAAGTTTGGTACTTAGAAATTGATGGGTGATATAAGTAATGTCTATAACGACTTGTGGACTTATAAATTGATACAAGTTACCCCGGGTTTATATAAGTTGTATGCTTTTGTATTCTCTGCTAGATGGGTTTACTCACACTGGTTTCCAGCCTGACCCGAGTGTTACTTTGATGTAATGCTCGGGTTAGATCGAGTACTACAGATTTTCAGATAAGGACGTTGTGGAGCTCAGGAGGCGAGCTGGATAGCAGGAATGTATGGAGCGTACTCGTTGAATATATTATAATTTATCTTGGACGTGTTATTTACACTGTCCAGTGTTGTGTAATGTTGTAACCCAGACGTAATAATATGCAATTGACTGATACAGTTTTCCGTTGTATAAGGGTTATTATTTGATATTATATATTATCCGCTGCAAATGTGAGAATCTGTGTTTTGTTCTGTTTCTTCTTCTATCTCTTTTCTTCTTTTTCCCTAACTATCTGGAATTTTTGGGATCGAAAATTCCGGGTCCTTACATTTTATTACCTTATTCCCAACATTTCATTAATTTACATTTGTCATTTTAAACAATTTTATTGTAATTAGATACAATTCAATTTAATTATCGAATTCTTCGTAAAATAAAATTCATAAAGTATTCGTTTTATTTTATTCAAACAATAATCGATGATAATTAAATATTATCATCTCCTAACAACTATCATTCATTAAAAATTATTGTATTATACATCTAATATACGTAAAATTATTTCGTACCTTATTTTAAAACAATATTATGTCGACTTGCCTCGTTTAAGTGTTTAGAAACCCCTATCGATAACACTGCGTCCCACATATCGATCAAAATACTTAAACAACTCAACGGATACGTAAACACAATATAAAATAATTTTTAACACTAACAAGTACGCTCTCTCATATATATACGCTCAAACAACTCATTCTAGGGTATTACTACCCTATCTCTAATAAGTCAAACCCCACAAAGCTAAGGTTATCGCTAAATCAAAGCTCTGATACCAACTGTGACGACCCACATTTTAGAAGGTTTAAATTGACAATAATCCACACATATCCAACTTAAACAATCAGAACATAAATATGCATTGGGGTTAATTAAGAAAAATAAGAAAAGAATCACTATAACAAACAGGACCATTAATAGCGTTCCAAAAATGCTATAAAAATTATTAAAAGTTTTTTTATATACTCTGTATATCGACATGCAATTATATGTCAGAGATATACAATGACAAGTAATAAATGCTGTTAAATGTCTTTCTTTACAACATTTCTCTGGTGTCATGAAATCATTTAACAACATTTAGTCTAATTTGGTAGAACTTTTATTAGCGTTTTATGGGTGCAGTTAGAGATCTTTCTTAGCATTTGTATCGTGCTAAGATAAGTAGCGTTTTTTCATTGTTGTGGTATTTATTTACAGCATTTACCTGTTGTAATAGATCGTGCTTTATGTTTTTAGATACAATTTAACGGCATTTTTAAAACGCTGTTAAAACATTCAATGACGTTTAAAAAACCTCGTGGAATGTTTTAACAGCGTTTTAAAAACGTCGTTAAATTGTATACAAAGCTAAGTCAATTAGGCTTTTTCTAATTTTCTGTAAATTCCATTTCAGTAAACATCAGTCACGATGTGTATATATACCACATTTCAAAATTAGCATATAATATCTGTACCACATTTCGAAATCAACATTTTGTATCAATACCACATTTTGGACACATATTTGATAACCAACGTATGAAATTTCATAATCAAAATACACAATATTCTTAAACCAAACATAAATAGTTCGTCATCAATAGTCATAAACAAAATATAGAACAAGTAGCAATAGCAAAACAAATGCAAGTAGTACATACGTTAAAAACAAAAAGTAGTTCTAGCAGCAAAAATAACTTCGATCCATAACTCGTTGCAACCTTTTTTTTGCCTCACAGACATCTGTCTAGCTGTAAAGCAAAAGTAATGGAATTATCTCAAATGATAGTGTAAGTGATGTGCATAATTCTACATCACTACATAACAATTCAAAGATGGAGGACGAATGCTTTAAATCTCCGATGGCCACTAACAATTATAAAATATTTTTCCTGTAGTAATTATTTAAAACAAATTATCAAATTATTCTATGAATTATGTACTTTAATATGCATCCAACTGATTGCTATAGACCGTCATGAGATTTTCATCTTTTAACTACGATTGGCGAATAACTGTCGAAACCATCAAATAATCGATTATACCTTAAGTTAAAATAGACTTACCGAAATTTGCATCTGTTGTAACTTTATCAGCAGGCCAAGCAATTCGTCCTGAAGTAGTTGTTGTTGCTCCAGATAAGAAGCTTGAATGTTGAAATAGTCCCTTTATCTTCTGCTCAAGTCCAGAATTTGGATCGATGCAATGCAATCTAGTTTGAATAATATAGTATTTTAGAGGCTTTATTTTACCTTTCCAATATACAAAGACCTTGATGTGTTGAGAAAAAGCATCAATTTAGAACCTTCTACAGTGTTAACAAGGATTTGATGCTGTTTTTATACTAGCTTCCCATCTGCCACTATGACTTCATATTCTTCACTTTCTTTCTGATAATTAGTATATTATGGAAGGAATGTAGGCTAACACATTGGTAATCATTGGATATTTTACTTGCAAAATGATAGAAGTTCATAACGGTCCAAGATAGTTAATGCATTCTTTCTGAAGTTTACTTCTTGGGCAGTATCCCAGTTTCACTTCTCTTCCGTCTCCTACATCCAGCCTTCATTTGGGACAAAAGTCGGTCAATTGTAAATTATATTTCCTATGATCAAGATCCATTTTTTTATTTTTCCAGAAACTATAATCTTGCAGCATTCATTGTCTACTTAGATTAATGATGCACAATGAATGTAAATGATCAAAATGCCTTAACCCAGAATATCATGCAATATTTCTTCAAGGCCGACTACAATGGTCAAGAATCAAGCAACAAATCATTTAATACGATTTAGTTGACAGCACTGTCAACAAACCAATAGTTTATATTAGTTACATGGGTGGCCACATGAAGAAATATAATATTTTATTCCTTTGTCCAACACAAACAAATGTTGTTTTAACATAATGTCAATAAACTTGTACTCTCAAATCAATCGAAGATTGCACGCATATTCACTTAAAGATCAATCATATTGACACAATTGACACAATATCAAGCATAAAATCAAGGGAAACATAACCTCGATAGTTGCACCAAATATACTATATAACATGTGCATAACAATAAGAAGCTAAAATATAGATTGAAGTGAATACCTGATATACTCATAAAAAGCTGCTGAAGCAATACTGTTGAATGAAGTTGAATGTGGTTGAAGGTAGACACATGCTGGTTGCGGAAGTAGTTGAAGATAGTAGCATTACTCTCAACTGAAAAATGTGTTTAGCTGCGCATAGAGCGGTCTGGTCGAAACAGTGGCATACACTGACTGAGACAACGGAGTAGCAGGAGAAAAATTGACTAGCTTGCGATGTTGTAGCAAGACATAGTGAGCTTTGTCAACAAAAAAATGGTTGATTCAAGAGCAGGCCCGACCCTATGGGTAGGCGGGCTAGGCAGCCGCCTAGGGAAATGGACGGGTAGGGGGCAACGGCGAAGATGGTGACGAATATAATTCTCTAAAAATAGTTAAAATTAAATAATATCTATGTATAACAGACAATAATTGTGTTATGTCTCATGTGGTTTGCACATTGCTTATTGTGATAAGTGATCAGAGTTCAATTCCTACCGCACCGCATTAACTGCTTTTAAATATCATTTTGTTTTAAATCGGCTAGGGCAACAATCTTGTTCGGGCCGGTCCTGTGCAAGAGCGAGCTGAAGTAGTAGAACAAAAAGTATGTTTTTAAGAATAAAACAAGAGAAAACAAAACAAATTAAAGCACTATCATAAAACATAGCGGACTGAATAATACATCTAAAAGCATGAGTTATAAAATTTTTGGAGCATAATACTCAAGTTTTTACAGCTATGGTTTTTAATCCAAACCGAAATCGATAAAATAAAGTGAAATCGGTAGTTGTAATTATGTGTTAACTTAATGCATACTATTTTACTTTTAACTAAATTTATGTACTAATAGATTAGAATTAACCCATTTGTGCTCTGATTGAATTAAAGTTTTCGAAGTTGGATTTAAAACACAAAATCAAGATCATTGTTTAATTGATTAAACTAAATGCTAAAATATCACGAGTAAATCACTTTAATTACAGTGGAGATGTTGATAAAAACCATGAGTAAATTACTTTAATTACAGTGGAGATCGCATGAGCATATGAGAAACAAACTACTTTACAGTGGCCATGAAACAAACGACGAGTACACTAGTTTTTGTCATGCTAGCGTTAAGTTGACAACTTGCACTAATGCGGTTTCAAAAGTAATTGCAAGAACAAATGTCTACTGAATTTATGATTGCATTTTAGAAAATGAACCAAAAGGTAACCTACCAAATACATCCCATATCCATTTTCATATGAAGAGAATAATGCATCTAGGCTAGCCATTTTCATCCCATAAGCCGCACCACCGTCAATATTACAGAGGCAGCATTTATAAGTAAATCAAACTGCAGTCCCACCCACATTTATCAGTAAATAAAATATAAATAGTGAATGTTACCTCCAAAATAATATTATCAGGAAGCCTCAGGAAGAAAAAAAAAAGAATAAGAAGAAATCCATTGTTTCATTAAATGTCTATATTGCCTGTCTCTATTTAGGCAGCTCTATTTTATCAAAACACCATGTAGAAATTCGACTTAAAGACGTTGAATATGAAAAGCAGTTTGCTTTATTAAATCATGTCATAATTTTGAAGTAGCTTTATCTTTTAATACTATTACACCGCCAAATATAATCCCATATTCACCAGTAAATTCTAGGATGACAAAAAATAATTAACATATTCTCATCATAATATTTTAAGAGACTACAATAGGTTCTGCAACTTTCAAGCATGCACTGAACCATGAAAATCACCTTTTAGGATCTGAAATTTTGTTCTTGATAGGGATTGCTTGTTTTAAATGATCCTCCAGTTCGTTGTCATTGATTTTCAAGAAGGTTTTGCAATTCCTTGTATAATTAAAATAAGGTCAACATAGGCATATCATTTCCTTGGTGGAGCTTTTGATTTGTCTAGTCATTGGAATTTTTTTGTTGCTAATTAACCAGCTTGCAATGGTTAACTATTTATGCTGAATAATAAGATTTTGACAATTAATTAAAACTCTCCCTGCATATTAACCCCTTATGGGTTTGATTGTCCCATCATACATATTTACATGAAGCGTTGTCCACATATTATAACATTATCGCTTTATATGTTTATTATAGAGTCGGATGACTAGAGTCGATCATTTGTGTTTGCAAGTACATTTTTTCTAGCCTACAACATCAATAATGCTTTTACTGATACTTATTGTCATAGCTTTACGTCTCAACATAAGCTCTACAAATTTATCCAAAAATCACTTGTAAGTCAACCTGTGGGTGGTAATTGACATCCTTGAATAGCGCCCACAATCCAAGTCTATAGTTAAAGTGGAAATGGGTGAGTTTTTTTTAATAAAATTATTGTTGTTGATGATGACTTAATTCTTGAAGTGAATTGTGTACCTTTTTAAAACTTCTACAATATTTATTAAGTTATAATGATTAACTTTTGTCAAAACCAACTGTCCTTCATTAGAAAAGTTTTCTATTATTGAATAAACTGTCGTTTATTTCATAAAAAGAAAAAACTGGATAGTTATCAAATGAACAAACAGTAAGTTAATAAAATTCATGTTAGCCTATAAAACACTTAGAAAAAAGTGGATAGTTATCAAATGAACAAGAACATGCTTTTTTGCCTCATTATTAGCATATCTATTAATTGCATTTGAAATAATAATGATGCTAGCTTATAAAACTTTAGACACCTAAATGATATCCAATAATAAAGCCTTGACATTCTACTAGAAAAGCTAATATTTTCTTCAATTTAATAATGTTGAGGAAAAAAACATAACCTACATTATCAGGTGACATGCAACATTGGCTGTTTGGTTTGGCTGACCTAGTTGCTAATCGAGCAAGCAGCTTGTTCATAGCAATTCCTGCACTACCTGTGCATTGTAGTCTCAGTAATCTCTTTCCTTACTCTTAATGCTAAATTTTCAGGATCTTCGAAAGAGTTGCTCACATACAGAAATGCTTCATCGCAGCTCACTGCCTACAGTATATTCTGGCAAATTGTTATTAGCGAGATAGAAATGAAAAGTGAACATAATTAGTTATATTAAATAACTAGTCTAGCATCAGAACCTCCCCAGCTGAACTATTGATATTAATTTACATTTTTCATCAACATTGGCCTTCCTTTTTACCTAATTTCACATCACTAGAAAAATTCCAACAATTATCATGTGTTGTTAAAAATACAAAATTTCTCATTTACAAACCTGAACTTTGGTGCACTATTTGTGCAATATGCTATAGAACTTATCAGCAGCCTGGAATTAAAAAAAACATCTAAGTATAAAACTGATAAATCAAAGTCATAGCCTATAGACATAAGGTAAAACTGATAAATCAACAACCTGCAACCTACAACGATCTCGGCTTTTACTCCTGCGAACAAATAACAATAAATCAAAGTCATAGCCTATAGACATAAGGTAAATAAAAAATTAAACTCAAAACAAATTTTCACCATAATCTCGTGCAGGATAATTCGTAGAGGAAATTTATGTTGTTCCTTTAGGATTATCTGAGTGACACACTGCTATAAGCTTATTAACAAGCTCGGGATGGTTTCTAATAACCACTGAAACAAAAAAGCAGTTCTGAAAAGTGGAAAAAAAATGCAAACATAAATTCAGAGGAAGAATAAATAGATTAGAAAACTAAAAAAAATAAGACATCAAATTTAACTTCTAATTTTTTTCCCTCTTCAAGTCAATGAGACAATAAAATGAATCAAACCAAGCAATTTTTAAACGCATGCCTCAAAATTCAATTCAATACCCACGACTGCTTTATAAAGAAACTTTTATTCACCGCACCAAGTAATTTCAATTCTAACATACAAGCTTTGAAAGTCTAGTGTAGTTAATTGAATATACAGAATTAATGAACTCTCGTCCTCGGTCTTAGATACCAAACTGACTTACCCACCACCTTCAGATAATTTTGTATTGGTGATAGATTGTTTACATTTAATATATCAACGGATTGAAAATATGACAAATAAATAAAAACTAACCCTAGTTTTGAGAAGCGCAAGCGACCAATCCCAAGTAAATCAAAAAATTGATTTTGTCAATAGCTTTATAAGGAGTGCTCACTGATCAACGATGAAGTTGACTTACATGAGAAAAGCAAAGCGACAAAGGGTAGAGTTCACTTGTCCAGAGACAAATTGGGAATTTGTTTGCTTAGGGTTCTAATTGAGAGGCGGGAATGGGAAAGCGAACGCGAGAGCAAATTGGAAAAGAAGCGGCCTAAAAAATATATTGCATGCCTGCTCCTAAATTTTGACATCTAATTGTTTTACAGCATAGTTCAACGCCATCTATATTTACCTGTGCTTTAGACGGAAGTAATAATTGCAACCAGCAATTAAACGCTGTTATTAGTTGCAATTTATAACTTGTTTTCTTGTAGTGAATAAAAAACTAACACAGAATTTAACAGCAGAATGAAAAAACATAATAATCAAATAAACAGTTCATGAAGCTGTTTATATTATACATTTAATTATAATTTATACAAAATTTATCATAGTAATATATAAATCAAGGATAAATAAATAATGCAGCAGAACAACATGATGAAGAGAATAATAATAATAATATAGCAAATCTTCGTCCTTCGGAAAAATGATCTTCAATGCGCTGAAAAACTTAGGGCTGACCCAAGCGTAATGAAAAGACAAAACACTCGAGTCGGGACTAAAATATTCTTATGTGAGTCAAATCAATATCACATAAAACATGAGTGCAATAGCTTCAGAGATGTTTATGAGATTTCACATCTCTTATCCAGTGTATAACGTGTGTGTAATAACTCGAGAGATGTTACGGGATTTTCCATCTCTTAAGAATTCGTCAAATTATTTATATGTAGTAGAATACGCTAGATATATAATGTATAATCAATAAAATAAATATTTTTCTTAGCGTTAAGGCATTACATTAACCCCCCTTAATGTGTTTTTAAGCATTGGCGTACAGTTTGCATATAACGCCCCAATAGCACGTCGGGGGATAAGGTTGCGCCGTGATACAACAACAGTAAATCAAAATCGTAGGGGTCTCATAAAGGGAAAAAAGTATTACAAGGCACGTGTGGTAATGCCCAAGGTAGGATACTATCTGTTCGGGTCGCAGGGCTGGTGGTAACACATCGTAGCCACGACCACCCACCGTGTCCATCCATCCCATATCGAGTCAAAGGGAGGCTATCCCAAATCAAGGTGTACCAATCGAAACAAACAAGAGTAATTATATGGACCGAGTCCAAGAAAATCGAAGAACGGATGTCCGCTAAGGGTAATTAGCCGACTTGGTCCTCTCAAGCCGTCCTGTTTTAGTCATTTCAAAATGGCACAAGTGCCGGGGTCTATCCATCATCATTCACTTTCTTCAAATCCAGCAAACGACGCCAAATCCAACTACTTCGTTCTAGAGTCTCCTCCACGTATACAGTTGTTAAAGTGGTTCCAATATTGACAAAGAGTATGCCAATAAGAGACCCCGGTCTCTTCAACAACCAAACGTCATTTCGTGCACCAGTTGGTACTTTTATATTTCGAAAACAATACGTACTTAATATCAAAATATCATATTCACTTCAAAATCAATTTCATTTTAAAATATAATATTTACTTTAGAAATTGTATTCAGCTCGGTACATTATTTTCACTTGAAAATATCATTTCACTCCAATATCTCGATTTTGCTTCCAAAATTGTTTCGAATTTCAATTTAGGTTACAACTTCATTTTTACCCAATTCGTATTTAAATCAACGATTTAAATATAAACATTCGAGCCTGGACCAGTTTGAATTTTTAGAAAATAGTTTGAATAATTTTAGATAGTTTAGATAATATAAATAGTTTGATATAAAACAGTTTAAATATTGAAAATGATTTATATAATAAAATAGCTTGGAAAATTAAAATAATTTGAATATTTAAAAAAATAGATTTTAAACAATTTAAATTAGAATATTTTAGTTCCAAATCAAATTACCACTTCCCATTTTAACAAATCTGGACCTTAGTCCAAATTCTAATCAAACTAATTCTATTTCAATTTTTCCATTTCAAATCATCTTCAATCTCATTTCAATTCAAATCGACTAAATTTCGATTCAATTCCAAACAGTTTCAATTTCAATTGCCATTTAAATAGATTTCGATTTCGATTTCAAATTAGTTCGATTTCGACTTCAATTCCAATTAATTTCAATTCAGTTCCAATTTGAATTAATTTCAATTCAATTCTCAATTTAAACCATTTCGATTCATATAAATTTCTAGTTCGATTTCAGAATATCGATTTAAATCACTTAAATTAAATTTAACTTCAATGTTCAATTCAATGTCCTAAACTTTAAAATAATTCAATTCCAAGCTCAACTTTTGAAATATCGATTTAAATTACTTTTACTTACCAATATTCAAAGTACGAATAAAAGTCCGATCGTTTGAAACAAATCAACTTCCAAAATTCAAATCATATTTCAGTTATAACTTCAAAATCTCAACTTTGATTTTTAAACAATTACTGTTACCAAATTTAAATTTCAACATTTCGAGCTCAAGTTCGAAAATAATTCAATTTTCATGAATTCGATTTTTATTTCTTTAAATCAAAATCATTTAAATAATTTCAAATCAAAATTCTAAAATCATTTAATTTAACCAATACGGTGTCCGCATATAATTTTCTATCCTATAGCCAAATGAATCAATTATTTCAATTTAATTCAAGGATGGAAATATATCATTTCAATTCAAAATATATATCATAGGTATATATCATTTCAACCTATTTTTTAATTTATATGAAATAAATCGATTTACTATTTTATGTACTGTAAGTAATGTACAGGATGATAACAGGATATATAAAGATAAATAAACATCCAAATCATCCAAAATCTCAACCAATTAGCATTCATCACAACAATCATCCAAACAGTCAATAAATCGCATCAATTAACCAACTATCAATAATCGGGTATTTTACTAGCAGTTTCATTCTAATTTCCATTTAATTGCTAATTCAAAATTTATAACATATAAATTTCCATATCAATTCCCATGTCAGTTAAATTTACCAAACAACAATCAATAATTTTAAATCACTTCACGATATAAACTTAACTAACATAAAATTTATTTCAGTCAATTGTGAGCGTATAAAACACTCATCTTTATTTGAAACAGAAAATATTTTCAGCTTCAAATAAATCTCACTTCAATCTCATGCCGTAGACGACGTCGACACAATCGTAGTGTGACTCGTTTCGCCCGAAACAGACATCGTACGCAAAAGATATCAATTAATTATCATTTGAATACAATTAAACTTAATTAACAAAATAATTAACAAATAAATAAAAAAATCGCTACCTAATTCCCTCTCGTTCCAGGCGCGTGCTCGACCACCTTCCTAGGCTTGAACGCGTTTCCTTTTTTTTAAGACGGACGATCGCTCCAGAAACCACTCCGCACTTGCAACCGCCACCAGAAACCCCTCGCGCGTGCAAACACGAACGTGGCAATCATCGCGCACAAAACCCCAAACCATAACATTGCAGTCGACTGTGAAGGGAGAATGGCCGCCACCATCAGCGCGTACATGCACCATGCTCGATCGTTGATGCCCTCGTCAGCGCCGCCTCCCTCCAATTGTGCGCGCGCTCCACTAGAGCTGCCTCACCTTGCCTGTGCCAGCACTCCACCACCAGGCCGCTCATGAAATCGAGGCGAGCACTAATTGTTGCGAATGAAATCGCACCTTGCGCCTTCCCCTACGCCGAGCCGCCGCTCCTCCCTATCGCCATCGCCTCTCGCCATTTTTTTTCGTTCAGATCGTTTGATTTGTTTTTTTAATTTCATTTTCGATCTGCTACTTTCAAAAGAAAGAAGGGATAGAGGCAAACGATGGAAGTCGAAGTAGGCGGCGTGGTGTATGTATTGTCGAGTATGAAAAGTAATATATTATTATAATAAGGAAAATATCTCGCTTTCAAAAGTTCGAAATTCCGAACTCCAAACGAAGCGTGCCGCCTGGCATTTATAATGTTTTACACCTATTCCGAACACAATGAAACTAGTTTCGAGGCCTAATTCGATCGTATTCAGAAGATATCATTTCAAAATCAACCTGTTTAATTAAATTCTTAAAATAAATTCTACATGTTTCAAGCTCGCACGACCAAACGATAAGTCCGATCGATACGAAATTTGAAATCCTACAATAACTCACTATTATGGATCCGATGATACTGGTTTCGTCGAAATTCGAGACAGCGACCAAAATGACTACTTTTACTCGTTAATTACAATATAAAATTTCCAATTCCTTATTATTCACTTTTAAATCCAATTTTAAATGTTAATAGTCTTCGTTTATATTTAAATAAAATTTAAATCAATTTCCGATATCATTTTCATTCACATTAATTTAATATTCAATTATTTACATAATTTTCAATAGTAAATTTAAACAATTTAATTATCCAATAAAACGCTAAAATTGAAATACAAGTTATTTAGCTTATAAAATTTAACTTTTAAAACGAATTCAAATAATAAAACAACCACTTTCATTTTACAAAAATCCAACGTTAATGCAGTTACTTACAATTCAACATTATTTAATTTATTTTCTAATATAAGTTACAATCTCTTACCATCTTGAATTTTGTTATTCAAAATTTTTTTCCAAGATTACATCCAACAAATCACATTAATAATTAATTAAATTTTTATTTCTGGCTATTTTTATTCAATAATCACATTAATTTTATTCCTGGCTATGCATCTATTCAACACTGCTGTAATTTTAGTCTCGGGATAGTAGCAAAAAAATACAGTTTTGATCAATTTAACTTCAGAATTTCAAAAATCCTAAAACAAGAAACTTTTAGATAAAATTCTTAGCTTTCCAGAACATCAAATATTATTCAATTTGGATAAAAACTGAAAGAGTTATGCATAAAATAGTTCAGATGTCCAAATTAAACACTGCTGTAATTTTAGTCTCGGGATAGCAGTAAAAAAATACAGTTTTGATCAATTTAACTTCGGAATTTCAAAAATCCTAAAACATGAAACTTTTAGATAAAATTTTTAGCTTTTCAGAACATCAAATATTATTCAATTTGGATAAAAATTGAAAGAGTTATGCATAAAATGGTTCAGATGTCCAAATTAAGCACTGATGTAATTTTAGTCTCGGGATAGCAGCAAAAAAATACAGTTTTGATGAATTTAGACTTCTGAACCAATTTAAGAATAACTTTTTCAATTTTTATCCAAATTGAATAATATTTGATGTTCTGGAAACTAAGAATTTTATCTAAAAGTTTCATGTAGGCTTTGCACTAGGCCTAGACCCGTAATTAGTAGGGAAATATAGATTGGCTATATCATGACACCAAGCCTGCTCCTTAAACAAGGATTCATATAACAATTGAATAAATCCAACACTTTAAAACCTGAACCATCTATGTTTTCAGAAAACCACCTATGTCAAAATTAATTCAGATCCAACTTGAAACTGATGTCAATATCAAAAGTGAGATGTAAGTTAATTATTCACCTTAGTTTGGTGTTAAGAAGGTTGATATTTTCCCTTTAATTAAATTGCTTAATCTTTTTACTTGAATCCTTGTTTTTTTCCTTCTTTAATCTCCGTAATGGTAGCCGGCCGAGCTCCTTTAGGTTTTTAGTTTTGTTTGTGAATGTTAAAATGAACAAGGAATGAAGAATAGAAGGGTTTAGGGTATTAGAATAAAGGGTGTTCTTATTTTACCCTTATCATATTCCTCCTACCTACGTATTTTCAGTTTTCTTTTGTTTATACATTCATTAGAGCACGGCCCCTTATTAATTAACAAGTCTCAATCCCTTAACTATTAACATTATTTTACTTAATTTATCCAATTAAATGTTCTAAATAGTGTTAGTCAAAATTAGGGTCATTACAGACTCCCCTCCTAAAAGAATTTCATCCTTGAAATTATGATAAGGTACTCACAATAATCAAACATATACCATGAAGCAAGTCAGGATAAATATCTCTAATTTTGCTCTCGGTTTCCAAGTACAGTCTCTCTTGTCTTCAGTCTATCACTAATTTGACTGTCTTGTTCCTTAGTCTCGTCTCATCTCTTGCAACTATACGAACTGGCTTTCTAACTATAGTCATATCCGGTTCCACTACTATATCCTCTAACACAATCAGTATAATAGTAGTTTCTGGATTTCGATTAGACTTCGTTAGATGAGAAATATGAAAAACATTGTGAACTCCTGCCAAACTATTTGATAACTCTACTTTATGCGCGAGTTTTCTGATCCTTCCTCTAATAGGAAATAGTTCAACAAATCTTGGTGCCAAATTTTCCTCTTTTTCCAAATCTATTTATATCATTCATCGGTGACACTTTGATGAAAACATGATCTCCGATTGAGAACTCCAAGTCTTTACATCTTTTATCAGCATAACCCTTAAGCCTAGACTGAGCTTCCTTTATTCTAGCCCAAATTAAATCAAACTTTTTTGCAGCTTCTTTAACCAAATCCGGACCAAGAATTAATCTATTCTCGGTCTCTTTCCGACAAATAGAAGATTTGCGTGACCTTCCATACAAAGCTTCAAATAGTGTCATTCTTATACTAGTCTGATGACGTTATTATAGGAAAACTCAACTTAGTGTAGGTAGTTTTTCCATGATCCCCCAAAATCTATCACACGAGATCTTAACAAATCCTCTAAGACTTTGTTAACTTTCTCCATTTGCCCATCTGTCTGTGAATGGTAAGCGGTATTCATCTTAAGCTTCGTACCTAAAGTCTCATGTAGACTCTAGTCTCAAGTTAACTTTCTTCAATCCGACCCGTAATGAATCCATGACAGATAAGGAACTAATACCATGCATGCTATTCAAAAGAATAAGGCAGACCACAACCAAGTACTCATTTCAATTTTAGGTTGTATTTTAGTCAGAGTTCAAAATAAAAATGTATAGCCTTCTGTTTCAAGGAAGCCAGACATGAAGTATGTATGTATGTATGTAACACCTACAACAAAAAGCATCAATTTGTATCATCAAACTTATTTATAAGAGATATTTTAAGTGCATATGAATATATGTATATATATAAAAGAGAATACAAGATAAGAATTTCACAAGCAACATACATTGATGATTCAATATCTCCATCTTTCAATTTATGATTGTAGTTCGGTGTATATATTGATGAATAACTCTTCACGTAATTTAAGATTAAGAAGGTGATACGCCTTGAACAAATAGTGCAGGAAAACAGTATAAAAAAAAAAAAAACGGGGGGTTGCAGTTTGTGGATAAACAAAGGGCAGCTTGTGGATATAATGTATAGCCTTCTCAGTTTGAACCGGCTGTTGTTTACCTTCAGCCCAGTTTTGCATGAACACCGACTACACATAATTTAGCCCAGTTTTGCATGACCAGCTGTTTACCTGCTAAAGTTACACAACCTAGTATTGCATCACTTACCCAGCCAACGTATATTGCATCACTGTCCGCCTGAAGGTTTCCACGTTGCATACTTACATATACAATGTACTTTGGATTTAATATTTCAATGTTCAATTCAAGCCTGTTCAATTGGTTGAACAAATAGAACATAACAAGGCAAGTGTATGGAACAAATACAACATTAGTTCATCAGAAAGTTGATTAAACACAGAACCAGCACACTAATATACCATATTGCCTTTATCTAATCTTTGAATACCGTAGAAGTAGTTCAATGACAAGCACCAGCATTTTCATAATTGAGAGCGTTCGCAGATAAAAATATCATGTTATTGGACTAGCTTAAAAAAAATGTTCCAATACTTCAAAACGTTAGTGAAAAGAGCGTGGATTGAAAAATATTCAATTCTAATATACTGGCAGTTCAATGATTGTGCCACCTAAAAAAATCTTATTTTCTACAGAGGTTCAGGCATACATGGTTGAACCGGATGCAAATGAACAAATTAGATGTTGCTTTATAACTGCAATAAGATAAATTTAAAATATATCACTCAAAATCCAAACAAAATAGGTTCAATACAGGAATACTTCAACTTAAAATATAAAAGATATAAAAATTACAAGGACAGGATACTAATCAAATCACTGTGTTGGCTTAACAATGTTTGCTTTTTTGAGTGAAACAAGACTTGCACTGTAGCGAACAAGACTTCCTTGTTCAGTAGCTTCTAAGCAGCAGCTCTGAATAAAATTTTCTTGATGTGTGTGTAAATTGTACAAGTACAGCCTATTTTGTACTCCAGCATATGATTTACTGCAAATAAGAAACTCTCCGCTCTTGGAGAATCGTGGGGAAATACGGTCCAAGAAGCGCAAGAAGGGGCCAAGCTTATATATCAGATTCCAAGACTCCTCCACACCAAATTCATGCAACATCCATATATCAAGAAATATATCATCTCCATTGCGCTTCTGCAGCATGCAAACCGCTTTGTCATCCAAAAGGTCTATGTGACGCAGCGGATTAATCAAACAAAACTTCAATCGATGGATTGTAGCAATCGGTGAGTTGAAGATACCAAAAATGCCCAAGTTCGTTGATCCAAAGATACCGAACTCTAGCTATCTCAAACACGTTGATAGCGCACTATACCGTGTTCAAAGATCTACGATTCTTCGCACGTTGATCTAGCGCACTAGATTCCGTGAATCGGCTTCAACAAACGTGGATTCGAGCGCACTCGAACGACGTAAGTGGAGATAGGAGATTACACTCAACTACCAATTGGTATGAAAGCACAAAGCTAACAAAAGAGAAATTTTATTCCAAAATCAACAACCACAAAAATTACAACACACACGCTATTTATAGAGAATTACAACTCAACACAACAAACAACACCCATCTCTTAGGTCGGCACCGACTCACGACCCATTTTAAGTCGTGACCGACTTAACACTCGCGACTCAACGCTTTTACAACAGACCAAAATACAACCGACTCATCCAAGGTCGTTAACGACCTAACACATTACATCTATGACCGACTCAACTCTTGCCGACTCAACCCCCAAGTCGCACACGACTTAGTACCATACATCTCACACATCCATAGGTCGGTAACGACCTACAATACAACACACATAACCTCTAGGTCGGTAACGACCTAAATACAACACGACTCAACAAGCCCAGCGACTCACGACTCAACCGACTTAACACTGGACGACTCATCTAGGTCGTAGTCCCTCCACCGACTCAAGCCTCCATCAGTTGAACCCTTCTCCCTCTTGATGCTAACTCGGGCACGACTTATGGATAAGTTGTTGAGTCGTGTACGACTCATCAGGTACGAACACCCCACGATCCCCTTGAGTCGTAACCTTGTTTCCTTAACTCGTATGCGACTCAAGTATCTGTTATCTCGTGCCTCCTCTTCTCTCGCCCAATTAGGTCGGAAACGTTCCATGCTCTTGAGTCGTAGACGACTCAAGTCCGATGCCTCATCTCCCTTTTTGTTAAGCCGTAGCTCGTTCCTCCAAGCTTCGTTAGGTCGGAAACGACTCATGCATCTATTAACCCGTGAACGACTCATCAAACACGTATGACTTAAGCCGTTAAGAGATGCATCCCTCTCATATATCTCCTTCAATTGTCTCGTGTACGACTTACGAGTTAAATCCGAAGCTCCTTGACTCGTGCACGACTTAATATGGTCTAACTTCTGAATTCCCATAGGCCTTGCTGCATCATCCTCCCCTGGTTGAGAAAAATTCGACCTCGAATTGGTAAATTCTTCCTCAACAATCTCATTCCCATGATACGGAGTTAAGTGTTTGATGTTAAAAACATCAGAAGTATAAACATCATCTGGTAACTTTAATCGATAGGCATTCTCATTGATTTTCTTCAAAACTTCAATTGGACCAATTTTTCGCGCCTTCAACTTGTTATAAGCACCCACTGGAAAACGATCCTTTGTTAACACAGCATAAACCAAATCGCCTTCATTAAGTTCAACATTTCGACGTTTCAAATCTGCAAACTTCTTATATTTCTCGTTCGACTTTTCCAATCGTTCCTTAACGATTCTATGACATTCAGTCAGCTCGTCAACAAAATCAACAGCTCGTTTAACTGTTCCCTTCGACTGTGGTACTACTGCCAAATCTAGCGGTCCCCTGGGTAAAATTGAATAAACGATCTGAAATGGACTGAATCCTGTGCTACGATTCACTGCATGATTATGAGCAAACTCGGCTTGGCATAATTTCATGTCCCAACTTCTCAAATTATCCTGTACAAGACAACGCAACAAATTTCCCAATGACCTGTTAACAACTTCTGTCTGCCCATCAGTTTGTGGATGGTAAGCGCTACTAAAATTCAGCTTTGTTCCGACCATCTTCCACAAACTCAGCCAAAAGTGACTCAGGAAACGAGTATCTCGATCAGAAACAATAGATTCTGGTAAACCATGAAGTCGATAAATCTCCTTGAAAAATAACTGTGCCACTCGAACTGCATCTGCTGTCTTCTTGCAAGCAACAAAATGTGCCATCTTTGAAAACCTGTCCACCACAACAAATATCGAATCATTTCCCCTTTGAGTTCTTGGCAAACCCAAAACGAAATCCATGCTAATATCAACCCATGGCTTAGATGGTACTGGTAATGGCATATACAATCCTGCATTCGTTGCTGTTCCTTTTGAAACTTGGCAAATATGACATCGCTCCACGAATCTTTCAACCTCTTTCCTCATCGACGGCCAAAAGTAAGACTGCGAAATCAACTGTAAAGTACGATCACGGCCAACATGTCCTTCCTCGTGCAATTCCTTCACAATCTTCATCCTCAAACTACAGTCCGGAATACATAAACGATTTCCTTTAAACAGAAAACCATCAACTAACATGAATTCATCGGTACTCCCATCCTTCACTTTTTCAACATATTTCACAAAGTAAGGATCTTCTTCAATCATCTCTGGCAACATTTCAAACCCCGTCACTTCCACCTTCATTGTCGTCAGTAAATGACTCCTCCTACTTAAAGCATCAGCTACTCGATTGGTCACCCCAGATTTGTGCTTAACGACAAAAGTAAACTGCTGTAAATATGCAATCCATGATGCATGTCTTGCTGAAATCTTATCTTGCCCCTGTAAATGTTTCAAAGCTTCGTGATCAGTGTACAGAACAAATTCCTTCTGAAATAAGTAATGTCTCCAATGCTTAACAGCCTGAACAACAGCATAAAATTCAACGTCATATGTACTGTATCTGATCTTTGCCCCTGACAGTTTCTCACTAAAATAAGCAACTGGCTTTCCATTCTGGCTCAGAACTCCTCCAATTCCAACCTTCGAAGCATCAGTATGCAATTCAAACAATAACTGAAAATTAGGTAGAACAAGAATTGGTGCAGACGTCAACAATTCCTTGATCCTTTCAAAGGCAACCCCCGCTTCTTCTGACCACACAAATTGTTTCCCTTTCATGCAATCAGTCACTGGAGCCATCACGCTACTGAAGTGTGGGATGAATCTTCGGTAGAATGACGCTAGCCCATGAAAACTTCTCACTTCTGTAATTGTCTTTGGTTGTGGCCAATTCCTGACTGCTTCAACTTTGCTTTGGTCAACTTGAATACCTTTCCCTGAAACAACATAACCCAGGAATAAAACACTAGGTGTCATAAACACACATTTCTTTGTAGCAGCATAAAATTGTTCTTCACGAAGAATAAACAACACTTCTCTCAGATGTAGAACATGTTCCTCCGTACTCCTGCTATAAATCAAAATATCATCGAAATAAACCACGACGAACTTTCCAATGAATGGTCTAAAGATTTGATTCATCACCCGCATGAATGTACTAGGTGCATTAGACAAACCAAATGGCATAACCAACCATTCGTACAACCCCTCTCTAGTTTTGAAAGCTGTCTTCCATTCGTCTCCAGGTCTGATACGAATTTGATGATAACCACTCTTCAAATCAATTTTCGAGAATATAGTTGCCCCACTCAACTGATCCAACAAATCATCCAACCTCGGCATAGGAAATCTGTAACGAACAGTGATCTTATTCAAAGCTCTACTATCAGTGCACATTCTCCAAGTTCCGTCCTTCTTTGGTACTAACAATGCAGGTACAGCACACGGACTCAAACTTTCCTGAATACGACCCTGTTCAAGTAATTCTTCCACCTGCCTTCTCAATTCCTCATGTTCCTTCGGACTCATACGATAATGTGGTCGATGTGGTAACACTGCCCCCGGAACAAGATCAATCTGATGTTGAATGTCTCTAAGTGGTGGTAACTCCTTTGGCAACTCCTCTGGAAAGACATCTTCAAACTCTTCCAAAACTGGCTTTGCTTCTTCGGGAATCTCAACTTCTTCACTACTCTCTCTCCCAATCAACAAAAACACTTCCGGTTCTTCCTCCACTTCTTTAACAAACTCCTTCAAAGTCAACAGAGTTTTCAATTCTTCAATCTCCTCCAGTTTGTTCTCCTTCTGCTGTTGCTTCTTAGGAACCAAAGTGATTTTAGTACCCTCGAACATGAAACTGTAACTGTTGGCACGACCGTCATGCTGAACTGCTCTATCAAACTGCCATGGCCTGCCCAATAACAAGTGACAAACATCCATGTCCACAACATCACACCAAATTTCATCTTTGTACTTCTTCCCAATCGAAAAATTCACACAAGCTCTTCGACACACTTTCACTTCACCTCCTTTTCTTAACCATGCTAGCTTGTATGGTTTAGGATGCTTCTCGGTCTTCAAATTCAACTTTCTCACTGCTTCTGTAGAAATAATATTATCACAACTTCCTGCATCAATAACAAACTTGCAGACCTTTCCCAGAATAGTACATGTCGATTGGAAAATATTGCTTCTCAGCCAACTACAATCCTCCTCTTGCTTAGGTGTCAAACAACTTCTCCTCATCATAAGATTACAACCTTCATCACCCGACACTTTTTCTTCCTCCTCAACATAAGGTACATTTGAATACTCTGCCTCCTCACCATCATCTGCTTCAACCTCTGCAACCATGGTTCTCTTCTTCGGCTTCGGACATTCGTTGCTTTTGTGACCCAACTCCTGACAATTATAACATTTGAAAACACTACTAGCCTTCGCCTTCTCAACCTCCTTGACCACTGGCTTTGTAACAGGTTTAGGAACATTAGAACTTCCGCCAACACCCCTTGCTTGATTATTGGAATTAGTAAACACACCACCTCCACGCCTTCCTTGTTTCTCCCAAGCTAACGCTTTCTGATGTGCCTCTGCTACTGATCTAGGATCAAACATATTAACCATATCTTGGATCTGCATTCTCAAGCCCCCAATGAATCTAGCAGTTAGCTGTTCTTCTGTTTCCATGATATCATTCCTGGCGATGAGTTGGTAAAATTCATCAGCATAATCACTAACAGATTTTGTCCCTTGCCTCAGATTCTGCAACCTCTGGTACATAAGTGATTGGTAGTTATAAGGCAAAAATGTAGATCTCATCAACTTTTTCATCTTCTCCCAAGATTCTATCTTTGACTTCCCCATTCGTTCTCGAGTAAGTTTAGTTTGCTGCCACCACGCCAAAGCTCTCCCCCTCAACCTAGTAGCAACCAACTTCACCCTTCGATTCTCCGGCACCTCCTTGAAATCAAAGATTTCCTCCACATTAGACAACCAATCTAAGAACTCCTCAGCAACCATCCCGCCTTTAAACTCCGGAATCTCCATTTTCATACCCGACTCCCAACGACGGTCATCCTCCACATCACGGTAAGAATTTCGAACTTGGTCTCGATCTCGATAATGAATACTTGCTCTATCACCCTCTTCAACAAAATCAAAGGTACGCCTACATCGATCTCGACTAACATCATCCCTTCTCTCATGCATGCTTCTTTGACTATGTCCCTCTTCATCTCTATATACTTCATGGTCAAATTCTCGATGACTTCTTCTTTCTTCATGTGCATAGTCATGATGATCTCTTCGTGATGAAATTGATGTTTCTCTTCTATCTCTACAAGAATGTGGTGATACCCTCCTCGCTTCCGTAACCAATGGCGAAACTCGGTTTCCTCCATGGTTCGAGTTTGGTGATCTCCTCCTTTGATTCAAATCATTCATCAATCTCTCCAATTTACCAATGCCTTCATCAAATTTTTCATTAATACGTTGTTCCATAAGCTCGGCTTCTTCTCTACGATACAAAGCTTCAACGTTTTGATGACGATTAGCTCTCCTTGGTGGCATGGTTAAAATTTTCACAAACTTCAACAAATTGAACACAATACTTCAAAATTTCACACGATAAGGCAATCTAGGCTCAACTGTCTCGGCAATGCTTGTCTCGGCCTTGACTCTTCACAACTTTGCTTGGCTCGGTCAAGACTTGCCTCGGCTCACTCCAAAACCTTCAAAACTTTGGCGCGCAAATCACCAATTCAAAATCCAAACAAAATCCAACTCCTCGATCCAAAATGAAATGGATCAAACTCTCCAAACTTGATGCAACTTCAATATGAACACGATGAACTACTTCAAACTTCAAAAACTTGGCTCCAAGAATCAAACTTAGCTATGATTGGCTAAGTATGGCTCTGATACCAAACTGACGCAGCGGATTAATCAAACAAAACTTCAATCGATGGATTGTAGCAATCGGTGAGTTGAAGATACCAAAAATGCCCAAGTTCGTTGATCCAAAGATACCGAACTCTAGCTATCTCAAACACGTTGATAGCGCACTATACCGTGTTCAAAGATCTACGATTCTTCGCACGTTGATCTAGCGCACTAGATTCCGTGAATCGGCTTCAACAAACGTGGATTCGAGCGCACTCGAACGACGTAAGTGGAGATAGGAGATTACACTCAACTACCAATTGGTATGAAAGCACAAAGCTAACAAAAGAGAAATTTTATTCCAAAATCAACAACCACAAAAATTACAACACACACGCTATTTATAGAGAATTACAACTCAACACAACAAACAACACCCATCTCTTAGGTCGGCACCGACTCACGACCCATTTTAAGTCGTGACCGACTTAACACTCGCGACTCAACGCTTTTACAACAGACCAAAATACAACCGACTCATCCAAGGTCGTTAACGACCTAACACATTACATCTATGACCGACTCAACTCTTGCCGACTCAACCCCCAAGTCGCACACGACTTAGTACCATACATCTCACACATCCATAGGTCGGTAACGACCTACAATACAACACACATAACCTCTAGGTCGGTAACGACCTAAATACAACACGACTCAACAAGCCCAGCGACTCACGACTCAACCGACTTAACACTGGACGACTCATCTAGGTCGTAGTCCCTCCACCGACTCAAGCCTCCATCAGTTGAACCCTTCTCCCTCTTGATGCTAACTCGGGCACGACTTATGGATAAGTTGTTGAGTCGTGTACGACTCATCAGGTACGAACACCCCACGATCCCCTTGAGTCGTAACCTTGTTTCCTTAACTCGTATGCGACTCAAGTATCTGTTATCTCGTGCCTCCTCTTCTCTCGCCCAATTAGGTCGGAAACGTTCCATGCTCTTGAGTCGTAGACGACTCAAGTCCGATGCCTCATCTCCCTTTTTGTTAAGCCGTAGCTCGTTCCTCCAAGCTTCGTTAGGTCGGAAACGACTCATGCATCTATTAACCCGTGAACGACTCATCAAACACGTATGACTTAAGCCGTTAAGAGATGCATCCCTCTCATATATCTCCTTCAATTGTCTCGTGTACGACTTACGAGTTAAATCCGAAGCTCCTTGACTCGTGCACGACTTAATATGGTCTAACTTCTGAATTCCCATAGGCCTTGCTGCATCACTATGTCAGGGACAGCGGGAAACCGACCATCATCAGGAAATCGCGTTGTCTTAAAAACATCATCACTGAAGTCAAATGAAAGAAGAACTGTGGTTTCATCGTAGCTTGCTATCCAAAAACACATCCCAGTCTTGCTTGAGGATGCTGCATCCAGGGTATAGATATTATGGAATGGCAAAACCTCATCTTTACATATAATCCTCCAGGAATCATCGCCTCTTAAGTTGTATACCTTAACTTGATTGCCAACCGCACGATGCTGCATACCATCCGCATATACAATCAAAATGCGTACCATTTTATAATCGTTGCTCTTTAAATCAGTACCGAAGCCCGTATAGCAGTAATTTGTTCCTTCTAGCAACCTATCTGAAAACAATGGTGGCGGCATATGTCTCACCTGTTTTGAGGCAGGATTCCATAATGCGATTTCGTCCTGATATTCTAAACAAACAATACCATCACAACAGCTAACTAGGGTAACATCACCATAGTGTGGATACCAAAACATCCCATTGTCGATATCATAAACACACTCCTCGTATTGCCTACCGGAAAGCAATGCAAATCTTGATTTACGTGGATGAGGGTCCCAGAATCTACCCAAGGCAATGAGGTCATCTTCCTCGTTATTGTCACGGTTATGAGCGACGTGTTCGGAGATAAAAGCAGGGCTTTCAATAAGAGAACACCAGTGCTTACAAACAGCTTTGAATCGCAAAAGAGACATCACAGGTAAATATATTAGTATGTCCAACAATACATGTTCAGGAAGGTAGTAGCATCTATCCATTGACTTCGCTCTAGATAATACAAGAACAAATTTGTTAGTCGAAAAATCAGCTTTGAATATCAATCAACAAACCCAACAGACCAACAAAATTATTGCTTGATCTTCAGGACATGAAAAAGTTGCAAAGCCGATAGAGTTAAGGAAAAATACATTAGCGTGGCCCATGCTCTGAATGCGGAATAACATCTTCAACTCATTAATTGAATCATTATCCATAAATGCATCAATGAAACCAAATCCATATTTTCCTTGAATATGAAAGTGATTTTGGTACCCAACTGCCCAGTTCCCCCAAATTTACTATAGCAGAAAATTCTTTCAGTTTATATTCCATATGAAGCAAAAATACTGATCAAAATAATAACGTTTTTTGCAATATTAACTGTCTTTCAATTGTCAATTATTATTCTTTGATCAAAATAGTTCAAGGATTGAATTAAAGTTGATACAAACTGTTAAAACTTATGCTAGGTACAGTACTAGCTAAAGGGATCAAACAAAGAACTAATGATACACAGACAATAATATGGTTCCTCAGTACCATCAGAATTAAATTATTCAAAATTTAACCGAGATAATCTACTGATTAAATCATAATTTAGCACTCAGAATGCTTTTGAATCATCTGAATAATTCAGATGCACATTAGCACATAGTAGAAACCGAAATCACCACACTGCAAATTTCCTCATTGCTCAAAAACATGACATCTATGTTATTTTCAAAAGAAAAAGGAAAATAAAATAGAAGCCAAGAAAACATAATATGCTGAACAAAACATTTTGTTTTTCTCTTGTTTAACAGAAAATTATTTTTCTTTGAAAGAAAAGATTCAAGGATTGAATTAAGATATGATACAAACTGTTAAAAGTTAAAACTTATGCTAGGTACAGTTATTGTTAAAAGGAATAAATATAAACAGACAATAACATGGTTTCTCAATTCGAACATGATAAAATTATTCGTAATCTAACCAAGATCATCTACGGATTAAACTCTGAATTTAGCGTTCAGAATGCTTTCATATCATCTGAAATTTGAGATGCATGTAGAAACCCAAATCATCGCAAAGCAATTTTCCTCGTTGCTCAAAAACATGACTTCGATACATTTTTCAAGGAAAAAAGAAAACAGATGCCAGGAAAATATAAAGAGAAATGAGACCTTAGTCACCTTACCCAGCTGTGAGCAGCCACGAATCAATGAGATGACTACCGGAGCAGGAGTTTGGTGCTGCATTTATATGAATGTTCAGACCAAATATCAGAATGTGGGCTTTGTTGGAATGGACCTAATTTATTCAAAATGGATATTTCAGTCCGAAATGCTATTTCCAAACCAAATGAAATTAAGTTAGAATTTTGATCCGTACTTTTTTTTCTTTTCAAATAGCTAAAAACGTCTTTAAGAAGTGTTTCAACTTATACACTTATTTTTGTTTTTGACAAAATCATCATCATCGTTATTATTTGGAAATTAGTACGAACTTAATTGCATGGTTCTATGATCAATTCTTTTTCTATTTATTTAATTTTTCGAAAAGTGCAAATATTTTCAATTTTTCTTCAGATGTTTTTGTTTTTACTGTAAATATTTTATATTTTAACGCAAATACTTCGAGTTCAAGTAAATGCGATTTTTTGCATTTTAAAACCGCAAATATTTACACTTTAAACCGCATTATATTTTATATTTACACTTTAAACCGCAAATATTTACACTTTAAACCGCAAATATTCGCACTTTAGAAAGTGCGAAAATTTGCATTTTGGCTAAAAGTAAAAACATTAGACTCCGTATGACTTGCCCTTTTCAATTTTGCGTTTTGGTTCAAAAAGCGTGCACACACGACGCATGTATTTTTGAAAAATAACAAATTTAGAAAATGAGGTTAACATATAAAATTGAAAACAAATTTATTTTGTTTTTCGTGTTTTGATAAATAATAAAAGAAAGAAAAACAATCCATCCCCTTCGTCATCCCTCCGCCATTCCATTCCATCGTTACTCCTGATAGAGTTAGGGGTATGCCCTATGAGAAATTATGTAATTTGTTACATATATCTAACTCATTGACCAATATTGTTCGCAATAAATGTGTTTCTTTCTATTATATACTTTGCTATAATGTGGTTATATTAATTAATAAATTTAATTAAAAGTATATTTAATAGAAAATCCATAACTAGTATATTTTGTGATAGTAGCCACAAAAGGTTGTAACCATAAGTAATTTATCACAATAAAACAAATATACCATTTTAAAGTTCCTAGTTGAGACTCATCGAAACGGGATATCGATGCATCTGTTGAGACTAGAGTACGTAACGCTCTCCAAATGTTGGGTAGTGTAATACTCATGGTTGCCGGGGCACATAGGAGTTACGTACTGATAGTTATTGAACAACATACTCGATAGTTTTCTGTTGGTTAATATAACTAAGATCAAACAGAAAATATCAACGTGATTAATTTATACACTTCTCTTGACTTGAGGATATTGTTGATCTTCAATGTGGAAGCTCCACTTTGATTATAGTTTAATCATGGCACCGTGTCTATCGAATGGCTATAGTTGGGTCGACTGAAAGCATTGGAAGTAAAAAGTTGTTTAAGAGTGGATTCGTCTTCTCAGTTATATAAGGTTAGCATCGCGGTCAACTGATGTCAACTCAAAGTCAAAGTCTTTGACCAGAGTAGTTCGATTATTAATAATCGTTATTATTGAACCAAGAACTTTGTGTTTGGATTAAAAAATTGGATGTGGATGATATTGGAATTTTGATTGTCACCAAATTCCAAAAAGTCCCAACGTGTTAGCACCAAAATTGGTTACTAACACCCTTGAGTGGAATTATGTAGAGAGATTAATAAAAAAAATTATAACATAGGAATACCACAGTAGAATGCAATAAAAACAACAAAAACGAGAACACCAGAATTATAGTGGTTCGGAGTAACTGCCTACGTCCACTTTGAATGTAATCTTTATTGCTTCTTCAAACAATTGAATACAGACAAAATCCGTACACAAACAACTTAAGTACAAGTTTTAACGGAAAAGAAATGAGTATAGAAAATGGCTGTAACATCCCGGTATATTCAACTATTCGCATCCGCACATGTCGGATTGAATCGTTCAAAATATCGGATAGTTAATTTATATTTGGCAAAACTCAACATATACAGTAAATAAATAAATCATAGAATCACGGACACATAGTATTACAATAATAAGCAACAAAAACAAATGAATAATAGTTCATGAAGCTACTATATATATATAAATAATAGAGTTAAATAAGATATAGCAGAAGTCTCGATCATAGAAGTCTCAATACAATAGTCAAATACGAAATCTGAATACATCACTGAAATCAACTAAATAACTGAAAGCTAAATCGATAGTTGGATCTCCAAGCAAGCTCTAAACTCCAAAGGTGAGTCTCGAATGCGGTGACACTCCGCTTGACCCGAGCGTAAAGTAAAAACACAAAACACTCGAGTCAGGATTAACATTCTTATATCAATAAATCCAACTCAAGTGAAATATCAACTGAAATACAAGTAACTTAAAGGATGCTTGGGATAACCATCCTCTAAGGATCCGTGAAACTATCTATTATGTAGTAATATACGCTGTTATTCTCCATTTTGCGGAGACTTTGGGGAACAATTCTTCTTTTTTAAGAAGACTTGTACTCTCATTTTAGAGAATAATTCTTCCATTTCGAGAAGGCTTGCACTCTTGCTTTGGAGAATAATTCTTCCATTATTGAGGAAATGTTATTCTGTTTTAGTAGAGTGTGCCTTGTATTTGGGAAGTTTTTTCTCTTTTTTCTTTTACACTTCATCCTTCAGAGATGGTCACTTTTGTTTTTTGAGAAGTGGATTCTCCTGCGCGGTGAAGCGGGCTTTCGAAGAAGGCTTTGGCGCTTCAACTTGGTGAAGTGGGCCTCATTAGAGGGCTTCTTTTCTTTTTTTTTTTTACAAACTTGGGGAATATGCCTCATTGGAGGACTTTAATTTGCACTTCAAACTTGGGAAGTGTGCCTAATTGGAGGGCTTTAATTTGCACTTCAAACTTGGGAAGTGTGCCTCATTGGAGGACTTTGATTTGCACTTCAAACTTGGGAAGTGTGCCTCATTGGAGGACTTTAAGTTGCACTTCAAACTTGGGAAGTGTGCCTCATTGGAGGACTTTAACTTGCACTTCAAACTTGGAAAGTGTGCCTCATTGGAGGACTTTAATTTGCACTTCAAACTTGGGAAGTGTGCCTCATTGGAGGACTTTTTCCTTCGAAGAGTCGTGCCTCCGAAGAGGGCTTGTGCCTCCGAAGAGGGCTTGTGTGTTTTCTGTCTTCTTGCCCATGCCTCTTCACCATTTGCTCCTCAGCGATTCCTCGTTATCATTTCCAAACCCATGTTCTTTTCTTTGCCAGTTATTTGTTTCTTTTCCAGAGAAGTGCTCTTCATTGTTAAGTGAATCCATAGGGTAGACCCAAACTACCCAACTGGATGTCTGTTTGCACAAACGATTTCCGTCGGTTAGCAAGGGCCTGGAACCTTCGCGTTGGGAAGGTGCCCTTTTGGTAGAATCAACTATTTGTGAGGAACACTTCTTATGCAGGAATTGAATTTGGAACTTTTTCTGGCTTGACATTTGTTTGTTGAATGACTTATAGGAATCGCTTAGCTTTGTGATGTGTTGACTAGGTAAGCTTTGCTTTGATTTCCTACAATATTAAATCGACATTTTAGCAATATATTCAAGATATTTGCATATCGAAATGAAACAGGCATTTTATAGTAATAGAAAACACAAGATTTATAGTTCCTATATCTCATTTGCAATGTTTTTACAATGGATTTTAATACGAGAATGATACATCCATCATTCTTTTACAAATTTGTAACAAAGCCTTAAAGTAAAATATGGATGCAAGTTATTGCTGTCCCAAGCTTTCGGAATTGAATCTCCGGTGTGAGGGGACTAGATGGCAGCATCTTTCAGAACATGAACTTTTTCTCCCCCCGGGGCTTTTCTTAGGGCATGAACGTATCTTTCCATCTCACCCCAGCTTCCGCCCGCTGGGTGAGGGCCTCCTGTGATAGCATTAATGATAAGCCTCCCTGATCCCTGCGCTGCAGTTCTTTCATTTGAGCCGTATTGATGAGCGAGAAGTATTTGCCCTCGAGTCGATGAGGATGGGTCATTCTTGTTTCTCTTTACATATTGTTGAAGTTTATTCTGTTTCAATAGTTCTTCAATCAAATTCCTTAGATGGCGACATTCATTGGTGTCATGACCAGGTTGATTGTGGAACTGATAGAATCTTCCATTATGCATTGCATTTTTCCCAATCTTCGACTCAGGTGGCTTAGGATAATCAATAACATCCTCGGTTGTGAGAAAGATGTTCTCTAGAGTATCGGTTAAGGGAGTAAAGTCTGAAGGTTTAAAGCGGCGAGCTTTCTTCAAGTCTCTCTGCTTTTTTCCACCATCGTTCTTCCTCTTCTGTCCTCCAGACTCTCTTTTATCAGAAGCAACACCGACATTCTGAATTTCGGCCACGATCGCTTTTGATGGCGCAGGAAAGCTTTCCAAACGCATAAATTCGACGGCCTTCTTATAGAATTTGTTAAGTGAGTTTGGCTCCTTCATTTTTAGCCATTTGCCAAATTCACTTGATTTATCGATTGCCCGCATCAGATAAGTCAAGACCATCCGTGGCTCCGCGTTCTCGACTTCAGCTAGGGCTATATTGAAACGACTTAAGAATGATCTAATAGATTCCCTGGGGTTTTGTTCTAGACTGGAGAGTGACATTATATCCTTGGCCTTTGTAGCATATAGCCTGAACTGATCCTTGAACTTTCGTGTTAAGTCAGAGAACTGATCCACGGATCTAACTGGCAGCTTTGTGAACCAAAGTAAGGCCATTCCCTCTAAGTATACCGGAGAGTAACGGCACTTGATTTCATCTATTGCCCTTTCCCCGGTCACATGCCAGTCGTACTTGTATAGGAACTGATTTGAATCACTCGTCCCCTGGTAAGCTGGAATGGTGGGAGGAACAAATTTCTTCGGAAATTCCGCCTTCAGAATTCTTTCCGTGAAAGGAGTTTTGCTTGGAGTGAACCCCATTCTTTTTCATTTTCTTCCCTTTGCATGCTTTCTTTTATGATTCGTCGAACCATTTCCGAGAGATGTTCCCCATTGTTAAGGGGCAAATGTTCGCGAAGAGTTGGCTATGGCCTAGAACCTCCAACTTGGGGAGATGCCTCTTTGGCGATGTCAGCTGTCCTCTGAGGAACATTTCTTTCTTGGGAATTATGGACATCATCTACAAAGGTTGTTTCATTGTCTTATGCGTGACGGTTACCCCCAAGTAAAGCATTCATTCTTTCCAGCATTAGAGCGTTCAGGGCTTCCATTTGCTGATATAACCCAGAAACTACAACATCTAACACCTCTTGTGTAATTCCAACACTTGGAGCTGCTTCATTTGGAGCTGCTTTATTTGGAGCTGCTTCGTTGGAAGCAGGAGAAGTGGCAGTATTCTCATGAACATCACCTGATCTATCAGATCTGAGCTGTCTTCCAGTAGCCATTATTTCTGACAGGCTTCTGGTTTTGAGAGAGATTCTTTCCATAAAATTTCGCGAAGCAATGGTGAAAGTATTCCTGAGTTCAGTTCTCAGTGAAAGCACCAAAAATGTTAACGTGAAAATTGGACGCTAACACCCCGATGCAAATAGAGATTAAGTGAAAGCACCACCCATTGGTACGGGAACAAAGTATAAGCAGAGAAATCACAGAAAAGTAGTAAAAGACAACAGTTTTATAGTGGTTCGGCTTAAGATCGAGCCTACGTCCACTTTAAATTCCTTTATTGATGATTTGATTACAATTCTTTACAATGCACTTCGATTACAACACACTATTGACTAGTAGCTCAAACTTTGATGTGGAAGAATCTTTTGAGTTCATGTTGAATGATCCAGATCTTCTCTTGAAGTTTGTTGTAGCGTCTTTGGCGTTTGGAGTGCTTGTAGTGCTGTTTGAGTCGAGAGAATGACAGAGTATCGGCGCTTTGAAGAATGAGCCTCCCCAAAAGTCCCCCTTATGCTGGAGCTCACGCTGTATTTATAGGTGTTTCCGAACATAAGTCGTAAGTCGGATGCTACGACCTATGGTAAGTCGTAGGTCGGAAGTCGCGACCTAAGACATACGAGCTATGGCCCATCCTGGTTGTACTCGGCTTTTCTGAGCGAGTTAATAAGTTGAACGCGACCTATTATAGGTCGTAGGTCGTTCATACGAGTTATAGCTTAACTCGGTTTTGTATAGCTCGCTAGGTCGTTCAGTAGTTAGATCACTAAGTCGCTTCATGTGTTAGGTCGTTGTTTGCACCAAAATTGGTCACAACACTCTTCGGGAGTCGTTGAAGAGATAACAATCAATAGTATGAACTGAATATGAATATTATCTAACAAAAACTCCAATCAACAATAAAGGAAAATGCGTAGAAAAGCGATTTATAGTGGTTCGGCGTGTCGCCTACGTCCACTGTGAAGTTTTTTGATGTTTTATTGATTCTCTTTCAATGTTTACAAGTTGTTACAGCGATCAACAGCAAGTTACAACTGGAAATTCGAAATCAACAGTGAAATTATGATGGAGATGTCAATCCGGCAGAGTCTGGGCGCTTTAGAGTGAGAAGATCCCGAACTCTTTTTTCTGTTGGCCCTGGAGCTCTATTTATAGGTGTAGGCTGCTAGTATCTTGGTGAAAACTCGGGGAACCACTTCTGGCACGTGAGGGGGCCCACACGTACGGTCTCGGGAAGTTTGGGCCCACTTTGGCATCGGTTCGAACTCCATTCGAACCGATCAAGAATTCATCCAATCGAGGTGAAATTTGGCGTGGACATTCTTCAACATGTATGGAAGCATCTGTGAAAGTTTCATTGCATTTGGATCAGTAGGTTAGGAGATATATTGGGTTCGAAATAGACTCCACGGCAAGGCTGTTCGGTTCGAACCCCTGTTACTCGAAGCGATGGTTTCGAAACCAGTGTGTCACGCGACTTCGTGGTGACGTGGAGCGCAAGTTTCGAATCGATCCGGACTTCTCTCCGTGTTGACCGCTTCGACTCCGTGTATCTTGGTGATTTCGAACCGATGGAAGACACGTGGATTGACCCAGTGGGTTCGAATAAGGCAACACAGGATGGTTTCGAACACGGCTCTGTGATGGGTTCGAACATGGCTCTGTGATGGTTTCGAACACGGCTTTGTGATGGGTTCGAACAGGGCTTCTGTGATGGCTTCGAACCAACGTCCCTTGGATGCATATGAGCTCTGCAACCCCTTCATGGATACGAGGCACATGGATTTGAAAACAATGGAGTCGAAGGTGATGGAGTCGAACCCATGGGGGTTCGAAGGGTTCGAAGTCGATGGGTTCGAAAGTCGTCTCTTCTTATCGGTTCGAACATGGTGGGTTCGAACTAGTTGGGTTCGAAGTGGTGTCGAACCGATGGATGCGAACTCATTGATTCGAACTTTGGCATATGTGCATGGGTTCGAGGCGCTGCCTCACTTCTTGGGTTCGAACCAGATGGGTTCGAACATAGGTGGGGTGATGGTTTCGAAAAGGGCAATGTCCATCCTCCTCAACTTGAATCCATCATAACTTGAGCATACGACCTCGGATTGACTTGAAATTTGAAATACTGACTCTTGTGGTCTTTCTTGCCGTGTCCTATCAATTATAGCTCATTCTGGACTCGGATAAAATTCAGTGATATCCATGGCTAAAGGAAGTACGATCAACCTCTAAGACGAACTGTCCTTCGTTTTCGATCAATCTTTTGGTATCGCGGCTTTGCCAAAAAGCGGGATAACATTTTTCCCCCCAAAGTACGTCTTGTGGGAACATGACGTGCTTTGAATAGCCGCCATTTCTCCCTGAACAATCATTGTTCTCTTTTTTATTGAAACTCGTATGCTGTACTGCTGCAACCTTGCGTTGATATGATTGATTGCTGTATAATATTGCTTAGCCGTTGGCTGTCGCATTTGTAACAGGATGAGTGTTTGATCCCTGTGAATACTCAAAATCGAATGTTAGTCCGACATGTATGCACATATGTTAATATGATTCTTGTTAACGTCGTGCGTCAGCGAGTCGTTGTCGGTTTTGTTTGCTATAGAATTGCGTATCGATTCTCTCCTGAATCGATTTTGAGATTTGAATTTGAAACAACGCTTGATGGTTGTTTTGAAAAGTTCCTTCGTATCGATCCTCTCCTGAACCGATATTGAAGGTTGAAGAAATTTGAATTTGTATTGTGCAAGTGTAATATTTCGAACCGATGGACTTGAGCATTGATGGGTTCGAAATTCAAATTTGTATGGATGCAATATGTCCGTGCAATGATGGGTCGTGTGAATATGAGATTTCGAGTCGATGCGTTGGAACATGGATGGATTCGAAATTGACATTCGACCCAACGGAGTACACTCGTGTCATGGTGGGTTCGAAGTTGACTTTCGAACCGATGTTAAAAGATGGAGTATACTTTGTGCTGTGATGGGTTCGAAACTAGCATTCGAACCGATGTGAGAGGATGGTTTCGAACAAGTAGTTCGTTTCGGTGGGTTCGAAACTGATCTTCGAACCGATGACTTGGATGGGTACGAAACTATTGTTTCACGGCAGTTGTCTGTGTGCTTCACACGAGGGAGCCTCAAGCATTTGGGTTCGAAAGTTGGTTTCGAAACCATTCTGCCTTCTGACCTGTTGTACTCGGTCAATTTTTACCGGAATTCGAAACGTCCCGGTCATCTTCAACCCCCCATATAAATAGCGGTGGACCTGCCACATTTTCACTTTTTACTTTTACTCTCGCTTGCTCTCTGCATCGTCTCGAAGCTTCAAAAGAAAAAAAACTGCGACGCGTTTTCGAATCCATCAAGATTTAAGGCTTAAGTTTCTCGAATCCATTGTTCAAACTAGGTAATTAGCCTCGGATTTAAACGACGAAGTTATTTCGAACCTATTTCTCTTCATCGATTGCATAGCTTAGAGTTTGGCAAAACCAGATCTGGTTTAGGGAGGATTTCGAACCGATGTGTAGATTCGAGTTCGAACCGAAGACGGTGGTGTCTCTTCATTAGATTTCGAATCGATCCTTGGAATGCCCTTGTTGGGATGCGTAGTTCGCATCGATTGAGGGTTTCGATGGGTTGGTTCGAATCGATGGTCTCGAACCCATAGGCTGTGGTTTCGAAACGATGTCACAATGGGTTCGAACGCATGGGTTCGAAGCAATGTCGTGATGGTTTCGAACGCGTGGGTTCGAAAGAAGTTTCGACGGGTTCGAAAGCATGGGTTCGAAGCAACGTCGTGATGGTTTCGAACGCGTGGGTTCGAAAGAAGTTTGGACGGGTTCGAACGCATGGGTTCGAAGCAACGTCATGATGGTTTCGAACGCGTAGGTTCGAAAGAAGTTTGGACGGGTTCGAACGCATGGGTTCGAAGCAACGTCATGATGGTTTCGAACGCGTGGGTTCGAAAGAAGTTTGGATGGGTTCGAAAGAAGAGGGGTTCGGTTGGGTTCGAACGAAGTCTCTGTGATGGTTTCGAACCCTATATGATGGATTCCAAAATTTGAAATTTTTCTAAGTATAACTCCGACGAGCTTCATTCTTGCATACTTGGACTTGAATATTGAACTGCATACTTGACTGCCTTTTGAAGCTCGTCGATGGAACTATAACAACTTCTATTCGAACCGACTTCCATCATATAAACGATTTAGTGATGACGGTCAGCGATGACGGTCATTATAGCTGGACTTCATAGCTTTGTCGTTTGAATATTCACTTTAACTCTGCAACATTTATTCAAGTAATGCATGGCACGGTACCACACACATTCATACACGTTACGCTGGGGAACACACGGGTTCTTTGTCGTCTAACGATGGTTTCTCATGAGTTAGCTAGTTATGGAACCTTCAAGTTCACAGCAGCAAGAGATGCAAGGTGCAGTCTCTCCGAGACTAGAGGTTCCGGATATAGATCCTGAGATCATCGGTCCGGCTCCGGACGAACTTCCTGATGCGTCGTTCATCGCTAATCCATCGGATTCCGTTCCATCGAATATCTCTGAAGACATGCTGGGGAGAATATGTTTGAGGCACGGCTTGTCACTGGACGATGTGTTACTGCCGGGGCCGAATGATAGACCACATAGTCCGTCGGAAGGGTATACAGCATTTAACCGCCACGCGTGTGCGGCCGGGACACTTCCCCCGTTCAACGAGTATATAAGAGAAGTGTTGTCGTTTTTGAGGATCGCCCCATCTCAGCTGCACCCGAACGGATATGCGTCGATCAATAGCTTGTTCATTGCATTTATGGAATGTCTCCATCGACCGCCACTTCCAATCGAAATTCGATACTTGTTTAATTTCAAAACTCGGGGTGATTATCCCTCTTTCACATTTATGGAAGCAGTGAGAAACTGTCAAGTGGTCACCGGATCCTGGACAAGGCTGAGTTACTATAGGACAGAATGGTTCTATGTCAGATGTCCTCCAGGATTTGCTCGACGATGGTTATTCAGACGTAAGTATAACCGAGTTCTGAAATAGTTACTACGACAATTGCAGCCGAAGCGGAACTTATACTTATTTTTTCTTTTTACAGCAACGATCTCGCGACCCGAAGGCGAGCAGTTCAAGGAGATGGTGCGAGTACTTCGGGAAGTCCCGAGTGAAGATAGGGACATCGAGTTGCTTTTGACCGATAGGAATCTACGGACATATGGGCTGATTGAACGAGGGCAGAGTATAAGGTTCGAGGTGGCGCTAAGGGTTGTTTCTAAAAAACGAGTCAAGCATAAGAAGCCCGAAGTCGCCATAGCCGAAGAGGCTGATTCTGAAAGAACTCATACTGACGATGAGCTGCTGACCGAGCCTACGGATGTAGCTCCGGATGTCTCGGAGCAGAGAAAAGGCAAGGCTGCCATGGTTAAGTCAAGTAAACAGGGGAGACGGAAATCGGTCGTCACGGTCCGATCCTCTCCTGGAGTTAGAATTTCTGAGATGTCTCCTCCACGAACTGAAAGTCTTTTCGAAGGGCTAGCCGACCTTCCAATCCCGGAAGATGTGTCTTTTCAACATGATGTCGGGTTGGAGGAGTTCCATCGTAGTCTAGAATTGAGCGAGCCTCTTATTACTAGCGAGGTCGACACTTCTGGTTGGTCGGGGGGAAATGCATATTCATACACATTTCACGACACTGCATAAACTTTGACTGTAAATTTCCTGTTTCGAAGGGTGTTTGATTCGATTTTATTTTGCTTTGCAGATACTATGTCAAAGCGGGGTTCAATGCTTGGGAGTCTTCGACATGCCCGCAAGTCTTCTTATTATGATTCGCGCAGGCGAGAGGGAGATAGAGATTATGATCAGGGACGCCCTGGATATTATGACCAAGGACGTTCCGGATATTCTAGTCATGAGAGATATGACTCGGACAGGGGCCATAAGCGTCGATCTCGATTGCGTACCCCTCCTCCTTCCAGAGATCCCGTACAACCTCCCGTTCATGCTCCTCGCGATTCTTCTCGACATGTGTCGGTTTCTCAAGCTTCTAGATCTGAGGTGATGGCACCGATGGCTGCGGAGGAACCTCCTACTGAAATCATGGGGGAAGGAGCAATCAGGCTCGCGCAATTGAAAAGGGAGTTCCCGAATATATGCTTCGACAACTACGTCTTTCCCCCGAACTTGAAAAGAATTCCACAGGAGGCCGAGCATTGGGCGCTTGATTATGTGCATGATTTCTACGCACAGTACAAGGTGTGGTTTAGAGCGGCCGAAAAAGCGTCGGCCTTGGCCTTCGAACGAGCGGCCATCATTGAAAAGCTACAAGCTGAGTTAGCACAGAAAGATCGTATTATACAAGTGCTGAATTCTGAAGCTGAATCATCCCGTAAATCTGAAATAGAGGCCACCAAGAGAGCCGATGAAGCTCAAGCGGCGATGGAAAGAATGAAGAAGGAACATTATGTTACGGTGGAAGACATGGGCCACCGGAACACTGTCGTTACTGCCGAGAGGGATGCGGCGTTAAAGGAACTCAATGAGCTCAAAGCTAAACTTGCCGAAATCGCCAAGGAAAGGGATGACGCGAATAAGGAGGCGCAAGAGGCGTGCGAACAGGCCGTAGTGCTTCGCACCGAAAGAGATGCGGCAGTGGGGAAAGTTCAAGCAGTCGAGGCAGAGGTGGAGTATAAAGTTCAACACGCGGAGGCCAGGCTAGAGGCCGATATCAAAGACCTGCTTATAACTTATAATGCCAACGTGTTAAAACACCGAAATTTAGCCTGGCTTCAAGATTATCCCGTTCACCTTCGCAGCGCTTGGGAACGATTGGTTGAGGAAGAGGAGGAAGCGCATCCGGGCGAATCGGTTGATCGATTCGAGCTCGAGAACCGGCTGCTAACTGAGGATGAGAAGAAGGTCCTTCACGATGCTATCATTACACATGAGAAGGAGACGTTGGGTGGTCATTCCCTGGAAGTCGGAGAGGGATCGGGCGTTGAGCACCATTCTGATGTTACTGAAGTCATCACATCGTCCTCGTCAGTGCCAGTGTCTGCGGTCAGTTTGCCACCTGTTCCTGCTTACGACCCGGAGCAGCCGCGCTTATCTCCCATCTATGAGCACACTTCCGAGGCCGTTCTGCCGTCTGCGAGTTAGACTGGGGAAGGTATTCCGAAATTATCTCAAGTGTTCTCTAAATAAAGAGTTTGTTTTGAAGAAGTTACTAATAACTTATTATTTTTGCTTAGTGACTGGAGTTGCGCCAAGTGTCGCGGCTCAAGAATCAAGTCAAAAAGATAAGGCCATCGCCACCGAGACTACTGCGGTATCGACCGAGGCGGCACAGGGAAGCGGATTGTCCCTTGAGGAGCAAATGGTGAGCGAGCTGCTCGGTGAGCCGGGCGGTTTCTCCACGGACTTGCCTTTCATCATCGTTAGTGATCCCACGCCGACCTCAAGTTCGTCGATGCAGACTGCGGGTGCCCCCAGCCAAGCCCAAGCGACTCGAGAAGAGGAGATTCTGGCTGAAATCAATGCTGAAATAGAAGCTGCGGGGCACAGTGGTAGCGCCGGTGGCAGCACGACGGCGCAAAGCTCAGCATCTGTTAGGGTAGTGTCGTCTGGTGGCACTATCCCTTCTTCCGTCACGGATCCAGTCCCCCCTACTCCTCCGGCGGGAAGCCTCCCTGCAGATTCAAGCTCCGAGGACATCGATATCATGTCCCTAGCCAAAGAGTCACCGCCGAAGAGGAGGCACTCGAAAAGGATTTCCGTCGCTAGTGATTCCGATGAGGAACCACTAATAAGAAAGTCGAAAAAGAAGAAGAAGTAGTCTGGCTTTACAAGTAGATTTTTTGGTAGGTAGGCACTTGTTTTTATTTTTTGTTAAGCCGTGTATAGATGCAGGTTCGGCCCCTGCTAGTAGGGCTTGTTTTTTGGAAGAACTCATTTGTACCTAAGTCCTTATTTTTAGTTAGTTGAAATAAACTTCAGTTTCTTTGTTTCAACTTTTGTTTTATTTGTGCTTAAGTACTTGCAGTGTCTTGTTTTCGGTCCGAAGTACTTGTGGTGTTTCTACCGTTTAAGTGGAGTTCGTTTTTATTCGCCAAGTCTGAAAATCTTGGTCACAAGTTGTGATTAATGAACGAGTTGAACTTCGGACGTTGTATCACTTCGGTTAGTGATTGACACTTAGCTTTCGTGCCCCCCAGTTTCGGGGAACAACATTTGTATTTTTGGCAGTTGATCGCACTTCTTGCAAATCTTAAGCACACGTCCGCATTCTGGGGACTTAGGATAATTTGAGATCGATGATCTGCTTTGCACTCCAGGAGTTTGAGAGTTATCGATGTTTGTATTGTGGTTCGCGCTCCGGGAACATGGAATTGATGTTTACACTCCGCTTCACGCTCTGGGAACCGGGAGTTGATGTTGACATCTCAGTTTGCACTTCAAGAACTTCGAATTGTTGTTTGTACTCCGACTCGCGCTTTGGGAATCCGGAGTTAGAATCGATGCTTCGGTTCGCACTCCGGGAACCTATAAGTTGTGTTTACACTTCAATGCGTGCTTTGAGAACTCGGAGTTCGCATTGATGGGTTGGTTCACATTCCGGGAACCTGGAATAGAAGTTTATACTCCGATTCACACTCCGGGAAGTCGGAGTTAATGTTGACATCTCAGTTTGCGCTTCGGGAACTTCGAATTATTGTTTTGTACTCCGACTTACGCTATGGGAATCTGGAGTTAGCCGATAGATGGTCAGTCACACCTGTTTGAGCTTTTTAGGAATTCGTTCGCACTCCGGGAACGATGGATTTGATGTTTTATACTCCAATTCACGCTCTGGGAAGTTGGAGTCTGCTCGCACTCTGGGAACGAATTATGGAATGTTTATACTCCAATTCACGCTGTGGGAAGTTGGAGTCCGTTCGCGCTCTGAGAACGAATTGTGGAATGTTTATACTCCAATTCACACGGTGGGAAGTTGGAGTCCGTTCGCACTCTGGGAACGAATTATGAAATGTTTATACTCCAATTCACGCTGTGGGAAGTTGGAGTCCGTTCTCGCTTTGGGAACGAATTGTGGAATGTTTATACTCCAATTCACACGGTGGGAAGTTGGAGTCCGTTCGCACTCTGGGAACGAATTATGAAATGTTTATACTCCAATTCACGCTGTGGGAAGTTGGAGTCCGTTCGCACTCTGGGAACGAATTATGAATGTTTATACTCCAATTCACGCTGTGGGAAGTTGGAGTCCGTTCGCACTCTGGGAACGAATTATGAATGTTTATACTCCAATTCACGCTGTGGGAAGTTGGAGTCCGTTCGCGCTCTGGGAACGAATTGTGGAATGTTTATACTCCAATTCACGCTGTGGGAAGTTGGAGTCTGTTCGCGCTCTGGGAACGAATTATAGAATGTTTATACTCCAATTCACGCTGTGGGAAGTTGGAGTCCGTTCGCGCTCTGGGAACGAATTATGAATGTTTATACTCCAATTCACGCTGTGGGAAGTTGGAGTCCGTTCGCGCTCTGGGAACGAATTGTTGAAATGTTTATACTCCAATTCACGCTGTGGGAAATTGGAGTCCGTTCGCGCTCTGGGAACGAATTGTGAAATGTTTATACTCCAATTCACGCTGTGGGAAGTTGGAGTCCGTTCGCGCTCTGGGAACGAATTATGAATGTTTATACTCCAATTCACGCTGTGGGAAGTTGGAGTCCGTTCGCGCTCTGGGAACGAATTGTTGAAATGTTTATACTTCAATTCACGCTGTGGGAAGTTGGAGTCCGTTCTCGCTCTGGGAACGAATTGTTGAAATGTTTATACTCCAATTCACGCTGTGGGAAGTTGGAGTCCGTTCGCACTCTGGGAACGAATTATGAATGTTTATACTCCAATTCACGCTGTGGGAAGTTGGAGTTAGTTGTAGGACTGTCGTGTGTCGGTCCAGTTCAGCCTTTGATGTGATGGCTTGCCCCCGAGCTGGGGTTTCACTTAGTGAGTGGCCGGTTGTATTGCAGTCACTCGCTATTTGAATAAACTCCATTGTTTGATGGAATTTAGCTCTTCGTGTGTCGTGATTGTTGAACGTTGTATTCGATGAATCACAGCTCTAGCTTGAAGAGATAATGTCTTATTGCTGAAATAAGAAAATATGGCAAAGTCAGTGCCTTATTACAAAATCAAATTTCAGAATGTAAATGAAATTGCAAAGTATTTATGGATTCAGTGAGCCTGTCATGTGTGACAGTGACGAAGATCTTCGTCGTTCCAGGCTCCTGAGAAAGTAGGCCCGCCACTGATGGCGTTTATCACCAATCTCCCACGAGGAACATTGGAGTCCTCATGTCTTGGTCGATCGGGTTCATTGTTTTGATTTGATGGACCTGCTTCCCTGGGTTGCGGTGTCCGCACAAATCGATCAAGCTTCCTTTCTCTGATCAGTTCCTCAACGAGATCCTGCAAGTGACGACACTCGTTTGTATCGTGCCCGTAGTTTTCATGGAACCTGCAAAACTTTCCTGTTTGGATTTGTCTCTCCGACGACGGTCTCGGAGCAGGTTTTTCATATTGAATTGTACTACGGGTTTGTAAATACAAGTCCTCCAGTGAAGTATTCAAAGGAGTATAATTGTCAAACATCGGATGTTTGCGTGGCGGGCCACGATTTTGATCTTGTTTTTTAATTTGATTCACGCTCTCTCTTCGCCGAGCTTGCTTATTTTTGACGTTCAACTGAACTTTTCCGGAGTTCTCACCGGATTGTTTGATGGCAACATTGCTTTGGATCCCTCCTGTACTTGGTTTTGCATCGGTTTGCTTCCTAGACTGTTTCGCTTCTTCTCGTCTCAGGAACTGAGCAGCCTTGGCGTGGAAACGGTCCAACGATGCAGGTGGTTTTCCGGCTAACCAATTGCCGAACTCAGAATCGGGGTCGATTCCCTTAGTCAACGCCATAAGGATGGAGTGATCGTTCGGATTGCTGATCTCCGCGCATGCAGTATGGAATCTCTCTAAGTAGTGTCTGAGCGTCTCTCCGGGAGCCTGAGTGACACTAGAAAGAGTGTCAAAATCTTTGGGTCTTGCGACATGCATGCGGAATTGCTCAACGAATCTTGTGGCTAACTGGTCGAATGATGAGATGGATCGAGGCGGCAATCGAGTGAACCACATGGTAGCGATGCCCCCCAGGGATATGGGGAAACTTCGACACTTCACTGCATCGTCTGCACGGGCAGCAGTCATCGACCATTCATATTTTAGAATATGTTGGTTGGGGTCGGAGTTTCCTTCGTACATAGGTAGAGTAGGCATTCTAAATCGCCGGGGGGGTTCAGCAGTAAGAATATCGTCCGTATAAGGAGTGTGACTTCGGGAAACTCCCCAGTCGTCATTCGTGAATCCCTGACTCTCACGGATCATTTGACGTATCATAGCAGAAAGATCCGGCATTTGCGCGTTCTGTGCGGCTTGTGCCGTAGGACGATTACGTTCCATGCTTTGGGGTTGGACCGGATATTGTCGACGGTCCAAACTTTGTCTTCTTGGCACATAGTCTTCTGGGACGTATGGTTCAGGAGTGCGTCCGTCATGACGACGGTTCGGGTCCGACTGATCTTGAACGTCGACCCTTGGTTCCACCGCAACGTCAGTAGCGCGGTATTCTATAGCGTGGTGAGGGATGGCACCTCCTCGGGAGGAGGGTCCGGTTTGGAAACTAGCCGATGGACCGACTCTCAGTTGTCCAACGGTCAGTGCGGGTTGATCTCCAGCAGTTGGCATGCGATTCCCATCTAGCCGGGGTCGTGGAGGTCGATTGTGATAATCAGAAGATGAAGAACTCTCGCTGGAGGAACGAGACACGTGGTCTCTCTTGGATCTTTTTCGCTTCTGGCGATCCAACTTATTAATTAGTTCAGCGTTAACGCGTAGCTGCTCTTCTAGTTGTTGCCGACTCTGGGTCAGCTCTTGGATAAGCGACTGCAACTCTTGTCGGGTAACCGGAGCTGTGGGTTCCGAGTGTGCGGTAGCATCCTGATTAGGTGGAGGCAGAGTTAAAGGATTCTGTCGATCCTGTTCTTCTTGATTGACGGCGTTTGAGGTGGTTCTTGTGCTAACCATCTCGAACGTTGGATTCCTTTCCTTAGACTTTTGCAAATCTGAATAGAATGGAAGGAATTTGAATTCAAAGATCTGGATCTCTTTCTTAGATTTATTCAATCCGGTATCGATGACAGATCCAACGAGCAGGAGAAAAACTGGGTTTTCTCAGTGAAAGCACCAAAGTGTTTGCACCAAAATTGGTCACAACACTCTTCGGGAGTCGTTGAAGAGATAACAATCAATAGTATGAACTGAATATGAATATTATCTAACAAAAACTCCAATCAACAGTAAAGGAAAATGCGTAGACAAGCGATTTATAGTGGTTCGGCGTGTCGCCTACGTCCACTGCGAAGTTTTTTGATGTTTTATTGATTCTCTTTCAATGTTTACAAGTTGTTACAGCGATCAACAGCAAGTTACAACTGGAAATTCGAAATCAACAGTGAAATTATGATGGAGATGTCAATCCGGCAGAGTCTGGGCGCTTTAGAGTGAGAAGATCCCGAACTCTTTTTTCTGTTGGCCCTAGAGCTCTATTTATAGGTGTAGGCTGCTAGTATCTTGGTGAAAACTCGGGGAAACACTTCTGGCACGCGAGGGGGCCCACACGTACGGTCTCGGGAAGTTTGGGCCCACTTTGGCATCGGTTCGAACTCCATTCGAACCGATCAAGAATTCATCCAATCGAGGTGAAATTTGGCGTGGACATTCTTCAACATGTATGGAAGCATCTGTGAAAGTTTCATTGCATTTGGATCAGTAGGTTAGGAGATATATTGGGTTCGAAATAGACCCCACGGCAAGGCTGTTCGGTTCGAACCCCTGTTACTCGAAGCGATGGTTTCGAAACCAGTGTGTCACGCGACTTCGTGGTGACGTGGAGCGCAAGTTTCGAATCGATCCGAACTTCTCTCCGTGTTGATCGCTTCGACTCCGTGTATCTTGGTGATTTCGAACCGATGGAAGACACGTGGATTGACCCAGTGGGTTCGAATAAGGCAACACAGGATGGTTTCGAACACGGCTCTGTGATGGGTTCGAACATGGCTCTGTGATGGTTTCGAACACGGCTTTGTGATGGGTTCGAACAGGGCTTCTGTGATGGCTTCGAACCAACGTCCCTTGGATGCATATGAGCTCTGCAACCCCTTCATGGATACGAGGCACATGGATTCGAAAACAATGGAGTCGAAGGTGATGGAGTCGAACCCATGGGGGTTCGAAGGGTTCGAAGTCGATGGGTTCGAAAGTCGTCTCTTCTTATCGGTTCGAACATGGTGGGTTCGAACTAGTTGGGTTCGAAGTGGTGTCGAACCGATGGATGCGAACTCATTGATTCGAACTTTGGCATATGTGCATGGGTTCGAGGCGCTGCCTCAATTCTTGGGTTCGAACCAGATGGGTTCGAACATAGGTGGGGTGATGGTTTCGAAAAGGGCAATGTCCATCCTCCTCAACTTGAATCCATCATAACTTGAGCATACGACCTCGGATTGACTTGAAATTTGAAATACTGACTCTTGTGGTCTTTCTTGCCGTGTCCTATCAATTATAGCTCATTCTGGACTCAGATAAAATTCAGTGATATCCATGGCTAAAGGAAGTACGATCAACCTCTGAGACGAACTGTCCTTCGTTTTCGATCAATCTTTTGGTATCGCGGCTTTGCCAAAAAGCGGGATAACAGTCGTGGACTCCTTTAGGTCGCTGAACTCATTAGGTCACGAGGCCCTTTAAGTAATTAGGTCGTTGAGCAGTTTTATCCCATAGGTCGTTAAGTCGTTACACTTCTTAAGTCGTTAAGTCGTTAAGTCGTGGCACTCTTAAGTCGTTAAGTCGTGGCACTTCTTAAGTCGTTAAGTCGTGGCTTCCTGTAACTCGCTTAAGCTGTTTCACACTGTGCCGTTAGGTTGCTCAACACTTTAACTCCTTAGGTCGGTAAGTCGCCTTCAAAGAGGAGAGTTAGGTCGTTGGAACCACTAGGTTGTAGGTCGCTGGCCTCGAGTAGAAGACAGGTCGCTTCATTCTTTAAGCCGTATACCATTTTGGACGGGGCGCTGCCCCGCAGGGGGCGCTGCCCCCTGGACCCCTGCGACCTGACCGGGCAGGTCGAACACCGTAGCGGTGGCGTTGCCCCCGCACCCCCACCTTGGGGGGTCGGCACCCCCCTTGACCCCCCCTCCATAGGGGATCTTATCTGAAAAACTATTCAACAGAACTTGCTTTGTTGAGATGTTGAGTTGACACTTCTTCGAGACGAACTATCATTGGCTTCTCGGTCGATTTTTTGATATCACGGCCTTGCTGAAAAAATGGAGTTAACATACGCTATTATAATAATGTCTAAAGTAAAGTAAACTATTAAAATAGCGTCAAGGCGTTACCCATTTCCCCCTTAGCACATTTTATAGTGCCAATAGTCTATACAGTACCGTAATACCTCCTGATCGGGAGACTACCAAAGGATACTCCATAGGTACGACACAAAAAAAACTCGTAGCGATAGGGTAGGTGACGCGGCACAACAAGGCAATGCCAGGGTAGATATACCAATTACACTTCCGGGCAGGTGGTAACGAATAGTCGCAGCTACCGCCCACCTCGAGCCACACTCCCTAATCAAAGTTGCACATCAAATCAATCACAAAGTAATAGAATGACATGCGAAAAAGTGTGTCCGGTCGGAGGAGCTACCTCACTTGGCCCGTCGATTGTTCCTGTTTTAGCCACCTTTTGCCAACTCACGGGAGTCGGGTCCACGTATATACCTCTAATAGGACGTCGCCGCCATCCTACTTTATTCTGGAATCTCCACTACGTGCATGGTTGTTAAAGTGTTTTCGGGATTGGCAGAGAGTTTGACAATATCCGATACCGGTCTCTTTAACAACCAAACATTATTATAACGCCGTTGTCATTTCAAAATAGTTTATGCTTCAAAACAAAATATCACTTCCATTTCAAAACCATATCAATACGATATCATTGCCATTTCAAAAGCAAATACGATACCATTTTCATTTCAAATATATCCATTTCCAAAAATCGTAGCACTTCAAAGTTATAACACTTTCGAAATTATAAAGCTTCTAAAACCATAACACTTTAGAAATCATAACTTAGAAATCATAATACTTTAGAAGTTATATACTTTGGAAATCATAATCTAGAAATCATAATACTTTGGAAATCATGACACTTTGAAATCATAACACTTTGAAATCGTAACATTTTTGAAATCACAACACTTTGAAATTCTTAACAGTTTGAAATCATAACACTTTGAAAATCATAACAATTTGAAATCATAACATTTTTGAAATCATAACACTTTGAAATCATAGCACTCTGAAAATCATAACATTTTGACATCATAACACTTTGAAATCATAATACTTTGGAAAACCATAACACTTCCCACTTAACCGATTTAGATATTAAAATAGGGTATAAAATAAAATAGTTTATATAAGTGGTTATAGGTTAAAATAGTTAGTGTATTAAAATAGTTTATATTAAAAATAGTTTATATTAAAATGATTTATATTAAAATAGTTTATATGAAAATAATTTATAAACTAAAATATATAAATAGTTTTAAATATAATTTAAAAATACTTTATATAATAAAATAGCTTCCTCGGATTTCACAAATCGATTCCAAATCAACTCGAATTTCAAAATTCAAATTTAATCCAACCTCAAATCATCAATTTCAATTTATTTCAGTTTCTCCATAAACCATTTCAAATTATATCGATTTCAAATACAGATTTGAACCACAAAATAAACCATTTCAAATTCAATATATTTAAAAGCTCTAAATATTCCATAATTTCAAAACTAAATTTGATAATTTCATATATATATTAATTTAACTTCATTATTATTTACTTTTGAAATATTCACTTCATAAATCCAGTAGGATCGATTTCACCCTAGAGGGGGGGTGAATAGGGTGATAGTATAAATTATAAAAATTAATCGCGGAAGCTTATAAAATAATTTTAACACAAATCACAGAACAATAGCAGCACAAAAAATAGCAGAATAATAAATGCAGAAATAGAACGACACAAAATTTACCCAGCTTCGGCAAAACCCTGCCTACGTGCTGCCCCCAAGGTTTCTACTAGAAATTAGATAGTCAGACGCTTACACACGTAAACTCGCAACACCCGCTATCGACTAAACCTAACTCCACGCTCAAAACCCTACCACAACTCAGCCACTGAGTTGCGAATTCTCAAACTACGCCACGTTGTTTGTCCCCTAGTCACACGACTAGAAATTTAAACGGTTTAAAAAAGAAATTACAAATTAAAAACCAATTTAAAATAAAATAACCCTATTTAAAAACAAAAACCCTTAAGAGAAAAAACAGGCCGGCCCCCTTTTATAATTTAACACGTTCTCCTTTTATTTGCTCGTTCGTTTATATGAAGATGGCGGTCGTTCCTCTAACTCAATTAGGGCTTCGTTCCATGCGATCCAATTTAGGGTTTTCGTGGTTTTAAAGAGGCTGGCTTTGCTTGCTAGATCGAATGGAAGATTTATCACTTTGTTTGCTTCGTCGATCGCATGCTTCTCTGTTTTGCTCACGGTCTCTTTGAAATTGATCGAGTTCGTTTATGATTTCGGTATGTACTTTTCTCCTTACTGGTTTGATGCTTACTTGAACTCGATGGTTTTGAAATTACCGATGATGATTGTTTATATAGGGTTCATAACCCTAGATTTTCGTTCGCACAAAATATATTTGATTTTGTCAATTCTGTTTTATCGGCCACTCGTATTTACTTGGATGCTCGTGATTTTTCTTGACTTGTTCATAAACGTATATTTGATAATGCTTAGTTGACTTGGTTTAAAATACTCGGATTTGAATTTGTTACGTGGTCACCACGGTGTTGAATTCATTTGACTTCGGCCATTTTGGGTTTCGTGAATTTCTCGTTGACATTGGTATGCTTCCATGACTTCGACATTTACATTGTTCATCTCTGCTTCATGTTTGATTATACTGCTGTTGACTTGACTTGTAGGATTTCACTGTAATTTCAGTTTTGCTTTGCATTGACCATGGCTTCTTCTGTCTTGTATATGTTGTATGAACTGCTGTGCCATTTTGGTTTTTCACTTATGCATATTGCCTCGAGTACATGTATTCTTGGCTCTGGTTCATTGTTGTTGCTTCACCACTGAGACTCGGCTTGCTTTTGTTGCATTTTGTTGCGGCCTGTACTTGTATATTGTGTTGGGCTTGTAGTACTTGGATATTTGCAGTTTGTAGTTGCCGTGTTGATCTTGCTGGCTACCTGGTCGACACTTGCACTTCACCGTGTCAAGTTGCTGTCTTCATATTCGTTGTGTCACTTGTTTGTAGTTATGTACTTCCACTTAAGCATTGGAGTTGTAGCATATACTCTGTTTATGGCCACTGGTTACTTTGAGCTTCACTGTGATATGATCACTTGAGTCATTTGAAGTTTGTTGTGCAGTTGTTCACTGGTCTTTGCCTTTGTATTTATTTGAGCTTGCCTGTTTTTTACTGCTAATTTGTTTATTGTCAAATGCACTTTGATATTGTGTAGCCTGGTCTGGACATTTTATTGTTCAGGTTGCACATTTGTTCGTCTTGGTTCTGACCATATCTGTGGTTATGTTTGTGTACTTTTCTGGTTTTGGTTTCTTGATGCAGTTTGGTCTGGCATTTTAGTCCGACCTGAACTTTGATATTGTAGTCTGCCTTGTAGTTGTTTCTGTGTTGCCATATCTCTGGTGCATTTGGTTATTTGAGCCTTTGTGCTTTGGTGCTGTTTGGATTTGGTCATTGATTGAAGTTTGTTTTGTATGCTGTCTTGATTTGTCGAAACCACAGTGGCTTTTGCATATGTATTCATCCTTTTAGTCAGTGAACATTGTGTTGGTTTCATTGGTACTTGAATAGTTTGGATTCGGGCTTTGACTTATGTCACTGATTTTTGGTCGAGACATGTCTTAGTTGTCGAGACCATTTTTCCATACTTGCACATTTTTAAGTGCACCTATGTTGAATCCAGTTTCACAACTCGGGTTTGAGCTTGTGCTGAAGTCGAGATTTTATTTATGTTGCACCTGAGTTGAACCCGTGTTTTTATTTGGGTTTGACCTTGTGCTCACCTGTCCCTGTAGCATTATCAAGTGTATATCGGTGTGCACGACCTTGTGGCATGTACAGTGATATACTGTGCATGTCACATTGTTCGTGTGTGATGAATTCAAATATAAATGACGCGAACAACCCAAATAACTGAGGCAAATAATATTTTTAAAATCCATATTTTATTTTATATTGCAAAAATATTTCTTTTTCAATTTTACTGCGTTAGTGAATATTTTTGCAGATTGCTCAGATGCTGGATTCTAACTGGAATGAAGTTGAAGATAAAATACGAATTGAGTGAATGAGTGATGTGTAGTGATGTTAAATGTAAATATGAAATTGTGATGTATTTGTAATCAAAATTGTATATGTATAATGGGAGCTTGATTTTGTACTATTCAAAATTGTAATAAATATTTGTTCGAATAAAATTTACGTTTGAATTCAAATTCTGTGTTATTTAATTTTATTCAGCAAATATTTATTTAATCTATGAAAAATAAAATAGTACATTAACAAATACATTTAAACGAATGTATATATGTTTATTATCATCAAACAAAAATCATATAAGCGCATATTCAACAATCTCCCCCTTTGATGATAACAAACATATATTTAAGATTTTGAATATGTTAAATGTATTTGATCATTCATATGCTCTAATTGCTCCCCCTATTTAAATGCTTCCTCTCTACACAAAGCTTCCCCTACATATATGCATACAAATAAAAATATGCAAATGAACCTAGATATAAGTTGAAAATTATTTGACCTTTGCTTGATTTTATTTGACAAAATCTTAACTTTTCTCTCCCCCTTTTGTTATCAGCAAAAGAATAATAGTGTTAGAAAAAATAGAGATAAAGTGATCGAAATTAATCCAACATTAAAACTCAATTGAATATAAATATTAAATTTCAATAAAAAATCAAACAAAAATCATAAATATTTTGTTAGGCACATATTCCACTTTTAGAATGATGGGAATGATGTTATCATATAAAACCATACAGTTGTGTCTATTTATGGTATATTTATATCAGGAATTTGAATATCTACTAACCATGCATAACCGTTAGGACTTTTAAATGAGATTAGTAGTATTCAATTTTATTTTAAAAAAAATAAATTCAAGTATCTTCTAACCACGCATAACCGTGAGGACTTTTAAATGGGATTAGAATCAACTTGTTTATTTTAAAAATCAACTTTTGATATGCGCTCCATACATGCATAACCGTGAGGACTTTTAAATAAGCATGGAAGCACATAACAAATTCCAAGTAATTCACCCATGCATAACCGTGAGGACTTTTAAATGAGAGTGAATACTTTGGTATTTATTATTATTATTTTTTACTATATAATTTTTTTATAAAGGAAATATAAAATGAAAAACGAACGATTCCTGTTTAAAGTACCACATATCGACAAACTATATAGAATTTTGATGAGTGATGGTCGTTAGAAATATGATAGAGATAGAGATGGTCATGGAATTTTTTACCAACAAAAAGTTTTATAACTCCTTTTTAAATTTCTAAAGAAATTTACTAATTATACCGTCTCGAGTCATAATATATGATAAATATCAACACTCATCACTTTTTCAATTACTATTTATCTTTTCGATAATTATTAGGGAGTCAGATTAGTCAAAATAGTCATTTAAAATCAAATTCAAAAATGATTATGAAATCAATTTTTCAAAATGACTAATCTGAAAATATGGTTAAAAATAATTTTCTTAAGGGGGTTATATTAGAAAAATTTCTGCTATTTGAAAATTATTTAAAATGAAAAATATGCAGATATTTTCTTTGAAAAACGATGCAGTTACTAAATGTCTCAAAAATCACGTTCAAGTAGTATTTTTTCTATCAACTAGATTACCAGTGTAATCTGCATCTGAATTTCTCTTTCACTCAAAATCATTACTAATTGGATTTGATTGACCAAACCATGAAGTGTGCACCAAAAAATTTCAAACTCAATTTTAACAGCAATTTAAATGACATTCTCTTGAATTTGAAATGAAGCCGTGTTAATAATCAAAAACCATGAATATAGGGTTAGCCGAATTATAACCAAATGTATTATCATCCAACAAAACACTATTTTTAATCCAAATTAATATATATGAAGTAATTCAAAGAATCTAGAGAATTTTATAGTGTTTTTGACACAAGAATATAATTGGCCAACTATTTTGAATAAGTCAGAATCATCATCTTTTCAACATTACATTATTGGCTGATTTAATTCAGAATACGGTGCAGATTACCACATTTAATATATCGTTCAAAATATACCATTACCTGTTTTACCTTTACGATATTTTTCGTCGTTGTCCATTGTGATTCTGTCAGCTTTATACTAGGCTAAGGAACTTCGCTTTGTCGCCCGTTGTGTTTCTGGAACAACCAAAATCCAGAGAACACTATTGTTGTTCCTTAGCCTGCCACCACACCTACACGATGAAAGATTTTTGTGACCTATTTGTTTTTATAGGTCCATGATTGTTAGTGGCAGAAAATTTTGAAGAACAATTTTGTAAAGACCCAAAACTATTTATAATTGTTCCCTTTGGCACCCACATTTTTTTAACTTTTAGAGATTTTATATTTGTGCCTTTTGGAACCCAAATTGGTATAGTTTTCACATGTTTGGGTCTATACCAACAATTATTGTGATTGTGTCCATATTTTCTACAAATTGTGCACATTGAATTTTCTTGATTAATCTTGTTTTCAACAATTTTAGATTGATTATATCCAAGTCCTTTTCTAACCGTGTTAACAGTTTGCTTTCCTAATAGCGTGTTCAACTATTTTTCACTTTTTGAAAATTTATCTAAAGTCGTTGACAATTGTTGGACTTGTATTTTGAAAGATTCATTTTCGTTTAACAATTGTGTGCACTTTTTAATAGAATCCTCTCTCTTAGTATTTTCACTCTTTTTTAAAATCAAAATTTCATTTTCAAGTGATTTTATATTGATTTCTGATTTTTTAATTTCATCTTCGAATGTTGGACACTTATCACACTTAGGGATCCTTCTTTGATAGTTTTCAACTAATTGGTCAAGTTGTTCATTTAATTCTATCAAAGTGTCTTTTTGTGATTCAAGTTTAGCATATTTTTCCCTAAGTCGTTCAAAACAGCCATTTACTTCGTGGAAATAAATAAGTAATTCAGAGTGAGTAAGTTTTGATACCTCGCTTGGTTCGTCATCGTCGCTATCAGTTATATTTCCATGAAGGCGCATATCTGCTTTCTCACTTTTACTGCTAGAAATTTGATTATCTTTATCACTTGTATTCCACGTGGCTGTATCATTTCTCCGTTTTGATTTCTTTTCAATATCGCGTTGAAATTGGGGATAATTGGGCTTGATATCACCGGGTTTGTTGCAAATGATCCCGTGTTCTTTTGAGTTATTTAGTGCTTTGATTATTCTGCTTTTTAATTTTTGATTTAGAGCTAGATTTCCATATTTGTGGTTCCACCTTTTGAATTTCTTCAGTATTAACGCCAGCTCAGCTGCTCCATCATCATCATCCTCATCACAACTGCTTTTTACAAATCCTGTTAAGCACATTTCTTCAACTGAGTTGGTTGTGGAGGATTTCTCATTGCTGTTGCCTTTTGCACCATATATTACATCGAAAGTATTCCAGATTTCCTGTGCATTTTCACAATGAGAGATGAAATTAAAATTATCTTGATTAATATGAGAATATAATATATGCATAGCAAGAGCGTTAATCGAGATAATTTTCTTATCTGTTATATCACACACGTTTTCAATAATATCCCATCATTTAGTATTAACAGATTTTAAATAAAATTCCATTTTCAATTGCTAATTTAAAAAATTTGTTCCATCGAAAATAGAAGGAATAATATTGGAACGACCCTCAAAATTATCATTAAAAGAAACCATTTTAAAAATTCGAATTTTTAAAACAAAAACAATTTTTGAAACACGAATTTTTAAAACAAAAATTGACTTCTATACCTAGCTCTGATACCACTTGTAGGATCGGTTTCACCCTAGACTGGGGGTGAATAGGGTGATAGTATAAATTATAAAAATTGATCGCGGAAACTTATAAAATAATTTTAACACAGATCACAGAACAATAGCAGCACAGATAATAGCAGAATAATAAATGCAGAAATAGAACGACACAGAATTTACCCAGCTTCGGCAAAACCCTGCCTACGTGCTGCCCCTAAGGTTTCTACTAGAAATTAGATAGTCAGACGCTTACACACGTTAACTCGCAACACCCGCTATCGACTAAACCTAACTCTACGCTCAAAACCCTACCACAACTCAGCCACTGAGTTGCGAGTTCTCAAACTACGCCACGTAGTTTGTCCCCTAGTCACATGACTAGAAATTTAAACGGTTTAAAAAAGAAATTACAAAATAAAAACCAATTTAAAATAAAACAACCCTATTTAAAAATAAAAAGCCTTAAGAGAAAAAACAGGCCGGCCCCCTTTTATAATTTAACGCGTTCTCCTTTTATTTGCTCGTTCGTTTATATGAAGATGGTGGCCGTTCCTCTAACTCAATTAGGGCTTCGTTCCATGCGATCCAATTTAGGGTTTTCGTGATTTCAAAGAGGCCGGCTTTGCTTGCTAGATCGAATGGAAGATTTATCACTTTGTTTGCTTCGTCGATTGCATGCTTCTCTGTTTTGCTCACGGTCTCTTTGAAATTGATCGAGTTCGTTTATGATTTCGGTATGTACTTTTCTCCTTGCTGGTTTGATGCTTACTTGAACTCAATGATTTTGAAATTGCCGATGATGATTGTTTATATAGGGTTCATAACCATAGATTTTCCTTCGCACAAAATATATTTGATTTTGTCAATTCTGTTTAATCGGCCACTCGTATTTACTTGGATGCTCGTGATTTTTCTTGACTTGTTCATAAACGTATATTTGATAATGCTTGGTTGACTTGGTTTAAAATACTCGGCTTTGAATTTGTTACGTGGTCACCACGGTGTTGAATTCATTTGACTTCGGCCATTTTGGGTTTCGTGAATTTCTCGTTGACATTGGTATGCTTCCACGACTTCGACATTTACATTGTTCATCTCTGCTTCATGTTTGATTATACTGCTGTTGACTTGACTTGCAGGATTTCACTGTAACTTCGGTTTTTCTTTGCATTGATCATGGCTTCTTCTGTCTTGTATATGTTGTATGAACTGTTGTGCCATTTTGGTTTTTCACTTGTGCATATTGCCTCGAGTACATGTATTCTTGGCTCTGGTTCATTGTTGTTGCATCACCACTGAGCCTCGGCTTGCTTTTTTTGCATTTTGTTGTAGCCTGTACTTGTATACTGTGTTGGGCTTGTAGTACTTGGATATTTGCTGTTTGTAGTTGCCGTATTGATCTTAATAGCTACCTGGTCGACACTTGCATTTCACTGTGTCAAGTTGCTATCTTCATATTCGTTGTGTCACTTGTTTGTAGTTATGTACTTCCACTTAAGCATTGTAGTTGTAGCATATACTCTGTTTATGGCCACTGGTTACTTTGAGCTTCACTGTGATATGTTCACTTGAGTCATTTGAAGTTTGTTGTGCAGTTGTTCACTGGTCTTTTCCTTTATATTGATTTGAGCTTGCCTGTTTTTTACTGCTAATTTGTTTATTGTCAAATGCACTTTGATATTGTGTAGCCTGGTCTGGACATTTTATTGTTCAGGTTGCACATTTGTTCGTCTTGGTTCTGACCATGTCTGTGGTTATGTTTGTGTACTTTTCTGGTTTTGGTTTCTTGATGCAGTTTGGTCTGGCATTTTAGTCCGACCTGAACTTTGACATTGTAGTCTGCCTTGTAGTTGTTTCTGTGTTGCCATATCTCTGGTGCATTTGGTTATTTGAGCCTTTGTGCTTTGGTGCTGTTTGGATTTGGTCATTGGTTGAAGTTTGTTTTGTATGCTGTCTTGATTTGTCGAAACCACAGTGGCTTTTGCATATGTATTCATCCTTTTAGTCAGTGAACATTGTGTTGGTTTCATTGGTACTTGAATAGTTTGGATTCGGGCTTTGACTTATGTCACTGATTTTTGGTCGAGACATGTCTTAGTTGTCGAGACCGTTTTTCCATACTTGCACATTTTTAAGTGCACCTATGTTGAATCCAGTTTCACAACTCGGGTTTGACCTTGTGCTGAAGTCGAGATTTTATTTATGTTGCACCTGAGTTGAACCCGTCTTTTTATTTGGGTTTGACCTTGTGCTCACCTGTCCCTGTAGCATTATCAAGTGTATATCGATGTGCATGACCTTGTGGCATGTACAGTGATACACTGTGCATGTCACATTGTTCGTGTGTGATGAATTCAAATATAAATGACGACGAACAACCCAAATAACCGAGGCAAATAATATTTTCAAAATCCATATTTTGTTTTATATTGCAAAAATATTTCTCTTTCAATTTTACTGCGTTAGTGAATATTTTTGCAGATTGCTCAGATGCTGGATTCTAACTGGAATGAAGTTGAAGATAAAATACGAATTGAGTGAATGAGTGATGTGTAGTGAGGTTAAATGTAAATATGAAATTGTGATGTATTTGTAATCAAAATTGTAGATGTATAGTGAGATCTTGAATTTGTACTATTCAAAATTGTAATAAATATTTGTTTGAATTAAATTTCTGTTTGAATTCAAATTCTGTGTTATTTAATTTTATTCAGCAAATATTTATTTAATCTATGAAAAATAAAATAGTACATTAACAAATACATTTAAACGAATGTATATATGTTTATTATCATCAAACAAAAATCATATAAGCGCATATTCAACATCATTTAAATAAAACCACAAATTACAAATAAACTAAATATTTCCTTTAATTTATTTAAACTTGAAATATTCATTAATCAACTTAAACCAAAATCAAGTTATAAAATCATATCCTTTGAAAATATCAAATTCATTAACTTTCAAATCAATTTAATTAAATAAATTTCTTAATTAAACACAATTTCAAATAAATTCAAATTTATCTTCCCAACCTTTGCTTGTAAAAATCATCAAAAAAATCTGTTTTAAAAATACAAATTTAAATAAATACTTAAATATATTATATATTAATTAAATCAAACTTTATTGAATTAAATCTTATTATTAAACTTATTATATATTAAAACTTATTATATATTTCAAAATAGTAAATTTATAAGTAAAATCTTAATATTTATAATTTCAAAACAAACTTATAACTTTAAAATTTTCAAAATATAAAATTTTAAAAATAAAGAATTTTAAAACACATATAAAATAACAATGGGTATATATATACATTTTAAAATCAATATTTATATAAAACCATACATATTTCCTTTTGAAAATTATGGAAATCATTTCAATATATATATATATATATATATATGTATATATATAGACCACTGGTGTTTGTATATAATTTTCTATCCTATGGTCAAGTGATATGGATATTTATCATTTTAATCCGCGATTTAAATATATACAGGTATATATATATCATTTTAACCCGCAATCCCAAATTCAATTCAATGAATATCACTTGGGTTTATCATTTCAACCCATGATGATTTTCTTCTATTTTATAGATCATTCGGGTATGTATCATTTCAACCCATGGAAATTCTATACTAACAGGGAACTTGCAGAGTGCTAACAGATATGATAATAATATAACTTGCATATATCATCAAAATAAATAACAGATAATGGTGTCAGATATCATAGGTGAACAGATACAGATAATAGCATATATAACAATGTAAATAACTAACATCAACATATTTCAATTGTCATTTCAATTGAAATCAAATTTAATAAATCTAATAACATTAATCGTGAGTGATTGCTCACCTTTCGAGGCTAGAGATATAACAAGAATGTGATGCATGGACACGGATAAGGATTCGGATATGACCAATGCAAAAATCTACTGCGACCAATTTTGGACAGCGACGAGACAAAAGCAGGGCACGATGAACTGGATTAATGAACATCAATTTGATAAGTGAACTTATATATAAACTATATATATATATATATTATAGTTTATATTTTGACACATGGTAGATTAAATCTCTATATATATATTTAAAAAAAATCATTGTTTAAATTTAAGCACATTTAAAATAAAATCATCGCTATATATTCAAACCCAACTTATATATACTGGTGTCAATATATAGTAACACATGTAAAGAAAACTTATATGACTAACAGACATACTGACTTATAGTTATGAACTAATAGATTTTATAACTTACATAAAAACTTTATATATATATATATAACCAAATAATGTATAAACTATCTACTTACATATATAAATAACTTCCTTTATAATACACTATATTATAAATATATATACCAACGTCTTAGAAAAATCTATATACACAACATATTATATAATTCATATATACTAACATACGAAAATTTTATGTACAAAATATCGTATATATAACTTGCATATACACATACATCTAATAAACATATATAATTAGCCTCTTTTGTAGTGCAATATTTTTATAGACATACATATATACTGTAATCAAATATAATTTAGAATATTAAGTATCGATTCAAGTATGAAAGCAAATATATGAAGGCGACATATATACCTATTTCATCAACAAGTATATGCATGCAATCAAGGGATGGGTAGGAAGCTTCGGTTGTAGAGGAAGCTTAGGCTGGTGGATATGGCAACAGGCGATGGAAGTGGGAAGCGGTGGAGAGTGGATAGGCTCGGCTGAATGGAAGAGATCGGGGGTAGCGGTGTTGGTGCAAGTTATCACGGGTGGAAGGCAGCGGCAAGGGAAGGCTAGGGGTCTCGGTGGTTGTCGTGGTGCTTGTGGTGGTTGCTGACGTCAGAAGGGAGGAGTGACCGCGAGCTGCTGCCTAAGGCGATGGACGTGGCATGAGGCGGTAGCACTTGCGTACGGCTATGGAAGGTGTTCGTCAGGGTGGTGGAGGAATGCTTGGAGGGGAGTGGAAGTAGCGGGATGCTTGATGGCTAAAGGGTCAGAGGCCGCATGCTAAAGAAAACGGGATGAGAAATTTTCTTTCTGATATAAAGCTTATATGCTCTTTTTTTTTTCTGCATTTTTTTATAAAGAGGGGAGGACGAAGAGAGGTTGAATGAACCAACATATAAAATATAACAATGGGAATTACAAAAGTCAAGAATTTAATTTAGGGAATAATAATGGTCGGTGTCTTTTGATTATCGTGATAGAAAAACAAAAGGAAATAGGAACTCCAAAAGACACGAATTGAGTACCGATGTGGTTATCCGTTTCACGGTTTTCGCCATGTACCGGATCCTGAAATACACATATGAGTATACCGTAGAGATCAGGATGACGACACGAAAAGTCGATAATCGGTAGCAAAAAATGCTGCTAATTTGTCAGAAATAAGATAAACGGAGCAACGACATTCCAAATTTGGCGAAACCAAATGTGACTTCTCGCTCAGAAGACGATTTACAAATTTATCGTGTAAAAATATTCAGGTTTGGAAAACATTTATTTATTATCAATTTTTAACTGATTTGAATTTAAAATGAAATCAACAAGTTAAATCTGAGTTTGAAATTAGAGTTCGAAAATGAACGATCTTGGAGAAGCAAGAAGAATATTAGGCATGGAAATTAAAAGGGATCGAAAGCAATTTGAGTTGAAATTGACTCAAAAGGAGTACATTGAAAAAGTGCTTTGTTGATTTAGCATGGAGAATGCAAAGGCGTCAGATACACCTTTACCTTTTCATATGAAGCTTTGGAGTGAAGGATCAACTACCTTGGACAAAGATAAGGCTTATATGGCAAAGGTGTTATATATTAGTGCAGTTGGAAGTCTAGTGTATGCTCTGGGATGTATAAGGCCCGATATTGCAAATGCCGTCAAGATGGTTAGTCGATATATGGCTAATCCAAGGAAACCGCATTGGAAAGCTGTGAAGCTAATATTGAGATACTTTAGAGGTATATCATCTCATGGCCTTGTTTTTTGCGATAGTGATAGGATGAATTGAAAGTTGGTTGGTTATTGTGATTCAGACTACGCCGGTGATAGGGATCCAAGAAAATCAACTTCTAGATATGTCTTCATAGCTGAAGGCATAGCCATAAGTTGGAGATCAAGGTTGCAGACCATAGTTACTTTATCCACTATGGAGGCAGAGTTGATAACCCGATGGAGGCGGAAAAAGAGGCACTTTATCTGAAGCGACTGTTGTGTGACTTGGGATTTGGGCATGATAGTGTTGTTGCTCGATGTGATTGCCAGAGTGTTATTCATTTGGAAGAGAATTTGGCATTTAGCTCACGGATTAAGCATATTTAAGTGAGAGAGCCTTTTCTAGTAGCCATGGATGAGGATAAGCAAGTATATCTTTGGAAAGTGCACATAAAGGATAACGCGATGTATATGTTCACTAAAGCATTGCCGATTGGGAAGTTCGAGCATAGTTCGAACTTGATTCACTTATTGAAGTGCTAGCTGCCATAGGGTGGCATGATTGAGGGAGGAGCTTGGTTGCAGATGAGGAAGAGTATCGATGTGAGAATAATGTTCTATCTTCTTGGTAAATGCTTGTCTTTGGTTAGATAGTTTAGGATTTGGATGTTTTCTACACTTTGTTAGTAGGCGGGGGGCTTTGCCTGAGCTCGTTGGTGGAGTGCAAGGGTAGTGGCTTTGCCAGAGCTCACTGGGAAAGCATTCATGTTTGATTGAAGGTAGAAGTGGTGATAGTTGGTGCTATCAGTTATTGATTATGGTATGGTACCATTGGAGTTGGAGAAGGATATAGTGTCGAGGTGGAATATATAATTTTGGCGACATTATATAGAGAAATTAAAGTGGTCAGAAGTAGTTTGGTGGGGGAGAAAACTGTTTGCAAATCAGAGCTGGAAGGAGGCAGATATGATGAAGAATTTGGAGTGGTGTTGGGGCAACAACAAGGGACTTTTGTCAGAAATGGACAGACGTCTTAGGCTTTAACAAACCTGTTCCAGAGACCTACGACAGATGTCTGTCACTTTTCGATAGACATCCGAGGCCTTCGAGGATTTTCTTAGGACTTAGGATAGAGGTCTGAGGATTTGATCAGACGTTTGACGCGACCTCTATCATTTTTCTCAAGACTTAACTCAAACGTTTGAGGCATTTTGTCAGACATCTGAGGCGACTCCTATTAGTTTTCCCGAGACTTGACTCAAAAGTCTTATGCATTTTGTCAGACGTGAGGCGACTTCTGCCTATTTTTGTAGGCTTGATATGAAGATTTGTGATATTCAAATGGGAAATTATGGAATTTTCCTAGGTTTTATATTCTCCTATATAATCTATCTTCAAGTTTCAGAGAGGAAGTGATCAACACGATTGAAAAGCGACTGCTGGGTTTTTTAGCCTCCACCAATTAGGTTTTAATCTAAAACCTAATTTTCTTCAATTCTCTTCCCCATTAATAAATTATATTAGAATTATTGATCATTTGTAATCAATCTCTTTTACTCTTCTCAATGATATCGGTAAAAGCTCTCTCTCAAAGTGGACATACATTAACAAGATGTTCGTGGAACCACTATAAATCAGTGTGTGATTTAATTTTGTTATTGCTTTGATTTATATATTTCTTTTTTAGGGTTCGTGAGCAGATATTAGATTAGTTGAGATTTAGATTGAGTTACTAATTGGTTGTTTTTACACTTCTTACCACGATTTTGTTTTTCTACTATGCATTAGAGTTTTGATTTGAGTGGTCTCGGGTTAGTATTTCCCACAACATTGTTTCCAAGAATCTTGGAGTTTATTCATGGCATAAGAGAATAACAACTCAGGCGGTGATACACTAGCCAACTCAGATCACAATTCATCCACAACATCACCATTTCAGAGAGCAGGTCAACAATCAAGAGCATATGCACATGATTTAATCAAAACAATCATAAGTCCATAAAGTCGATTAACCACGACACATTTGGATGAAAATCACTACTTGTTTACATTTGGATGAAAATATCTACTTATTATGGAAATTTCAAGTTGAGAAGGCAATAAAGGGATATGGACTAGAGGATTACATTCTTGGTACTAGTATTACACCACTTAGATTTATGGCAGATAATGAAGGAAAACCAATTAGCAAAAAAGAGTATATCAATCATCAAAGGCAAGATCATTTATTAAGTTCTTGGCTTTTATAAACAATAAGTACTGAACAATTTCCGTAAGTTATTGGGTATAAGACATCTAATAAGACATGGACAATAACTAAACAAGTTTTTAACTCACAATCTGCAGCCAAGATATTGCATTATAAGAGAGATGCAAAATTTAAGGAAAGATAACTTGTCAATGAGGGATTTATCTAGCTAAAATCAAGAATTATTATAATCATTTAGAGGCAGTGGGTTATAAAATATCTGACATAGAGAAGATATTAACCATCATGAATGCTTTAGACAATAAGGATGAGGCAGTTTTGCATTTATAACCTCTAAGGAAGTCATTCCATCAGTTCAGTTTGTACATTCTACTCTACTAGCTCATGAGGGAATAATAGAGCAAAAGAAAGCATTTGACTCAGATCTTTCAATCAATTATGTAACCAATATATGAAACAAAAGTCAGGAAAGAAACAACAATGGAAAAAACAATATTGGAACAAAAAATGATCAGAATTATCCAAGAAATCAATCAAGAAAATTTAGAGGGGGTAGATGAAACAATAATAATAGACCAAAGTGTCAAATATGTGAAAAGTTAGTGCACACAACCAACAAAAATTATTTTAGATTTAACATCAACTACAATGCATCACAAAACTCAAGTAATCAAAGAAACTATGCTATGATTGCAAACATGGCTAGTATGTAGCAAGATGCAAGAAATATATTCGAGGAACATAAGATACATATATTGGAATTTGGAAGGTTAGGGGACATCTGTAATCAATGTTGGTACCCTGACTCAGGTGCTACTCATCATGTTACCAACAATCTACATAACCTGAACATTGACAACAAGGAATACAAAGGTATTCAATCTATTTGCATGGGTAATGGTTCTTGTATTAATATTACGCAATGGTAGTGTATAAATTAAGGGTCAAAGAATTTACATCTTAATAACTTATTGAGAGTCTTCAAGATAAAGAAGAATCTTATTAGTATGTCGAAAATTGCAAAAGATAATGGAGTACATTTTGAATTTTACCCACAACATTGTTTAGTCAGAAATATTCAAAGCAAACAAATCATGTTGCAGGGTGAAACTCATAATGGACCGTGCAGATTCAACTTTTTAAACCCAAACCACAATTATTCAAACAATTCAAGAAAATGCTGCAGAATCAGATTCAACCCGTTTTATCAAAATTATGTTTGACATACGGTATTGTAAATTAGGTCATCTGAGTATCAAAATTGTAAAGAAATTGTTAATGGATAATAAAATAGTAATTACAGATATACTTTCCTTTTATGTTTGCACTTGCTGTTAGATGGGAAAGAGTCATAAATTAGCCTTTCCAAAATCACAATCTAAGTTTAATAAGCCATTGCAACTTGTTGCAACTAACTTATGGATTCAAATATTATATATCTTTTGTAGATGCTTATTCTAGGTACACCTAGATTTTCTTCCTGAAATCAAAGTCTGAAACACAAAATGTGGTTATGCATTTTATAAAACAAGTGGAAAGGTAGACAAATCAACAGGTAAAAGTAATACAAACTGATGGGGGTATATAGTATAAGTCACTTAAGGAATATTTTCAAGGGAAAGGAATTATTCACCGAATGGCTTATCCTTCTACACCAGAGAAAAATGGATTAGTTGAGAAAATCATAGACACATAATAGAAACTGGTCTTGCATTATTAGCGCAAGCTTCACTTCCATTGATGTTTTGACCAAATACATTTGCCACTATTGTCTATTTGATCAATAGACTACTGCTAACGAAAAACAAGGTAAAACTCCAATGGAATTTCTATTTAGTTAAAGACTAGATTATTAGAGTTTAATTTTTTTTGGTGTTTATGTTTTCCTCGACTAAGGCCACATAATTCACACAAATTGAATTCAAAATATGTTGTGTTCAATGAGCACATATTTCCATTCGCCACACAAAGTGGAAAGACTACACAGAAGTTATACAATCCAAGGATATCAATTCCATCTATACCGTTGCATATTAGCAATCAAAGACTAACATATATAGACAAGAACAAGAGCAATTCAGACACTCAACACACGTTATCCATAAGTGAATGAGTCAAGATGAATCTCAATAGCTTCAACATGCAACTCATGCTCCAGCAAATTCAAGTAACAATGGATTAATAGAAATGATAATAATTAAGAACAAAGCATACAAAAATCAACAGGCATAGATCAAGAACACGTAATCAAAGGACATCCAATGATAACAAGGTGCAAAAGTGGTATCTTTAAACCAAATCTATACAGAACATCCATTCTTAATGATGAATTAGGGACATTTAAACAAGCACTCAACAATGAAAACTGGAGAAAGATAATGAATGAGGAAAACAATGCATTAATGAAAAATAACACATGTAGTTTTGTTTTTCACTTAGGCACAAAAGAATAATTGGATGTAGATGGACTTATAAGTTAAACAAAAATCCGAATGGGAGTGTACAGATATACAAAGCAAGATTAGTTGCAAAGGTTACACTTAATAACATGGTTTTGATTTCAATGGAACTTTTCCAATAGTGGTTAAATAACTACCATAAGAGCGATCTTAACTATAGTATTACATAAAGGATGGGACGTCAGACAATTAGATGCAAATAACGGTTTCTTAAATGGAGATCTTCATGAAGAAGTATATATGGAGCAACCACCAGGGTTCAATCGATCGGGAAAAGATACAACGGCGTGTAAATTAAATAAAGCAATATATGATTTAAAACAGGCTTCAAGAGTATGGTACGAAAATTAAAGGCAACTCTTATTGGACTAGATTATCAACCAACAAATTCAGATACTTCTCTATTTATCAAGCTCAAACAAAAATGCCACAGAATATATCTTAGTATATGTGGATGATCTTTGTTAACAAGAAAACTTATCAACACCCCAGAGCAAAGTTCAAAGTGTAAGGGTTCCTTCCGAACCCACCTTTCAAACAAACTAAGTTAATTTGAACCTTTCGAATCTCTTTTTCAAAACAATCTAGATGATTTAGGTCTTTCTTAAGTCCACTTTTCAAAAAGGTTGAGGTAATTGAAACTCCTTCTAAACAACCTTTCGAACCGATCAAGACACGACTCGCCTTTGAAACTACCTTTCAAACTAGTTAAATTAGTTTAGTATCCTTTCGAAATCTCCTTTCGAAGTGGTTAAGGTGACTAAAAGTTAGGATCCAATGGATCTAAGGCTTTGACTGACTTAATAGGTTCCTATTCCTTCAAAAGGCATCCTTTCGATCTATATTGATGCAAGTAATTCATAACAAGAAACATATAGGAGCAACAAATTAATCAATATATTCAAAAATTCTGTATTCTTCCTTTAATAATAATTTTCTTGAATTCTAGAAACTTAAGTATTATAAAGAAGTAAAATCCTCCACCTTGATTTTAGAATGAGGGTTTACAAATTTAAGAAAGAACAAGTATTGAGTGAATCAAATCAAATCCCCCAAAACAATGCTCCTAGGGTTTTATTTATAGGTGCGGGTTGGACCCTTTTGAATCAGTTCTTTTAACTTGGTCGAAAGGGCTCCTCGAAGACCTTTCGTTGCTGCTAAATTATAGGTGCCCTTCCTATTTAGCTATTGAACAGAACTTGAGTGCTTTTCACTTCATCGAAAGTTATAGATACACCCTCCACTTTGTTGCTGATGTGTTGTTGCAAGTAGGAAAAGATACGGGCTTTCGACACCATCGAAAGGTTTATTTTTCGGGCTTTGAATGAGTTGGAGTATAGTAGAAGGTTTTAATGTCGCAGGTTGCTTATGAATGCATCCTTATTGATTGATGCAGAACCTAATCCTTATTATTGAACTCATGTAAGGTTTCCTTTATAATTGTGGATGAGTTCAAAAGGCTAATCTATGATTTTGAAGGGGTAGCTCTATCCAAATGTTCTTCTACGAAAGGTAAATGATGGCAAAACCCACTATTTCAAAAGAACTGGCGCTCAAGTGGAAGCTTATAACTTATTTCCTTCGAAAGGTGCCTTTAATACATTCAAAACACCTCTATGCATGTAGAATAAACCATTTCAAAAGGTATTTAATTGAAGTGAAAGGGTGTCCCTTTTTGACCTCTAGAAAGTGCACTACTCATCCAATACTTTATAGAAGCATCCCTTCGACTCTTTCAAAAGGTTTTGTTGTTATTGTCATTATTTATGGATCCTCCTTTTGTATTCTTCAAGGTTGCAATCAAGTTGGTGTGGTTTTTGATGATAACACTTGCTCCCTAGCAAAGGGATGCTCTTTAACTGTTCAAGTCAATTATTTTGATCCCCATCTTCATTTCAGCATAAATTTTTTCCGCCTTTTGACATTCCCAAATGAATCTTGGCCATTTATTTGAATTTGATCGAATGGTTTCCTTTGCATTTGCTTCTCTTAAAAATCATGCTTTCTTCTCTCCCCTTTTTCATTTATGTGATGACCTGGATTTTTAAACATCTGTTAGTTGGGTAATTAACTGGTTTAATTCATTGAAACATTAATTTTATTGGTCAAAAAAAATAAAATTTTGATAATGGAAATATCTGAACAAATATAAATTGATTTGAAAACTAAAACAATATTGAATTACAAATCTCTGAATATGTTAAATCTTATAGTAAATTAATAAATAATATATTTCACCATTTAAATTCAAGAATAACATATCCATAAGTGTATATATATACATACAAGCTTTATAGTATACGAGTATATAAATGTATATACATGTATATATATGCCTAGGGAATAAAATATAGGAAAGTTTATAAAAATGTGGATATATATAATATCAAAAATACACATGAGTAAAATTGTGACAACCCGGGATTTTTGGCAATATTAATTTGATAATCTTCTAATATAATTATTCAGAATTGGCAAAATTATCTTTTCAAATAAAGATATACTTTCTATTTACTATTGTTCATATAAATATATAGATTGTGAAAAGGAACTATGATTTGAAATTCAAATGAATATCTCAAAATAATCTAGATTTAAACTCTACATTTTTAAAACACTAGAATATATAGTTATTAATTTAAGTATACATAACTTAAGCTTAAATAAGAATAAATAAAAAAGTAAATAGAAAAATAAAAATATAAAACATAAAAGAAAATATAAAATATTTGCATAGGACATTTGTAAGCTAGGAAATGACATATGCATACAAGTGTCAAAATTAATGGTTTTCTTCATTTAATGAAAAATAGATTTGGAGAAACTAAATGGCTGCATAGTTATTTTCTTTTACATATCCACATTTCTCAACCTCTTCTTTCTCCTTTTATTTTCTTTCAAAACCAAAACTAAAACCAGAGAAGCCAAACAACTAAATCAACTTCAAGTTTTCAACCGAGTAAAGCAGCAATTCAAATTCAAGTTCAACTCAAGTAGATCAGGATCAAAATCATTTCCAGTTTTCCAGATTTCAAACTGTGGTCTCTATTCCAAGTTTTAAGGTAATTAAACTTCAACCTTCTAAGAAAAATCATCTTATCCATGTAATAATTAATAGTAGTACTGTTATGAATATGTCTTGCATGGATATATAAATGGGTTTGTCTGGTATATATGTTTGAGATTGTTGTGTGTATATATATGCATGTCTATTCTGGCCTCTGTTCTTGTCTAACAGACCCAAATACCTTTCAAATTCAATTTCTCTTCATTAAAGCAATTATAGGGTATGACATCTAAAGGAAAGTTGTTTGAAATGATGAAACACTATTTTTAAAAATGATTTCAAGTCTAGATAGTAGGTATTTCTCTGATAAGAACGAATTTACAGTAAGAAACAATCCATATCAAAAAATTGACTATCACAATTTCAAGTTTCACTTATACAATCAGTTGCGTCTTTAAAAATGATGATTTTTGGTGAAAGTTTCATGATTTTTAGGTTAGTTTGGGTTGAGATATCATGAGTTGAACGAGATCGAGTTTTTATTCGATTTTCGACGATTGGAGTTCGGTGAGGTGTCGGGACTGGAGCTGAGGAAGCTCGTTGGTCAAGGGTTGTAGAAAAATGGTCGGTGAATTTTTAGATTACCGTGGTGGCATGGCTGTGGCGAAGTAGGGTTTAAGACTATGTTCGAGTCGACGAGGTTGTTGAGGCAAATGTGACGTCGTGCGGGCATCAGAGTGTTTCGGTACAAGGGGGATTGGAAGAGGGAAGATAGGCGAGTTTCTAGGGAAAGCGGCGAGGCTCTTGGTGGTTGGAGGTTGCGACACGAGAGTGTTTTTGCGAGCGGGTTTGGTCACTACTGTACCCCGACTTGCTCGATCTCGTTTTGAAGCTTTGTTCAAGGTTCTGGGTGGTCGGGTCGGATGAGGGCGTCGTTGGCGATTGATCGGAGGTAGCGACATTGGTCGAATTGGTGACGATCGAGCGTGCACGTGCACGCGTATCTTGGCGTGTCTGGGTTTGGGATTGATGTTGTGTTATATTAGAGAAGTGCAAGAAAGGGAAGAGAAAAGACAGGGGAGATTGAGGATTGGATCGGGTTTGGGCTCGGGCCTACTTATAGATGGCATTAACAAAGTTTAAAAAAATAAAAAGAATGAGAATATGAATAAAAGCATAGATATAAAAGAAAAGCATAAGCATAAAACAAACAATATTTTCCAATAGAAAATTTTCCTAACAATTCTTTTCAATATTAAATGTTTTACTTAAGTTCCTAGTTTAGACAAAGGAATTTTAAAACCTTGATTTACTTAAAAGATTATTTGGTTTAAAGGACATAAATCAATTATTTAACTTAGATTAGTAAACTTAGAATAACTATATTATATGTCCTTTATTTAATTAATTACTAACTTATTTAAATAAAATTAAATGGTGAAATTAAGTATATGGTTAAGGAAAATAAAATGTTTTAAACTTATGATTAATCAAAGGTTTTATGTATTTTATATATTATATAATTCCAAATGTTTAATAAAAAAACAGATGGCTTGTAATTAATTAATGTCAATTAAGCATGATTATAAGTAATTTATTTTTAAATTGATTTGATGATTGTGTGATTAGTTAATCTAGCTTATGAAGATTAAATTGGATTGAATGCTTTGGATTGCTTGATATTTCTAGTATGACTATTTTGCGATATTCTATGGTATTTAATGACCTGAATTGAACTATTGATAAAATATGAGACATTTATTTGAACAAATATTGCGATGGAATTTTTTTGTGAATGTTGACATTTTGAAATTGAATTGTTTTGGCTTAAAAGATGGCATTCAGATTCGAAGGAACCGGGATCGGATATCAGCGATATCCGGAACCACTTCGGTTTAATAAGCAATATAATTCTTTATAGATTTGATTTTAAAACCAAATAGATTGGAATATAATAAATTAATAAACTTGGCTATTTAAATTAAGTAACGGTACCTAGATATTATTTTTAAATACAAATGGATATGTGTAATAAGTGGTTAGCCAAAATAAGATAAGAACTCGAGGTAAAGTTCAAGTTACCCTTAATTTTTCAAAGAAGTTTATAACCTTAGTATTTCTTATTAGATTGGTTTACTCACGCTGGTTTCCAGCCTGACTCGGTGTTACTTTATCGTAATGCTCAGGTCAGACCGAGTATTACAGATTTCCAGGTTAGGACGTTCTAGAGCTCAGGAGACGAGCTGGATGATAGGGATGTATTGATTATATTCCGGTGTGAAGTAAAGATTGTCCAGACTGGATTTAGGGACAAGTTATTATAATTGTCCAGTTTATTTGTGAATGATTGTACTCTGATATATTGTATGTAAATTAACATTTATAGCTTTTTTGTGTAAATGTTGTTATATGTATATTATATTTTGATCCGCTGCGATTGTGAGGTTCTGTGCTTTAGTTTTCTGTTTCTTCTTCTACCTCTCTTCTTCTTAACTCTAACAGTTTGGGATCTCCGACATTCGATTTCTCGGCACTTCTACAGTAAATGTATTAGTGTCGATATTTCAAGGTCGAAAATTCTGGGCCGTTATATTTGATATCAGAGCTGAAAGGTTAAGCATGAACCTTGGCTCTGGTGGGGATTACTCATTAGAGATAGGGTCAGTAGTACCCTAGAATGAGTTTAGAGTATTACATGAGGGCGTAATTGTCATTTTCTTATACAATGATTTTAAAAACAATTTTAAAATTAGTCTTTATATAAGCCTATATTTTGGTATAAAAGCAAAAAAAATTCTAATTTTTATAATATATTAAGATAATTGGTTGTTGATTATTGAAATTGAATAAGACCATGAGAATTAAGAGGTAATATATATCTAATCAAATAGGAATTTGATAAAAATGAACTATGCAATAAGATAAGCTAGAAATGGATTCAAACCAGAAATTAAAATCCTTAAATTTGTAGAAGTGTTTTCAAAGTATTGGAATAAATTACCCTGATTTTATTTTCTAATAAATTATGAGACAATATATAGTAAGTTGTTTTCCAGATCTTATAATCTTGGTTATTATCATAAAAGGGTGGTTGTGTCTAAATAAAAGGTTGTTTATTTTTTTAAAATAAACAATAATAAAACAAGAGTGAAATGTTTTTAGGAAATTAACATTTAGATAAGTATAACTTGAAATTGGAAAAGGATAAAAAAAATTCAAATTTTAAAATCTAAGTCCATAAAATTTGGAATCGTTTCAAGGTGTTATAAAATATTTTAAATAATATTATTCAGATATTTTGAACGTGGGAATCTTGTTCTAAAAAAGAGTTGTTTTAAATATTTTAAAGAAATTTGTTTTGAATTAAAAACAAAGAATGGTATGACTTGGTGTGCAAACAATATATATATATATATATATATATATATATATATATATATATATGTGGATATACATATTATCATAGTTGGTTTGAAATAAATACTAAATGTTGAAATCTAATATCTCTTTAAGATTAAGATGTAAGCCCAAAGTGCAATAAGTTTGAACTTATTAGTGGGAAAAAATATTGATAAGAAGTTTAAAATTTGAAATGGAGAATTCAAATTGAGTAAGGTTGATATGGATTAAATGAATTGATATTTGACTTAGGGAAGTTGTTAACTCTGCTTTTTCAGCAAGGCCGTGATATCAAAAATCGACCGAGAAGCCAATGATAGTTCATCTCGAAGGATGGTCGACTTAACCTCCCAGTAAAGCAAGTTCTGTTGAATGAATTTTCAGATAAGATCCCCTATGGAGGGGGGGTCCAGGGGGCAGCGCCCCCAGCGGGGTGCGGGGCAGCGCCCCGACCAAAACGGTATACGACTTAAAGAGTGAAGTAAGCCAGCGACTCAACTAGTCAGCGACCTAACCAATGAAGTAACCTACCGGCTCAAGAAAGACACGACTCAACTTATCTGGTTGCCGACTCAACAGCCTTGAGGAGTTACCGACTCAACAGCCTTGAGGAGTTACCGACTCAACAGCCTTGAGGAGTTACCGACTCAACGGCCTTGAAGGGTTACGATTCAACGACTCAGGAGGGATAACGACTCACCGGGTTATAACCTTAGCGACTTAAAGGCGCCGGCCGACTCAACGGGTTAACGACTCATGGAGTTAGCGACTCATGGGGCAGACCGACCTAAGGATTTCAACGACTCAGGATGTCTAACGACCAATCATAAGTCGCTGGCGACTCAAGCGAATAAGGAACAAGCTTAATACCGATACACCTATGCCGCTGCCTGCTGACTCGTGGTATGTGAGGCGGACACGGCTCATCTTGAGTCGGTCACGGTTCATCCTGAGTCGGTCACGACTTATGACTTGATCAACAATTCCAGCCCAGAAATTTGCCTATAAATACATGGCCACCTCCAACATTCAGGGGACTTTTGGCTCACTTCCTGGACGCCATTACTCTGCCACTGTCTCGACTTCAAGCAACGTTCAAGAAACACTTCTATCACTCCAATCACCAAAGACATTTCAACAAATCTCAAGAGGAAATCTAACTCATTCGCCATGCATTCGAAGGATTCTTCTACATCGGGGTTTGAGCTATTTGTCTAAGTGTGTTGTAATCGGAGTTGATTGTAAAGAATTGTAACCAAATCAGCAATAAATAGCTTTAAAGTGGACGTAGGCTATACTCTTAAGCCGAACCACTATAAAACTGCTGTTGTTTACTGCTTTTCCGCTATTATCTGCTTGTAATCTGTTCCCGAGCTATCGGGTGGTGCTTTCACAACTATAACTCACACACCGGGGTGTTAGCGTTCAAATTTTAGCGTTAACATTTTTGGTGCTTTCATTGAGAATTGAACTCAGGAATACTTTCACCATTGCTTCGCGAAAGTTTGTTGAAAGAATCTCTCTAAGGACCAGAAGTTTATTGGAAACAATGGCTCCTGGGAGAAAGCGAAGTTCCGCAAGATCCGATAATGTTCAAGAGAATACCGCTACCTCTCCTCCTTCAAGTCAAGCAGCTCCAACTGCTGGAGTTACACGAGCAGAATTGGACGCCGTAGTTTTGGGATTGAATCAGCAATTGAATGCTCAGAATGCGCAGTTGGAAGCCCAGAATTCCCAGAATGCCTTGATTATGGATAGGTTAAATGCCCTACTTGAGGCAAATCACCAACGACAGGATAATGAAACAATCTATGCTGAAGATGCCCGTGACCCCCAAGAGAAAGGTATTCCTCAAAAAGCAGACAACACCACTGCAAGGGGACCTTCTCAAGCTGAAGGTTCAAGGCCGCAACCAACTTTTCGCGAATATTCGCCCAGGCAAACTTCCGAAAGAACAGCGGACGCGGACGTCTGCCCGACAAGACCTCTGAACGATGAGGAGTACCTATCAGGGATGGTTCGCTCGATTATGAAAGAAAGCATGCAAAGGCAAAAGGATGAAAATGATTGGGGATTTGCCCTGAGTAAGACACCGTTCACCGAAAAAATCTTAAAGGCAGAGTTTCCCAAGAAATTTGTACCTCCTACCATCCCAGCTTATCGAGGGACAAGTGACCCTAACCAATTCCTATACAAGTACGATTGGCATATGACCGGGGCAAGAGCAACAGATGAGATCAAGTGCCGTTACTTTCCTGTATACTTAGAGGGAGTGGCCTTACTTTGGTTCACAAAGCTACCAGTTAGATCCGTGGATCAATTCTCTGACTTAACACGAAAGTTCAAGGATCAGTTCAGGCTATATGCTACAAAAGCCAAGGATATAATGTCTCTCTCTAGTCTAGAACAAAACCCCGGAGAATCTACCAGATCATTCTTAAATCGTTTCAATATATCCCTAGCTGAAGTCGAGAACGCAGAGCCAAGGATGGTTTTGACTTATCTAATGCAGGCTATCGATAAATCGAGTGAATTCGGTAAATGGCTAAAAATGAAGGAGCCAAACTCACTTGAGAAATTCTATAAGAAGGCTGATGAATTTATGCGTTTGGAAAGCTTTCCTGCGACATCAAGAGCAATCGAGGCTGAAATTTTGAAGGTCGGTGTTACTTCTGATAAAAGAGAATCTAGAGGACAGAAAAGGAAGAATGATGGTGGAAAAAAGCAGAGAGACTTGAAGAAGCTCGCCGCTTTAAACCGTCAGACTTTACTCTCTTAACTGATACTCTGGAGAACATCTTTCTCGCAACCAAGGATGCTTTTGATTATCCTAAGCCACCTGAGTTGAAGGTTGGGAAAAATGCTATGCATAATGGGAGGTTCTGTCAATTCCACAACCAACCTGGTCATGACACCAACGAATGTCGTCATTTAAGGAATTTGATTGAAGAACTATTGAGACAGAATAAACTCCAGCAATATGTCAAAAGAGACAGGAATGACCCATCCTCATCCACTCAGGGGCGGCCCTCACCCGGCAGGCAGGAATCATGATAGGATGGAAGGATACGCTCATGCTCTAAGAAAAGCCCCGACGGGAGAGAATGTTCATGTTCTCACACCGGAGATTCGATCCCGAGAAGCTTGGGACAACAATGACTTGCATCCATGTTTTACTTTAAGGCTTTGTTACAAATTTGTAAAAGAATAATGGATTTATCATTCTCATATTAAAAGTCGTTGTAAAAACATTGCAAATGAAATATAGGAACTGTAAATCTTGTTTTTTCTATTACTATAAAAGATCTGTTTCATTTCGATATCCAAATATCTTGAATATATTGCTAAAATGTCGATTTAATATTGCAGGCAATCAAAGCAAAGCTTACCTAGTCAGCACATCGCAAAGCAAAGCGATTCCTATAAGTCATTGAGCAAATAAATGTCAAGCCAAAAAAGGTTCCAAATTGAATCCCTGCATAAGAAATGTTCCTCACGAACAGTTGATACAACCAAAAGGGCACCTTCCCAACGCGAAGGTTTCAGGACCTCGCTAACCGACAAAGATCGTTTGTGCAAACAGACATCTAGTCGGGTAGTTTGGGTCTGCCCTATGGATTCACTTAACAATGAGGAGCATTTCTCTGGAAAAGAAACAAATAACTGGCAAAGAAAAGAACATGGCTGTGGAAATGATAACGAGGAATCGCTAAGGAGCAGATGGTGAAGAGACAAAGGCAAGCAGACAGAAAACACACAAGCCCTCTTCGGAGGCACAAGTCCTCCAATGAGGCACGCTTCCCATGTTTGAAGCGCAAACTAAAGTCCTCCAATGAGGCACACTTCCCAAGTTTGAAGTGCAAACTAAAGTCCTCCAATGAGGCACACTTTCCAAGTTTGAAGTGCAAACTAAAGTCCTCCAATGAGGCACGCTTCCCATGTTTGAAGTGCAAACCAAAGTCCTCCAATGAGGCACGCTTCCCATGTTTGAAGCGCAAACTAAAGTCCTCTAATGAGGCACGCTTCCCATGTTTGAAGCGCAAACTAAAGTCCTCTAATGAGGCACGCTTCCCATGTTTGCAGCTTAAACTAAAGCCCTCCAATGAGGCACGCTTCCCATGTTTGAAGCTTAAACTAAAGCCCTCCAATGAGGCATGCTTCCCATGTTTGAAGCTTAAACTAAAGCCCTACTCAAAGGCACAACCCTTCAGAGGATAAAGACCTCTTCGGGGGCACATTTCACCAGAGCTGAAGTGCAAACTCTTCGGAGGCTCACTTCTCCAGTGCTGAAGTGCCAAATAAAGACCTCTTCGGGGGCACATTTCACCGGAGCTGAAGTGCAATCTCTGTGGAGGCGCACTCCTCCAGAGTTGAAATGTCAAATCAAAGCCCTCCAGCGAGGCGCAACAAAAAAAAAGAGAGGAAAAAAGGCTTCTCCAATACAAGGCGCACTCTACCAGAACAAGAATAATATTTCCTCAAAAATGGAAAATTATTCTCTAAAGAAAGAGTGCATGCCTTCTCAAAATGGAAAATTATTCTCTAAAGAAAGAGTGCATGCCTTCTCAAAATGGAAAAGTTATTCTCTGACAAAAGAGTGCAAGCCTTCTCAAAATAGAAGAGTTACTCTAAAGTAAGAGTACAAGTCTTCTCAAAACAGAAGAATTGTCCTCCAAAATCTCCGAAAAAATGGAGAATATTACAATAAGCTGTGGTATAGGGACAATAAAATATCGCTATATTAGTTAAAGCAATACCGAAGCAAAAGACCACAAGCTCACCGCAGTATTATGCAAAGAAAATGAAAAACTTAAATGAAAATGAGCAATAATTGCATTCTCAAATACAGACAAAATTCTGTACAAGTAGGAAGAATCATCTCATTCCATACTATAAAAAAAAATTTCATACATTTGCAGGTCTCCTAGATGCAAGTTCCTCTGCGGAAGCTGGGGCACCTGAAGTCTCTGCTTGAAAATCAGGGGCATCATAAGGCCAAGTCAATCAAAAGAGGGAAAAAGTCCGAATTAAGTGCAAAAATTCGTCTTTCAGCAGAAATTTAACACTCCTCTCTTTAACCGCCACAGCACTTAGTCTTTTAAAAATTGACTTATGACTGGAATATTCAGAAAGAGAAGGGAATGCTACAAAGTAAAGAACGAAATTAGCACTCAACAACTCGAATTCTGAAAATCTCAGAAGTGAAAAAATCCAGCTTGCTCCACTATTTCTTCTTATCAAGAAGACATTCTACATAAAGAACTGAGTATTGGAAAATAAAGGTGCACGTTTCCTAAAAGCGTGTGAAGTGTTGTGCAAAGCTACTTGAATAACAAGCTAATAAAGTAATACTCGAAATAATACTGGTTGGCGAATATCTCAATTCAGAAAAATTCGAGGCTTGTTATTTGAAAATAAGTGCAGTATCAATGCAAATAGCAGTTATAACTGTGTAAATTTTTTGTTGATACTTCATTCAAGATAGTTGATTCGCAACACTTCATCAAATCCATACTAATTTACTTACCGTAAAATATCAGTTCTTTGATCTAATCCATCACTCGATATGGGCAATCGGTGATGAGTATATTCGCCCCATTTTTCCGCAAATGTTGCATTTAATAGGTTGTTAAAATAATCTATAAAGAGATGCAACAAGTTCTGGTCAAGTTCAAAAGGCTTCAGGACAAAACAAAGTAAAGTTGCCTAAGTACAAGCTCAGCAGCTCAATAAAGCACGAGTTAAGAAGAATCGAAGCACACGACCTAGTCCCTAGGCGTATACTTCGAGGGGCAAGTGTTAACTCTGCTTTTTCAGCAAGGCCGTGATATCAAAAATCGACCGAGAAGCCAATGATAGTTCATCTCGAAGGATGGTCGACTTAACCTCCCAGTAAAGCAAGTTATGTTGAATGAATTTTCAGATAAGATCCCCTACGGAGGGGGGGTCCAGGGGGCAGCGCCCCCGGCGGGGTGCGGGGCAGCGCCCCGACCAAAACGGTATACGACTTAAAGAGTGAAGTAAGCCAGCGACTCAACTAGTCAGCGACCTAACCAATGAAGCGACCTACCGGCTCAAGAAAGACACGACTCAACTTATCTGGTTGCCGACTCAACAGCCTTGAGGAGTTACCGACTCAACAGCCTTGAGGAGTTACCGACTCAACAGCCTTGAGGAGTTACCGACTCAACAGCCTTGAGGAGTTACCGGCTCAACGGCCTTGAAGGGTTACGACTCAACGACTCAGGAGGGATAACGACTCACCGGGTTATAACCTTAGCGAATTAAAGGCGCCGGCCGACTCAACGGGTTAACGACTCATGGAGTTAGCGACTCATGGGGCAGACCGACCTAAGGATTTCAACGACTCAGGATGACTAACGACCAATCATAAGTCGCTGGCGACTCAAGCGAACAAGGAACAAGCTTAATACCGATACACCTATGCCGCTGCCTGCTGACTCGTGGTATGTGAGGCGGACACGGCTCATCTTGAGTCGGTCACGGTTCATCCTGAGTCGGTCACGACTTATGACTTGATCAACAATTCCAGCCCAGAAATTTGCCTATAAATACATGGCCACCTCCAACATTCAGGGGACTTTTGGCTCACTTCCTGGACGCCATTACTCTGCCATTGTCTCGACTTCAAGCAACGTTCAAGCAACACTTCTATCACTCCAATCACCAAAGACATTTCAACAAATCTCAAGAGGAAATCTAACTCATTCGCCATGCATTCGAAGGATTCTTCTACATCGGGGTTTGAGCTATTTGTCTAAGTGTGTTGTAATCGGAGTTGATTGTAAAGAATTGTAACCAAATCAGCAATAAAGAGCTTTAAAGTGGACGTAGGCTATACTCTTAAGCCGAACCACTATAAAACTGCTGTTGTTTACTGCTTTTCCGCTATTATCTGCTTGTAATCTGTTCCCGAGCTATCGGGTGGTGCTTTCACAACTATAACTCACACACCGGGGTGTTAGCGTTCAAATTTTAGCGTTAACAGAAGTTAAATGGGTTAAATTGAAAACGGAGTATGTGTGATCTCAAAATGGGTTTGAGTTCCGAAAATTGATAATGATTTCTATTGATTGGTGCTTTAGATAATCTTGATGTTTATTTACTTTGACATATCCTGCTATCATCCTGTTGTTATTAATAATCTATGAAACTGTAAATTAGATAATTTTGAATAATTAAGAAGGGGATTGAAATGGTATACATCCATTGCTGAAATTAAATGGAAATAAAACTTCATTTTGAAACTATTTAAATTGATTTTGATTCTTAGAAATAAAAATTGAATTTATGAAAATGAAATCACTTTGAACTTAAGATTTGAATGTTAAAAATGAACTTGTCAACTTAAATTGTTTAAGAATTGGGTTTTAAAGCTTGTGGTTAAAATTGGGAATAAATTGGATCCTTAAAATTTATTGTTTTAAAAAAAAAGATTTGAACCCTCACTTAAACCTTGAAGTAAGTTTAAGTAGAAGTAAATTAATTTGTAAATTTGGACTCAAAATTAAATTGTTTAAAGACTTAGGTTGTTAAATTGAAAATAATGGTTAATTTGATTTAAAGGATTAAATCAACATTTGAGAATTTAACTCGAATTTATATAATTCGATGGTTTAAAGTTGTGATTGGAATTGAAATTAGTTCAAATTGAAATTTGATTTGAAACTAGTTGAAATTATAATTGAAGTTGAATAAATCTAAATTCAAATGGGAGTTGATTTAAATTTGAAATGCGAATCGAAGTTAATTCAAATTGGGTTGGAATTGAATCAATTTAAATGAGAATGGAAATTGGAAATTGATTGAATTGGTGATTGGTAAGTTGAACCAGTTTGACTCTAAAACTATTTTCAAACAAATTATTTTAATATAAACTGTTTTGAATCTATTTCCTTAAATATTTAGACTATTTTGATTTTCCAAGCTATTACTATACAAACCTTTCATTTTAAAACTCAAACTATCTTATATTAATTATTTAACTATTTTACAACTATTTTGTAACTATTTAAATATTTTACAACTAATAACTATTTTACAACTACTTAACTATTTAAAAAACTTTTCAAGCTATTTACTAAATTCAAACTGGATAGAGTAGAAACTGTTTATATTTAAATGCCAATTGAGATAAGAATTGAAGCAATTGGGAAGTGAAGGAAAAATTGGGTATTGATGTAAAAATGATTTTGAAATGGAAAAGTATATTTGAGAAATATATGATGAATAAGAGTGGAAGTTGGATATCACTATAACTGAAACTCACTTTATGAAGAGTAAGTATTGTGGCAAATAACTTTGTAAAGGAATCAAACTTGAATGTTGATCTAGAATAACTAGGGTTATAACTATTTGTTATATATGATAAACTTCCTTTGTTGAATCTATAACCAAAAGAAAAGATTTTTGAAAAATATTTGAATTATAAAAAGGAAATTATGTAAGTAGGAAGTGATCCAAAAATATTTTGTTCTATTTAAAAGAATAAACTTATATATATATATATATATATATATGAATGATTTTATTGAGAATAGATTTGGGAAAAAGTTTTGGAACCTATTGATTTTGAATGGCTTTTGATTTTGGGAAAAATGAATTTTGGGAATTTGGAAAGCCAAGTTTGAGAACTATCAATTTTGAGATATCGATTTTGTGTAAATGGGATTTTTATGTGATACATATAAAAAGTATGTTTCGAAAGATACTACATGTATATAGTATAAGATATTTTGAGAATGCAATGGGGAAAAAGGCACTCACATTTAGAGTTGAAACTTATAGTAGGAGACCCACGGGGTGGTTCTGGCTTGAGCCCTAAAGGGAGCTCTAAATTTTGATCCCAGAGGATGTCCGGACAAAACTGTAGTTCCTGAGGATTGTGGTCGGGGTAGTGAAAGTCGAAGGCGCTAATGCCTACAGAGACATTGGTGTTATGTTGCGGTAGTGTAACTCTGATGTAACCACGATCTACTGTGTTTCCATAGCGTAAGTCGAGGGGCAGTGATTGCCTAAAGTCTACGTTTGATTTCGCTGGGAGAGCAACATAACAACGGTAGACTACGATCTACGTGGACATAGTGAAAGTCATGTGGCAGTGAGTGCCTACAGGCTACATTGGGACTAGACTGATGTAGTCCGCGATCTATGTGGTGAAGTTTCATTTGGCAGCAAAATTCGAGGACGCTGATGCCTACAGTTACATGGTTTAACCGTGATGGCAATGTAACCCTGGGTGTAGCTGCGATCTATGGCGGTTCCATAGTGTAATCAAGGGGTGCGAATATCTACAATTTTCTATGGTTTCGCTAGGATGGCGACGTAATCATCGGGTTAACTGCGACCATGGAGGGGGTGATGATTTTCAGAGCATTCTCACAAAAAAATGTTTCCTATATTTTCACAAAAAGTTGTTTCCTAAGTATTTTCACTGGGTGTTGGAAACGGGTTTACTGAGTATTATAGATTTTCAATCCTATGCTTGATCAACGTATGACCAAATTTCTGTGAGAACAAGGATAGACCTGTTGAGACATCGAGTTATAAAAAGTATTTTTATAAAAGCTATTTTGGGTTATATTATGTAGATTTTAAAGTGTTTTAAAACTTTAGAATAAAAAGAGTTAAAAATGTTTAAAGAATAAATTTAACTGATAATTAACAGTATAATTAAAATTCTTTCTTTGTTCCTATTAGAGGACGAAAAGTTATAAAGGGGGAAGGAATGTGACGACGTGGATTTTTAAGCATCTGTTAGTTGGCTAATTAGCTGGTTTAAATCAATGAAACATTAATTTTATTGGTCAAACAAATAAATTTTTGATAATGGAAATATCTGAACAAATATAAATTGATTTGAAAACTATAACAATATTGAATTATAAATCTTTGAATATGTTACATCTTATAGTAAATTAATAAATAGTACATTTCACCATTTAAATTCAAGAATAAAAAATCGATGTGTGTGTGTGTGTGTGTGTGTGTATATATATATAAACACACACACAAGCTTTATAGTATATATGAGTATATAAATGTATATACATGTATATATACATGCCTATGGAATAAAATGTTGGAAAGTTTGTAAAAATGTGGATATATATAATATCAAAAATACACATAAGTAAAATTGTGACAACCCGGGATTTTTGGCAATATTAATTTAATAATCATCTAATATAATTATTTATAATTAGCAAACTTATCTTTTCAAATAAATAAGATATACTTTCTATTTACTATTGTTCATATACATATAAAGATTGTGAAGAGGAATTATGATTTGAAATTCAAATAAATATCTCAAAAATAATTTAGATTTAAACTCTACAATTTTAAAACACTAGTATATATAGTTATTAATTTAAGTATACATAACTTAAGCTTAAATAAGAATAAATAAAAAAATAAATATAAAAATAAAAATATAAACATATAAGGAATATAAAATATTTGCATAGGACATTTGTAAGCTAGGAAATGACATATGCATACAAGTGTCAAAATTAATGGTTTTCTTCATTCAATGAAAAAAAGATTTAAAAGGAGAAACTAAAAGGCTATACAGTTATTTTCTTTTACATATACAAATTTCCCAACTTCTTCTTTCTCCCTTCATTTTCTTTCAGAACCACAACTAAAACCAGAGAAACCAAACAACTAAATCAACTTCAAGTTTTCAACTGAGTAAAGCAGCAATTCAAATTCAAGTTCAACTCAGGTAGATTAGGATCATAATCATTTCCAGTTTTCCAGTTTTCCAGATTTCAAACTGTGTTCTCTGTTCCAAGTTTTAAGGTGAGTAAACTTCAACCTTTTAAGCAAAATCATCCTATGCATGTAATAATTAATAGTAGTACTGTTAAGAATATGTCTTGCATGGATGTATAAATGGGTTTGCCTGGTATATATGTTTGAGATTATACACACACACACACACACATATATATGTATATATATATATGCATGTCTATTCTGGCCTCTGTTCTTGTCTAACAGACCCAAATAGCTTTCGAAATTCAATTTCTCTTTATTAAAGTAATTATAGGTTATGATATATAAAGGAAAGTTGTTTGAAATGATGAAATACTATTTTTTAAAATGATTTCAAGTCCAGATAGTAGGTATTTCTCTGATAAGAACGAATTTACAGTATACAATCAGTTGCATTTTTAAAAATGATGATTTTTGGTGAAAGTTTCATGATTTTTAGGTTAGTATGGGTTAAGATATCATGAGTTGAACGAGATCGAGTTTTTGTTTGATTTTCGATGATCGGAGTTCGGTGAGGTGTCGGGATTGGAGCTGGAGGAAGCTTGTCGGTCATGGATTGTAGGAAAAATGGTCGGTGAATTTTTAGATCACCATGGTGGCATAGCGGTGGCGAAGTAGGGTTTAAGACCCTGTTCGAGTCGACGAGGTTGTCGAGGCAAATGCGACGTCGTGAGGGCGTCAGAGTGTTTCGGTGCAAGGGTGATTGGAAGAGGGAAGTCATGTGAGTTTCTAAGCGAAGCGGCGAGTCTCCTAGTGGTCGGAGGTGGTGGCGCGAGTGGGATTATGTGATCGGGTTTGGTCACTACTGTAGCTCGACTTGCTCGATCTCGCTTTGAAACTTTGTTTGTGGTTCTGGGTGGTCGGGTTGGATGAGGGCGTCGTCAGCGATGGATCGAAGGTAGCGACATTGGTCGTAGCAGTGACAATCGAGCGTGCGCGTGCATGCGTATCTTGGCATGTTTGGGTATGGGATTGATGTTGTGTTAGATTAGAGAAGAGAAAGAAAGGGAAGAGAAAAGACATGGGAGATTGAGGATTGGATCGGGTTTGGGCTCGGGCCTGCTTATAGATGGTACTAACAAAGTTAAAAAAATAAAAAGAACGAGCATAAGAATAAAAGCATAGGTATAAAAGAAAGCATAAGCATAAAACAAGCAAGATTTTCCAAAAAAAATTTCCTAACAAATTCTTTTCGATATTAAATGTTTTACTTAAGTTCCTAGTTTAGATAAAGGAAATTTAAAAACTTGTTTTACTTAAAAGATTATTTGGTTTACAGGTCATATATGAATTGTTTAACTTAAATTAGTAAGCTTAGAATAATTATATTGTATGTCCTTTATTTAATTTAATTCCTAAGTTATTTAAATAAAATTAAATGGTGTATTTAAGTATATGGTTAAGGAAAATAAAATATTTTAAATTTAGGATTAATCGAAGGTTTTATGTATTTTACATATTATCTAATTCCAAATGTTTCATCAAAAATAAAATAGATGGCTTGTAATTAATTAATCTCAATTAAGTATGATTATAAGTAATATATTTTTAAATTGATTTGATGATTGTGTGACTAGTTAATCTAGCTTATGAAGATTAAATTGGATTGAATGCTTTGGATTGCTTGATATTTTTATTATGATTATTTTGTGATATTCTATGGAATGAAATGATCTGAATTGAACTACTGATAAAATGGGAGAACTTATTTGAACAGATATTGTGATGGAATTTTTTTATGAATGTTGACATTTTGAAATTGAATTGTTTTGGCTTAAAAGATGGCATTTGGATTCGAATGAACCGTGATCGGATATCGGCGATATCCGGAACCACTTCGGTTTACAAACCATTATAATTCTTTATAGATTTGATTTTAAAGCCAAATAGGCTGGAATAGAATAAATTAAGTAAACTTGGCTATTTAAATTATGTAACGGTACCTAGATATTATTTTAAATACCAAATGGATATGTGTAATAAGTGGTTGGCCAAAATAAGATAAGAACTCATAGCAAAGTTCGAGTTACCCCTGGTTTTTCAAAGAAGTTTATAACCTTAGTATTTCTTATTAAATGGGTTTACTAACATTGGTTTCTAGCCTGACTTGGGTGTTACTTATCGTAATGCTTGGGTCAGACCGAGTATTAAAGATTTTCAGGTTAGGACGTTCTGGAGCTTAGGATACGAGCTGGATGGTAGGGACGTATTGATTATATTCTGATGCGAAGAAAAGATTGTCTAGACTAGATTTAGGGACAAGTTATTATATCTGTCCAATTTATTTGTGAATGATTGTACTCTGATATATTGTAGTAGATTGACATTTACAGCTTTTTTTGTGTAAATGTTATTATATGTATATTATATTTTGATCCACTACGATTGTGAGATTCTGTGCTTTTGTTTTCTGCTTTTTCTTCTACCACTCTTCTTCTAAACTCTAATAGTTTGGGATTTCTGGCATTCGATTTCTTGGCACTTCAACAGTGGACGTATTAGTGTCGATATTTTATGGTCGAAATTCCAGGCCGTTACAATTTACCTATGAAGAAACTCACCGCAAAATAAAAAATTCCAATTTCTTATTAAATTCCTAATTTCAGTAGACATGAGTTCAAATTTGAGGTATGCATTTATTGTTCATATCCAATTTCAACTTCAAATTTCTAATTTTCGAATTTTAGTTACTGTTTCAATTTTTTGAGATTGAATTGAGTTCATCGTTTATACAAATGACCTTTAGATTCATTTTTATGTTGATTTCGATTAGTCTACGATATCAATTTTGGGTTCAAACTTGAATTCGTTATATTTGGGATTATTTCCCATTATCATACGAGAATTCAGGCTCAAATTTTAGTGCACTCAATTTTAATTAGTTTGAGAGGACGTTTTTTATTTTTGATTAATCTATAAAGCCAACTATAGTCCGAGTTTGAATTTGCCATCGTTAGGATTTTCGTTGTTGTTAGATGAGAATTCAACCCCGAATCGGTATTTTGCCAACATCTAATAGGCATTGGGTTGGTAGTGTGTCAAGAAGGAATTCCTTTCTGGTAACTTTAAAAAGAAGGTTGAGTTGTGTTAATCTATAATCCAGTATTACAACTTAATTTCCTAACCTTTCGAATGTGACTAACTTCATTTTCTAACCCCTTTCGAAAGGGTCAAAAGATAGATAAATATTCACTTTAAATGGATCCTTTCAAAAGGGTTAATGTTGCTGTCATATGAGGGACTTCTTTAAAACTAAAGCATGTTTTGATGTATTCTGACACCTTTCGAAGAAGTCATCTTGAGGGGTTCATTTAATGTCTACATATTGTATCTCTTCGAAGGCCCAATTTCCTTTGAAAGGGTTCAAAACTCGACGTATATAAAAATTTAATTTGATTTTCTTTTGAATTTTATTCGAGTAAACCATGCCTCATTTTAATTTACTCTAGAAGACGTTAAAAGTTAGAATTTCATATCCCCTACCATCAATTGGATTGAGAATAATATGTTTTTTAACAAATGGGGAATATATTTGATCGGCCTATTGCTAATTTAAATAGGATGAGAGAAATTTGTCGTAGTGGTCATTGACTATTTTAACAAATGGGTTGAAGCCGAATCACTTCCAAAAATCACTTCAGGGAAAGTTTTGAGATTTTTTTCTACTAACATTATAACCTGATTCGAGATTGCCTAGAAAATAATTTCTGACAATGGAACACAATTTGAGAGCGAAGAATTCTCCCGATTCTACCAAAAAAATGCGATTATTAAAAGCTTTTCATCCATCACACAACCAAAAGCTAATGGCGTAGTTGAGGCTACAAGCAAAACAATATGCAAATAAATAAGGCAAAAGGAAATTGGGTAGAAGAACTGCCATTAGTGCTATGGCCCTACCGAACATCTACTACGATGGCAATGGGACATACCCCGTATTCTTTGACATATCAGTGTGAGGCAATATTACTAATCGAGATTGAAATACTATATACCAAAGGATTGCCTATGCGTTTGATAAGAATCAAGAGTTGAAAAAAGAATCATTGGACTTGATATATGAGCTAAGAGATGAAGCAGCAGTAAGAATCATCGAATATCAGAGAAAGATCTTGAAGTATTACCACTCAAGAGTAAGCGCTCGATCATTTCAAGAGGGGTATTTGGTACTCTACAAAGTAACTGCCAATACTATGAATCCTACAGATGGATCCCTAGGACCAAACTGGGAGGGGCCATTAGTCATATGTAATATAATTCCCCCGGGATCTTACATATTATGTCGCCCAGTTGGCAATATGGTTCTTAGAACATGGAATGCTGAACATTTAAAACCATATTGTTCAAAGACGGATTAATAAAGAGCCTATTTTGTAAAGAGAAAATCTACATGGTTGGGAGTTAAATGCTCCTCAAATTTGGATAATACATAAGACTGTAGTCTACCTAAGATGGAAGAAAAGCCTTTGTCCGCGCCAACATGGCCAGGGCAGAGCACTTCCTGGAGGGAGGGTGGGTAAGCCTTTTGCCACGCTATGAGATGGCCAGTTTAAAGCATTGGACAAGCCCTTGGCGATGCCTCTGGTTAGGTCAAGGCACCTCCTAATGGGAGGGCAGAGTAAGCCTTTATCTATGACATAAAATAGCCAAGTTAAAGCACCAAACAAACCCTTATACGCGCTACGCTCTGGCCAGGTTAAGGCACCTTATGGGGGAAGGACGAAATAAGCCTCTTTCCATGTCATAAGATGTCCAACATAGAGCACTGAATAAGCCCTTGTGCGCAACGAAAAAGGTGCCAGGGTAGGGTACCTCCCAGAGGGAGGTCGGGTAAATCCTTGGTTCCAGCCTCTAAGATGAGCTAATCAAGAGCACCGGACAACAATGGACTAAAATTTCCAAGCCCGAAAGGAGGCTTAACCAATAATGGACTAAGATGTCAAAATTTGAGAAGAGGCTCAACTAATAGTGGACTAAGATGTCCAAGCTCACGAGGAGGTTCAATAAACTATGGACTAAGATGTCTAAGACTAAGAAGTGGCACAATCAACCAGGGACTAAGATGTTCTAGCCCAGATAAAGGCTCATCAAATTATGGATTGGGATGTCCAAGGCCCAGAGGAGGAATATCAACTGAAAAAATGAAATCTCCAAGCCTAAAAAGCGACATGTCTAATCATGGGCTAAGACGTCCGAGCTCAGGTGACAACTAATCAAATTACTTCCACACAAGACCTCAAGGGTTCGTATATGTCAAAAAATTTGAAACCGAAGAAGAGAATCGGGACTCCATTGATTATTACCCAGATATGGGTTTCGGGGGGTTTTCATGGCATCACTTGTGAATGCCCGAATCTGGGCTTCGGGATTCTCATATGAGAATTTCAGCATCTAATACTTGAATCTGGTTTTGGGATTTTATCAATCACCATCTTTGTTAAGCTCGAGTTAGGGTATGAGAACATTGACGATCACTACAATTATTTATACTTGAACTAGGTTTTCGGCATTATTATCCGATTCTTTCCAAAATATCCTGATCTGGGTCAATGATATCTATTATTAAGACGATTTTCATAGATTTCTGGTTGTTCAAGATATGCCTTAATATGGGCAAGGGATTTCTATTTTAACAACAATCTGCCTACACCACATGTGCCTTAATCTGGGCTGAAAAAGTCTTTCTGCAAAGAGCATTGACTAACATATGTCCTAATCTTGGCTCAAAGCTTAATATGAGAGTAATACCTACTAATTTTCGTTTAGTCGATAATAAAAGACTGAATTTGGATTTAAAATGCCATATATAGAACTATTTCCAAAATAATGTTATCTGGATTGTAAATGTCACATTGTCAACTTCCAAGATTCACAAGTGAATGATGGCATTAGTATGATGATTTACTACTAAACATACATGTAAGTGTGATAGTAATAACATCGAATATCATTAACTTTGAATTTTGTAGAAAAAGTAAAGTTACGAAGAGTAAGAAATCTATGAAATCTTTGTCCTAAAGAAGAAAAGCTTCTTTCATACAAGGGGCATAAAATGTTGGCCAAAACATCTATTTAATAGTCGAAGTATGAAAGAAGGCTATTAAGATCGAGGTTTCGATAAAGAAATAGACCAAGTCAACGTGAAGAATATAAAAAAGGAAGTTCCAAAAGCATTTAGCAGGTATCGAAAGAGTCAAAGGTGTTACTCCAAATACTTATCTTTCGATGAGGTTGAAACCTCTTCAAGGCAAAGGCCGAGGGAGAAGAATTCAAGTCCAACCTTACGAAGGAGTTAAAGGGATGTTGCCATCAAAGTTTAATAACTTTAAGACCTTTTAAATGTATTGGAAGGTCCTTCCTCACAATATCCAAGGAGTTCTTAACTTTTGAAGGAGGTGACTAACTCGAAACCTACCGAAGACACTGAGGGATAGTCCTTTGAATGTATGCCAAATCATTCGAAACCTATGGTTTTTCCACTATTCAAACTATTAGGAAGCTAGTATTTGCAACCCCTTCGAAAGCCAAACTAAGCCTTTCGAATCGGTCAAAACCAGTATGGGCCTGAAAGTGTTCTGCATCAGATTGAAACAAGAACATGGGGCTACTCAAAAACATTGAAACCAATGACAATTAAATCTCTTTGAAGCCAATATAATCAACATATCGACCGTATCGAAGGCCCAAGCTACTTCTGCTAACAACAAGGAAGCAGAGATCCTTCCAGGATACTTTTTGACAATTCAAAAGGTGCTATGGAGAAAGTGAACCTCAGAAATTAGCAAAGGCGAAAGGATGATAAAGTACAAGGCATATCTTTCGATCAGGTCGAAAGGTCAAGAGAGAATAAACTATTAGAGTATGACAAGAAGAACAAGGACACCACTCGATACCAAAATAAGGCATACCTTTCGACCAGGTCGGAAGGCATATGATAGTATGTAAATGGTGAACTTTTCAATCATGTCGAAAGGCATACAATAGTATGAAAAAGGCGAACCTTTTAATAAGGTCGGAAGGCATATAACGGCATACAAAAGGCGAACCTTTTAATAAGGTCGGAAGGCATATAGCGGCATACAAAAGGCGAACCTTATCGAAAGCGAGAGCACAAAAATGAGGCCGCCTACATCTATCAATAAGACCCAAGGGGTCATGTTTGTATGGGATTTTGAGATTAAATTCATTTTCTTTTCTCTACTTTCTTAGCGAAAATTGTACTAGAAGTAATCCTAAATAAAATTGGGGAGAAGGTTCAATTTCTTGTAACTCATTTTGGATGATAAATGAAAATGGAGATAGCTTTTTCACGATGGATATTGGAAATGAGGAAGATTATTAGCTAGACTAATGATCAATTGCAGATGATTTAACTTTTTTCTCATAATCTCTTTTGATCTGTGCTATACATAAGATCATCTAAGATATTACTAACCGAAACATTTTATCATTGAAACTTGAACTTTACATGGAAAGTAAAAGTGATGATGATGTGTCGAAATGCCGAATGCATGGGTTATGGAAATATCCCAATTGATCTTGTATAAGGAAAACAATATGGGTTGAAGATTATTAAACTAGGACTGCTTCGAAACACGGGACTCCTTTTGACCTGGTCAAAAGGAACACTTTCGAAAGGAATTCTAGTTTATATATCTAATAGCCATTCATGGAGGAATTCATTTGAAGGGAATCCTCTCTTTCTGGCATCATCATTCCATTTGAAGGGATTTCATGGAATGACTATTAACACCAAATGGTCGAAAGAAATTAATGTTTATAGATAGAGTAAGCATCTCCTCTCGACGAAGTCGAATGATGCTGAATATAAACTTTCAATGTGATTGAACGGGGGATGGAAGATATCAGGATTTCACTAATTTCAATTCCAAGTCAGAATGAGATTCAATAATGTGATGGATTCGAAAGCTATATGTTGTGAATAACTCCTAAAGACAATTTGGTTACCCCAGCCTAGGAGAAAAGTTAAAGCGGATTCATCTTTCCTTTCTACAAGTTCGAAAGGATTGGCAATTTTACCAATCCAACTTGATCAAACGGTAGGATTGGACTCCTCATCTCTTTCAACAACAAACCTGGTCAAAAGGTTGGGGCGGCCTCATTATTCCATTTGATAAGCTGAAAGGTTTGGCAATTAACTTTCCTTTTAACCAAATCAACTAGGTCGAAAGCCGGAGTCATTACCCTAAATCCATTCGACTGAATCATTCTATTCAAAAGTTACACATTCAAAGGCGTGAATTATCTCAACAATATGGTCATATTCAAATAGATTTTACTTATGATAAGCATTGGGAATCTTAACAAGAAGTCTTGTCAACATGACTCGTTCAAAAGCGGCATAACTATCACTTACGACCCAATCGAACGGAATTATAATTAGCTATTTTCTTCTTGATTTTTGTTTCGAATGAGTTGAATGTTTTTCTTATCCGTAATTAATATTCCCATAAAGATATCTTCTGAGGATGTTTATTCCAATCAACTTAATTAAAAGGGGTTTCAATGAGATTGGTCACTTCCAACATTTTCCTTCAAGAAGATAGTGACCTTTCCTGTTAACATCAATGTTTTGGATGTTGGCATTTTTTCTTGTTAATGAATTCAACCATTTCATCAAGATATTTAAGGTGACTCCCAGTTTTATAGGGCTGTACTAGCATATCGTCTATGTAAACCACCATACATTGACCAATCTATTCTTTGAACATTCTATTGACTAATCTTTGATAGGTAGCTAATGCATTCTTTAGTCCAATAGTCACTGCTTTTTAATAGAGTTCCCTAATCGGTAATGAATCTTGTAAGTTCTTCGCCTAGCTTTAGCATGGGTACTTGACAATATCTTGAATAAGCATCCATGAGAGATAATAGCTAGTGTCCGCTAGTCGCATCAAGTAACTGGTCTATTTTAGGTAGTGGATAGTAGTCTTTCTGGCATGCCTTATTCAGATCACTATACCCGACGTAGTTCCTCAACTTGCCATTGAATTCTTTAACAACAGAGGGTTTGCTAACCATTTTGGATAAAAAACTTCCTAAGTGGTTACATTTTCAAGTAGCCTTTTAACCTCTTCTTTCAAGATGTCTGATCTAACTTTGTCAAAGTACTTGTCTTTGTCGGTTAAAAGTCACATTTTGGTTAATATTTTGAGCATGGCACATAAATAATGGGTCAATCCTGACCACATCTGAATGGTTCCATGCAAATACGTTCTTACTAGCTTTAAGGAAATCAATTAAGTCTATATTCAAGTTATTCTCTAACTCTTCTCTCACTTTGAGTATTTGTGTTGAATAAGTTGGATCTATACATATTTCTACATGATGCTCTATAGGTATTATCCACTCTATTTCTCTTCGGCGATCCAATTTTGTGATGATCTCACCTTCTTCTATAGAGTTATCATCGGCCCTCATCCTCTTCCCTTTAGGCAATATATACCTTTCAAACAAATGTTTATTCATTTTATTAGATCTTATTTTTCTTTGAATGTTGGATGTAAATATCCATCATCCAACGGCTGAAAAATAGTGGAGGAATCGTAGAAAGAAGAGTACTCCCTTTTGTATCAATCGAAAGTTTCAAAATACATTTTGTTGGAACAAAATTGCGCACCCCGAATAGTACCCAACCTCTTTTAGTAAGTAACTTTACCATCAGGTATTATGGTGAGAAAAGAACATCTACCTCATCTAGCCCGGACAGCCAAAGAATACATTGTAATATAAAGGCTGATCGATGATCATGAATAGAGTCTCAAATGTTCTATGGCATGTTGGTAGGCCTATCTGTACTAGTAGCTTTATGTCCCGATTCATTGTTGAACCCTTGTTATTGAACCCAAAGATAGGTTCAGGATAAGGCACCAGTTTATGCTCAGGAATGCCCATCCGGTCAGAGGGGTGCTTAAAGATGACGTTAACTGCACTTTTGGTATCTACTAAAATCTTGGATACTATGGAAAGCCTGATTTAAGTTGTGATCATAAGGAGGTCATTATGGGGATGAAGAATTCTGTTCTTTAGCTCTTGTGGGGTAATGAATTTTTTTGGCATTTGTATATTAAGTTGCAATTTTTTGAACTGGATCTCTTCCGGCACAAAGAACACTCCTTCCCTTGCTTCCTTGATATATCTATTCCTAGCCCGTTTACTATTTCCTGATGGAGGCGGTCCTCCATGAATCACATCAATCTTGTTCAAAGGTGGACTTAAGTTCATTGGATCTTCATCCTCTAAGACATTTATAGCATTACTAAGGAATTTTTATGGTTCATCACAAGTTTGTTGTGCTTTCTGTTTATCTTGGATGAACTCTTTAAGATGTCCTTCACGGATCAGCTTTTGAAGAAGGCTAGTACTCGACATTTGTCTAACTTACTCCCATTCGTCTTATGATAAGCACAATAATCATCCCCCTTTTCCTGCTTAGGGAAGTTCTTGGCCTTGAATGAAGTTGGGAAATTAACCTTTTCTTTAGTTGTGGCATAGATATATTACAAAGATTTATTTAAAACAACCGAATTGGTGTAAGAGTTTTCCCACCTAGACCTTTATATCCTTGATCGAACCCAAATCTTCCAATTTCCTTTATGGTGTTAGTTTTCCTATTAGTATAGCATAATTCATCCATTCAAATGAATTTATCAACTTGAAGCGAAAACATTGTAAATTTTTGCATCCATGGTGATGTAGCGCACTATGGTTGCGATAGGTCGCTTGGAATAAGTCGTTCTCGACCTAGGCATAGCGAGTTATGGGATAGCGCGATAAGAGAAAAAGGAGATGCAACGCCAACCGCCAACGAACTATGTGTTGAGTCACGCAGCAAGTTACGACCTAGCGAGGTGTCAATGTTGTGTACTGAAGCGAGTTATGCAGGGAAAGGGAAACCAGCGACCTACGATAAGTCGCTCAACTTTAGGTCACTAACTTGTTAGACACTAGTTCATGAAGCAGTAATGTTTGTTTAGGTCGCTCGAAGATTTCTAGAAGCCACTTCTTTAGGTCGCTCAAACGAGATAACGACCTTATGCCGCATGAAGCAAGCCGCTGTTGGTTAAGTCGCTTGGTGTTGTATGTTGTTAGGTCGTGTGAGTCTTAAGTCGTGTATGTGCTGTGTTGCTTAAATCGCAACTTGTGTTCTGTTGTTAAGTCGTTCACTGTTATGTCGTTATGCGTATATGTTGAGTCCTTATTTGATAAGTCGTGTTTTGTGTTGTATGTACTAGGTCGTTTACTTGTTGTAACTTGTATTAAGTTAGGTCTGTAAAGGCTGTGTTGTGTGAGTTGTAATCTCTATAAATAGCGGGGTTGTGTCATTTATAAAGGGAGTTGATTTTGAAATAAACTTTGTTTGAGTGCTTTGTGCCTCTTTGAAATTGAAAGTTGAGTGTGAGCTCCTTTCTCCATTTTCTGTTATTCGAGTTCGCTTGAATCAACGAATTTGAAGCCGATTCACGGAATCTCGTGCGCGAGATCAACGTCGAAGAATCGTAGATCTGTTAACACGGTATCGTGCGCGATCAACGTGTTGGAGATAGCTAGAATCTGGTAGCTCGCGAGATCAACGGATTTAGGCATTTGGGTATTTTCCAATCCATCGATTTATTTTGCTTCATCTAATCGTTTCATCGATTAGTTTGACATGAGATCTTCATTTCGTCGTCATCGTTATAATCCGCTGCGTCAGTTTGGTATCAAAGCTAGACTTAGCCAATCATAGATAAGCCGAGTCTTTGGAGCCAAGGAGAAGAGTTTGAAGAGTCAAGGCCGAGCTAAATCAAGCAAAGACGAGCTAAGTGAAGTGTTGTTCAGTTCAAAGCCGAGTCGAGCTTGTTCAAATTTGTGGGAGATTTGTTCAAGTTAGATCCGAGAGCTAGTTGAAGCCGTGCATCATTTGTGTAGATCAAGGCCGATATTTGCAAGTTTGAATCGAGCTAAGTTGAATCCGAGATTGTTGTTAGAGATCATGCCGCCGAGAAGAGCTAATCATCATCAAAATGTTGAAGTGTTGTATAGAAGAGAAGAAACTGAGCAAATGGAACAATGCATCAATGAAATGTTTGATGAAGGTATTGGGAAGTTAGAGAAATTGATGAATGACTTGAATCAAAGTCAAAAGAGAAGGTCGCCAGTCTCGAACCATGGAGGAAACAGGGTTTCGCCATCGGTTACGGAAGCGAGGAGGGTGTCACCACAATCTTATCGAGAAAGAAGAGAATCATCAGTTTCATTGAGACGAGATCACCATGAGTATACACATGAAGAGAGAAGAACTCCACATGAGTTTGGAGATGAGCCTTATCGTGATGATGACAGACATAGTAGAAGAGATATGCGTGATCGTAGAGATGTTGAAGGCCGAGATCGATATCGACGTACCTTTGATTATGATGAAGACGATGATAGAGGTAGTATTCACTGTCGAGATCGTGACCAAGTGTGAAATCAATTTCGGGATGTTGAAGATGATCGTCGATGGGAGTCAGGGATGAAGATGGAAATTCCAGAATTCATGGGTGGTATGGTAGCGGAAGAATTTCTTGATTGGTTATCTAATGTTGAAGAAATTTTTGACTTCAAGGAAGTTCCTGAGCATCGCAGAGTTAAGTTGGTTGCTACTCGTTTGAGGGGAAGAGCTATGGCATGGTGGCAGCAAACTAAACTAACATGGGAAAGGATGGGAAAGTCAAAAATTGTCTCATGGGAGAAGATGAAGAAGTTGATGAAGGCTACTTTCTTGCCATATAATTATCAGTCTCTTATGTATCAGCGCTTGCAAAATTTGAGACAGGGAACAAAATCAGTGAATGATTATGAAGATGAATTTTATCAATTGATTGCGAGAAATGATATCATGGAGACAGAGGAACAGTTGACTGCTAGATTTGTTGGAGGGTTGAGAATGCAGATCCATGATATGGTGAATATGTTTGATCCAAGATCCATGGCTGAAGCACACCAAAAGACTCTAGCTTGGGAGAAGCAAGGCAGAAGAGGAGGTGGTGTGTTTACAAATTCCAACAATCAAGTGAAAGGGGCTAGTAGCAATGCGAATGTTTCCAAGGCTGTTAATAAACCGGTTGCTAATGAAGTTGCTAAGTCCAAGGTCAACAACAATTTCAAGTGCTATAATTGTCAGGATTTTGGTCACAAGAGCAATGAATGTCTGAAGCCTAATGTTAATTCCTATGTTCAGCAACTCATTGGCACAAAGAAGCAAGCGACCTACGAGATAAGGACCTATCGACCTAAGATGGCAACGGGTTAGCGACTTTGCACTCAAGCGACTTAACAATCAAGCGGCTTAGCGACCCAAGGAGGCAAGCGATTCAAGATAATAGCGTAGCAACTAAAATGAAGCCCTGCATCGCGACTTAGCGACTTAAGGATAAAAGCGACCTACGAGTTAACAAGGCAAGGACCTAGCGACTTAACAGGTAGCGACTTACATAATGCAGCGATCTAAAAGACTAGGCGACTCAACGGTCCAACGACCCACGACTTACCGAGTTAGCGACCGCAGGGGCGGAGCGACTCAACGACCTAGCCTAGGTCGCTACATTGAATATCTCAGCGTTGATGAGTCACCAACTACTCCTCTAAGTTGCCGCCAACCTATGACCTGCCTTAGGTCGTTCACGACCTAGTACTTGGTGACAAAATTATACTGCCTTTCCCTAAGTCGCTAAGACCTACCCTAAGTCGTCCACGATCTAGTACTTCATTCAGAAGAGATTGCTACCAAGTAAGGCCGAAGACTCTTCGTTAGGTCGCCCATTTAAGATCCACGGCCTATGTTAGGTCGCAACAACCGACCTACAACTTACCTTAGGTCGGCCACGACCTAAAGCCTGTTCAGAAACCCCTATAAATACGGCCTAAGCTCCATCGGGGGGACTTTTGGGCCGATCATTTTTCTTCAAAGCATTGAGACCCTGCCATCTTCAAGCCAAGCCTTACTTCAACACTTAAAACTCACAAGAAGCTTCAATCAACTTCAAGCAAGGATTCAACGTATTCAACCATGAATTCAGAGAACTCTTATGTATCGAAGTTTTTTCTAGCTACTTGTCTTTTGAAGTGAATTGTAATTGAAGGAAAATGTAAAGGATTGTAATCATATAAGCAATAAAGAAGGATTGAAGTGGACGTAGGCTTGACTATAAGCCGAACCACTATAAAGATTGTGTCTTTTACTGCTTTTCTGTGATTTCTCTGATTATACTCTAATTCCCGGTGAACGGGTGGTGCTTTCATACTTACACTACTTACACCGAGGTGTTAGCGTCAGATTTTTACTTTAACACCTAAGAAACGAGTGATGGTTGCTGAGGTTGAGGATGAGGATGCTGAAGTAGAATGTTTCAATTCACCACAAGTTGAGGAGGAAGAATTATTGTCGGGAGATGAAGGACGTAATTTGATGATGAGGAGATCTTGTTTAACACCAAAGCAAGAGGATGATTCAAGTTGGTTGAGGAGCAATATTTTCCAGTCAACGTGCACTATCTTGGGAAGGGTTTGCAAGTTTGTCATCGATGCAGGGAGTTGTGATAACATTATCTCTATAGAAGTTGTAAAGAAGTTGGCATTGAAGACTGAGAAGCATCCTAAGCCCTACAAGTTAGCTTGGTTGAGGAAAGGTGGGGAGGTGAAGGTTAGTAGAAGAGCTTGTGTAAATTTTTCGATTGGGAAGAAATATAAAGATGAAATTTGGTGTGATGTTATGGATATGGATGTATGTCATCTGTTATTGGGGAGATCGTGGCAATATGATAGAGGTGTGCAACATGATGCTCGTACCAATAGCTATAGTTTCATGTTCGAGGGCACTAAAATCACTTTGGTTCCTAAGAAGCGACAACGAGAAGAAAGCAAGTTGGAGGAGATTAAAGAACTGAAGACTTTGCTATCTTTAAAGGAGTTTGTTAAAGAAGTGGAAGATGAACCTGAAGTATTTCTGTTAATTGGACGTGAAAGTAGTGAAGCATTTGAAATTCTTGAAGAAGTAAAGCCAGTGCTGGAAGAATTTGAAGATGTATTTCCTGAAGAGCTGCCAACGAAGTTGCCACTGTTAAGGGACATACAACACCAAATAGATCTTGTTCCAGGTGCTGTGTTACCACATAGACCACATTACAGGATGAGTCCAAAGGAACACGAGGAGTTGAGAAGGCAGGTGGAAGAGTTGCTTGAACAAGGGCGCGTACAGGAAAGTTTAAGTCCTTGTGCATTACCAGCCTTGTTAGTACCGAAGAAGGATGGAACATGGAGAATGTGTACTGATAGTCGGGCACTGAACAAGATTACTGTGAGGTACAATTTCCAATGCCGAGATTGGATGATTTGTTAGATCAGTTGAATGGGGCTACTATATTTTCAAAGATTGATCTGAAGAGTGGATATCATCTAATTCGAATTCGACCAGAGGATGAATGGAAGACAGCTTTCAAGACACGAGAGGGGTTGTATGAATGGCTGGTTATGCCGTTTGGTCATTCGAATGCACCTAGTACGTTTATGCAGGTGATGAATCAGATCTTTAGACCATTTATTGGGAAGTTCGTGGTGGTGTATTTTGATGATATAATGATATACAGTGGAAGCCCAGAAGAACACTTGCATCATCTGAGAGAAGTGTTGATGATACTGCGACAAGAACAATTTTATGCTGCAACGAAGAAATGCGTGTTCATGACGCATAGTGTTTTATTTTTGGGATATGTTGTATCAAAAGGAGGAATACAGGTGGATCAGAGTAAAGTTGAAGCAATCAGAAATTGGCCACAGCCCAGGACGATAACAATAGTTAGAAGTTTTCATGGTTTAGCATCATTCTACCGAAGGTTTATTCCACATTTCAGTAGCGTGATGGCACCTATTACTGATTGTATGAAGGGGAAGCAATTTTCATGGTCAGAGGAAGCAGGATTTGCTTTTGAGCGAATCAAGGAACTTTTGACGACAGCACCAATTCTAGTATTACCAGACTTTCAGTTGTTGTCTGAGCTACATACTGATGCATCTAAGGTTGGAATTGGAGGGGTGTTAAGTCAGAGGGGCCGTCCAATTGCATATTTAAGTGAGAAGCTTTCTGGGGGCAAAGATGAGATACAGTACTTATGATGTGGAATTCTATGCTATTGTGCAGTCTGTGAAACATTGGAGACATTATTTGTTTCATAAGGAATTTGTTTTGTTTACGGACCATGAAGCGTTGAAACATTTGCAAGGGCAGGACAAGATTGCCGCTAAACATGCATCATGGATAGCTTATTTGCAACAATTCACATTCGTCGTAAAGTATAAATCTGGAGTCACTAACCGCGTTGCCGATGCATTGAGTCGGAGGAACAATTTGCTAACAACTATGCGAGTAGAGGTGGTGGGTTTTGACTTACTTCCAGATTTGCTGACTTCAGATTCTTATTTTTCCAAGATTCTAGACAAAGTCAAGCAGGGAAGCATGGATGAATATATGCTGGTTGATGGTTTTCTGTTCAAGGGAGATAAATTGTGTGTTCCAGATAGCAGTTTGCGAATGAAGATTATCAAAGAATTGCATGAGGAAGGCCACGTGAGGCGTGATCGTACAATGCAGTTGATTGCTAATTCTTATTTTTGCCGTCAATGAGAAAAGAAGTTGAAAGATTTGTGGAGAGATGTCATATCTGTCAAGTTTTGAAAGGAACTGCTATGAATGCAGGATTATATATGCCGTTGCCTATACCTACTAAACCCTGGGTAGATGTTAGTATGGACTTTGTGTTGGGTTTGCCGAGAACGCAACGTGGCAATGATTCTATCTATGTGGTGGTGGATCGTTTTTCGAAAATGGTGCATTTTTTCGCTTGCAAGAAGACGGCAGATGCAGTTAATGTTGCTTAGTTATACTTCAACGAGATCTATAGGCTACATGGTTTACCTGAATCTATTGTTTCGGATAGAGATACTCGTTTTCTGAGCCATTTTTGGATGAGTCTTTGGAAAATGGTTGGAACTAAGCTAAAATTTAGTAGTGTTTATCATCCACAGATGGATGGACAGATGGAAGTTGTGAATAGATCCCTAGGTAATCTATTGCGATGCCTCGTGAATGGTAATTTGAAAATGTGGGATTTGAAGTTATGTCAAGATGAGTTTGCAGACAACCATGAAGTTAATCGTAGCACCAGTTTCGGTCCATTTAAGGTTGTTTATTCAACGATTCCAAAGGGACCATTGGATTTATCAATAGTTCCATTTCAGAAAGGGATTGTTAAACGAGCTAGTGATTTGGCGAATGATTTGGAAGAATGCCACAAAGTTGTACAGGAACGATTGCTTAAGGCGAACGAGAAATATAAGCAATCCGTAGATATTAAACGACGACAGGTTGACTTCAAAGAAGGAGATTTTGTGTATGCAGTGCTGACCAAGGATCGATTTCCTGTTGGAACTTACAATAAGCTAGCCGCTAGAAAGATTGGTCCTTTAGAAATTGTGAAGAAGATCAATGAGAATGCGTATCAGTTAAGATTGTCGAATGATGTTCATACCTCTCATGTTTTCAATGTCAAATACTTGATTCCGTATCATGGGAAAGAGCCTGTCGAGGAAGAAGAAGACGCAAATTCGAGGACGAATTTTTGTCAACCGGGGGAGGATGATCCAGCGCACTATGATTGCGATAGGTCGCTTGGAATAATTCGTTCTCGACCTAGGCATAGCGAGTTATGGGATAGCAAGATAAGAGAAGAAGGAGATGCAACGCCAACCGCCAACGACCTATGTGTTGAGTCGCGCAGCGAGTTACGACCTAGCGAGGTATCAAGGTTGTGCAGTGAAGCGAGTTATGCAGGGAAAGGAGAACCAGCGACCTACGATAAGTCGCTCAACTTTAGGTGCTAACTCGTTAGACACTAGTTCATGAAGCGGTAATGTTTGTTTAGGTCGCTCGAAGATTTCTAGAAGCCACTTCTTTAAGCTGCTTAAGCGAGATAATGACCTTATGCCGCATGAAGCAAGCCGCTGTTGGTTAAGTCACTTGGTGTTGTATGTTGTTAGGTCACGTGAGTCTTAAGTCGCATATGATCTGTGTTGCTTAAATCGCGACTTGTGTTCTGTTGTTAAGTCGTTCACTGTTATGTCGTTATGTGTATATGTTGAGTCGTTATTTGTTAAGTCGTGTACTGTGTTGTATGTACTAGGTCGTTTACTTGTTGTAACATGTATTATGTTAGGTCGGTAAAGGCTGTGTTGTGTGAGTTGTAATCTCTATAAATAGCGGGGTTGTGTCATTTGTAAAGGGAGTTGATTTCGAAATAAACTTTGTTTGAGTGCTTTGTGCCTCTTTGAAATTCGAAGTTGAGTGTGAGCTCCTTTCTCCATTTTCAGTTATTCGAGTGCGCTCGAATCAACGGATTTGAAGCTGATTCACGGAATCTCGTGCGCGAGATCAACTTCGAAGAATCGTAGATCTGTTAACACGGTATCGTGTGCGATCAACGTGTTGGAGATAGCTAGAATCTGGTATCTCGTGAGATAAACGGATTTGGGCATTTGGGTATTTTCCAATCCATCGATTTATCTTGCTTCATCTAATCGTTTCATCGATTAGTTTGACACAAAATCTTTATTTCGTCGTCATCGTTATAATCCGCTGCGTCACATGGACACAGAGCTCCTTCAAAAATGGCTGGTTTTCCATTAATCTCTAGTGCACTACAATTAGCTTATCTCTATCATTCATATCTTTAGCCTTTAATACCTCTATATTGAACCTTCTAAGCTAATCACCTAACGACTCTCCTTGCCTTTGCATGATGATTGCGAAGATGGTTTAGTCAATTATTGGAGCCTTTCATATGCAAAACTGAATAGAGAATTCATAGAATAATTATTTCCATGAGTAGATAGTTTTCTCCTGATATTGGTAATACCATTTTGCAGCAGTCCCTTGAAGTGTGATGGGAAATAGGCTACATTGCACTACTCCGGAACCATCATAAAGGTCCATTTAGCTATCAAAAGCCATTAGGTAGAATCTGGATCAATAGTGCCATAGTATTTTATAAAAGGAACCTTAACATGAGATGGAATTGTTGTTGACATGATTTTGTTAGTAAACGTCACTTACGCATCTAAAGTACTTTTCCCTTTAGCATTCAGCATGTCTTTAACATCTTTTTTTTCATATCCCTCATGTAAGCTTCAGTATTATGGTAGCTTTTCCGATATGGATTATATTCCATTAAGGTAGAGCTTCCAAATTGCTCCAAAGATTTGTCTTGCATTCTGCCCTTGTGATTTGATTTGGTTGCATGACATTACTTCTTCTTTGATGACGTTAAGTCAATCTTGCCCTTATCTTCAAATGTGTATGCCTTCAGATTCCTTTTTGGAGGGACCACTTTATCCCTTTTTATTGGCTTAGCAGTTTTAGATGATGGTTGTTAGTCATCCGGTTGCACTGTAGTTGGTGGTTGTCCTTGCACAGTGCCTTCTAAGTTGATGGTTAGCGTAATACTTTCCGCCAGAACTGTTGTGTGCACTGCATCTTCATCTAATCGGCTGCTGATTTCATTTTCCTATAACAAATCAAACTTTGCATAATTAATCTATAAGGAAAGAAAAAGGGCAGAGGCTGGAGTCTTCCTTCTAGCGCCAAAAATGCTAACGATATAAATCGTTAACACCTAATAGTGCATTGAATTGGGGTTAGTCGAAAGAAGAACCCTTTCAAGAAACTTTGAAACAGTTTGCATTGATAAAACTATGATTTGATATTACCATCTTACGTATAGAACTCTTTCAAAGTGATCAAAATGAATTCTAGACGAGAGAATTCATTCAAATGCACCCTTCTAAGGGTGTCGATACAACCGCTATTAAAGGATCTCCTTCGAAAGGCAAGTTCTTTTCGAAAGCATAAAAATGCCTTTTGAAAGTATCCTGTTGAAGGTATTGATTTGATAGATATAAGGAGAACCACATTAAATGTCCAATTCTATTCGAAAGGATTCAAATCCCGATGTGTGTAAATTTAAGAAAAGAGTGGATCAATGTGCCATAGAGCCTTTTTTGGATAAATGTCATGAGTCACATCAACTAGATAATGTTGAATTATCATCATCACGTTAATTTAGCGCCTCAAATTTTTGGACGTAATGATAATATGCTTTAAAGTCAAGAAATATAGTTAGGATCTATAGCTTAGCAGATGCTAATAAAGGGTTAAAAAGTTAAGTGTGTTTCATATGCAACTGATCATTAGACAAGCTAATTGCCGAGATGATCATTCTCATGTTCGAAATCGATAACCAATCCATGCATCCTCTGTTTTTATTTCTCACAAATGGATTATAAGTAGTAGAATTTGTCCTCAATTTGATTTAGGGTTACAAAAATTCGATTGGACAAAGAAATGTAGGATTGAAAAAACGATCATGAACTTGGACCCTTTTTATCGTATTAATAGATATTGGATTGACCCTTCTGCGTCCATCCTTCCGAAGCTATCGAAATGTACCTTCACCAACCTTTTCCTATCACTGATATTAAGGTGCTTCTGCTTTCTTTGTTTAAGCATTTATAAAAGTTGAATCTACTTTCAGATCTTGGGTATCAAATCAGTTTCCATGCTACCTATATGCATCTTTGGAGCCTTTCTTCTATATCGAAAGTGTATTTTCTTGGTTTTGAAAGGGTTGTAATATAGTTAAAGGCTTCCTGGACCTCTTCATTTTTGTTAAGATCTGGTGCTATAATGGTAGGTTGTTACTTTAATGAACGAGGAATGACATTTGGACAAGCTCTAAAGGATTCAATTGTGGCAGAAGGATCATTGCGAATGGTCACATACCATGGAAGAGACTTCTTGGAGGACGGATGATGGTTGTAGAAGGTGTCTTTCAAAGGTAATCTCTTGATTAATGTAGAATCCCATGTTTTGATGCTTGTGGAAGCAATATTGGAAAATATGAAACCTCCTAATATTTATCGATAGGTTCAACCAATTCAAAAGGCTAGTCTTTGCAAAACCATTCTTACGATAGGGATGTTTTGGTAGAATCTTCTCCTTGGAATGTAATCAGTGGCAGAACCAATCGTCTTGAAAGGTTTGATATATGTGGAATGGGTATTGTCAAAGGAAGCCTTTACTTTCATCCATTGCAGAAGTATCCATGCTTGCAGCACCGATCTGATTTCTTATAAAGCAACTTCAATTCCTCCGGAGCCCCCTTTTAAATCATGGCGGAACCGCTTGTTTTTTCAACTCTTGTGAAGCCTCTATAACGCCTTCGTAAGCTTTCTTTTAGCACTAGGGGAATCCATCTTTCGATGCCTTCAGAGGCTTCTCTCATGCCTATATTCTTGGGTGAACTTTATGGTTAATACAGGATAATAAATATTTTTTTGAAATTATAAATGATTGTTTATGAATAAAAAATCCTTTAAAAAGGAATTGCTTTAAAACAAAAATAAGTGTATATTATTTTGGGTATATAGTAAGAAATATTATAATGACTTTTGTTTATGACCTTTATTTTAATACACTTAGTTTGTAATTTGTAATTTTTAAATAATATTTCAAAGATTATTTTTAAAGTGTTCTACAATATTTGAAATTTGAATATCAAGCCAAAAGGTGAAAAAATAATTTTAAGTGTTTGATTAATTTATTTGTGGTAAGTGCATGCAATGTAGATACTATACATAAATCATTATTATTCCCAAAGTTGATTTATTGACTATCGATTTTGATTCTACCATCTTCTTCATATTTCATCACTCTATGGTAATGTCTTACTCATTTGAGCTTTGTTAATCTCTGTCGAAAATGAAAAAACCCAAAGAGTCAGTGGAAGCCAAGTTATGTTGGGTTGCCCTTATTAAGCTATTTTCACATCCACTCTAGAATAGATTCGGTTTTGTGCATAGACATGTAAAATACTCGGATACTTTGTAATAGTTGGTGGGGCCTTGCTAGGATGTGTCTGAGAGCCATTGGAGTTCTCAATTACATTTCTAAAGGTATACTTTCAGGTAAGGTGGTATACCTTCCCAGTCATTATTAGAGAAACTTTTATTTTTCTTATTAATTCAAATTTGGTAATTTTTCCGTAATTGCATAAAGAAACGCCTTGTGCACTTCTCGATATTTAATTACTTATGTCCATTCTTTCAAGTTTTGGACTTTTACCTTGTTGTCCATTCTTCCCGGTTTGCATTTTTTTTAATATTTCCATTCTTTTAACTCTGGATTTTGATATTATTTATGCTTATTCCTTAAGTATGAGATTTGTTCATACTGGTACCATCCTTTATATCTGGAATTTTTCCTATTGTTTATTTCCACTCTTTCCTCTATGGATGTTGTTCTTGTAAGGTAAGAACCCATTCGGCATTTAGCAGCGGGGACTCAGAAAAATTTTATGTGCTCATCGTATTACTTGATTTTTCTCATGCTGATTCTCTAGACTTATCCGACTTTTATTTTATTATAATGCTCGAATTAGATCAAGTATTGTTCTTGGTTGGCTTGTATATGGAGTTCCTGGAGAAGAGCAGGATGTTCACCATTTGTAATGTTTTAATTTCCACGGTATTATATTGTACACCTATCAGCAATTGTAAGGTCAAGATTTTATAACTGTCCAACTGATAAGGTTTGTTTTTAACATTGATGCAATCTGTATTTTGGAGAGACAGGTTTTATTATCTTTATTATATTATACGACTCATTTCCGTTGTGAGATTCTGACTTCCGAGTTCTTTGTTCTTTTCTTTTTATTTTGCCCTAAAAATCTACCTTTGTGGTGATTGGATGTTTCGCGTTTAAATACCGTGGATGTATTTGATGTTGATTTTCGATGGTCGAAAAGGAGGATCATTACATAAAGTCAGTGAATATCACCTTGAATATTGAATATTGCGCTTACTAGATCAGATCTAAACTTCTCTAGAAAGCACAGCTGTCTAGAAGAAAACAACATTTCTTTAAATAGATTTTATTTACTTTAATTTGAGTAAGAAACGTAGGGATACACCCATGTAATTTGCGACGATGATAGAGTAAAGGGGGAGGGGTGAAAAGTCAAGTACAAGCGAGAGGGGCGATGTGATTTGATTAGGCAATATAAGCAAGTAATAAGTGTAGATCCAGATCTAATTGGTATTTATTTAATTCAAATCCATTTATCGATATTTTATATCGATACATACATATATAAATTTTTATACGCACTTTATTAAATACTAATTCGAATAATTAAAATCAAATTTATTAATTTATATTTCATAAAAATTCACTAATTTGTAATAATTATAATTTAATTAAATCATTGTATTTTTGAACATTCAACATTGGGGTTGTGCGACTAAAAGGTGAAAATTCAATTAGCGATTAACATTCATCAATTCGAGTATTAACGCTTACATGTCACCTGAGCTAGTGGTGTGACAGTTTGGTCGAACTGATCGCTCACATATTTTTGGCAAAATCTAATTTCACGATTAGAATAAATACATGGTAGTACCGATTATTTACATCAATTTTCTTCGTCAAAACTATATCACATTAAGAATTATGAAATTTTGTTTTCTCAAAATTCCTATACCATCCACATTTAACTTGTTTAATCCAAACACAAAGTACTTGGTTTGGTATTAACAATTGTTACTAATCGAACATCATTTTCCAAAGACTTTGACTTTGAGTTGACTGACTATGGTTGACCTTAATACTTACCACTTATGACAAAGGAGACAAATTTTCTATTGAATTGTGTTTCACTTTCAATGTCAACTGAGACCCAATTATAGTTGTTTAAAGGTCGCCTTGGCACAATTTAACAATAAGTAAAGTGGAGAGTCTGCATTAATGTTCTAAAGTCAAAAGAACTGTTTAATATCGTCACTTTGATATTCTCTATTCGACCATGGTTATATTAACAACAGAAAACTCTTGAGTGAGTCAGTCCATAATTTTCCAATAACTATCAATACATAATCCCTTGGTGCCCCTAACAACCGTGAGTTATACAATGCCCAATTTTGGAGAGGATTACAGACTCTAGTCTCAATAGATTTACCCATATCATGTCTTGAAACATCTTGACTCGGAATAGTTAAAATAATATGTTGTTTATAATGTGATAAATTTCTCATGATTACACACATCGTAATTACTATCACTAACATATCATTTAAGTATTTTATATTATATATTCTTAAAATAAATAATTAACTAATTTAATAGTATTATAAATATATATAATTATGAAAAAATAACATTTATTTCGAACAAGATTCTATTATAGGGTAGCTAGTTCACAATACATTACATAATTGCCCATAAGACATACCCCTAAATCTATTAATCTATCATTTGCACTTGGAGCAATTATGAAATCTCAATCCTGTTACTTTCATCAATTTGGTGAGAACAGATGGAGCTAGACTCTTTGTGAATGGATCTGCCATGTTGTCTTTGGTATCTACTCTTATAATTATAACTTCTTTCTTCTGGAAAAATTTCCTAATAAGATAGAACTTTAAAAGAATTTGTCATATTTTCTTATGCATTATAGCTTCCTTCGTTACCTACATCACGACATTATTGTCATAAAATAGTGTCATTAGATCTTCATGTTGGGAATCATCACTAGCTTACTAAAAAATTTGCGCATCCATACAGCTCCATTGGCTTCTTCGTTGAAGGCGACGCATTCGGCCTCCATCATTGAATTAGCTACTGTTTCCTGCTTTGAACTTTCTGACTAACATCCCACCATTTAAAGTAAAATTTAACGAATACCAATTTATTATCGTATCACTTTGAAAGTTGGAGTCTGTATACCCCTTCAAAGGAGATCTTCACTCCCGAACGTAATGTGGCAACCCACACCGACCCAAGGTCAAAGGTGACTTGCGAACTCGCTTAGTGCCATGAAGCATGACCTATTAGGCTTTTAAACATTACAGAGACAAGGAATAAAAAATTAAGATCTAAGATGTTCTACACATTCAGATCTCATAGTGGTAGGCAATAAAATATAAATGTAGAAAATAATCATTTTCAGAAAATATCTTATAAAACACAGTCTCAAAAGTATGCAGCCATAATCCAAAATACATAGAAATATGACATATAGTCTGACAAGTACCGATTAAGATAAATAGTTACATGATGAGTAGTGGAAAATAAATAGGAACTCTAATGCCAATCTCGCCTCTTCGCTTATTAATCTTTGGTACTACTCCCTACTGCCCTATCCTCCTATTATCGGAGGAAAAAAAAGAACGGGGTAGGTCAGAAAAATTCTGGTAAGTGAGTTATATCATTAATATATGGTTGTAACATCCAATTGACTTCATTAATACTCTATGTGACCTAGAGTGTTCTACCAGTGTCAAAGAAATACTCGATTCACTTATCTAAGAGGTATAGTTTTAAGCACACCTACACTATTATCTTATGAATGCTATACTTAGGGTTGAACAACTAATTGAACCTCAAAACAGCTAAGGATAGGCTAATAGGTTGTAGAACAATTCCAACATACGATTACCTATAATTTCAACTTTGGAAATGTGTTTCCCAACCTACACATATTATGTTTACGCATTGAGGGGGAACCCACAATGCCAACTTGTGCCAAAGAGCTCTTAATACTGTAAGAGACATGGCTGATTTTCGGCGTATATTAGCGACAGTATAGTGACCAGTAGTCGAAGTGGTGTTGATTAATTTACTTTCGTTTGTAAGGCACCACAAGGGAATCACTAATTTGCTACACCTTAGTGACACTATGAAAATTATGGGCTTTCAATTAGCCATCACAAATGCATTGGAAATTATATATGCATTTGCGACATCAAGAAAATTTAGTAACATCATAGGAATGTCATATTTATTTTATTTTCTAATTTATTTGGCATCACAACCTTTATGATGGTATTGAACTCTAATAATGCACATCCTATTTTATTTCTCATCTCAACCATTTAGATAGAAAAATCCAATGCTCAAGACCAGTCATCCGCACACATCGATTAAAGTGGTTTAATACATATCTCCTTAAATCTTCTTCGTTCTTCATTCATTGCAAGATCGTAAAAACATCCCCAATATTGCTTCTCCTACCTCTTCATGTAACTTATTTTTCTAGTTCACTACTGCAAGTTGTATTGCTGGTGATAGAAACGTAGGCTACATCGGTGGAGGTAATGGTTGTAAGGTTAAGATTATGGATTGGGGTACTGGTTACAATGTGGATATAGGGAGCGGTGAGGTGGGAAGTTAATTTTAGGTTTTCAGGTCGTGTTGATTTGCGAAGTGGATTACGGAAGCAGGTGGTTTAAGGAAGTGCAGATCGGGTCGTGTGAGTGGTGTGTTGGTTTCTTACGACTCTTGTCTGGGTTGATTACGAGATGGATTTGGTGACATTTGTGGTAAGTTGCATGCCTAGTAGTGGTGGTTATCTTTTAGCTGCATCTCTATGTTTTTTAGTGCTATTTGTCTCTAGTACAATAGCTACTTCCAAGGAAGCTACTAAAATGTTCCATTTCTAAAGAAGTATGTTCCTACTTGGGCTTTTGATCACGTTAATTACTTCAAGGGTGGTAGGGACATTCAACTTCACCTTAATAATTACTGAGGTATGTATGTTCATTATCACTCATTTGAAAAGGAAACATTTACATATATTAACTAAGTGTTTGCATAGGAATTGGGTTTCAAACAAGGGGATTGTACTTCAGTATGCAAATATGCAATTAAAAATTGTTCTAGGAGATTTAGCAAGGACCATCACTACATTAAACGTAATAACTTATACACATGATTCAAATACTTTCAGTTGTTCTATTAAGTTATAACTCTTAATATTCATCAAAATTTACTCAACTCTCTTCCCTAAACTCAGTGCACACAATGATATAAATTTTTAATTCTTGGGGAATTGATGTGGTTTTCCATATATATTGTAGACCTAGGTGTTCATTGGTGGCAAAGATGATAGCAAAGAATCTACATATGGTTTTAATCCTGCTAAATCTCTATTTGGGTTTGGTTGAAGAAATGGTTTGGCAGTATAATAAAATGGTATGATGTTCATTTACACCTAGCAGATACAAAGTTTTTATAGGTAATTTGGATCAAGATGATATGACATTAGTATATAAAATTTTATTTCTAGAATCCGCAGTATGCATTTGATTTTCTTCTTCTTGATTGATATAACAGTATTTCCTACAAATGATGCTAAAATGATAAATATAATGAATTGTGTGCTTCTTATTTACTTATGTACATCTTATTCCAAATAGCAGTATTATGCTTTTATTTATTGTCAAACACTAAACAATAAGAAATTTCTATGGTCATTTTAAAAATGGTAGCAATCAAATTTTATTACTTTATTTATTGTCATTAACTTCTTTGGCCATGTTAAAAAATTATAGCAATCAAACAAAGAGGATATGTATTCTTCTTGTTATTGCCAAAATTATTATACGTGCATTTCAAGCAATAGTAACCATTAACAAGATTTATGTCATCTACTTCTGATTTATTGTCATTAACTTCTAATTTATTTACAACCCAATACTCTTTGTTATATGAAACCAAAAGATAGAACTGCTTATTAATTATTTTGTAGCAGCCATATATTTTAACACAAATTAATAGTAGTTAGTTGCTAATTAGTGACAAAAATTAATAATAGCTATTCAATTCTAAATCTCGACCAAAATCTCGTAATTAAATCTAGTCCAAGATGTCGGGTGAAATACCGTAATATCGATCAAGATATGTGTCAAGCGAGATTTACGACAAAGCAACTTGTTTTAAACCGCTTAAGCTTAAAAATGAAATCTCACCCAAGATAAGCAAAATTTAAACCTAAGTCAAGATACACCTAGAGTTAATTGCTCGCTACATGTAAATGCTCTTTAGATTTCAGTTATAAATTTGTCTACTATGCCTAATTTGTATTTTAAACACCATTGTTTTTTTGTTTCATTTTTAGTAAAGACTTCAATTTGACCCTGTAAGCTTAAATTTTTTATTATTATCTATTTTTCAAGATATCATGCAAATTTTTGTTTATTTATATGTTTTTTTGATATATGTGCATCTTAACAAAAATATTTAGGGGATAAATTATGATGATATTTGAAAGAGAGGCTGATAGTGATGTTTGGAAGAGGGGATATGGAAAATGTTGATGATTGCAAGAGATGTTGATCGTGATCATAGTGTATAGGAGATAAAGTAAATTTGTTGGAAACATGGAATATTTGATTTTTGCATACTCTATATATTATTGGTTTTTGATTTTCTATAAGAGTTAAAATTGTTGGTCAAGAACTATATTTCATTTTGCATGTTTGATCTTATACATGTTTTGTTGAAATTTACTAGTTGTTCTATTGCTCTTTTGTGCAATTCAGATGATATGTTTATTCTTTTTAAATTTTGAATACTTGAATTGAAAAAAATCATATGGGTGTGCACCGGTACAATCTGCACTGCTTATGCTTTAGAATATAGACGTTGGAATGACATCATTAAACTTTAGTGATTCTGTTGCGACGTGTGCATGCTTTAGAAAGTAGGCATCATAGTGGCATTGTTAAAATTTAGTGACGTTAGTGCAATAGATATTTTATATTAGAATATTGCTATCACAACGGAATTGCTAAATTTTAGCGATGCTATGGAGATAACATTTTTTGATGCCTTTGAGACACCAAACCAATTAGTGATGCCTATGTTTCTAACACGTTTCTGGTGTCTCATTGGCGTCGCTAAAATAATTTAGTGACTCCAAAGAGACACCAAAAACATGGAAGAAAACCACAGATTTTTAGTAGTGCAAGGTCTTTGCATCCATGTATACCTTCAATGGTAACGTAACGCCTCTTTCCGTACCTCGCTGGGATCAATAATCTACTTTGTATAATGCCACGTCCGTAAGTGCCAAGAACTCCCATTAGCTTCAGGCCACATGCTTCTTTAGGAAACATTATCGGTGTTGCGTGTCCATGTAGAACCTCCTATGAGTGAAATTTGCAGGAGAGTCACCTCGGTCAAATGTCGACCCAGCTGAATAAATAGTGTTTGGGTCCCGTTGCCTATGTACATATATTTATTCAGTCCAGTAATGTCCAAGTGTCGCAAACATATGGAACTAATTTCCCAACTTATACTAACATCCATATATATAATATATATAATTTAACTTATAACTTGGGCCTGTGGCTGAGGTTCAAGTCGCGCCTATAATTCGATACTCGATCGACCGCTGGTCACTTAATAGGGTGACTGGTTTTTTTCGAACAGCTCTAGTGAGCTGTCAACCCATTAGGGTGTTTACTCTGTATTTTGATTTTCATTGTTTATTAATCATCATCGTTCTCAAATCGATTACAGTAAACTTTACTTACAAACTACAAATTATTGTGAATCCAAATTTATGAGTCTACAATTTATAATCGCCTAAAACTTCATATTCAATTTAGATTCATCATCAACAAGGTTATATTCATTCATATTAAATTTTACATTAAGGTCATATTAAACTAGAGTCAATTCCTATCCAATGAATTTACATTAACGTGATCATTGATGTGTTCCAAATTAAAAGAGAGGGATCATAATAATAAAGGTTATAATTATTGTGAAATTCTCAGTCTAAATATATAGTGTTTCAAATTTAAGTTTAAAACAATTCTAGATCAAATAGGTTACAACAAGGCTAATTATATGTAAATAATCTTACTAATCATAAACCCACTCACCTCAAAAAAAGCTATCCCTTCCTTAACATGCTTGGAATTGCCTCCACTTGGTGTAGATCTCCTCTTGGTTTTCTTCAATATCTTCTCCTTTAATTACTCTAATTTAATTATTATTTGGTTTTGAAGTAATTTTGATTTAAGGGGAAAGAGATTTCACGTTTTAGAGAGATAGAGCTTGGAAGTACAACAAGTAAGTTAAGGTTTTGACAATTAGCCTGGGGTTTTATTTGTAAGGGTAGAAACTTACCTCGGTCATTGGATTTAATATTAGAAAATCCCATTCGCTTGGCTACTTAAAACCCTAGCTTGTTAATGAAAATCGATTGACCACTTGGCTTGGAGTGGTCGACTGCTAGGGGTCGACAGGTCAAGCCCAAAGTGTCGACTGGTGGAGCATTCTTTGTTTACAATATTTATTTCCTTAATTAATTGATTAATTCATTTCGATTCTGAGTTTTCAAATGCTAACAAATTTTCATACTAGGTACGATTTCAAAACATTTTATATTGAGATTGTTGCCATGAATGCAACTGTGTATGTTTCGCCAGATTCAGACTTTCGTGAAAATCACATATTTATCCTTACTATATTTAAATTAAATTCTTTCGTTTAAATTTCCGATTAAATTTTTAGGATGTTACATTACCTCATGAAAAGGATTTCTCCTATTGAGCCTTCAAGGATGAAAAAATGCAACCTTACGTATGGAAATTAATAATTACAAGAATCACTCATCCATCAACCATTGGAAATCATTGTCCTTATTTCAAATCCAATGCAATTTGTATTCATAGGTATGGAATGCATATTGTGACGACTGTCTTATACCATTGGCACCAATAATAACCAAATAGTACGTTGTAGTCATGCCCAGCCGATATAGGACGATCGTCAGGGTTGAAATAAACAAATGCAGCATATAACTGTCGTATATCTCCTAGCACATGGAAAAAAAATGTCAAATATAAAACCGAAGAGAGAGTAATAATAATGTGAATTAATAATTAGAATGTAAAATCCATAGAGTTATACTATAAATGTCACAGAGTTTATACAATGGAAACATACTCAACAACTATCTCAAATACAAGTAATAAGTAGTCACTGTTTAAGCTTCCCAATGTTACATGGTGGAATAAGCGTGGAACTCATACAAATATATAATACAAGATAGGTTCGTCCAGCTTGTCCTCCGAACAACTGTTGTGTCTACTCACTTAAGAGTACCTAAGATAATAAGAAGCAAAGCATAAAACCTAGAGTTGGAAAATAGTCTGGTGTGTGCGATAATGAATCTCAAAATACTATATAGGTAAATATTGTAAGAAACAAGAGTAAACGAACCATACCTTACCTATTCCTAGGACCATAGAGTTACCACATAAAGGTATAATATGTTGCTCTATGGTATCATAAAGGTACAATACAACATAAAATAGTGGATGCCTAAATATCCCTATCTCTGGTGCACACTCCCAATGACATCGCGAGTGATAGCCCAGAGGGTAACTAAACAACCATAGAAACCATTAAAAATTTCCAATTATCACTTTTCCTTTGTGCCCTAAATATATGATAGCTCACATGACCTCCTTTCTGCCAAGGACTAATGGAAATCGCGGTTCTCCGTTGTACTCTTGTATCTCGCAACCTAAAGCTGGATGTGTCTCATAGCCCAAAGCTGGGCAATAGACCCAAGGCCATAGGTCCAGGGTATACAAGTTCCCCAATTAACCCCCTGACGTCCCCACTTACAATGCCCCTGCTTTGGCTACAATGGGAAACGCTTCGAGTTATCAACGATTCCTTAGCACATTCATATGTAAGCTCTCATTTACTCCGATCGAATCCCGAGCCCTTATTGCTCAGTTTAGTTTCCATTATCTAGGAACACGCCATGTTCCGCCACTCCATAGCTCTCACTACGATTATCTTCGGTAACTACTCCCTACATGAGTCACGAACTGAAGTCTATGGAGTCTCAAATCCTTGATACCTACAACCACTATGAGTCACAAACCGAAGATTCATCTCTTTCATCGTGTTGTTACATCGTCATCCAACCTGATACGAACAAGCCACCAACTCCCGGATGACCTACAGAAACTATACACCATTCCCTAGAAGTTCCCCAATCACTTAACCTATCATGTCATGTTGGTACTGACATCTTATATCAGTACTGAACTCCCTATTAGCCAACCAGTGGTTGAGTTTTCTTCCATCCTTCCTTACTTTTAGTAGTCCTTGTCAAGTGCTTTGACATCAACTTATCCACCCAAAACAAGTGGTCATAGAAACAAGTCTTCTCTCCGAAGCACCCAACGTCACATTCTAGAAACAAGTTGTCAAAGCGTCAAACACATAACCAATCTCCAATCTATACGTTTAGGCAATCTTCTCTAGAATTCCTCTAGCTCTCACCAAAGTCGGCGACATCATGGACCAATAAACGAAAGCCGAGGCCCATATCTCATGTTGGTGCTGATATGTATACTTGAGGAATTGGAGCTCATGGCTTTAACCCTATGCTCCTTCCATACTCTAGAGGCTTACCTCCAAGTTTTGTCCAATTCCAACAAATCATTGCATCCGATATGTACAATTCTCCATTATATCTTTCTATGCAATCACAACATCAAAACACAACATACGAGCATAGAGTAAAAAGCAATTTCATCCATACAACCATGCAATCCATAGAAATGAGATAAATAAGTCAATTTCTAACATAGATCTACATATGGCATGAATTTGTGAACATGATCAGTGGTGATTTCTAATCAATCTAGATCTGGATTAACATGTAATTAAAGCTATAAAAGGGTTTATAGCTCAAAATAAAATGTGAAATCATGCATTTCCACCATACTAACATATATAGGATGGTGGGAAGGAATAAAGCACTAACCAATTACCAAATTCAATCAATTTGTATGCAGATCTATTTTGAACAGAAAAGAAAAGCACACAATTCAAGAAAATTAATCATCTTGCCTTCTAGTTGATGATCCAATCACTAATCGATAGTCTTGTTTGATTTAGAGAGAAATTAGGTTGGGATTAAGATGGATTAGGGCTAATTTTGGTTTGGACCTGATTTGGAATGGCAAGGAAGGTTTCATTTGACTCATACAGCCCATATTTATAGTGGCTCTCTAACTAGACTAATGTACCAACAAATGGGCTTCACTAATTACACACTAATTCTTACAAGCAGTTTTTAAAACTTAAAACATGCATATCTTCCTAACCTTAAGTTTGTTTTTCTATTATCGCAATTCTAAGAAATAGAAAATCATCATTTCGAAGAAATGAAACTAGTCTAAGACCCTAATACAACTCCTATGAAAAGTCATAGCACGAACAAGGTTTTCAGTGTCAAAACCTTCATATAGAAATTTGAAAAAAATTACTGGTGTGTAAAATCTCCTTAAGAGGCGTATCTTAAAATTATAAAATCATACGACCTCATATGGTCAAAATAAAAATATTTTATGATCCATCGATATGTAAACTACGGGTTGTTACATTCTTCCCTCCTTTGGTGATTTCTTTACTGAAATCCCCGAATAAGCCAAAGTACTAGCAGCCATAGTAATCCACATGCCTACCAATCATAAGCAACCATCCAACATATATAACATGCAAATATGCAATTAATTGTATAGGTGACCTACCATGTGGAATAATATCCTATCAAATATAACATACAATGGCGAAAGTATATACGATAAACAATGGACCTTATAATCCAAAGAGCTCTTGACATGTAGTCCTCATGCTCTCCTCCCCCTTCCACGTACAATCATCATCACTTCCGCTCCATTGTACCTTCACTAACTTTACCATCTTTCACCATAGCTGTTTCATGTCGTACCCAATAATATGAAGCGTCATACGAGGTTTAGAAACTTATGTTTCAGCATTAACATCTTCTAGATGATCTAGTGTAATCGTCACATCTGAGTCATGCAAAAACTTCATAGATAAGAGACCTGAAACGTTATGCACGCCTACAATCTTCTGAGGTAAGTCAACCATATATGCTAACTTACCGATCCCCTTGATTATCGAAAAAGGATCTACCAATCTTGGTGCCAACTTCCCCTTTCTTCAAAATTGAACTACATTCTTTAGAGGAGACTCCTTCACAAACACCATATCTCCGACAGAACACTCCAAATTTCTTTATCTCTTATCCGCATAGCTACTTTGTCAGTCTTGAGCATCTTTCATTCGTTGCAAATGATCTCAATATTTTCTAAAGTCTAACTTATCAAATCTGGCCCAAGTATCAATTTCTCGTCCACCTTCCACCAACATGAAGGAGTGTTACAAGGTTGGCCAAACATGCATCATACTATGCCATAGTAATACTCGACTAAAATCTATTGTTCCATGCAAACTCTACCAAATTCCAATGATCATCCCACGACCCTCCAAAATCTACAATCCATGCTCACAGGAGATCTTCAAATATACGATTTGTTCTTTTGGTTCGCCCATTCGTTTGCGGGTGATAAACTGTACTAAGATGCAACTCATTCTTAACATGTAACATCCCCTAATTAGAGGCCCAAAACAAATGGTTATAGACACTACAGTCATCGTTAATACTCGTTGACCAAATTTGATAATGTTAGATACATTGATATAACAGAAACAAATAATATGAGAAAATTTTAAAACCAATAAAAAAAATTCTCCATTCCATTTTAAATCATATTTTAAATTCATTACATAATCCTAAATTCCTAAACCACGTTCATAGAAAATATAGTTAGTACAACATACACCAAGAGCGACATATGAAAATTGGCCCCAGATGTTAAGAATATATACATAGGCAATTTAACAACTTTACCTTTACATCAAACATAGTAGAATTAAAAAGAAAGAACTCCTAATAGCTAGCTTGCATTTTGCTCGTCTCTAGAAGCTTATTCGTCTAAAGGAGAACTTGAAAATCCTCAAGTCTCAGACTACTCAAAATCAATTAAATCTGAAGCTAGTCTTCTCTTATGCTCATCATTAAATCTGAAGTCAGCAAAGATTCTGTCACAATGCAACAGCTAATTCTCAACTTCCATAGCATCCTCCATTTTCAAAAATGTCTACCCACCAAGCAGGTATTATCTCTGCTTAACTTAGCGTAATTGTTTCCAATTGGAGCCACATGATTTGCTTCTCCAACATTCCCAGCTACTCCAGCAACAGCTCCTCCAACTTGCGTCAGATTAACGAAGAACTGATACATCATCCCTATATCTATTGGTGGATTTCCATCACCTACATCAGCATCTACATTTTAATTAGCATTTGCCTATCAACCCGGGTTTCACCTATGGGGTCGAGCATTTTCATTTGTGTTAGTGCTTCCACCACCGAGGTTTCCTCTTCAGTTTCCTACCTCCATTTCTTCCTTACTTGTAAATCCTTATACAAACCTTAGTAAGATATAGAAGAATGTTCTAAGAGACAGTAGAGTACGTACTTATACACACACACACACACACACACACACACACACACACCAAATACAAGCATGTTTATATATTGTTAACCCAAACCGCGATCTTATTTTCTAATTCATTGGATTATGTTTTGGAAAAATCTTTCAGGTTTAAATTTCCTTTTAAGTTTTCATAAACCTATGCTCTGATACCAACTTGTAACATCTCTCACGTAGAGGCCGAAAAAAATGGCTACATATACTACAGTCAACAATAGTTATTAATTCTCGGTGACCAAATGTGGTAATGTTAAATACATTGATATAACAAAAACACATAGATATGAGAAATTTTTAATACCATTAAACAAATTCTCCATTCCACTTCAAATCATATTCCAACTTCATTACATAATCTCGCATTCAAAAACCACGTTCACAGAAAATACAATTGTTACAACATATGCCACGAGTGACATATGAAGGTGCCCCCTGGATGTTTAGAATATACACATAGGAAATTAAATTTTTTTGCCTTTACATCAAACACGACAGAATTAAAAACAAAGAACTCCTAATAGCCAGCTTGCCTCCAGCTTATCTCTGGAAGCTTAAATAATAATTAAAAAAGAAGCCCTTCCATTTAACAAAACAATTAAGACATTTAAGTCCTTCAGCATAATTAATTTAAATTTCATAGTAAATTGTTTAGGAAACATCCCTAAAAACCATTAAAATTTACTTTTAATATGTTACCTAATAGATATAAAATTCAGATCAAAATTCCTTCATATAATTGCCGAAATAAATTCCAAAACCAATTACTTATTTCTTCTTTTAAAAATTCATAATAAATTATCCATTGCTTATATAATTATGAAAATTTAAGCCCATCTCCAATATAGTGTTTTACATAACATATTAAATCCTCATGGCATTTGAAACCCAATATATACGATTTTAGCCTTAAGATTGAATCAAACGTTTGTTAATCGTACTTGTTTAAGTCAAACATATCATGTAATCCAAGCATATCATCAATAAAAATCATCATAAATGTTTTAAACTTAAAACCCAAAATCAAAGCTCTTTAAAAACAAAAATGAGATGGTTTTGATTATTATTCACCTTGCTTTGGATAAGGAACTTGAGATTTGATCTCGATTAGTTTTCCTTGCTTGATTCCTTATATTTAGTAAACTTTTAATCTCCTTTTTCCCCTAGGTTGTGGTCAGCTTTGAGCTCCCCCTTTCTTATGCTTTAGAATTTAAAACATGTGAAATGAAAATGTGACTAAGGGTTTAGAAGTTAAGGGTTATGGTGGACGGCTATTTCCCATAACACCCTTACCTTATTCTCTTATTAGTTAGCGTATAAAACCATTTCCATCAACACATTCGTTTTAGTTTATTTATTTAAGCACGACCTCTATTTAGTTTTGAAATCCTAATCACTTTATCTCTTTAATCTTTACATTATTCTATTTAGTTTGTCTACTTAAATTTGAGGAATAATGGTATTTAAAAGTAGAGTCGTTACATAACGCCTCTTGTATGCTCTTCCAAAACCTACTAGTAAAGAAGGAGTATTGGTCGATCATAATGCTTTTTAGCACATCATGAAATTGTGCTATCCACTTTACAGACAACTCTGCTAGCTTAGATGTCGTTCTATTTCAATCGATGGATATAAATCTTTCACTCTTGGTCAATCAAAGTACTATGACCCAAATGCCATTGTACCATTCTCGAGCAATTGGCAGTCCATCTATAAAATCCATCAATTCCAAATTCCACTTTGGAACATCTAGGGGTTGCAAAAACCTACTAGGTTTCTTCTGTTCTGCCTTGACCAATTGGTTGTTCGTATATTATGAGATGAATTCTCCAATATCCCTCTTTATACCTTCTTAATAATAGGTTCACTTCATATCTCGATACATCTTGTTACCACTGGGATCGATAGTGAATCTGGAATGATGACTTTCTCTTAGCACTTCATCTTTCAATCCATCAACTTTAGGAATAAACAACCTCCCATCTTTATGAAGCCAACCCTCTCTGTTGATTTCGTATTGGTCTGTATCTTCAGATTCTACTCCTTCTATCCTTTCAATGATCTCCACTAGCCAAGCATCTCACTCCTGGCTTGTACTGATCCTTTCAATTAGAGTTGGTCTGATCAACAAACTTGCCAACATCAATAGTTCTTGCTTACAATGGGGTTTGAAATAATATCCAGCAATGTACTTTATCTGCTACCATTCCTAGAACATTGCTCCCAATTGGCATGTCTTTTACTGAATGCAGCGATGAATACATTTCCTTTACCCAGTGTATAGGAAATATCAAAATCATAGGAGGCTAGGAATTCCAACAGCCGTTGCTTACGAAGATCGATGTCCTTTTGAGAGAAAATGTGCTTAAACGATTTGTATTCCATAAATAGCTCAAATTTCTCTCCTAAAAGATAGTGCCTCCACATCTTCAAAGAAAAAAAATCGCCACAACTAAAAAAATCATGAGTTAGATGATTTCTCTCATGCAGCTTTAGTTGTCAACTGGCATAAGAAACAACTTTTCCTTTCTAGATCAATAATGCACCTAATTCTATACTACAAACATCGATGTATATTGTCAACTCTATATATCTACTTGGAATAGTCAATAGTGGGGCACTCATCAATCTCTCTTTTAAAATCACAAATGCATGTTCAATCTGATTCTTCTTCGTCAAATTGGCAAATGGTGCCACTGCCTTTGAGAAGTCCTTTTTTATGCTTCTATAGTATCTTACCAATCCTAAGAAATTCTCTCCCCCATAGCATTCTTGGGCAGATTCCATTCTTGGATCACTATCACCTTCGCTTGATCCACTACTATAACCTACCCTGAAACGACCTTACCCAAGAATCTCACTTCTTCCATCTAGAAGTGAATCTTAGAGAACTTTGCTCTCAACTTGTGCTTCCTTAATATCTCTAGCACCATTATCAAGTGCATCTTGTGATCCTCTTCTATTCTAGAGTAGATCAGAATAACATCCAAGAACACAAGCACAAACTTATTCAGCTTTCTGAAATCCCGATTCATGAGGTCTATAAGGTATGCTATAGCAACAGCTAATCCAAATTGCAATATCAACCACTTATAAAATCACGATGGCATATGAAACAAGGTAATAGGCACAATCTCCTTCGCTACTCTCGATTAGTGAAAGCACATTGTGAAATCCATTTGGTAGAACACCTTTGCACCATGCAGCCGATCAAATAAGTCATTGATATATGGAAGGGGATACTTGTTTTTCATCATGACTTTATTCAGCTCACGATAATCCACAAAACCTTAAAGAGCCACCTGCCTTGGTTGTCAATACAACAGATACGCCCAACTTAGATATGCTTCTTCGAATAAACCCCTTCCTCATTAGGTCATTTAATTGCACCTCTATTTCCTTTTGCTCTCTAGGTTTCATAATCCTCAAAGGCATAACTATTACCTTGGAATCCTTTACCAAGTCAATCTAAAACCCGATCTCCCTATGCAATAGCAATCCAGTCACTTCCTTGAAGATTTTCAGATAATCCCTAGCAGTAAGAACCAAAGACAATCTCTCTTATGGAATCTTCATTAGAAATAGAAAGCTAACCATCACCCTATCATCTGATAGGCAACTAATCTCTACCATTCACCCTTCCACATCCCTGATTGTCGCCAAAAGACTCTCATAATCAACTACAACTGCATACCTCTTTAGCCAGTCCATTCCAAAGATCACCCCTAATCTTAGACAATTCAAAATATTGAAATTGCAAACAAAAGAGTATCTATGACTCAATAGGAATAACCGCTACATACCATGCACGGGCTAATCGAGCCTCTAATAGGGTTTGTGTGATAACCCAGATTTTTGGGACATCTGCTAATTGGGTAATTTACTAATTTTTACCATTTGAAATACATATTTTATTTAGTTAAAAAAATATATAGAGATGAATATTAAGTTTGATAATCTTCTAGTATAAAATATGATTGTTTAATTAAATAAATATGATTGTAAATAGAATTTGAACTTGAAATTGAAATTCAAGAGATAAATATCTTAGAAATAAATTGGATTTAAAAAGAATATGTATATATGATTTTTTTGTATATAATTATATTTTAAATCGTTTTCTTTTAAAAAGTTATGTGAGTATAATTTGTATATATACAAATTTTAAATTTATCAAAGGGTTTTATACATTTTCTTTTGAAAATTAACAAGAGAGATAAAATTTAATTTGTATATATATAAAAATTATATAAAATCATATTTAAACATTTGAAAACATACAAATTCATGTGTAAGCTAATTACAAACACAAATTACAAGTGGAGGTAAATTTGTAACATAATTAACAAGTGTTAACATGGTATAATTTGATGCTACAAGTGGCATACTTGTTGTCTTTCAAGATTTAATTATATGAATAAGAATGAATTAAGAAACCAGGCTTCACTTCTCAATTTCTTTTATCTTCTCATAAACCTATAAACTTGAAAGAAAAAATTTTAAATCAAAAGAAGATAAAACCTGGAGATGAAAAACAAAAGCATACAGTAAAGTATGGCAGCAAATTCAAGTTCAAATACAACTCGATATCACGATCAACTCAATAATTATCAAGCATAGATCATCTTAATAACAAAGCAGCAATTCATAATCAAGCAATTTCCAGGTTTCAGGAAGAAAACTTCCTCTGTTCTTTTAATAAGGTGAGTAAACATCTTTCGTAAAAATTGAAGTTAATAAAAGTATGATGAATGCGAATATCATGGAATGTATGATATATAATATGCTTTGGATGGCTGTATAAATGAGCTTTCACGTTTATATGTATGTGGATGTTGTATGCATGTCTGGAATGAATATATTGCTCTGTTTATAGTTCTCAAGTTCTAAATAAAATTTCAAAAATCAATTGCTCATCCCTTGATCAATTATATGGTATGATGTATAAACAAAAATTGTTTATTACAACAAGATTTAAGTGTTAAAATTATTTTTAAATCGAAATTGAACACGGTTTTAACCAAAATGTAAATATTACAGTGAAACTTAAAAATGTCATGATTTCGACTTGAATAATTGGTGAATTCATTATTATAATCTGAATTGTCTTCTAAAACTAGGATTTTTAAGGAAGGGATCATGAATTTTAAGTGTGTAATTCAAGATAATTCGAGTGTTGAACGGAAAATGGGTTTCGAGAGAATTTTGGTGATTGGCCGCACTTGGGTGGGTCGGGGTGTCGGCTGAAGCGAGCCGGGTGTTCGTCGAGGTCGGCAAAAATGGTCGGAGGTATTTCCGTTACCTGTGATGGCCGGACGAGGTGGAAGTAGGGTTTGAACCCTAGTTTTGGTCGAGCCAGAAGATATGGTGACTGCGTCGCCATCGAAGCTTCGGAAGTAATAGCCCAAAGGGGAAAGGGAACTTGGGTCGTGGGCGAGGCTGTGGACGAAATGATGGAGCTTCTGATGGTCGGAGTTGTCATGTCGGGGCGATGTTGGTCGGAGTTCTTTGTTCCTCAGGATTCGATCAGGTCGAAATCTCGATTTCATGGTTGTTTGGGATTTGAGTGGTTGGAATCGTAAGAGGGTTTGACCGATGACTTGGTGGAGGTCGTAGACGCTGGAGCCACGCCGCTGATCGGTGCGTGTGCACCAGAATCAATGCATAGTTTTGATTGGGAACGAAGTATTTACCTCGGGTTGAAGCTCGGGTAAAAAGAAGGCGGGGCTCGTAGTTTATTTCGAGTACGTGAGTGTTTCTAAAACATAACAGTTTTTTTTAAATTTAAACTAAGTTTTGAAAAAAAGAGGAAGCTCGGGAAAAAGGTTGAGATAACTCGGGTGTTAGTTCTAATAGATCTGGGATTTACTAGTGTAAAGTAATTTTTACTTTCAAAGTTTTAAATTTAACAAAGTCAAGTATAAAAACTATTAACTTAAAACTATTTCCTTTAAATAAAAATTAAATATTTAATGTTTGATTAAAGTTGAGAAATTTATTTTAAGTTTTAATTAATTAAGTTAATCCTTAAGTTGTTTTTAAAAGCTTAATTAGTCACATAATTAAGTAGTTTAATTTAAAAGATATGGTGTTTTAATTTTTTAATTAAACTTAAAGCTTTTTAAGTTAATGATAATTAATTCTGAAGTTTATTAAATTTTGATAGTGATTAAGAAGGTGATTAAGATAAATGAATTTTCTTAAAATTATTTAGTGTTGGGTGATTTGTATTACTAATTGGTTAATTAATTGATTATTAATTAAATGTTAATTAATTAAGGATAGTAAATTAAAGGTAATTAATTATAAATTAAGGAGGATAATTAAGGGATGATTAATTAAGGTTAATTAATAAATATAATTAATTAAAAGAATAATTAATTAAGGAAAGTGATTAGTGGATCATTAATTAATGTAATTAATTAATTAAGGAGATTAATTAAAAGTTAATTAATGTGAATAGTTAAGGCTAATTTATCTATGTGGTAACTAAAGGTTAATTACTTAATGTAATTAAAGGATAATTAATCAAGGGTGATTAATTAAGATGGATGATAAAAAAAATGTTTAATTTAATTGGGTTGTAATTAACTAATGTTAAGTAAGCAGGATTAAGGTAATCCAAGTGATTAAAGTTAGTAATTAATTTAATTGGAGATTAATTATATTAATTATGAATTATATATATCTATTAAATCTTGCTTATGAATGACTGAATGATATTGAATGGCTTGGATTGTTGTTGTCTCTGATGGGCGATTGAGATGTGCTGTGATAGATGGGTTGAACAGTAATACTGTGGGTCATCTATGGATGATGAATTTTTGTGTGGTACAATATTATGAATATAAATTGATTTGTATCCACTTATAAAAATGTGATTAAATATGATATTGAATTCGAAGAGACCGAGGTCAGCTATCAGTAAATATCCTAAACCACTTCGATTAGTAATTTACAGTAATTCTTTATAGTTTGGTTAGAAGCAAACAGGCTAGAATAAAATAAGTTAAGTATCATGGATATTTAAACTGGGTAACGATTCTTGGATATTGTTTGAGATAAATGATTGACTTAAATAAGATTAGAACTCGTAGGAAAGTACGAGTTACCCTGGTAATTCACTTTAAGTTATATAGCTTGGTATTTCATATTATATGGGTTTACTCACACTGGTTTCCAGCCTGACCCGGGAGTTACTTTGATGTAATGCTCGGGTCAGATCGAGTATTACAGATTTTCAGGTAAGGACGTTCTGGAGTTCATAAGGCGAGCTAGATCGCAGGAACGTATGGTGTATTCCACTGAGAGATATTGTTGTTTATTTGAGACAAGTTTATTCTAACTGTCTAGTTTATTTGTAAATAGTTGTACTCTAATGAAATGTATGTAAAGTAACAATTATAGCTTTCTTTGTAAATGCTATTATTTGTTATTATATTTAATCCGCTGCGAATGTGAGATGCTGTTGGTTTCTGCTCTTCTTCTACCTTCTTTCTTCTTTTCTCTAGCAATCTAGAATTTTCGGAGTCGAAAATTTTGGGTCGTTACATTTGGTAACAAAGCAAGGTTAAGCGAAAACCTTGGCTCTGGTGGGTTTACTCCTTAAGGATAGGGTCAGTAGTACCATAGAATGAGCTGAGTGTATATATATGAGAGCGTACTTGTTATTTTCTTATATAAAGGTTTAAAAATGGTTTTAAAAATGAATGATTTTTATACAAGCTTATAATTTGATATATAAAGAAATCGGGGGTTCGTTGTTGTAATTGAATAAGAATTTAAGTGGTATAAATATATCCAAATAGGAATCGGATAATATGGACTATACAAATAAAATAAAATAGAAATGGATTCAAACTAGAAAATAGAATGGTTATTGTGATGTTTGTTTTCTAATAACGATAAAGCAAAATGAAATGTGTTAAGGAAGCAAACTTTTAGATAAGTATGACTTGTAAATTGAAGCGGGTTTTAAATTACAAAGTTTTGAATCCTAAGATTAAAAACATTTGAATTGTTTTAAAAATATGAAAAGAAATGATAAATAATATTATTCAGAATATTTTTGAATGTAATCTTATTTTAAAATAAGAAGTTGTTTGAAAACATTGTTTGGAATTAAAAACCAAAGGTGGTTTAAAACTTAAGGTATAACTTGGTAAGCAAATTGGTAAATAAGAGAAAAGGTTGAATTATTCTAATTAAGTCAAATTTATTGGTTACGAAGTACCTTTAGAATTAAGTCTTTGAGAGAAAAGGCTAAGAGTGAAGAATGGAAGGCAAGACGCAGAGAACGGAGAGAAACTGCATGTAAGGAACGGGAAATAGCAATACATGAGTATGAAAATCGGATTAAGGAAAGGAATGGACCAGGACCTTATGATAATGTCACCTGCTGCAGATGTTTCAACAAAGGTCATTTCGTAGCCAAGTGTGGTAAAACAAGGAAGGAACTAAAGGGTACATTTCAATGATTTCGCTCCGAGATATTATGCTTTAAATGCCATAAGAAGGGACATTTCCTTAACCATTGTCCTGAAGTGAAGAAGGTGAAGCGTAAACCAGTGGAACCAGTCAACGAGTCATAATTTGCCATCATTGTAAAGGGTTGGGACACATGGCTAGGAATTGTCCCAAGAGACAAAAGAAGTAGATCAAGGTTGTGGAACGTCCTGTAGGAGGCGTGGAGGTTATCCAGATTGATGGAAGGGTAGAAACCTTTTGTGGAAAATGCTATAAGTGGGGACACCCTGTTGAAAAGTGCAAGTTTGGGCTTTGCCCATTGAAAGGAAGTCCATAGGACGGATTCTGGTAGAAAATGCTAGGACTCTAAAACCTAGGTGATGGTGTAGATATCTAGATTTATGACTTTGTAAGGCTTTTATTGTGATAATGGATGTGATGTTTGAACCTCTAGTGTGTAGTCTATAAATGTATGAAATATTTTATGGCAGTACGATCTAATATAAAACCACTTTCTTTTATTTGAAAATGGAATTTGAAATTAATTCAAACTGGAAATTGTTAGAGTATTGGTTTCAAAGCTGAAATTGGGTAATAAACTTATTTTTTTTGAAAAATTAAATTGTTTGGAAAGGATTTGAACTATGATTTGAACCTAGAAATAAGTTTGTGAAGAAGTAAAGTTTAACTTGATTTAAAGAAATTAAATCAACATTTCAAATTTAACTCGAATTTATATAATTCGAGATGATTTATAGTGAAATGGAATTTGAATTAGTTCAAAATGAAATTTGATTTGAATGATTTGGAATTTTGATTAAAGTTGAATAAGTAAATTCAAATGGAATTTGATTCGAATTTGGGAAAGAAATTAAGGTTAATTCAAATTGAATTGGGATTGAATCAATTTAATGGGATGGGAAATTGATTGGAAATGGAAATTGGGAGACGAAATTAATCTAATTTGAATAAAAGTTAAATCAGTTCAAAAGGAAGTGGAAATTTAAGTGGAATAAATGGGAATGGAGATTGGAAAGTTGAACAGTTTGGCTCTAGACTATTTTTAAAAATAAATTGTTTTTATATAAGCTTTCTTAAGTCTATTTTTCCAAGCTACTTACTATACAATTTTTCTTTTTAAAGCCCAAACTATCTTATACTTATTTTACAATTATTTTTGTAACTATTTAACTATTTTACAACTGTTTTATAAACTAATTACTAATTTTCAACTACTTATAACTAATTACTATTTCACAACTATTTTACAATTATCTAACTACTTTACAATTATTTTATAACTACTTAACTATTCTACAGCTATTTTACAAACTAATAATTATTTTTCAACTACTTATCTATTTTTAACTTTTCAAGCTATTTTCTAAATACAAGCTTGTTAGAGTGCAAACTATTTATGATTAATTACCAATTGAGATAAGAATTGAAGTGATAATCCAAATAGAAATTGAGGAAATTGTGAATAAATGAATAAGAATCTAAGGGAATGTGAATAGAAAAGAGAAATTGATTTAGCTAATAATCAATGAAGATAGATACGTAGGATGTACGTATATTATTCTATTCGCATAACGATTTGATCCAGATTCGAACACGGAATTTTGAGATAGTATATCGATCTGAGTTGGGATTTTTCACTTGATTTTCGATGGCGGACCTAGATATGGATTTTTAATTGGTTTTAAAAATTCTCTATCATAGTTATGGCTATGCAAGGAGAATGACGATTTCTGATCAAGAAACCAGATCTGAGTCCGCACTAGGAAGTCAGGTGGACGATACTAGTTCGGAAGAGAAATTATGTGAGCGAGTGAGCGATTATATTGATAGTGCATACGGATCATATGTGTTCATCGTACGGGTTTGAATGAAAGCGATATTGAAAATTTGTGGATAAAAATTGTAAAATGATTTTTGAAATGGAAAGGTATATTTTGATAAATAAATGATGAAATGAATTGGAAGTTGGAAATTTCTATGATTAGAACCCATTTTATAAAAAAAAGTAATGTAGTGAATAACTTTATAAAGTAACTAAACTTGAATATTTGATTTGGCAAAAAAAATTCATATATATGTGTTATATTGATAAACTCCCCTTGTTGAATCAATTACCAGAAGAAAAGGGTTTTTGTAAAGTATTTGAAGAATAAAAAGGGAATTTATATAAGTATGAAGTGATCCAATGATTTTCAAGGTTATACAGACACACACACACACACACACATAGACACACACACATATATATAAAGGATCTTATGATAATGATTTTGGGAAAAAGTTTTTGGAACCATTTGATGTTGAAAGGCTTTTGATTTTTGGGAAAAATCAATTTTGGAGATTTGAAAAGCCTTGTTTGAGAATTATTGATTTTGGGATAATTGATTTTGTTTAGAGGAGATATATATGTGATTTATACAAAGGGTATGATTTGGAAGATAGTATATGTGTATAGTATAAAGTGTTTTGAGAATGGCTTTGGGGAAAAAGGAGCTCCCATAGAATGAACTTCTCAGGAGTGCCACAGGGTGGTACTGCCTTGAGCCCCAAAGGGGGGTTCTAAGGTTGATCCTATGAGGAAGTCTGGACAAACTGAAGTTCCTGAGAATTATTGGTGTTAACGCTAAAAATGTACGCTAACACCCCAGTGTGAGTTGTGATACAGCGAAAGCACCACCCGTTGGTACGGGAACTAAAAACAAGCAGAAAATAGCAGAAAATAGTAAAGAGACAGCAATTTTTATAGTGGTTCGGCTCAAAGTCTAGCCTACGTCCACTTAATCTCTTCTATTATTGATTTGATTACAAATTTCACAATAATTCTTCAATTACAACACCATTAAGGCAAGTCGTTGGAACTTTGATGCAGAAAAGCTCTTTGAATTCAAGTTGAATGAACTTGATCTTTTCCCAAAGTTCTTTGAAGTATCTTTTGCATTTGAAGTGTTGTAGAAGAAGTCATGAAAACGGCAAAGTCTTGGCATTCCCGAAATCCTTTTTTCCCCCTTTCTCAATGTGGAGTAAGCGGGGTATTTATATGGGAGTTTCGAAGTTTGGTCGGGTGGTGTCATAGGTCGTGAGCGACCTAGGGAGTTGCGACCTAAGAGCGATCCCAAGGTAGCATAATTCAAGTCGTTAGCAACTTAATGGAGCCATCTTGGACGAGATATATGCTGTGAGTGACTTAGGACGTGTAGCACAGGAGTTATCTCAGCTTGCTAGGGTCATAAGCAACCTAATGGAAGAGGCAGTGCGCATGCGGCTTTACTCTAAAGCTTGCTAGGTCGTTAGGTCGCTCTTTCCTTAACTCGTTAGGTCGTTGCCTTCATTGAGTTGCTAGGTCGTTAACCCATTGAGTCTTGCCATGTTGAGCCGCTCTGTGTTTTAGGTCGTTAGGTCATGCCCTGCTATAGGTCGTTAAGTCGTTTATGCCTTGGATAGTTAAGTCGCTTATTCCCTTACGTCGTTGAGTCGAATAGATTGCTAAGTCGTGAATAAGAGAGGTGTTAACACTTCCCCCTCGAAGTATACGCCTAGGGGCTAGGTCGTGTGCTTCGATGCCTCTTAACTCACGCCATCCTGAGTCGCTAAGTCGTGAGCGATTTATGAGAGAGCTAGGTCGTTCGCGCCGATTCGAGGTCCGTTGCCCCTGTATATAAGTCGCTTAGGTCGCTCCTTCTTCTCTTCACATGCTCTAACATTCTAACCCACCATTGAAGAATCTCCGAGCTCTCGAAGGCGAATTCAATCTAACCAGTCGTTGATCATCTTCACCATCACATTACGTAAGTGAATCCGATCATTATCCAACCACGACCATCACTGAATCGTGAATCCCCCATTTTCCAACCCTAATCCGATTTCATGTGCCGCATTTCACCACGAGTCATGTTACGATCGATATTTGATCGTCATTGGACATGTTGTCATTGTAGTTCATAAGAACACAGCAGTGCATCGGATCTCTGATGGATCTGAGGCGATTTGAATCGGTCTTGGATGATTTGGCGGTGTGGAGAGATAATGGATTTCATTGTGGAGATGCTAACGGGTTATCGGGTTACAAGCTAACGGGTTAGCGAGTTAGGTGAGTTGTTGAATGAAGACGAGTTAGCGGGTTAAGGAGAGTTAGGAAGTGCCCGACTTAGGAGCTTCGAATGACCTAGGGCTTAGCAGTTTGGACATGAATCGCATGATTTAACTTAGTGAACGACTTAACGACTTAACATCCATACTCTAAACGACTAAGGGACTGCGACTCATATGACTTGCGACTTAACTTGCCAGAATAGCACATGACTTAAAGCAGAATGACTTAAAGAATCAACACGACCTAATTTAACCTGCAGCGTAGCTTCAACTGGTAGGAACATGACTGATGAACTGCCAAAATTTGACAGAACTTGTTTGAATTTCCAACTTAAACTGCCAGAATGAACTGCTTGAACTTGTTGCACTCTTTCACAGATTGTATTAACTTTTAAGCTAACAACCTGTTAAATACAACATTTGCAGAAAAATAGGGCGAATATATTGCCATTGACTATCCACATCGAATGACAGATTAGTCGATAAAGAATAATCAACTTAAGGGAATTGTGTGAATGAAGTGCTGTGAATTAACCAGTTCAAGTGAAGTATTAAAGCAAAGATAAATTAATCAACTAAAGCTGATCTGTTTGCATCAACACACTACTTAGACTTAAAATAACAAGCCCTGAAACTTTATAATCGACAAACGCCGACTAGTTTAATTTCAGTTATATTTTCTTGTCATTTTATTAGTTTTGCACAACACTTCACACTTTTAAGAAACGTGCACCTTCATATTTGAATATCCAGTTCCTTATGTAGAATGACTTCTCAACAAGTGCGAGAAGAGATAGTAGAGCGGGCTGATGAGGTTTTCCCAATGGCTGACCCTTTGGAGAATCCTCCGGAAAGATTTTCAACTACATTGAACCAACGGGCTTTCAGCCAGCTGTGTATTCAATTCGGCATTGCTGAAGCGGATCCTCTGCTTCCTGGGGTAAATGACACTGCCGATAGGCCGCCTCCTAGCTTCATTGCAGTCAATAGTCAAATGTGTTTGAATGGAGTTATTCCCCCCTTCAACGATTTTCTTAGATCACTCCTCCTTCGACTAACTATTTCTCCATTCCAGTTGCACCCTAATGACTATGCCATTTTGATGAGGTTGTGCGTACTATTTAGGAGGACGCTTAACCGCATCCCAAGCTTCGAGGAGATCTGCTATTTGTGTTCATTCGGGAGGAACAAAGATCACCCTTCCATTACTCTTGTAAGGAGTGCAAGAAACCACAAGCTGATTTTGGATCTGCCCGAGAGCGCTCACGGGTTTTTAAACCAGTTCTTCTTTGTCCGTTGCCCTCCGAGATTCTACGGTATCTGGAGAGTAGGAAGTGAGACTATCAATTTCCGTTCACTTCATTTCCGAGCCTTTCAAAATTCGAGTCGTCAAGTGCTAACTTCATTCTTTACTTTTGCAGCATTTCCTCCTCCCTTTAAAGATTCTAGTCACAAATCGACTTTTGAAAGATTGAGTGTCGTAGCTATCGATGAGAGAAGTATTAAGTTTCTACTGAAGGACGAATTTTTGCACCAATTCGGACTCTTGCACTCTTCTCGATCCATTTAGTCCCGTGATGCCCGCAGTTCTCAAGTAGAAGCGTCAGATGCCCCAGCCTCCGCAAAAGAATTCGCACAGAAGGAACCTATTGTAGAGGCTTCATTAGTGAAATGCTCCAATTCCGTTGACGGTGTGGGATTGTTTGGTAAATCTAAACTTTCCCCAGTTATTGAAAAAGAGGAATTTCCTCAACATTCTGGGAAGGCTACTAGAGAAGCTGATGAGGGAGCTGAGAAAGAAAGTTCCATTATGTAGAGTGTAAAGTGTGCTGAAAAGGGCACTGCTGATATGACCCATTCCGTCGGGCACGATGGTGATGATATCTTTGGAGGATTGAGCGATCTTATGGTGACTTCCCACGAGCTCTTTAAAGATGCACCATCACATCTAAGCTTGTTTCTCCAACAATCGAAGCGACATCCATTTTACGATCAATTCCATCAACCCAAGAGTTGACTCCTGCTGCAAAAGCCGACATCACTCCTAAGCCGAAGAGTGGTTTGTAGCTTGACGCGCGTAGTTCGCACGCCACACACACACTTAGGATTTTTGGCAATTATGCGCACATAGCTTCTTTATTTCAAAGATTTCTAAATTTTGTCACTTCTTCACTTTCAGGTTCTCCCATGGGACGCCGCAGCTCATATTATGATGACTTTCAGTGCTATACGAGGCGTGATTCTTATGACCCCAGGCACTATCTTCCTGCCCCTAGGGAGACTGATGAGGAAAGAGTAGCTAGGAAAGCTCGCGAAAGACAGGCTTATAAGGGGCGTTATGGAAGAAGAGATGACCGACATGACTCTTACCAGAGGGATGATGACTCCCATAAGAGAAAGTCTCATGACGATAAGAGGAAGAGTCATGTAGTTGAAGATTCAAGCAAGCGAGCCAAGCTTAGCGAAAAGTCTACATCTGAAATTTCTAAAGTGCCCGCTACTTCAATCTCTCTAGACATCCCTTCTAGATCTCCTGCCCTTAAAAGAGCTGAAATTCAAGCATTCATTAATAGGCCTCCTTATCAAGTTGAGAAGCCTCCGTCTGCACTCCAAAGCCGATTTCCACATTGGTGTTTGAAAGGAGTACATTTTGATCTGGACTTGGTTCCAATTGATAAACATGCCATTTTGAGAAATCTCGACGCTGTCAAGCTTGATATTGAAAGAATGTCCGGCTGGAAAAAACTAGTTGATGGGCTTCAAAGAGTAAATTATCTAAATCTTGAGGCTATGCTGGCCATGGAAAGCAATAAGTCTGAGTGGCAAAAAGTTCTTGATCAGCATGATACAGAGTTGAAGAGCATCACCGCCTATAACGAGAAACTTGAGGCTGAAATCAAGAAGCTTAAAGATGATCTTGCCACCTCTTCCACTTCTTATATTCAAAAGGAAGAGGTTCTTCAAAAGCAAGTAAGAGACGCCCATGCTACTCAACGAGATACTGAGGCTAAACTTGAGGTGGGGCAGAAAATCGTGGAAATCTACCGCAATGATGTTGCTCAGCTGCGGGAAAAGACCAACTCTCAAGATTTGGAAATTACAATGTTAAAGGCCTAGCTTTCTAAGGCTGAAAAGGAGCGTGACGAGGCCATCGCTGCAAAAGCAGCAGCCGAACAATCACATGAGGTGACTAAGGCCAACGCCAGCTCCACTCTATTCGAGTTTTATGTTCTCAACGTCTTGGGGCATGGCAGTCTTTCATTTTTGGGCCCAAAGTATGAGGTTACCCTGGCTAAAGAATGGGAGGCAACAGTTGAAATGCTTAGAGGTGCTGGCTACGCTGAGGAGGATCTTGAGGCTTATTATTTGGATGACGAGGGTCGTGCCGCCCTTGCCAGAGTGAAAGAACAACTTGCCAAGGAACAAGCCGAAGTGGCGGAAAGAGAGCATATAGGGAAGGCACCTTTGGCCGACCCAACTCGTCCTTCGGCTTCGGTTGATATCGATATTATTGGCTCCAGTTCCCACTCTCCGCCTCCTGCCAAAGCCGAAACCGAAATTACAACTGCTCATGCCGAAGACGAGGCCCAAGAAGGCACTGAAGCCCAAGATTTTGAAATTGACGTGATAAAGCTAATCTCTCCAGGTAACTTCAACACTGATCCAGGTCAAGTGTACTACTCGTTTGCTTCACATGAGCTCGATGAACTTCTTGCTTATTACTTAAGCCTCGACGTGCTACTATCTCCTCTCTTTGCGAGAAATACTGATGTTTAACTCTTCTTCTTCTGTAGTGAAAACAACTAGTGTTGTACAAGCTTCGCCTCCTCCAGCTGTTGCCCCTCGACCTCTTCAAGTTACTCCTTCTACTTCTCAACCGGGGTCGCAAGAAGAACAAATATGAGCTCTTCAGACTTAGATGACCCGACCGCTTCCCAAGAGCAGAAAGCTGAAGAACTTTAGGGGGGTGAGAGGACCCCGGAGAAATTTAGTGCCATGATACAAAACTGATTGATCTTATCACTCCGGGCAGCGAATCTTCTTTAAAGAAGAAGGGAAAGCATGAAGGAAGGGCACTTCTGCTAGCGATGAGAAAGCAGAAGAGGACCCAATTGCACCTCTTTCTCCTTTTCCCCCGACTCGTTCAGGCCGACTCAAGAAGTTAACCATTAGGCCCGGCGAGGGCTCCAAAGACGGCGGGAAGAAGAAGTAATGGGTGTGGTTCTATCCTTCTTGTTCTGCTTTTTTGCTTTTTGCTTGTATCTAAAGACTTGTATCGACTGAAGATTGTGCGGGTACCGGCCCCCGCTTTTTGAAACCTGCACATGTATACAAATCTTTTATAGTATGGAATAGAATGACCCTTTTTACTTGTACAATCTTTTGTCTGTATTCGTAAATGCATTTATTCCTTATTTTCACACAAGTTTCTTTATTTTCTTTGTATGATATTGCAGTGAGCTTGTGGTATGTTGCTTGAGCATTGTTTTTATTAATGTAGCTATATTATATTGTCCCCATACCACGGCTTATTGCAGTCTTCTCCATTTTGAGAAGACTTGTACTCTTACTCTAGGGAACAATTCTTTCATTTTGAGGAAATATTATTCTACTCTAGTAGAGTGTGCCTTGTATTGGAGAAGTTTTCTCTCTTCTTTTTTTTAAGAAAAAGTTTTTACACTTCAACTTTCGGAGATGGTCACTTTTATTTTTGAGAAATGGATTCCCCTACGTGGTAAAGCGGGTCCGAAGAAGGCTTTGATTTGTTTGCCAGAAAGTTATATCTCATCGTTAAGTGGGCTTACAGGACTGGCGTCAGCTGCTTTATCGGATATTTGTTTGCACAAACGATCGCGAGCAGTTAGCTGCGGCCTAGAACCTATTTTTTGAGAAGGTGCCCCTTCGGTCGTTCCACCAACGACTTTTTCAAGAAATAACATTTCATTTTTGGGTGTGCCTCATTAGAGTGCTTTATTTGGCACTTCAACTTTTTTGGGGAAGAATGTTCTCATTATGGAGAAATTGATCTTCCCTTGAGAGTAGAGGTGTGCCTCCGTAGAGGGCTTTTTTGTTTGCCTGAAAGTTACTTCTCGCAGTTAAATGGATCCATGGGGCGGACGCAAGCTACCTAATTGGATGTTCGCATGTACGGACGATCACAATTTTCTAGCAAGGGCCTGGTGCCTTCATTTTGGGAAGGTGCCCCTTCGGTGGTTCCACCAACCTTTTTGTTTGAGAAAAACATTTCATTTTTCGACGTGCCTCGTTAGAGGGCTCTATTTCCCACTTCAACTTTTTTGGGGAAGAATGTTCTCATTATGGAGAAATTGATCTTCCCTTGAGAGTAGTAGTGTGCCTCCGAAGAGGGCTTTTTTTGGCACTTCAACATTTTTGGGGAAGAATGTTCTCATTATGGAGAAATTGATCTTCCCTTGAGAGTAGACGTGTGCCTCCGAAGAGGGCTTCCTTTTTTTTTGTTTGCCAGGTAGGTTGCATCTCACAGTTAAGTGGATCCACAGAGCATACGTAAGCTACCTAACTGTATATTTGTTTGCACAAACGATCACAATCAACTAGCAAGGGCCTGGAACCATCACTTTGGGAAGGTGCCACTTTGGTGGTCCCACCAACCTTTTGGTTGAGAGAAAAAATTCCATATTGGTTGTTTTTTATCTGCTTGCCCATGTCTTTTCACCATCTGCCCCTCAGCGATTCCTCGTTATCATTTCCAAGTACATGTTCTTTTCTTTTGCAAGTTGTTTGTTTTTTCCAGAGAAGTGTATTTCATTGTTAAGTGAATCCACGGGGCAGGCACAAGCTACTTAACCGGATGTCCGTTTGAACAAACAATCACAATCAGTTAGCAAGGGCCTGGAACCTCCACGTTAGGATGGTGCCCCTTCGGTGGAATCACCAACTATTTGTGAGAAGCACTTCTTATGTAGGATTTAAATCTGGAATTTTTGTGGCTTGACATTTGTTTGTTGAGTGATTTGTAGGAATCGCTTGGCTTTATGATGTGTTGAATAGGTAAGCTTTGCTTTGATGGCAATACAAGAATGATACATCCACAATCATTTAACAAATTTAAGCATAGCTTCTAAGTAAAATATGGACGCAAGTGATTGCTATTCCAGGCTCTCGAGATTGGATCTCCTTCGACAGTTGTGAGCTTGAAAGTGCCATCAAGAAGTTTTTTGCCTATGACGTATGGCCCTTCCCAGTTTGGCCCAAACACTCCTGTTGCTGTCATGATCCTTTTCAATACTAGATCCTCAATTTCAAAGCTACGTTGAAGTGCTTGGCTATCCTTTGCCGATGGGGCTTAGCCTCTTTCCTTCTTTCATCAAGCAAGTCAAGTGCATCAAGTTGCAGCTTTTCATTTTCAGCTTGGTTGAAATGAATTCTCCTGTGTAAGGGGACCTCTATTTCCACTGGAATCATTGCTTCTGATCCATATGCTAATGAGAATGGAGTGTGTCCAGTCACAGTCTTATGGGTAGTTCTGTATGCCCAAAGTACTAGTGGCAGCTTATCGACCCAACCACCTTTTGCTTTTTGCAGCTGTTTTTTGATGGTTGATTTGATAATTTTGTTCATTGCTTCCACTTGCCCATTTGCCTGTGGGTAAACCACTATTGAGAAGCTTTTTTGGATCTTGAATCGCTTGCAAAAGTCCTGGAATTCTTCGCTTTCGAATTGGGTACCATTGTCTGTAATTATCTTATGAGGCACACCATACCTGCAAATGATATTTTTAGTCATAAAGTTTATCATCTTTTAGAGGTAATAATAGCTAATGGTTCAGATTCAGCCCATTTAGTTAAATAATCAACATCAACAATAGCATATTTGATTCCGGACTTGGCAATTGGCAAAGGCCCAATGAGATCTATCCCCCAAATGGCGAATGGCCATGGACTGACCATCTGTGTGAGCTCGGTGGAAGGTGCTCTTGGGATTTTTGCAAATCTCTGGCATCTGTCACACTTTCGGGAGTAGCTAGCAGCGTCTCGATTAATATCTGGCCAAAAATACCCATAGCGGAGAATTTTCTTTGCTATAGTTTGGCCACCTGAACGATCCCCACACTCTCCTCCGTGCACCTCAGCTAAAATTGTCTTAGCCTCTTCCTTGGTTACACAATCGGAGTAATGGCATCGAGAATGCTCGTCTGTACAACCGGCTATCTTGAATTACATATCTCGGGGCTTTTCTTAACAACTTCTGGAGCTCTTTTGAGTTTTCTGGCAGGAGCCGTTGAGTAGATATTCCTTGATCGAGGTCATCCACGACTCCTGCTCTTGAGATACAGCCATAATCCAGTCAATATCCATCTCATCAGTACGTGGAGCTGACAAGACTTCCATAGGGACCAATCCCAAAAATTGAGCTTCGCCAGAGCTTGAATATTTTGCGAGAGAATCTGCCTTCATGTTCTCTTCCCGAGGTATATGGCTTATTGTATAATGATCAAAATCATCGAGAAGCTCCGAAGCCTTTGACAAGTAAGGAGGCAGATTCCTTCTTTAGTTTGAAACTACTTCTTGACTTGGCATATAATAAGCTGGGAATCACTGAAGATCTGCAATACTTTGATGTTCAGTTCTTTAGCAATCTTCAAGTCGGCAACAAGAGCTTCATATTCTACTTCATTATTTGTCGAAGGAAATTCTATTCTCAACGCATAGCACAATGACCGCCCTTCGGGGGTTTCAAGCACAACCCCAGCTCCGGAACAACAGTCATTTCTTGCACCATCAACATATAATTTCCATCGAATCGGGATGTCATCAGTCACCTCTTCCTCACTGTCACCTTTATTTATGTATTCTGCAATGAAATATGCTAAAGCTTGTTCATTGATTGCTCTTTGGGGATGGTAGGAGATATCGTATTGGCTGAGTTCAATATTCCACTTTAGAAGATGACCCGAAGTTTCAGGGCGAAATAGGACTTGCTTTAGAGGTTGGTCAGTGAGGACTTTAATAGGACGAGCTTTGAAATATGGCCTTAACTTTCTGGATGCAATCAATAGACAATAGGCGAGATTTTCCAGCTTTGAATAATTCATCTCTGCCCCAGTGAATCTTTTGCCGATGTAATAAACCAGACGCTGAACTTTTGCGTCTTCCCGTACCAATGCTGCACTGAGAGCATGAGATGAAACTGCTAATATATGAAAAGATCTTCACCATTGCTGGCCTTAGAAAGTACTGGAGGCGTTTCCATGTGACGAACCAGTTCATCAAAAGCTTTCTGACATTCAGGAGTCCATTCAAAGTTTTTCTTTCCTTTCTTCAGAGCGTCAAAGAAGGGAATGCATTTATTAATGGCCCTAGAAATAAACCGACTCAAAGCAGCGACTTTCCCGTTGAGACTTTGTAATTCCTTCTTTCTCCCAGGGGCTTTGACTTCTCTTAAGGCAGTAATCTGAGCAGGATTAGCTTTGATGCCCCTAGCACTCATAATGAAACCTAAGAATTTTCCGGATTCTACCCCGAATGAACATTTCAAAGGATTTAGCTTCATCCCATACTTTCGGAGGACCGCAAATATTTCTGCCAAATGATCCATGTGGTCTACTGCCTTCTTCGATTTCACCAACATATTATCAACATATACTTCCATAGTCTTGCCAATCTGGGGTTTAAACATGGCTTTAACAAGTCTTTGATAGTTACCTCGACGTTCTTTAGTCCGAAGGGCATGACTTTATAGCAGTAAAGACCAACATCAGTGATGAAGCTCGTGTCCTCCTGATCTGGCTCATTCATCATGATTTGATTATATCATGAGTAAGCATCCATAAAAGACAATAATTCATGCCCGGCTGTTCCATCCACCAACTGATCAATCCTGGGTAACGGGAAACAGTCCTTGGGGCATATTTGTTCAAGTCTGAAAAGTCGATGCATACTCTCCACTTTCCATTTGCTTTTTTGACCAACAACGGATTAGAAACCCAATTTGAATAAGTGGATTCTCTGATGAAGCCATTTTCCATGAGACGATCTACTTCTTCTTTTAATGCTGTCGACCTTTCAGGACCGTGGGTTCTACTTTTCTGGTTTACGGGTGTGAATTTTGGATCAATATTCAAAACGTGCACTGCGATTTCTGGAGATATTCCACACATATCGGCATGACTCCAAGCGAATACATCCAGGTTTGCTTTCAAGAATGATATCAACATATTCTGAACCGTCACACCGAGTTGTGAATCCACATTCAGTACCTTGTTTGGATCATTCAGGTCAACAGGTATTGGCGCCGTTACTTCCACCAGCACCACTCTACTCTCCCCTGCACTGGTTTTCTGGGATCAATCAATTTTCGTGCACCATTGTGCTCACCAGTGCAGGGTCCATCCCGTAATTGCTACTGTAGGATCTAGATTAACCCTAGAGGGGGGTGAATATGGTTATAGCAAATTTTCTCGAATTAAACACAAAAACAAACTACAGAGAAGTAAATATGCTGAAAAGTAAATCACACACAAAATTTACCCAGCTTCGGCAACCCTTGCCTACTGTTGCATTCCCAGATTTCTATTAGAGTTAAACAGTCTCCCGCTTACAAACACTCTAACAGACTCGCACACCCTGCTCATTGAACTAATTCTAACTAGACAATCTGACAGAACCTAAAACCTAGGTGGTGATTTACCAAGATTTGAACTTTAAAAGATAATTTAAAACAAACTTAAAAACAATTTTAAACTTAAAACCCTAATTGAAATAAACTAAAGCCCTTCTATATTAACAAGGCCGGCCCAATTTCTTCTGCCCGTTCCTTTTTCTATTTTCCATTGTAAAATGGCAGCCTTGCTTTCTTTATGCTCTGAAATTAGGGCTTGAGTTTTTTTTCGATCCAAATTGGGGCTTTTCGAAGCACGCTTATGTTGATCGATTCTCTGGTTTGCGTGTTGCCTTGCTCGATCGAGTGTTTTGCTCGCTGCTTCTCTGATGATCGCAGCTTGCTTCGAGATTGCGAATCAACGTTGGTACGTTGTTCGTTTCTTTTGCTTTTCAGGATTTAATTTCTTTAATTATTGATTATTCTTTTTGCTCCCCCACTGCCTATGATGATTTTGGGGTTGTATTTATATGAATTCCAAGACCCTTGAATTTGTTCGTATTCATTTACGTGACTTCATCACTTTCCTAATTCTTGCTTTCTGTGACTTGATGCGCACGGCTTTGTTTTTGAAGCGTTTGATTTTTCTTGATCAATACGGCAGAAACTTTCTTGTTTTATTTTGATTTGACTTTTTCAAAGATACGCACTTGAATTATTACTTGGTCATCTCTGCACTGTTGATTAGTTGGTCTGCATTTTTAATCTTCTGTTATCTTCGACTTCACTGTGAATTACGGCTTTGATTTTCTGGCCTGTGAGCTTCGACTCTGGCCTCTCCTCTGGTTGGTTTGACCTGAACTCCACTTTTACATTGCATTCGAGATTTTTGATGTTGTCTGTTTGTTCACTATTTGCATTACTATTTTTTTCAGGTCTGCATTATATTGTGATTCATGTTTGCATCACTGGTCTTTATTGTAATCTTCACTTTAACTTCAAACTGATCTTCTTGTCTTTGATACATTGATGTCTCGGCTTCAATTACTGTCTTCATTGTATATTGGTTTGTTGAATTCACTACTGGTCTCTGTTCCATGCATTACTGCATACCCATTACTGCACTGTTCACTGTTTGATATAATTTTGCATTGCAGCTTTACTTGTTGTCTTCATATTGTGCTCTCTGTTTTGAGTCACTTCCATGCTTGGTCGTGCTATAGTCTTCAAGCATATTGCTGTGATTGAGCTCGGGTCGTCTGCACTTGTTTGTGCATTTGTGATTAGTATGTTTTGTATTTGGTATCTTCACTGTGTTGCATTCATGTTGGTTTAGTTGTGCACTTGCTTGAGTTTCACTGAGCTTGATATCATGGTGTACATGTGAGTTGTACTCTCTGTTTTGATTTGCATTGCATCACTGGTCTTTGCATTTTCCAGCTTCATCACTATTTCACTTCCACAATGTTGCATTGTTGTTCACTTCTCTTGTATCATTGGTACATGTACATTGCTGCTATTCTCTGTTGCACTTGCTCATTTGAGTTTTAGCTTAAAGGCTTGGAGTCTTTGTGCTTCATGGACTTGGTTCGAATTCATTTACATTGTGCAGTTTCCATATCTTGTGCTCGAGCTTGCATGCTTCATGTTGCCTTGACTTTGGTTGTTGCAGTCCTATATATGATGTTTGTTGCTGTTGCAGTCTTTTGTGGTTTCAAACATGTGATGTGTTGTCTGGCCAGTTGTATCATTAACTTTTTGTTTTTGTTGGCTGCGCACTCGAGTTGGCGAGGCAGTGCACACGTGTATAAATGTACACGTGTGTATTGTAGCCACTTATGATTACCTGTCCCTGATAGGAATACGAGTGTATATTTCTATGTGCACGACTTTGTGTGTGATGAATTCAAATGTAAATGATGACGAACAACTCAAATAACTGAGGCACCAATAAAAACAAATTTATATTTTTGCAAATTCAAATTTGTTTATTTTCATATTACTGCTGTAGTTGCTAATTATACAGGTACACAAGAGACAGGGCAAGAACTGGAGCTGGACAATGCAGATAGATGCAGATTAATGGTTTTGTAAAATGTACAGTGTTGTGCGTTGTAGTGAGAGGAAATATAAATATGAAATGTATAAACTAGTGTATGTATATAGAGAGAGCTGAAAACTTTGTACTGTGTAAGTGTTGAATTAAAATATTATATTGAATAAAAATACTTATTGATTTATATAAATTTTGTGCAATAGTATTATTATTCAATATGAATATTTATTCCTATATGTATATAGTACAATCTGCAAACACATATATAAATTGATATATATTTGTTATCATCAAACAAAAATTCACATTAAACAATCTCCCCCTTTTGATGATGACAAACATATATATTAAAGATTTTGAAATTCTAATAAATGTGTTTGAGCATGAAATATTTAGCTCCCCCTATATGAATGCTCCCCCTACAACTGAGACCACTCCCTATTTAGAAGATTTAGAAAATTACAGAAGAATAAAAGAACTAAAGAAAATTAACTAACAACATTTAACAAATTTGTTAAAGTATTCCAAAAAATATGTACTTCCTTATCACAATCTTGTTCTTCTCCCCCTTTTGTCATTATCAAAAGACTGACAAAAAACAATGGAACAGTATGAAAAAAATAATATATCACAACGAGATAACAATTTCCACATTGTAGAGAATGGATCGATGATTCGATTTTGTATAATAAAAAGAGAGATATTTTAAAATTAATTTGACATTTAAGCACAAAAATAAGCGCTTACTAACCACGCATAACCATAAGGACTTTTAAATGGGATTAGCAGTTACTTATTAGTCTAAGCTTCCGGATTTTTAAGTGAGACTAGAATACTTAGTTACCATACTCCATCCATGCATAACCATAAGGACTTTTAAATGAGAATGGAGTAATGATAAAAAATAATTCACTCACATGCTCCATCCATGCATAACCATAAGGACTTTTAAATGAGAATGGATGCATGAGTGTTGTTATCATTATTAATAAAAAAAAATATTTTAAAAGATAATCCACTCTTCTCATTTTACAAAACCATTATGAATGATAGAAAGATGGTAGAAATAGAAATGGTCGTGGAATAAGTTACCAAGTTAATTATATTATTTAATATCCAATACTGAATACCATATTCCAATCAATCTTTGGATAATATCCAAAACTGGTTTGAATCCTAGAAATTGAAGTTGAAAGTATATATCCAAGAATATTTCAACTAAAAAATGGAAAATGATTAGTCAATTTCTATAATCCCCAAATCCAAACGTAATCTAGAAAATCTGTCTTCGGGGAGGGGTTTTGTGAAAATATCAGCAAGTTGAGCCTCAGTTGAAATATGTTCAATGCAAATGTCTTCCTTAGCAATGTGATCTCTAAGAAAGTGGTGTCTCACATCAATGTGTTTTGTGCGTGAATGGTGAACAAGATTATTTGACAAGTCTATTGCACTTTTACTATCACATTTTACTGGAACTTGTTTATAAACTAAGCCAAAATCAGAAAGAGTTTGCATCATCCATAAAATTTGAGCACAACAACTTCCTAAAGCAATATATTCTGCTTCAGTGGTGGATAATGCAACACAATTCTGTTTTCGACTTGACCATGAAACTAATGAATGTCCTAGCATGAAACATGTCCCACTAGTGCTTTTCCTGTCAACCAATGAACCAGCATAATCAGCATCAGAATAGCCAACTAAATCAAAATTTTCACAAGAAGGGTACCATAATCCAAATTTGTGTGTGTGTGAAAGATATCTCAAAATTCGTTTAGTGGCTTTCAAATGAGATTCTTTAGGATTAGACTGAAAACGTGCACACAAACACACAGAAAACATAATATCAGGTCTAGAAGCAGTAAGATAGAGAAGTGAACCAATTATCCCTCGATATTTCTTCTGACCAACAACAATTCCTTTCTCGTCTTTGTCCAACCTTGTTGATGGGCTCATAGGAGTTCTCAATGGTTTGGAGTTCTCAACTCCAAATTTCTTCAACAGTTCCAACACATACTTGGATTGTGAAATAAAAATACCATCACTGCTTTGCTTGATTTGGAATCCAAGAAAATATTTCAATTCTCCGACCAAGCTCATCTCGAATTTAGCCTGCATGACTTGTTCAAATTTCTCGCACAAGAGTTCATTAGTAGCACCATAAATAATATCATTCACATAAATCTGAACAATCAAAAATTCACCTCCTTTATGTAATAGAAACAGTGTCGTGTCAGCACTCCCCTTTTTAAAGCCATTTTCCAAAAGATATGTACAAAGGCAGTCATACCAAGCTCTAGGAGCTTGCTTAAGACCATATAATGCTTTTTCTAGTTTATACACATGATTTGGAAAATCATGATTTTCAAAACCGGGGGGTTGTTCAGCAAAAACTTCTTCTTTCAAATCACCATTCAGAAAGGCACTTTTTACATCCATTTGTTTAAGTTTGAAACCCTTATAACATGCAAAACTTAGCAAAATCCTAATGGCTTCTAACCTAGCAACTAGAGCAAATGTTTCATCAAAATCTATGCCTTCTATTTGGTTATATCCTTTTGCGACCAACCTAGCTTTGTTTCTAATTACATTTCCTGATTCATCAAGCTTATTTTTGAACACCCATTTAGTTCCAACAATTAGATAGTCATCCGGCCTAGGAACTAGTTTCCAAACTTTATTTCTCTTAAATTGATTAAGTTCATCTTGCATTGCTAAAAACCAACTTTCATCATTAAGAGCCATTTCAACAGAATCAGGTTCAATCTCAGAAATAAAACAATTATGGCAACAAAACGCACACAAATTTTTATCAAATGAAGAGCGAGTGCGTATACCTTCCATGGGATCACCTATAACCAATTCAGGAGGATGATTGGATTTGAACTTCAATCTACCAGCATCAACAGTCCTACTTTCAGCTTTCTCACTAGATGTCCCTTCTTCAATGCCTTCATGATCTACCCCATCGTCAACCTTCTTTTCAGTCGTCCTTTCCAGGTCAGATTCATCGAATTTCACATTGATTGATTCAACAATTGTCTTTGTTCGTTTGTTGTATATCCTGTAAGCCTTGCTCCTTGTTGAATAGCCCATGAAAATTCCCTCATCGGCCTTCGATTCAAATTTTCCAAGTTGATCACCTGTGTTAAGAATGAAACAAGGACATCCAAATACACGAAAATAAGAAATGTTAGGTTTCCTTTCATGCCACAATTCATAAGACGTTTTGTCAAGTATTGGTCTAATCATTACTCTATTCATTACATAGCACAAAGTATTCACTGCCTCTGCCCAAAAGGTTAGAGGTAGTTTATATTCACTCAACATGGATCTAGCCAATTCCTGTAATGTACGATTTTTCCTTTCAACCACCCCATTTTGCTGAGGTGTTTGTGGAGCAGAAAATCAATGTTTTAAACCATTTTCTTCACAAAATCTTTCAAATTCCAAATTTTCAAATTCGCCTCCATGATCACTTCTCAAAGTTTCAATTGAAACTCCTTTTTCATTTTGAACAAGTTTTGCAAATTTTGAAAAATAATCAAAAGATTCAGACTTTTTGGCTAAGAAATAAACCCATGTAAATCTAGAATAATCATCAACCAATACATAACAATAAAGTTTTCCATTCAAGCTTGCAATTTCATTTGGTCCAAATAAGTCTATGTGAATTAATTCAAGGACCCTTGATGTGCTAACAATGTTTTTAGGGCGAAATGATGTTCGACTAAGCTTGCCCAAGGAACATGCTTTACTAACTTTATTGTTTTTAAACTTCTGATGTGGTAACCCTCTGACTAATTCTTTCGTTTCAAGTTTTTCTAAGAGGCTCATGCTAGCATGTCCAAATCTCCTATGCCATAAGGATGCTTCTTCGTCAGTGGCTACCAAACATCTGGAAAGATTTAGATTATCAAACGAAAGCGAGTAAACATTTCCTTTTCTTTTGCCCATAAAAACAATGTTATTAGAAGATTTATCAATGATTTTGCAAGTATCACTATCAAAGACCACATTCATACCTTTGTCACATAGTTGGCTAATAGAAATGAGATTGTGATGCAAATTATCAACGTATAAAACATTAGTCAAGGAAAAAGTACCGTCACCTACTTCACCTTTACCAATAATCTTACACTTGCTATTGTCTCCCATGATCACATTTTCACCTTTAAAATTCTCTAGGCTAAGGAACTTCGATTTGTCACCTGTCATATGTCTAGAACACCCTGAATCTAGAAACCATTCTTATTGCTCCTTAGCCCGCCAACAGACCTTACTAGATTCTTCTGAGCTATTATTGGTGGATTCATGACTTTAGAGTTAAAAGAAAAAATACCTTGCTCTAATACCACTTGTAGGATCTAGATTAACCCTAGAGGGGATGAATAGGGTTATAGCAAATTTTCTCGAATTAAACACAAAAACAAACTGCAGAGAAGTAAGCATGTTGAAAAGTAAATCACACACAAAATTTACCCAGCTTCGGCAACCCCTACCTACTGCTGCATTCCCAGATTTCTATTAGAATTAAACAGTCTCCCGCTTACAAACACTCTAACAGACTCGCACACCCTGCTACCGCCTATAGAGTTTTGCAAACTCGCACACCCTGCTCACTGAACTAATTCTAACTAGACAATCTGACACAACCTAAAACCTAGGTGGTGATTTACCAAGATTTGAACTTTAAAAGAGAATTTAAAACAAACTTAAAAACAATTTTAAACTTAAAACCCTAATTGAAATAAACTAAAGCCCTTCTATATTAACAAGGCCAGCCCAATTTCTTCTGCCCGTTCCTTTTTCTATTTTCTATTGTAAAATGGCGGCCTTGCTTTCTTTGTGCTCTGAAATTAGGGCTTGAGTTTTTTTTCGATCCAAATTGGGGCTTTTCGAAGCATGCCTATGTTGATCGATTCTCTGGTTTGCGTGTTGCCTTCCTCGATCGAGTGTTTTGCTCGCTGCTTCTCTGATGATCGCTGCTTGCTTCGAGATTGCGAATCAACGTTGGTACGTTGTTCGTTTCTTTTGCTTTTTAGGATTTAATTGCTTGAATTATCGATTGTTCTTTTTGCTCCCCTACTGCCTATGATGATGTTGGGGTTGTATTTATATGAATTCCGAGACCCTTAAATTTGTTTGTATTCATTTACGTGACTTCATTACTTTCCTAATTCTTGCTTTCTGTGACTTGATGCGCACGGCTTTGTTTTTGAAGCGTTTGATTTTTCTTGATCAATACGGCAGAAACTTTCCCGTTTTATTTTGATTTGACTTTTTCAAAGATACGCACTTGAATTATTACTTGGTCATCTCTGCACTGTTGATTAGTTGGTCTGCATTTTTAATCTTCTGTTATCTTCGGCTTCACTGTGAATTACGGCTTTGATTTTTTGGCCTGTGAGCTTTGACTCTGGCCATCTCCTCTAGTTGGTTTGACCTGAACTCCACTTTAACATTGCATTCGAGAGTTTTGATGTTGTCTGTTTGTTCACTATTTGCATTACTATTTTTTTCAGGTCTGCATTATATTGTGATTCATGTTTGCATCACTGGTCTTTACTGTAATCTTCACCTTAACTTCGAACTGATCTTCTTGTCTTTGATACATTGTTGTCTCGGCTTCAATTACTGTCTTCATTGTATATTGGTTTGTTGAATTCACTACTGGTCTCTGTTCCATGCATTACTGCATACCCATTACTGCACTGTTCACTGTTTGATATAATTTTGCATTGCAGCTTTACTTGTTGTCTTCATATTGTGCTCTCTTTTTGGAGTCACTTCCATACTTGGTCGTGCTGTAGTCTTCAAGCATATTGCTGTGATTGAGCTCGGGTCGTCTGTACTTGTTTGTGCATTTGTGGTTAGTATGTTTTATATTTGGTATCTTCACTGTGTTGCATTCATGTTCGTTTAGTTGTGCACTTGCTTGAGTTTCACTGAGCTTGATATCATGGTGTACATGTGAGTTGTATTCTCTGTTTTGATTTGCATTGCATCACTGGTCTTTGCATTTTCCAGCTTCATCACTATTTCACTTCCACACTGTTGCATTGTTGTTCACTTCTCTTGTATCATTGGTACATGTACATTGCTGCTATTCTTTGCTGCACTTGCTCATTTGAGTTTTAGCTTGAAGGCTTGGAGTCTTTGTGCATCATGGACTTGGTTCGAATTCATTTACATTGTGCAGTTTCCATATCTTGTGCTCGAGCTTGCATGCTTCATGTTGCCTTGACTTTGGTTGTTGCAGTCCTATATATGATGTTTGTTGCTGTTGCAGTCTTTTGTGGTTTCAAACATGTGAGTTGTTGTCTGGCCAGTTGGATCATTAATTGTTTTTTTGTTGGCTACGCACACGAGTTGGCGAGGCAGTGCACACGTGTATAAATGTACACGTGTGTATTGCAGCCACTTATGATTACCTGTCCCTGATAGGAAAACGAGTGTATATTTCTATGTGCACGACTTTGTGTGTGATGAATTCAAATGTAAATGATGACGAACAACTCAAATAACTGAGGCACCAATAAAAACAAATTTATATTTTTGCAAATTCAAATTTGTTTATTTTCAGATTACTGCTGTAGTTGCTAATTATACAGGTACACAAGAGACAGGGCAAGAACTTAAGCTGGACAATGCAGATAGATGCAGATTAATGGTTTTGTAAAATGTACAGTGTTGTGCGTTGTAGTGAGAGGAAATATGAATATGAAATGCATAAACTAGTGTATGTATATAGAGAGAGCTGAAAACTTTATACTGTGTAAGTGTTGAATTAAAATATTATATTGAATAAAAATACTGATTGATTTATATAAATTCTGTGCAATAGTATTATTATTCAATATGAATATTTATTCCTATATGGATATAGTACAATCTGCAAACACATATATAAATTGATATATATATATATATATATATATATATATATATTTGTTATCATCAAACAAAAATTCACATCAAACAGCTACAAGGTGGGCTCTTTGATGCGGAGAGGAGCTGCCGCACCCTTACCCATTTCTCTCTTCTTTGCCTCCCGTTACTCTATGAGATAGCATTCTCGCCCTGCATTTTGTTCCCGCTTCACAACACCGACGCCATTATCAGTGGGGAACTTCATAGTCAGGCACCATGGAGCGAGAATGGCCTTGAATGCGGCAAGAGTCAGTCGACCCAAGAAGGCATTGTAAGCGGAGAATTCATCAACAATCACAAAAGTTTGTTTTCGGACCACCTTCTTTTCCCCTTCTCCAAGCTCTACAAATAAGTCAATAGTCCCAATAGGCTGTTTTGGTTCTCCAGTGAACCCAACAATTTTCTGTGAGGAAGCTTGGACATCAGCCATGGGAATTTTCATCCAATCAAATGTCTTTCTGAAGAGGACGTTGCAAGAGGTGTCGCAGTCAACAAGCACCCTTCTTACAACGGCTGGTCCGACTCCTGCATATATCACCAAGGGATCCATGGTGGGAGCCTCAACACCAACAGAGTCTCTAGCCCGGAATATGATGTCATCGTTAAAAGTTCTTTGTTGGTTTAAAGGTGCAGCATCTTCCAAGACAAAACATTTTCTTCCGCCGGGGAATATCTCAAAGCGTGAGCATATCTCTCCACCTCACCCCAACTTCTTCCCGCTGGGTGAGGACCCCCTGTGATAACATTAATGACATGCCTCTCAGATTCCTGCGCTGCAGTCCTCTCACCTGAGCCGGATTTATGAGCAGGAACTTGTTGCCTCTGAGTAGATGAGGTTGGGTCACTTCTGTTTCTCTTCACATATTGTTGAAGTTCATTCTGTCTAAACAGCTCTTCAATCAAATTCTTTAAATGGCGACATTCATTAGTGTCATCGCCAGGTTGATTGTGGAACCGACAGAATCTCCCATTATGCACAACATTTTTCCCAGGCTTCATCTCAGGTGGTTTGGGGTATTCAACAACATCCTTGGTTGCAAAAAAGATATTTTCTGGAGTATCAGTTAAGGGAGTAAAATCTGAAGGTTTAAAGTGGCGAATTTTCTTCACATCTTTCTGCTTTTTTCCACCGTCATTCTCCCTCTTCTGGCCACCAGATTCCTTTTTGTTAGAAGCAACATTGTTATTCTCAACTTTAGTCACGACTACTTTTGCTGGCACAGGAAGGCTTTCAAAGCGCATAAATTCATCGGCCTTCTTGTAGAACTTCTTAAGTGAATTTGGCTCTTTCATCTTTAGCCTTTTTCGAATTCACTTGATTTGTCAATAGCTCGCATCAAGTATGTCAGAATTATCCGAGGCTTTGCATTATCAACTTCGACCAACGCTATATTAAAGCGGTTTAAGGAAGATTTGATAGACTCTTCGGGGCTTTTTCCGAGGCTGGATAGTGACATTATGTCCTTGGCCTTCGAAGCATGTAACCTGAACTGATCTTTGAATTTCCGAGTTAGGTCGGAGAACTGATCCACGGATCGAACTGGCAGCTTCATGAACCAAAGCAGGGCCACTCCCTCCAAGTACATAGGAAAGTAACTGCATTTGATCTCGTCTGTTGCTCTGGCACCTGTCATATGCCAGTCATACTTGTATAAGAACTGGTTAGGATCGCTTGTCCCCCGATAAGCTGGAATAGTGGGAGGAACAAACTTTTTCGGAAATTCAGCCTTCAAAATTCTTTCAGTAAAAGGAGTCTTGCTTGGAGCAAAACCCCAGTCACTTTCATCTTCCTCCCTTCGCATGCTCCTTCATAATTTGTCGAATCATTCCCGAGAGGTACTCCTCATCGTTTAGAGGCCCTGTCGTACAGACGTCAGCTACTTTTTTGGAAGTTTGCCTGGAAAAACGTTCACGAAGAGTTGGCTGCGGCCTTGAACCTTCGGCTTGGGGATGTACCCCTTCGGCGGTGCCAGCCGCCCTCTAAGGAGTACTTTTCCCTTGGGAATCATGAACATCCTCGGCAAAGGTTTCTTCATTATTTTCTGGTTGCTGGTTAACTCCAAGCAAAGCATTCAACCTGTCCAACATCAAAGTGTTCTGGGCTTCCATTTGTTGATACAACCCAGACACTACAGCATCAAATTCCGCCCTTGTGATTCCAACACTAGGAGCCGCTTGATTTAACGCGGGAGAAGTGGCGGTGTTGTCGTAACCATCTCCATATCTAGTAGATCTCCTTTTTCTTCCAGGAGCCATAATTTCGGATAGACTTCTGGTTTTTAGGGAGAGTCTTTCAACAAATCTTTGTGAAGCAATGATGAGAGCACCCGTTTGGTAAGCGGGAGGTCCTGAGTTCTATTCTCGGTGAAAGCACCAAAGATGTTAACGCTAAAAATGTACGCTAACACCCCAGTGTAAGTTGTGATATAGCGAAAGCACCACCCGTTGGTACGGGACTAAAAACAAGCAGAAAATAGCAGAAAATAGTAAAGAGACAACTATTTTTATAGTGATTCAGCTTAAAGTCAAGCCTACGTCCACTTAATCTCTTCTATTATTGATTTGATTACAAATTTCACAATAATTCTTTGATTACAACACCATTAAGGCAAGTCGTTAGAACTTTGATGCAGAAAAGCTCTTTGAATTCATGTTGAATGAACTTGATCTTTTCCCAAGGTTCTTTGAAGTGTCCTTTGCATTTGAAGTGTTGTAGAAGAAGTCGTGAAAACGGCAAAGTCTTAGCATTCCCGAAATCCTTTTTTTTTCCTTCCTCAATATGGAGTAAGCGGGGTATTTATAGGGGAGTTTCGGAGTTAGGTCGTATGGTGTCATAGGTCGTGAGCGACTTAGGGATTTGCGATCTAGGGAGTTGCGACCTAAGAGCGATCCCGAGGTAGCATAAGTCAAGTCGTTAGCGACTTAATGGAGCCATCCTGGACGAGATATATGCTGTGAGCGACTTAGCATGTGTAGCACAGGAGTTATCTCGGCTTGCTAAGGTCATAAGCAACCGAATAGAGGAGGCAGTGCGCATGCGGCTTAACTCTGAAGCTTGCTAGGTCGTTAGGTCGCTCTTTCCTTAACTCGTTAGGTCGTTGTCTTCATTGATTTGCTGGGTCGTTAACCCGTTGAGTCGTGCCATGTTGAGCCGCTCCGTGCTTTAGGTCGTTAGGTCGTGCCCTGCTATAGGTCGTTAAGTCGTTTATGCCTTGGGTAGTTAAGTCGCTTATTCCCTTAGGTCGTTGAGTTGAATAGGTCGCTAAGTCGTGAATAAGAGAGGTGTTAACAATTGGGTAGCGAAAGTCGAGGGCGCTGATGCCTACAAAGACATTTGGTTTATGTTGTGACGACAATGTAACCCAATGTCACTACGATCTACTGTGGACCATAGCGAAAATCGTGTGGAGGTGAGTGTCAACGGTTTACGTTTGAATTTTCCAGGAAGGCAACGTAACATCGGTAGACTATGATCTATGGTGGAGTGGAGATGTTTCATTCTTTTGGCGGTGAAATTTGAGAGCACTGATGCCTTTAGTTATATGGGTTTTTTCTGTGATAGAAACGTAACCCCAGATGTAGCTACGATCTGTAGTAGGTTCCATGGTGTAATGAGGGGCACAGAGTGCATACAGTTATCCATGGACTTTGCCGGGATGGCAACGTAACCATCAGGTTAACTGCGACCATGGAGGGGGTGATGATTTCCAGAACATTCTCACCAAAGGTGTTACCTCTATTTCAAAAATGTTTTCTATATTTTCAATAAAAATGTTTTCCCAAGTATTTTCACTGGGTGTTTGATACGGGTTTACCAAGTACTTATAGATTATCAGTCCAACGCCTGAACAACGTATGATCGAATTTCTGTAAGAACAAGGATGGACTTGTTGAGACACCGAGTTATAAAAAGTACTTTTAGAAAACTGTTTTATGTAATACTATGTAGATTTTAAAGTTTTTTAAAAAAATTAAATGAAAAGGAGTTTACAATTAAAGATGTTCAAATAACAATTTATCTGATTTTAAATATTGGATAAATGCTGGCTTCATTCCTTTTCAAGGACGAAAAGATTCAAAAGGGAAGGAATGTGATAACCCAGATTTTTGGGACATCTGTTAATTGGGTAATTTACTGATTTTTACCATTTAAGATACTTATTTTATTTATTTAAAAATAAAAATAAAAATATACAGAGATAAATATTAACTTTGATAATCTTTTAATATAAATATGATTATTTAATTAAATAAATATGATTGTAAATAGAAATTGAACTTGAAATTGAAATTCAACAGATAAATATCTTAGAAATAAATTGGATTTAAAAAGTATATGTATATATGATTTTCTTAGTATATAAATATATTTTAAATCATTTCCTTTTAAAAAGTTATGTAAGTATAATTTGTATACATACAAATTTTAAATTTATCAAAGGGTTTTATACATTTTCTTTTAAAAAATAACAAGAGATAAAATTTAATTTGTGTATATATAAAAATTATATAAAATCATATTTAAATATTTGAAAACATGTAAATACATGTGTAAGCTAATTACACACAAATTACAAGTGGAGGCAAATTTGTAACATAATTTACAAGTGTTAACATGGTATAATTTGATGTTACAAGTGGCATACTTGTTCTCTTTCAAGATTTAATTATATGAATAAGAATGAATCAAGAAACCAGGCTTCACTTCTCAATTTTTTTTATCTTCTCATAAACCTGTAAACTGAAAAGAAATAAAAATTAAATCAAAAGAAGATCAGACCTGGAGATGAAAAAAAAAAGCATACAGTAAAGTCTGGTAGCAAATTCAAGTTCAAATATAACTCGATATCAAGATCAACTCAATAATTATCAAGCACGGATCATCTTAACAACAAAGCAGCAGTTCATAATCAAGCAATTTCCAGGTTTCAAGAAGAAAACTTCCTCTGTTCTTTTAATATGGTGAGTAAACATCTTTCTTAAAAAATCAAGTTAAAAAAAATCTGATGCATGTGAATGTCCTGGAATGTATGATATATAATATGCTTTGCATGGCTATATAAATCAAATTTCCTGTTTATATGTATGTGGATGTTTGTATGCATGTCTGGAATGAATATATGGATCTGTTCATATCTCTCAGGTTCTAAATAAAATTTCAAAAATCAATTGCTCATCCTTTGATCTGTTATATGATATTATGTATAAACAAAAAGAATTTATTACAATAAGATTTAAGTGTTAAAAATATTTTTAAATAGGAACTCAGCACAGTTTTAACCAAATTTAAATATTATAGTGAAACTTAAAAATGTCATGATTTCGACTTGAATAATTGGTGAATTCATAATTATAATCTGAATTGTCTTCTAAAACTAGGATTTTTAAGAAAGGAATCATGAATTTTAAGTGTGTAAATCGAGTGAATTCGAGTGTTGAACGGAAAATGGGTTTCGAGAGAGTTCAGGGGATCGGCGGCACACAGGTGGGTCGGGTCTCGGCCAAAGCAAGCTAGGTGTTCGTTGAGGTCGGATAAAAATAGTCGGAGGAATTTCCATTGCCTGTGATGGCCGGACGAGGTGGAAGTAAGGTTTGAATCCTAATTTTGGCCGAGGCTGAAGATATGGTGACTATGTCGCTATCGAACCTTCGGAAGTAATCGGTCAAAGGGGAAAGGGAACTTGGGTCATGGACGAGGCTGTGGCCGGAATGATGGAGCTTCTGATGGTCGGAGTTGTCATGTCGAGGCGATGTTGGTCGAAGTGTTTTGTTCCTGAGGATTCGATCAAGTCGAATTCTCGATTTCGTGGTCGTTTGGGATTTGAGTGGTTGGAATCATAAGAGGGGATGATCGATGACTTGTTGGTGGAGGTCAGAGACGCCGAAGTGACGCCGACGATCGGTGCACGTGCACCAGAATCAATGCATGGTTTTGATTGGGAACAAAGTATTTACCTTAGGTTGAAGCTCGGGTAAAAAGTAGGTGGGGCTCGGAGTTTATTTCGAGTACGTAAGTGTTTCAAAAACATAACAGTTTTTTTAAAATAAAAAATTTAAACTAAGTTTTAATAAAAAGAGGAAGCTCAGGAAAAAGGTTTAGGCAACTCAGGTGTTAGTTCGAGTAGATCCTGGATTTACTCAGGTAAAGTAATTTTTATTTTCAAAGTTTTAAATTTAACAAAGTCAAGTTTAAAATCTAGTTAAGTTAAAAACTATTTCCTTTAAATAGTAATTAAATATTTAATGTTTGATTAAAGTTGAGAAATTTATTTTAAGTTTTAATTAATTAAGTTAATCCTTAAGTTGTTTTTAAAAGCTTAATTAATCAGATAATTAAGTGGTTTAATTTAAAAGATTTGGTGTTTTAATTTTTTTATTAATCTTAAAAATTTTAAGTTAATGATAATTAATTCCAAAGTGTATTAAATTCTGATAATGATTAAGAAGGTGATTAAGATAAATGAATTATCATAAAATAATTAAGTGTTGGGTGATTAGGATTATTAATTAGTTAATTAATTGATTATTAATTAAAGGTTAATTAATTAAGGATAGTAAATCAAAGGTAATTAATTATAAATTAAGGAGGATAACCAAAGGATGATTAATTAAGGTTAATTAATAAATGTAATTAAGTAAAAGAGTAATTAATTAAGAAAAGTGATTAGAGGATCATTAATTAATGTATTTAATTAATTAAGGAGATCAATTAAAAGTTAATTAATGTGAATGGTCAAGGCTAATTTATCTAAGTGGTAATTAAAGGTTAATTACTTAATGTAATTAAAGGATGATAAATCAAGGATGATTAATTAAGATGGATGATAAAAAAATGATTAATCAATTAAGTTGTAATTTATTAATGTTAAGTCAGCAGGGTTAAGTTAATCAAAGTGATTAAAGTTGGTAATTAATTTAATTGGAGATTAATTAAATTAATTAGGAATTATATATATATATATATTAAATCTTGCTTATGGATGATTGAATGATATTGGATGGCCTGGATTATTGTTGTCTCTGATGGGCGATTGAGATGTGCTGTGATATGATGGGTTGAATAGTAATATTATGGGTCATCTATCAATGATGAATTTTTGTGTGGTATAATATTCTGAATATAAATTGATTTTTGTCCACTTAAAAAAATGTGATTAAAGATGATATTGAATTCAAAGAGACTGGGGTCGGGTATCAGTAAATACCCGAATCCACTTCGATTAGTAATTTACATTAATTTTTTATTGTTTGGTTAGAAGAAAATAGGCTGGAATGAAATAAGTTACGCATCATGGATATTTAAACTGGGTGACGATTCTTGGATATTGTTTTGAGATAAATGATTGACTTAAATACGATTAGAACTCGTAGGAAAGTACGACTTACCCTGGTAATTCACTTAAGTTATATAGCTTGGTATTTCATATTATATGGGATTACTCACGCTGGTTTCCAGCCTGACCCGGGTGTTAATTTGATGTAATGCTCGGGTCAGACTGAGTGTTACAGATTTTCAGATAAGGACGTTCTGGATTTCATAAGGCAAGCTGGATGGCAGGAACGTAATGTGTATTCCGCTGAAGATATTGTTGCTTATTTGGGAAAAGTTTGTTCTAGCTATCCATTTTATTTGTAAATGGTTGTAATCTGATGAAATGCATGTAAAGTAATAACTACACCTTTCTATGTAAATGCTACTATTTGTTATTATATTTAATCCACTGCGAATGTGAGATACTGTTGGTTTCTGTTCTTCTTCTACCTTCTTTCTTCTTTTCTCTAACAATCTGGAATTTTCGTAGTCGAAAATTTCGGGTCGTTAAAGTTTATCGCGATTAATGGCTGGTCTACTATCTTAAGTCCCAATCTAAATCTATCTACTAGGTCTAAATATGAATGAATGCGAAGCACATGTATTAAACAAAACTTGAACATGAACATCATTCATAGAAAGCATGCCTTGAATAACGACTCACTTCCTTTCTCCTTCGTCGAGGGAGCACTCGACCAAGTCGGGACTACATCCAATACATATTCCTGCACATTTTCTTATCCTTTACCGGTTTTAGAAAATTCTTCTTCAAATACCTGGGTTTATCATAATTATAGAACTTCTTCTTCTCATCCGTCTTGCGGTCTTTAATTAGATGACCTTTGTTGTTGCATCCAAAGCAAGTAGGTTCCTATTTACCCTTCTTCTTACCACCCCTTCCTTGGGAATGCTTTCTCTTTCCATTCCACTTCTTTGTACCTTCACTACCTTGTTGTGGCTTTGGCACACCTTTCTCGGCAGAAACAAGAATAACAGTCTTTGCCTTAGGGTAAAAGCTCCAATGGTGATGCGCCTTCTTTACATGCTTCTCAAATTGTTCATATATTGGGTCCTCTCTCTTTTCTCCCTAGTAGTCATCCAAACCAATGATAAATATCTCAGTATTTCTCAAGGGAGTAGTTAACCATAAAAATTCTCTTAAAGATAAAGTATGAAAGAAGACATATAAAAAGTAATGGATTCCACAAGAATTGGAAACATGGGTTATGCCAATGTTCAAAAGCTGTGTTTTAAAGGTATTAAATTAGCTTTTGAAGGAATCGCAAGCTTTAGGTACCAATATAAATGACAAGCAGAACAAAAGTTATCAAAAAGGGAGAAAAGATGGCGAAGTTACCCTTCCCCCTCATCTAGACCTTTCAACGCAAATGGATCTGCTTGTATGGGAGAGGCTAGTAAGGGTTTGAAACATTTTTCAAAGGTATTGAATGATTGAGTCACACACCAGAATCAATTCCTTCAAAATAATGGGTTTCGTCATTATCAGTCTATTACTTGGATAAATGATTCCAACACACACCTTTCAAAATGATTGGAACACTTCGAAGGCATGATGAAAACTCCACATGAAGGCATAGAGTCCTTTCGCAAAGACCCAGTCATCACCCACCATTCCTTTTAAGGTTATGTGAAAGTCAACTCATCACTCACTTGCAACAGAGAAGCAACACAAAGTGAAAAGTGCTGCTAGTCGCCTTTCAACGAATTCAAAAGTAGTCCAGCATAACAAAGTAAAAGGGGCACTCAAACTTTAACGGTAGAAGTAGGTTGTCGAGGTGATCCTTTCGACTAGGTCAAAAGGTCAGAGATGAAAATGTAGAGGCGTGAAAATGGATGAAGTAAGGCCCTTCGACCATGTTGAAAGGATGCAACAAGAAGGATGAAGGAAGGCGTTTCCACCATGTCAAAAGGATACAAGCGGATGGTTCAAGGAAGGCCTTTCGACAGAATCGAAAGGATAGGCTTGAAAGGAGACCAACTTGCATCTATAAATATGAACCTAAGGGTCCGAATTTTGGGATGAATTGTGGAATCCTACATTCTTTCTCTTATTTCTTAGAAAATCAATTCTTTGTAACATTAAATTAATTTGGATAAAAGCTCTCTTACTTGTAACTCAATTTGGATTAATCTTGAAAGAGGAAGAGCATGGATCCAATTAAGATTTTGATGACGAGAAAGATCATTTCAGCGACTAACTTGACTAATGACCAATTGCACATAATTCTTACTTATTTTCTAATCTCCAATTTATCTTATGCTATGCAATGGGATCAACTTGGACAACATGTATTCAAATAACATTATCATCATGTTATTAATATTAAATGCTAGACAAAGATGGTGATAATGATTCGATAATAATAAGTTAATGGAACTTAAATTATCTAATAAGTTATTCCATTACATATAGAACAAAAAACTTGCATATTATACATTGAGACCACTTTGAAAAAGAAAAAACCCTTTCGACCTGATCGAAAAGGTTGTTTCAAATGGGATTCGATGTACTTAGCTATGCTAGTTGGACGGGTATCTTCGAAAGGTGTGTTCATATAACAATACATATATCCCTTTCGAAGGACCTCATTCCAAAAGAGAAAAACAACATTATCGAAGGAAAACTCTCCATTTAGAAGTAGAATGTTCATTTCGATTCATTCGAATGGGGTATGAATGACCCTTTCGACTCAATCAAAAGTAATCATGAATGAGTTATTCTCTTCTTAATTTTTTTCAAAGAGTTGATGGCCTTCTTATCTAGAAATAACATTCCCATGAAGCTATCTTTTGAAGACGTTTTGCCCCAATCAACCTATTCGAAAAGGTTTTCGAGGAGATTGATCACTTTTAAAAAATTCTTCAAGATGATAGTGACATTTCTTGATAACATCTATGCTTTTAAACATTGATAAGATTTCTTGTGAACATTTATGGCATTAGAAGAAGGGCTTAAACCTCCATCCTTGTGGTTACCATATACACTAATTAATGATTGTTTAACTTGGTGTAGGAAAACGAAATTTAAAAGGCTAAGTCGAATGGACAAAGAATCCACACATACCACAACATTAGAAGAAAACATAATGCCCACTTTCAACTTTAAGGGAGTTGTGCAAGGGCAACCGTCAACCCCATCTCAACAAGATAACAATGCAACAATAATATAAGCACTTGGAACAATAATTGTTGGAGATACAAGAGCTTCTCAAAGCAGCACTATCTCAAAAGTCTTCCAAGGTAGCAAAATCAATGACTGGAGATGAGGTGATCTCTCTAAAATAAACTTAAAGGCTTATATCAATGAGGATGAGAGAAAAATAATGTTGACACCTTTAAAAAAGGAATCATCCAACTAAACTCGATCATCAGGGAAGGGTACTGGACAAATATCTTGAGCAATCTGGAAGCTGGACATCAAAAGAATATAGCCCAAAACGGAAGTTATCATGATACTGAAGCTTATTTGAAAGATGTAGCAAAAAGGCAATCAAGGAATTGCTAAATGCCAAAAGGGAAGAGGAATTCAGATGAGAGAGTAAATGAAGATGAACGAGTGGCACCTTTCATAGACGAAATCATGTCAACGTCATCCCATATTATGTAAAGGTCTTAACCTTGAAGTGTCATGGAACTACCGACACCTGTGACCACTTGATGACTTTTCGATAATCAAATAGTTTTTGTGTAATGCTTCAGGTGAGGTTCGATGCAGATGTATTCGGTAATTCTTCAAAGGACTGCCGCTAAATCGTATCGACAATATCGAGAAAAGACGAGCTATCCATGGAAACAGTTTTCTTATTAGTTCTCTACCCAATTCTGTATATGCAAGGATCTAATAATCGGTTACACAGTTCTAGCAACATTAAACACAAACGGGGAGAGTCACTAGGTGATTACCTCAAGAGGTTCAACATTGAAGCATTAAATGATAAAGATATAAATAATAGGGATAAGCTCACTGCAGCACATTCTAGGTTGATAGAGAATACACCATACTGGAAGCAACTCTTTATTCAGGCAGATAAATTCATTCGAATAGATGAATTATATCATGCTAAAAAGAAAGCTAATCGTAAAAGCAAAAGTGGAAGGTTTGGTTTACAATGAGGACATAAGAGAACAAGATGGAAGGATCCTAACACTAATTCAATTGCTTTAAACAAGTCATTACCTTATATGTATGCTATGACTAAGGAGAAGGTTAACTTTCCAACTTTATTTAAGGCCAAAAATTACCCTAAACGAGGAAAAAGGGAAGATTATTGTGCTTATCACAAAGCAAATGGCCACAAATCTGATGAATGTTGGGTGTTGGCTTGAGTCATTTAGAAACTAATTCATGAGGGATGTCTGTAGGAATTCATCTGAGACAAAAAAATGCACTACAGAATGGTGATCGTCCGCAAAAGTTTCCTAACAATGTTATCAACATCTTGGATGAAAAAGATCCATTAAGCTTAAGTCTACAATTAAATAGGATTGATGTAATCCATGGAGGTCCACACCCAACATTGAATAGCAAGGGGGCTAAGAATAAATACATTGAAGAAGCTAGAGAAGGAGTGTTTACTATTCAAGAAGAGTCCCTACTTAAAAATCCATGACTCAACATTCCGCTGTCAGATCTTGTTATTACTGCCCAAGAGCTGAAGAAGGAGATCCATCACCCTCATAATGACACCCTCATGATCATGGCTCAAATTGGATTGTCTATAGTGTCCAAGATTCTTTTGGACACAGGAAGCGCTATGAATTTTATTTTCAAACAAGCCTTTGATCAAATGGGCATCACAGAAGACAATCTAGAACCCATCCTTGAACCAATCTTTCGGTTCAACAATAAGGGATTGACCGTCGTGGGACAAGTGAAGTTGCTAGTGCAGATAGGAGTGCTGCCATGCTGCCAAACTTTGAAACTCTCTTCATAGTGATCAACAAACATCATACTACAATGCTTCCTTTGGCCGACCTACACTCAATGAAGTGGATGACTTTGTCTCAGCAACGTATGTGATGGTAAAATTATTAACCATGATAGGTTTGGGCCCTATTCGTGGAGAACAATTCAGTTCCTATGAAATGTACATTGCGACGCTTGATCAATATAAAAGGGAGTATTCTGCTTACTGTGATTCTTCTATTGTTTGTCAGCCTTCGAATGATGGATTTTCACATCCAACATTCGAAGAAAAAGAAGGATCTAATAAAACTAAAAAACAAATGTTTGAAAGGTACATTTCCACTAGAAGTAAGAGAAAGTGGACCGATGCTAACTCCATAGAAGAAGGAGAAATCATCACAAAATTTGATTGCCCTGGGGAAGTGGAAAGGATAAAACATATAGAAGGTCTTGAGCAGACATGCATAGTCCCAAATGATTCAACAAAGTAGTCAAATGGGCAAGGAATTGGAAAGCATTGATTCAGTTTCTTAAATTTAGCAAATATGCATTTGCACGATCCCATTAAGGAATGGTTGGGATTGATCCATTGGTTATGTGCCATGCACTAAACATTAATCCTGAAGCAACCCCAACCGAACAGAGGAAGTGACAATTGGATAAAGTGTGGCCTAACAACTTAGAAGAGGAAGTTAATAGGCTCCTTGAAATTGGATTCATTCGGGAGATCTTATACCCAAAGTGGCTAGCAAACCCGGTATTGGTAAAGAATTTGAATGGCAAGTGGAGTACTTGCGTCGATTATACTGACTTAAACAAGTCCTGTCCATAAGATTACTACAGATTACCATGAAAAGATCAGTTGGTTGATGCAACTAGTTGACACAGATTGTTATCCCTTAAAGATGCTTGTTTTGAATATAATCAGATACCTATGTTTAAACCAGATGAAGAATATATAAGTTTCATTACTTATTGGAAAATTTTCTACTACAAAGTGATTCCATTGGCATTAAAGAATGCAGGAGCTACCTATCAAAGATTAGTCAATAGAATGTTCATAGAATAGATCGGCCAATATATGGAAGTTTATGTTGAAGTTATGCTGGCAAAATCTTATGAAACTAAGAGTCACCATGAAGACCTGAAAGAAATGTTTGATGTCGTACGGAAATATCAGGTAAAACTGAAACCCCAAAAATGCTCTTTCGAGGTTCATTCTAAGAAGTTTTTAGGCTATATTGTGAGTGCTCAAGGGATTGAGCTCAGTCCGGACTAGATTCAAGCAATCAAGGATATGGTTGAGCCCAAAACTAGCAATGTAATGAACTTAAATGGTAGGTTATTCACCCTAAGTAAGTTTGTTTCCTAGGTGACTGATAAGTGCATTCCGTTTCTCAATATGATCAAGAGGAAGAAAAACTGTGATTGGGGAGAAAAATGTAAGAAAGCCTTTCAAGAGTTGAAAAATCATTTGGAAAAACCACCAATATTATCCAGTCCAGAGAGCAGTGAAGTCGTATACATGTACATGGCAGTTTTAAAACTTACAGATAGTTTAATTTCAATTAGAGAGGAAAGTGCGGCTCAACTTTCTATTTATTATGTGAGCAGGCGGTTAAAGGATGCCGAGGTTCGATACCTAGTAATAAAAAAACTAGCTTACTACTTGAGACTTACAACACGAAAACTTATGGCATACTTTCGGGCACATCCAATTAGAGTATTGACTAACTTTTCACTCAAACAAGTCTTTAGTGAGCCCGAAACTTCAGGTGGGCTAATAAAAAGTGGAATTGATATGACATTGAATTTCAACCATGGGAAGCTATCGAAGGATAAGCAATTGCAGACTTTATTAATGAGTGTACAAAATTTATCCAAGAATAATCGAAAAAGGAAAATGATCAAAAACTTATGCAGCTGTTATTTATGGATGGCGCATCGAATGAGCAAGGAGATGGAGTGGGTTATGTCATGATAATACCGATGGACACCTCCTATGCTACACAATGAAGTCTGTATTTCCCGCAGCGAAAAATGTAGTCCAATATGAATAAATGGTGGCAAGATTAACTATGTCTTTAGAGCTCAAATCCCATTAATTCAAATCTTTAGTAATTCACAACTAATAGTAAACTAAGTAAAGCACGTACATTAGACTAAAGGTGCCAAATTATATTTATATGTAAAGAAAACATTGAAGATGCTCGTTTCATTTGAAGATTTTTCTATATATCAAGTTCCAAGAGGAAAAAGTTCTCAAGCAGATTCATTAGAAAAGTTGGCTATCCGAGGGGAGCTCTAGAAACTCGAATCGTGCCACTAGGGTACCAGGCAAATCCAAATTTTGAAGAGGGAGCACGAGAACAAGGGAAGGAGTTGTTAGTCATAACTAGATCACAAGCCATGGCATAAGATAGGTAAATTAATGAAGAAATCATAATTGAGAGGATTAATCATAAAGGATAGATGATTGCTATGGTGACACTTGGATGTCGCCTATTGTTAAATATCTTTCTAAAGGTTATTGCCATCTGACAAAGTGGAAGCTTAGAAAATTAGGCAACATGTCTGACTTTCACAATAGTAGGTGGAGTCCTTTACAAGAAAAGATATGCATTACCTTGCTTAAGATGTGTAAGTCTGGAAGATGGGATGAAATTATTGGTGGAAGCACATAAAGGATTTTGCGGAGACCACTCCAATGGCGAAAATTTGGAAAAGAAAATAATAATATAAGGTTTGTATTGGCATTGAATGGAAAGTCAAGCTATTGAATATGGAAGGGATGCGAAAGATGCCAGAAATACTCAATGATCCCTCCATTACCACCAAGACAATTAACTCTGATTTCTAGTCCATGGCCCTTACCAATTTCCAAAGGTGGAGCAAAATATGCTATAGTCGCCATAGATTACTTTCTTATGTGGGTAGAAGTAGGACCACTCCCTAAAATCAATTCTGGAAAAGTGCTTAGATCCGTCATTAAAAACATTATTACCAGATTTGGAATCTCCTCTAAGATTATATCAGATAAAGGGAACAATTTGAAAGTGAGGAGTTTTCTCAGTTTTGTCATAAAAATGGGATTATTAAAAGCTTCTCTTTCATGGCACATCCAAAGGCCAATGGGGCTATTGAAGCTGCAAATAAAACTATTAAGACTATCTTGAAAAAGTGATTAAATAAAGCCAAATGGAATTGGATAGAAGAATTTCTACTTGTACTCTAAGCCTATCGATCATCCACTAGAACTACAATGGGACATACCCTCTACTTTCTAAAATATGGGTGTGAAGCGGTGTTGCCTATTGAAATTGAGATATCCCCACATTGAAGAATCGCATATGCATTTGATCCAAAGTAGTAATTGAATAAAGGATCGTTAGATTTAATACATGAATTAAGAGACAAAGCATCTATCTGAACTGTGGAATATCATAGAAGAATTTCAAAATACTATAATTTCAAAGTGAAGACATGATCATTCTAAGATGGAGAATTAGGATTCCGAAGGTTGATGGCAAACATAAGAAATCCTTTAGATGGACCGCTAGGTCCAAATTGGAAAGGTCCTCTGATTGTATGCAAAGTAATTTTCTCTGGAGCTTACAATATATGTCGACTAGATGGCAATATGGTTCCTAGAACATGGAATGCAGAATAGTGCAACCATATTTTCTTACAATGAATGAACAAAGCAGCTTTTCCTTAAGAGAAAAATCTACATGGTTGGGACTGAAATTCTTCTTACACTTAGACGGTACCTTAAACGGTCAAAGCCTTTGTCCACGCCTAGTTAGCTAGGTCAAAGCGCTTCTTGGAGGGATGTAAAATCCCTTATTTGGAGGCCCAAAACTTATTACTATAGATGCTACAGTCATCTGTAGTATTAGCTTCCGACGATTAAATACAGCTATATATAGTGTCTATAATATTTGAAGCACATAAATAGGAAACAAATAAAGATTTCAAAACAATATTTCTTCATTACATTTCAAAACTAGGTATTCCGTATTATTAATACATAATCCCAATACGTTCCTAGGTATAGATAAAATATACTTATTATAAAATACGCCAAGGGCGGTGTATGAAGATACCCCCTTGGATGCTCATAGTCATATAGTCATAATAGACTTAATACAAACGCAGCGAAAATACAACGAAACTTAGAACTACAACTCCTAGATAGCTATCAGTTTGCCTCCTGCATGCCTCTAGTAGCCTTATTTGTCACCCTACTAAAGTTAAAATGACCTTAACCCCTCGGCCAACTAAAATCAATTTTGAGCACTCGAGAGTTTAAGAGGAAAACAAAAACTTTGACTCAAACATAAAGCTTAGTGTGAATAATACTATACATCCCGGTTTAATATGTTAAATGAGACCGTGCACCTTAGCTGAACGGGTTTCCCCTCACTAACATCCTTTTAAACATATCTTTGCAAAAACTTTTCCTGCAACCAAAGCTGGTTAAATAATGTAAAGCATCATTATGTAAATATACATAAATTTCAAGTAATATGAACTATCTTTTCAAACACATAAGTTTTGTTTGGCTAACTTTTAACCATTGGCTGACTCGGGCCTACTAGATAATATAAACAAGATTAGTCTAATGTCAGTTAGACACTACTCTTTTGGACTATCTGTCGTTAACTACCTGTTAAATACTTCGCTTCTGGATGGTCTGTACCTAGCTTAATCGTCTCTCGGGTCTTCCTGATCCTAGTGGTTTTTGGGCTCACCAATAATCTATCTCTATACAAACATATATTCCTTTCGATGTTTAATCATAATTTTTTAATCTACCTAACTAGGCCCTACATGCTGCAATTTCGGACAACAATTAGCTGGGGTTAAGAGCTAATGTATAAGGCACGACCCTATACGTGTCCGATCTTGTATTCTAATACCTGAGTCGTTTTCGCTTAAGGATACCCTTGCATAGTTTTCCTTGAAAACCTTTTCCAAATGATTTAAAAACTTTAAATCAAATAACACAAGAAAAAAAAAAGTAACCTTTATGCTTTATTCAAAATCATATTTCAATGTAATATATAAGCTTTACTTAAACCTTAGTTGATGAAAACATTTAAACATTTGAAACACCCCTTTTGATTCCATTGAAAGTACCCCCTCCTAAACCTTTGAAAGCATCTCTTTCGAAACCATGTAAAACCCTTTTATTTATCTAAGCCAAGTGCCAAAACCTTTACTTTCGAACCCATACTTCAATCCTTTCGAAACCATTGAAATCTTTCTTTATGAAAGCATTAAAACCTTTGACATCAACTGAGACGACCCGCCTTTCTAACCCTTAGAAAGACGTATCATCATTAACAAAGAAAGTGATAGAAATAGAAAAGAATAGAATGAAAGAATAACAACATCAGAATCTCACAACGGAATGGAACAAAATATAATACATCACTTAACTATTACATAGTTATACATACATCAGAGTCATATAAGATCATACAACAGGACTGTCATATACATATATGTCCATACACACATCCAAAATACAGCATATACTAACTACACAGCGGAACTACATATATAGATACATACGTCCAGTCTTCTTCCCAAAAGAGCTCCTCCAGAAAATCAACACTCCCAATACCTATCACTTGGCTACTCATAAAAATTTGAGTACCCATGAGTTTATGAAAACACAAAATATAAACTTCGGGTCAGACATGGGTCTGGTATGAGTAAACTGGTTAAATTGTTTAACTTTGAAAATCATTTGAAATAAAGGTATCACGTAAGACTCCCCACAAATAAACACGGGTAAGTTTTTACCTTATGCTAACCAAAACATTTTATAGGAAATTCAGTGATATTATAATAGTGTCTAGGGTTTCCACGTAAATAGAAAATAGCCGAAATTGTTACATGATTAAATTCCAGCTACTAGCCACGAAAGTGGGTAATACAAATCAAAACCGTAGGGTCTCGTAGGGAAAATGGATTTCCAACAATGGGAGGGCTACTGGGGTACCGTCCGTCACAGTACGGGGCCTAGATCACCGTACCGAGGATCACACCCGACACCCTACAACACAAGGCCGGAACCATTCCTTACTGAACAGTCCCGAACAAGATAACCCCGCAGTTGTGGCCAACAACTGCCCACACAGCCGAAATAAAAAGGGACATCTAAACAGGGGAATATCTTGTCCTGCTTGGGCATGACCTACCTAACCTTGCTGCATCTCCCCTGTTTTAGCCATTCTCGATTGATGAGGCTTGAGGCCGCGATTACCTTTATTGAACATATCTTAGAATGCTCGTCGTCCGCCTGACGATGTGCTGAAAGCATTCAATCCATACAAGTTCGTTCCGGGTTCGAACGAAACCGAATGCATTATCTCGTTACACTCATTTTGGAATCACCCTCAGAGTTAACGACGATAACCCTTGCATTCTAAAACACCATCTTGATCACCAATGATAAGTCATGACCTATCGTTTAATTTGGATCAATATGGTTTTCGGAGAATCAAAATTGATTCTTCCGATCCCGGTCTCATCGGAATCCAAACGCCATTTTAAGGGCCAAGTTGTCTATTTAACTTAACAGTTCAATTCAATATTAAGAATTAACATAACAGATATAACAGATAAATCATATACAGTTATCACAGATATCCATAATCTATCACAACATATCACAGAAATATCGTCAACAGATATCAAAGTAAACCAAACAGAATTTCCAATTTATACCAGCACAGTTTGGTTATACTTAACTAAACTATTTGCTTAAGAATAAACTATTTTTATTCTGCTTAATTAATTACTGATTAATCAACTTATTAATGAATAATTAATTAATTAGTTAATCATTAATTATCAATTTATTAATCATCAAATCTTTAATTAATTATTTAATTAATTAACTTTTTATTCATTTATTATTTAATTACTCAGTTAATTAATTTATTCTCAATTATTAATTCATAACTTACTTATTAAAGATTAATTAGTTATTCAATTGTCACAAATTATTTAAACTAATCATCTATTATCAATTTTATTTACTATATAATCTTCAATTAATCACTTAAGTTAATTATCATTTATGAATTAACTTTTAAGTAATTAGCTAACATTTTTAAGATTTAAATTGTTTTAACATATGATTTATTCATAATTACAAAATCAATTTAAATTTCAAGTAAAAATTTATTAACATTCTAATTACTTGTTTAATCACCTATCTTTACAGATAACCTAATCTAACTCATTGCTTAATTAACTTAGTTATAACAAATGCTAAAACAAAATGACGCACGTCCAAACAAACTGGACCCGAGGCAGCACCATCTTTACTCGAGACAGTCTCGAGTTTTCCTATGCTTCCCTTGCGTTTCTTTACCCATCTTCTTCTCTTCTTCCTGTTTCTTCTTCTCACTTATTATTATTTTTTTAAGTAAAGTTAAAAACTGCAGTTAACCACTCACGCACACGCGGTCCTTACTCGAGCCAACCGACCCCCTTACTCGAGTACCCACTCGAGTATCACTCGATACGAAGCCACCCACGATCTCACTGGCATGCTCACGCCACCGTGCACGTGCACGGTGGTGCGCTTCGCCTCCGGCGACTCGCCACAGCCCTCACAAACCACAAAACGTACACTCATACGAATACATCACTCAAACCAATGCGAATCGGTCGAAGCCAAAAATTTGCCTGAAGCTCGAACATGCGACGCAAACACCCACCGGCAATTCCTTCGTGCGGCCACCATCCATCACCGGAGGTGATGAAACTCCACCAGAACTTCAACCACACTCACCCCTCACCCCTCCTGTAATCGCATTCAACTCGGTCTCTCCATGGCGGCAAAAATGCAAGATTACAGAGCATAAAAACAAACGCAAACTAAACCCTACATTCGCTTCAAATCCAAAATCCTTGCATTCGAAAATTATTTCGACATTTTTCTGAAATCAAATGGATTACGAGCTTACTTCCTATTAATTTACAGAAGTTAAAATTAACTCAATCTTCCAAAATTGACAAAAACCCATTTTAGTTTCATTTTAAAACTGCTCTTTTGCTCTTTGCTTAAAAATCAAGATTTTTATGTTAAAAATCATAATTATGTATATGAAATATAAATATGTTATTGAATTTACAAATTTAAATATTCAAATTTTGGCCTTTGATTTCTTTTACCTGTAATTTGAAGAAAAACTGTGTTTACATCTTACTGTTATACTTCAAATATATTCTCAGGCTTTGTTTTATGTTAAACAGTTTGAATTACTTACATCTTTTAGGTTTAAAATTAATTCAAATGGAAAAGTATTAATATCCTTTACTTCTTTTACTCAGAAGTTCAGAAGCTAGAAACAGAACAGGAACAGAAAGCTTCCAGTGCATAAGATAAATACAGGTTCATTTATATTCAATATATATATATATATATATAGCAAACCTAATATCAGAAGCTAATTATCATATTTAAAATTTAAGAAAAGTATGTTTACTCAGTAGAACAATTTGAAAAGAAGGCAAGGTGCGTTGAAGAAATTGCAGTTGAATTTCCTGAAGTTCTCCCTGTTGTTTTGCTGTTGAATTAAATCTGAGTTTGCAAAATAAAGCTGTTTGTTTCTTTCTCTTCTCTTTTTTTTTATAAACTCAGTTTTGAATTCATGAACGAAAGAAGATACAAGCTATGATATATATAAAGAAGTTACTTAACAGGTTGTAACTGGACAGTTTCATTTGTTTGTATTGCTATTCTATCTTCTTATTGGCTAAGCAATATACACTGCAATATGAAGTGATATAGGGATTTCGGCTGTGTACTAAACTTAAACAAGATGTTGTGCTATTAAATGTGTATGCTCCTAATTATGATAGCAAGTAATTAATGTTTACTGACACTTACTTTGTGTTGTACAAAGATATTTATTTCATTTCGGCTAGCATACTTGTATAAGATACAGATTTTGTTTTTATTATATTTAAAGTGAAAACTTTGTTTTATTATATTGTAGTGGAAGCCTTTGTTTTCTTATACGCATAAATCTCAGCAGCATATAAGTTTTATATATTTTTTACCTTTATTTTAAATTTTATTTTCTGTACAAAGACTATTTTGAACATCTTGGTACATAGGTTATGCATAAAGATATCTTATATTAACTTTGTTTTCTTATGCATAAATATAATTAAACTTTTTTTATTCCATACTTCATTTATTTGTTCATTTATACTTATATTAATATTATAGCGTTCTCATGTTCATACACTTGTATTTATATAGTTCAAGTTATAACTTATATTCGTATATTTATACTCTTAGTTATATTTTATATTTTATGATTATGTTTTATACTAGTTTTGTATATTTATGTTTATAATCATTTATATTGTTTTATACTTATGTGTTAAATTTCCATGTTTATGTTCAATATTACTATGTTTGTTTATTCTTAACATTATCATTTTAAAACTAACATGGTATTCATATGTGTATTATCAAAGATCTCATCATTTTAAAAATTTAAAAGCTTGTATTTAATTTAAATTGGATTAAATATTTATTTAATATGCTGTCAAAAATTCCGGGTTGTTACATCCTATCTAAAAACCATATCAAGCCTTTTGAAACTATTCAAAAATAGAACCTTTCAACTCTATTAAAAGCTTGGCTTTTGACCCCTTCGAAAGCTTAGCTTTCGACCCCTAAAAACCGTTCAATAATTAAAACCTTTCGAAAGCATTCAACTTCTTAAAATATAAAATTTTCAAAAGAATTAAACCATTAAAACATAAAACCTTCTGGAAGCTCTTTGGGTTCAATTTAAAACATGTGGAAAATCTTATTTTAAAACCTTTTGACTTATTAGAAGCCTAGCTTTTGACCCCTTCGAAATCTTTAAAATGTTTCCATTTAAAACAATAGGCTCTAGCCTTGAAAACACCTTCTTTGAAAGCTTGTGTTATACTTCAATTAAGAAAACAAGGGTAAAGCATCTAAGTTGAAGGCTTTCCTTAGAAAGCATGGGAGAAGCAACTGGTTTTGAAAACAAGTAAACCATTCGACCTTGTCGAAAGCATGAATTCGAAAGGTCGAAAGGCGGCAGCCAGGGAATTTTGGCCCCTACAAAAGAAAGCTTACTTTTTGACCTCATCGAAAAGTTTAAACCTTTATTTCATTTTAAATGTTTGACCTGGCCTAAAGCATCCAAGTCGAAAGGTTCTTTTCAAAAGCAAAGCAGGCGACTCTTTTGTCTTATAAAACAAACATACACCAACCTCTTAGGCAATTAGCCATTCTAATAGGTACCCTTCAACCTTGCCCAGTCTGTTAGGTACCAAGCTACTTGATTCCATAGCATTGGTCTTTGATCTTATTGAGAGCTACAATACCTTTCGACCTTGCCGAAAGTCTGGGTTGGAAGGTTTGATGTTGAAAATGGCTGAAACATACTAAAAGCATGAATTTCCTATTTTTAACTTAAAAGAGATAACTTTTCAACTAACCTGCTTTTGTTCGTCAAATTCTTATTAGTTAATAAAATACTTTGCTTAAAGATGCTGCCAATAATTTCAGAAACAAAATGATTTTGTTTAATAAAACGCCCATTCTCCTTAATCAAATATACAAAAAATTTAAGTCCCGTACCTTAAATAATTTTATATATTCACCAAAGCACTTAAGGAAAATCTAGAAAAATTGTAGAAAATCTATTTTAGTAAGTTTTTCAACATATATGTCATACGCCTTTTGGCAAGGCCACGACACCAAGGACTTGGTTAGAAACCATGGATAATCCATCTCTAAGATCGGCTGTACACTGGTTAACTATGGATGCTAGAAAATTTGGTCCGAGTCTGGATCGAGCTAAATTAACATGGTACCACAAACAAAGCTATGGAAGGCAAAATTCCAAATTTCAAGCCAATCAGAGTTTGCATGCTCAAAATATGGATCGATCAAGTTTCATGAGGGGCATGTTTTAATCGCATCTGTCCAATCCATATCCATCACCTTTAAACCATGTTGTTCGTATCCATCGACCCACATGCATTAGTTTATATCAGTCGAACAAGATCCTTTAGTTCGTGCCCATCATTCATTAGTAAATGTCCATTTTTTATCGATCTCCCTCCATCCATTTCGAGCCAATGATCAATATGAAGAGCAGCTACCATCAATCGATACGATGAAAGTAACATGGAGTCTCGATACGAAGCAGCATGCAATGTATCAATATGGAGTAGCATCCAGAGCATCGATACAAAATAGCATACACATAATCGGTACAAAGGAAGCAAGGTCAACTAAAGAAAGCTTAGTGTGGTTGTCTAGTGCTCTTGGTTAGCTCATCTTAGAGGCTGGAACCAAGGACTTACCCAACCTCCCGATAGGAGGCGCCTTGACCTGGCAGAGACACAGCCAATGGCTTGTCTAGTGCTTTAACCTGGCCATAGTGTGGCGTGCATTAAGGCTTACTCCGAGCTCCCTCCAAGAGGCGCCTTGCCCTATCCATAGTGTGGCGTGGACATGGGCTTGTTCGGTGCTTTAACCTGGCTATAGCGTGGCGCAGATAAAGGCTTACTCTATCCTCCCTTCAGGAGGTGCCTTGACCTGACCAGAGGCACAACATTAGCTAGACTAATAATCCATGGGCTTGTATGATTGCCATATTTTCCAGAGGCACAGCATTCGTCTTTGGAAAATATGGTCTCAAATATTTGGCAATGGCTATAACATGGGCTTGTATGATGATTTAACCTGGCCATAGCATGGTGCAGTTATAGGCTTACTCCACTCTCCCTCCAAGAGGTGCTCTACCTATGTCAACTCGGCGTGGACAGAGGCTTTTTAACATCTTAGGTAATGTCCAAATGCAAGAATTATTTCACTCCTAACCATGTAGATTTTCCTTTTAAAGAAAGAGATTCTTTAGTCATTCGTCTTTGGAAAATATGGTCTCAAATATTTGGCATTCCATATTCTCGGAGCAATATTGCCCTCTGGTCGGCATAACTTGTAAGCTCCCTGGGGGACTTCTTTGCAAATGATTAAGGGTCCTTCCCAATTTGGTCCCAGGGGCCCATCTATAGGGTTTCTTTTATTCGCCATTACTCTTCGGAGTACCAGATCTCCTTCTTGGAATGATCGCATTCTCACTTTTGAGTTGTAATACATCAAAATTCTTCTTTGATACACCGCGTTCTTATTGCTGCTTCATCACTCAGCTCATGTATCAAATCCAGGGACTCTCTTTTCAGTTCTTGATTCATATCGAATGCATAGGAAATTCTTTGGTGTGAGGGTATTTCAATCTCGATTGGTAACATCGCCTCACACCCATATGTTAAAGAGTAGGGAGTATGTCATGCCTCTGTTCATGTAGATGTTTGATAAGCCCATAACACAAGTGGTAGTTCTTCTACCCAATTTACTTTTGCTTTGTTTAGTCGCTTTTTTGGAATTGTCTTTATGTTTTTATTTGTTGCCCCAAATGCCCCATTTGCTTTTGGATGTGCGATAGAGGAGAAGCTCTTAATGATTCCATTCTTGTGGAAAAAGAAAGAGAATTATTCACTCTTATATTGTGTCACATTGTCGGAAATTATCTTTTGAGGAATTCCAAAGCTGGTTATGATATTTTTGATGACGAACCGAAGTACCTTTCTAGAAGTAATCTTTGGAGGTGGTTCCGCTTTAACGCATTTGGTGAAACAATATATAGTGAATACGGCGTAATTTTCTTCCCAATTTGAAATTGGCAACGGGCCGATTAAATCTATTCCCCATACATCAAAGGGCCATGGAATCGCAGTTGAATTTAACTGAATTGGGGGTAATCCAGGAATCATTGTGTATTTCTAACATTTCTCACATTTTCTCGCATACTTTATGGCTTAGTTTACCATATGAGAACAATAAAATCCTTGTCTCATTATCTTCTTTGCCAATTTTGTTCCGTTCGAGTGGTCTCTACAGAATCTCTCATTTGCTTCTACTAGCAATTTTACACCATCATTCAAACTTATGCATCTCAAGTAAGAAAGTGCATATCCTTTCTTATAAAGGATTCCATCCATCATTGCGAAAGTTGGAGCTTGTCTCCTAAATTTTCTTGCTTCACCTTGGTCAGATAGGAGTATCCAAACAGGATATTCAATGATGGGTGACATCTTGGTGTTATCTTACAAATCACTTGCTCTTGATTGTTCAACCCTTCGTCTGACATTTCCCTATCAATTTCTCTTTCCTCTTCCTCTTGTAACTTAGCTCGAGATCTTGTCAAGACTAATAGTTCCTTTCCTAGTTCGGACGGTTCCTCTCCAATACTAGGAATTTCCTAGTATCCTACTGGAATAATTCGTGTTTCCCAGGCTCCAATTGAGCTGGCTAGTTTTGCTAGCGAATCTGCTTGTGAATTTTCCGCTCTTGGGTCTTGGTGTATTGAAAAATCTTCAAAAAAGCAAGCATTTTTCATATCTTTTTCACGTATAAAGGTAGCTTGAGTCCATTGTTTGATATATCTGCTTCACTTGATTTACCATTAGTTGGAAATCGCTAAAGATTTGAATTCAAGGAATCTTGAGTTCCAATGCTAAGGTTAATCCTGCTACCATACATTCATATTCTGCCACATTGTTCATTATAGGGAACCCTAATTTCATGGCGTAATGTAAGTTATGTCCATCCAGTGTTATAATCACATATCCTACATCGACCCTTGTACGTTTGACGCTCCATCAATGAAACACTAGCTTCTGATCCTTTTCCTTTTTCGATTGCTCATAAATGAAGTTAGTGCATTTGTTATTCAAATCTTCCAATGCTTGCCATTTAATTGCAGTTCGCGGCTGAAATTCTACATTATATTAGCTGAGCTCAATTCTCCATTTTACCAACCTTCCTAAAGTTTCTGGTTTACTAAAAACTTGCTTAAGGGGGAAATTGGTCAATACCCTGATCGAATGTGCTTGAAAATATGCTCTAAGCTTTCGTGCTGTAAGAATCAAACAATAGGCCAGCTTTACTATCACTGAGTATCGAACTTCCGCATCCTTCAATCGCATGCTCACATAATACATAGGAAGGTAAGCTCCACTTCCATCTCTAATCAATACGAAGTTGACCGCTTGTTCTGAAACTGCCATACATAAGTATAAGATTTGAAGTCTATATGATGGATCGTATAGTGTATATGCAAGTATATGTTACTATCTATATGATGTAGCTAATATAAAATTAATCTAGTAAAATATGGACTAAGCACATCAGGTTTTATACTGGTTCGGACCTCCCGTCCTACGTCCAGTCCCGAAGCTCCCCTTCGGAATTCGACTATCAAACACCCTCACTTCGTCCGGAGGAATAGGCTTGGTTATAATAGCTTGTTCTTGTCAAGTATGTGTTCTATAACACGGATATTGACTATTAAGTACGAATGCTTCCAATATATATATATATATATATATATATATATATATATATATATATATATATATATATATATATATATATATATATCTAGAGAGTATTGATTGAAGAAATCTGAATATATGAAAGAGTGAAATACAAGTATATGATTGCTAGAGATCAAGAATATATCATAGTATAAGAGTAGAGAGCGCAAGTAAGTACGGTAAGATCTTCTCTTTGATTCTTGATGTTATTTATAGTGGTAGAAAGATTTCTTGAGTAGTTGCATCCATTAACAAGTGTTCTATGGTCGCTTCTGATTGTGATAAAGAGTTGCAGCGAAGAGAAGCGAAGATGTCTTTTCAAGTGCGGCAGTTGTTATTTGAAATTTAAAATCCGAGTTCAGTTCCAGACGTCTGGAATATGTCTCAGACGCCTAGCTCTATATATTTTTGTATATAGTAGCCTTTCAGACGTCTGCATACATTAACTAGACGTTTGATTCTGTCTGGTTTGTAATCCAAAGGATTTGTTCAGACGTCTGGTTAGCGCACCCAGACGTCTGATCCTGTGCATGTTGCTTTTTGTGTATCTATGTCATTGCACTATTGATTCTATCGACTTATAGTCTCTTGATACGTTCTTTGAGCCTTGTTCTTGTCTCTCTAGTGATGTTACTGTAGCAATTACCTGTAAATAGAAATATATATGCCTATTCAATTTCCATTGTATAGTTGTTGTCATCGAAACCGTAGATTTGATTTCCTAACAATCTCCCCCTTTTTGATGATGAAAACTACACAATGAATTTATATATAATTTATAAATCTCCCCTGAATATGTGCTTATTTCTAATGTTTTATAAATGTACTTATATTTCTCCCCCTTTGGCATTATCAAAAGAATTATAAAAATTTAGCCAAAAGATAACACAGAAAAGGAAAATTTCGTTAATAATTAGAAAATGATTACATTCATAGATTTTGTCAATTATACAAAAGTTGACATCCTAAAATCCTAAAATATATGATTCCTTTGGAGAAGCTTTTTCTCGATCATCCCTTGTTTCTTCTTTTAGAGAAGTGCTAGGCTTTGTAGGAGATGTCAAAGCTTGTTTGGGAGGTTCATCCTCAGAAAGTTTGGAATGTTTTACCGGAGGAGAAGGTGCTGGGGTTGGCCAATCTTCAGAAGGCGGTGTTGGACCACGAACCAGTTGTAGTACTTCTTTATTAACCGATAGGACAGTTGAAAGTGATTCTTCAACTGTTGCTAGGCGTGTTGCAAAAGATGTTTCGAAGTTGTCAATACGCTTAGCCAAAAGTTTTTGATTTTGAGATAATATATGTTGATTTCGAAGGGTGAGATCTCGAATGCTTTCATTTGGATTTGTTTCTATTTGAATCTCCACATTCTCATCCTGACTTGGATAATCAAATGGTGCAGGAGGACGTGGGGTTACTTCATGATGATGTTCCTCCTCTTGAGATGGTTCTTTGTGTGGTTGAGGTAGAGGCTCAATTTGTCTAGTTTGACGATTGTGCGTCCAATCTTCAAAGGATATAAATTCAAGGGGAATCTCGGGTATGTGCATCAGTGAAAAAACTTGGTGGAAGCATACTTTGGAGAGATTTCTTCAAAAGTTGATAAGTATGGGGGAATGTTGTGAGCACGTAGAAGTCTCATAATATATGTAGGGTAGATAATTGATGGCCGTGATCGAGTCCAAAAATATTTGAGCTCGTCAAAGATAAATTTGGCCCAATTCACCCTTGTTTCACTAAACAGAGCATATAAGGCTTTGTGCTCTAACTCGATTATTTGTTCATGACTTGCCGTCCGTGGAACGATGGTATTAATTATCATTCGAGTAACAAGTTGTGCATTTGGATGTAGATATTTAGGGGCAAATTTTGGCATTTCATCCTCCTAAATTTGATTGTTATACTATTTCGTGGTTTGAAGCGCATATCGGGAATATTGTACTAATCTTCGCCCGTGTCAGAACATCCTAGAGGTCTACCTATGATGCCAGGAGTGAGTCTAATCGTGTTGCCATACACGCTAGACCATAGCCAATTATCTTGATCTTCAGAGTTCCATACCGAAGTGCTATCCAAATTTGGATAGAAAAGAAATATTGCCAATAGATCGATTTGGATGTCATTAGGAGTGAACGATAGCAATGTTTCTAGTCCGGCATTCTCACACATTTCATCCAAATCATACATTGGAAATTTAAGTAGGTTATAGAATGGACCTGTGCGAAGCTTTTTTCTTTTGTATTTAATATAAAATATTTTGATCCGAAAGTTTTAAAGTATGACACTTTAGGTTTTCTTCCAAAAAAAAATTCAAAAAAATTTGTTTAGTCATAGGACATATGGTTACTCGATTCAACACATAACATGCTGTTGCAATAGCTTCAGCCCAAAAGTGTTTTGGTAGGCCACTACTATTTAGTAATGTTCGTGCACATTATTATAATGTACAATTTTTTATTTCTACGACACCATTTTGTTGAGGTGTGCGAGGAAAAGAAAAATTATGACTTATTTGTTTCTTATTGCAAAAATTAGTAAAAAGATCATTTTAAAATTCTCCTCTGTGGTCACTTCGAATATTTTTAATTTTCAAGTCCATTTGTGTTTTAATTCTTTTAGCAAATATTTTAAACATACCAAAAGTATCGCTTTTATGTTTTAAAAACAAAGTCCATGTATATCTTGAAAAATCATCAAATATTACGAAAACATATTTGTTGTGATTTATAGACTATATTTGTGTTGGTCCAAATAAATCTAAATGTAATAATTCTAATGGTTGTTTGCAGAAATATTAATTTTAGATTTAAAAGAGCTTTTTCTTAGTTTTCCAATTTGACAATCATCACATAAATTTTCTACTTTGTAATTTATTTTAGGTAAACCTCTAACTAGCTCATATTTTGCCAATTTATTAATATATTTAAAATTGATATGACAAAAATATTTATGCCATAACCATCGATCATCATGTTTGGCGGTTAAACATAAATTTGAATTTTTATTTATATTCATGTTTAATACATAAATATTTTTGTTTCTAAAACCTTCAAATACAAGTTGTTTGTTATTATCGAAAATATTACATTTATCTTTTTCGAAATTTATTTGAAAACCTTTATCGCATAATTGACTAATACTTAGTAAGTTATGTTTTAGATTTTCTACTAACATAACATTTGTAATAATAGGAGAGTTAGAAATACCAGAGTTGATGACTTCTCCAATGCCCACACCGTATCCTTTTAAATTATCTCCAAAGATTACCATTCCACCATCGATGTATGTTATATTTGATAACATTTTTGAATTTTCGGTCATATGCTTGGAGCATCCACGATCTAGTATCCATTTCTCCTTATTTTTTATTTTGGGTACCTGCAAAATAAAAGATGTTTTAATTTGTACCCATATACTTTGTCAGGGTCGTAATTGTTAGGAGAAGGTAGCCATACCCAAGATGGTTTGGTACCTTTATAAACATAATTTTTATTATAGACTACATTCTCTAAGAAATTATTAATATATTTTTGTCTAATAAAATTATTATTTGGCTTAGGAATCCAAATTTTCATATTTTTGATATTCATATTAGACTTAGATGAACTTTTAATCTTTTTATATCCATAATTCTTAGTATCATTTGTTTTTTGTTTAGGAGTATTTTTAAATCTTATTCCATTTCTATATCTTGATGGTTTTGAAGTTTTGATAAGATTTTCCAAATCTTGTTTTCCTTTATTAAATTTTGAAACGTTACTTGTAATTTTATCTAATTTTTCTTTTAATTCTAAATTTTCAATCTTCAAAATTTCAATATTACTCTTCAAGTCAACATTTTCTTTTAACAAATTATCTTTTACTACTTCAGTTTGATCGATATTAATAGCAATAGCCTCATTTTTGACCAAATTATTTTTAATTTTTTCTTAAGATAATTCTAGTTCTTCTTCTAAGATAATTTTTTCATCTTTTAACATTCCTACTTTAAGTTCTAATCGATTTGTTTTGGCTATATGTTCTTTGTTCAATTTTTTTATTTGTCTAAATTTATCATCTAAGTGTATGCTAGGTTCTAATAATTCGTCATAGCTAAGTTCGGGACGTACCTCATCAGTTTGTGCCATAAAACACACATTAGCTTGTTCTCCGTCACTATCGCTATCACTTTCTGATGATGAAGAATCTGAGTCATCCCATGTTACTTTGAAAGCCTTCTTCTTTTTGAACTTTTCAAATTGTTCTTCTTTTTATCATTATTGAGCTTGGGACAGTTTTTCTTGATATGTCCAAATTGATCACATTCATAGCATTTGATTGATGTTTGATTCGTTGAGCTCGATTTTCCACCTTTCTGAAATTTAGTCATTTTTATAAACTTCTTGAATTTGTTGTAATTTTAGGCAAAAAATACAATCACTTCTTCGTCTTAGTCGAAATCTTCATTTATTGTTGGGAATGCTATGTTCTTTTTTTTCGAATTTAGTTCTTTTCATGCCTGCAAATTAGCTTCATAGGACATTAAATTTCCTATCAATTCTTCAACTAAGAGTGCAGATAGATCCTTAGCTTCTTCGATAGCTAATACTATTCTTTCCCACTCTGGAGTTAAAGAATTGAGTGTTCTAGATACTAAATCAAAATTTGTAAGTTTGACTCCGAGTGCCATTAAATCATGTTGAATGGTTTGAAATCTAGAGTATATATCTACTATAGATTCATTTTGTTTCATTTTAAATGATGAAAATTGAATTTGTAAAACTGAAATCTTGGTTTGTTTAACTTTGTTTGTGCCTTCGTGTGTGACTTGTAAAGTACGCAAAATATCAAATGCAGTGTTACATAACATGACACGTGAGAATTCATTTTTATCTAATGAGCAAAATAAAACATTCATAGCTTTGGCATTATTAGAAGCTGCTTTTTTTTGTACATCGATCCATGTATTCATAGCAGTAGTAGGTGCTTCATATTTATCTTGAGTGGCTGACCAAATTTCTAGACTATTAGCTTCCATAAAAATTCTCACACGTGTTGACCAATATGCATAGTTAGAGTCATTAAAAAGTGGGGGTCGTTCTGTGGATTGTCCTTCTTGAAAAATACTTGCCATATTAAAATGATTCAAAAACGTGTTACTGTACTTTGATCAAACCTTGCTTTGATACAAATTGAAAGTCTATAGGATGGATCGTGTAGTGTATATGCAAGTATATGTTACTAACTATATGATGTAGCTAATATAAAATTAATCTAGTAAAATATAGACTATGCACACCAGGATTTTATACTGGTTCGAACCTCCCATCTTACGTCCAGTCTCGAAGCTCCCCTTTGGAATTCGACTATCAAACACCCTCACTTCGCCCGGAGTAATAGGCTTGGTTACAATAGCTTGTTCTTGTCAAGTATGTGTACTATAACACGGATATTGACTATTAAGTACGAATGCTTCCAATATATATCTAGAGAGAATTGATTGAAGAGTTCTGAATACATGGAAGAGTGAAATACAAGTATATGATTGCTAGAGATCAAGAATATATCAGAGTATAGGAGTAGAGAGCGCAAGTAAGTAAAGTAAGATCTTCTCTTTGATTCTTGATGTTATTTATAGTGGTAGAAAGATTTCTTGAGTAGTTGCATCCATTACCAAGTATAAGTGTTCTATGGTCGCTTCTGATGGTGATGAAGAGTTGCAGTGAATAGAAGCGAAGATGTCTTTTCAAGTGCCGCAATTGTTATTTGAAATTTAAAATCCGAGTTCAGTTCCAGATGTTTGGAATATGTCTCAGGTGTCTGGCTCTATATATTTTTGTATATAGTAGCCTTTCAGACGTCTGCGTACATTGACTAGATGTTTGATTCTATCTGGTTTGTCATCCAAAGGATTTGTTCAGACGTTTGGCTAGCGCACCCAGACGTCTGATCCTATGCATGTTGCTTTTTGTGTATCTATGTCATTGCTCTTTTGATTCTATCGACTTGTAGTCTCTTGATACGTTCTTTGAGCCTTGTTCTTGTCTCTCTATTGATGTTACTTTAGCAGTTACCTGTAAATAGATATATATATGGATATTCGATTTCCATCGTATAGTTGTTGTCATCGAAACCGTAGAATTGATTTCCAAACAAGATTTCCCCATTCTCGAGACTAGAAAGTATCGATGGTTTTTCCAAATGGCTTTTTAACTCCTAAAAAGATTTTTTGCAATCTTCTCTCCTTTCAAAGTTCTCCTTTTTCTTGATTACATCGAAGAAGGGAATACATTTATCGGTAGCTTTAGAAATGAACCTACCTAAGGCGGCTACCCTTCCATTTGAACTCATTAACTCTTTGCTGGTTTTGGGTTTGGTCGTGTCCTTAATAGATTGAATTTGGTCGGGACTAGATTCAATTCCCTGGGCAATTACAAAATAGCCTAAAAACTTTCCCGAATGGATTCCGACCGATCACTTCTGTAGGTTCAGTTTCATCTGATATTTCTGTAATATTCGAAACATCTCTTGTAGATCCTCATGATGATTCTTTGCCTCGCCGGACTTTACTAGCATTTTGTCCACATAAACTTCCATATTTTGACAAATCTGCTATTTAAATATTATGTTGACCAGCCTTTGATAAGTAGCCCCTGCGTTCTTTAGCCTAAAAGGCGTCGCTTTGTAGCAGTAAATTCCAATAATTTGTGCCCGCTTGTTGCATCTACTAACTAATCAATTCGCGGCAGACGAAAAAACCTTTTGAACATGCCTTGTTCAATTCTGTATAGTCAATGCAAGTCCTTCATTTTCCATTTAATTTCTTTACCAAGACTAGATTGGCTAACCATTTTGGGTAGTATATTTCTCGTACAAACCCATTCTCGAGAAGTCGGTTAACTTCTTCTTTTAAAGCATCAGACCGTACCATGTCTAACTGTCTCTTCTCCTGCCTAATAGGGGTTTCCACTGGATTGATATTGAGCGCATGACACATGACCGTCGGATCGATCCCCACCATGTAAGAATGTGACCAGGCGAATACATGCTTATTGACCTTTAGAAATTGGATCAAATATTTCTTTAAGTCACCATCCAATTCTTTTCCCACTTTGACTATCTTAGTATTAACATCGTAATCTGTGCATGCCTCCTAAAGATCCATCATAGGCTTTATCCATTATATTTCCCCTCTACAATCAAATTTATTGATGATTGGGCTTTGTTCAGTAGAATTAGGATCGATTCTCTTCCTTTTGCCTCTAGGTGTAATGTACCTTTCATATATACGCTTGTTAGATTTATTAATTTTAACTTTTGCTTCGAATGTTGGATGTAAAAATCGATCATCCGAAGGCTGTAGAATAATGGAAGAATCAAAGTAAGCGAAATACTCCATTTTATAATTATCTAGGGTCACAAAATACATCTCTCAAGAGTTGAAGTGCTTCACTTGGACGGTGCCCCATCCTCTCTTTGTCAAGAATTTTACCATTACCTATTTTGTTAAGACAAATGCATCTATTTCGTCGAGTGTCGGCCTGCTAAAGAAGGCATTGTAGTAAGATGGTTGGTTAATAATCACAAAATAGTCTCAAAAGTTCTACATGATGGTGGCACACCCATTTGCACAAGCAGATTCACCTGCCCCACCGAAGTCGACCCTTTGTTATTAAATCCGAAGATGGGTTCCATGATGCGCTCAAGTTTACCCTTGAGGATATTCATTTGATCGTAGGCATGCTTGAAGATAATGTTGACTACACCTCTAGTGTCCACAAGAATTTTGGAGATAATGGACAATCTGATCTGAGCAGTAATCATAATGGATCGTTGTGCGGATGGTGATCCCCTTTTTTCAGCTCTTGAGGGGCAACAACAAGATTCGGCATTTTAATACTAAGTCGTGGATTCTACAATGGAGGCTCTTCTTGGACAGAGAAGTCCTTCTTTAGCTTCCTTGATGTATCTATTTCGGGCCCCTTTGATATTCCCCGCCGGATGCAGCCTACCAGAATTACATCAATTCTATTTATCGGCGGGCTTAAGCTCAGTAGGTCTTATCTTCCAGTATATTAACGACATCACCAGGGTGCTTTTATGGACCATGCCTCGTCCGTTGAGCTTTCTTCTTATCCTGAACAAAGTCTTTCAAATGACCCTTACGGATCAATTTTTGGATGATTCCAGCTAGAACTCTACACTCATCAGTCTTATGACCGTTTGCCTTGTGATATGCACAATAATCTCCTCCCTTTCTTTGCTCTAGGTTGTTATGCTTTAAAGGAAGTCGAGAAGTTGGCACTTTCCTTTGCTACGGCATAAACGTAAGATGGTGGCTTGTCTAAAGCGACCACGTTAGCAATCGGCTCTTCCTATTTCTTTCTTTTATGTCCCCGGTCTAAACAAACCTTCCTCCTTCCTTCTGAGGAATCGCTTTCCTTTTGGCATAATACAACTCATCCATCTGAATGAACTTGTAAGCCTGAAAGTGGAAATTCTGTAAATCTTACACCCATTAATGGAGAGTTACTTCCAAAAGGGGGTGTTCTCTATTGAGTCGGAATGTACCGCGATAATCTTGTCTCGGTCATTCATGTCATTTTCTTTCAGTCCCTCATCGTTGAATCTCCTTAGATAGTCTCCTAAAGATTTCACATGCCTTTTCTTTATGTTGTCCAAGACTATATAATCTATAGTGGGATCTTTACAAATGCATAACTGGGCCGAGAATTCGTAGGAGAACTGCTTCCATGAATAGATTGTTTTCTCTCAAAACTACCTGTACCACTTGGACGCAGCTCCCTAGAGAGTGATAGGGAATAATTTGCATCTAACAACTCCCGAAACATTGTATAAATCCATCTGGCCATCGAAATACATTAAGTGATCATCAGATCTGTGACTCCATGATATTTCATTGTTGGGATCTTCACATAAGATAGGATGACTGTTGCTTTAATCTCATTTGTAAAGGGTGGCAGCCGTTCATTACCATTGGCATTTTCATCCATATTTCTTCTCCTTTTGTATTCATTACATCCATAATTGCTTTCTTGGCTGAATCTTTCAAATAAGCTTCAAATTACAATAATTTTTCTGGTCCGGAAAGTATTCTTTTGATGTAGAGCTTCCGGATTGTTCAAGTGATTTATCGAGCACAATCCCCTGATGATTAGCTTTAGACTGAGGGCGTTCCTTCTTCTTGGAGGATGTTAGTTCTATCTTTATTTTTTTCATTGGAGGGAGATTTCAAGTTCCTTTAAGGTGATACTACATCGTCCCTCTGAGTTGGCGTTGCTGTTTCTGAAGACATCTGAGATAACGCCATTTTGAGGAGCATTTGTATTTCATACAGCTTTTGCCCTAAGTATTTGATCTTTGTAGTATTTTCATCATGTTGAGCCGGTGACAAAGGTTTCCATTGAACAACCCCATACAAATTAAAGGATGGAGCTATGTTCTTCTTAAGGGTTGCTGTGTGGATAACTCCTTCATCCATTCTACTTAGTCATCTAGATCGCATTTTCCTATGTCAAGTTAAATGATCCAAAATTGGTCTATAAGATAGTAACAAGGTGGGAGGTTCAACTCATCCTTCTAGCATCAAAATGTTAACAAGAAAACTTGTCAACATCCTTAAAGCTATGTGAATGACCAATAAGGTTATATAAGACAAGATTGTATAAGAAGTTGCTTCTTTCGAAACCCACCTTTCGACCTGATTGACCAAGTCAAAACCGATTTAATAGTTAAATTAGAAATGCAGCTAAGAAAGAAGCATTCAACTCGAAACCTTTTTTGAATGAGTTAAAGACAATTTATCTTTTAGACCTTCCATACCTTTCGATCATGTCGAAAGGTTTACTCTTATCATTTCGACCATGTCAGAAGGTATGCCTTCTTATTAAGGTGAAATAACTGCTTTCGACCTCACCAGACTCATCATCTTTGTTTAGGAACCCCTGCGAAAGGGTTGCAGTTACAATGGAGTGTAGATCCCATTCGAATGTATTTCATTTTACACATTCGCTTGCCAATTACAGGCTGGATTCCTTTCGAAATACCCCTTTCGACCAAGGCGAAAGGAGTTCCATCCTTTTAAAACATATCAAGTTTACAACTACCTAAGCTTCATTCAGTTTACTCTGTATAAGGTCGGCCTGGATTTTCTTAAGTTTCATAAATTCATCAATGTTGAAACATCATCACCATTCTTATTTTCCATATCTGATACTGTTTGGATGATGATGTGTTTCGAATGTTCATATCCAAGCCGACCTTAATGTATTGCGTAGACAAAAGGTAGTTAAGAGAACAAGATAGAATCATGTGCAATGGATCATTAGTCTAGCTAATGATCTTACTCATAATCGAATGCTTAATGAATCTGCCATCTCTCCATTCTTATTAATCTAAAATAAGTTACAATTATGAGAGCTTTTCCCCAAAATGATTTAGGGTTCACAAAGATTTTTGTTGTAGAAAAGAAGTTGGAGTAAAAGAAATAAGCTTAGGACTCCAAAATATGGTCCCTAAAACAAGATCCCTTAGGTCTTATTTATAGATGCAGGTCAGCCCCCTTTCCGCGCCTATGCTTTCGACCCGGTCGAAAGGCCACTATTTATATTCCATCTTATCCATTTTGACGTGGTCGAAAGGCCTCGCCTACTTTTGATGCAGTCGAAAGGCATCTCTTTTGTGTCCTTTAATTCACCTTTGCGCTTCCGTTCTCTTTATTCCAGACCTTTCGACATTATCGAAAGGGAATTTTGTCAACCTTCCGCCTTTGTTGAGTCTTTATTATCCATTTTTCCTGCTTTCTCCTGATCTCTATTTACATTTCCAAAAGGTCCTCAAATGCGATTTTTTCTTCATGTTGCCTTGTTGTCATCAGAAGTAAAGATAGGAGCCTTTGACACCGACGATAAGTTATCCATAGGGGCTTTGAAGATGTTGAAGAACTAATGACTTCGATGCAGTAGTAGCTTCTGAATGCAACTTTCGATGCATGTCTATGAATCGATGTAGAACCTTCTCCTGATGTCATCAGCTTCGACCAGTTCGAAAGGCTTGAGCATGCTTTCAGAAGGGTTATTATAAATGTGAAATCTTTGGTTTCGAAATGTTTGGCATGCATATGTGTGGTTGATGTTTATTGCCTTCAAAAGTTGGTTTCAAGCCCGTCCTTACTTTCTTTAAATACGTGAATCCATTTGCATTGAAAGGTTGAAAGTCGTGGAAGGGTAGTCTTGCTTTTCTTTTCCATCTTTCTCGAAAGCTTTCACACTGCTTATTGCTCGTAAGGGAATATGGTGCCTCCGAGTCCTTCGAAAGCCTTCTCAATGCCTTCGAAATGTCCTTTTGTGACCTTTGTCGGAACCCATGCCTGTAACTTCAGCGGAGCCTAAGATTTTCATTAACCTTCTTTCATACTTCTGTTCTTAAGTGGTTTTTATGGCTAACAGTTTCCTTAATTGCATTGAGAACTGATTTATGCTCATCTTGATGTTTAATTACTTGTGATCATTCTCTCAAGCTTGGGACATTTCCTTATTTTCCCATTCTTTTAAGTTTGGATTTTGTTCAAATTATTTTCATTCTTTTAAGTCTAGATTTTGATATTATTTATGCACATTCCTTGAGTATGGGATTTTTCCTTACTAGTGCCCATCCTTTATGTTTTTTTTTGTTTATTTCCACTCTTTCTATATGGATGTTGTTCTTATGAGGTGAAAACTCGTTACGCATTTAGTGACATAGTCCCACAGAATTTCCATATGTTCATCATATTGCTTGAGTTTTCTTAGCCGATTTTCTAAATTTATCCTGTGTTATTTTATTATAATGCTCCAGTTAGACTGAGTATTTTACCAAGTAACCTTTGGTGATATAGAGTTCATGGAGAAGAGCTGGATGTTCACTATTCGTAGTACTTTATTTTTTACTGTATTATGTTGTACATCTAACAGTAATTGCAAGGTCAGGATTTTATAACTATCCAGCTGATAATGTTTGTTTTTAACTCGGATGTAATCTGTATTTTGGAGCAAGTTTTAGTGGTCTTTGTTATGTTATATATTCTCATTTCTGTTGTGAGTTTTCGATTTCCCTATTCTCTATTCTTTTCCTTTTATTTTGCCCAACAATCGGCTCTTTATGACGATTGGATGTTTGGCATTTGAATACCATGGATGTATTTGGTGTTGGTTTCCAATGGTTGACAAGGCAGTTCATTACATGGAGTCAATTAATATCACCTTGAAAATTGAATAAAGCTCTTACTAGATCCGATCTAAACTTCTCAAGAAAGTGCAGCTGTCTAGAAGAAAATACCACTTCTTGAAAAAGATTTTATTTATTTGATTTTGAGTAAGAAATGAAGTGGTTGAACCCTCGTATTCTACAATGAAGATACACTAGAGGGGAGGAAAAAAGTCAAGTACAAAAGAGAGAGGAGGTGATGTTTAACTAGGCAATATTAATGAGTAAAAAATTAGAGATCTAGATCCAATTAGTACTTATTTAATTTAAATCCACTTATGTATATATCGATATCATATATCGATACGTATAAATATAAATATTTTATACGTGCTTTATTAAATACTAACTTGAATAAATAAAATAAAATTTAATAATTAATATTTCATAAAAATAAATTAATGTATAATAACAATAATTTAATTAAATCATCATATTCGAAAAATTCAATATTGGGGTTGTTTGACTCAAAGGTGTAAATTCGATCAGTGATTATCATCGAGGAATTCGAGTATTAATGCTTACACACCCGAGCTACTGTTATCACGGTTTGGTTGTATTTATCACTCACAAATTCTTTGTTAATGTTAGCACCAAAATTGGTCACTAACTCCCTAGAATAGATTTTTGTAGCGGGACTAATGAAGAAAGTAAATGGAAAACGTGGAATAACACAATACAATGCAAAATAGAACTGTAAACAAAAAGAACAACATAATTTATAGTAGTTTGGCGTTAATTGCCTACGTCCACTTTGAATATACTTTTTATTGCTTTATCAACTGCTTGAATACAGATACAATCCACAAAGAACAACTTGAATTCAATTTTAAACAAAAAGGAGATGAGTACAAAAAATGGCAGAGTTTCCCTTCAGTTCTCCAAAAAAATATCCCCAATAATGGACCAATGTTCCTCTATTTATAGATGGAGACAGCCTGGCGTCTCAGAGCTCGGACTTCTCTTCATTCACCAAGGCCCACTACCAATAGACTTCAGCCGTGCATCAATACCGAACCGATAGCACTGACCTAAACTAGCCGACTCCTCAAGGCCGAACTCACAATGTCGATCTGAATTCCAAACACACCAAATACTCCAAATATGCCGATCCCAATACAAACACAGTGAATACCGACCTGTTATAGGCGTGTTATCCTGTTATGGTGATTGCCAACCCGAATGAGCTTTGTCGATCCATTATGAACATGACGACTACTTCTAGCTTTGCCAACCTGGTTCAAGTGTACCGAAGCCAGATACAAATGCTATCCATAAAAAGCTATGTTGAACCGGAGTTTGTCGATCCAAAGTAGTTGCTGAGTTTGCCAAAACATGCCGACCTGATTCAATACAAACCTGGGAAAATGCCACCACTAACCCGAAGCTATACCCAACCTTCCAAAATGCATACGGCCTCAAACTGCATGCTGACCTCAAGTGCTTCAAACAAGCCGACTGGATCACCATGTTCTCATGCCAACCTCTAATAGGTGATCCACATCGACTCGAAGTTAACAACGAGACGACCCAGAGTAAACACCCCTTTGACTAGAAGAAAACTCCCTAACGACCCAAATTAGATCATTCCTTGACCCCGCTTCCATAAACTTTCAGCTATAGCATTTAAAACTACCGTTTTGTAGCCGGGCTAAGGCATCGGGTAACATTTGCCACCCAAAGTGCATCTTGTGGATAACTTGACGTGCTTTGAATCAGTGAGTAATCGTGTTCCTAGAGGTTAGGTCATTCAAGTTAGTAACTGATCGTTGTTTCCCATTAATTTTTTAATGAAGTTATGTGTCATTTGGATGTATTAGCTTAGCCTCAAGAAAGCCCCAAGGTCCCTCATTCAACTTTTCAAAAGTTGATTGCATTTAACCTTTCAAAGGTTCGATTTCTAACAAATTCTCCCAATCTTTTGACCTTTTCCCAATCAAGCGTTGTTTCACCTTATCCATTTTTTATTTTATTTTTTATTTTATTATCTTCTTTTTAAAAAAAAGAGTGGTCGACATATGAATGTCGATCCCTCGATTGTTATACATGGGATGGGGTCGGCATGTTGAATAGTCGACCCCTTGGAATACGACCGGGTCTCTAAGAGAAGACCGGTTCGTATTCCATCCCACATGTAAAGCTTGGGTCCACCACTCTCTTCTTCCCACTTTCGCTCTAGTTTATCTCTCCACTGAGCTCTGCTAACCAACTCCTCTAACACCATTTGCACCTCTCCTTTCCTAAATTCAAATTGCCTTGCCTTGCAACCTTCAATTACATGCAGTATCCCTTAATCCCTAGATCTGCTACATAGGTATGAATTTCCTTTCTAATTTACACCCTAACCTTGAGAAATTACATGGTATCCAGGTGCATAGGTAATTGAGTTCCAGTTTGGAGTTGATATGAGGTGGAGAAGTAGAAGGATTAAGAGGAACATGAGGGGGTTGTAGGAGTGAAACGGGTTAGGTATGGATAAGGCAGAGGATGGAGTCGGCATATGTTAGGACAGAGGGAGGAGTTGGTATAGTTGTGTCAACCATAGGGTCGGCGTTGTATGCTAAGCATTAGGACGAGAAAACTAGGGGTCGGTAATCTTAGTTTAGACGTAGGATCAACATAGTGCTTATTGAAAAGAGATCGGTATTTTGGAAACGAGGGATCGGTATGTTTCGTATAGAGGAGCGGGTCGGTATGTTTTATAGAGAGGAGCGGTCGGTATGTTTTGTAGAGAGGAGGAAGATCGGTAATAAATCAGGGCGTAGGGGTCGGCATAAAGTAGCTAGGATCGGCATGGACAATTAAAACTACCCTAAATTCGAGTGATCCCAATATTATGACCATATATTTCTTCACCCAAGCATGATGTGATGAAAAATGACATGACTTATCATGTATAATCCAATGGACTCAACTCAAACTAATAAATCCACAGTTCAAACAACATGACTTAAATGTAATACTAGCCCAAAAAAATCAGGCAATGGACTTCATAACCTACAATGTCAATGCCCGATCCCAAGACTCTGGTCGCCGACTACCTTTTACGCTGCCCGGGATGGTTAGTGATGACGGTGTCTGATGCAGCGTGAGATAAGATGAAAAAAATTACCTTAAGTCGCGAACAACTCCGCTCCAGCTAAGTTGTGAGTCGCCCTTCTCCATATGCCGCGACCTGCCATCATCCACAAATCCACGACTCATCTCCACCACTAGCCACGACTCACGATTCAGCCTACTTCAACTCGCGACTCACCTCCAAGCCACCGATCCACGACTCATTCCCAACCCCGACTCAACTTCGCTCAAACCCCCCCCCCACGAATCAAGCTCGGCCAATTTTCCATGACTCAAGCATCACTGACCCACGACCTAAAATCCCCTCCGACCCATCACCGCGACTCACGACCCAATTCCCAATTTCCAAAACCCTAGGTCGCGACACTACCATGAATCGCGAACGAGTTACCCTTCCCTGCCTCCTCCATATGCGCGCGCGAGATAGCGTGTGTCGCGAACGAGCCATGCCCTATTTCGTTAAGTCACGAACGAGATAATTGCGAACGAGCTATGCTCATTTCACAGGAAGCCGCGAAGTCTAAGTCGCGTGCCAACCCCCCCATAAGTCGCTGCCCTTTCATTAAGTCGCTGAAGCTCCAATAAGTCGCTGATTGAATATCTTTAGGTCGCGTGAAGTGTATTTGGTTAAGTCGCGATATTGTTGATGCGTTTGTGTGTGTGAGTTGTTGTACTGTTTGTATTGTAACTTTCTTAAGTCTTTTGTGTTGAGTCATAAACCCTATAAATAGGGATGTAATGTCATTGTAATGGTTGTTGAATATTGAATAAAATTCTCTTTTGATCCGAAGATACCGAATTTTAGCTATCTCTGACTCGTTGATCCGAAGATACCGGGAAAGAGATCTACGATTCTTCAACGTTGATCTTGCGCACAAGATTCCGTGAATCGGCTTCACAAACGAAGATTCGAGCGCACTCGAATGACGTAGGTGGAGATAGGAGATTTCACTCGACTGCCAATTAGAGGAAAGCACAAAGCAATCAAAAGAGAATTTTATTCAATATTCAACAACCATTACAATGACATTACATCCCTATTTATAGGGTTTATGACTCAACACAAAAGACTTAAGAAAGTTACAATACAAACAGTACAACAACTCACACACACAAACGCATCAACAATATCGCGACTTAACCAAATACACTTAACGCAACCTAAAGATATTCAATCATCGACTTATTGGAGCTTCAGCGACTTAATGAAAGGGCAGCGACTTATGCGGGGGTGGGCATGCGACTTAGACTTCGCGGCTTCCTGTGAAATGAGCATTGCTCGTTCGCAATTATCTCGTTCGTGACTTAACGAAATAGGGCATGGCTCGTTCGCGACACACGCTATCTCGCGCGCGCATATGGAGGAGGCAGGGAAGGGTAACTCGTTCGCGATTCATGGTAGTGTCGCGACCTAGGGTTTTGGAAATTGGGAATTGGGTCGTGAGTCGCGGTGATGGGTCGGAGGGGATTTTAGGTCGTAGGTCGGTGATGCTTGAGTCATGGAAAATTGGCCGAGCTTGATTCGTGGGGGGGTTTGAGCGAAGTTGAGTCGGGGTTGGGAATGAGTCGTGGATCGGTGGCTTGGAGGTGAGTCGCGAGTTGAAGTAGGCTGAATCGTGAGTCGTGGCTAGTGGTGGAGATGAGTCGTGGATTTGTGGATGATGGTAGGTCGCGGCATATGGAGAAGGGCGACTCACGACTTAGCTGGAGCGGAGTTGTTCGCGACTTAAGGTAATTTTGTTCATCTTATCTCGCGCTGCATCATCCTCCCCTGGTTGAAAAGAATTCGTCCCTAATTCACATTTTCCTCTTCATCGAGACGTTGTCTTCCATTCATTATCTGGTTTGATGCGGCCCTGGTGATAACCACTCTTGAGATTGATCTTGTTTTGACCTTTGGACGATGCAGTTCGAATTAAAGAATACATGGAATAAAATAGACGTGGCATCAGGCAGGCGGCATAGGGAGGTGATCTGAGGGAGATGACATATGATAAAGTGCGGAATAAACTAAGCATTAGATGCCAGATCCACTTCATGTAGCACAGAACTTCATAAGAATAGTGTCGTATACCATATTGTTTGTGCCAATAGGAAGATGTGATATAGAACCAAAACATGTCTGAAATGTGAGACGATATAAGGAAGTTTAAAATCACGGAATGGCTTAGGAAGTTTTGTCCGAAAAAGTGTGATGTTTCATGCTCAGGTTCTTGTCTTTCCCTAACTCGTTCAGATGTGTCATCATCTAGCATCTTCCCTTGATGGGTTGCATCAAATTCTCCTGATCGAAATGAACTCCCGCTCGCTTCTCCTTCAACATAGTTAATTTCATAAAACAGTTCCAAGCAATTGTCGTTAATAACGTCAACAGTGCGGACATGATTAGTCAATTCCGACTGATAATCATTCCCTTCATCCTGTATTTTCAACTCTTCCTTTTCTTTCAGACTCATAAGATCATACGTTCCTGGTAGTAAAATAGCATCTGGTACGAGTCTAGTTTGAGGTTAAACATCCTGTAGTGGTGGTAACTCCTTGGTTAATGCCTTAAAATATTCGAATTCAGACTCATTGAATTCTGATCCAACTTCCTCGAAAACATCAAAATCTTTACTCGCTCCTTGCTCGGTCAACTCAAGCAATTCATTACTCATTTCCACATACTCTTCCAATAATACAGGATTAGTTTCTCCAAGCAGTTCCTCAGACATTTCATCTTCACATTCTTCAAACACTTCATCTTCCTCAGGATTCTCAACATCAAAACTTTTTAATCAACATTGATAACTCCTCATCATCTTCCATTTCATTGACGAACTCTCTCAAAGATAATAAACTTTCTGATTCTGCCTTCTTTTCTGCTTCACTCTCTCTTTGTTCGGGTTTCTCGGAAATTAAGAAATTAATACTTGGCTGACTCTCTTCCATAAGCTCAGGTGTCAAACAAAGATTCTCCATCAACAAATTAATTCCCTCAACTCCGAACACAGTCTCTTCTTCCATGCTACTGACATCAAGCTTTGGCAATGACAAGTAGTCGACTCCTACATTCACATACTTTGACTCAATTTCTTCATCAACATCAAATTCTGGCGGTTGGTAAAAATCAATTTCATCAGTCCTCCTCAACAAGTTACCCCCTTTATCCTTTGACAAAACTTCTACATCCCCTGACAAAGAACCTTCATCATCATCAAATTGTGGTGGTTGATAAAAGTTAACTACATCAATTCTTCTCAACAAATTACATTCTTCGTTCTCTAACTCGACCTCTTCATCTTCGTTGTCCAACTTCAGTGGTAAGGCTGCGAATGATTCTGTAGGACCATTCTCTTCAAGCTCTTCCAACATTGGTTTAACCTCCTCAGGAGTTTTAAGCTCTTTACTTGCCTTATACCTAGCCAATGCTTCAGCACTACCTTCCGATTCTTCATCACTTTCGCTGAAAGATATTTGACTAGTCGGTTCCTCTTCCTCTTCTGGCTCGCTCTCAGTCGTATCATCCACATCCTCATTTTCATATTCTTCCACAACTAAGGCTTTCTTCTTGGACTTCGTACATTCAAAACTTCGATGGTCAGACTTCTGATAATGATAGCGATTAATATGGTCATCAACATTTGTCTTAGTGATTCCACGTACAACTGGTTCGTTGACTCTCCTAGAAACATTCTTACTGCAATTAACTCCTTTAGTCTGATTGCTAGAGTTTGTAACCACACCCTTTTCTCGACTCCCTTGACTCAACTTCTGCAACCGTTGATTCATACAAGCTTGATAATTGTAGGGTAAAAAATTTGCTTTCATCATTCTTTTCATCTTATCCCACTTGACAACTTTAGATTTCTTCATCCTCTCTCTGCTTGATTTAGTTTGTTGCCACCAGTCCATAGCTCTACCTCTCAAGCTTGCAACAACTAACTTAACTTGACGATCTTCAGGAATATCGTTGAGTTCAAAAATCCTTTCAACCTTTGACAACCAATCAAGGAATTCCTCTGCTTGTAACCCACCTCGGAATTCTAGAATTTCCGTATCCCTCCTAGATTCCTAAAATCGAAAATGAACACTATCACCACAACAATCTTCTTCAAATTTAGATGAGCTTCGATATCGTTTCTGAACATTGCTTCTGTTATGAACATGCACATCCTTTCTACTCCCTTTTTCATAATCACCATATGGCTCATGCTCGTAATCACGATAAGCTCTTCTCTCTTCAGTCCGATAATCATGATTGTCTCATCTAGTTGAAACTGATGAATCTCTTCGATCTTGGTAAAAATGTGGCGACACTCTCCTTTGATTTCGATTCAAGTCAGACATCAACTTCTCTAACTTCCCAAAACCTTTATCGAACTTCTCCTCGAGATTATCACTAATTCGTTGCTCCAATGCTTTAGTGTCTTCTCTTCTACACATATCGGCAACATTCTGATGTCAGTTAGTTCTTCTCTGAGGCATGATCACACAATCACAAATATTTCAACGAATTCAAACACAAACTTCAAAACTTCAAACTTCACTTCATCAAAGTCAAACGCACTTCAACTTTGAACGAACTTTGCACAAATTCAACAAGTTCGACCCTAACTTAGCTCTGCTCACTTCAATACTTAGCTCGGCCTAAGCTCTCCATATTTCTCCTTGAATTAGCTCAGCTTCTACCTACACACGGCTTAATCTCTAAATGCTTAAAAAAATTCAAAAACTTTACTCGGTCTTGCACTTCACACTTCAACACAAAACAAGGCACGGCCTATGCTTCTATCTCGGGTCAAACACTTCTCCAAAAATCCAAACACTTTCCGGACTTTGATCCAAAAGAATATGGATCGAAAGTTACAGACTTGTTGCAACTTCTCGATGAACACGATGAACACCAACTTCTCAATAATGCAAATTCGATTTCCCAAATAAACAAACACTTCAAAAATTTCAAATACTTGGCTCCAAGACCCGATTTAGCTATGATTGTCTAAAACAAGCTCTGATACCAAACTGACGCAGCGGATTAATCAAAATATCGATATAACGATGAAAGTAGCAATCAGTGGATTAAACGATACTGAAAAGGCCCAAATTCATTGATCCGAAGATACCGAATTTTAGCTATCTCGGACTCGTTGATCCGAAGATACCGGGAAAGAGATCTACGATTCTTCAACGTTGATCTTGCGCACAAGATTCCGTGAATCGGCTTCACAAACGAAGATTCGAGCGCACTCGAATGACGTAGGTGGAGATAGGAGATTTCACTCGACTGCCAATTAGAGGAAAGCACAAAGCAATCAAAAGAGAATTTTATTCAATATTCAACAACCATTACAATGACATTACATCCCTATTTATTGGGTTTATGACTCAACACAAAAGACTTAAGAAAGTTACAATACATACAGTACAACAACTCACACACACAAACGCATCAACAATATCACGACTTAACCAAATACACTTCACGCGACCTAAAGATATTCAATCAGCGACTTATTGGAGCTTCAGCGACTTAATGAAAGGGCAGCGACTTATGGGTGGGTTGGCACGCGACTTAGACTTCGTGACTTCCTGTGAAATGAGCATAGCTCGTTCGCAATTATCTCGTTCGTGACTTAACGAAATAGGGCATGGCTCGTTCGCGACACACGCTATCTCGCGCGCGCATATGGAGGATGCAAGGAAGGGTAACTCGTTCGTGATTCATGGTAGTGTCGCGACCTAGGGTTTTGGAAATTGGGAATTGGGTCGTGAGTCGCGGTGATGGGTCGGAGGGGATTTTAGGTCGTGGGTCGGTGATGCTTGAGTCGTGGAAAATTGGCCGAGCTTGATTCAGGGGGGGGGGGGGGTTTGAGCGAAGTTGAGTCGGGGTTGGGAATGAGTCGTGGATCGGTGGCTTGGAGGTGAGTCGCGAGTTGAAGTAGGCTGAATCGTGAGTCGTTGCTCGTGGTGGAGATGAGTCGTGGATTTGTGGATGATGGCAGGTCGCGGCATATGGAGAAGGGCGACTCACAACTTAGCTGGAGCGGAGTTGTACGCGACTTAAGGTAATTTTGTTCATCTTATCTCACGCTGCATCAGTCTCTTTGGGCAAAAAGTGAAAACTAAGTCGTTTTACTTTCGTTTTTCCAATCTTAAGCCATTTGCACTTATATTAGATTCACTGCACTAGTTCACACACAGCATAGGGGGATGTATTCTTATCATCTCTAATATCAATCGTATTTCAAGCATAGCTTACACATGTATTCATTCACACAAAGTTTTTTCCAATGATGTCTTCTAATTCAGATAAGAAATCGAGCTCTTCTATTCTGTCTGATAAACCCGGGCCAAGCCAGCAACAAGAGGTAATAGAGACATCAAGTCAGCTGTTAGACCTCTTTTCCGACATTCCAACTCTTCTTGCTAAAGTTATAGATCTGGCTACCGACGCCGTGGATGATGCTATTTTGTCTTGGATGACCTGACTGATTCACATGCTTCGAAAATTGGTGAAACGACCCTTCGTCGACCATGCTCGATTTATAAGATTCCTTTCGAGGATGTTCTGGTCCGGTCGTGTAACAACCCAAAATTTAACCCATAATAATTAATTAACGAATTAATTAAATGATAAAATAACTTTGTGAAATTATCAAAATTAAGCCATGGGAGTTGCACCATTGTGTCCGTGGTAATTTTTTAGTCAATTTCCATATATACAATGTCAGAATCAAAGCTAAATAAATAAGATACAAACTAAACAAGATAAGAATCAACGAATAATAATAATAATAATAATAATAATAATAATAATAATATATAGGGAGGTCGACCTAGAGGTCAACCATCCCAAGTCCTAGGTCGACCGACCGGTCGACCTGGCTTCAAGGGCGGTCGAATAGCCTACGAATGGGAAGCGAAGGAAATTTCCTTCGTTCCTATTGGTTCCAGTAAGTTTTTATACACACTGTTTTCTTCATTTTGGCACATCTGGTCCCTCCGTGCTACCATCCAATAACTTCTATTCAGCCTATGACATGGTTGCACATGGTTGCATCCATTTCAATCCTAAAATCCAACGGTCCGGGATCCACTGCTACACCTATAAATAGAACCCTAGGCACTAACATTTTTTCTCATTCTAGATTTTCTCCGCTTGGGTTCACAGGAAGGATGCTAAAAGTAATAATTTTCCAAGAAGAGAATCTTTTAAATAAAAATATTCTAATACCCTTAAGTGGATCCGGGAGGACCAAAGGGGAGAAGCTTAGGACCATGAGTGAGTGATGGTAATTACTTTAGATTTCTTTAACTAATTTAAAATAATAGGGTTTTCAATAATTGTTTTTTTACTACAATTTTTGGAATAACCTTTTTCGTAATTTACTTACAGTTTTTGAAATTATTTTCAGTCTATTTCTTTTAGCTATTTTTTCAGTTAATTTAATTTAATCTATTATTTATAGCTTTTCCCTTTATTTACAGTTTATTTACGATATTTTAATTTATTTATTGTTATTTATGCATTATTTACATCGTTTTCCTACGCTTTGGATTTTCTTCTATTTTAAGTCTTCTTTTATTTCCCCTTCTTCTTCGCGTATGGATTAGAATAGATTAAACACGAATATGGATTAAAATTATAAGAATACCGAAATAACAGAAGATAAGATGTAAATTGAAAGACTGTAATAAAAATGGAATTAAGACAGAAATTGAGCCTAATTATGATATAATTGTTAGAATTTAACTAATTATAGATAATTGGGCTAGTTATAACTTAGAATTATAACTAAAAGGATTATAAGATGAAAGAAGCTTATTTTCACACTTAGAACTTGGGTTAATTAATAGGCACGATTATAACATAGGTTATAATAAGAAATAGAACAGAATAAGGCTTATTTTAAGACTTAGGATAAATTAATAAGCAAAGATAGTAGAGATAAATTGTGATGGCTTATTTAAATAATTTATCGAAGTTAATAAGCAAAGATGAGAGTAGGACCTGTAACGAATAACATTCTCCTATTATTTCTATGTACATGGTGTTCATATAAACCTGAAGTGAGACGAGGGGCATGCTTATGCTAATAGTTGTAGTAATTGGCCAATACGTAGATGTCCAAATCATGGGGATTTGGCAAGGGGCACAACTAGATATTGTTTGGATGACGGGCCAGTACCAACAGCATTTCCCCTATTTATAAACACGGTGATCTCACATTAGCCTGAAGTGGGATGAGGGGCACGCTTATGCTGGAGCATGAGGTAATAAGAAGACCCAATAAGTGGAACGACAAGTAACATGAGCATGGTGGCGGTTACGCGTGCGACTTCCATTTGGGTGCTCAGTAATCGTTATGAGTTCTAAGCTCTTAGTATGTGTGCCTTTCATAGGCACCATTTCCTTCTGTGTAGGAAACTATATAATGTCTAGTCTACTGTAGATACTTTGCATGTCATTCGTAGACACCATTTCTATGTAGGGAGTTATATAGCGTCTAGTCCGTAGTAAGGTCTATAGGGCAGCAGGCCGATCAAAGGGTAGAAATAGGATTTCAGCCTAATTATAGGTTTAGGAATTCAGCCTAATCAAAGAAGCTATCAAGGATAAGTGCAAACAATCAAAGTTAATCGATTATGTTAATTCGTATTTATTTCCAACTTTTTCCTTATCCATATTTCCTTTGTTTTCTTTTATATATTAGAACTATTTTAAAGTCTATTACTTTTACCTTGCTTAAAGATTCTAGTAATTACTATCATTCACCAAACTTTTAGTCTGACCCACTCCTCTATTCCCTTTTTTTCCACTCATAAGCAATCAGGGGCAAGGAAGATAGACCGTGGCTTCTTGGAGAATTGGAGACCCTATCATGTATTCCTTCTTTTTTACTTCCAGCCTTTTGTTCTTTTATTGTACTGGCACTGTATTGAGGGAAAGTTTGGGTTTGTACTTTGGTTTCTCTGATGAGACTGAGATTTTATTTTCATAAGACAATTGTATTTTGTATTTGGAACATATGTGGTTTTTCTAAAGTATTTACGAAGTACTAATTTTTAAAATCACTTATTGTTTTTAATTACTTCCGCTATGTTATTAGTATCTATCTATTTTGTCTTGTGAATGTTTATCTCTGCTAGCTTTAGTTATACCTATAATGCACCAAATCTGTTAGTGTGTCCTTTTGGGTATGCTAAGGGGCTTAGGGTTTTTCACGTCAAGGGAAGACATGCCCCACTTGCCCCTAGTCGGGTACACTGCATGCAATAAATTCATATGCTGGGCTGGATGCGTGCCACCCTTTAACTCCTTTTTCAGTGAAGTGCTGAAGTACATGGGAATCACCTCTACTCAATTGCAAACTAAAAGTTACGATTTTAATCATGGCACTTTCTTGCTCTTCATGGGCGTTCTACCCCGACCACCAAATCCTGAGGACATCCGATATTTTTACAAATTCAAGAGACGAGCCGATAGTCCCTTGTACGTATTCCTTAAGCCACTACCCAGATGCCAAGTTCTAATGGGTGCATGGAATAAGCTTTCCATGTTCAAGCAAGAGTGGTTCTATGTGCGCTGTCCTCCTCGCTTCGCAAGAAAGTGATTGGAAGGACATAAGTTTTATTTCCGTTCTGCCCTTTATTCAAGGACTTAAATCACATTCTCTCTATTCATTTGAGCATTTTAACTCTCTAGGTGTTTGCCCATGGCCTGAAGGTGCTAAGTATTCTAGGGCAGCTGAGGCTATTCGTGCTACTTCAGTAGAAGATCAAGAGATCAGACCATTAGTTACAAATGAGCTACTCTCGCTATTTGGTCCACTAGCAGACGGTTGTAGGATCGGCCTTCCAAGGAGTAGAGCAACCTCAAGTGCCGTAGCTGATAAGAAGAGAGGACAAGTCGACCTTGTGATGCTTTCCATTGAAGGAGTCCATGAGGGTACTAGGGAACGGGAGATCAAAGAAACAGAGGCCCCAGAGCCTAATACCCAAAACTTAAGTCCTGGACAAGTGCCAGCAGCCAACTTTCCCCACACAAGCCAGCCGCAACCTTCTCAAAAAAAGAAAAAGAGGCCGGCGTATAATATTAAAAAGAGGAAAACTGGGGAGACCCCAAAATTTGTTATAACTCCCATTGAGAAGAGGTCTTCTTCCCATCAAATGGAAAGCTCTTAGAAAGGAATCTCCGACCTTTCTATTCTAGGTAACTTGTTAAATTATGATTTTGCTAACCTTGATGTTGAAGAACTCAATTTTCCTGCAAGAAGCGGTGAAAGAAAATGACTTCACAGTCAAATAGAGCAGACTCCCATGAGTAAAGAAAAAACCATTGGTCCAGTTGGGGGAGGCGCGCACACACGAGCACTTACGTTTCATCATTCACTTGCATTCAACTTTTTATATGGCATCCAATAACTGCTTCTTGCTCAACCCTATATACAGGTGCCATGACTCGTCCAAATGACTTCGATCACCTTCGTGGCTCTTCTATATTCCACCACTTCGGTCGGGATACAAAGTACAAAAAACGCAGAAATAGATGAAAGAGAAAAACTCATGGGCATACTTCATATCAAAGTGACCCTACAAATCCTCCTATGTGTGGTGGAGACAAGCCCACATACCGAGGCACCCGGTTTGATGCTCCCCGCGACCAGCATTCTGGGTCTTCAAGCACTAGGAAGTCTTGTGATCTCACAAGAAAACCTTGACTTTTTCGGAATAAAATCCTCCAATCCCTACTCACGACTCAACTACAATGGAGAAATTAGTTGAGCTTAAAGCCACCTTTTCGGAAATTTGCTTCCACGGGCTAAAGTTTCTCTCGGCTATACATCCCATCCCTGGGGCTGCAAAAGAAGATTATCTTGCATGCGTGAATGACGTATATGTGCAACATGAGGCATTCATACACTTGGTGGAAAAGGTCTCGGAGGTTTCTATTGAACGTCAACATGAGATCGACCGCCTAAGGCTAGAGGCCATCCACGACATGGACATCATAAAGTATCAGGATACTAAATTGCTCTTATTCAAAGCTCAATTGGAGGATGCAAAAAGGAATGCCAAAGAGATGGCCGAGGCAATTGGTCGCTTAGAGGCTACTCACAAAAAGGAATTAAATGTTGCTTCCCGAGGTAGAGGCACTCTGGCTCTGGAAAGATTCCCTACAAAAAGAGAAAGACATCGTAGCCCATGGCGTGGAAGAGTTGGAATGCTATCTAAGGAAAAGGAGGAGAAAATAGAGGCGCAAGAGGGGTCGCAAAAATATTGTATGGAAATCGTCGAGATAAGAAACTTGAAGCCGAAGCACGATGAGGAATTCTCCCAGATTGAAGTGCTGAAGGAAGCCGCTTGCGAAGAGGGAAAGAAAGTAATACTCACAAAGACTAACTCCCGAATTAAGGCAGCGATCGAATTTGGTTCGGAAGAGATTAAAGGCTTATTCGACCCACTCATCGCTGAATATAATGCAAGAGTTCTCCTTCACATTGATCTATCCTTCTTGGGCGAAGGTTATCTCAAGTTGCTTGCCAAAGCTTGGGACACCCTTGTTAAAATTAGGAAATTAGAGTCCAGCATGGTAGAGATTGATGAAGAGGCGCTCACAAAAGACGTGATATGAGAAAACGAGCCATCCGACTTGGCTTCTACAAAGCTTCTATTTGGTGGAGCTCCCCCAAAACCTAAGAAGAAAGTGGGTATTGCCGAACCATCTAGCACTTAGTCCCAAAGGCCTATTTCCATTCAACCAATGAGAGTTCATCTTCTCAACCTCTCGACCAACATATCGGTTACAACTATGAAAATCCTAGTCTTGGCATCCACAAGTTCTCTTTGATTATTGAAGGGAACACTTCTATGACCACCGAAAGTCAACCGGACGTTGGTACTGATTTCTACCTCTTCTAATCTAAAATGCTATCATTCTCGGCGAATAACTGCCGTAATCTAACATTTGACTTTTAAGAGACTGTGTAGGTCATCCTGGTCTTGAGTCTACTATAATGAGTGATGTCATTATGGAATAAGAGGAAAAGGAAGCCAAGGAACCAGCTGTTGGAGACATTCCTGGTCCTGATGCTAAAGTAATCGGGGCGATTGACGAGGATAAAAGCAAAGATCGATTACTTGCCGAGTAACAAAATGACATTATTATTACGGGTGCTTCTAAGCACACTGCCACATTCAGTATGAAGGAGCAGATCGAAGAAGAGGAACAGGTGAAGCTCAAAGTCAAAAGTGAACCTACGGTGGTAGAGATTGATGATCCTCTTAATAGACCACTACAATTTATTCCACCTGGCGGGTATGTCCCCATGGTAGTTCCCCCTCCTTCCTTAAGTACATCTTCTCTGAGGGAGCAATGGGTCCCAAAGGAAACATTTGGCTAAGATGACTCTCGAGAAACCGGAAAAAAAACAGAAATGCGAAGAAATAGTCATAGCCTTCAAATTTTTTGCTTAGTTTGAATAAATTAGAGTTTTGTATTCACTTTTCTTTTCCCTTTTTTTCCTTTTTATTAGCAGATGTACAGACTTGGCCGCTAAACCATTGGAGGGATTGTAAGGAAATTTTGGAGTGTAAATAAAATTTTATTCCTTTTCCAGTCGTCGAATGTGTTATTATTTCAATGGAAGATTAATTTTTATACTCCAAGTAGTTGCATCTCAATCTCAGAGCTTCTTTGTGGATTTTACCGAAAGTTTCCGTCGGCACCAAGCCGGAATCATAGATAATGGTCGTATTCCATCGTTAATGGTTCGAGCAATTTTATTGATCTTAGACCAGAGCCCGTAGGTAGTAAATGGTCAAAATTTCTCTCGTTCGTTCATAGGTTCGGATGCTTGACATTCTAAGTTCGCCCCTTGGGTTTATAGATACTTCTCACATCACTTCTAATTTAGTCCGCAATCAGTGACTTGGAAACAAGTCATTTGTACTCTAATCCGCATTTTGAGTATCGAAAGTACTCTAATGTACATTCTAGGGACTTAGATATTTTTCATATCGTTTGTACTCTAATCCACGCCCGGAGGACTCAAAGTACTCTAATCTGCATTCTATAGACTTGGAGATTTTTTTTCATATCGTTTATACTCTAGTCCATACTCCGGGGACTCAGAGTATCTAATTCGCACTCTGGGGACTTAGAAAATTTTCAAGTCGTTTATGCTCTAGTCCATGCACTAAGGACTCAGAGTACTCTAATCCGCACTCTAGAGACTTAGAGAATTTTCAAGTCGTTTATACTCTAGTCTGCGCAATGGGGACTTAGAGTACTCTAATCCGTGCTTTGGGGACTTAGAGATTCTACAAGTCGTTTATATTATGGTCTACGCTATAGGGACTCAAAGTACTCTAATCCGCACTCTAGGGACTTAGAGATTTTTCAAGTCGTTTATACTCTAGCCCGTACGCTGGGGACACAGAGTACTCTAATCCACTCTTCGAGGATTTAGAGATTTGTCAAATCGTTTATACACTAGTCTGTGCTTTGGAGGCATAAAGTTCTCTAATCCACACTTTGGGCACATTGATATTTTTAAAGTCGTTTATACTCTAGTCCACGTTTTGGGGACTCAGAGTACTCTAGTCTGCGCTCCGAAGATTTAGAGATTTTTCAAGTCGTTTATACTCTAGCTCGCGCTTTGGGAACTCAGAGTGTTTTCTTTTTTAAACATAGCTGATTGATATTTTTAGCTCTATGTGTGCATTCATACATCACATATATCAGTATTAAATAACCTCAACACATAATTATATAATATGAAACAACAATTGTTCACAGGAAAGTGGCTTCAAGCTTTTATTCATCACAAAAAATTGGGATAGACTAATTTGTCTTATTACATATCGAAAACAAAAACAACAAGAAAAGCAACTACTGAAGGCAACTATGATCAAAATGCAAAAGAAATTAACTAGGTAAAATAGCAACATAGATGTCCGATATTCCATGCTCTATAAAGCGTTACACCATCAACGGTCGCTGGCTTGAAATTTCCTTCTCCAAGCTTCTGTTCGATGATGTACGACTCTTTCCCTATAGAACTCATGTGTGATGGGACCGATAGGACTCACTTCAAAACAAGGTCGACCGCATCAAAAACTCTTGGTCAGACTTTCATATTATAATATCGGGTGACTCGGTGCCGATGGATGGCCACGCTTAGATCAGCTTTCTTATGCTTCTTGTCAATAAAGTCCAACGACTCCAATAAGAGATCTCGGTTTGTTTTGAGATTGTAATAAGTTACCTGATGGGAAGGGACATCAAGCTCAATATGTATAACTGTTTCAACCCCATAGGCCAAGGCGAATGGAGTATGGCTAGTCGTTGACTTATGAGTGGTTCTATATGCCCAAAGTGCCATTGGAAGTTCGCCCACCCACTTGCCTCTAGTGTTTTCTAAGCACTTTTTCAGGATGGATTTAATTATCTTATTTACAGCTTCAACCTGCCCATTCACCATAGGGTGAGGGACTGTTGCAAACTTTTTCTCAATATGATGCTTTCGACAAAACTCTTTGAACAACACTATCGAATTGAGTTTCGTTATAGGTGACAATAGTCTGCGAGAGTCCCAAACGATATATAATATTTTGCATAGCGAAATTAATGACCATTTTGGTGGCGATCGTAGCTAAAGGTTCTGCTTCTACCTATTTGGTGAAGTAATCAACCGTGGCAATGGCATACCTCACACCACCTTTTTAAATCGGCAACGAGCTGACAATATCAATTCTCCATATCGCAAACACCCATGAGCTAACCATTTTTGTGATTTCTGTCGGCGGCACTCTTGGGACTTTCGCATATTTCTGGCATTTATCACATCTTCTCACATAATCTGCGGCATCCCGATTCTTGATCAGCCTGTAATACCCATAAAGAAGTATCTTTTTGGCTAGCATCTACCCCCTGGTATGGTAGCCGCATTCTTCTTTATGGACTTCTTAATTGACCCGCTTTATCTCATCATGGGCGATGCATCTGAGTAAAGGAACAATCCCTTTCGATACATAATCCCATCTCGCATATCATATCACGAGACCTTGCGGAGGACTTGCCGTTTTCGTACCTTTTCTCAAGCAAGGTTCTGCGCAACAAGTATTCTTTAAATGAGGACATTCATGACTCCCTACCGATTTCCATCTCCGGCACATGATTGACTTCCATTGCATTAATACTTGCGGTACGTAGGGTTTCAACGAGAACCAAGACCTTTTGCTATGCATCAACAGGGCCTGCGACGAGTTTTCATAATGAATCGGTTTTCCTATTTTGCTCGCGCGGGATGTGCGAAATGCAATAGTATTCGAGGTCCGACAATAACTCCTGAACTCGAGTAAGGTACGGGCCAAGTTTTTGCCCCTTCGACTGGTAATCCCCTCTAACTTAGTACACCACCAGTTGCGAATATCAAAAGATTTCGATCGATTTCACCTTGAGCTTTTTAGAAAGCTTCAACCAGTAATCAAAGCTTCATATTCGGCTTCGTTGTTCATAGCGGGCAAATCAAGCTTCCAGGCATAACTAATCGATTGATTCTTGGGGGTTACAAGAATGACATCAGCCCTAGAACAATGATCATCGGATGCTCCATCGGTGTATAGTTTCCATTGTACAGCAGGAATCATATCGCTCCCATTTGGTTCGTCCTGCATAGTGAAATCAGCTATGAAATCTGCCAACGCTTGTCCCTCGGTAGTTCTTCGAGGCAGGTAGGTAATGTCGAACTGGATGAGCTCGATGTTCCATTTGAGCAACCTTCCAGAGGTTTCAGACCATTGGAGTACCTGCCGCAAAGGTTGGTCGGTACAGATATTGATTGGATGTGCCTGGAAGTATAGGAGAAGCTTGCGTGATGCAATCACCGAGCAGTAATCCAATAAGATATCATCATCAAATCAGGATCCTTTATAAAAATTCAAAAGGAATTGTATGGTTCATTAAATCAGGAAACTACCATCAAAATTACAACAGGAAAATGGGGAATGTAAAATTCATGAATAATTGGAAAACTAGCAAGGAAATTCAAAATTCATTATATCATAAATCCAATAAAATATCATCAAAGATCCATTGAAGAAATTAAGGATACAAAATTCAACAATCATTGTAAACATCCACAAGGAAATTTGGAATTCAATAAATCAAAAATCTCGTAATGGATTATCGAGCACTCAATAAGGAGATCATAAATTCATATTTTGTCATGAAAATCAACAAGCAATTCAGAATTCATTAAGTCAAAAGCTTAGTAAAAGTTTATCAATAATCCAAAAAACGAATTTAGGAATGTGAAATTAATCAATCACCACAAAAATAGTAAGGAAACTTAGATTTCATTAAATTGAGGTACTTGTTATAAGAAAGGAAATCAAGAATCCAAGAAACCCCCAAAACGTGATTTGAAACCAGTCCATTCTTGCTCAAAATCATGGAATTAATGGCAAATTCATAAATCGTCATGTAAACTCAACAAAAGAAAACAATTAATCATGAACTCAAGAAACATGTGATCAATAGGATATTTTCATGAAAATTCATTGGGGAAATGTAATATATAAAATTCATGAATCATCGTAGAAGTCAATGGGGAAACTTAAAATTCATTAAACCAATAATTCAGCAAGAAAATGCCATAATGACTTAATAAAGAAATCATGATTACAGAGTCAGCAAATCATCACAAGAATCAATGGGAAATCCATAAATTATTATGGAAACTCTACAAAGGTGTTATGAAATTAAGAACTCATAAAAAAACAATTGATGGGAAATTATCATGAAAATTCATGTGTGTAAAACTTATAAATCATTTCGAAAATTGACGAAAGAACTGGGGAACCTTGGAACCATGAATTAATATGAAGCCTTTATAGAAATTCTCCAATGAAATCAATAAATCATCACGAAGTCAATGAAATCAGTAAATTATCAAAAATGGAATCATCACGAAAAGGAATTGAATGTTCATAAAATTAGGAACCCGACCAAAATCTAGTCAGGATCCAAACCGACAATAGATTATTAGAAATTCATTCAATATCAAAATTAAAAATTTGTCCAGTCATATTTAGTAAGCCCAAACAACAAGCTCCTAGACATATGGGTTAGCAAAGTTGTTGATATATTGGAGTTGGGTTGCATCTGTAAAGCCTTGTCAATAACTGGAATATTCGTTCCTCATATACTCATGATGTTTCTCGTGTTTTAAGAGATAACTCTATTTGTAGGGATTCAGTAGTGGTTTGCTCAATCTACTCTTGGAATGTAGTCTCTATTATCATTAGAAGTAACTTGTTGCTTATTCCATTCTTTGGCATGGTCGAGGCCTTTACATTGTTCCCATATTATGGATTCTCTTTTCCTTTTTCTAATCTCATGCTCTCTTTTAGGGTACATATTTCTTACCCCTTTTTCAAACAATGATGGTTTAAGATTTGCTTACTCATATCTTGTCTCATTTAAATATGATTTAGAACTCTATTTCTGCTCTTGATTGTAGTATTGAACATCTTTGTCCTGTTGTCTCTGTACGTATCCTACTTTAGGATTTCAACTTTATCCAAGTTAATAGATAGATTTCTTTCTTTAACCCTTTGTTCTCTTGGGTTTTATCTTTTGCCTCGAATTGTAGACACTTTTATCTTTGTTCTTCTGTTTGGAGCCCCTCCGGGCTTGGAAGTCTCAGTCCACTCTTTGATGAGCCACACTCTAGGCTTGGAGAGTCCATTGTTTGATGAGCCTCTCTTTGGGCTTCCCTTGTCTTAAAGGTATGTATACTTAGCTGACCTACCTCTAAAAGGCCGCTGATAGGTACGGCCCTTCGCCATCCCCTAAGAGGTTGTTTTGACATTAGGGATTTTATCTCTCCCACCAGGAGATGCTATGTAATAGCGTCGTAGGCTTATGCCCCTACCTCCAAGAGGTGCCACGGAATAGCATTATAGGCTTATGTCACTCCCTCTAGGTGGTGCTACGGTAGCATTGTAGGCACTTGAGTATTTATATATGATAATATTTTTTGGCAATTAAAATGGAGTCTCCTTTGAGAGAAATAATTTTGCAATTAAACCCTTCTAATATATTAAAGGGCTATCTTTGGAAAAATAGTTCGGACTAATGAATCATTTTGATGAAAAATTTTCTCTCAATATAGCTTCTTGCAAGAAATTTCTTACTATTCTCATAGTAGAGACACGAGTCTTCAATAAGAGACTAAGATGTCATGATTTGTGAACCAAAAGTCCTTGTTACACTAAAAATCAACCTTTCGACTAAGACAAAAGTTCTTTCCACAAAACAAAGGAAAAGGAGTGCAACCCAAACTTTTGAAGGAGTCGAATGGATGCATTCATTAGAATTCATTAGCATCAAAGCTTTCGAAGGAGCCAAAAGGTTCCATCTATTGTATCCAAAGAGTTCATACCTTTCGAAAGGGATGAAGGAGTTAAAGAAAGTGTGAGCAACTACTTAATGACCTTTTCGAAAGCATAACAAGCCTTTTGAACCAGCTGAAGCACGTCCATGATACCTTCCGACAATATCGAAAGGTTTGTAAAGAAAGCAGCACCCACAAATCAACAAAGAAAGACAACCTTTCGACGTCATTGAAGAAGAGCGACCTTCCGACAGTGCCAAAAGGTTCACAATAAATAGGAGAAGCGGAACCTTCCAACAACATCGAAAGGTTCATAATAATTAAATGAGGAACAACCTTCCAACAAGGTCGAAGTGTTCACAGTAGTACAAAGAGGATAAACCTTTCGACAAAGTCGAAGGGTTCATAGTAGTACAAAGAGGATAAACCTTTCGACAAAGTCGAAAGGTTCACGAGGATATAAAGAATAGCAAACTTTTCAACTCTGTAGAAAGGTCCATAAAAGAAGATGAAAAACAAACATTTTGACAAAGCTGAAAGGTTCACAACTTCATATAAAAGGAAGACCTTCCGATCCAGTCGAGAGCATAGAGTCGAAAGGAGAGGCGCTTACATCTATAAATAAGACCCAAGGGGTCCAGTTTTGGAGGGCTGAATTATCTCATTCTAATCTTGTACTTTCTAAATAAAAACAACGTAACCCTAATTGCGTAGTGATTCGGGAATTAAATAAGATAGAGTTTTACATGGAAAAAGAGGGAAGTCTTATACTCTACTAATTACTTTACTGCTTGAATATACTTCTGTTGGATTAACTTCTAATTTCAGGTTCAATAACACCAAAAGATTCTTGTCCGCAAGGTCGACAACACTACTGCTATAAGTAACCACCGTAACCTTTTGAAGCCCTTAACCCCACTGATAAACCTTTTGACAAGGTTGATAAAATATTGGTCAAAATATCATTGGTGACCTTCCAAAGTTATAAACTTTGAGTCCAAAACCTTTCGACTAGGTCAAAAGTGCTTATGTTACAAGAATATCAATAACCTTTCGGAGCTAAAACCCTAGTGGTCTAACCTTTCGACTAGATTGAAGACTACTCTTTAAGTAAAATACCTGGATTTATCAGTCTTAATCCACAATAGACCATCCGTATACTTTTTGACAAGGATAAAATCTACTTCACATAGATGAATAAACCTTTCGACGGGGTCGATGGCTTCTACATAACTATCAAGAAGTTTGATATTCAACTTAAACCCAAAGAGGGCCATCATCCTAACCTTCCAACAAGATAAAAATTAATCTTAAAGAAACAAATTCAAGGAACTTAAATTGAGCTAAAAGGAAGCTTTTTTAGAAATCTTGTTAACATTTTTGGCGCTAGAAGGAGGGCTCGAATCTTTGACTTGGTTAACAGCCACACATTGCTATTCTCTAATCCCCTTGGATAAATCTTACATCAAGTCTATCTACTTTGGTTTGATCATGGCCAGAAAATTTAAAGATCCGAACAAGGGTCTTCTAAACCGCATTTGTCAAGTTTCTCCCAAGTAAACATCAGAAGCTCCAACCAAGATGAAGAGCAAAGACTAAGGCTCGAAGCCTTAATGATAATAAATAAAAAGAAAGCATAATTTAACGATCCTAAGAAATGAAGTCTGAACCCATTTCATGCTGGCCTTACTCCAATCTTCGCAATTGGAAAGAGAACAAATGGAAGTGATAATGTCTTTAATCAAACAAGAATAAAAATGCAACAGTATTCCAAAGGCACAATCTTTGAGAATGAGATAATTAATGATTGAAATTCCTTTGCATACAAGGAGAAATCAACTGCAACAAGAGCACTTCTAACCCAAGACATTCAATGGTTAATGAAGACAAATATAATTCAAGATCATGAAATGACAAGGCCGAAAAGTTAAAAGCTAAAAAATCATCTTCAAGAATCAAGTTTCAAGTCCAGATTTCCAAAAGAATTCAACTTAACCACATAAATGAAAATCCTATACATGCTTACAAAGGATGAACTTAACTATTGGCCATCACAAAAGAAAAAGCCAAGACTTTAAAGGAACTTGGGAGGACCTTTTGACAGTATCATATGATGAATGGTCATAAAACCAACCAATGCAAATCTTTGGAGGGGATGATCATCAATTTCTTTAGACAAGGAAAGATCACTGAATTTGTAAAGAGAACTTGAGAAAAGATCAACAATGATCAACTTTATGAGAAGAGAAAATCTACCTGGTTATGAGTGAAATGCTCCTCAAATTTGGATGCTTCCTAAGATGGTAGTACTATCTAAGATGGTAGAAAAGCCTCCATCCGCGCCAAGATGGGAAAAGCACCTCTTGGAGGTAGGATGGAGTAAGCCTCTATCTGCGCCTAAGATGGCCAGGGTAGAGCACCGAAAAAGCCCTTAACCACTCCCAAAAGAACCAGGTTAAGGCACCTCCTGAAGGGAGGACAGAGTAAGCCTCTATCCACGGCTAAGATGGCTAAGGTAGAACACTGAACAAGCCCTTAACCGCATCGCAAAAGGCCCAGGTTATGGCACCTCCTGGAGGAAGGATGGAGTAAGCCTCTATCTATGCCTAAGATAGACAGGGTAGTGCATCGAACAAGCCCCTGTCCTCGCCACAAAAGGGCTAGGGCAGGGGTCCTCCTAGAGGGAGGTCGAGTAAGTCCTTAGTTCCAACCTCTAAGATGAGCAAACCAATAGCACAGACAATGGACTAAGATGTCCATTCCCAAGAAGAGTCCCAATCAATAATGGACTAAGATGTCCAAGCCTAAGTGCGGCTCGTTTAATAATGGACTAGGACGTTCAGGCCCAGGAAGAGGCCTAATCAAAAAAGGAATAAGATGTTCAAGCCCAAATATGGCTCGATGCATACCAAACTAAGATGTTCAAGCTCTAGAAGGAGCATATTCAATCATGGACCGAGACATCCTAACTCAAGATGTAGCCAATCAAATCATTTCAATACATATTCAAAACCTGGAGGATTCATGAACATCAAAGAAGGTGAAAACAAAGCAGTAGAATGGAACTCCACTTTCTATTACCCGAATCTATGTTTCGAGATTTCTTTAGCCATTAACTAATGCTCGAATCTGAGCTTCGGAGTTCTTATATTTGAATCTCAATAACTAATACCCGAATTTGGGTCTTGGGATTCTATCAATCGCCATCTTTACTAAGCCCAAATCTGGCATGAGAACATTATTGATCACTACAATTATAATTCGAATATGGAATTTGGATCTTTCATATAAATATTTCATTATCTAAAAACATGATTCTGGGTTTTGGGTTATTGTTGGCACCAAAATTTGTCATTAACATCCTTAAGAGAGATTTAGTAGAGAGATTAATGAAGAGAATAAATCTAAACAGAGAACATTATGCTAAATTCAATGCAGGAAACAAGAACACCAAATTTATAGTGGTTCGGCGCAATTGCTTACGTCCACTTTGAGGTTAATCTTTATTTCTTTTCTCGATAATCTATTACAGGTACAATCCGTATATCAACTATTTGATTACAATTCCTAAGCAAAAAAGATAAGTCTTGAATGAGTCTTGAATGCGGCAGAGTCTCCTCGATGTTCTCCAAAAAAGGGCCAATTCACTGTGCCCCTGCCTCTCTATTGATAGACGGAGATGGGTTGGACTTCCCTAGTGGGCCTGGTAGCTAAATATCTCGGCTCAAAAAGAGTGAGCTCTGTATGCCGATCCATAGATGCCGAACGGCAAAATGCCGAACCACTATCTTCATGCCGAATGAAGTGATGTGCTGAGTGGAGAGTACGTGCCGAGCAATAATCGAAGCCGGTTGAGATTAGATGAATGCCGAACACATCTAGGTGCCAAACGATCTCGAATTCCGATCGAGATATATGCCGAACGAGGCATGAATGCCAAACACCTCTGGATGCCGAACGATCTTGAATGCCGATCGAGATTTATGTCGAACGGGGTTGAGCCTCGAACGAGGTCTAGATGCCGAGCAGTACGGAACGTCGGACGACTCTGCTTACCGATCGAACTCGAATGCCGAACGAACCATTTTCGCCGAACGACTCTGGATGCCGACCGAACTCGAATGCCAAACGAACCATTTGCGCTAAACGACTCTGGATGCCGAACGAACCATTTGCGCCGAACGACTCTAGATACCGATCGAACTCGAATGCCGAACAAACCATTTGTACCGAAGGACTCTGGATGCCGATCGAACTCGAATGTCGAACGAACCATTTGTGCCGAACGACTCTGGAAGCCGACCAAGTATGTTATGTCGAACAGTCGGGATGTCGAACGGTGTTCAAATGCCGAGTGCCTAGTTGCCTGGTCAAATCTCCGAGTAACAAAAATAAATATTTTTCTTAGCGTTAAGGCTTTACATTAATCCCTCTTAAAGTGTTTTTAGGCGTTGGCGTACAGTTTGCATATAACGCCCCAGTAGCACGTTGGGGGATAGGGATGCGCCATGATACGACAACACTAAACCAAAATCATAGGGGTATCGTATAGGGATAAAAGTATGACAAGGCACGTGAGGAAATGTTCAAGGTAGAAAACTACCAGTTTGGGTCGTAAGGCTGGTGGTAACGCATCATAGCCACGACCGCCCACTGCGTCCTTCCATCCCATATCGAGTCAAAGGGAGGCTACCCAAAATTAAGGTGCACCAATCGAAACTAACAAGAGTAATAATATGGATCGAGTCCAAGAAAATCATAGAACGGATGTCCGATAAGAGTAATTAGCCCACTTAGCCCTGTCAAGTCATCCTGTTATAGTCATTTCAAATTAGCACAAGTGTCAGGGTCTATCCGTCATCGTTCTCTTTCTTCAAATCCAGCAAACGACGCCAAATCCAACCACTTCATTCTAGAGTCTCCTCCGCGTACATAGTTGTTAAAGTGGTTCCAATATTAACAGAGAATATGCCAATAAGAGGCTCCGATCTCTTTAACAACCAAACATTGTTTTACACACTGGTTGTGACTTTAATATTTCGAAAATAATTCGTACTAGATATCAAAATATCATATTCGCTTCTAAATCAATTTCATTTTGAAATATAATATTTATTTCAAAAATCATATTCGTTTTGTTACGTCATTTTCACGTGAAAATATCATTTCACTCCAATATCTCGATTTCACTTCCAAAGTTGTTTCGAACTTCAATTTAGGTTATAACTTCAATTTTACCCAGTTTGTATTTAAATCAACGATCTAAATATAAATAGTCCAGCATGGACCAGTTTGAATTTTTAGAAAATAGTATGAATAATTTTGAATAGTTTAAATAATTATAATAGTTTGATATAAAATAGTTTAAGTATTGAAAATGGTTTATATAATAAAATAGCTTGGAAAATCAAAATAATTTGAATATTTAGAAAAATAGATTTTAAACGGTTTATATTAAAATATTTTATTTCCAAATCAAACTACCACTTCCCAATTTAACAAATCTGGACCTAAGTCCAAATTTTGATCAAACTGATTCAATTTCAATTATTCCATTTCAGATCATATTTAATCTCATTTCAATTCAAATCAACTGAATTTCGATTCATTTCCAAACAAGTTCAATTTCAGTTGCCATTCAAATCAATTTCGTTTTCAAATTAATTCGATTTTGATTTCAATCCCAATTAACTTCAATTCCAATTTGAATTAATTTCAATTTAGTTCTCAATTTCAAACCATTTCGATTCATATAAATTTCGTGTTCGATTTCAGTATATCAATTTAAATAACTTAAAGTAAATTTAACATCAATGTTCAATTCAATGTCCAAAACTTTAAAATAATTCAATTCGGAGCTCAACTTTTGAAATATCAATTTAAATTACACTTACTTAGCAATATTCAAAATTCCAATAAAAGTCTGATCTTTTAAAATAAATCAATTTTCGAAATTCAAATCATATTTCAATTATAACTTCAAAATCTCAACTTCAATTTTTGAACAATTACTGTTACCAAATTTAATTTCAACATTTCGAGCTCAAATTCAATTTTTATTTCTTTAAATAAAAATCATTTAAATAATTTCAAATCAAAATTCTAAAATCATTTAATTTAACCAATACATTGTCCGTATATAATTTCTATCATATGGCCATGTGAATCAATTATTTCAAATTAATTCAGGGATAGATATATATCATTTCAATCCAAAATAAATGTCATAGGTATATATCATTCCAACCTATTTTTTAATTTATTTGAAATAATTCTATTTACAGTTTTATGTACTATAAATATATAACAGGATATATAAAAATAAATAAACATCCAAATCATCCAAAATCTCAACCAATTAGCATTCATCACAACAGTCATCGAAACAGTCAATAAATCGCATCAATTAACCAATTATCAACAATCGGGTATTTTACTAGCAGTTTAATTCTAATTTCTATTTAATTGCTAATTCAAAATTTCTAACATATAAATTTCCATATCAATTCCCATGTCAATTAAATTTCCCAATCAACAGTCAATAATTTTAAATCGCTTCACGATATAAATTTAACTAACATAAAATTTATTTCAGTCAATTGTCAGCATATAAAACACTCACATTTATTTGAAACTGAAAATATTTTCAGCTTCAAATAAATCGCACTTCAATCTCATGCCGTAGACGGCGTCGACACAATCGCATTGCGACTCGTTTCGCCCGAAACAGACCTCGTAAGCAAAAGATATCGATTAATTATCATTTGAATATAATTAAACTTAGTTAATAAATTAATAAATAAAAATAATTTGTTACCTAATTCCCTCTCGTCCCAGGCGCGTACTCGACCACCTTCCTAGGCATGAATGTGTTTCCTGTTTTTTTTTAAGACTGACGATCGCGCCCAGAATCCACTCCGCGCTTGCAGCCGCCGCCACCAGAAACCCCTCATGCATGCACGCATGAACACGGCAGTCATCGCACACAAAACCCCAAACTCTAACATCGCAGTTGACTATGAAGGGAGAACGACGGCCACCATTAGCGCGTACATGCACCACGCTCGACCGTCGATGCCCTAGTCAGCGCCGCCTCCCTCCAAATTCACGCGTACTCTACTGTAGTCGGCTCACCATCCCTGCGCCAGCACTCCACCACCAGGTTGCTCGCGAAATCGAGGCAAGCCTTAATTGTCACGAATGCAAATCACGCCTCGTGTCTTCCACTACGCTAAGCCGCCGCTACTCCCTATCGCCGCTATTTGCGCCAAAACTGGTAACAAACACGCACCAATTCGCAATCATAGATTACAGATAACAAGTATGTAGATAGTTTAAAATGAAGAACACTCGGAAAATTTAGATGAAAGCAGTAAAGAACACATAATTTATAGTGGTTCGGCAATTCAGCCTACGTCCACTTTGATGTTTGATAACTTTATTTATAATCTCTTGATGATTACAATCGATTACAGTGAATTATAGTGAATTATAATTCTAAAATTCAAGTACAACAGCAGTTATGGAGTGCAAAGTTAGATTCGGCAGAGTCTTGACGTCAATGAGCAAAAAGATCCCTTCCCTGTAGGCTTTGGGGTGCTATTTATAGGTTTTCCATTCAAATATCTCGTTCAAATTTTGGGAGACTTCTTCTGGCACGTGAGTGGGCCCACGCGATCGATCCCATGAAGTTTTGGCTCGATCCGTGATCGATACGAACGAATTTCGTATCGAACAAGATTTGACCCAATCGAGTCGAAACTTGGCATGGACCTTCCTTAGGTCGTACGTAAGCCCCTATGAAAATTTCATAGCATTTGGACTTGTGGGCTGCGAGTTATGATCGATAGGAATTAGGTTTTTCAATATGGATACGACTTCGTATCGATGACTTTGCCTCCCTCTTCTTCTCATCGATCAAAGGCACGTGCCTTCCTATTGATGTGGCGCTTGTTCCTCGAATCGATCCACTTTTATGCTGAGTTAACCGCTTCCATCCTCGTATCCATCGAGTGTTGTGTCCTCTGGATCGATGTTTGGCGCTCCTTTTCGTATCGATCATTTGCACTCTTCTACGTATCGATCATCAGCGCTCCATTTCGTGTTGATGCCATGTGCTCCATTTCGCATTGATGGGGAGGCCTCATATCGATCTGTTGTCGACTGGCACGAAGTAAGTTTTAAGGCATGATCGATACAAAATGGACATATGTTGATGGATACGAAGTGAGTGGATCTTGGATGGATATGAAGAGAGACCTGCTCACCGTTGGACACGAGATGGACCGATACGAAATGAGCTTGCTCGTTGATGGATATGAGGAGGATTACCTTTGTTGGACGACAGGCTGGATGGATACGAGATGAGGTTTATAGGGTGGAAGGATACGAACAACAGGTGACTGATCGATGCAAATAACGGGCGATTTGATGGATGCAAACAGATAGATGGCGCGATGGATTCGAACTATGGCTTTCTGATGGATATGAATGGTGTATGCTTGATGGATACGAACAAGAGCAATGTTCAATTTTGCATCAATCATTTTTTGAGCATACGAACTCAGATTGACTTTAAATTTGGAACACTGGCTTCTATGGCTTTGCTCGCCGTGTCATATTAGTTCTAGCTTGATTTGGAATCGGACAAAAGTTACCGATATCCATAGCTGACCTGTACATAACTGGCCATCGAGGAGAATTGTCTTTGGTTTTCAGCTAACCTTTTGGTATCACGGTCTTATTAAAAGGCGGGATAACACTTGCCCCCCAAAACATGCCATGCGGTAGGAAGGTGTGTTTTGTAATGCCATAAGCTGGATTTTCATATCCTGTTGATGACCTGCAAAGAAATTGATAGTCTTATTTGACCGCAAATGATGATCGTTCAGGATCGTATGTCATTTTGGGTAGTATGTGACCGTTCGAGGTCGGGTGCCGTTCACGGCGAATGGTGATCGTTCGCGATCGGGTGCCGTTTGAGGCAAATTGTGACCATTCACGGTCGGGTGTCGTTCGAGGCAATTTGTGATCGTTCACGAACGGGTGCCGTTCAAGGCGAAATGTGACTGTTCTCGGTCGGGTCCCGTTCGAGGTGATTTGTGATCGTTTGCAATCGGATGCCATTCGAGGTGAATTGTGTGTGCCGGGGGGGACTTAGTATCATTAATACCAGATTTCATGCTAAAGCGAATCTCTAGATTGTTTGTTATGGCAGTTTATCGCCATCTCAGAGGATGCCTGAGGACCGTTCATGATCCTTTACATGTGTAGGTGGCTTAGCCATTATGGAATCACAAATGGAATACTTTTATTCAAAATAAGTCTTTCAATAGAAATGTCAAACAAAATCAAGTCCAAACATGAGAAACAGAAAACAAAAGTAAAACAGGGGCGTCAAAGTGCAAACACCTACATTAATGCGATTTATAGTCGTATCAGAGCATGCCTAAGGATTTTTCGCGGTCATGTACATGTGTAAATGACTTAATCGCTTTGGTGTGGAGTTTGCCACTTATTCGTCATTATTCCAATCAATTGATGACAAGATGACGCCTCGATCCTGAGCCGTCTCTAGTTGGTGCAGGCGGTGGTCGTTCTTGTTCCACCGTCATATCCCTCCTTCTCACATTTTGCGATAGCAGACCATTCCGGATGTGCCCTTTAACTTCATCCTTCAAGGATCTGCAGTCGTTTGTGCTATGACCATTCAGCTCGTGGAATAAGCAATGCTTGTCTGAACTTCTTTCAATGCTGGTCGGGTCCCTCCTCGTAGGCTTTCGATAAGGAATCAACCCCCAGTATCCTGGTATATTCGCTCCAACGTCTCGTTTAGCTCCATATAAGAGGTGAATCTTGGTTCCTTTTGTGGTCGTGTTGATCCATCATCATTATCCTTGGCCTTCTGTTTCCCTCTATCAGTTCCTGAATCTGTTTTAGGAGGATTTTCACCTTTGACTGCATTAACATCAACTCCTTCTCCTTCCTCTCTTTCGGCATTTGCAACCTCTAGTCGTAAAAATCCCTCAGCCTCATGATAAAATTCTCCTAGATCCATAGGGGGATCCCTCGTCAACAAATTCTTGAATTCTATGCCATTAGCTATGCCGGATATAGCTACCATCAAAACCATGGATAGATCCGGTCGATCCACCGATGCTGCCACTGTATTGAATCGCGTTAAAAAGCTCCTCAATGATTCCCTGGTTCTCTGCTTTAGTGCTACCAAACTCATCACATTCTTAGGTCTTGAAATGTGAACTCTAAATTGCCTCATAAACTTCTCAGTCAAATCGGTTTATGTTCCAATGGAGTCGCTCTCTAGCTGTCTAAAACATAATGCTGCTATGTCTGTCAGATATAACGGGAAGCACATGGACATGACTTCCTCTGATGCCCCTAATACTTCCATGTGTCGCATATACCTCGTCAGATGAACAGCAGGGTCTGTCCTTTCATCGTACACCTCCAATGTCGGTAGCTTGAATTTCGGTGGATTCCTGGCCTGCCTAATTGCAGGAGCGAAAGGGCTCCTGTTAACATCTTCCAGGTCTCTAATCACTAGTCCGCCCCTCATGGCTCATCTAACCATCTCCAACAATCTATCACTATCTTCGAGTTGCAGTGCAGACCCGTTGCCTCCGGTCTGCCCCCTGAGTTCACGAGGGAATCCTAGAATCTGCTCTCTTGGCCGAGCATCCATTCCTCTATCAATGCCATGTTGCTCGGGTCCACCTGATACTCTTCCAGGGATTGGGTCAACATGCTCTGGGTGAGTGCCCTTAGTTCTAGTGCTCCGCCGGATGGTCCTGCCCCATTCTGAACTCTAGTTGCTTCGTTCTCCCGATACCTATCTCTAGCATCTCCTGCGGTTACGTTCCACTGATTCTGTACTCCAACTTGTCCAACTTGTCGAATTAGGTTCTGCATCATCTCCTCTTATCTCTTGAACATCGTTTCCATCTCGTCCCTGGTGATAAAGATCGACGTCTGATTCGCTCCCAAGGAGGCCACCTGACTTCCTTCATGTTGACTTCTCTCTGCTCTTTGTCTTCTACTTGATTACCTTGTTATAGCTTTTCAGATCTGAATTCTTAAGCCGTCAAATTCAACTTCCAAGCGGCAAATTCAACTTCCAAGCGGCAAATTCCCCGAGTTAGCTGTTTCTTGGTGAAAGCACCAAAATGTTTGAGCCAAAATTGGTCACAAACACACAATTGTCGATGAAAGCACCAATTCACAATCACAAATTACAGATAACAACTATGTAGAGAGTTAAAAATGAAGAACACTTAGAAAATTTAGAAGAAACCAGTAAAGAACATAGAATTTATAATGGTTCGGCAATCCGGCCTATGTCCACTTTGAAGTTTGATGACTTTATTAATAATCTCTTGATGATTACAATCGATTACAGTGAATTACAACGAACTATAGTTCTAAAATTCGAGTACAACAGCACTTATGGAGCGCGAAGTTGGATTCGGCATAGTCTGGACATCAAGGAGCAAAAAGATCCCTTTCCTATATGCTTCGGGATGCTATTTGTAGGCGTTCCATGCAAATATCTCGCTCAAATTTTGGGAGACTTCTTCTGGCATGTGATTGGGCCCACGCGATCGATCCCATGAAGTTTCGTCTTGATCTGTGATCGATACGAATGAATTTCATATCAATCAAGATTTGACCCAATCGAGTCGAAACACGGCATGAACCTTCCTTAGGTCGTACGTAAGCTCCTATGAAAATTTCATAGCATTTGGACTTGTGGGTTGCGAGTTATGGTCGATAGGAATTGGGTTTTTCAATATGGTTATGACTTTGTATCAATGACTTCGCCTCCCTCTTCTCCGCATCGATTAAGGCACGTGCCTTACTGTTGATGTGGCGCTTGTTCCTCGGATCGATCCACTTTTAATGCCAAGTTAACTGCTTCCATCCTTGCATCCATCGAGTGTTGTGTCCTCTGGATCGATGTTTGGCGCTCCTTTTCGTATCGATCATATGCGCTCTTCTTCGTATCGATCATCAGCACTCCATTTCGTATCGATGCCCTGTGCTCCATTTCGCATCGATGGAGAGGCCTTGTATCGATCTGTTGTCGACTAGTACGAAGTATGTTTTAAGGCTTGATCGATACGAAATGGACGTATGTGGATGGATACGAAGTGAGTGGATCTTGGATGGATACGAAGAGAGGCCTTCTCACCGATGGACACGAGATGGACTGATACAAAATGAGCTTGCTCACTGATGGATACGAGGAGGATTGCCTTCGTTAGACAGCAGGCTGGATGGATACGATATGAGGCCTATAGGGTGGAAGGATGCGAACAACAGGTGACTGGTCGATGCGAACAATGGGCGATTTGATGGATGCGAACAGATGGATGGTGCGATGGATTCGAACTATGGCTTTTTTATGGATACGAATGGTGTATGCTTGATTGATACGAACAAGAACAATGTTCAATTTTGCATCGATCATATCTTGAGCACACGAACTCGGATTGACTTGAAATTTGGAATATTGGCTTCAACGGCTTTGCACGTTGTGTCATATCAATTCTAGCTTGATTTGGACTCGGACAAAATTTGACGATATCCATAGCTGACTTGTACATAACTGGCAATCGAGGAGAATTGTCTTTGGCTTCCAGCTAACCTTTTGGTTTCACGGTCTTGCTAAAAGGTGGGATAACAGCCGCCGCCTCTTGCCATTTATTCTTCTTCTTTTTTCATTTCGATCATTTAATTTGTATTTTTATTTTTTTTCGATGTGTTGCTTTAAAACGAAAGAAGGGATAGGATCGTATGATGGAAGTCAAAGTAGGCGGCGTGCTATATGTATTATCGAGTATGGAAAGTAATACATTACATATTATAATAAGGAAAATATCTTGCTTTTAAACTTTCCAAATTCCGAACTCAAAACGAAGCATATCGTCTGGCGTTCATAATGTTTTACCTCTATTTCAAACACAATGGAGCTAGTCTCGATGCCTAATTCAATCGTATTCAGAAGATAGCATTTCAAAATCAACTTGTTTTAATTAAATTTTGAAAATTAATTCTACGTGTTTCAAGCTCGCATGGCCAAACGATAAGTCTGATTGATATAAAACTTGAAATCCTACAATAACTCACTATTATGGATCCAATGAAACTATTTTCTTCGAAATCCGAGACAGTGGCCAAAATGGCTATTTTTACTTGTTAATTATAATATAAAATTTCCAATTCCTAATTATTCACTTTTAAATCTAATTTTAAATGTTAACAGTTATCATTCATATTTAAATAAAATTTAAATCAATTTCCTATATCATTTTCATTCACATTAATTCAAGATTCAATTATTTACAAAATTTCCAATAGTAAATTTAAACAATTTAATTATCCAATAAAACGCTAAAATTGATTTAATTTATAAAATTTAACTTTTAAAACGAATTCAAATAATAAAACAACCACTTTTATTTTACAAAAAATCAACATTAATGCAATTACTTACAATTCAATATTATTTAATTTACTTTCTAATATAAATTACTCTCTTTCCTTCTTGAATTTTGTTATTCAAATTTTTATTCCAAGTTTATATCCATCAAATCACATTAATAATCGATTAAATTTTTATTTCTGACCATTTTTGTTCGATAATCATTTAAATTAAATAATTTAAAATAGTTAAAAATACGGATCGTTACGTTCTCCCCCACTCAAAATCTTTCGTCCTCGAAAAGGGTTTAAGTACGGAATTTAACACATAATATTTTATTCAAAATAATCACTTACAAAACTTTAAAATCTTATTTTCAAAACTTTGATTACACTCTGGCTACGCCACTCCAATATTGGTTTTATGGAAATTAATTCTTATATACAGATTAAGTTATAAAATTTTCAAAACCTCAAAAAAAATTCTAACACCTCGATTTGTGGAAAATTTTGACAGATTCTCCTTTGCGCTCGATCGAAAAAAAATTACAATAGAATATATAACACAAATATATACCAAATATATCAAATATACATCTCATCTCAATGATGAGGCATCCCATAGGGAAAAATATAAAAGTGTGGTATGTAATCTGAGATATGTACCTTATTATTATTAATACGAACGAGTTTGCTCATATTAAGCAAGCAAAAGCATATAAAACCCGCGTATACATCGAAACGGCCTTCGTATGTACCTATCTCAACTCAATTAGAATATTATCACTTTTTAATAAGATATAGAAAATATATAAGTTTAATAAAACCATAAAACAAGCATTTTGAATCCAAATAATAAACACAAGTACAAATATACAGCATACAACAATCATATGCAATCAAAACAATTATAACGACGATTTGTAACAAAAGAAACCATTCAGTTATTAATATCCATTCAATTAATCCATAACTATGTGAATTTACATTATCCAATGTCCATATTTAATTTATACACTTCATTTCTTATTAACATCCAATTTTTATTAACATTTAATCGGTTTGCTTCAAATTTATTCACATTTATTTCAATCACATTCAATTTATTTAACTCAATTTGTTAAATTCCAATTGTTTCGGTTTTTGTTTAATATATTTTCATACAATTTCATTTTTGAACCATTTTATAAATTCATTTCATTTAAATCTTATTCAAGTTAAATTTTATTTCATTACCACTTAGTATATTTCTTTAATAATAATATCATTTTTTAGGCCATCTCATAAAACCGTTTAAGTTTATTGCAACCAATTTAAAAAATGCTATTCATGTTTATTTATTTTTCTCTTCAAAACTTAAGTTCAATATTAATTGTTTGATTCACTTCATTAGTTTGCTTCATTTACTCATATCATTAACTTAAGTAATTTCTATTTTATAACTCAAATTCCTGTTAATAAATTACTTTTTATCACAATCAGTTCCATTCAACTTATTAAGTTAACTTCATCTTATAATTCATTTTGTTAACTTATTCCATATTAAATTAGTTAACATTCAATTTAATTAAAACTCATTCCATTTGCATTTAATTTATTTACATCCAATTTAAATTAAATTCAATTACTTATATTAATTTTACTTACTCGTTTATTTTTATTCAATTTCTATCACAACTCAAATTGCATTTCATTTTATAATTCAAATCTGTATTCATTCTATTAATTCATTCTATAGCTTAAGTAGAATTAATTCACTTTACCAACTTATCTAGTTCAATTCAAACCCAACTCAACTCATATAATCTTTATTAAGTGAAATTCTATTTCATTTAATATGTTACTCCTTTTACTTAACTTTCTTCAAGTTAAAATTTTCTTTTCCATATCGTTCACATTCACAAATTTAATATTTGTTTTTAGCTTAATATTACTCAAATCTATAAGTTATACAACTGATTCACTTAAAATTTCATTTCATTATTTTATTTTTCATTTCAAATACACTTCACTTTTATATAAGCTTTCTTGAGTTAAACCACATTTTATTTACTTCATTTTACTAACTCAATTTATTTTAACATTTTTTAGGTTAATTATTTTATTTCATATCTCAAATTCAATTTTTTTTATTTTGTTTGCTTAGCCAAAATGTTCAACAGTTTTAAAATTTGGATTTACTTTTCTTTTCAAATTTATAAGTAATAAACTTATTTTTATCTTATACTATTTCCAATTATAAGTTCAAACTATTTTCATAAATTTATCAAATAATTCTTGAAATATTTTTCACAATCAAAACTTATTTTAACCGAAAATAAATTCTTTTTGTAGCAATTCTCACTCAGAAACTCGAAAATGAATAATAACGATGCTGTTGTCATCCCTAGAATTATTTCGCAGCGATCAAAGCGAGTTCAATGTTTCAAAAGTCCTTTCAAAAATATTTTTCTAGTCAAAACTCTTTCAAATAATAATATTATTAATTTTTGAAGGCTTTGAAAATAAATTTAGAAAGCAACAGGTTTTAAATTCAAAAATTCTCGACTTTTAAATCCTTTCTATTTATAAACAATTTTTTAAATATACTTATACAAATTTTATGTGATAACCCGGATTTTCGGGCATCAGATAATTGAATAATTATCTAATTTAAATTGAAAATACTGATTTATAGATTAAATAAATAAATGTGATAATCTCCTTTATAAATTATTTAAAATTGAAAGAAACTTTATTAAGTTCAAAACAATATTTCTCCATTTCCAATATATATATACATAATCTTTTAAAATTCTAACATAAGATAAATTTAGTTTGTAATCATGTATAAAGTTAAAATAAAATTCTTAAGCATATAAACATGTGATACGTTTAATTGGATCAAAGCATAAGTTATTTATAAATGTTTACATGAATTCACATATGTATATTTTTATATAAATTTAAAGGCTTAAATTATAAAGGTAAATACATTATATAACATGTAAATATTACATAAATATATGTATAAATTAATAAAAAGGCAAATTTAATACTTGTAAGCATTATAATATATGTAGACAAAGAATATGTGTAAGTGTAACCTTATTTAGATATAAAATAAGTAATTTATAAAATAATAAGGTTTAAAACATAACTTATAAATAAATTTAACAAAGGGGGTTTAGCATAAATTACCTATTAGTGACAAGTGTTAAATAAATAAAATAGGTATTTAACAAATGTAAACAAAATAAACAAATGGCAAACAATTCCCATTTAAAAAAAACCTAGGTTTTCATTTTCTACTCACTATCAAAACCTGGAAGCATAAACCTGAAGGAAGGAATGAAATAAATAAATATTTCTTGGAAGATCTAGTGCAAAACTCAAAACAAAGTGCAAAGACAAGTTGAAGCTGGGATCAAAGCTTTAAACAAACAAACCAAATCAGTATACAAATCAAAATTCTCAGATTTTAATGCTCAAACCCGGTCCTCTGTTTTCTGAGAAGCAGGTGAGTAAACTGCTACTCTTTCATGCAATTAATGTCTGAAGTAATGCATGACAGATTGTTTGCATAATTGTTTAATGCCAAAATGCCTTTGATATTTTAAGCAAGGTATTTGCAAATTTAAACAAATTTCCAAAGATTAAAGATGTAATTCAAATTGTTGTTTTAAGTGAACGGAAGTTGTAATTAAATAATAGTACAAATTATTTAATGTATTAGGATGGATAATTGATTAATTAATGGGAGATAAATGAATTGGAAATTAGTAAATAATTAATTGTTGATTTAAGATTATTAATGTAAGTAATTGAAGAAAATGTTATTTAAATGAATTATTTAGTGTATGTAATTAAAAGATAAATTTGTTAGGAGTTAATTAGTTAGTGTAATTAATTAAGGATTGGTTAATTAAAGGATTTCTTAATTAGAGATAAATTTAAGGGTTAGTTAATTAATGAATGTAATTAATGAAAGGATAATTAATTAATAGTTGGAATAGTTAATCAGGGCAATTAATTAAGTTGATAATTTTAAATAATTAATTAAGTTTAATTAATTAAAGGCAATCATTTGATGTTGGGTAAAATATAATTACATAAGGAAATTAATGAGGTGTAATTATTTAGTGAAGTAATTAGTGGATAATACTAGATGTAATTAATAAAAAAGAAATTTCTTGTTGGAAAGTAATTAAAGGATAATTACTTGGTGAAGAAATTAAGTGATAATTGCTTAGTGTATCTAAAAGATTAATCAATGTAATTAATCAAGGAGTTGATTTAATTGATGGAATAACCAAGGAAAGTTAAATTATGATTGTGATTGATCAAGGTTGATTAACTTAAAGGTTAATTATTAAATAAAATTTAAGAATAATTAACTAATGAAAGTAATTAGAGGATCATTAATTAATGTAATAAATGGAAATGATCAATCTTGTTTATGAATGATTGAATGATGATAAGTGCTTTGGATTGATTGATATCTCTGATATGAATTGCTTTGTGATATGATATGTTGAATGGACGATGATAGTGTGATTATCAATCTATTATGAATTGCTGTGTAAAAGTGTTATCCGATAATTAAAGTTGAATTGTATTAAATTGGATAACTTGGGTTTAGACGACATTGGATTCGAAGAGACCGAAGTCGGGTATTAGTTAATACCCGAAACCACTTCGATTCTTTACAATTTGATGCGTGGAATCAATAGGATGAAATAGAATGATCTAAGTGAATTGGACCATTTAATCTAAGTTTGGTACTTAGAAATTGATGTGTGGTATAAGTAATGTCTATAACGACTTGTGGAGTTATAAATTGATACAAGTTACCCCGGGTTTATATAAGTTGTATGCTTTTGTATTCTATGCTAGATGGGTTTACTCACGATGGTTTCCAGCCTGACCCGGGTGTTACTTTGATGTAATGCTCGGGTCAGACCGAGTATTACAGATTTTTAGGTAAGGACGTTGTGGAGCTCAAGAGGCAAGCTGGATAGCAGGAACGTATGGAGCGTACCCGTTGAATATATTATAATTTATCTTGGACATGTTATTTACAATGTCTAGTGTTGTGTAATGTTGTAACCCTGATGTAATAATATGTAATTGACTGATACAGTTTTCCATTGTATAAGAGTTATTATTTGATATTATATATTATCCGCTGTGAATGTGAGAATCTGTGTTTTGTTCTCTTTCTTCTTCTATCTCTTTTCTTCTTTTTCCCTAACTATCTGGAATTTTTGGGATCGAAAATTACGGGTCATTACATTTGGTATCAGAGCTGAAAGTTAAGCGAGAACCTTGGCTCTAGTGGGATTACTCATTTAGGATAGGGTCAATGGTACCCTAGAATGAGTTGAGTGTACATATACATATACATACATATATATATATATATATATATATGAGAGTGTACCTGTTATTTTCTTATATAAAGATTTTAAATGATTTTATATAAGAATATATTTTGATATATATAAAGCAATATATCTTTCTAATAAGTATTAAGGTAATTGGTTGTAAATTATTGAAATTAAATTAAGTGATGATAGAAAACCAACCAAACTGAAATTAAACCTTGAAGTGGGGAAAGAATTTCAAAATAAGATGAATGTTATCCCGCTTTTTGGCAAAGCCATGATACCAAAAGATCGGTCAAAAACAAAAGACAGTTTGTCTCAGAGATTGGTTGTACTTCACTTCGCTATGGATATCGATGAATTTTGTTCGAGCCCGGATTGTGCCAGAATCGACAAGACATGATGAGCAAAGCTGTAGAAGCCAGCGTTTCAAGTTTCAAGTCAATCCGAGTTCGTATTCTCAAGATATAATGGATTCAATTTGAGAAAGATAGCCCTTGTTCGGTTCGAACCCATAGGATACCCCATAGTTCGAATCGATGGCCAAAAATTATGTTCGAATCCATTGATTCGACTCCACCTACTTCGAACCCATTACTTGGGAATACTTCGAATCCATGAAGTTCGTACCCATTTTCATGTCTCAGCTCGACTCCATCTATGTGACGACCGCCCATGACTCTCGCACCAAAACAAGGAAGTAATGCGCTGAAAAGCGTGCCAGGCAGCCATGGGTGACCGTCAAGGATAAAATAAAACAGCAAACTCTATCGTACAACTCACAGCGCATGGATAAAATACAATAGAGAAATATATAGTGAAGCTCCATAACAGAAAATCATCATATAAGCATCGTAGTAGTTCTATACAAAACATGAATCATCCATACATCAAAGCCTCACTACATAACACTCAATCAAATACAGCAGTGGATACCCAGTACATATAATAAGAAATAATATGCAAAAGCCTCCTGCTCGTCTTCGTCATCATCAGCGTAGATCTCCAGGAACAGCACCTGTCACCTGCTACCTAGTCTGCCCATCCCAACGTGGATGAACAGCCCAAGGTAATAAGAGGAGACATAAAACCTTGAGTCAGACAAAGTCTTAGTGAGCAGTAAATCAACTATCAAACATACCAAAAGAGCATAAGGGATAAAAGGAATAGGAACCAAACCATCCCACTCCACCTCTTTCTACAGTGATAGCCCCCAGACACACACTAAGGAGAAGCAAGTATAACATAGCAGGTAATTAAAGTAAAGCAATAATCACTCGAGTCAAGGACGATGTTTTTCCAAATACAAAACCCCAAGGCCTAAACCAAGATCAGATAAGCACCCAGAAAACACCGCTCTTGAGACCGAATGATGATACAACCAAACATCCATGACTCTGGCTATCACTGTTATCATTGCCTTGATATCACCGTTAGTTGAATGACCACCTGTCAAGGGCTAATGGTAACCCCGGTTCTAGACATAACTCCGCACGTCGTCGCAGCCCGTGCTTGGAACATCGTCGCAGCCCGTTCCAACGTACTCTTGCTTTGAGCATGCTAGAACCTTCAACAACGATAAGATCTCAGCCTCCTAGTCATCCTCCTCGACGACTATTTCCACACTAGCTCAAGCGCCTCTCAAGCTAACCATTATCACCAACCCGGATCGCATCACCGAGTTATCAACATAACTTTGCACGTCGTCGTAGCCCGTGCTTGGAACGTCATCATGACCCGTCCCAACTCAACATCATGGTTTGCCTCCTCACATCATGGCAAAGTCCCATCTCAACATCATCCAATCCATACATATGAGCTTCAACATCCGCTTCATATGCCATAAGCAGCTTTCACCATTCAAGAGCCTTTCCACTTAGCTTTCGAATCATCTTCAATCATCTTGTTCCAAATCAACTACTAGCTAACTTGGAAACAATCAAATCGATTACACATTCAAACAATCAAACATTCAGACAAGATCTAATAAGCAATATCAACTATAATGGCAATTTCGTAAATAAATGAGCATAAGTCTAACATGCACGAATCATAGGTTTTTAACATAGATCTATCAAATATAAAACATGGGTTTTGCTTCTATAACTTAATAAATGAACTTGCATAGGTAAACATCTTCACAAACAATGGATCTACACTTGGATCTAAGGAAAATGCGAGAAATCACTACTTTAAACATATAAACAAGCCACCGATCCAATATACTCCTTTGGGTCCGTGTGAGAGATAACTACCACTCACCAAATCACCTAAACACCTCAAAAACTAAACACTTCAGATCTGGACAGCGAAGATCAAGGCTTGATCCGACGAAATCTCGCTTAAAACGATGAAATCTAGCTCAAACGGATGAAGATCTTCAACTTTGGCCCTTGAATCTTTGATCTCGATCTTCGATCTTGGATGGATGTTAGAACTAGATTGGAATGGAGAAAAGAAGATGAAGAAATGTTGTAGTCGAGTCTTCAAAATGGCAGCACTTCGTCGCTTCAAAATCCGATGCCAAAAAGTGAGCCAAGCCCCTCTATTTATAGGCTGATTTCTCCCTGACTCGGCCGCTCTTAAGTCGTTGCCGACTCATCTCCCTGAGTCGCCCCCGACCTAAAACTTACGACTCATGCCACTTGCCGACTCAACACAACACAGGGCCTCACGTCTTAACTCATACGCGACTTATCCTAGACACGACTCAACGCCTCTAACGACCTAACAACCTTAACCCGTGTATGACTCATACGACCTAACTAACAACACACACGAAGGGTCACACGACCTACCGACCTAACCAAACACGGCACAGCATGCTAACGACTCAATGGCTTACGACATAAGACGCTGCCGTATTTTCCTAAGTCCTAAGTCGTATGGCGACTCAACTAACATGCCGACTCAACTACACTAAGCTATACTGGGTACTTGCCGACCTAACGACTTAGTCTTATGGCCGACCTAAGCCCTAGCCGACTCAACATAAGTCGGTCACGACTTAACCAATGCCGACCTAACACTCATGCACGACTCAATGGCCTAAGTCCTTACGCAACCTATCATAACCATAAGTCGTTCACGACTTATCTTCCCCACGACCTAACCCCTTAGGTCGTTCCACTGGCCTCAACCACTATCCTATAAGTCGCTAACCCATGAGTCGGTCACTATCTTATGAAGCTAACCCTAACTAGGTCGGTCACTTCTTAGGTCGGTCGCATCCTTATCTCGGCCAAACCTATAGGTCGCTGCTTCTATAAGTCGGTCACGACTTATCCCATGGGTCGGTCAGATTCTCCCATGACTCCCATGACTCGGTCACACTCTAAGTCGTCTACTCCTGAGTCGCTGGCTTCCCTAACTCGCTCACACGACCTAAGACACTAAGTCGGTCACGACTCAACTCCGAACCTTCAACTTGAGCCTCTATACGAGTTAACCCTTAACTTGTTTTTAACACTAAGTCGGCAACTTTCTTAAGTCGATCAAACAACTTATCAACAATACGACTTAAAGTAAATGGTTTTAAAATGTTTCGATCCGTAAGAATACGGGTCGTTACATTCTCTCCCCCTTAGGAATTTCACCCCCGAAATTCCAAGCAAACAACAGCAATCAAAGATATTCCGCATGCCTACCATCCATAATAGTCAACAAACCATGCATCCAATCCTAGCCTAGCATGCAGAATTCTAAGATAGGAAATCAAGGTACAAATTCATGAGATGTCACGACACCTTAGGGCCATACCTCGAAGAGTTCTGGATGAGCTGCCTTCATCCTCTCTTCCTCCTCCCACGTACAGTCGTTAACATCATCACTCCATTGTATCTTGAGCAACGTAATCGTCTTCCTCCTAAGCTGTTTCGTATCGGTTTCAACAATACGAAGCGGCTTACGAGGTCTTCTCACAACTAGATCAACCTCTAAGTCTTCACAGCTATCAGCAGAAACCACTGTAGTTGGGTCGTGCACATACTTCCGTAGATAAGATACATGAAAAACATTGTGCACACCCGCCATCTTTTCCGGTAACTCCAATCTATACGCGAGTTTTCCAATTCGCTCGATAATCGGGAATGGTCCAACAAATCTCGGGGTCAATTTCCCTTTCTTCCCAAATCTAATAACACTCTTTAATGGAGAAATCTTCACAAAAACCATCTCACCTACGTCGAATTCCAAATTCTTACGACGATTATCGGCATAACTTTTCTGACGATCTTGGGCTGCTTTCATTCGTTGACGAATGATCTCTATACAATCCAAAGTCTGTCGAATCATCTCTGGCCCAAGTATCGGCTTTTCTCCAGTTTCCAACCAACATGTCGGAGAGTTACACGGTCTTCCATATAATGCCTCATATGGTGCCATACCAATACTCGACTGATAATTGTTATTATAAGCAAATTCCACCAAATGAAGGTGATCTTCCCATGATCCTCCGAAGTCCAAAACACAAGCTTTGAGAAGATCTTCCAAAACTCGGTTGACTCTTTCAGTCTGACCATCTGTTTGAGGGCGATAAGCTGTACTCAAACACAACTCGGTTCCCAAAACTTCTTGGAAGCTCTTCCAAAATCCACTAGTGAACAATGGGTCTCATTCGCTCACTATACTCTTCGGAATACCATGGAAACGAACTATCCACTTAACATACAACTCAGCCAACTTCGATGCAATCCTAGTTGATCGAACAGGGATGAACCTTGCACTCTTGGTCAAACGATCTACTATGACCCAAATCCCTTCATTTCCTGCTCTTGTCCTAGGTAGACCATCGATAAAATCCATCGACACTTGATCCCACTTCCATGTAGGAACTTCTAATGGCTGAAGCAATCCACTGGGCTTCTTCTGCTCAGCTTTCACCAACTGGCAGTTCATACACTTGGAAATAAAACTTCCAACATCTTTCTTCATACCTTCCCAGTAGTAGGTCCTCTTCATATCCCGATACATCTTATTACCACCTGGATGAATCGTCAACTTCGAGTGATGACTTTCCCTCAGAACTTCATCTCTCAATCCTTCTATATCGGGAACAACCAATCGTCCTTGCTTTCGAAGCCAACCCTCTCGATCGACCTCGAATCCCTTATCCTTCTCCGGATCCAATCCGGATTCCAAATCACAGATAATCTTGACAAGCTTATCATCTCTCTTTTGGCTCTCGCCAATCCTTTCCACAAGAGTAGGTCTTATCGATAAGTTTGCCAACATCTCAGGTTCCAATTCACATCTTGGCCTGAAATCAAACTCAGCTAAATACTCAAGACTCTTCCATTCTGAAAACATGGCTCCCAATCCCGCATGTCTTCGACTTAACGCATCTGCCACTGCGTTGCCTTTTCCTGGAGTATAGGCTATACCAAAATCATAGATGCTAGAAACTCTAGCCACCGTTGCTGTCGAAGATTCAAATCCTTTTGGGAGAACAGATACTTCAACGACTTATGATCCGTAAACAACTCAAATCTAACTCCCAATAAGTAATGTCTCCACATCTTCAAAGCAAACACAATTGCCGCTAACTCCAAGTCATGAGTCGGATAATTCCTTTCATGCGGCTTCAGTTGTCGACTAGCATATGCAACAACTTTATCCTTCTGCATTAGCACTGCTCCAAGTCCAGTGCCACATGCGTCGGTGTAAACCACCATCTCATCATTCCCACTTGGAATAGTCAAAACAGGAGCACTCGTCAGTCGCTCTTTCAGGATTACGAAAGCTTGCTCACACTGGTCATCCCATTTGAACACCTGGTTCTTCTTCGTCAATCCTATTAACGGTGCAGCTATCTTGGAAAAGTCTTTGATAAACCGACGATAATATCCTGCTAATCCAAGAAAACTTCTCACATCAGATGCATTCTTAGGTCTAACCCAATCCTGGATTGCTACCACCTTAGCGGGGTCAACCGCTATTCCATTTCCAGAGATAACATGGCCTAAGAACCTCACTTCACTCTTCCAGAAGTGACACTTCGAAAACTTAGCCTTCAGCTGATGTTTCCGCAAGATTTCCAAAACAATCCACAAGTGCGTCTTGTGCTCTTCCTCAGTTCTGGAATAAATCAGAATATCATCCACGAACACAAGCACGAACTTATTCAACTGATCTCTGAATACTCTATTCATAAGATCCACAAAATATGCTGGTGCGTTAGTCAATCCAAACGGCATTACCAGCCACTCATAAAACCCGGATGGTGTCTTGAAAGCAGTCTTCGGCACACTATCCTTTGCCACTCTCAACTGGTGAAATCCCGTTGCCAAATCCATCTGAGAAAACACCTTAGCCTCGTGAAGCTGATCAAACAAGTCATCTATTCTTGGCAATGGATACTTGTTCTTCTTAGTCACCTTATTCAGCTCACGATAATCCACGCACAACCTCAACGATCCATCCGCTTTGGTTGCGAACACAACTGGTGCACCCCATTCGGACACACTTCTCTGAATGAATCCTTTCCGTAAAAGGTCATCAACTTGCACCTTCAGCTCTTGCTGCTCCCTCGGTGCCATCCGCCTAAGAGGCATCACAACAGGTATGGCTCCCTCAACTAAATCGATACGAAACTCGATCTCCCTATGCGGTGGCAACCCTTTGACTTCGTCAAAGACATCCTCAAATCCATTCACAATAGGCACCAATGACAGTCCATCCCGTGGAACAACCAGCGAATACATGAAGCTCATGAAGACGCCTTCTTCATGCTTACATCGTATCACAACCTTTCGCCCTTCCACATTCCCGACTGTCACCTCAAGCCTCTCGCAATCAATCCTAGCCGCATACTTCCTAAGCCAGTCCATACCCAAAATAACTCCGAACCCCGCAAAGTTCAGAACAAAACAATCACAAACAAACGAGCAATCATGACTCGACACAACTAGACCACGGCATATCATACACAAACATGACGAACCCCCAACCGGATTAGTCACAACCAATGGCCTATCAACAATATCCGGTTCCAAACCTAACCGGCCTACCAAATCATCACAAACAAAAGAATGCGACGCTCCAGTATCAAACAACACTCTAACTGGAACACCACAAATAGAAAGAGTACCTTGAACCACCACACCCTTCCCCTTCTCTTCAGCAGTAGGAGCTTTTGAAGACGACGGCACAGCGCCCAAAGCATAAGCTTGCACCATCTGCCTATCCTTCCTCGGCTCTGGACAATCCTTCCTGAAATGCCCTGGCTTATCACAGTTGTGGCATTTCGCCGGCGCCTTTGGATTCCTACAATCCTTGGAGAGATGGCCCTTCTGCTGGCAATTATAACAAGTCACTTCGCCCTTCGGCTTCTTCTGGCCATCCCTACCCCTTTGTTGCTGCTGCTTCCTCCTCTTGTTTCCATTCTGCTGGGGTTTAGATCCTTCCCTGGTTACAGCAACAACAAAACCTTTCCTAGGAAACAAACTCTCATGCCTAAGAGCTTTTTCCACAAGCTTCTCAAATGGATCGTCCAAGTGATCCACCAACTGCCTTCCAAGATAAGCATCCAAACCAGTCACAAACTTTTCGTTCTTCTGATAGGGAGAATCAATATACAATCTGGCATACTTAGACAAAGCTTCAAACTCAGAAATATACTCAAGAACAGGCCTCCCACCTTGCTTGAGCTCCACAAACCTCTTAAACAAGACAGACTTCTGAGCCGTCGAGATGAACTTAGCTTCAAATCTAACTTGGAATTGCTCCCAAGTAATTTCTTCTTCTGGAGTATCGATGGTGATAGAATTCCACCAATCAGCAGCTCTTCCCTGAAGCTGTCTCGATGCAAGCTTCCTCTTAGTTGCATCCTCAATCCCTAAGTCACCAAAGATCCTTCGGTAAGCATCAATCCATCTCTGTACTTCAATAGTCGACTCTGTTCCCAAGAAAACTTTTCCTCCAAGAGAAGTATAATCCTTGCAAAGCTTAGCAAAATCCACCGGTCTTGGAGCTTGGACTTGAACTCCAACATCTACAGATGGCCCTGGAGTTGGTATCCTTCTCATGATCGAAGTCATCATCGCTTCGAACATAGTTCCATAATCAACAGCTTCTTCAGTAGCACGGCTTTCCCTTGCAGCTGGTCTCCCTCTTCGACTCATCCTTAATATCTGTAATAAGAATGATTAGAACACCTTGAGAAACAACTACATAAGGAGTTCAAATCCTTCTAAGCTACTATATTACATATATAGTAATCACCCATCAAAATACAATTACGTCTCTCATACGTAGTTACGTCAGCGAGCGTTGGCTAAAATCGATTAACCAAAGCTCTGATACCAAATGTGACGATCGCCCATGACTCTCGCACCAAAACAAGGAAGTAATGCGCTGAAAAGCGTGCCAGGCAGCCATGGGTGACCGTCAAGGATAAAATAAAACAGCAAACTCTATCGTACAACTCACAGCGCATGGATAAAATACAATAGAGAAATATATAGTGAAGCTCCATAACAGAAAATCATCATATAAGCATCGTAGTAGTTCTATACAAAACATGAATCATCCATACATCAAAGCCTCACTACATAACACTCAATCAAATACAGCAGCGGATACCCAGTACATGTAATAAGAAATAATATGCAAAAGCCTCCTGCTCGTCTTCGTCATCATCAGCGTAGATCTCCAAGAACAGCACCTGTCACCTGCTACCTAGTCTGCCCATCCCAACGTGGATGAACAGCCCAAGGTAATAAGAGGAGACATAAAACCTTGAGTCAGACAAAGTCTTAGTGAGCAGTAAATCAACTATCAAACATACCAAAAGAGCATAAGGGATAAAAGGAATAGGAACCAAACCATCCCACTCCACCTCTTTCTACAGTGATAGCCCCCAGACACACACTAAGGAGAAGCAAGTATAACATAGCAGGTAATTAAAGTAAAGCAATAATCACTCGAGTCAAGGACGATGTTTTTCCAAATACAAACCCCCAAGGCCTAAACCAAGATCAGATAAGCACCCAGAAAACACCGCTCTTGAGACCGAATGATGATACAACCAAACATCCATGACTCTGGCTATCACTGTTATCATTGCCTTGATATCACCATTAGTTGAATGACCACCTGTCAAGGGCTAATGGTAACCCCGGTTCTAGACATAACTCCGCACGTCGTCGCAGCCCGTGCCTAGGAATTTTCGCAACTACCCAGAGTACTAGCACGTCGTCGCAGCCCGTGCTTGGAACGTCGTCGCAGCCCGTTCCAACGTACTCTTGCTTTGAGCATGCTAGAACCTTCAACAACGATAAGATCTCAGCCTCCTAGTCATCCTCCTCGACGACTATTTCCATACTAGCTCAAGCGCCTCTCAAGCTAACCATTATCACCAACCCGGATCGCATCACCGAGTTATCAACATAACTTTGCACGTCGTCGTAGCCCGTGCTTGGAACGTCATCATGACCCGTCCCAACTCAACATCATGGTTTGCCTCCTCGCATCATGGCAAAGTCCTATCTCAACATCATCCAATCCATACATATGAGCTTCAACATCCGCTTCATATGCCATAAGCAGCTTTCACCATTCAAGAGCCTTTCCACTTAGCTTTCGAATCATCTTCAATCATCTTGTTCCAAATCAACTACTAGCTAACTTGGAAACAATCAAATCGATTACACATTCAAACAATCAAACATTCAGACAAGATCTAATAAGCAATATCAACTATAATGGCAATTTCGTAAATAAATGAGCATAAGTCTAACATGCACGAATCATAGGTTTTTAGCATAGATCTATCAAATATAAAACATGGGTTTTGCTTCTATAACTTAATAAATTAACTTGCATAGGTAAACATCTTCACAAACAATGGATCTACACTTGGATCTAAGGAAAATGCGAGAAATCACTACTTTAAACATATAAATAAGCCACCGATCCAATATACTCCTTTGGGTCCGCGTGAGAGATAACTACCACTCACCAAATCACCTAAACACCTCAAAAACTAAACACTTCAGATCTGGACAGCGAAGATCAAGGCTTGATCCGACGAAATCTCGCTTAAAACGATGAAATCTAGCTCAAACGGATGAAGATCTTCAACTTTGGCCCTTGAATCTTTGATCTCGATCTTCGATCTTGGATGGATGTTAGAACTAGATTGGAATGGAGAAAAGAAGATGAAGAAATGTTGTAGTCGAGTCTTCAAAATGGCAGCACTTCGTCGCTTCAAAATCCGGTGCCAAAAAGTGAGCCAAGCCCCTCTATTTATAGGCTGATTTCTCCCTGACTCGGCCGCTCTTAAGTCGTTGCCGACTCATCTCCCTGAGTCGACCCCGACCTAAAACTTACGACTCATGCCACTTGCCGACTCAACACAACACAGGGCCTCACGTCTTAACTCATACGCGACTTATCCCAGACACGACTCAACACCTCTAACGACCTAACAACCTTAACCCGTGTACGACTCATACGACCTAACTAACAACACACACGAAGGGTCACACGACCTACCGACCTAACCAAACACGGCACAGCATGCTAACGACTCAATGGCTTACGACATAAGACACTGCCGTATTTTCCTAAGTCCTAAGTCGTATGGCGACTCAACTAACATGCCGACTCAACTACACTAAGCTATACTGGGTACTTGCCGACCTAACGACTTAGTCTTATGGCCGACCTAAGCCCTAGCCGACTCAACATAAGTCGGTCACGACTTAACCAATGCCGACCTAACACTCATGCACGACTCAATGGCCTAAGTCCTTACGCAACCTATCATAACCATAAGTCATTCACGACTTATCTTCCCCACGACCTAACCCCTTAGGTCGTTCCACTGGCCTCAACCACTATCCTATAAGTCGCTAACCCATGAGTCGGTCACTATCTTATGAAGCTAACCCTAACTAGGTCGGTCACTTCTTAGGTCGGTCGCATCCTTATCTCGGCCAAACCTATAGGTCGCTGCTTCTATAAGTCGGCCACGACTTATCCCATGGGTCGGTCAGATTCTCCCATGACTCCCATGACTCGGTCACACTCTAAGTCGTCTACTCCTGAGTCGCTGGCTTCCCTAACTCGCTCACACGACCTAAGACACTAAGTCGGTCACGACTCAACTCCGAACCTTCAACTTGAGCCTCTATACGAGTTAACCCTTAACTTGTTTTTAACACTAAGTCGGCAACTTTCTTAAGTCGATCAAACGACTTATCAACAATACGACTTAAAGTAAATGGTTTTAAAATGTTTCGATCCGTAAGAATACGGGTCGTTACAATCTAGTTCGACTCCATGCTACTTCGTGTCCATTGCATTCGCACCGGTTAGAAAGGAATTAGCCTCGCGTTTACCTAGTTCGAACCCATCATCCTCACATTAGTTCGAACCCATAAGATATAGCTGTGCCTCGAATCCATCAAGATAGCAATAGTTCGAATCCACCCTCGCATGCCTTAGTTCGAATCCAACAGGTATATATTGCTTCGAATCCATGAGAAGTTCCTTTGCTTCGACTCCATCGGGCAAACCCTCACTTCAAATCCATCCTCGCACGTCTATGTTCGAATCCATTCAAACCCACCAGGTTCGAATCCATCAAGATTTAGTCACTTCGAACCAATCTTGTTCGAATCGATCGAGTTCTAACCCATTGGGGTACCTCGGTTCGAATCGGTCACGTTCGAACCCACGAACACTCACTTGTTCGTATCCACCAAGTCCACTAGCTTGGATGACGTGTCACTCCTCAATACAAAGTCGGCAGGATCCAAGGAGACGAAGCGTTCAACCCGGAGAGAAGACCGGATCGACTCGAAAGATGCACGCCACCTCATCACAAGGCCACGTGAGCTGATGGAGTCGAAGGGAATGGATTCGAGGGAATGGATTCGAACTACACAGCCAGCCGAAAAACTCCAATTCGAATCGATCGTATCTCCTAAACCACTCATCCAAATGCAACGAAATTTTCACAGTAGCTTCCATACAAGATAAAGATTGTTCCTGCCAAGTTTCAGCTCGATTGGACCATTTATTGATGGGTTCGAAATGAATTCGAATCGATGTCAGATCGAGTCGAAACTTGGTGGGGTCGGTCGCGTGGGCCCACTCACGTGCCAGAAAAAGTCTCCCGAAGTTTGAGCGAGATCTGGACCTCCGACGCCTATAAATAGCACCCTGAAGCCTTCAGAAAAGGGGATCTTCGGAGCTTCCGCCATTGAACGTCAAGACTCTGCCGGATTCAATTCTAGTCTTCATTATCGCTGTTGTATTCAGATTTAAAAAGCTATCATCAACTGTAATCCGCTGTAATCGATTAATATCATCAAGTGAAGCAATAAAGAGAGAACCTTCAAAGTGGACGTAGGCACGATCGCCGAACCACTATAGATCCTGTGTTATTTATTGTTATTTGTGATTTGCTGCATTTACAATCTCTTAGATCTGAGTTCTGTGTTAATTATTGCTGATCTGTGTTGATAAACGGGTGCTTTCACGATATTGGGTGTTTGTGACCATTTTTGGCGCAAACAATGAATTAGAATTAGTTTCAAACCAGAAAAATAGAATGGTTATTGTGCTTAATAACGGATGATTGTTTTCCAATAAAAAAATAAAATGTTTTAAGGAAGTGACCATTTAAAAAGAGTAACTTGTAAATTTTAAAGGATGTAAATTAAAGTGGGTTTCAAATTGTGAAGTTTTGAATTCTAAATTTAAACATTTGAATTGGTTTCAAAATTTTAAAGGAAATAATATTCAAACTATTTTGAATGTAATCTTATTCTAGAATAAGAAGTTGTTTGTAAACATTAAAAGAATTTGTTTGAATTAAAACCAAGGGTGGTTTAAATTTTAAAATTTGGCTTGGTGAGCCAAGAAGTAATTATGTATATGTGTGGATATACATAATATCAAAGATAGTTTGAGATAAACTCTAAATGTAGAGTTTTAAATTTTGAATGCGATGTAAAACCCAAAGTGATAAGTCTTTGAACTTAATAAGTGGGAAGATTATATATGCGAAGTTCAAAATTTGAAATGGAAGTTCAAATTGGGTAAGGTTGACTGGATTAAGTGAATTGAGTTTAACTTGGGGAAAGGTTAAATAAGTTGGATGGTTAACCTGATTTGGAAATTTCAAGATGAAATTGGGATTTAACTTGGAAAGTTAAATGGTTGATTTGAATTAGAAAGTTTGAGTGATCTCAAAATGGGTTTGAGATCCGAAAATTGGAAATGGATGGATGTTTTAAAAATAATTTGAATGCTACCATCTCGTTGTTATTAATAATCTTTAAGCTGAAATTGGATTTGTTTAAATAAATGAGAAATGAAGTGTGATAATATATCCATTATTGGGATAAAAGAAAAATCACACTTTAATTTGAAATTAAGGATAAGAAATTACTTTGAACTAAAAATTTGAATAATTACACTTGTAAATTAAAATTGTTTAAGGAACTAGTTTTAAACTGGAAGATAAAATTTGAGTAATAAATTAAATTTTAAGATAAAATTGTTTTGAACTCTTATTTGAACTTTGGAAAAAGTTAAGTAAAGATAATCTAAAATGGAATTTTGAGAATTTGACTCAAAATTAAATTGTTTAAAGGTTTGGGTTATTGATGTAAAAATAAAGGTTAATTTGATTTATGGTATAATATATTAGGTCTGAACTGTGAATTGAATTGTTTAAAAACTTTAAAGGTAAATTGATTTAAAGGAATTAAATCAACATTTGAAGTATTAACTCGAATTTATGTAATTCGAGATGGTTCATAGTGAACTGGAATTTGAAGTTGTTTCAAATTTAAATTTGATTTGAATATTTAGAAATAGTGATTAAAAGTTGAATAGTTTTAAATTTAAATGGAATTTGAATTGAATTTGGAAAAAAATTAAGGTTGATTCAACTTGAATTGGGGTTAAATCAATTTCAATAGAAATTGAAGTTATCTAAATTGGAATTAAGTCAATTTCAATGGAAGTGGAAATTTAAATTGAATTGATGAGAATAGAGATTGGAAAGTGAACAGTTTTGACTCTGGACTATTTTTAATATAAATTGTTTTAATATAAACCTATTTTTCCAAGCTATTCATTATATATACAACCTTTCTTTTAAAATCCAAACTATCTTATACTTGTTTCACAATTATTTTTGAAACTTTTTAACAATTTTCCAACTGTTTTATAAACTAATTACTATATTTCAACTATTTTACAAAACTAATAACTATCTTACTATTATTTTGCAATTATCTAAAATTTATATAATTATTTTAACTATTTTCTAACTATTTTACACCTATTTTACAAACTAGTAATTATTTTCCAACTACTTATCTATTTTTAACTTTTCAAGCTATTTTCTATATTTAAACTGGACAGAGTTTAAACTATTATTGGTTAAATACCCAATCGAGATAAGAATAGAGGTGATAATCCAAATGGATTGAAGCAATTGTGAATAAGTGAATGAAATCAAAGTGAATATGAATAGAAAGGATTGATTTGGCTAATAACCAATAAGGATAAATACGTAGGATGTACGTATATTGTTCTATTCGCATAGTGATTTGATCCAGATTCGAACACAGAATTTCGAGATAGTTATTTCGATCCGAGTAGGGATTTTTCACTCGATTTTCGGCGGCGAACCTGGATATGGATTGTTGATTGGTTCTGGATGTTCTCTATCATAGTTATGGTTATGCAAGGAGAATGACGGTTTCTGATCAAGAAACCAGATCTGAGTCCGCACTAGGAAGACAGGTGGACGATACTAGTTCGGAAATGGAACCGTGTGATCGAGTGAGTGATCAGATTGGTATAGCGTATGGATGATATGTGTACATCATACGGATTTGAATGAAATTGATACTGAGAATTTGTGGATAAGAAATGTGAAATGGTTTTTGAAATGAAAGATACATTTTGCAAAATATATGATGAAGTAAAGTGGAAATTGGATATTTCTATGATTGAAACTTTGTTTATGGAAGTAAGTGATATGGTAAGTGGTTTTGTAAAGAGTAATCAAATCTGATTATTTGATTTTGAATAACTAAAGCTATATATCTTTGTTATATAAGATAAATCTCCCCTTGTTGAATCTATTGCCAGAAGGAAAGGATTTTTTTGAAAGTGTTTGGAGTATAAAAGGATTTTGTACAAGTTTGAAATGATCCAAAGTTTTAAAAATTATATATATATGTATGTATATATATATATAAAGGATCTTATGAGGATTTTGGAAAATATTTTGGGAACCTTTGGATTTGGAAAGGCTTTTGATTTTTGGGTAAAATCAATATGAGAATTTGGAAAGCCTAGTTTGAGAATTATCGATTTGGGAATAATCGATTTTGTGTAAAGGAGCTTTGTATGAGATCATACTAGGTGTATGATTTGAAGATACTATATGTGTATAGTATAAAGTGTTTCGATGATGGCTCTGGGGAAAAAGGCGCTCCCTTAAAATGATCTTCTCAGGAGTGCCCCCGGGTGGTGCTGGCTTGAGCCCCAAGGGGGGGGTTCTAAAGTTGATCCTGTGAGGAGTACGGACAAAACTAGTTCCTAGGGATTATGAGTAGAATATACCATAGCGAAAGTCGTGTGTGCCACTGAGAGCCAACAGTCTGCGTTCGATTTTATATCGGTAGATTGCGACCTATGGTAACATAGCGAAAGTCGTGTGTGCCACTGAGAACCAACAGTCTGCGTTTGATTTTATATCGGTAGACTGCGGCCTATGTAGGAGTGAAGAAGTTTCATTTTGACAGCGAAAATTAGAGGCCGCAGAGAGCCTGCAGTTACATGGACTTTTGCTGTGATGGCAACGTAACCCTGGAATGTAACTGCGATATGTCGTGGGATCCATGGCGTAATCGAGAGGCCGCGGAGAGCTTGCAGTTACATGGACTTTTGCTGCGATGGCAACGTAACCTGGAATGTAATTGCGACCATGGATGGGGTTGATGATTTCCAGAGCATTCTCACCAAAGATATTTCCTCTATTTTCTTTCTATATTTTCAATAAAATTATTTTCCAAGTATTTTCACTGTGTGTTGAAAATGGGTCTGCTAAGTACTTAAAGATTTTCAGTCCTACGCCTGATCAACGTATGAACGAATTTCTGTGAGAACAAGGATGGACTGATTAAAACATCGAGTTATAAAATGATATTTTTATAAAACTATTTTGGAAATATTATATAGATTTTTAAAGTGTTTTTAAAATGATCAAAAAGTGATTTATCTGATTTTAAGCATTTTAATAAATTCTGGCTTCGTTCCTTTTTAAGAATGAAAAGATTCCAAGGGGGAAGGATTGTGATAACCCGGATTTTCGGGCATCAGATAATTGAATAATTATCTAATTTAAATTGAAAATACTGATTTATAGATTAAATAAATAAATGTGATAATCTCCTTTATAAATTATTTAAAATTGAATGAAACTTTATTAAGTTCAAAACAATATTTTTCCATTTCCAATATATATATATATACACACACACATAATCTTTTAAAATTCTAACATAAGACAAATTTAGTTTGTAAACATGTATAGAGTTAAAATAAAATTCTTAAGCATATAAACATGTGATACATTTAATTGGATCAAAGCATAAGTTATTTATAAATGTTTACATGAATTCACATATGTATATTTTCATATGAATTTAAAGGCTTAAATTATAAAGATAAATACCTTATATAACATGTAAATATTACATAAATATATATATATAAACTAATAAAAAGGCAATTTTAACACTTGTAAACATTATAATATATGTAGACAAAGAATATGTGTAAATGTAACCTTATGTAGATATAAAATAAGTAATTTACAAAATAATAAGGTTTAAAACATAACTTATAAATAAATTTAACAAAGGGGGTTTAGCATAAATTACCTATTAGTGACAAGTGTTAAATAAATAAAATAGGTATTTAACAAATGTAAACAAAATAAACAAATGGCAAACAATTCCCATTTAAAAAAAACCCAGGTTTTCATTTTCCACTCACTATCAAAACCTGGAAGCATAAACCTGAGGGAAGGAATGAAAGAAATAAATATTTCCTGGAAGATTTAGTGCAAAACTCAAAACAAAGTGCAAAGACAAGTTGAAGCTGGGATCAAAGCTTCAAACAAACAAACCAAATCAGTATACAAATCAAAATTTCCATATTTCAATGCTCAAGCCCAGTCCTCTATTTTCTGAGAAGCAGGTGAGTAAACGCTACTTTTTCATGCAATTAATGTCTGAAGTAATGCATGACAGATTGTTTGCATAATTGTTTAATATATGTTATATCTGAGCATATGGATATATATGTTTATATACAGAGTGTTGACTGTTATTGATATACAGGATACAAACTTAACAAAAAAAAAGAAATGTCATACATTTTCCCTATTTCTTTTTAAGGCTTAGACTTATAAACTAAATTTGTACGTAAGCACAGGATGGTGGGATAAAAAATATATATATACGTCCTGTAAGAATTTATGGTAGTTGAAATAAAAGGGAAGAAGGACAGTGAGAGGTGATTGTTTTCAAATTTGAAATATAGCCTCTGTTGACAGTCAAGATTTAGATCATTCTCACTTCCTAAAATTTAAATCTCTTAATCTAGTTTATAATTGATGATGATGTAAACTAGAAAAATATTCATTTACTAGTATAGTTTAAGTTAAAATTTCTTTGAGGATACATCTTGCTGTGTAGCTAATAATTGATGGGTTTTACAGTAAATAGCTTACTTTAGTGAAAAATGATTATTATAAAATTGGGGATTCAAACATGCAATTATAATTCTTGTGTAAAATGATAAATTTTAGAAGAAAAATTATGATTTTAAATGATCTATATCTTGAGTGATTGTTAGATGACCTGACAACATTTTAAAAGTAATTCTGGTCGCTCTCATCACTACGGGCAGGCGCGGACAGGATTGGTAGGTGCTGGTGGACTTGGGAAAGGTGATGACCGTGGTCGTTTGCTCGATTTGATCTTAGTTTAGGTAGGATAATGGATCGTAGGATTTTGAAAGAATTTTGGAAGCTGGCGAACGCAAGCAAGATGTGAGGTTGTGGCGCGACCGGGATGTTCGATTTTCGGTAGGAAGGTAGTGCGATGGGTGTGCTTCCAATTGAAGGAGAAAGTAATAGGATCAGAGGGGTCTGATGAGTGTAGTTCGACTTAGATGGGACGATTTGAAGAGGTAGATGGATTTTCTGGTTCTGGAAGGATGGTATGTTGATCGGTTTTCGATAGGTGATATCGTTTACACCGGCGAAGGGGAGAATCTGCATCTGGAATTAATGATCGACTTGATGGGGGTATCACGAAGGTGGGATGATCGGAGGACAGAGCGTGTACATGCACAGCGTGCACGAAGGTGATTGGATTGGGAAGATGCTGCGGGAGGGTCAAGTTTGATCTGGTTATTGGCCTGGGTTCATGAGCATTCCGATGTTCGCTCGCGAGAGTCGATTGTTGATCAGAGATTGATCTTCTCCAATTGATGGCGTTTTTCTTTATTTTCCAGTAGTTTAGGATTTTAGTTTGGGAATAAAAGAGAAGAAGGGGAGAAGTTAGAGGAGGTATTTGTTGGGCTTTGGCCGATGTTGTTTTGTTGTAATGATGAGTTCAGGTTCCGTTTAAATTTGGGTTGCTGAACCTTTGGGCCAAAATGCCTTTGCATATTTTAAGCAAGGTATTTGCAAATTTAAACAAATTTCCAAAGATTAAAGATGTAATTCAAATTGTTGTTTTAAGTGAACGGAAGTTGTAATTAAATAATAGTACAAATTATTTAGTGGATTAGGATGGATAATTAATTAATTAATTGGAGATTAATGAATTGGAAATTAGTAATTAATTAATTTTTGATTTAAGATTATTAATGTAAGTAATTGAAGAAAAAATTATTTAAATGAAATATTTAGTGTATGTAATTAAAAGATAAATTTGTTAGGAATTAATTAGTTAGTGTAATTAATTCAGGATTGGTTAATTAAAGGATTTATTAATTAAGGATAAATTTAAGGGTTAGTTAATTAATGAATGTAATTAATGAAAGGATAATTAATTAATAGTTGGAATAGTTAATCAGGGTAATTAATTAAGTTGATAATTCCAATTAATTAATTAAGTTTAATTAATTAAAGGCAATCATTTGATGTTGGGATAAATATAATTACATTAGGAAATTAATGAGGTGTAATTATTAGTGAAGTAATTAGTGGATAATGCTAGATGTAATTAATTAAAAAGAAATTTCTTGTTGGAAAGTAATTAAAGGATAATTACTTGGTGAAGAAATTAAGTAATAATTGCTCGGTGTAATTAAAAGATTAATCAACATAATTAATCAAGGAGTTGATTTAATTGATGGAGTAACTAAGAAAAGTTAAATTCTGATTGTGATTGATCAAGGTTGATTAAGTTAAAGGTTAATTATTAAATAAAATTTAAGAATAATTAACTAATGAAAGTAATTAAAGGATCATTATTAATGTAATAAATGGAAATGATCAATCTTGTTTATGAATGATTGAATGATGATAAGTGCTTTGGATTGATTAATATCTCTGATATGAATTGCTTTGTGATATGATATGTTGAATGGACGATGATAGTGTGATTATCAATCTATTATGAATTTGCTATGTAAAAGTGTTATCCGATAATTAAAGTTGAATTGCATTGAATTGGATAACTTGGGTTTAAACGACATTGGATTCAAAGAGACCGGAGTCGCGTATTAGTTAATACCCGAAACCACTTCGATTCTTTATAATTTGATGTGTGGAATCAATATGATGAAATAGAATGATTTAAGTGAATTGGACCATATAATCTAAGTTTGGTACTTAGAAATTGATGGGTGATATAAGTAATGTCTATAACGACTTGTGGAGTTATAAATTGATACAAGTTACCCCGGGTTTATATAAGTTGTATGCTTTTGTATTCTCTGCTAGATGGGTTTACTCACACTGGTTTCTAGCCTGACCCGAGTGTTACTTTGATGTAATGCTCGGGTCAGATCGAGTACTACAGATTTTCAGATAAGGATGTTGTGGAGCTCAGGAGGCGAGCTGGATAGCAGGAATGTATGGAGCGCACTCGTTGAATATATTATAATTTATCTTGGACGTGTTATTTACACTATCCAGTGTTGTGTAATGTTGTAACCCAGACGTAATAATATGCAATTGACTGATACAGTTTTCCTTTGTATAAGAGTTATTATTTGATATTATATATTATCCGCGGCGAATGTGAGAATCTGTGTTTTGTTCTGTTTCTTCTTCTATCTCTTTTCTTCTTTTTCCCTAACTATCTGGAATTTTTGGGATCGAAAATTCCGGGTCCTTACATTTTATTACCTTATTTCCAACATTTCATTAATTTACATTTGTCATTTTAAACAATTTTATTGTAATTAGATTCAATTCAATTTAATTATCGAATGCTTCGTAAAATAAAATTCATAAAGTATTCGTTTTATTTTATTCAAACAATAATCGATGATAATTAAATATTATCATCTCCTAACAACTATCATTCATTAAAAATTATTGTATTATACATCTAATATACGTAAAATTATTTCATACCTTATTTTAAAACAATATTATGTCGACTTGCCTCGTTTAAGTGTTTAGAAACCCCTATCGATAACACTGCATCCCACATATCGATCAAAATTCTTAAACAACTCAACGGATACGTAAACACAATATAAAATAATTTTTAACACTAACAAGTACGCTCTCTCATATATATACGCTCAAACAACTCATTCTAGGGTATTACTACCCTATCTCTAATAAGTCAAACCCCACAAAGCTAAGGTTATCGCTAAATCAAAGCTCTGATACCAACTGTGACGACCCACATTTTAGAAAGTTTAAATTGACAACAATCCACACATATCCAACTTAAACAATCCAGAACATAAATAAGCATTGGGGTTAATTATGAAAAATAAGAAAAGAATCACTATAACAAATAGGACCTTTAATAGCGTTCCAAAAATGCTATAAAAATTATTAAAAGCTTTTTTATATACGCTGTATATCGACATGCAATTATATGTCAGAGATATACAATGACAAGTAATAAATGCTGTTAAATGTCTTTTTTTACAACATTTCTCTGGTGTCATGAAATCATTTAAAAGCATTTAGTCTAATTTGGTAGAACTTTTATTAGCGTTTTATGGGTGCAGTTAGAGATCTTTCTTAGCATTTGTATCGTGCTAAGATAAGTAGTGTTTTTTCATTGTTGTGGTATTTTTTTACAGCATTTACCTGTTGTAATATATCGTGCTTTATGTTTTTATATACAATTTAACGGCGTTTTTAAAACGCTGTTAAAACATTCAATGGCGTTTAAAAAACCTCGTGGAATGTTTTAACAGCGTTTTAAAAACGCCGTTAAATTGTATACAAAGCTAAGTCAATTAGGCTTTTTCTAATTTTCTGTAAATTCCATTTCAGTAAACATCAGTCACGATGTGTATATATACCACATTTCAAAATTAGCATATAATATCTATACCACATTTCAAAATCAACATTTTGTATCAATACTACATTTTGGACACATATTTGATGACCAACGTATGAAATTTCATAATCAAAATACACAATATTCTTAAACCAAACATAAATAGTTCGTCATCAATAGTCATAAACAAAATATAGAACAAGTAGCAATAGAAAAACAAATGCAAGTAGTACATACGTTAAAAACAAAAAGTAGTTCTAGCAGCAAAAATAACTTCGATCCATAACTCGTTGCAACCTTTTTTTTGCCTCACAGACATCTGTCTAGCTATAAAGCAAAAGTAATGGAATTATCTCAAATGATAGTGTAATTGATGTGCATAATTCTACATCACTACATAACAATTCAAAGATGGAGGATGAATGCTTTAAATCTCCGATGGCCACTAACAATTATAAAATATTTTTCCTGCAGTAATTATTTAAAACAAATTATCAAATTATTCTATGAATTATGTACTTTAATATGCATCCAACTGATTGCTATAGACCGTCATGAGATTTTCATCTTTTAACTTCGATTGGCGAATAACTGTCGAAACCATCAAATAATCGATTATACCTTAAGTTAAAATAGACTTACCGAAACTTGCATCTGTTGTAACTTTATCAGCAGGCCATGCAATTCGTCCTGAAGTAGTTGTTGTTGCTCCAGATAAGAAGCTTGAATGTTGAAATAATCCCTTTATCTTCTGCTCAAGTCCAGAATTTGGATCGATGCAATGCAATCTAGTTTGAATAATATAGTATTTTAGAGGCTTTATTTTACCTTTCCAATATACAAAGACCTTGATGTGTTGAGAAAAAGCATCAATTTAGAACCTTCTACAGTGTTAACAAGGATTTGATGCTGTCTTTATACTAGCTTCCCATCTGCCACTATGACTTCATATTCTTCACTTTCTTTCTGATAATTAGTATATTATGGAAGGAATGTAGGCTAACACAGTGGTAATCATTGGATATTTTACTTGCAAAATGATAGAAGTTCATAACGGTCCAAGATAGTTAATGCATTCTTTTTGAAGTTTACTTCTTGGGCAGTATCCCAGTTTCACTTCTCTTCCGTCTGCTACATCCAGCCTTCATTTGGGACAAAAGTCGGTCAATTGTAAATTATATTTCCTATGATCAAAATCCTTTTTTTTATTTTTCCAGAAACTATAATCTTGCAGCATTCATTGTCTACTTAGATTAATGATGCACAATGAATGTAAATGATCAAAATGCCTTAACCCAGAATATCATGCAATATTTCTTCAAGGCCGACTACAATGGTTAAGAATCAAGCAACAAATCATTCAATACGATTTAGTTGACAGCACTGTCAACAAACCAATAGTTTATATTAGTTACATGGGTGGCCACATGAAGAAATATAATATTTTATTCCTTTGTCCAACACAAACAAAGGTTGTTTTAACATAATGTCAATAAACTTGTACTCTCAAATCAATCGAAGATTGCACGCATATTCACTTAAAGATCAATCATATTGACACAATTGACACAATATCAAGCATAAAATCAAGGGAAACATAACCTCGATAGTTGCACCAAATATACTATATAACATGTGCATAACGATAAGAAGCTAAAATATAGATTGAAGTGAATGCCTGATATACTCATAAAAAGCTGTTGAAGCAATACTGTTGAATGAAGTTGAATGTGGTTGAAGGTAGACACATGCTTGTTGCGGAAGTAGTTGAAGATAGTAGCATTACTCTCAACTGAAAAATGTGTTTAGCTGCGCATAGAGCGGTCTGGTCGAAACAGTGGCATACACTGACTGAGACAATGGAGTAGCAGGAGAAAAATTGACTAGCTTGCGATGTTGTAGCAAGATATAGTGAGCTTTGTCAACAAAAAAATGGTTGATGCAAGAGCAGGCCCGACCCTATGGGTAGGCGGGCTAGGCAGCCGCCTAGGGAAATGGACGGGTAGGGGGCAACGGCGAAGATGGTGACGAATATAATTCTCTAAAAATAGTTAAAATTAAATAATATCTATGTATAACTTAGACAATAATTGTGTTATGTCTCATGTGGTTTGCACATTGCTTATTGTGACAAGTGATCAGAGTTCAATTCCTACCGCACCGCATTAACTGCTTTTAAATATCATTTTGTTTTAAATCGGCTAGGGCAACAATCTTGTTCGGGCCGGTCCTGTGCAAGAGCGAGCTGAAGTAGTAGAACAAAAAGTATGGTTTTAAGAATAAAACAAGAGAAAAAAAAAATTAAAGCACTATCATAAAACATAGCGGACTGAATAATACATCTAAAAGCATGAGTTATAAAATTTTTGGAGCATAATACTCAAGTTTTTACAGCTATGGTTTTTAATCCAAACCGAAATCGATAAAATAAAGTGAAATCGGTAGTTGTAATTATGTGTTAACTTAATGTATACTATTTTACTTTTAACTAAATTTATGTACTAATAGATTAGAATTAATCCATTTGTGCTCTGATTGAATTCAAGTTTTCGAAGTTGGATTTAAAACACAAAATCAAGATCATTGTTTAATTGATTAAACTAAATGCTAAATATCACGAGTAAATCACTTTAATTACAGTGGAGATGTTGATAAAAACCATGAGTAAATTACTTTAATTACAGTGGAGATCGCATGAGCATATGAGAAACAAACTACTTTACAGTGGCCATGAAACAAACGACGAGTAAACTAGTTTTTGTCATGCTAGCGTTAAGTTGACAACTTGCACTAATGCGGTTTCAAAAGTAATTGCAAGAACAAATGTCTACTGAATATATGATTGCATTTTAGAAAATGAACCAAAAGGTAACCTGCCAAATACATCCCATATCCATTTTCATATGAAGGGAATAATGCATCTAGGCTAGCCATTTTCATCCCATAAGCCGCACCACCGTCAATATTACAGAAGCAGCATTTATAAGTAAATCAAACCGCAGTCCCACCCACATTTATCAGTAAATAAAATATAAATAGTGAATGTTACCTCCAAAATAATATTATCAGGAAGCCTCAGGAAGAAAAAAAAGAAAAAGAAGAAATCCATTGTTTCATTAAATGTCTATATTGCCTGTCCCTATTTAGGCAGCTCTATTTTATCAAAACACCATGTAGAAATTCGACTTAAAGACGTTGAATATGAAAAGCAGTTTGCTTTATTAAATCATGTCATAATTTTGAAGTAGCTTTATCTTTTAATACTATTACACCGCCAAATATAATCCCATATTCACCAGTAAATTCAAGGATGACAAAAAATAATTAACATATTCTCATCATAATATTTTAAGAGACTATAATAGGTTCTGCAACTTTCAAGCATGCACTGAACCATGAAAATCACCTTTTAAGATCTGAAATTTTGTTCTTGATAGGGATTGCTTGTTTTAAATGATCCTCCAGTTCGTTGTCATTGATTTTCAAGAAGGTTTTGCAATTCCTTATATAATTAAAATAAGGTCAACATAGGCATATCATTTCCTTGGTGGAGCTTTTGATTTGTCTAGTCATTGGAATTTTTTTGTTGCTAATTAATCAGCTTGCGATGGTTAACTATTTATGCTGAATAATAAGATTTTGAAAATTAATTAAAACCCTCCCTGCATATTTACCCCTTATGGGTTTGATTGTCCCATCATACATATTTACATGAAGCGTTGTCCACATATTATAACATTATCGCTTTTTATATTTATTATAGAGTCGGATGACTAGAGTCGATCATTTGTGTTTGCAAGTACATTTTTTCTAGCCTACAACATCAACAATGCTTTTACTGATACTTATTGTCATAGCTTTACGTCTCAACATAAGCTCTACAAATTTATCCAAAAATCACTTGTAAGTCAACCTGTGGGTGGTAACTGACATCCTTGAATAGCGCCCACAATCCAAGTCTATAGTTAAAGTTGAAATGGTTGAGTTTTTTTTAATAAAATTATTGTTGTTGAATTAAATTGTTGATGACTTAATTCTTGAAGTGAATTATGTACCTTTTCAAAACTTCTACAATATTTATTAAGTTATAATGATTAACTTTTGTCAAAACCAACTGTCCTTCATTAGAAAAGTTTTCTATTATTGAATAAACTGTCGTTTATTTCATAAAAAGAAAAAAGTGGATAGTTATCAAATGAACAAACAGTAAGTTAATAAAATTCAAGTTAGCCTATAAAACACTAAGAAAAAAGTGGATAGTTATCAAATGAACAAGAACATGCTTTTTTGCCTCATTATTAGCATATCTATTAATTGCATTTGAAATAATAATGATGCTAGCTTATAAAACTTTAGACACCTAAATGATATCCAATAATAAAGCCTTGACATTCTACTAGAAAAGCTAATATTTTCTTTAATTTAATAATGTTGAGGAAAAAAACATAACCTACATTATCAGGTGACATGCAACATTGGCTGTTTGGTTTGGCTGACCTAGTTGCTAATCGAGCAAGCAGCTTGTTCATAGCAATTGCTGCACTACCTGTGCATTGTAGTCTCAGTAATCTCTTTCCTTACTCTTAATGCTAAATTTCCAGGATCTTCGAAAGAGTTGCTCACATACAGAAATGCTTCATCGTAGCTCACTGCCTACAGTATATTCTGGCAAATAGTTATTGGCGAGATAGAAATGAAAAGTGAACATAATTAGTTATATTAAATAACTAGTCTAGCATCAGAACCTCCCTAGCTGAACTATTGATATTAATTTACATTTTTCATCAACATTGGCCTTCCTTTTTACCTAATTTCACATCACTAGAAAAATTCCAACAATTATCATGTGTTGTTAAAAATAGAAATTTTCTCATTTACAAACCTGAACTTTGGTGCAATATTTGTGCAATATGCTATAGAACTTATCAGCAGCCTGCAATTAAAAAAAAACATCTAAGTATAAAACTGATAAATCAAAGTCATAGCCTATAGACATAAGGTAAAACTGATAAATCAACAACCTGCAACCTACAACGATCTCGGCTTTTACTCCTACGAACAAATAACAATAAATCAAAGTCATAGCCTATAGACATAAGGTAAATAAAAAATTAAACTCAAAAAAAAATTTCACCATAATCTCGTGCAGGATAATTCGTAGAGGAAATTTCTGTTGTTCCTTTAGGATTATCTGAGTGACACACTGCTATAAGCTTATTAACAAGCTCGGGATGGTTTCTAATAACCACTGAAACAAAAAAGCAGTTCTGAAAAGTGGAAAAAAAATGCAAACATAAATTCAGAGGAAGAATAAATAGATTAGAAAACTAAAAAAAATCAGACATCAAATTTAACTTCTAATTTTTTTCCCTCTTCAAGTCAATGAGACAATAAAATGAATCAAACCAAGCAATTTTTAAACGCATGCCTCAAAATTCAATTCAATACCCACGACTGCTTTATAAAGAAACTTTTATTCACCGCACCAAGTAATTTCAATTCTAACATACAAGCTTTGAAAGTCTAGTGTAGTTAATTGAATATACAGAATTAATGAACTCTCATCCTCGGTCTTAGATACCAAACTGACTTACCCACCACCTTCAGATAATTTTGTATTGGTGATAGATTGTTTACATTTAATATATCAACGGATTGAAAATATGACAAATAAATAAAAACTAACCCTAGTTTTGAGAAGCGCAAGCGACCAATCCCAAGTAAATCAAAAAATTGATTTTGTCAATAGCTTTATAAGGAGTGCTCACTGATCAACGATGAAGTTAACTTACATGAGAAAAGCAAAGAGACAAAGGGTAGAGTTCACTTGTCCAGAGACAAGTAAATTGGGAATTTGTTTGCTTAGGGTTCTAATTGAGAGGCGGGAATGGGAAAGCGAACGCGAGAGCAAATCGGAAAAGAAGCGGCCTAAAAAATATATTGCATGCCTGCTCCTAAATTTTGACATCTAATTGTTTTACAGCATAGTTCAACGCCATCTATATTTACCTGTGCTTTAGACGGAAGTAATAATTGCAACCAGCAATTAAACGTTGTTATTAGTTGCAATTTATAACTTGTTTTCTTGTAGTGAATAAAAAACTAACACAGAATTTTACAGCGGAATGACAAAATATAATAATTAAATAAACAGTTCATGAAGCTGTTTATATTATACATTTAATTATAATTTATACAACATTTATCATAGTAATATATAAATTAAGGATAAATAAATAATGTAGCAGAACAACATGATGCAGAGAATAATAATAATAATAATAATATAGCAAATCTTCGTCCTTCGAAAAAATGATCTTCAATGCGTTGAAAAACTTAGGGCTGACCCAAGCGTAATGAAAAGACAAAACACTCGAGTCAGGACTAAAATATTCTTATGTGAGTCAAATCAATATCACATAAAACATGAGTGCAATAGCTTCAGAGATGTTTACGAGATTTCGCATCTCCTATCCAGTGTATAACGTGTGTGTAATAACTCGAGAGATGTTACGGGATTTTCCATCTCTTAAGAATTCATCAAATTATTTATATGTAGTAGAATACGCTAGATATATAATGTCTAATCAATAAAATAAATATTTTTCTTAGCGTTAAGGCTTTACATTAATCCCCCTTAACGCGTTTTTAAGCATTGGCGTACAGTTTGCATATAACGCCCCAATAGCACGTCGGGGGATAAGGTTGCGCCGTGATACAACAACAGTAGGGGTCTCATAAAGGGAAAAAAGTATTACAAGGCACGTGTGGTAATGCCCAAGGTAGGATACTATCTGTTCGGGTCGCAGGGCTGGTGGTAACACATCGTAGCCACGACCACCCACCGCGTCCATCCATCCCATATCGAGTCAAAGGGAGGCTATCACAAATCAAGGTGTACCAATCGAAACAAACAAGAGTAATTATATGGACCGAGTCCAAGAAAATCGAAGAACGGATGTCCGCTAAGGGTAATTAGCCGACTTGGTCCTCTCAAGCCGTCCTGTTTTGGTCATTTCAAAATGGCACAAGTGCCGGGGTCTATCCATCATCATTCACTTTCTTCAAATCCAGCAAACGACGCCAAATCCAACTACTTCGTTCTAGAGTCTCCTCCACGTACACAGTTGTTAAAGTGGTTCCAATATTGACAAAGAGTATGCCAATAAGAGACCCCGGTCTCTTTAACAACCAAACGTCATTTCGTGCACCAGTTGGTACTTTTATATTTCGAAAACAATACGTACTTAATATCAAAATATCATATTCACTTCAAAATCAATTTCATTTCGAAATATAATATTTACTTTAAAAATTGTATTCAGCTCGGTACATTATTTTCACTTGAAAATATCATTTCACTCCAATATCTCGATTTTGCTTCCAAAATTGTTTCGAATTTCAATTTAGGTTACAACTTCATTTTTACCCAATTCGTATTTAAATCAACGATTTAAATATAAACATTCCAGCCCGGACCAGTTTGAATTTTTAGAAAATAGTTTGAATAATTTTAGATAGTTTAGATAATTAAAATAGTTTGATATAAAACAGTTTAAATATTGAAAATGATTTATATAATAAAATAGCTTGGAAAATTAAAATAATTTGAATATTTAAAAAAATAGATTTTAAACAATTTAAATTAAAATATTTTAGTTCCAAATCAAATTACCACTTCCCATTTTAACAAATCTGGACCTTAGTCCAAATTCTAATCAAACTAATTCTATTTCAATTTTTCCATTTCAAATCATCTTCAATCTCATTTCAATTCAAATCGACTAAATTTCGATTCAATTCCAAACAGTTTCAATTTCAATTGCCATTCAAATCAATTTCGATTTCGATTTCAAATTAGTTCGATTTCGACTTCAATTCCAATTAATTTCAATTCAGTTCCAATTTGAATTAATTTCAATTCAATTCTCAATTTAAACCATTTCGATTCATATAAATTTCGAGTTCGATTTCAGAATATCGATTTAAATCACTTAAATTAAATTTAACTTCGATGTTCAATTCAATGTCCTAAACTTTAAAATAATTCAATTCCAAGCTCAACTTTTGAAATATCGATTTAAATTACTTTTACTTAGCAATATTCAAAGTACGAATAAAAGTCCGATCGTTTGAAACAAATCAACTTCCAAAATTCAAATCATATTTCAGTTATAACTTCAAAATCTCAACTTTGATTTTTAAATAATTACTGTTACCAAATTTAAATTTCAACATTTCGAGCTCAAGTTGGAAAATAATTCATTTTTCATGAATTCGATTTTTATTTCTTTAAATCAAAATCATTTAAATAATTTCAAATCAAAATTCTAAAATCATTTAATTTAACTAATATGGTGTCCGCATATAATTTTCTATCCTATAGCCAAATGAATCAATTATTTCAATTTAATTCAAGGATGGATATATATCATTTCAATTCAAAATATATATTGTTAACGCTAAAATTTGAACGCTAACACCCTGGTGTATAGGATGTGATTGTGAAAGCACCACCCGTTCGTACGGGAATTAGAAACAAGCAGAAAACTAGCAGAAAAGCAGTAAAAGACACAATATTTATAGTGGTTCAGCTTATAATCAAGCCTACATCCACTTTATCTCCTTTATTACTGATTTGATTACAATTCTTTACAAAACACTTCGATTACAACACATTTTGACGAATAGCTCAAACTTCGATGAAAAGCAATCTCTTGAATTCATGATGAATGATGTAGATCCTTTCTCGGAGTTCGTTGTATTGCTTGAATTCAGAAGTGGCAGGGTGTCGTTCTCTTGAAGAAAGTGATGGCCAAAAAAGTCCCCTCCATGTTATAGGTGGTTGCGTATTTATAGGCTCTGCTCGGAGTTAGGTCGCAACTTTAGACCGGTCTAAAATTGGGTCGTAGGTCAGCTCCGGGTTAGGCTAGGTCGCAGGTTACTTTCCTTTTCTAATGCGAGGTCTCCGGTTTTAGGTTGAAGTCCTAGGTCGGGGCTGAGATAGGTTAAGCTCTAGGTCGTTGCCGAGATAAGTATGAACCACTTTACTTTTAGCATTTAGGTCGGCCATTAGTTCGAGTAAATAGGTCAGCATACATGCTGGGTCGGAACCCCCCTTCTGAACGTTTTATCGGTACCTCTTCTAACTCGTTAGATCGGTAATCCTTCTAAGGCACTAGATCGGTAGCTGCCTTAGGTCGTAGACCTTGTAAAGTACTAGGTCGGCTTCCATACTAGGTCGGAACTCTCCTTAGGTCGGCATAGCCTCATTAGACCGGCATCCCTTCATGCCTTAGGTCGGTATCATTTGGGTCGGCATGCTTCGTAAGGTTAAGCAGTTAAGTCGTCATCCCTTCAAGCCTTAGGTCGGTAGCACCTTTAGGTCGGCATCCCATCAGGCCTTAGGTCGGCATCCCTTTTAGCCTTAGGTCGGCATTCCATGCTATGTTACTAGGTCGGCACCCGCTTATCTCGTTAAGTCGGTTGACCCTTTAACCCCTTAAGTCGGTGCCACCACTTGAGTCGCCACTTATTGAGTTGTTAGGTTGCTGGCCTCGAATAGAAGATAGGTCGCTTCATTCTTTAAGTCGTATACCGTTTTGGTCGGGGCGCTGCCCCGCACCCCGCCGGGGGCGCTGCCCCCTGGACCCCTGCGACCTGACCGGTCAGGTCGAACACCGTAGGCGGTGGCGTTGCCCCCGCACCCCCACCTTGGGGGGTTGGCACCCCCCCTGGACCCCCCCTCCGTAGGGGATCTTATCTGAAAATTCATTTAACAGAACTTGCTTTATTGGGAGGTTAAATCGACCATCCTTCGAGATGAACTATCATTGGCTTCTCGGTCGATTTTTGATGTCACGGCCTTGCTGAAAAAGCTGAGTTAACATATATCATAGGTATATATCATTTCAACCTATTTTTTAATTTATATGAAATAAATCGATTTACTATTTTATATACTGTAAGTAATGTACAGGATGATAACAGGATATATAAAGATAAATAAATATCCAAATCATCCAAAATCTCAACCAATTAGCATTCATCACAACAATCATCCAAACAGTCAATAAATCGCATCAATTAACCAACTATCAATAATCGGGTATTTTACTAGCATTTTCATTCTAATTTCCATTTAATTGCTAATTGAAAATTTATAACATATAAATTTCCATATCAATTCCCATGTCAGTTAAATTTACCAAACAACAATCAATAATTTTAAATCACTTCACGATATAAGCTTAACTAACATAAAATTTATTTCAGTCAATTGTGAGCGTATAAAACACTCACCTTTATTTGAAACAGAAAATATTTTCAGCTTCAAATAAATCTCACTTCAATCTCATGCCGTAGACGACGTCAACACAATCGTAGTGCGACTCATTTCGCCCGAAAAAGACCTCGTACGCAAAAGATATCAATTAATTATCATTTGAATATAATTAAACTTAATTAACAAAATAATTAACAAATAAATAAAAAAAATCGCTACCTAATTCCCTCTCGTTCCAGGCGCGTGCTCGACCACCTTCCTAGGCTTGAACGCGTTTCCTTTTTTTTAAGACGGACGATCGCTCCAGAAACCACTCTGCACTTGCAACCGCCACCAGAAACCCCTCGCGCGTGCAAACACGAACGTGGCAATCATCGCACACAAAACCCCAAAACCATAACATTGCAGTCGACTGTGAAGGGAGAATGGCCGCCACCATCAGCGCGTACATGCACCATGCTCGATCGCTGATGCCCTCGTCAGCGCCGCCTCCCTCCAATTGTGCGCGCGCTCCACTAGAGCTGCCTCACCTTGCCTGCGCCAGCACTCCACCACCAGGCCGCTCATGAAATCGAGGCGAGCACTAATTGTCGCGAATGCAAATCGCACCTCGCGCCTTCCCCTACGCTGAGCCGCCACTCCTCCCTATCGCCATCGCCTCTCGCCATTTTTTTTTTCCTTCAGATCGTTTGATTTGTTTTTTTAATTTCATTTTCGATCTACTGCTTTAAAAAGAAAGAAGGGATAGGGGCAAACGATGGAAGTCGAAGTAGGCGGCGTGGTGTATGCATTGTCGAGTATGAAAAGTAATATATTATTATAATAAGGAAAATATCTCGCTTTCAAAAGTTCGAAATTCCGAACTCCAAACGAAGCGTGCCGTCTTGCATTTATAATGTTTTACCCATATTCCGAACACAATGAAACTAGTCTCGAGGCCTAATTCGATCGTATTCAGAAGATATCATTTCAAAATCAACCTGTTTAATTAAATTCTTAAAATAAATTCTACATGTTTCAAGCTCGCACGACCAAACGATAAGTCCGATCGATACGAAATTTGAAATCCTACAATAACTCACTATTACGGATCCGATGAAACTGGTTTCGTCGAAATTCGAGACAGCGACCAAAATGGCTACTTTTACTCGTTAATTACAATATAAAATTTCCAATTCCTTATTATTCACTTTTAAATCCAATTTTAAATGTTAACAGTCTTCGTTTATATTTAAATAAAATTTAAATCAATTTTCGATATCAATTTCATTCACATTAATTTAATATTCAATTATTTACATAATTTTCAATAGTAAATTTAAACAATTTAATTATCCAATAAAACGCTAAAATTGAAATACAAGTTGTTTAGCTTATAAAATTTAACTTTTAAAACGAATTCAAATAATAAAACAACCACTTTCATTTTACAAAAATCCAACGTTAATGCAGTTACTTACAATTCAACATTATTTAATTTATTTTCTAATATAAGTTACAATCTCTTACCATCTTGAATTTTGTTATTCAAATTTTTTTTTCCAAGATTACATCCATCAAATCACATTAATAATTAATTAAATTTTAATTTCTGGCTATTTTTATTCAATAATCACATTAATTTTATTCCTGGCTATGCATCTACAGGCTTTGCACTAGGCCTAGACCCGTAATTAGTAGGGAAATATAGATTGGCTATATCGTGACACCAAGCCTGCTCCTTAAACAAGGATTCATATAACAATTGAATAAATCCAACACTTTAAAACCTGAACCATCTATGTTTTCAGAAAACCACCTATGTCAAAATTAATTCGGATCCAACTTGAAACTGATGTCAATATCAAAAGTGAGATGTAAGTTAATTATTCACCTTAGTTTGGTGTTAAGAAGGTTGATATTTTCCCTTTAATTAAATTGCTTAATCTTTTTACTTGAATCCTTGTTTTTTTCCTTCTTTAATCTCCGTAATGGTGGCTGGCCGAGCTCCTTTAGGTTTTTAGTTTTGTTTGTGAATGTTAAAATGAACAAGGAATGAAGAATAGAAGGGTTTAGGGTATTAGAATAAAAGGTGTTCTTATTTTGCCCTTATCATATTCCTCCTACCTACTTATTTTCAATTTTCTTTTGCTTATACATTCATTAGAGCACGACCCCTTATTAATTAACAAGTCTCAATCCCTTAACTATTAACATTATTTTACTTAATGTATCCAATTAAATGTTCTAAATAGTGTTAGTCAAAATTAGGGTCATTACAGACTCCCCTCCTTAAAGAATTTCATCCTTGAAATTATGATAAGGTACTCACAATAATCAAACATATACCATGAAGCAAGTCAGGATAAATATCTCTAATTTTTCTCTCGGTTTCCAAGTACAGTCTCTCTTGTCTTCAGTCTATTGGACTTTCACTAATTTGACTGTCTTGTTCCTTAGTCTCGTCTCATCTCTTGCAACTATACGAACTGGCTTTCTAACTATAGTCATATCCGGTTCCACTACTATATCCTCTAACACAATCAGTATAATAGTAGTTTCTGGATTTCGATTAGACTTCCTTAGATGAGAAATATGAAAAACATTGTGAACTCCTGCCAAACTATTTGATAACTCTACTTTATGCGCGAGTTTTCTGATCCTTCCTCTAATAGGAAATAGTTCAACAAATCTTGGTGCCAAATTTTCCTCTTTTTCCAAATCTATTTATATCATTCATCGGTGACACTTTGATGAAAACATGATCTCCGATTGAGAACTCCAAGTCTTTACATCTTTTATCAGCATAACCCTTAAGCGTAGACTGAGCTTCCTTTATTCTAGCCCAAATTAAATCAAACTTTTTTGCAGCTTCTTTAACCAAATCCGGACCAAGAATTAATCTATTCTCGGTCTCATTCCAACAAATAGAAGATTTGTGTGACCTTCCATACAAAGCTCCAAATAGTGTCATTCTTATACTAGTCTGATGACGTTATTATAGGAAAACTCAACTTAGTGTAGGTAGTTTTTCCATGATCCCCCAAAATCTATCACGCGAGATCTTAACAAATTCTCTAAGACTTTGTTAACTTTCTCCATTTGCCCATCTGTCTGTGAGTGGTAAGCGGTATTCATCTTAAGCTTCGTACCTAAAGTCTCATGTAGACTCTAGTCTCATGTTAACTTTCTTCAATCCGACCCGTAATGAATCCATGACAGATATGGAACTAATACCATGCATGCTATTCAAAAGAATAAGGCAGACCACAACCAAGTACTCATTTCAATTTTAGGTTGTATTTTAGTCAGAGTTCAAAATAAAAATGTATAGCCTTCTGTTTCAAGGAAGCCAGACATGAAGTATGTATGTATGTATGTATGTAACACCTACAACAAAAAGCATCAATTTGTATCATCAAACTTATTTATAAGAGATATTTTAAGTGCATATGAATATATATATAAAAGAGAATACAAGATAAGAATTTCACAAGCAACATACATTGATGATTCAATATCTCCATCTTTCAATTTATGATTGCAGATCGGTGTATATATTGATGAATAACTCTTCACGTAATTTAAGATTAAGAAGGTGATACGCCTTGAACAAATAGTGCAGGAAAACAGTATAAAAAAAAAAAAAAACGGGGGGTTGCAGTTTGTTTACCTTCAGCCCAGTTTTGCATGAACACCGACTACACATAATTTAGCCCAGTTTTGCATGACCAGCTGTTCACCTGCTAAAGTTACACAACCTAGTATTGCATCAGTTACCCAGCCAACGTATATTGCATCACTGTCCGCCTGAAGGTTTCCACGTTGCATACTTACATATACAATGTACTTTGGATTTAATATTTCAATGTTCAATTCAAGCCTGTTCAATTGGTTGAACAAATAGAACATAACAAGGCAAGTGTATGGAACAAATACAACATTAGTTCATCAGAAAGTTGATTAAACACAGAACCAGCACACTTATCTAATCTTTGAATACCGTAGAAGTAGTTCAATGACAAGCACCAGCATTTTCATAATTGAGAGCGTTCGCAGATAAAAATATCATGTTATTGGACTAGCTTAAAAAAAATGTTACAATACTTCAAAACGTTAGTGAAAAGAGCGTGGATTGAAAAATTTTCAATTCTAATATACTGGCAGTTCAATGATTGTGCCACCTAAAAAAATCTTATTTTCTATAGAGGTTCAGGCATACATGGTTGAACCGGATGCAAATGAACAAATTAGATGTTGCTTTATAATTGCAATAAGATAAATTTAAAATATATCACTCAAAATCCAAACAAAATAGGTTCAATACAGGAATACTTCAACTTAAAATATAAAAGATATAAAAATAATTACAAGGATAGGATACTAATCAAATCACTGTGTTGGCTTAACAACGTTTGCTTTTTTGAGCGAAACAAGACTTGCACTGTAGCGAACAAGACTTCCTTGTTTAGTAGCTTCTAAGCAGCAGCTCTGAATAAAATTTCCTTGATGTGTGTGTAAATTGTACAAGTACAGCCTATTTTGTGCTACAGCATATGATTTACTGCAAATAAGAAACTCTCCGCTCTTGGAGAATCGTGGGCAAATAGTGTCCAAGAAGCGGAAGAAGGGGCCAAGCTTATATATCAGATTCCAAGACTCCTCCACACCAAATTCATGCAACATCCATATATAAAGAAATTTATCATCTCCATTGGACTTCTGTAGCATGCAAACCGCTTTGTCATCCAAAAGGTCTATGTCAACGGCAGCGGGATACCGACCATCATCGGGAAATCGCGTTGTCCTAAACACATCATCACTGAAGTCAAATGAAAGAAGAACTGTGGTTTCATCATAGCTTGCTAACCAAAAACACATCCCAGTCTTGCTTGAGGATGCTGCATCCAGGGTATAGATATTATGGAATGGCAAAACCTCATCTTTACATATAATCCTCCAGGAATCATCGCCTCTTAAGTTGTATACCTTAACTTGATTGCCAACCGCACGATGCTGCATACCATCCGCATATACAATCAAAATGCGTGCCATTTTATAATCGTTGCTCTTTAAATCAGTACCGAAGCCCGTATAGCAGTAATTTGTTCCTTCTAGCAACCTATCTGAAAACAATGGTGGCGGCATATGTCTCACCTGTTTTAAGGCAGGATTCCATAATGCAATTTCGTCCTGATATTCTAAACAAACAATACCATCACAACAGCTAACTAGGGTAATACTACCATAGCGTGGATACCAAAACATCCCATTGTCGATATCATAAACACACTCCTCGTATTGACTACCGGAAAGCAATGCAAATCTTGATTTACGTGGATCAGGGACCCAGAATCTACCAAAGGCAATGAGGTCATCTTCCTCGTTATTGTCACGGTTATGAGCGACGTGTTCGGAGATAAAAGCAGGGCTTTCAATAAGAGAACAGCAGTGCTTACAAACAGCTTTGAATCGCAAAAGAGACATCACAGGTAAATATATTAGTATGTCCAACAATACATGTTCAGGAAGGTAGTAACATCTATCCATTGACTTCGCTCTAGATAATACAAGAACAAATTAAGTTAGAATTTTCTGTTGGTTAACATAACTAAGATCATCCACGGATTAAACTCTGAATTTAGAATTCAGAATGCTTTCATATCATCTGAAATTTGAGATGCGTGTAGAAACCCATATCACCGCAAAGCAATTTTCCTCATTGCTCAAAAACATGACATCGATACATTTTTTAAGGAAAAAAGAAAACAACTGTCAGGAAAATATAAAGAGAAATGAGACCTTAGTCACCTTACCCAGCTGTGAGCCGCCACGAATCAATGAGATGACTACCGGAGCAGGAGTTTGGTGCTACATTTATATGAAAGTTCAGACCTAATATCAGAATGTGGGCTTTGTTGGAATGGACCTAATTTATTCAAAATGGACATTTCAGTCCGAAACGCTATTTCCAAACCAAATGAAATTAAGTTAGAATTTTGATCCGCACTTTATTTTTTCAAATAGCTAAAAACGTCTTTAAGAAGTGTTTCCACTTATACACTTATTTTTTTTTTTACAAAATCATCATCATCCTTATTATTTGGAAATTAGTACGAACTTAATTGCATGGTTCTATGATCAATTCGTTTTCTAATTATTTAATTTTTCGGAAAGTGCAAATATTTTCAATTTTTCTTCAGATGTTTCTGTTTTTACAGTAAATATTTTATATTTTAACGCAAATACTTCGAGTTCAAGTAAATGTGATTTTTTGCATTTTAAAACTGCAAATATTTACACTTTAAACCGCAAATATTTGCACTTTAGAAAGTGCGAAAATTTGCATTTTGGCTAAAAGTAAAAACATTAGACTCCATCTGACTTGCCCTTTTCAATTTTGTGTTTTGGTTCAAAAAGCGTGCGCACACGACGCATGTATTTTTGAAAAATAACAAATTTAGAAAATGATGTTAACATATAAAATGGAAAACAAATTTATTTTGTTTTTCGTGTTTTGATAAATAATAAAGGAATGAAAAACAATCCATCCCCTTCGTCATCCCTCCGCCGTTCCATTCCATCGTTACTCCTGATAGAGTTAGGGGTATGCCCTATGAGAAATTATGTAATTTGTTACATATATCTAGCTCATTGACCAATATTGTTCGCAATAAAGGTGTTTCTTCTATTATATACTTTGATATAATGTGGTTGTATTAATTAATTAATTTAATTAAAAGTATATTTAATAGAAAATCCATAACTAGTATATTTTGTGATAGTAGCTACAAAAGGTTGTAATCATAAGTAATTTATCACAATAAAACAAATATACTATTTTAAAGTTCCTAGTTAAGACGCATCGAGACGGGATATCGATGTATCTGTTGAGACTAGAGTACGTAACGCTCACCAAATGTTGGGTAGTGTAATACTCATGATTGCCGGGTACATAGGAGTTACGTACTGATAGTTATTGAACAACATACTCGATAGTTTTCTGTTGGTTAATATAACTAAGATCAAACAGAAAATATCAACGTGATTAATTTATACACTTCTCTTGACTTGAGGATATTGTTGATCTTCAATGTGGAAGCTCTACTTTGATTATAGTTTAATCATGGCACCGTGCCTATCGAATGACTATAGTTGGGTCGACTGAAAGCATTGAAAGTAAAAAATTGTTTAAGAGTGGATTCGTCTTCTCAGTTATATAAGGTTAGCATCGCGGTCAACTGATGTCAACTCAAAGTCAAAGTCTGTAATGACCATGAAATTCAGACTCAGTTTAAAATTTTTAAAAATCGCTTATTTAGTGTAGAATTTCGAATTTTCACAAACAATTCCGATGCTGTTCAAGCTTCATATTTGGAATGCGTCTAATTAAACATAGCAACTGGTAAATTTTCTTTCGAAAATATGAAAGTTCATTTCGTGCATAAATTTACTTCAATCTAAATCAGTTAGTAATCGATGAAAATAAACCGTTTTCGAAACCTAAATATTTTTACATAGAAAAATTCTAAATCGTCTTCTGAGCAAGACGTCATTTTTCGTTTTTCCAAATTCGGACTTGTTTAGCTCCGTCGCTCTTATTTTTCGACGTTTTACTGCATTTTCCTTCAGAAGAAAATTTCGAATTTTTATAATTCAATCGGACCACTAATATCTGGATACCGTTTTGATCGTCTCGTCGTGCTGATCTCAGCGGTATATCCACTTCTGTGTTTTGAGATTTGGTACGCGACGGAAACGATGAAACGATACATCATATCGGTACCCTAAATTGTGATTGTTAGCTTTCTGTTGCCTTTTCAAAATTGAACGTACAGCCAATCAATCAAATAAATTGCTTTCATAACTTTCCCGAAACCCAACTCTATCATTTACTATTTTCTGACGGTTCCTTTCTACCGTTCCATCTTTTCAACGCACGCATTGATGACTCGTTGCCTTTATTTCCATCGCTCACCTCACTGTCCAATTTATTATCTTCGGTATTCGTTTTTCCTGATTCCTTCTCCTCTGCTATTGCTTTATACAAATATATTATGAGAATATGGCCAAAATGGCTGTGCGTTCAAATCACCTCCTCTGTTACTTTTGTGTTTCTAGTGAAAATTTTATATTGTAGTCATGCTACTATGAGGATTTTTCCCTCTTCCACTTGGCCTCATTCTTCCCTTAGCCTCATCTCGTCACCCAACAACCCAAATAGCCAAGCCTCGGTCGCATCTCCTCGCCTCACCCCGCTCTGCCACGTCATCCATTTCGACCAAACCTACCCACGCCTCCACCTTCTGCCACTCGTCCCTTCCCTATGCCCTCCACCTGTCTCTGTTCGGCAACCACCTGCATATGCAAACCCAACCGCCACTCGCACCTCCTCCACCGTCCGCTTTTGAGCCACCAACTCTTCACCTATTTCGGTTGAGACCTACCACTTCACCGTCTATATCTCCAGCTCTGGGCGTCTCCGGCCAATCGAGCTCACTTCCACCGTTCGACCTAACTCCGGCCTCCTCCACCGTGAGAAACTCCGGACCGCTGCATCAACCTACGTGTTCGCATGAAATAAGCTCCGACCTTGCTCACTTTTGAACCCATGCAATCTTCCTTGTTCAAGGTATGGGTATATTATGTTATACCAGTTATATATTATTTTCTTAATTGCATATATGTATTGTTGTTGTTACATTATAAGGGTTTATATGAAAGGTTGTTGTGTGAGTCTGCATGCAGTTTTTTTTAGTGTTTGCATTTACTTCTATTTTATAGCCTGTTGTCAAATCAGTTGTATTAGCATATAGGTGGTATAGGTTAGAACAAGTTGTATGTTTTGACATATTTCTGTTTGCATGTTTTAGTTCGGAAGCTTACGTTCATAATTTGTTTACAGTATGGATTATATTGAGTTATATATGTCTTAGTAGGTAACTGCAGTAAGTTTATATATATCGAGATATCGATATTTTAGTTAAAATTTGTGTTATGCATTACAAGCTTATAAATGCGCAGATCTGGGTTTTTCAAAAAAAAAAAAGGAAAAAAAAAAAGAATTTTTTTAGATATATATACATATATTCAGTTCAACAGTTTTCATTACTGTTTTGGTATATATTTTGTGTACTGTTTTATATTATAATGACAGTGCTTGTTTTAAATTATGTGTATAGTTTATAATGTAGCACTATATGTTGAGTCCATTCATGCTGAGATAAAGGTACCGCATAAGTGTCAACAGTTTTCTCTGTTCCCAACATGGTTGGATATTTGAAGCCTTATATGTTATATTATAAGTGGGGTATAAACATGGTTAGTAATATAAATCTTTATTATCTGGGTTAGTTTAGGTAGCACTTGTTGTTGCGTAGATATGTGTATATTGATTTGGGCCTCAATTCAAGACTTGTTGTATATATTAGAATATGGAATCGTTACCTTTTGAACACATGTATATAGAGATTTTTGAAGTTATGTGTTTATTTTAAATTATATGTTATATATTGATTTGTATATAGTATATATAGTTACCTATATGTTCTTCTATTCCATCTACCTTCGTCAATCCAGTTTTGTTTTGATTTCGTCGATTTTGGTTATCAGCTTTGATCGTTGGATTCGTGCCGATTCCACTTTACTTCCGTTCGTCCTTCAAATTTCAGTGGCCGTATCAGTGTGCGTATCCGTGTCATCTTCTGTACTCTCTAGCATCGAAAGGTGAGCAATCACTCACGATTAATATTCTTTTATTTATTAAATTTTATTTCAATTGGAACGACAATTGAAATATACTGCTGTTATTTATTGCACTGTTATTTATGTATCAGTTCACCTTTGACATCTGACACCGTTGTCTATTATGTATGCAATAATAATCCAGTTTGGTTGTTAAATTATTTGATTTTTGTTATATTGGATGTTAAGTTGTAACGTATAAAGTGATAAATATTATGCAAATGAATTTGACGTAGGATAATTAAAATTTGAACCGACATATATGTTGAATTTGATTAGTTAAATTTGACCCTTTTTATTATTAAATAAATTGACATGTAGAATAGTGATAAATTACACTTTGAACCATTGAACGTATATTGGATTGATTGTTGTAGTATGGAATTGAAATTTAATGACAAGTGAAAAATCGTATAAAATAATAGTGTAATAATCTTTAATCTACATGAAATGATAGTGTAGATTCTAGAAATAATTATATCAATTTGCACAAATAACAGCGTGAATTAATACGATTATTTCGGGATTAATTGAATTAATTAGTGAATTGTTATTGATTGTTGTTATTGCTTGTTATTTACTTTGACACCATCCCTGTTATCACATTGCATGTTCCCTTTGCTATGCTTTGATGTTTGAATTGGATTTGGAATCGGGTTGAAATGATAAATACCCAAAATGAACTTGACTTAGGATAGAGAATTTAATAAAACCCGATTGGTCAATAATTTGATTTAAAATAAAATAATGATTTTACTTGAGTAAAGAATAAGGCTTAGAAATGAAATTGGAATTTGAATTTAATGAAAGGAAAATGTTAATATTTAAAATCTGAAACGAATATTAACATAGTAGTTGTTGAAAGAGCGTTGTTTTAAAATTAATTATTGCCAAAAAAAAATTTGGAATTATTCATTGAATTAAGTTTGAAATGATTTAATAATTAAATTTGAATTTATATTTAAGTTGAAATTTTTAAGTTTTGAAATTATTAATGATTAAGTTGAAATTATTTAATAATTGAATAAGATTGAATTATTTGAATAAGTGAATTTGAACTTCGTTAATAAATGAAATCGGGTTTCTTTATTTATTAAGTTTTGGAAAAATTGTTTAAGTAAGTTAAAGGGAAATTTGATTTCTCGAATATATGAAATTTAGTTCTTTATTAATTGAGTTTGGAAGTTTGTAACTATGTAAAGAATAAGTGAAATTGAATTTCTCAACAAGAAATAAATGTGTTTTATTGAAACTAATGTAAGAATTGTAATTTAAGGAATTTGATTTGACAAATTTAATTTAATTAAATTTGTAAGTTTTGATATAATGAAGTTAACTTTAGTGATTGATTTAATGACTTGGAAATTAAAAGAATTGTTTTGGATGTTAAATTTACTTAACGAATATTGAATAAAATCGATATATAAATTTAAATTGATCTGAATGTTAGATTTAATTAATTTAAATAATTTCGGAATAAAACTTATGTACGAACTTGAATCAATATTTGAATTGTTTAAAATAAAAAGTGAAATTGAATTGTAAGATTTTGAAATGATAATTTGGAAATTTTGAAACGTAAATTATGGAAATTGATATAGAAAGACATATGGAACGCTATTACGAATTCTAATTGAAACTGAAATTGATTGTTTTGAAATATATTAAACGACCAATCGGTGTAATAATACGTAGTTAATAAAGAGACCGGGATCAGATATGGACATACTCTCTGTCGATACCGAAAACCACTTTAATAACTATTATACGCGGAGTGTTGATCCAGAATGAAGTGGATGGTTTGGTGAACACATTGACTGAAGAAAGAGAACGATATTGGATGACCCCTAGCATGACTAAAACAGGAGCCGCGCCGGGCCATTGAGGTTCGCCACCTCTAGCGGACACACTTCTTCAATACCATATCTATTACTTTTGTGATTCGATTTGGGTGCACCCCTCGATTTGGGAGTGTTGTTTCGCGGTGTTGAGGTAGCTGCTGGCTATGCTCAACATCAGTCCGGATCACGCAACTACTAGTATCCTAGTTGGTGTCGCCTCATATACCTTGTCATACTGATTATCCTATTCGCGACCACTACGTTTTGTTTTGTGTTATACCTATGGGGTACCCTCTGATAACCACCAGTTTACGGTGGGGCTTACGGTGCTGTATAGACTATGGCATTATAAAATGTGTTAAGGGGGATAATGGTAACGCCTTAACGCTATTTTGATACTTTATATTACTGATAGACATTATCTATTTAGCGTACACTACTACCTATTAGATAGTTTAACGGATCCTTAAAGGATGGTTATTCCAAACATCCTTTGAGTTACTTGTATTTCGATTGTTATTTCACTTAAGTTGGATTTATTGATATAAGAATATTAATCCTGACTCGAGTGTTTTGTGTTTTCCGTTACGCTCGGGTCAGACTGAGTGGTTCAGCTTTTGAGACTCACCTTTGGAGTTGGAGCTTTGCTTGAAGATCCAGCCATCTATTCTGCTTTCAGTATCCGATGATTCCAGAGATGTATTCTGATTTGTACCTGATGTATCGTATTACTCTTCTGTTATAAACTCTGATGTATCTTATATATTTATATAGTAGCTTCATGAACTACTATCTCTTTTACTTCCGCTGCATATTATTACTCTGTGTATATGATTCTATTACTACTTATTTACTGTATATCTCAGTTTTGCCAAATTTAAATTAACAATTCGGTATTTTGAATTATTCAAGTCTGACATGTGCGGATGCGAATAGTCCAAAATAGCGGGTCGTTAAAGTTGGTATCAGAGCTTTTGGTAGCTCTAGGCAGAACTTAGCATGTATGGTAAATATATTTACAGAATCACTCTCATTCGAGTTTCAATCTCTTCCTTTTGACTCAATTCCATTGAATTTTGGAACGTTCCCTCGGTTTCGAAATCCATTCTTGTCCCTCACTATTTGTAGTCGTCTAAATTCTGGAGTACCCCATAACTCCACTTCGAATGATATCTATAATAGATCGGCGGTCTCGCCAATCTTTGAATTATTTGTAAATGGATGAAACTCCTTTACAATAGACATCGATTTACCGGAGATTTCTGTATCCTCGGTTTACGATGCTATCTATCTCCTGCTATACTTGAATTCTATTTCTTGAGATTGAATGTTGATTTACCTCGGAATTCTACATCGATCTTATTCTTGAAGCCACGGTCAATCCGGTTAAGGGTGCCCGCGATTTATATAAACTTATCAGGCTTCCTATTTTGTTATTTAATTATCTATCTTTGTTTCAAACCTATTTCCGAATCAAAATTCTCTTTGATTTGACTTCCATCAAATTTGAATCTCTATACTTACTTTGAAATCCATTGTTGTATCGTCAAGCGAGGAAGTGTTTTTGAAAATTTATATTAAAATGTTTTACACATATTGTGTTGTTTGAGTTGTTGATGTTGATTTGGGTTTTCGATCGATTCGTATGATCAACGCTATCGATAGGATTTCCAAAACACTTGAACATAACAAACTGACACAATAGTATTTTCGAATTTGGTGAATAAAATAATTTTGAATGATTATATTATATATAAGTATAAATTTTTTGAAACTAAAAGGTAAATGAATCTGTTGTCTGAAGAGTTAAAAATTAAATTTTCATTTATTGATTTATAAATCATTGACTATTTCATAATATAAATAAATGAATTTATAAAACTTGCCTATAATTTGATTTGGAATTTGAAATGTGTTTATATCAAGAATTTGAGAATTTGAATTTTCGGTGATTTCAAACTTTAATTGGGAAGTTTTAAATTGTATAGTATTTAAATATTTTCAAACGGAAGTCATTCAAAGAATTTTAGATGTTAAATCAGTGCTCTTCTCTTTGTCGCTGGAAAATAATTTCGGTGATGACGGCCGCATCATCGACATTCATTTTCGAGTTTTGAAGTGGAGAGACTATTATGTAGCTTTGCTACGGCTTGTTTTGAAAAATAAATTGATTTGTATTTCTGAACATGACTTGATTCAAAATATATATTTTAAATTTGATTTGATATATTATGAATATATATATATATATATTTATTTTATCTCAAGTTGTTTGAAGCTAATCGGAAATTAATTCTTAAATTTTGTTAAAGGATGATTTTACAATTTTAAATGAAGCCAAATTATTTTTATATAAATATTTAACTTGAAATAACAAAATTGTAAAATTTTATTTGGATAATACTAAATTGCATTATATATAACTTACCTAAATTTGCAAAAGTTAACTATGTAATTGAATATTATATTAATATAAATGATATCTAAGGAATTTTTAAATTAAATTTGAGTAGTTATAATGAATGAAATTATACTTAAAATATTTGTGATTGGATATTAAGTAGAATAAATTTAATAATAATTTGAATAAAGAAGAATTAAATTTATCAAAGAAGGTTTGATTATAATAAATGACTTCAAATCGATGGTCTTTGAAGTTGTTAATTTAAGAAAATTGGATAATATACAATATAAATTGTCTTTATAAATAAAATGTAAGTGCGTATAATAAATGTTATTCACTTAAATTCTAATTATAAATGTTTATGAGATAAATAGAATAATAAGTAAAATAAATAATAGGTATGATTAATAGAAGAAAATTTTGTTTTGAAAGTTAATAAATTGAATTAAATCAACTTAAGAGAATATCTTGAATTAATTGAATTTAAATTGAATTTCATTTGAAAGGAATCTTTCGTACCTAACATTAATATATGTGAAATCAAATCAACTTTTTTTTGAAAGTCTTGAATTTAAAGCCAAATTATTGAACATAAATTAATTTAAATTGAAATTTCTATGGTTTGAATTAATTGTTTATTTTGTAATTTAAGTCTATTTCTTCTGGTTGTTTCTATTCTCCTACCTCCTTCCTTTTCGGGGACGAAAAGTTTTGAGTAGGGGAGAATGTAATGACCATGAAATTCAAACCCAGTTTAAAATTTTTAAAAATCGCTTATTTAGTGTAGAATTTCAGAATTTTCACAAACAATTCCGATGCTGTTCAAACTTCATATTTGGAATGCGTCTAATTAAAGATAGCAACTGGTAAATTTTCGTTCGAAAATATGAAAGTTCATTTCATGCATAAATTTACTTCAATCTAAATCAGTTAGTAATCGATGAAAATAAACCATTTTCGAAACCTAAATATTTTTACATAGAAAACTTCTAAATCATCTTTTGAGCAAGACATCATTTTTCGTTTTTCCAAATTCGGACTTCTTTAGCTCCGTCGCTCTTATTTTTCGACGTTTTACTACATTTTCCTTCAGAAGAAAATTTTGAATTTTTATAATTCAATCGGACCACTAATATCTGAATACTGTTTTGATCGTCTCGTCGTGCTGATCTCAGCGGTATATCCACTTCTGTGTTTTGAGATTCGGTACGCGACGGAAACGATGAAACGATACGTCATATCGGTACCCTAAATTGTGATTGTTAGCTTTCTGTTGCCTTTTCAAATTTGAACGTACATCCAATCAATCAAATAAATTGCTTTCATAACTTTCCCGAAACCCAACTCTAACATTTACTATTTTCTGACGGTTCCTTTCTACCGTTCCATCTTTTCAACGCACGCATTGATAACTCGTTGCCTTTATTTCCATCGCCTACCTCACTATCCAATTTATTATCTTCGGTATTCGTTTTTCCTGATTCCTTCTCCTCTACTATTGCTTTATTCAAATATATTATGAGAATATGGCCAAAATGGCAGTGCGTTCAAATCACCTCCTCTGTTACTTTTGTGCTTCAAGTGAAAATTTTATATTGTAGTCATGCTACTGTGAGGATTTTTCCCTCTTCCACTTGGCCTCATTCTTCCCTTAGCCTCATCTCGTCACCCAACAACCCAAATAGCCAAGCCTCGGTCGCATCTCCTCGCCTCACCCCGCTCTACCACGTCATCCATTTCGACCAAACCTACCCACGCCTCCACCTTCTGCCACTCGTCCCTGCCCTATCCCCTCCACCTGTCTTTGTTCGGCAACCACCTGCATATGCAAACCCAACCGCCACTCGCACCTCCTCCACCGTCCGCCTTTGAGCCACCAACTCTTCACCTATTTCGGTCGAGACCTACCACTTCACCATCTATATCTCCAGCTCTGGGCGTCTCCGGCCACTCGAGCTCGCTTCCACCATTCGACCTAACTCCGGCCTCCTCCACCGTGAGAAGCTCCGGACCGCTGCATCAACCTACGTGTTCGCATGAAATAAGCTGCGACCTTGCTCACTTTTGAACTCATGCAATCTTCCTTGTTCAAGGTATGGGTATATTATGTTATACTAGTTATATATTATTTTCTTAATTGTATATATGTATTGTTGTTGTTACAGTATAAGGGTTTAAATGAAAGGTTGTTGTGTGAGTCTGCATGCAGTTTTTTTTAGTGTTTGCATTTACTTCTATTTTATGGCCTGTTGTCAAATCAGTTGTATTAGCATATAGGTGGTATAGGTTAGAACAAGTTGCATGTTTTGACATATTTCTGTTTGCATGTTTTAGTTCGGAAGCTTACGTTCATAATTTGTTTACAGTATGGATTATATTGAGTTATATATGTCTTAGTAGGTAACTGCAGTAAGTTTATATATATCGAGATATCGATATTTTAGTTAAAATTTGTGTTATGCATTACAAGCTTATAAATGCGCAAATCTGGGTTTTTCAAAAAAAAAAAAAAGGAAAAAAAAAGATTTTTTTTAAAAATATATATACATATATTCAGTTCAACAGTTTTCATTACTGTTTTGGTATATATTTTGTGTACTGTTTTATATTATAATGACAGTGCTTGTTTTAAATTATGTGTATAGTTTATAATATAGCACTATATGTTGAGTCCATTCATGCTGAGATAAAGGTACCGCATAAGTGTCAACAGTTTTCTCTGTTCCCAACATGGTTGGATATTTGAAGCCTTATATGTTATATTATAAGTGGGGTATAAACATGGTTAGTAATATAAATCTTTATTATCTGGGTTAGTTTAGGTAGCACTTGTTGTTGCGTAGATATGTATATATTGATTTGGGCCTCAATTCAAGACTTGTTGTATATATTAGAATATGAAATCGTTACCTTTTGAACACATGTATATAGAGATTTTTGAAGTTATGTGTTTATTTTAAATTATATGTTGTATATTGATTTGTATATAGTATATATAGTTACCTATATGTTCTTCTATTCCATCTACCTTCGTCAATCCAGTTTTGTTTTGATTTCGTCGATTTTGGTTATCAGCTTTGATCGTTGGATTCGTGCCGATTCCACTTTATTTCCGTTCGTCCTTCAAATTTCAGTGGCCGTATCAGTGTGCGTATCCGTGTCATCTTCTGTACTCTCTAGCATCGAAAGGTGAGCAATCACTCACGATTAATATTCTTTTATTTATTAAATTTTATTTCAATTGGAACGACAATTGAAATATACTGCTGTTATTTATTGCACTGTTATTTATGTATCAGTTCACCTTTGACATCTGACACCGTTGTCTATTATGTATGCAATAATAATCCAGTTTGGTTGTTAAATTATTTGATTTTTGTTATATTGGATGTTAAGTTGTAACGTATAAAGTGATAAATATTATGCAATTGAATTTGACGTAGGATAATTAAAATTTGAACTGACATATATGTTGAATTTGATTAGTTAAATTTGACCCTTTTTATTATTAAATAAATTGACATGTAGAATAGTGATAAATTACACTTTGAACCATTGAACGTATATTGGATTGATTGTTGTAGTATGAAATTGAAATTTAATGACAAGTGAAAAACCGTATAAAATAATAGTGTAATAATCTTTAATCTACATGAAATGATAGTGTAGATTCTAGAAATAATTATATTAATTTGCACAAATAACAACGTGAATTAATACGATTATTTCAGGATTAATTGATTTAATTAGTGAATTGTTATTGATTGTTGTTCTTGCGTGTTATTTACTTTGACACCATCCATGTTATCACACTGCATGTTCCCTTTGCTATGCTTTGATTTTTGAATTGGAATCGGGTTGAAATGATAAATACCCAAAATGAACTTGACTTAGGATAGAGAATTTAATAAAACCCGATTGGTCAATAATTTGATTTAAAATAAAATAATGATTTTATTTGAGTAAAGAATAAGGCTTTGAAATGAAATTGGAATTTGAATTTAATGAAAGGAAAATGTTGATATTTAAAATCTGAAACGAATATTAACATAGTAGTTGTTGAAAGAGCGTTGTTTTAAAATTAATTATTGCCAAAAAAAATTTGGAATTATTCATTGAATTAAGTTTGAAATGATTTAATAGTTAAATTTGAATTTATAATTAAGTTGAAATTTTTAAGTTTTGAAATTATTAATGATTAAGTTGAAATTATTTAATAATTGAATAAGATTGAATTATTTGAATAAGTGAATTTGAACTTCGTTAATAAATTAAATTGGGTTTCTTTATTTATTAAGTTTTGAAAAAATTATTTAAGTAAGTTAAAGGGAAATTTGATTTCTCGAATATATGAAATTTCGTTCTTTATTAATTGAGTTTGGAACTTTGTAACTATGTAAAGAATAAGTTAAATTGAATTTCTCAACAAGAAATAAATGTGTTTTATTGAAATTTATGTAAGAATTGTAATTTAAGGAATTTGATTTGTCAAATTTAATTTAATTAAATTTGTAAGTTTTGATATAATGAAGTTAACTTTAGTGATTGATTTAATGACTTGGAAATTAAAAGAATTGTTTTGGATGTTAAATTTACTTAACGAATATTGAATAAAATCGATATATAAATTTAAATTGATCTGAATGTTAGATTTAATTAATTTAAATAATTTCGGAATAAAACTTATGTACGAACTTGAATCAATATTTGAATTGTTTAAAATAAAAAGTGAAATTGAATTGTAAGATTTTGAAATGATAATTTGGAAGTTTTGAAACGTAAATTATGGAAATTGATATAGAAAGACATATGGAACGCTATTACGAATTCTAATTGAAACTGAAATTGATTGTTTTGAAATATATTAAACGACCAATCGGTGTAATAATACGTAGTTATTAAAGAGACCGGGATTGGATATGGACATACTCTCCGTCGATACCGAAATCACTTTAATAACTATTATACGCGGAGTGTTGATCCAGAATGAAGTGGATGGTTTGGTGAACGCGTTGACTGAAGAAAGAGAACGATATTGGATGACCCCTGACATGACTAAAACAGGAGCCGCGCCGGGCCATTGAGGTTCGCCACCTCTAGGGGACACACTTCTTTGATACCATATCTATTACTTTTGTGATTCGATTTGGGTGCACCCCTCGATTTGGGAGTGTTGTTTCGCGGTGTTGAGGTAGTTGCTGGCTATGCTCAACATCAGTCCGGATCACGCAACTACTAGTATCCTAGTTGGTATCGCCTCATGTACCTTGTCATACTGATTATCCTATTCGCGACCACTACGTTTTGTTTTGTGTTATACCTATGGGGTACCCTCTGATAACCACCAGTTTACGGTGGGGCTTACGGTGCTGTATAGACTATGGCATTATAAAATGTGTTAAGGGGGATAATGGTAACGCCTTAACGCTATTTTGATACTTTATATTACTGATAGACATTATCTATTTAGCGTACACTACTAACTATTAGATAGTTTAACGGATCCTTAAAGGATGGTTATTCCAAACATCCTTTGAGTTACTTGTATTTCGATTGTTATTTCACTTAAGTTGGATTTATTGATATAAGAATATTAATCCTAACTCGAGTGTTTTGTGTTTTCCTTTGCGCTCGGGTCAGACTGAGTAGTTCAGCTTTTGAGACTCACCTTTGGAGTTGGAGCTTTGCTTGAAGATCCAGCCATCTATTCTGCTTTCAGTATCCGATGAATCCAGAGATGTATTCTGATTTGTACCTGATGTATCGTATTACTCTTCTGTTATAAACTCTGATGTATCTTATATATTTATATAGTAGCTTCATGAACTACTATCTCTTTTACTTCCGTTGCATATTATTACTCTGTGTATGTGATTCTATGACTACTTATTTACTGTATATCTCAGTTTTGCCAAATTTAAATTAACAATTCAGTATTTTGAATTATTCAAGTCCGACATGTGCGGATGCGAATAGTCCAAAATAGCGGGTCGTTACAAAGTCTTTGACCAGAGTAGTTCGATTATTAATAATTGTTATTATTGAACCAAAAACTTTGTGTTTGGATTAAAAAATTAGATGTGGATGATATTGGAACTTTGATCGTCACCAAATTCCAAAAAGTCCCAATGTGTTAGCACCAAAATTGGTTACTAACACCCTTGAGTGGAATTATGTAGAGAGATTAATAAAAAAAATTATAACATAGGAATATCACAGTAGAATGCAATAAAAACAACAAAAACGAGAACACCAGAATTACAGTGGTTCGGAGTAACTGCCTACGTCTACTTTGAATGTAATCTTTATTGCTTCTTCAAACAATTGAATACAGATACAATCCGTATACAAACAACTTAAGTACAAGTTTTAACAGAAAAGAAATGAGTATAGAAAATGGCTGTAACATCCCGGTATTTTCAACTATTCGCATCCGCACATGTCGAATTGAATCGTTCAAAATATTGGATTGTTAATTTATATTTGGCAAAACTCAACATATACAGTAAATAAGTAAATCATAGAATCACGGACATATAGTATTACAATAATAAGCAACGAAAACAAATGAATAATAGTTCATGAAGCTAATATATATATATATAATAGAGTTAAATAAGATACAACAGAAGTCTCGATCATAGAAGTCTCAATACAATAGTCAAATACGAAATCTGAATACATCACTGGAATCAACTAAATAACTGAAAGCTAAATCGATAGTTGGATCTCCAAGCAAGCTCTAAACTCCAAAGGCGAGTCTCGAATGCGGTGACACTCCGCTTGACCCGAGCATAAAGTAAAAACACAAAACACTCGAGTTAGGATTAACATTCTTATATCAATAAATGCAACTCAAGTGAAATATCAACTGAAATACAAGTAACTTAAAGGATGCTTGGGATAACCATCCTCTAAGGATCCGTGAAACTATCTACTATGTAGTAATATAAACTATTATAATAATGTCTAAAGTAAAGTAAACTATTAAAATAGCGTCAAGGCATTACCCATTTCCCCCTTAACACATTTTATAGTGCCAATAGTCTATACAGTACCGTAATACATCCTGATCGGGAGACTACCAAAGGATACTCCATAGGTACGACACAAAAAAAACTCGTAGCGATAGGGTAGGTGACGTGGCACAACAAGGCAATGCCAGGGTAGATATACCAATTACACTTCCGGGCAGGTGGTAACGAATAGTCGCAGCTACCGCCCACCTCGAGCCACACTCCCAAATCAAAGTTGCGCATCAAATCAATCACAAAGTAATAGAATGACATGCGAAAAAGTGTGTCCGGTCGAAGGAGCTACCTCACTTGGCCCGTCGATTGTTCCTGTTTTAGCCACCTTTTGCCAACTCACGGGAGTCAGGTCCACGTATATACCTCTAATAGGACGTCGCCACCATCCTACTTTATTCTAGAATCTCCATTACGTGCATGGTTGTTAAAGTATATTCGGTATTGGCAGAGAGTATGACAATATCCGATTCCGGTCTCTTTAACAACCAAACATTATTATAACGCCGCTGTCATTTCAAAATAGTTTATGCTTCAAAAAAAAATATTACTTCCATTTCAAAACCATATCAATACGATATCATTGCCATTTCAAAACCAAATACGATACCTTTTTCATTTCAAATATATTCATTTCCAAAAATCATAGCACTTCAAAGTTATAACACTTTCAAAATTATAGAGCTTCTAAAACCATAACACTTTAGAAATCATAACTTAGAAATCATAATACTTTAGAAGTTATACACTTTGGAAATCATAATCTAGAAATCATAATACTTTGGAAATCATGACACTTTGAAATCGTAACACTTTGAAACCATAACATTTTTGAAACCATAACACTTTGAAAATCTTAATAGTTTGAAATCATAACACTTTGAAAATCATAACAATTTGAAATCATAACATTTTTGAAATCATAACACTTTGAAATCATAGCACTTTGAAAATCATAACATTTTGAAATCATAACACTTTGAAATCATAATACTTTGGAAAACCATAACACTTCCCACTTAACCGGTTTGGATATTAAAATAGTGTATAAAATAAAATAGTTTATAAAATAAAATAGTTTATATAAGTTTTTATAGGTTAAAATAATTTATAATAAAATAGTTAGTGTATTCAAATAGTTTATATTAAAAATAGTTTATATTAAAATGATTTATATTAAAATAGTTTATATGAAAATAATTTATAAAGTAAAATATATAAATAGTTTTAAATATACTTTAAAAATACTTTATATAATAAAATAGCTTCCTCGGATTTCACAAATCGATTCCAAATCAACTCGAATTTCAAAATTCAAATTTAATCCGATCTCAAATCATCAATTTCAATTTATTTCAGTTTCTCAATAAACCATTTCAAATTATATCGATTTCAAATACAGATTTGAACCACAAAATAAACCATTTCAATTTCAGTATATTTCAAAGCTCTAAATATTCCATAATCTCAAATCTAAATTTGATAATTTCATATATATATTAATTTAACTTCATTATTATTTATTTTTGAAATATTCACTTAATAAATCCAATATCATTTAAATAAAACCACAAATTACAAATAAACTAAATATTTCATTCAATTTATTTAAACTTGAAATATTCATTAATCACCTTAAACCAAAATCAAGTTATAAAATCATATCCTTTGAAAATATCAAATTCATTAACTTTCAAATCAATTTAATTAAATAAAATTCTTAATTAAACACAATTTCAAATAAATTCAAATTTATCTTCCCAACCTTTACTTGTAAAAATCATCATAAAAATCTGTTTTAAAAATATAAATTTAAATAAATACTTAAATATATTATATATTAATTAAATCAAACTTTATTAAATTAAATCTTATTATCAAACTTATTATATATTAAAACTTATTATATATTTCAAAATAGTAAATTTATAAGTAAAATCTTAATATTTATAATTTCAAAACAAACTTATAACTTTAAAATTTTCAAAACATAAAATTTTAAAAATAAAGAATTTTAAAACACATAAAAAATAACAATGGGTATATATATATACATTTTAAAATCAATATTTATATAAAACCATACATATTTCCTTTTGAAAATTATGGAAATCATTTCAAAAAAAATATATATATATAGACCACCGGTGTCTGCATATAATTTTTTATCCTATGGTCAATTGATATGGATATTTATCATTTTAATCCGCGATTTAAATATATACAGGTATATATATCATTTTAACCCACAATCCCAAATTCAATTCAATGAATATCACTTGGGTTTATCATCTCAACCCATAACGATTTTCTTCTATTTTATAGATCATTCGGGTATGTATCATTTCAACCCATGGGAATTCTATACTAACAGGGAACTTGCATAGTGATAACAGATATGATAATAATATAACTGGCATATATCATCAATATAAATAACAGATAATGGTGTCAGATATCATAGGTGAACAGATACAAATAATAGCATATATAACATTGTAAACTAACATCGGCATATTTCAATTGTCGTTTCAATTGAAATCAAATTTAATAAATATAAGAACGTTAATCGTGAGTGATTGCTCACCTTTCGAGGCTAGAGATATAAAAAGAATGTGATGCATGGACACATATAAGGATTCGGATATGACCAATGTAAAAATCTGTTGCGACCAATTTTGGACAGCGACGAGACAAAAGCAGGGCATAATGAACTGGATTAATGAACATATTTGATAAGTGAACTTATATATAAACTATATATATATATATATATATATATATATATATATATATCATAGTTTATATTTTGGCACATGGTAGATTAAATCTCTATATATATATTTAAAAAATCATTGTTTAAATTTAAGCACATATTAAAATAAAATCGTCGCTATATATTCAAACCCAACTTATATATACTGGTGTCAATATATAGTAACACATGTAAAGAAAACTTATATAACTAACAGACATACTGACTTATAGTTATGAACTAATAGATTTTATAACTTACATAATTTATATATATATATATATATATATATATATAAATAACCAAATAATGTATAAACTATCTACTTACATATATAAATAACTTCCTTTATAATACACTATATTATAAATATATATACTAACATCTTAGAAAAATCTATATACACAACATATTATATAATTCATGTATACTAACATACGAAAACTTTATATACAAAATATCGTATATATAACTTGCATATACACATACATCTAATAAACATATATAATTAGCCTCTTTTATAGTGCAATATTTTTATAGACATACATATATACTGTAATCAAATATAATTTAGAATATTAAGTATCGATTCAAGCATAAAAGCAAATATATGAAGGCGACATATATACCTATTTCGTCAACAAGTATATGCATGCAATCAAGGGATGGGTAGGAAGCTTCGGCTGTAGAGGAAGCTTGGGCTGGTGGATATGGCAACAGGCGATGGAAGTGGGAAGTGGTGGAGAGCGGATAGGCTCGGCCGAAGGTTATCGTGGTTATCCAAAAGGAAATAGGAACTCCAAAAGACACGAATTGAGTACCGATATGGTTATCCGTTTCACGGTTTTCGCCATGTACCGGATCCTGAAACACACATATGAGTATACCGCAGAGATCAGCACGACGACACGATCAAAACAGTATACAGATATCAATGATACGAACATCCTATCAAAAGTCGATAATCGGTAGCGAAAAATGCTGCTAATTTGTCAGAAATAAGATAAACGGAGCAACAACATTCCAAATTTGGTGAAACCTAATGTGACTTCTCACTCAGAAGACGATTTACAAATTTATTGTGTAAAAATATTCAGGTTTGGAAAACATTTATTTATTATCAATTTTTAACTGGTTTGAATTTAAAATGAAATCAACAAGTTAAAACTGAGTTTGAAACCAGAGTTCGAAAATGAACGATCTTGGAGAAGCAAGAAGAATATTAGGCATGGAAATTAAAAGGGATCGAAAGCAATTTGAGTTGAAATTGACTCAAAAGGAGTACATTGAAAAAGTGCTTTGTTGATTTAGCATGGAGAATGCAAAGGCGTCAGATACACCTTTACCTTTTCATATGAAGCTTTGGAGTAAAGGATCAACTACCTTGGAGAAAGATAAGGCTTATATGGCGAAGGTGTTATATATTAGCGCGGTTGGAAGTCTAGTGTATGCTATGGGATGTATAAGGCCCGATATTGCAAATGCCGTCAAGATGGTTAGTCGATATATGGCTAATCCAGGGAAACCGCATCGGAAAGCTGTGAAGCTAATATTGAGATACTTTAGAGGTACATCATCTCATGGCCTTGTTTTTTGCGATAGTGATAAGATGAATTGAAAGTTGGTTGGTTATTGTGATTCAGACTACGCCGGTGATAGGGATCTAAGAAAATCAACTTCTAGATATGTCTTCATAGTTGAAGGCATAGCCATAAGTTGGAGATCAAGGTTGCAGACCATAGTTACTTTATCCACTATGGAGGCAGAGTTGATAACCGCGGTGGAGGTGGAAAAAGAGGCACTTTATCTGAAGCGACTATTGTGTGACTTGGGATTTGGGCATGATAGTGTTGTTGCTCGATGTGATTGCCAGAGTGTTATTCATTTGGTAGAGAATTTGGCATTTACTTCACGGACTAAGCATATTGAAGTGAGCGAGCCTTTTCTAGTAGCCATGGATGAGGATATGCAAGTATATCTTCGGAAAGTGAACATAAAGGATAACGCGATGTATATGTTCACTAAAGCATTGCCGATTGGGAAGTTCGAGCATAGTTCGAACTTGATTCACTTATTGAAGTGCTAGCTGCCACAGGGTGGCACGATTGAGGGAGGATCTTGGTTGCAGATAAGGAAGAGTATCGACGTGAGAATAATGTTCTATCTTCTTGGTAAATGCTTGTCTTTGGTTAGATAGTTTAGGATTTGGATGTTTTCTACACTTTGTTAGTAGGCGGGGGGCTTTGCCTGAGCTCGTTGGTGGAGTGCAAGGGTAATGGCTTTGCCAGAGTTCATTGGGAAAGCATTCATGTTTGATTGAAGGTAGAAGTGGTGATAGTTGGTGCAGTTATTGATTATGGTATGGTACCATTAGAGTTGGAGAAGGATATAGTGTCGAGGTGGAATATATAATTTTGGCGACATTATATAGAGAAATTAAAGTGGTCCGAAGTAGTTTGGTGGGGGAGAAAACTGTTTGCAAATCGGAGCTCGAAGGAGGCAGATATGACGAAGAATTTGGAGTGGTGTTGGGGCAACATCAATGGACTTTTGTCAGAAATGGACAGACATCTGAGGCTTTAGCGAACCTGTTCTAGAGACCTACAACAGATGTCTGTCACTTTTCGATAGACATCCGAGGCCTTCGAGTATTTTCTTAGGACTTAGGATAGAGGTCTGAGGATTTGATCAGACGTTTGAGGCGACTTCTATCATTTTTCTCAAGACTTAACTCAAACATTTGAGGCATTTTGTCAGACATCTGAGGCGACTCCTATTAGTTTTCCCGAGACTTGACTCAAAAGTCTTATGCATTTTGTCAGACGTGAGGCGATGCTTATTTTTGTAGGCTTGATATGAAGATTTGTGATATTCAAATGGGAAATTATGGAATTTTCCTAGGTCTTATATTCTCCTATATAATCTATCTTCAAGTTTCAGAGAGGAAGTGATCAACACGATTGAAAAGCGACTGCTGGGTTTTTTAGCCTCCACCAATTAGGTTTTGATCTAAAACCTAATTTTCGTCAATTCTCTTCCCCATTAATAAATTATATTAGAATTATTGATCATTTGTAATCAATCTCTTTTACTCTTCTCAATGATATCGATAAAAGCTCTCTCTCAAAGTGGACATACACTAACAAGATGTTCGTGGAACCACTATAAATCAGTGTGTGATTTAATTTTTGTTATTGCTTTGATTTATATATTTCTTTTTTTTGGGTTCGTGAGCAGATATTGGATTAGTTGAGATTTAGATTGAGTTACTGATTGGTTGTTTTTACACTTCTTACCACGATCTCGTTTTTCTACTATGCATTAGAGTTTTGATTTGAGTGGTCTTGGGTTAGTATTTCCCACAACATTGTTTCCAAGAATCTGGGAGTTTATTCATGGCAGAAGAGAATAACAACTCAGGCGGTAATACACTAGCCAACTCAGATCACAATTCATCCACAACATCACCATTTCCGAGAGCAGGTCAACAATCAAGAGCATATGCACATGATTTAATCAAAACAATCATAAGTCCATAAAGTCGATTAACCACGACACATATGGATGAAAATCACTACTTGTTTACATTTGGATGCAAATATCTACTTATTATGGAAATTTCAAGCTGAGAAGGCAATAAAGGGATATGGACTAGAGGATTACATTCTTGGTACCAGTATTACACCACTTAGATTTGTGGCAGATAATGAAGGAAAACCAATTAGCAAAAAAGAGTATATCAATCATCAAAGGCAAGATCATTTATTAAGTTCTTGGCTTTTATCAACAATAAGTACTGAACAATTTCCATAAGTTATTGGGTATAAGACATTTAATAAGACATGGACAATAACTAAACAAGTTTTTAACTCACAATCTGCAGCCAAGATATTGCATTATAAGAGAGATGCAAAATTTAAGGAAAGATAACTTGTCAATGAGGGATTTATCTAGCTAAAATCAAGAATTGTTGTGATCATTTAGAGGCAGTGGGTTATAAAATATCCGACATAGAGAAGATATTAACCATCATGAATGCTTTAGACAATAAGGATGAGGCAGTTTTGCAATTAAAACCTCTAAGGAAGTCATTCCATCAGTTCAGTTTGTACATTCTACTCTACTAGCTCATGAGGGAATAATAGAGCAAAAGAAAGCATTTGACTCAGATCTTTCAATCAATTATGTAACCAATATATGAAACAAAAGTCAGGAAAGAAACAACAATGGAAAGAACAATATTGGAACAAAAAATGATCAGAATTATCCAAGAAATCAATCAGGAAGATTCAGAGGGGGTAGATGAAACAATAATAATAGACCAATGTGTCAAATATGTGAAAAGTTAGTGCACACAACCAACAAAAATTATTTTTGATTTAACATCAACTACAATGCATCACAAAACTCAAGTAATCAAAGAAACTATGCTATGATTGCAAACATGGCTAGTATGTAGCAAGATGCAAGAAATATATTCGAGGAACATAAGATACATATATTGGAATTTGGTAGGTTAGAGGACATCTGTAATCAATGTTGGTACCTTGACTCAGGTGCTACTCATCATGTTACCAACAATCAACATAACCTAAACATTGACAACAAGGAATACAAAGGTATTCAATCTATTTGCATGGGTAATGGTTCTTGTATTAATATTACACAATGTAGTGCATAAATTAGGGGTCAAAGAATTTACATCTTAATAACTTATTGAGAGTCTTCAAGAAAAGAAGAATCTTATTAGTATGTCGAAAATTGCAAAAGATAATGGAGTATATTTTGAATTTTGCCCACAACATTGTTTAGTCAGAAATATTCAAAGCAAACAAATCCTGTTGCAGGGTGAAACTCATAATGGACTGTGCAGATTCAACTTTTTAAACCCAAACCACAATTATTCAAACAATTCAAGAAAATGCTGCAACTTAGCTCAATCAGATTCAACCCAGTTTATCAAAATTGTAAAGAAATTATTAACGGATAATAAAATAGTAATTACAGATATACTTTCCTTTTATGTTTGCACTTGCTGTTAGATGGGAAAGAGTCATAACTTAGCCTTTCCAAAATCACAATCTAAGTTTAATAAGCCATCACAACTTGTTGCAACTAACTTATGGGGACCGGCTTCTATTAACTTAGATTATGGATTCAAATATTATATATCTTTTGTAGATGCTTATTCTAGGTACACCCATATTTTCTTCCTGAAATCAAAGTCTGAAACACAAAATGTGGTTATGCATTTTATAAAACAAGTGGAATGGTAGACAAATCAACAGGTAAAAGTAATATAAACTGATGGGGGTATATAGTATAAGTCACTTAAGGAATATTTTCAAGGGAAAGGAATTATTCACAGAATGACTTATCCTTCTACACCAGAGAAAAATGGATTAGTTGAGAGAATCATAGACACATAGTAGAAACTGGTGTTACATTATTAGCGCAAGCTTCACTTCCATTGATGTTTTGACCAAATACATTTGCCACTATTGTCTATTTGATCAATAGACTACTACTAACGAAAAACAAGGTAAAACTCCAATGGAATTTCTATTTAAATAAAGACTAGATTACTAGAGTTTAATTTTTTTTTGCTGTTTATGTTTTCCTCGACTAAGGCCACATAATTCACACAAATTGAATTCAAAATATGTTGTGTTCAATGAGCACATATTTCCATTCGCAACACAAAGTGGAAAGACTACACAGAAGTTATACAATCCAAGGATATCAATTCCATCTATACCGTTGCATATTAGAAATCAAAGACTAACATATATAGACAAGAACAAGAGCAATTCAGACACTCAACACACGTTATCCATAAGTGAATGAGTCAAGATGAATCTCAATAGCTTCAACATGCAACTCATGCTCCAACAAATTCAAGTAACAATGGATTAATAGCGATGATAATAATTAAGAACAAAGCATAGAAAAATCAACAGGCATAGATCAAGAACACGTAATCAAAGGATATCCAATGATAACAAGGTGCAAAAGTGGTATCTTTAAACCAAATCTATACAAAACATCCATTCTTAATGATGAATTAGAGACATTTAAACAAGCACTCAACAATGAAAACTGGAGAAAGATAATGAACGAGGAAAACAACGCATTAATGAAAAATAACACATGTAGTTTTGTTTTTCACTTAGGGACAAAAGAATAATTGGATGTAGATGGACTTATAAGTTAAAGAAAAATCCGGATGGGAGTGTAAAGAGATACAAAGCATGATTGGTTGCAAAGGTTACACTTAATAACATGGTTTTGATTTCAATGGAACCTTTTCAATAGTGGTTAAATAACTACCATAAGAGCGATCTTAACTATAGTATTACATAAAGGATGGGACAACAGACAATTAGATGCGGTTCTTAAATGGAGATCTTCATGAAGAAGTATATATGGAGCAACCACCAGGGTTCAATCAATCGGGAAAAGATACAACGGCGTGTAAATTAAATAAAGCAATATATGATTTAAAACAGGCTTCAAGAGTATGGTATGAAAATTAAAGGCAACTCTTATTGGACTAGATTATCAACCAACAAATTCAGATACTTCTCTATTTATCAAGCTCAAACAAAAATGCCACAAAATATATCTTAGTATATGTGGATCTTCTTTGTTAACAAGAAAACTTGTAACACCCCAGAGCAAAGTTTAAAGTGTAAGGGTTCCTTCCGAATCCACCTTTCAAACAGACTAAGATAATTTGAACCTTTCGAATCTCTTTTTCAAAACAATCTAGATGATTTAGGTCTTTCTTAAGTCCACTTTTCAAAAAGGTTGAGGTAATTTAAACTCCTTCTAAACAACCTTTCGAACCGACCAAGACACGACTCGCCTTTGAAACTACCTTTAAAACTAGTTAAATTAGTTTAGTATCCTTTCGAAATCTCCTTTCGAAGTGGTTAAGGTGACTAAAAGTTAGGATCCAATGGAACTAAGGCTTTGACTGACTCAATAGGTTCCAATTCCTTCAAAAGGCATCCTTTCGATCTACATTGATGCAAGTAATTCATAACAAGAAACATATAGGATCCACAAATTAATCAATATGTACAAAAATTCTGTATTCTTCCTTTAGTAATAATTTTCTTGAATTCTAGAAACTCAAGTATTATAAAGAAGTAAAATCCCCCACTTGACTTTAGAATGAGGGTTTACAAATTTAAGAAAGAACAAGTATTGAGTGAATCAAATCAAATCCCCCAAAACAATGCTCCTAGGTTTTTATTTATAGGTGCGGGTTGGACCCTTTTGAATCAGTTCTTTTGACTTGGTCGAAAGGGCTCCTTGAAGACCTTTCGTTGCTACTAAATTCTAGGTGCCCTTCCTATTTAGCTTTTGAACAGAACTTGAGTGCTTTTCACTTCGTCGAAAGTTATAGATACACCCTCCACTTTGTTGCTGATGTGTTGTTGCAAGTAGGAAAAGATACGGGATTTCGACACCATCGAAAGGTTTATTTTTCGGGCTTCGAATGAGTTGGAGCATAGTAGAAGGTTTTAATGTCGCAGGTGGCTTATGAATGCATCCTTATTGATTGATGCAGAACCTAATCCTTATTATTGAACTCATGTAAGGTTTCCTTTATAATTGTGGATGAGTTCAAAAGGCTAATCTATGATTTTGAAGGGGTAGCTCTATCCAAATGTTCTTCTGCGGAAGGTAAATGATGGCGAAACCCACTATTTCTAAAGAACTGGCGCTCAAGCGGAAGCTTATAACTTATTTCCTTCGAAAGGTGCCTTTAGTACATTCGAAACACCTCTATTCATGTAGAATAAACCATTTCAAAAGGTATTTAATTGAAGTGAAAGGTTGTCCCTTTTTGACCTCTTAGAAAGTGCACTACTCATCCAATACTTTGTAGAAGCATCCCTTCGACTCTTTCAAAAGGTTTTGTTGTTATTGTCATTATTTATGGATCCTCCTTTTGTATTCTTCAAGGTTGCAATCAAGTCGGTGTGGTTTTTGATGACAACACTTGCTCCCTAGCAAAGGGATGCTCTTTAACTGTTCAAGTCAATTGTTTTGATGCCCATCTTCAATTCAGCATAAATTTTTTCCGCCTTTTGACATTCCCAAATGAATCTTGGCCATTTATTTGAATTTGATCGAATGGTTTCCTTTGCATTTGCTTCTCTTAAAAATCATGCTTTCTTCTCTCCCCTTTTTCATTTATGTGACGACCTGGATTTTTAAACATCTGTTAATTGGGTAATTAACCGGTTTAATTCATTGAAACATTAATTTTATTGGTCAAAAAAATCCCTAAGTATACACACACACACACACACACAAGCTTTATAGTATATGAGTATATAAATGTATATACATGTATATATATGCCTAGGGAATAAAATGTAGGAAAGTTTGTAAAAATGTGGATATATATAATATCAAAAATACACATAAGTAAAATTGTGACAACCCGGGATTTTTGGCAATATTAATTTGATAATCTTCTAATATAATTATTTAGAATTGGCAAAATTATCTTTTCAAATAAAGATATACTTTCTATTTACTATTGTTCATATAAATATATAGATTGTGAAAAGGAACTATGATTTGAAATTCAAATGAATATCTCAAAAATAATCTAGATTTAAACTCTAATTTTTAAAACACTAGAATATATAGTTATTAATTTAAGTATACATAACTTAAGCTTAAATAAGGATAAATAAAAAAGTAAATAGAAAAATAAAAATATAAAACATAAAAGAAAATATAAAATATTTGCATAGGACATTTGTAAGCTAGGAAATGACATATGCATACAAGTGTCAAAATTAATGGTTTTCTTCATTTAATGAAAAAAAGATTTGGAGGAGAAACTAAAAGGCTGTATAGTTATTTAATTTTACATATCCACATTTCTCAACCTCTTCTTTCTCCCTTTATTTTCTTTCAAAACCAAATCTAAAACCAGGGAAACCAAACAACTAAATAAACTTCAAGTTTTCAACCGAGTGAAGCATCAATTCAAATTCAAGTTCAACTCAAGTAGATCAGGATCAAAATCATTTCCAGTTTTCCAGATTTCAAACTGTGTTCTCTATTCCAAGTTTTAAGGTAATTAAACTTCAACCTTCTAAGCAAAATCATCTTATGCATGTAATAATTAATAGTAGTACTGTTATGAATATGTCTTGCATGGATATATAAATAGGTTCGCCTGGTATATATGTTTGAGATTGTTTTGTGTATATATATGCATGTCTATTCTGGCCTCTATTCTTGTCTAACAGACCCAAATAGCTTTCAAATTCAATTTCTCTTCATTAAAGCAATTATAGGGTATGACATCTAAAGGAAAGTTGTTTGAAATGATGAAAAACTATTTTTAAAAATCATTTCCAGTCCAGTAGTAGGTATTTATCTGATAAGAACGAATTTACAGTAAGAAACAATCCACATCAGAAAATTGACTATCACAATTTCAAGTTTCACTTATACAATCAGTTGCGTCTTTAAAAATGATGATGTTTTGTGAAAGTTTCATGATTTTTAGGTTAGTTTGGGTTGAGATATCATGAGTTGAACGGGATTGTAACGACCCGGAATTTTGACGGCATATTTTAATGAATATTTAATCTAATTTAAATTAAATATAAACTTGTCAATGTTTAAATTGATGAGATCTTGGATATTTAACAGTTATATATGTTTGTAAAAGAAAATTTTGATTTAAAATTTAAAATTAAATGTTTCAAAACCATTTAAAAAAAAATGACATATTCAATAGAATCAAATCAAAGACTTTATATTTTTGATATATGATAAAATACATATGAATACAATTTTAGTTTTTAAAATAATAAGTTTTAAAATAAACAAACATTGAAATATTAAACCTAAACATGGAAGTGCAAAACAATATAGGTATAAACACTCAAAAAACTAGTATAAAACGCAATCATATATTATAAATGTAATCAAAGTAACAACAAATATTCAAAATATAAATTATAATTTGACACATATAAAAACAAGTATTTTTAGACAAACAATGATCTTCAACATCCACATTTGTACAACACAACACCCTTAAATCAAATGTTAAAAACATCATTTGTACAAGTATAAAATTTCATATAAAATATAACTAACAAAATAAATAAAACAAAAATGTTAACAATAAAATCATATCAGGAAGTTTGTAAAACATATAACTTGCATATGCAAATGGAATGATGCAAAGAAACAAAACAGGTTATCACTTCATAAAAAAAAATAAAAAAATAAAACCTGCAGCTTACTAAACAGGTTTGGCCGAGAATAATGACAATGTCTTGTACAACAAAGTAAGAAATAACATAAATATCTTTGTACATATAGCAATTATCTGTAAACATTTATTACTTGCCATCATAATTAAGAGCATGAACATCAAATAACATAATTTCTTGTTTAATCAAGTACACAGCCGAAATCTCCTATATCATTACTTTCTGCAGGTTATTAACTTTTAGCCAATTAAAAAGTATGGTCAAACAAATAAAACTATCCAGTTGCAACCTGTTTTGTTCAAGCATTTATATATATATATATATATATATATATATATATATATATATATCACCTGTAACCTTCAGTTTACACTGAACACAAACTTAAACTAAAAGAAGAAAAAACTATAAACAAAACAAAGAAACAAAAAAAAAGAAACAAAGAAAAGGGAACAAAAGGGGGCTTCAGGAAAGCTTCTTTTGCAGCAACTTCTTCAACATCTTCTGTTCAAATTTGATTAGGTGAGTAAACAAACTAATTTCAACTTTAGTTTGTATATTTGTTTATGATATGTGCTTTATATAGTTTAACTTACTGATCTGTGTATGTTTGTTTGATCTGGAAACTTTTGCAGCTGTTCTTGATCAATACTTCAAGTTTTTACAAATTAAAGCAAATAAATTTACAAATCTTACTCATATAACTATTTAAATTTTGTATTGTGGAAATTTAAGTTTGTTTATATGAAAACAAAGACTGTAAAACATGTTTGAAGTTTAAACAGTATGATGTTAATACTGTATTATCCAACTACAGGTAAACAAGAAATCAAAGTTTAAAAATTCAAATGTTTAAATTTGAAAATTCAATAACATATTTAGATTTCATACAAGTAATTATGATTTTTAATATAAAAATTATGATTTTTATGCAATGGTGTTAAGAGCAGTTTTGAAATGAAACAAAAAAGGGTTTTTGTAAATTGTGGAAGATAGAGTTAATTTTAGTTCCTGAAATTTGGAATGAAGTAAGGTTGAAGTCGTATTAATACTAGAAAAATGTCTAATTATTTTTCGAATTCATAGATTTTGAGTTTGAATCATAAATAGGGTATAAGCCCATATTTTTCAAAGTTCTGTAAACAAATTGATTTCGGCTCCAATAAGAAATCGAGTTGGCCGCGACTTTTGGAGGAGCTAGATGGAGGCGTAGGCGACGTCTTGGTGAATTTTCATCACCTCTGGTGATGTGTGGTGGCTGCACGCGTGATTGGTTCATCAGTGATGTTTTCGTTTGTTAGAGCTACAGGTCGAATTCTTCATTTCGACTTGTAATTGAATTTTGGACTTCGATTTCACTCAAGTTGATCATTTGTGGTGTGTGGGGACTGTAGAGAGTCGCCGCAGGTAAGGTGAGCCACCGTGCACGTGCACGATGGCGAAGTGGGGTTCGAGGATCAGTGAGTGGTGCGCGTGCTCGAGACATTGGTGAGGATGCTTCGAGTAATTCCTGTGTTTCTCCGAGTAGCGTGCGAGAGTGGCTTCAGATAAGCGTTTACTACTTAACCTTTAAAAAAAAAAGAGAGAAGGAAGAAACAGGGGAGATGCAGGGGTGGTCTCGAGACTGTCTCGAGTAAGGTAGGGGTATGTCTCGGGTTCCATTCCATTTGAACGTGCCTGTTCTGTTTGGTATTTTTATAACCTAATTACTATATCAAGTTAGAAATTAGTTAGTTAGGTTAATATCTAATTAAAGGTTAGTCTGTAAAGGTAGGCAATTAAATAAGTAGTTAGAATGTTGATTAAATTTATACATGAATTTTAATTGGAACTTTAAGTTGATTTTGAAATAAAAATTTAATCATGAGTTAAATCAATTCAAATCTTAAGAATGTAAGCTTATCACTAAAAAGTTAATTAGAGAATGAAAGTTAACTTACGAGATTAATTAAAGATATTACACTTTAATTAAATTGTTAATAAATTATTAAAGTAATTAGTGGTAATTAAATATTTAATTATTAATAAGTAAGTTATTAAATAAATAATTAATAAGTAAGAAACAATTAATTAAACTAAGTAATTAAGTAACAGTTTATGAATAGAAGTTAATTAATTTAATAAGTAATCAGATAATTGATAAATTAATAATTAATGATGGATTGATCATTAATAGGTTAATAAATCAGTAATTAATTAAACAGAATAAAATAGTAGTTCTTCTTAAGCATTTAATTTAGTTAAGTAAAACCAAACTGTTTGGTATGCATTGATAATTATGTTGATTGGCATTGATATCTGTTGATGATTGTTCTGTGATATGTTGTTATATGTTATGGATATCTGTGATAACTGTATATGATTTATCTGTTATATCTGCTATGTTAATATTGAATTAAACTGTTAAGTTAAATAGACAACTTGGACCTTAAAATGGCGTTTGGATCCGATGAGACCGAGATCGGAAGAATCAGTTTTGATTCTCCGAAAACCACATCGATCCAAATTAAACGATAGGTCGTGACTTATCAAATGATGAATCGAGATGGTGTTTCAGAATGCAAGGGTTATCGTCATTAACTCTGAGGGTGATTCCAAAATGAGTGTAACGAGATAATGCCTTTGGTTTCGTTCGAACCCAGAACGAACTTGTATGGATTGTATGCTTTCAACACATCGTCAGGCGGACGATGAGCATTCTAAGAATAATGTTCAATAAAGGTAATCGTTGCCTCAAGCCTCATCATCCGGGAATGGCTAAAACAGGGGAGATGCAGCAAAGTTAGGTGGGTCATGCCCAAGCAGGACAAGATATTCCCCTGTCTAGATGTCCCTTTTATTTCAGCTTAGTGGGCAGTTGTTGGCCACAACTGCGGGGTTATCTTGTTCGGGACTGTTCAGTAAGGAATGGTTCCAGCCTTGTGTTGCAGGGGATGAAGGGAGTAATCCTCGGTACGGTGATCTAGGCCCCATACTGTGACGGGCGGTACCCCAGTAGCCCTGCCATTGTATGGGATCCAATTTCCAATAAGCGCCGTACGTTTTGATTGTGCCCAACTATGTTGAAATGTGAGATGTAAGCATTTCAGCTATTTCTATATTTTACTTGAAAAACCTAGACACTATTATAATATCACAGAATTTCCTATAAAATGTTTTGGTTAGCGTAAGATAAAAACTTACCCGTATTTATTTGTGGGGAGTCTTACGTGATACCTTTATTTTCAAATGATTTTCAAAGTTAAGCAACTTTAACTTGTTTACTCATACCAGACCCATGTCTGACCCGGGGTTTATATTTTGCTTTTCATAAACTCTTGGGTACTCAAATTTTTACGAGTAGCCAAGTGATAGGTTTTGGGAGCGTTGACTTTCTGGAGGAGCTCTTTTGGAGGAAGACCAGACATATGTATCTATATATGTAGTTCCGTTGTGCAGTTAGTGTCTGCTGTATTTTGGATGTATCTATAGACATGTATGTATATGACAGTCCTGTTATATGATATTGTAAGACTCTGATGTATGTATAACTATGTAATAGTTATGTGTTGTATTATATTTTGTTCCATTCCGCTGTGAGATTCTGATGTTGTTATTCTTTCTTTCTATTCTTTTCTATTTCTATCCCTTTCTTTCTAAATGATGAAACGTCTTTCTGGGTTGAGAAAGGCGGGTCGTCACAGTTGTTATCAGAGCTCTAGGTTAAGCGAGTACCTAGGCTCTTATGTTATATTTATCTTGAGAGTGCGTATTTGTATTTCCGTATAATTATATATATCTATCTAAATTTGTTGAGTTACCTGTTCAGGTGACCGACATGAGTTCAGGAAGAAGAGGCAGAGTTAGGGCCAGTACTTCAACAGATAATGAACGGAGTCAAAATGTTAGTGAGGCTGTCAATCCAGTACCGTCTCAAGTTAGCTTTGCAGTTTTATGCAAGGATTTCAAACATCTTGGAGGCCAACCATTCAAAGGTACTGAGTCATTAATTGAAGTGCAAGACTGGCTACGCTCTTGTGAGCGCATTTTCAAGAGCATGAAATTGACTGATGAGCGTAAGAGGCATATGGCATCGTGGCAGTTGCAAAGTGGTGCAGCAGCATGGTGGGATTCAACTATTGCAAATATTTCCGAGGATGACATTTCATGGGACAGATTCAAGGAGTTGTTTGAAGAGAAGTTTGTGCCGACGGCAGGGAGAACCCTATTGTATCAGGATTTTCTGTATTTGAAGCAGGGTAGTATGTCTATTTCGGAATATGAAACCAGATTCAACGAGCTCTCTTGTTATGGTCCATGACTCATCGATACTCCTCTTAAAAAGAATGAGAAATTTGTGCAAGGGTTGAGGCCTGAATTCCATGGGAAATTGACAGTGCTTCTGAAGGGATCTTTTGTTGATTTGATTGATATGGCGTTAAGGTATGAAAGTTTGATGAGTAAGAAACCAGGGACTCCAGTCGCAGCTTCAGGTGGGAATTCCACTAATCCGAATAAGCGGAAGTTCGATCCTAGGTGGAGGAAGCCGAATAAGAAGAAACCTGGGAATAACAACGGACCTCGCAAGTGCTACATTTGTCAGCAGGAAGGACATTTGGCAAATAAGTATCCTAGAAAGGGATTTCCGCAGCAGCAACAGAAACCGCATCAGAGTGGCCCAGGATCAGCTATGGTTTAGAAATCATTGTGCTTTAATTGTCATCAGCCAGGGCACATGATAAAGAACTGTCCACTCATGCAGAGAGCACCTCAGAATAAAGTTTTTGCTTTGGAAGCTGGACCATCTGCATCTTCGAAGGGCAAAGGAGTTTTGAAGGTACCTTACTTTTGGATGGAAAATATATTAGAGTTTTGTTTGATTCGGGTGCTTCCTTGAGTTTTATTTCTTTGGATTCTGTGGAAAAGTTTTCTCTTACTCCTAGTTCTGTAGATAGTTCTATCTTGGTATCTAATCCTATAGGAGGGGTGACTAAATTAGACACTATCTGTAAGGACTTGAAGATCTCTTATCTATCCCACAGCTTTTCTTGTGACCCGTATGTGTTGAATTTTAAGGGATTTCATCTTATTTTGGGTATGGATTGGCTTGACAAGTATAAACCCGTGTTGAATTATGATGAGAGAACAATTCCGTTGGAAACTGATCTGGGTAGAATTGGCAGAGTGTCGTGTGATGATTCTGGAATTCATTTGAGCATTCTTTTGCATGGAATTGAGAATTCTGAAGAGAGAGTTGAAGATATCGATGTGGTTCAAGATTTCGCTGATGTTTTTGAAGAAGTTAAATGTCTGCCACCACATCGAGAGATAGAATTCCGTATTGATTTGATTCCAGGAGCTGTGCCAGTGATTTAACCTAGTAGGAGAATGGCTCCTAGGGAAAGAGAAGAATTGATTAAGCAGACGCAGGATCTTTTAGAGAAGGGATTGATCAGACCTAGTTTTTCTTGTTGGGGTTCAGCGGCAGTGTTTGTGACTAAATCGGATGGATCACTGAGGTTCTGTGTGGATTATAGAGAATTGAATAAAGTGACTATCCGTAATAAATATCCTCTTCCTCGCATTGATGATCTTTTTGACCAGCTGCATGGTGCTTCTATCTTTTCTTAATTGGATCTAGCTTCAGGTTTCCATCAGTTGAGGGTAGCTGAAGACAGTATTCCCTTGACTGCATTTAGGGGACCGAATTGTTTCTACGAGTGGTTGGTTATGCCGTTCGGATTAACCAACGCTCCTGCCTATTTCGTTGATCTTATGAATCGAGTTTTTAGGGATGTGCTGAATAAGTTTGTGCTGGTATTCATTGATGATATCTTGGTCTATTCCAAATCCGAAGAAGAGCACAGGGAACATTTGAGGATTGTATTGGAGACTCTGAGGAAGCATGCGCTGAAGGAAAAATTTTCGAAGTGCCATTTCTGGAAATCGGAAGTTAAATTTTTAGGGCACACTGTTTTTGGTAAAGGCATTTCTGTAGACCCAGCAAAAGTTGAAACTATTCTGGAGTGGAAACAACCAGAGACACCGACGGAAGTTCGCAGTTTCTTAGGATTGGCGGGCTACTACAGGAAATTTATCAGAGATTATTCCAAGATTTCTTCGCATCTGACTAAGCTGACCAGGAAGGGAGCAAAATTCAAATGGACGCCTCAGTGTGAAGAAGCTTTTCAGGAATTGAAGATAAGGCTAACTAGTGCACCAGTACTTGCTATTCCAGATGGGAAAAGCAAATTCGAAGTTTATACTGATGCTTGTATTGTGGGTTTGGGAGCAGTTCTGATGCAGAACGGAAGGGTTATTGCGTATGCTAGTCGGCAGTTGAAGCCTCACGAGAAAAACTATGCTATACATGATCTTGAATTGCTTGCCATTGTGTTTGCTTTGAAGATCTGGAGGCATTATCTTTTAGGAGAGAAATTCGAATTGTTCACGGATCACAAACCGTTGAAATATCTATTCTCTCAAAAAGACCTTAATATGAGACAGCAACGGTGGGTTGAATTTCTTGCATCCTATGATTTGGATATTCTGTACACTCCGGGGAAAGCGAATGTCGTAGCTGATGCTCTTAGTAGAAATGCTGTTTTATCTCTTTTGGAAGTTGTTCCATCTCTCCAACAAAGGATCATTAGTGAGCAAATGGAAGATAAATCTTTTGAGGAAATAATTCTTGGAACTAAGGACGGGCGATATTTAGATTTCAAGGTGGATGATCAAGGTACTCTAAGGATTAAAGGTCGTTTGTGTGTGCCTAATATTGATGGACTGAGGCAAGAAGTCCTAGCTGAGTGTCATCGTTCTAAATTGAATATTCACCCGGGAATTTCGAAGATGTATAAAGATATGAAGAGAGTTTTCTGGTGGCCGAATTTGAAGAAGGATGTAGCTGCTTTTGTAAATAGTTGTGCCGTTTGCCAACAAGTGAAAGGTGATCAACAGAAATCTGCCGGGCTGTTGCAACCTTTAGAAATTCCGAATTGGAAATGGGAAATGATCTTGATGGATTTTATTGATGGTTTGCCTAGAACCAGGAAAGGAAATGATGGTATTTGGGTTATTGTAGATCGTTTAACTAAGAGTGCCCATTTCATACCAGTAAAGGCAACCCGTACTGCAGTTTCTTTGGCGGAAATTTTCTTGAAGGAAATAGTTCGATTGCATGGAGTTCCAGTCAGCATAGTAAGTGACCGTGATCCTATTTTCACAAGAAAATTTTGGGAAGCTCTGCAATCAGCAATGGGAACAGATTTGAGATTGAGTACAGCCTATCATCCTCAAACGGACGGACAGACAGAGAGGCTGAATCGTATTCTTGAGGATATGTTACGGGCTTGTGTTTTAGATTTTGGGGGATCTTGGGAAGACCATCTTCATCTTGTCGAATTTTCTTATAATAATAGTTATCAAGCGAGTATTAAGATGGCTCCGTATGAAGCTTTATACGGAAGACCGTGTAGATCTCCATCTTGTTGGATTGAATCGAAGGATCGTATTGTGCTCGGACACGATCTTATTCGAGAAGCTTCTGCGAAGGTTGAGCTTATCAAGAAAAGGAAAGCTGCTCAAGATCGTCATAAGAAATATGCTGATAGAAGGCGAAGACCATTGGAATTTGATATCGGAGACTTGGTTTTTGTTAAAGTTTCCCCAATTAAAGGTGTTGTAAGATTCGGAAAGACGGGAAAACTTGTTCCGAGATACATTGGACCATTTCGAGTATTGGAAAGAATTGGAGCTATAGCCTACAGGATTGAATTACCAGAGCGGATGTCTGGGATTCACAATGTGTTTCATGTATCACATTTGAGGAAATTTGTTCATGATCCGTCACTGGTTGTATAACCGGTAGTTCAAGAAGATTTGGAAGTGGAGACAAATTTAACTGTGGTCAGAATTCCAGTTCAGATTATGGATCGAGACGAGAAGCAACTTAGGAACAAAGTGGTGAAACTCGTCAAGGTGCAATGGAGTGAGGATCCCAGAGATTGTACCTGGGAAACTCTCGATAGTTTTAGGAGTGCTTATCCGGATTTATGTTCGGATAACTAGTGTTGTTTGTTAGCATAGACTGTTTGTTTGTTTGCTATTGTATGAATGATATGTATGTTTGGGTTGTTAATATAAAAGCTTTTGAACTAACTGTTGTTTAAATTTCGGGGACGAAATTCTTTTAAGGGGGGAGGAATGTAATGACCCGGAATTTTGACGGCATATTTTAATGAATATTTAATCTAATTTAAATTAAATATAAACTTGTCAATGTTTAAATTGATGAGATCTTGGATATTTAACAGTTATATATGTTTGAAAAGAAAATTTTGATTTAAAATTTAAAATTTAATGTTTCAAAACCATTTAAACAAAACATGACATATTCAATAGAATCAAATCAAAGACTTTATATTTTTGATATTTGATAAAATACATATGAATACAATTTTAGTTTTTAAAATAATAAGTTTTAAAATAAAAAAACATGGAAATAATAAACCTAAACATGGAAGTGCAAAACAATATAGGTATAAACATTCAAAAAACTAGTATAAAACACAATCATATATTATAAATGTAATCAAAGTAACAACAAATATTCAAAATATAAATTATAATTTGACACATATAAAAACAAGTATTTTTAGACAAATAATGATCTTCAACATCCACATTTGTACAACACAACACCCTTAAATCAAATGTTAAAAACATCATTTGTACAAGTATAAAATTTCATATAAAATATAACTAACAAAATAAATAAAACAAAAATGTTAACAATAAAATCATATCAGGAAGTTTGTAAAACATATAACTTGCATATGCAAATGGAATGAAGCAAAGAAACAAAACAAGTTATCACTTCATAAAATAAAAATAAAAAAATAAAACCTGTAGCTTACTAAACAGGTTTGGCCGAGAATAATGACAATGTCTTGTACAACAAAGTAAGAAATAACATAAATATCTTTGTACATATAGCAATTATCTGTAAACATTTATTACTTGCCATCATAATTAAGAGCATGAACATTAAATAGCATAATTTCTTGTTTAATCAAGTACACAGCCGAAATCTCCTATATCATTACTTTCTACAGGTTATTAACTTTTAGCCAATTAAAAAGTATGGTCAAACAAATAAAACTGTCCAGTTGCAACCTGTTTTGTTCAAGCATTTATATATATATATCACCTGTAACCTTCAGTTTACACTGAACACAAACTTAAACTAAAAGAAGAAAAAACTGTAAACAAAACAAAGAAACAAAAAAAAGAAACAAAGAAAAGGGAACAAAAGGGGGCTTCTAGAAAGCTTCTTTTTCAGTAACTTCTTCAACATCTTCTGTTCAAATTTGATTAGGTGAGTAAACAAACTAATTTCAACTTTAGTTTGTATATTTGTTTATGATATATGCTTTATATAGTTTAACTTACTGATCTGTGTATGCTTGTTTGATCTGGAAACTTTTGCAGCTGTTCTTGATCAATACTTCAAGTTTTTACAAAGTAAAGCAAATAAATTTACAAATCTTACTCATATAACTATTTAAATTTTGTATCGTGGAAATTTAAGTTTGTTTATATGAAAATAAAGACTGTAAAACATGTTTGAAGTTTAAACAGTATGATGTTAATACTGTATTATCCAACTACAGGTAAACAAGAAATCAAAGTTTAAAAATTCAAATGTTTAAATTTGAAAATTCAATAACATAATTAGATTTCATACAAGTAATTATGATTTTTAATATAAAAATTATGATTTTTATGCAAAGGTGTTAAGAGCAGTTTTGAAATGAAACAAAAAAGGGTTTTTGTAAATTGTGGAAGATAGAGTTAATTTTAGTTCCTGAAATTTGGAATGAAGTAACGTTGAAGTCGTATTAATACTAGAAAAATGTCTAATTATTTTTCGAATTCATAGATTTTGAGTTTGAATAATAAATAGGGTTTAAGCCTATATTTTTCAAAGTTCTGTAAACAAATTGATTTCGGCTCCAATAAGAAATCGAGTTGGCCGCGACTTTTGGAGGAGCTAGGTGGAGGTGTAGGCGACGTCTTGGTGAATTTTCATCACCTCTGGTGATGTGTGGTGGCTGCACGTGTGATTGGTTCATCAGTGATGTTTTCGTTTGTTAGAGCTACAGGTCGAATTCTTCATTTCGACTTGTAATTGAATTTTGGACTTCGATTTCACTCAAGTTGATCATTTGTGGTGTGTGGGGACTGTAGAGAGTCGCCGCAGGTAAGGTGAGCCACCGTGCACGTGCACGGTGGCGAAGTTGGGTTCGAGGATCAGTGAGTGGTGCGCGTGCTCGAGACATTGGTGAGGATGCTTCGAGTAATTCCTGTGTTTCTCCGAGTAGCGTGCGAGAGTGGCTTCAGATAAGCGTTTACAACTTAACCTTTAAAAAAAAACAAAGAGAAGGAAGAAACAGGGGAGATGCAGGGGTGGTCTCGAGACTGTCTCGAGTAAGGTAGGGGTATGTCTCGGGTTCCATTCCATTTGAACGTGCCTGTTCTGTTTAGTATTTTTATAACCTAATTACTATATCAAGTTAGAAATTAGTTAGTTAGGTTAATATCTAATTAAAGGTTAGTCTGTAAAGGTAGGCAATTAAATAAGTAGTTAGAATGTTGATTAAATTTATACTTGAATTTTAATTGGAACTTTAAGTTGATTTTGAAATAAAAATTTAATCATGAGTTAAATCAATTCAAATCTTAAGAATGTAAGCTTATCACTAAAAAGTTAATTAGAGAATGAAAGTTAACTTACGAGATTAATTAAAGATATTACACTTTAATTAAATTGTTAATATATTATTAAAGTAATTAGTGGTAATTAAATATTTACTTATTAATAAGTAAGTTATTAAATAAATAATTAATAAGTAAGAAACAATTAATTAAACTGAGTAATTAAGTAACAGTTTATGAATAGAAGTTAATTAATTTAATAAGTAATCAGATAATTGATAAATTAATAATTAATGATGGATTGATCATTAATAGGTTAATAAATCAGTAATTAATTAAACAGAATAAAATAGTAGTTCTTCTTAAGCAATTAATTTAGTTAAGTAAAACCAAACTGTTTGGTATGCATTGATAATTATGTTGATTGACATTGATATCTGTTGATGATTGTTCTGTGATTTGTTGTTATATGTTATGGATATCTGTGATAACTGTATATGATTTATCTGTTATATCTGCTATGTTAATATTGAATTAAACTGTTAAGTTAAATAGACAACTTGGACCTTAAAATGACGTTTGGATACGATTAGACCGGGATCGGAAGAATCAATTTTGATTCTCCGAAAACCACATCGATCCAAATTAAATGATAGGTCGTGACTTATCAAATGATGAATCGAGATGGTGTTTCAGAATGCAAGGGTTATCGTCGTTAACTCTTAGGGTGATTCCAAAATGAGTGTAACGAGATAATGCCTTCGGTTTCGTTCGAACCCGAAACGAACTTGTATGGATTGAATGCTTTCAACACATCGTCAGGCGGACGATGAGCATTCTAAAAATAATGTTCAATAAAGGTAATCGTAGCCTCAAGCCTCATCAACCGGGAATGGCAAAAACAGGGGAGATGCAGCAAGGTTAGGTGGGTCATGCCCAAGCAGGACAAGATATTCCCCTGTCTAGATGTCCCTTTTTATTTCGGCTTAGTGGGCAGTTGTTGGCCACAACTGCGGGGTTATCTTGTTCGGGATTGTTCAGTAAGGAACGGTTCCGGCCTTGTGTTGCAGGGGATGAAGGGAATAACCCTCGGTACGGTGATCTAGGCCCCGTACTGTGACGGGCGGTATCCCAGTAGCCCTGCCATTGTATGGGATCCAATTTCCAATAAGCGCCGTACGTTTTGATTGTGCCCAACTATGTTGAAATGTGAGATGTAAGCATTTCAGCTATTTCTGTATTTTACTTGAAAACCCTAGACACTATTATAATATCACAGAATTTCCTATAAAATGTTTTGGTTAGGGTAAGGTAAAAACTTACCCGTATTTATTTGTGGGGAGTCTTACGTGATACATTTATTTTCAAATGATTTTCAAAGTTAAGCAACTTTAACCTGTTTACTCATACCAGACCCATGTCTAACCCGGAGTTTATATTTTGCTTTTCATAAACTCTTGGGTACTCAAATTTTTGCGAGTAGCCAAGTGATAGGTATTGGGAGCGTTGACTTTCTGGAGGAGCTCTTTTTGGAGGAAGACCAGACGTATGTATCTATATATGTAGTTCCGCTGTGTAGTTAGTGTCTGCTGTATTTTGGATGTATGTATAGACATGTATGTATATGACAGTCCTGTTATATGATATTGTAAGACTCTGATGTATGTATAACTATGTAATAGTTATGTGATGTATTATATTTTGTTACATTCCGCTGTGAGATTCTGATGTTGTTATTCTTTCTTTCTGTTCTTTTCTATTTCTATCCCTTTCTTTCTAAATGATGAAACGTCTTTCTGGGTTGAGAATGGCGGGTTGTCACAGGGATTTAGTTTTTATTCGATTTTCGGCGATCGGAGTTCAGTGAGGTGTCGGGATTGGAGCTGGAGGAAGCTCGTTGGTCAAGGGTTGTAGGAAAAATGGTCGGTGAATTTTTAGATTATCGTGGTGGCATGGCTGTGCGAAGTAGGGTTTAAGACAATGTGCGAGTCGACGAGGTTGTTGAGGCAAATGTGACGTGTAGGATCTAGATTAACCCTAGAGGGAGGGGGGTGAATAGGGTTATAGAAAATTTTCTCGATTTAAACACAGAAACAAACTGTAGAAATAAATATGTTGAAAAGTAAATCACACACAAAATTTACCCAGCTTCGGCAACCCCTGCCTACTGCTGCATTCCTAGATTTCTATTGGAATTAAACAGTCTCCCGCTTACAAACACTCTAATAGACTCGCAAACCCTGCTCCCGCTTACAAACACTCTAATAGACTCGCACCCCCTGCTCCGCCTATAGAGTTTTGCAAACTCGCAAACCCTTGCTCCCGCCTATAGAGTTTTGCAAACTCGCACACCCTGCTCGCTGAACTAATTCTAACTAGACAATCTGACACTACCTACAACCTAGGTGGTGATTTTACCAATACTTTGACTCGAAAAGTAAAAACAACAAATAAAAAACAATTAAAAACTTAAAAACTAAAACCCCCTTTTATAAAAATAAAGGCCGGCCCAATTCTTTTTCTCGTTTCTTTTTCTTTTGGCTTGGCCGTTCCTCTTTGTCGAATTAGGACTTCGATTCTTTTTGCTATGGAAAGATTGCAGCCGATCCTCTTTATGAAATTAGGGTTTTCTGACTTGTTCGCGGCTCTCTGATGATCGATTCCGATTTGCGTTGCTCTTTCTCTTGCTCGCGCTCGTTCTCTGATGATTGATTCCCTGGTTCTCTTGCTTTATTTGATCGTCTCTTGAGATGATGTCGGCCGCTCCTATTTGATCGAGTTCACTGGATTATGGTATGTATTCTTTCGTTGCTGGTTTAATGCTTGCTTGACTCGATGCCTATGATGAATTTTGGGTTTGGTATTTATATGAATTCGACACTTACATCAATTCGGTACTTTCTAAAATTATTTGATTGCCTGATGCACACGGCTTTCCTGATATTTTTGTGACTTGTTACTCACGACATTGATTTTCAATCGTTTGATTTTCCTTGAATAATGCGGCAAAAACTTTCCTAAATTGATTTTTGACCTTTTCAAAGATACGTTCACGAATTTCCTTGTTGACTTCTGTATGCTTCCACATGATTACGACTTCGAACATGTTATTCACTGTTTCCACATGAACTTCTATGGTTTCGACTTCTATGACTTCTGTATGCTTCCACATGAACTTGTTTATTGCTTTCGATGTCACTGTGACTTATGACTTTGATTATCATGCAGCTCACTGTCTTTGTTCCTGTGCATATATGTATATGCCTCTGTTTGACTTTGGTTATGTGACAGTTTGCTGTAGTCGAGACTTGTTTCTTTGATGTTGTTTATGTCTGCATCTTTAATCTTCTATCATCTTCGAACTGTTTGCATTTCAATTGTACTTGTTGTTTTCCATGTTTAATCACTGAGCACTTGTCATGTTGCATACTCTCTGTTGCACTGTTTCTGGACATTCTTGTTGCCTCTTGTTCATTTGCAATATTGGCTTAGCTGTGCACTTGCTTGAGTTTCACTGGTACATGTACATTGCTGCTATTTATCTTGTACTTGCTTATTTTAGTTTGCACTGCTTCATGTTCGTTGTGTCACTTGTGCATTGTTGAGTTCGTTGCTGTGTTGAGGCTGTGCTTGCATGTGTCCTGGAGCTCGAGTTCCATTCATTAGTAGCTTGGTTGACTTTTGCAGTTCTCTAGTCTTGCATCATGATACAGTCTTCATTAGCTCGTGTGCTTATTTGTATGTTGTAAATGTTGGTGCACTTGTTATCTTCACTTGTATATTTGTTTTTCAAGTCTGCACTTTGCACTAGAGTTTTGCATACCATACTCTAAATTATCATTGTGCTTCTGTTGTTGCCTGTTGCATTCATGTTAGTTTAGTCGTGCACTTGGTCTTTGTTGTAACTGGACATGTTGTTGTTTCTTGAATGCATCTGTGCATGATTGCTGAACTGGTTTTCTTGTGCACTGTTGATTAGTTGATCTTCATTTGGGTTTGTTTCATGTAGCTGTTGGTCTGGAGTTGTTTAATGAAGAGGTTGAACCTGTTAGTCGAGCTTGCATACTACATGATTGCACTGTTCTCTGCATTTACTTGATTGTTGCAGTCCATGTTGCTGTTGGTCCGACTTATGATATCTTGTAGCCTGGCCATTGCTTGCCATCACTGGTCTTTGCATCCATTCATGTTGATTTTTGAAATTTCACTTGAGTTGAATCCAGTTTCAAAAAATCGGGTTTGACCTTGTGCTCGTGTCGTGATTGCACGTGAGTTGAACCCGGCTTTTCATTTGGGTTTGACCTGTGCTCACCTGTCCCTGTAAATCGATCAAGTGTATATCGATGTGCATGACCCTGTAGCATGTACAGTGATACACTGTGCACGTCACATTGTTCGTGTATGATGAATTCAAATGAGAATGATGACGAACAACCCAAATAACTGAGGCAAATCATATTTTCAAAAATCATATTTCATTTTATATTGCAAAAATATTTCTTTTTCAATTTTACTGCGTTAGTGAATATTTTTGCAGATTGTTCAGATGCTGGATTCAAACTGGAATGAAGTTGAATATAAAAATACGAGTGTGAGTGATATGTAGTGAGGAATTTATGTAAACTTAATTGTGATGTAATTGTGATGTAATCAAAAATGTATATGTATAGCGAGAGCTTGAATTTGTACTATTCAAGATTGTAATAAATATTTGTTTGAATAAAATTTCTGTTTGAATTCAAATTCCATTCAATTCTGTGTAATTTATTTTATTCAACAAATATTTATTTAATCTATGAAAAACAAAATAGCACATTACCAAATACATTTAAATGAATATATATGTTTATTATCATCAAACAAAAATCATATACTCGCATATTCCACATGACGTCGTGTGGGCATCAGAGTGTTTCGGTACAAGAGGGATTGGAAGAGGGAAGATAGGTGAGTTTCTAGGCAAAGCGACGAGGCTCTTGGTGGTTGGAGGTTGCGGCGCGAGGGGGTTTTTGCGAGCGGGTTTGGTCACTACTGTAGCCCGACTTGGTCGATCTCGTTTTGAAGCTTTGTTCAAGGTTCTGGGTGGTCGGGTCGGATGAGGGCGTCGTTGGCGATTGATCGGAGGTAGCGACGTTGGTCGGATTGGTGACGATCGAGCATGCACGTGCGCGCGTATCTTGGCGTGTCTGGGTTTGGGATTGATGTTGTGTTATATTAGAGAAGAGAAAGAAAGGGAAGAGAAAAGACAGGGGAGATTGAGGATTGGATCGGGTTTGGGCTCGGGCCTGCTTATAGTTGGCATTACAAAGTTTAAAAAAATAAAAAGAATGAGGATAAGAATAAAAGCATAGATATAAAAGAAAAGCATAAGCATAAAACAAACAATATTTTCCAAAAGCAAATTTTCCTAACAAATTCTTTTCAATATTAAATGTTTTACTTAAGTTCCTAGTTTAGACAAAGGAATTTTAAAACCTTGTTTTACTTAAAAGATTATTTGGTTTAAAGGACACAAATCAATTATTTAACTTATATTAGTAAACTTAGAATAATTATATTATATGTCCTTTATTTAATTTAATTCCTAACTTATTTAAATAAAATTAAATGGTGTAATTAAGTATATGGTTAAGGAAAATAAAATGTTTTAAACTTACGATTAATCAAAGTTTTATGTATTTTATATATTATATAATTCCAAATGTTTAATCAAAAATAAAACAGATGGCTTGTAATTAATTAATGTCAATTAAGCATGATTATAAGTAATTTATTTTTAAATTGATTTGATGATTGTGTGACTAGTTAATCTAGCTTATGAAGATTAAATTGGATTGAATGCTTTGGATTGCTTGATATTTCTAGTATGACTATTTTGCGATATTCTATGGTATTAAATTACCTGAATTGAACTATTGATAAAATATGAGACATTTATTTGAACTGATATTGCGATGGAATTTTTTTGTGAATGTTGAAATTTTGAAATTGAATTGTTTTGGCTTAAAAGATGGCATTCAGATTCGAAGGAACCGGGATCGGATATCAGCGATATCCGGAACCACTTCGGTTTAATAAGCACTATAATTCTTTATAGATTTGATTTTAAAACCGAATAGATTGGAATATAATAAATTAATAAACTTGGCTATTTAAATTAAGTAACGGTACCTAGATATTATTTTTAAATACCAATGGATATGTGTAATAAGTGGTTAGCCAAAATAAGATAAAAACTCGTAGTAAAGTTCGAGTTACCCTTGATTTTTCAAAGAAGTTTATAACCTTAGTATTTCTTATTAGATGGGTTTACTCACGCTGGTTTCCAGCCTGACTCGGGTGTTACTTTATCGTAATGCTCAGGTCAGACCGAGTATTACAGATTTCCAGGTTAGGACGTTCTAGAGCTCAGGAGACGAGCTGGATGGCAGGGATGTATTGATTATATTCCGGTGTGAAGTAAAGATTGTCTAGACTGGATTTAGGGACAAGTTATTATAATTGTCCAGTTTATTTGTGAATGATTGTACTCTGATATATTGTATGTAAATTAACATTTAAAGCTTTTTTGTGTAAATGTTGTTATATGTATATTATATTTTGATCCGCTGCGATTGTGAGATTCTGTGCTTTAGTTTTCTGTTTCTTCTTCTACCTCTCTTCTTCTTAACTCTAACAGTTTGGGATCTCTGGCATTCGATTTCTCGGCACTTCTACAGTAAATGTATTAGTGTCGATATTTCAAGGTCGAAAATTCTGGGCCGTTATATTTGATATCAGAGCTGAAAGGTTAAGCATGAACCTTGGCTCTGGTGGGGATTACTCATTAGAGATAGGGTCAGTAGTACCCTAGAACGAGTTGAGAGTATTATATGAGGGCGTAATTATCATTTTCTTATACAATGATTTTAAAAAAGATTTTAAAATTAGTCTTCATATAAGCCTCTATTTTGGTATAAAAGCAAAAAAAATTCTAATTTTTATAATATATTAAGATAATTGGTTGTTGATTATTGAAATTGAATAAGATCATGAGAATTAAGAGGTAATATATATCTAACCAAATAGGAATTTGATAAAAATGAACTATGCAATAAGATAAGCTAGAAATGGATTTAAACCAGAAATTAAAATCCTGAAATATGTAGAAGTATTTTCAAAGTATTGGAATAAATTACCCTGATTTTATTTTCTAATAAATTATGAGACAATATATAGTAAGTTGTTTTCCAGATCTTATAATCTTGGTTATTATCATAAAAAGTGGTTCTGTCTAAATAAAAGGTTGTTTATTTTTTTAAAAATAAACAATAATAAAACAAGAGTGAAATGTTTTTAGGAAATTAACATTTAGATAAGTATAACTTGAAATTGGAAAAGGATAAAAAAAATTGAAATTTTAAAATCTAAGTCCATAAAATTTGGAATCGTTTCAAGGTGTTATAAAATATTTTAAATAATATTATTCAGATATTTTGAACGTGGGAATCTTGTTCTAAAAAAGAGTTGTTTTAAATATTTTAAAGAAATTTGTTTTTAATTAAAAACAAAGAATGGTTTGACTTGGTGTGCAAATAAAATAAAAATATATATGTGGATATACATATTATCATAGTTGGTTTGAAATAAATACTAAATGTAGAAATCTAAAATCTCTTTAAGATTAAGATGTAAGCCCAAAGTGCAATAAGTTTGAACTTAATAGTGGGAAAAAATATTGATAAGAAGTTTAAAATTTGAAATGGAGAATTCAGATTGAGTAAGGTTGATATGGATTAAATGAATTGATATTTAACTTAGGGAATTTAAATGGGTTAAATTGAAAACGGAGTATGTGTGATCTCAAAATGGGTTTGAGTTTCGAAAATTGATAACGAATGCTATTGATTGGTGCTTTAGATAATTTTGATGTTTATTACTTTGACATATCCTGCTATCATCCTGTTGTTATTAATAATCTATGAAACTGTAAATTAGATAATTTTGAATGAATTAAGAAGGGGATTGAAATGGTATACATCCATTGCTGAAATTAAATGGAAATAAAACTTCATTTTGAAACCATTTAAATTGAATTTGATTCTTAGAAATAAAAATTGAATTTATGAAAATGAAATCACTTTGAACTTAAGATTTGAATGTTAAAAATGAACTTGACAACTTAAATTGTTTAAGAATTGGGTTTTAAAGCTTGTGGTTAAAATTGAGAATAAATTGGATCCCTAAAGTTTATTGTTTTAAAAAAAAAAAGATTTGAACCCTCACTTAAACCTTGAATTAAGTTTAAGCAGAAGTAAATTAATTTGTAAATTTGGACTCAAAATTAAATTGTTTAAAGACTTAGGTTGTTAAATTGGAAATAATGGTTAATTTGATTTAAAGGATTAAATCAACATTTGAGAATTTAACTCGAATTTATATAATTCGATGGTTTAAAGTTGTGATTGGAATTGAAGTTTGTTCAAATTGAAATTTGATTTCAAACTAATTGAAATTATAATCGAAGTTGAATAAATTTAAATTCAAATGGGAGTTGATTTAAATTTGGAATGGGAATCGAAGTTAATTCAAATTGGGTTGGAATTGAATCAATTTAAATGAGAATGGAAATTGGAAATTGGTTGAATTAGAGATTGGTAAATTGAACCAGTTTGACTCTAAAACTATTTTCAAACAAATTATTTTAATATAAACTGTTTTGAATCTATTTCCTTAAATATTTAGACTATTTTGATTTTCCAAGCTATTACTATACAAACCTTTCTTTTTAAAACTCAAACTATCTTATATTAATTATTTAACTATTTTACAACTATTTTGTAACTATTTAACTATTTTACAACTAATAACTATTTTACAACTACTTAACTATTTAAAAAACTTTTCAAGCTATTTACTAAATTCAAACTGGATAGAATAGAAACTGTTTATATTTAAATGCCAATTGAGATAAGAATTGAAGCAATTGGGAAGTGAAAGAAAAATTGAATATTGATGTAAAAATGATTTTGAAATGGAAAAGTATATTTGAGAAATATATGATGAATAAGAGTGGAAGTTGGATATCGCTATAACTGAAACTCACTTTATGAAGAGTAAGTATTGTGGCAAATAACTTTGTAAAGGAATCGAACTTGGATGTTGATCTAGCATAACTAGGGTTATAACTATTTGTTATATATGACAAACTTCCTTTGTTGAATCTATAACCAAAAGAAAAGATTTTTGAAAAATATTTGAATTATAAAAAGGAAATTATGTAAGTAGGAAGTGATCCAAAAATATTTTGTTCTAGTTAAAAGAATAAACTTATATATATATGAATGATTTTATTGAGAATGGATTTGGGGAAAAGTTTTGGAACCTATTGATTTTGAATGGCTTTTGATTTTGGGAAAAATGAATTTTGGGAATTTGGAATGCCAAGTTTGAGAACTATCAATTTTGAGATATCGATTTTGTGTAAATGGGATTTTTATGTGATACATATAAAAAGTATGTTTCGAAGATACTACACGTATATAGTATAAAATGTTTTGAGAATGCAATGGGGAAAAAGGTGTTTGCACCAAAATTGGTCACAACACTCTTCGGGAGTCGTTGAAGAGATAACAATCAATAGTGTGAACTGAATATGAATATTATCTAACAAAAACTCCAATCAACAGTAAAGAAAAATGCGTAGACAAGCGATTTATAGTGGTTCGGCGTGTTGCCTACGTCCACTGTGAAGTTTTTTGATATTTTATTGATTCTCTTTCAATGTTTACAAGTTGTTACAGCGATCAACAGCAAGTTACAACTGGAAATTCGAAATCAACAGTGAAATTATGATGGAGATGTCAATCCGGCAGAGTCTGGGCGCTTGAGAGTCAGAAAATCCCGAAGGTCCCTTTTCTGTTGGCCCTGGAGCTCTATTTATAGGTGTAGGCCGCTGGTATCTCGCTGAAAACTCGGAAGACCACTTCTGGCACGTGAGGGGGCCCACACGTACGGTCTCGGGATGTTTGGGCCCACTTTGGCATCGGTTCGAACTCCATTCGAACCGATCAAGAATTCATCCAATCGAGGTGAAATTTGGTGTGGACATTCTTCAACATGTATGCAAGCATCTGTGAAAGTTTCATTGCCTTTGGATCAGTAGATTAGGAGATATGTTGGGTTCGAAATAGGCTTCACGGCAAGGCTGTTTGGTTCGAACCGCTGTATTCGAAACGATGCTTTCGAATCCATCATGGCACGTGACTTCGTGGTGACGTGGAGCGCAAGCTTCGAATCGATCCGGACTTCTCTCCGTGTTGACCGCTTCGACTTCGTATATCTCGGTGATTTCGAACCAATGGAAGACACGTGGGTTGACCCAGTGGGTTCGAATAAGGCAACACAGGATGGGTTCGAACATGGCTCTGTGATGGGTTTGAAGATGGCTCCGTGATGGGTTCGAACAGGGCTTCTGTGATGGGTTCGAACCAACGTTCCTTGGATGCATATGAGCTCTGCAACACCTTCATGGATACGAGGCGCATGGATTCGAAAACAATGGAGTCGAAGGTGATGGAGTCGAACCCATGGGGGTTCGAAAGGTTCGAAGTTGAGGGATTCGAAAGTCGTCTCTTCTTATCGATTCGAACATGGTGGGTTCGAACTAGTTGGGTTCGAAGTGGAGTCGAACCGATGGATGCGAACTCATCGGTTCGAACTTTGGTATATGTGCATGGATTCGAGGCGCTGCCTCCCTTCTTGGGTTCGAACCAGATGGGTTCGAACATAGGTAGGGTTATGGTTTCGAACAGAGCAATGTCCATCTTTCTCAGCTTGAATCCATCATAACTTGAGCATACGACCTCGGATTGACTTGAAATTTGAAATGCTGACTCTTGTAGTCTTTCTTGTCGTGTCCTATCAATTGTAGCTCATTCTGGACTCGGATAAAATTCAGTGATAACCATGGCTAAAGGAAGTACGATCAACTTCTGAGGCGAACTGTCCTTCGTTTTCGATCGATCTTTTGGTATCGCGGCTTTGCCAAAAAGCGGGATAACATTTTGCCCCCTAAAGTATGTCTTGTGGGAACATGACGTGCTTTGAATAGCTGCCATTTCTCTCTGAACAATCATTGTTCTCTTTTTTGTTGAAACTCGTACGCTGTACTGCTGTAACCTTGCGTTGATATGATTGATTGCTGTATAATAGTGCTTAGCCGTTGGCTGTCGCATTTGTAACAGGATAAGCGTTTGATCCCTGTGAATATTCAAAATCGAATGTTAGTCCGACATGTATGCACATATGTTAATTTGGACCCTGTTAACGTCGTGCGTCCACGAGTCGTTGTCAGTTTGGTTTGCTGCAGAATTTCGTATCGATTCTCTCCTGAACCGATTTTGAAATTTGAATTGAGACAACGCTTGGTGGTTGTTGTGGAAAGTTCCTTCGTATCGATCCTCTCCTGAACCGATATTGAAGGTTGAAGGAAACGACTCTGTTTTACGTGATTGTAATATTTCGAACCGATGCGTTCGAGCATTAATGGGTTCGAAGTTCATGTCTGTATGGATGCAATATGCCCGTGTAATGATGGGTCGTGTGAATATGAAATTTTGAATCGATGCGTTGGAGCATGGATGGATTCGAAATTGACATGGACCCAACGGAGTATACTCGTGTCATGATGGGTTCGAAGTTGACTTTCGAACCGATGTTAAAAGATGGAGTATACTTTGTGCTGTGATGGGTTCGAAGCTGACATTCGAACCGATGGGAAAGGATGGTTTTGAACTAGCAGTTCGTTTCTGTGGGTTCGAAAGTGATCTTCGAATCGATGATTAGGATGGGTACGAGACTATTGTTCACGGCAGTGGTCCGTGTGCTTCACATGATGGAGCCTCAGGCGTATGGGTTCGAAGATAGGTTTCGAAACGACTCTGAATTCTGACCTGTTGTAAATGGTCACCTTTACCGGAACTCGAATCATCCCGGTCATCACCTACCCCCCATATAAATAGCAGTGGACCTGCCACTTTTTCACTTTTTACCTTTTCACTGCACTATTCATCGCTACGAATCTTCTAAGGAGAAAACACTGCGTCGCGTTTTCGAATCCATCAAGATCTAAGACTTAAATCTCTCGAATCCATTGCTTAAACTAGGTAATTAGCCTCGGTTTCAAACGACGAAGCTATTTCGAATCCACTTCTGTTCATCGATTGCGTAGCTTCGAGATTGGCAAAACCAGATCTGGTTTGGGAGGGATTCGAATCGATGTGTGGGCTCGAGTTCGAAGCGATGACGGTGGTGTGTTTCCATTGGATTTCGAATCGATCCTTGGAATGTCCTTGTTGGGATGCGCAGTTCGCACCGATTGGGGGATTCGAGGGATCCATTCGAATCGATGGATTCGAACCCATAGGTTATCGCTTCGAAGTCCACAACTTCGTATCGATACGAAGTGGATCGTTTCGAAAGCGACCGATGTCAGGTTGAGGGTTTCGGTATCGGTTCGAACTTGTCATTTGGCTATCGGTTCGAAGCGCGTCTAACTGCATGGTTTCGAAACGATGTTAGGATGGGTTCGAATGCATGGGTTCGAAGCAACTTCATGATGGTTTCGAACGCGTGGGTTCGAAAGAAGTTTGGACGGGTTCGAACGCATGGGTTCGAAGCAATGTCATGATGGTTTCGAACGCGTGGGTTCGAAAGTAGTTTGGACGGGTTCGAACGCATGGGTTCGAAGCAACGTCATGATGGTTTCGAACGCGTGGGTTCGAAAGAAGTTTGGATGGGTTCGAAGGAAGAGGTGTTCGATTGGGTTCGAACAAAGCCTCTGTGATGGTTTCGAACCCTATATGATGGATTCCAAAATTTGAAAATTTTTCTAAGTACAACTCCGACGAGCTTCATTCTTGCATACTTGGACTTGAATATTGAACTGCATACTTGACTGCCTTTTGAAGCTCGTCGATGGAATTATAACAACTTCTATTCGAACCGACTTCCATCATATAAACGATTTAGTGATGACGGTCAGCGATGACGGTCATTATAGCCGGACTCCGTAGCTTTGTCGCTTGCATAATTACTTTAACTCTGCAACATTTATTCAAGTAATGCATGGCACGATACCACACACATTCATACACGTTACACTGGGGAACACACGGGTTCTTTGTCGTCTAACGATGGTTTCTCATGAGTTAGCTAGTTATGGAACCTTCAAGTTCGCAGCAGCAAGAGATGCAAGGTACAGTCTCTCCGAGACTAGAGGTTCCGGATATAGATCCTGAGATCATCGGTCCAGCCCCGGACGAACTCCCCGATGCGTCATTCATTGCCAATCCATCGGATTCCGTTCCATCGAATATCTCTGAAGACATGCTGGGGAGAATATGTTTGAGGCACGGCTTGTCACTGGACGATGTGTTACTGCCGGGGCCGAATGATAGACCACATAGTCCGCCGGAAGGGTATACAGACGCGTGTGCGGCCGGGACACTTCCCCCGTTCAACGAGTATATTAGAGAAGTGTTGTTGTTTTTGAGGATCGCCCCATCTCAGCTGCACCCGAACGGATATGCGTCGATCAATAGCTTGTTCATTGCATTTATGGAATGTCTCCATCGACCGCCACTTCCAATCGAAATCAGATACTTGTTCAACTTCAAAACTCAGGGTGATTATCCCTCTTTCACATTTATGGAAGCAGTGAGGAATTGTCAAGTGGTCACCGGATCCTGGACAAGGCTGAGTTACTATAGGACAGAATGGTTTTATGTCAGATGTCCTCCAGGATTTGCTCGACGATGGTTATTCAGACGTGAGTATAACCGAGTTCTCAAATAGTTACTACGACAATTGCAGCCGAAGTGGAACTTATATTAATTTTTTCTTTTTATAGCAACGATTCCGCGACCCGAAGGCGAACAGTTCAAGGAGATGGTGCGAGTACTTCGAGAAGTCCCGAGTGAAGATAGGGACATCGAGTTGCTTTTGACGGATAGGAATCTTCGGACTTATGGGCTGATTGAACGAGGGCAGAGTATAAGGTTTGAGGTAGCGCTAAGGATCGTTTCTAAAAAACGAGTCAAACATAAGAAGCCCGAAGTTGTCATAGCCGAGGAGGCTGATTCTGAACGAACTCATACTGACGATGAGCCGCTGACCGAGCCTACGGATGTAGCTCCGGAAGTCGCGGGGCAGAGAAAAGGCAAGGCTGCCATGGTTAAGTCAACTAGACAGGGGAGACGGAAATCGGTTGTCACAGTCCGACCCTCTCCCGGAGTTAGAATTTCTGAGATGTCTCCTCCACGAACTGAAAGTCTTTTTGAAGGGCTTGCCGATCTTCCAATCCCGGAAGACGTGTCTTTTCAACATGATGTCGGGTTGGAGGAGTTCCATCGTAACCTAGAATGGAGCGAGCCTCTTATTACTAGCGAGGTCGACACTTCTGGTTGGTCGGGGGGAATGCATATTCATACACATTTCACGACACTGCATAACCTTTGACTGTAAACTACTTGTCTCGAAAGGTGATTAATTCGATTTTATTTTTCTTTGCAGATACTATGTCTAAACGAGGTTCAATGCTTGGTTGTCTTCGACATGCCCGCAAGTCTTCTTATTATGATTCGCGCAGGCGAGAGGGAGATAGAGATTATGATCAAGGCCGCTCTGGGTATTATGACCAGGGACGTTCGGGTTATTCTAGTCATGAGAGATATGACTCGGACAGGGGCCATAGGCGTCGATCTCGATCGCGTACCCCTCCTCCTTCCAGAGATCCCGTACAACCTCCCGTTCGTGTCCCTCGAGATTCTTCTCGACATGCGTCGGTTTCTCAAGCTTCTACATCTGAGGCGATGGCGCCGATGGTTGCGGAGGAACCTCCTGCTGAAATCATGGGGGAAGGAGCAATCAGGCTTGCGCAACTGAAAAGGGAGTTCCCGAATATCTGCTTCGACAATTATGTCTTTCCCCCGAACTTGAAGAGAATCCTACCGGAGGCCGAGCGGTGGGCGCTTGATTATGTGCATGATTTCTACGCACAGTACAAGGTGTGGTATAGAGCGGCTGAAAAAGCATCGGCCTTGGCCTTCGAACGAGCGGCCACCATTGAGAAGTTGCAGGCCGAGTTAGCACAAAAAGATCGCATCATTCAAGTGCTGAATTCTGAGGCTGAATCATCCCGTAAATCTGAAATAGGGGCCACCAAGAGAGCCGATGAAGCTCAAGCGGCGATGGAAAGAATGGAAAAAGGAACATTATGTCACGGTGGAAGACATGGGCCACCGGAACACTGTCGTCACTGCCGAGAGGGATGCGGCGTTGAAGGAACTCAATGAGCTTAAGGCAAAATTCACCGAAATCGCCAAGGAAAAGGATGATGCGAATAAGGCGGCGCAGGAGGCATGCGAACAGGCCGTAGTGCTTCGCACCGAAAGAGATGCGGCGGTGGGGAAAGTTCAAGCAGTCGAGGCAGAGGTGGAGGGTAAAGTTCAACGGGCGGAGGCCAGGCTAGAGGCCGATATTGAAGACCTGCTTATAACTTATAACGCCAACGTGTTAAAACACCGAAATTTAGCCTGGCTTCAAGATTATCCCGTTCACCTTCGCAGCGCTTGGGAACGATTGGTCGAGGACGAGGAGGAAGCGCATCCGGGCGAATCGGTTGATCGATTCGAGCTCGAGAACCGGCTGCTAACTGAGGATGAGAAGAAGGTCCTTCATGATGCTATCATTGCTCATGAGAAGGAGACGATGGGTGGTCATTCCCTGGAAGTCGGAGAGGGATCGGGTGTTGAGCACCATTCTGATGTTACTGAAGTCACCACATCGCCTTCGTCAGTGCCGGTGTCTGCGGTCAGCTTGCCACCTGTTCCTGCTTACGACCCGGAGCAGCCGCGCTTATCTCCTATCTATGAGCACACTTCCGAGGCCGTTCTGCCGTCTGCGAGTCAGACTGGGGAAGGTATTCCGAAATTATTTCAAGTGTTTTCTAAATAAAGAGTTTGTTTTGAAGAAGTTACTAATAACTTATTGTTTTTGCCTAGTGACGGAGGTTGCGCCGACAGTCACGGCTCAAGAATCAAGCCAAAAGGATAAGGCCATCGCCACCGAGACCACTGCTGTAGCCGCGGTATCGACCGAGGCGGCACAGGGGAGTGGATTATCTCTTGAGGAACAAATGGTGAGTGAGTTGCTCGGTGAGCCGGGCGGTTTCTCCACGGACTTACCGTTTATCATCGTCAGTGATCCCCCGCCGACCTCAAGCTCTTCGATGCAAGCTGCGGATGCCCCCAGCCAAGCCCAAGCGACTCGAGAAGAGGAGATTTTGGCTGAAATCAATGCTGAAATAGAGGCTGCAGGGCACAGTGGTAGCGCCGGTGGCAGCACGACGGCGCAGAGTCAAGCGTCTGCTAGGGTAGTGTCGTCGGGTGGCACTATCCCAACTTCCGTCACGGATCCAGTCCCCCCAACTCCTCCGGCGGGAAGCCCTCATGCAGATTCGAGCTCCGAGGACATCGATATCATGTCCCTAGCCGAAGAGTCACCGCCGAAGAGGAGGCACTCAAAAAGGATTTTTGTCGCTAGTGATTACGATGAGGAACCACTAATAAGAAAGACGAAAAAGAAGAAGAAATAGACGGGCTTTACAAGTAGATGTTTTGGTAGATAAGTACTTGTTTTTTGTTTTTTGTTAGTAAGCCGTGTATAGATGCAGGTTCGGCCCCTGCTAGTAGGGCTTGTTTTTTGGAAGAACTCACCTGTACGTAAGTCCTTATTTTTAGTTAGTTGAAATAAACTTCAGTTTCTTTGCTTCAACTCTTGTTTTATTTGTGCTTAAGTACTTGCAGTGTCTTGTTTTCGGTCCGGAGTACTTTGATGTTTTTATCGTTTAAGTGGAGTTCGTTTTTATTCCCCAACTCTGAAAATCTTGGTCACAAGTTGTGATTGATGAATGAACTGAACTTCGGACGTTGTATCACTTCGGTTAGTGATTGACACTTAGCTTTCGTGCCCCCCAGTCTCGGGGAACAACACTTGTATTTTTGGCAGTTGATCGCACTTGTTGCAAATCTTAAGCACACGCCCGCATTCTGTGGACTTAGGATAATTTGAGACCGATAATCTGCTTTGCACTCTAGGAGTTTGAGAGTTATCGATGTTTGTATTGTGGTTCGCGCTCCGGGAACCTGGATTGGTGTTTACACTCCGCTTCACGCTCTGGGAACTGGGAGTTAATGTTGACATCTCAGTTCGCACTTCAGGAACTTTGAATTGTTGTTTGTACTCCGACTCACGCTTTGGGAATCTGGAGTTAGCATGGATGCTTCGGTTCGCACTCCGGGAACCTGTAAGTTGTGTCTACACTTCAATGCATGCTTTGAGAACTCGGAGTTCGCATTGAAGGGTTGGTTCGCACTTCGGGAACCTGGAATAGATGTTTATACTCCGATTCATGATCTGGGAAGTTGGAGTTAGCCGATAGATGGTAAGTCACACCTATTTGAGCCTTTTAGGAATTCGTCCGCACTCCGGGAACGACGGATTTGATGTTTATACTCCAATTCACGCTCTGGGAAGTTGGAGTCCGTTCACACTCTGGGAACGAATTATGGAATGTTTATACTCCAATTCGCGCTCTGGGAAGTTGGAGTCCGTTCGCACTCTGGGAACGAATTATGGAATGTTTATACTCCAATTCACGCTGTGGGAAGTTGGAGTCCGTTCGCGCAGTGGGAACGAATTATGGAATGTTTATACTCCAATTCACGCTGTGGGGAGTTGGAGTCCGTTCGCGCAGTGGGAACGAATTATGGAATGTTTATACTCCAATTCACGCTGTGGGAAGTTGGAGTCCGTTCGCGCAGTGGGAACGAATTATGGAATGTTTATACTCCAATTCACGCTCAGGGAAGTTGGAGTCCGTTCGCGCGGTGGGAACGAATTATGGAATGTTTATACTCCAATTCACGCTGTGGGAAGTTGGAGTCCGTTCGCGCTCTGGGAACGAATTATTGAATGTTTATACTCCAATTCGCGCTGTGGGAAGTTGGAGTCCGTTCGCGCAGTGGGAACGAATTATGGAATGTTTATACTCCAATTCACGCTCTGGGAAGTTGGAGTCCGTTCGCGCGGTGGGAACGAATTGTGGAATGTTTATACTCCAATTCACGCTGTGGGAAGTTGGAGTCCGTTCGCGCTCTGGGAACGAATTGTTAAATGTTTATACTCCAATTCACGCTCTGGGAAGTTGGAGTTAGTTGTAGGACTGTCGTGTGTTGGTCCAGTTCAGCCTTTGATGTGTTGGCTTGCCCCCGAGCTGGGGTTTCACTTAGTGAGTGGCCGGTTGTATCGCAGTCACTCGCTATTTGAATAAAATCCATTGTTTGATGGAATTTAGCTCTTCGTGTGTCGTGATTGTTGAACGTTGTATTCGATGAATCACAGCTCTAGCTTGAAGAGATAATGTTTTATTGCTGAAATAATATGGCAAAGTCAGTGCCTTATTACAAAATCAAATTTCAGAATGTAAAGGAAATTTCAAATTATTCATAGATTGAATGAGACTGTCATGTGTGACAGTGACGAAGATCCTCGTCGTTCCAGGCTCCTGAGAAAGTCGGTCCGCCACTGATGGCGTTTATCACCAATCTCTCGCGAGGACCATTGGAGTCCTCATGTCTCGGTCGATCGGGTTCACTATTTTGATTTGATGGACCTGCTTCCCTGGGTTGCGGTGTCCGCACAAATCGATCAAGCTTCCTTTCTCTGATCAGTTTCTCAACGAGATCCTGCAACTGACGACACTCGTTTGTATCGTGCCCGTAGTTTTCATGGAACCTGCAAAACTTTCCTGTTTTGATTTGTCTCTCTGACGACGGTCTCGGAGCAGGTTTTTCGTATTGAATTGTACTACGGGTTTGTAAATACAAGTCCTCCAGTGAAGTATTCAAAGGAGTATAATTGTCAAACATCGGATGTTTGCGTGGCGGGCCACGATTTTGATCTTGTTTTTTAATTTGATTCACGCTCTCTCTTCGCCGAGCTTGCTTATTTTTGACGTTCAACTGAACTTTTCCGGAGCTCTCACCGGATTGCTTGATTGCAACATTGCTTTGAATTCCTTCTGTACTTGGTTTTGCATCGGTTTGCTTCCTAGACTGTTTCGCGTCTTCTCGTCTCAGGAACTGAGCCGCCTTGGCGTGGAAACGGTCCAACGATGCAGGTGGTTTTCCGGCTAGCCAATTGCCGAACTCAGAATCGGGGTCGATTCCCTTAGTCAACGCCATAAGGATGGAGTGATCGTTCGGATTGCTGATCTCCGCGCATGCAGTATGGAATCTCTCTAAGTAGTGTCTGAGTGTCTCTCCGGGAGCCTGAGTGACACTAGACAGAGTGTTGACATCTTTGGGTCTTGCGACATGCATGCGGAATTGCTCAACGAATTTTGTGGCTAACTGGTCGAATGAAGAGATGGATCGAGGTGGCAATCGAGTGAACCACATGGTGGCGATGCCCCCCAGGGATATGGGGAAACTTCGACACTTTACTGCGTCGTCAGCACGGGCAGCAGTCATCGACCATTCGTATTTTAGAATATGTTGGTTGGGGTCGGAGTTTCCGTCGTACATGGGTAGTGTTGGCATTCTGAATCGCCGTGGGGGTTCAGCAGTAAGGATATTGTCCGTAAAAGGAGTGTGACTTCGGGAGACTCCCCAGTCGTCGTTCATGAATCCCTGACTCTCACGGATCATTTGACGTATCATAGTGGAAAGATCCGGCATTTGCGCGTTCTGTGCGGCTTGTGCTGGAGTACGATTACGTTCCATGCTTTGGGGTTGGACCGGATATTGCCGACGGTCCAAGCTTTGCCTTCTTGGCACATAGTCTTCTGGGACGTATGGTTCAGGAGTACGTCCGTCATGACGATGATTCGGGTCCGACTGATCTTGAACGTCGACCCCTGGTTCATCCGCAACGTCAGTAGTGCGGTATTCTGCAGCGTGGTGAGGGATGGCACCTCCTCGGGAGGAGGGTCCGGTTTGGAAACTAGCCGATGGACCAACTCTCAGTTGTCCAACGGTCAGTGTTGGTTGATCTCCAGCAGTTGGCATGCGATTCCCATCTAGCCGGGGTCGTGGAGGTCGATTGTGATAATCAGAAGATGAAGAACTCTCGCTGGAGGAGCGAGATACGTGGTCTCTCTTGGATCTCTTTCGCTTCTGGCGATCCAATTTGTTGATTAGTTCAGCGTTAGCGCGTAGCTGTTCTTCTAGTTGTTGCCGACTCTGGGTCAGCTCTTGGATAAGCGACTGCAACTCTTGTCGGGTAACCGGAGCTGAGGGTTCCGAGTGTGCAGCAGCATCCTGATTAGGTGGAGGCAGAGTTACAGGATTCTGTCGATCCTGTTCTTCTTGATTGACGGCATTAGAAGTGGTTCTTGTGCAAACCATCTCGAACGTTGAATTCCTTTCCTTAGACTTTTGCAAATCTGAATAGAATGGAAGGAATTTGAATTCAAAGATCTGGATCTCTCTCTTAGATTTATTCAATCCGGTATCGATGACAGATCCAACGAGCAGGAGAAAAGCTGGGTTCTTCTCAGTGAAAGCACCAAAGTGTTTGCACCAAAATTGGTCACAACACTCTTCGGGAGTCGTTGAAGAGATAACAATCAATAGTGTGAACTGAATATGAATATTATCTAACAAAAACTCCAATCAACAGTAAAGAAAAATGCGTAGACAAGCGATTTATAGTGGTTCGGCGTGTTGCCTACGTCCACTGTGAAGTTTTTTGATATTTTATTGATTCTCTTTCAATGTTTACAAGTTGTTAAAGCGATAAACAGCAAGTTACAACTGGAAATTCGAAATCAACAGTGAAATTATGATGGAGATGTCAATCCGGCAGAGTCTGGGCGCTTGAGAGTCAGAAAATCCTGAAGGTCCCTTTTCTGTTGGCCCTGGAGCTCTATTTATAGGTGTAGGCCGTTGGTATCTCGCTGAAAACTCGGAAGACCACTTCTGGCACGTGAGGGGGCCCACACGTACGGTCTCGGGATGTTTGGGCCCACTTTGGCATCGGTTCGAACTCCATTCGAACCGATCAAGAATTCATCCAATCGAGGTGAAATTTGGTGTGGACATTCTTCAACATGTATGCAAGCATCTGTGAAAGTTTCATTGCATTTGGATCAGTAGATTAGGAGATATGTTGGGTTCGAAATAGGCTTCACGGCAAGGCTGTTTGGTTCGAACCCCTGTATTCGAAACGATGGTTTCGAATCCATCATGGCACGTGACTTCGTGGTGACATGGAGCGCAAGCTTCGAATCGATCCGGACTTCTCTCCGTGTTGACCGCTTCGACTCCGTATATCTCGGTGATTTCGAACCGATGGAAGACACGTGGGTTGACCCAGTGGGTTCGAATAAGGCAACACAGGATGGGTTCGAACATGGCTCTGTGATGGGTTCGAAGATGGCTCCGTGATGGGTTCGAACAGGGCTTCTGTGATGGGTTCGAACCAACGTTCCTTGGATGCATATGAGCTCTGCAACCCCTTCATGGATACGAGGCGCACAGATTCGAAAACAATGGAGTCGAAGGTGATGGAGTCGAACCCATGGGGGTTCGAAGGGTTCGAAGTTGAGGGATTCGAAAGTCGTCTCTTCTTATCGATTCGAACATGGTGGGTTCGAACTAGTTGGGTTCGAAGTGGAGTCGAACCGATGGATGCGAACTCATCGGTTCGAACTTTGGTATATGTGCATGGATTCGAGGCGCTGCCACGCTTCTTAGGTTCGAACCAGATGGGTTCGAACATAGGTAGGGTTATGGTTTCGAACAGAGCAATGTCCATCTTTCTCAGCTTGAATCCATCATAACTTGAGCATACGACCTCGGATTGACTTGAAATTTGAAATGCTGACTCTTGTAGTCTTTCTTGCCGTGTCCTATCAATTGTAGCTCATTCTGGACTCGGATAAAATTCAGTGATATCCATGGCTAAAGGAAGTACGACCAACTTCTGAGGCGAACTGTCCTTCGTTTTCGATCGATCTTTTGGTATCGCGGCTTCGCCAAAAAGCGGGATAACAAAAGGCACTCACATTTAGAGTTGAAACTTATAGTAGGAGACCTACGGGGTGGTTCTTCCTTGAGCCCTAAGGGGGGTTCTAAATTTTGATCGCAGAGGATGTCCGGACTAAAGTGTAGTTCCTGAGGATTGTGGTCGGGGTAGCGAAAGTCGAAGGCGCTGATGCCTACAGAGACATTGGTGTTATGTTGTGACGTTAGTGTAACTCTGATGTAACTACGATCTACTGTGTTTGCATAGCGTAAGTCGAGGGGCAGTGATTGCCTAAAGTCTACGTTTGATTTAGCTAGGAGAGCAATGTAACATCGGTAGACTGCAATCTACGTGGACATAGCGAAAGTCATATGGCAGTGAGTGCCTACAGGCTACATTGGGACTAGACTGATGTAGTCCGCGATCTATGTGGTGAAGTTTCATTTGGTAGCAAAATTCAAGGGCGCTGATGCCTACAGTTACATGGTTTTACCGTGATGGCAACGTAAACCTGGGTGTAGCTGCGATATATGGCGGTTCCATAGTGTAATCAAGGGATGCGAATATCTACAGTTTTCTATGATTTCGCCAGGATGGCGACGTAATCATCGGGTTAACTGCGACCATGGAGGGGGTGATGATTTCCAGAGCATTCTCACAAAACAATGTTTTCTATATTTTCACAAAAAGTTGTTTCCTAAGTATTTTCACTGGGTGTTGGAAACGTGTTTGCCGAGTATTATAGATTTTCAATCCTATGCCTGATCAACGTATGACCAAATTTCTGTGAGAACAAGGATAAACCTGTTGAGACATCGAGTTATAAAAAGTATTTTTATAAAAGCTATTTTGGGTTATATTATGTAGATTTTAAAGTGTTTTAAAACTTTAGAATAAAAAGAGTTAAAAATGTATAAAGAATAAATTTAACTGATAATTAACATTATAATTAAAATTCTTTCTTTGTTCCTATTAGAGGATGAAAAGTTATAAAGGGGGAAGGAATGTGACGACGTTGATTTTTAAGCATCTGTTAATTGGCTAATTAGCTGGTTTAAATCAATGAAACATTAATTTTATTGGTCAAACAAATAAATTTTTGATAATGGAAATACCTGAACAAATATAAATTGATTTGAAAACTATAACAATATTGAATTACAAATCTTTGGATATGTTACATCTTATAGTAAATTAATAAATAATATAATTCACCATTTAAATTCAAGAATAAAAAATCGATAAGCATACACACACACAAGCTTTATAGTATATATGAGTATATAAATGTATATATACACGCCTATGGAATAAAATGTTGGAAAGTTGGTAAAAATGTGGATATATATAATATCAAAAATACACATAAGTAGAATTGTGACAACCCGGGATTTTTGGCAATATTATTTGATAATCATCTAATATAATTATTTATAATTAGCAAAATTATCTTTTCAAATAAATAAGATATACTTTATATTTACTATTGTTCATATACAATAAATATTGTGAAGAGGAATTATGATTTGAAATTCAAATAAATATCTCAAAAATAATTTAGATTTAAACTCTACATTTTTAAAACACTAGTATATATAGTTATTAATTTAAGTATACATAACTTAAGCTTAAATAAGAATAAATAAAAAAATAAATATAAAAATAAAAATATAAAACATAAAAGGAATATAAAATATTTGCATAGGACATTTGTAAGCTAGGAAATGACATATGCATACAAGTGTCAAAATTAATGGTTTTCTTCATTTAATGAAAAAAAAGATTTAAAAGGAGAAACTAAAAGGCTATACAGTTATTTTCTTTTACATATACAAATTTCTCAACTTCTTCTTTCTCCCTTCATTTTCTTTCAAAACCAAAACCAAAACCAGACCAAACAACTAAATCAACTTCAAGTTTTCAACTGAGTAAAGCAGCAATTCAAATTCAAGTTCAACTCAGGTAGATTAGGATCAAAATCATTTACAGTTTTCCAGATTTCAAACTGTGTTCTCTGTTCCAAGTTTTAAGGTGAGTAAACTTCAACCTTTTAAGCAAAATCATCTTATGCATGTAATAATTAATAGTAGTACTGTTAAGAATATGTCTTGCATGGATGTATAAATGGGTTTGCCTGGTATATATGTTTGAGATTTTATATATATATGCATGTCTATTCTGGCCTTTGTTCTTGTCTAACAGACCCAAATAGCTTTCGAAATTCAATTTCTCTTTATTAAAGCAATTATAGGTTATGATATATAAAGGAAAGTTGTTTGAAATGATGAAATACTATTTTTTAAAACGATTTCAAGTCCAGATAGTAGGTATTTCTCTGATAAGAACGAATTTACAGTATACAATCAGTTGCATTTTTAAAAATGATGATTTTTGGTGAAAGTTTCATGATTTTTAGGTTAGTATGGGTTAAGATATCATGAGTTGAACGAGATCGAGTTTTTATTCGATTTCCGGTGATCGGAGTTCGGTGAGGTGTCGGGATTGGAGCCGGAGGAAGCTCGTCGGTCAAGGATTGTAGGAAAAATGGTCGGTGAATTTTTAGATCACCGTGGTGGCATAGCGGTGGCGAAGTAGGGTTTAAGACCCTGTTCGAGTCGATGAGGTTATCGAGGCAAATGCGACGTCGTGAGGGCGTCAAAGTGTTTCAGTGCAAGGGGAATTGGAAGAGGGAAGTCATGTGAGTTTCTAAGCGAAGCGGCGAGGCTCCTAGTGGTCGGAGGTGGTGGCGCGAGTGGGTTTATGTGATCGGGTTTGGTCACTGCTGTAGCTCGACTTGCTCGATCTCGCTTTGAAGCTTTGTTTGTGGTTCTGGGTGGTCTGGTTGGATGAGGGCGTCGTCAGCGATGGATCGGAGGTAGCGACATTGGTCGGAGCAGTGACGATCGAGCGTGCGCGTGCATGCGTATCTTGGCGTGTTTGGGTATGGGATTGATGTTGTGTTAGATTAGAGAAGAGAAAGAAAGGGAAGAGAAAAGACGGGGGAGATTGAGGATTGGATTGGGTTTGGGCTCGGGCCTACTTATAGATGGTATTAACAAAGTTTAAAAAAATGAAAAGAACGAGCATAAGAATAAAAGCATAGGTATAAAAGAAAAGCATAAGCATAAAACAAGCAAGATTTTCCAAAAAAAAAATTCCTACCAAATTCTTTTCAATATTAAATGTTTTACTTAAGTTCCTAGTTTAGATAAAAGGAAATTTAAAAACTTGTTTTACTTAAAAGATTATTTGGTTTACAGGTCATATATGAATTGTTTAGCTTAAATTAGTAAGCTTAGAATAATTATATTATATGTCCTTTATTTAATTTAATTCCTAAGTTATTTAAATAAAATTAAATGGTGTATTTAAGTATATGGTTAAGGAAAATAAAATATTTTAAACTTATGATTAATCGATGGTTTTATGTATTTTACATATTATCTAATTCCAAATGTTTAACCAAAAATAAAATAGATGGCTTGTAATTAATTAATGTCAATTAAGTATGATTATAAGTAATATATTTTTAAATTGATTTGATGATTGTGTGACTAGTTAATCTAGCTTATGAAGATTAAATTGGATTGAATGCTTTGGATTTCTTGATATTTTTATTATGATTATTTTGTGATATTCTATGGAATGAAATGATCTGAATTGAACTACTGATAAAATGGGAGAACTTATTTGAATAGATATTGCGATGGAATTTTTTTATGAATGTTGACATTTTGAAATTTAATTGTTTTGGCTTAAAAGATGGCATTCGGATTCGAAGGAACCGTGATCAGATATCAGCGATATCCGGAACCACTTCGGTTTACTAACCATTATAATTCTTTATAGATTTGATTTTAAAGCCAAATAGGCTGGAATAGAATAAATTAAGTAAACTTGGCTATTTAAATTATGTAACGGTACCTAGATATTATTTTAAATACCAAATGGATACGTGTAATAAGTGGTTGGCCAAAATAAGATAAGAACTCATAGTAAAGTTCGAGTTACCCTTGATTTTTCAAAGAAGTTTATAACCTTAGTATTTCTTATTAAATGGGTTTACTCACGTTGGTTTCCAGCCTGACTTGGGTGTTACTTTATCGTAATGATTGGGTCAGACCGAGTGTTATAGATTTTCAGGTTAGGACGTTCTGGAGCTTAGGATACGAGTTGGATGGTAGGGACGTATTGATTATATTCTGCTGCGAAGAAAAGATTGTCTAGACTAGATTTAGGGACAAGTTATTATATTTGTCCAATTTATTAGTGAATGATTGTACTCTGATATATTGTAGTAGATTGACATTTACAGCTTTTTTGTGTAAATGCTATTATATGTATATTATATTTTGATCCACTACGATTGTGAGATTCTGTGCTTTTGTTTTCTGTTTCTTCTTCTACCACTCTTCTTCTTAACTCTAATAGTTTGGGATTTCCAGCATTCGATTTCTTGGCACTTCAACAGTGGACGTATTAATGTCGATATTTTATGGTCGAAAATTCCAGGCCATTACAATTTACCTATGAAGAAACTCACCGCAAAATCGAAAATTCCAATTTCTTATTAAATTCCTAATTTCAGTAGACATGAGTTCAAATTTGATGTATGCATTTATTGTTCATATCCAATTTCAACTTCAAATTTTTAAGTTTCGAATTTTAGTTACTGTTTTTTAGATTGAATTGAGTTCATCGTTTATACAAATGACCTTTAGATTCATTTTTATGTTGATTTCGATTAGTCTACGATATCGATTTTGGGTTCGAACTTGAATTCGTTATATTTGGGATTATTTCCCATTATCATATGAGAATTCAGGCTCAAATTTTAGTGCACTCAATTTTAATTAGTTTGAGAAGACATTTTTTTATTTTTGATTAATCTATAGAGCCAACTATAGTTCGAGTTTGAATTTGCCAACGTTAGGATTTTCGTTATTGTTAGATGCGAATTCAAGCCCGAACCGGTATTTTGCCAACGTCTAATAGGCATTGGGTTGGTAGTGTGTCAAGAAGGAATTCCTTTCTGGTAACTTTGAAAAGAAGGTTGAGTTGTGTTAATCTATAATCCAGTATTACAACTTAATTTCCTAACCTTTCGAATATGACTAACTTCATTTTCTAACCCCTTTCGAAGGGGTCAAAAGGAAGATAAATATTCACTTTAAATGGATCCTTTCAAAGGGGTTAATGTTGTTGTCATACAAGCGACTTCTTTAAAACTAAAGCATGTTTTGATGTATTCTGACACCTTTCGAAGAAGTCATCTTGAGGGGTTCAATTTAATGTCTACATATTGTATCTCTTCGAAGGCCCAATTCCCTTTGAAAGGGTTCAAAACTCGATGTATATAAAAATTTAATTTGATTTTCTTTTGAATTTTATTCGAGTAAACCATGCCTCATTTTAATTTACTCTAGAAGACGTTAAAAGTTAGAAATTCATATCCCCTACCATCAATTGGATTGAGAATAATATGTTTTTTAACAAATGGGGAATATATTTGATTGGCCTATTGCTAATTTAAATAGGATGAGAGAAATTTGCCGTAGTGGTCATTGACTATTTTAACAAATGGGTTGAAGCCGAATCACTTCCAAAAATCACTTCTAGGAAAGTTTTGCGATTTTTTATTACTAACATTATAACTAGATTCGAGATTGCTCAGAAAATAATTTCTGACAATGGAACACAATTTGAGAGCGAAGAATTCTCCCGATTCTACCAAAAAAATGGGATTATTAAAAGCTTTTCATCCATCACACAACCAAAAGCTAATGGCGTAGTTGAGGCTGCAAACAAAACAATATGCAAATAAATAAGGCAAAAGGAAATTGGGTAGAAGAACTACCATTAGTGCTATGGTCCTACCGAACATCTGCTACGACGGCAATGGGACATACCCTGTATTCTTTGACATATCGATGTGAGGCCAATATTACTAATCGAGATTGAAATACTATCATACCAAAGGATTGCCTATGCGTTTGATAAGAATCAAGAGTTGAAGAAAGAATCATTGGACTTGATATATGAGCTAAGAGATGAAGCAGCAGTAAGAATCATCGAATATCAGAGAAAGATCTCGAAGTATTACCACTCAAGAGTAAGCGCTCGATCATTTCAAGAGGGGGATTTGGTACTCTACAAAGTAATTTCCAATACTAAGAATCCTACAGATGGACCCCTAGGACCAAACTGGGAGGGGCCATTAGTCATATGTAATATAATTCCCCCGGGATCTTACATATCGTGTCGCCCAGATGGCAATATGGTTCCTAGAACATGGAATGCTGAACATTTAAAACCATATTTTTCAAAGACGGATTAATAAAGAGCCTATTTTGTAAAGAGAAAATCTACATGGTTGGGAGTTAAATGCTCCTCAAATTTGGATAATACATAAGACTGTAGTCTACCTAAGATGGAAGAAAAGCCTTTGTCCGCGCCAACATGGCTAGGGCAGAGCACTTCCTGGAGGGAGGGTGGGTAAGCCTTTTGCCATGCTATGAGATGGCCAGTTTAAAGCATTGGACAAGCCCTTGGCGAAGCCTCTGGTTAGGTCAGGGCACCTCCTAATGGGAGGGAAGAGTAAGCCTTTATCTATGACATAAAATAGCCAGGTTAAAGCACCGAACAAACCCATATCCGCGCTACACTCTGGCTAGGTTAAGGCACCTTATGGGGGAAGGACGAAGTAAGCCTCTTTCCATGTCATAAGATGTCTAGCATAGAGCACTAAATAAGCCCTTATCCGCAATGAAAAAGGTGCCAGGGTAGGGTACCTCCCAGAGGGAGGTCGGGTAAATCCTTGGTTCCAGCCTCTAAGATGAGATAATCAAGAGCACCGGACAACAATGGACTAAAATTTCCAAGCCCGAAAGGAGGCTTAACCAATAATGGACTAAGATGTCCAAGTTTGAGAAGAGGCTCAACCAATAGTGGACTAAGATGTCCAAGCTCACGAGGAGGCTCAATAAACTATAGACTAAGATGTCTAAGACTAAGAAGTGGCACAATCAACCAGGGACTAAGATGTTCTAGCCCAGATAAAGGCACATCAAATTATGGACTGGGATGTCCAAGGCGTAGAGGAGGAACATCAACTGAAAAAATGAAATCTCCAAGCCTAAAAAGTGGCATGTCTAATCATGGGCTAAGACATCCGAGCTCAGGTGACAAGTAATCAAATTACTTCCACGCAAGACCTCAAGGGTTCGTATATGTCAAAAAATTTGAAACCGAAGAAGAGAATCAGGACTCCAATGATTATTACCTAGATATGGGTTATGGGGGGTTTTCATGGCATCATTTGTGAATACCTGAATCTGGGCTTCGGGATTCTCATATGTGAATTTCAGCATCTAATACTTGAATCTGGTTTTGGGATTTTATCAATCACCATCATTGTTAAGCCCGAGTTAGGGTATGAGAACATTGACGATCACTACAATTATTTATACTCAAACTAGGTTTTCGGCATTATTATATGATTCTTTCCAAAATACCCTGATCTGGGTCAATGATATCTATTATGAAGACGATTTTCATAGATTTCTGGTTGTTCAAGATATGCCTTAATATGGGCAAGGGATTTCTATTTTAACAACAATCTGCCTACACCACATGTGCCTTAATTTGGGCTGAAAAAGTCTTTCTGCAAGGAGCATTGACTAACATATGTCCTAATCTTGGCTCAAAGCTTAATATGAGAGTAATACCTACTAATTTTCGTTTAGTTGATAATAAAAGCCTGAATTTGGATTTAAAATGCCATATATAGAACTATTTCCAAAATAATGTTATCTAGATTGTAAATGTCACATTGTCAACTTCCAAGCTTCACAAGTGAATGATGGCATTAGTATGATGATTTACTACTAAACATACATGTAAGTGTGATAGTAACAACATCAAATATCATTAACTTTGAATTTTGCATAAAAAGTAAAGTTATGAAGAGTAAGAAATCTATGAAATCTTTGTCCTAAAGAAGAAAAGCTTCTTTCATACAAGGGGGCATAAAATGTTAGCCAAAACATCTATTTAATAGCCGAAGTATGAAAGAAGGCTAATAAGATCGAGGTTTCGATAAAGAAATAGACCAAGTCAACGTGAAGAACATAAAAGAGGAAGTTCCAGAAGCATTTAGCGGGTATCGAAAGAGTCAAAGGTGTTACTCCAAATACTTATTTTTCGACGAGGTTGAAACCTCTTCAAGGCAAAGGCAGAGGGAGAAGAATTCAAGTCCAACCTTACGAAGGAGTCGAATGGATGTTTCCATCAAAGTTTAATAACTTTAAGACCTTTTAAAGGTACCAGAAGTTCCTTCCTCACAATATCCAAGGAGTTCTTACCTTTTGAAGGAGGTGACTAACTCGAAACCTACCGAAGACACTGAGGGATAGTCCTTTGAATGTATGCCAAATCATTCGAAACCTATGGTTTTCCCACTATTCAAACTATTAGGAAGCTAGTATTTGCAACCCCTTCGAAAGTCAAACTAAGCCTTTCGAATCGGTCAAAACCAGCATGGGCCTGAAAGTGTTCTGCGTCAGATTGAAACAAGAGCATGGGGCTACTCAACAACATTGAAACCAATGACAATTAAATCTCTTTGAAGCCAATATAATCAGCATATCGACCGTATCGAAGGCCCAAGCTACTTCCGCTAACAAAAAGGAAGCAGAGATCCATCCAGGATACTTTTTGACAATTCAAAAGGTGATATGAAGAAAGTGAACCTCAGAAATTAGCAAAGGCGAAAGGATGATAAAGTACAAGGAATAGCTTTCGATCAGGTCGAAAGGTCAAGAGAGAATAAACTATTAGATTATGACAAGAAGAACAAGGACACCACTCGATACCAAAATAAGGCATACCTTTCGACCAGGTCGGAAGGCATATGATAGTATGTAAATGGCGAACTTTTCGATCATGTCGAAAGGCATACAATAGTATGAAAAAGGCGAACCTTTTAATAAGGTCGGAAGGCATATAGCGACATACAAAAGGTGAACTTTTTAATAAGATCGGAAGGCATATAGCGGCATACAAAAGGCGAACCTTACCGAAAGCGAGAGCACAAAAGGGAGGCCACCTACATCTATCAATAAGACCCAAGGGGTCATGTTTGTATGGGATTCTGAGATTAAATTCATTTTCTTTTCTCTACTTTCTTAGCGAAAATTCTACTAGAAGAAACCCTAAATCAAATTATGGAGAAGGTTCAATTTCTTGTAACTCATTTTGGATGATAAATGAAAATGGAGATAGCTTTTTCACGATGGATATTGGAAATAAGGAAGATTATTAGCTAGATTAATAATCAATTGCAGATGATTTAACCTTTTTCTCATAATCTCTTTTGATCTGTGCTATACATAAGATCATCTTAGATATTTCTAACCGAAACACATCATCATTGAAACTTGAACTTTACATGGAAAGTAAAAGTGACGATGATGTGTCGAAATGCCGAATGCATGGGTTATGGAAATATCCCAATTGATCTTGTATAAGGAAAACAATATGGGTTGAAGATTATTAAACTAGGACTGCTTCGAAACGAGGGACTCCTTTCGACCTGGTCAAAAGGAACACTTTCGAAAGGAATTCTAGTTTATATATCTAATAGCCATTCATGAAGGAATTCATTTGAAGGGAATCCTCTCTTTCTGGCATCAACATTCCATTTGAAGGGATTTCATGGAATAACTATTAACACGAAATGGTCAAAAGCAATGAATGTTTATAGATAGAGTAAGCATCTCCTCTCGACGAAGTCGAATGATGCTGAATATAAACTTTCAATGTGATTGAACGGGGGATGGAAGATATCAGGATTTCACTAATTTCAATTCCAAGTCGGAATGAGATTCAATAATGTGATGGATTCGAAAGCTATATGTTGTGAATAACTCCTAAAGACAATTTGGTTACCCCAACCTAGGCGAAAAGTTAAAGCAGGTTCATCTTTCCTTTCTACAAGTTCGAAAGGAATAGCAATTTTACTAATCCAACCTGATCAAACGGTAGGAGTGGACTCCTCATCTCTTTCAACAACCAACCTGGCCAAAAGGTTGGGGCGGCCTCATTATTCCATTTGATAAGCTGAAAGGTTTGGCAATCAACTTTCCTTTTAACCAGATCAACTAGGTCGAAAGCTGGAGTCATCACCCTAAATCCATTCGGCCGAATCATTCTATTCAAAAGATACACATTCAAAGGCGTGAATTATCTCAACAATATGGTCATATTAAAATAGATTTAGCTTATGATAAGCATTGGGAATCTTAACAAGAAGTCTTGCCAACATGACTCGTTCAAAAGCGGCATAACTATCACTTACGACCCAATCGAACGGAATTATAATTAGCTATTTTCTTCTTGATTTTTGTTTCGAATGAGTTGAATGTTTTTCTTATCTGTAATTAATATTCCCATAAAGATATCTTCGGAGGATGTTTATTCCAATCAACTTAATTAAAAGGGGTTTCGATGAGATTGGTCACTTCCAACATTTTCCTTCAAGATGACAGTGACCTTTCCTATTAACATCAATGTTTTAGATGTTGGCATTTTTTCTTGTTAATGAATTCAACCATTTCATCAAGATATTTAAGGTGACTCCCAGTTTTATAGGACTGTACTAGCATATCATCTATGTAAACCTCCATACATTGACCAATCTATTCCTTGAACATTCTATTGACTAATCTTTGATAGGTAGCTAATGCATTCTTTAGTCCAATAGTCATTGCTTTTTAATAGAGTTCCCTAATCGGTAATGAATCTTGTAAGTTCTTCGCCTAGCTTTAGCATGGGTACTTGACAATATCTTGAATAAGCGTCCATGAGAGATAATAGCTTGTGTCCGCTAGTCGCATCAAGTAACTGGTCTATTTTAGGTAGTGGATAATAGTCTTTCTGGCATGCCTTATTCAGATCACTATACCCGACGTAGTTTCTCAACTTGCCATTGAATTCTTTAACAAAAGAGGGTTTGCTAACCATTTTGGATAAAAAACTTCCTAAGTGGTTACGTTTTCAAGTAGCCTTTTATCCTCTTCTTTCAAGATGTCTGATCTATCTTTGTCAAAGTACTTTTCTTTGTCGGTTAAAAGTCACATTTTTGTTAATATTTTGAGCATGGCACATAAATAATGGGTGAATCCTGACCGCATCTGAATGGTTCCATGCAAATACGTTCTTACTAGCTTTAAGGAATTCAATTAAGTCTATATTCAAGTTATTCTCTAACTGTTCTCTCACTTTGAGTATTTGTGTTGAATCAGTTGGATCTATACATATTTCTACATGATCCTCTATAGGTATTATCCTCTCTATTTCTCTTCGACAATCCAATTTTGTGATGATCTCACCTTCTTCTATAGAGTTATCATCGGCCCTCATCCTCTTCCCTTTAGGTGATATATACCTTTCAAACAAATGTTTATTCATTTTATTTGATCTTATTTTCGCTTTGAATGTTGGATGTAAATATCCATCATCCAACGGCTGAAAAATAATGGAGGAATCGTAGAAAGAAGAGTACTCCCTTTTGTATCAATCGAGAGTTGCAAAATACATTTTGTTGGAACAAAATTGTGCACCCCGAATAGTACCCAGCCTCTTTTAGTAAGTAACTTTACCTTCAGGTATTATGGTGAGAAAAGAACATCTACCTCATCTAGCCCCAGACGGCCAAAGAATACATTGTAATATAAAGGCTGATCGATGATCATGAATAGAGTCTCAAATGTTCTACGGCATGATGGTAGGCCTATCTGTACTAGTAGATTTATGTCCCGATTCGTTGTTGAACCCTTGTTATTGAACCCAAAGATAGGTTCAGGATAAGGCACCCGTTTATGCTCAGGAATGCCCATCCGATTAGAGGGGTGCTTAAAGATGACGTTAACTGCACTTTTGGTATCTACTAAAATTTTGGATACTGGAAAGCCTGATTTAAGTTGTGATCATAAGGAGGTCATTATGAGGATGAAGAATTCTGTTCTTTAGCTCTTGTGGAGTAATGAATTTTTTTGGCATTTGAATATTAAGTTGCAATTTTTTGAACTGGATCTCTTCCGGCACAAAGAACACTCCTTCCCTTGCTTCCTTAATATATCTATTCCTAGCCCGTTTACTATTTCCCGATGGAGGCGGTCCTCCATGAATCACATCAATCTTGTTCAAAGGTGGACTTAAGTTCATTGGATCTTCATCCTCTAAGACATTTATAGCATTACTAGGGAATTTTTGTGGTCCATCACTAGTTTGGTGTGCTTTCTGTTTGTCTTGGATGAACTCTTTAAGATGTCCTTCACGGATCAGCTTTTGAAGAAGGCTAGTACTCGACATTTGTCTAACTTACTCCCATTCGTCTTATGATAAGAACAATAATCATCCCCTTTTCCTGCTTAGGGAAGTTCTTGGCATAGATATATTACAAAGATTTATTTAAAACAACCGAATTGGCGTAAGAGTTTTCCCACCTTGACCTTTGTATCCTTGATCGAACCCAAATCTTCCAATTTCCTTTATGGTGTTAGTTTTCTTATTAGTATAGCATAATTCATCCAAAATGAATTTATCAACTTGAAGCGAAAACATTGTAAATTTTTGCATCCATGGTGATGCAGCGCACTATGATTGCGATAGGTCGCTTGGAATAAGTCGTTCTCGACCTAGGCATAGTGAGTTATTGGGTAGCGCGATAAGAGAAGAAGGAGATGCAACGCCAACCGCCAACGAACTATGTGTTGAGTCACGCAGCGAGTTACGACCTAGCGAGGTATCAAGGTTGTGTAGTGAAGCGAGTTATGCAGGGAAAGGGGAACCAGCGACCTACGATAAGTCACTCAACTTTAGGTCGCTAACTCGTTAGACACTAATTCATGAAGCAGTAATGTTTGTTTAGGTCGCTCGAAGATTTTTAGAAGCCACTTCTTTAGGTCGCTCAAGCGAGATAACGACCTTATGCGCATGAAGCAAGCCGCTGTTGGTTAAGTTGCTTGGTGTTGTGTGTTGTTAGGTCGCGTGAGTCTTAAGTCGCGTATGTGCTATGTTGCTTAAATCGCGACTTGTGTTATGTTGTTAAGTCGTTCACTGTTATGTCATTATGTGTATATGTTGAGTCGTTATTTGTTAAGTCGTGTACTGTGTTGTATGTATTAGGTCGTTTACTTGTTGTAACTTGTATTATGTTAGGTCGGTAAAGGCTGTCTTATGTGAGTTGTAATCTCTATAAATAGCGGGGTTGTGTCATTTGTAAAGGGAGTTGATTTTGAAATAAACTTTGTTTGAGTGCTTTGTGCCTCTTTGAAATTGGAAGTTGAGTGTGAGCTCTTTTCTCCATTTTCGGTTATTCGAGTGCGCTCGAATCAACGGATTTGAAGCCGATTCACGGAATCTCGTGCCCGAGATCAACATCGAAGAATCGTAGATCTGTTAACACGGTATCGTACACGATCAACGTGTTGGAGATAGCTAGAATCCGGTAGCTCGTGAGATCAACGGATTTGAGCATTTGGGTATTTTCCAATCCATCGATTTATCTTGCTTCATCTAATCGTTTCATCAATTAGTTTGACACGAAATCTTCATTTCGTCGTCATCGTTATAATCCGCTACGTCAGTTTGGTATCAAAGCTAGACTTAGCCGATCATAGCTAAGCCGAGTCTTTGGAGCCAAGGAGAAGAGTTTGAAGAGTCAAGACCGAGCTAAATCAAGCAAAGCCGAGCTAAGTGAAGTGTTGTTCAGTTCAAAGCCGAGTCGAGCTTCTTCAAGTTTGTGGGAGATTTGTTCAAGTTAGATCCGAGAGCTAGTTGAAGCCGTGCATCATTTGTGTAGATCAAGGACGAGATTTGCAAGTTTGAACCGAGCTAAGTTGAATCTGAGATTGTTGTTAGAGATCATGCCGCCGAGAAGAGCTAATCGTCATCAAAATGTTGAAGTGTTGTATAGAAGAGAAGAAGCTGAGCAAATGGAACAAAGCATCAATGAAAAGTTTGATGAAGGTATTGGGAAGTTAGAGAAATTGATGAATGACTTGAATCAAAGTCAAAGGAGAAGGTCGCCAGTCTCGAACCATGAAGGAAACAGGGTTTCGCCATCGGTTACGGAAGCGAGGAGGGTGTCACCACAATCTTATCGAGAATGAAGAGAATCATCAGTTTCATTGAGACGAGATCACCGTGAGTATAGACATGAAGAGAGAAGAACTCCACATGAGTTTGGAGATAAGCCTTATCGTGATGATGAGAGACATAGTGGAAGAGATATGCGTGATCGTAGAGATGTTGATGACCAAGATCGATATCGACGTACCTTTGATTATGATGAAGACGATGATAGAGGTAGTATTCACTATTGAGATTGTGACCAAGTGCGAAATCAATTTCGGGACGTTGAAGATGATCGTCGATGGGAGTTGAGGATGAAGATGGAAATTCCAGAATTCAAGGGTGGTATGGTAGCGAAAGAATTTCTTGATTGGTTATCTAATGTTGAAGAAATTTTTGACTTCAAGGAAGTTCCTGAGCATCGCAGAGTTAAGTTGGTTGCTACTCGTTTGAAGGGAAGAGCTATGGCATGGTGGCAGCAAACTAAACTAACACGGGAAAGGATAGGAAAGTCAAAAATTGTCTCATAGGAGAAGATGAAGAAGTTGATGAAGGCTACTTTCTTGCCTTATAATTATCAGTCTCTTATGTATCAGCGCTTGCAGAATTTGAGACAGGGAACAAAATCAGTGAATGATTATGCAGATGAATTTTATCAATTGATTGCGAGAAATGATATCATAGAGACAGAGGAATAGTTGACTACTAGATTTGTTGGAGGGTTGAGAATGCAGATCCAGGATATGGTGAATATGTTTGATCCAAGATCCGTGGCTGAAGCACACCAAAAGGCTCTAGCTTGGGAGAAGCAAGGCAGAAGAGGAGGTGGTGTGTTTACAAATTCCAACAATCAAGTGAAAGGGGCTAGTAGCAATGCGAATGTTTCCAAGGCTGTTAATAAACTAGTTGCTAATGAAGTTGCTAAGACCAAGGTCAATAACAATTTCAAGTGCTATAAATATCAGGAGTTTGTTCACAAGAGCAATGAATGTCTGAAGCCTAAGAAACGAGTGATGGTTGCTGAGGTTGAGGATGAGGATGCTGAAGTAGAATGTTTCAATTCACCACAAGTTGAGGAGGAAGAATTATTGTCGGGAGATGAAGGACGTAATTTGATGATGAGGAGATCTTGTTTAACACCAAAGCAAGAGGATGATTCAAGTTGGTTGAGGAGCAATATTTTCTAGTCAATGTGCACTATCTTGGGAAGGGTTTGCAAGTTTGTCATCGATGCAGGGAGCTGTGATAACATTATCTCTACAGAAGCTGTAAAGAAGTTGGCATTGAAGACTGAGAAGCATCCTAAGCCCTACAAGTTAGCTTGGTTGAGGAAAGGTGGGGAGGTGAAGGTTAGTAGAAGAGCTTGTGTAAATTTTTCGATTGGGAAGAAATATAAAGATGAAATTTGGTGTGATGTTGTGGATATGGATGTATGTCATCTGTTGTTGGGGAGATCGTGGCAATATGATAGAGCTGTGCAACATGATGCTCGTACAAATAGCTATAGTTTCATGTTCGAGGGCACTAAAATCACTTTGGTTCCTAAGAAGCGACAACGAGAAGAAAGCAAGTTGGAGGAGATTGAAGAACTGAAGACTTTGCTATCTTTAAAGGAGTTTGTTAAAGAAGTGGAAGATGAACCTGAAGTATTTTTGTTAATTGGATGTGAAAGTAGTGAAGCAGTTGAAATTTCTGAAGAAGTAAAGCCAGTGCTGGAAGAATTTGAAGATGTATTTCCTGAAGAGCTTCCAACGGAGTTACCACCGTTAAGGGACATACAACACCAAATAGATCTTGTTCCAGGAGCTGTGTTACCACATAGACCACATTACAGGATGAGTCCAAAGGAACACGAGGAGTTGAGAAGGCAGGTGGAAGAGTTGCTTGAACAAGGGCGCGTACAGGAAAGTTTAAGTCCCTGTGCAGTACCAGCCTTGTTAGTACCGAAGAAGGATGGAACTTGGAGAATGTGTACTGATAGTCAGGCCCTGAACAAGATTACTGTAGGGTACAATTTCTAATGCCTAGATTGGATGATTTGTTAGATCAGTTGAATGTGGCTAGTATATTTTCAAAGACTGATCTGAAGAGTTGATATCATCTAATTCGAATTCGACCAGGGGACGAATGGAAGACAGCTTTCAAGACACGGGAGGGGTTGTATGAATGGCTGGTTATGCCGTTTGGTCTTTCGAATGCACCTAGTACCTTTATGCGGGTGATGAATCAGATCTTTAGACCATTTATTGGGAAGTTCGTGGTGGTGTATTTTGATGATATACTGATATATATAGTGGAAGCCCAGAAGAACACTTGCATCATCTGAGAGAAGTGTTGATGATACTGCGACAGGAACAATTTTATGCTGCAACGAAGAAATGCATGTTCATGACACATAGTGTTTTATTTTTGGGATATGTTGTATCAAAAGGAGGAATACAGGTGGATCAGAGTAAAGTTGAAGCAATCAAAAATTGGCCACAGCCTAGACGATAACAGAAGTTAGAAGTTTTCATGGTTTAGCATCATTCTACCGAAGGTTTATTCCACATTTCAGTAGCGTGATGGCACCTATTACTGATTGTATGAAGGGGAAGCAATTTTCATGGTCAGAGGAAGCAGGATTTTCTTTTGAGCGAATCAATGAACTTTTGACGACAACACCAATTCTAGTATTACCAGACTTTCAGTTGTTGTTTGAGCTACATACTGATGCATCTAAGGTTGGAATTGGAGAGGTGTTAAGTCAGAGGGGCCGTCCAATTGCATATTTCAATGAGAAGCTTTCTGGGGCAAAGATGAGATACAATACTTATGATGTGGAATAATATGCTATTGTGCAGGCTGTGAAACATTGGAGACATTATTTGTTTCATAAGGAATTTGTTTTGTTTACGGACCATGAAGCGTTGAAACATTTGCAAGGGCAGGACAAGATGGCCGCTAGACATGCATCATGGATAGCTTATTTGCAACAATTCACATTCGTCGTAAAGCACAAATCTGGAGTCACTAACCACGTTGCCGATGCATTGAGTCGGAGGAACAATTTGCTAACAACTATGTGAGTAGAGATGGTGGGTTTTGACTTACTTCTAGATTTGCTGACTTTAGATTCTTATTTTTCCAGGATTCTAGACAAAGTCAAGCAGGGAAGCATGGAAGAATATATGCCGTTGATGGTTTTCTATTCAAGGGAGATAAATTGTGTGTTCCAGATAGCAGTTTGCGAATGAAGATTATCAAAGAATTGCATGAGGAAGGCCACGTGGGGCGTGATCGTACAATGCAGTTGATTTCTAATTCTTATTTTTCGCTGTCAATGAGAAAAGAAGTTGAAAGATTTGTGGAGAGATGTCATATCTGTCAAGTTTCAAAGGGAACCGCTATGAATGCAGGATTATATATGCCGTCGCCTATACCTACTAAACCCCGGGTAGATGTTAGTATGGACATTATGTTGGGTTTTCCAAGAACGCAACGTGGCAATGATTCTATCTATGTGGTAGTGGATTGTTTTTCGAAAATGGTGCATTTTATCGCTTGCAAGAAGACGACAGATGCAGTTAATGTTGCTCAGTTATACTTCAAAGAGATCTATAGGCTACATGGATTACCTGAATCTATTGTTTAAGATAGAGATACTCGTTTTCTGAGCCATTTTTGGATGAGTCTTTGGAAAATGGTTGGAACTAAGCTGAAATTTAGTAGTGTTTATCATCCACAAACGGATGGACAGATGGAAGTTGTGAATAGATCCCTAGGTAATCTATTGCGATGCCTCGTGAACGGTAATTTGAAAAGTTAGGATTTGAAGTTATGTCAAGATGAGTTTGCACACAACCATGCAGTTAATCGTAGCACCGATTTCAGTCCATTTAAGGTTGTTTATTCAACGATTCCAAAGGGACCATTGGATTTATCGATAGTTCCATTTCAGAAAGGGATTGTTAAACAAGCTAGTGATTTGGTGAATGATTTGCGAGAATGCCACAAAGTTGTACAGGAACGACTGCTTAAGGCGAACGAGAAATATAAGCAATCTGTAGATATTAAACGACGACAGGTTGACTTAAAAGAAGGAGATTTTGTGTATGCAGTGCTGACCAAGGATCGATTTCCTGTTGGAACTTACAACAAGCTAGCCGCTAGAAAGATTGTTCCTTTAGAAATTGTGAAGAAGATCAATGAGAATGCGTATCAGCTAAGATTGCCGGATGATGTTCATACCTCTGATGTTTTCAATGTCAAATACTTGATTCCGTATCATGGGAAAGTGCATGTCGAGGAAGAAGAAGATGCAAATTCGACGACGAATTCTTGTCAATCGGGGGAGGATGATGTAGTGCACTATGATTGCGATAGGTCGCTTGGAATAAGTCGTTCTCGACCTAGGCATAACGAGTTATGGGATAGTGAGATAAGAGAAGAAGGAGATGCAACGCCAACCGCCAACGACCTATTTGTTGAGTCGCGCAGCGAGTTACGACCTAGCGAGGTACCAAGGTTGTGCATTGAAGCGAGTTATGCAGGGAAAGGGGAACCGGCGACCTACGATAAGTCGCTCAACTTTAGGTCGCTAACTCGTTAGACACTAGTTCATGAAGCAGTAATGTTTGTTTAGGTCGCTCGAAGATTTCTAGAAGCCACTTCTTTAGGTTGCTCAAGCGAGATAACGACCTTATGCCGCATGAAGCAAGCCGCTGTTGGTTAAGTCGCTTGGTGTTGTATGTTGTTAGGTCGCGTGAGTCTTAAGTCGCGTATGTGATGTGTTGCTTAAATCGTGACTTGTGTTCTGTTGTTAAGTCGTTCACTGTTATGTCGTTATGTGTATATGTTGAGTCGTTATTTGTTAAGTCGTGTACTGTGTTGTATGTACTAGGTCGTTTACTTGTTGTAACATGTATTATGTTAGGTCGGTAAAGGCTGTGTTGTGTGAGTTGTAATCTCTATAAATAGCGGGGTTGTGTCATTTATAAAGGGAGTTGATTTTGAAATAAACTTTGTTTGAGTGCTTTGTGCTTCTTTGAAATTGGAAGTTGAGTGTGAGCTCCTTTCTCCATTTTCGGTTATTCGAGTGCGCTCGAATCAACGGATTTGAAGCCGATTCACGGAATCTCGTGCGCGAGATCAACGTCGAAGAATCATAGATCTGTTAACACGGTATCGTGCGCGATCAACATGTTAAAGATAGCTAGAATCTGGTATCTCGCGAGATAAACAGATTTGGGCATTTGAGTATTTTCCAATCCATCGATTTATCTTGCTTCATCTAATCATTTCATCGATTAGTTTGACACGAAATCTTCATGTTGTCGTCATCGTTATAATCCGCTGCGTCACATGGACACAGTGCTCCTTCCAAAATGGATGGTTTTCCATTAATCTTTAGTGCACTACAATTAGCTTATCTCTATCATTCATATCTTTAGCCTTTAATGCCTATATATTGAACCTTCTAAGCTAATCACCCAATGACTCTCCTTGCCTCTGCTTGATGATTGCGAAGATGGTGTAGTCAATTGTTGGAGCTTTTCATATGCAAAACTGAATAGAGAATTCATAAAATAATTATTTCCACGAGTAGATAGTTTTCTCCTGATATTGGCAATACCATTTTGCAGCAGTCCCTTGAAGTGTTATGGGAAATAGGCTACATTGCACTACTCCGGAACCATCATAAAGGTCCATTTAGCTATCAAAAGCCATTAGGTAGAATCTGGATCAATAGTGCCATAGTATTTTATAGAAGGAACCTTAACATGAGATGGAATTGTTGTTGATATGATTTTGTTAGTAAACATTACTTGCGCATCTAAAGTACTTTTCCCTTTAGCATTCAGCACGTCTTTAACATCTTTCTTTTTTCATATCCCTCATGTAATCTTCAATATTATGGTAGCTTTTCCGATATGGATTATATTCCATTGAGGTAGAGCTTCCAAATTGCTCCAAAGATTTGTCTTGCATTCTGCCCTGGTGATTTGCTTTGGTTGCATAACATTACTTCTTCTTGATGACGTTAAGTCAATCTTGCCCTTATCTTCGAATGTGTATGCCTTCAGATTCCTTTTTGGAGGGACCACTTTATCCCTTTTTATTGGCTTAGCAGTTTTAGATGATTTTTGATTAATGGCCGCTTCCGGTAGTTCTTGAATTTTCAATCACCATTGCGCCAAATGTTTTATCTCAGCCGCATAGTCATCATGTTGCACTGTAGTTGGTGGTTGTCTTGGCACAGTGCCTTCTAAATTGATGGTTAGCGTAATACTTTTCGCCAGAACTGTTGTGTGCACTACATCTTTATCTAATCGGCTGCTGTTTCATTTTCCTATAACAAATCAAACTTTGCATAATTAATCTATAAGGAAATAAAAAGGGCAGAGGCTGGAGTCCTCCTTCTAGCGCCAAAAATGCTAACGATATAAATCGTTAACACCTAATGGTGCATTGAATTGGGGTTAGTCGAAAGAAGAACCCTTTCAAGTGATTTTGAAATGGATTGCATTGATAAAACTGTGGTTTGATATTGCCATCTTATGTATAGAACTCTTTCGAAGTGATCAAAATGAATTCTAGACGAGAGAATTCATTCAAATGCACCCTTCTAAGGGTGTCGATACAACTGCTATTAAAGGATCTCCTTCGAAAGGCAAGTTCTTTTCGAAAGCATAAAAATGCCTTTTGAAAGTTTCCTGTTGAAGATACTGATTTGGTATATATAAGGAGAACCACATTAAATGTCCAATGCCTTTCGAAAGGATTCAAATCCCGATGTGTGTAAATTTAAGAAAAGAGTGGATTCAATGTGCCATCGAGCCTTTTTTGGATAAATGTCATGAGTCACATCGACTAGATAATGTTGAATTATCATCATCACGTTAATTTAATGCCTCAAATTCATTGGACGTAATGATAATATGCTTTAAAGTCAAGAAATATAGTTAGGATCTATAGCTTAGCAGATGCTAATAAAGGGTTAAAAAGTTAAGTGTGTTTCATATGCAACTGGTCATTAGACAAGCTAATTGCCGAGATGATCATTCTCATGTTCGAAATCGATATCCAAACCATGCATCCTCTGTTTTTATTTCTCGCAAATGGATTATAAGTAGTAGAATTTGTCCTCAATTTGATTTAGGGTTACAAAAATTCGATTGGACAAAGAAATGCAGGATTGAAAAATCGATCATGAACTTGGACCCTTTTTATCGTATTAATAGATGTTGGATTGACCCTTCAGCGTCCATCCTTCCAAAGCTATCGAAATGTACCTTCATCAACCTTTTCCTGTCACTGATATTAAGGTGCTTCTGCTTTCTTTGTTTAAGCATTTATAAAAGTTGAATCTACTTTCAGATCTTGGGTATCAAATCAGTTTCCATGCTACCTATATGCATCTTTGGAGCCTTTCTTCAATATTGAAAGGGTATTTTCTTGGTTTTGAAAGGGTTGTAATATAGCTAAAGGCTTCCTGGACCTCTTCATTTTTGTTAAGATCTGGTGCTATAATGGTAGGTTGTTACTTGAATGAACGAGGAATGACATTTGAACAAGCTCTAAAGGATTCAATTTTGGCAGAAGGATCATTGCGAATGGTCACATACCATGGAGGAGACTTCTTGGAGGACGGATGACGATTGTGGAAGGTGTGCAACGGCCCGCAGAATCCATACCCCTTGAGTCAATACTATTCTACTTAAATCGACTCAAGTTGCACAGAAATACGAACCATTTGGGTTAAAGAAGAAGAGGTAGAAGAAGAAAATAGAAAACAACAACAGAATCTAACCATCGCAGCGGAATAAAATATAATAGATAATAAATGATCTTTACTCAAAATCAAATATATTTGTTTATATATTACATCATCAGAGTACATCAAACACAGCTCAACATCAATGTCATACAAATGGATACACAACAACTCAACATAGCGGAAATATATATATATACAAGTACGAGAATACGTATCGTCATCCAGCTCGTCTCCTGAGCTCTACAACATCATATCCTGTATCCTATAATACTCGGTCTGACCCAAGCATTACAGTTAAATAACACACGAGTCAGTCTGGAATACCAGCGTGGGAAAATCACACCCAATGGATTATTAAAGTTTCAAAAATCCTTTGAAAACAAAAGCATCTCGTAAGACCACACCACAAATAAACATGTCCGGTTTTTACCTTACGATAGCTAAAACATTTTAATAGAAATCCTCTGATAATGTAATAGGGTCTATATACAAATACTTATAAATAGCCGAAATTGTTACATGTATTAAATTCCAGCTACTAGCCACAGAGTGGGTAATACAAACAAAACTCGTACAAGGCTCGTAGGGAGAATGGATTTCCAACTAATGACTAGGCACTGGGGTACCACCTGCCACAGTACGGGGCCTAGATCACCGTACCGAGGAGTATGCCCGCTCCCCTGCAACACAAGGTCGGGACTATCCCTTACTGGATAATCCCGAGTGAGATCACCCCGCGGTTGGGATCAGCAACCGCCCACTAAGCCGAAATAAAAAGGGACATCTAAACTGAGATGACCTCACCCTGCTTGGGTGCTACCCACCTAGCCTTGCTGCACAACCCTTGATTTTCAGTCATTCCCATTTGATGAGGCTTGAGGCTAAGCATTACCTTTTATAGAACATATCCCTTAGAATGCCCATCGTCCACCTGACGATGTTTCGCAAGCATTCATCCATATAAGTCCGTCTCGGGTTCGAACGGAACCGAAGGCACTATTCCTACTACATCCATTTTGGAAATATCCTCAGGATTAGTAGCGACTAGCCCTTGCACTTCACTGCTCCATCTTCGAATCGTTTTTTCACGAAAACGTACAAACCGGATCGAAGTGGTTTTCGAGAAATAAATCTCGATCCCAGTCTCTTCGAAATGATCAACGCATTTGGCCAATATTGATAGCCGGTTATTTAACTATCAATTAATATTCACAAACAACCATCGACCAATAAATAATTTCCCAAATTATTTATTTATCTCAAAAATATCTTCACAAGATATAATTTCACGTTTCAAACACTTTTTGAAAACAGTTTCAAACATATTCCTTTCCCGGAATAATTTCCCAATATTTATTCCCACTGAAACGCCAAGTATAAAATACTTTTAGCTTTAAAATAATTTAAAAGCACTTAGTTATAAAATATACTTCATAGCCTTAAAAATTTAAAACTACCTTAAATACTTAATTAAAATATATACTTTAGGAGTATTTAATAAATACGGCTACTTTTATAAAATATAAAACTAGATTTTTCTTTAAAACAAATACCAAGTCATTTAATAATTACTACAATAATAGTTTGAAAAATATTTATTTTAGAATTTAAAAATTTTTAAATAATAATTTTCTAAGATATGCTTTTTAAAATAACATTAAAACATTTAATTTATATTTAGAATTGCTTAAAAATCGTACTTGGGTATCCAGGGAAACACTCTTCTCTTTCACATCCTTAAAAATGAATCACTATTTATTTTGAAACGAATTTCCATCCTTTATAAATTTCCACTTTAAATTCATATTTAAAATATCCACCGATATTTCATTTTACCTGATATCCCAGTTTAAAATTTCCAAAATCCCATTTAAAATAAATTCTTTATTCATTCAAATAATACCACTTAAGCTTTACATACCCCTAATAATTCAAATTCTTCTTATTCCAAATTTGTTAGAGTTCTGCAATCACTTTATTTATTTTATTTTCAATTCTTTATTAATTTATTCCAATTCACTAGAATTATTTTACTTAAAAATTTACTCTTTTATCTCTCTCGAAAATACAATTCTAGAGATTTGGTAATTTATTTACTGAGATATTCAATCCAACCATACCATTCAATACTTCAATCATTCATAAAATCATCACGGGATATCAAATATTCAGAACACAGAATATTCAATAATCTAAATAATTTCGAGGGGTCCAGTTGGATCCCTCTGTTTTCCCTGCATCCAAAGATGTTAGCACAATAATATGCCAATTACAGAATATAACATACTATTGCACATCAACCAATCCATTCAATCATCCAATTCAATCATTCAAACGATTATTTAGATTTAATCATTTAAATTTATATTTATATTTAAATTGAGTGAGATTAACTCACCTTTGCTTTTCGTTTTGCAAACCATTTCCATTTCGGCTTGATTTCTCCACCATTTTGACCTTGTATAAATAATTTAAGATTTATTAACATTTGAATTAATCGAACATTTTATTTTCCTTTTTTTTTAATTTAATTAGTTAATAATTTAATTTGGGCTTAATCGCTTATTCTAAACAAATTTCCTTATAACAAATATTATTAGTAATTAAAATAATTATATGTGTACATTAAATAATTTAATCACCTAAATAAATTATTTTAAACAAATTAGTAAATTGTATTTATTATCCTCTTTTAACCGCATATATAAAATAATTTATATAGATTTTATGGAAATCTAATTTATATATATAACTTCAACAGTTCTGACATTTCTATATATTTATATATTTTTTTATAACATTTAAAATATGTATACTTATTTTACTTTGAAATTATATACATATATAAAATAAATCGTAGACCTGCAAAAATCCATTTTCACTTAAACAATTTCAAATTCCTATTTCAATCTTTTCAAATCTAATTTCTAAGTGAACTTTCCAAAATTTAAAACCCTTATATTTTCAAAATCATAACTATACATGTCATTACAGTATCTTCCTTATAATATCTTCTTTTAAATCAGAAAAGATATGTATGTGTATATATATATTTATATATATATATTTTTCTTTTCAACTAGAACTACTGTAAAAATAAATTATCAAAATTAAACAGAAAATATTCGTTTATCATAAAAAAAAAACTCGAAGAAAACGAAGATCAAGTACCTCTCGACTCAAGAACGACGAACCCAGCTTAGCTCCCCCAAAAATCGCGAACGGCTCACCCCTGCCCAATCCAACGCGATGTCGATGCCGTCGCCTCCTCCTTAACATCACATTGCCCAAGCCCTAGCACACAATCTCCCACTTGATTTGAACGCGACTCGAATCGCGATTCCCTTCGCGGTGCCACATCTCCCTCTCAAACTCGATCGGCAGTGAAAAACTAAATAGTCGCGATAACACTCGTGCGCTTCCAGGTCCTCCACCCTCTTCAATGTCGTCGACTAACCCTCCTACGCTCTGAACGAAAGAAGCATCGAGGCTGAAGGAAATCGACATGCGTTGATAATTGAACTGTTGATTTTGTTATTGAATTTCATACGAACTAATAGCGGCGGCCATTACTTTTCCTCTTTTTTTCGGTTTCTCTGATTTAAAGATAAAGGCTTCGGCCTTATAATTTTTTTTATTTTTTTATATCGGCTTTGATTTTTGATTTCGAAAAAAGGAAGGAAGCTTGGCTACATATTGAAGAGAAGAGGCGTGCAGAGGAAGGTAAACTGAAGTTGACTTGGTATAAATATATATATTCAAATTAAATCGATTTATTTTTTGTTTAGCCGTTTATATTCCGTACGATCCCACGATAGCTCCGAAAGCAACGAAATTTGGAACCCAATAATAATAAAATATTACGGACCCAATGGAACTGGTTTCGTTGAATTCCGAGACTGTGCCTCGGAAGGCTATTTTTAAATTCAATTTAAACGATATTTTTTTTTTAAAACTGAACAAACCACTGTTGATTTCCATTTTACAACTTCTATTATCTTCAGTACTATCAATATAAATTTTATAAGCCTTCAAATTATTTCTAACATGCTGAAAAACTGAAGATTCAATATTTTACCAACTTCAAATAATTAAATTTACTAATTTAATTATTAATAAACTGTGATATCCTTGATTCAAATTAGAATTGCTATATTTAATATTTAAAATCAATTAAATGTTTCGATTTTAAATGCTTGAAAATTCTGGGTCGTCACATTCCTCCCCCCTTAAAAGAATTTCGTTCCCGAAATTATTATTTTGGAAGAATGGTCCAATACCCGTTTACTATTTTCCCTAAAACCAAACAATCCAACATCTAACCAACTATCTTTTTATAAAAGACCCATTATCGTTCTTATTAACTTCTCAAACTTTTCCCTTAATTCCCTAATAACTTTACTTATACAATCATTCAAATTATAATTCAAAACTAAATTTTGAAGTATCGAAAATTTTCTCAAAAATTTTTCTAACTCCTTAAATTTCCGAAATTTTTTGCCAGCGTCTCCTTCGCGCGGCTAGCTCGGTACTACTACAAAAATGCTCTACGGCCTCCTAAATCTAAAAAGAAAACAAAATGCCAAGTGGCTCAACCAAAATCCCAATCAAATTTCACACCAAATTTAAATACATACCTTTTGTCGGGCAATTCAAATTTATCTTCTTGAATCAAAAACCAATTCTCTTTTCCCTTTTATAATATCTGCATATCCTGCTTAGCACTAATATCCAATCACAACATTCCAAAAACATTTTATCGACTTTCTTACCAAATGTCAATATTCATCCAGATATCAACTTAGAATATATTTGCAATATTCAATTTCCAATTAAGAATTGACCATTCCTTACTTAAGTTAACATAAGCATTTTATATGTTTCTTATATTTATTTTCATCTCACTGCTCGTTTATATCCATTTCTATTCAAATCGATTCCTTCATTTCCATATGAATTTCAATTTATCTTCAACTCTAAATTTTGAATTTTATTTTTCATTTATACTGATTCATGTCATGATTTAAACTAGTTTCATTTACTATTTATTTTAGTTTCTAATTTGAATTCGTTTTGTCGTTAACAAATTTTCCAAAATTTTCTAATTCCCAAAATTTTCGAATTTTTTTGGCAGAGTCTCCTTTGTACGGACGAGCTTTCGCAATTTAACAAAAGAGATAAATATATATACATCGACCCACACGGTCGAAAAACCAAAAACAGTTCATATTTCCTATTTTAATTGCGTAGGCGTACCTTATTTAGCATTTTTAAGCATGCAGCTTATTATTTAGCAGTTAATACCACCCAAATCCGGCCATACGGCTTCCAGGTACCTGTACTTACTCAATTTAAACATGTAAGTGCCAAATATATAATGTTTAACAGCATATCACTTATTTGCAATAGTTAAAACATATGAATTCTAAAAGAAATACACATCAACATTTTCCGTAAGCAATTTTTTTACAACTTTCATAGTAATTCAACTATTTCAATTAATTTACATACCATTTTCATTCAAATTTGAATGGTTTAAAACTCAATCGCTTACATTTAATTTATTCTTAAGAAATCTCAATTCATATTTAATTCCCTTGCTTTCAAAATCAATTTATTTCACTCCTATCAATTCATAGAATTTTAATTACTTCCATTTATGTCAAATGACAATTTATTTTATGCAATTTGACGAAATCTACGTGAATAAATAAGTCTTTATATTTTTATTTTATTTTTAACCAATTTAAATGGATTTCAACTCAATTTATACTCAATTCTATTCTATTTTTAAATTTATTCACAACCCATATATTCTCATCTTCATTGCATTTCAGATTTGAATCCATTCACTTGCATTTCCTTTTATTAACCAAACTAGTTCATACAAAACTACTAACATCTTAGATTCGTCTTCATTACCAATTTAATTTCCCTTTTATTTTAATTCATTCACAATTATTTATTTAGCTTGACACATTCCATTTAAATTTCATTTACAATCCATTCATTTACGTTTTATTCTATATTTGTTTATTCCAAACTATTTTATTTAGCTCAAAGACAATCTAAGCTATTCCATTCAATAACCATTTCTCAACTTATTTAATCCATACTTCATTTGGTTCTTATTTTTCCCATCCATTCATTTATTCAATATAATTAGTTTATCCACTTAATCAATTTTGAATTTCCATTTTCTTAAATTTTATTTACAACCCACCAAATTCTATTTCGATTCAAATTTATTTTCACTTGATTTAAACCCAACCCAACATCGTTAAACTTAATTTTAAGTTAACTTTAATCCAACTCTCCTTCATCCATTAGCTTAAATCAAATTTTATACTTAAGCTCATTTTAATTGATTACAAGGCCATCTCAAATTTATTTCCACTTAGTTGGATTTTATTTGCAATTCATACCATTACTATTTTACTCCAATCACATTTTTATTCGATACATTCCCAATCTATTTAATTTGTTAACACTTCAAATTAAATTATAATCTATAACTCAAGTTCTGGATCCACTATCCATTTTCAATTTACCACCCAGTTCATTTACCACAATTCAATTACATTTACTTTACCATCGATCCAGGTCGAATTTAATTTATAACTTGAGTTTTATTTTCAGACTTCATTATTAACTCACAATTCAGCTTTTACTTAACTGCATTGGTTCTTATTACATATTTTATTATCTAATTTATTATCTAAATAGTCTTTCCCCAATTTATAATCCAAAACTTGATTTTTAATTTCAAATATCACTTCATTTAATTTTCTTAGTTTAATTTATTTTATAATCCAAGTTTGGATTTTTATTTTATTTTTCAATTCATCAAACAATATTTATTTTGGGTTTCTATCCCACTTTTTCAAATTTTATAAGCCACAACTTATTATTTACACAATCCCATTCATTCTAGGCTTGAATACATTCATATTTTATTTTTTTATTTGTATTTTAACTCAAGCCTTCTATTTATTTATAGCCCGAGCATATTTTATTTCTATGGATTTTTAATTCTCTTATAAGTTATTCTAATCTATTTATTTCAATCCAATTCTTATCCAACTTATTTTCCATTTATTCTGGTAAGAATCGAATTCCATTCAATAACTCAATTGAATTTTTATTCCAATTCAATTTTATTTTAAACTCAGATTTATTTAATCTCAATTCGATTTCAAATTAGTTCGAATACAACTGGATATTATTTCAGCTTATTTAATTAATTTCAATCCAGTTAAATTTTATTTCCCAATCCAAGTTAATTCCATTTTTAACTTTTCACTTTAAATTTAAATTCCAACAGTCAAAGCTTATTTTTCCTTCCTGATTTAAAAATCATCTTAACTTATAAGCTTATAATCCATCTCATCAAGAATTTAAAAACATCAGCTTTTGGTTTCAAAACATTTTGAAATCTCCAACTTCTCAAATCACATTTCTCAAAAGTCAAACCAATCCTGGTTTTACCCTCAACAAATTTCTTTTGGAATCTAAAAAACAACTAGCTTTTCTGAACAAATCAATTTGGCAGCAATCTATCACTTAGAAACCCGAAAATGAACATCGATGATGCTGCAGTCATCACCGAAGTTATTTTCCAGCTACTGAAGTGAATTCAATGCTATATTCCTTCCCACAATTTATTTGAAACAATTTCCTTTCAGAAATACCCAAAAACATCAATGCTACTATTTATCTTCAAAATACTTCCAAAATCTCCGGGGTTTTAAAGTTTCAAATCCTATTTTAATTCAAATTTGAACTACAATGCATTTGTATAGTTTATGGTTATACAAATTTCCATTTGATTATATTTCAAATTATAAATTTCATTTATAATTCACATTTAAAAATTTCATTTGATAATGAATTTATTGCCTTAAACCTTGGTTATATTTTCAATTTATAGTTAAATTTTCACATAACAATGATAATACTTTACTATTATCATTTCTAACATCCAAACATCCATATATTAGCTAAAATAGTTTACAATACTTGTTTTTATATCAAAATATATTTTGGGTAAAATTATTTCATTTACCCATATTTAAAACAATACCGTGTCAATTGCTTTATTCAAATGTTTAGAAACCCCTTCGATACAGTTGCGCAGACTGTGTCGCGAAGGTTCATATGCCACTCAATAAACCAATCAACACGATATTAAAACAATTTATATTCACTAACAAATACGCCCTCATATCTATTAATACGCTCAAGCTCATTATAGAGTACTACGAACTCTATTTTAAATGAGTAATCCCCACTAGAGCCAAGGTTATTGCCAACCCAAGCTCTGATACCAACTGTAACGGCCCGCAGAATCCGTACCCCTTGAGTCAATACTATTCTACTTAAATCGACTCAAGTTGCACAGAAATACGAACCATTTGGGTTAAAGAAGAAGAGGTAGAAGAAGAAAATAGAAAACAACAACATAATCTAACCATCGCAGCGGAATAAAATATAATAGATAATAAATGATCTTTACACAAAATCAAATATATTTGTTTATATATTACATCATCAGAGTACATCAAACACGGCTCAACATCAATGTTATACAAATGGATACACAACAACTCAACACAGCTGAAATATATATATACAAGTACGAGAATACGTATCGTCATCCAGCTCGTCTCCTGAGCTCTACAGCATCATATCCTGTATCCTATAATACTCGGTCTGACCCAAGCATTACAGTTAAATAACACCCGAGTCAATCTGGAATACCAGCGTGGGAAAATCACACCCAATGGATTATTAAAGTTTCAAAAATCCTTTGAAAACAAAAGCGTCTCGTAAGACCACGCCACAAATAAACATGTCGGGTTTTTACCTTACGATAGCTAAAACATTTTCATAGAAATCCTCTGATATTATAATAGGGTCTATATACAAATACTTATAAAATAGCCGAAATGGTTACATCTATTAAATTCCAGCTACTAGCCACAGATTGGGTAATACAAACAAAACTCGTACAAGGCTCGTAGGGAGAATGGATTTCCAACTAATGACTAGGAACTGGGGTACGACCTGTCATAGTACGGGGCCTAGATCACCGTACCGAGGAGTACGCCCGCTCCCCTGCAACGCAAGGCCGGGACTATCCCTTACTGGATAATCCCGAGTGAGATCACCCCGCGGTTGGGATCAGCAACCGCCCACTAAGCCGAAATAAAAAGGGACATCTAGACTGAGATGACTTCACCCTGCTTGGGTGCTACCCACCTAGCCTTGCTGCATAACCCCTGATTTTCAGTCATTCCCATTTTATGAGGCTTGAGGCTAAGCGTTACCTTTTATAGAACATATCACTTAGAATGCCCATCGTCCACCTGACGATGTTTCGCAAGCATTCATCCATACAAGTCCGTCCCGGATTCGAACGGAACCGAAGGCACTATTCCTACTACATCCATTTTGGAAATATCCTCAGGATTAGTAGCGACTAGCCCTTGCACTTCACTGCTCCATCTTCGAATCCAAATCGTTTTTTCACGAAAATGTACAAACCGGATCGAAGTGGTTTTCGAGAAATAAATCTCGATCCCAGTCTCTTCGAAACGATCAACGCATTTGGCCAATATTGATAGTTGGTTATTTAACTATCAATTAATATTCACAAACAACCATCAACCAATAAATAATTTCCCAAATTATTTATTTATCTCAAAAATATCTTGCACAAGATATAATTTCACGTTTCAAACCCTTTTTGAAAACAGTTTCAAAATATTCCTTTCCCGGAATAATTTTCCAATATTTATTCCCACTGAAACGCCAAGTATAAAATACTTTTAGCTTTAAAATAATTTAAAAGCACTTAGTTATAAAATATACTTCATAGCCTTAAAAATTTAAAACTACCTTAAATACTTAATTAAAATATATACTTTAGGAATATTTAATAAATAAGGCTACTTTTATAAAATATAAAACTAGATTTTTCTTTAAAACAAATACCAAGTCATTTAATAATTACTACGATAATAGTTTGAAAAATATTTATTTCAGAATTTAAACATTTTTAAATAATAAATTTTCTAAGATATGCTTTATAAAATAACATTAAAACATTTAACTTATATTTAAAATTACTTGAAAATCGTACTTGGCTATCCAGGGAAACACTCTTCTCTTTCACATCCTTAAAAATGAATCACTGTTTATTTTGAAACGAATTTCCATCCCTTTATAAATTTCCACTTTAAATTCATATTTAAAATATCCACTGATATTTCATTTTACCTGATATCCCAGTTTAAAATTTCCAAAATCCCATTTAAAATAAATTCTTTATTCATTCAAATAATATCACTTAAGCTTTACAATTTATTATTACCCCTAATAATTCAAATTCCTCTTATTCCAAATTTGTTAGAGTTCTGCAATCACTTTATTTATTTTATTTTCAATTCATTATTAATTTATTCCAATTCACTAGAATTATTTTACTTAAAAATTTACTCTTTTATCTCTCTCGAAAATACAATTCTAGAGATTTGGTAATTTATTTTACTGAGATATTCAATCCAACCATACCATTCAATACTTCAATCATTCATAAAATCATCACGGGATATCAAATATTCAGAACACAGAATATTCAATAATCTAAATAATTTTGAGGGGTCCAGTTGGATCCCTCTGTTTTCCCTGCATCCAAAGATGTTAGCACAATAATATGCCAATTACAGAATATAACATACTATTGCACATCAACCAATCCATTCAATCATCCAATTCAATCATTCAAACGATTATTTAGATTTAATCATTTAAATTTATATTTATATTTAAATTGAGTGAGATTAACTCACCTTTGCTTTTCGTTTTGCAAACCATTTCCATTCCGGCTTGATTTCTCCACCATTTTGACCTTGTATAAACAATTTAAGTTTTATTAACATTTGAATTAATCGAACATTTTATTTTCCCTTTTTTTAATTTAATTAGCTAATAATTTAATTTGGGCTTAATCGCTTATTCTAAACAAATTTCCTTATATCAAATATTATTAGTAATTAAAATAATTATATGAGTACATTAAACAATTTAATCACCTAAATAAATTATTTTAAACAAATTAGTAAATTGTATTTATTATCCTCTTCTAACCGCATATATAAAATAATTTATATAGATTTTATGGAAATCTAATTTATATATATAACTTCAAAAGTTCTGACATTTCTATATATTTATATTTTTTTATAACATTTAAAATATGTATACTTATTTTACTTTGAAATTTTATATATATATATATAAAATAAATCGTAGACCTGCAAAAATCCATTTTCACTTAAACAATTTCAAATTCCTATTTCAATCTTTTCAAGTCTAATTTCTAAGTGAACTTTCCAAAATTTAAAACCCTTATATTTTCAAAATCATAACTATACATGTCATTACAGTATCTTCCTTATAATATCTTCTTTTAAATCAGAACAGATATGTATGTGTATATATATATATTTATATATATATATATATATATATTTCTTTTCAACTAGAACTACTGTAAAATTAAATTATCAAAATTAAATAGAAAATATTCGTTTATCATAAAAAAACAAACTCGAAGAAAACGAAGATCAAGTACCTCTCGACTCAAGAACGACGAACCCAACTTAGCTCCCCCAAAAATCGCGAACGGCCCACCCCTGCCCAATCCACCGCGATGTCGATGCCGTCGCCTCCTCCTTAACATCACGTTGCCCAAGCCCTAGCGCACGATCTCCCACTTGATTTGAACGCGACTCGAATCGCGAATCCCTTCGCGGTGCCACATCTCCCTCTCAAACTCGATCGGCAGTGAAAAACTAAATAGTCGCGATAACACTCGTACGCTTCCAGGTCCTCCACCCTCTTCAATGTCGTCGACTAACCCTCCTACGCTCTGAACGAAAGAAGCATCGAGGCTTAAGGAAATCGACATGCATTGATAATTGAACTGTTGATTTTGTTATTGAATTTCATACGAACTAATAGCGGCGGCCATTACTTTTCCGTTTTTTCTTCTGTTTCTCTGATTTAAAGATAAATGCTTCGGCCTTATAATTTTTTTTTTATTTTTTTATCGGCTTTGATTTTTGATTTCGAAAAAAGGAAGGAAGCTTGGCTACATATTGAAGAGAAGTGGCGTGTAGAGGAAGGTAAACTGAAGTTGACTTGGTATAAATATCTATATTCAAATTAAATCGATTTATTTTTTGTTTAGCCGTTTATATTCCGTACGATCCCACGATAGCTCCGAAAGCTACGAAATTTGGAATCCGATAACAATAAAATATTACGGACCCAATGGAACTGGTTTCGTTGAGTTCCGAGACCGTGCATCGGAAGGCTATTTTTAAATTTAATTTAAACGATTTTTTTAAAAAAACTGAACAAACCACTGTTAATTTCCATTTTACAACTTCTATTATCTTCAGTACTATCAATATAAATTTTATAAGCCTTCAAATTATTTCTAACATGCTGAAAAACTAAAGATTCAATATTTTACCAACTTCAAATTATTAAATTTAGTAATTTAATTATTAATAAACTGTGATATCCTTGATTCAAATTAGAATTGCTCTATTTAATATTTAAAATCAATTAAATGTTTCGATTTTAAACGCTTGAAAATTCCGGGTCGTCACAAGGTGTCTTTCAAAGGTAATCTCCTTGATTAATGTAGGATCCCATCCTTTGATGCTTATGGAAGCAATACTGGCAAATATGAAACCTCCTAATATTTATCGATAGGTTCAACCAATTCAAAAGGCTAGTCTTTGCAAAACCATTCTTTCGATAGGGATGTTTTGGTAGAATCTTCTCCCGTGGAATGTAAACAGTGGCAGAACCAATCGTCTTGAAAGGTTTGATATATGTGGAATGGGTATTGTCAAAGGAAGCCTTTACTTTCATCCATTGCAGAAGTATCCATGCTTGCAACACCGATCTAATTTCTTATAAAGCAACTTCTATTCCTTCGGAGCCCCCCTTTTAAATCATGGCGGAACCGCTTGTTTTTTCAACTCTTGTGAAGCCTCTATAACGCCTTTGTAAGCCTTCTTTTAGCACTAGGGGAATCCATCTTTCGATGCCTTCAGAGGCTTCACTCACGCCTATATTCTTGGGTGAACTTTATGGTTAATACAGGATAATAAATGTTTTTTTGAAATTATAAATGATTGTTTATGAATAAAAAATCCTTTAAAAAGGAATTTCTTTAAAACAAAAATAAGTGTATATTTTTTTGGGTATATAGTAAGAAATATTATAATGACTTTTGTTTATGACCTTTATTTTAATACACGTAGTTTGTAATTTGTAATTTTTAAATAATATTTCAAAGATTATTTTTAAAGTGTTCTACAATATTTGAAATTTGAACATCAAGCCAAAAGGTGAATTTTTTTAAGTGTTTGATTAATTTATTAGTGGTAAGTGCATGCAATGTAGATACTATACATAAATCATTATTATTCCCAAAGTTGATTTATTAACTATCGATTTTGATTCTACCATCTTCTTCATATTTCATCACTCTATGGTAATGTCTTACTCATTTGAGCTTTGTTAATCTCTGTCGAAAATGAAAAAACCCAAAGAGTCAGTGGAAGCCAAGTTATGTTGGGTTGCCCTCATTAAGCTATTTTCACATCCACTCTAGAATAGATTCGGTTTTGTGCATAGACATGTAAAATACTCGTATACTTTGTAATAGTTGGTGGGGCCTTGCTAGGATGTGTCCGAGAGCCATTGGAGTTCTCAATTACATTTCTAAAGGTATACTTTCAGGTAAGGTGGTATACCTTCCTTGTTATTATTAGAGAAACTTCTATTTTTCTTATTAATTCAAATTTGGTAATTTTTCCGTAATTGCATGAAGAAACGCCTTGTGCACTTCTCGATGTTTAATTACTTATGTCCATTCTTTCAAGTTTTGGACTTTTACCTTGTTGTCCATTCTTCCCGATTTGCATTTTTTAATACTATTTCCATTCTTTTAACTCTGGATTTTGATATTATTTATGCTTATTCCTTAAGTATGAGATTTGTTCTTACTGGTACCATCCTTTATATTTGGAATTATTTCCTATTGTTTATTTCCACTCTTTCCTCTATGGATGTTTTTCTTGTAAGGTAAGAACCCATTCGGCGTTTAGCAGCGGGGACTCATAAAATTTTTATGTGCTCATCGTATTACTTGATTTTTCTCATGCTGCTTCTTTAGACTTATTCGACTTTTATTTTATTATATTGCTTGAATTAGATCAAGTATCGTTCTTGGTTGGCTTGTATATGGAGTTCCTGGAGAAGAGCAGGATGTTCACCATTCGTAATGTTTTAATTTCCACGGTATTATACTGTACACCTATCAGCAATTGTAAGGTCAAGATTTTATAACTGTCCAACTGATAAGGTTTGTTTTTAACATTGATGCAATCTGTATTTTGGAGAGACAGGTTTTATTATCTTTATTATATTATATGTCGTAATTTCCGTTGTGAGATTCTGACTTCCGAGTTCACTACAAGAAAATGTTATATTAATAGCATGCATGGATCGCACAGGAACATGACTTGCAATTGTTAAGTTGTTTGAGGTTGTTTAATTAAAAAGACAGCATCATCTAATGCAATTAATAACCCCACTGAAATAAAATTCACGTTCTAAATTCATTTCCCTCTAAATTATTTCAGGGCCGCCAAATTTACTTTTTCACATTCGCTTCTTCTTCCCTTCGAATTCCACTCTCTTCAATTCTCACGATTCCACTCTCTTTGATTCTCACGATTATGCATGTTCTCTCACTTCTACCTTCAATTGAGTTAATTTGAAAGCTCCGCAACCCCCTCTTCCTCGAGCTTGGTTCCGATCGATTCAGAAGCTGAAGCACGATTCTTCAAGCCTTGCCAAAGGTAATACTTGCGTTATTGATTTGTATTTCCGTTTAAATGATTCTCAGTTGCACAACATTAATAGGAATTTGAATATTATGTAAACCCCTTTTACAAAATATGAACAACAAGGTGATATTGGTTTGATGAATTTTTTTCCTTCGAAATATAAAGTTTTAGTATTGATTTTTTACAGCAAGATTATTTGTTTATATTACAGAGTGATATCTTCGAGAGCAGTGAAGAAGATACTTCTATTGAGAAGGTTAGTCCAATGAGCATTAACATTTATTTTCAGGAAAATGCTTTATAAAAATTCTATATGTTTCATTATCATTTGCTAATTACCTTTCAACTCATTCATGTGTAGAGGCTATGAACTTGTTATTATCATAATGGCCTCCATACATTAGACGTGTTGCAATAACTTTCAACTCATCTCATGTTCAGTGGTATAAACTTATTATTATCATAATGGCCCCAACATTTGAGGCATGTTACAAAAAAATAAATATCTTCAATATGGTGCCAGAATGAATTTCGACTTTGAGGTTATTTATATGTTAACAACGAGCAAACAAAAGGCACTTTCCATAATCTTAATCATAGCTTTTGTGATCTAGTGAGCATATCTACATGTATGGTATATTATTTTATTGGAATGAAGTAGTATTCTCCAACCCATATTGATGACCAAACCCTGTCCAAAATATTTTAATCTGGCTTGACTAGTGATCTGAATGTATCTAATGGCTATGTGTCTCTGGTCGGATTTATGTGAAAAAACACTCTTGAACCTGATTTCCACTTGTTGATCCAAACTGAACCACATTCACCTCATTCTATTCAGGCAACTTATGTAGTTTACAATCCACACCAATCAGGTCATAAGCTATGTCTATCTTTGTGAGCCCTTATTTATCCCACAAATCAAGAGAAATGCAATCCATATAATTACTCTTTTTGTTTGGTTGAGCAAAGAAGATGAACTTTGGAAGAATCAACATAATTTCTTGTCTTTTATTTAATAAAAATTTCATTACCCAACACAACCTTAAATCGTAAGTCAAGATGGATAGATCTGGATATAACAAGTTTAGTAATGATTAACATGATATTCGAAGAAGTGTGAAGAAGATAATGAAGGCTAGAAAGGTAGATTTGAAAAGTGGAGATAAATCTAATGGTATTGGTAAGGTAAAGTTTATACCAATGCTGCCTAGTCACTGTATTGCATAACCCGCCAAAATACCTAGTAAAATTTGTTCTAATAATCATATTACTTATAAGCAGGAAGAAACAAGTTGTACAAAAAGATTTGATAAGGGGAAAATCATTGAAAATGAGATCAACAGGAACAAAAACCTAAAATAAAGAAAAAGAACCAGAGTTCTGGCATCGAAGGAGTGGACTAATTATTTTTGTGGCGACGATGAGTCAGATGGTGAAGAGGTAACACACCAGCAAATATTGTACTTTTTTTTCCTTTTCAAACTTCTTATTTGGTAAAAGGTGCTGCAGAATAATGATATGGATCAATGAGTCATTAATAAAAGAATGGTCTTGATAGTATAGAGAAAACAAAATAGTGATCAGTTTGGTACAAAACGTAAATCTTCTCCACAAAAGGGTCTTGATAGTATAGAGAAGCCTGAGGTAATTTATGCCATAACTTTGTTTTGCAATTTGTGTGGGAAATTATTACTTCTTGGATTTTTTTATACATAGGCATGCACACATTCAAAGAATAATATCCTTCTGCAAGGATTTGCTTTAAGTCAAATACTTTTTTGACAGGGAAGTAAAAGTAGAGCATTAGACGCAAGTTTTAAATTATTTTGATGTGCTTTGGTCTTGTGGAAGTAAATATATTTTAAATGATATTATTATAACAAAAATGAAGATTGCATATAATATTTTATTTTACTTTTCCAAAAACATTTATCTCATAATGGAAAGATAACAAGTCGTCGGTTTATCCTTCACTTTTACCACAACAACATCTGGCCTTAAATGAATACACTTCTGAATAATTCTTGTAGAGTCCTGAAAACTGATGTATAAAGACCATGGCTCGATCGCCCATGCACATAATTTGTAATGGCACTTGGGGCATCATTCCAAACCCACTTCATAATGTCTTGTTAGAAAACAATCAAAACAATTGAAATAACATGCTTAATATCCACCATCTTTAATATATCGACAATGTATAATATGTGTTTTGAATACATTTATCTAAATACTTTGTCATTATATTTTCTTCCCCTGTTAACATCATGTTGCTGACTGAATAGGTTACATTATGTTGGAATACAATATGAAAATAATTTAATATAATTCCTGAAACCATTCAAATTCGTTTTGTTCATTTTAAACTCAATCTTATTTTCTTTTCGAAGTTCATTTATAGCGTTTGTATTGGTTCATTGATATTATTATCGAATTTTCAGTTTATTCTTAAATTTCTTTATTTACTTGTTAAATAAATCAACCCAGTTCTGTATCAAATTTAACAAAGAGGGAAATTTTCTGGTGGAGCTCTTTACTAATTACTGTGCTTTTGAGTAGAGTTAGTTGGATAGTTCAACCTATAACCATTAGTTCAAGTAAGAAATGCCAGTGCAGCAGGAGTTAAGGGACTGTTGTACATGAAGCAGATTCAGGTAGGAAAGCCAGTGCGCGATGTTGCAGTTTTAGGTGGGAAGTGATGTAGACCTTGCATGAGATGGTGTCACTGAATGGAAGTGGCTGCAATTAAGAAATGCCCATGCGAGCACAGGTAATCGTTGCAGTTTTAGTTTGATGTTTTTTCTTGATAACTAAAGTATAAATTGTAATGTGGTTTTAGTATTAAAAGAAAACAAAAATACTATTGTGATGAATAATTTCTCCCAAATTAAAAGTAATAAAGTATATAGTAAATCACAGTGAAAGTAATTTATGCTTGTATTCTAAATACAATTGGACATGATAGTTTGATGGTATTTGCATAAATTTATTTGGTATTAAAGGATTAAGAATTTTTTTTCGTAAGTGAGTATAACTAAATCATATGAATTTCTGAACATTATCTGATTGATTTGAATTGTTGTTAGGCATACTAAAGTGAGTATAACCTCTCTTTAAAATTATAGTGAAACTAATATATATATTATTAATTATAGTGAGTGTAATTCATCTTGTCTTCATTTTTGTTCAGACAAAATAAATATAGAAAACTTTTGCTAATGTTTTTACTAGATGACATCTTAAACATTTAAAAATGCCTTGGCATGTGATGATGCATTTTTGTTTTCATAGTGTTAGGTTGCTGGAATAAGAAATGCATCTTGATAGTTCCAAATATTTAAACATCCAAAGCATCTTTAAATAATAATAATACAAAAAACATCGTTCAACTTAACCACCATCATGAAGGCTTCAATATCGGTCAATTTTCTGGTGCTATATTGTAATCTGTAGGACTATATTTCCTTCACGATACATGTTCCATTTTTTATGCATAGTATTGTTATTGTAGGACTGTGAATGTGGTAAGTTTGGAGAATGAAGTGTACTGCTGTGGTGAGAATCAGAGGATGCAGTCGATTAGGTGAGGTGAATGTAGTGACAGCTTTGTAGAAGGGATGACAGAGGAAGACGGGTGTGAAGGCAGATGATATTTGTTGTTTGCAGGAATGAGTTGGTAGCAGTTGAACTTGTATTTGCTTCTAGCGATATGCAAATGTACTGGTGATACGAGGCAGGGGTATTCCTGTTGATATTTAAGCTTAACACACCATGTTTTCGTTCAAACTTTAAATGTTAATTGAAATAGCATGTTCACGGTCCTTTGAAACATTATTATCCTGCAGCGATGAATTCTGAAACCAAAGCCTGCAGCAACGAATTCGCTGCCTCCTTCATCATCCGAGGCAGGGGTATTTGTCAAATGCGTATTTAGTAATATAAGTAACTATTAAACAACTCTAGTTTGTACTTTACTGTTTACATTAACCAGATTTTCATTCAGTAATAAACTAAATAATTTCCAGTACATAGAATCAGCGCATAGAATGATTTAGGTGTTAATTTTGAATATTTTCTTTGTTTGCCGCACATATTTTCTTCCATATTTCGGTATTCATGATAATTTATGTTTACTTTTTATGACTAATAGACGTATTTGCTTTTTGACAGGTGGTGTATGATGCTCTGGGTTTACGCTATGGTGGAAGGCATGAAAAAATATGTTGCCCCACTCATTCTCCTTCAAATGTATTTTGTGTCGATGTTCTTACATCTTTACTTTTACTATGTATCGTTTTGGTTAGCTATGGTTGTATGGATTGTTACTTTTATTATGTATTGTTTGGTTAGCTACAATTGTATGAATTCTTACTAATATTTATATGATTAATATTGTGCATGAAATGCTTTTATTCATTTTTTTTTATGTTTAATTGTTAATACTGTGTGAAATACCGTATATTACATCCTTTTTATATTAATGCTAGGAAAAAAATTGCCATGGCTATACATATTATAGCATTATGCTAGTGCAATAAAAATATTCTGCAACGATTAAACAGTTTTCATAGCATGTAAATAATTCTATGAAAGACTAAAGTAAACATTCTATAGCGTTTTTACAGCATTTATAGTTGCTATAATAATCAGGCAATGAAATTTCTATAGCATTTATAATTGCTATAATAATCAGGCAATGATATTTCTATAGCATTTATAATTGCTATAATAATCAGGTAATGATATATCTACAGCGTTTACAATTGCTATAGAAAGGTACTTGTATGTCATGAATCATCAATTTAATAGCAATTCAGAAACACTATAAGTAACGTCATTTATAGCATGTTTTTTTATAGCGATTTTGAGGTTGCTATTATAGATCCCTGACATATTACAACTTGTTGATATACAGCGTTTATAAAAACGCCATCGTATCCTTTTACAGCGTTTTTTAAACGCTATAAAAAGGCATTTTTCTTGTAGTGGTTCTTTGTTCTTTTCTTTTTATTTTGCCCTAAGAAACTACCTTTGTGGTGATTGGATGTTTCGCATTTGAATACCGTGGATGTATTTGATGTTGATTTTCGATGGTCGAAAAGGAGGATCATTACATAAAGTCAGTGAATATCACCTTGAATATTGAATATTGCGCTTACTACATCAGACCTAAACTTCTCTAGAAAGCACAGCTGTCTAGAAGAAAACAACATTTCTTGAAATAGATTTTATTTACTTTAATTTGAGTAAGAAACGTAGGGATACACCCATGTAATTTGCGACGATGATGGAGTAAAGGGGAGGTGAGAAGTCAAGTACAAGCGAGGGGGGCGATGTGATTTGATTAGGCAATATAAGCAAGTAATAAGTGTAGATCCAGATCTAATTGGTATTTATTTAATTTAAATCCATTTATCGATATTTTATATCGATACATACATATATAAACTTTTTATACGCACTTTATTAAATACTAATTCGAATAATTAAAATCAAATTTATTAATTTATATTTGATAAAAATTCATTAATTTGTAATAATTATAATTTAATTAAATCATTGTATTTTCGAACATTCAACATTGGGGTTGTGCGGCTAAAAGGTGAAAATTCAATTAGCGATTAACATTCATCAATTCGAGTATTAACGCTTACACGTCACCTGAGCTAGTGGTGTGACAGTTTGGTCGAACTGATCGCTCATATATTTTTGGTAAAATCTAATTTCACGATAACAATAAATACATGGTAGTACCGATTATTTACATCAATTTTCTTCATCAAAACTATATCACATTAAGAATTATGAAATTTTGTTTTCTCAAAATTCCTATACCGTCCACATTTAACTTGTTTAATCCAAACATAGAGTACTTGGTTTGGTATTAACAATTGTTACTAATCAAACATCATTTGCCAAAGACTTTGACTTTGAGTTGACTGACTACGATTGACCTTAATACTTACCACATACGAAAAAGGAGACAAATTTTCTATTGAATTATGTTTCACTTTCAATGTCAACTGAGACCCAATTATAGTTGTTTGAAGGTCGCCTTGGCACAATTTAACAATAAGTAAAGTGGAGTGTCTACATTAAAGTTCTAAAGTCAAAAGAATTGTTTAATATCGTCACTTTGATATTCTCTATTCGACCATGGTTATATTAACAACATAAAACTCTTGAGTTTGTCAGTCCATAATTGTCCAATAATTATTAATACACGATCCCTTAGTGCCCCTAACAACCGTGAGTTATACAATGCCCAATTTTGGAGAGGATTACAGACTCTAGTCTCAATAGATGTACCCATATCATGTCTTGAAACATCTTGACTCGGAATAGTTAAAATAATAAGTTGGTTATAATGTGATAAATTTCTCATGATTACACACATCGTAATTACTATCACTAACATATCATTTAAGTATTTTATATTATATATTCTTAAAATAAATAATTAAATAATTTAATAGTATTATAAATATATATAATTATGAAAAATAACATTTATTTCGAACAAGATTCTATTATAGGGTCACTAGTTCACAATACATTACATAATTGCCCATAAGACATACGCCTAAATCTATTAATCTATCATTTGCAATTGGAGCAATTATGAAATCTCAATCCTGTTACTTTCATCAATTTGGTGAGAACAGATGGAGCTAGACTCTTTGTGAATGGAACTGCCATGTTGTCTTTGGTATCTACTCTTATAATTATAACTTCTTTCTTCCGGAAAAATTTCCTAATAAGATAGAACTTTAAAAGAATTTGTCATATTTTCTTATGCATTATAGCTTCCTTCGTTACCTACATCACGACATTATTGTCATAAAATAGTGTCATTAGATCTTCATGTTGGGAATCATCACTAGCTTACTAAAAAATTTGCGCATCCATACGGCTCCATTGGCTTCTTCGTTGAAGGCGACGCATTCGGCCTCCATCATTGAATTAGCTACTATTTCCTGCTTTGAACTTTCTGACTAACATCCCACCATTTAAAGTAAAAATTTACCGAATACCAATTTACTATCGTATCACTTTGAAAGTAGGAGTCTGTATACCCCTTCAAAGGAGATCTTCACTCCCGAACGTAATGTGGCAACCCACACCGACCCAAGGACAAAGGTGACTTGCGAACTCGCTTAGTGCCATGAAGTATGAGCTAATAGGTTTTTAAACATTACAGGGACAATGAATAAAAAATTAAGATCTAAGATGTTTTACACGTTCAGATCTTATAGTGGTAGGCAATAAAATATAAATGTAGAAAATAATCATTTTCAGAAAATATCTTAGAAAACACAGTCTCAAAAGTAAGCAGCCATAATCCAAAGTACATCGAAATATGACATATAGTCTGACAAGTACTGATTAAGATAAATAGTTACATGAAGAATAGTGGAAAATAAATAGGAACTCTAATGCCAATCTCGCCTCTTCACTTATCAATCTTTGGTACTACCCCCTACTGCCCTATCCTCCTATGATCGGAGGAAAAAAAAGAACGGGGTGGGTCGGAAAAAATTCTGGTAAGTGAGTTATATCATTAATATATGGTGGTAACATCCAATTGACTTCATTAATACTCTATGTGACCTAGAGTGTTCTACCAGTGTCAAAGAAATACTCGATTCACTTATCTAAGAGGTATAGTTTTAAGCACACCTACACTACTATCTTATGAATGCTATACTTAGGGTTGAACAACTAATTGAACCTCAAAACAGCTAAGGATAGGGTAATAGGTTGTAGAACAATTCTAACATACGATTACCTATAATTTCAACTTTGGAAATGTGTTTCCCAACCTACACATATTATGTTTACGCATTGATGGGGAGCCCACAATGCCAACTTGTGCCAAAGAGCTCTTAATACTGTAAGAGACATGGCTGATTTTCGGCGTAGATTAGCAACACCATAGTGACCAGGAGTCGACGTGGTGTTGGTTAATTTACTTTCATTTGTAAGGCACCACAAGGGAATCACTAATTTGCTACACCTTAGAGACACTATGAAAATTATGGGGCTTTCAATTAGCCATTACAAATGCATTGGAAATTATATACGCATTTGCGACATCAAGAAAATTTAGTAACATCATAGGAATGTCATATTTATTTTATTTTCTAATTTATTTGGCATCACAAACTTTATGATGGTATTGAACTCTAATAATGCACATCCTATTTTATTTCTCATCTCAACCATTTAGATAGAAAAATCCAATGCTCATGACCAGTCATCCGCACACATCGATTAAAGTGGTTTAATACATATCTCCTTAAATCTTCTTCGTTCTTCATTCATTGCAAGATCGTAAAAACATCCCAAATATCGCTTCTCCTACCTCTTCATGTAACTTAATTTTCTAGTTCACTACTGTAAGTTGTATTGCTGGTGATAGAAACGTAGGCTACATCGGTGGAGGTAATGGTTGTAAGGTTAAGATTATCGATTGGGGTACATGTTACAATGTGGATATAGGGAGCGGTGAGGTGGGAAGTTAATTTTAGGGTTTCAGGTCGTGTTGATTTGCGAAGTGGATTACGGAAGCAGGTGGTTTAAGGATGATGCAGCAAGGCATATAGGAATTCAGAAGTTAAACCATATTAAATCAGGCACGAGTCAAGGAGCTTCGGATTTAACTCGTAAGTCGTACACAAGTTTAAAACATGCATGCTTGATGAGTCGGTCACGAGATAGGGGGAGCATGAGACGGTGCCGATTTAACAAAGCTTGGAGGAGTTCCTGCTTGATGAGTCGTCCACAATTTAAAGTGATGAGTCGTTTCCGGTTTAAGAGATTACAAGGGGGAGATAACATAGGTCGAGCAAAGTGGGCTTCGGAGTTGAGTCGTCCGCGACTTAGTATGAGTCGTTTACGACTTAGTATGAGTCGTCCCCGATTCAATGGAACACAGGAAGGAAAGGTGCGAGTTAATGCAGAAAGGATGAGTCGGGACCGAGCTAAGGGGCTACGACTTAAGATGAGTCGGCAAGGAGATAAGCTGTGTATCTTGAGTCGGTCGTGTTGAGACGAGTCATGTATATACTATATGAGTCGGTCTTGTATGAGTCGTATGTCGCGAGTTCTTAAGTCGGTATATAATTGAGTCGTGAGTCGTCATGTCTCTTGAGTCGGAGGAGTTGTATAGGTGTTGGCTTGTTGAGTCGTGTACTGTTGTAGTGTATGGTCTTGAGTCGTTTGCACTGTGTATTTGATGAGTCGTAAGTCATGTTGTAAGCCGTATAGCTGATGAGCCGTGTTGTATGGTAAGTCGTGTAATGCATATTGGTGTGGTGTGTTGCTAAGTCGTTAACGACTCATGATGAGTCGTAGGTCGTGAGTCATGAGTCGGACACGACTCAAGGGACTGTGTTGTGAAAACTCTATAAATACGCGTGTGTTGTAAATTTTTGGGTGGTGGATTTTGGAATAAAATTTCTTGTTGATTGCTTTGTGCTTTCTTCTCTAATTGGTAGTTGAGTGTAATCTCCTATCTCCTCTTTCGGTTAATCGAGTGCGCTCGATTCAACGATCGTAGAAGTCGATTCACGGAATCTAGTGCGCTAGATCAACGTGCGAAGAATCGTAGATCTTGAAACACGGTATAGTGCGCTATCAACGTGTTTGAGATAGCTAGAGTTCGGTATCTTTGCATCAACGAACTTGGGCGTTTTGGTATCTTTAACTCACCGATTGCTACATTCATCGATTGAAGTTTATTTCGAATTATCCGCTGCGTCAGTTTGGTATCAGAGCCATGCTTAGCCAATCATAGCTAAGTTTGATTCTTGGAGCCAAGTTTTTGAAGTTTTTGGAAGTTTGAAGTTGTTCATAGTGTTCATATCGAAGTCACATCAATTTTGGAGTGTTTGATCCATTTCATTTTGGATCGAGGAGTTGGACTGTGTTTGAATTTGGAATTGGTGTTTTGCGCGCCAAGGAGTTTGAATTTGAAGAAGGCCGTGTATACTTGGGAAGTAGCCGTGCCTTGTTGATTGCATTGAAGTGTTTGAAGTAGTACCGAGACAAGCTAGCGACTTAACTATTGAACCGAGATAGGATTAAGTCGCATATAAGCATAGCCGTGACTTGTTGGTTGCTATCTTGCGTGAAGTTTTGAAGTCTTGTGAGTGAATTATTGAAGTGTTTGTGAAATTTCAACCATGCCACCAAGGAGAGCTAATCGTCATCAAAACGTTGAAGCTTTGTATCGTAGAGAAGAAGCCGAGCTTATGGAACAACGTATTAATGAAAAATTTGATGAAGGCATTGGTAAATTGGAGAGATTGATGAATGATTTGAATCAAAGGAGGAGATCACCAAACTCGAACCATGGAGGAAACCGAGTTTCGCCATTGGTTACGGAAGCGAGGAGGGTATCGCCACATTCTTGTAGAGATAGAAGAGAAACATCAATTTCATCACGAAGAGATCATCATGACTATGCACATGAAGAAAGAAGAAGTCATCGTGAATTTGACCATGAAGCATATAGAGATGAAGAGAGACATAGTCAACGAAGCATGCACGAACGAAGGGATGATATTGGTCGAGATCGATGTAGGCGTACTTTTGATTTTGTTGAAGAAGGTGATAGAGCAAGTATTCATTATCGAGATCGAGACCAAGTTCGAAATTCTTATCGTGATATTGAGGATGATCGTCGTTGGGAGTCGGGTATGAAGATGGAAATTCCGGAGTTTAAAGGCGGGATGGTTGCTGAGGAGTTTTTAGATTGGTTGTCAAATGTGGAGGAAATCTTTGATTTCAAGGAGGTGCCGGAGAATAGAAGGGTGAAATTGGTTGCTACAAGGCTGAGGGGAAGAGCATTGGCATGGTGGCAACAGACTAAACTTACTCGTGAACGGATGGGGAAGTCAAAGATAGAATCTTGGGAGAAGATGAAAAAGTTGATGAGATCTACATTTTTGCCTTATAACTACCAATCACTTATGTACCAGAGGTTGCAGAATTTGAGGCAAGGGACGAAATCTGTTAGTGATTATGCTGATGAATTTTACCAACTCATTGCCAGGAATGATATCATGGAAACAGAAGAACAGCTGACTGCTAGATTTATTGGGGGTTTGAGAATGCAGATCCAGGATATGGTTAATATGTTTGATCCTAGATCCGTTGCAGAGGCACATCAGAAAGCGTTAGCTTGGGAGAAGCAAGGAAGGCGTGGAGGTGGTGTGTTTACTAATTCTAATAATCCGATGAAGGGGGCCAGTGGTAGTTCTAATGTTCCTAAACCTGTTATAAGACCAGTGGTGAAGGAGGTTGAGAAAGCGAAGGCTAGTAATGTTTTCAAATGTTATAACTGTCAGGAGTTGGGGCATAAAAGCAATGAGTGTCCGAAGCCGAAGAAGAGAACCATGGTTGTGGAAGTTGAAGAGGATGAAGGTGAGGAGGCAGAATGTTCAAATACACTTTATGTTGAGGAGGAAGAAGAAGTGTCGGGTGATGAAGGTTGTAATCTTATGTTGAGGAGAAGTTGTTTGACACCAAAGCAAGAGGAGGATTGTAGTTGGTTGAGAAGTAATATTTTTCAATCGACATGTACTATTCTGGGAAAAGTCTGCAAGTTCGTTATTGATGCGGGAAGTTGTGATAATATTATTTCTACAGAAGCAGTGAGAAAATTGAACTTGAAGACCGAGAAGCATCCTAAACCATACAAGCTAGCATGGTTAAGGAAGGGAGGTGAAGTGAAAGTGTGTCGAAGAGCTTGTGTGAATTTTTCGATTGGGAAAAAGTACAAGGATGAAATTTGGTGTGATGTCGTAGATATGGATGTTTGTCACTTATTATTGGGCAGACCATGGCAGTTTGATAGAGCAGTTCAGCATGACGGTCGTGCCAACAGTTACAGTTTCATGTTCGAGGGTACTAAAATCACTTTGGTTCCTAAGAAGCAACAGCAGAAGGAGAATAGGCTAGAAGAGATTGAAGAATTGAAAACTCTGTTGACTTTGAAGGAGTTTGTTAAAGAAGTGGAGGAAGAACCGGAAGTGTTTTTGTTGATTGGGAGAGAGAGCAGCGAAGAAGTTGAGATTCCAGAAGAAGTGAAGCCTGTTTTGAAAGAGTTTGAAGATGTCTTTCCAGAGGAGTTACCAAAGGAGTTACCGCCACTCAGAGAAATTCAACATCAGATTGATCTTGTTCCAGGAGCAGTGTTACCACACCGACCACATTACAGAATGAGTCCGAAGGAACATGAGGAGTTACGAAGGCAGGTGGAAGAGTTACTTGAGCAGGGTCGTATTCAGGAAAGTTTGAGTCCGTGTGCTGTGCCTGCATTGTTGGTACCAAAGAAGGACGGAACTTGGAGAATGTGCACTGACAGTAGAGCGTTGAATAAGATCACTGTTCGCTATAGATTTCCTATGCCAAGGTTGGATGATTTGTTGGATCAGTTAAGTGGGGCAACTATATTCTCGAAGATTGATTTGAAGAGCGGTTATCATCAAATTCGGGTCAGACCTGGAGATGAATGGAAGACAGCTTTCAAAACAAGAGAGGGGTTGTACGAATGGTTGGTTATGCCGTTTGGTTTGTCAAATGCACCAAGTACATTCATGCGGGTGATGAATCAAATCTTTCGACCATTCATTGGGAAGTTCGTCGTAGTTTATTTCGATGATATACTGATTTATAGCAGGAATACAGAAGAGCATGTTCTACATTTGAGGGAAGTGTTGCTTATTCTTCGTGAAGAACAATTTTATGCTGCTACAAAGAAATGTGTGTTTATGACACCTAGTATTTTATTCCTGGGTTATGTTGTTTCAGGGAGAGGTATTCAAGTTGACCAGAGCAAAGTTGAAGCAGTCAGGAATTGGCCACAGCCAAAGACAATTACAGAAGTGAGAAGTTTTCATGGGCTAGCGTCATTCTACCGAAGGTTCATACCACACTTCAGTAGCGTGATGGCTCCAGTTACTGATTGCATGAAGGGGAAGCAGTTTGTGTGGTCAGAGGAAGCGGGGGTTGCCTTTGAAAGGATCAAAGAATTGTTGACGTCTGCACCAATTCTTGTTCTACCTAATTTTCAGTTGTTGTTTGAATTGCACACTGATGCTTCGAAGGTTGGTATTGGAGGAGTTCTGAGTCAGAATGGGAAGCCAGTTGCTTATTTCAGTGAAAAGTTGTCAGGGGCGAAGATGAGATACAGTACATATGACGTTGAATTTTATGCTGTTGTTCAGGCTGTTAAGCATTGGAGACATTACTTATTTCAGAAGGAATTTGTTCTGTACACTGATCACGAAGCTTTGAAACATTTACAGGGGCAAGATAAGATTTCCGCGAGACATGCATCATGGATTTCTTATTTACAGCAGTTTACTTTTGTCGTTAAACACAAATCAGGGGTGACAAATCGAGTAGCTGATGCTTTGAGTAGGAGGAGTCATTTACTAACGACAATGAAGGTTGAAGTGACGGGGTTTGAAATGTTGCCTGAGATGATTGAAGGAGATCCTTACTTTGTGAAATATGTTGAGAAAGTGAAGGATGGGAGTACCGACGAATTCATGTTAGTTGATGGTTTTCTGTTTAAAGGAAATCGTTTATGTATTCCGGATTGTAGTTTGAGGATGAAAATTGTGAAGGAATTACATGAAGAAGGGCATGTGGGCCGTGATCGTACTTTACAGTTGATTTCGCAATCTTACTTTTGGCCATCGATGAGAAAAGAAGTTGAGAGATTTGTGGAGCGATGTCATATTTGCCAAGTTTCAAAAGGGACAGCAACGAATGCAGGGTTGTATATGCCATTACCAGTACCGTCTAAGCCATGGATTGATATTAGCATGGATTTCGTTTTGGGTTTACCAAGAACTCAAAGGGGAAATGATTCGATATTTGTTGTGGTGGACAGGTTTTCAAAGATGGCACATTTTATTGCTTGCAAGAAGACAGCAGATGCAGTTCGAGTAGCGCAGTTATTTTTCAAAGAAATTTATAGACTTCATGGATTGCCAGAATCTATTGTTTCTGATCGAGATACTCGTTTTCTGAGTCACTTTTGGCTGAGTTTGTGGAAAATGGTGGGAACGAAGTTGAATTTCAGCAGTGCTTATCATCCACAAACCGATGGGCAGACAGAAGTTGTTAACAGGTCATTGGGAAATTTGTTGCATTGTCTTGTACAGGATAATTTGAGAAGTTGGGACATGAAGCTATGCCAGGCAGAATTTGCTCACAATCATGCAGTGAACCGTAGCACGGGATTCAGTCCATTTCAGATTGTTTATTCGAATTTACCTAGGGGACCGTTGGATTTAGCAGTTGTACCACAGTCGAAGGGAACAGTTAAACGAGCTGCTGATTTTGTTAATGAGCTGACGGAATGTCATAAAATCGTTCAGGAACGATTGGAGAAATCGAATGAGAAATATAAGAAATCTGCAGATTTGAAACGTCGAAATGTTGAATTTAAAGAAGGTGATTTGGTTTATGCTATATTGACAAAGGATCGTTTTCCAGTGGGTGCTTACAACAAGTTGAAAGCCAGAAAAATTGGTCCAGTGGAAGTTTTGAAGAAAATTAATGAGAATGCTTATCGATTAAAGCTACCAGATGATGTTTATACTTCTGATATTTTTAACGTTAAACATTTAATTCCGTATCATGGGGATGAACATTTTGATGAGAAAGAATTTGCAAATTCGAGGTCGAATTTTTCTCAACCTGGGGAGGATGATGCAGCAAGGCATATAGGAATTCAGAAGTTAAACCATATTAAATCAGGCACGAGTCAAGGAGCTTCGGATTTAACTCGTAAGTCGTACACAAGTTTAAAACATGCATGCTTGATAAGTCGGTCACGAGATAGGGGGAGCATGAGACGGTGCCGATTTAACAAAGCTTGGAGGAGTTCCTGCTTGATGAGTCGTCCACAATTTAAAGTGATGAGTCGTTTCCGGTTTAAGAGATTACAAGGGGGAGATAACATAGGTCGAGCAAAGTGGGCTTCGGAGTTGAGTCGTCCGCGACTTAGTATGAGTCGTTTACGACTTAGTATGAGTCGTCCCCGATTCAATGGAACACAGGAAGGAAAGGTGCGAGTTAATGCAGAAAGGATGAGTCGGGACCGAGCTAAGGGGCTACGACTTAAGATGAGTCGGCAAGGAGATAAGCTGTGTATCTTGAGTCGGTCGTGTTGAGACGAGTCATGTATATACTAAATGAGTCGGTCTTGTATGAGTCGTATGTCGCGAGTTCTTAAGTCGGTATATAATTGAGTCGTGAGTCGTCATGTCTCTTGAGTCGGAGGAGTTGTATAGGTGTTGGCTTGTTGAGTCGTGTACTGTTGTAGTGTATGGTCTTGAGTCGTTTGCACTGTGTATTTGATGAGTCGTAAGTCATGTTGTAAGCCGTATAGCTGATGAGCCGTGTTGTATGGTAAGTCGTGTAATGCATATTGGTGTGGTGTGTTGCTAAGTCGTTAACGACTCATGATGAGTCGTAGGTCGTGAGTCATGAGTCGGACACGACTCAAGGGACTGTGTTGTGAAAACTCTATAAATACGCGTGTGTTGTAAATTTTTGGGTGGTGGATTTTGGAATAAAATTTCTTGTTGATTGCTTTGTGCTTTCTTCTCTAATTGGTAGTTGAGTGTAATCTCCTATCTCCTCTTTCGGTTAATCGAGTGCGCTCGATTCAATGATCGTAGAAGCCGATTCACGGAATCTAGTGCGCTAGATCAACGTGCGAAGAATCGTAGATCTTGAAACACGGTATAGTGCGCTATCAACGTGTTTGAGATAGCTAGAGTTCGGTATCTTTGGATCAACGAACTTGGGCGTTTTGGTATCTTTAACTCACCGATTGCTACATTCATCGATTGAAGTTTATTTCGAATTATCCGCTGCGTCAAAGGAAGTGCAGATTGGGACGTGTGGGTGGTGTGGTGCTTTCTTACGACTCTTGTCTGGGTTGACTACGAGATGGATTTGGTGAAATTTATGGTAAGTTGCATGCCTAGTTGTGGTGTTTATCTTTTAGCTGCATCTCTATGTTTTTTAGCGCTATTTGTCTCTAGTACAATAGCTACTTCACCAAGGAAGCTACTAAAATGTTCCATTTCTAAAGAAGTATGTTCCTACTTAGGCTTTTGATCACGTTAAGTACTTCAAGGGTGGTAGGGACATTCAACTTCACCTTAATAATTACTGAGGTATGTATGTTCATTATCACTCATCTGAAAAGGAAATATTTACATATATTAACTAAGTGTTTGCATAGGAACTGGATTTCAATCAAGGGGATTGTACCTACTGGTTACTTCAGTATGCAAATATGCAAATAAAAATTGTTCCAGGAGAATTAGCAAGGACCATCACTACATTAAATGTAATAACTTATACACATAATTCAAATACTTTCAATTGTTCTATTAAGTTATAACTCTTAATATTCATCAAAATTTACTCAACTCTCTTCCCTAAACTCAGTGCACACAATGATATAAATTTTTAATTCTTGGGGAATTGATGTGGTATTCCATATATATTGCAGACCTAGGTGTTCACTGGTGGCAAAGATGATAGCAAAGAATCTACATATGGTTTTAATCCTGCTAAATCTCAATTTGGGTTTGGTTGAAGAAAAGGTTTGGCAGTATAATAAAATGGTATGATGTTCATTTACACCTGGCAGATACAAAGTTTTTATAGGTAATTTGGATCAAGATGATATGATATTAGTATATAAAATTTTATATGTCTAGAATTCGCAGTATGCATTTGATTTTCTTCTTCTTGATCGATATAACAGTATTGCCCACAAATGATGCTAAAATGATAAATATAATGAATTGTGTGCTTCTTATTTACTTATGTGCATCTTATTCGAAATAGCAGTATTATGATTTTATTTATTGTCAAACACTAAACAATAAGAAATTTCTATGGTCATTTTAAAAATGGTAGTAATCAAATTTTATTACTTTATTTATTGTCATTAACTTCTTTGGCCATGTTAAAAAATTATAGCAATCAAACAAAGAGGAATATGTATTCTTCTTGTTATTGCCAAAATTATTATACGTGCATTTCAAGCAATAGTAACCATTAACAAGCTTTATGTCATCTACTTCTGATTTATTGTCATTAACTTCTGATTTATTTACAACCTAATCTCTTTGTTATATGAAACCAAAAGATAGAACTGCTTATTAATTATTTTGTAGCAGCCATATATTTTAACAAATATTAATAGTAGTTAGTTGCTGATAAGTGACAAAAATTAATAATAGCTATTCAATTCTAAATCTCGACCAAAATCTCATAATTAAATCTAGTCCAAGATGTCGGGCGAAATACCGTAATATCGATCAAGATATGTGTCAAGCGAGATTTACGACAAAGCAACTTATTTTAAACCGCTTAAGCTTAAAAATGAAATCTCACCCTAGATAAGCAAAATTTAAACCTAAGTCAAGATACACCAAGAGTTAATTGCTCGCTACATGTAAATGCTCTTTAGATTTCAGTTATAAATTTGTCTACTATGCTTAATTTGTATTTTAAACACCATTGTTTTTTTGTTTCATTTTTAGTAAAGACTTCAATTTGACCCTGTAAGCTTAATTTTTTTTTATCATTATCTGTTTTTCAAGATATCATGCAAACTTTTGTTTATTTATATGTTTTTTTGATAAATGTGCATCTTAACAAAAATATTTAGGGGATAAATTATGATGATATTTGAAAGAGAGGCTGATAGTGATGTTTGGAAGAGGGGATATGGAAAATGTTGATGATTGCAAGAGATGTTGATCGTGATCATAGTGTATAGGAGATAAAGTAAATTTGTTGGAAACATGGAATATTTGATTTTTGCATACTCTATATATTATTGGTTTTAGATTTTCTATAAGAGTTAAAATTGTTGGTCAAGAACTATATTTCATTTTGCATGTTTGATCTCATACATGTTTTGTTGAAATTTACTAGTTGTTTTATTGCTCTTTTGTGCAATTCAGATGATATGTTTATTCTTTTTAAATTTTGAATACTTGAATTGAAAAAATCATATGGGTGTGCACCGGTACAATCTGCACTGCTTATGCTTTAGAATATAGATGTTGGAATGACATCATTAAACTTTAGTGATTCTGTTGCGACGTGTGCATGCTTTAGAAAGTAGGCATCATAGTGGCATTGTTAAAATATAGTGATGTTAGTGCAATAGATATTTTATATTAGAATATTGCTATCACAACGGAATTGCTAAATTTTAGCAATGCTATGGAGATAACATTTTTTGATGCCTTTGAGACACCAAACCAATTAGTGATGCCTATGTTTCTAACACGTTTCTGGTGTCTCATTGGCGTCGCTAAAATAATTTAGTGACTCCAAAGAGACACCAAAAACACGAAAGAAAACCACAGATTTTTAGTAGTGCAAGGTCTTTGCATCCATGTATACCTTCAATGGTAATGTAACGCCTCTTTCCGTACCTCGCTGGGATCAATAATCTACTTGGTATAATGCCATGTCCATAATTACCAAGAACTCCCATTAGCTTCAGGCCACATGCTTCTTTAGGAAACATTATCGGTGTTGCGTGTCCATGTAGAACCTCCTATGAGTGAAATTTGCAGTAGAGTCGCATCGGTCAAATGTCGACCCAGCTGAATAAATAGTGTTTGGGTCCCATTTCCTATGTACATATATTTATTCAGTCCAGTAATGTCCAAGTGTCGCAAACATATTGAACTAATTTCCCAACTTATACTAACATCCATATATATAATATATGTAATTTAACTTATAACCTGGGCCTGTGGCCGAGGTTCAAGTCGCGCCTATAATTCGGTACTCGATCGACCGTTGGTCACTTAATAGGGTGACTGGTTGTTTTCGAACAGCTCTAGTGAGCTGTCAACCCATTAGGGTGTTTACTCTGTATTTTGATTTTCATTGTTTATTAATCATCATCGTTCTCAAATCGATTACAGTAAACTTTACTTACAAACTACAAATTATTGTGAATCCAAATTTATGAGTCTACAATTTATAATCGCCTAAAACTTCATATTCAATTTAGATTCATCATCAACAAGGTTATATTCATTCATATTAAATTTTACATTAAGGGCATATTAAACTAGAGTCAATTCCTATCCAATGAATATACATTAACGTGATCATTGATGTGTTCCAAATTAAAAGAGAGGGATCATAATAATAAAGGTTATAATTATTGTGAAATTCTCAGTCTAAATATATAGTGTTTCCAATTTAAGTTTAAAACAATTCTAGATCAAATAGGTTACAACAAGGCTAATTACATGTAAATAATCTTACTAATCATAAACCCACTCACCTCAAAAAAAGCTATCCCTTCCTTAACATGCTTGGAATTGCCTCCACTTGGTGTAGATCTCCTCTTGGTTTTCTTCAATCTCTTCTGCTTTAATTTCTGTAATTTAATTATTATTTGGTTTTGAAGTAATTTTGATTTAAGGGGAAAGAGATTTCACATTTTAGAGAGATAGAGCTTGGAAGTACAACAAGTAAGTTAAGGTTTTGACAATTAGCCTGGGGTTTTATTTATAGGGGTAGAAACTTACCTCGGTCATTGGATTTAATATTAGAAAATCCTATTCGCTTGGCTACTTAAAACCCTAGCTTGTTAATGAAAATCGACCGACCACTTGGCTTGGAGTGGTCGACTGCTAGGGGTCGACAGGTCAAGCCCAAAGTGTCGACTGGTGGAGCATTCTTTGTTTACAATATTTATTTCCTTAATTAATTGTTTAATTCATTTCGATTCTGAATTTTCAAATGTTAAAAAATTTTCATACTTGCTTCGATTTCAAAACATTTTATATTGAGATTGTTGCCATGAATGCAACTGTGTTTGTTTCGCCAGATTCAGACTTTCGTGAAAATCACATATTTATCCTTATTATATTTAAATTAAATCTTTCGTTTAAATTTCCGATTAAATTTTTAGGATGTTACATTTCCTCATGAAAAGGATTTCTCCCATTGAGCCTTCAAGGACGAAAAAATGCAACCTTACGTATGGAAATTAATAATTACAAGAATCACTCATCCATCAACCATTGGCAATCATTGTCCTTATTTCAAATCCAATGCAATTTGTATTCATAGGTATGGAATGCATATTGTGATGACTGTCTTATACCATTGGCACCAATAATAACCAAATAGTACGTTGTAGTCATGCCCAGCCGATATACGATGATCGTCAGGGTTGAAATAAGCAAATGCAACATATAACCTGTCGTATATCTCCTAGCACATGGAAAAAAATATCACATATAAAACCAAAGAGAGAGTAATAATAAAGTGAATTAATAATTAGAATGTAAAATCCATAGAGTTATACTTTAAATGTCACAGAGTTTATACAATGGAAACATACTCAACAACTATCTCAAATACAAGTAATAAGTAGTCACTGCTTAAGCTTCCCAATGTTACATGGTGGAATAAGCGTGGAACTCATACAAATATATAATACAAGATAGGTCCGTCCAGCTTGTCCTCCGAACAGCTGTTGTGTCTACTCACTTAAGAGTACCTAAGATAATAAGATGCAAAGCATAAAACCTAGAGTTGGAAAATAGTCTTGTGTGTGCGGTAATGAATCTCAAAATACTATATAGGTAAATATTGTAAGAAACAAGAGTAAACGAACCATACCTTACCTGTTCCTACGACCATAGAGTTGCCACATAAAGGTATAATATGTTGCTCTATGGTATCATAAAGGTACAATATAACATAAAATAGTGGATGCCTAAATATCCCTATCTCTGGTGCACACTCCTAATGACATCGCGAGTGATAGCCCAGAGGGTAACTAAACAACCATAGAAACCATTAAAATTTCCAATTATCACTTTTCCTTTGTGCCCTAAATATATGATAGCTCACATGACCTCCTTTCTGCCAAGGACTAATGGAAATCGCGGTTCTCCGTTGTACTCTTGTATCTCGCAACCTAAAACTGGATGTGTCTCATAGCCCAAAGCTAGGCAATAGACCCAAGGCTACAGGTCCAGGGTATACAAGTTCCCCAATTGACCCCCTGACGTCCCTACTTACAATGCCCCTGCTTTGGCTACAATGGGAAATGCTTCGAGTTATCAACGATTCCTTAGCACATTCATATGTGAGCCCTCATTTACTCCGATCGAATCCCGAGCCCTTATTGCTCAGTTTAGTTTTCATTATCTAGGAACACGCCATGTTCCGCCACTCCATAGCTCTCACTATGATTCTCTTTGGTAACTACTCCCTACATGAGTCACAAACTGAAGTCTATGGAGTATCAAATCCTTGATACCTACAACCACTATGAGTCACAAACCGAAGATTCATCTCTTTCATCGTGTTGTTACATCGTCATCCAACCTGATACGAACGAGCCACCAACTCCCGGATGACCTACAGAAACTATACACCATTTCCTAGAAGTTCCACAATCACTTAACCTATCATGTCATGTTGGTACTGACATCTTATATCAGTACCGAACTTCCTATTAGCCAACCAGTGGTTGAGTTTTCTTGCATCCTTCCTTGCTTTTAGTACTCCTTATCAAGTGCTTTGACATCAACCTATCCACCCAAAACAAGTGGTCATAGAAACAAGTCTTCTCTCCGAAGCCCCCAACGTTACATTCTAGAAACAAGTTGTCAAAGCGTCAAACACATAACCAATCTCCAATCTATAACCTTAGGTAATCTTCTCTAGAATTACTCTAGCTCTCACCAAAGTCGCCGACATCATGGACCGATAAACGAAAGTCGAGGCCGATATCTCATGTTGGTGCTGACACGTATACTTGAGGAATTGGAGCTCGTGGCTTTAACTCTATGCTCCCTCCATACTCTAGAGGCTTACCTCCAAGTTTCATCCAATTCCGACAAATCATTGCATCCGAAATGTACAATTCTCCACTATATCTTTCTATGCAATCACAACATCAAAACACAACATACGAGCATAGAGTAACAAGCAATTTCACCCATACAACCATGCAATCCGTAGAAATGAGATAAATAAGTCAATTTCTAACATAGATCTACATATGGCATGAATTTGTGAACATGATCAGTGGTGATTTCTAATCAATCTAGATCTGGATTAACATGTAATTAAAGCTATAAAAGGTTTTATAGCTCAAAATAAAATGTGAAATCATGCATTTCCACCATACTAACATATATAGGATGGTGGGAAGGAATAAAGCACTAACCAATTACGAAATTCAACCAATTTGTATGCAGATTATTTTGAACAGAAAAGAAAAGCACACAATTCAAGAAAATTGATCATCTTGCCTTCTAGTTGATGATCCAATCACTAATCAATAGTCTAGTTTGATTTAGAGAGAAATTAGGTTGGATTAAGATGGATTAGGGCTAATTTTGGTTTGGACTTGATTTGGAATGGCATGGAAGGTTTCATTTGACTCATACAGCCCATATTTATAATGGCTCTCTAACAAGACTAATGTACCAACAAATGGGCTTCACTAATTACACACTAATTCTTACAGGCAGTTTTTAAAACTTAAAACATGCATATCTTCCTAACCTTAAGTTTGTTTTTCTATTATCACAATTCTAAGAAATAGAAAATCATCATTTCGAAGAAATGAAACTAGTCTAAGACCCTAATTGTTAACCCCGCCTCGGCCATAGCTCACCGATCCAGGATAATGAATGAGCCAATGTTCTGCCGACCTAACAGGTTAAAAGGAGAGACCGACCTAACGATATAAAGAAGTGCCGACTTAAAACTCAAAGGAGGTTCCGACTCAACAGCGTAAGCATGGAGACCGATCTAAAGCTTTAACATGGGTTGCCGATCTAACTATCTAAGACCTAACACAATGCCTTAAAGATTACCGACCCAAAAGGATGCCGACCTAAGGACTAGAAGGAATACCGATTTATCTTCTTCAACATCAAGGCCGACCTAACCATTCGCATGACTTGCTGACTCAATGGATAAAGGTGGGCCGACCTAGCATCTCAAAGAGGGTTGCCGGCTTAAAGCCTCAACAAAGGTACCGACTTAGTGTGTGTGCTGATCTAGCGACTCAAGGTAATTACCGACTTATAGTAAGTCGTAACCGGTCTAAGAGTGTAAAGAATGAAGTAGCGGAGCAGTTTAGCATGTAGCATACTAACTCGGCAGCGACCCAACACTTAAGGTTTGGAGATAGATAAGCACGCGTCTTAGGCTTAAACCGGAAACCGAGTTGAAGAGGAAGGGGGCAACATGCAACTTAGCCTAACCCGGAACCGACCCACGACTTAACCCATCTCGGCCGCGACCTGCGACCTAACCCTGAGCAAGCCTATAAATACACGGCCATCACCAACATTAAGGGGACTTTTTGACTGATTCTCGAAGCGCCGTTACTCTGCCATTTTCTCAACTCAAGCAACACTCCAAGCACTCCAAACTCCAAGGACGCTACTACACACTTCAAGGAAGAATCACAATCATTCAAGATGAATTCGAAAGATTATTCTTCATGGAAGTTTGAGCTACTTGTCCGAAGTTAATTGTAATTGAAGAAAGTGATATAAATTGTACTCATATCAGCAATAAAGAGAATCTAAGTGGACGTAGGCTTGATTTTGGGCCGAACCACTATAAAACTTGTGTTTTTACTGCTTTTTTGCAATCTCCTTACTTGTATCTTGTTCCCGTGTTCACGGGTGGTGCTTTCACAACTGTCATCTACACACCGGGGTGTTAGCGTACATTTTTTGGCGTTAACATTTTGGTGCTTTCACTGAGAATTGAACTCAGGGAGATCTACCATCATTGCTTCAGAAAGATTTGTAGATAAAGTTTCTTTAAGAACCAGAAGTCTATCCGAAATCATGGCTCCTGGAAGAAAAAGTAAATCTGTGAGATCTGCAAACGCTCAAGAGGGAACCTCCGCTTCCCTGACACCAAATCAAGCCACTCCAACTGTCGGGGTTACGAAAGCAGAGTTGGATGCCGCAATTTTGGGGTTGAACAGACAGATACATGCTCAAAATGTGCAAATGGAAGCCCAGAATGCCCAAAACGCCTTAATCCTGAATAAGTTGAACGATTTGCTCGGGGCAAACCGTCAATCAACAGCTAATGAAAGGAATTTTGCTGGTAATATTCATGAAACTGAAGAAAGGAATGTTCCTGAAAGGGACACTAGCCCCGCTGAGCAAATACTTCCTGAGGTAGGTGGATCTAGGGCTCGGAATGATGAAGAATATCTCTCTGGAATGGTTCGCCAAATTATGAAGGAGAGCATGCAAAGAGTCGAAGATGAGAAAGAATGGGGCTTTGCTCCAAGCAAGACTCCATTTACTGAAAAAATTCTAAAGGCTGAATTCCCACGAAAATTTGCTCCTCCAACTATCCCAGCTTATAGGGGGACAAGTGATCCAAACGAATTTCTGTACAAATATGATTGGCATATGACGGGTGCCCGAGACTCAGATGAAGTAAAATGCAGATATTTCCCCGTATATCTGGAAGGCGTAGCTCTGCTTTGGTTCACGAAGCTACCTGTCCGGTCCATCGATCAGTTTTCAGACCTAACCAGGAAATTTAAAGAGCAATTTAGGCTATATGCTTCAAAGGCCAAAGACATCATGTCGTTATCCGGTTTAGAGCAGAATCCGGGGGAAACTATCAAGTCTTTCTTAAATCGCTTTAATATAGCGTTAGCTGAGGTGGATAATGCAGAACCCCGCATGGTCTTGACCTATTTCATGAGGGCCATAGATAAATCTAGTGAGTTTGGAAGATGGTTGAATATGAAGGAACCAAGCTCTCTCGAAAAGTTCTACAAGAAAGCAGACGAGTTCATGCGTCTAGAGAGCCGCCCTGTATCGACAAAAGCAGCATTGGAAAAGGCTGAAGCTAACGCCAATGCTCCACGCAAAAATGAGTCTGTGGGACAGAAGAGGGAGAACAACAATGGAAAACAACAGAATAATCAGAAGAAGCCTAGATCTTTCAAGCCATCAGAATACACACCTTTGTCAGATACTCCAGAACGAATCTACCTGGCTACCAAAGATTCTGTCAATTATCCTAAACCCCCTGTCTTGAGAACCGGGAAAAAAGCTGTGCAAAGTGGGAGGTTCTGTCGCTTCCATAATCAGCCCGGTCATGATACTGATGACTGCCGCCAATTGAAGAATCTAATTGAAGAATTGTTAAGGGAAAATAAGCTACAGCAATTTGTGAAGAAGAATGATAATAATAATCCTGCTTCGTCGAATCAGGGGCAGCAAACTCCTGCTCATCAATCCGGGACTAATGGCAAAGACGCAGGTTTTGAGTCTGGAAGGCCTGTTATCAATATCATTACAGGAGGACCTCACCCAGCAGGCAAAAGCTGGGGTGAGATGGAAAGGTATTCCCGGGCCTTGAAATATGCACCGGAGGAAGAAAATGTTTTTGTTCTGGAAGACACTACGCCTTTGAAGCAACGAAAGACATTCAACGATGACATTGTATTCAAAACCAGGGATTCCATCGGTATTGAAGCCCCGACCTTGGATCCTTTGGTCATCTCGGCCGGCATTAGGCCAGCCATCGTCAGAAGGATTCTTATCGACAGCGGCGCATCCTGTAATATCCTCTTTAAGAAAACCTTCGACCAGATGAAAATTCCTATGGTTGAAGTGCAGGCATCGTCGCAAAAAATTGCTGGCTTCGCCGGGGAGCCGAAGCAACCAGTAGGAACCATTGACTTGCTTGTGGAACTCGGGGAAGGAGAAAGAAAAGTAGTTCGCAAGCAAACTTTTGTGATAGTAGATGAATTTTCTGCTTATAATGCTTTCTTTGGTCGTCCTACTCTTGCAGCGTTCAAAGCTGTCCTTGCCCCATGGTGTCTTACTATTAAATTCCCTACAGACAATGGAGTAGGAGTTATTAAAGGAGACCAGAACGCTGGGCGAGAATGTTATATGACAGAGCTGCGAGAAACAAGGAAGAGAGAGATGGGAAAAGATGCGGCAGCCCCAATCCGCATCAAAACACCAACCCTATAGCAACTACAGGGCGGACCCTGCACTGGCGAGCATAGCGGGGCACGAAAAGAGATGGATCCTAGAAAGGCCGGTGCGGGGGAGAATAGAGTGGTACCAGCAGAAACGACGGTACCGGTGCCCGTTGATCTGAAGGACCCAAACAAGGTGCTGAATGTGGGTTCACAACTCAATGTGTCAGTTCAGAATGCCTTGATATCTTTTTTGAAAGCAAATCTGGATGTTTTCGCTTGGACCCATGCCGATATGTGCGGAATATCCCCAGAAGTTGCAGTACATGCTCTGAATATTGACCCAAAATTCACGCCCGTAAAACAGAAAAGAAGAATCCAAGGTCCAGAAAGGTCAACAGCATTGAAAGAGGAAGTTGATCGGCTCATGGAGAATAACTTCATCAGAGAATCTACCTATCCAAATTGGGTTTCAAATCCAGTGCTGGTTAAGAAAGCCAACGGTAAATGGAGAGTGTGCATCGATTTTTCAGATTTAAACAAGGCCTGTCCCAAAGACTGCTTCCCATTACCCAGGATCGATCAACTGGTAGATGGAACAGCGGGTCATGAATTGTTGTCTTTTATGGATGCCTACTCCGGATATAATCAGATCATGATGCATGAGCCAGATCAGGAGGACACAAGCTTTATCACCGATGTCGGTCTCTACTGTTACAGAGTTATGCCCTTCGGGTTGAAGAATGCGGTGGCAACATACCAAAGACTGGTCAACGCTATGTTCAAACCGCAGTTGGGAAAGACTATGGAAGTTTACGTTGATGACATGCTAGTAAAATCTAAGAAAGCAGTGGATCACATCGAACACTTAGCAGAAATGTTCGCAATCCTCCGAAGATACGGAATGAAGCTTAACCCTTTAAAATGTTCATTCGGGGTGGAATCCGGGAAGTTCTTGGGTTTTATCGTAAGCGCTAGGGGCATTGAAGCTAGCCCAGCTCAAATCACTGCCTTAAAAGAAGTCAAAGCTCCTAAAACAAAGAGGGAATTGCAAAGTCTCAATGGAAAAGTTGCCGCCTTAAGTCGGTTCATATCCAAAGCTACTGATAAATGCATTCCATTCTTCGACGCTCTAAAGAAAGGAAAGAAAAACTTTGACTGGACTCCCGAATGCCAGAAAGCTTTTGAAGAATTGATTCAACATATGGAAACGCCTCCAATACTTTCTAGGCCCGGCGATGGCGAGGATCTTCTTATATACTTGGCAGTTTCATCTCATGCTTTAAGTGCAGCGCTGGTACGGGAAGACAAAAGGATTCAACATCCAGTTTACTATATCAGCAAGAGACTCACTGGGGCAGAAATGAATTACTCCAAGTTGGAAAAACTCGCCTATTGTCTATTGATTGCCTCAAGAAAGTTAAGGCAATATTTCCAGGCTCATCCTATCAAAGTCCTCACTGATCAACCTTTAAAGCAAGTCTTGTTTCGCCCCGAGACTTCGGGCCGCCTTCTAAAGTGGAATATTGAACTGAGCCAATATGACATCACTTATCATCCTAGAAAAGCGATCAACGGACAAGCTTTGGCAGATTTTATCGCAGAATTCACAGACAAGGGTAGCAGCGAGGAAGAAACAATCGAGAACTCCCCAGTCCAATGGAAGTTATTTGTAGATGGCGCAAGAAATGATTACTGTTCAGGTGCTGGAATTGTTCTTGAAACTCCTGAAGGCCGGTCATTATGCTATGCGCTAAGATTAGAATTTCCTTCAACAAACAATGAAGCAGAATATGAAGCTCTGATTGCTGGTTTGAAAATTGCTAAAGAACTAAACATTCGAGCGTTACAGATCTTCAGTGATTCTCAGCTTATAGTATGCCAAGTCAAGAAGGAGTTTCAAACGAAAGGAGGAAATCTGCCCGCTTATGTGTCAAAGGCTTGGGAACTTTTATGTGAATTCGACCATTACACGATAAGTCATATTCCACGAGAAGAAAACATGAAAGCAGATTCTCTCGCAAAATACTCAAGTTCTGGCGAAGCCCAATCCTTGGGATTAGTTCCAGTGGAAGTTTTGTCAAATCCAAGCATTGATGAAATGGATATCGATTGGATCATGAGTGTGTCACAAGAGCAAGAATCATGGATGACTCCAATAACAAAGTATCTACTCAATGGCTCTTTACCAGAAAACTCTAAAGAACGACAGAAGCTACTGAGAAAAGCCTCACGATATATAATCCAGGATGGTCAATTATACAGACGAGGATTCTCAATGCCACTACTTCGATGTGTATCCAAAGAAGAAGCCAAAATAATCCTATCAGAGGTACATGGAGGAGAATGTGGGGATCATTCAGGTGGTCAAACTTTAGCCAAGAAGATTCTCCGATACAGATATTTTTGGCCAGAGATTAATCGAGACGCTGCAAGCTATTCCCGGAAATGTGACAGAAGTCAAAGATTTGCCAAAATTCCTAGGGCACCTACTACCGAACTCACACAAATGATCAGTCCGTGGCCGTTTGCGATTTGGGGAATAGATTTGATCGGACCTTTACCAATCGCCAAATCTGGAATCAAATATGCCATTGTTGCTGTAGATTATTTCACTAAATGGGCTGAAGCTAAACCATTGGCAACCATCACCTCTAAAAAGATGATAAATTTTGTGACTAAGAATATTATTTGCAGATACGGTGTGCCTCAAAAGATAATTACAGATAATGGTACTCAATTTGAAAGTGAAGAATTCCAAGATTTTTGCAAGCGATTCAAAATTCAGAAAAGCTTTTCAGCAGTGGCTCATCCGCAGGCAAACGGGCAAGTGGAAGCAGTAAACAAGATTATCAAGTCAACCATCAAAAAGCAACTTGAAAGAGCAAAGAGTGGTTGGGTCGATAAGCTACCACTAGCACTATGGGCATATAGAACTACCCACAAAACTGCAACTGGGCATACTCCGTTTTCATTAGCATACGGGTCAGAAGCAATGATTCCGGTAGAAACAGAGGTCCCTTCACATAGAAGAATCCACTTCAATCAAATGGAAAATGAAAAATTGCAATCTGAAGCACTAGATCTTCTTGATGAGAAAAGAGAAGAGGCTGAACTCAGAGTTGCAGCTCATCAGCAAAGAATAGCCAGACATTTCAATTCTAAAGTTCGCCAACGCAGCTTTGAAATCGGAGATCTAGTCCTGAAAAGAATTATGACCGCGACAGGTGTGTTTGGGCCCAATTGGGAAGGACCATATGTGATAGGTCAGAAGCTTCTTGACGGCACATTCAAACTCACTACTGTTGAAGGAGATCAAATTCCAAGGGCATGGAACAGCAATCACTTGCGTCCATATTTTACTTGAAATTTTTGTTGAAATATTGTAAAAAGAATTATGGATGTATGATTCTTGTAATTGAAAGCAATTGTAAGACTGATGCAAGTGAATAATGAATGAATATAAAGTGGATGTAGGCCCAGATTTTTGGCCGAACCACTATAAATCTTGTGTTCCTTACTTTTATTACATGTTTGCTTTATTTTCGATATAAAAAGTACATTGAATGTATTGCTAAAATGTCGATTTAAATTTTTGCAGACAATGGAAATAAAACTTGCACATAATAAGACCGAGCAATTCACTCCATCATTCAACAAACAAATTTCAAGACATAAAAACCCCGAATTCAAATCCTAGATAGGAAATACTTCAATTGAACGGCTAATGATTTCGTAGAAACGAGCCCTTGCTAATAAATTGAGATTGTTTGAACAAACAAACATCCAATTAGGAAGCTAGTGCCCGTTCTCACGAACTTGCCTGTCAATGAAGTACACTTCCTTGGATTAAACAAGCTACTTGCAAGAAAGGGGAAGATGACGACTTGAAAAGAAAAAATAGAGGGATTGCTGAAAAGGCATAAGCAAGAAGACGAGGAAACAACCAAAATCCACCATCAGCAACACAAGTCCTCTTCAGAGGCACAACTCTTCGGAGGATAAAAGACCTCTAATGGGTCATATGCCACAAAAAAGAAAGTTCTCTACTCAACAAAAAAGATTGGAGGAGTCATGACCCTCCAACCATGAGAGAGCAACTTCCAGGCGATGAAAACCCTCTCTGAGGCACATTTCACCAGGAGTCGAAGTAGTTACTCTTCGGAGTTTCACTTCACCAAAGTTGAAATGCAAACAAAATAAAGACCTCTTCGGGGGCACATTTCACCAAGAGTCGAAGTAGTTACTCTTCGGAGTTTCACTTCACCAAAGTTGAAATGCAAACAAAATAAAGACCTCTTCGGGGGCACATTTCACCAAGAGTCGGAGTAGTTACTCTTCGGAGTTTCACTTCACCAAATTTGAAATGCAAACAAAATAAAGACCTCTTCGGGGGCACATTTCACCAAGAGTCGGAGTAGTTACTCTTCGGAGTTTCACTTCACCAAAGTTGAAATGCAAACAAAATAAAGACCTCTTCGGAGGCATATTTCACCAGGAGTTGAAGTGTAACAGCCGCTCTTCGGAATTTCACTTCACCGGAGTTGAAAGACAAGCAAAATAAAGACCTCTTCGGAGGCACAATCAAGAAGAAAGACCTCTTCGGAAGCCCACGTTTCGCCGAGATTGAAATAAAACTTCCAAGTGTTGAAACGTGGAAAAGCTTTCTAAGGCAAAACTCTTTGGAGGTACACGTTTCGCCGAGATTGAAATAAAACTTCCAAGTGTTGAAACGTAAAAAAAAAAAATCCCTCCTCAGAGGTACAACTTTCCATATATAAAAAAGAGAAATCCTCATCAGGGGCATGCTTTAACTCACGAAGGAAGAGTAATTTACCTATTCTGGAGAATGGTCTTCCTCAAAAAAAAAAAAAAAAAAAAAAAAAAGAAGAGAAGAGAAAAGGAGTTAAAGTACCCTTCAGAGGTCCGCTTTGCTACATAAAAGAAATCACTCGGCAAAAAAGAAAACGTACTTAAGCAAAAAGAAAGAAGTGATTTCTTCAAAGGACAAAGCGCGTAGAAACTCATACGAAGGGGGTTGTACTCTACAAGAATTCTTTTTAAAAATAAAAATAAAATAATTATTCTTTAGCAAATAAGAGTGCAAGTCCCCTCGAAGTATAGAATATTGCAGCAAACTTATGGAATGGGGGCAATATAGTATAATTACACACGATATGGTATAACTAAACCAGCAAAAAGTAACGCTCAAGTAACATACCATAAGCTCGCTGCAATATCAAATAAACTCATGCCAAAACGAATAACAAATGTATTCTCTAATTCAAACAAAAGTTTGTACAAACGAAGAATCATTTTATTCAATTATAGTGTAGGTACAGGTTTCAAAATAAAGAAAGGCGGGGGCCGGTACCCGCACAATTCTCGGCCAGTACATGCAAAACACAAAAAACTAGAAACTGAAGATCTTCACTTCTTTTTGCTGCCTTTAGACCCTTTACCCGGCCGGATGATCAGCTTTTCAGGGCGGTCAGTGGGCATAAGGGAAGTAGGAGAGGAAGGCGCAACCGGTCCAACTTTCAGCTCCTCTTCAGTGGTGGTGACTATCTTCCCCCTCCTCTTTGGTGTCCCACGCTTCTTTTTCCTTTTTGAGGAAGACTCACTCCCTGGAGTGACAAGTTTAGATAGAACAATGTCGTCAGAGGGAGTTCGCTCCGGAGATGTGTCACCTCCCTCAGGCCTTTCATCTTTCTGCTCTTGTGAAGCGATGGGATCATCCAAGCCGTGAAGAGCCTCTATTTGTTCTTCCTGTGATCCAGGTTGCGAGGCAGAAGGAGGCGCCACTTGAAGAGATGGAGGAAGGATAACCGGGGGAGAAGAAGCTTGAGTTTGGCTCGGTGCTTTCTCTACAAAGGAGAAAAAACTTAAAATATCAGTATCTTTCGAAAAGAGAGGGGATGACGGCTCGTCAAAAGTCGGGAATTCATTGACATTTGAAGAATAATCAAAAGTCGGGAATTCATTGACATTTGAAAAATAATCAAGAAGATCGTCAAGTTCACAAGGAGCGAACGAGCAGTTCACCACTTGGGCTGGTCCGGTGTCAAGTTTACCTGGGGCAGTTGGATCTCTGATGCTGATTTCATATCGCTGCGCTTCGTTGCTTTCACCGCCTTCATCCCCGCCTTGTGCACTTGTAGTTTCAGTTACTATCTTAGTCGCAGGCGGAGTGTAGGAGCTAGAACCCGTGATGTCAACCACAGGAGAAACTGGAGGTTGGACAGAGGAAGTAAGTGGTAATTCCTTTCCAGAACGCTCCTCTTCCGCCATTCCAGCTCTCATCCTGGCAAGTTGTTCTTGCCCCTTCACAAGAGCAGCGCGAGCTTCCTCATCCAGGTAACGCGCCTCAAAATCTTCATCGCCATACCCGGCGTCTTTAAACATGCTAAGAGCAGCTTCCCACACCTCGGCCAGGGTGATTTCATATTTAGGACCAAGAAAAGAGAGGCTGCCGCGTCCCAAGACACAGTGTAAATAAAAATCGAATAAAGTCGAATTGATGTCGGTTTCCATGGTCTGAACAGTTTCTTCGGCTGCAATTTTGCCAGCCATGGCCTCATCTCGATCTTTTTCGGTCTGAGCAAGTTGGGCTTTTAGCGCTTCAATCTCCATGTCCCGGGCGCTCAGTTTATTCTGCAACTGAGTGACATCAGTACGGTGGTTTTCTACAGCTTGCTCTAGCCTCTCAGCTTTAGCTTCGGCGTCCCTCTGGCCGGCGTGCGCATCTCGCACTTGTTTTTGCAATACCGCTTCTCTTTGGGTGTAAGTATTAGAAGAAGAGGCAAGATCATCTTTGAGCTGCTTTACTTCAGCTTCGAGTTTTTCATTGTATTCGGTTATCTCCTTCATCTCAACGTTGTGTTGATCAAGAATCTTCTGCCATTCTGATTTATCATTTTCCATGGTCAGCATTGCTTCGATGTTAGCCCGATTAACTCTTTGGAGTTCATCAACAAGCTTTTGCCATCCAGACAATCTATCAATATCAAGCTTGACGGCATCGAGATTTCTGTACATGGTTTCTTTGTCGATGGGGACCAAATCAAGGTCGAAGCGTACCCCCTTCAAACACCAATTCGGGAATCGGCTCTGCAAAGTCGGGGGGGCCCTTTCAACACGATATGAAGGCCTGTTGAGGAGTGTTTGAATGGCACTTCCTTCAAGAGCAGGAGATTTGGAAGGGATGTCAATGGAAACTGAAGCGCCATGTCTCTCAGATGTCACAGGCGCGTGCTCCTCGCCAAGTTTGGTCCGCTTTCTCGAATCCTCAATATGGCTCTTCCCCCTATCATCGTGCGTTTTACGTTTATGGGAATCATCACCCCTTGGGAAGGATTCATGTCGCGTGCCTGCTCCCTCGTGACGTTCTTCATACTTTCTCCTCTCTTCAGCTTTTCGCGCAGCTCTCTGCTCATTGGTCTCTCTGGAATCGGTATAGTATTGCTTGTAATCATAGCTGCCGCGCCCTCCATAGCGTCGAAAGTCTTTGTAATAAGAACCGCTGCCGCTGCACCCCATAGAGGAATCTGAAAGGCAAAAATAGCAAATCTTAAAAACTTCCAGAGAAAAGAAGTTAAGTGTGAACAAATGCCAAAAAAATCCTAAGTGTTGTGTGATGTGCAAGCTACACGCATTAAGCTACAAACCACTCTTTGGTGTAGAGGTGGTGATAGCTTGGGTATGAGGAGTTGATGTTTGTGTTGGTGTTGGACGAAGAAGAGACGTCGCCTCAATTACAGGAGAGATAGTTTTAGATACGTCATCTCTAAAAAGCTCCTGCGAAGTCGCTATTATGTCGCTCAACCCCTCGTAAACATCGTCACCATCATGCTTGGTGGGACTTGTTCTCTCAATTCCTACATCAGCTAATCCTCCGAGAGGCTGTGAAGGTTCTTCTTCTTCCTCGATGGGGGCAAGCACCGTCTTACTAGATGACCCCATAATGTCGGTAGGAGTGGAACACTTCACCAATGAAGCTTCAACTTTAGACTCTTTCGATGTGAGTTGTTCGACAGTAACGGGGGCATTCAATGCTTCAGCCGGGGAATCGGGAACTTTAGTCGGGGCTTCACAAGGCTGAGCATAGCGAGAAGGGTGAAGAAGCCCGTATTGATGTAAAAGGTCGTCTCTCAGCAAAAACTTGATACTTCTCTCTTCTGCGGCTACAGCACTCAATCTATCAAAAGTCTGCTTATGTATTGGATCTCTAGAGGGAAGGGGAAGTGCTGAAAAGAGCAAAGAATGAGATTAGCAATTTGGACCCCGAAAAGAATTAAGAAAGAAAATGGAAAGACGGAAACTAATGATCTTACTTCCTACTCTCCAAGAAGCATAAAACTCTGGGGGACTGCGGGCAAAGAAAAATTGGTTTAAAAATCCGTGAACACTTTCAGTAAGACCAAGAATAAGCTTGCGGTTTCTGGCACTTCTCACAATAATAAGAGAAGGATGGTCTTTGCTCTTTGCAAACGAGCATAAGTAGCGAATTTCTTCGAAGCTCGGCAAGCGATCAAGAGTTCTCCTGAACAGTATACCCAACCCCATCAAAATAGCGTAGCCGTTAGGATGAAGTTGGAACGGAGAAATTGACATCCGAAGAAGAAGAATTCGAAGGAAGTCATTGAAAGGTGGGATCGCCCCACTTAAGCACATTTGACGATTAATCGCAACAAAACCATAGGGAGGTCTGTCAGCAGTATCATTTGGTCCAGGAAGTATGACATCATCTTCAGCAAAGCCAAATTGAGTACGTAGCTGAACAAACGTCCTCAAAGTTAAGATAGTTGGAGTTCTTTCTGGAGGGTTCTCTATGGGAAGAGCTATCGGAAAGGTCTCTTCGGCTTGAGCTACCTCCTCTTCTCCTTGATGGGAAGTCATTCTACACGAACAACTGATATTCAAACATGAAGGTGCACGTTTCCTAAAGTGTGTAAAATGTTGTGTAAAATCAACCAAAGAATAGGCAAATATAACTGGAGTAAGAACTAGCAAGTGTTTGTTAGTTATGAAATCCAGGATTTGTTGTTTTAAGTCTAAATGGCAAGTGTAATATTGGTGCAAGCAAATCAGTTCAAGTTAACAGTGCTTCGCATTAGTATCTCACTTTAGTTGATTGATTCACAGCATTTCACATAATGTATTCAAGTTGATTATTTTATGTCAATTAATCTGTCATTTGATGTGGGCAGTCAGTGGCAGTATATTCGCCCTCGTTTTTTGTGATTATTATTTTTAGCAGGTTGATAGTTTAGGAGTTAACATAACACTGCAGCAAAGTTGAAGCAATCCTGAGCCTAGGCATTTCAGTCCAACAATTCGAGGTCAAGTGATAACTCGGACACGACTCAAGGCTTAGGTCACGTTGTGATAGTTTGGCAGTTCAAGTCAAAAACTCCAAGTGGGTTTAATGTCAACATGCCAAAAAGCTTAAGTATTAACTCGGCTACGGTTTAAAAGTCTTTAGCAAGATAAGGCTAAATCGGTAACGGGTCAAAGCCTAGACAGTTTGACTTAGCAACTCATTCCTCTAGGTCGTAAGGGGAAGATAAGAAGGCAAGCTCCGGTTCAAAAGGCAGGAATTTCTCCAAGTGTTAACTCGGCCACGGGTTAAGGCTTAGATCGGCAGAGGAATACGTCAGCAGATTTCCCTCAAGTACTAACAAGGCCACGATTTAAGGATTGGCTCGGCCAAGAGCTAAGTCGGCCAAGAGCTAAAACACCTACAATCACCAGGTCGCATCAAAATCAATACTTCACCCCACTTAACCCGTTAACCCGTTAGCCACTCTCTCAAACCTTCACTTCATTTCTTTCGGGTTATCCAATACACTCATTCGAAACCTCTGCAAATTCAACGCCTTGCAATCCTAGCGCGGATCAAAATCAACTAGCCTAAATCCATACACCATCTTCATCATCTCATCGATCATGAAAAGTCAAACTGAACAACCCAAGCTTCATCAGCCATGGATGTAATGGGATTCACGATGGAGCATCATGTGGGGAAGCAGTTTAAGTGATGAAGGACATAAGCCGACAATGATCTATAATCGAAGAAGATGGTTTACCTAAGCAATAAGTAGCAAGGATTGTCAGAGATCAGTTGGAATGAGATCGCTTTTTGAAGCTTGGGGAAGATTTTAATGGCGGATCGAAAGAGCAGATAATGAGAAGGAGGAAGAAGATGTGATTTATACCTTGCAATGGAGGAATATGGAGCGGCACATGCGACTTAACTGTCGAGTCGCGTACGACCTACCGACTTAGAGAATGGGCGGGTTAGAGAACATCGAAGCACACAACCTAACCGTTAGGCGCGTACTTCGAGGGGCAAATGTTAACCCCGCCTCGGCCATAGCTCACCGATCCAGGATAATGAATGAGCCAATGTTCTGCCGACCTAACAGGTTAAAAGGAGAGACCGATCTAACGATATAAAGAAGTGCCGACTTAAAACTCAAAGGAGGTTCCGACTCAACAGCGTAAGCATGGAGACCGATCTAAAGCTTTAACATGGGTTGCCGATCTAACTATCTAAGACCTAACACAATGCCTTAAAGATTACCGACCCAAAAGGATGCCGACCTAAGGACTAGAAGGAATACCGATTTATCTTCTTCAACATCAAGGCCGACCTAACCATTCGCATGACTTGCCGACTCAATGGATAAAGGTGGGCCGACCTAGCATCTCAAAGAGGGTTGCCGGCTTAAAGCCTCAACAAAGGTACCGACTTAGTGTGTGTGCTGATCTAGCGACTCAAGGTAATTACCGACTTATAGTAAGTCGTAACCGGTCTAAGAGTGTAAAGAATGAAGTAGCGGAGCAGTTTAGCATGTAGCATACTAACTCGGCAGCGACCCAACACTTAAGGTTTGGAGATAGAGAAGCACGCGTCTTAGGCTTAAACCGGAAACCGAGTTGAAGAGGAAGGGGGCAACATGCAACTTAGCCTAACCCGGAACCGACCCACGACTTAACCCATCTCGGCCGCGACCTGCGACCTAACCCTGAGCAAGCCTATAAATACACGGCCATCACCAACATTTAAGGGGACTTTTTGGCTGATTCTCGAAGCGCCGTTACTCTGCCATTTTCTCAACTCAAGCAACACTCCAAGCACTCCAAACTCCAAGGACGCTACTACACACTTCAAGGAAGAATCACAATCATTCAAGATGAATTCGAAAGATTATTCTTCATGGAAGTTTGAGCTACTTGTCCGAAGTTAATTGTAATTGAAGAAAGTGATATAAATTGTACTCATATCAGCAATAAAGAGAATCTAAGTGGACGTAGGCTTGATTTTGGGCCGAACCACTATAAAACTTGTGTTTTTACTGCTTTTTTGCAATCTCCTTACTTGTATCTTGTTCCCGTGTTCACGGGTGGTGCTTTCACAACTGTCATCTACACACCGGGGTGTTAGCGTACATATGGCATGAATTTGTGAACATGATCAGTGGTGATTTCTAATCAATCTAGATCTGGATTAACATGTAATTAAAGCTATAAAAGGTTTTATAGCTCAAAATAAAATGTGAAATCATGCATTTCCACCATACTAACATATATAGGATGGTGGGAAGGAATAAAGCACTAACCAATTACGAAATTCAACCAATTTGTATGCAGATTATTTTGAACAGAAAAGAAAAGCACACAATTCAAGAAAATTGATCATCTTGCCTTCTAGTTGATGATCCAATCACTAATCAATAGTCTAGTTTGATTTAGAGAGAAATTAGGTTGGATTAAGATGGATTAGGGCTAATTTTGGTTTGGACTTGATTTGGAATGGCATGGAAGGTTTCATTTGACTCATACAGCCCATATTTATAATGGCTCTCTAACAAGACTAATGTACCAACAAATGGGCTTCACTAATTACACACTAATTCTTACAGGCAGTTTTTAAAACTTAAAACATGCATATCTTCCTAACCTTAAGTTTGTTTTTCTATTATCACAATTCTAAGAAATAGAAAATCATCATTTCGAAGAAATGAAACTAGTCTAAGACCCTAATACAACTCCTATGAAAAGTCATAGCACAAACAAGGTTTTCAGTGACAAAACCTTCATATAGAAATTTGAAAAAAATTAATGGTGTGTAGAATCTACTTAAGAGACATATCTCAAAATTATAAAATCATACAACCTCATATGGTCAAAATAAAAATGTTTTATGATCCATCGATACGTAAACTACGGGTTGTTACATTCTTCCCTCCTTTGGTAATTTCTTCACTGAAATCCCCGAATAAGCCAAAGTACTAGCAGCCATAGTAATCCACATGCCTACCAATCATAAGCAACCATCCAACATATATAACATGCAAATATGCTATTAATTGTATAGGTGACCTACCATGTGGAATAATATGCTATCAAATATAACATACAATGGCGAAAGTATATACGATAAACAATGGACCTTATAATCCAAAGAGCTCTCGACATGTAGTCCTCATGCTCTCCTCCCCCTTCCACGTACAATCATCATCACTTCCGCTCCATTGTACCTTCACTAACTTTACCATCTTTCACCATAGCTGTTTCATGTCGTACCCAACAATATGAAGCGTCATACGAGGTTTAGAAACTTATGTTTCAACATTAACATCTTCTAGCTGATCTAGTGTAATCGTCACATCTGAGTCATGCACAAAATTCATAGATAAGAGACCTGAAATGTTATGCACGCCTACAATCTTCTGAGGTAAGTCAACCATATATGCTAACTTACCGATCCCCTTGATTATCGAAAAAGGATCTACCAATCTTGGTGCCAACTTCCCCTTTCTTCAAAATTGAACTACATTCTTTAGAGGAGACTCCTTCACAAACACCATATCTCTGACAGAACACTCTAAATTTCTTCGTCTCTTATCTATATAGCTTTTTTGTCAGTCTTGAGCATCTTTCATTTGTTGCAAATGATCTCAATATTTTCTAAAGTCTAACTTATCAAATCTGGCCCAAGTATCAGTTTCTCGTCCACCTTCCACCTACATGAAGGAGTGTTACAAGGTTGGCCAAACAGTGCATCATACTATGCCATAGTAATACTCGACTAAAATCTATTGTTCCATGCAAACTCAACCAAATGCCAATGATCATCCCATGACCCTCCAAAATCTACAATCCATGCTCACAGGAGATCTTCAAATATACGATTTGTTCTTTTGGTTCGCCCATTCATTTGCGGGTGATAAACTGTACTAAGATGCAGCTCATTCTTAACATGTGACATCCCCTAATTTGAGGCCCAAAACAAATGGTTACAAACACTACAATCATCGTTAATTCTCGTTGACCAAATTTGATAATGTTAGATACATTTATATGAGAGAAACACATAATATGAGAAATTTTTAAAACCAATAAAAAATTCTCCATTCCATTTTAAATCATATTTTAAATTCATTACATAATCCTAAATTCCTAAACCATGTTCAGAGGAAATATAGTTAGTACAACATACGCCAAGTGCGACATACGAAAGTTGCCCCTAGATGTTTAGAGTATATACATAGGCAATTTAACAACTTTACCTTTACATCAAACATAGTAGAATTAAAAAGAAAGAACTCCTAATAGCTAGCTTGCATTTTTCTCGTCTCTAAAAGCTTATTCGTCTAAAGGAGAACTTGAAAATCCTCAAGTCTCAGACTACTCAAAATCAATTAAATCTGAAGCTAGTCTTCTCTTCTGCTCATCATTAAATCTAAAGTCGTCACAATGCAACTGCTAATTCTCAACTTCCATAGCATCCTCCATTTTCAAAAACGTCTACCCACCAAGACAGGTATTATCTCTGCTTAACTTAGCATAATTTTTTCCAATTGGAGCCACATGATTTGCTTCTCCAACATTCCCAGCTACTCCAGCAGCAGCTCCTCCAACTTGCGTCAGATTAACGAAGAACTGATACATCATCCCTATATCTATTGGTGGATTTCCAGCACATACATCAACATCTACATTTTAATTAGCATTTGCCTACCAACCAGGGTTTCACCTATGGGGTCGAGCATTTTCATTTGTGTTGGTGCTTCCTCCACCGAGGTTTCCTCTTCAGTTTCCTCCCTCCATTTCTTCCTTACTTGTAAATCCTTACACAAACCTTAGTAAGATATAGAAGAATGTTCTAAGAGACAGTAGAGTATGTATTTATATATATATATACACCAAATACATGCATGTTTATATATTGTTAACCCAAACCGCGATCTTATTTTCTAATTCATTGGATTATGTTTTGGAAAAATCTTTCAGGTTTAAATTTCCTTTTAAGTTTTCATAAACCTATTCTCTGATACCAACTTGTAACATCTCTCACGTAGAGGCCAAAAAAATGGCTACATATACTACAGTCATCAATAGTTATTAATTCTCGGTGACCAAATGTGGTAATGTTAAATACATTGATATAACAAAAACACATAGATATGAGAAATTTTTAATACCATTAAACAAATTCTCCATTCCATTTCAAATCATATTCCAACTTCATTACATAATCTCACATTCAAAAACCACGTTCAGAGAAAATACAATTGTCACAACATATGCCATGAGTGACATATGAAGGTGCCCCCTGGATGTTTAGAATTTATACATAGGCAATTAAACAATTTTGCCTTTACATCAAACACGACAGAATTAAAAAGAAAGAACTCCTAATAGCCAGCTTGCCTCCAGCTTATCTCTAGAAGCTTATATAATAATTAACAAAGAAGCCCTTCCATTTAACAAAACAATTAAGACATTTAAGTCCTTCAGCATAATTAATTTAAATTTCATAGTAAATTTTTTAGGAAATATCCCTAAAAATCATTAAAATTTATTTTTAATATGTTAGCTAATAGATATAAATTTCAGACCAAAATTCCTTCATATAATTGCCGAAATAAATTCTAAAACCAATTACTTATTTCTTCTTTTAAAAATTCATAATAAATTATCCATTGCTTATATAATTATGAAAATCTAAGCCCATCTCCAATATAGTGTTTTACATAACATATTAAATCCTCATGGCATTTGAAACCCAATATATACGATTTTAGCCTTAAGATTGAATCAAACGTTTGTTAATCGTACTTGTTTAAGTCAAACATATCATGTAATCCAAGCATATCATCAATAAAAATCATCATAAATGTTTTAAACTTAAAACCCAAAATCAAAGCTCTTTGAAAACAAAAATGTTATGGTTTTGATTATTATTCACCTTTCTTTGGATAAGGAACTTGAGATTTGATCTCGATTAGTTTTCCTTGCTTGATTCCTTATATTTAGTAAACTTTTTAATCTCCTTTTTCCCCTAGGTTGTGGTCGGCTTTGAGCTTCCCCTTTCTTATGCTTTAGAATTTAAAACATATGAAATGAAAATGTGAATAAGGGTTTAGAAGTTAAGGGTTATGGTGGACGGTTATTTCCCATAATACCCTTACCTTATTATCTTATTAGTTAGCGTATAAAACCATTTCCATCAACACATTCGTTTTTATTTTATTTATTTAAGCAGAACCTCTATTTAGTTTTGAAATCCCAATCACTTTATCTCTTTAATCTTTACATTATTCTATTTAGTTTGTCTACTTAAATTTGAGGAATAATGGTATTTAAATGTAGAGTTGTTACATAACGCCTCTTGTATGCTCTTCCAAAACCTACTAGTAAAGAAGGAGTATTGGTCGATCATAATGCTTTTTAGCACATCATGAAATTGTGCTATCCACTTTATAGACAACTCTGCTAGCTTAGATGTCGTTCTATTTCAATCGATGGATATAAATCTTTCACTCTTGGTCAATCAATGTACTATGACCCAAATGCCATTGTACCATTCTCGAGTAATTGGCAGTCCATCTATAAAATCCATCAATTCCAAATTCCACTTTGGAACATCTAGGTGTTGCAAAAACCTACTAGGTTTCTTCTGTTCTGCCTTAACCAATTGGTTGTTCGTATGTTATGAGATGAATTCTCTAATATCCCTCTTTATACCTTCTTAATAATAGGTTCACTTCATATCTCGATACATCTTGTTACCATCGGGATCGGTAGTGAATCTAGAATGATGACTTTCTCTTAGCACTTCATCTTTCAATCCATCAACTTTAGGAATAAACAACCTCCCATCTTTATGAAGCCAACCCTCTCTGTTGAGTTCGTATTGCTCCATATCTTCAGATTCTACTGCTTCTATCCTTTCAATGATCTCCACTAGCCAAGCATCTCGCTCCTGGCTTGTACTGATCCTTTCAATTAGAGTTGGTCTGATCAACAAACTTGCCAACATCAATCGTTCTTGCTTACAATGGGGTTTGAAATAATATCCAGCAATGTACTTTATCTGCTACCATTCCAAGAACATTGCTCCCAATTGGCATGTCTTTTACTGAATGCAGCGATGAATACATTTCCTTTACCCAGTGTATAGGAAATATCAAAATCATAGGAGGCTAGGAATTCCAACAGCCTTTGCTTACGAAGATCGATGTCCTTTTGAGAGAAAATGTGCTTAAACGATTTGTATTCCATAAATAGCTCAAATTTCTCTCCTAAAAGATAGTGGCTCCACATCTTCAAAGGAAAAAAAATCGCCGCAACTAAAAAAATCATGAGTTAGATGATTTCTCTCATGCAGCTTTAGTTGTCAACTGGCATAAGCAACAACTTTTCCTTTCTAGATCAATAATGCACCTAATTCTATACTGCAAACAACGATGTATATTGTTAAATCTACATATCTACTTGGAATAGTCAACAGTGGGGCACTCATCAATCTCTCTTTTAAAATCACAAATGCATGTTCAATCTGATTCTTCTTCGTCAAATTGGCAAATGGTGCCACTGCCTTTGAGAAGTCCTTTTTTATGCTTCTATAGTATCTTACCAATCCTAAGAAATTGTCTCCCCCATAGCATTCTTGGGCAGATTCCATTCTTGGATCACTATCACCTTCGCTTGATCCACTATTATAACTTACCTTGAAACGACATGACCCAAGAATCTCACTTCTTCCATCTAGAAGTGAATCTTAGAGAACTTTGCTCTCAACTTGTGCTTCCTTAATATCTCTAGCACCATTCTCAAGTGCATCTTGTGATCCTCTTCTATTCTAGAGTATATCAGAATAACATCCAAGAACACAAGCACAAACTTATTCAGCTTTCTGAAATCCCAATTCATGAGGTCTATAAAGTATGCTACAGCAACGGCTAATCCAAATTGGAATATCAACCACTTATAGAATCACGATGGCATATGAAACAAGGTAATAGGCACAATCTCCTTCGCTACTCTCGATTAGTGAAAGCACATTGTGAAATCCATTTGGTAGAACACCTTTGCACTATGCAGCCGATCAAATAAGTCATTGATATATGGAAGGGGATACTTGTTTTTCTTCATGACTTTATTCAGCTCACGATAATCCACAAAACCTTAAAGAGCCACCTGCCTTAGTTATCAATACAATAGATACGCCCTACTTAGACATGCTTCTTCGAATAAACCCCTTCCTCATTAGGTCATTTACTTGCATCTCTATTTCCTTTTGCTCTCTAGGTTTCATAATCCTCAAAGGCATAACTATTACCTTGGAATCCTTTACCAAGTCAATCTAAAACCCGATCTCTCTATGCAGTAGCAATCCAGTAACTTCCTTGAAGATTTTCAGATACTCCCTAGCAATAAGAACCAAAGACAATCTCTCTTATGGGATCTTAATCAAAAATAGAAAGCTAACCATCACCCTATCATCTGATAGGCAACTAATCTCTACCATTCACCCATCCACATCCCTGATTGTCGCCAAAAGACTCTCATAATCGACTACAACTGCATACCTCTTTAGCCAGTCCATTCCAAAGGTCATCCCTAATCTTAGAAAATTCAAAATATGGAAATTGCAAACAAAAGAGCATCTATGACTCAATAGGACTAAACCGCTACATACCATGCACGGGCTAATCGAGCCTCTAATAGGGTTTGTGTGATAACCCAGATTTTTGGGACAACTGCTAATTGGGTAATTTACTAATTTTTACCCTTTGAAATACATATTTTATTTAGTTAAAAAATATATAGAGATGAATATTAAGTTTGATAATCTTCTAGTATAAAATATGATTGTTTAATTAAATAAATATGATTGTAAATAGAATTTGAACTTGAAATTGAAATTCAAGAGATAAATATCTTAGAAATAAACTGGATTTAAAAAGAATATGTATATATGATTTTTTTTGTATATGATTATATTTTAAATCGTTTCCTTTTAAAAAGTTATGTAAGTATAATTTGTATATACACAAATTTTAAATTTATCAAAGGGTTTATACATTTTCTTTTGAAAATTAACAAGAGAGATAAAATTTAATTTGTATATATATAAAAATTACATAAAATCATATTTAAACATTTGAAAACATACAAATTCATGTGTAAGCTAATTACAAACACAAATTACAAGTGGAGGTAAATTTGTAACATAATTAACAATTGTTAACATGGTATAATTTGATGTTACAAGTGGCATACTTGTTGTCTTTCAAGATTTAATTATATGAATAAGAATGAATTAAGAAACCAGGCTTCACTTCTCAATTTCTTTTATCTTCTCATAAACCTATAAACTTGAAAGAAAAAATTTTAAATCAAAAGAAGATAAAACCTGGAGATGAAAAACAAAAGCATACAGTAAAGTCTGGCAGCAAATTCAAGTTCAAATACAACTCGATATCAAGATCAACTCAATAATTATCAAGCATAGATCATCTTAATAACAAAGCCGCAATTCATAATCAAGCAATTTCCCGGTTTCAGGAAGAAAACTTCCTCTGTTCTTTTAATAAGGTGAGTAAACATCTTTCTTAAAAATTTAAGTTACTAAAAGTATGATGAATGTGAATATCCTGGAATGTATGATATATAATATGCTTTGCATGGCTGTATAAATGAGATTTCACGTTTATATGTATGTGGATGTTTGTATGCATGTCTGGAATGAATATATTGCTTTGTTTATAGTTCTTAAGTTCTAAATAAAATTTCAAAAATCAATTGCTCATCCCTAGATCTAATATATGGTATGATGTATAAACAAAAATTGTTTATTACAACAAGATTTAAGTGTTAAAAATATTTTTAAATCGAAATTGAACGCAGTTTTAACCAAAATGTAAATATTATAGTGAAACTTAAAAATGTCATGATTTCGACTTGAATAATTGGTGAATTCATGATTATAATCTTAATTGTCTTCTAAAACTAGGATTTTTAAGGAAGGGATCATGAATTTTAAGTGTGTAATTCAAGATAATTCGAGTGTTGAACAGAAAATGGGTTTCGAGAGAATTTTGGTGATTGGCCGCACTTGGGTGGGTCGGGGTCTCGGCTGAAGCGAGCTGGGTGTTTGTCGAGGTCGGCAAAAATGGTCGGAGGTATTTCCGTTACCTGTGATGGTCGGACGAGGTGGAAGTAGGGTTTGAACCCTAGTTTTTGTCGAGCAAGAAGATATGGTGACTGCGTCGCCATCGAAGCATTGGAAGTAATCGACCAAAGGGGAAAGGGAACTTGGGTCGTGGGCGAGACGGTGGAGGAATGATGGAGCTTTTGATGGTCGGAGTTGTCATGTCGGGGTGATGTTGGTCGGAGTTCTTTCTTCCTCAGTATTCGATCAGGTCGAAATCTCGATTTCATGGTTGTTTGGGATTTGAGTGGTTGCGATCGTAAGAGGGGTTGATCGATGACTTGGTGGAGGTCGTAGACGCCGGAGCCACGCCGCCGATCGGTGCCTGTGCACCAGAATCAGTGCACAGTTTTGATTGAGAACGAAGTATTTACCTCGGGTTGAAGCTTGGGTAAAAAGAAGGTGGGGCTTGGAGTTTATTTCGAGTACGTGAGTGTTTCTAAAACATAACAGTTTTTTTTTTAAATTTAAACTAAGTTTTGAAAAAAAGAGGAAGCTTGGGAAAAAGGTTGAGATAACTCGGGTGTTAGTTCCAGTAGATCTAGGATTTACTAGTGTAAAGTAATTTTTATTTTCAAAGTTTTAAATTTAACAAAGTCAAGTATAAAAACTATTAACTTAAAAACTATTTCCTTTAAACAAAAATTAAATATTTAATGTTTGATTAAAGTTGAGAAATTTATTTTAAGTTTTAATTAATTAAGTTAATCCTTAAGTTGTTTTTAAAAGCTTAATTAATCACATAATTAAGTAGTTTAATTTAAAAGATATGGTGTTTTAATTTTTTAATTAAACTTAAAGCTTTTTAAGTTAATGATAATTAATTCTGAAGTTTATTAAATTCTGATAGTGATTAAGAAGGTGATTAAGATAAATGAATTATCTTAAAATTATTTAGTGTTGGGTGATTTGTATTACTAATTGGTTAATTAATTGATTATTAATTAAATGTTAATTATTTAAGGATAGTAAATTAAAGGTAATTAATTATAAATTAAGGAAGATAATTAAGGGATGATTAATTAAGGTTAATTAATAAATATAATTAATTAAAAGAATAATTAATTAAGGAAAGTGATTAGTGGATCATTAATTAATGTAATTAATTAATTAAGAAGATTAATTAAAAGTTAATTAATGTGAATGGTTAAGGCTAATTTATCTATGTGGTAACTAAAGTTAATTATTTAATGTAATTAAAGGATAATTAATCAAGGATGATTAATTAAGATGGATGATAAAAAAATGATTAATTAATTGGGTTGTAATTAATTAATGTTAAGTAAGCAGGATTAAGGTAACCCAAGTGATTAAAGTTAGTAATTAATTTAATTGGAGATTAATTATATTAATTATGAATTATATATATCTATTAAATCTTGCTTATGAATGACTGAATGATATTGAATGGCTTGGATTGTTGTTGTCTCTGATGGGCGATTGAGATGTGGTGTGATATGATGGGTTGAACAGTAATATTGTGGGTCATCTATCGATGATGAATTTTTGTGTGGTACAATATTCTGAATATAAATTGATTTGTATCCACTTAAACAAATGTGTTAAATATGATATTGAATTCGAAGAGACCGAGGTCAGGTATCAGTAAATACCCTATACCACTTCGATTAGCAATTTACACTAATTCTTAATAGTTTGGTTAGAAGCAAACATGCTAGAATTAAATAAGTTAAGTATCATGGATATTTAAACTGGGTAACGATTCTTGGATATTGTTTGAGATAAATGATTGACTTAAATAAGATTAGAACTCGTAGGAAAGTACGAGTTACCCTGGTAATTCACTTAAGTTATATAGCTTGGTATTTCATATTATATGGGTTTACTCACACTGGTTTCCAGCCTGACCCGGGTGTTACTTTGATGTAATGCTCAGGTCAGATCGAGTATTACAGATTTTCAGGTAGGGACGTTCTGGAGTTCAGAAGGCGAGCTAGATGGCAGGAACGTATGGTGTATTCCACAGAGAGATATTTTTGCTTATTTGAGACAAGTTTATTCTAACTGTCTAGTTTATTTGTAAATAGTTGTACTCTAATGAAATGTATGTAAAGTAACAATTATAGCTTTCTTTGTAAATGCAATTATTTGTTATTATATTTAATCCACTGCGAATGTGAGATGCTGTTGGTTTTTGCTCTTCTCCTACCTTCTTTCTTCTTTTCTCTATCAATCTAGAATTTTCGAAGTCGAAAATTTTGGGTCGTTACATTTGGTAACAAAGCAAGGTTAAGCGAAAGCCTTAGCTCTGGTGGGTTTACTCATTAAGGATAGGGTCAGTAGTACCCTAGAATGAGCCGAGTGTATATATATGAGAGCGTACTTGTTATTTTCTTATATAAAGGTTTAAAAATGGTTTTAAAAATGAATGATTTTTATATAAGCTTATATTTTGATATATAAAGAAATTGGTGGTTCGTTATTGAAATTGAATAAGAATTTAAGTGGTATAAATATATCCAAATAGGAATTGGATAATATAGTCTATACAAATAAAATAAACTAGAAATGGATTCGAACCAGAAAATAGAATGGTTATTGTGATGTTTGTTTTCTAATAATGATAAAGCAAAATGAAATGTGTTAAGGAAGCAATCTTTTAGATAAGTATGACTTGTAAATTGAAGCGGGTTTTAAATTATGAAGTTTTGAATCCTAAGATTAAAAACACTTGAATTGTTTTAAAAATGTTAAAAGAAATGATAAATAATATTATTCAGAATATTTTTGAATGTAATCTTATTTTAAAATAAGAAGTTGTTTGAAAACATTGTTTGGAATTAAAAACCAAAAGTGGTTTAAAACTTAAGGTATAACTTGGTAAGCAAATTGGTAAATAAGAGAAAAAGTTGAATTATTCTAATTAAGTCAAATTTATTGGTTAGGAAGTACCTCTAGAATTAAGTCTTTGAGAGAAAAGGCTAAGAGTGATGAATGGAAGGCAAGACGCAGAGAACGGAGAACAACTGCACGTAAGGAACGGAAAATAACAATACATGAGTATGAAAATCGGATTAAAGAAAGGAATGGACCAAGACCTTATGATAATGTCACCTGCTGCAGATGTTTCAACAAGGGTCATTTCGCAGTCAAGTGTGGTAAAACAAGGAAGGAACTAAAGGGTACATTTCAATGATTTCGCTCCAAGATATTATGCTTTAAGTGCCATAAGAAGGGACATTTCCTTAACCATTATCCTGAAGTGAGGAAGGTGAAGCGTAAACCAGTGGAACCAGTCAACGAGTCAACAATTTGCTATCATTGTAAAGGGTTAGGACACATGGCTAGGAATTGTCCCAAGAGACAAAAGAAGAAGATTAAGGTTGTGGAACGTCCCACAGGAGGCGTGGAGGTTATCCAGATTGATGGAAGGGTAGAAACCTTTTGTGGAAAATGCTATAAGTGGGGACACCCTGTTGAAAAGTGCATGTTTGGGCTTTGCCCATTGAAAGGAAGTCCATAGGAAGGATTCTGGTAGAAAATGCTAGGACTCTAAAACCTAGGTGATGGTGTAGATATCTAGATTTATGACTTTGTAAGGCTTTTATTGTGATAATGGATGTGATGTTTGAACCTCTAGTGTGTAGTCTATCAATGTATGAAATATTTTATGGCAGTACGACCTAATATAAAACCACTTTCTTTTATTTGAAAATGGAATTTGAAATTAATTCAAACTGGAAATCGTTTGAGTATTGGTTTCAAAGCTGAAATTGGGTAATAACCTTATTTTTTTTGAAAAATTAAATTGTTTGAAAAGGATTTGAACTATGATTTGAACCTAGAAGTAAGTTTGTGAAGAAGTAAAGTTTAATTTGATTTAAAGAAATTAAATCAACATTTCAAATTTAACTCGAATTTATATAATTCGAGATGATTTATAGTGAAATGGAATTTGAATTAGTTAAAAATGAAATTTGATTTGAATGATTTGGAATTTTGATTAAAGTTGAATAAGTAAATTAAAATGGAATTTGGTTCGAATTTGGAAAAGAAATTAAGGTTAATTCAAATTGAATGCGATTGAATCAATTTAATGGGATGGGAAATTGATTGGAAATGGAAATTGGGAGATGAAATTAATTTAATTTGAATAAAAATTAAATCAGTTCAAAAGAAAGTGGAAATTTAAGTGGAATAGATGGGAATGGAGATTGGAAAGTCGAACAGTTTGGCTCTGGACTATTTTTAAAAATAAATTGTTTTAATAAGCTTCCTTAAGTCTATTTTTCCAAGCTACTTACTATACAATCTTTCCTTTTAAAGCCCAAACTATCTTATACTTATTTTACAATTATTTTTGGAACTATTTAACTATTTTACAACTGTTTTATAAACTAATTACTAATTTTCAACTACTTATAACTAATTACTATTTCACAACTATTTTACAGTTATCTAACTACTTTACAATTATTTATAACTACTTAACTATTCTACAGCTATTTTACAAACTAATAATTATTTTTCAACTACTTATCTATTTTTAACTTTTCAAGCTATTTTCTAAATATAAGCTGGTCAGAGTGCAAACTGTTTATGATTAATTACCAATTGAGATAAGAATTGAAGTGATAATCCAAATAGAAATTGAGGAAATTGTGAATAAATGAATAAAAATCTAAGGGAATGTGAATAGAAAAGAGAAATTGATTTAGCTAATAATCAATGAAGATAGATACGTAGGATGTACGTATATTATTCTATTCGCATAACGATTAGATCCAGATTCGAACATGGAATTTTGAGATAGTATATCGATCTGAGTTGGGATTTTTCACTTGATTTTCGATGGCGGACCTAGATATGGATTTTTGATTGGTTTTAAAAATTCTCTATCATAGTTATGGCTATGCAAGGAGAATGACGATTTCTGATCAAGAAACCAGATCTGAGTCCGCACTAGGAAGTCAGGTGGACGATACTAGTTCGGAAGAGAAATTGCGTGAGCGAGTGAGCGATTAGATTGATAGTGCATACGGATGATATGTGTTCATCGTACGGGTTTGAATGAAAGCGATATTGAAAATTTGTGGATAAAAATTATAAAATGATTTTTGAAATGAAAAGGTATATTTTGATAAATAAATGATGAAATGAAATGGAAGTTGGATATTTCTATGATTAGAACCCATTTTATAAAAAAAAGTAATGTAGTGAATAACTTTATAAAGTAACCAAACTTGAATATTTGATTTGGCAAAAAAAAAGTCATATATATGTGTTATATTGATAAACTCCCTTTGTTGAATCTATTACCAGAAGAAAAGGGTTTTTGTAAAGTATTTGAAGTATAAAAAGGGAATTTATACAAGTATGAAGTGATCCAATGATTTTCAAGATTACACACACACACACACACATATATAAAGGATCTTATGAGATTGATTTTTGGAAAAAGTTTTTGGAACCTTTTGATGTTGAAAGGCTTTTGATTTTTGGGAAAAATCAATTTTGGAGATTTGAAAAGCCTTGTTTGAGAATTATTGATTTTGGGATAATTGATTTTGTTTAGAGGAGATATATATGTGATTCATACAAAGGGTATGATTTGGAAGATAGTATATGTGTATAGTATAAAGTGTTTTGAGAATGGCTTTGGGGAAAAAGGAGCTTCCATAGAATGAATTTCTCAGGAGTGCCACAGGTTGGTACTTCCTTGAGCCCCAAAGGTGGTTCTAAGGTTGATCCTATGAGGAAGTCTGGACAAACTGAAGTTCCTGAGAATTATTGGTGTTAACGCTAAAAATGTACGCTAACACCCCAGTGTGAGTTGTGATATAGCGAAAGCACCACCCGTTAGTACGGGAACTAAAAACAAGAAGAAAATAGCAGAAAATAGTAAAGAGACAGCAATTTTTACAGTGGTTCGGCTCAAAGTAAAGCCTACGTCCACTTAATCTCTTCTATTATAGATTTGATTACAAATTTCACAATAATTCTTCAATTACAACACCATTAAGGCAAGTCGTTGGAACTTTGATGCAGAAAAGCTCTTTGAATTCATGTTGAATGAACTTGATCTTTTCCCAATTTGAAGTATCTTTTGCATTTGTAGTGTTGTAGAAGAAGTCATGAAAACAGCAAAGTCTTGGAGTTCCCGAAATCCTTTTTCCCTCCTTTCTCAATGTGGAGTAAGCGGGGTATTTATATGGGAGTTTCGGAGTTAGGTCGGGTGGTGTCATAGGTTGCGAGCGACCTAGGGAGTTGCGACCTAGGGAGTTGCGACCTAAGAGCGATCCCAAGGTAGCATAATTCAAGTCGTTAGCAAATTAATGGAGCCATCCTGGATGAGATATATGCTATGAGCGACTTAGCATGTGTAGCACAGGAGTTATCTCGGCTTGCTAAGGTCGTAAGCAACCTAATGGAAGAGGCAGTGTGCATGCGGCTTTACTCAGAAGCTTGCTAGGTCGTTGGGTCGCTCTTTCCTTAACTCGTTAGGTCGTTGCCTTCATTGAGTTGCTAGGTCGTTAACCCATTGAGTCGTGCCATGTTGAGCCGCTCTGTGCTTTAGGTCGTTAAGTCGTTTATGCCTTGGATAGTTAAGTCGCTTATTCCCTTACGTCGTTGAGTCGAATAGATCGCTAAGTCGTGAATAAGAGAGGTGTTAACACTTGCCCCTCGAAGTATACGCCTAGGGGCTAGGTCGTGTGCTTCGATGCCTCTTAACTCACGCCATCCTGAGTCACTAAGTCGTGAGCGACTTATGAGAGAGCTAGGTCGTTCGCGCTGATTCGAGTTCCATTGCCCGTGTATATAAGTCGCTTAGGTCGCTCCTTCTTCTCTTCACCTACTCTAACATTCTAACCCATAATTGATGAATCTCCGAGCTCTCGAAGGCGAATTCAATCTAACCAGTCGTTGATCATCTTCACCATCACATTACGTAAGTGAATCCGATCATTATCTAACCACGACCATCACCGAATCGTGAATCCCCCATTTTCCAACCCTAATCCGATTTCATGTGCCGCATTTCACCACGAGTCATGTTACGATCGATCTTTGATCGTCATTGGACATGTTGTCATTGTAATTTATAAGAACACAGCAGTGCATCGAATCTCTGATGGATCTGAGGCGATTTGAATCGGTCTTGGATGATTTGGCGGTGTGGAGAGATGATGGATTTCATTGTGGAGATGCTAACGGGTTATCGGGTTACAAGTTAACGGGTTAGCGAGTTAGGCGAGTTGTTGAATGAAGACGAGTTAGCGGGTTAAGGAGAGTTAGGAAGTGCCCGACTTAGGAGCTTCGAATGACCTAGGGCTTAGCAGTTTGGACATGAATCGCATGACTTAACTTAGTGAACGACTTAGAATCCAAACTCTGAACGACATAAGGGACTGCGACTCATATGACTTGCGACTTAACTTGCCAAAATAGCACATGACTTAAAGCAGAATGACTTAAAGAATCAGCACGACCTAATTTAACCCGCAGGATAGCTTTAACTCGTAGGAACATGACTGATGAACTGCCAGAATTTGACAGAACTTGTTTGAATTTCCAACTTAAACCGCCTGAATGAACTGCTTGAACTTGTTGCACTCTTTCACAGATTGTATTAACTTTTAAGCTAAAAACCTGATAAATACAACATTTGCAGAAAAATAGGGCGAATATACTGCCATTGACTGTCCACATCGAATGACAGATTAGTCCATAAAGAATAATCAACTTAAGGGAATTGTGTGAATGAAGTGCTGTGAATTAACCAGTTCAAGTGAAGTTTTAAAGCAAAAATAAATTTATCAACTAAAGCTGATCTGTTTGCATCAACACACTACTTAGACTTAAAATAACAAGCCCTAAAACTTTATAATCGACAAATGCCAACTAGTTTAATTCCAGTTATATTTGCTTGTCATTTTATTAGTTTTGCACAACACTTCACACTTTTAGGAAACATGCACCTTCATATTTGAATATCCAGTTCCTTGTGTAGAATGGCTTCTCAACAAGTGCGAGAAGAGATAGTAGAGCGGGCCGATGAGGTTTTACCAATGGCTGACCCTTTGGAGAATCCTTCAGAAAGATTTTCAACTACATTGAACCAACGGGCTTTCAGCCAGCTATGTATTCAATTCGGCGTTGCTGAAGCGAATGCTCTGCTTCCTGGGGTAAATGACACTGCCGATAGGCCGCCTCCTAGCTTCATTGCAGTCAATCGTCAAATGTGTTTGAATGGAGTTATTCCCTCCTTCAAAGATTTTCTTAGATCACTGCTCCTTCGACTAACTATTTCTCCATTCCAGTTGCACCTTAATGGCTATGCCATTTTGATGGGGTTGTGCGTACTATTTAAGAGGACGCTTAACCGCCTCCCAAGCTTCGAGGAGATATGCTATTTGTGTTTATTCAGGAGGAACAAAGATCACCCTTTCATTACTCTTGTAAGGAGTGCAAAAAACCGCACGATGATTACGGATCTGCCCGAGAGCGCTCACGGGTTTTTAAACCAGTTCTTCTTTGTCCATTGCCCTCCGAGATTCTACGGTATCTGGAGAGTAGGAAGTGAGACTACCTATCTCCGTTCACTTCATTTCTGAGCCTTTCAAAATTCGAGTCGTCACGTGCTAACTATATTCTTTACTTTTGCAGCACTTCCTCCTCCCTCTAATGATTCTAGTCACAAATTGACTTTCGAAAGATTGAGTGTCGTAGCTATCGATGAGAGAAGTATTAAGTTTCTACTGAAGGTCGAATTTTTGCACCAATTCGGACTCTTGCACTCTTCTCGATCCATTCAGTCCCGTGATGCCCCCAGTTCTCAAGTAGAAGCGTCAGATGCCCCAGCCTCCGCAAAAGAATTCGCACAGAAGGAACCTATTGTAGAGGCTTCATTAGTGAAATGCTCCAATTCCGTTGACGGTGTGGGATTGTTTGGCAAATCTAAACTTTCCCCAGTTATTGAAGAAGAGGAATTTCCACAACATTCTAGGAAGGAAACTAGAGAAGCTGATGAGGGAGCTGAGAAAGAAAGTTCCATTACGTAGAGTGTAAAGTGTGCTGAAAGGGGCACTGCTGATATGACCCTTTCCGTCGGGCACGATGGTGATGATATCTTTGGAGGACTGAGCGATCTTATGGTGGCCCACGAGCTGTTTAAAGATGACACCATCACTTCTAAGCTTGTTTCTCCAGCAATCGAAGTGACATCCGATTTGCGATCAATTCCATCAACCCAAGAGTTGACTCCTGCTGCAAAAGCCGACATCACTCCTAAGCCGAAGAGTGGTTTGTAGCTTGACGCGCGTAGTTCGCACGCCACACACACACTTAGGATTTTTGGCAATTATGCGCACTTAGCTTCTTTATTTCAAAGATTTCTAAATTTTGTCTCTTCTTCACTTTCAGGTTCTCCCATGGGACGCCGCAGCTCATTTACGATGACTTTCAATGCTATACGAGGCATGATTCTTATGACCCCAGGTACTATCTTGCTGCCCCTAGGGAGACTGATGAGGAAAGAGCAGCTAGGAAAGCTCGCAAAAGACAGGCTTATAAGGGGCGTTATGGAAGAAGAGATGACCGACATGACTCTTACCAGAGGGATGATGACTCCTATAAGAGAAAGTCTCATGACGATAATGGGAAGAGTCATGTAGCTGAAGATTCAAGCAAGCGAGCCAAGCTTAGCGAAAAGTCTACATCTGAAATTTCTAAAGTACCCGATGTTTCAATCTCTCTAGACATCCCTTCTAGATCTCCTGCCCTTAAAAGACCTGAAATTCAAGCAATCATTAATAGGCCTCCTTATCAAGTTGAGAAGCCTCCGTCTGCACTCCAAAGCCGATTTCCGCATTGGTGTTTGAAAGGAGTACGTTTTGATCTGGACTTGGTTCCAATTGATAAACAGGCCATGTTGAGAAATCTCGACGCTGTCAAGCTTGATATTGAAAGAATGTCCGGCTGGAAAAAACTAGTTGATGAGCTTCAAAGAGTAAATTGTTTAAATCTCGAGGCTATGCTGACCATGGAAAGCGATAAGTCTGAGTGGCAAAAAGTTCTTGATCAGCATGATACGGAGGTGAAGAGCATCACCGCCTATAACGAGAAACTTGAGGCTGAAATCAAGAAGCTTAAAGATGATCTTGCCACCTCTTCCACTTCTTATATTCAAAAGGAAGAGGTTCTTCAAAATCAAGTAAGAGACGCCAATGCTACTCAAAGAGATGCTGAGGCTAAACTTGAAGTGGGGCAGAAAATCGTGGAAATCTACCACAATGATGTTGCTCAACTGCGGGAAAAGACTAACTCTCAAGATTTGGAGATTACAATGTTAAAGGCCCAGCTTTCTAAAGCTGAAAAGGAGCGTGACGAGGCCATCGCCGGAAAAGCAGCAGCTGAACAATCACATGAGGCGACTAAGGCCAACGCCAACTCCACTCTATTCGAGTTTTATGTTCTCAGCGTCTTGGGGCATGGCAGTCTTTCTTTTTTGGGCCCAAAGTATGAGGTTACCCTGGCTAAAGAGTGGGAGGCAGCAGTTGAAATGCTTAGAGGCGCTAGCTATGCTGAGGAGGATCTTGAAGCTTATTATTTGGATGATGAGGGTCGTGCCGCCCTTGCCAGAGGGAAAGAACAACTTGCCAAGGAACGAGCCGAAGAGGAGGAAGGAGAGCATCTATGGAAGGCACCTTTGGCCGACCCAACTCGTCCTTCGGCTTCGGTTGATATCGATATTATTGGCTCTAGTTCCCACTCTCCGCCTCCTGCCAAAGCCGAAACCGAAATTACAACTGCTCATGCCGAAGACGAGGCCCACGACGACACTGAAGCCCAAGATTTTGAAATTGACGTGATAAAGCTAATCTCTCCAGGTAACTTCAACACTTATCCAGGTCAAGTGGACTACTCGTTTACTTCACATGAGGTTGATGAACTTCTTGCTTATTACTTAAACCTCGACGTGCCACTATCTCCTCTCTTTTTGAGAAATACTGATGTTTAACTCTTCTTCTGTAGTGAAAACAACAAGTGTTGTACAGGCTTCGCCTCCTCCAACTGTTGCCCCTCCACCTCTTCAAGTTACTCCTTCTACTTCTCAACCGGGGTCGCAAGAAGAACAAATATGAGCTCTTTAAGACTTAGATGACCCGACCGCTTCCAAAGAGCAGAAAGCTAAAGAACTTGAGGAGGGTGAGAGGACCCCGGAGAAATTTACTGCCGATGGTACAAAGCTGATTGATCTTATCACTCCGGGCAGCGAATCTTCTTCAAAGAAGAAGGGAAAGCATGGAATTTCAAAGAAAAGAAAGGGCACTTCTGCTAGCGATGAGAAAGCGGAAGAGGACCCAATTGCACCTCTTTCTCCTTTTTCCCCGACTCGTTCAGGCCGACTCAAGAAGTTAACCATTAGGCTAGGCGAGGGCTCCAAAGGCAGCGGGAAGAAGAAGTAATGAGTCTGGTTCTATCCTTCTTGTTCTGATTATTTTCTTTTTTCTTGTATCTAAAGACTTGTATCGACCTAAGATTGTGTGGGTACCGGCCCCCGCTTTTTGAAACCTGCACATGTATATAAATCTTTTGTAGTATGGAATAAAATGACCCTTTTTGCTTGTACAATCTTTTGTCTGTTTTCGCAAACGCATTTATTCCTTATTTTCACACAAGTTTCTTTATTTTCTTTGTATGATATTGCAGTGAGCTCGTGGTATGTTGCTTGAGCGTTGCTTTTATTAATGTAGCTATATTATATTGCCCCCATACCACGGCTTATTGCAGTCTTCTCCATTTTGAGAAGACTTGTACTCTTACTCTGGGGAATAATTCTTCCATTTTGAGGAAATATTATTCTGCTCTAGTAGAGTGTGCCTTGTATTGGAGAAGTTTTCTCTCTTCTTTTTTTAAGAAAAAGATTTTACACTTCAACTTTCGGAGATGGTCACTTTTATTTTTTAGAAGTGGATTCCCCTACACGGTAAAGCGGGCCTCCGAAGAAGGCTTTGATTTGTTTGCCAGAAAGTTATATCTCATCGTTAAGTGGGCTCACCGGACAGGCGTCAGCTGCTTTATCGGATATTTGTTTGCACAAACGATCGCGAGCAGTTAGCTGCGGTCTAGAACCTATTTTTTGAGAAGGTGCCCCTTCGGTCATTCCACCAACGACTTTTTCAAGAGATAACATTTCATTTTTGGCTGTGCCTCGTTAGAGGGCTTTATTTGGCACTTCAACTATTTTGGGGAAGAATGTTCTCATTATGGAGAAATTGATCTTCCCTTAAGAGTAGAAGTGTGCCTCCGAAGAGGACTTTTTTGTTTGCTTGAAAGTTACTTCTCGTAGTTAAATGGATCCATGGGGCGGACGCAAGCTACCTAATTGGATGTTCGTTTGTACGGACGATCACAATTAGTTAGCAAGGGCCTGGTGCCTTCATTTTGGGAAGGTGCCCCTTCTGTGGTTCCACCAACCTTTTTGTTTGAGAAAAACATTTCATTTTTCGGCGTGCCTCGTTAGAGGGCTCTATTTGGCACTTCGACTTTTTTGGGGAAGAATGTTCTCATTATGGAGAAATTGATCTTCCCTTGAGAGTAGTAGTGTGCCTCCGAAGAGGGCTTTTTTTGGCACTTTAACTTTTTTGGTGAAGAATGTTCTCATTATGGAGAAATTGATCTTCCCTTGAGAGTAGAAGTGTGCCTCCGAAGAGGGCTTCTTTTTTTTGTTTGCCAGGTAGGTTGCATCTCACAGTTAAGTGGATCCACAGAGCATACGTAAGCTACCAAACTGGACGTTTATTTGCACAAACGATCACAATTAACTAGCAAGGCCCTGGAACCATCACTTTGGGAAGGTGCCCCTTCGGTGGTCCCACCAACCTTTTGGTTGAGAGACAATTCCATATTGGTTGTTTTTTATCTGCTTACCCATGTCTTTTCACAATCTGCCCCTCAGCGATTCCTCGTTATCATTTCCAAGTACATGTCCTTTTCTTTTGCAAGTTGTTTGTTTTTTCCATAGAAGAAGATTTCATTGCTAAGTGAATCCATTGGGCAGGCGCAACCTACTTAACCGGATGTCTGTTTGCACAAGCGATCACAATCAGTTAGCAAGGGCCTAGAACCTCCACGTTAGGAAGGTGCCCCTTCGGTGGAATCACCAACTTTTTGTGAGAAGCACTTCTTATGTAGGAATTAAATCTGGAATTTTTGTGGCTTGACATTTGTTTGTTGAGTGATTTGTAGGAATCGCTTGGCTTTATGATGTTTTGAATAGGTAAGCTTTGCTTTGATGGCAATACAAGAATGATACATCCATAATCATTTAACAAATTTAAGCATAGCTTCTAAGTAAAATATGGACGCAAGTGATTGCTGTTCTAGGCTCTCGAAATTGGATCTCCTTCGACAGTTGTGAGCTTGAAAGTTCCATCAAGAAGTTTTTTTCCTATGACGTATGGCCCTTCCCAGTTTGGCCCAAACACTCCTGTTGCTGTCATGATCCTTTTTAAGACTAGATCCTCAATTTCAAAGCTACGTTGGCGAACTTTAGAATTGAAGTGCCTGGCTATCATTTGCTGATAGAGCTTAGCCTCTTTCCTTCTTTCATCAAGCAAGTCAAGTGCATCAAGTTGCAGCTTTTCATTTTCAGCTTGGTTGAAATGAATTCTCCTGTGTGAGGGGACCTCTATTTCCACTGGAATCATTGCTTCTGATCCATATGCTAATGAGAATGGAGTGTGCCCAGTCGTAGTCTTGTGGGTAATTCTGTATGCCCAAAGTGCTAGTGGCAGCTTATCGACCCAACCACCTTTTGCTTTTTGCAGCTGTTTTTTGATGGTTGATTTGATAATTTTGTTCATTGCTTCCACTTGCCCGTTTACCTGTGGGTGAGCCACTGCTGAGAAGATTTTTTGGATCTTGAATCGCCTGCAAAAGTCCTGGAATTCTTTGCTTTCGAATTGGGTACCATTATCTGTGATTATCTTCTGAGGCACACCATACCTGCAAATGATATTTTTAGTCGCAAAGTTTATCATCTTTTAGAGGTAATAGTAGCCAATGGTTCAGATTCAGCCCATTTAGTGAAATAATCAATAACAACAATAGCATATTTGATTCTGGACTTGGCAATCGGCAAAGGCCCAATGAGATCTATCCCCCAAATGGCGAATGGCCATGGACTGACCATCTGTGTAAGCTCGATGGAAGGTGCTCTTGGGATTTTTGCAAATCTCTGGCATCTGTCACACTTTCGGGAGTAGCTAGCAGCGTCTCGATTAATATCTGGCCAAAAATACCCATAACAGAGAATTTTTATTGCTGGAGTTTGGCCACCTGAATGATCCCCACACTCTCCTCCATGCACCTCAGCTAAAATTGTCTTAGCCTCTTCCTTGGTTACACATCGGAGTAATGGCATCGAGAATGCTCGTCTGTACAACCGACCATCTTGAATTACATATCTCGGGGCTTTTCTTAACAGCTTCTGGAGCTCTTTTGAGTTTTCTGACAGGGAGCCATTGAGTACATATTCCTTGATCGAGGTTATCCACGACTCCTGCTCTTGAGATACAGTCATAATCCAGTCAATATCCATCTCATCAGTACTTGGAGCTGACAAGACTTCCATATGGACCAATCCCAATAATGGAGCTTCGCCAGAGCTTGAATATTTTGCGAGAGAATCTGCCTTCATGTTCTCTTCCCAGGGTATATGGCTTATTGTATAATGATCAAAATCATTGAGAAGCTTCGAAGCCTTTGACAAGTAAGCAGGCAGATTTCCTTCTTTAGTTTGAAACTACTTCTTGACTTGGCATATAATAAGCTGGGAATCACTGAAGATCTACAATACTTTGATGTTCAGTTCTTTAGCAATCTTCAAGCCGGCAACAAGAGCTTCATATTCTGCTTCATTATTTGTTGAAGGAAATTCTATTCTCAATGCATAGCACAGTGACCGCCCTTCGAGGGTTTCAAGCACAACCCCAGCTCCGGAATAACAGTCATTTCTTGCACCATCAACATATAATTTCCATCAGATCGGGATGTCATCAGTCACCTCTTCCTTACTATCACCTTTATCTATGTATTCTGCAATGAAATCTGCTAAAGCTTGTCCATTGATTGCTCTTCGGGGATGGTAGGTGATATCGTATTGGCTGAGTTCAATATTCCACTTTAGAAGATGACCCGAAGTTTCAGGGCGAAATAGGACTTGCTTTATAGGTTGGTCAGTGAGGACTTTAATAGGATGAGCTTGGAAATATGACCTCAACTTTCTGGACGCAATCAACAGACAATAGGCGAGCTTTTCCAGCTTTGAATAATTCATCTCTGCCCCAGTGAATCTTTTGCCGATGTAATAAACCGGGCGCTGAACTTTTGCTTCTTCTCGTACCAATGCTGCACTGAGAGCATGAGATGAAACTGCTAAATATATGAAAAGATCTTCACCATTGCTGGGCTTTGAAGGTACTGGAGGTGTTTCCATGTGACGAATCAGTTCATCAAAAGCTTTCTGACATTCAGGAGTCCGTTCAAAGTTTTTCTTTCCTTTCTTCAGAGCGTCAAAGAAGGGAATGCATTTATCAGTGGCCCTAGAAATAAACCGACTCAAAGCAACGACTTTCCCGTTGAGGCTTTGCAATTCCTTCTTTGTCCCAGGGGCTTTGACTTCTCTTAAGGCAGTAATCTGAGCAGGATTAGCTTCGATGCCCGTAGCACTCACAATGAAACCTTAGAATTTTCCGGACTCTACCCCGAATGAACATTTCAGAGGATTTAGCTTCACCCCATACTTTCGGAGGACCGCAAACATTTCTGCCAAATGATCCATGTGGTCTACTGCCTTCTTCGATTTCACCAACATATTATCAACATATACTTCCATAGTCTTGCCAATCTGGGGTTTGAACATGGCATTAACGAGTCTTTGATAGTTTCCTCGGCGTTCTTTAGTCCGAAGGGCATGACTTTATAGCCGTAAAGACCAACATCAGTGATGAAGCTCGGGTCCTCCTGATCTGGCTCATGCATCATGATTTGATTATATCATGAGTAAGCATCCATAAAAGACAATAATTCATGCCCGTCTGTTCCATCCACCAACTGATCAATCCTGGGTAACGGGAAACAATCCTTAGGGCATATTTGTTCAAGTCTGAAAAGTCGATGCATACTCTCCACTTTCCATTTGCTTTTTTGACCAACACCGGATTAGAAACCCAATTTGGATAAGTGGATTCTCTGATGAAGCCATTTTCCATGAGCCGATCTACTTCTTCTTTTAATGCTGTCGACCTTTCAGGACCCTGGGTTCTACTTTTCTGCTTTACGGGTGTGAATTTTGGATCAATATTCAAAGCATGGACAGCGATTTCTGAAGATATTCCACACATGTCGGCATGACTCCAAGCGAATACATCCAGGTTTGCTTTCAAGAATGATATCAACATATTCTGAACCGTCACACCGAGTTGTGAATCCACATTCAGCACCTTGTTTGGATCATTCAGGTCAATAGGTATTGGCACCGTTACTTCCATAGGCACCACTCTACTCTCCCCTGCACTGTTTTTTCTGGGATCAATCTCTTTTCGTGCACCACTGTGCTCACCAGTGCAGGGTCGATCCCGTAATTGCTACAAGGTGGGCTCTTTGATGCGGAGCAGAGCTGCCACACCCTTACCCATTTCTCTCTTCTTTGCCTCCCGTAACTCTATGAGATAGCATTCTCGCCCGGCACTTTGGTCCCCCTTCACAACACCGACACCATTATCAGTGGGGAACTTCATAGTCAGGCACCATGGAGCGAGAATGGCCTTAAATGCGGCAAGAGTCGGTCGACCTAAGAAGGCATTGTAAGCGGAGAATTCATCAACAATCACAAAAGTTTGTTTTCGAACCACCTTCTTTTCCCCTTCTCCAAGCTCTACAAATAAGTCAATAGTCCCAATAGGCTGTTTTGGTTCTCCAGTGAACCCAACAATTTTCTGTGAGGAAGCTTGGACATCAGCCATGGGAATTTTCATCTGATCAAATGTCTTCCTGAAGAGGACGTTGTAAGAGGCGCCGTAGTCAACAAGCACCCTTCTTAAAACGGCTGGTCCGATGCCTGCAAATATCACCAAGGGATCCATGGTGAGAGCCTCAACACCAACAGAGTCTCTAGCCCGGAATATGATGTCATCGTTAAAAGTTCTTTGCTGTTTTAAAGGTGCAACATCTTACAAGACAAAAACATTTTCTTCCGCCGGGGAATATCTCAAAGCGTGAGGATATCTCTCCATCTCACCCCAACTTCTTCCCGCTGGGTGAGGACCCCCTGTGATAACATTAATGACAAGCCTCTCAGATTCATGCGCTGCAGTCCTCTCACCTGAGCCGGATTGATGAGCAGGAACTTGTTGCCTCTGAGTAGATGAGGTTGGGTCACTTCTGTTTTTCTTCACATATTGTTGTAGTTCATTCTGTCTAAACAGCTCTTCAATCAAATTCTTTAATTGGCGACATTCATTAGTATCATGGCCAGGTTGATTGTGGAACCGACAGAATCTCCCATTATGCACAACATTTTTCCCAGGCTTCATCTCAGGTGGTTTGGGGTATTCAACAGTATCCTTGGTTGCAAAAAAGATATTTTCTGGAGTATCAGTTAAGGAAGTAAAATCTGAAGGTTTAAAGTGGCGAATTTTCTTCACATCTTTCTGCTTTTTTCCACCGTCATCCTCCCTCTTCTGGCCACCAGATTCCTTTTTGTTAGAAGCAACATTGTTATTCTCAACTTCAGTCACGACTACTTTTGCTGGCATAGGAAGGCTTTCAAAGTGCATAAATTCATCGACCTTCTTGTAGAACTTCTCAAGTGAATTTGGCTCTTTCACCTTTAGTCATTTTTCGAATTCACTTGATTTATCAATAGCTCGCATCAAGTATGTCAGAATCATCCGAGGCTTTGCATTATCAACTTCGACCAAGGCCATATTAAAGCGGTTTAAGGAAGATTTGATAGACTCTCCGAGGCTTTGTTCGAGGCTGGATAGTGACATTATGTCCTTGGCCTTCGAAGCATGTAACCTGAACTGATCTTTGAATTTCCGAGTTATGTCGAAGAACTGATCCACGGATCGAACTGGAAGCTTCATAAACCAAAGCAGGGCCACTCCCTCCAAGTACACAGGAAAGTAACTACATTTGATCTCGTCTGTTGCTCTGGCATCTGTCATATGCCAGTCATACTTGTATAAGAACTGGTTAGGATCGCTTGTCCCCCGATAAGCTGGAATAGTGGGAGGAACAAACTTCTTCGGAAATTCAGCCTTCAGAATTCTTTCAGTAAAAGGAGTCTTTCTTGGAGCAAAACCCCAGTCACTTTCATCTTCCTCCCTTTGCATGCTCCTTCATAATTTGTCGAATCATTCCCGAGAGGTACTCCTCATCGTTTAGAGGCCCTGCGATACAGACGTCAGCTACTTTTTTGGAAGTTTTCCTAGACAAACGTTCACGAAGAGTTGGCTGCGGCCTTGAACCTTCGGCTTGGGGATGTACCCCTTCGGCGGTGCCAGCTGCCCTCTAAGGAATACTTTTCCCTTGGGAATCATGAACATCCTCGGCAAAGGTTTCTTCATTATTTTCTGGTTGCTGGTTAACTCCAAGCAAAGCATTCAACCTGTCTAACATCAAAGTGTTCTGGGCTTCCATTTGTTGATACAACCCAGACACTACATCATCCAGTTCCGCCCTTGTGATTCCAACACTAGGAGCCGCTTGATTTAACGCGGTAGAAGTGGCAGTGTTGTCGTAAGCATCTCCATATCTAGTAGATCTCGTTTTTCTTCCAGGAGCCATAATTTCGGATAGACTTCTGGTTCTTAGGGAGAGTCTTTCAACAAATCTTTGTGAAGCAATGATGAGAGCACCCATTTGGTAAGCGGGAGGTCCTGAGTTCAATTCTCAGTGAAAGCACCAAAGACATTAACGCTAAAAATGTACGCAAACACCCAGTGTGAGTTGTGATATAGCAAAAGCACCACCCGTTGGTACGGGACTAAAAACAAGCAGAAAATAGCAGAAAATAGTAAAGAGATAACAATTTTTATAGTGGTTCAGCTTAAAGTCAAGCCTACGTCCACTTAATCTCTTCTATTGTTGATTTGATTACAAATTTCTTAATAATTCTTCGATTACAACACCATTAAGGCAAGTCGTTAGAACTTTGATGCAGAAAAGCTCTTTGAATTCATGTTGAAAGAACTTGATCTTTTCCCAAGGTTCTTTGAAGTGTCCTTTGCATTTGAAGTGTTGTAGAAGAAGTCGTGAAAATGGCAAAGTCTTGGCGTTCCCGAAATACTTTTTTTCCCTTTCTCAATATGGAGTAAGCGGGGTATTTATAGAGGAGTTTCGGAGTTAGGTCGTGTGGTGTCATAGGTCGTGAGCGACCTAGGGAGTTGCGACCTAGGGAGTTGCAACCTAAGAGCGATCCCGAGGTAGCATAAGTCAAGTCATTAGCGACTTAATGGAGTCATCCTGGACGAGATATATGCTGTGAGCGACTTAGCATGTGTAGCACAGGAGTTATCTCTGCTTGCTAAGGTCATAAGCAACCTAATAGAAGAGGCAGTGCGCATGCGGCTTAACTCTGAAGCTTTCTAGGTCGTTAGGTCGCTCTTTCCTTAACTCGTCAGGCCGTTGTCTTCATTGAGTTGCTGGGTCGTTAACCCATTAAGTCGTGCCATGTTGAGCCGCTCTGTGCTTTAGGTCGTTAGGTCGTGCCCTGCTATAGGTCGTTAAGTCATTTATGCCTTGGGTAGTTAAGTTGCTTATTCCCTTACGTCGTTGAGTCGAATAGGTCGCTAAGTCGTGAATAAGAGAGGTGTTAACAATTGAGTAGCGAAAGTCGAGGGCGCTGATGCCTACAAAGGCATTTGGTTTATGTTGTGACGACAATGTAACCCGATGTCACTGCGATCTACTGTGGACCATAGCAGAAATCGGGTGGAGGTGAGTGTCAACGGTTTACGTTTGAATTTTCCAGAAAGGCAACGTAACATCGGTAGACTATGATCTATGGTGGAGTGGAGATGTTTCATTCTTTTGGCAGCGAAATTCGAGAGCACTGATGCCTATAGTTATATGGGTTTTTGCTGTGATAGCAACGTAACCCCAGATGTAGCTACGATCTGTAGCGGGTTCCATGGTGTAATGAGGGGCACGAAGTTCCTACAGTTATTCATGGATTTTTCCGGGATGACAACGTAACCATCGGGTTAACTGCGACCATGGAGGGGGTGATAATTTCCAGAACATTCTCACCAAAAATGTTACCTCTATTTCAAAAATGTTTTCTATATTTTAAACAAAAATGTTTTCCCAAGTATTTTCACTGGGTGTTTGATACGGGTTTACCAAGTACTTATAGATTTTCAGTCCAACGCCTGAACAACGTATGACCGAATTTTTGTGAGAACAAGGATGGACATGTTGAGACTATAAAAAGTACTTTTAGAAAACTGTTTTCGGTAATATCATGTAGATTTTAAAGTTTTTTAAAAAATTTAAATGAAAAGGAGTTTATAGTTAAAGATGTTCAAATAATAATTTATCTGATTTTAAATATTGAATAAATTCTGGCTTAATTCCTTTTCAAGGACAAAAAGATTCAAAGGGGAAGGAATGTGATAACCCAGATTTTTGGGACATCTGTTAGTTGGGTAATTTACTGATTTTTACCATTTAAGATACTTATTTTATTTATCTAAAAATAAAAATAAAAATATACATAGATAAATATTAAGTTTGATAATCTTTTAATATAAATATGATTGTTTAATTAAATAAATATGATTGTAAATAGAAGTTGAACTTGAAATTGAAATTCAAGAGATAAATATCTTAGAAATAAATTGGATTTAAAAAGTATATGTATATATGATTTTTTTTAGTATATAATTATATTTTAAATTATTTCCTTTTAAAAAGTTATGTAAGTATAATTTGTATACATACAAATTTTAAATTTATCAAATGGTTTTATACATTTTCTTTTAAAAAATAACAAGAGATAAAATTTAATTTGTGTATATATAAAAATTATATAAAATCATATTTAAACATTTGAAAACATGTAAATACATATGTAAGCTAATTACACACAAATTACAAGTGGAGGCAAATTTGTAACATATTTTACAAGTGTTAACAGGGTATAATTTTATGTTACAAGTGGCATACTTGTTCTCTTTCAAGATTTAATTATATGAATAAGAATGAATCAAGAAACCAGGCTTCACTTCTCAATTTCTTTTATCTTCTCATAAACCTGTAAACTGAAAAGAAAAAAAATTAAATCAAAAGAAGATCAAACCTGGAGATGAAAAAAAAAGCATACAGTAAAGTCTAGAAGCAAATTCAAGTTCAAATATAACTCGATATCAAGATCAACTCAATAATTATCAAGCACGGATCATCTTAACAACAAAGCTGCAGTTCATAATCAAGCAATTTCTAGGTTTCAAGAAGAAAACTTCCTCTGTTCTTTTAATAAGGTGAGTAAACATCTTTCTTAAAAAATCAAGTTAAAAAAAATCTGATACATGTGAATGTCTTGGAATGTATGATATATAATATGCTTTGCATGGCTATATAAATCAGATTTCCTGTTTATATGTATGTGGATTTTTGTATGCATGTCTGGAATGAATATATGGCTCTGTTCATATCTCTCGGGTTCTAAATAAAATTTCAAAAATCAATTGCTCATCCTTTGATCTATTATATGATATGATGTATAAACAAAAATTGTTTATTACAATAAGATTTAAGTGTTAAAAATATTTTTAAATAGGAACTGAACACAGTTTTAACCAAATTGTAAATATTACAGTGAAACTTAAAAATGTCATGTTTTCGACTTGAATAATTGGTGAATTCATAATTATAACCTGAATTGTCTTCTAAAACTAGGATTTTAAGAAAGGAATCATGAATTTTAAGTGTGTAATTCGAGTGAATTCGAGTGTTGAACGAAAAATGGGTTTCGAGAGAGTTCAGGTGATCGGCGACACATAGGTGGGTCAGGTCTCGGCCAAAGCAAGCTGGGTGTTCGTCGAGGTCGGATAAATATAGTCGGAGGAATTTCCGTTGCCTGTGATGGTCGGACGAGGTGGAAGTAGGGTTTGAATCCTAGTTTTGGCTGAGGCTGAAGATATGGTGACTATGTCGCTATCGAACCTTCGGAAGCAATCGGTCAAAGGGGAAAGGGAAATTGGGTCATGGACGAGGCTGTGGCCGGAATGATGGAGCTTTTGATGGTCGGAGTTGTCAAGTCGAGGAGATGTTGGTCGAAGTGTTTTGTTCCTGAGGATCGATCAAGTCGAATTCTCGATTTCGTGGTTGTTTGGGATTTGAGTGGTTGGAATCATAAGAGGGGATGATCGATGACTTGTTGGTGGAGGTCGTAGACGCAGAAGTGCGCCGACGATCGGTGCACGTGCACCAGAATCAATGCATGGTTTTGATTGGGAACGAAGTATTTACCTTAGGTTGAAGCTCGGGTAAAAAATAGGTGGGGCTCGGAGTTTATTTCGAGTACGTAAGTGTTTCAGAAACATAACAGTTTTTTTAAAATAAAAATTTAAACTAAGTTTTAATAAAAAGAGGAAGCTCGGGAAAAAGGTTTAGGTAACTCAGGTGTTAGTTTGAGTAGATCCTGGATTTACTCAGGTAAAGTAATTTTTATTTTCAAAGTTTTAAATTTAACAAAGTCAAGTTTAAAATCTAGTTAAGTTAAAAACTATTTCCTTTAAATAGTACTTAAGTATTTAATGTTTGATTAAAGTTAAGAAATTTATTTTAAGTTTTAATTAATTAAGTTAATCCTTAAGTTGTTTTTAAAAGCTTAATTAATCAGATAATTAAGTGGTTTAATTTAAAAGATTTGGTGTTTTAAATTTTTAATTAATCTTAAAACTTTTAAGTTAATGATAATTAATTCCAAAGTGCATTAAATTCTGATAATGATTAAAAAGGTGATTAAGATAAATGAATTATCATAAAATAATAAGTGTTGGGTGATTAGGATTATTAATTAGTTAATTAATTGATTATTAATTAAAGGTTAATTAATTAAAGATAGTAAATTAAAGGTAATTAATTTAAATTAAGGAGGATAATCAAGGGACGATTAATTAAGGTTAATTAATAAATGTAATTAAGTAAAAGAGTAATTAATTAAGGAAAGTGATTAGAGGATCATTAATTAATGTATTTAATTAAATAAGGAGATCAATTAAAAGTTAATTAATGTGAATGGTCAAGGCTAATTTATCTAAGTGGTAATTAAAGGTTAATTACTTAATGTAATTAAAGGATAATTAATCAAGGATGATTAATTAAGATGGATGATAAAAAAATGATTAATCAATTAGGTTGTAATTTATTAATGTTAAGTCAGCAGGGTTAAGGTAATCCAAGTGATTAAAGTTGGTAATTAATTTAATTAGAGATTAATTAAATTAATCAGGAATTATATATATATATATATATATTAAATCTTGCTTATGGATGATTGAATGATATTGGATGGCTTGGATTGTTGTTGTCTCTGATGGGCGATTGAGATGTGCTGTGATATGATGGGTTGAATAGTAATATTATGGGTCACCTATCAATGATGAATTTTTGTGTGGTATAATATTCTGAATATAAATTGATTTGTATCCACTTAAAAAAATGCGATTAAAGATGATATTGAATTCAAAGAGACTGGGGTCGGGTATCAATAAATACCCGAATCCACTTCGATTAGTAATTTACATTAATTTTTTATTGTTTGGTTAGAAGAAAACAGGCTGGAATTAAATAAGTTACGTATCATGGATATTTAAACTGGGTAACGATTCTTGGATATTGTTTGAGATAAATGGTTGACTTAAATAAGATTAGAACTCATAGGAAAGTACGAATTACCCTGGTAATTCACTTAAGTTATATAGCTTGGTATTTCATATTATATGGGATTACTCACGCTGGTTTCCAGCCTGACCTGGGTGTTAGTTTGATGTAACGCTCGGGTCAGACCGAGTATTACAGATTTTCAGATAAGGACATTCTGGATTTCATAAGGCGAGTTGGATGGCAGGAACGTAAGGTGTATTCCGCTGAGAGATATTGTTGCTTATTTGGGAAAAGTTTGTTCTAACTGTCCAGTTTATTTGTAAATGGTTGTAATCTGATGAAATGAATGTATAGTAATAACTACAGCTTTCTTTGTAAATGCTACTATTTGTTATTATATTTAATCCACTGTGAATGTGAGATACTGTTGGTTTCTGTTCTTCTTCTACCTTCTTTCTTCTTTTCTCTAACAATCTGGAATTTTCGTAGTCGAAAATTTCGGGTCGTTAAAGTTTATCGCGATTAATGGCCGGTCTACTATCTTAAGTCCCAATCTAAATCTATCTACTAGGTCTAAATATGAATGAATGCGAAGCTCATGTATTAAACAAAACTTGAACATGAACATCATTCATAGAAAGCATGCCTTGAATAACGACTCACTTCCTTTCTCCTTCGTCGAGGGAGCACTCGACCAAGTCGGGACTGCATCCAATACATATTCCTGCACATTTTCTTATCCTTTACCGGTTTTAGAAAATTCTTATTTAAATACCCGGGTTTATCATAATTATAGAACTTCTTCTTCTCATCCGTCTTGCGGTCTATAATTAGATGACCTTTTTTGTCGCATCCAAAGCAAGTAGGTTCCTATTTACCCTTCTTCTTACCACCCCTTCCTTGGGAATGCTTTCTCTTTCCATTCCACTTCTTTGTACCTTCACTACCTTATTGTGGCTTTGGCACGCCTTTCTCAGTAGAAACAACAATAACAATCTTTGCCTTAGGGTAAAAGCACCAATGGTGAAGCGCCTTCTTTACATGCTTCTCAAATTGTTCATATATTGGGTCCCCTCTCTTTTCTCCGTAGTAGTCATCCAAACCAATGATAAATATCTCAGTATTTCTCAAGGGAGTAGTTAACCATAAAAATTCTCTTAAAGATAAAGTATGAAAGAAGACATATAAAAAGTGATGGATTCCGCAAGAATTGGAAACATGGGTTATGCCAATGTTCAAAAGCTGTGTTTTGAAGGTATTAAATTAGCTTTTGAAGGAATCGCAAGGTTTAGGTACCAATATAAATGACAAGCAAAACAAAAGTTATCAAAAAGGTAGAAAAGATGGCGAAGTTACCCTTCCCCCTCATCTAGACCTTTCAACGCAAATGGATCTGCTTGTATAAGAGAGGCTAGTAAGGGTTTGAAACACTTTTCAAAGGTATTGAATGATTGAGTCACACACCAGAATCAATTCCTTCAAAATAGTGGGTTTCGTCATTATCAATCTATTACTTGGATAAATGATTCCAACACACACCTTTCAAAATGATTGGAACACTTCGAAGGCATGATGAAAACTCCACATGAAGGCCTAGAGTCCTTTCGCAAAGACCCAGTCATCACCCACCATTCCTTTTAAGGTTATGTGAAAGTCAACTCATCACTCACTTTCAACAGAGAAGCAACACAAAATGAAAAGTGCTGCTAGTCGCCTTTCAATGAAGTCAAAAGTAGTCCAGCAATAGCAAAGTAAAAGGGGCACTCAAACTTTAACGGTAGAAGTAGGTTGTCAAGGTGATCCTTTCGACTAGGTCAAAAGGTCAGAGATGAAAATGTAAAGGCATGAAAATGGATGAAGTAAGGCCCTTCAACCATGTTGAAAGGATGCAACAAGAAGGATGAAGGAAGGCGTTTCCACCATGTCAAAAGGATACAAGCGGAAGGTTCAAGGAAGGCCTTTCGACAGAATCGAAAGGATAGGCGTGAAAAGAGACCAACTTGCATCTATAAATGTGAACCTAAGTGTCTGAATTTGGGGATGAATTGTGGAATCCTACATTCTTTCTCTTATTTCCTAGAAAATCAATTCTTTGTAACATTAAATTAATTTGGATAAAAGCTCTCTTACTTGTAACTCAATTTGGATTAATGTTGAAAGAGGAAGAGCATGGATCCAATAAAGATTTTGATGATGAGAAAGTTCATTTCATCCACTAACTTAACTAATTACCAATTGCACATAATTCTTACTTATTTTCTAATCTCCAATTTATCTTATGCTATGCAATGGGATCAACTTGGACAACATGTATTCAAATAACATTATCATCATGTTGTTGATATTAAATGCTAGACAAAGATGGTGATAATGATTCGATAATAATAAGTTAATGGAACTTAAATTGTCTAATAAGTTATTCCATTACATATAGAACAAAAAACTTGCATATTATACATTGAGACCACTTTGAAAAAGAAAAAACCCTTTCGACCTGATCGAAAAGGGTGTTTCAAATGGGATTCGATGTACTTAACTATGCTAGTTGGACGGGTATCTTCGAAAGGTGTATTCATATTACAATACATATATCCCTTTCGAAGGACCTCATTCCAAAAGAGAAAAACAATATTATCGAAGGAAAACTCTCCATTTAGAAGTAGAATGTTCATTTCTATTCATTCGAATGGGGTATGAATGACCCTTTCGACTCAATCAAAAGTAATCATGAATGAGTTATTCTCTTCTTAATTTTTTTCAAAGAGTTGATGGTCTTCTTATCTAGAAATAACATTCCCATGAAGCTATCTTTTGAAGACATTTTGCCCCAATCAACCTATTCGAAAAGGTTTTCGAGGAGATTGATCACTTTTAAAAAATTCTTCAAGATGATAGTAACATTTCTTGATAACATCTATGCTTTTAAACATTGATAAGATTTCTTGTGAACATTTATGGCATTAGAAGAAGGGCTTGAACCTCCGTCCTTGTGGTTACATATAGACTAATTAATGATTGTTTAACTTGGTGTAGGAAAACGAAATTTAAAAGGCTAAGTCGAATGGACAAAGAATCCACACATACCACAACATTAGAAGAAAACATAATGCCCACTTTCAACTTTAAGGGAGTTGTGCAAGGGCAACCGTCAACCCCATCTCAACAAGATAACAATGCAACAATAATATAAGCACTTGGAACAATAATTATTGGAGATGCAAGAGCTTCTCAAAGCAGCACTATCTCAAAAGTCTTCCAAGGTAGCAAAACCAACGAATGTAGATGAGGTGATCTCTCTAAAAATAAACTTAAAGGCTTGTGCCAATGAGGATAAGAGAAAAATAATGTTGACACCTTTAAAAAAGGAATCATCCAACTAAACTCGATCATCAGGGAAGGGTACTGGAAAAATCTCTTGAGTAATCTGGAAGCTTGACATCAAAAGAATATAGCCCAAAACGGAAGTTATCATGATACTGAAGCTTATTTGAAAGATGTAGCAAAAAGGCAATCAAGGAATTGCTAAATGCCAAAAGGGAAGAGGAATTCAGATGAGAGAGTAAATGAAGATGAACGAGTGGCACCTTTCACAGACGAAATCATGTCAACGTTATCCCATATTATGTAAAGGTCTTAACCTTGAAGTATCATGGAACTACCGACACCTGTGACCACTTGATGACTTTCGATAGTCAAATGGTTTTGTGTAATGCTTCAGGTGAGGTTCGATGCAGATGTTTTCGGTAATTCTTCAAGGGACCACCGCTAAATCGTATCGACAATATCGAGAAAAGACGAGCTATCCATGGAAACAGTTTTCTTATTAGTTCTCTACCCAATTCTGTATATGCAAGGATCCAATAATCGATTACACTGTTCTAGAAACATTAAACACAAACGGGGAGAGTCGCTAGGTGATTAGCTCAAGAGGTTCAACATAGAAGCATTAAATGATAAAGATATAAATAATAGGGATAAGCTCACTGCAACACATTCTAGGTTGATAGAGAATACACCATACTGGAAGCAACTCTTTATTCAGGCAGATAAATTCATTCGAATGGATGAATTATATCATGCTAAAAAGAAAGCTAATCGTAAAAGCAAAAGTGGAAGGTTTGGTTTACATCGAGGACACAAGAGAACAAGATGGAAGGATCCTAACACTAATTCAATTGCTTTAAACAAGTCATTGCCTTATATGTATGCTATGACTAAGGAGAAGGTTAACTTTCCCACTTTATTTAAGACCAAAAATTACCCTAAACGAGGAAAAAGGGAAGATTATTGTGCTTATCACAAAGCAAATGGCCACAAATATGATGAATGTTGGGTGTTGGCTTGAGTCATTTAGAAACCAATTCATGAGGGATGTCTGTAGGAATTCATCTGAGATAAAAAAATGCACTACAGAATGGTGATCGTCCGCAGAAGTTTCCTAACAATGTTGTCAACATCTTGGATGAAAAAGATCCATTAAGCTTAAGTCTACAGTTAAATAGGATTGATGTAATCCATGGAGGTCCACACCCAACATTGACTAGCAAGGGGGCTAAGAATAAATACATTAAAGAAGCTAGAGGGGGAGTGTTTACTATTCAAGAAGAGTCCCTACTTAAAAATCCACGACTCAACATTCCGCTGTCAAATCTTGTTATTACTGCCCAAGAGCTGAAGAAGGAGATCCATCACCCTCATAATGACCCCCTCATGATCATGGCTCAAATTGGATTGTCTATAGTGTCCAAGATTCTTTTGGACACGGGAAGCGCTGTGAATTTTATTTTCAAACAAGCCTTTGATCAAATGGGCATCACAGAAGACAATCTAGAACCCAGCCTTGAACCAATCTTTCGGTTCAACAATAAGGGATTGACCATCGTGAGACAAGTGAAGTTGCTAGTGCAGATAGGAGTGCCGCCATGCTGCCAAACTTTGAAACTCTCTTCATAGTGATCAACAAACATCATACTACAATGCTTCCTTTGGCCGACCTACACTCAATGAAGTGGATGACTTTGTCACAGCAACGTATCTGATGGTAAAATTATTAAACATGATAGGTTTGGGCCCTATTCATGGAGAACAATTCAGTTCCTACGAGATGTACATTGCGACGCTTGATCAATATAGAAGGGAGTATTCTGCTTACTGTGATTCTTCTATTGTTTGTCAGCCTTCGAATGATGGATTTTTACATCCAATATTCGAAGAAAAAGAAGGATCTAATAAAACTAAAAAACAAACGTTTGAAAGGTACATTTCCACCAGAAGTAAGAGAAAGTGGACCGATGCTAACTCCATAGAAGAAGGAGAAATCATCACAAAATTTGATTGCCCTGGGGATGTGGAAAGGATAAAACATATAGAAGGTCTTGAGGAGACATGCATGGACCCAAATGATTCAACAGAAGTAGTCAAATGGGCAAGGAGTTAGAAAGCATTGATTCAGTTTCTTAAATTCAGCAAAGATGCATTTGCACGGTCTCATTAAGGCATGGTTGGGATTGATCCATTGGTTATGTGCCATGCACTAAACATTAATCCTGAAGCAACCCCAACCAGACGGTGGATGTGACAATTGGATAAAGTGTGGCCTAACAACTTAGAAGAGGAAGTTTATAGGCTCCTTGAAATTGGATTCATTCGGGAGATCTTATACCCAAAGTGGCTAGCAAACCCAGTATTGGTAAAGAAGTTGAATGGCAAGTGGAGTACTTGCGTCGATTATACTGACTTAAACAAGTCCTGTCCATAAGATTACTACCCATTACCATGAAAAGATCAGTTGGTTGATGCAACTAGTTGACACAGATTGTTATCCCTTACGGATGCTTATTTTGAATATAATCAGATACCTATGTTTAAACCAGATGAAGAACATATAAGTTCCATTACTTATTGGAAAATTTTCCACTACAAAGTGATGCCATTCGCATTAAAGAATGTAGGAGCTACCTATCAAAGATTAGTCAATAGAATGTTCATAGAATAGATCGGTCGATATATGGAAGTTTATGTTGAAGATATGCTAGCAAAATCTTATGAAACTAAGAGTCACCATGAAGACCTGAAATAAATGTTTGATGTCTTACAGAAATATCAGGTAAAACCGAAACCCCAAAAACGCTCTTTCGAGGTTCATTCTAAGAAGTTTTTAGGCTATATTGTGAGTGCTCAACGGATTGAGCTCAGTCCGGACTAGATTCAAGCAATCAAGGATATGGTTGAGCTCAAAACTAGAAATGTAATGAACTTAAATGGTAGGTCAGTCACCCTAAGCAAGTTTGTTTCCTAGGTGACTGATAAGTGCATTCCGTTTCTCAATGTGATCAAGAGGAAGAAAAATTGTGATTGGGGAGAAAACTGTAAGAAAGCCTTTCAAGAATTGAAAAATCATTTGGAAAAACCACCAATACTATCCAGTCCAGAGAGCAGTGAAGTCGTATACATGTACATGGCAGTTTTAAAACTTGCAGATAGTTTAATTTCGATTAGAGAGGAAAGTGCGACTCACCTTCCTATTTATTATGTGAGAACGCGGTTAAAGGATGCTGAGGTTCGATACCTAGTAATAAAAAAACTAGCTTACTACTTGAGATTTACAACACGAAAACTTAGGGCATACTTCCGGGCACATCCAATTAGAGTATTGACTAACTTTTCACTCAAACAAGTCTTCAGTGAGAACGAAACTTCAGGTGGGCTAATAAAAAGTGGAATTGATATTACATTGAATTTCAACCATGGGAAGCTATCGAAGGTAAGCATTTGCAGACTTTATTAATGAGTGTACAAACTTTATCCAAGAATAATCGGAAAAGGAAAATGATCAAAAACTTATGCAGCTGTTATTTGTGGATGGTGCATCGAATGAGCAAGGAGATGGAGTGGGTTATGTCATAATAATACCGATGGACACCTCCTATGCTACACAATGAAGTTTGTATTTCCCGCAGCGAAAAATATAGGCCAATATGAATAAATGGTGGCAAGATTAACTATGTCTTTAGAGCTCAAATCCCATGAATTCAAATCTTTAGTAATTCACAACTAATGCTAAACTAAGTAAAGCACGTACATTAGACTAAAGGTGCCAAACTATCTTTGTATGTAAAGAAAACATTGAAGATGCTCGTTTCATTTGAAGATTTTTCTATATATCAAGTTTCAAGAGGAGAAAATTCTCAAGCAGATTCGTTAGCAAAGTTGGCTATTCGAGGGGAGCTCTAGAAACTCGAATCGTGCCACTAGGATACCAGGCAAATCCAAGTTTTGAAGAGGGAGCACGAGAACAAGGGAAGGAGTTGTTAGTCATAACTAGATCACAAGCCATGGCACAAGATAGGGAAATTAATGAAGAAATCATAATTGAGAGGATTAATCATCAAGGATAGATGATTGCTATGGTGACACTTGGATGTCGCCTATTGTTAAATATCTTTCTAAAGGGTATTGCCATATGACAAAGTGGACGCTAAGAAAATTAGGCAACATGTCTGACTTTCGCAATAAGAGGTGGAATCCTTTACAAGAAAAGATATGCATTACCTTGCTTAAGATGTGTAAGTCTGGAAGATGGGATGAAATTATTCGTGGAAGCGCATGAAGGATTTTGCGGAGATCACTCCAATGGCGAAAATTTGGAAAAGAAAATAATAAGATAAGGTTTGCATTGGCATTGAATGGAAAGTCAAGCTATTGAATATGGAAAGGATGTGAAAGATGCCAGAAATACTCAATGATCCCTCCATTGCCACTAAGACAATTAACTTTGATTTCTAGTCCATGGCCCTTGATATATGGGATTGATCGGGTCATTACCAATTTCCAAAGGTGAAGCAAAATATGCTATAGTCGCCATAGATTACTTTATTATGTGGGTAGAAGTAGGACCACTCCTTAAAATCACTTCTGGAAAAGTGCTTAGATCCATCATTAAAAACATTATTACCAGATTTGGAATCTCCTCTAAGATTATATCAGATAAAGGAAATAATTTGAAAGTGAGAAGTTTTCTCAGTTTTGTCATAAGAATGGGATTATTAAAAGCTTTTCTTTCATGGCACATCCAAAGGCCAATAGGGCTATTGAAGCTGCAAATAAAAATATTAAGACTATCTTGAAAAAGTGATTAAATAAAGCCAAAGGGAATTGGATAGAAGAATTTCTACTTGTACTCTAAGCCTATCGATCATCCACTAGAACTACAATGGGACATACCCTCTACTTTCTAAAATATAGGTGTGAAGCGGTGTTGCCTATTGAAATTGAGATATCCCCACATTGAAGAATCGCATATGCATTTGATCCAAAGTAGTAATTGAAGAAAGGATTGTTAGATTTAATACATGAATTAAGAGACAAAGCATCTATCCGAACTGTAGAATATCATAGAAGAATTTCAAAATACTACAATTTCAAAGTGAAGACATGATCACTCTAAGATGGAGAATCAGGATTCCGAAGGTTGATGGCTAACATAAGAAATCCTTTAGATGGACCGCTAGGTCCAAATTGGAAAGGTCCTCTAATTGTATGCAAAGTAATTTTCTCTGGAGCTTACAATATATGCCGACTAAATGGCAATATGGTTCCTAGAACATGGATTGCAGAAAAGTGAAAACGTATTTTGTTACATTGAATGAATAAAGCAGCTTTTCCTTAAGAGAAAAATCTACATGGTTGGGACTGAAATTCTTCTTGCACTTAGACAGTACCTTAAACGGTCAAAGCCTTTGTCCACGCCTAGTTAGCTAGGTCAAAGCGCTTCTTGGAGGGATGTAAAATCCCTTATTTAGAGGCCCAAAACTTAATACTATAGATGCTACAGTCATCTGTAGTATTAGCTTCCGACGATTAAATACAGCTATATTAATGGTGTCTATAATATTTGAAGCACATAAATAGGAAACAAATACAGATTTCAAAACAATATTTCTTCATTACATTTCAAAACTAGGTATTCCGTATTATTAATACATAATCCCAATACGTTCCTAGGTATAGATAAAATATACTTATTACAAAATACGCCAAGGGCGGTATATGAAGATAGCCCCTTGGATGCTCATAGTCATATAGTCATATAGACTTAATACAAACACAGCGGAAATACAACGAAACTTAGAACTACAACTCCTAGATAGCTATCAGTTTGCCTCCTGCATGCCTCTAGTAGCCTATTTGTCACCCTACTAAAGTTAAAATGACCTTAACCCCTCGGCCAACTGAAATCAATTTTGAGCACTCGAGAGTTTAAGAGGAAAACAAAAACTTTGACTCAAACATAAAGCCTAGTGTGAATAATACTATACATCCCGGTTTAATATGTTAAGTGAGACCACGCACCTTAGCTGAACGGGTTTCCCCTCACTAACATCCTTTTAAACATATCTTTGCAAAAACTTTTCCTGCAACCAAAGCAGGTTAAATAATTTAAAGCATCACTATGTAAATATACATAAATTTCAAGTAATATGAACTATCTTTTCAAACACATAAGTTTTGTTTGGCTAACTTTTAACCATTGGCTGACTTGGGCCTACTAGACAATATAAGCAAGATTAATCTAATGTCAGTTAGACACTCCTCTTCTGGACTATCTGTCGTTAACTATCTGTTAAATACTTCGCTTCTGGGCGGTCTGTACCTAGCTTAATCGTCTCTTAGGTCTTCCTGATCCTAGTGGTTTTTGGGCTCACCAATAATCTATCTCTATACAAACATATATTCCTTTGGGTGTTTAATCATAATTTTTTAATCTACCTAACTAGGCCCTACATGCTGCAATTCGGACAACAATTAGCTGGGGTTAAGAGCTAATGTATAAGGCACGACCCTATACGTGTCCCATCTAGTATTCTAATACCTGAGTCATTTTCGCTTAGGGATACCCTTCCATAGTTTTCCTTGAAAACCTTTTCCAAATGATTTAAAATCTTTAAATCAAATAACACAAGGAAAAATATGTAACCTTTATGTTTTATTCAAAATCATATTGCAATGTAATATATAAGCTTTACTTAAACCTTAGTTGATGAAAACATTTAAACATTTGAAACACCCCTTTTGATTCCATTGAAAGTACCCCCTCCTAAACCTTTGAAAGCATCTCTTTCGAAACCATGTAAAACCCTTTTATTTATCTAATCCAAGTGCCAAAACCTTTACTTTCGAACCCATACTTCAATCCTTGTGAAACCATTGAAATCTTTCTTTATGAAAGCATTAAAACCTTTGACATCCTACTCTAAAAACCATTTCAAGCCTTTCGAAACTATTCAAAAATAGAACCTTTCAACTCTATTAAAAGCTTGGCTTTTGACCCCTTCGAAAGCTTTAGCTTTCGATCCCTAAAAACCGTTCAACAATTAAAACCTTTCGAAAGCATTTAACTTCTTAAAATATAAACTTTTTAAAAGAATTAAACCATTAAAACATAAAACCTTCTGGAATCTCTTTGGGTTCAATTTAAAACATGTGGAAAATCTTATTTTAAAACCTTTTGACTTAATTAGAAGCCTAGCTTTTGACCCCTTCGAAAGCTTTGCTTCGAAATCTTTAAAATGTTTCCATTTAAAACAATAGACTCTAGCCTTGAAAACACCTTCTTTGAAAGCTTGTGTTATACTTCAATTAAAAAAACAAGGGTAAAGCATCTAAGTTGAAAGCTTTCCTTCGAAAGCATGGGAGAAGCAACTGGTTTTGAAAGCAAGTAAACCATTCGACCTTGTCGAAGCATGAATTCGAAAGGTCGAAAGGCGGCAGCCAGGGAATTTTGACCCCTACAAAAGAAAGTTTACCTTTTGACCTCATCGAAAAGTTTAAACCTTTATTTCATTTTAAATGTTTGACCTGGCCTAAAGCATCCAAGTCGAAAGGTTCTTTTCAAAAGCAAAGCAGGCGACTCTTTTGTCTTATAAAACAAACATACACCAACCACTTAGGCAATTAGCCATTCTAATAAGTACCCTTCAACCTTGCCCGGTCTGTTAGGTACCAAGCTACTTGATTCCATTGCATTGGTCTTTGATCTTGTTGAGAGCTACAATACCTTTCGACCTTGTCGAAAGTCTGGGTCGGAAGGTTTGATGTTGAAAATGGCTGAAACATACTAAAAGCATGATTTTCCTATTTTTAACTTAAAAGAGATAACTTTTCAACAAACCTACTTTTGTTCGTCAAATTCTTATTAGTTAATAAAATACTTTGCTTAAAGATGCTGCCAATAATTTCAGAAACAAAATGATTTTGTTTAATAAAATGCCCATTCTCCTTAATCAAATATACAAAAAAATTAAGTCCCGTATCTTAAATAATTTTATATATTCATCAAAGCACTTAGGGAAAATCTAGAAAAATTGTAGAAAATCTATTTTAGTATGTTTTCAACATATATGTCATCCGCCTTTTGGCAAGGCCACGACACCAAGGACTTGGCTAGAAACCAAGGATAATCCATCTCTAAGATTGGCTGTACACTGGTTAACTATGGATGCTAGAAAATTTGGTCCAAGTCCAGATCGAGCTAAAAAAACATGGTACCACAAACAAAGCTATGGAAGGAAGAATTCCAAATTTCAAGCCAATCGGAGTTCGCATGCTCAAAATATGGATCGATCAAGTTTCATGAGGGGAAAGTTTTAATCGCATCTATCCAATCCATATCCATCACCTTTCAACCATGTTGTTCGTGTCCATCGACCCACATGCATTAGTTTATATCAGTCGAACAAGGTCCTTCAGTTCGTACCCATCATTCATTAGTAAATGTCCAATTTTTATCGATCTCCCTCCATCCATTTTGAGCCAATGATCAATATGAAGAGCAGCTACCATCAATCGATACGAAGGAAGCAACATGGAGTCTCGATACAAAGCAGCATGCAAAGTATCAATATGGAGTAGCATCCAGAGCATCGATACAAAATAGCATACACATAATCGATACAAAGGAAGCAAGGCCAACTAAAGAAAGCAGTCTTCTGGCATGAAACTCGGATCTCTTCTGAAAGATCGCTCCACATCATCTTATCGATACACATGGCATCGATACGAAGAACGATCGATACAAAGGGGTCGATACGTACACTTCAGCCAACTACAAAGCCAATCTTGGATTGATCATAACTCAAAATCGACGAGTCCTAATGCATTCAAATTTTCACCGTAGCTTACCTACCTCCTCAAGAGCGCTCATAATTGATCTCAGGCGAAATGGACGCCATATTGATCGATACGAACAAGATAGGGATCGATCCTAATTGATCCCAAATGGCCCATGATTGATCTGGTGGGCCCACCTACATTTGGGAAGGAGAATTTCAAGTTTAAAGGCAGATATTTCAGAACTACACCTATAAATATCACTCTAATGTCGATAAAAAGGACTTTTAGAACTCTACTACGCCATTACTCTATAAAATCTCCATTGTAACTTGAATACTAAAGTTATTCACTATTTTAATTAGTTAGCATTAATCAACGAACAACAAATTATTCAAAGGGGACGTAGGCAAAAATTCCGAACCGCTATAAGTCTCTGCCTATTTCTATTTTTGTTTGCTTTATTTTGCAAGTTTGTTAGATTAGCCTCTTTTTACATTTAAATTCTTCATTCTAATCTCTTGAAATACGTCCGAAGAGTGTTGTACCCAATTTTGTACAAACACTTTGGTGCTTTCATTGAGAGAAAACCTTGTTTTTCTCATGCTCTTCGGATCTACTGCCGTTGTTGGATTGTTAAAATCTAAAGAGGAGATCCAGATCTATCATCTAGTAGTTCCTTTCATTCTAATCAGATCGCTCCAGATCCATAGAAGAGCTACGTCCAACATGGTTACTACCAGAACTTCTTCAACTGCTGTGGATCCAAAAGGAAGGGTTAGGTAAAATCCCATGTGCCTGAACATAAAAAGCCAAGCATCAACCGGGGCTCCAGATCCACAAGGTCCCATGACTAGGGAGGAGTTCCAGATCCTAATGCAGGAGCTAACTTAGAGCCAACAGCGGCTCACTCGGCAGATCCGTGCCAACATGAAGCTCGCAAACCAGTTGAACGAGGAAAGGCGAAGGAGTTCTAGAAGGGATCGTGCTGCCTATTCATCAACTGAAAGCTCAGCCTCCTCTAATTTTAAATATAGATCTACGTGCCAAAGTTGACATTATCAGTAACCCGGAGATCTTCAATCTCATTTTCTATCCAAGCCTCTGCCAATCTAGCTTTGCTCTCAACCCTGGCCTCGGCCTCTTGAGCCTTTAAAATTGTTGCATCCCTTTCATCCTATAGCACTACTTCCTAATCGCATGCCTCTTGAGCAGATTTATTAGCCTCATCCTTTTCCTTGTCGGCCTCAAAAAATTTATGCCATTAACTTATTAAGCTCATTCGACGCAGCTTCTCTCTCGGCCACGACTGTGGTGTTTCGATGGACCATCTCCTCAACCAAGGAAAAATGCGACTGCCACCTTTTTTACATAGACTGATTTGCCTCATCGGATTTCTTTTGGGCATCCATCTCCGCCCTCCATGAAAATTCATTTTCATTTTTAAGCACTTCTATTATCTGAATCTTCTGAGCAAGGTCGGCCTCCACTTTCTCGATCATTTTGGCCCACTCGAAAGATACTAATGAAACATTGTCTGTGACGACCGCCCATGACTCCCGCACCAAAACAAGAGAAAAAAGTGCTGGAGGGCGTGCCAGGTAGCCATGGACGATAGTCAGGGTAAAATAAGATCGCAGAAACTCTATCGCATAACTCACAGCGCATGGACAAAATACAATAGAGAAATATATATAGTGAAGCTTCATAACAGGAAATCATCATATAAGCATCACAGTAGTTTGATACAATCATCTAAGCTAATCCATACATCAAAGCCTCACTACATAGCACTCAGAATATATACAAGCAGCGGAACACCCATCACAAATAGTAAGAAAACTAATATGCAAAGCCTCCTGCTCGTCTTCGTCATCATCAGCGTAGATCTCTAAGAACAGCACCTGTCACCTGCTACCTAGTCTGCCCATCCCAACATGGATGAACAGCCCAAGGTAATAAGAGGAGACTTAAAACCTTGAGTCAGACAAAGTCTTAGTGAGCAGTAAATTAACTATCAAACATACCAAAAGAGCATAAGGGATAAAAGGAATAGGAACCAAGCCATTCCACTCCACCTCTTTCTACAGTGATAGCCTCCAGACACACACTAAGGAGAAGCAAGCATAACATAGCAGATAATTAAAGTAAAGCAAGAATCACTCGAGTCAAGGACGATGTTTTCCAAATACAAACCCCCAAGGCCTAAACCAAGATCAGATAAGCACCCAGAAAATACCGCTCTTGAGACCGAATGATGATACAACCAAACATCCATGACTCTGGCTATCACTGTTATCATTGCCTTGATTTCACCGTTAGTTGAATGACCACCTGTCAAGGGCTAATGGTAACCCCGGTTCCAGACATAACTCCGCACACTGCCTTGTGCCTAGGACTTATCTACTTTGCCCAGAGTACTCGACTACCTACCTGTAGTCTTTTGGGTGTCCCGACTACCTACCTGTAGTCGTTATGGGCGCCCCATGTACTCTTGCTTTTGAGCATGCTAGAACCTTCAACAACGATGAGATCCAAGCCTCCTAGCCATCCTTCTCGACGACTATCCTCATACTAGCTCAAGCTACCTCTTGAGCAATCCATTATCAACCAACTCGAACCATCCCTCGAGTTATCAACATGCTTGAAATGATCCCTGCCTGGATTACGCCAAGTCTACATCCCATCATACTTCGCTTTATCACACCATAGCAAAGTCTCAACTCACCAACATGGTTTGCCTCATCGCATCATGACAAATTTCCATCTCAACATCATCCAATCCATACATATGAGCTTCAACATCCGCTACATATGTCTCAAGCAACTTTCACCATTCAAGAGCCTTCCCACTTAGCTTTCGAATCACCTTCAATCATCTTGTTCCAAATCAACTACTAGCTAACTTGGAAACAATCAAATCAATCATACATTCAAGCAATCAATCATTCAAACAAGATCTAATAAGCAATATTAACCATAATGGCAATTTCGTAAATAAATGAGCATAAGTCCAACATGCATGATTCATAGGTTTTTAGCATAGATCTATCAAATATAAAACATGGGTTTTATCTCTAATACTTGTTAAATGAACTTGCATAAGTAAACATCTTCATAAGTAATGGATCTACACTTGGATCTAAGGAAAAATGCATAAAAATCACTATCTACAACACTCCAACAAACCACCAAACCAATATACTCCTTTGGATCCGCGTGAGAGATAACCACCACTCACCAAATCACCTAAACACCTCAAAAACTAAACACTTCAGATCTGGACAGCGAAGATCAAGGCTTGATCCGGCGAAATCTCGCTTAAAATGATGAAATCTAGCTTCGTTGGATGAAGATCTTCAACTTTGGCCCTTGAATCTTCGATCTCGATCTTCGATCTTGGATGGATGTTAGAATTAGATCGGAATGGAGAAAAGAAGATGAAGAAATGTTGTAGTCGAGCTCTCAAAATGGCAGCACTTCGTCGCTTCAAAAACCGGTGCCAAAAAGTGAGCCAAACCCCTCTATTTATAGGCTGAATTTCCCTTAGGTCGTCCGCCCCTTAGGTCGTCACCGACCTAACCATAAGTCGTTTCACGACCTAACGACCTAAGCCTTAGGTCGTTTGCAACTTAGCGTCTCAACCAACCCGACCTACGACCTAACCAACACAACACAGTCGACCTAAAGACATGGCCGACCCAAGACTCATGCGACCTAACCACTAAGTCGCAAACTTCTTCCTGCCGACCTAACAATAACACGGGCCACACGTCCTAACGACTATACTCGATATAAAAGCCTCCGACCTAACTTAGGTCGCTGCCGACCTATCCCCCTGCCGACCTATCGACTCAACAGTATGGCCGACCTACGACTTATACCATAACCCGTCCCAATCCTTAGACCGCTAACATCTTAACCCGGTCAATCACTTAGGTCGGTCACCTTCCTTGAGTCGTTACCTATGAGTCGCTTACTACCTTGACTCGGTTCAAACCTATAGGTCGTAACTCGGCAACTTCCTTAAGTCGCTGCCTTCTAACTCGTCTACTTCTTAGGTCGTCCAAATCACTAGGTCGTAACATGCTAACACCTTAACTCGTCCAATCACCTTAAGTCGTCCACTACATAACTATAGGTCGGTCAGAAACCCATAACTTGCTCACACGACCTAAGCTAACTCGCTCACGACCTAAGCTAATTCCCTAAGGTCGTAAAACTCTTAAGTCGGTCCAAACTATCCACGAGTTAACTCCCCACACGACTTAGGTTATGGACGACATAAACAACTCTAACAACCTAGTAATTCTACGATCTATCGATCCGTAAAAATATGGGTCGTTACATTCTCTCCCCCTTAGGAATTTCGCCCCCGAAATTCCAAGCAAACAACAACAACAGCAATCAAAACTATTCCGCATGCCTACCATCCATAGCAATCAACAAACCATGCATCCAATTCTAGCCTAGCATGCAGAATTCTAAAACTTAGAACAAGCTACAAATTCATGAGATGTCACGACACTTTAGGACCATACCTCGAAGAGCTCAGGATGAGCTGCCTTCATCCTCTCTTCCTCCTCCCACGTACAGTCGTTAACGTCATCACTCCATTGTACCTTGAGCAACGTAATCGTCTTCCTCCTAAGCTGTTTCGTGTCGGTTTCAACAACACGAAGCGGCTTACGAGGTCTCGTAACCACTGGATCAACCTCTAAATCTTCACAGCTGTGAGCAGAAACCACCATAGTTGGGTCGTGCACATACTTCCGTAGATAAGATACATGAAAAACATTGTGCACACCCGCCATCTTTTCCGGTAACTCCAATCTATAAGCGAGCTTTCCAATTCGCTCGATAATCGGGAATGGTCCAACAAATCTCGGAGCCAATTTTCCTTTCTTCTCGAATCTAATAACATTCTTCAATGGAGAAATCTTCACAAAAACCATATCACCTACGTCGAATTCCAAATCCTTTCGACGATTATCTGCATAGCTTTTCTGACGATCTTGGGCTGCCTTCATTCGTTGCCGAATGAGCTTTATACAATCTGAAGTCTGTCGAATCATCTCTGGCCCAAGTATCAGCTTTTCTCCAGTTTCCAACCAACATGTCGGAGAGTTACACGGTCTTCCATATAATGCCTCATATGGTGCCATACCAATGCTTGACTGATAACTGTTATTATAAGCAAATTCCACCAAATGAAGGTGATCTTCCCATGATCCTCCGAAGTCCAAAACACATGCTCTAAGGAGATCTTCCAAAACTCGGTTGACTCTCTCCGTCTGACCATCTGTTTGAGGATGATAAGATGTACTCAAACACAACTCGGTTCCCAAAATTTCCTGGAAGCTCTTCCAAAAACCACTAGTGAACAATGGGTCTCGATCGCTCACTATACTCTTCGGAATACCATGGAATCGAACTATCCACTTAACATACAATTCAGCCAACTTCGGTGCAGTCCTAGTTGATCGAACAGGAATGAACCTTGCACTCTTGGTCAAACGATCTACTATGACCCAAATCCCCTCATTTCCTGCCGTGGTTCTAGGTAAACCATCGATAAAATCCATCGACACTTGCTCCCACTTCCATGTAAGAACCTCTAATGGCTGAAGCAATCCACTGGGCTTCTTCTGCTCAGCTTTCACCAACTGGCAATTCATACACTTGGAAATAAAATTTCCAACATCCTTCTTCATACCTTCCCAGTAATAGGCTCTCTTCATATCCCGATACATCTTATTCCCACCTGGATGAATTGTCAACTTCGAGTGATGACTTTCCCTCAGAACTTCATCTCTCAATCCTTCTATATCGGGAACAACCAATCGTCCTTGCTTTCGAAGCCAACCCTCTCGATCGACCTCGAATCCTTTATCCTTCTCCGGGTCCAATCCGGATTCCAAATCACGGATAATCTTGACAAGCTTATCGTCTCGCCTTTGGCTCTCACCAATTCTTTCCACAAGAGTAGGTCTTATCGATAAGTTTGACAACATTTCAGGTTCCAATTCACATCTTGGCCTGAAATCAAACTCAGCTAAATACTCAAGACTCTTCCATTCCGAAAACATGGCTCCCAATCCTGCATGTCTTCGACTTAACGCATCAGCCACTGCGTTACCTTTTCCCGGAGTATAGGCTATACCAAAATCATATGATGCTAGAAACTCTAGCCACCGTTGCTGTCGAAGATTTAAATCCTTTTGGGAGAACAGATACTTCAACGACTTATGATCCGTAAACAACTCGAATCTAACTCCCAATAGATAATGTCTCCACATCTTCAAAGCAAACACAATTGCCGCTAACTCCAAGTCATGAGTCGGATAATTCCTTTCATGCGGCTTCAGTTGCCGACTAGCATATGCAACAACTTTATCCTTCTGCATTAGCACTGCTCCAAGTCCAGTGCCACATGCGTCGGTGTAAACCACCATCTCATCATTCCCACTTGGAATAGTTAAAACAGGAGCACTCGTCAGTCTCTCTTTCAGGATTACGAAAGCTTGCTCACACTTGTCATCCCATCTGAACACTTGGTTCTTCTTCGTCAATCCTGTTAATGGTGCAGCTATCTTGGAAAAGTCTTTGATAAACCGTCGATAATATCCTGCTAATCCAAGAAAACTCCTCACATCAGATGCATTCTTAGGTCTAATCCAATCCTGGATTGCTGCCACCTTAGCGGGATCAACCGCTACTCCATTTCCAGAGATAACATGGCCTAAGAACCTCACTTCACTCTTCCAGAAGTGACACTTCGAAAACTTAGCCTTCAACTGATGTTTCCGCAAAATTTCCAAAACAATCCGCAAGTGCGTCTTGTGCTCTTCCTCAGTTCTGGAATAAATCAAAATATCATCCACGAACACAAGTACAAACTTATTCAACTGATCTCTGAACACTCTATTCATAAGATCCACAAAATATGCTGGCGCGTTAGTCAATCCAAACGGCATTACCAGCCACTCATAAAATCCGGACGGTGTCCTGAAAGCAGTCTTCGGCACACTATCCTTCGCCACTCTCAACTGGTGAAATCCTGTTGCCAAATCCATCTGAGAAAACACCTTAGCCTCGTGAAGCTGATCAAACAAGTCATCTATTCTTGGCAATGGATACTTGTTCTTCTTAGTCACCTTATTCAGCTCACGATAATCCACACACAACCTCAGCGATCCATCCGCTTTGGTTGCGAACACAACTGGTGCACTCCATTCGGACACACTTCTCCGAATGAATCCTTTCCGTAAAAGGTCATCAACTTGTACCTTCAGCTCTTGCTGCTCCCTCGGTGCCATCCGCCTAAGAGGCATCACAACAGGTCTGGCTCCCTCAACTAGATCGATACTAAACTCGATCTCCCTATGCGGCGGTAACCCTTTGACTTCGTCAAAGACATCCTCAAATCCATTCACAATAGGCACCGATGACAGTCCATCCCGTGGAACAACCAGCGAATACATGAAGCTCGTGAAGACGCCTTCCTCATGCTTACATCGTATCACAACCTTTCGCCCTTCCACATTCCCGACTGTCACCTCCAGCCTCTTACAATCAATCCTTGCCGCATACTTCCTAAGCCAGTCCATACCCAAAATAATTCCGAACCCCGCAAAGTTCAGAACAAAGCAATCACAAACAAACGAGCAATCATGACTCGACACAACTAGACCACGGCATATCATACACAAACATGACGAACCCCCGACTGGATTAGTCACAACCAATGGCCTATCAACAATATCCTGTTTCAAACCTAACCGGCCTACCAAATCATCACAAACAAAAGAATGCGACGCTCCAGTATCAAATAGCACTCTAACTGGAACACCACAAATAGAAAGAGTACCTTGAACCACCACACTCTTCCCCTTCTCTTCAGCAGTAGGAGCTTTTGAAGACGACGGCACAACTCCCAAAGCATAAGCTTGCACAATCTGCCTATCTTTCCTCGGCTCCGGGCAATCCTTCTTGATATGTCCCGGCTTATCACAGTTGTAACACTTTCCCGGCACCTTGGGATTCTTACAATCTTTGTAAAGATGGCCCTTCTGCTGGCAGTTATAGCAGGTCACTTCGCTCTTCAGCTTCTTCTGGCCATTCTTGCCCCTCTGTTGCTGCTGCTTCCTCTTCTTGTTTCCATTCTGCTGTGGTTTAGATCCTTCTTTGGTTACAGCAACAACAGATACTTCCTTAGGAAACAAACTCTCGTGCCTGAGAGCTTTTTCCACAAGCTTCTCAAATGGATCGTCTAGATGATCCACCAACTGCCTTCCCAGATAAGCATCCAGACCGGTCACAAACTTTTCATTCTTCTGATAGGGAGAATCAATATACGATCTGGCATACTTGGACAAAGCTTCGAACTCAGAAATATACTCAAGAACTGGTCTCCCACCTTGCTTGAGCTCCACAAACCTCTTGAACAAAACAGATTTCTGAGCCGTAGAGATAAACTTGGCTTCAAATCTAACTTGGAATTGCTCCCAAGAAATCTCCTCTTCTGGTGTATCTATGGTGATAGAATTCCACCAATCCGCAGCTCTCCCTTGAAGCTGTCTCGATGCAAGCTTTCTCTTGGTTACATCCTCAATCCCTAAGTCACCAAAGATCCTTCGGCAAGCATCAATCCATCTCTGCACTTCAATAGTCGATTCCGTCCCCAAGAAATCTTTTCCTCCAAGAGAAGTATAATCCTTACAAAGCTTAGCAAAATCCACCGGTCTTGGGGCTTGGACTTGAACTCCAACATCTATAGATGGCCCTGGAGCTGGTATCCTTCTCATGATCGAAGTCACCATCGCTTCGAACATAGTTCCATAATCAACAGCTCCTTCAGTAGCACGGCCTTCCCTTGCAGCTGGTCTCCTCCTTCGACTCATCCTTAATATCTGTAATAAGAATGATTAGAACACCTTGAGAAACAACTACATAAGGAGTTCAAATCCTTCTAAGCTACTATATTATATATAGTAATCATCCATCAAAATACAATTACGTCTCTCATACGTAGTTACGTCAGCGAGCGTTGGCTAAAATCGATTAACCAAAGCTCTGATACCAAATGTGACGACCGCCCATGACTCCCGCACCAAAACAAGAGAAAAGAGTGCTGGAGGGCGTGCCAGGTAGCCATGGACGATAGTCAGGGTAAAATAAGATCGCAGAAACTCTATCGCCTAACTCACAGCGCATGGACAAAATACAATAGAGAAATATATATAGTGAAGCTTCATAACAGGAAATCATCATATAAGCATCATAGTAGTTTGATACAATCATCTAAGCTAATCCATACATTAAAGTCTCACTACATAGCACTCAGAATATATACAAGGAGCGGAACACCCAGTACAAATAGTAAGAAAACTAATATGCAAAGCCTCTTGCTCGTCTTCGTCATCATCAGCGTAGATCTCTAAGAACAGCACCTGTCACCTGCTACCTAGTCTGCCCATCCCAACATGGATGAACAGCCCAAGGTAATAAGAGGAGACATAAAACCTTGAGTCGGACAAAGTCTTAGTGAGCAGTAAATTAACTATCAAACATACCAAAAGAGCATAAGGGATAAAAGGAATAGGAACCAAGCCATTCCACTCCACCTCTTTCTACAGTGATAGCCTCCAGACACACACTAAGGAGAAGCAAGCATAACATAGCAGATAATTAAAGTAAAGCAATAATCACTCGAGTCAAGGATGATGTTTTCCAAATACAAACCCCCAAGGCCTAAACCAAGATCAGATAAGCACCCAGAAAACACCGCTCTTGAGACCGAATGATGATACAACCAAACATCCATGACTCTGGCTATCACTGTTATCATTGCCTTGATTTCACCGTTAGTTGAATGACCACCTGTCAAGGGCTAATGGTAACCCCGGTTCCAGACATAACTACGCACACTGCCTTGTGCCTAGGACTTATCTACTTTGCCCAGAGTACTCGACTACCTACCTGTAGTCTTTTGGGTGTCCCGACTACCTACCTGTAGTCGTTATGGGCGCCCCATGTACTCTTGCTTTTGAGCATGCTAGAACCTTCAACAACGATGAGATCCAAGCCTCCTAGCCATCCTTTTCGACGACTATCCTTATACTAGCTCAAGCTACCTCTTGAGCAATCCATTATCAACCAACTCGAACCATCCCTCGAGTTATCAACATGCTTGAAATGATCCCTGCCTGGATTACGCCAAGTCTACATCCCATCATACTTCGCTTTATCACACCATAGCAAAGTCTCAACTCAACAACATGGTTTGCCTCATCGCATCATGACAAAGTTCCATCTCAACATCATCCAATCCATACATATGAGCTTCAACATCCGCTACATATGTCTCAAGCAACTTTCACCATTCAAGAGCCTTCCCACTTAGCTTTCGAATCACCTTCAATCATCTTGTTCCAAATCAACTACTAGCTAACTTGGAAACAATCAAATCAATCATACATTCAAGCAATCAATCATTCAAACAAGATCTAATAAGCAATATTAACCATAATGGCAATTTCGTAAATAAATGAGCATAAGTCCAACATGCATGATTCATAGGTTTTTAGCATAGATCTATCAAATATAAAACATGGGTTTTGTCTCTAATACTTGTTAAATGAACTTGCATAAGTAAACATCTTCATAAGTAATGGATCTACACTTGGATCTAAGGAAAAATGCATAAAAATCACTATCTACAACACTCCAACAAACCACCAAACCAATATACTCCTTTGGATCCGCGTGAGAGATAACCACCACTCACCAAATCACCTAAACACCTCAAAAACTAAACACTTCAGATCTGGACAGCGAAGATCAAGGCTTGATCCGGCGAAATCTCGCTTAAAATGATGAAATCTAGCTTCGTTGGATGAAGATCTTCAACTTTGGCCCTTGAATCTTCGATCTCGATCTTCGATCTTGGATGGATGTTAGAATTAGATCGGAATGGAGAAAAGAAGATGAAGAAATGTTGTAGTCGAGCTCTCAAAATGGCAGCACTTCGTCGCTTCAAAAACCGGTGCCAAAAAGTGAGCCAAACCCCTCTATTTATAGGCTGAATTTCCCTTAGGTCGTCCGCCCCTTAGGTCGTCACCGACCTAACCATAAGTCGTTTCACGACCTAACGACCTAAGCCTTAGGTCGTTTGCAACTTAGCGTCTCAACCAACCCGACCTACGACCTAACCAACACAACACAGCCGACCTAGAGACATGGCCGACCCAAGACTCATGCGACCTAACCACTAAGTCGCAAACTTCTTCCTGCCGACCTAACAATAACACGGGCCACACGTCCTAACGACTATACTCTATATAAAAGCCTCCGACCTAACTTAGGTCGCTGCCGACCTATCCCCCTGCCGACCTATCGACTCAACAGTATGGCCGACCTACGACTTATACCATAACCCGTCCCAATCCTTAGACCGCTAACATCTTAACCCGGTCAATCACTTAGGTCGGTCACCTTCCTTGAGTCGTTACCTATGAGTCGCTTACTACCTTGACTCGGTTCAAACCTATAGGTCGTAACTCGGCAACTTCCTTAAGTCGCTGCCTTCTAACTCGTCTACTTCTTAGGTCGTCCAAATCACTAGGTCGTAACATGCTAACACCTTAACTCGTCCAATCACCTTAAGTCGTCCACTACATAACTATAGGTCGGTCAGAAACCCATAACTTGCTCACACGACCTAAGCTAACTCGCTCACGACCTAAGCTAATTCCCTAAGGTCGTAAACCTCTTAAGTCGGTCCAAACTATCCACGAGTTAACTCCCCACACGACTTAGGTTATGGACGACATAAACAACTCTAACAACCTAGTAATTCTACGATCTATCGATCCGTAAAAATATGGGTCGTTACATTGTCTGCAGTCTTAGACCACTCCTAATATTGGTCGTATGCATCATGTACGTAATCTTGAATCAACTTTTCGATGTCATTAAGGATTTGCTTCAAGTTTGGAGGGAAGTGAAAGACATCAAAGTAGATGTTTGGAATGCCTTTTTCCAGTCTAGCAATTCTAATGGCTCCATCTCCGGTAGGTTCTATAGCAGCCGACTCCGTAACTAAAGTAGCTTCTGCAATAATCCAACAGCGCTGTTCGCCAGATTTCGAAGTTTGTAGAGGAACTATTTTGATGTGAATTTTCGGCATATTGTTTTCTAGAGCCGAAGGGTTTTAAAGGACTTTTACGTTGTGGAGAATGCGACCAGGAACAGCGCCTACTTTGATGTTGCCTCTCCCTCTCAAAGCGCTCCTGCTCTTAGCTGGAGCGGCCACAGTCATACTCCCTTCCAGATTCGTGCCCATGAAACTAAGAATCAGAGCTGGAAGAGCGGCACGCAGAAAGAAGACTATCGAGCATTGATCCTTGCCACACCATCATGTCTGTAAATTGAAAGGTAAGACAGAATCATTTTTCTCCTAAAATTGAGAAACATATGATTAGAAGATGTGTGGTGCCGTGAAGTGTGTGTATGTGAAAACCCCCCGACCAGCCGGTTGTGGTAGCCTTGCTCGTAGGTGTTGGCTCCCTTATATCTGAAGTACTCAAGTCTGCATCATTTTGCGACAGGGAGTGATGTCCCTCTAATGCTAGGTTTGGAAATGAAGACAAGTCATCTAGAATTGGGACATCCACCAATCCTTTCAATAAACTCTCCATTTGTGGAGGAAGAATCTCTGCACTTACACCAATTGTAACGGGCGAAGATATCATGACAGTTTTGATGGGAAATAATCTTGCTCTTTCTTTCAACTCTACAAAACGAAGGCTTTGTGGAGGCACAACTGCGGGCTCATCTCTAATGGGCACATTCTCACCATTGCCCTGTTTTGTAATCACGACTCCCGTAACTCTCCTTCCTCCATGCCTCGTGGGAACCATTCTGATAACTCCCTTTGATCCAATGCTTTGGCCTCTTTCTATAAGCTGAATAGCGATCAAGTTTTCATCGGTGAGAACTTCATGACATCTCTAAGCTCAGCTGATACCGAGTGGAGTGTTCGTGAAAACCCTTAGAATAGCACTACTTTGGGCTGTGGGATCGAAGCCGTAAAAGAAGAAAAGTATTAGACTCAGCATCAACTAAAGTTACTCGGCTAACCAATAAAGAAGTTAGAACACTTACGCCTAACTAGCCACCATCTGGCGAATCCCGAAGGACACCGAAAGAACAACCATTTGGTTTTGAAGTAGCTTCGTTTATTCCAGGCTCCTGCCACTACTTGGCAATTTCTAACTACTTCCAGAAAGGTGAAGGAAGGGTTGTCCCCGCGACTCTTAATGTTGAACAGATATCTAATTTCTTCGATTGTTGGAGGATGGAAAAGATGCTCTATAAAGGTAATGAACAAGCTGTTGAGCAAAGCATATCCATTCGTATGTAATTGAGATGGAGCAATTCTAAAGAAGAGCAACACTTCTTGGATAAATTGATTGAAAGGGGGCGCTGTTCCGGCAACGCACATGTATCTATTATAAGAAGTATACCCTTCTGGGGGATTAGGGGCACTATCTTCCATGCTCGATACCAAAACATCTTCTAGTGACAATCCATGCCTAAGGCAAATCCTTCCTAGCATGTCTTCGGAGATTTTAGATCGAACCGAATCCTCCAGATTTAGAATGAAAACTACACCCAGCATCTCGTCCAGAGCGGGACTTACTACTTCAGTTGTGATCTCTGGAATTTCTATAACTATAAGTAGATGACTTTGGATATCCTACAACTCCGAGCTTCCGTGATCTATAATTATTGAACTTAATAAGAATCATCATTAGATAGAAATAAATCTATATTCCCCCCGGTGCGAAGTGAGTGATCGTGTTGTGCAGTGCTACATAATACTTAAGATTTTAACAAGTTCAGATGATATTAAAACGACAAGACTTCGAGAATCAACCAGAGTGGCCATCATCGCTGACCGTCCCAACCGTGCTATCTTGATTACGGTGAATGATCCATGTTAGGGTTCATAAAGTTTGTCAAGTTACAGTCCCATCGACGAGCTTCAAGGGATATATGTAGTTTAACAATTAAGTCCAGATATGCCAGGCTAAAGCTCGTTGAAGTCAAATGTTCACGTATACAAGAATTTCGTATCCACCGAGGTCCAACATGGATCGCTCCTCCAAAAGCCTATTTTCATATCGATCAACATCCAAGCTTTCGTATTAATCAACGTCCAAAAGCTTCGTATCGATCGCGAGGTACAAAAGCTTTGTATCAATCTCATGGCCAAGGTTTCATATCGATCACCCCAGATCGATACGAACTCCTACCACCAACAATCAACATGAAATTTCTCCCTCCATCATTTCAAGATCGATGCAAAACTGCTCCCTCCATCCACTATCGATACGAAGGATTCCTCTGTATCCATCAACAATTCTTCTTCCCCAAGCTACTAAGCACCATTACTCCTTCCTCAACCTTGCTCCGACCAGACTTCGGCATCAACATCATCGGAATCGGCCACGACATTGAGCGAATTGGCATTAAAACTCGAGTCTCATCATTTTAAAATGGGATTAATTAGTTAATAACCTAATTTAACCAATTGGCTCGAAAGATTAATGGGTTGTTCGATTTGAGGATGAAGACAGTTTTCTTTTTCTCGTGTTCTAATCGATACGAAGGCAAATGAAAAACGAATGGCAAGTAAGAAAATTTGACTAAGTATAAATGATATTTATATGAGTTCATATCAAAGAAAAAGACGTTTTGTACCCTAACTGTTAGACCGAGATAACTAATTACCTCCATCGATACGAAGGTAGAACTTCATATCCACAAACGCAAGCATATCCAACAGATTTGTATCCATCTACGCATCGATACGAAAGTTACTGCGAGATTGCACTAGAACCACATTACTCCATTGATGAAAAACGTTTATTTCATATCCAACAATTCAAATCACATCGATATGAAAGATACGATAATGTACTATTTGGATTACTATGTTCCATCAATAGGCAGTGTCATTTTCCTATCCATCCGTTCGAAGACCTTAAGATCTCGTATCCATCAATATGAAGCATTTCAAAGGACTATCCATTTTGTACTGATTGCCATCGATACAGAACATGCATTCCAACTTCCCAAATCAATCAAGGAGAGGATCGTTATGAAGGGATGAATTAAAACAACCATCAAACGTAGGAACATCTCGAAATTCACATCGATTTAGGAGAGGATCATTACGAGATTCGATCCAAAGACAAACTAAAGGACTTGACAATGACCCATGAATGTACAAACGTGTACAGGAGTCATGCTAACATACATGCTTGTTTGAAGAACTAACATTCAATTTCCAAAATTAAGAGGAATTGAATGCTCTTCTGGTGACAAGAAGAACAACGAAAAACAAATCGCCAGCACTCGACACTCAGATACAACCAAACACTGCATGATCGTGGGAGTTGACAACTCAGCATTATACTACTGAAAATCAATCAAAGGTTATATCCATTAACGAAAAGACAACAACTATTCGACTAGTTGGATAGAACATTTTCAGAATGAAGATTGTAGCTTTTCAAAGCATGTCATGTCCAAAGAAGACGTACTTCGTGAGGCAAATGTTATCCCGCCTTTTGGCAAAGCCATGACATCGAGGACTTGACTAGAAACCAAGGATAAATGTCTCTAAGATCGGTTGTACATAGGTGAACTATGGATACTGGCAAATTTGGTCCAAGTCCAGGTTGATCTACAGTTAATATGGTATGACAAACAAAACCATGGAAGGCAGAATTCCAAATTTCAGGTCAGTTGGAGTTCGTACGCTAAAAATATGAATCGATCAAGTTTCATGAGGGGCATGTTTTATTAATATCCATCCAGTCTGTATCCATCACCTTGCAACCATCTTGTTCGTATCCAACATCCCATAAGCATCAGTTTGTATCCATCCAACAAAGTCTTTCATTTTGTATCAATCATCCATTAGCAAATGTCTGTTTTGCACCTATTTCCTTCCATCCATTTCGTATCGATTAGCCAATGATCGATACGAAGAGAATCTACCATTAATTGATACGAAGGAAGCAACATGGAGTCTCGGTACGAAGCGGCATGCAAAGTATCGATACAGAGTAGCATCCAAAGCATCAATAGGAAATGACATACACACGATCGATGCGAAGGAATCAAGGTCAACTACAGGAATCGATCTTCTTGCATGAAACTCGGATCTCTCCTGAACAATCGCTCCATATTACATGATAGATACGCATAGCACCTATACGAAGAACTATCGATATGAAGGTCTCGATATATACACTTCAGCCAACTACAAAGCTAATCTTGGATCGATCATAACTTAAAACCTACGAGTCCAAGTATCTTTAAATTTTCACAGGAGCTTACCTACGTCCTCAAGAGCACTCATGATCGATCTCAGCCTATATGGATACCATTTTGATCGACGAACAAGATGGCGATCGATCCCAATTGATCCCAAATAGCCCCAAATCGATCTTGTGGGCCCACACATGTGTGAAAAGGAGCATTCCGAGTTCAAAGATACATATTTTAGACCTACGCCTATAAATAGCATTTCAATGCTGACAAAAAATAGACTTTTGGACTCTACTACACTGTTACTCTGTAAAATCTATATTCTAACTTAAATATTAAAGTTATTCACTACTGCAATCAGTTAGTATTCATGAATAAACAACAAGTCATTCAAAGTGGACGTAGGCTACAACGTCGAACCACTATAAATCCCTATCTATTTCTATTTCTATTTTCTTTATTTGGCATGTTTTTTATATTTGGCACTTTTTACATTTGAATTCTACATTCTAATTTCTTCAAATATGTCCAAAGAGTGTTGTGTTCAATTTTGGTAAAAAAATATAAAAATTCCAAATCCAAGTAATAATTATTTCAGCCGTAAATAATTTATAACTCAATAAATCATTTTCTTCACAAGAAAATTAATTAAAATCCACACTAATTCAAAAAATAATGAAAACTGAAACCCATCTCTAAATTATCATTTATCATTTCTGGTCCACGTTTAAATTTCCAAGGAATTTGGATGTCATCTAATTGGGTTTTCATATCAGACATATCTTAAAAACTAATATAAACATGTATAATTCATCAACAAGCATGTATACAACTTTAATCTGCCAAAACGTGGCATAAACTTGCAAAAATATTTCTGATCTAATCTTAAAACCGAAAACCAATAGAAATTGGAATGTAGTAATCATTCACTTTAGCTTTGAGGTTAAGACATGTGAGATTTGATGTTGAGCAACTTGATTAACTTCTTTCCTTTTAATCCTAGCTTTATCTTCTTCTTGAGAACAATAATGGTGGCCGGCCTTAAGAGTTTTTAGTTTGGTAAAATGAAATGAACGTGAGTTTCATTTCCTAAGGGTTTAGGGTATAAGTCTCTCCTATTTCCTGTTTTACTGTTCCTTCTTTCCTAAGACATTAGATCATGTTATTTCATTTGATTATTACTTAACATGGCACGGCTACCCTTAGCTAAATCAAATCTCAACCTATTAATCTCGACATTATTTTATTTTATTTAACTAATTAAATGTCCTAAATATTGTTATAGAAATATGGGGTGATAAAGACGCCCTTCCTTAATGAATTTTGTCCTCAAAATTACGATAAGGTACGCAATCAAAACAAAAAGGTAAAGCATGCCATCAAACCAAATCAGGATGAGCATCTCTAATCCTTCTCTCAGTCTCCCAAGTACAGTCTCTATCATCGTCACTCCACTGGAGCTTTACTAATTTGATTATCTTGCTCCTCAACTTCTTCTCATCTCTTGCCACAATCCGAAGCAGCTTTCTAACTATAGTCAAATCCGGCTCTATTACGAAATCTTCTAAAACTGGATGTTATAGTAGTTTTAGGGTCTCTAACACTTTTTCTAAGATGAGAAACCTGGAAAACATCATGGACTCCAGCCAAACTATTTCAGTAACTTTAATCTATAAGGGAGTTTCTCAATACTCTCAACAATATGAAAAGGCCCAACGAATCTAGGTGCTAACTTTCCTGACTTTCCAAATCTAATCACACCCTTCATCGATGAAACCATTATAAACGCATGGTCTCCAATAGAGAATTCCAAGTCTTTCTTTCTCATATCTGCATAACTTTTCTATATAGACCGAGCTTCTTTCATTCTAGCTTGGATCAATTCAATCTTCTCTACGGCTTCTTTCACCAAATCTAGACCAAGAACCAATCTATCCTCGGTCTCTAACCAACATATGGGTGATTTGCATGGCCTTCAATACAATGCTTCAAACAGCGCCATCCTAATAATAGTTTGATAATAATAGTTATATGAGAACTCAAAAAATGTAGATGGCCTTCCCATGATTTCCCAAAATCCAATACACAGGCTCTTAACATATCTTCCAACACCTTGTTAACTTTTTCCATTTGCCCATAGGTCTGTGGACGGTAAGCGGTACTCATGTTAAGCATGGTTCATAATGCTTCATGTAGACTCTTCCAGAACTCACTAGTAAGCAAAGAATCTTTATCACTAATAATACTACTAGGAATCCCATGCAGTCTAACTATATTCTTTATCAACAACTTTGCCAAAATAGGTGCCTCCCTAGTTGACTTTACTGGAATGAAATGGGCACTTTTGGTTAGTCTGTCCACTATGACCCATATGCTTTCATTTCCTCTACTAAACCTTGGCAACCCATCATTAAAATCCATAGAGATAGAATCCTACTTCCACAACGGAACTTCTAATGGTTGAAGCAAATCCACTTGGCTTCTAGTGTTCAGCCTTTGCTTTTTGGCAATTCAAGCACTGCTAAACACAAAAACCAATGTCTCATTCATACGTTCCCAGAAGAAACTTCTCTTCATATCCTGATACATCTTTTTTCCTTCGGGATGGATAGTGAACTTTGTCCGATGGCACTCATCCAAAACGTCCTTTCTCATGTCTCCTACATTCAGAACAAACAACCTTCGCTTCTTTCTCAACTGCCCTTTCTGGTCAAGATAAAATCTTTTAAGTCATCGCTTTCTGTTCCTTCCTTTAGCCATTTGATCCATTCAGCCAAAACTACATCCTCCTCCTATTTAGAAACTCTCTTCTCAATCATTACTGGTCAACTTCTAAACAAGACAATACAACACTTCCTGCACTTGAACCTGCCTCGGATCTACACTTTACAAGCTGATAATGCTTCCAAATCTTTCCACTCGGTAATCATTGTCAATACTGTATTCTGATGTTTCCTGCTAAGGGAATCTGCTACCTAGTTTCTTTTCTGGGTGTATAGTTAATTTTGAAATCATAAGTAGAAATAAACTCCAACTACCTCTGCTGTCACAGGTCTCCAACCACCTCTGATATCTCATGTTCAGCTCCATTTGAGAGAATAAGTACTTCAACGACTTGTGATATGTATAAAGTTAAAACCTCTCTCCCAAAAGATAATGCCTCCACACCTTCAACGAGAATATAATGGCAGCTAAATCCAAATTATGCATACGATACCTAACTTCATGTGGTCTGAGCTGTCTAGAAGCATAAGCAATCACTTTACCTCTTTGCATCAACACAGCTCTCATAACAATTGCACATGCATCAGCATAAACAACTAAACTCGGATTCCCTTTCGGAACCACCAACACCAGTGCATGGTTTATAAGGTTTTAAACTCTAAAATGCTTCCTCACACTTACCAGTCCACACAAATTTCATACCTTTCCACGTAAGCTTAGTTATCGGTGCCGCTATCCATGAAAAACCCTTTATAAACCTTCGATAACATTCAGCCAATTAAGAAAGCTCTTTATCTCAGTCATTGTCTGGGGTCTCTTAATTTGTATGAGAAGTGAAACTCGAATTACCGAATTGAAAAATCAAACAATAATAAAATTAATCTGGTCAAAATTTACCAAAAGTTGTTGCTCCATACGAGAACGATAATTTTATGCTAAATCTAGAGCAAACGACGGTAGAGAGGAATAAGTAAAAGATCCAGAATGTAGGATGAATTCAACATATTCTCCAAAATTCCAAGTTGCAAAAGATGACGACTCAAGAAGAGTTTTCTTTACAGAAGGCATCGTCAACAAAGCCAGTTGCATCTGCTCGAGTGCAGCTGGGGAGTCGGAGATTTAGATGCTTGAGAAGGGAGTTGGAATAAGTGGGGATGGTGTTGATTTGTCCTTAGAGGCTTCAATGATAGGACTATTGGGAACTTTTTCAAGAGATATGTGTTTCTCCTCTTCCTCCACATTGATGATTTTAGCCACTTTCGCCAGAGGAGTGTCCTTAGAAGGCTCCGTTAGTTATCTTTTGAAAGTTCTTTTGGATTTAGCGAAAGCCTCCAATATTTATGTAACTTCAGATAATGGTCAAGGAGGAACAGCACCGTTAGAAGATACAATGGCCTGGGAAGAAGCTGGGACAAATTCAAGTGGACATGAAGTCATTCAAAATAGTTTAGAGAATATCAAGAACAAAGAAGTAAATACAGAACAAGTGATATACCTGAAGGGTCAGCACAAATAGGTGACACAGAAGAAAAGCATTCGGCATCGCCTAAAGAGAGAAAGCACTTGCTAGGTGAAGTGTGCATGATAGTGGAAGGATTTCCTAGAATTCTCTAGCTAAATGGAAGTAAAGAATGTTTTCTTAATTTCGTAGGGGTTAGGAGTGTCAACCTGCTCCCATTTTGTTTTGAAGCTGCAATTAGAGAACCAAAGGTCCTCCTCTCAACTTCGTTGAGATTCTTGGAATATTCACCTAAGAAAGCAAGAGATTAGTTAATAGAAAATGTAAAATAAAGCAAAGACAATGGTCGCGCGGGGGAAGGCAACGGTCCCGCGAACATCTGCGAAGCACTTAGAAAAAAAGAACTAGTTTTCCAGTCCTTGAATTTATTGATGCTATCAGATATCAATTTCTTATAGGCATTGACTCTGTATATCTGCTTATTGAGACTCCTCAACCTTGCCAGCTTGGACAAAAAGTTTAGTACCTTAGCATTAAGCGAAGGAAGACCCGATTCCAATGCCAACATCTCTAGAGATAGTAAATGAGTATAGAAATTGGGAGAAAGTTGTATTGGATCAACTCTAATAAGAGAAAGGTAGGAGAGCAAAAACTCGAGGAATGGAAGAAAGCCACCATGCCATATGTGGAATGCCTTGAATGCAAAATACCCTTCTAGAGGGTTGTCAATGGTGTCAGTTGGTTTAGGAAGGATGGCTTCAATCCCGGTAATGCCAAAGTCTTTCAGTATGACATTCACTTCACTTTGAGACTCGATAAATTATTGCTTAACAGTAGCTTCGATCTTTGGAGAGCTCATGATTCTGCCAAGTGAAAATGTTTTAATTAAAGTCTCTTAATCAATTATGAATTTTAAAAGCAATCAGGAATTCAAAAGTGAATAAGTTTGCTTAGATAGTTTAAGAAAGAAAACATACACAAGGTTTAGAAGATAGTGCAAAAAGTTTAAGTCAAAAAAAATTAATAGTTAAAAACTTTCGGTAAAGTTGAAAGGTTTATAATGAAAGCTTTCAAAAAAGTCGAAACGTTTATAATAAAGGCTTTAGTCAAAGTCAAAGGATTAAAGATCAAGCTTTCGACACTATCTAAAGATTAGCAATTCAAGCTTTCGACAATGTCAAAAGAACAATGACTTCAACTTTGACCATCGTTCAACAACGTTGAAAAGCGAGTAAAAATATAACATCCTAAAGCTAATAACAAAGCCGAAAGGAAAAGGTCGGACATTAACCCGTTCATCACCTTTCGACAAAGTCGAAGGCTCTATGAAACTTACATCTACTCCAAATGTAATATAAAGTTAAGTGGCAAAACCTTTGGACATGATCAAAACCAAAACATTAAAATTCATAAGTTAGAAAATATTAATATTGTTTATATTAGCGAAAGGTCTAGTCAAAGTTATCAAAATATGTCATATCCATTAAAGTCGAAAGGTTTCAAGTTTGACTTATGTATGCATAAAACTTTTCGACAAAAATGAGCAGAAGCAACCTCAAAGTTGAAGGATTCCAACCCCGACGAAAGCTAGTAATCGAAAGGTTTGAAATCCTTCAACATTGTCGAAAGCTTGTTGTCGGAAGGTTGCACCGCCTGTTTATCTAACCTTTCGACAACAATGTAAGTTGAAATAACAATGCCATCCGACCCCGTCGAAAGATACAAAGAGGGAAAAACCATATTTGCCACCTCAATCTCTGTCAGCTGGGTGGAAGGGTCATTTTGTGATGCCAAATTACACACGAGAGGGTTCCAGGTTACCATATTGGGTTTAACAAAACCCGAACACGATACTAAATGTAGTTTCAATTTTTTCTTGAAAAACAAGTAAAATAAACCCATTAGCAAAACTGATTTCATCTGAAATCAATCTAATTTGATTTTGAAGTGGAATAAAAATTATCAACAATTTAAAAACCTAGGATTAAAAAAAAGTAAAAATTAAGGACTCATGGTTCAAAGTTAAAACCGATTTGGTGATTTCCTTTATCAAAAACCATCTGACTTCAAATCCCAAACCACAAATGAACATTGTTAGAAACCGGTTTGGGAGGAAATTTTTTCAGAGAACCCATCTAAAATTGAATCTCAATTTTAGATATAAAAACTGGAAATTTAACTGAAAACCAATAAAGGTGGAGTTTAGACTAAGATTCAAGAATCAAATTCAAAAGGTTACCTATTGTTTGGAAGTGAGATTTGAGAAGTATTGGAGAACCCTTTTTTCGTGCACAATAATTTTTATTTTAGGTAAAAAGGGAAGAAAGAGAAGAAGCATATTATATAAGAAAAGTCGCCTAAATTTTGAACCATTGGATCAGAATAAAATGAATGTCTCAGATCAACGTGGGAAAGCCAAGAGGTAGGATATTTTGTAGCTTTTGACAAAGATGACTTGGAAAGTCAAGGGCATCCCTTCAAATGGAAAGGGGAAAATATTACATAAAAATCAACCTTACGACTAAGACAAAATGTCTTTCAACAAAAGAAAAGGAAACGGAGCATAGCCCAAACCTTTCGAAGGAGTCGAAGGGATGCAGTCATAAGAATTCATTAGCATCAAACCTTTTGAAGGAGCCGAAAGGTTCCCTCTATAGTATCCAAAGTGTTCTTACCTTTCGAAGGGGATGAAGGAGTTAAAGCAAGTGTTAACAACTACTTAATGACCTTCTCGGAAGCATAACAAGCCATTCGAATCAGTTGAAGCACGTCAAGGATACCTTCCGACAATGTCGAAAGGTTTATAAAGAAAGCAGCACTCACAATTCAACAAAGAATGAAAGACAAGCTTTCGACATCATTGAAGAAGAGCAACCTTCTGACAACATCGAAAGGTTCATAATAAATAGGAGAAGAGCAACCATCCGACAACATCGAAAGGTTCATAATAATTAAATGAGGAGCAACCTTATGACAAGGTCGAAGGGTTCACAACAGTATAAAGATGATAATCCTTTCGACAAAGTGGAAAGGTTCATGAAGACATAAAGAATAGGAAACCTTTCGACTGTATCGAAAGGTCAATAAAAGCAGATGAAAAGCAAACCTTTCGACAAAGCCGAAAGGTTAACCGCTGCATAAAAATAGAGACATTCTGAACTAGTCGAGAGAATGGAGTCAAAAGGGGGGCCGCCTGAATCTATAAATAGGACCCAAGGGGTCCAGTTTTGTGGTGTCGAATTCTCTCATTCTAATCTTGTACTTTCAAAAAAAAACATTATAACCCTAATTGGGTATTGACTTGGGAATTAAATAAGATAGAGCTTTACATGGAAAAAGAATGAAGTCGTATACTCTATTAATTACTTTACTGTTTGAATATACTCTTTTTGGATTAACTTCTAATTTCAGGTTCAATAACACCGAAAGGTTCCCGTCGACAAGGTCGACAACACTGCTGCTATAAGTAACTACTGCAACCTTTCGAAGCCAATAACCCCACTGATAAACTGTTCTACAAGGTTGATAAAACATTATTCAAAACATCATTGGCAACCTTTCATAGTGATTAACTTTGAGTCCAAAACCTTTCCACTATGTCAAAAGTTCTTATGTTACAGTAATATCGATAACATTTCGAAGCTATAACCCAAGTGGTCTAACCTTTCAACTAGATTGAAGACTGCTCTTTAAGTAAAGTACCTGGATTTATCAGATCTAAATCACAAAAGACTGTCCCCATACATTTCGACATGGATAAAATCTACTTCTCATAGGTGAAAAAAACTTTAGACAGGGTCGATAACTTCTACATACCTATCAAGGAGTTTGATGTTCTACTTAAACCTAAAAGGGCCGTCATCCTAACCTTTCGATAAGTTAAAAACTAATCATAAAGAAAAAAATTCAAGGAACTTCAACTGAGCTAAAAGGAAAGCTTTTGCAGGAGACCTCATTCAAGTCCAATTAGGATGAAAGGTTTTCTAATTAAAAGATAAAACTTTTTGACAACGTCGAAAGGTGTGACTCAAAATCCAATATCAAGTGAATCTAAACATAAAGGCAATTATTAAGGGTATCAAGCCCTTCACTCAAAATTTTCTATCCATACTACTTGGATTAACTTTGGGGTATTGACAAGAATTTTTTAATAGCCTTTCAGTTGAGAAAAGGACTCTCTTGTCTGAGTTCCTATAAGCTTTTTGTGTTTTAAAAATATTTTCTTGAAAAAGTATGAGCAGGCTCCTTTCTGACCATAATCTTTAGAAATTTTTTGAAATATTGAAATCGATTAGTTTAAAGTCCTTTATGTGTGTTTGTTAATGCTATATAATAACAAACTAGATTTTTGGAATAGATAGGTATGTTTTCTCCCAGTCCGCGAGGCAATCGTAAATAGTTTCCTTGTAAAGAAATATTTGAGAAATTTCCTTTAAAATCATCTGTTAAAATTAAAGTCAGTATATATGGACTTTCCCCTAAGTTGTTGTCCCCTAAGTTGTTGTCGAATTTTGCGGCGATTGGACATTCTTTGGAGGGTTGCCTTTGTACTATGCTGACTGAAGTATTGCTAGTTATCTCATGTCAGGAATTTGAGCTGTTTTCTTCTAGTATCTTGGAATTTGTTATGCTCTCAAATTATGTTGAATGCTTTGATCTGATTTTGTTTTACCTGAAATTACACTTGAATTTTGATCATTACATAGTTAATGCACAACACGAATTTAAGCTTGAAAGAAAATTCAAATAGAATTGATAGGATATGAAAAATAAGGAAGATAGTCCATACTTGAATTGATGTCGTGAAACTTCATGGTTTGATAGGAATCTGGATTTTAGGTTCACTAAATTCTTTCCTCTCAGCTTGAATGATACGTCTTTCAAGTTTCTTTTATGAACTCTTGTAAAAATCCTGACTTTCATGCCTTGAATTTTCTCTGATAGGACACGACATTCATTAGTTTCATGTCCACTTGCTTTAAGTCCTCGCGGTAACTTCCTCCTTTATTCGGCTTCAGGATGCTCCTAACCTTCTGAGGTGTAGTAAAATTCTCATTTCTTTTCATCCTCATAAATATGTTAGAGAAGGGTTTGTTTAGGACTGCATAATTTATTTTGGAATTCTTTCTTCTACTTCCCTTTGGATTTTCAATTACCCTTAGCCTCTTATTAGGACACTTAAAATTGGATTTTTCCTCCTTGGATTCCCGATGAAATTCTTTCTTAGCGTGATGCATTTCATTCATTGGAATAAATTTCTCATCTCGGAGAAAAAATATTATGGATCTTTGCATCCATTAATGTAAAGGTCCTTCCAAAATGGAGTTTGTTCGATTAACCATGATCAAACCTCCATAAGTTTTTCTCATTCAGTTGTACTTTCCGCCCTTAATGTGTCTGCATTGAATTTGTTCAAATACTCTCCAAGTAGTTCCCCTGGCTTTTGTTTGATGGTTGCTAGTAAGCTAAAGTCCATAGTTGTTTCTCTGAATATAAAAAATTGAGCATCGATGTCACAAGTAAATTGTTCCTAAGAATAAATGACTTCCATTCAGTAACTCCTACACAATTTGATTGCAGTTCCTTGGAAAGTAATGGGAAATTTTTTACAGCAAACTGCCTCTGGAGCATTGTATAAGTTAATCCAGTTTTCAAAGATGACAAGGTGATCATCTGGGTCAATTATTCCACTATATTTTAATGAGGGAATTTGGATGTGGGGGGGGGGGGGGGTTGTTACCACTATTTTTTCAGAAAAGGGAGCCTTTTTCAGAACAACATATTCTTCTGGATTGAAGATCCCTTTTTCCCCAAACATATTCATAATTATTTGGTGTTGGACACTTTCTTGGTCAGCTTCAATTCTGTGACTACCCTTGTTGTTTCCATGGACTAGGCTATTTGATTGTTTAGAGATCTTTTTACTTGACTTTCTCTGTTTAACTCTTTATCTTCTGACTTATTTGGAGGATGTAATTCAACCTCCATTTCCATAATCTCCATTGATTCTCGGGTTGGAGCTCTTTCAGAATATTCTTGTATTGCTATCGTTTGTAGCCATTGATTCAGGACTTTGATCATATTGCTTTCCAACTTTGTTAAGGTCAAAGGTTGTCCAACTCCTATAGTCCAAAAGTTTGAATTTTGGACCATATGATCTTTCAAAGTCGACAGTAAAGTAGCCTCTTCACTTGGATTGTTGTTACTACTCCTTATTTTTATCATACTCCTCTTTTAGACAAAGTTCTTTATGCAATTGGTTGATGAGGAAAGTTTTCGAAGATCGGAGGTTCGATGTCCTTTTAGTGCCAAAAATATCGACAAAAAACTTGTCAACGTCTCAAATTTGTAGTTGAAGTAAAAATGATGCTTTTACAACCTCCTTTCGAAATAGGTGAAGCTTGCTTGGGCTTCTCTGAAGAGCAAAAATGATTAAATCTTATCTTTATGACCTTAATGGCTTCCGAAAGTAACCGAGTTAGGAAGGTAACGACTCTGTCGAAAGCGGTATTTCCTAAAATTTGAATGATCTAAATGAGGGCTTATAGAAAATTAGGAAACTCAGGGTTTCAACTTGGTCATAAGGAAACCTTTTGGTTGAGAAGACAACAAGATGACATATTAATAAAAGCGAGGAAATTTGTGCTACTAAACAAACACGATTACCATTATTTTCTTTTTATTGGATTCAATTGCAAAAATTGAACACATTCTCGATTTAATTTGAGAATTAGAGTTTACAAGTTTAAGAATGGGAGAAATCAGATCATTTAACTGACCCCTTGGTTCATATTCATAGGTGCGTGTTTGGAACATTCGACCCCAAGCTATAGACATGGTCGAAAAGTCAACCGCTTTGCTTTCGTGTATATCCATCGAGCCATACCTTTTGACCTAGTCGAAAGCGTTTTAGTTATCCTAATGTTGATGTTTGAGGTTAGGCCTCCTTCTTTTTCTTTGTTTTCTTTCGAGCTTGTCAAAAGAGGTTGCTTGGTTACTTTCGACCTCGTCGAAAGGTCTATTTATGCACCTTTATCTCGAATGTTGATGTGCTACACAAATTATCCTGAGTCCTAGCCTTCGACATTGTCGAAACGTGCTTTCTTTCTGGCTTTTGGTAACTCCAACCATTTCAAAAGGCTATGTATGCTTTCGAAAGGGCTGATTAGGAGGAAGACTTTTCCAATGTGCATAAAATGAGACAGAATCAAATATCTTAAGTGGTTTTGGATATGTGGAGGAAGTGCATTGTATATGGACTTTGAAAGACAACCTCAGACCTTGTCGAAAGCTTATTGTTAACCCTGCCAAAACCCCTTTTGACCTTTTCGAAAGTTATTGCTGGTGTGCTTTCAACTCCTTGTTGGAAGTTATGATTGACTAGACATCTTTGTGCTTTCTAATCTTTACCAATGCTCTTGTGTTCCTTCTTTCATATCTTTATTTCTGAGAATGTTTTATGGATAACAATAGCCATACACTTTGGAATGGTGTATACAATCTTTTCGTCAGCCAAAAATCTTGCATTCGTAGCAGACTGGATTTTCTGGATGCGTGGAAGTTGTGGTGATTGTTAAGGATTTGAAGCATTTCAGGGAGAAATGTGCCACTTGGTATCGTTGTCCATAAAAAGTCCGAGTACACCTGTATATTGACATAGGCCGGTGAATGCTCGACACTATGTACCCGCACAATGGAGTTCTAATACACCATTGACATTATATTCAACTTTCTAAACATTTAAGGCGTGGAAATTTTGGAGTTTTTATATTTCTTAGGCGCCCATATTCCAATAGCTATCATCTCATCAACAATTTCTTTCTTAACATTTCAGTGCCCTCCTTCAGTCCATATCAAAAGGTTAAAACTACTGCATGAGTGTTTTAGATTGTCCCTCTTTTGTCCGGTTAGTTGTATATTTGCGTTCATTTGGTTATTGAAAGCAATAACAATTTTGTCATACCAATATCCTAAGCGCCCAGATCGAAAACCGATTTGGCTTAGCATATCCAAATGAACGTCAATGTCCATTTAGTGGTCCAGTCCACAATGTTTCTGGTATAAGAGTTGTGATTCGTTGGTAAACATTCTGGAAAAAGTAGAAAAAAGTCCAAAAAAATAGAGATTGTAGACAAAAGTACAAATATACATTATACGTTAATGAAATTATTTAAATTAGATAGACGATCGTTAAAGTGGTTGGAATGCATAAATTTTTTAATTTTTTAGATTTAAAAAAGAAGTTGGTGAAGAAATGAGGAGGAGGAAGGAAATATATAAGGAGTTAAGCGGTGAACCGTTGTTTAATAAACTGTTGGCTAGGTGAGTTGAGTACTTTAACCGGTTGGATCTTCGAATGGAGGAGAATGGCGACAAAGTTCTCGAGATGAAAGCGGCGTTGTTTTTGGGGTTTTTGGGCGATGGCAATGGTTTCAAAGTGGCAACTTAGGCTTCTTTAGGCCGGTCTCGGTCTAGGGTGGTGGTGGCAGGGTTTCGATGGAGGTCGGTGGCTCGTGGCGGTGGCATCAAATTATGGAAGGAGGTGGCTGAGTGTCGATAACATACCACCAAGATTAGCAAAGTGTGGATTAAGGTTTGATGATGGTTAATTAGTTGTCAATGATGCAATTAACAAATTAATTACATTATTTAAATTTGAAATCTTATTAAACCCATAACTATTTCATACGGTGTCGAATTTGGACGCGGTCATTTGTGTTGTACTCATAGGAATGTTTTCTTCATTTTGTAATGGATTTGGTTGATTTGGAGCTAGTTGAATTCTAAAGATAAAATCAAACGCCTTTTGATTTTAGACTAAACTGGTACGCATTGGTGATAATTGGAATTTTGGTGAGTAAACTTACATTTAAAAAAATAATATAATATCTATGGTGCTATAAATTATTGGCGTATGCTTGGATGTTAGTATATTGTTGTTTTATTGACAGTTTGGTTAGATTCCTATTTTGAAAACGATTAACATATTATCTAATTTGTAGTGAAACCATATAACTATTTATGTTGTTCGTAACCACTATTATGCATGGGACATTTCTGGAGAGACCCAAATAGGCTTCTGGTCAATATTAATTAATTTCCTTGTGTCGGTTATATTGTTGTTTGGTTGAAAATAATTGTGACATTCTATTTGAATTGTTTAAATATCATTATAGCAACTTTCGTTATACTGTCACTTTTTGAACGTCATCACATAAACTTTTTTGTATGTGGACTTGAGCTTGTATTTTCACAAAAGTTAATATATCATTTTAATTAATGATATTTGGATTTAATTAATCATTTTAATTAATGAAGTTTGAATTTAATTATTCATTTTGATTTATGATATTTAAATTAAATAATCGTTTTAACTAATGATGTTTAGGTTTAATTAATCATTTTGATTAATGATGGATTTAATTATTATTTTAAGTAATGATATTTGAATTTAATTAGCCATTTTAATGATATTTGAGTTTAATTAATTATTTTAGTTAATGATATTTGAGTTTAATTAATCATTCTAATTAATGATATTTAATTTAATTAATTATTTTAATTAATGATATTTGAATTTATTTAAACATTTTTACTAAAGATGTTTCAAATTTAGTTAATAATTTTAATTAATGACGTTCGAATCTGATAAACCATTTTAATTAATGACATTTGATTTAATTAATCATTTTAATTAACGATATTTGAGTTTAATTAAGAATTTTAAGTAACAATGTTTTAAATTTAGTTAATCATTTTAATTATATCTTGATTTAATTATTAATTTTAATTAATTGTGTTTGAATTGAATTAATCCATTGAGATAATGATATTTATATTTAATTAATAATTTTAATTAATGGTGTTTTAAAAGTTAATTGACTGATTTAATAAAAGTGTATAAAAGTTATTAACTGATTTAGTGTTTCAAAGTTAATAAACTAAACAAAGGTGTTCAAAGATAATTGATTGCTTTATTAAAAGAGATTATAACCGTGATTAGTTTTATTCATGATAATTAATGTTGTTTTAAAATTTACAAAAAGATTCTAAATTTGATATATTTCATTTGGGGAAAATTAATGTGGTTTTAAAGTAATAAAAGGATTTTGTAAATAATATTTCTGGTTTTTAAAATTTTATTTGAATACTTGTGAAACGACCCGCAAATCCATACCCCTTGAGTCAACACTATTCTACAACAATCAACTCAAGTTGCACAGAAATACGAAACATTTTGGTTTAAGAAGAAGAGGTAGAAGAAGAGAATAGGAAACAATAACAGAATCTAACCATCGCAGCGGAATAAAATATAATAGATAATAAATAATCTTGACTCAAAATCAAATATATCTGTGTACATATATTACATCATCAGAGTACATCAATCACAGATCACATCAATAACATACAAATGGAACAAAGCAACTCAATACAGCAGAATATAAATATATGAACAAGTACGAGAGTACGTGTCGTCATGCAGCTCGTCTCCTGAGCTCCACAACAACATATCTTGTATCCTATAATACTCGGTCTGACCCGAGCATTATAGTTAAATAACACCCGAGTTAGTCTGGAATACCAGCGTAAGAAAATCACACCCAATTGATTCTTAAAGGTTCAAAAATCCTTTGAAAACAAAAGCATCTCGTAAGACCACGCCACAAATAAACATGTCGAGTTTTTACCTTACAATAGCTAAAACAACTTTTATAGAAATCCTCTGATATTATAATAGGGTCTATATACAAATACTTATAAAATAGCCGAAATTGTTACATTCATTAAATTCCAGCTACTAGCCACAGAGTGGGTAATACAAACAAAACTCGTACAAGGCTCGTAGGAAGAATGGATTTCCAACTAATGACTAGGCACTGGGGTACCACCTATCACAGTACGGGGCCTAGATCATCGTACCGAGGAGTACGCCCGCTCCCCTGCAACACAAGGCCGGAACCATCCCTTACTGGACAGTTCCGAATAAGACCACCCCACGGTTGGGATCAGCAACCGCACCACTAAGCCGAATAAAAAGGGACATCTAGACAGGGATGACCTTACTCTCAAGTGGGGGCTACCCACGAAGCCTTGCTACATATCCCCTTATTTTCAGTCATTCCCGGTTGATGAGGCTTGAGGCTAAGCGTTACCTTTTTAGAACATATCCCTTAGAATGCCCATCGTCCGCCTGACGATGTTTCGCAAGCATTCACCCATACAAGTCCGTCCCAGGTTCGAACGGAACCGAAGGCACTAATCCTACTACATCCATTTTGGAAATATCCTCAGGATTAGTAGCGACTAGCCCTTGCACTTCACTGCTCCATCTTCGACTCCAAAATCGTTTTCCACGAAACGTACAAACCGGGTCGAAGTGGTTTTCGAGAAATAAATCTCGATCCCGGTCTCTTCGAAATGATCAACGCAGTTTGCCCAATATTGATAGTCGGTTATTTAACTATCAATTAATATTCACAACATCCATCACACAATAAATAATTTCCCAAATTATTTATTTATCTCAAAATATCTTCACAAGATATATTTCTATTTTCAACCCTTTGAAAACAGTTTCAAAACCATCTTTCTTTTCAGAATAAACTTTCCCAAATATTTTCTATCTCCACTGAAATTACCAATCACAAAACTAGATTTTTAAAAAATTATTTAAAACACTTTACTTTGAAATATATAATTTTAAAACATTTAAACTAAAACTACTTTAATAATTTGTTAAAAATACATACTATATGAATATTTGAAAATAGAGTTACTTAGTAATTATAAAACTAGATTTTCACTTTTGAAATAAAATACTAAGTCACTTTTTAAATAATTACTACTATAATAGATTTGAGAAAATACTTACTTTAGAATTTAAAAATTTAGAAATATTATATTTTCCAAAACTTGCTTTTTAAAACAACATTAAATCTATTAACTTTTGTTTAAAATTTTTACTTTGAAACGTACTTGGTTATCCAGGGAGAATTCCAATCTCAACCACTTAAATCAATTTTCCAAATTGATTCCTAATTTATTCCATTGAAATAATTTCCTTTACTTACTCAGTTCATTTCAAAATTCATTAATTATTGACTTTATTATAATTGTTAATATTTTCCGTTTGACTTTAAATCTTTAACTGAGATATACAAATTTCAGATTTTTCCCGTTTCCTCTTTATTCTTCTAGGATAATTTATATCCTAAATTTAAAAAAATTGTTTTATTCTTTTAAACAGTAACATTGAAGTTTTGAGTTTATTAACTTTCTGTTTATTCAAAATTCCTTTCTTTATACAGGATTCATTAATTAGCATTTTGAAAACACTAATATTCTTATTCAATCCATTTTAATTTATTTACATTCTTTATAATTATTTTCTTACCAAAAATCCAATGCTATATAATTTGGTAAGTCAGAGTACCAGAATATATCCAAGCAACTATAGCATTCAATATTTCGGTATGATTCATTACAGAATATCCACAAAGCCTAACAGAGAATAATAAACAATAAATATATATATATATATATATATATATATATATATATATATATATTGAGGGACCCAATTGGATCCCTCCAACCTGTTTTCCCTGCATCCACAACCGTTAGCACAACATACAATACCAATTCCAAAATATACCATACTATAGCACATCAATCAACTCAACCATTCAAACAATTATTTAAATTTAATCATTTAAATTTAAATTTTACTGAGTGAGATTAACTCACCTTTGCTATTTAAATTGCAATCCCTCCAACTGACTTGAATTCCATGATTTCAGACCTTGTTAAAATATTGATATAGTTTTATTAATATTCGTACTAACCGTAAATAAATTATCGTTATAAATTCATTTAAACCAATAATTAAATTTTAAGTTGATTTCCTCTTTATAAAATATTTTTAGTACGTAAGAAAATTCAATGAAGTTAATATCTTCATCATATATTATTACAATAACTAGTTAGTAAAGACATGTATATATATGTATTTTTAAATAGATATTGTTACATATATATTTACTTTAAACTTATTCACTTAAAAAAACTTGTTTATACGAATCTAAAATCTAATTTATATAACCTCCTTTTTAATATTCAAAATTCATATCTATTATCCAAATTCTATCTATATCTTAATTCTTGTTTCTGTCTATATTTCAAACATGTATGTATATATATATATTTTTAAATAACATAAAAAAATTGATTTTATTACTGTAAAATTTATATATATTCTTATACCCAGCAGATTAAACTAAATCAAAGACCAGATCAAAATATAAATATCTCAGATCGAAGATCGCCTAAAAATATGCTGTCGCCACTGCCTATTTTCATCGCAGCTAGCCCACCGTCCAGACAAAAATCACGAAACCTAGCACTAGCTTCACGTGACCTTCAACCATCGCGACCGCCATCACCACTGCACGACGTCGCTGCCGAAATCGATCAACCCTAGCCATCCAAGCCCTACTTGCTACTGCACGCGCCTATGCCGACGCCACCCCCAACCGCTCTCGACCCAAACCTTACAACTATCGCCGCTTCCATCCACATCCCTTCGCGACGCCAACGAATGCAGTATCCCCCCAATCGATTTCATACAAGGCAACTCAGTCGCTTCCTTCTTGAATTAGAACGTGATCGCCCCTCGATTGAGCGACTGAAGAATTCCACGATCGAGCAGCAGAAATTGAAGAGAGGAGGATCGCGTTTATTTCGAACCTGAGAAGGGATAAGTGTTGGCCATTATTATTATCTTTATTTTTATTTTATTTGACCGAGTGGTTTTGGGGAGTTCGAGATGAAGAAAAGGGTTCCGCCTCTATTGTTGCTCCCTCTTTTTTTTAATACGCGGCTACAGCTTCCCCTCTAAGCTTCCTCTTTTAATTATTTGTTTATTATTATTTTTATTTTATTTTATTTTTAGTTTAATCCAAGCATTTTGATTGTTGATTGAACGGTTTAGAATTGGGAAAGTATGTGATTAATGACAGGAAGATGGCGTATACCAAAGGCTTGATTAACTAAATTAAATTTCATCAAATTATTACCACTTAAATTTCAGCGTGTTTATATATCGTACGCTCACACAACAACTCCAAATGCTACGAAAATTGAAATCCGATAATAATTCTATATTACGGACCTAATGGAACTAGTTTCGTCGAATTTCGAGACTGTGCCTCGGAAGGCTATTTTAAATTCAATTTAAACTATATAAAAAATTTAAAACTGAACAAACCACTATTAATTTCAATTTTAACACTTTTACTATCTTCAAAATCATCAATATAAATTCTATAAGCCTTCAAATTAATTTAATAGGCTTAAAATTCCAGATTCAATATTTTATCCAACTTCAAATTATTTAATTCAATAATTTAATTGCCAAATAAATTATGATATTCATAATTTAAGTTAATAATTAACCTTTAAATATTTAAAATAAATTAAATATTTCGATTACAAATGCTTAAAAATTCCGGGTCGTCACATTCCTCCCCCCTTAAAAGAATTTTGTCCCCGAAATTACTAATTAGGAAGAATGGTCCAATACCCATTACTATTTTTTTTCCAAAACCAAACAATTTTATCAACTTACCATAACATGTTTTTCATTATAGACCCACTATCATTCTTATTAACTTCTCAACTCTCCCATAGCTTCAAACTATACTATTCGTTTCATCATTCAAGTTTCAATTTAAAACTAAATTTGGAAATATCAAAATTTTCTCAAAACTTTTCTAACCCCCTAAATTCCCGAAAAATTTCGCCAGCGTCTCCTTTGCGCGGCTAGCTCGGTACTACTACAAAAATGGCTCTGCGCCCTCCCAAATCCAAAAAGAAAACAAAAAGCCAAGCGGCTCGATCCAAATCCCAATCAAATTTCATACCAAATTAAATACATACCTTTTGTCGAGCATTTCAATTTTTTATCGTTTGAAATCAAGCCATATCTCCTTTCCCTTTAGATTACCTGCATATCCTGCTTAGTACTAATATCCAATCACAATATCCCAAAACATTTTATCGATTTCTTACAAAATGCCAATATCTATTCATTCCAATATTGACTTAAATTATATTAGTAGTATCAATTTTCACTTAAGAATTCACCATTCCCTCTTAAGTTAGTATAAGTATGAAATATCTTCCTTATACTTATTTCCATCTTACCACTTCAGTTTATATTTATTCCCATTCAAATCGATTCTTTCATTTTCATATGAATCCAGTTTATCTGTAACTCTGAATATTTAAATTTTATTTTTCATTTATAACTAATTCATGTCATTATTTTAATTAGTTTCATTCATTAACTTAATTTAGTTTCCAATTTGAATTTGTTTGTCGTTAACAAAATTTTCCAAAAAATTTCAAAAATTTTCTAACTCCCAAAATTTCCGAAAATTTTTGGCAGAGTCTCCTTTGCACGGAGGAGCTTTTGCAATTTGACAAAAGAGATAAATATATATACATCGACCCACACGGTCGGGAAAATCTAAAACAGTTCATATTTCCTATTTTTATTGCGTTGGCGTACCTTATTTTGCATTTTAAGCAAACAGCTTATTCATTTAACAGTTAGTGCAACCATATCCAGCCACACGGCTTCCAGGTACCGGTACTTACTCAATTTAAACATGTAAGTGACAATTATATGCAGTTTAACTATATTTCACTTAGTTGCAATGGTTAAAACAAATGAATTCTCTAAGAAATGCACATGAAACATTTTCCGTAAGCAATTTGTACAATTTTCATAGTAATTCAACTAGTTCATTTAATTTACAAACCAATTTCGTTCAAATTCGAATGGTTTAAAACTCAAACGCTTACATTTAATTTATTCTTAAGCAAACTCAATTCATATTTAATTCCATTGCTTTCAACATCAATTTATTTCACTCCTATTAATTCATAGAATTTTAATCACCTCCATTTACATCCAATGATATTTATTCTATGCAAATTTGGCAAGATCTATGTGAACAATCAAATATTTATGTTTTATAACCCATTTAAATGGATTTCAACTCAATTTATACTTAATTGTATTTCATTTTCAAATTTATTCACAATTTATATATTTTCATTTCATTGCATATCAAATTTGAATACATTCACTTGCATTTCATTTTATTAACCAACTAGTTCATTCAAACCATTTACAACCTAGGTTCATCTTAATTACCAATTAAATTTCCCTTTTATTTTAATCCATTCACAACCATTTATTTAGCTCGACACACTCCTTTTAAATTTTATTTACAATCCATTTATTTACATTTCATTCCATATTTGTTTATTCCAAATTGTTTTATTTAGCTCGAAGACAATCCAAGCTATTTCATCCAAGAACTATTTCAATGTTATGCACGATATATTCAATAGTGCTTCATTCCTTATCCGCATTCATTTAAATCCATTCTATTAACTTAAAACATTCCTTTTCCTTATTGTCTCTAATTATTTCAATTCCGTAACAATTTAAATGGTTTACTATTATTTATTTAAGAATTTCATTCCATTAAATATTATCGGCAACTCACCGAATTTTATTTCAATTAAAATTTATTTTCACCTGATAAAAATACAATCCAATATTATTAAACTTAATTTTTAGTTGAATTCAATTCAACTCTTTTGCATCTTTTAGCTTAAGTTTATTCACTCCAATTTTATACTTAAGCTCACTTCGTTTCAAGTAAATCTTTCTCTTCCATTCAATTTAGTTCTATTTCAGTTAAATCTCATTTTAAAATGTACAACTTCATTTGATTTGTTATTATCAAATTTAACCTTCTAGACTCAGTTCATTCAATTGATTGCATGGTCATCTCCAATTTATTTCCACTTATTGGATTTTATTTTCACATCCAAACCATTATAATTCCAATCCATTTAAAATTTTTTTTCTCGATACATTTCAATTATATCTAATTTGTTAACACCTCAAGTTAAATTTTCCATTTATAACTCAAGTTCTGAATCCACTATCCATTTTCAATTTACCACCCAATTTTATGAACTCACGGTTCAATTTCATTTACTTCACCATCAATTTAAGTCGAATTTAATTTATAACTTGAGTTTATTTTCCAACTTCATCAAAAACTCTCAGTTCAGCTTTTATTTAACCACATTAGGTTTCCATTACATATTTTACTAATTAGTTTATTATCTCATTAGTTTTTCCCCAACTTATAATCCAGAACTTGATTTTAATCTCAAAATCTCTCCATTTAATTTTCTTAATTTCAAATATATTTTATTATTCAAGTTTGGATTTTTGTTTTATTTCCCAAAACATCAAACTATATTTATTTTGAAATATTGTACCTCACTTTTCAAATTTAATAAGCCACAGCTTATTATTTACACAATCCCCTTTCATCAAAAGCTTGAATGTATCCTTCTTTTATTTTAACTCAAGCCTTATGCTTCTTTATAACCCAAGCATATTTTATTCATGCAATTTAATTCTTTAATAAGTTATTCTGGTTTATTTATTTCGATCTAATTCTTATCTAATTTATTTCTTGTCGAACTTATTTTCTAGTTATCCAGGTAAGAATTAATTTCAATTCAATTTATTCAATTGAATTCTTATTCCAATTCAATTTTATTTTAACTCAGATTTATTGAATCTCAATTCGATTTCAACTTACTTTAAATACAACTGGATATTATTTTTCAGCTTATTTAATTAATTTCAATCCAGTTAAATTTTATTCTCCAGTCCAAGTTAATTTAATTTTTAACTTTCTCTTTAAATTTACATTCCAATATTCAAATCTTATATAATCTCAATTTATAAGCTTACAACCTATCTTATCGGAATTTCTAAACACCCGGTTTTTGTTTCAAATCATTTTGAAACCTCCAACATCTCAAATCTCACTTCTCAAATATTTAAACCAATCCTAGTTTTTATTTCCCAATAAATTTCCTTTGAAATTTCAAAAACAAATAGATTTTCCTGAACAAATAAATTTAGCAGCACTCCATCACTTAGAAACTCGAAAATGAACATCGATGATGCTGCAGTCATCACCGAAGTTATTTTCCAGTGACCGAAGTGAATTCATTGCTAAATCTCTTACCAAAATTTATTTAAAACAATTTACCTTTCAGAAATACCCTAAAAACAACAATGCTACTATTTATTTTCAAAATACGTCCAAAATCTCCGGGGTTTTAAGTTTCAAATTCTATTTTAATTTAAATTTTAACTATAATGCATTTGTATAGTGTATGCTTATACAAATTCTCATTTGATTATATTTCCATTTATAATTTACATTTATAATCCATACTTATAAATTTCATTTCATAATTGAATTTATCTTCTCAATCTTTGATTATATTTACAATTTCTAAGTAAATTTTTACTTAACAATGATAATATTTAAATATTATCATTTCTAACATCCAAGCAACCATATATTAGCTACATAGTTTTCAAAAACTATTCTTTGTATCAAAATTTGTTTTTGGGTAAAATTATTTCATTCACCCACATTTAAGACAATACCGTGTCGATTGTTCTATTCAAGTGTTTAGAAACCGTTTCAATACAGTTGTCCAGACTGTGCCGACGAAGGTTCATATGCCACTCAATAAACCAATCAACACAATATTAAAACAATTTATATTCACTAACAAATACGCACTCATATTTATTAATACGCTCAAACTCATTATAGAGTACTAAAGACTCTAATTTAAATGAGTAATTCCCACCAGAGCCAAGGTTATCACCAACCTAAGCTCTGATACCAAGTGAAACGACCCGCAAATCTGTACCCCTTGAGTCAACACTATTCTACAACAATCAACTCAAGTTGCACAGAAATACGAGCCATTTTGGTTTAAGAAGAAGAGGTAGAAGAAGAGAATAGGAAACAACAACAAAATCTAACCATCGCAGCGGAATAAAATATAATAGATAATAAATAATCTTGACTCAAAATCAAATATATCTGTTTACATATATTACATCATCAGAGTACATCAATCACAGATCACATCAATAACATACAAATGGATACATAGCAACTCAATACAGCGGGACATAAATATATGAACAAGTACGAGAGTACATGTCGTCATCCAGCTCGTCTCTTGAGCTCCACAGCAACATATCATGTATCCTATAATACTCGGTCTGACCCGAGCATTACAGCTAAATAACACCCGAGTCAGTCTGGAATACCAGCGTGAAAAAATCACACCCAATTGATTCTTAAAGTTTCAAAAATCCTTTGAAAACAAAAGCATCTCGTAAGACCACGCCACAAATAAACATGTCGGGTTTTTACCTTACGATAGCTAAAACAATTTTTATAGAAATCCTCTTATATTATAATAGGGTCTATATACAAATACTTATAAAATAGCCGAAATTGTTACATTCATTAAATTCCAGCTACTAGCCACAGAGTGAGTAATACAAACAAAACTCGTACAAGGCTCGTAGGGAGAATGGATTTCCAACTAATGACTAGGCACTGGGGTACCACCTGTCACAGTACGGGGCCTAGATCACCGTACCGAGGAATACGCCCGCTCCCCTGCAACACAAGGCCGGAACCATCCCTTACTGGACAGATCCGAATAAGATCACCCCACGGTTGGGATCAGCAACCACACCACTAAGCCGAACAAAAAGGGACATCTAGACAGGGATGACCTTACTCTCAAGTGGGGGCTACCCACGAAGCCTTGCTGCATATCCCCTGATTTTCAGTCATTCCCGGTTGATGAGGCTTGAGGCTAAGCGTTACCTTTTTAGAACATATCCCTTAGAATGCCCATCGTCCGCCTGACGATGTTCCGTAAGCATTCATCCATACAAGTCCGTCCCGGGTTCGAACGGAACCGAAAGCACTAATCCTACTACATCCATTTTGGAAATATCCTCAGGATTAGTAGCGACTAGCCCTTGCACTTCACTGCTCCATCTTCGACTCCAAAATCGTTTTCCACGAAACGTACAAACCGGATCGAAGTTGTTTTCGAGAAATAAATCTCGATCCCGGTCTCTTCGAAACGATCAACGCAGTTTGTCCAATATTGATAGTCGGTTTTTTAACTATCAATTAATATTCACAACATCCATCACACAATAAATGATTTCCCAAATTATTTATTTATCTCAAAATATCTTCACAAGCTATATTTCTATTTTCAACCCTTTGAAAACAGTTTCAAAACCATCTTTCTTTTCAGAATAAACTTTCCCAAATATTTTCTATCTCCAATGAAATTACCAAGCACAAAACTAGATTTTTAAAAAATATTTAAAACACTTTACTTTGAAATATATACTTTTAAAACATTTAAATTAAAACTACTTTAATAATTTGTTCAAAATACATACTATATGAATATTTGAAAATAGAGTTACTTAGTAATTATAAAACTAGATTTTCACTTTTGAAACAAAATACTAAGTCACTTTTTAAATAATTACTACTATAATAGATTTGAGAAAATACTTACTTTAGAATTTAAAAATTTAGAAATATTATATTTTCCAAAACTTGCTTTTTAAAACAACTTTAAATCTATTAACTTTTGTTTAAAAATTTTACTTTGAAACGTACTTGGTTATCCAGGGAGAATTCCAATCTCAACCACTTAAATCAATTTTCCAAATTGATTCCCAATTTATTCCATTGAAATAATTTCCTTTACTTACTCAGTTCATTTCAAAATTCATTAATTATTGACTTTATTATAATTGTTAATAATTTCCGTTTGATTTTAAATCTTTAACTGAGATATACAAATTTCAGATTTTTCCCATTTCCTCTTTATTCTTCTAGGATAATTTAAATCCTAAATTTAAAAAAATTGTTTTATTCTTTTAAACAGTAACATTGAAGTTTAAGTTTCTTAACTTTCTGTTTATTCAAAATTCCTTTCTTTATAAAGGATTCATTAATTAGCATTTTGAAAACACTAATATTCTTATTCAATCCATTTTAATTTATTTACATTCTTTATAATTATTTTCTTACCAAAAATCCAATGCTATATAATTTGGTAAGTCAGAGTACCAGAATATATCCAAGCAACTATAACACTCAATATTTCGATATAATTCATTATAGAATATCCACAAAGCTTAACAGAGAATAATAAACAATATATATATATATATTGAGGGACCCAGTTGGATCCCTCCAACCTGTTTTCCCTGCATCCACAACCGTTAGCACAACATACAATACGAATTCCAAAATATACCATACTATAGCACATCAATCAACTCAACCATTCAAACAATTATTTAAATTTAATCATTTAAATTTAAATTTTACTGAGTGAGATTAACTCACCTTTGCTATTTAAATTGCAATCCCTCCAACCGACTTGAATTCCATGATTTCAGACCTTGTAAAAATATTGATATAGTTTTATTAATATTCGTACTAACCGCAAATAAATTATCGTTATAAATTCATTTAAACCAGCAATTAAATTTTAAGTTGATTTCCTCTTTATAAAATATTTTTAGTGCCTAAGAAAATTCAATGAAGTTAATATCTTCATCATATATTATTACAATAACTAGTTAGTAAAGACATGTATATATATATATGTATTTTTAAATAGATATTGTTACATATATATTTATTTTAAACTTATGCACTTAAAAAAAACTCGTTTATAGGAATCTAAAATCTAATTTATATAACCTCCTTTTTAATATTCAAAATTCATATCTATTATCCAAATTCTATCTATATCTTAATTCTTGTTTCTGTCTATATTTCAAACATGTATGTATATATATATATTTTTAAATAACATAAAAAAATTGATTTTATTACTGTAAAATTTATATATATTCTTATACCCAGTAGATTAAACTAAATCAAAGACCATATCAAAATATAAATATCTCAGATCGAAGAACACCTAAAAATATGCTGTCGCCACCGCTTATTTTCATCGCAGCTAGCCCACCGTCCAGACAAAAATCACGAAACCTAGCACTAGCTTCACGTGACCCTCAACCATCGCGACCGCCATCACCACTGCGCGATGTCGCTGCCGAAATCGATCAAACCTAGCCATCCAAGCCCTACTTGTTACTGCACGCGCCTATGCCGACGCCACCCCCAACCGCTCTCGACCCAAACCTTACAACTATCGCCGCTTCCATCCACATCCCTTCGTGACGCCAATGAATGCAGTATCCCCCCCATCGATTTCACACAAGGCAACTCAGTCGCTTCCTTCTTGAATTAGAACGTGACCGCCCCTCGATTGAGCGACTAAAGAATTCCACGATCGAGCAGCAGAAATTGAAGAGAGGAGGCTCGCGTTTATTTCGAACCTGAGAAGGGATAAGTGTCGGCCATTATTATTATCTTTATTTTTATTTTATTTGACCGAGCGGTTTTGGGGGGTTTGAGATGAAGAAAAGGGTTCGGCCTCTATTGTTGCTCCCTCTTTTTTTTTTATACGCGGCTACAGCTTCCCCTCTAAGCTTCCTCTTTTAATTATCTGTTTATTATTATTATTATTTTATTTTATTTTTAGTTTAATCCAAGCATTTGGATTGTTGATTGAACGGTTTAGAATTGGGAAAGTATGTGATTAATGACAGGAAGTGGCGTATACCAGAGGCTTGATTAACTAAATTAAATTTCATCAAATTATTACCACTTAAATTTCAGCGTGTTTATATATCGTACGCTCACACAACAACTCCAAATGCTACAAAAATCGAAATCCGATAATAATTCTATATTACGGACCCAATGGAACTGGTTTCGTCGAATTCCGAGACTGTGCCTCGAAAGGCTATTTTAAATTCAATTTAAACTATATAAAAATTTTAAAACTGAACAAACCACTATTAATTTCAATTTTAACACTTTTACTATCTTCAAAATCATCAATATAAATTCTATAAGCCTTCAAATTATTTTAATAGGCTTAAAATTCTAGATTCAATATTTTATCCAACTTCAAATTATTTAATTCAATAATTTAATTGCCAAATAAATGATGATATTCATAATTTAAGTTAATAATTAAATTTTAAATATTTAAAATCAATTAAATATTCCGATTACAAATGCTTAAAAATTCCAGGTCGTCACAAATTGTAAAAGCAATTTAAATTGAGTTATTGTCTTTCGAATAATAAATGTTTTGAATTTATATATGGTAGTTTACAGATGAGAAAATCGTTTAAAAGGAATTGTTTGAAATTAAAACTTAGTGTAAATTATTTTCGTTTTATAGTAGGCAATGTATTAATGGCATTTGTTTCTGACCCTTGTTTTAATACGCTTAGTTCACAGTTTGTCATTTTTAAAGAATATTTCAAAGAGTATTTTTAAAGTGTTTTGCAGTATTCGAAATGTGAAAATCAAGCCCAAAAGTGAATCGAATTTTTTAAAAGTTTGATTAATTTATCAATGGTAGGTGTATGCGATTTATTTCGTATACACAAATCACTTTGTAATTTACTATAGTTGATTTTTCAACTATCCATTTTTATTCTGCCATCTTGTTTATATTTCATCACTCTATGATGATGTGTTGCTCGTTTGAGCTTTTTCAACCTTTGTCAGAAATAACTAAACCCAATGAGAGGTGGAAGCCAAGCTATGTGGGACTGCTCCTAATTATGGTATTTTTACAACCACTCTAGATTGGATTGGGTTTTGCGTATAGAGATGTGAAATACTCAGAAGCTCAGTAATAGTTGGATGGGGTCCATCTTGGATGTGCCCGAGAACCATCGAAGTTCTCAAGTATATTTCTAGAGGTATATTTTCAGTAAGGCATGCGCCCACCAACTTATTGTTGAAAAAACTTCTATTTTTCCTTGTTGTTAATTCAGATCTTTGAATTGTTTCTATTAACAAGAAAACTTGTCAACATCCCTAAAGCTCTGTGAATGACCAATAAGGTCATATAAGATAAGGATGTAAAAGAAGTTGCTTCTTTCAAAACCCACCTTTCTACCTGGTTGACCAAGTCAAAACAGATTCGATGGTAGAATTAGAAATGCAGGCTAAGAAAGAAGCATTCAACTCGAAACCTTTCCTTTGAATGAGTTGAAAACAATTATTCATTCTGACCTTCCATGCCTTTTGATCATGTCGAAAGGTTCACTCTTAACCTTTTCACCATGTGGGAGGTATGCCTTCTTATGAAGGTTAAATAACTGCTTTCGGCCTCATTGGACTCATCACCTTTGTTGAGGCATCCCTTCGAAAGGGTTGCTATTATAGTGGAGTGTAGACCCCTTTTGAAAGTATACACATTCGCTTGCCAATTACAAGCCGGATTCCTTTCGAAGCACCCCTTTCGACTAGGTCAAAAGGATTTCCATCCTTTTGAAACAGATCCAGTTTGCAACTTCCTAAGCTTCATTAGCTTTACTCTGTATAAGGTCGGCCTTGGTATTCTTAAATTTCATAAACTCATCAATGTCGAAACATCATCACCATTCTTATTTCCCATATCTGATATTGTTTCGATGATGATGTGTTTCGAATGTTCATATCCAAGTCGACCTTAATGTATTTCATAGACAAAAAGAAGTTAAGAGAATAAAATAGAATCATGTGCAATGGATCATTAGTCTAGCTAATGATCATAATGGTCTTCTCATAATCGAAATCTTTAATGAATCCACCATCTCTCTATTATTGTTAATCCAAAATGAGTTACAATTATGAGAGCATTACTCTAAATTGATTTAGGATTAACAAAGATTTTTGTTGTAGTAAATAAGTTGGAGTAAAATAATGAGTTTAGAATTCCTAAATCCGGTCCCAAAAACTGGACCCATTGGGTCTTATTTATAGATGCAGGTCGGCTCCTCTTCTACGCATATGCCTTTAACTTGGTCGAAAGGCCCCTTTTTATATTCCGTCTTATCCCTTTCGACATGGTCGAAAGGCCTCGCCTACTTTTAATGCAGTCGAAATGCATCTCTTTCGAGTCCGTTAAGTCACCCTTGTGCTTCCCTTCTCTAGACCTTTTAACCTTATCAAAAGGCACTTTTATTAACCTTTCACCTTTGTTGAGTATTTAGTATCCCTTTTTCTTGCTTTCTCCAGAACTGCTTTCGACGTCGTCGAAATGTCCTCAAATGCGCTTTTTCCTTCATGATGCCTTGTCATCATTAGAAGTAAAGATAGGAGCCTTCGACTCTGTCCATAGGTTGGCCATAAAGGCTTCGAAGATGTTGATGTACCAATGGCTTCGATGTAGTAGGTAACTTTCGAATGCATGCCTATGAGTCGATGCAAAACCTTCTCTTGATATCATCGGCTTCGACCGATTCAAAAGGCATGGGAATTATTTCGAAAGGGTTGTTATAAAGGCGAAAGCTTAGGTTCTGAAAGGTTTGGCGTGCATATGAGTGGTGGATGTACATTGCCTTCGAAAGGTGGTTTCGAGTCTGTCCTTACTTTCCTTAAATACGTGAATCCATTTGCATCGAAAGGTTGAAAGTAGCGGAAGGGTAGTCCTGCTTTTTTTCCATCTGTCCTGAAAGCTTTCACACTTTTTATTACTAGTAAGTGCACATGGTGCCTCCGACTCCTTTGAAAGCCTTCACGATGCCTTCGAAATGTCCATTTGTGACCTTTGTTGAAACCAATGCCGGTAACTCCAATGGAGCCTGACATTTTCATTAACCTTTTTTCATACTTCTGTTCTTGAATGGATTTTATGGCTAACATTTTGCCCCCCTTGTATGAAAGAAGATTTTGTTCTTTAGGACAAAAATCTCAAAACCCTCTAGATCTTAATTGCTTTGTCTTCCTGTAAAATTCGAAGTAAGTGACATTTTCTATTGCTGACCCATTATCCTATAAATATGCCTCATGATAAGTTAGCATAGGGTTGCTTATAAATTTAATTAGTTAGAATCATAACCTTGATTTAACAAAGGATATGAGGTCCATAATTAACAGTTATCCCTGCACATAACAATTGAAGTCTAAGAACTTCCTGTTGGAGGTATCCGATGTCAAGAAATAGGAGGTCATTAGCTATTATCTAGCGATAAGACTTTGTAACCCATAAAAAAATTAATATATGCTTGGAGATATTCCTTGGAGATAAGAATGATCCTAGAGTCTGAATTTAGATGTTGATGAGCATCATTTAAACTTGCAAATTAATAACCCTGAATTGGGTATTAAGAAGACTAGTTCAAAGCTTCTGGTTGATGACCTGAACATCTATTGTAGCTTCAATACTACTACTTTAAATCTCAGGCTCGGGTTTCGATTGATAGAAATCAAAATCGAAGATAAATCCAAAATTCCAATTCAGTAAGTACAAGATTATGGAACCTAACACAAATTAGGGTACTAGCTAAAGGAGTTCAGAAGTTAATTATAAGATAACCAAAACCCTGATTCGGGTCTTAATAAGCAAAAATAAAAAATAGTTCTCAGAATGGAATTCTCAAACCTAGATTCGGATATTTATAGTGGATAATCAAAAATTTGTTATAATTGTCTTCATGTCAAAAATTCTAAACCCAGATTAGGGCATATGTCAGATAATTAGAAATTATCAACAATTACCTTTGTAATAGGAATATCTAGCCCATATGTTGGCATACGTAGGATATCATAATCCCATATTAATTATCTTCATAATAGAAATCCTCGGTCCAGACTACTGCATTAAAGTGAAGTTGAATAATAATCGTACAACCCAGATTCGAGTATAATAAAGACCATAAGTGATTGATAAAGACCCAAAACCCAGATTCAGGTATTAATAGATGAAATTTGGAAATGAAAGTCCCACAGCCCAAACTCGGGTATTTAATAGACGGAGTTCTACTTTACTCCTGAGATTTTATCTTCTTCGACATGCATAAACCATTTAAGCTTTGTATATAGTAATAATCCGATAGGTTGGTTCTCAAGCTTAGACGTCTCAGTCCATAATCTTCTGTGCCACCTCTTGGTCTGGGACATCTTAGTTCATTGGAGATATACTGCTTCTTAGGTTTGGACATCTTAGTCCATTATTTGATGAGCCCCTTCTTGGACTTGGACATCTTAGTCTATTATTTGATGAGCCTCTTCTTGGGCTTGGACATCTTAGTCCATAATTTGATGAGCCTCCTCATAGGCTTGAACATCTTAGTCTGTGGTTGTGTAGTGCTCTTGTTAGCTCATCTTAGAGGCTGGAACCAAGGACTTACCCAACCTCCCGATAGGAGGCACCATGACTTGGCCAGAGACACGGCCAATGGCTTGTCTAGTGCTTTAACCTGGCCATAGAGTGGCGCACATTAAGGCTTACTCCGAGCTCCCTCCAAGAGGCGCCCTGCCCTATCCATAGTGTGGCGTTGACATGGGCTTGTTCGGTGCTTTAACCTAGCTGTAGTGTGGCACGGATAAAGGCTTACTCTGTCCTCCCTCCAGGAGGTGCCTTGACCTGACCAGAGGCATAGCATTAGCTAGACTAATGTTCCATGGGCTTGGATGATTGCCATATTTTCCAGAGGCACAACATTGGTCTTCAGAAAATATGGTCTCAAATATTTGGCAATGGCTCTAACATGGGCTTGTATGATGCTTTAACCTGGCCATAGCATGGAGCGGTTAAAGGCTTACTCCACTCTCCCTCTAAGAGGTGCTCTACCCATGTCAACTCGGCGTGGAAAGAAGCTTTTTAACATCTTAGGTAACGTCCAAATGCAAGAAGTATTTCACTCCTAACCATGTAGATTTTCCTTTTAAAGGAAGAGATTCTTTAGTCATTCGTCTTTGGAAAATATGGTCTCAAATATTTGGCATTCCATATTCTCGGAGCAATATTGCCCTCTGGTCGGCATAACTTGTAAGCTCCTTAGGTATTTCTTTGCAAATGATTAAGGGTCCTTCCCAATTTGGTCCCATGTGCCCGTCTACAGGGTTTCTTTTATTCGCCATTACTCTTCGGAGTACCAGATCTCCTTCTTGGAATGATCGCATTCTCATTTTTGAGTTGTAATACATCAAAATTCTTCTTTGATACATCACGTTCTTATTGCTGCTTCATCTCTCAGCTCATATATCAAATCCAAGGACTCTCTTTTCAGTTCTTGATTCATATTGAATGCATAGGAAATTCTTTGGTGTGAGGGTATTTCAATCTCGATTGGTAACATCGCCTCACACCCATATGTTAAAGAGTAGGGAGTATGTCATGCCGCTATTCATGTAGACGTTCGATAAGCCCATAACACAAGTGGTAGTTCTTCTACCCAGTTTACTTTTGCTTTGTTTAGTTGCTTTTTTGGAATTGTCTTTATGTTTTTGTTTGTTGCCCCAAATGCCCCATTTGCTTTTGGATGCGCGATAGAGGAGAAGCTCTTACTGATTCCATTCTTGTGGAAAAAGCAAGAGAATTATTCACTCTTATATTGGTCACATTGTCGGAAATTATCATTTGAGGAATTCCGAAGCTGGTTATGATATTTTTGATGATGAACCGAAGTACCTTTCTAGAAGTAATCTTTGGAAGTGGTTCCGCTCCAATGCATTTGGTGAAACAATCTATAGTGAATACAGCGTATTTTCTTCCCCATTTGAAATTGGCAATGGGCTAATTAAATCTATTCCCCACACATCAAAGGGCCATGGAATCGCAGTTGAAGTTAACAGAATTGGGGGTAATCCAGGAATCATTGAGTATTTCTAACATTTCTCACATCTTCTTGCATACTTTATGGCTTAGCTTACCATATGAGAACAATAAAATCCTTGTCTCATTATCTTCTTTGCCAATTTTGTTCCGTTCGAGTGGTCTCCATAGAATCTCTCATTTGCTTCTGCTAGCAATTTTACACCATCATTCAGACTTATGTATCTCAAGTAAGGAAGTGCATATCCTTTCTTATAAAGGATTCCATCCATTATTGTGAAAGTTGGAGCTTGTCTCCTGAATTTTCTTGCTTCACCTTAGTCAGATAGGAGTATCCAAACAGGATATTCAATGACGAGTGACATCTAGGTGTTATCTTACAAATCACTTGCTCTCGATTGTTCAACCCTTCGTCTGACATTTTCCTATCAATTTCTCTTTCCTCTTCCTCTTGTAACTTAGCTCGAGATCTTGTCAAGACTAATAGTTCCTTTCCTAGTTCGGACAGTTCCTCTCCAATACCTGGAATTTCCTAGTATCCTATAGGAATAATTCGTGTTTCCCAGGCTCCCATTGAGCTGGCTAGTTTTGCTAGCGAATCTACTTGTGAATTTTCCGCTCTTGGGTATTGGTGCATTCAAAAATCTTCAAAAAAGCAAGCATTTTTTGTATCTTTTTCACGTATAAAGGTAGCTTGAGTCCTTTGTTTGATATATCTGCTTCACTTGATTTACCATTAGCTGGAAATTGCTAAAGAATTGAATTCAAGGAATCTTGAGTTCCAATGCTAAGGTTAATCCTGCTATCATAGATTCATATTCTACCACATTGTTCATTATAGGGAACCCTAATTTCATAGCGTAATGTAAGTTGTGTCCATCCAGTGTTATAATCACATATCCTACACCGGCCCTTGTTCGTTTGACGCTCCATTAATGAAACACTGGTTTCTGATCCTTTTCCTTTTCTGATTTCTCATAAGTGAAGTTAGTGCATTTATTAATGAAATCTGCCAATGCTTGCCATTTAATTGCGGCTCGCGACTGAAATTCTACATCATATTAGCTGAGCTCAATTCTCCATTTTACCAACCTTTCTAAAGTTTCTGGTTTACTAAAAACTTGCTTAAGGGGGAAATTGGTCAATACCCTAATTGGATGTGCTTGAAAATATGCTCTAAGTTTTTGTGCTGTAAGAATCAAACAATAGGCCAGCTTTACTATCACTGTGTATCGAACTTCCGCATCCTTCAATCGCATGCTCAAATAATACATAGGAAGGTAAGCCCCACTTCCATCTCTAATCAATACGAAGTTAACCACTTGTTCTGAAACTGCCATACATTAGTATAAGATTTGAAGTCTATAGGATGGATCGTATAGTGTATATGCAAGTATATGTTACTAACTATATGATGTAGCTAATATAAAATTAATCAAGTAAAATATGCACTAAGCACACCAGGATTTTATACTGGTTTGGACCTCCCGTCCTACGTCCAGTCCCGAAGCTCCCCTTCGGAATTCGACTATCAAACACCCTCACTTCGCCCGGAGGAATAGGCTTGGTTACAATAGCTTGTTCTTGCCAAGAATGTGTACTATAACACGGATATTGACTATTAAGTACGAATGCTTCCAATATATATATATCTAGAGAGTATTGATTGAAGAGTTCTGAATATATGAAAGTGAAATACAAGTATATGATTGCTAGAGATCAAGAATATATCATAGTATAAGAGTAGAGAGCGCAAGTAAGTAAAGTAAGATCTTCTCTTTGATTCCTGATGTTATTTATAGTGGTAGAAAGATTTCTTGAGTAGTTGCATCCATTAACAAGTGTTCTATGGTCGCTTTTGATGGTGATAAAGAGTTGCAGCGAAGAGAAACGAAGATGTCTTTTCAATTGCGGCAGTTGTTATTTGAAATTTGAAATCCGAGTTCAGTTCCAGACGTCTGGAATATGTCTCAGACGTCTGGATCTATATATTTTTGTATATAGTAGCCTTTCAGACGTCTGCATACATTAACTAGACGTCTAAATCTATCTGGTTTGTAATCTAGGGGATTTTTTCAAATGTCTGGCTAATGCATCCAGACGTCTGATCCTGTGCATGTTGCTTTTTGTGTATCTATGTCGTTGCTCTTTTGATTCTATCGACTTGTAGTCTCTTGGTACGTTCTTTGAGCCTTGTTCTTGTCTCTCTACTGATGTTACTATAGCAATTAACTGTAAATAGAAATATATATATGCATATTCAATTTCCATTGTATAGTTGTTGTCATCGAAACCGTAGATTTGATTTCCTAACAATCTCCCCCTTTTTGATGATGAAAACTGTACAATGTACTTATACATGATTTATAAATCTCCCCTGAATATGTGCTTATTTCTAATGTTTTATAAATGTACTTATATTTCTCCCTCTTTGGCATTATCAAAAAGAATTATAAAAATTTAGCCAAAAGATAACACAGAAAAGGAAAATGTCATTAATAATTAGAAAATTATTACATTCATAGATTTTGTCAATTATACAAAAGTTGACATCCTAAATTCCTAAAATCCATGATTCTTTTGGAGAAGCTTTTTCTCGATCATCCCATGTTTCTTCTTTTTGATAAGTGCTAGGCTTTGTAGGAGATGTCAAAGCTTGTTTGAGAGTTTCGTCCTTAGAAAGTTTGGAATGTTTTGCCGGAGGAGAAGGTACTGGGGTTGGCCAATCTTCAGAAGGCGGTGTTGGACCACGAACCCGTTGTAGTACTTCTTTAAGAACATATAGGAAAGTTGAAAGTGATTCTTCAATTGTTGCTAGGCGTGTTGCAAAAGATGTTTCGAAGTTGTCAATACGCTTAGCCAAAAGTTTTTGATTTTGAGATAATATATGTTGATTTCGAAGGGTGAGATCTCGAATGCTTTCATTTGGGTTTGTTTCTGTTTAAATCTCCACAATCTCATCCTGACTTGGATAATCAAATGGTGCAGGAGGAGGTGGGGTTACTTCATGATGATGTTCCTCCTCTTGAGATGGTTCTTTGTGTGGTTGAGGTGGAGGCTCAATTTGTCTAGTTTGACGATTGTGCGTCCAATCTTCAAAGGATATAAATTCAAGGGGAATCTCGGGTAAGTGCATCAGTGAGAAAACTTGGTGGAAGCATACTTCGGAGAGATTTCTTCAAAAGTTGATAAGTATGAGGGAATGTTGTGAGCGCGTAGAAGTCTTATAATATATGTAGGGTAGATAATTGATGGTCGTGATCGAGTCCAAAAATGTTTGAGCTCGTCAGAGATAAATTTGGCCCAATTCACCCTTGTTCCACTAAACATAGCATACAAGGCTTTTTGCTCTAACTTGATTATTTGTTCATGACTTCCCATCCGTGGAACGATGGTATTGATTATCATTCGAGTAAGAAGTCGTGCTTTTGGATGTAGATATTTAGAGGCAAATTTTGGCATTTCATCCTCCCAAATTTGATGTGTTATACTATTTCGTGGTTTGAAGCGTATATCGGGAATATTGTATTAATCTTCGCCCGTGTCAGAACATCCTAGAGTTCTACCTATGATGCCAGGAGTGAGTCTAATCGTGTTGTCATACACGCTAGACCATAGCCAATTATCTTCATCTTTAGTGTTCCATACCGAAGTGCTACCCAAATTTGCATAGAAAAGAAATATTGCCAATTGATCGATTTGGATGTCATTAGGAGTGAACGATAGCAATGTTTCTAGTCTGGCATTCTCACACATTTCACCCAAATCATGCATTGAAAATTTAAGTAGGTTATAGAATAGACCTGTGCGAAGCTTTTTTTTTTGTATTTAATATAAAAAATTTTGATCCGAAAGTTTTAAAGTATGATACTTTATATTTTCTTCCAAAAAATATTTCAAAAAAAGTTTGTTTAGTCATAGGACATATGGTTACTCGATTCAACACATAACAGGTTGTTGCAATAGCTTCAACCCAAAAGTGTTTTGGTAGGCCACTACTATTTAGTCAATTTCGTGCGCATTCTTATAATGTACGATGTTTTCTTTCTACGACACCATTCTGTTGAGGTGTGCGAGGAAAAGAAAATTTATGACTTATTTGTTTCTTATTGCAAAAATTAGTAAAAAGATCATTTAAAAATTCTCCTCCGTTATCACTTCGAATATTTTTATTTTTTAAGTCCATTTGTGTTTTAATTCTTTTATCAAATATTTTAAACATACCAAAAGTATCGCTTTTATGTTTTAAAAACAAAGTCCATGTATATCTTGAAAAAACATCAACTATTGCGAAAACATATTTGTTGTGATTTATATATTGTATTTGTGCTGGTCCAAATAAATTTAAATGTAATAATTCTAATAGTTGTTTTGTATAAATATTAATTTTAGATTTAAAAGTGCTTTTTCTTAGTTTTCCAATTTGACAATCATCACATAAATTTTCTACTTTGTAATTTATTTTAGGTAAACCTCTAAGTAGCTCATATTTTGCCAATTTATTAATATATTTAAAATTGATATGACAAAAACGTTTATGCCATAACCATGTATCATCACGTTTGGCGGTTAAACATAAATTTGAATTTTTATTTATATTCATGTTTAATATATAAATATTTTTGTTTCTAAAACTTTCAAATACAAGTTGTTTGTTATTATCGAAAATATTACATTTATCTTTTTCGAAATTTATTTGAAAACCTTTATCGCATAATTGACTAATACTTAGCAAGTTATGTTTTAGATTTTCTACTAACAAAACATTTGTAATAATAGGAGAGTTGGAAATACCAGAGTTGATGTCTTCTCCAATGCCCACGCCATATCCTTTTGAATTATCTCCAAAGGTTACCATTCCACCACCGATGTATGCTATATTTGATAACATTTTTGAATTTCCGGTCATATGCTTGGAGCATCCACGATCTAGTATCCATTTCTCCTTATTTTTATTTTGGGTACCTGCAAAATAAAAGATGTTTTAATTGGTACCCATATACTTTGTCAGGGTCCTAAATGTTAGGAGAAGGTAGCCATACCCAAGATGGTTTGGTACCTTTATAAACATAATTTTTATTATAGACTACATTCTCTAAGAAATTACTAACATATTTTTGTCTAATCAAATAATTATTTGGCTTTGGAATCCAAATTTTCATTTTTTTTGATATTCATATTAGACCTAGGTGAACTTTTAATCTTTTTATATCCGTAATTCTTAGTATCATTTCTTTTTTGTTTAGGAGTATTTTTAAATCCTATTCCATTTCTATTTCCTGATGGTTTTGAAGTTTTGATAAGATTTTCCAAATCTTATTTTCCTTTATTAAATTTTGAAAGGTTATTTGTAATTTTATCTAATTTTTCTTTAATTCTAAATTATCAATTTTAAAAATTTCAATATTACTCTTCAAGTCAACATTTTCTTTTAACAAATTATCTTTTACTACTTCATTTTGATCAATATTAATAGCAATAGCCTTATTTTTGACCAAATTTTTTTAAAATTTTTTTTGAGATAATTCTAGTTCTTCTTCTAAGATAATTTTTTCATTTTTTAACATTCCTACTTCAAGTTCTAATCGATTTATTTTGGCTATATGTTCTTTGTTCAATTTTTTTATTTGTCTAAATTTATCATCTAAGTCTATGCTAAGTTCTAATAATTCGTCAAAGCTAAGTTCGGGACGTACCTCATCAGTTTGTGCCATAAAACACACATTAGCTTGTTCTCCGTCACTATCGCTATCACTTTCTGATGATGAAGAATCCGAGTCATCCCATGTTACTTTGAAAGCCTTCTTCTTTTTTAACTTTTCAAATTGTTCTTTTTATCATTACTGAGCTTGGGACAGTTTTTCTTCATATGTCCAGATTGATCACATTCATAGCATTTGATTGATGTTTGATGCGTTGAGCTCGATTTTCCACCTTTCTGAAATTTAGTCATTTTTCTAAACTTCTTGAATTTGTTGTAATTTTAGTCAAAAAATACAATCTCTTCCTCATCTTAGTCGAAATCTTCATTTGTTGTTGGGAATGCTATGTTCTTTTTTTCTGAATTTAGTTCTTTTCATGCCTGCAAATTAGCTTAATAGGACATTAAATTTGCTATCAATTCTTCAACTAAGAGTGTTGATAGATCATTAGCTTCTTCGATAGCTAATACTATTCTTTCCCACTCTGGAGTTAAATTATTGAGTGTTCTAGATACTAAATCAAAATTTGTAAATTTGACTCTGAGTGCCATTAAATCATGTTGAATGGTTTGAAATCTAGAGTGCATATGTACTATAGATTCATTTTGTTTCATTTTAAATGATGAAAATTGATTTTGTAAAATTGAAATCTTGGTTTGTTTAACTTTGTTTGTGCCTTTGTGTGTGACTTTTAAAGTACGCAAAATATCAAATGCAGTGTTACATAACCTGACACCTGAGAATTCATTTTTGTCTGATGAGCAAAATAAAACATTCATAGCTTTGTAATTATTAGAAGCTGCTGTTTTTTGTGCATCGATCCATGTGTTCATAGCAGTAGTAGGTGCTTCATATTTATCTTGAGTGGTTGACCAAATTTCTAGACTATTAGCTTCCATAAAAATTCTCACACGTGTTGACCAATATGCATAGTTAGAGCCATTAAAAAGTGGGGGTCGTGCTGTGGATTGTCCTTCTTGAAAAATACTTGGCATATTAAAATGATTCAAGAACGTGTTACTATACTTTGATCAAACCTTGCTTTGATACCAATTGAAAGTCTATAGGATGGATCGTGTAGTGTATATGAAAGTATATGTTACTAACTATATGATGTGGCTAATATAAAATTAATCTAGTAAAATATAGACTAAGCACACCAAGATTTTATACTGGTCCGAACCACTCATCCTACGTCCAGTCCCGAAGTTCCCCTTTGGAATTCGACTATCAAACACCCTCACTTCGCACGGAGGAATAGGATTGGTTACAATAGCTTGTTCTTGCCAAGAATGTGTACTATAACACGGATATTGACTATTAAGTACGAATGCTTCCAATATATATCTAGAGAGTATTGATTGAAGAGTTCTGAATATATGGAAGAGTGAAATAGAAGTATATGATTGCTAGAGATCAAGAATATATCAGAGTATAAGAGTAGAGAGCGCAAGTAAGTAAGGTAAGATCTTCTCTTTGATTCTTGATGTTATTTATAGTGGTAGAAATATTTCTTGAGTAGTTGCATCCATTACCAAGTATAAGTGTTCTATGGTTTCTTCTGATGGAGATGAAGAGTTACAGCGAAGAGAAGCGAAGATGTCGTTTCATGTGCGGTAGTTGTCATTTGAAATTTAAAATCTGAGTTCAGTTCCAAACGTCTGGAATATGTCTCAGACGTCTGGCTCTATATTTTTTTTGCATATAGTAGCCTTTCAGACGTCTGCGTACATTAACCAGACGTCTGATTCTGTCTGGTTGGTAATCCAGATGATTTGTTTAGACGTCTAGCTAGTGCACCCAGATGTCTGATCCTGTGAATGTTGCTTTTTGTGTATCTATGTTATTGCTCTTTTGATTCTATCGACTTGTAGTCTCTTGATACATTCTTTGAGCCTTTTTCTTGTCTCTCTAGTGATGTTACTTTAGCAATTACCTGTAAATAGAAATATATATGCATATTCGATTTCCATTGTATAGCTGTTGTCATCGAAACCGTAGATTTGATTTCAAAACAAGAATTCCCCATTCTCGAAACTAGAAAATATCAATGGTTTTTCCAAATGGCTTTTTAATTCCTAAAAAGATTTTTTGCAATCTTCTCCCCTTTTAAAGTTCTTCTTTTTCTTGATTACGTCGAAGAAGGGAATACATTTATCGATAGCTTTAGAAATGAACCTACCTAGGGCGGCTACCCTTCCATTTGAACTCATTAACTCTTTGCTGGTTTCGGGTTTGGCCATGTCCTTAATAGATTGAAATTGGTCGGGACTAGATTCAATTCCTTGGGCACTTACAACATAGCCTAAAAGCATTCCCGAATGGATTCCGACAGAGCGCTTCTGTAGGTTCAGTTTCGTCTGATATTTCCATAATATTTGAAACATCTCTTGTAGATTCTCTTGATGATTCTTAGCCACACCGGACCTTACTAGCATGTCGTCCACATAAACTTCCATATTTCGACAAATCTGCTATTTAAATATTAAGTTGACCAGCCTTTGATAAGTAGCCCTTGCATTCTTCAACCTAAAAGGCATCACTTTGTAGCAGTAAATTCCACACTCAGTCACAAAGCTAGTGTGTTCCTCGTCCTGTTTGAACATAGATATTTTATTGTACCTTTAATATGCATCCATGAGAGGCAATAATTTGTGACTGCTTGTTGCATCTACTAAATAATCAATTCGCAGCAGCATGAAACAATCTTTTGGACATGCTTTGTTCAATTCTGTATAGTCAATGCAAGTCCTTCATTTTCCATTTAATTTCTTTGCCAAGACTAGATTGGCTAACCATTTTGGGTAGTATATTTCTCATACAAACCCATTCTCGAGAAGTCTGTTAACTTCTTCTTTTAAAGCATCAGACAGTACCATGTCTAACTGTCTCTTCTCCTGCCTAATGGGGGTTGCCTCTGGATTGATATCGAGTGCATGACACACGACCGTCAGATTGATCCCCACCATGTAAGAATGTGACCAGGCAAATACATGCTTATTGACCTTTAGAAATTGGATCAAATCTTTCTTTAAGTCACCATCCAATTCTTTTCCCACTTTGACTATCTTAGTATTAACATCGTAATCTATGCATGCCTCCTAAAGGTCCTTCATAGGTTTTATCCTTTATATTCCCCCACAACAATCAAATTTAGTGATGCTTGGGCTTTGTTCAGTAGAATTAGCATCGATTCTCTTCCTTTTGCCTCTAGGTGTAATGTACCTTTCATATGTACGCTTGTTAGATTTATTAATTTTAACTTTTGCTTCGAATGTTGGATGTAAAAATCGATCATCCGAAGGCTGTAGAATAATGGAAGAATCAAAGTAAGCGAAATACTCCATTTATAATTATCTAGGGTAGCAAAATACATCTCTCGAGAGTTGAAGTGCTTCCCTTGGACGGTGCCCCATCCTCCCTTTGTCAAGAATTTTACCATTAGCTACTTTGTTAAGACAAATGCATCTATTTCGTCGAGTGTCGGCCTGCTAAAGAAGGCATTGTAGTAAGATGGTTGGTTAATAATCACAAAATAGTCTCGAAAGTTCTACATGATGGTGGCACACCCATTTGCACAAGAAGCTTCACCTGCCCCACCGAAGTCGACCCTTTGTTATTAAATCCGAAGATGGGTTCCATGCTGCACTCAAGTTTACCCTCGAGGATATTCATTTGATCATAGGCATGCTTGAAGATAATCTTGACTGCACCTCCTGTGTCCACAAGAATTTTGGAGATGATGGACAATCTGATCTGAGCAGTAATCACAATGGATCGTTGTGCGGATGGTGATCCCCTTTTTTCAACTCTTGAGGGGTAACAACAAGATTCGGCATTTTAATATTAAGTCGTGGATTCTGCAATGGAGGCTTTTCTTGGACAGAGAAGTCCTTCTTTAGCTTCCTTGATGTATCTATTTCGGGCCCCTTTGCTGTTCCCCGTCGGATGCGGCCTACCAGAATTACATCAATTCTATTTATCGGCGAGCTTAAGCTCAGTAGGTCTTATCTTCCAGCATATTAACGACATCGCCAGGGTGCTTTTATGGACCATGTCTCGTCCGTTCAGCTTTCTTCTTATCCTGAACGAAGTCTTTCAAATGAACCTTGCGGATCAATTTTTGGATGATTCCAGCTATAACTCTACACTCATCAGTCTTATGACCGTTTGCCTTGTGATATGCACAATAATCTCCTCCCTTTCTTTGCTCTGGGTTGTTATGCTTTAAAGGAAGTCGGGAACTTGGCACTTTCCTTTGCTACGGCATAAACGTAAGATGGTGGCTTTTTCAAAGCGACTATGGTAGCAATTGAATCTTCCTATTTCGTTCTTTTATGTCCCCGGTCTAAATAAACCTTCCTCCTTCCTTTTGAGGAATCACTTTCCTTTTGGCATAATACAACTCATCCATCAAATGAACTTGTAAGCCTGAAAGTGGAAATTCTGTAAATCTTACACCCATTAATGAAGAGCTACTTCCAAAAGGGGGTGTTCTCTATTGAGCCGGAATGTACCGCGATAAGCTTGTCTCGGTCATTCATATCCTTTTCTTTCAGTTCCTCATCATTGAATCTCCTTAGATAGTCTCCTAATTGCACATTCCTTTGCTTTATGTTGTCCAAGACTATATAATCTATAGTGGGATCTTTACAAATGCATAACTGGGTTGAGAATTCGTAGGAGAACTGCTTCCATGAATAGATTGTTTTCTCTCAAAACTACCTGTACCACTTGGCCATAGCTCCCTAGAGAGTGATAGGGAATAATTTGCATCTAACAACTCCTGAAACATTGTATAAATCCATCTGGCCATCGAAATAAATTAAGTGATCATCAGATCTGTGACTCCATGATATTTCATTGTTGGGATCTTTAAAAAAGATAGGATGACTGTTGCTTTAATCTCATTTGTAAAGGGTGGCAGTCGTTCATTACCATTGGCAATTTCATCCATATTTCTTTTCCTTTTGTATTCATTACATCCATAATTGCTTTCTTGGCTGAATCTTTCAAATAAGCTTCAACATTACAATAATTTTTCTGGTCTGGAATGTATTCTTTTGATGTAGAGCTTCCGAATTATTCTCGTGATTTATCGAGCACCATCCCCTGATGATTAGCTTTAGACCGAGGGTGTTCCTTCTTCTTGGAGGATGTTAGTTCTATCTTTCTTTTTTTCATTGGAGGGAGATTTCAAGTTCCTTTCAGGCGAAACTTCCTCGTCCCTCTAAGTTGGCGTTGCTGTTTCTGAAGACATCTGAGATAACGCCATTTTGAGGAGCATTTGTATTTCATACAGCATTTGCCCTAAGTATTTGATCTTTGTAGTATTTTCAACATATTGAGCTGGTGACAAAGGTTTCCATTGAACAACCCCATACAAATTAAAGGATGGAGCTATGTTCTTCTTAAGGGTTGTTGTGTGGATAACTCCTTCATCCATTCTGCTTAGTCATCTAGATCACATTTTCCTATGTCAAGTTAAATGATCCAAAATTGGTCTATAAGATAGTAACAAGGTCGGAGGTTCAACTCCTCCTTCTAGCATCAAAATGTTAACAAGAAAACTTGTCAACATCCCTAGAGCTATGTGAATGACCAATAAGGTTATATAAGACAAGATTGTATAAGAAGTTGCTTCTTTTGAAACCCACCTTTCGACCTGATTGACCAAGTCAAAACCGATTTAATAGTTAAATTGGAAATGCAACTAAGAAAGAAGCATTCAACTCGAAACCTTTCTTTTGAATGAGTTAAAGACAATTGATCTTTCTGACCTTCCACACCTTTTGATCATGTCGAAAGGTTTACTCTTATCATTTTGACCATGTCGGAAGGTATACCTTCTTATTAAGGTGAAATAAATGCTTTCGACCTCACCGGACTCATCACCTTTGTTTAGGAACCCCTTCGAAAGGGTTGCAGTTACAATGGAGTGTAGATCCCATTCGAATGTATTTCATTTTACACATTCGCTTGCCAATTACAAGCTAGATTCCTTTCGAAACACCCCTTTCGACCAAGGCGAAAGGAGTTACATCCTTTTGAAACATATCCAGTTTACAACTACCTAAGCTTCATTCAGTTTAATCTGTATAAGGTCGGCCTGGATTATCTTAAGTTTCATAAATTCATCAATGTTGAAACATCATCACCATTCTTATTTTCCATATCCGATACTATCTGGATGATGATGTGTTTCGAATGTTCATATCCAAGTCGACCTTAATGTATTGCATAGGCAAAAGATAGTTAAGAGAATAAGATAGAATCATGTGCAATGGATCATTAGTCTTGCTAATGATCATAATGATCTAACTCATAATCAAATCCTTAATGAATCCGCCATCTCTCCATTATTATTAATCCAAAATGAGTTACAATTATGAGTGCTTTTCCCCAAAATGATTTAGGATTCACAAAAATTTTTGTTGTAGAAAAGAAGTTGGAGTAAAATAAATAACTTAGGACTCCAAAATACGGTCCCTAAAACAAGATCCCTTGGGTTTTATTTATAGATGCAGGTCAGCCCCTCTTCCGCGCCTATGCTTTTGACCTGGTCGAAAGGCCGCTATTTATATTCCGTCTTATCCATTTTGACGTGGTCAAAAGGCCTCGCCTACTTTTGATGTAGTCGAAAGGCATCTCTTTTGTGTCCTTTAATTCACCCTTGCGCTTCCCTTCACTTTATTCCAGACCTTTCGACATTATCGAAAGGGAATTTTGTCAACCTTCCGCCTTTGTTGAGTCTTTATTATCCCTTTTTCCTGCTTTCTCCTAATCGCATTTTACGTTTCCGAAAGGTCCTCAAATGCTATTTTTTCTTCATGTTGACTTGTTGTCATCAGAAGTAAAGATAGGAGTCTTCAACATGGACGATAAGTTATCCATTGGGGCATTGAAGATGTTGAAGCACTAATGACTTCGATGCAGTAGTAGCTTCTGAATGCAACTTTCGATACATGTCTATGAATCGATGTGGAACCTCCTCCTGATGTCATCAGCTTCGACCGGTTTGAAAGGCTTGAGCATTCTTTTAGAAGGGTTATTATAAATCTAAAACCTTTGGTTCCGAAATGTTTGGCATGCATATGTGTTGTTGATGTTTATTGCCTTCAAAAGTTGGTTTCATGCCCATCCTTACCTTCTTTAAATACGTGAATCCATTTGCATCGAAAAGTTGAAAGTCGCGGAAGGGCAGTCTTGCTTTTCTTTTCCATCTTTCTCGAAAGCTTTCACACTTCTTATCGCTCGTAAGGGAATATGGTGCCTCCGAGTCCTTCGAAAGCCTTCTCAATGCCTTCGAAATGTCCTTCTGTGACCTTTATCGAAACCCATGCATGTAACTTCAGCGGAGCCTGAGATTTTCATTAACCTTCTTTCATACTTCTGTTCTTAAGTGGGTTTTATGGCTAACAGTTTCCTTTATTGCATTGAGAACTGATTTATGCTCATCTTGATGTTTAATTACTTATGATCATTCTTTCAAGTTTGGGACATTTCCTTATTTGCCCATTCTTTTCAGTTTGGATTTTGTTCAGACTATTTTATTCTTTTAAGTCTAGATTTTGATATTATTTATGCACATTCCTTGAATATGGGATTTTTTTCTTACTAGTGCCCATCCTTTATGTTTTTTGTTTGTTTCCACTCTTTCTATATGGATGTTGTTCTTATGAGGTGAAAACTCGTTACGCATTTAGTGACATAGTCCCACCGAATTTCCATATGTTCATCATATTGCTTGATTTTTCATAGCCGGTTTTCTAAACTTATCCCGTGTTGTTTTATTATAATGCTCTAGTCAGACTGAATATTTTACCAGGTCGCCTTTGGTGATATGGAGTTCATGGAGAAGAGCTGGATGTTCACCATTCGTAGTACTTTATTTTTTACTGTATTATGTTGTACATCTAACAGTAATTGCAATGTCAGGATTTTATAACTATTCAGCTGATAATGTTTGTTTTTAACTCGGATGTAATCTATATTTTGGAGCAATTTTTAATGATCTTCGTTATGTTATATATTCTCATTTCTGCTGTGATTTTTCGACTTCCCTATTCTCTATTCTTTTCCTTTTATTTTGCCTAACAATCGGCTCTTTAGGACGATTGGATGTTTGGCATTTGAATACCATGGATGTATTTGGTGTTGGTTTTCAATGGTTGACAAGGCAGTTCATTACATGGAATCAATTAATATCACCTTGAAAATTGAAATAAAACTCTTACCAGATCCGATCTAAACTTCTCAAGAAAGTGCAGTTGTCGAGAAGAAAATACCACTTCTTGAAAAAGATTTTATTTATTCGATTTTGATTAAGAAATGAAGTGGTTGAACCTTCGTATTTTGCAATGAATATACACTAGAGGGGAGGAAAAAGGTCAAGTACAAAAGAGAGAGGAGGTGATGTTTAACTAGGCAATATTAATGAGTAAAAAATTAGAGATCTAGAACCTATTAGTATTTATTTTATTTAAATCCACTTATGTATTTATCAATATCATATATCAATACGTACATATATAAATATTTTATACGCGCTTTATTAAATACTAATTTGAATAAATAAAATAAATTTAATAATTAATATTTCATAAAAATAAATTAATTTATAATAACTATAATTTAATTAAATCATCATATTCGAAATATTCAATATTGGGGTTGTGTGACTCAAAGGTGTAAATTCGATCAGTGATTAACATCGAGGAATTCGAGTATTAATGCTTACACACTCGAGCTATTGTTTTCAGGTTTGGTTGAATTTATCACCCACGCATTCTTTGTTAATGTTAGCACCAAAATTGGTCACTAACTCCCTAGAATAGATTTGTGCAGCGGGACTAATGAAGAAAGTAAATGGAAAATGAGGAATAACGCAATATAATGCAAAATAGAACAGTAAAAAGAAAGAACAACATAATTTATAGTAGTTTGGCGTTAATTGCCTGTGTCCACTTTGAATATACTTTTTATTGCTTTATCAACTGCTTGAATATAGATACAATCCACAAAGAACAACTTGATTCAAGTTCAAACAAAAAGGAAATGAGTACAAAAAATGGCAGAGTTTCCCTTTAGTTCTCCCAAAAAATATCCCCAATAATGGACCAATGTTCCTCTATTTATAGATGGAGACAGCCTGGCGTCTCAGAGCTCGGCGGACTTCTCTTCATTCACCAAGGTCCATTACCAAGAGACCTCAGCCGTGCATCAATACTGAACCAATAGCACTGACCTAAACTAGCCGACTCCTCAAGGCCGAACTCACAATGTCGATCTGAATTCCAAACACACCGAATACTCCAAACATGCCGACCTCAATACAAGCACAGTGAATATCGACCTGATATAGGCGTGTTATCCTATTATGGCGATTGCCAACCCGAATGAGTTTTGTTGATCCATCATGAACATGACGACTGCTTCTAGCTTTGCCAACCAGGTTCAAGTGCACCGAACCCAGATACAAATGCTATCCATAAAAAGTTATGCTGAACCAGAGTTTGTCGATCCAAAGTAGTTGCCGAGTTTGCCAAAATATACCTATAGACCTGGGGAAATGCCACCACTAACCTGAAGCTATGCCGAACCTTCCAAAATGCATATGGCCTCAAACTGCATGCAGACCTCAAGTGCTTCAAACATACCGACTGGATTACCATGTTCTCATGCCGACCTCTAATAGGTGATCCACACCGACTCGAAGTTGAGACGACCCAGAGTAAACACCCCTTTGACTAGAAGCAAACTCCCTAACGACCCAAATTAGATCATTCCTTGACCATGCTTCCATAAACTTTCAGCTATAGCTTTTAAAACTACCGTTTTGTAGCCGAGCTAAGGCATTGGGTAACATTTGAAACCCAAAGTGCATCTTGTGAATAACATGACGTGCTTTGAATCAGTGAGTAATCCGTGTTCCCAGAGGTTAGGTCATTCAAGTTAGTAACTGATCGTTGTTTCCCATTAATTTTTTAATGAAGTCATGTGTCGTTCGAATGTATTAGCTAAGCCTCAAGAAAGCCCCGAGGTCCCTCGTTCAACTTTTCAAAAGCTTATTGCATATAACCTTTCAAAGGTTGGATTTCTAACAAATTCTCCCAATCTTTTGACCTTTTCCCAATCAAGCATTGTTTCACCTTATCCATTTTTTATTTTATTTTTTATTTTATTATCTTCTTTTAAAAAAAAGAGTGGTCGGCATAAGAATGTCGATCCCTCGATTGTTATACATGGGATGGGGTCGGCATGTTGAATAGTCGACCCCTTGGAATACGACCGGGTCTCTAAGAGAAGACCGGTTCGTATTCCATCCCACATATAAAGCTTGGGTCCACCACTCTCTTCTTCCCACTTTCACTCTAGTTTATCTCTCCACTGAGCTCTGCTAACCAACTCCTCTAACACGACCTCTCCTTTCCCAAATTCAAGTTGCCTTGCCCTGCAACCTCCAATTACATGCAGTATCCCTTAATCCCTAGATCTTCTACATAGGTATGAATTTCCTTTCTAATTCACACCCTAACCTTGAGAAATTACATGGTATCCAGGTGCATAGGTAAAGTTGATATGAGGTGGAGAAGTACAAGGATTAAGAGGAACATGAGGGGGTTGTAGGAGTGAAATGGGTTCGGTATGGATAAGGCAGAGGATGGAGTCGACATATGTTAGGATAGAGGGAGGAGTTGGTATAGTTGTGTCAACTATAGGGTCGGCGTTGTACGCTAAGCATTAGAACGAGAAAACCAGAGGTTGATATTCTTAGTTTAGACGTAGGATCAATATAGTGCTTATTGAAAAGAGATCGGTATTTTGGAAACAAGGAGGGATCGGTATGTTTCGTATAGAGGAGCGGGTTGGTATGTTTTGTAGAGAGGAGGAAGATCGGTAATAAATCAAGGCGTAGGGGTCGGCATAAAGTATCTAGGATTGGCATGGACAATTAAAACTACTCTAATTCGAGTGATCAAAATATTATGACCATATATCTTTCACCCAAGCATGACGTGATGAAAAATGACATGACTTATCATGTATAAGCCAATGGACTCAACTCGAGCTAATAAATCCACAGTTCAAACAACATGACTTAAATGTGATACTAGCCGATCCTAAGACTCTTGTCGCCGACTACCTTTTACGCTGCCCGGGATGGTTAGTGATGACGGTCTCTTTGGGGAAAAAGTGAAAACTGCGCCGTTTTACTTTCATTTTTCCAATCTTAAGCCATTTTCACTTATATTAGATTCACTGCAGTAGTTCACACACAGCATGGGGGGATGTATTCTTATCATCTCTAATATCGATCGTATTTCGAGTATAGCTTACACAGGTATTCGGTCACACAAAGTTCTTTCCCGTGATGTCTTCTAATTCAGATAAGAAATCGAGCTCTACTATTATGTCTGATAAACCCGGGCCAAGCCAGCAACAAGAGGTAATAGAGACATCAAGTCAGCAGTTAGACCTCCTTTCCGACATTCCAACTCTTCCTGCTAAAGTTATAGATCTGGCTACCGACGCCGTGGATGATGCTATTTTGTCTTGGATGACCTGACTGATTCACATGCTTCGAAAATTGGTGAAACGACCCTTCGTCGACCATGCTCGATTTTTGATATTCCTTTCGAGGATGTTCTGGCCGGTCGTGTAACAACCCAAAATTTAACCCATAATAATTAATTAACGAATTAATTAAATGATAAAATAACTTTGTGAATTTATCAAAATTAAGCAATGGGAGTTGCACCATTGTGTCCGTGGTAATTTTTAGTCAATTTCCATATATACAACGTCAGAATCAAAGCTAAATAAATAAGATACAAACTAAACAAGAATAAGAATCAATGAATAATAATAATAATAATAATAATAATAATAATATAGGGAGGTCGACCTAGAGGTCAACCATCCCAAGGCCTAGGTCGACCGATCGGTCGACCTGGCTTCAAGGGCAGTCGAACAGCCTACGAATGGGAAGCGAAGGAAATTTCTTCGTTCCTATTGGTTCCAGTAAGTTTTTATACACACTGTTTTCTTCATTTTGGCTCATCTGGTCCCTCCGTGCTACCATCCAATGACTCCTATTCAGCCTATGACATGGTTGTACATGGTTGCATCCATTTCAATCCTAAAATCCAACGGTCCAGGATCCACTTCTACACCTATAAATAGAACCCTAGGCACTATCATTTTTTCTCATTCTAGATTTTCTCCGCTTGGGTTCACAGGAAGGACGCTAAAAGTAATAATTTTCCAAGAAGAGAATCTTTTAAATAAAAATATTCTAATACCTTAAGTGGATCCGGGAGGACCAAAGTGGAGAAGCTTAGGACCATAAGTGAGTGATTGCAATTACTTTAGATTTCTTTAAATATTTAAAATAATAGGGTTTTCAATAATTGTTGTTTTACTACAATTTATGGAATAACCTTTTTTGTAATTTACTTATAGTTTTTGAAATTATTTTCAGTCTATTTCTTTTCGCTATTTTTTCAGTTAATTTAATTTAATCTATTAAATATAGCTTTTCCCTTTATTTACAGTTTATTTACGATATTTTAATTTATTTATTGTTATTTATGCGTTATTTACATCGTTTTCCTACGCTTGGATTTTCTTCTATTTTCAGTTTTCTTTTATTTCCCCTTCTTCTTCGCGTATGGATTAGAATAGATTAAACACGAATATGGATTAAAATTATAAGAATACCGAAATAACAAAAGATAAGATGTAAATTGGAAAGACTGTAATAAAAATGGAATTAAGACAGAAATTGAGCCTAATTATGATATAATTGTTAGAATTTAACTAATTAAAGATAATTGGGCTAGTTATAACTTAGAATTATGACTAAAAGGATTATAAGATGAAAGAAGCTTATTTTCACACTTAGAACTTGGGTTAATTAATAGGCACGATTATAACATAGGTTATAATAAGAAATAGAACATAGGTCTATTACTTTTACCTTGCTTAAAGATTCTAGTAATTACTATCATTCACCAGACTTTTAGTCTGACCCACTCCTCTATTCCCTTTTTTTCCCCACTCATAAGCAATCAGGGGCAAGGAAGATAGACCGCGACTTCTTGGAGACTTGGAGACCCTATCATGTATTCCTTCTTTTTATTTCCAACTTTTGTTATTTTATTGTACTGGCACTGTAATGAGGGAAAGTTTGTGTTTGTACTTTGGTTTCTCTGATGAGACTGAGATTTTATTTTCATAAGACAATTGTAGTTTGTATTTGGAACATATGTGGTTTGTCTAAAGTATTTACGAAGTATTAATTTTTAAAATCGCTTATTGTTTTTAATTAATTCCGCTATGTTACTATTATCTATCTATTTTGTCTTGTGAATGTTAGTCTCTTTTAGCTTTAGTTATACCTATGATGCACCAAATATGTTAATGTGTCCTTTTGGGTATGCAAAGGGGTGTAGGGTTTTTCACGTCAAGGGAAGACAGGCCCCACTTGCCCCTAGTCGGGTACACTGCAAGCAATAAATTCATATGCTGGGCTAGATGCGTGCCACCCTTTAACTCCTTTTTCAGTGAAGTGCTGAAGTACATGGGAATCGCCCCTGTTTAATTGCACCCTAAATGTTACGATTTTAATCATGGCACTCTCTTTCTCTTCATGGGCGTTCTACTCCGACCACCAACTCCTGAGGACATCCGATATTTTTACAAATTCAAGAGATGAGCCGATAGTCCCTTGTACGTGTTCCTTAAGCCACTACCCAGATGTCAAGTTTTAATGGGTGCATGGAATAAGCTTTCCATGTTCAAGCAAGAGTGGTTCTATGTGCGCTGTCCTCCCGGCTTCGCAAGAAAGTGATTGGAAGGACGTAAGTTTTATTTTCGTTCTGCCCTTTATTCAAGGACTTAAATCGCATTCTCTCTATTCATCTGAGAATTTTAACTCTTCTAGGTGTTCGCTTATGGCCTGAAGGTGCTAAGTATTCTAGGGTAGTTGAGGCTATTCGTGCTACTTCAGTAGAAGATCGAGAGATCAGACCATTAGTTACTAATGAGCTACTCTCGCTATTTGGTGTACTAGCAGACGTTTGTAGGATCGGCCTTCTAAGGAATAGAGCAACCTCAAGTGTCGTAGCCGATAAGAAGGGAGGACAAGTCGACCTTGCGATGCCTTCCATTGAAGGAGTCCATGAGGGTACTGGGGAACGGGAGATCAAAGAAATAGAGGCCCAAAAGCCTAATACCCAAAACATAAGTCCTGGACAAGTGCCAACAGCCAACTTTCCCCACGCAAGCCAGCCGCTACCTTCTCCGAAAAAGAAAAAGAGGCTGGCGTATCAAATTAAAAAGAGGAAAACTGGGGAGACCCCAAAATTTGTTATAACTCCCGTTGAGAAGAGGTCTTCTTCCCATCAAATGGAAAGCTCTTAGAATGGAATCTCCAACCTTTCTATTCTAGGTGACTTGTTAAATTATGATTTTGCTAACCTTGATGTTGAAGGACTAAATTTTCCTGCAAGAAGCGGTGAAAGAAAATGACTTCACAGTCAAGTAGTGCAGACTCCCATGAGCAAAGCAAAAACCACCGGTCCAGTTGGGGGAGGCGCGCACACACAAGCACTTATGTTTCATCATTCACTTGCATTCAACTTTTTATATGGCATCCACTAACTGGTTCTTGCTCAACCCTATTTACAGGTGCAATGACTCGTCCAAACGACTTCGATCACCTTCGTGGCTCTTCTATATTCCGCCACTCAGGTCGGGATACAAAGTCCAAAAAATGCAGAAAGAGATGAAAGAGAAACACTCATGGGCTTACTTCATATCAAAGTGACCCTACAAATTCTCCTATGTGTGGTGGAGACAAGCCCAGATACCGAGGCTCCCGGTCTGATGCTCCCCACGACCAGCATTCTAGGTCTTCAAGCACTAGGAAATCTTGTGATCTCACAAGCAAACATTGACTTCGTCGGAATGAAATCCTCCAATCCATACTCACGACTCAACTACAATGGAGAAATTAGCTGAGCTTAAAGCCACCTTTTCGAAAATTTACTTCCACGGCTAAACTTTCTCTCGGCTATACATCCCATCCCTAGGTCCGCAAAAGAATATTACCTTGCATGCGTGAATGACGTACATGTGCAACATGAGGTATTCATACACTTGGTGGAAAAGGTCTCGGAGGTTTCTATTGAACGATAACATGAGATCGATGGCCTAAGGCTAGAGGCCATCCACCACATGGACATCATAAAGTATCAGGATACTTAATTTCTCTTATTCAAAGCCCAATTGGAGGATGCAAAAATGAATGCCGAAGAGATGGCCGAGGCAGTTGGTCGCTTAGAGGCTACTCACAAAAAGGTATTAAATGTTGCTTCCCGAGGTAGAGGCACTCTAGCTTTGGAAAGATTCTCTGCAAAAAGAGAAAGACATCGTAGCCCACAGCGTGGAAGAGCTGGATTGCTATCTAAGGAAAAGGAGGAGAAAATAGAAGCGCAAGAGGGGTCGCAAAAAATATTATATGGAAATCGTCGAGATAAGAAACTTGAAGGCGAAGCACGATGAGGAATTCTCCCAGATTGAAGCGCTGAAGGAAGCCGCTTGCGAAGAGGGAAAGAAAGTAATACTCACAAAGACTGACTCCCAAATTAAGGCAGCAATCGAATTTGGTTCGAAAGAGATTAAATGCTTATTCGACCCACTCATCGTCGAATATAATGCAAGGGTTCTCCTTCACCTTGTGTAACGACCCGGTATTTTGGACTATTCGCATCCGCACATGTCGGGCTTGAATAATTCAAAATATCGAATTGTTAATTTAAATTTGGCAAAACTGAGATATACAGTAAATAAATAGTCACAGCATCACAGACACGGAGTAATAATATGCAGCGGAAATAAACAGATAGTAGTTCATGAAGCTACTATGTAAATATATAAGATACATCAGAGTTTACAACAAAAGAGTAATACGATACATCAGATATAAATCAGAATACATCACTAGAATCATCAAATACTGAAAGCAGAATAGATGGATGGATCTTCAAGCAAAGCTCCAACTCCAAAGGTGAGTCTCGAATACTGGTACACTCAGTCTGACCCGAGCGTAAAGCAAAACACAAGACACTCGAGTCAGGATTAATATTCTTATATCAATAAATCCAACTCAAGTGAAATAGCAATCGAAATACAAGTAACTCAAAGGATGTTTGGAATAACCATCCTCTAAGGATCCGCTAAACTATCTACTAGGTAGTAATGTACGCTAAGTAGATAATGTCTATCAGTAATATAAAATATCAAAATAGCGTTAAGGCGTTACCATAACCCCCCTTAACACATTTTGTATTCCCAAAAGCATATACAAGACCGTAGTTTCCCCAAAACCGGAAGTCACCAAAGGGCAATCCATATACTCAAGGTACAAATTAAAACGTAGTGGTCGCGAATAGGATAATCAGTATGACAAGGTACATGAGGCGATACCAACTAGGATACTAGTAGTTGCGTGATCCGGACTGATGTTGAGCATAGCCAGCAGCTACCTCAACACCGCGAAACAACACTCCCAAACCGAGGGGTGCACCCAAATCGAATCACAAAAGTAATAGATATGGTATCGAAGAAGTGTGTCCGCTAGAGGTGGCGAACCTCAATGGCCCGGCGCGGCTCTTGTTTTAGTCATGTCAGGGGTCATCCAATATCGTTCTCTTTCTTCAGTCAACGCGTTCACCAAACCATCCACTTCATTCTGGATCAACACTCCACGTATAATAGTTATTAAAGTGGTATTCGGTATCGACAGAGAGTATGTCCATATCCGATCCCGGTCTCTTTAATAACTACGTATTATTACACCGATTGGTCATTTAATATATTTCAAAACAATCAATCACATTCAATTTCAATTAGACTTCATAAACTATCATTTCATTTGTCTTTCAAAAATCAATTTCCAAAATCTACGTTTCAAAACTCCCAAATTACCATTTCAAAGTCTTAGAATTCAATTTCAATTTTATTTAAACGATTCAAATATTGATTCAAGTTCATATATAAGTTTTATTCCAAAAATCATTTAAATGATTAAATTCAACATTCAAATCAATTTAAACTTATTTATCGATTTTATTCAATATTCTTTAGGTTAATTTAACATCCAAAACAATTCTTTTTAATTTCCAAGTCATTAAAACAATCACTTAAGTTAACTTCATTATATCAAACTTACAAATTTAATTAAATTAAATTTGTCAAATCAAATTCCTTAAATTACAATTCTTACATTTATTTCAATGAAACGCATTTTATTTCTTGTCAAAGAAATTCAATTTCATTTATTCACTTACTTAAATAATTTCCAAAACTTAATTAACAAAGAATCCCAATTTCAAATATTTACGAAGTTCAAATTCACTTATTCAAAAGTTCAATTTCGCTTATCAAAGAATTCAATTTTCATTCAGTTATCAAATAATTCAATCTTATGCAATTATTAAATAATTTCAATCTTAATTATTAATAATTTCAAAACTTAATAATTTCAAACTTACTTATAAATTCAACCTTAATTATTAAATCATTTCAAACTCATTCATTAATAATTCCAAACTTAACTATTACTAATTTCAACTTAATTATTAACAATTCCAAATTTATTCTCAAATAATTCATTTAAAAACAACGTCCTTTCATCAGTTATTACATTAATATCTTGTTTCAGATTTCAATATTACCGTTTTCCTTTTATCAAAATTTACGTTCCAATCTTATTTCAAGCCTTATTATTTGAATAAAATCTTTATTTTATTTTAAATCAAATTATTGACCAATCGGGTTTATTTAATTCTCTATCCTAAGTCAAGTTCATTTGGGTGTTTATCATTTCAACCCGATTCCATTTCCAATTCAAAATCAAAACATAGCAAAGGGAACTTGCAGTGTGATAACTGGGATGGTGTCAAAGTAAATAAACAAGCAATAACAACAATCAATAACAATTCAATAAATTAATCAAATAATCCCGAAATAATCGTATTAATTCGCATTGTTATTTGTGCGAATTAATATAATTATTTCTAGAATCTACACTATCATTTCATGTAGATTAAAGATTATTACATTACGGTTTTTCACTTGTCGTTCCATTTCAATTTCAGTTTAATACTACAACCATTAATCCAAACTACGTTCAAAGGTTTAAAGTATAATTTATCAAATTCTATGACAATTAATGGGTCAAATTTAACAAATCAAATTTACATATGGCGGGGTCAAGTTTAATAAATCAAGGTCCGTCATATATAATCCGTTTTAATTTGTAAGCTATACTACATCAAATTAAACTAGCAAACTAGTTATCACTTAACAATAATAATTAACATCCAATTCAAACAACAATCAATCAATCAATCAATTATCAACCAACCTGTATTATTATCACATAAATAATTAACCGATAATGGTGTCAGGTGTCATAGGTGAACAGATATAGATAATAGCAGTCATAACAGTATAAACAACTAACAACAGCATATTTCAATTGTCGTTTCAATTGAAATCAAATTTAATAAATAAAAGAATATTAATCGTGAGTGATTACTCACCTTTCGAGGCTAGAGAAAATAGGAGATGGCACGGATACGCACACTGATACGGACACTGAAATGGAGTTACAAATCCAAGCATGATTCTCAGAGCAAAGTAAGATTGGCACGAATCGACGAGCAAAACTGTTAAATAGGAATTGCCGAAATCAATCAAAACATTCAACATAGCAACAATTACAAAACATGTCCTACGTCAAAGTTTAACAATATAATTCTATGTGCTACCGAGATCGAAATGGTCTGAAATTTGGTATGAATAAAGATCAAAACTTGTATTTCAAAACTGCAAAGAATCACTTGATTCCGACGTAAGACGGAGGAGATACGATGCGTCCAACATGAACTCAGGTCGTGTTTGCAGCAGTGTAAAATAATTCAAGTACAAAAGAATATCTGCCTGGGTCTAACTTCCAGATCCTCGACCACAAATCAAATGATGTTGAATTTTGCTGGAATTTGACATGTCTAAACTAGGTAACTTAAACTACTTTTTAAAAATAGAATCAACCAATTCGGATAAAACATTTGTGAGATACGATGCATCAAACATGAACTCAGGTCGTGTTTGCAGCAGTGTAAAATAATTTTAAGTACAAAAGAACATCTGCCTAGGTCTAACTTCCAGATCCTCGACCACTAATCACACGATGTCGGATTTTTCTGGAATTTGACATATGTAAACTAGGTAACTTAAACTCCTTTTTAAAAATAGAATCAACCCATTCCGATAAAACATGAGTGAGATACCATGCGTCAAACATGAACTCAGGTCGTGTTTGCAGCAGTGTAAAATAATTTTAAGTACAAAAGAACATCTGCCTAGGTCTAACTTTCAGATCCTCGACCACTAATCAAACGATGTCGGATTTTTCTGGAATTTGACATTTATAAATTAGGTAACTTCAACTCTTTTTTAAAAATAGAATCAACCCATTCCGATAAAACATGAGTGAGATACGATGCATCAAACATGAACTCTATCCAACCAAACTATGTACTATACTTATAAAATGTAACTCACATAGTTCGAAACAGGTATAAATTTGTGAAACATATAATAAAACAAAACATAGCTATATACACGGAACACGTATAAAACTATATAACTACTTCCCTGACATATTATATTTAGCTATGCACACATCAGGTTACTAAAATGTTCGCACTAATACACACGTGACACGTATAAACAGTTATTATATAACTCTTATATAAATATAACAGACCCTATAATAACAAAATATAGACAATATGTGAATACAAATGTATATAATAATATATACACCAAAAACATACGTAAATATATTCAAATAACAGATGATATGGTGATTATGATATATACAACTATCACCATAATCATGTAGACTACAAATCCACACAAGCAACAATCTACATGTAGCTTATATTAGTTTGCAAACAACAGACTGCAGAAAACCAATGTATACTGATATATACCTGCAAAGTAAAAACCCATAGATTTGAGATATACCTCAAACAAAGAAAAGGAAATGTAGATGAAGAGCTCGGCACTGATGGGTTTAGAAGCAGAAGGCACAGATGGCATGGTCGTTGATAGAAGAAGCATGCAATTTTGCCAGAGGAGAGTCTTGGGTTGAGGGAGGCGCACGGCACATGCGACGAGTTCAGATTGGCGGACCCTTCGGATGGGCAGCCGAGCATAGAGAAGGGTAGGCTGTCGTGTGCGTCTTCACGGTGGTAGGGAGGATTGTATACGGTAGTGAGGAAATGGAAGCGTGGATGTTGTTGGTGCGGAGGATGTTGAGGCCGATGGGTTTTTTTTTTTTTTAGTTCGGGTTGAGGTCGGAGCAGGCTATCGGTCGGCACAAGGTGGCGAGGGCGGTCAGCTGAAGGCAGAGGAGATGTGGCCGGCGTCGGGTGGCGGATGAACTCCGGGTTGGGTTTGTTCGGTAGGGAGAGGGCAGACGAACGAAGAAGGATGGAAATGGAAGTGGTCGATGCCGGTGGGAGACGCGGGTGTTAAAGTATGGGGGTGGTAAGCATGCAGGAGAGGGTTAGGCAATGGAGAGGATGGTCTCTGTGGAAGAAAGGAGAGTTACAGGCAAGTTCAAAAGGATATCAAATATGTGCCAAAGAAGAGAGAGGGGGAAAGAAATGAACAGTAGAGGGCAATATAAATAAACGCTTTATTTATTCCTTTCACGAAACCAGAACATATTGAAATGATGGGATGACAACTGTTGCCAGTTGTATCGCGAGAATGATAATGGCTGATTGAATTAAACGGCAGATAAAAGAAAGAGTGTAGGGAACCCAAAAGTGAATGCAGAGACAATTGATGAAGCAGAGGCATTAATGAAGGAAGATGTATACAGAGGGGTTCAGAGTGTGCAGAGGTCAATGCAATGATGATTCTGTAAAGGTGACGGCTATTAGGTTTCTAAAGGGTCAAGGCTCCTAGAATAATGAACGTTGGGAAGTTTGGGTACCGGTTTGTGCTGCGTAACGGACCGGTTTGCGCTCCGTTAACAATTATAATTTGCAACGCCAAACTTCGATTGCCACAAATAAATAAACTGTTTTGATCAGCGCGTCGAGACGGTCACAACGGTATGAAGATATTGGTGATACGATCGAATTATAAAAATTCGAAATTTTCTACTACGGAAAATGCATAAAATTCGCAGAAAAATAAGAACGACGGAGCCAAAGATGTCCGAATTTGGAAAAACGACAAACTGACAACTTGCTTAAAAGATGGTGTAGAATTTTTCTATGTAAAAATATTTTGGTTTCGAAAACGGGTTATTTCCATCGATTACTAACTGATTTAAATTTGAAGTAAGTTTACGCGCGAAATAAACTTTCATATTTCCGGACGAAAATTTACCAGTTGCTATGTTTAATTAGACGTATTTCAAATATGAAGTTTGAATAGCATCGGAATTTGTTTGTGAAAATACGAAATTCTACACTAAATAATCAATTTTAAAAATTTTAAACTGGGTCTGAATTTCAGGGTCGTTACACCTTGATCTATCCTTCTTGGGCGAAGGTTATCTCAAGTTGCTTGCCGAAGCTTGGGACACCTTTGTTAAAATTAGGAAAGTAGAGTCGAGCATGGTTGAGATTGATGAAGAGGCACTCACAAAAGACGTGATATGAGAAAACGAGCCATCTGAGTTGGCTTCTGCAAAGCTTCTATTTGGTGGAGCTCCCCCAACACCTAAGAAGAAAGAGGGTATTGCCGAGCCATCTGGCACTTAGTCCCAAAGGCCTATTTCTATTAAACAGATGAGTGTTCATCTTCTCAACCTCTCGACCAACATATCGGTTAGAACTCTGAAAATCCTATTCTTGGCATCCACAAATTATCTTCGATTATCGAAGGGAACAATTCTATGACCACCGAAAGTCAACCGGACGTTGGTATTGATTTCTACCTCTTTTAATCTAAAATGCTGTCGTTCTTGGCGAATAACTGTCGTAATCTAACATTTGACTTTTAAGAGACTGTGTAGGTCATCCTGGTCTCGAGTCTACTCCAATGGGTGTTGTCATTATGGAACAAGAGGAAAAGGAAGCCAAGGAACCAACTGTTGGAGACATTCCTGGTCCTGATGCTAAAGTAATCGGGGCGATTGACGAGGATAAAACCAAAGATCCATTACTTGCCGAGTAACAAGATGACAATATTATTACGGGTGCTTCCAAGCACACTGCCACATTCAGTATGAAGGAGCAGATCGAAGAAGAGAAACAGGTGAAGCCCAAAGTCAAAAGTGAGCCTAGGGTGGTAGAGATTGATGATCCTATTAATAGACCACTACAATTTATTACTCATGGCGGGTCTGTCCCCATGGTAGTTCCCCCTCCTTCCTTAAGTACGTCTTCTCTATGGGAGCAATGGGTCCCAAAAGAAACTTTTGGCTAAGACGACTCTCGAGAAACCGGAAAAAGACAGAAATGCGAAGAAATAGTCATAGCCTTGAAAATTTTTGCTTAGTTTGAATAAATTTGAGTTTTGTATTCGCTTTTCTTTTCCCTTTTTTTCCTTTCTATTAGCAGATGTACGGACTTGGCTGCTAAACCTTTGGAGGGATTGTAAGCAAATTTTGGAGTGTAAATAAAATTTTGTTTCTTTTCTAGTCGTCGAATGTGTTATTATTTCAATGGCAGATTAATTTTTATGCTCCAAGTAGTTGCATCTCAATCTCAAAGCTTCTTTGTGTATTTTACCGAAAGTTTCTTTCGGTACCAAGCCGGAATTGTAGCTAATGGTCGGATTCCATCATTAATGGTTCGAGCATTTTTATCAATCTTTGACCGGAGCCCGTAGGTAGTAAACGGTCAAAAGTTCTTTCGTTCATTCATAGGTTCGGATGCTTGACATTCTAAGTTCGCCCCTTGGGTTTGTAGATACTTCTCCCATCACTTCTAATTTAGTCCGCAACCAGTGACTTGGAAACAAGTCATTTGTACTCTAATCCGCATTTTGAGTATCGAAAGTACTCTAATGTACATTCTAGGGACTTAGATATTTTTCATATCGTTTGTACTCTAATCCACGCCCAGAGGACTCAAAGTACTCTAATCTGCATTCTAGGGACTTGAAGATTTTTTTCATATCGTTTATACTCTAGTCCACACTCTAGGGACTCAAAGTACTCTAATTCGCACTTTGGGGACTTAGAAAATTTTCAAGTCGTTTATACTCTAGTCCATGCTCTAAGGACTCATAGTACTCTAATCCGCACTCTAGGGAATTAGAGATTTTTCAAGTCGTTTATACTCTAGTTTTCGCACTGGGGACTTAGAGTACTCTAATCCGTGCTTTAGGGACTTAGAGATTCTACAAGTCATTTATATTATGGTCTATGCTATAGGGAATCAAAGTACTCTAATCCGCACTCTAGGGACTTAGATATTTTTCAAGTCGTTTATACTCTAGCCCGCACGCTGGGGACTCAGAGTACTCTAATCCACTCTTCGAGGATTTAGAGATTTGTCAAATCGTCTATACACTAGTCTGTGCTTTGGAGGCACAAAGTGCTCTAATCCACACTTTGGGCACATTGATATTTTTCAAGTCGTTTATACTCTAGTCCACGTTCTGGGGACTCAGAGTGCCCTAATCCGCGCTCCGGAGATTTAGAGATTTTTCAAGTCATTTATACTCTAGATCGCGCTTTGGGGACTCCGAGTGTTTTCTTTTTTAAACATAGCTGATAGATATTTTTAGCTCTATGTGTGCGTTCATGCATCACATATAACAGTATAAATGAACCTCAACACATAATTATATAATATGAAACAACAATTGTTCACAGGAAAGTGACTTCAAGCTTTTATTCATCACAAAAATAGGGATAGACTAATTTGTCTTATTACATATCGAAAACAAAAACAACAAGAAAAGAAAATACTGAAGGCAACTATGATCGAAATGCAAAAGAAATAAACTAGGTAAAATAGCAACATATATTTTCCCTATTTCATGCTCTGTAAAGCGTTACACCATCAACAGTCGCTAGCTTGAAATTTCCTTCTCCAAGCTTCTGTTCGATGATGTACAACCCTTTCCCTATAGAATTCATGTGTGATAGGACCGATAGGACTCACTTCAAAACCAGGTCGACCGCATCAAAAACTCTTGGTCGGACTTTCATATTATAATATCGGGTGACTCAGTGCCGATGGGTGGCCACGCTTAGATCAGCTTTCTTACGCTTCTCGCTAATAAAGTCCAATGACTCCAATAAGAGATCTCGTTTTGTTTTGAGATTGTAATAAGTTACCTGATGGGAAGGGACATCAAGCTCAATACGTATAAATGCTTCATTCCCATAGGCCAAGGCGAATGGAGTGTGGCTAGTCGCTGACTTATGAGTGGTTCTATATGCCCAAAGTGCTATTGGAAGTTCGTCCACCCACTTGCATCTAGTGTTTTCCAAGCGCTTTTTCAGGATGGATTTAATTATCTTATTTACAGCTTCAACCTGCCCGTTCGCCATAGGGTGAGGGATTGTTGCAAACTTTTCTCAATATGATGCTTTCGACAAAACTCTTTGAACACCACTATCGAATTGAGTTTCGTTATAGGTGATAATAGTCTGCGAGAGACCCAAAAGATATATAATATTTCGCATAGCGAAATTAATGACCATTTTGGTGGCGATCGTAGCTAATGGTTCTGCTTCTGCCTATTTGGTGAAGTAATCAACCGTGGAAATGGCATACCTCACACCACCTTTTGAAATCGGCAACGAGCCAACAATATCAATTCCCCATATCGCAAACGCCCATGGGCTAACCATTTGTGTGATTTCCGTCGACGGCACTCTTGGGACTTTCGTGTATTTCTGGCATTTATCACATCCTCTCACATGATCTGCGGCACCCCGATTCATGGTCAGCCTGTAATACCCATAAAGAAGTATCTTTTTGGCAAGCATCTACCCCCTGGTATGGTCGCCACATTCTTCTTTATGGACTTCTTCATTGACCCGCTTTATCTCGTCATGGACGATGCATCTGATTAAAGGAATAATCCCTTTCGATACATAATCCCATCTCGCATATCATATCACGAGACCTTGCGGAGGACTTTCCGTTTTCGTTCCTTTTCTCAAGAAAGGTTCTGCGCAACAAGTATTCTTTAAATGAGGACCTCCACGACTCCCTACCGATTTCCATCTCCGGCACATGATCAACTTCCATTGCATTAACACATGCGGTACGTAGGGTTTCAAGGAGAACCAAGACCTTTTGTTGTGCATCAACATGACTTGTGAGTTTTCATAACGAATCGGTTTTTCCATTTTGCTCGCGCGGGATGTGTGAAATGTAATAGTATTTGAGGTCCGACAACAACTCCTGAACTCGAGTAAGGTATCGGCCAAGCATTTGCCCCTTCGACTGGTAATCCCCTCTAATTTAGTACACCACTAGCCGCGGATAACAAAAGATTTCGATCGATTTCACCTAGAGCTTTTTAGCAAGCTTCAACCTAGCAATCAAAGCTTCATATTCGGCTTCATTGTTCATAGTGGGCAAATCAAGCTTCCAGGCATAACTAATCGATCGATTCTTGGGGTTTACAAGAATGACACCAGCCAAAGAACAATGATCATTGGATGCTCCATCGGTGTATAGTTTCCATCGTACATCAGGAATCATATCGCTCCCATTTGGTTCATCTTGCATAGTGAAATCAGCTATGAAATCTGCCAATGCTTGTCCCTCGGTGGTTCTTCGAGGCAAGTAGGTAATGTTGAACTGGATGAGCTCGATGTTCCATTTGAGCAACCTTCCAGAGGTTTCAGACCATTGGAGTACCTGCCGCAAAGGTTGGTCAGTATATATATTGATTGGATGTGCCTGGAAGTATAGGCGAAGCTTGCGTGATGCAATCACCGAGCAGTAATCCAATAAGATATCATCATCAAATCAGGATCCTTTATAAAAATTCAAAAGGAATTGTAAGGTTCGTTAAATCAGGAAACTACCATCAAATTTACAACAGGAAAATGGGGAATGTAAAATTCATGAATAATTGGAAAACTAGCGAGGAAATTCAAAATTCATTATATCATAAATCCAATAAGATATCATCAAAGATCCATTAAAGAAATTAAAGATACAAAATTCAACAATCATTGTCAACATCCACAAGGAAATTTGGAATTCGATAAATCAGAAATCTCATAATGGATTATCGAGCACTCAATAAGGAGATCAGAAATTCATAATTTGTCATGAAAATCAACAAGTAATTCAGAATTCATTAAGCCAAAAGCTTAGTAAAAGTTTATCAATAATCCAAAAAACGAATTTAGGAATGTGAAATTAATCAATCACTACAAAAATCAGTAAGGAAACTTAGATTTCATTAAATTGAGGTACTTGTTATAAGAAAGGAACTCAAGAATCCAAGAATCCCCAAAAACGTGATTTGAAACCAGTCCATTCTTGCTCAAAATCATGGAATTAATGGCAAATTCATAAATCGTCACGTAAACTCAATAAAAGAAAACAATAAATCATGAAATCAAGAAACATGTGATCTATAGGAAATTTTCATGAAAATTCAATGGGGAAATGTAACATATAAAATTCATGAATCATCATAGAAGTCAATAAGGAAATTGAAAATTCGTTAAACCAATAATTCAGCAAGAAAAAGCCATAATGACTTAATAAAGAAATCATGAATACAGAGTCAGCAAATCATCATAAGAATCAATGGGAAATCCATAAATTATTATGGAAACTCTACAAAGTTGTTACGAAATTAAGAACTCATAAAACAAATGATTGATGGGAAATTATCATGAAAATTCATGTGTGTAAAACTTAGAAATCAATTCGAAAATTGACGAAAGAACTGGGGAACCTTGAAACCATGAATTTAATATGAAGCCTTTATAGAAATTCTCCAATGAAATCAATAAATCATCACGAAGTCAATGAAATCAGTAAATTATCAAAAATGGAATCATCACGAAAAGGAATTGAATGTTCATAAAATCAGGAACCCGAACAAAATCTTGTCAGGATCCAAACCGACAATAGATTACTAGAAATTCATTCAATATCAAAATTAAATTTTTGTCCGGTCATAATAAATTTAGTAAGCCCAAACAACAAGCTCCTAGACATATGGGTTAGCAAAGTTGTTGAAATATTGGAGTTGGGTTGCATCTGCAAAGCCTTGTCAATAATTGGAATATTGGTTCCTCATATACTCATGATGTTTCTCTTGTTTTAAGAGATAACTCTATTTGTAGGGATTCAGTAGTGGTTTGCTCAATCTACTCTTGGAATGTAGTCTCTATTATCATTAGAAGTAACTTGTTGCTTATTCCATTCTTTTGGCCATGGTCGAGGCCTTTACATTGTTCCCATGTTCTCTTTTCCATTTTCCAATCTCATGCCCTCATTTAGGGTACATATTTCTTACCCCTTTTTCAAACAATGATGTTTTAAGATTTGCTTACTCATATCTTGTCTCATTTAAATATGCTTTTGAACACTTTTTCTGCTCTTGATTGTAGTATTGAACATCTTTGTCCTATTGTCTCTGTACGTATCCTACTTTAGGATTTCAACTTTATCCTAGTTAATAGATAGATTTCTTTCTTTAACCCTTTGTTCTCTTGGGTTTTATCTTTTGCCTTGAATTGTAGACACTTTTGTCTTTTTTCTTCTGTTTGGAGCCCCTCCGGGCTTGGAAGTCTCAGTCCACTCTTTGATGAGCCACACTCAAGGCTTGGACAGTCCATTGTTTGATGAGCCTCTCTTTGGGCTTCCCTTGTCTAAAAGGTATGTATACTTAGCTGACCTACCTCCAAAAGCCTGCTGATGGGTACGACCCTTTTCCATCCCCTAAGAGGTTGTTTTGACATTAGGGATTTTATCTCTCCCACCAGGAGATGCTATGTAATAGCGTCGTAGGCTTATGCCCCTACCTCCAAGAGGTGCCACGGAATAGCATTATAGGCCTATGTCGCTACCTCTAGGTGGTGCAACGGTAGCATTGTAGGCACTTGAGTATTTATATATGATATTATTTTTTGGCAATTAAAATGGAGTCTCCTTTGAGAGAAATAATTTTGCAATTAAACCCTTCTAATATATTAAAGGGCTATTTTTTGGAAAATAGTTCGAACTAATGAATCCTTTTGATGAAATTTTTTCTCTCAATGCAGCTTCTTGCAAGAAATTTCTTACCGTTCTCATAGTAGAGACACGAGTCTTCAATAAGAGACTAAGATGTCATGATTTTTGAACCAAAAGTCTTTGTTACACTAAAAATCAACCTTTCGACTAAGAAAAAAGTTCTTTCAACAAAACAAAGGAAAAGGAGTACAACCCAAACCTTTTGAAGGAGTCGAATGGATGCATTCATTAGAATTCATTAGCATCAAAGCTTTCGAAGGAGCCAAAAGGTTCCATCTATTGTATCCAAAGTGTTCATGCCTTTCGAAAGGGATGAAGGAGTTAAAGAAAGTGTGAGCAACTACTTAATGACCTTTTCGAAAGCATAACAAGTCTTTTGAACCGGCTGAAGCACGTCCATGATACCTTTCGACAATGTCGAAAGGTTTGTAAAGAAAGAAGCACCCACAAATCAACAAAGAATGAAAGACAACCTTTCGACGTCATCGAAGAAGAGCGACCATCCGACAACGCCAAAAGGTTCACAATAAATAGGAGAAGCGGAATCTTCCAACAACATCGAAAGGTACATAATAATTAAATGAGGAACAACCTTCCAACAAGGTCGAAGGGTTCACAGTAGTACAAAGAGGATAAACCTTTCGACAAAGTCGAAGGGTTCATAGTAGTACAAAGAGGATAAACCTTTCGACAAAGTCGAAAGGTTCACGAGGACATAAAGAATAACAAACTTTTCAACTCTGTAGAAAGGTCCGTAAAAGCAGATGAAAAGCAAACATTTCAACAAGCCGAAAGGTTCACAACTGCATATAAAAGGAAGACCTTTCGATCCAGTCGAGAGCATAGAGTTGAAAGGAGAGGCGCTTGCATCTATAAATAAGACCCAAGGGTCCAGTTTTGGAGGTCTGAATTATCTCATTCTAATCTTGTACTTTCTAAATAAAAACAACGTAGCCCTAATTGGGTAGTGGTTTGGGAATTAAATAAGACAGAGTTTTACATGGAAAGTGTAACGACCCATAAGATTTTATTAATTTTTAATTCGTTTTATAACGTATTTAATTTGGATTTTGAGAAATTTTAATAATAATATTTTGAAATAAAGTTTTAATATTTGGTTTACGTATAATTAAATATAGCAAATGGTAAATTTTCAATTAATTATATGAAGGTTTATTTATTATGTAATTCTATTAAATTCAAATCAGTTAAATAATTGGTGTAAATAAATTTATTTTCAAGACCTGGATATTTTTACATAGAAAAATTCTAAATCATCTTCTGACTGAGACGACATTTTTCGTTTTCCCAAATTTGGACTTCTATAGCTCCGTCGATCTTATTTTCTGCGTTTTTACTGCATTTTTCTGCAAGTGAAAATTTGAATTTTTTTAATTCAATCGTACCACCAATATCTATATACCATTTTCATCGTCTCGTTGTACTGATCACTACGGTATATTTATTTCTGTATTTTGAGATCTGATACGCGACGGAAACAATAAACGTGCGTTATCGGTGCTGAAATGTATGACTTTGATTTATCTACTTTTCAAATTTGAAACTGTACAACTCATACCATATTAAATTTCTTTTAAAGGTTTTAGCTAAATCTATGTGTGAGAGTTGCCACACCTTTCCATCTTATATTTAATTCCCTGCTGTTTCAATTTGCATTCTATCCATTCACATTTCATTTATTCCTTTTCTACCATATATTCCATTATCTCTTATTGCTATTACTAATTGCTATTTGCTCATTGACGCGATCATTTAATTGAAATCAAAATTTCAACCCTTACTTCTCTTTTCTTTTCAAATTTGAAACGTACTATTAAATCAAGCCATTAATTGCTTTTAGTTTTTTCCTTAAATCAACGTACAGCTCACACAATTATAAATTGCATTAAATTTTTTGCTGAACCACACCATGACCGTTTATATTACATTCATTTGGAATATATTCATTTGTTTGAAATCTTTCCCTTTCTCTCTCATCTTAGTTGGGAATAAAATAAATTTCAGCGGAAATCGCGTTTCAGTGCTTTTAACCCTTTATAACTTTTGATAAAAAAATTTGTTCTTTTTGAAACTAAAACATATAGGGGTATACGTTTTTCATTTATTAATTTCTAAATCATCCTATTGTCCTTTTCATGTATGTTATATTTATTTATATTTTAACATTTTCTATTTATTTCACTCATCTCCCTACACGTTTCTATTTATTTGCTGATTTATTACATACGTTTCATTTTGGAAAAATGCGGTTTATTCCTATTTATTTTCATTTCTCACATTTATTTCATATTTTACTGAAATTCGATCGTGCCACGTCATACCATTTTGAAATTACGAATGTACAAAACATGCATACGTTTTATATTCATTTAATTGGAACGGTCACTTTAATTTTTGCCTTTAAAATTCCATTTTCTTCACTACAGCTGGAAAGTTGTAAAACATTCAAAAAAATTTGAAAGCTCAGCTTAAATTGTGCAAAGCGTTTTCCTCTGCCTTTATAACTTTGGGTTATGCCAGCTATTATTTTTTTCATCAATTCAAAATTATTATTTGTCATTCCATTTTTGGGTCTCTTCATTCTCCTTTATCAACTTCCATATATTTATTTCCCTAGTCACTTTAAAACGTTTTATAATAATAATTAATATATAGTCGTTTCATTTCAATGCTATTCATACGTTTTATTTATGTCAAAAAAAGATGTGAATGGATATTTACTTGAGGCCCAAACCGTTTTGAATTATACGTTTTTTTTGTATTCATTAATTCTTTTACGGCTCATTTTATTTCACCTTTATAAGCTTTTTTTTTGGTAAAGCAAGGATCTACAGTCACTTTCTTCTCCTCAATTTTTCTTTCTCCACCCTCTCTCTTCTTTCACACTCTTACACGCAGTTGTATCTCACCTTGTCACCCATTTTTCCTTGCAGAAAACTTTTAACATATATATATGATATCTTGAAAGGCAATATAACTTGTGCGTTTGACTCATTAAGTATTGTTTTTTTTTTTTTGCGCGTAAGTTATTGTTTTATTTTATTTTATATATATAAGCCTAAGTATTGTTTCTAAAAACTTTAGATATTTGCAAGGGTACATATTTTCATATTGGTTGTATAGATATACTAGTATACATTTCAGAGCTTTATAGGTTTGTATTAGTTATAATATATATATATATATATATATATTATTTTTATTTTACCTTCATCTATTGTCAGGTATTGTTTAAAATACAATATGTATACAAGTTAGGTATAACGGCTGCTGTGAATATATGTAACAATATATGTATAATATTTTTTAAAACATGTATATAGCAGCCCATATAAAGGCTTGTTTGTACACACTTTATTGTACATATAAAATGTAGGTTTGCATGTCAATATTGGTAAGCATAAGCATCCTTTCTCCATTTTTCTACTAGCATTGTGTTAGCATATTTTTATTTTTGGTAAATAATAATAATAATAATAATAATTACAGTATATTATTTGTAAAGGAAGTTTGCATTTGGTTAAACTATTAGATTTCTTTAAATTTACATTATTTACTGTTATGTATATCTTTAGATGTTAATTTGGTTATGTACATTTAGTTTCAGATATTGATGCTTCAAATATAACGTCTATACTATAAGATAGAGTGAATTTGGTTTTGATTTTTTTTATATGTTTGATTGCAATAAATATATTTAATTTAAGACTTATATAAAATGTATATATACTTTAATTTGAATTTTGGGTTTAAGGAGGATAATGATATAAAACCCATCTCTCCTAAATTTTTATCGAGCTAATTTGACCCATTCCCATCGATTTCTTTTATCAGCTTTGATCGTCGATTCGTGCCGATCTTACTTTGCTTTGGGATTTGTGCTTGTGTTTCGTAACTCAACTTCATTGTCTATCTCTCTACCCTCGAAAGGTGAGCAATCACTCACGATTAAGAGTTCTTATATTTATTAAATTTGATTTCAATTGAAACGACAATTGAAATATGTTGTTGCAGTTGTTTAAATTTTCATTTATGCTATTATTTGCAATTGTTCACCTGTGGGATATGACACCATATCCTATTGTTTATATTTTATTTAATTACTGATGATATATGCCTGTTGTTATATTATTATCATATTTGTTATCACTCTGCAAGTTCCCTGTTAGTATAGTATTCACTAAGGGTCGAAATGATACATACCCGAATGAACTTTAGAATAGGAGGAAATCGTTATGGGTTGAAATGATAAACCCAAGCGATTTTCATTTAATTGAATTTGGGATTACGGGTTGGAATGAAATCCACCCGTATATATTTAGTGTACGGATTGAAATGATAAATATCTGTAACATTTGACTATATGATAGGAAATATATACAGACACCGTTGGTCCATATAAATATTTTGAAAATAATTTCTATAAATTTGAAAAGAAATACACGGTTTAATAAATTTTGATTCTTAAGATATTATATAAATGGAAATTTTATCGCAATATTTGACTTAAATTAGATTGATTTAATACATATAATATGGTTAAGTATTTATGTAAATCTATATTTCAAATAGATTTTCTTGAAATAAATTGAATAATTAAGATTGGAAGAAAAATTTGGGTTTATTAAAAATGGTATTTAAATTAGGAATTATTTAAGTAAATCGATTTGAAATTATTGAATGGGAAATTTAAAGGTATGATTTTGTAACTGGATTTTTGATTTAAGTGATTAAATGAATATTTCACGTTTAAATAAATTAAAGAAAATATTAAGTAGCATGTAATTGAAGGTTACTTAAATGATATCGAATCTAATGAGGGAGTATTTCAAGACTAAATAATAGTGAGGTTAAATCGAGATCTATATGAAATTGTTATATTGAACATTTAAATATTAAAGCCTTGAACTATATTGGAATTTAAATGGTTTATTTTGAGATTCGGATCTGTATTTGAAATCAATATAGTTGAATTTGTTATTCAGAAACTAAATTGAATTAAAATGAAAATTTAGGTTGAACTAAATATGATTTTATTATTTAGAAAACTAAATTGAATAAAAATTTAGTTCAAATGTTGAATACTTAAAGGTTTGAAAATATTGAATATAAAGGGGTATTTTGTGATTACAAATCCGAATTTGAGATCGATAAAAATTGAAATGGTTATTTTAGGAATTAAGTTGAATTTAAATTGATAAATTGAGATTGAATTTAATTTAAATGGGAAGGTCGGGTTGATGTTGAAACAATTTGTTAAGTTGCAGGAATTGAAAATATTTTACGGTATAAATTATTTAATATATCTAAATACTATTTTGGAAAATAGCTATATTTGAAGTGAAATGATATTTGATTTTGAGGTATAAATTAAGTTGAAAGAACCACGGTGTTATAGTGTATATTTCTACCCTGTAGATAGTTCCATGGACCCTTAGAGGATGGTTATCCCAAACATCCTTTAAGTTATTTGTATTTCAGTTGATATTTCACTTGAGTTGGATTTATTGATATAAGAATGTTAATCCTGACTTGAGTGTTTTTGTGTTTTGCTTTACGCTCGGGTCAGACCGAGTGATACAACATTTGAGACTCACCTTCGAAGTTGGAGCTTTACTTGAAGATCCAGCTATCTATCCTTTCAGCCATCCTGTTGATTGGTTTAGAGAAGTCATCTGCGCGTACTGGAGACTTCACTGCGTCTAAGATATTCAGTTGTATTTTATTTCTAACTCTGATGTATATAGTAGCTTTATGAACTACTATTCTTTATCAAATCCGCTGCATTATATCACTCTGTGTCGGTGATCTGCGATTGATTTATTTACTGTATATTTTAAGTTTTGCCAAATTTTAATTAACAATTCGGTATTTTGAATTATTCAAGTCGGATATGTATGGTTTTATTGTCGATTTGAATGGTCCAAAATAGCGGGCTATTATAGAAAAAGAGGGAAGTCTTATACTCTACTATTTACTTTACCGCTTGAATATACTTCTGTTGGATTAACTTCTAATTTCAGGTACAATAACACTAAAAGATTCTTGTCCGCAAGGTCGACAACACTACTGCTATAAGTAACCACTGTAAACTTTTGAAGCCCTTAACCCCACTGATGAACCTTTTGACAAGGTTGATAAAATATTGGTCAAAATATCATTGGCAACCTTCCAAAGTTATAAACTTTTAGTCCAAAATCTTTCGACTAGGTCAAAAGTGCTTATGTTACAAGAATATCAATAACCTTTCGGAGCTAAAACCCAAGTGGTCTAACCTTTCGACTGGATTGAAGACTACTCTTTAAGTAAAAATACCTGGATTTATCAATCTTAATCCACAATAGACCATCCCTATACTTTTTAACAAGGATAAAATCTACTTCACATAGATGAACAAACCTTTCGACGGGGTCGATAGCTTCTACATAACTATCAAGAAATTTGATATTCTACTTAAACCGAAAGAGGCCCATCATCCAAACCTTCCAACAAAATAAAAACTAATCTTAAAGAAACAAATTCAAGGAACTTCAATTGAGCAAAAGGAAGCTTTTTTACAAATCTTGTTAACATTTTGGCGCTAGAAGGAGGGCTCGAATCTTCAACTTGGTTAACAGCCACACACTACTATTCTCTAACCCCCTTGGATAAATCTTACATCAACTCTATCTACTTTGGTTTGATCATGGCCAGAAAATTTAAAGATCAGAACAAGGGTCTTCTAAACCGCATTTGTCAAGATTCTCCCAAGTAAACATCAGAAGCTCCAACCAAGATGAAGAGCAAAGACTAAGGCTCGAAGCCTTAAGGATAATAATTAAAAAGAACGCATAATTTGACGATCCTAAGAAATGAAGTCTGAACACCTTTCATGCTGGCCTTACTCCAATCTTCGCAATTGGAAAGAGAACAAATGGAAGTGACAATGTCTTTAATCAAACAATAATAGCAATGCAACAGTATTCCAAAGGCACAATCTTTGAGAAGGAGATAATTAATGATTGCAATTCCTTTGCATACAATGGGAAATCAACTACAACAAGAGCACTTCTAACTCAAGACATTCAATGATTAACGAAGAGAAAGATAATTAAAGATCATGAAATGACAAGGCCGAGTAGTTAAAAGCTAAAAAATCATCTTCAAGAATCAAGTTTCAAGTCCAGATTTCCAAAAGATTTCAACTTAACCACATAAATGAAAATCGTATACTTGCTTACAAAGGATGAACTTAATTATTGGCCATCACAAAAGAAAAAGAAAAGACATTAATGGAACTTGGGAGGATCCTTCTATCACTATCATATGATGAATGGTCATAAAACCAACCAGTGCAAATCTCTGAAGGGGATGATCATCAATTTCTTTAGACAAGGAAAGATCACTGAATTTGTAAAGAGAACTTGAGAAAAGATCAACAAAGATCAACTTTATGAGAAGAGAAAATCTACCTAGTTTGAGTGAAATGCTCCTCAAATTTCGATGCATCCTAAGATGGTAGAAAAGCCTCCATCCGCGCCGAGATGGGAAAAGCACCTCTTGGAGGTAGGATGGAGTAAGCCTCTATCCGCGCCTAAGAGGCCAGGGTAGAGCACCGAACAAGCCCTTAACCACTCCACAAAAGAACCAGGTTAAGGCACCTCCTGTAGGGATGACGGAGTAAGCCTCTATCCACGGCTAAGATGGCCAAGGTAGAACACTGAACAAGCCCTTAACCGCATCGCAAAAGCCCCAGGTTATGGCACCTCCTGGAGGGAGGACGGAGTAAGCCTCTATCTATGCCTAAGATGGCCAGGGTAGTGCATCGAACAAGCCCCTGTCCTCGCTACAAAAGGGCTATGGCAGGGGTCCTCCTGGAGGGAGGTCGAGTAAGTCCTTAGTTCCAACCTCTAAGATGAGCAAACCAATAGCACGGACAATGGACTAAGATGTCCATTCCCAAGAAGAGTCCCAATCAATAATGGACTAAGATGTACAAGCCCAAGCGCGACTCGTTTAATAATGGACTAAGACGTTCAGGCCCAGGAAGAGGCCTAATCAAAAAAGATTTAAGATGTTCAAGCCCAAATAAGGCTCGATGCATGCCAAACTAAGATGTTCAAGCTCGAGAAGGAGCATATTCAATCATGGACCGAGACATCCTAACTCAAGAGGCAACCAATCAAATCATTTCAATACATATTTGAAACCTGGAGGATTCATGAACGTCAAAGAAAGTGAAAACAAAGCAGTAGAATGGAACTCCACTTTCTATTACCCGAACTATGTTTCGAGTTCTTTAGCCATCAACTAATGCTCGAATCTGACCTTCGGAGTTCTTATATTTGAATCTCAATAACTAATACCCGAATTTGGGCCTTGGGATTCTATCAATCGCCATCTTTACTAAGCCCAAATCTGGCATGAGAACATTATCGATCACTACAATTATAATTCGAATCTAGACTTTGGATCTTTCGTATAAATATTTCATTATCTAAAAACATGATTCTGGGTTTTGGGTTATTGTTAGCACCAAAATTGATCATTAACACCCTTAAGAGAGATTTAGTAGAGAGATTAATGAAGAGAATAAATCTAAACAGAGAACAGTATGCTAAATTCAATGCAGGAAACAAGAGTACCAAATTTATAGTGGTTCGATGTAATTGCCTACGTCCACTTTGAGGTTAATCTTTATTGCTTTTTTCGATAATCTATTACAGGTACAATCCGTATATCAACTATTTGGTTACAATTCCTATGCAAAAAAGATAAGTCTTGAATGAGTCTTGAATACGGCAGAGTCTCCTCGGTGTTATCCAAAAAAGGTCCCTTTCACTGTGCCCCTGCCTCTTTATTGATAGACGGAGATGGGTTGGACTTCCCTGGTGGGCCTGGTAGCTAAATATCTCAGCCCAAAAAGAGTGAGCTCTATATGCCGACCCATAGATGCCGAACGGCAAAATGCCGAACCACTATCTTCAGGCCGAATGAAGTGATGTGCTAAGTGGAGAGTACGGGCCGAGCAATAATCGAAGCCGGTTGAGACTGGATGAATGCCGAACACATCTCGGTGCCGAACGATCTCGAATGCCGATCGAGATTTATGCCGAATGAGGCATGAATGCCGAACACCTCTGGATGCCGAACGATCTTGAATGCCGATCGAGATTTATGTCGAACAAGGTTGACCCCTGAACGAGGTCAGGATGCCGAGCAGTACGAAACGCCGAACGACTCTGCCTGCCGATCGAACTCGAATGCCGAACGAACCATTTGCGCCGAACGACTCTGGATGCCGACCGAACTAGAATGCCGAACGAACCATTTGCGCAGAACGAATCTAGATGTCGAACGAACCATTTGCGCCGAACGACTCTCGATGCCGACCGAACTCGAATGCCAAACGAACCATTTGCGCTGAACGACTCTAGATGTCAAACGAACCATTTGCGCCAAACGACTCTGGATACCGATCGAACTCGAATGCCGAACGAACCATTTGTGCCGATCGACTCTGGATGTCGATCGAACTCGAATGCCGAACGAACCATTTGTGCCGAACGACTCTAGAATACGACCAAGTATGTTATGTCGAACGGCCGGGATGTCGAACGGTATGCAAATGCCGAGTGCCTAGTTGCCTGGTCAAATCTCCAAGTAACAAAAATAAATATTTTTCTTAGCGTTAAGGCTTTACATTAATCCCTCTTAAAGTGTTTTTAGGCATTGGCGTATAGTTTGCATATAACGCCCCAGTAGCACGTTGGGGGATAAGGATGCGCCATGATCCGACAACACTAAACCAAAATCATAGGGGTCTCGTATAGGGATAAAAGTATGACAAGGCACGTGAGGCAATGTTCAAGGTAGAAAACTACCAGTTTGGGTCGTAGGGCTGGTGGTAACGCATCATAGCCACGATCGCCCACTGCGTCCATCCATCCCATATCGAGTCAAAGGGAGGCTATCCAAAATTAAGGTGCACCAATCGAAACTAACAAGGGTAATAATATGGATCGAGTCCAAGAAAATCGAAGAACGGATGTCCGCTAAGAGTAATTAGCGCACTTGGCCCTGTCAAGCCATCCTGTTATAGTCATTACAAATTAGCACAAGTGTCAGGGTCTATCCATCATCGTTCTCTTTCTTCAAATCCAGAAAACGATGCCAAATCCAACCACTTCATTGTAGAGTCTCCTCCGCGTACATAGTTGTTAAAGTGGTTCCAATATTGACAGAGAGTATGCCAATAAGAGGCTCTAATCTCTTTAACAACCAAACGTCGTTTTACGCACTGGTTATGACTTTTATATTTCAAAAATAATTCGTACTAGATATCAAAATATCACATTCGCTTCTAAATCAATTTCATTTCGAAATATAATATTTACTTCAAAAATCATATTCGGTTTGTTACGTCATTTTCATATGAAAATATCATTTCACTCCAATATCTTGATTTTGCTTCCAAAGTTGTTTCGAACTTCAATTTAGGTTATAACTTCAATTATACCCAGTTTGTATTTAAATCAATGATCTAAATATAAACAGTCCAGCCTGCACCAGTTTGAAATTTTAGAAAATAGTATGAATAATTTTGAATAGTTTAAATAGATAAAATAGTTTGATATAAAATAGTTTAAGTACTGAAAATGGTTTGTATAATAAAATAGCTTGGAAAATCAAAATAATTTGAATATTTAAAAAAATAGATTTTAAACAGTTTATATTAAAATATTTTATTTCCAAATCAAACAGCCACTTTCGATTTTAACAAATCTGGACCTAAGTCCAAATTTTTATCAAACCGATTCAATTTCAATTATTCCATTTCAAATCATTTTTAATCTCATTTCAATTCAAATCAACTGAATTTTGATTCAATTCCAAACAAGTTCAATTTTGGTTGCCATTCAAGTCAATTTCGTTTTCAAATTAATTCGATTTTGATTTTAGTCCCAATTAATTTCAATCCCAATTTGAATTAATTTCAATTCAGTTAGCCATTTCGATTCATATAAATTTCGTGTTCGATTTCAGTATATCGATTTAAATAACTTAAAGTAAAATTAACTTCAATGTTCAATTCAATGTCCAAAACTTTAAAATAATTCAATTCTGAGCTCAACTTTTGAAATATCAATTTAAATTACACTTACTTAGCAATATTCAAAATTCCAATAAAAGTCCGATCTTTAAAATAAATCAATTTTCGAAATTCAAATCATATTTAAAATATAACTTCAAAATCGCAACTTCAATTTTTAAACAATTACTGTTACCAAATTTAATTTCAATATTTCAAGCTCAAATTCGATTTTTATTTCTTTAAATAAAAATCATTTAAATAATTTCAAATCAAAATTCTAAAATCATTTAATTTAACCAATACATTGTCCGTATATAATTTTCTATCATATGGCCAAGTGAATCAAATATTTCAATTTAATTCAGGGACAGATATATATCATTTAAATGTCATAGGTACATATCATTTCAACCTATTTTTTAATTTATTTGAAATAATTCGATTTAGTTTTATATACTATAAATATATAACCGGATATATAAAAATAAATAAACATCCAAATCATCCAAAATCTCAACCAATTAGCATTCATCACAACAGTCATCCAAATAGTCAATAAATCGCATCAATTAACCAATTATCAATAATCGGGTATTTTACTAGCAGTTTAATTCTAATTTCTATTTAATTACTAATTCAAAATTTCTAACATATAAATTTCCATATCAATTCCCATGTCAGTTAAATTTCCCAATTAGCGGTCAATAATTTTAAATCACTTCACGATATGAATTTAACTAACATAAAATTTATTTCAGTCAATTGTCAGTGTATAAAACACTCACATTTATTTGAAACTAAAAATATTTCAGCTTCAAATAAATCTCACTTCAATATCATGCCGTAGACGACGTCGACACAATAGCACTGCGACTCGTTTCGCCCAAAACAGACCTCGTAAGCAAAAGATATCGATTAATTATCATTTGAATATAATTAAACTTAGTTAACAAATAAATATAAAAAAAAGTTTGTTACCTAATTCCCTCTTTTCCCAGGCGCGTACTCGACCACCTTCCTAGGCAAGAATGTGTTTCCTGTTTTTTTAAGTCTGACGATCGCGCCCAGAAACCACTCCGCGCTTATAGCCGCGGCCACAAGAAACCCCTCGTGCACGCACACATGAACGCGGCAGTCATCGCGCACAAAACCCCAAACCCTAACATCGCAGTCGACTGTGAAGGGAGAACGACCGCCACCATTAGCGCGTATATGCGCTACGCTCGACCGCCGATGCCCTCGTCAGCGCCGCCTCCCTCCAACTGCACGCGTGCTCCACTAGAGTCGGCTCACCATCCCTGCGCCAGCACTCCACCACCAGGTCGCTCGCAAAATCGAGGCAAGCCGTAATTGTTTTGAATGCAAATCGCGCCTCGTGTCTTCCACTACGCTAAGCCGCCGCTACTCCCTATCGCCGCTGTTTGCGCCAAAGTTGGTCACAAACACCCAATTGTCGATGAAAGCACCGATTCACAATCATAGATTACAGATAACAAGTATGTAGACAGTTAAAAATGAAGAAAACTAAGAAAAATTTGATGAAAGCGGTAAAGAACACATAATTTATAGTGGTTCGGCAATTCGGCGTATGTTCACTTTGATGTTTGATAACTTTATTTATAATCTCTTGATGATTACAATCGATTACAGTGAATTATAGTGAATTATAGTTCTAAAATTCACGTAGAATAGTAGTTATGGAGTGCAAAGTTAGATTCGGCAGAGTCTGGACGTCAAGGAGCAAAAAGATCCCTTTCCTCTAGGCTTTGGGGTTCTATTTATAGACTTTCCATGCAAATATCTCGCTCAAATTTCAGAAGACTTCTTCTGGCACGTGAGTGGGCCCATGCGATCGATCTCATGAAGCTTTGGCTCGATCCGTGATCGATACGAACGAATTTCGTATCGAACAAGATTTGACCCAATCGAGTCGAAACATGGCATGAACCATCCTTAAGTCGTATGTAAGCCTCTATGAAAATTTCATAGCATTTGGACTTGTGGGCTGCGAGTTATGATCGATACGAATTAGGTTTTTCAATATGGATACGACTTCATATCGATGACTTTGCCTCCCTCTTCTTCGCATTGATCAAAGGCACGTGCCTTCCTATTGACGTGGCGCTTGTTCCTCGAATCGATCCACTTTTAGTGCTGAGTTAACTGCTTCCATCCTCTTATCCAACGAGTGTTGTGTCCTCTGGATCGATGTTTGGCGCTCCTTTTCGTATCGATCATTTGCACTCTTTTTCGTATCGATCATCAGCACTCCATTTCGTATTGATGCCCTGTGCTCCATTTTGCATCGATGGGGAGGCCTCATATCGATCTGTTGTCGACCGGCACGAAGTACGCTTTGAGGCATGATCAATACGAAATGGACGTATGTGGATGGATACGAAGTGAGTGGATCTTAGATGGATACGAAGAGAGGCCTGCTCACCGTTGGACACGAGATGGACCGATATGAAATGAGCTTGCTCGCTGATGGATACGAGGAGGATTACCTTCGTTGGACAGCAGGCTGGATGGATACGAGATAAGGTTTATAGGGTGGAAGGATACGAACAACAGGTGACTGATCGATGCAAATAACGGGCGATTTGATGGATGCAAACAAATGGATGGCGCGATGGATTCGAACTATGGCTTTCTGATGGATACGAATGGTGTATGCTTGATGGATACGAATGGTGTAATGTTCAATTTTGCATCAATCATATCTTGTGCATACGAACTCGGATTGACTTAAAATTTGGAACACTGGCTTCTGCGGCTTTGCTCGTTGTGTCATATTAGTTCTAGCTTGATTTGGACTCGGACAAAATTTACGGATATCCATAGCTGACCTGCACATAACTGGCAATCGAGTAGAATTGTCTTTGGTTTTCAGCTAACCTTTTAGTATCACGGTCTTACTAAAAGGCGGGATAACACTTGCCCCCCCAAAACATGCCTTACGGTAGGAAGGCATGTTTTGTAATGCCATAAGCTGGATTTTCATATCATGTTGATGACCTGCAAAGAAATTGATAGTCTTATTTGACCGCTAATGACGATCGTTCAGGATCGTATATCATTTGGAGTAGTATGTGACCGTTCGAGGTCAGGTGCCATTCGCGGCGAATGGTGATCGTTCGTGATCGGGTGCCGTTCGAGCCGAATTGTGATGATTCGCGGTCGGGTGCGGTTCGAGGCAATTTGTGATCGTTCGCTATCGGGTGCCGTTCAAGGCGAAATGTGACTGTTCGCGGTTTATAGTCCAAACGTGAGAAACAGAAAACAAAAGTAAAACAGGGACCTCAAAGTGCAAACACCTAACTAATGCGATTTATAGTCGTATCAAAGCATGCCTAAGGATCGTTCGTGGCCCTGTATATATGTAAATGACTTAATCATGTTGGTGTGGAGTTTGCCACTTATTCGTCATTATTCCAATCAATTGATGACAGGATGACGCCTCGATCTTGAGCCGTCTCCAGTTGGTGCAGGCGGTGGTCGTTCTTGTTCCACCGTCATGGCCCTCCTTCTCACATATTGCGATAGCCGACCATTCCGGATATGCCCCTAAACTTCATCATTCAAGGAACTGCAGTCGTTTGTGCTATGACCATTCAGCTCGTGGAATAAGCAATACTTGTCTGAACTTCTTTCATTGCTGGTCGGATCCTGCCTCGTCGGCTTTCGATAAGGAATCTGCCCCCGCTATCCTGGCATATTCGCTCCAAAGTCTCGTTCAGCTCCGTATAGGAGGTGAATCTCGGTTCCTTTCATGCTCGTGTTGATACATCATCGTTATCCTTCGCCTTTCGTTTCCCTCTATCAGTTCCTGAATCTGTTTTAGGAGGATTTTCACCCTTGACTACATTAACAACAACTCCTTCTCCTTCCTCTCTTTCGGCATTTGCATCCTCTAGTCGTAAAAATCCCTCAGCCTCATGATAAAATTCTCCTAGATACATAGGGGGATCCCTCATCAACAAATTCTTGAATTCTGTGCCATTAGCTATGCCGGATATAGCTGCCATCAAAACCATGGATAGATCTGGTCGATCCATCGATGATGCCACTGTATTGAATCGTATTAAAAAGCTCCTCAATGATTCCTCGGTTCTCTGCTTTAGTGCTGCCAAACTCATCACATTCTTGGGTCTCGAAATGTGAACTCTAAATTGCCTTATAAACTTCTCGGTCAAATCGGTTTATGTTCCAATGGAGCCGCTCTCTAGCTGTCTGAAACATAATGCTGCTATGTCTGTCAGATACAATGGGAAGCACCTGGACATGACTTCCTTTGATGCCGTTAGTACTTCCAGTGTCGCATATACCTCGTCAGATGAACAGCAGGGTCTGTCCTTCCATCGTACACCTCCAATGTCGGTAGCTTGAATTCCGGTGGATTCCTGGCCTGCCTAATTGCGAGAGCGAAAGGGCTCCTATTAACATCTTCCAGATCTCTATTCACTAGTCTGCCCCTCATGGCTCATCTAACCATCTCCGCCAATCTGTCACTATCTTCGAGCTGTAGTCCTGACCCGTTGCCTTTGGTCTGCCACCTGAGTTCACGAGGGAATCTTGGAATCTGCTCTCTTGGCCGAGCATCCATTCCACTATCAATGCCATGTTGCTCAGGTCCACCTGATACTCTTCCAGGGATTGGGTCAACATGCTTTGGGTGAGTGCCCCTAGTTCTGGTGCTCCGCCGGATGGCCCTGCTCCATTCTGAACTCTAGTTGCTTCGTTCTCCCGATCCCTATCTCCAGCATCTCCTACGGTTGCGTTCCACTGATTCTGTACTCCAACTTGTCCAACTTGTCAAATTAGGTTCTGCATCATGTCCTCTTATCTCTTGAACATCGTTTCCATCTCGTCCCTGGTGATAAAGATCGACGTCTGATTCGCTCCCGAGGAGGCTTCCTGACTTCCTTCATGTTGACTTCTCTCTGCTCTTTGTCTTCTACTTGATTGCCTTGTCATAGCTTTTCAGATCTGAATTCTTAAGCCGTCAATTTCAATTTTCAAGCGGCAAAATCCCTGAATTAGTTGTTTCTTGGTGAAAGCACCAAAATGTTTGTGCCAAAATTGGTCAAAAACACTCAATTGTCGATGAAAGCACCAATTCACAATCACAGATTACAGATAACTACTATGTAGAGAGTTAAAAATGAAGAACATTAGAAAATTTAGATGAAAGCAGTAAAGAACATAGAATTTATAATGGTTCGGCAATCCGGCCTACGTCCACTTTGAAGTTTGATGACTTTATTAATAATCTCTTGATGATTACAATCGATTACAGTGAATTACAGCGAATTATAGTTGTGAAATTCGAGTACAACATCACTTATGGAGTGCGAAGTTGGATTCGGCAGAGTCTGGACATCAAGGAGCAAAAAGATCCCTTTCCTATTGGCTTTAGGGTGTTATTTGTTGGCGTTCCATGCAAATATCTCGCTCAAATTTCGAGAGACTTCTTCTGGCACGTGAGTGGGCCCACGCGATCTATCCCATGAAGTTTCGCCTTGATCTGTGGTCGATACGAACGAATTTCGTATCAATTAAGATTTGACCCAATCGAGTCGAAACATGGCATGAACCTTCCTTAGGTCGTACGTAATCTCCTATGAAAATTTTACAGCATTTGGACTTGTGGGTTGCGAGTTATGGTCGATACGAATTGGGTTTTTAAATATGGATACGACTTCGTATCAATGACTTCGCCTCCCTCTTCTCCGCATCGATTAAAGGCATGTTCCTTCCTATTGATGTCGTGCTTGTTCCTCGGACCGATCCACTTTTAGTGTCGAGTTAACTGCTTCCACCCTCGCATCCATCGAGTGTTGTGTCCTCTGGATCGATGTTTGGCGCTCCTTTTCGTATCGATCATATGCGCTCTTCTTCGTATCGACAATCAGCACTACATTTCGTATCGATGCCCTGTGCTCCATTTCGCATCGATGGAGAGGCCCTGTATCGATCTTTTGTAGACCAGTACGAAGTACATTTTAAGGCTTGATCGATACGAAATGGACGTATGTGGATGGATACGAAGTGAGTGGATCTTGGATGGATACGAAGAGAGGCCTGCTCACCGATGGACACGAGATGGACTGATACAAATGAGCTTGCTCACTGATGGATACGAGGAAGATTGCCTTCGTTGGACAGCGGGCTGGATGGATACGAGATGAGGTCTATAGGGTGGAAGGATACGAACAACAGGTGACTGGTCGATGTGAACAATGGACAGTTTGATGGATGCGAACAGATGGATGGTGCGATGGATTCGAACCATGGCTTTCTGATGGATATGAATGGTGTATGATTGATTGATATGAACAAGAACAACGTTCAATTTTGCATCGATCATATCTTGAGCATACGAACTCGGATTGACTTGAAATTTGGAACATTGGCTTCTACGGCTTTGCTCGTTGTGTCATATCAATTCTAGCTTGATTTGGACTCAGACAAAATTTACCGATATCCATAGCTGACTTGTACATTACTGGCAATCGAGGAGAATTGTCTTTGGTTTCTAGCTAACCTTTTGGTATCACGGTCTTGCTATAAGGCGGGATAACAGCCGCCGCCTCTCGCCATTTATTCTTCTTTTTTCGTTTCGATCATTTAATTTGTTTTTTTGTTTTGTTTTCGATGTGTTGCTTTAAAATGAAAGAAGGGATAGGATCGTATGATGGGAGTCAAAGTAGGCGGCGTGCTATACGTATTATCGAGTATGGAAAGTAATATATTATATATTATAATAAGGAAAATATCTCGCTTTTAAACTTTCCAAAATTCCGAACTCAAAAAGAAGTGTGTCGTCTGACGTTCATAATGTTTTACCCCTATTTCAAACACAATGGAGCTAGTCTCGATGCCTAATTCAATCGTATTCAGAAGATATCATTTCAAAATCAACTTGTTTTAATTAAATTTTGAAAATTAATTCTACGCGTTTCAAGCTCGCATGGCCAAACGATAAGTCCGATTGATATAAAACTTGAAATCCTACAATAACTCACTATTATGGATCTAATGAAACTATTTTCGTCGAAATCCGGGACAGTGGCCAAAATGGCTATTTTTACTCGTTAATTATAATATAAAATTTCCAATTCCTAATTATTCACTTTTAAATCTAATTTTAAATGTTAACAGTCTTCATTCATAATTAAATAAAATTTAAATCAATTTCCTATATCATTTTCATTCACATTAATACAAGATTCAAGTATTTACAAAATTTCCAATAGTAAATTTAAACAAATTAATTATCCAATAAAACGCTAAAATTGATTTAATTTGTAAAATTTAACTTTTAAAACGAATTCAAATAATAAAACAACCGCTTTTATTTTACAAAAAATCAACATTAATGCAATTACTTACAATTCGATATTATTTAATTTACTTTCTAATATAAGTTACTCTCTTTCCTTCTTGAATTTTGTTATTCAAATTTTTATTCCAAGTTTATATCCAATGAATCACATTAATAATCGATTAAATTTTTATTTCTGACCATTTTTATTCAATAATCATTTAAATTAAATAATTTAAAATAGTTAAAAATACGGATCGTTACGTTCTCCCCCACTCAAAACCTTTCGTCCTCGAAAAGGGGTTAAGTACGAAATTTAACACATAATATTTTATTCAAAATAATCACTTACAAAACTTTAATATCTTATTTTCAAAACTTTTATTATGCTCTGGCTACACCACTCCAATATCGATTTTACGAAAATTAATTCTTATACATAGATCAAGTTATAAAATTTTCAAAACCTCAATAAAATTTCTAACACTCGGATTTGTGGAAAATTTTGACAGAGTCTCCATTGCGCTCGATCGAAAAAAATTGACAATAGAATATATAACACAATATATACCAAATATATCAAATATACATCTCATCTCAATGATGATGCATCCCGTAGGGAAAAATATAAAAGTGTGGTATGTAATTTGAGATGTGTACCTTATTATTATAAAATACAAACGAGTTCGCTCATATTAAGTAAGCAAAAGCATATAAAATCCTGCGTATACATCCAAACGGTCTTCGAATGTACCTATCTCAACTCAGTTTAGAATATTATCACTTATTAATAAGATATAGAAAATATATAAGTTTAATAAAACCATAAAACATGTGTTTTGAATCCAAATTATAAACAAGTACAAATACACAACATATAACAATCATATGCAATCAAATTAGTTATAACGACGATTTGTAACAAAAGAAACCATTCGATTATTAATATTCATTCAATTAATCCATAACTATGTGAATTTACATTATCCAATGTCCATATTTAATTTATACACTTCATTTCTTATTAACATCCAATTTTTAATAACGTTTAATCGGTTTGCTTCAAATTTATTCACATTTATTTCAATCACATTCAATTTATTCAATTCAATTTGTTAAATTCCAATTTTTTCAGGTTTTGTTTAATATATTTTCATACAATTTCATTTTTGAACCATTTTATAAATTCATTTCATTTAAATTTTATTCAAGTTAAATTTTATTTCATTACCACTTAGTATATTTCCTTAATAATAATATCATTTTTTATGCCATTTCATAAAACCGTTTAAGTTTATTGCAACCAATTTAAAAAATGCTATTCATGTTTATTTATTTTTCTCTTCAAAACTTAAGTTCAATATTAATTCTTTGATTCACTTCATTAGTTTGCTTCATATATTCATATCATTAACTTAAGTAATTTCTATTTTCTAACTCAAACTCCTATTAATAAATTACTTTTTATCACAATCAATTCCATTCAACTTATTAAGTTAACTTCATCTTATAATTCATTTTGTTAACTTATTCCATATTAAATTATTTAACATTCAATTTAATTAAAACTCATTCCATTTGCATTTAATTTATTTACATCCAATTTAAATTAAATTCAATTACTTATTAATTTTACTTACTCATTTATTTTTATTCAATTTCTATCACAACTCAAATTGTATTTCATTTTATAATTCAAATCAGTATTCATTCTATTAATTCTTTTTATAGCTTAAGTAGAATTAATTCACTTTACTAACTCATCTAGTTCAATTCAAACCCAACTCAACTCATATAATCATTATTAAGTGAAATTCTATTTCATTTCATCTGTTACTCCTTTTACTTAACTTTCTTCAAGTTAAATTTTTCTTTTCCTTATCGTTCACATTCACAAATTTAATATTTGTTTTTATCTTAATATTACTCAAATCTATACATTATACAACTGGATTCACTTAAAATTTCATTTCATTATTTTATTTAATTCATTTCAAATACACTTCACTTTTATATAAGCTTTCTTGAGTTAAACCCCATTTTATTTACTACATTTTACTAACTCAATTTATTTTAACATTTCTTAGGTTGATTATTTTATTTCGTATCTCAAATTCAATTTTTTTTATTTTCTTTGCTTAGCCAAAATGTTCAACAGTTTTAAAATTTAGATTTACTTTTCTTTTCAAATTTATAAGTTATAAACTTATTTTTATCTTATACTATTTCCAATTATAAGTTCAAACTATTTTCACATATTTATCAAATAATTCTTGAAATTTTTTTCACAATCAAAACTTATTTGAACCGAAAACAAATTCTTTTTGTAGCAATTCTCACTCAGAAACTCGAAAATGAATAATAACGATGCTGCTGTCATCCCTAGAATTATTTCGCAGCGATCAAAGCGAGTTCAATGCTTTTATTTCTTTCGAAAATCCTTTCAAAAATATTTTTCTAGTCAAAATTCTTTCAAATAATATTATTATTAATTTTTGAAGGCTTTGAAAATAAATTTAGAAAGCAACAGGTTTTAAATTCAAAAATTCTCGACTTTTAAATCCTTTCTATTTATAAACCATTTTTTAAATATACTTATACAAATTTTATTACCTTATTCCCAGCATTTCATTAATTTACATTTTTCATTTTAAGCAATTTTATTATAATTAGATTCAATTCAATTTAATTATCGAACGCTTCGTAAAATAAAATTCATAAAGTATTCGTTTTATTTTAATTCAAACAATAATCGATGATAATTAAATATTATCATCTCCTAACAACTATCATTCATTAAAAATTATCATTTTATACATATAATGTATGTAAAATTATTTCGTTTACCTTATTTTAAAACAATATTATGTCGACTTGCCTCGTTTAAGTGTTTAGAAACCCCTATCGATAACACGATGTCCCACATATCGATCAAAATTCTTAAACAACTCAACGTAAACACAATATAAAATAATTTTTAACACTAACAAGTACGCTCTCTCATATATACACGCTCAAACAACTCATTCTACGGTATTATTACCTTATCTCTAATGAGTCAAACCCCACAAAGCTAAGGTTATCGCTAAATCAAAGCTCTAATACCAACTGTGACGACTCACATTTTAGAAGGTTTAAATTGACAATAATCCACACATATCCAACTTAAAAAATCCAGAACATAAATAAGCATTGGGGTTAATTAAGAAAAATAAGAAAAGAACAACTACAACAAACAGGACCTTTAATAGCGTTCCAAAAACGCTATAAAAGTTATTAAAAGCGTTTTTATATACGCTGTATATCGATGTGCAGTTATATGTCAGAGATATACAATGACAAGTAATAAACGCCGTTAAATGTCTTTCTTTACAACGTTTCTCTGGTGTCATGAAATCATTTAACAGCATTTAGTCTAATTTGGTAGAACTTTTATTAGCGTTTTATGGGTGCAGTTAGAGATCTTTCTTAGCGTTTGTATCTTGCTAAGATAAGTAGCGTTTTTTCATTGTTGTGGTATTTATTTACAGCATTTACCTGTTGTAATAGATCGTGCTTTATGTTTTTAGATACAATTTAACGGCGTTTTTAAAACACTGTTAAAACATTCAACAACGTTTAAAAAACGTCGTGGAATGTTTTAACAGCGTTTTAAAAACGCCGTTAAATTGTATACAAAGCTAAGTCAATTAGCCTTTTTCTACTTTTCTGTAAATTCCATTTCAGTAAACATCAGTCATAATGTGTTTATATACCACATTTCAAGATTAGCATATAATATCTATACCACATTTCAAAATCAACATTTTGTAGCAATACCAAATTTTGGACACATATTTGATAGCCAACGTATGAAATTTCATAATCAAAATACACAATATTCTTACACCAAACACAAACAGTTCGTCATCAATAGTCATAAAAAAATATGGAACAAGTAGCAATAGCAAAACAAATGCAAGTAGTACATACGTTAAAAACAAAATGTAGTTCTAGCAGCAAAAATAACTTAAATCCATAACTCGTTGCAACCTTTTTTTGCATCACAGTCATCTTTGTACCTGTAAAGCAAAAGTAATGGAATTATCTCAAATGATAGTGTAATTGATGTGCATAAGTCTACATCACTACATAACAATACAAAGATGGAGGATGAAGTATTAAATCTCTGATGGCCACTAACAATTATAAAAAAAAATTCCTGTAGTAATTATTTAAAACAAATTATCAAATTATTCTATGAATTATGTACTTTAATATGCATCCAACTGATTGCTACAGACCATCATGAGATTTTCATCTTTTAACTACGATCGGCGAATAACTGTCGAAACCATCAAATAATCGATTATACCTTAAGTTAAATTAGACTTACCGGAACTTGCATCTGTTATAACTTTATCAGCAGGCCAAGCAATTCGTCCTGCAGTAGTTGTTGCTGCTCCAGATAAGAAGCTTGAATGTTGAAATGATCCCTTTATCTTCTGCTCAAGTCCAGAATTTGGATTGATGCAATGCAATATAGTTTGAATAATTTAGTATTTTAGAGGCTTTATTTTACCTTTCCAATATACAAAGACCTTGATGTGTTGAGAACAAACATCAATTTAGAACCTTCTACGGTGTTAACAGGGATTTGATGCTGTTTTTATACTAGCTTCCCATCTTCCACTATGACTTCATATTATTCACTTTCTTTCTGATAATTAGTATATTATGGAAGGAATGTAGGCTAACACATTGGTAATCATTGGATATTTTACTTGCAAAATGATAGAATTTCATAACGGTCCAAGATAGTTAATGCATTCTTTCTGAAGTTTACTTCTTGGACAGTATCCCAGTTTCACTTCTCTTCCGCCTCCTACATCCAGCCTTCATTTTGGACAAAAGTCGATCAATTGTAAATTATATTTCCTATGATCAAGATCCATTTTTTGATTTTTCCAGAAACTATAATCTTGCAGCATCCATTGTCTACTTAGATTAGTGATGCACAATGAATGTAAATGATCAAAATGCCTTAACCCAGAATATCATGCAATATTTCTTCAAGGCTGACTACAATGGTCAAGAATCAAGCAACAAATCATTCAATACGATTTAGTTGACAACACTGTCAACAAACCAATAGTTTATATTAGCTACATGGGTGGCCACATGAAGAAATATAATATTTTATACCTTTGTTCAACACAAACATATGTTGTTTTGACATAATGTCAATAAACTTGTACTCTCAAATCAATCGAAGATTGCACGCATATTCACTTAAAGAACAATCATATTGGCACAATTGACACAATATCAAGCATAAAATCAAGGGAAACATAACCTTGATAGTTGCACCAAATATACAGTATAACATGTGCATAACGATAAGAAGCTTAAATATAGGTTGAAGTGGATACCTGATATACTCATAAAAAGATGCTGAAGCAATACTGTTGAATGAAGTTGAATGTGGTTGAAGGTAGACACATGATGGTTGCGGAAGTAGTTGAAGGTAGTAGCATTACTCTCAACTGAAAAAATGTGTTTAGCTATGCATAGAGCGGTCTGATCGAAATAGTAGAATACACTGACTGAGACAATGGAGTAGCAGGAGAAAAATTGACTAGCTTGTGATGTTATAGCAAGATATAGTGAGCTTTGTCAACAAAACAATGGTTGATGCAAGAGCAGGCCCGACCCTAGCGGTAGGCGGGCTAGGCAGCCGCCTAGGGAAATGGACGGGTAGGGGGCAACGGCGAAGAGGGTGACGAATATAATTCTCTAAAAATAGATAAAATTAAATAATATCTATGTATAACTTAGACAATATCTGTGTTATGTCTCATGTGGTTTGCACATTGCTTATTGTGACAAGTGATCATAGTTCAATTCCTACCACATTAACTGCTTTTAAATATCATTTTGTTTTAAATCGGCCTGGGCAACATTCTTGTTCAGGCCAGTCCTGTGCAAGAGCGAGCTGAAGTAGTAGAACCAAAAGTATGTGTTTTTAAGAATAAAACAAGAGAAAACAAAACAAATTAAAGCACTATCATAAAACATAGCAGACTGAATAAAACATCTAAAAGCATGAGTTATAGAATTTTTTGGAGCATAATACTCAAGTTTTTACAGCTATGATTTTTAATCCAAACCGAAATCAATAAAATAAAGTGAAATCAGTAGTTGTAATTATGTGTTAACTTAATGGTTACTATTTTACTTTTAAATAAATTTATGTACTAATATATTAGAATTAACCCACTTGTGCTCTGATTGAATTCAAGTTTTCGAAGTTGGATTCAAAACACAAAATCAAGATCATTGTTTAATTGGTTAAACTAAATGCTAAAATATCACGAGTAAATCACTTTAATTACAGTGGAGACGTTGATAAAAACCATGAGTAAATTACTTTAGTTACAGTGGAGATCACATGAGCATATGAGAAACAAACTACTTTACAGTGGCCATGAAACAAACGACGAGTAAACTAGTTTTTGTCATGCTAGCGTTAAGTCGACAACTTGCACTAATGCGGTTTCAAAAGTAATTGCAAGAATAAATGTCTATTGAATATATGATTGCATTTTAGAAAATGAACCAAAAGGTGACCTACCAAATACATCCCATATCCATTTTCATATGAAGGGAATAATGCAACTAAGCTAGCCATTTTCATCCCATAAGCCACACTACCTTCAATATTACAGAGGCAGCATTTATAAGTAAATCAAACTGAAGTCCCACCCACATTTATCAGTAAATAAAATATAAATAGTGAATGTTACCTCAAAAATAATATTATCAGGAAGCCTAGGAAGAAAAAAAAAGAATAAGAAGAAATCCATTGTTTCATTAAATGTCTATATTGCCTGTCTCTATTTTGGCATCTCTATTTTATCAAAACACCATGTAGAAATTCAACTTAAAGACGTTGAATATGAAAAGCAGTTTGCTTTATTAAATCATGTCATAATTTTGAAGTAGCTTTATCTTTTAATACTATTACACCACCAAATATAATCCCATATTCACCAGTAAATTCAAGGATGACAAAAAATAATTAACCTATTCTCATCATAATATTTTAAGAGACTATAATAGTTCTGCAACTTTCAAGCATGCACTGAACCATGAAAATCACCTATTAGGATATGAAATTTTGTTCTTGATAGAGATCGCTTGTTTTAAATGTTCCTCCAGTTAGTTGTCATTGATTTTCAAGAAGGTTTTGCAATTCCTTATATAATTGAAATAAGGTCAGCATATGCATAGCATTTCCTTGGTGGTGCTTTTGATTTGTCTAGTCATTGGAATTTTTATGTTGCTAATTAACCAGCTTGCGATGGTTAACTATTTATGCTGAATAATAAGATTTTGACAATTAATTAAAACTCTCCCTGCACAATTACCCCTTGTGGGTTTGATTGTCCCATCATACATATTTACATGAAGCGTTGTCCACATATTATAACATTATTGCTTTTTATGTTTATTATAGAGTCGGGTGACTAGAGTTGATCATTTGTGTTTGCAAGTACATTTTTTCTAGCCTACAACATCAATAATGCTTTTACTGATACTTATTGTCATAGCGTTACGTCTCAACATAAGCTCTACAAATTTATCCAAAAATCACTTGTAAGCCACCAGTGGGTGGTAACCGACATCCTTGAATAGCGCCCACAATCCAAGTCTATAGTTAAAGTTGAAATGGGTTAGTTTTTTTTAATAAAATTGTTGTTGTTGAATTAAATTGTTGATGACTTAATTCTTGAAGTGAATTTTGTACCTTTTCAAAACTTCTACAATATTTATTAAGTTATAATGATTAACTTTTGTCAAAACCAACTATCCTTCATTTGAAAAGTTTTCTATTATTGAATAAACTGTCGTTTATTTCATAAAAAAAAGTGGATAGTTATCAAATGAACAAACAGTAAGTTAATAAAATTCATGTTAGCCTATAAAACACTAAGAAAAAAGTGGATAGTTATCAAATGAACAAGAACATGCTTTTTTGCCTCATTATTAGCATATCTATTAATTGCATTTGAAATAATAATGATGCTAGCTTATAAAACTTTAGACACCTAAATGATATCCAATAATAAAGCCTTGACATTCTACTAGAAAAGCTAATATTTTCTTCAAATTAATAATGTTGAGGAAAAAACATAACCTACATTATCAGGTGACGTGCAACATTGGCCGTTTGGTTTGGCTTACCTAGTTGCTAATCGAGCAAACAGCTTGTTCATAGCAATTCCTGTACTACCTGTACATTGTGTAGTCTCAGTAATCTATTTCCTTACTCTTAATGCTAAATTTTCAGGATCTTCGGAAGAGTTGCTCACATAAAGAAATGCTTCATCGCAGCTCACTACCTGTAGTATATTCTGGCAAATTGTTATTAGTGAGATAGAAATAAATGTGAACTTAATTAGTTATATTAAATAACTTGTCTAGCATCAGAACCTCCCCAGCTGAACTATTGATATTAATTTACATTTTTCATCAACATTGGCCTTCCCTTTTACCTAATTTCACATCACTAGAAAACATTCAAACAATTATCATGTGTTGTTACAAATACAAATTTTCTCATTTACAAACCTGAACTTTGGTGCAATATTTGTGCAATATGTTATAGAACTTATCAGCAACCTGCAATTAAAAAAAACATCTAAGTATAAAACTGATAAATCAAAGTCATAGCCTATAGACATAAGGTAAAACTGATAAATCAACAACCTGCAACCTACAACGATCTCGGCTTTTACTCCTGCGAACTAATAACAATAAATCAAAGTCATAGCCTATAGACATAAGGTAAATAAAAAATTAAACTCAAAACAAATTTTCACCATAATCTCATGCAGGATAATTCGCAGAGGAAATTTCTGTTGTTCCTTTAGGATTATCTGAGTGACACACTGCTGTAGGCTTATTAACAAGCTCGGGATGGTTTCTAATAAACACCGAAACAAAAAAGCAGTTCTGAAAAGTGGAAAATAAATGCAAACATAAAGTCAGAGGAAGAATAAATAGACGGGAAAACTAAAAAAAGCAGACATCAAATTTAACTTCTAATTTTTTTCCCTCTTTAAGTCAATGAGACAATAAAATGAATCAAACCAAGCAATTTTTAAACGCATGCCTCAAAATTCAATTCAATACCTACGACTGCTTTATAAAGAAACTTTTTTTCACCGCATCAAGTAATTTCAATTCTAGCATACAAGCTTTGAAAGTCTAGTGTAGTTAATTGAATATACAGAATTAATGAACTCTCGTCCTCGGTCTTAGATACCAAACTGACTTACCCACCACCTTCAGATAATATTTGTATTGGTGACAGATTGTTTACATTTAATATATCAACGTATTGAAATTATGACAAATAAATAAAAACTAACCTTAGTTTTGAGAAGCGCAAGCGACCAATCCCAAGTAAATCAAAATTTGATTTTGTCGATAGCTTTATAAGGAGTGCTCACTAATCAACGATGAAGTTGACTTACGCGAGAAAAGCACAGCGACAAAGGGTAGAGTTCACTTGTCCAGAGACAAGTAAATTGGGAATTTGTTTTCTTAATGTTCTAATCGAGAGGCGAGAATGGGAAAGCGAACATGGGAGCAAAATGGAAAAGAAGCGGCCTAAAAAATATATTGCATGCCTGCTCCTAAATTTTGACATCTAATTGTTTTACAGCATAGTTCAACGCCATCTATATTTACTTGTGCTTTAGACGGAAGTAATAATTGCAACCAGCAATTAAACGTTGTAACTGGTTGCAATTTATAACTCGTTTTCTTGTAGTGAATAAAAAACTGACACAGAATTTTGCAGCGGAATGACAAAATATAATAATCAAATAAACAGTTCATGAAGCTGTTTATATTATACATTTAATTATAATCTATACAACATTTATCAGAGTTATATATACATCAAGGATAAATAAATAATGCAGCAGAACAACATGATGCAGAGAATAATAATAATAATTTTTATCTTGCCTTTTGGCAAGGCCGAGATACCAAGGAACTGACTGGAGAATAAGGATCATACATCCTCAGCATCGGGCTGCTACTGGATAGCCATGAATATTGATGAATTTTATTCGAGTCCGGATCGGGCTGCAATTGATAAGATACATTAAGCGAAGCCGTAAAAACCAACGTTTCGAATTTCAAGTCAATCCGAGTTCGTATGCTCATGTTATCACCAACGAAAAGTGGAGGAAATAGCCCTAGGTTCGAATCCATAAGCCAAGCCCTAGGTTCGAATCCATAGGTAGAGATGTCGTTCGAATCCATCGGCCAAGCCCCTATTCGAATCCATCAGTTCGACTCCATATGGTTCGGAACCATCAAAAAGCATTCGTTCGAATCGGTTCAGACAAGTCACTTCGAATCCATGATGCTGCCTCTCTTCGTATCCTTCAGGTTGAAGTCTTTCGAACCCATAAGGACGAAGTGCTTCGAATCCACCCTATGACCTTCCTTCGGATCCATCTTGCAATAGTGACTTCGAATCGATCGGATATGGTATAACATGATCGATACGAATGAGCACACGTTCGAATCCATGAACAAATGAATATCTTCGAATCCACCAAGTCAAGGCGGCTAAAACCATGGATTCGACCCAGTAAACACGGAGAAAAAGATGGATCAACCCGAGAAGCGCGTGCGCCATGTCACCAGGCACATGCTCGAGTCATCGATTCGGCCCTATCGATTCGAAGGGATCGATTCAAACCAAGCGCGTCAACCGAAAATGCAACCTTGAATCGATCATAACTCAAGATCTACAACTCCAAATGCTATAAAATTTTCACAGGAGCTTACATGCACGCTGAAGAATGTCCACACCAAATTTCACCTCGATTGGATGCATTCTTGATTGATTCGAACCTAAGTTCGAATCGATCCTAAAGTGGGCCCAGATTTCCAGAATCCGGGCGTATGGGCCCCCTCACGTGCCAGAAGCGGTCTCCCCGGATTTTGGGCGAAATATCAGCCTCCTACACCTATAAATAGAGCCCCTGGTCATTCAGAAAAGGGATCAGAGAATTTCTAGAGATAAAGCACGCCCGGACGCTGCCAGAGTCACTCCATATCGTTTTCACTGTTGCTGATTTCGAATTTAAGTCTATTATCTGCTGTACTTTGCTCTAAAACACTCGTATTCTTCAAGTATTAAGCAATAAAGTGATAAAACTTCATAGTGGACGTAGGCAAAACGCCGAACCGCTCTAAATTACTGTCTTCCGTGCAATTTACTTTTCTGTGACTTGGAGTTTTTGTTAGATAATCCTCATTTTCAATTTAGTTTCTTCATTTATTATCTCTTAAAAAACTTCCGAAGGGTGTTGCCCAATTTTGGTGCAAACACTTTGGTGCTTTCACTGAGAAAACCCAAGTTTTCTCCTGCTCATTGGATCTGTCATCGATACCAGATTGCATAAATCTAAGAGAGAGATCCAAACTTCAATTTCAGACTCCTTCCATACTATTCAGATTTACCAAAATCTAGGAAAGGATTCTACACCTCAAGTTGGTTAGCACAAGAACCACTTCTACTGCCGCTGGCCAAGAAGGCCGAGATAGACAAAATCCCACCCAACTACCTCCACCCAATCAAGATGATACTGGGCATTCAGATCCATCAGGTCCGGTTACTCGACAAGAGTTCCAGACATTACTCCAGGAACTAACCCAAAGTGGACAACAGCTGGCTGAACAATTACATGCTAATGTTGAGTTGACTAATCAACTAAACCGCCAAAGGCATAGAAGATCCAGAAGGGACCATGCCCCTCATTCCTCAACTGAAAGCTCTGCCTCGTCTGATTACAACGGCAGATCTAGCTGTCCCAGGCTAGACGAAAGCCATGCGCATACTGCTGGTCACCAACAAGCATTAACTGTTGGGCAGATAAGAGTTGGCCCTTCTGCCAGTTTTCATACAGAACCCTCCTCACAAGGAGGCACTGTTCCACAACATATTACGGATAACCAAGCCACCGCCACTGCAGTTGACATAGGAGTTGATACCCGAAATCACTCCAATCAAAACTACCACCAGCAGGAACATACTCCAGGACCATATGTCTCAGAAGACACCGAGCCAAGGGGGCGAGACATGGATCATCGATAGCGCCTGATCCTACCTCGCACTATGGAACCCGACCACACTTTGGCTCGCCACCCTCCGAATATAGCAACACCTGACCTCTCAGCTATGGTACGCCAAATGATCCGCGAAAGTCAGGGCTTAACAAATGACGATTAGGGAATCTCCCGAAGTCATACTCCGTTCACTGATGACATATTATATGCTGAACCACCACGGCGATTCAGGATGCCGACCCTCCCCATGTATGAAGGAAGTTCCGACCCTAACCAACATATTCTGAAATACGAATGGTCGATGACTGCTGCAAGAGCTGATGATGCAGTAAAATGCCGTAGTTTTCCCATTTCTTTAGGGGGAATTGCGACGATGTGGTTTACACGATTACCACCACGATCTATCTCTTCATTTGACCGATTGGCTACTAAATTTGTTGAACAGTTCCGTATGCACATTGCCCGGCCTAAAGACGTAAACACTTTATCTAGTGTCACTCAAGCTCCAGGAGAGACACTCAGACGATATTTGGAAAGATTCAATGCCGCTTGTGCAGAGATCACTAACCCCAATGATAATTCAATCTTGATGGCCTTGACTAAGGGTATTGACCCCGACTCTGAATTTGGAAATTGGCTAGCTGGGAAACCTCCCGCATCGTTGGATCGTTTCTACTCCAAAGCCGCCCAATTCTTAAGGCGTGAGGATGTGAAACAATCTAGGAAGTAGGACGATGCGAAACCCAACAATGGAATTTAAAGCAATGTGGTAGTTAAACAGTCAGGGGAGAGCTCTGGAGAAGTACAATTGAATATTCAAAACAAGCAAACCCAGCCGAGGAACGGCTATAATAGAAATAAGAAGCAGGATCAGAATCGTGGCCCGCGGCGTAGGGCACAAATGTTTGAAAGCTATACACCGCTGAATACGTCACTGGAGAACGTATATCTACAGACTTGTAATGCAATGCAGTATAAGAAGCCGACTCCGAAGCCGTCGTCGGAGAGACAGATTCAAACAGGAAAGTTCTGTAGATTCCACGAAAGTTACGGACACAATACCAATGATTGAAGGCATTTGCAAGATCTTATTGAAAAATTGATCAGGGAAAGGAAGTTAGATCAATTCGTGCGGGCACCACAGGATGGTGGTGTGGGCCCGTCAAACCAAAATCGTGCACAAAACCAAGAGAGACAGGAGGAGCCCGCTCGTACAGGCGGGAGATTGGTCATAAATACAGTTAGCGGTGGTCCCCATCCAGCGGACCGAAGCTGGAGGGAAATGGAATCATACGCCAATTCGATCAGGCATGTGAATTTTGAGAGTTGCAGTACACATGATGAAGGGGCTCCAGCCAAACAACAGAGGACGATGGCAGATGACATCGTATTTAGAAACCGAGATGCTGATAAGGTCGAAGCCCCAACTATAGACCCACTAGTCATATCTGCCCAGGTTGGTCCTGCTTGGATGAAGAGGATACTGGTGGACAGTGGGAGTTCAGTAAATATCTTGTTTAAAAGAGCATATGATCAAATGAAGATGGAAGCCAAAGATTTAAAGCCTTGTCAATCTAGAATCCATGGCTTCAATGGAAGTGTTAATATACCCACTGGAGTGGTGGAGTTGCCAGTGGAGTTGGGAGTCGGAGAACGCAGAAGAGTCCGAATGTTACAGTTTATTGTCTTAGATATCCACTCTCCGTACAATGCTTTTTTAGGCCGACCGGCCCTTGCCGAATTTAGGGCGACGATTGCCCCGTGGTGTTTAACTTTGAAATTCCCCACTGATCGTGGGATTTGGGTCATTCAGGGAGATCAGGCTGCTGGGAGGGACTGCTATGTTGCCGAACTGTGAGAAGCGCAGCGAAAAAAGAAAGGAAAGGGCATGGAGGAATCTCTCTGCATCTGTTTCACCGACGATTAACAATTAGTGTCTGGGCCTCGGCCAAGGCACCACGACCAATTCTAGAAGGATCTTGACCCCAGAGATACTAAAGATAATAACGAGTCTAAAGAAAGTCAAGCTTCCCCAACCGAGCTGACGATTGATGTTCCAATTGATGATGATGATGATTCAAAAATGTTAAAAATTGGGTCTCAGCTAAACCCACAAGCACAATAGGAATTGGTCGAATTTCTCCAAGCAAATCTAGACGTATTCGCTTGAACACACTCTGATATGTGTGGAATTTTGCCGAACATCACGAGCCACACCTTAAATATTGACCCACGGTATATCCCGGTCAAACAAAAGAGACGCGGTATGGATCCAGAGAGATCTGCCGCCCTCAAAGAAGAAGTTGATAAGCTAAAGGCGAATGGGTTTATCCGGGATGCTTTGTACCCGGAATGGGTATCCAACCCTGTACTGGTCCGAAAACCGAATGGGAAATGGAGAACGTGCATTGATTACTCTGACTTAAACAAGGCTTGCCCAAAGGATAGCTTTCCACTCCCCCGAATCGATCAACTTGTGGATTCAACGGCCGGACACGAATCACTATCTTTCATGGACGCTTATTCTGGTTACAATCAGATACCCATGCATGTGACCGACCAAGAACATACGATCTTTGTAACTGACCTGGGACTATACTGCTACAAGGTCATGCCTTTTGGATTAAAGAATGCCGGAGCAACTTACCAAAGCTTAGTCAATCGAATGTTTGCCGACCAGATCGAGAAAACTATGGAAGTTTATGTAGATGATATGTTGGTAAAATCGCAATACTCCACTAATCACATCAAAGACTTAGAGTTAATGTTCAATGTCCTCCGGAGATATGGGATGAAGCTTAATCCGCTAAAATGTCATTTGGGAGTCGCATCCGGAAAATTCCTTGGGATCATCGTCAACGCCCGAGGAATAGAGGCCAACCCCGAAAAGATTTGGGCAATCAGGAATCTTCAAACTCCAAGGACCATAAAACAGGTTCAGAGCCTTAATGGAAAGGTTGCAGCGCTGAGCAGGTTCATCTCGAAATCAACTGACAAATGCATACCCTTCTTCGACCTGATCCGAAAAGGGAAACGAAACATCGAATAGACTACAGAATGTGAGGGCGCATTTCAATCACTAATTCAGCATCTTTCCACACCGTCGATTCTTTCAAAACCTATTGATCATGAACAGTTATACCTCTATCTGGCAGTATCTGAAAACGCAATCAGTGCTGCGTTAGTTCGGGAGGAAGACCGAGTACAGGGACCGCACTACTATGTTAGTAAACGATTAACCGGAGCCGAGAGAAACTATCCAAGGTTAGAAAAATTGGCATACTGCCTAGTCATCGCCTCGAGGAAGCTCCGTCCATATTTTCAGGCTCATCCCATCAATGTGTACACCGATCAGCCGTTACGACAAGTCCTCACACGACCTGAGATGTCTGGCAGGTTACTAAAATGGAACATTGAACTGAGTCAATTCGACATCACATATACTCCAAGACGAGCCATACACGGTCAAGTCCTTGCAGATTTCATTGCCGAATTCACTATTCCTGAAGACTTACCTGAAACTAGTAAATCCCTCGAATACATATGGAAGCTATATACTGATGGTGCATCCAACGATCGGTGCTCGGGCGCAGGGACAGTGCTTGAAACCCCCGAGGGCCGATCCATATGCTACGCGTTAAAGTTTTATTTTCGTGCAACCAACAATGAATCTGAATATGAGGCTTTGCTTACTGGGTTGAAGTTAGCCCACGACCTGAGAATCATCGCCGTGGAAATTTACTGTGATTCCCAGTTGGTAGTATGCCAAGTTCGGGGTGAACACTAGGCCAAAGATCGAAGACTAGCCGCTTATCTAGCCCGAGTCCGGGAAATGCTTGATCGGTTCGATTATTATACCATTTTCTACGTACCCCGAGAGCACAATCAGAAAGCTGATTCGTTGGCAAAGTTGGCAAGCACAGGCGAAGCTCAACACTTGGGACTCGTTCCTGTCGAGACTTTATCCTCTCCAAGCATTGATCGAGTAGAGAATGAATTCACATTTGAAGCTACTTCCAACAGGGAATCATGGATGACCCCCTACCAAGACTACATTGAGCGTGGCATATTACCCGAACGACGAAGTAAGAAAAGACAAATTCTTCGAAAAGCTTCACGATTTGTCATTCAGAATGGAGTTATGTATCGAAGGGGATATTCTGTTCCTCTTCTCCAGTGTATCGCACACGGCGAAGTCAAACGAGTATTACATGATGTGCACGAAGGAGAATGTAGCGATCACACTGGGGGGCAAGCACTTGCCAAGAAAATACTCCGATATGGGTATTATTGGCCTACCGTAAATCGCGATGCTATGGACTATGCCCAAAAGGTGTGATGAATGCCAAAACCACGCTCGAATTCCCAGAGCTCCACCTACTGAGATAACCCAAATGGTCAGCCCATGGCCATTTGCAATATGGGGAGTTGATATAATTGGTGCATTGCCTTTAGCTAAAGGTGGCGCGAAGTACGCCATCGTGGCAGTTGATTACTTCACCAAATGGGCTGAAGCTGAACCTCTTGCAACAATTACGACAAAGAAAGTAATCAACTTCGTGGTACACAACATCATCTGCCGGTTTGGTCTCCCGTATACTATTATCACCGATAATGGAGCCCAATTCGACAGTGTTGAATTGAAGAACTTCTGTCAACGATTTCACATCCACAAGAATTTCATTGCAGTATCACACCCTCAAGCAAATGGTCAAGTTGAAGCCGTCAATAAGGTTATCAAGTCTATTTTGAAGAAACGACTGGAAAGAGCCTGGGGCAAGTGGGTTGATGAACTGCCTATGGCTCTATGGGCTTACCGAACGGCTCACAAGACTACAACCGGACACACTCCATTTTCTCTATCCTATGGCTCTGAAGCTGTTATTCCAGTCGAATTGGAAGTTCACTCTCATTGTGTGACATATTATGATCTGAAAACGAATGCCATATTACTTGCTGAATCTCTGGATCTACTTGATGAGAAGCGTGAAGAAGCTGATTTGAGGGCTGCCGCATATCGAGGTTGAGTCGCTCGAATATACAATGCTAAGGTCCGACCGCGAACCTTTGAACCCGGCGATCTCGTACTCAAGAGAATTTATCCGGTCCCTTCGCACATGAAGCCAAATTGGGAAGGGCCGTATGTGATTTCACAAAAGCTCGGAGATGGCACATTCAAGTTGTCAACCATTGACGGTCTTACTTTATCGAGAGCTTGAAATAGAGAAAGTCTCCGTCGCTACTACACATAACAGGCTTTATTTATCTATTTTTAGTCAATTTCTTCCTTAGCATTTTATTTTTGCATTTCAAAGTTTGAACTTGTAATAAGGCAACTGATTTTGCCATATTTCTTTTATTTCAGCAATAAAATGCCATCTCTTCGAGCCAAAAGTTGTGATTCACTGAAAATGATGTATAATATCACGATGCACGGAGAGATAAGTTCCATCACGCGGTGGGATTTATTCGAATAGGGAGTGACTGTGATACGACCGGTCAATCATTAAGTGAAACTGAGCTCGGGAACAGAACACTACACCAGCATTTACAAGGATTGATACACGACAATCCTTTTACTAACTCCAACTTCCCAGAGTGCAAATTGGAGTATAAACATTCAATAACTTGTTCCCAGAGCGCGAACGGACTCCAACTTCCCAGAGTGCGAATTGGAGTATAAACATTCAATAACTCATTCCCAGAGCGCGAACGGACTCTAACTTCCCAGGGTGCAAATTGGAGTATAAACATTCAATAACTCGTTCCCAGAGCGGGAACGGACTTCAACTTCCCAGAGTGCGAATTGGAGTATAAACATTCAATAACTCATTCCCAGAGCGCGAACGGACTCCAACTTCCCAGAGTGCGAATTGGAGTATAAACAATTCATTCCCTGAGCGCGAATGGACTCCAACTTCCCAGAGTGCGAATTGGAGTATAAACATTCAATAATTTGTTCCCAGAGCGCGAACGGACTCCAACTTCCCAGAGTGCGAATTAGAGTATAAACATTCAATAACTCCAACTTCCCAGAGCGTGAATGGAGTATAGACATAAATTACAGGTTCCCGGAGAGCAAACCCAAACATACATGCTGTCTCTGAATTCCCAAAGTGCAAATTGGAGCACAAATACTACGTCAAAGTTCTTGGAATGCGAACCGAAATATCAATACTAACTCTAAGTTCTCGAAGCATGAAGTGGAGTATAAACATCAATTCCAGGTTCCCGAAGTGCACACCGTGTTACAAGCATCGATAACTCTCAAATTCCCGGGGTGCGAATCGGACTATCGATCTCAAATTATCCTAAGTCCCCAGAGCGTGGACATGTGCTTAAGATTCGCAATAAGTGCGATCAACCACCAAAATGCAAACATTGTTCCCCGAAACTTGAGGGCAAAAAAGCTTAAGTGTTAATCGCAAACTGAAGAAGTACAATGCTCGGAGTTCAACTCATTCATCAAATCATGACACGAAATTATGTTTTCATACTTGGCAGATAAAAAACAAACACTGCAAAACACTTAAGTAAAAGAAAAGAGCAACTTCCCATTCCATCAACTAACAAAAAAAAGGTTTGATTACATGGCAAGTCAAAAGGTTTCAATTAAGTGGAGGCCGAATCCACACATATACACGGCTCTAAAAGAACAAAAGAAGAGGTAAAAGAATTGTTATTCACAACTACATGATAAAACACGAAGCTTACTCCTTCTTCTTCCGAGGCTTCTTCTTTGGAGTCGAGCCGTTGGACCCACTACCCGGCTTCCTACGGGATTTCTTGCCCTTGTTTGGAACATCCTCCGGATCTGGCATAATATCAACGTCTTCCTTAGAGCTGGAGGGGACAGAGATCCTTTTGGAAGGACGAACCGAAGGCATGGAAGCTGTGATAGGTATCTGTTCGGCAACGCTTGAGACGGTCACCGTGCCACCGGGAGAGATCGCCATTAAAGAAGATAAGCTTGAGGGGGCAGTGTCGCTTCTAGAACCACTGGTCGTTATCATCGTGGCCATCTAAGCGCTTATCTCAGCTAAAATCTCTTCTTCTCAAGACAACTGAGCTGCGCTGGATACGCTGGTGGTCGTCACGACAGAACAGAAAACTGGAGCAGCTCCACTCATCGCGAATGAAGGATCAGGAATAGGGTCAAGAGAATGACCAAGTAGCTCTTCAATCATTTGAGCATCGAATGACATCGAGCTCCCCTCTCCAATATCACCGGCCATGGCAGCAGTTGAAATCGCCTCGGTGACAATAACTCCATGCGTAGGATATAGGACAGGAGGAACTGGGGACACGAATGTGGCACTCTCAGTCACTTAACAAAGGAGAGCAAAAGTAATCAGTCCAGTAAATTATCTCAAAAAATCGATACTTTAAGACATGAGGGAAATAATCAAAGTACCTTCCTTACCTTTCCTTGGAGCTTGAACAGGATCGGAGACGGCAGTCTTACCAGAAGATAACCCCGGTTGGTCCGGATTGTAAGCAGGAATAACTTGTGGGTCAACCGCGGCGATAACTTCGGACGAAGTCGGGATTGGGACTTCAATATTCTCACTATGATGCGCGACACCCGAACCTTCGCCGATCTCCGTTCGATGAATGCCAAGTTTTTCTTTCTCGACAGAAATTATCGCCTCGTGAAGAGTTCTCCTCTCTTCCTCGCTAAGCAGACGTGACTCGAGCTCAAACTCATCTAATACTCCATCCGGGCAAGACATCCACTTGTTCTCCACTAATTTCTTCCAGGCACTGTAGAGAAGCATAGAGTAATTTCCTAGCCAGGCGAGATTTCTGTGCTCTAACACGTTGGCATTATATGTGTCCAAGAGTTCGTCAAATTCGGCCTCCATCTTGAACCTCTCTGCTTGGACTTTCTCCTCCACTTCCGTTTCAACCTCCTTAACCCTTGCGACTGCGCATCACGCTCAGCCCGAAGAGATACAGCTTGCTCACACGCTTCTTGTGCGGCCGTATTAGCATCGTCTTTTCCTTGTTTATATCGGCAAACTTAGCCTTTAATTCCTCTAGTTCATTAATTGTCGCATCCCGCTCGGCCTCAACATTTTTGTATCGATGGCCCAAGTCTTCTACTAAAGTGCAATGTGCCTGTTGCATCTTTGCCATCTCAACTAATGTCTCATCAACCTTTTTTAGCGATTCAACTTCGGCCTTACGGGAGGATTCCGCCTCAGATTGAAGTATATCGACAATACGGTTCTTCTGAGCCAAGTCGGCTTCCAGTTTCTCAATAATTTTGGCCCGATCAAAGGCTACTTTTGAAGCTTTAACGGCCTCCTTATACCATTCTTTGTACTGAGCATAGAAATCATGGGTATAGCTAAGTGCTGTGATCACGGCGTCTTCGGAAATTCTTTTAAGATTAGGAGGAAAAATACAAGCGTCGAAGCAAATTTCTGGGAAGTCCTTCTTCAATTGAGCAAGTCTGATAGCCCCTTCACCAGATGGTTCAATAGGGGCCTCCTCCGCAGCCTTAGTCGTAACAACCTCAGTTCTAGAATGATGTGACTCAAGCCTCGAAACCTGCAAAGACGGTTGATGTAGCAGAGGCTCAGATACTTGAATATGGCTTCAGGGTGGCGGAGGAGAACGAGAAGGGGAGCGGTATCTCCGATCTTTGTCCAAGCGCTCCTGACTAGAGTAACTATGATGATGATCACTTGCATAATATTCCTGGCCATGATACCTCCGCTCACGATCGCGATCGGAGTCTCCACGTCGAGATTCATAATAAGACGAAGGGTGATGCACTCTTCGGAGTTTGTCTAGTGTAGATTGACGGCCAGACATAGCACCTGAAAAAGAGAAGCAATTCAGTTAAATACCAGGCGAAAGCAATACGATTTGTGCGGAAGTCGTGTAGTGTTATGAAAGTGTATGCAAATGTGCAAAACCCCCGACCAACCAGAAGTGTCGACTGCACTAACAGGTAAAGGCTCGCTTATTTCAAACGCTTCCCGGAGTTCATCCAACCCGGACTCGTGGTGGAGAGATACGTATTCCGGGATGGGAATGTCATCCAGTCCTATAAAAGCGTTTCCTGATTGACAAGGAGCAGCGTCAGAGGTAGAAGTTCCGGGATCAAACGAGATACGACTACAGACTTCCGTCTCTTAAGTTTAGCGACAACAGCCTTGCCTTTCCTCTTCTCTTCTATTCGGGAAAGATCAGCCGCTAACTCGGTATCAGTGGGCGTCCTCTCATCAGCGCTCATTTGTCTTATTACCATGTCCGGTTTTCTTTTCACCGTTTTCTTCTTTGTCTTCGAAGCCGGTTTCGCCAACCCCTCGATAACAATGCTCTGGTTCATCTCAATTAAACCCAGCGTCCTTAAGTTATCGTCGGTTAACACCGAGTCGATGTGCTGCAAATCACTCGGGACCTCTTGTAAACTTCGGACAACGCCTTTGTAATATCCACCGTCTGGCCTTGAGATGATAGCTGCAAGAAGAACACTTGATATTAGTACAAGTATTGATAACGACTGTTTAAAGAAGGCCTGTGCAATTTGTGACACTTACGTCTAGACAGCCATCGCCTAGCGAACCCTGGGGGCATCGAACAAAAAACCATTCTTTTTTAAAATAACTAAGTCTGGTCCAGGCTCCCGTCACGATCTGGCAGTTTCTAACTGCTTCCAAAAAGGTGAAAGATAGGCTATCGCCCCTGCTCTTGAAGTTAAATATGTGTCTAATCTCGGTTGGCCTTGGCGGATGAAAGAGATGATCCATAAATAGGACAAAAACACTGTTCAGCAATGTGTGTCCGTAGGGATGAAGTTGTGAGGGGGCGATTCCAATGAACGATAACATCTCCCTGATATATTGGTTAAATGGAGGGAGAGTTCCAACCGCACAGGCATGACGATAGAAAGCAGTATACCCCTCGGGCGGGTTGTGAGGTATGTCATCAATGCCTGGTAGCAAAACGTCGTCCAGGGATAAGTTATGTTTTAAGCAGATCCGGCCCAGTAAGGCTTCAGAAATACTGGACGAAACGGAGTCGATAGGATCATCGATAAATATGGCTTCGGCACTTCGTCCGGAGCCGGACCAACTACTTCGGGAGGAATGTCAGGGATTTCAAGTATTTCTGGAGGAGGCGAACTCTGTACTTCTTGTTGTTGAGAGCTCGAAGATTCCATAACTAACTAACTCATCAGAAAGCAACATTAAGCACATAAAAAACCCGTTCATTCCCAGTGTAAAGTGGTGCAGTGCAGTGTTGTGCATTACTTAGAAAGATTCTATAGAGTTAGAGAAAATTTGCAAACAGTAGGATGTGCGAACGATAAAACTCTGAAAATCAAGACCGAAAATGACCGTCATCGCTGACCGTCACAACCTCATCATCCAGATGTTACCGATCAATTCAAGCATAAGTCCGTTATATTTTGATTAGGCCACAGTTCCATCGGCGAGATTCAAAAGGCAGTCGAGTATAGTCCTGCAGTCAAGTTCAATTATGCAAGGCAAAAGCTTGTTGGAATCAAGTGTGCTAAAATTCATTAAGTTCGTCAAATTTCAGCTCGAGATCGGTCGTAGTTCAGGAATTGGAGCAAGTCAGAAGTATTGCATTCTTCGGATTAAGGACATTCGAATCGATCACCTCGGATCAATACAGGTCGACTCGATATGCTTCGAATCGATAAGGGTCGACTCGATGCGCTTCGAATCGATATGGCCCTTGGAACGATGTCCATAGTATTAATTGAAGTAGCGCTCCGAGTCCATGAGGAGAGCATTCATATCAACCCAGTAGAACGACTTCGTATCGGTTGAGCTCGATACCTTCGAATCGATCGCGAAGTTATGAGTTCGAATCTATCAATTCGAACCACTTCATCCCACAAGCAATCGATACGAATTCGTGCAGTCAAGATCGACTCGAACTACCCCATCCTGAATAGATACGAAGCAAAAAGTAATCAGAATCTCTTTCTTCTCCAAGAAACATCAACACTTTGTCACGCTCCATTCCTCGGTTCGATCAATTCCGCTTAGATCTCACAATCCTTCGAAATTGATCTCAGAAGAATTCAAGAATGATGGCAATTCCAGTTTCATCATTTTTAGCTCGGTTTTGATCCATTAATTACCTGATTTGTTATGATTATGAGTGATGGATTGAAGGTTTCGATCGATTCGAAGAAGCGTCTCTCTCGAGTCTGGGGAATTGAAACGAAGGAAAAGACAGAGCAATAGTAAAAGTAAAAAGTGAAAATGAGCCGAGCCTCGCGTATTTATATGGATCCTAGAGAGGAAACAAGAAGATTCGCCACCCGGTCAATCTCACCGATCACTACCGATCAAATATCGATCGATTCGAACGGTCACGTTCGAACCCATCACGCTTCGAATCCATCAAGGCGGCGTTGATACGAAGCTTCGTCGATACGAAGCTTCGTCGATACGAAGCTTCGTCGATACGAAGCAATTAACAAAAGCTGAATTGAAGTTTCCACATCCCATCGATTCGAAGTGCCAACTTCATGGCCATCGACTCGCAGCGGTTCGAAGACTATTGATTCGAACAAACACTTCGAATCCATCGGAAGCCATCGATGAGAATGAACGCATCGCTTCGATATGAAAAAATTACTTGTCTACCTCTTATATCGATTCAGCAGAGGATCGATACAAGAGGATAATCATAGACAATCATCAAAACAATGTTTTAACTCGAATCTAAAATCGGTTCAGGAGAGGATCGATACGAAATTCGATAACAAACTGAACTGGCAACGAATTGCGAACACGCAGCGTTAACTAAAGTCAAGATGACACATGTGCACATATGTCCGACCAATACTTGATCTTTGACATTCACAGGGATCAAGTGCTCATCTCGTCGTGGATCCGACAGCAAACAGCTAATCACAATCATATAACGGTCAATTACAGCAATACAGAATACAGCTTTCAACGAAACATGTGATGGTTATCAAACGAGAAACTGCAGCTTTTCAAAGCACGTCATGTTTACACAAGACGTACTTTGGGGGGGCAAATGTTATCCCTCCTTTTGGCAAGGCCGAGATGCCAAGGAACTGACTGGAGAATAAGGATCATACATCCTTAGCATCGGGCTGCTACTGGATAGCCACGAATATTGATGAATTTTATTCGAGTCCAGATCGGGCTGCAAATGACAAGATACATTAAGCAAAGCCGTGAAAACCAACGTTTCGAATTTCAAGTCAATCCGAGTTCGTATGCTCATGTTATCACCAATGAAAAGTGGAGGAAATAGCCCTAGGTTCGAATCCATAAGCCAAGCCCTAGGTTTGAATCCATAGGTAGAGATGTCGTTCGAATCCATCGGCCAAGCCCCTATTCAAATCCATCAGTTCGACTCCATATGGTTCGGAACCATCAAAAAGCATTCGTTCGAATCGGTTCAGATGAGTCACTTCGAATCCATGATGCTACCTCTCTTCGTATCCTTCAGGTTGAAGTCTTTCGAACCCATCAGGACGAAGTGCTTCGAATCCACCCTATGACCTTGCTTCGGATCCATCTTGCAATAGTGACTTCGAATCGATCGGATATGGTATAACATGATCGATACGAACGAGCACACGTTCGAATCCATGAACAAATGAATATCTTCGAATCTACCAAGTCAAGGCGGCTGAAACCATGGATTCGACCCAGTAAACACGGAGAAAAAGATGGATCAACCCGAGAAGCACGCGCGCCATGTCACCAGGCACATGCTCGAGTCATCGATTCGGCCCTATCGATTCGAAGGAATCGATTCGAACCAAGCGCGTCAACCGAAAATGCAACCTTGAATCGATCATAACTCAAGATCTACAACTCCAAATGCTATAAAATATTCACAGGAGCTTACATGCACGCTGAAGAATGTCCACACCAAATTTCACCTCGATTAGATGCATTCTTGATCGATTCGAACCCGAGTTCGAATCGTTCCCAAAGTGGGACCAGATTTCCAGAATCCGGGCGTATGGGCCCCTCACATGCCAGAAGCGGTCTCCCCGGATTTTGGGCGAAATATCAGCCTCCTTCACCTATAAATAGATCCCCTGGTAATTCAGAAAGAGGATCAGAGAATTTCTAGAGATAAAGCACGCCCGGACGTTGCCAGAGTCACTCCATATCATTTTCACTGTTGTTGATTTCGAATTTAAGTCTATTATCTGTTGTACTTCGCTCTAAAACACTTGTAATCTTCAAGTATTAAGCAATAAAGTGATAAAACTTCATAGTGGACGTAGGCAAAACGCCGAACCACTCTAAATTACTGTCTTCCGTGCAATTTACTTTTCTGTGACTTGGAGTTTTTGTTAGATAATCCTCATTTTCAATTTAGTTTCTTCATTTATTATCTCTTCAAAAACTTTCGAAGGGTGTTGCCCAATTTTGGTGCAAACAATAATCATAATATACCAAATCTTCGTCCTTCGAAAAAATGATCTTCAATGCACTGAAAAACTCGGGGCTGACCCAAGAGTGAAAAGACAAAACACACGAGTCAGGACTAAAATATTCTTATGTGAGTCAAATCAATATCACATAAAACATGAGTGCAATAGCTTCAGTGATGTTTACGAGATTTCACATCTCCTGTCCAGTGTATAACGTGTGTATAATAACTCGAGAGATGTTATGAGATTTTCCGTCTCTTAAGAATTCGTCAAATTATTTATATGTAGTAGAATACGCTAGATATATAATGTCTAATCAATAAAATAAATATTTTTCTTAGCGTTAAGGCTTTACATTAATCCCCCTTAACGCGTTTTTAAGCATTAGCGTACAGTTTGCATATAACGCCCCAGTAGCACGTCGGTGGATAAGGATGCACCGTGATACAACAATACTAAATCAAAATCGTAGGGATCTCATAAAGGGAAAAAAGAATTACAAGGAACGTGTGGTAATGCCCAAGGTAGGATATTATCAGTTCGGGTCGTAGGGCTGGTGGTAACACATCGTAGCCATGACCACCCACCGCGTCCATCCATTCCATATCGAGTCAAAGGGAGGCTATCCCAAATCAAGGTGTACCAATCGAAACAAACAAGAGTAACTATATGGACCGAGTCCAAGAAAATCAAAGAACGGATGTCCGCTAAGGGTAATTAGCCCAGTTGGTCCTGTCAAGCCGTCTTGTTTTACTCATTTCAAAATTGCACAAGTGTCGGGGTCTATCCATCATCATTCCCTTTCTTCAAATCCAGCAAATGACGCCAAATCAAACTACTTCGTTCTAGATTCTCCTCCACGTACACAGTTGTTAAAGTGGTTCCAATATTGATAGAGAGTATGCCAATTAGAGACCACGGTCTCTTTAACAACCAAACGTCATTTCGTGCATCGGTTGGTACTTTTATATTTCGAAAACAATACGTACTTGATATCAAAATATCATATTCACTTCAAAATCAATTTCATTTCGAAATATAATATTTACTTTAAAAATCGTATTCAGTTCGGTACGTCATTTTCACTTGAAAATATCATTTCACTCCAATATCTCGATTTTGCTTCCAAAATTGTTTCGAACTTCAATTTAGGTTATAACTTCATTTTTACCCAATTCGTATTTAAATCAACAATTTAAATACAAACATTCCAGCCTGGACCAGTTTGAATTTTTAGAAAATAGTTTGAATAATTTTAGATAGTTTAGATAATTAAAATAGTTTGATATAAAACAGTTTAAATATTGAAAATGATTTATATAATAAAATAGCTTGGAAAATCAAAATAATTTGGATATTTAAAAAAAATAGATTTTAAACAGTTTATATTAAAATATTTTGGTTCCAAATCAAATTACCACTTCCCATTTTAACAAATCTGGACCTAAGTCCAAATTCTAATCAAACTGATTCAATTTCAATTTTTCCATTTCAAATCATCTTCAATCGCATTTCAATTCAAATCGACTGAATTTCGATTCAATTCCAAACAGTTTCAATTTCAATTGCCATTCAAATCAATTTCGATTTCGATTTCAAATTAGTTCGATTTCGACTTCAATTCCAATTAATTTCAATTCAGTTCCAATTTGAATTAATTTCAATTCAATTCTCAATTTAAACCATTTCGATTCATATAAATTTCGAGCTCGATTTCAGAATATTGATTTAAATCACTTAAATTAAATTTAACTTCAATGTCCAAAACTTTAAAATAATTCAATTCCGAGCTTAACTTTTGAAATATCGATTTAAATTACTTTTACTTAGCAATATTCAAAGTTCGAATAAAAGTCTGATCGTTTGAAGCAAATCAACTTCCGGAATTCAAATCATATTTCAGTTATAACTTCAAAATCTCAAGTTTGATTTTTAAACAATTACTGTTACCAAATTTAAATTTCAACATTTCGAGCTCAAGTTCGAAAATAATTCGATTTTCATGAATTCGATTTTTATTTCTTTAAATCAAAACCATTTATATAATTTCAAATCAAAATTCTTAAATCATTTAATTTAACCAATACGGTGTCCGTATATAAGTTTCTATCCTATGGCCAAATGAATCAATTATTTCAATTTAATTCAGGGATGGATATATATCATTTCAATTCAAAATAAATATCATAGGTATATATCATTTCAACCTATTTTTTAATTTATGTGAAATAATTCGACTTACAGTTTTATATACTGTAAGTAATGTACAGGATGATAACAGGATATATAAAGATAAATAAACATCCAAATCATCCAAAATCTCAACCAATTAGCATTCATCACAAGAATCATCCAAACAGTCAATAAATCGCATCAATTAACCAATTATCAATAATCGGGTATTTTACTAACAGTTTCATTCTAATTTCCCTTTAATTGCTAATTCAAAATTTATAACATATAAATTTCCATATCAATTCCCGTGTCAGTTAAATTTACTAAACAACAATCAATAATTTTAAATCACATCACGATATAAATTTAACTAACATAAAATTTATTTCAGTCAATTGTGAGCGTATAAAACACTCACCTTTATTTGAAACAGAAAATATTTTCAGCTTCAAATAAATCTCAATTCAATCTCATGCCGTAGACGACGTCGACACAATCGCAGTGCGACTCGTTTCGCCGGAAACAGACCTCGTACGCAAAAGATATCAATTAATTATCATTTGAATATAATTAAACTTAATTAACAAAATAATTAACAAATAAAAAAAAAAAATTGCTACCTAATTCCCTCTCGTTCCAGGCGCGTGCTCGACCACCTTCCTATGCTTGAACGCGTTTCCTTTTTTTTAAGAGTGACGATCGCGCCCAGAAACCACTCCGCACTGGCAACCGTCACCAGAAACCCCTCGCGCGTGCAGACACGAACATGGCAATCATCGCACACAAAACCCCAAACCCTAACATCGCAGTCGACTGTGAAGGGAGAATGGCCGCCACCATCAGCGCGTACATGCGCCATGCTCGATCGCTGATGCTCTCGTCAGCGCCGCCTCCCTCCAATCCTGCGCGCTCCACAAGAGCTGCCTCACCTTGCCTGCGCCAGCACTCCACCACCAGGTCGCTCATGAAATCAAGGCGAGCCCTAATTGTCGCGAATGCAAATCGCACCTCATGCCTTCCCCTACGCCGAGCTGCCGCTCCTCCCTATCGCCATCGCCTCTCGCCATTTATTTATTTTTCGTTCAGATCGTTTGATTTGTTTTTTTAATTTCAAGTCCGATCTGCTGCTTTAAAAAGAAAGAAGGAATAGGGGCAAACGATGGAAGTCGAAGTAGGCGGCGCGGTGTATGTATTGTCGAGTACGAAAAGTAATATATTATTATAATAAGGAAAATATCTCGCTTTCAAAAGTTCAAAATTCCGAACTCCAAACGAAGCCTGGCGCCTGGCGTTTATAATGTTTTACTGACGCAGCGGATAAATCGAAACAAACTTCAATCGGTGAAATGTAGTAATCGGTGAGTTGTGAATACTGCAAGGCCCAAATCCGTTGATCCAAAGATACCGGATTCTAGCTATCTTCGTCTCGTTGATCGCGCACGATACCGAGAAACAAAGATCTACGATTCTTCACACGTTGATCTAGCGCACTAGATTCCGTGAATCGGCTTTACAAACGTGGATTCGAGCGCACTCAAATGACGTAGGTGGAGATAGGAGATCACACTCAACTACCACTTTAAGAAAGCACAAAGCAATCAAAAGGAAATTTTTTTCAATATTCAACCCCTTTAAATGTACAACACACGCCCTATTTATTGCTTGTTACAACTGCCCCCATAAGCCGTTGCCGACTCATAAACCCCCGACTCATCATAAGTCGTTACCGACTTAGCAACACAACATACCTATCTACATCACATGACTTACTATACAACACGACTCATCGACATACGACTCATCCACAATACAGACTCAAGACTCAAACGACTCAAGAAAACAAACAGATAACAACTCACGACCTTAAGACCCAACGAGTTACAACTAACTCACGTAAGACGACTTACGATTCAACAAATAAGCAAACAAGACACGACTCAACTTAGGTCGCGACTCACGACTCAACATCTCTGCAATCATGACTGACTCAAGATCCAACGACCTAAATCTGAGCGAGTCTTCTCCCTGCGGCTCATCTCCGAGCGACTTATCTAAGCCGTAACCCGTCTTCAATTCAAAGCCTCTGATAACTGGAACCTGCCCCTGCTTCATAATAAGTCGCGGACGACTTATTGATGAGTCGTTGAGTCGTGTCCGACTCATCAAACTCGAACAACTTAACTCCTTGTTAGCTCGTAGCTTTTCTTCCCGTGTCTCATCGAGTCGTGGATGTCCTAAAAATCCTTCCTTAGCTCGACTCGTGAACAACTTAGGTCGGGGACGACTTAATTCAACCTTCCTGAGTCGTGTACGACTTGAATATTTGTTCGTATCTCGTATACGCCTCATCCTTCTAACCTGGGCTACATCATCCTCCCCTGGTTGAGAAAAATTCGTCCTCGAATTTGTAAATTCTTCCTCAACAATTCCACCTCCATGATATGGAATTAAATGTTTGACGTTAAAAATATCAGAAGTATAAACATCATCTGGTAACTTTAATCGATATGCATTCTCATTGATTTTCTTTAAAACTTCAACTGGACCAATTTTCCGAGCTTTCAATTTATTGTATGTTCCTACCGGAAATCGGTCTTTGGTTAACACTGCATAAACCAAATCGCCTTTGTTAAATTCAACATTTCGTCCCTTCAAATCTGCAGATCGTTTATACTTCTCATTGGCCTTCTCCAATCGTTCCCGTACGATTTTATGACATTCAGTTAATTCATCGATAAAATCTACAGCTCGTTTAACTGTTCCCTTCGACTGTGGTACCACCGCTAAGTCAAACGGTCCCCTGGGTAAATTTGAATATACAATCTGAAATGGACTGAATCACGTGCTACGATTCACTGCATGATTATGTGCAAACTCAGCTTGGCATAACTTCATATCCCAACTCTTCAGATTGTCCTTCACAAGACACCGCAACAAATTTCCCAATGATCTGTTAACAACTTCTGTTTGTCCATCAGTTTGTGGATGATAAGCGCTACTAAAATTCAGCTTGGTTCCGACCATCTTCCACAAACTCAACCAAAAATGGCTTAAAAATCTAGTATCTCGATCTGAAACAATAGATTCTGGTAAACCATGCAATCGATACACCTCCTTAAAGAATAATTGTGCCACTCGAACTGCATCCGCTGTCTTCTTGCAGGCAATAAAATGTGCCATCTTCGAAAACCTGTCCACTACAACAAATATCGAATCATTTCCCCTTTGAGTTCTAGGCAAACCCAAAACGAAATCCATGCTAATATCAACCCATGGTTTAGACGGTACAGGTAATGGCATATACAACCCTGCATTCGTCGCTATCCCCTTTGAAACTTGGCAAATATGGCATCTCTCCACAAATCTTTCAACCTCTTTTCTCATCGACGGCCAAAAGTAAGACTGTGAAATCAATTGCAAAGTAAGATCACGGCCCACATGCCCTTCCTCGTGTAACTCCTTGATAATTTTCAATCTCAAACTACAATCTGGAATACATAATTGATTTCCCTTGAACAAGAATCCATCAACCATCACAAATTCATCGGTATTTCCTTCCTTGACTTTCTTTACACATTTCACAAAGTAAGGATCTTCTTCAATCAGCTCTGGCAACATTTCAAACCCTGTCACCTCAACCTTCAGTGTCGTTAATAAATGACTCCTCCTACTCAAAGCATCAGCTACCCGATTCGTCACCCCAGATTTGTGCTTAACAACAAAAGTAAATTGCTGCAAATAAGCAATCCATGCTGCATGTCTCGCTGAAATTTTATCCTGCCCCTGTAAATGTTTCAAAGCTTCGTGATCAGTGTAAAGAACGAATTCCTTCTGAAATAGATAGTGTCTCCAATGCTTAACAGCTTGTACAACAGCATAAAATTCAACGTCATATGTACTGTATCTCATCTTTGCCCCTGACAACTTTTCACTGAAATATGCAATAGGTCTCCCCTGCTGACTCAACACTCCTCCAATCCCAACCTTTGATGCATCAGTATGTAGTTCAAAGAATAACTGGAAATCAGGTAAAACAAGAATTGGCGCTGTCGTCAACAGTTCTTTGATTCGTTCAAAAGCAATCCCGGCTTCTTCTGTCCACAAAAACTGTTTACCCTTCATGCATTCAGTAACTGGAGCCATCACGCTACTGAAGTGTGGAATGAATCTTCGGTAGAATGACGCTAGCCCATGAAAACTTCACACTTCCGTAATTGTCTTTGGCTGTGGCCAATTCCTGATTACCTCAACTTTACTCTGGTCAACTTGAATACCCTTTCCTGAAAAAACATAACCCAGAAATAAAACACTGTGCGTCATAAACACACATTTCTTTGTAGCAGCATAAAATTGTTCCTCGCGAAGAATAATCAATACTTCCCTCAAATGTTGAACATGCTCCTCCGTACTCCTTCTATAAATCAGAATATCATCGAAATAAACCACGACGAACTTCCCAATGAATGGTCTAAAGATTTGATTCATCACCCGCATGAATGTACTAGGTGCATTAGACAAACCAAATGGCATAACCAACCATTCGTATAACCCCTCTCTTGTCTTGAAAGCTGTCTTCCATTCGTCACCTGGTCTAATGCGAATTTGATGATAACCACTCTTCAAATCAATCTTCGAAAATATAGTTGCCCCACTCAACTTATCCAGTGTAACGTCAGGGATTTTCGTTCTTCGAAAATTCGACATCGACACTCACTTTATCGACTGCCGAGAAATCAAAGGCCGAAAACCGAGATGTTATGGGTTTTAAAAAGAATTTAGGAAAAGAAAAGAGAAGAAGAGAGAAGATAGAAAATTTTAAAAATAGAAGAAATAGAAAGAAAAAGAGAATAGAGGAAAAAGAAAACAAAAGACAGAAAAGAAAACAGAGAATTTGAAAAATAGAAGATAGAAGAATTTTAAAATAGAAGAAAATAGAAGAATTTTAAAAATAGAACGGACAGAAAGGGAACAACAGAACAACAACAGAATCTCACAATTCGCAGCGGAACAACATATAATAATAAATGAATAATCTTTAAACAAAGAACTATATCAGTTATTACATTTTATACATTACATTACATCATATCATATCATCAGAGTGTACAACATCATACAACAACAAACAGTGCAGCGGGAAAAAAAATACTATATAAACTAGTAATACGCCATGCCATCCAGCTTGCCTCCAGCAACTCCAGAATATCCAGAATATCCTGATAAACCTTAACTCTTAACTGCCCGTGTGGAAATTGGTGGGCACCCAGAGTTTAGGAAGGAAAACAATAAACTCCGAGTCAGTCATGTGACTGGTGTGAGAACTCAAAACAGTTTATTTATCTTTAAAATCAAAAAGAGGAATATTTTTAAATTCAATTCGCAATGCTTTTAAAAATGAGACTACCATAAGACCTCCCACCACACACACAATGCAAACGCAGACTTGGAGGAGATTTCTTCTTATGTGAGTCAAAGATGCTTGATACGCATTTAAAATAACATTTGATATTATTATTAGTGCATAGTGTAGGAAAAATTCATTTCGAAAGTAGAATATAAATCTTAGCCAGCATAGGTACCATTATATTATGCCTACTATAGCTACCTCCTGAGGAAGCAGGTTCTACAACTAAAACCGTACAAGTCACGTATTGTTTCTTTGGATTTCCAACAAATGGTCAGGCCAAGGAACTTCCCATTGCCACTGAGAATGCCTCTGGAAAGACACCCCCGAGAACCAAACCGGAACTCTGCCAACACAAGGCCGGGTTACCCCTTAACTGGGTAACTACTGACACGAGCACGCCATTCCCCGGTCCTTTAGGACCTTTTCAACCGAGCGCTCGATATCCAACATCACACCATAATAAATAGAGTGTTTTCAACATGAGTAAGTATCTGGGCTCCATACCATGATACCACCCCTTTCCAGAAGGAAATGCACATACCCTAAGGGGAGCTACAGCAACCCCTAATAACCTTGCCGCATCTTTCCTGTTTTGACCATTTCCGGGATGTGAGGCTCGACGAAGTCACGTCCACAAAAACATACTTTATACAAAAGCCATGCTTTGGGTCAATAAATGATCAACACAATGATCACTAAGATAGACGATCAAATAAATGATCCTATCACAATAATCAACACAATGATCATTTCAGCATCACTCAGCATGTCACATTACCAAAATGGGATATATCGCTGATAACTTCAACTATATAACCTTTGAGCTCGTACGTCTCAAAGAAGGGTGTTAAGCAAAGAATAAATTCTCCGCCACCAACAGAAATATATTTGAATGAAATCGGCTTTATATCTCAAATTGTAATGTCAGGCATACAATCCATACAAGTTTGTTCCGGGCTCGAACAAAACCGAAGGCACTTACAAAGAAGTCCTTGCAATCCGGATATTCACAATCCTGATCGAATTTCCCATCACTTATGGAATCTCTATACCAGGTGCGACCCAGTGCAGAGACAATCGATAGGTCATCCTATCGCTCTCGCAAATACCGGTCTTCAACACCGATCTTCAAATGCAATTCACAACGACGTATCACATATTCGGAATGGGTTATACGACCCCATGGTCCTTTCCCGGTTAACCCGAATAGTGAGCGCTTATTCAAAAATAAGTGTGCATTCAAATTCAAACAAATCACATCAATTACCCATTCAAAGGGAAATATTGATAGTCGGTTATTGAACTATCAATGGATATGCACACATCACCAGATTCCAAATAATTTTCCCAAATTATTTATTTTCCAAAATATCTTTACAAGATATATAATTTTCAACACTTCAAAAATAAATCAATATTTATTTTTAACAAGTTCCACTTTCACATATAAATTCCATAATGAATTTATATTTCAAAATATCATGCATATACAATTTCAATAATTCATTTCAATTTATCTTCAGAAAAAGATAAATTCTAATTATTCACTTCATATTGGAAAACATTTCCATACTTATTTATTCATAAGTAATTCACAAATTCCTTTATTTTCAACACTTAGAAAATATTCAATATACTTAAATCGAATTTAGTATATATTTCATTCTTTAAGGAAATCATTTATTTAAACATATTTATTTGGGCCAAAACGAATGTTACGTAAAACATCGTTACGACAACCCAAAATCACTAGTATAGGGATTCAAAATTAAAATAGATATATAAATCCCAATACTATTCAAAACATTCCCTTTCGGAAATCATTTACTATAACAACAGTGTTATAGTCCACCATTTCCTTTTTATTTCTCGAAAACGTCTATTTCAACAATAAATGTTGAAATCTATGGTTTCGAATCTCAACATCTTTTAAAACATCGTTGAATCGTTTTAATTCTATTTAAAACATTCACATTCTAAACAATTTCTTTAACGTGTTATTCACTGTTCAAGAACGTGAATAAACTACGTTAACAAACTTCATCATTTCTATTCACTTTAACTTAAAGGATTATTCACTGTCTAAAACGTGAATATAACTCCATTTCTAAGTTATAACAATTAACTTGTCAAAATAAGTCCTTTGCGAATTTATAAAAACAACGTTTATAAATTCCTTTTCTATTTATTTATAAAAACTTCCTTTTTTATAAATTCCTTTATTAACATTTTTGATTTCATATCTCAATTATAAACTAAAAGTTCATATTATAAGTCAATTGCTTATAAAACGATTATTTTACAAAATCGTTCTTTTTAAAGACTTTTCAATTTATAAACCTTATAACTTATAAAATTTATTTATTTAATACATCTATTCTTCAAATAATTTCACCAAATTTATAAATCTTACTATTTATAAATTTCGTTTATAACTTCACAGTTTATAATTCTATAAATTTCATTCTATTATGAAATTCATTTTCACTACATTCAAACACTTATAAAAACTCGTTTTATAATGTCTATATTCCAATTTATAAATATCCATTTATAAATCTCTTAATATAAATCAGTTTATATTATAATTCTAAAACGTCTTTAATTTCCTTTATAATTTCATCATTTCGATTTATAAAATAATCAAATTTTATAAATCCTATATTTAAACTTTTATCATATATTCAAAAATCCAATCTAAATTATTTTATAAAATCATTAGTTCATATTTCTCAAAAATCGACTTTTAATCGTATTTCTAAAAATCAGCTTTTTTTTTTTTTTTAACTATATTTCACAAAAACCATAATTTTTATAACTTTAAAAATTATAACGTTTATTTATTTATAATGGATCAATTCCAAAAATATAGTATATTTTCAAATCACTTTTAAAATCATTTTAAAATCCCAAAATCTGGGTCCAATGATGCTACACACCAGATAGTCAATCACGACTAACAACGATATCATATATCGATATGATAATCCATCAAATATCAAAATATCTGAAATTAAATAAATACTGTTGAGGAATCCAGTTGGATCCCTCCAACCTGTTTCCTGCATCCAAAAACATTAGCACAATACCAATTTCGCTCCAGTACGAAATTATCGCGGTATATGTTCTTAATAAATATTATCCGCTTAATAACGGCGTAATAGGGTCTCATCCGCTAAACAAAAAATGCGGGAAATCAACAACTGCAATATATACATATGCCAATATATATATATTGATATTATATATAATACCAATTTCACTGTTTATGAAATATTCGCGGTATATGTTTTTAATAAATAACATCCGCTTACTAACGGCGCATAATGTCTATTTTAACAATCAATAATTTACAGTCATCATTCAAACATGCATTCAAATATTTTAAATCTAACTATTTAAAATAAAATGGAAATCTATTCGATTTGAGTGAGAAATTCTCACCTTGGTTTTAAATTCCGTTTTAGCTTTTATTTCGAATAAAATTAAACGCGCGTTTAATTTTACCCGAAATTCTCACTAACTCCAAACGACTCCAAACCAACTCCATCGCGTAGTGCTCGTCCATACGATTCCAACGCAACTGAGTTTGCATTTTTTCGACCTCGTATGAAAAAGTTATAAATATTTGAAGTTACACGATTTTTATTATATAATTTACAACTAAATTTAACAATATTTTATACCAAATCAACACAGGCCGCTAGATTAGCCTCCCCTACATCATCACCGTAGGACGCAAACCCCCCCCTTCTTCCTTTTTGATCACGCGTGCAGTATTATGGCCGAACCCAATTATTGATTTAGGGTTAAATTTTGCAAATTAATCTTTAGCTTCTACCTCGATCAAGTTACTCCACCACGTGCGCCACGCTCCACTCTACCCACGGCCTCAACAAGAGCAAGCTCGGCCTGCCCTTCCTCCTCGTATGGCGTGCGCAAGCATGGCCGAACGCAGCGCCTTATCTCCCTCCACGACACACCATATTCAATCATCTCCATATAGAATCGAAGGCCTCGATACGTTCTATAATTTGTTAGTTGGGAGTTTGTTGTAAAAGCTGATAGATTGAAAGAAATTAAAGAATGAAATTGGATTATTTCTGGCCTTTGATTAGAAAGTGGCGGCCACGAACAATAACCCTAGGGTTTGGAATATTTTTTTTTTTATTTGTGTGTGTGGTGTATTTATAGAAAATCAAGCGTAAACACTATTCATCCCGGGAATTCCGAACTCCGATTTAGGCGCCGTAACCAGCGTACCTAGGGTTTATCCCGCGTTCCGGACACAATGGAACAGGTTTCGGAAGCTAATTCGGAAGTATGTGCGAGTTATGGCTGAAAACGCTCAATTTGAATTAAACCGATTTAAGTCGATTTCTAGGCGTTTTAATTTGTACAGGACAAACGGTAAATCCAATTGACTTGAAATTTGAAACCTTACAATAATATCACATTACGGATCCGATGAAACTGGTTTCGTCGAAATCCGAGACTTTTTGAAAAATGGCTATTTTGACTCGCCAAATTTAAATTAAAAATAAATCGATGCGTTTCGAGCTGCCACGATCAAACGATAGCTCCGATTGACACGAAATTTGAAATCCGGTAATAACTAACTATTACGGATCCAATGAAACTGGTTTCGTTCAATTCTGAGACTGTCCAAAAATTGGCTATTTTACAGTCGATTATTAAATATTAAAATATTCAATTTTCACAAATTAACTTTAAATTCGATTTTAAAAGTTCTAAAATATTTCTATAACTCCAGTATGATTAAATAAAATTTTCCAAATTATTTTCAATCATATTTAACTCAAATTTCAATTATTTCCATAATTTAACATATTAAATTATCGATTTAATTATCCAATTAAATCCAAAAATTCAAAATAAAATTTATTTGACTTATAAATTCACTTATTAATATTTAAAATTAATTAAATATTCAAATTTAAATTAATAAAAATTCTGGGTCGTTACAATCTTTCCCCCTTAAAAGAATTTCGTCCTCGAAATTACAAGTAAGAAAATTACAGAATTTATTAATTTTCCAAAATTCATAGTTAAACTTTTTTACAAATCTTTACTAAGTTTTCAAATCATACTTAGTTATCTTTTCAAAAACAACTACTATAGTTTAACTTTCAATTCCAAAATCAAAGTTAAAGTTTTCCAAAATTTTCCCAATTTTCTCAAAATTTTTCTAACGCCTTAAATTTCCGGAAAAATTCGCCATAGTCTCCTTTGCGCGGCTCGATCCGAAAAAAAAAATGACAGTATATATATCACAAATATACATCTCATCAAGTAATGAGGCATCCCGAAGGGAAAAAAAGTGTAAAAGTACGATATTTAATCCGAGATATGTACCTTATATTTTATTAGCGAGCATATACAGCTAATATAGCGCTAAAGCGAACTCCAAATGCGAAGCAAACGCGATCCGCACCTACTAAACTCAACAAACAACATGAGAACATGCACATAGACAATAATCTCAATATACATCGTATAGCAACATAATAACTATATAAGTCACATAGCAAATGCAACCAAACAACAAATGCAAACATCAACCAACTACCATTCATAATCAAATGAATATTCATTCATATTCTCATTAATATTAAATGAAATGGTTTTCAATTTAAATCACATTTGGTTCATTAACATTGGATTTTATTAACATTCATTCTCAATTCAATTAGTTTACATTCACTAATTAAATCCAATTCACTTTCAATTCTATTCAAATTTATTTACTTTCAATTTGAATTTAATTACATGGCTTTCAATTTCATTAATTCACTTAATGAATTTTATACAACCAATCAACAATCAAGTAACAACCAATAGATATTAATTATAACCAAATTCCTTTGCTTATATTCATTCAATTTGGTTTAATTAAATTGATTTTTATTCAACCATTCAACTTCTAATAACATTAGATTTTAATGAATTAACACTTATATTCATTACTCCATTCCAATTTATTCATTCAATTCAATTACAAAGTTGAATTCTATTACATAACTCAAGTTCACATTTCTTTTAATCCACTTGATTCATTTACAACTCATATTCATATAGTTTCACTTCTTATATATATAAGTTTATTTCACAATTGTAAACACTTTAATTATAATTCAATTCTTATAATTCTTTTACTTATACAATTACTCTTTTATTTAGATTATTCAAACAACCTAACAATCAACTTATATACACTTTAGTAATTCTGAAAAATTATTCCTTCATATATAAAATATACTTAAGGTAAAATTATTTCATTTACCCAATTTAAAACAATATTATGTCGAATTGTTCTATTCAAGTGTTTAGAAACCCCTTCGGCATAGTCTTGCGGACCACGCTGACGAAAGTTCATATACCACTCAATAAACCAATCATCACAATATAAAACAATTTTATATTCACTAACAAATACGCTCTCATAGCTATTATTACACTCAAACTCATTCTAGAGTACTACTGACTCTATCTCTAATGAATTAATACCCTACAGAACCATGGTTGTCGCTTAACCATCAGAGCTCCGATACCAAATGTAACGTCAGGGATTTTCGTTCTTCGAAAATTCGACATCGACACTCACTTTATCGACTGCCGAGAAATCAAAGGCCGAAAACCGAGATGTTATGGGTTTTAAAAAGAATTTAGGAAAAGAAAAGAGAAGAAGAGAGAAGATAGAAAATTTTAAAAATAGAAGAAATAGAAAGAAAAAGAGAATAGAGGAAAAAGAAAACAAAAGACAGAAAAGAAAACAGAGAATTTGAAAAATAGAAGATAGAAGAATTTTAAAATAGAAGAAAATAGAAGAATTTTAAAAATAGAACGGACAGAAAGGGAACAACAGAACAACAACAGAATCTCACAATTCGCAGCGGAACAACATATAATAATAAATGAATAATCTTTAAACAAAGAACTATATCAGTTATTACATTTTATACATTACATTACATCATATCATATCATCAGAGTGTACAACATCATACAACAACAAACAGTGCAGCGGGAAAAAAAATACTATATAAACTAGTAATACGCCATGCCATCCAGCTTGCCTCCAGCAACTCCAGAATATCCAGAATATCCTGATAAACCTTAACTCTTAACTGCCCGTGTGGAAATTGGTGGGCACCCAGAGTTTAGGAAGGAAAACAATAAACTCCGAGTCAGTCATGTGACTGGTGTGAGAACTCAAAACAGTTTATTTATCTTTAAAATCAAAAAGAGGAATATTTTTAAATTCAATTCGCAATGCTTTTAAAAATGAGACTACCATAAGACCTCCCACCACACACACAATGCAAACGCAGACTTGGAGGAGATTTCTTCTTATGTGAGTCAAAGATGCTTGATACGCATTTAAAATAACATTTGATATTATTATTAGTGCATAGTGTAGGAAAAATTCATTTCGAAAGTAGAATATAAATCTTAGCCAGCATAGGTACCATTATATTATGCCTACTATAGCTACCTCCTGAGGAAGCAGGTTCTACAACTAAAACCGTACAAGTCACGTATTGTTTCTTTGGATTTCCAACAAATGGTCAGGCCAAGGAACTTCCCATTGCCACTGAGAATGCCTCTGGAAAGACACCCCCGAGAACCAAACCGGAACTCTGCCAACACAAGGCCGGGTTACCCCTTAACTGGGTAACTACTGACACGAGCACGCCATTCCCCGGTCCTTTAGGACCTTTTCAACCGAGCGCTCGATATCCAACATCACACCATAATAAATAGAGTGTTTTCAACATGAGTAAGTATCTGGGCTCCATACCATGATACCACCCCTTTCCAGAAGGAAATGCACATACCCTAAGGGGAGCTACAGCAACCCCTAATAACCTTGCCGCATCTTTCCTGTTTTGACCATTTCCGGGATGTGAGGCTCGACGAAGTCACGTCCACAAAAACATACTTTATACAAAAGCCATGCTTTGGGTCAATAAATGATCAACACAATGATCACTAAGATAGACGATCAAATAAATGATCCTATCACAATAATCAACACAATGATCATTTCAGCATCACTCAGCATGTCACATTACCAAAATGGGATATATCGCTGATAACTTCAACTATATAACCTTTGAGCTCGTACGTCTCAAAGAAGGGTGTTAAGCAAAGAATAAATTCTCCGCCACCAACAGAAATATATTTGAATGAAATCGGCTTTATATCTCAAATTGTAATGTCAGGCATACAATCCATACAAGTTTGTTCCGGGCTCGAACAAAACCGAAGGCACTTACAAAGAAGTCCTTGCAATCCGGATATTCACAATCCTGATCGAATTTCCCATCACTTATGGAATCTCTATACCAGGTGCGACCCAGTGCAGAGACAATCGATAGGTCATCCTATCGCTCTCGCAAATACCGGTCTTCAACACCGATCTTCAAATGCAATTCACAACGACGTATCACATATTCGGAATGGGTTATACGACCCCATGGTCCTTTCCCGGTTAACCCGAATAGTGAGCGCTTATTCAAAAATAAGTGTGCATTCAAATTCAAACAAATCACATCAATTACCCATTCAAAGGGAAATATTGATAGTCGGTTATTGAACTATCAATGGATATGCACACATCACCAGATTCCAAATAATTTTCCCAAATTATTTATTTTCCAAAATATCTTTACAAGATATATAATTTTCAACACTTCAAAAATAAATCAATATTTATTTTTAACAAGTTCCACTTTCACATATAAATTCCATAATGAATTTATATTTCAAAATATCATGCATATACAATTTCAATAATTCATTTCAATTTATCTTCAGAAAAAGATAAATTCTAATTATTCACTTCATATTGGAAAACATTTCCATACTTATTTATTCATAAGTAATTCACAAATTCCTTTATTTTCAACACTTAGAAAATATTCAATATACTTAAATCGAATTTAGTATATATTTCATTCTTTAAGGAAATCATTTATTTAAACATATTTATTTGGGCCAAAACGAATGTTACGTAAAACATCGTTACGACAACCCAAAATCACTAGTATAGGGATTCAAAATTAAAATAGATATATAAATCCCAATACTATTCAAAACATTCCCTTTCGGAAATCATTTACTATAACAACAGTGTTATAGTCCACCATTTCCTTTTTATTTCTCGAAAACGTCTATTTCAAGAATAAATGTTGAAATCTATGGTTTCGAATCTCAACATCTTTTAAAACATCGTTGAATCGTTTTAATTCTATTTAAAACATTCACATTCTAAACAATTTCTTTAACGTGTTATTCACTGTTCAAGAACGTGAATAAACTACGTTAACAAACTTCATCATTTCTATTCACTTTAACTTAAAGGATTATTCACTGTCTAAAACGTGAATATAACTCCATTTCTAAGTTATAACAATTAACTTGTCAAAATAAGTCCTTTGCGAATTTATAAAAACAACGTTTATAAATTCCTTTTCTATTTATTTATAAAAACTTCCTTTTTTATAAATTCCTTTATTAACATTTTTGATTTCATATCTCAATTATAAACTAAAAGTTCATATTATAAGTCAATTGCTTATAAAACGATTATTTTACAAAATCGTTCTTTTTAAAGACTTTTCAATTTATAAACCTTATAACTTATAAAATTTATTTATTTAATACATCTATTCTTCAAATAATTTCACCAAATTTATAAATCTTACTATTTATAAATTTCGTTTATAACTTCACAGTTTATAATTCTATAAATTTCATTCTATTATGAAATTCATTTTCACTACATTCAAACACTTATAAAAACTCGTTTTATAATGTCTATATTCCAATTTATAAATATCCATTTATAAATCTCTTAATATAAATCAGTTTATATTATAATTCTAAAACGTCTTTAATTTCCTTTATAATTTCATCATTTCGATTTATAAAATAATCAAATTTTATAAATCCTATATTTAAACTTTTATCATATATTCAAAAATCCAATCTAAATTATTTTATAAAATCATTAGTTCATATTTCTCAAAAATCGACTTTTAATCGTATTTCTAAAAATCAGCTTTTTTTTTTTTTTTAACTATATTTCACAAAAACCATAATTTTTATAACTTTAAAAATTATAACGTTTATTTATTTATAATGGATCAATTCCAAAAATATAGTATATTTTCAAATCACTTTTAAAATCATTTTAAAATCCCAAAATCTGGGTCCAATGATGCTACACACCAGATAGTCAATCACGACTAACAACGATATCATATATCGATATGATAATCCATCAAATATCAAAATATCTGAAATTAAATAAATACTGTTGAGGAATCCAGTTGGATCCCTCCAACCTGTTTCCTGCATCCAAAAACATTAGCACAATACCAATTTCGCTCCAGTACGAAATTATCGCGGTATATGTTCTTAATAAATATTATCCGCTTAATAACGGCGTAATAGGGTCTCATCCGCTAAACAAAAAATGCGGGAAATCAACAACTGCAATATATACATATGCCAATATATATATATTGATATTATATATAATACCAATTTCACTGTTTATGAAATATTCGCGGTATATGTTTTTAATAAATAACATCCGCTTACTAACGGCGCATAATGTCTATTTTAACAATCAATAATTTACAGTCATCATTCAAACATGCATTCAAATATTTTAAATCTAACTATTTAAAATAAAATGGAAATCTATTCGATTTGAGTGAGAAATTCTCACCTTGGTTTTAAATTCCGTTTTAGCTTTTATTTCGAATAAAATTAAACGCGCGTTTAATTTTACCCGAAATTCTCACTAACTCCAAACGACTCCAAACCAACTCCATCGCGTAGTGCTCGTCCATACGATTCCAACGCAACTGAGTTTGCATTTTTTCGACCTCGTATGAAAAAGTTATAAATATTTGAAGTTACACGATTTTTATTATATAATTTACAACTAAATTTAACAATATTTTATACCAAATCAACACAGGCCGCTAGATTAGCCTCCCCTACATCATCACCGTAGGACGCAAACCCCCCCCTTCTTCCTTTTTGATCACGCGTGCAGTATTATGGCCGAACCCAATTATTGATTTAGGGTTAAATTTTGCAAATTAATCTTTAGCTTCTACCTCGATCAAGTTACTCCACCACGTGCGCCACGCTCCACTCTACCCACGGCCTCAACAAGAGCAAGCTCGGCCTGCCCTTCCTCCTCGTATGGCGTGCGCAAGCAATGCCGAACGCAGCGCCTTATCTCCCTCCACGACACACCATATTCAATCATCTCCATATAGAATCGAAGGCCTCGATACGTTCTATAATTTGTTAGTTGGGAGTTTGTTGTAAAAGCTGATAGATTGAAAGAAATTAAAGAATGAAATTGGATTATTTCTGGCCTTTGATTAGAAAGTGGCGGCCACGAACAATAACCCTAGGGTTTGGAATATTTTTTTTTTATTTGTGTGTGTGGTGTATTTATAGAAAATCAAGCGTAAACACTATTCATCCCGGGAATTCCGAACTCCGATTTAGGCGCCGTAACCAGCGTACCTAGGGTTTATCCCGCGTTCCGGACACAATGGAACAGGTTTCGGAAGCTAATTCGGAAGTATGTGCGAGTTATGGCTGAAAACGCTCAATTTGAATTAAACCGATTTAAGTCGATTTCTAGGCGTTTTAATTTGTACAGGACAAACGGTAAATCCAATTGACTTGAAATTTGAAACCTTACAATAATATCACATTACGGATCCGATGAAACTGGTTTCGTCGAAATCCGAGACTTTTTGAAAAATGGCTATTTTGACTCGCCAAATTTAAATTAAAAATAAATCGATGCGTTTCGAGCTGCCACGATCAAACGATAGCTCCGATTGACACGAAATTTGAAATCCGGTAATAACTAACTATTACGGATCCAATGAAACTGGTTTCGTTCAATTCTGAGACTGTCCAAAAATTGGCTATTTTACAGTCGATTATTAAATATTAAAATATTCAATTTTCACAAATTAACTTTAAATTCGATTTTAAAAGTTCTAAAATATTTCTATAACTCCAGTATGATTAAATAAAATTTTCCAAATTATTTTCAATCATATTTAACTCAAATTTCAATTATTTCCATAATTTAACATATTAAATTATCGATTTAATTATCCAATTAAATCCAAAAATTCAAAATAAAATTTATTTGACTTATAAATTCACTTATTAATATTTAAAATTAATTAAATATTCAAATTTAAATTAATAAAAATTCTGGGTCGTTACATCCAGCAAATCATCCAACCTTGGCATAGGAAATCTATAACGAACAGTGATCTTATTCAATGCTCTACTGTCTGTGCACATCCTCCATGTTCCATCCTTCTTTGGTACCAACAATGCTGGCACAGCACATGGACTCAAACTTTCCTGAATACGTCCCTGCTCAAGCAACTCTTCCACTTGCCTTCGTAACTCCTCATGTTCCTTCGGACTCATTCGGTAATGTGGTCGATGTGGTAACACTGCTCCCGGAACAAGATCAATTTGATGTTGAATGTCTCTGAGTGGCGGTAACTCCTTAGGCAACTCCTCTGGAAATACGTCTTCAAATTCTTTCAAAACTGGCTTTGCTTCTTCTGGAATTTCAGCTTCTTCACTACACTCTCTCCCAATCAACAAAAACACTTCAGGTTCTTCCTCCACTTCCTTAACAAACTCCTTCAAAGTCAACAGAGTTTTCAATTCCTCAATCTCCTCCAGCTTGCTCTCCTTCTGTTGTTGCTTCTTGGGAACCAAAGTGATTTTAGTACCCTCGAACATGAAACTATAGCTATTGACATGACCATCATGCTGTACTGCTCTATCGAACTGCCACGGTCTGCCCAACAACAAATGACAAACATCCATGTCCACTACATCACACCAAATTTCATCTTTGTACTTCTTCCCGATTGAAAAATTCACACAAGCTCTTCGACACACTTTCACTTCACCTCCTTTCCTTAACCATGCTAGCTTGTATGGTTTAGGATGTTTCTCAGTTTTCAAGTTCAATTTCTTCACAGCCTCTGTAGAAATAATATTATCGCAACTTCCAACATCAATAACGAACTTGCAAACTTTTCCCAGAATAGTGCATGTCGACTGAAAAATATTGCTTCTCAACCAACTACAGTCCTCCTCTTGCTTTGGTGTAAGACATGACCTCCTCATCATAAGATTACAACCTTCATCCCCAGACAATTCTTCTTCCTCTTCAACATAAGGTACATTTGAACATTCTGCCTCCTCACCATCATCCTCCTCAACTTCTGCAACCATGGTTCTCTTCTTCGGCTTCGGACATTCATTGCTTTTGTGACCCAACTCCTGACAGTTATAACATTTGAACCCACTGCTAACCTTCGCCTTCTCAACCTCCTTCACCACTGGTTTTGTAACAGGTTTAGGAACACTAGAACTCCCACTAACACCCCTTGCTTGATTATTGGAATTAGTAAACACACCACCTCCACGCCTTCCTTGCTTCTCCCAAGCCAACGCTTTCTGATGTGCCTCTGCCACTGATCTAGGATCAAACATATTAACCATATCCTGGGTATGCATTCTTAATCCCCCAATTAATCTAGTAGTTAGCTGTTCTTCCGTTTCCATGATATCATTCCTGGCAATGAGTTGGTAAAATTCATCAGCATAATCACTAACAGACTTCGTCCCTTGCCTAAGATTCTGCAACCTCTGGTACATAAGTGATTGGTAATTATAAGGCAAAAATGTAGCTCGCATCAACTTCTTCATCTTATCCCACTCTACAACCTTTGTCTTCTCCATCCGTTCTCGAGTAAGTTTAGTTTGCTGCCACCACGCCAAAGCTCTCCCCCTCAACCTAGTAGCAACCAACTTCACTCTCCTATTCTCCGGTACCTCCTTGAAATCAAAGATTTCCTCCACATTAGACAACCATTCTAAAAATTCCTCAGCTACCATTCTGCCTTTAAACTTTGGAATCTCCATCTTCATTCCCGATTCCCAACGTCGATCATCATCAATAACCCGATACTGACGTTGTCCCTGATCTCTATCTCTTAAATGAACACTTCCTCTCTCACCGTCAAATTCGTCATCAAAGTCTGATGTATATCGTTGTCGTTCTCATCCTCCAACATCTCTAACACCACTTCTACTACCAACATCCCTTCTATCATGATCATCAACATTCCTCCTACTTCGATTGTCAACACTTCTATGCTCTTGACTTTCTCTCCTTTCCCGTTCTGAATGTGATGAAACTCTACTACCCCCACGGTTTGATTCAGGTGAAACTCTCCTTCGATTTTGACTCATGTCAATCATCAACTTTTCCAATTTTCCAATGCCTTCATCGAATTTATCATTAATACGTTGTTCCATAAGCTCGGCTTCTTCTCTTCGATACAAAGCTTCAACGTTTTGATGACGATTAGCTCTCCTTGGTGGCATGATTGAGTCAATACAACACTTCAACAAAACAACAATAAGTCACGGCTCAACCTTCAAGACAACTTCACAAGGCTCGGCCTAACTCCTTAGCTCGAAACAAGCTTCCAATAATCCTCCCTAGGTTCGGCTACTTCACTAGTATACACGGCCTTCTTCCACTTCAAACACCTTCCAACACTTTGATCCAAAAAACAATGGATCAAATACTCCAAACGTGTTGCAACTTCAATAAGAACAAAATGAACACAACTTCAAACTTCAACTTGGCTCCAAGAATCAACTTAGCTATGATTGGCTAAGTATGGCTCTGATACCAAACTGACGCAGCGGATAAATCGAAACAAACTTCAATCGGTGAAATGTAGTAATCGGTGAGTTGAGAATACTGCAAGGCCCAAATCCGTTGATCCAAAGATACCAGATTCTAGCTATCTTCGTCTCGTTGATCGCGCACGATACCGAGAAACAAAGATCTACGATTCTTAACACGTTGATCTAGCGCACTAGATTCCGTGAATCGGCTTCACAAACGTGGATTCGAGCGCACTCGAATGACGTAGGTGGAGATAGGAGATCACACTCAACTACCACTTTAAGAAAGCACAAAGCAATCAAAAGGAATTTTTTTTCAATATTCAACCCCTTTAAATGTACAACACACGCCCTATTTATAGCTTGTTACAACTGCCCCCATAAGCCGTTGCCGACTCATGAACCCCCGACTCATCATAAGTCGTTACCGACTTAGCAACACAACATACCTATGTACATCACACGACTTACTATACAACACGACTCATCGACATACGACTCATCCACAATACAGACTCAAGACTCAAACGACTCAAGAAAACCAACAGATAACAACTCACGACCTTAAGACCCAACGAGTTACAACTAACTCACGTAAGACGACTTACGATTCAACAAATAAGCAAACAAGACACGGCTCAACTTAGGTCGCGACTCACGACTCAACGTCTCTGCAATCATGACCGACTCAAGATCCAACGACCTAAATCTGAGCGAGTCTTCTCCCTACGGCTCATCTCCGAGCGACTTATCTAAGCCGTAACCCGTCTTCAATTCAAAGCCTCTGATAACTGGAACCTGCCCCTGCTTCATAATAAGTCGCGGACGACTTATTGATGAGTCGTTGAGTCGTGTCCGACTCATCAAACTCGAACAACTTAACTCCTTGTTAGCTCGTAGCTTTTCTTCCCGTGTCTCATCGAGTCGTGGATGTCCTAAAAATCCTTCCTTAGCTCGACTCGTGAACAACTTAGGTCGGGGACGACTTAATTCAACCTTCCTGAGTCGTGTACGACTTGAATATTTGTTCGTATCTCGTATACGCCTCATCCTTCTACCCTGGGCTACATCATTTACCCCTATTCCGAACACAATGAAACTAGTCTCGAGGCCTAATTCGATCGTATTCAGAAGATATCATTTCAAAATCAATCTGTTTTAATTAAATTCTTAAAATAAATTCTACACGTTTCAAGCTCGCACGACCAAACGATAAGTCTGATCGATACGAAATTTGAAATCCTACAATAACTCACTATTACGGATCCGATGAAACTACTTTCGTCGAAATTCGAGACAGTGCCAAAATGGCTATTTTTACTCGTTAATTACAATATAAAATTTCTAATCCCATATTATTCACTTTTAAATCCAATTTTAAATGTTAACAGTCTTCGTTTATATTTAAATAAAATTTAAATCAATTTATGATATCATTTTCATTCACATTAATTTAAGATTCAATTATTTGCATAATTTTCAATAGTAAATTTAAACAATTTAATTATCCAATAAAACGCTAAAATTGAAATACACGTTATTTAACTTTAAAATTTAACTTTTAAAACGAATTCAAATAATAAAACAACCACTTTCATTTTACAAAAATTCAACATTAATGCAGTTACTTACAATTCAACATTATTTAATTTATTTTCTAATATAAGTTACAATCTCTTACCTTCTTGAATTTTGTTATTCAAAATTTTTTTTCCAAGATTATATCCAACAAATCACATTAATAATTAATTAAATTTTTATTTCTGGCTATCTTTATTCAATAATCACTTTAATTTTATTTCTGGCTATGCATATATAGGCATTGCACTAGGCCTAGACCCGTAATTGGTAGGGAAATATAGATTGGCCATATCGTGACACCAAGCCTGCTCCTTAAACAAGGATTCATATAACAATTGAATAAATCCAACACTTTAAAACCTGAACCATCTATGTTTTCAGAAAACCACCTATGTTTTCAGGTGCCAATCCACTAACTGCGGAATAATATGTCATTATCACAACATCCAAAAGTCTTTTAAGCTCCTGAAATTAATTAGAGCATTAAAAGTTAATCAACAAATCAGTACAAATCAAATAATGAGATTCAAGATGAGACATTAATTCTAAAAATTATTAAATCAAATGAATCCATGACAGATATGGAATTAATACCATGCATGCTATTCAAAAGTATAAGGCAGACCAAAACCAAGTACTCATTTCAATTTTAGGTTGTATTTTAGTCAGAGTTCAAAATAAAAATGTATAGCCTTCTGTTTCATGGAAGCCAGACATGAAATATGTATGAATGTATGTAACACCTGCAACAAAAAGCATCAATTTGTAGCATCAAACTCATTTGTAAAAGATATTTTAAGTGCATACAAATATATATATATATATATATAAGAGAATATAAGATATGAATTTAAGAAGCAACATACATTGATGATTCAATATCTCCATCTTTCAATTAATGATTGCAGTTCGGTGTATATATAGATGAATAACTCTTCACGTAATTTGCCTTGAACAAATAGTGCAGGAAAACGGCATAAAAAAAATAAAAAAAATAAAAAAAAAGGTAGCACCTTGTGGATAAACAAAGGGCAGCTTACAAAAGATAGTTAAAATAGGCAATATTGTTAATCTTTGATCCAGAAGAGTTCAGAAGTCAAGCTACTTAGAAGAAGAATGGAAAACGGTTTGTCTAACACTTGGAACTAATTAGGCATAAAAAATGTACTGTAATTCACGGAGAATAAGGTTAAACAACAAATATTAAGAAAACGCTTATCTGGTCAAAGTCTGCATATGAATTTGATCTGCACACTATTTGCTCAGACAAGCACAGCTATGCAATTATAGCATGATTATATCCGAGGTAATGTACCAGCTCAGTTTGTTACACCAAATGTACTTTGGATTAAATATTCAATGTTCAACTCAAGCGTGTTCAATTGATTGAGACTTTGTATAATTTCAGTTTATTGAATTCTGTGCATAGGCTCATTTGGTAATATATTTGGTTCCCAATATCTGAACAAATCATGCGAAGTATCTAATATCCATTTGCTGAAGCTAGATATTTTCTGAATTTCTGTACATACCTGTAGCTACATAAACAGAATCTGAATTTCTTTTCATACCTGTAGCTACATAGATAGTTTTTGCCAGCATTTTCATAATTGTGAGCGTTCGCAGATAACTTAAAAAAAATGTTCCAATACTTCAAAACGTTAGTGAAAAGAGCGTGGATTGAAAAATATTCAATTCTAACATACCGGCAATTCAATGATTGTGCCACCTAAAAAATCTTATTTTCTACAGAGGTTCAGGCATACATGGTTGAACCGGATGCAAACGAACAAATTAGATGTTGCTTTATAATTGCAATAAGATAAATTTAAAATATATCACTCAAAATCCAAACAAAATAGGTTCAATACAGGAATACTTCAACTTAAAATATAAAAGATATTAAAATAATTACAAGGATAGGATACTAATCAAATCACTGTGTTGCCTTAACAACGTTTGCTTTTTTGAGCGAAACAAGACTTGCACTGTAGCGAACAAGACTTCCTTGTTTAGTAGCTTCTAAGCAGCAGCTCTGAATAAAATTTCCTTGATGTGTGTGTAAATTGTACAAGTACAGCCTATTTTGTGCTACAGCATATGATTTACTGCAAATAAGAAACTCTCCGCTCTTGGGAGAATCGTGGGCAAATATTGTCCAAGAAGCGGAAGAAGGGGCCAAGCTTATATATCAGATTCCAAGACTCCTCCACACCAAATTCATGCAACATCCATATATAAAGAAATTTATCATCTCCATTGGACTTCTGTAGCATGCAAACCGCTTTGTCATCCAAAAGGTCTATGTCAACGGCAGCGGGATACCGACCATCATCGGGAAATCGCGTTGTCCTAAACACATCATCACTGAAGTCAAATGAAAGAAGAACTGTGGTTTCATCATAGCTTGCTAACCAAAAACACATCCCAGTCTTGCTTGAGGATGCTGCATCCAGGGTATAGATATTATGGAATGGCAAAACCTCATCTTTACATATAATCCTCCAGGAATCATCGCCTCTTAAGTTGTATCCCTTAACTTGATTGCCAACCGCACGATGCTGCATACCATCCGCATATACAATCAAAATGCGTACCATTTTATAATCGTTGCTCTTTAAATCAGTACCGAAGCCCATATAGCAGTAATTTGTTCCTTCTAGCAACCTATCTGAAAACAATGGTGGCGGCATATGTCTCACCTGTTTTAAGGCAGGATTCCATAACGCAATTTCGTCCTGATATTCTAAACAAACAATACCATCACAACAGCAAACTAGGGTAATACTACCATTGCGTGGATACCAAAACATCCCATTGTCGATATCATAAACACACTCCTCGTATTGACTACCGGAAAGCAATGCAAATCTTGATTTACGTGGATCAGGGACCCAGAATCTACCAAAGGCAATGAGGTCATCTTCCTCGTTATTGTCACGGTTATGAGCGACGTGTTCGGAGATAAAAGCAGGGCTTTCAATAAGAGAACACCAGTGCTTACAAACAGCTTTGAATCGCAAAAGAGACATCACAGGTAAATATATTAGTATGTCCAACAGTACATGTTCAGGAAGGTAGTAACATCTATCCATTGACTTCGCTCTAGATAATACACAACAAATTTGTTAGTCGAAAAATAGTTCAAGGATTGAATTAAAGTTGATACAAACTGTTAAAACTTATGCTAGGTACAGTACTAGCTAAAGGATCAAACAAAGAACTAATGATACACAGACAATAATATGGTTCCTCAGTACCATCAGAATTAAATTATTCAAAATTTAACCGAGATAATCTACTGATTAAATCATAATTTAGCACTCAGAATGCTTTTGAATCATCTGAATAATTCAGATGCACATTAGCACATAGTAGAAACCGAAATCACCACACTGCAAATTTCCTCATTGCTCAAAAACATGACATCTATGTTATTTTCAAAATAAAAAGGAAAATAAAATAGAAGCCAAGAAAACATAATATGCTGAACAATACATTTTGTTTTTCTCTTGTTTAACAGAAAACTATTTTTCTTTGAAAGAAAAGATTCAAGGATTGAATTAAGATATGATACAAACTGTTAAAAGTTAAAACTTATGCTAGGTACAGTTCTTGTTAAAAGGAATAAATATAAACAGACAATAACATGGTTTCTCAATTCGAACATGATAAAATTATTCGTAATCTAACCAAGATCATCTACGGATTAAACTCTGAATTTAGTGTTCAGAATGCTTTCATATCATCTGAAATTTGAGATGCATGTAGAAACCCAAATCACCGCAAAGCAATTTTCCTCGTTGCTCAAAAACATGACTTCGATACATTTTTGAAGGAAAAAAGAAAACAAATGCCAGGTAAATATGAAGAGAAATGAGACCTTAGTCACCTTATCCAGCTGTGAGCCGTCACGAATCAATGAGATGACTACCGGAGCAGGAGTTTGGTGCTAAGATGACTACCGGAGCAGGAGTTTGGTGCTGCATTTAGGGCATCTCCAGTCATTTACGGACTGAATATTCAGGGTACTGAATATTCAGTCCGTAAAAGGGCTCGGAAATCCAATGGTTGGGCGCCCATTTAATGGGCGCCTGACCTCAGGCGCCCATTTAATGGGCGCCTGATGTTCAGGCGCCCATTCCCCCTCTCCCTTTATATTTTTCTACTGTGGAGGGGGGTCCTGGCGCCCATTTAATGGGCGCCAGACTTCTGGCGCCCATTAAATGGGCGCCAGGGCTTGGGCGCCCATAAAATGGGCGCCCAAGTTCAATTCAGTTTTCTGAATTCAAAACTGAATATTACGCTTAATATTCAACACTGAATATACGACTGGAGAAACATTTCTTAATATTCAAGCCTTAATTTATACCACTGGAGATGCTCTTACATGAAAGTTCAGACCTAATATCAGAATGTGGGCTTTGTTGGAATGGACCTAATTTATTCAAAATGGACATTTCAGTCCGAAACGCTATTTCCAAACCAAATTAAATTAAGTTAGAATTTTGATCCGCACTTATTATTTTTTTCAAATAGCTAAAAACGTCTTTAAGAAGTGTTTCAACTTATACACTTATTTTTGTTTTTGACAAAATCAATTTGAAAATTAGTACGAACTTAATTGCATGGTTCTATGACCAATTCTATTCTATTTATTTAATTTTTCGAAAAGTGCAATTATTTTCAATTTTTCTTCAGATGTTTTTGTTTTTACTGTAAATATTTTATATTTTAATGCAAATACTTCGAGTTCAAGTAAATGCGATTTTTTGCATTTTAAAACTGCAAATATTTACACTTTAAACCGCAAATATTCGCACTTTAGAAAGTGCGAAAATTTGCATTTTGACTAAAAGTGAAAACATTAGACTCCGTATGACTTGCTCTTTTCAATTTTGCGTTTTGGTTCAAAAAGCGTGCACACATGACGCATGTATTTTTGAAAAATAACAAATTTAGAAAATGAGGTTAACATATAAAATGGAAAACAAATTTATTTTGCTTTTCGTGTTTTGATAAATAATAAAGGAATGAAAAACAATCCATCCCCTTCGTCATCCCTCCGCCGTTCCATTCCATCGTTACTCCTGATAGAGTTAGGGGTATGCCTTATGAGAAATTATGTAATTTGTTACATATATCCAACCCATTGACCAATATTGTTCGCAATAAAGGTGTTTTTTTCTATTATATACTTTGATATAATGTGGTTATATTAATTAATTAATTTAATTAAAAGTATATTTAATAGAAAATCCATAACTAGTATATTTTGTGATAGTAGCTACAAAAGGTTGTAACCATAAGTAATTTATCACAATAAAACAAATATACCATTTTAAAGTTCCTAGTTAAGACGCATCGAGACGGGATATCGATGTATCTGTTGAGGCTAGAGTACGTAACGCTCTCCAAATGTTGGGTAGTATAATACTCATGATTGCCGGGGCACATAGGAGTTACGTACTGATAGTTATTGAACAACATACTCGATAGTTTTCTGTTGGTTAATATAACTAAGATCAAACAGAAAATATCAACGTGATTAATTTATACACTTCTCTTGACTTGAGGATATTGTTGATCTTCAATGTGGAAGCTCTACTTTGATTATAGTTTAATCATGGCTCCGTGTCTATCGAATGGCTATAGTTGGGTCGACTGAAAGCCTTGGAAGTAAAAAATTGTTTAAGAGTGGATTCGTCTTCTCAGTTATATAAGGTTAGCATCGTGGTCAACTGATGTCAACTCAAAGTCAAAGTCTTTGACCAGAGTAGTTCGATTATTAATAATCGTTATTATTGAACCAAGAACTTTGTGTTTGGATTAACAAATTGGATGTGGATGATATTGGAATTTTTATCGTCACCAAATTCCAAAAAGTCCCAATGTGTTAGCACCAAAATTGGTTACTAACACCCTTGAGTGGAATTATGTAGAGAGATTAATAAAAAAAATTATAACATAGGAATATCACAGTAGAATGCAATAAAAACAACAAAAACGAGAACATCAGAATTACAGTGGTTCGGAGTAACTGCCTACGTCTACTTTGAATGTAATTTTTATTGCTTCTTCAAACAATTGAATAAAGATACAATCCGTATACAAACAACTTAAGTACAAGTTTTAACAGAAAAGAAATGAGTATAGAAGATGGCTGTAACATCCCCGTATTTTCAACTATTCGCATCCACACATGTCAGATTGAATCGTTCAAAATAACGGATTGTTAATTTATATTTGGCAAAACTCAACATATACAGTAAATAAGTAAATCATAGAATCACGGACACATAGTATTACAATAATAAGCAACGAAAACAAATGAATAATAGTTCATGAAGCTACTATATATATATATATATATATAAATAATAGAGTTAAATAAGATACAACAGAAGTCTCGATCATAGAAGTCTCAATACAATAGTCAAATACGAAATCTGAATACGTCACTGGAATCGACTAAATAACTGAAAGCTAAATTGATAGTTGGATCTCCAAGCAAGCTCTAAACTCCAAAGGTGAGTCTCGAATGCGGTGACACTCCGCTTGACCCGAGCGTAAAGTAAAAACACAAAACACTCGAGTCAGGATTAACATTCTTATATCAATAAATCCAACTCAAGTGAAATATCAACTGAAATACAAGTAACTTAAAGGATGCTTGGGATAACCATCCTCGAAGGATCCATGAAACTATCTACTATGTAGTAATATACGCTATTATAATAATGTCTAAAGTAAAGTAAACTATTAAAATAGTGTCAAGGCGTTACCCATTTCCCCCTTAACACATTTTATAGTGCCAATAGTCTATACAGTACCGTAATACCTCCTGATCGGGAGACTACCAAAGGATACTTCATAGGTACGACACAAAAAAAACTCGTAGCGATAGGGTAGGTGACGCGGCACAACAACGCAATGCCAGGGTAGATATACCAATTACACTTCCGGGCAGGTGGTAACGAATAGTCGCAGCTACCGCCCACCTCGAGCCACACTCCCAAATCAAAGTTGCGCATCATAGCAATCACAAAGTAATAGAATGACATGCGAAAAAGCATGTCCGGTCGAAGGAGCTACCTCACTTGGCCCGTCGATTGTTCCTGTTTTAGCCACCTTTTGCCAACTCATGGGAGTCGGGTCCACGTATATACCTCTAATAGGACGTCGCCACCATCCTACTTTATTATGGAATCTCCACTACGTGCATGGTTGTTAAAGTATTTTCGGTATTGGCAGAGAGTATGACAATATCTGATTCCGGTCTCTTTAACAACCAAACATTATTATAACGCCGCTGTCAGTTCAAAATAGTTTATGCTTCGAAAAAAAATATCACTTCCATTTCAAAACCATATCAATACGATATCATTGCCATTTCAAAACCAAATACGATACCATTTTCATTTCAAATATATCCATTTCCAAAAATCATAGCACTTCAAAGTTATAACACTTTCGAAATTATAAAGCTTCTAAAACCATAACACTTTAGAAATCATAACTTAGAAATCATAATACTTTAGAAGTTATATACTTTGGAAATCATAATCTAGAAATCATAATACTTTGGAAATCATGACACTTTGATATCATAACACTTTGAAATCATAACATTTTTGAAATCATAACACTTTGAAAATCTTAACAGTTTGAAATCATAACACTTTGAAAATCATAACAATTTGAAATCATAACATTTTTGAAATCATAACACTTTGAAATCATAGCACTTTGAAAATCATAACATTTCGAAATCATAACACTTTGAAATCATAATACTTTGGAAAACCATAACACTTCCCACTTAACCGGTTTGGATATTAAAATAGTGTATAAAATAAAATAGTTTATAAAATAAAGTAGTTTATATAAGTAGTTATAGGTTAAAATAGTTTATAATAAAATAGTTAGTGTATTAAAATAGTTTATATTAAAAATAGTTTATATTAAAATGATTTATATTAAAATAGTTTATATGAAAATAATTTATAAAGAAAAATATATAAATAGTTTTAAATATAATTTAAAAATACTTTATATAATAAAATAGCTTCCTCGGATTTCACAAATCGATTCCAAATCAACTCGAATTTCAAAATTCAAATTTAATCCAATCTCAAATCATCAATTTCAATTTATTTCAGTTTCTCAATAAACCATTTCAAATTATATCGATTTCAAATACAGATTTGAACCACAAAATAAACCATTTCAATTTCAATATATTTCAACTCTCTAAATATTCCATAATTTCAAATCTAAATTTGATAATTTCATATATATATATATATATATATATATATATATATATATATATTAATTTAACTTCATTATTATTTAGTTTTGAAATATTCACTTAATAAATCCAATATCATTTAAATAAAACCACAAATTACAAATAAACTAAATATTTCCTTCAATTTATTTAAACTTGAAATATTCATTAATCACCTTAAACCAAAATAAAGTTATAAAATCATATCCTTTGAAAATATCAAATTCATTAACTTTCAAATCAATTTAATTAAATAAAATTCTTAATTAAACACAATTTCAAATAAATTCAAATTTATCTTCCCAACCTTTACTTGTAAAAATCATCATAAAAATCTGTTTTAAAAATATAAATTTAAATAAATACTTAAATATATTATATATTAATTAAATCAAACTTTATTAAATTAAATCTTATTATTAAACTTATTATATATTTCAAAATAGTAAATTTATAAGTAAAATCTTAATATTTATAATTTCAAAACAAACTTATAACTTTAAAATTTTCAAAACATAAAATTTTAAAAATAAAGAATTTTAAAACACATATAAAATAACAATGGGTATATATATATACATTTTAAAATCAATATTTATATAAAACTATACATATTTCCTTTTGAAAATTATGGAAATCATTTCAAAACATATATATATATATATAGACCACCGGTGTCTGTATATAATTTTCTATCCTATGGTCAAGTGATATGGATATTTATCATTTTAATCCGCGATTTAAATATATATAGGTATATATATCATTTTAACCCGCAATCCCAAATTCAATTTAAATGTATATCACTTGGGTTTATCATTTCAACCCATAACGATTTTCTTCTATTTTATAGATCATTCGGGTATGTATCATTTCAACCCATGGGAATTCTATACTAACAGGGAACTTGCAGAGTGATAACAGATATGATAATAATATAACTGGCATATATCATCAATATAAATAACAGATAATGGTGTCAGATATCATAGGTGAACAGATACAGATAGTAGCATATATAGCAATGTAAATAACTAACATCGGCATATTTCAATTGTCGTTTCAATTGAAATCAAATTTAATAGATCTAAGAACGTTAATCGTGAGTGATTGCTCACCTTTCGAGGCTAGAGATATAACAAGAATGTGATGCATGGACACGGATAAGGATTCGGATATGACCAATGCAAAAATCTGCTGCGACCAATTTTGGACAGCGACGAGACAAAAGCAGGGCATGATGAACTGGATTAATGAACATCAATTTGATAAGTGAACTTATATATAAACTATATATATATATATATATATATATATCATAGTTTATATTTTGGCACATGGTAGATTAAATCTCTATATATATATTTAAAAAAATCATTGTTTAAATTTAAGCACATATTAAAATAAAATCGTCGCTATATATTCAAACCCAACTTATATATACTGGTGTCAATATATAGTAACACATGTAAAGAAAACTTATATAACTAACAGACATACTGACTTATAGTTATGAACTAATAGATTTTATAACTTACGTAAAAACTTTATATATATATATATATATATATATATATATATAACCAAATAATGTATAAACTGTCTACTTATATATATAAATAACTTCCTTTATAATACACTATATTATAAATATATATACTAACATCTTAGAAAAATCTATATACACAACATATTATATAATTCATATATACTAACATACGAAAATTTTATATACAAAATATCGTATATATAACTTGCATATACACATACATCTAATAAACATATATAATTAGCCTCTTTTATAGTGCAACATTTTTATAGACATACATATATACTGTAATCAAATATAATTTAGAATATTAAGTATCGATTCAAGCATGAAAGCAAATATATGAAGGCGACATATATACCTATTTCATCAACAGGTATATGCATGCAATCAAGGGATGGGTAGGAAGCTTCGGCTGTAGAGGAAGCTTGGGCTGGTGGATATGGCAACAGGCGATGGAAGTGGGAAGTGGTGGAGAGTGGATAGGCTCGGCCGAAAGGAAGAGATCGAGGGTTGCGTTGTTGGTTGGTGGCGGTGCAGGTTATCACGGGTGGAAGGCAGCGGCAAGGGAAGGCTAGGGGTCTCGGTGGTTGTCGTGGTGCTTGTGGTGGTTGCTGATGTCAGAAAAGAGGAGTGACCGCGGGCTGCTGCCTAAGGCGATGGACATGGCATGAGCCGGTAGCACTTGCGTGCGGCTATGGAAGGTGTTCGTCAGGGTGGTGGAGGAATGCTTGGAGGGGAGTGGAAGTAGCGGGACGCTTGATGGCTGAAGGGTCAGAGGCCGCATGCTAAAGAAAAGGGGATGAGAAATTTGCTTTCTGATATAAAGTTTATATGCTCTTTTTTTCATTTCCGCATTTTTTTATAAAGAGGGAAGGACAAAGAGAGGTAGAATGAACCAACATATAAAATATAACAATGGGAATTACAAAAGTCAAGAACTTAATTTAGGGAATAATAATGGTCGGTGTCTTTTGATTATCGTGATAGAAAAACAAAAGGAAATAGGAACTCCAAAAGACATGAATTGAGTACCGATATGTTATCCGTTTCATGGTTTTCGCCATGTACTGGATCCTGAAACACACATATGAATATACCGCAGAGAACAGCATGACGACACGATCAAAACAGTATACAAATATCAATGGTACGAACATCCTATCAAAAGTCGATAATCGGTAGCGAAAAATGCTGCTAATTTGTCAGAAATAAGATAAACGGAGCAACAACATTCCAAATTTGGTGAAACCAAATGTGACTTCTCACTCAGAAGACGATTTACAAATTGATTGTGTAAAAATATTCAGGTTTGGAAAACATTTATTTATTATCAATTTTTACCTGATTTGAATTTAAAATGAAATCAACAAGTTAAAACTGAGTTTGAAACCAGAGTTCGAAAATGAACGATCTTGGAGAAGCAAGAAGAATATTAGGCATGGAAATTAAAAGGGATCGAAAGCAATTTGTGTTGAAATTGACTCAAAAGGAGTACATTGAAAAAGTGCTTTATTGATTTAGCATGGAGAATGCAAAGGCGTCAGATACACCTTTACCTTTTCATATGAAGCTTTGGAGTAAAGGATCAACTACCTTGGACAAAGATAAGGCTTATATGGCAAAGGTGTTATATATTAGTGCGGTTGGAAGTCTAGTGTATGCTATGGGATGTATAAGGCCCGATATTGCAAATGCCGTCAAGATGGTTAGTCGATATATGGCTAATCCAGGGAAACCGCATTGGAAAGCATCGAAGCTAATATTGAGATACTTTAGAGGTACATCATCTCATGGCCTTGTTTTTTGCGATAGTGATAGGATGAATTGAAAGTTGGTTGGTTATTGTGATTCAGACTACGCCGGTGATAGGGATCCAAGAAAATCAACTTCTAGATATGTCTTCATAGTTGAAGGCATAGCCATAAGTTGGAGATCAAGGTTGCAGACCATAGTTACTTTATCCACTATAGAGGCAGAGTTGATAACCGCGGTGGAGGCAGAAAAAGAGGCACTTTATCTGAAGCAAATGTTGTGTGACTTGGGATTTGGGCATGATAGTGTTGTTGCTCGATGTGATTGCCAGAGTGTTATTCATTTGGTAGAAAATTTGGCATTTACCTCACGGACTAAGCATATTGAAGTGAGAGAGCCTTTTCTAGTAGCCATGGATGAGGATAAGCAAGTATATCTTCGGAAAGTGCACATAAAGGATAACGCAATGTATATGTTCACTAAAGCATTGCCGATTGGGAAGTTCGAGCATAGTTCGAACTTGATTCACTTATTGAAGTGCTACCTACCACAGGGTGGCACGATTGAGGGAGGAGCTTGGTTGTAAATGAGGAAGAGTATCGATGTGAGAATAATGTTCTATCTTCTTGGTAAATGTTTGTCTTTGGTTAGATAGTTTAGGATTTGGATGTTTTCTACACTTTGTTAGTAGGCAGGGGGCTTTGCCTGAGCTCATTGGTGGAGTGCAAGGGTAATGGCTTTGCCAGAGTTCATTGGGAAAGCATTCATGTTTGATTGAAGGTAGAAGTGGTGATAGTTGGTGCAGTTATTGATTATGGTATGGTACCATTGGAGTTGGAGAAGGATATAGTGTCGAGGTGGAATATATAATTTTGGCGACATTATATAGAGAAATTAAAGTGGTCAGAAGTAGTTTGGTGGGGGAGAAAACTGTTTGCAAATCGGAGCTCGAAGTAGGCAGATATGACGAAGAATTTGGAGTGGTGTTGGGGCAACAACAAAGGGACTTTTGTCAGAAATGGACAGACGTCTGAGGCTTTAGCGAACCTGTTCCAAAGACCTACGACAGACGTCTGTCACTTTTCGATAGGCATCCGAGGCCTTCGAGGATTTTCTTAGGACTTAGGATAGAGGTCTGAGGATTTGATCAGACGTTTGAGGCGACTTCTATCAAGACTTAACTCAAACGTTTGAGGCATTTTGTCCGACATCTAAGGCGACTCCTATTAGTTTTCCCGAGACTTAACTTAAAAGTCTTATGCATTTTGTCAGACGTGAGGCGACTTCTGCCTATTTTTGTAGGCTTGATATGAAGATTTGTGATATTCAAATGGGAAATTATGGAATTTTCCTAGGTTTTATATTTTCCTATATAATCTATCTTCAAGTTTCAGAGAGGAAGTGATCCACACGATTGAAAAGCGACTGATGGGTTTTTTAGCCTCCACCAATTAGGTTTTAATCTAAAACCTAATTTTCTTCAATTCTCTTCCCCAATAATAAATTATATTAGAATTATTGATCATTTGTAATCAATCTCTTTTACTCTTCTCAATGATATCGATAAAATCTCTCTCTCAAAGTGGACATACACTAACAAGATGTTCGTGGAACCACTATAAATCAGTGTGTGATTTAATTTTTGTTATTGCTTTGATTCATATATTTCTTTTTTTGGGTTCGTGAGCAGATATTGGATTAGTTGAGATTTAGATTGAGTTACTGATTGGTTGTTCTTACACTTCTTACCACGATCTCGTTTTTCTACTATGCATTAGAGTTTTGATTTGAGTGGTCTCGGGTTAGTATTTCCCACAACATTGTTTCCAAGAATCTGGGAGTTTATTCATGGCAGAAGAGAATAACAACTCAGGCGGTAATACACTAGCCAACTCAGATCACAATTCATCCACAACATCGCCATTTCAGAGAGCAGGTCAACAATCAAGAGCATATGCACATGATTTAATCAAAACAATCATAAGTCCATAAAGTCGATTAACCACTTTACATTTGGATGAAAATCACTACTTGTTTACATTTGGATGAAAATATCTACTTATTATGGAAATTTCAAGTTGAGAAGGCAATAAAGGGATATGGACTAGAGGATTACATTCTTGGTACCAGTATTACACCACTTAGATTTGTGGCAGATAATGAAGGAAAACCAATTAGCAAAAAAGAGTATATCAATCATCAAAGGCAAGATCATTTATTAAGTTCTTGGCTTTTATCAACAATAAGTACTGAACAATTTCCATAAGTTATTGGGTATAAGACATCTAATAATACATGGACAACAACTAAACAAGTTTTTGACTCACAATCTGCAGCCAAGATATTGCATTATAAGAGAGATGCAAAATTTAAGGAAAGATAACTTGTTAATGAGGGATTTATCTAGCTAAAATCAAGAATTATTGTGATCATTTAGAGGCAGCGGGTTATAAAATATCCGACATAGAGAAGATATTAACCATCATGAATGCTTTAGACAATAAGGATGAGGCAGTTTTGCAATTAAAACCTCTAAGGAAGTCATTCCATTAGTTCAGTTTGTACATTCTACTCTACTAGCTCGTGAGGGAATAATAGAGCAAAAGAAAGCATTTGACTCAGATCTTTCAATCAATTATGTAACCAATATATGAAACAAAAGTCAAGAAAGAAACAACAATGGAAAGAACAATATTGGAACAAAAAATGATCAGAATTATCCAAGAAATCAATCAGGAAAATTCAGAGGGGGTAGATGAAACAATAATAATAGACCAAAGTGTCAAATATGTGAAAAGTTAGTGCACACAACCAACAAAAATTATTTTCGATTTAACATCAACTACAATGCATCACAAAACTCAAGTAATCAAAGAAACTATGTTATGATTGCAAACATGGCTAGTATGTAGCAAGATGCAAGAAATATATTCGAGGAACATAAGATACATATATTGGAATTTGGAAGGTTAGAGGACATCTGTAATCAATGTTGGTACCCTGACTCAGGTGCTACTCATCATGTTACCAACAATCTACATAACCTGAACATTGACAACAAGGAATACAAAGGTATTCAATCTATTTGCATGGGTAATGGTTCTTGTATTAATATTACACAATGGTAGTGCATAAATTAGGGGTCAAAGAATTTACATCTTAATAACTTATTGAGAGTCTTCAAGATACAGAAGAATCTTATTAGTATGTCGAAAATTGCAAAAGATAATGGAGTATATTTTGAATTTTACCCACAACAATGTTTAGTCAGAAATATTCAAAGCAAACAAATCCTGTTGCAGGGTGAAACTCATAATGGACTGTGCAGATTCAACTTTTTAAACCCAAACCACAATTATTCAAACAATTCAAGAAAATGCTACAACTTAGATGGATCATATTCAACCCAGTTTATCAAAATTATGTTTGACATACGGTATTGTAAATTAGGTCATCCGAGTATAAAAAGTGTAAAGAAATTGTTAACGGATAATAAAATAGTAATTACAGATATACTTTCCTTTTATGTTTGCACTTGCTGTTAGATGGGAAAGAGTCATAAATTAGCCTTTCCAAAATCACAATCTAAGTTTAATAAGCCATTGCAACTTGTTGCAACTAACTTATAGGGACCGACTCCTATTAACTTAGATTATGGATTCAAATATTATATATCTTTTGTAGATGCTTATTCTAGGTACACCTAGATTTTCTTCCTGAAATCAAAGTCTGAAACACAAAATGTGGTTATGCATTTTATAAAACAAGTGGAAAGGTAGACAAATCAACAGGTAAAAGTAATACAAACTGATGGGGGTATATAGTATAAGTCACTTAAGGAATATTTTCAAGGGAAAGGAATTATTCACATAATGACTTATCCTTCTACACCAGAGAAAAATGGATTAGTTGAGAGAATCATAGACACATAGTAGAAACTGGTCTTACATTATTAGCGCAAGCTTCACTTCCATTGATGTTTTGACCAAATACATTTGCCACTATTGTCTATTTGATCAATAGACTACTACTAACGAAAAACAAGTAAAACTCCAATGGAATTTCTATTTAAATAAAGACTAGATTATTAGAGTTTAATTTTTTTTTTGGTGTTTATGTTTTCCTCGACTAAGGCCACATAATTCACACAAATTGAATTCAAAATATGTTGTGTTCAATGAGCACATATTTCCATTCGCAACACAAAGTGGAAAGACTACACAGAAGTTATACAATCCAAGAATATCAATTCCATCTATACCATTGCATATTAGCAATCAAAGACTAACATATATGGACACGAATAAGAGCAATTCAGACACTCAACACACGTTATCCATAAGTGAGTGAGTCAAGATGAATCTCAATAGCTTCAACATGCAACTCATGCTCCAGCAAATTCAAGTAACAATGGATTAATAGCGATGATAATAATTAAGAACAAAGCATAGAAAAATCAACAGGCATAGATCAAGAACACGTAATCAAAGGATATCCAATGATAACAAGGTGCAAAAGTGGTATCTTTAAACCAAATCTATACAGAACATCCATTCTTAATGATGAATTAGAGACATTTAAACAAGAACTCAACAATAAAAACTGGAGAAAGATAATGAATGAGGAAAACAACGCATTAATGAAAAATAACACATGTAGTTTTGTTTTTCACTTAGGCACAAAAGAATAATTGGATGTAGATGGACTTATAAGTTAAAGAAAAATCCGAATGGGAGTGTACAGAGATACAAAGCATGATTAGTTGCAAAGGTTACACATAATAACATGGTTTTGATTTCAATGGAACTTTTTCAATAGTGGTTAAATAACTACCATAAGAGTGATCTTAACTATAGTATTACATAAAGGATGGGACATCAGACAATTAGATGTAAATAACGGTTTCTTAAATGGAGATCTTCATGAAGAAGTATATATGGAGCAACCACCAGGGTTCAATCGATCGGGAAAAGATACAACGGCGTGTAAATTAAATAAAGCAATATATGATTTAAAACAGGCTTCAAGAGTATGGTATGAAAATTAAAGGCAACTCTTATTGGACTAGATTATCAACCAACAAATTCAGATACTTCTCTATTTATCAAGCTCAAACAAAAATGCCACAAAAAATATCTTAGTATATGTGGATGATCTTTATTAACAAGAAAACTTGTCAACACCCCAGAGCAAAGTTCAAAGTGTAAGGGTTCCTTCCGAATCCACCTTTCAAACAGACTAAGGTAATTTGAACCTTTCGAATCTCTTTTTCGAAACAATCTAGATGATTTAGGTCTTTCTTAAGTCCACTTTTCGAAAAGGTTGAGGTAATTGAAACTCCTTCTAAACAACCTTTCGAACCGATCAAGACACGACTCGCCTTTGAAACTACCATTCAAACTAGTAAAATTAGTTTAGTATCCTTTCGAAATCTCCTTTCAAAGTGGTTAAGGTGACTAAAAGTTAGGATCCAATGGATCTAAGGCTTTGACTGACTCAATAGGTTACTATTCCTTCAAAAGGCATCCTTTCGATCTACATTGATGCAAGTAATTCATAACAAGAAACATATAGGAGCCACAAATTAATCAATATATACAAAAATTCCGTATTCTTCCTCTAATAATAATTTTCTTGAATTCTAGAAACTTAAGTTTTATAAAGAAGTAAAATCCCCCACTTGATTTTAGAATGAGGGTTTAAAAATTTAAGAAAGAACAAGTATTGAGTGAATCAAATCAAATCCCCAAAAACAATGCTCCTAGGGTTTTATTTATAGGTGCGGGTTGGACCCTTTTGAATCAGTTCTTTTGACTTGGTCGAAAGGGCTCCTTGAAGACCTTTCGTTGCTGCTAAATTCTAGGTGCCCTTCCTATTTAGCTTTTGAACAGAACTTGAGTGCTTTTCACTTCATCGAAAGTTATAGATACACCCTCCACTTTGTTGCTGATGTGTTGTTGCAAGTAGGAAAAGATACGGGATTTCGACACCATCGAAAGGTTTATTTTTCGGGCTTCGAATGAGTTGGAGTATAGTAGAAGGTTTTAATGTCGCGGGTGGCTTATGAATGCGTCCTTATTGATTGATGCAGAACCTAATCCTTATTACTGAACTCATGTAAGGTTTCCTTTATACTTGTGGATGAGTTCAAAAGGCTAATCTATGATTTTGAAGGGGTAGCTCTATCCAAATGTTCTTCTGCGGAAGGTAAATGATGGCGAAACCCACTATTTCAAAAGAACTGGCGGTCAAGCGGAAGCTTATAACTTATTTCCTTCGAAAGGTTCCTTTAGTACATTCGAAACACCTCTATGCATGTAGAATAAACCATTTCAAAAGGTATTTAATTGAAGTGAAAGGGTGTCCCTTTTTGACCTCTTAGAAAGTGCACTACTCATCCAATACTTTGTAGAAGCATCCCTTCGACTCTTTCAAAAGGTTTTGTTGTTATTGTCATTATTTATGGATCCTCCTTTTGTATTCTTCAAGGTTGCAATCAAGTCGGTGTAGTTTTTGATGATAACACTTGCTCCCTAGCAAAGGGATGCTCTTTAACTGTTTAAGTCAATTATTTTGATGCCCATCTTCATTTCAGCATAAATTTTTTCCGCCTTTTGACATTCCCAAATGAATCTTGGCCATTTATTTGAATTAGATCGAATGGTTTCCTTTGCATTTGCTTCTCTTAAAAATCATGCTTTCTTCTCTCCCCTTCTTCATTTATGTGACGACCTGGATTTTTAAACATCTGTTAATTGGGTAATTAACTGGTTTAATTCATTGAAACATTAATTTTATTGGTCAAAAAAATAATTTTTTGATAATGGAAATATCCGAACAAATATAAATTGATTTGAAAACTAAAACAATATTGAATTACAAATCTCTGAATATGTTAAATCTTATAGTAAATTAATAAATAATATATTTCACCATTTAAATTCAAGAATAAAATATCTGTAATTATATATATATATATACAAGCTTTATAGTATATGAGTATATAAATGTATATACATGTATATATATGCCTAGGGAATAAAATGTAGGAAAGTTTTTAAAAATGTGGATATATATTATATCAAAAATACACATAAGTAAAATTGTGACAACTCGGGATTTTTGGCAATATTAATTTGATAATCTTCTAATATAATTATTTAGAATTGGCAAAATTATCTTTTCAAATAAAGATATACTTTCTATTTACTATTGTTCATATAAATATATAAATTTTGAAAAGGAACTATGATTTGAAATTCAAATGAATATCTCAAAAATAATCTAGATTTAAACTCTACATTTTTAAAACACTAGAATATATAGTTATTAATTTAAGTATACATAACTTAAGCTTAAATAAGGATAAATAAAAAAGTAAATAGAAAAATAAAAATATAAAATATAAAAGAAAATATAAAATATTTGCATAGGACATTTGTAAGCTAGGAAATGACATATGCATACAAGTGTCAAAATTAATGGTTTTCTTCATTTAATGAAAAAAAAGATTTGGAGGAGAAACTAAAAGGCTGTATAGTTATTTTCTTTTACATATCCACATTTCTTAACCTCTTCTTTCACCCTTTATTTTCTTTCAAAACCAAAACTAAAACCAGGGAAACCAAACAACTAAATCAACTTCAAGTTTTCAACCGAGTAAAGCAGTAATTCAAATTCAAGTTCAACTCAAGTAGATCAGGATCAAAATCATTTCCAGTTTTCCAGATTTCAAACTGTGTTCTCTATTCCAAGTTTTAAGGTAATTAAACTTCAACCTTCTAAGCAAAATCATCTTATGCATGTAATAATTAATAGTGGTACTGTTATGAATATGTCTTGCATGGATATATAAATGGATTTGCCTGGTATATATGTTTGAGATTGTTTTGTGTATATATATGCATGTCTATTTTGGCCTCTGTTCTTGTCTAACAGACCCAAATAGATTTCAATTTCAATTTCTCTTCATTAAAGCAATTATAGGGTATGATATCTAAAGGAAAGTTGTTTGAAATGATAAAACACTATTTTTAAAAATGATTTCCAGTCCAGATAGTAGGTATTTCTTTGATAAGAACGAATTTACAGTAAGAAACAATCCACATCAGAAAATTGACTATCACAATTTCAAGTTTCACTTATACAATCAGTTACGTCTTTAAAAATGATGATTTTTGGTGAAATTTTCATGATTTTTAGGTTATTTTAGGTTGAGATATCATGAGTTGAACGGGATCGAGTTTTTATTCGATTTTCGGCGATCGGAGTTCAGTGAGTGTCGGGATTGGAGCTGGAGGAAGCTCGTTGGTCAAGGGTTGTAGGAAAAATGGTCGGTGAATTTTTAGATTATCGTGGTGGCATGGCTGTGGCGAAGTAGGGTTTAAGACCATGTTCGAGTCGACGAGGTTGTTGAGGCAAATGTGACGTCGTGTGGGCATCAGAGTGTTTCGGTACAAGGGGGTTTGGAAGAGGGAAGATAGGTGAGTTTCTAGGCAAAACGGTGAGGCTCTTGGTGGTTGGAGGTTGCGGCGCGAGGGGGTTTTTGCGAGCGGGTTTGGTCACTACTATAGCCCAACTTGCTCGATCTCGTTTTGAAGCTTTGTTCAAGGTTCTGGGTGGTCGGGTCGGATGAGGGCGTCGTTGGTGATTGATCGGAGGTAGCGACGTTGGTCGAATTAGTGACGATCAAGCGTGCACATGCACGCGTATCTTGGCGTGTCTGGGTTTGGGATTGATGTTGTGTTATATTAGAGAAGAGGAAGAAAGGGAAGAGAAAAGACAGGGGAGATCGAGGATTGGAACGGGTTTGGGCTCGGGCCTGCTTATAGATGGCATTAACAAAGTTTAAAAAAATAAAAAGAATGAGGATAAGAATAAAAGCATAGATATAAAAGAAAAGCATAAGCATAAAACAAACAATATTTTCCAAAAGCAAATTTTCCTAACAAATTCTTTTCAATATTAAATGTTTTACTTAAGTTCCTAGTTTAGACAAAGGAATTTTAAAACCTTGTTTTACTTAAAAGATTATTTGGTCTAAAGGACATAAATCAATTATTTAACTTAGATTAGTAAACTTAGAATAATTATATTATATGTCCTTTATTTAATTTAATTCCTAACTTATTTAAATAAAATTAAATGGTGTAATTAAGTATATGGTTAAGGAAAATAAAATGTTTTAAACTTACGATTAATCAAAGGTTTTATGTATTTTATATATTATATAGTTCCAAATGTTTAATCAAAAATAAAACAGATGGCTTGTAATTAATTAATGTCAATTAAGCATGATTATAAGTAATTTATTTTTAAATTGATTTGATGATTGTGTGACTAGTTAATCTAGCTTATGAAGATTAAATTGGATTGAATGCTTTGGATTGCTTGATATTTCTAGTATGACTATTTTGCGATATTCTATGGTATTAAATGACCTGAATTGAACTATTGATAAAATATGAGACATTTATTTGAACAGATATTGCGATGGAATTTTTTTTGTGAATGTTGACATTTTGAAATTGAATTGTTTTGGCTTAAAAGATGGCATTCATATTCGAAGGAACCGGGATCGGATATCAGCGATATCCGGAACCACTTCAGTTTAATAAGCACTATAATTTTTTATAGATTTGATTTTAAAACCAAATAGATTGGAATATAATAAATTAATAAACTTGGCTATTTAAATTAAGTAACGGTACCTTGATATTATTTTTAAATACCAATGGATATGTGTAATAAGTGGTTGGCCAAAATAAGATAAGAACTCGTAGTAAAGTTCGAGTTACCCTTGATTTTTCAAAGAAGTTTATAACCTTAGTATTTCTTATTAGATGGGTTTACTAACGCTGGTTTCCAGCCTGACTCGGGTGTAACTTTATCGTAATGCTCAGGTCAAACCGAGTATTACAGATTTCCAAGTTAGGACGTTCTAGAGCTCAGGAAACGAGCTGGATGGCAGGGATGTATTGATTATATTCCGGTGTGAAGTAAAGATTGTTTAGACTGGATTTAGGGACAAGTTATTATAATTGTCCAGTTTATTTGTGAATGATTGTACTCTGATATATTGTATGTAAATTAACATTTATAGCTTTTTTGTGTAAATGTTGTTATATGTATATTATATTTTGATCCGCTGCGATTGTGAGATTATGTGCTTTAGTTTTCTGTTTCTTCTTCTACCTCTCTTCTTCTTAACTCTAACAGTTTTGGATCTCCGGCATTCGATTTCTCGGCACTTCTACAACAAATGTATTAGTGTCGATATTTCAAGTTCGAAAATTCTGGGCCGTTATATTTGATATCAGAGCTGAAAGGTTAAGCATGAACCTTGGCTTTGGTGGGGATTAATCATTAGAGATAGGGTCAGTAGTACCCTAGAACGAGTTGAGAGTATTATATGAGGGCGTAATTATCATTTTCTTATACAATGATTTTAAAAACGATTTTAAAATTAGTCTTTATATAAGCCTATATTTTGGTATAAAAGCAAAAAAAATTCTAATTTTTATAATATATTAAGATAATTGGTTGTTGATTATTGAAATTGAATAAGATCATGAGAATTAAGAGGTAATATATATCTAACCAAATAGGAATTTGATAAAAATGAACTATGCAATAAGATAAGCTAGAAATGGATTCAAACCAGAAATTAAAATCCTGAAATTTGTAGAAGTGTTTTCAAAGTATTGGAATAAATTACCCTGATTTTATTTTCTAATAAATTATGAGACAATATATAGTAAGTTGTTTTCCAGATCTTATAATCTTGGTTATTATCATAAAAAGGTGGTTGTGTCTAAATAAAAGGTTGTTTATTTTTTTAAAATAAACAATAGTAAAACAAGAAAGAAATGTTTTTAGGAAATTAACATTTAGATAAGTACAACTTGAAATTGGAAAAGAATAAAAAAATTGAAATTTTAAAATCTAAGTCCATAAAATTTGGAATCGTTTCAAGGTGTTATAAAATATTTTAAATAATATTATTCAGATATTTTGAATGTGGGAATCTTGTTCTAAAAAAGAGTTGTTTTAAATATTTTAAATAAATTTGTTTTGAATTAAAAACATAGAATGGTTTGACATGGTGTGCAAATAATATATATATATATATATATATATATGTGGATATACATATTATCATAGTTGGTTTGAAATAAATACTAAATGTTGAAATCTAAAATCTCTTTAAGATTAAGATGTAAGCCCAAAGTGCAATAAGTTTGAACTTATTAGTGGGAAAAAATATTGATAAGAAGTTTAAAATTTGAAATGGAGAATTCAAATTGAGTAAGGTTGATATGGATTAAATGAATTGATATTTAACTTAGGGAAGTTAAATGGGTTAAATTGAAAACGGGGTATGTGTGATCTCAAAATGGGTTTGAGTTTCGAAAATTGATAATGAATGCTATTGATTGGTGCTTTAGATAATTTTGGTGTTTATTTACTTTGACATACCCTGCTATCATCCTTTTGTTATTAATAATCTATGAAACTGTAAATTAGATAATTTTGAATGAATTAAGAAGGGGATTGAAATGGTATACATCCATTGCTGAAATTAAATGGAAATAAAACTTCATTTTGAAACTATTTAAATTGATTTTGATTGTTAGAAATAAAAATTGAATTTATGAAAATGAAATCACTTTGAACTTAAGATTTGAATGTTAAAAATGAACTTGTCAACTTAAATTGTTTAAGAATTGGATTTTAAAGCTTGTGGTTAAAATTGAGAATAAATTGGATCCCTAAAATTTATTGTTTTAAAAAAAAAAGATTTGAACCCGCACTTAAACCTTGATGTAAGTTTAAGCAGAAGTAAATTAATTTGTAAATTTGGACTCAAAATTAAATTGTTTAAAGACTTAGGTTGTTAAATTGAAAATAATGGTTAATTTGATTTAAAGGATTAAATCAACATTTGAGAATTTAGCTCGAATTTATATAATTCGATGGTTTAAAGTTGTGATTGGAATTGAAATTAGTTCAAATTGAAATTTGATTTGAAACTAATTGAAATTATAATCGGAGTTGAATAAATTTAAATTCAAATGGGAGTTGATTTAAATTTGGAATGGGAATCGAAGTTAATTCAAATTGGGTTGGAATTGAATCAATTTAAATGAGAACGGAAATTGGAAATTGATTGAATTGGAGATTGGTAAATTGAACCAGTTTGACTCTAAAACTATTTTCAAACAAATTATTTTAATATAAACTGTTTTGAATCTATTTCCTTAAATATTTAGACTATTTTGATTTTCCAAGCTATTACTATACAAACCTTTCTTTTTTAAACTCAAACTATCTTATATTAATTATTTAACTATTTTACAACTATTTTTTAACTATTTAACTATTTTACAACTAATAACTATTTTACATCTACTTAACTATTTAAAAAACTTTTCAAGCTATTTACTAAATTCAAAATGGATAGAATAGAAACTGTTTATATTTAAATGCCAATTGAGATAAGAATTGAAGCAATTGGGAAGTGAAAGCAAAATTGGGTATTGATGTAAAAATGATTTTGAAATGGAAAAGTATATTTGAGAAATATATGATGAATAAGAGTGGAAGTTGGATATCACTATAACTGAAAATCACTTTATGAAGAGTAAGTATTGTGGCAAATAACTTTGTAAAGGAATCGAACTTGAATGTTGATCTAGCATAACTAGGGTTATAACTATTTGTTATATATGATAAACTTCCTTTGTTGAATCTATAACCAAAAGAAAAGATTTTTGAAAAATATTTCAATTATAACATGGAAATTATGTAAGTAGGAAGTGATCCAAAAATATTTTGTTCTAGTTAAAAGAATAAACTTATATATATATATATATATATATATATATATATATGAATGATTTTATTGAGAATGGATTTGGGGAAAAGTTTTGGAACCTATTGATTTTGAATGGCTTTTGATTTTGGGAAAAATGAATTTTGGGAATTTGGAAATCCAAGTTTGAGAACTATCAATTTTGAGATATCGATTTTGTGTAAATGGGATTTTTATGTGATACATATAAAAAGTATGTTTTGAAAGATACTACATGTATATAGTATAAAATGTTTTGAGAATGCAATGGGGAAAAAGGCACTCACATTTAGAGTTGAAACTTATAGTAGGAGACCTACGGGGTGGTTCTACCTTGAGCCCTAAGGGGGGTTCTAAATTTTGATCCCAAAGGATGTCCGGACTAAACTGTACTTCCTGAGGATTGTGTTCGGGGTAGCGAAAGTCGAAGGCGCTGATGCCTACAAAGACATTGGTGTTATGTTGTGACGGTAGTGTAACTCTGATGTAACTACGATCTACTGTGTTTCCATAGCGTAAGTCGAGGGGCGGTGATTGCCTAAAGTCTAGGTTTGATTTCGCTGGGAGAGCATCGTAACATCGGTAGACTGCAATCTACGTGGACATAGCGAAAGTCATGTGGCAGTGAGTGCCTACAGGCTACATTGGGACTAGACTGATGTAGTCTGCGATCTATGTGGTGAAGTTTCATTTGGTAGCAACATTCGAGGGCGCTGATGCCTACAGTTACATGGTTTTACCATGATGGCAACATAACCCTGGGTGTAGCCGCGATCAATGGCGGGTCCATAGTGTAATCAAGGGATGCGAATATCTATAGTTTTCTATGGTTTCGCCAGGATGGCGACGTAATCATCGGGTTAACTGCGACCATGGAGGGGGTAATGATTTCCAGAGCTTTCTCACAAAACAATGTTTTCTATATTTTCACAAAAAGTTGTTTCCTAAGTATTTTCACTGGGTGTTGGAAATGTGTTTACTGAGTATTATAGATTTTCAATCCTATGCCTGATCAACGTATGACCAAATTTCTGTGAGAACAAGGATAGACCTGTTGAGACCTTGAGCTATAAAAAGTATTTTTATAAAAGCTATTTTGGGTTATATTATGTAGATTTTAAAGTGTTTTAAAACTTTAGAATATAAAGAGTTAAAAATGTATAAAGAATAAATTTAACTGATAATTAACAGTATAATTAAAATTCTTTCTTTGTTCCTATTAGTGGATGAAAGGTTATAAAGGGGGAAGGAATGTGACGACGTGGATTTTTAAGCATTTGTTAATTGGCTAATTAGCTGGTTTAAATCAATGAAACATTAATTTTATTGGTCAAACAAAAAAATTTTTGATAATGGAAATATCTGAACAAATATAAATTGATTTGAAAAATATAAAAATATTGAATTACAAATCTTTGAATATGTTACATCTTATAGTAAATTAATAAATAATATATTTCACCATTTAAATTCAAGAATAAAAAATCAATAAGTATACACACACACAAGCTTTATAGTATATATGAGTATATAAATGTATATACATATATATACATGCCTACGGAATAAAATGTTGAAAAGTTTGTAAAAATATGGATATATATATATATAATATCAAAAATACACATAAGTAAAATTGTGACAACCTGGATTTATGGCAATATTAATTTGATAATCATCTAATATAGTTATTTATAATTAGCAAACTTATCTTTTCAAATAAATAAGATATACTTTCTATTTACTATTGTTCATATACATATAAAGATTGTGAAGAGGAATTATGATTTGAAATTCAAATAAATATCTCAAAAATAATTTAGATTTAAACTTTACATTTTTAAAACACTAGTATATATAGTTCTTAATTTAAGTATACATAACTTAAGCTTAAATAAGAATAAATATAAAAATAAATATAAAAATAAAAATATAAAACATAAAAGGAATATAAAATATTTGCATAGGACATTTGTAAGCTAGGAAATGACATATGCATACAAGTGTCAAAATTAATGGTTTTCTTCATTTAATGAAAAAAAAGATTTAAAAGGAGAAACTAAAAGGCTATACAGTTATTTTCTTTTACATATACAAATTTCTCAACTTCTTCTTTCTCCCTTCATTTTCTTTCAAAACCAAAACCAAAACCAGAGAAACCAAACAACTAAATCAACTTCAAGTTTTCAACTGAGAAAAGCAGCAATTCAAATTCAAGTTCAACTCAGGTAGATTAGGATCAAAATCATTTCCAGTTTTCCAGATTTCAAACTGTGTTCTCTGTTCCAAGTTTTAAGGTGAGTAAACTTCAACCTTTTAAGCAAAATCATCTTAAGCATGTAATAATTAATAGTAGCACTGTTAAGAATATGTCTTGCATGGATGTATAAATGGGTTTGCCTAGTATATATGTTTGCGATTTTATATATATATATATATATGCATGTCTATATATATATGCATGTCTATTCTGGCCTCTGTTCTTGTCTAACAGACCCAAATAGCTTTCGAAATTCAATTTCTCTTTATTAAAGCAATTATAGGTTATGATATATAAAGGAAAGTTGTTTGAAATGATGAAATACTATTTTTTAAAATGATTTCAAGTCCAGATAGTAGGTATTTCTCTGATAAGAACGAATTTATAGTATACAATCAGTTGCATTTTTAAAAATGATGATTTTTGGTGAAAGTTTCATGATTTTTAGGTTAGTATGGGTTAAGAAATCATGAGTTGAACGGGATTGAGTTTTTATTCGATTTCCAGTGATCGGAGTTCGGTGAGGTGTCGGGATTGGAGCTGGAGGAAGCTCGTCGGTCAAGGATTGTAGGAAAAATGGTCGGTGAATTTTTAGATCACCGTGGTGGCATAGCGGTGGCGAAGTAGGGTTTAAGACCCTGTTTGAGTCGACGAGGTTATCGAGGCAAATGCGACGTCGTGAGGGTGTCAGAGTGTTTCGGTGCAAGGGGGATTGGAAGAGGGAAGTCAGGTGAGTTTCTAAGCGAAGCGGCGAGGCTCCTAGTGGTCGAAGGTGGTGGCGCGAGTGGGTTTGTGTGATCTGGTTTGGTCACTGCTGTAGCTCGACTTGCTCGATCTCGCTTTGAAGCCTTGTTTGTGGTTCTGGGTGGTTGGGTTTGATGAGGGCGTCGTCAGCGATGGATCGGAGGTAGCGACATTGGTCGGAGCAGTGACGATCGAGCGTGCGCGTGCATGCGTATCTTGGCGTGTTTGGGTATGGGATTGTTGTTGTGTTAGATTAGAGAAGAGAAAGAAAGGGAAGAGAAAAGACGGGGGAGATTGAGGATTGGATTGGGTTTGGGCTCGGGCCCGCTTATAGATGGTATTAACAAAGTTTAAAAAAATGAAAAGAACGAGCATAAGAATAAAAGCATAGGTATAAAACAAAAGCATAAGCATAAAACAAGAAAGATTTTCCAAAAAAAATTTCCTAACAAATTCTTTTCAACATTAAATGTTTTACTTAAGTTCCTAGTTTAGATAAAGGAAATTTAAAAACTTGTTTTACTTAAAAGATTATTTGGTTTACAGGTCATATCTGTATTGTTTAACTTAAATTAGTAAGCTTAGAATAATTATATTATATGTCCTTTATTTAATTAATTCCTAACTTATTTAATTAATTCCTAACTTATTTAAATAAAATTAAATGGTGTAATTAAGTATATGGTTAAGGAAAATAAAATGTTTTAAACTTACGATTAATCAAAGGTTTTATGTATTTTATATATTATATAGTTCCAAATGTTTAATCAAAAATAAAACAGATGGCTTGCAATTAATTAATGTCAATTAAGCATGATTATAAGTAATATATTTCTAAATTGATTTGATGATTGTGTGACTAGTTAATCTAGCTTATGAAGATTAAATTGGATTGAATGCTTTGGATTGCTTGATATTTTTATAATGATTATTTTGTGATATTCTATGGAATGAAATGATCTGAATTGAACTACTGATAAAATGGGAGAACTTATTTGAACAGATATTGCTATGGAATTTTTTTATGAATGTTGACATTTTGAAATTGAATTATTTTGGCTTAAAAGATGGCATTTGGATTCGAAGGAACCGTGATCGGATATCAGCGATATCCGAAACCACTTCGGTTTACTAACAATTATAATTCTTTATACATTTGATTTTAAAGCCAAATAGTCTGGAATAGAATAAATTAAGTAAACTTGGCTATTTAAATTATGTAACGGTACCTAGATATTATTTTAAATACCAAATGGATATGTGTAATAAGTGGTTGGCCAAAATAAGATAAGAACTCATAGTAAAGTTCGAGTTACCCTTGATTTTTCAAAGAAGTTTATAACCTTAGTATTTCTTATTAATTAGGTTTACTCATGTTGGTTTCCAGCCTGACTTGGGTGTTACTTTATCGTAATGATTGGGTCAGACCGAGTATTATAGATTTTCAGGTTAGGACGTTCTGGAGCTTAGGATACGAGCTGGATGGTAGGGACGTATTGATTATATTCTGCTGCGAAGAAAAGATTGTCTAGAATAGATTTTGGGACAAGTTATTATATCTGTCCAATTTATTTGTGAATGATTGTACTCTGATATATTGTAGTAGATTGACATTTACAGCTTTTTTGTGTAAATGCTATTATATGTATATTATATTTTGATCCACTACGGTTGTGAGATTCTGTGCTTTTGTTTTCTGTTTCTTCTTCTACCACTCTTCTTCTTAACTCTAATAGTTTGGGATTTCCAGCATTCGATTTCTTGGCACTTCAACAGTGGACCTATTAGTGTCGATATTTTATGGTCGAAAATTCCAGGCCGTTACAATTTACCTATGAAGAAACTCACCGCAAAATCGAAAATTCCAATTTCTTATTAAATTCCTAATTTCAGTGGACATGAGTTCAAATTTGAGGTATGCATTTATTGTTCATATCCAATTCCAACTTCAAATTTTTAAGTTTCGAATTTTAGTTACTGTTTTTGAGATTGAATTGAGTTCATCGTTTATACAAATGACCTTTAGATTCATTTTTATGTTGATTTCGATTAGTCTACAATATCAATTTTGGGTTCGAACTTGAATTCGTTATATTTGGGATTATTTCCCATTATCGTACGAGAATTCAGGCTCAAATTTTAGTGCACTCAATTTTAATTAGTTTGAGAAGACGTTTTTTTATTTTTGATTAATCTATAGAGCCAACTATAGTCCGAGTTTGAATTTGCCAACGTTAGGATTTTCGTTGTTGTTAGATGCGAATTCAAGCCCGAATCGGTATTTTGCCAACATCTAATAGGCATTGGGTTGGTAGTGTGTCAAGAAGGAATTCCTTTCTGGTAACTTTGAAAAGAAGGTTGAGTTGTGTTAATCTATAATCCAGTATTACAACTTAATTTCCTAACCTTTCGAATATGACTAACTTCATTTTCTAACCCCTTTCGAAGGGGTCAAAAGGAAGATAAATATTCACTTTAAATGGATCCTTTCAAAGGGGTTAATGTTGTTGTCATACGAGGGACTTCTTTAGAACTAAAGCATGTTTTGATGTATTCTGACACCTTTTGAAGAAGTCATCTTGAGGGGTTCAATTTAATGTCTACATATTGTATCTCTTCGAAGGCCTAATTCCCTTTGAATGGGTTCAAAACTCGATGTATATAAAAATTTAATTTGATTTTCTTTTGAATTTCATTCGAGTAAACCATGCCTCATTTTAATTTACTCTAGAAGACGTTAAAAGTTAGAAATTCATATCCCCTACCATCAATTGGATTGAGAATAATATGTTTTTTAACAAATGGGGAATATATTTGATCGGCCTATTGCTAATTTTAATAGGATGAGAGAAATTTGTCGTAGTGGTCATTGACTATTTTAACAAATGGGTTGAAGCCGAATCACTTCCAAAAATCACTTCAGGGAAAGTTTTGAGATTTTTTATTACTAACATTAGAACCAGATTCGAGATTGCCCAGAAAATAATTTCTGACAATGGAACACAATTTGAGAGCGAAGAATTCTCCCGATTCTACCAAAAAAATGGGATTATTAAAAGCTTTTCATCCATCACACAACCAAAAGCTAATGGCGTAGTTGAGGCTGCAAATAAAACAATATGCAAATAAATAAGGCAAAAGGGAATTGGGTAGAAGAACTGCCATTAGTGCTATGGCCCTACTGAACATCTGCTACGACGGCAATGGGACATACCCCGTATTCTTTGACATATCAGTGTGAGGCAATATTACTAATCGAGATTGAAATACTATCTTAACAAAGGATTGCCTATGCGTTTGATAAGAATAAAGAGTTGAAGAAAGAATCATTGGACTTGATATATGAGCTAAGAGATGAAGCAGCAATAAGAATCATCGAATATAAGAGAAAGATCTCGAAGTATTAACACTCAAGAGTAAGCGCTCGATAATTTCAAGAGGGGGATTTGGTACTCTACAAAGTAATTGCCAATACTAAGAATCCTACAGATGGATCCCTAGGACCAAACTGGGAGGGGCCATTAGTCATATGTAATATAATTCCCCCGGGATCTTACATATTGTGTCGCCCAGATGGCAATATGGTTCCTAGAACATGGAATGCTGAACATTTAAAACCATATTTTTCAAAGACGGATTAATAAAGAGCCTATTTTGTAAAGAGAAAATCTACATGGTTGGGAGTTAAATGCTCCTCAAATTTGGATAATACATAAGACTGTAGTCTACCTAAGATGGAAGAAAAGCCTTTGTCCGCGCCAACATGGCCAGGGCAGAGCACTTCCTGGAGGGAGGGTGGGTAAGCTTTTTGCCACGCTATGAGATGGCCAGTTTAAAGCATTGGACAAGCCCTTGGCGGTGCCTCTGGTTAGGTCAAGGCACCTCCTAATGGGAGGGTAGAGTAAGCCTTTATCTATGACATAAAATAGCCAGGTTAAAGCACCGAACAAACCCTTATCCGCGCTACGCTCCGGCCAGGTTAAGTCACCTTATGGGGGAAGGACGAAGTAAGCCTCTTTCCATGTCATAAGATGTCCAGCATAGAGCACTGAATAAGCCCTTATCCGCAACGAAAAAGGTGCCAGGGTAGGGTACCTCCCAAAGGGAGGTCGGGTAAATCCTTGGTTCCAGCCTCCAAGATGAGCTAATCAAGAGCACCGGACAACAATGGACTAAAATTTCCAAGCCCGAAAGGTGGCCTAACCAATAATGGACTAAGATGTCCAAGTTTGGGAAGAGGCTCAACCAATAGTGGACTAAGATGTCCAAGCTCACGAGGAGGCTCAATAAACTATGGACTAAGATGTCTAAGACTAAAAAGTGGCACAATCAACCAGGGACTAAGATGTTCTAGCCCAGATAAAGGCTCATCAAATTATGGATTGGGATGTCCAAGGCACAAAGGAGGAACATCAACTGAAAAATGAAATCTCCAATCCTAAAAAGCGGCATGTCTAATCATGGGCTAAGACGTCCGAGCTCAGGTGACAACTAATCAAATTACTTCCACGCAAGACCTCAAGGGTTCGTATATGTCAAAAATTTGAAACCGAAGAAGAGAATCGGGACTCATTTGTGAATGCCCGAATCTGGGCTTCGGGATTCTCATATGTGAATTTCAGCATCTAATACTTGAATTTGGTTTTGGGTTTTTATCAATCACCATCTTTGTTAAGCCCGAGTTAGGGTATGAGAACATTGACGATCACTACAATTATTTATACTCGAACTAGGTTTTCGGCATTATTATCTGATTCTTTCCAAAATACCCTGATCTGGGTCAATGATATCTATTATGAAGACGATTTTCATAGATTTCTGGTTGTTCAAGATATGCCTTAATATGGGCAAGGGATTTCTATTTTAACAACAATCTGCCTACACCACATGTGCCTTAATCTGGGCTGAAAATGTCTTTCTGCAAAGAGCATTGACTAACATATGTCCTAATCTTGGCTCAAAGCTTAATATGAGAGTAATACCTACTAATTTTTGTTTAGTTGATAATAAAAGCCTGAATTTGGATTTAAAATGCCATATATAGAACTATTTCCAAAATAATGTTATCTGGATTGTAAATGTCACATTGTCAACTTCCAAGCTTCACAAGTGAATGATGGCATTAGTATGATGATTTACTACTAAACATACATGTAAGTGTGATAGTAACAACATCGAATATCATTAACTTTTAATTTTGCAGAAAAAGTAAAGTTATGAAGAGTAAGAAATTTATGAAATCTTTGTCCTAAAGAAGAAAAGCTTCTTTCATACAAGGGGGCTTAAGATGTTAGCCAAAACATCTATTTAATAGCCGAAGTATGAAAGAAGGCTAATAAGATCGAGGTTTCGATAAAGAAATAGACCAAGTTAACATGAAGAACATAAAAAAGGAAGTTCCAAAAGCATTTAGCGGGTATCGAAAGAGTCAAAGGTGTTACTCCAAATACTTATCTTTCGACGAGGTTGAAACCTCTTCAAGGCAAAGGCCGAGGGAGAAGAATTCAAGTCCAACCTTACGAAGGAGTCGAAGGGATGTTGCCATCAAAGTTTAATAACTTTAAGACCTATTAAAGGTATTGGAAGGTCCTTCCTCACAATATCCAAGGAGTTCTTACCTTTTGAAGGAGGTGACTAACTCGAAACCTACCGAAGACACTGAGGGATAGTCCTTTGAATGTATGCCAAATCATTCGAACCTATGGTTTTTCCACTATTCAAAATATTAGGAAGCTAGTATTTGCAACCCCTTCGAAAGCCAAACTAAGCCTTTCGAATCGGTCAAAACCAGTATGGGCCTGAAAGTGTTTTGCATCAGATTGAAACAAGAACATGGGGCTACTCAACAACATTGAAACCAATGACAATTAAATCTCTTTGAAGCCAATATAATCAACATATCGACCGTATCGAAGGCCCAAGCTACTTCCGCTAACAACAAGGAAGCAGAGATCCATCCAGGATACTTTTTGACAATTCAAAAGGTGATATGAAGAAAGTGAACCTCAGAAATTAGCAAAGGCGAAAGGATGATAAAGTACAAGGCATAGCTTTCGATCAGGTCGAAAGGTCAACAGAGAATAAACTATTAGAGTATGACAAGAAGAACAAGGACACCACTCGATACCAAAATAAGGCATACCTTTCGACCAGGCCGGAAGGCATATGATAGTATGTAAATGGTGAACTTTTCGATCATGTCGAAAGGCATACAATAGTATGAAAAAGGCGAACCTTTTAATAAGGTCGGAAGGCATATAGCGGCATACAAAAGGTGAACCTTTTAATAAGGTCGGAAGGCAAATAGTGGCATACAAAAGGCGAACCTTATCGAAAGCGAGAGCACAAAAGGGAGGCCGCCTACATCTATCAATAAGACCCAAGGGGTCATGTTTGTATGGGATTCTGCGATTAAATTCATTTTCTTTTCTCTACTTTCTTAGCGAAAATTGTACTAGAAGAAACCCTAAATCAAATTGGGGAGAAGGTTCAATTTCTTGTAACTCATTTTGGATGATAAATGAAAATGGAGATAGCTTTTTCACGATGGATATTGGAAATGAGGAAGATTATTAGCTAGACTAATGATCAATTGCAGATGATTTAACTATTTCCTCATAATCTCTTTTGATCTGTGCTATACATAAGATCATCTTAGATATTTCTAACCGAAACACATCATCATTGAAACTTGAACTTTACATGGAAAGTAAAGTGATGATGATGTGTCGAAATGCCGAATGCATGGGTTATGGAAATATCCCAATTGATCTTGTATAAGGAAAACAATATGGGTTGAAGATTATTAAACTAGGACTGCTTCGAAACGAGGGACTCCTTTCGACCCGGTCAAAAGGAACACTTTCGAAAGGAATTCTAATTTATATATCTAATAGCCATTCATGAAGGAATTCATTTGAAGGGAATCCTCTCTTTCTGGCATTAGCATTCCATTTGAAGGGATTTCATGGAATGACTATTAACACCAAATGGTCAAAAGCAATGAATGTTTATAGATAGAGTAAGCATCTCCTCTCGACGAAGTCGAATGATGCTGAATATAAACTTTCAATGTGATTGAATGGGGGATGGAAGATATCAGGATTTCACTAATTTCAATTCCAAGTCAGAATGAGATTCAATAATGTGACGGATTCGAAAGCTATATGTTGTGAATAACTCCTAAAGACAATTTGGTTACCCCAACCTAGGCGAAAAGTTAAAACGGATTCATCTTTCCTTTCTACAAGTTCGAAAGGAATAGCAATTTTACTAATCCAACCTGATCAAACGGTAGGAGTGGACTCCTCATCTCTTTCAACAACCAACCTGGTCAAAAGGTTGGGGCGGCCTCATTATTCCATTTGATAAGCTGAAAGGTTTGGCAATTAACTTTCCTTTTAACCAGATCAACTAGGTCGAAAGCCGGAGTCATCACCCTAAATCCATTCGACTGAATCATTCTATTCAAAAGATACACATTCAAAGGCGTGAATTATCTCAACAATATGGTCATATTCAAATAGATTTAACTTATGATAAGCATTGGGAATCTTAACAAGAAGTCTTGCCAACATGACTCGTTCAAAAGCGGCATAACTATCACTTACGACCCAATCGAATGGAATTATAATTAGCTATTTTCTTCTTGATTTTTGTTTCAAATGAGTTGAATGTTTTTCTTATCCGTAATTAATATTCCCATAAAGATATCTTCTGAGGATGTTTATTCCAATCAACTTTATTAAAAGGGGTTTCGATGAGATTGGTCACTTCCAACATTTTCCTTCAAGATGATAGTGAACTTTCCTGTTAACATCAATGTTTTGGATGTTGGCATTTTTTCTTGTTAATGAATTCAACCATTTCATCAAGATATTTAAGGTGACTCCCAGTTTTATAGGACTGTACTAGCATATCGGTCTATGTAAACCTCCATACATTAACCAATTCATTCCTTGAACATTCTAATGAGTAATCTTTGATAGGTAGCTAATGCATTCTTTAGTCCAATAGTCATTGCTTTTTAATAGAGTTCCCTAATCGGTAATGAATCTTGTAAGTTCTTCGCCTAGCTTTAGCATGGGTACTTGACAATATCTTGAATAAGCGTCCATGAGAGATAATAGCTTGTGTCCGCTAGTCACATCAAGTAACTGGTCTATTTTAGGTAGTGGATAATAGTCTTTCTGGCATGCCTTATTCAGATCACTATACCCGATGTAGTTTCTCAACTTGCCATTGAATTCTTTAACAATAGAGGGTTTGCTAACCATTTTGGATAAAAAACATCCTAAGTGGTTACGTTTTCAAGTTGCCTTTTAACCTCTTCTTTCAAGATGTCTGATCTAACTTTGTCAAAGTACTTTTCTTTGTCGGCTAAAAGTCACATTTTGGTTAATATTTTGAGCATGGCACATAAATATTGGGTCAATCCTGACCGCATCTGAATGGTTCCATGCAAATACGTTCTTACTAGCTTTAAGGAATTCAATTAAGTATATATTCAAGTTATTCTCTAACTGTTCTCTCACTTTGAGTATTTGTGTTGAATCAGTTGGATCTATACATATTTCTACATGATCCTCTATAGGTATTATCCTCTCTATTTTTCTTCGGCAATCCAATTTTGTGATGATCTCACCTTCTTCTATAGAGTTATCATCGGCCCTCATCCTCTTCCCATTAGGTGATATATACCTTTAAAACAAATGTTTATTCATTTTATTAGATCTTATTTTTGCTTTGAATGTTGGATGTAAATATCCATCATCCAACGACTGAAAAATAGTGGAGGAATCATAGAAAGAAGAGTACTCCCTTTTGTATCAATCGAGAGTTGCAAAATACATTTTGTTGGAATAAAATTGCGCACCCCGAATAGTACCCAACCTCTTTTAGTAAGTAACTTTACCATCAGGTATTATGGTGAGAAAAGAACATCTACCTCATCTAGCCCCGGACGGCCAAAGAATATATTGTAATATAAAGGCTGATCGATGATCATGAATAGAGTCTCAAATGTTCTATGGCATGATGGTAGGCCTATCTGTACTAGTAGCTTTACGTCTCGATTCATTGTTGAACTCTTTTTTATTGAACCCAAAGATAGGTTCGGGATAAGGCACCAGTTTATGCTTAGGAATGCCCATCCGATCAGAGGGGTGCTTAAAGATGACGTTAACTGCACTTTTGGTATCTACTAAAATCTTGGATACTGGAAAGCCTGATTTAAGTTGTGATCATAAAGAGGTCATTATGGGGATGAAGAATTATGTTCTTTACTGGCATTTGTATATTAAGTTGCAATTTTTTGAATTGGATCTCTTCCGGCACAAAGAACACTCCTTCCCTTGCTTCCTTGATATATCTATTCCTAGCCCGTTTACTATTTCCTGATGGAGGCGGTCCTCTATGAATCACATCAATCTTGTTCAAAGGTGGACTTAAGTTCATTGGATCTTCATCCTCTAAGACATTTATAGCATTACTAACGAATTTTTATGGTCCATCACCAGTTTGTTGTGCTTTCTGTTTGTCTTGGATGAACTCTATAAGATGTCCTTCACGGATCAGCTTTTGAAGAAGGTTAGTACTCGACATTTGTCTAACTTACTCCCATTCGTCTTATGATAAGCACAATAATCATCCCCTTTTCCTTCTTAGGGAAGTTCTTGGCTTTGAATGAAGTTGGGAAATTAACCTTTTCTTTAGTTGTGGCATAGATATATTACAAAGATTTATTTAAAACAACCGAATTGGTGTAAGAGTTTTCCCACCTTGACCTTTGTATCCTTGATCGAACCCAAATCTTCCAATTTCCTTTATGGTGTTAGTTTTCCTATTAGTATAGCATAATTCATCCATTCAAATGAATTTATCAACTTGAAGCGAAAACATTGTAAATTTTTGCATCCATGGTGATGCAGCGCACTATGATTGCGATAGGTCACTTGGAATAAGTTGTTCTCGACCTAGGCATAGCGAGTTATGGGATAGCGCGATAAGAGAAGAAGGAGATGCAACGCCAACCGCCAACGAACTATGTGTTGAGTCACGCAGCGAGTTACGACCTAGCGAGGTATCAAGGTTGTGTAGTGAAGCGAGTTATGCAGGGAAAGGGGAACCAGCGACCTACGATAAGTCGCTCAACTTTAGGTCGCTAACTTGTTAGACACTAGTTCATGAAGCAGTAATGCTTGTTTAGGTCGCTCAAAGATTTTTAGAAGCCACTTCTTATGGTCGCTCAAGCGAGATAACGACCTTATGCACATGAAGCAAGCCGCTGTTGGTTAAGTCGCTTGGTGTTGTATGTTGTTAGGTCGCGTGAGTCCTAAGTCGCGTATGTGTTGTGTTGCTTAAATCGCGACTTGTGTTCTGTTGTTAAGTCGTTCACTTTTATGTCGTTATGTGTATATGTTGAGTTGTTATTTGTTAAGCCGTGTACTGTGTTGTATGTACTAGGTGGTTTACTTTTTGTAACTTGTATTATGTTAGGTCGGTAAAGGCTGTGTTGTGTGAGTTGTAATCTCTATAAATAGCGGGGTTGTGTCATTTGTAAAGGGAGTTGATTTTGAAATAAACTTTGTTTGAGTGCTTTGTGCCTCTTTGAAATTGGAAGTTGAGTGTGAGCTCCTTTCTCCATTTTCGGTTATTCGAGTGCGTTCGAATCAACGGATTTGAAGCCGATTCACGGAATCTCGTGTGCGAGATCAACGTCGAAGAATCGTAGATCTGTTAACACGGTATCGTGCGCGACCAATGTGTTGGAGATAGCTAGAATCCGGTAGCTCGCGAGATCAACGGATTTGGGCATTTGGGAATTTTCCAATCCATCGATTTATCTTTCTTCATCTAATCATTTCATCGATTAGTTTGACACGAAATCTTCATTTCGTCATCATCGTTATAATCCGCTGCGTCAGTTTGGTATCAAAGCTAGACTTAGCCAATCATAGCTAAGCCGAGTCTTTGGAGCCAAGGAGAAGAGTTTGAAGAGTCAAGGCCGAGCTAAATCAAGCAAAGCCGAGCTAAGTGAAGTGTTGTTCAGTTCAAAGCCGAGTCGAGCTTGTTCAAGTTTGTGGGAGATTTGTTCAAGTTAGATCTGAGAGCCAGTTGAAGCCGTGCATCATTTGTGTAGATCAAGGACAAGATTTGCAAGCTTGAACCGAGCTAAGTTGAATCCGAGATTGTTGTTAGAGATCATGCCGCCGAGAAGAGCTAATCGTCATCAAAATGTTGAAGTGTTGTATAGAAGAGAAGAAGCTGAGCAAATGGAACAACGCATCAATGAAAAGTTTGATGAAGGTATGGGAAGTTAGAGAAATTGATGAATGACTTGAATCAAAGTCAAAGGAGAAGGTCGCCAGTCTCGAACCATGGAGGAAATAGGGTTTCGCCACCGGTTACGGAAGCGAGGAGGCTGTCACCACAATCTTATCGAGAAAGAAGAGAATCATCAGTTTCATTGAAACGAGATCACCATGAGTATAGACACGAAGAGAGAAGAACTCCACATGAGTTTGGAGATGAGCCTTATCATGATGATGAGAGACATAGTAGAAGAGATATGCGTGATCGTAGAGATGTTGATGGCCGAGATCGATATCGACGTACCTTTGATTATGATGAAGACGATGATAGAGGTAGTATTCACTATCAAGATCGTGACCAAGTGCGAAATCAATTTCGGGATGTTGAAGATGATCGTCGATGGGAGTCGGGGATGAAGATGGAAATTCAAGAATTCAAGGGTGGTATGGTAGCAGAAGAATTTCTTGATTGGTTATCTAATGTTGAAGAAATTTTTGGCTTCAAGGAAGTTCCTGAGCATCGCAGAGTTAAGTTGGTTGCTACTCGTTTGAGGGGAAGAGCTATGGCATGGTGGCAGCAAACTAAATTAACACGGGAAAGGATGGGAAAGTAAAAAATTGTCTCATGGGAGAAGATGAAGAAGTTGATGAAGGCTAATTTCTTGCCTTATAATTATCAGTCTCTCATGTATCAGCGCTTGCAGAATTTGAGACAGGGAACAAAATCAGTGAATGATTATGCAGATGAATTTTATCAATTGATTGCGAGAAATGATATCATGGAGACAGAGGAATAGTTGACTAATAGATTTGTTGGAGGGTTGAGAATGCAGATCCAGGATATGGTGAATATGTTTGATCCAAGATCCGTGGCTGAAGCACACCAAAAGGCTCTAGCTTGGGAGAAGCAAGGCAGAAGAGGAGGTGGTGTGTTTATAAATTCCAACAATCAAGTGAAAGGGGCTAGCAGCAATGCGAATGTTTCCAAGGCTTTTAATAAACCGGTTGCTAATGAAGTTGCTAAGACCAAGGTCAACAACAATTTCAAGTGCTATAATTGTCAGGAGTTTGGTCACAAGAGCAATGAATGTCCGAAGCCTAACAAACGAGTGATGGTTGTTGAGGTTGAGGATGAGGATGCTGAAGTAGAATGTTTCAATTCACCACAAGTTGAGGAGGAAGAATTATTGTCGGGAGATGAAGGACGTAATTTGATGATGAGGAGATCTTGTTTAACACCAAAGCAAGAGGATGATTCAAGTTGGTTGAGGAGCAATATTTTTTGGTCAATGTGCACTATCTTAGGAAGGGTTTGCAAGTTTGTCATCGATGCAGGGACTTATGATAACATTATCTCTACAGAAGTTGTAAAGAAGTTGGCATTGAAGACTGAGAAGCATCCTAAACCCTACAAGTTAGCTTGGTTGAGGAAAGGTGGGGAGGTGAAGGTTAGTAGAAGAGCTTGTGTAAATTTTTCGGTTGGGAAGAAATATAAAGATGAAATTTGGTGTGATGTTGTGGATATGGATGTATGTCATCTGTTGTTGGGGAGATCGTGGCAATATGATAGAGCTGTGCAACATGATGCTCGTACCAATAGCTATAGTTTCATGTTCGAGGGCACTAAAATCACTTTGGTTCCTAAGAAGCGACAACGAGAAGAAAGCAAGTTGGAGGAGATTGAAGAACTGAAGACTTTGCTATCTTTAAAGGAGTTTGTTAAAGAAGTGGAAGATGAACCTGAAGTATTTTTGTTAATTGGATGTGAAAGTAGTGAAGCAGTTGAAATTCCTGAAGAAGTAAAGCCAGTGCTGGAAGAATTTAAAGATGTATTTCCTGAAGAGCTGCCAATGGAGTTACCACCGTTAAGGGACATACAACACCAAATAGATCTTGTTCCAGGAGCTGTGTTACCACATAGACCACATTACAGGATAAGTCCAAAGGAACACGAGGAGTTGAGAAGGCAGGTGGAAGAGTTGCTTGAACAAGGGCACGTACAGGAAAGTTTAAGTCCCTGTGCAGTACCAGCCTTGTTAGTACCGAAGGAGGATGGAACTTGGAGAATGTATACTGATAGTCGGGCACTGAACAAGATTACTGTGAGGTACAATTTCCAATGCCTAGTTTGGATGATTTGTTAGATCAGTTGAATGGGGCTACTATATTTTCAAAGATTGATCTGAAGAGTGGATATCATCTAATTCGAATTCGACCAGGGGACAAATGGAAGACAGCTTTCAAGACACGGGAGGGGTTGTATGAATGGCTGGTTATGCCGTTTGGTCTTTCGAATGCACCTAGTACATTTATGCATGTGATGAATCAGATCTTTAGAACATTTATTGGGAAGTTCGTGGTGGTGTATTTTGATGATATACTGATATACAGTGGAAGCCCAGAAGAACACTTGCATCATCTGAGAGAAGTGTTGATGATACTGCGACAGGAACAATTTTATGCTGCAACGAAGAAATGCGTGTTCATGATGCATAGTGTTTTATTTTTGGGATATGTTGTATCAAAAGGAGGAATACAGGTGGATCAGAGTAAAGTTGAAGCAATCAAAAATTGGCCACAGCCCAGACGATAACAGAAGTTAGAAGTTTTCATGGTTTAGCATCATTCTACCGAAGGTTTATTCCACATTTCAGTAGCGTGATGGCACTTATTACTAATTGTATGAAGGGGAAGCAATTTTCATGGTCAGAGGAAGCAGGATTTTCTTTTGAGCGAATCAAGGAACTTTTGACGACAGCACCAATTCTAGTATTACCAGACTTTCAGTTGTTGTTTGAGCTACATACTGATGCATCTAAGGTTGGAATTGGAGGGGTGTTAAGTCAGAGGGGCCGTCCAATTGCATATTTCAGTGAGAAGCTTTCTGGGGCATAGATGAGATACAATACTTATGATGTGGAATTCTGTGCTATTGTGCAGGCTGTGAAACAATGGAGACATTATTTGTTTCATAAGGAATTTGTTTTGTTTACGGACCATGAAGCGTTGAAACATTTGCAAGGGCAGGACAAGATTGCCGCTAGACATGCATAATGGATAGCTTATTTGCAACAATTCACATTTGTCGTAAAGCACAAATCTGGAGTCACTAACCGCGTTGCCGATGCATTGAGTCGGAGGAACAATTTGCTAACAACTATGAGAGTAGAGGTGGTGGGTTTTGACTTACTCCAGATTTGCTGACTTCAGATTCTTATTTTTCCAGGATTCTAGACTAAGTCAAGCAGGGAAGCATGGATGAATATATGCTGTTGATGGTTTTCTATTCAAGGGAGATAAATTGTGTGTTCCAGATAGCAGTTTGCGAATGAAGATTATCAAAGAACTGCATGAGGAAGGCCACGTGGGGCGTGATCGTACAATACAGTTGATTGCTAATTCTTATTTTTCGCCGTCAATGAGAAAAGAAGTTGAAAGATTTGTAGAGAGATGTCATATCTGTCAAGTTTCGAAGGGAACCGCTATGAATGCAGGATTATATATGCCGTTGCCTATACCTACTAAACCCTGGATAGATGTTAGTATGGACTTTATGTTGGGTTTGCCGAGAACGCAACGTGGCAATGATTCTATCTATGTGGTGGTGGATCGTTTTTCGAAAATGGTGTATTTTATCGCTTGCAAGAAGACGACAGATGCAGTTAATGTTGCTCAGTTATACTTCAAAGAGATCTATAGGCCACATGGATTACCTGAATCTATTGTTTGAGATAGAGATACTCGTTTTCTGAGCCATTTTTGGATGAGTCTTAGGAAAATGGTTGGAACTAAGATGAAATTTAGTAGTGTTTATCATCCACAGACGGATGGACAGATGGAAGTTATGAATAGATCTCTAGGTAATCTATTACGATGCCTCGTGAACGGTAATTTGAAAAGTTGGGATTTGAAGTTATGTCAAGATGAGTTTTCACACAACCATGCAGTTAATCGTAGCACCGGTTTCAGTCCATTTAAGGTTGTTTATTCAACGATTCCAAAGGGACCATTGGATTTATCGATAGTTCCATTTCAGAAAGGGATTGTTAAACGAGCTAGTGATTTGGTGAATGATTTGCAAGAATGCCACAAAGTTGTACAGGAACGATTGCTTAAGGCAAATGAGAAATATAAGCAATCCGCATATATTGAACGACGACAGGTTGAATTCAAAGAAGGAGATTTTGTATATGCAGTGCTAACCAAGGATCGATTTCCTGTTGGAACTTACAACAAGCTAGCCGCTAGAAAGATTGGTCCTTTAGAAATTGTGAAGAAGATCAATGAGAATGCATATCAGTTAAGATTGCCGGATGATGTTCATACCTCTGATGTTTTCAATGTCAAATACTTGATTCGTATCATGGGAAAGAGCCTGTCGAGGAAGAAGAAGATGCAAATTCGAGGACGAATTCTTGTCAATCGGGGGAGGATGATGCAGCGCACTATGATTGCGATAGGTCGCTTGGAATAAGTCGTTCTCGACCTAGGCATAACGAGCTATGGGATAGCGAGATAAGAGAAGAAGGAGATGCAACGCCAACCGCCAACGACCTATGTGTTGAGTCGCGCAGCGAGTTACGACCTAGCGAGGTATCAAGGTTGTGCAGTGAAGCGAGTTATGCAAGGAAAGGGGAACCAGCGACCTACGATAAGTCGCTCAACTTTAGGTCGCTAACTCGTTAGACACTAGTTCATGAAGCAGTAATGTTTGTTTAGGTCGCTCGAAGATTTCTAGAAGCCACTTCTTTAGGTTGCTCAAGCGAGATAACGACCTTATGCCGCATGAAGCAAGCCGCTGTTGGTTAAGTCGCTTGGTGTTGTATGTTGTTAGGTCGTGTGAGTCTTAAGTCGCGTATGTGCTGTGTTGCTTAAATCGTGACTTGTGTTTTGTTGTTAAGTCGTTCACTGTTATGTCGTTATGTGTATATGTTGAGTCGTTATTTGTTAAGTCGTGTACTGTGTTGTATGTACTAGGTCGTTTACTTGTTGTAACACGTATTATGTTTGGTCGGTAAAGGCTGTGTTGTGTGAGTTATAATCTCTATAAATAGCGGGGTTGTTTCATTTGTAAAGCGAGTTGATTTTGAAATAAACTTTGTTTGAGTGCTTTGTGCCTCTTTGAAATTGGAAGTTGAGTGTGAGCTCCTTTCTCCATTTTCGGTTATTCAAGTGCGCTCGAATCAACGAATTTGAAGCTGATTCACGGAATCTCGTGCACGAGATCAACGTCGAAAAATCGTAGATCTGTTAACACGGTATCGTGCACGATCAACGTGTTGGAGATAGCTAGAATCTGGTATCTTACGAGGTAAACGAATTTGGGCATTTGAGTATTTTCCAGTCCATCGATTTATCTTGCTTCATCTAATCATTTCATCGATTAGTTTGACATGAAATCTTCATTTCGTCATCATCGTTATAATCCGCTGCGTCATATGGACACAGAGCTCCTTCCAAAATGGCTGGTTTTCCATTAATCTCTAGTGCACTACAATTAGCTTATCTCTATCATTCATATCTTTAGCCTTTAATACCTCTATATTGAACCTTCTAAGATAATCACCCAACAACTCTCCTTGCCTCTGCTTGATGATTGCGAAGATGGTGTAGTCAATTGTTGGAGCTTTTCATATGCAAAACTGAATAGAGAATTCAAAGAATAATTATTTCCATGAGTAGATAGTTTTCTCCTGATATTGGCAATACCATTTTGCAGCAGTCCCTTGAAGTGTTATGGGAAATAGGCTACATTGCACTACTCCGGAACCATCATAAAGGGCCATTTAGCTATCAAAAGCCATTAGGTAGAATCTGGATCAATAGTGCCATAGTATTTTATAGAAGGAACCTTAACATGAGATGGAATTGTTGTTGATATGATTTTGTTAGTAAACGTCACTTGCGCATCTAAAGTACTTTTCCCTTTAGCATTCAGCACGTCTTTAACATCTTTCTTTTTTCATATCCCTCATGTAATCTTCAGTATTATGGTAGCTTTTCTGAATGGATTATATTCCATTGAGGTAGAGATTCCAAATTTCTCCAAAGATTTGTCTTGCATTCTGCCCTGGTGATTTGCTTTGGTTGCGTAACATTACTTCTTCTTGATGACGTTAAGTCAATCTTGCCCTTATCTTCGAATGTGTATGCCTTCAGATTCCTTTTTGGAGGGACCACTTTATCCCTTTTTATTGGCTTAGCAGTTTTAGATGATTTTTGATTAATAGCCGCTTCCGGTAGTTCTTGCATTTTCAATCACCATTGCTCCAAATGTTTTATCTCAGCCGCATAGTCATCCGGTTGCACTGTAGTTGGTGTTTGTCCTGGCACAGTGCCTTCTAAGTTGATGGTTAGCGTAATACCTTCCGCTAGAACTGTTGTGTGCTCATCTAATCGGCTGCTGTTTCATTTTCCTATAACAAATCAAACTTTGCATAATTAATCTATAAGGAAATAAAAAGGGCAGAGGCTGGAGTCCTCCTTCTAGCGCCAAAAATGCTAACGATATAAATCGTTAACACATAGTGGTGCATTGAATTGGGGTTAGTCGAAAGAAGAACCCTTTCAAGAGACTTTGAAATAGTTTGCATTGATAAAACTGTGATTCGATATTACCATCTTATGTATAGAACTCTTTCGAAGTGATCAAAATGAATTCTAGACGAGAGAATTCATTCAAATGCACCCTTCTAAGGGTGTCGATACAACTGCTACTAAAGGATCTCCTTCGAAAGGCAAGTTCTTTTCGAAAGCATAAAAATGCCTTCTGAAAGTATCCTGTTGAAGGTATTGATTTGATATATATATATATATATATATAAGGAGAATCACATTAAATGTCCAATGCCTTTCGAAAGGATTCAAATCCCGATGTGTGTAAATTTAAGAAAAGAGTGGATTCAATGTGCCATCGAGCCTTTTTTGGATAAATATCATGAGTCACATCGACTAGATAATGTTGAATTATCATCATCACGTTAATTTAGTGCCTCAAATTATTTGGATGTAATGATAATATGCTTTAAAGTCAAGAAATATAGTTAGGATCTATAGCTTAGCAGATGCTAATAAAGGGTTAAAAAGTTAAGTGCGTTTCATATGCAACTGGTCATTAGACAAGCTAATTGCCGAGATGATCATTCTCATGTTCGAAATCGATATCCAATCCATGCATCCTCTGTTTTTTGTTCTCAATTTGATTTAGGGTTACAAAAATTCGATTGGACAAAGAAATGCAGGATTGAAAAATCGATCATGAACTTGGACCCTTTTTATCGTATTAATAGATGTTGGATTGACCCTTCAGCGTCCATCCTTCCGAAGCTATCGAAATGTACCTTCACCAACCTTTTCCTGTCACTGATATTAAGGTGCTTCTGCTTTCTTTGTTTAAGCATTTATAAAAGTTGAATCTACTTTCAGATCTCGGGTATCAAATCAGTTTCCATGCTACCTATATGCATCTTTGGAGCCTTTCTTCTATATCGAAAGGGTATTTTCTTGGTTTTGAAAGGGTTGTAATATAGTTAAAGGCTTCCTGGACCTCTTTATTTTTGTTAAGATCTGGTGCTATAATGGTAGGTTGTTACTTGAATGAACGAGGAATGACATTTGGACAAGCTCTGAAGGATTCAATTGTGGCAGAAGGATCATTGCGAATGGTCACATACCATGGAGGAGACTTCTTGGAGGACGGATGATGGTTGTAGAAGGTGTCTTTCAAAGGTAATCTCCTTGATTAATGTAGAATCCCATCTTTTGATGCTTATGGAAGCAATACTGGCAAATATGAAACCTCCTAATATTTATTGATAGGTTCAACCAATTCAAAAGGCTAGTCTTCGCAAAACCATTCTTTCGATAGGTATGTTTTGGTAGAATCTTCTCCTGTGGAATGTAAACATTGGCAGAACCAATCTCTTGAAAGGTTTGATATATGTGGAATGGGTATTGTCAAAGGAAGCCTTTACTTTCATCCATTGCAGAAGTATCCATGCTTGCAGCACCGATCTAATTTCTTATAAAGCAACTTCAATTCCTTCAGAGCCCCCCTTTTAAATCATGGTGGAACCGCTTGTTTTTTCAACTCTTGTGAAGCCTCTATAACGCCTTTGTAAGCCTTCTTTTAGCACTAGGGGAATCCATCTTTCGATGCCTTCAGAGGCTTCTCTCATGCCTATATTCTTGGGTGAACTTTATGGTTAATACAGGATAATAAATGTTTTTTTGAAATTATAAATGATTGTTTATGAATAAAAAATCCTTTAAAAAGGAATTGCTTTAAAACAAAAATAAGTGTATATTTTTTTGGGTATATAGTAAGAAATATTATAATGACTTTTGTTTATGACCTTTATTTTAATACACTTAGTTTGTAATTTGTAATTTTTAAATAATATTTCAAAGATTATTTTTAAAGTGTTCTACAATATTTGAAATTTGAATATCAAGCCAAAAGGTAAATTTTTTTTAAGTGTTTGATTAATTTATTAGTGGTAAGTGCATGCAATGTAGACACTATACATAAATCATTATTATTCCCAAAGTTGATTTATTAACTATCGATTTTGATTCTACCGTCTTCTTCATATTTCATCACTCTATGGTAATGTCTTACTCATTTGAGCTTTGTTAATCTCTGTCGAAAATGAAAAAACCCAAAGAGTCAGTGGAAGCCAAGTTATGTTGGGTTGCCCTCATTAAGCTATTTTCACATCCACTCTAGAATAGATTCGGTTTTGTGCATAGACATGTAAAATACTTGGATACTTTGTAATAGTTGGTGGGGCCTTGCTAGGATGTGTCCGAGAGACATTGGAGTTCTCAATTACATTTCTAAAGGTATACTTTCAGGTAAGGTGGTATACCTTCCTAGTCATTATTAGAGAAACTTCTACTTTTCTTATTAATTCAAATTTGGTAATTTTTCTGTAATTGCATGAAGAAACGCCTTGTGCACTTCTCGATGTTTAATTACTTATGTCCATTCTTTCAAGTTTTGGACTTTTACCTTGTTGTCCATTCTTCCCGGTTTGCATTTTTTTATACTATTTCCATTCTTTTAACTCTGGATTTTGATATTATTTATGCTTATTCCTTAAGTATGAGGTTTGTTCTTACTGGTACCATCCTTTATATTTGGAATTATTTCCTATTGTTTATTTCCACTCTTTCCTCTATGGATGTTTTTCTTGTAAGGTAAGAACCCATTCGGCATTTAGCAGCGGGGACTCATAAAAATTTTATGTGCTCATCGTATTACTTGATTTTTCTCATGCTGCTTCTCTAGACTTATCCGACTTTTATTTTATTATATTGCTTGAATTAGATCAAGTATCGTTCTTGGTTGGCTTGTATATGGAGTTCTTGGAGAAGAGCAGGATGTTCACCATTCGTAATGTTTTAATTTCCACGGTATTATATTGTACACCTATCAGCAATTGTAAGGTCAAGATTTTATAACTGTCCAACTGATAAGGTTTGTTTTTAACATTGATGCAATCTGTATTTTGGAGAGACAGGTTTTATTATCTTTATTATATTATGTGTCATCATTTCCGTTGTGAGATTCCGACTTCCGAGTTCTTTGTTCTTTTCTTTTTATTTTTCCCTAAGAATCTACCTTTGTGGTGATTGGATGTTTCACATTTGAATACCGTATATGTATTTGATGTTGATTTTCGATGGTCGAAAAAGAGGATCATTACATAAAGTCAGTGAATATCACCTTGAATATTGAATATTGCGCTTACTAGATTAGATCTAAACTTCTCTAGAAAGCACAGCTGTCTAGAAGAAAACAACATTTCTTGAAATAGATTTTATTTACTTTAATTTGAGTAAGAAACGTAGGGATACACCCATGTAATTTGCGGCGATGATGGAATAAAGGGGAGGTGAAAAGTCAAGTACAAGCGAGGGGGCGATGTGATTTGATTAGGCAATATAAGCAAGTAATAAGTGTAGATCCAGATCTGATTGGTATTTATTTAATTTAAATCCATTTATCGATATTTTATATCGATACATACATATATAAACTTTTTATACGCACTTTATTATATACTAATTCGAATACTTAAAATCAAATTGATTAATTTATATTTCATAAAAATTCATTAATTTGTAATAATTATAATTTAATTAAATCATTGTATTTTCGAACATTCAACATTGGGGTTGTGCGACTAAAAGGTGAAAATTCAATTAGCGATTAACATTCATCAATTCGAGTATTAACGCTTACACGTCACCTGAGCTAGTGGTGTGATAGTTTGGTCGAACTGATCGCTCACATATTTTTGGTAAAATCTAATTTCACGAATATAATAAATACATGGTAGTTCCGATTATTTACATCAATTTTCTTCATCAAAACTATATCACATTAAGAATTATGAAATTTTGTTTTCTCAAAATTCCTATACCGTTCACATTTAACTTGTTTAATCCAAACACAAAGTACTTGGTTTGGTATTAACAATTGTTACTAATCGAACATCATTTGCCAAAGACTTTGACTTTGAGTTGACTGACTACGGTTGACCTTAATACTTACCACATATGACAAAGGAGACAAATTTTCTATTGAATTGTGTTTCACTTTCAATGTCAACTGAGATCCAATTATAGTTGTTTGAAGGTCGCCTTGTCACAATTTAACAATAAGTAAAGTGGAGTGTCTGCATTAAAGTTCTAAAGTCAAAAGAACTGTTTAATATCGTCACTTTGATATTCTCTATTCAACCATGGTTATATTAAAAACAGAAAACTCTTGAGTGAGTCAGTCCATTATTGTCCAATAACTATCAATACATAATCCCTTGGTGCCCCTAACAACCGTGAGTTATACAATGCCCAATTTTGGAGAGGATTACAGACTCTAGTCTCAATAGATGTACCCATATCATGTCTTGAAACATCTTGACTCGGAATAGTTAAAATAATATGTTGTTTATAATGTGATAAATTTCCCATGATTACACTCATCGTAATTACTATCGCTAACATATCATTTAAGTATTTTATATTATATATTCTTAAAATAAATAATTAACTAATTTAATAGTATTATAAATATATATAATTATGAAAAAATAACATTTATTTCGAACAAGATTCTATTATAGGGTCACTAGTTCACAATACATTACATAATTGCCCATAAGACATACCCCTAAATCTATTAATCTATCATTTGCACTTGGAGCAATTACGAAATCTCAATCCTGTTACTTTCATCAATTTGGTGAGAACAGATGGAGCTAGACTCTTTGTGAATGGATCTGCCATGTTGTCTTTGGTATCTACTCTTATAATTATAACTTCTTTCTTCTGGAAAAATTTCCTAATAAGATAGAACTTTAAAAGAATTTGTCATATTTTCTTATGCATTATAGCTTCCTTCGTTACCTACATCACGACATTATTGTCATAAAATTGTGTCATTAGATCTTCATGTTGGGAATCATCACTAGCTTACTAAAAAATTATGCATCCATACGACTCCATTGGCTTCTTCGTTGAAGGCGACGCATTCGGCCTCCATCATTGAATTAGCTACTGTTTCCTGCTTTGAACTTTCTGACTAACATCCCACCATTTAAAGTAAAAATTTACCCAATACCAATTTACTACCGTATCACTTTGAAAATTGGAGTCTGTATACCCCTTCAAAGGAGATCTTCACTCCTGAACGTAATGTGGCAACCCACACCGACCCAAGGACAAAGGTGACTTGCGAACTCGCTTAGTGCCATGAAGTATGAGCTATTAGGTTTTTAAACATTACAGGGATAAGGAATAAAAAATTAAGATCTAAGATGTTTTACACATTCAGATCTCATAGTGGTAGGCAATAAAATATAAATGTAGAAAATAATCATTTTCAGAAAATATCTTAGAAAACACAGTCTCAAAAGTAAGCAGCCATAATCCAAAGTACATAGAAATATGACATATAGTCTGACAAGTACTGATTAAGATAAATAGTTACATGAAGAGTAGTGGAAAATAAATAGGAACTCTAATGCCAATCTCGCCTCTTCACTTATCAATCTTTGGTACTACCCCCTACTGCCCTATCCTCCTATGATCGTAGGAAAAAAAAGAACGAGGTGGGTCGGAAAAAATTCTGGTAAGTGAGTTATATCATTAATATATGGTGATAACATCCAATTGACTTCACTAATACTCTATGTGACCTAGAGTGTTCTACCAGTGTCAAAGAAATACTCGATTTACTTATCTAAGAGGTATAGTTTTAAGCACACCTACACTACTATCTTATGAATGCTATACTTAGGGTTGAACAACTAATTGAACCTCAAAACAACTAAGGATAGGCTAATAGGTTGTAGAACAATTCCAACATACGATTACCTATAATTTCAACTTTGGAAATGTGTTCCCAACCTACACATATTATGTTTACCCATTGATGGGGAGCCCACAATGCCAACTTGTGCCAAAGAGCTCTTAATACTGTAAGAGACATGATTGATTTTCGGCGTAGATTAGCGACACCATAGTGACCAGGAGTCGACGTGGTGTTGATTAATTTACTTTCGTTTGTAAGGCACCACAAGGGAATCACTAATTTTCTACACCTTAGAGACACTATGAAAATTATGGGGCTTTCAATTAGCCATCACAAATGCATTGGAAATTATATATGCATTTGCGACATCAAGAAAATTTAGTAACATCATAGGAATGTCATATTTATTTTATTTTCTAATTTATTTGGCATCACAACCTTTATGATGGTATTGAACTCTAATAATGCACATCCTATTTTATTTCTCATCTCAACCATTTAGATAGAAAAATCCAATGCTCATGACTAGTCATCCGCACACATCGATTAAAGTGGTTTAATACATATCTCCTTAAATCTTCTTCGTTCTTCATTCATTGCAAGATCATAAAAACATCCCAAATATCGCTTCTCCTACCTCTTCATGTAACTTATTTTTCTAATTCACTACTGTAAGTTGTATTGCTGGTGATAGAAACGTAGGCTACATCGGTGGAGGTAATGGTTGTAAGGTTAAGATTATGGATTGGGGTACAGGTTACAATGTGGATATAGGGAGCGGTGAGGTGGGAAGTTAATTTTAAGGTTTCAGGTCGTGTTGATTTGCGAAGTGGATTACGGAAGCAGGTGGTTTAAGGAAGTGCAGATCGGGATGTGTGGGTGGTGTGGTGGTTTCTTACGACTCTTGTCTGGGTTGATTACGAGATGGATTCGGTGACATTTGTGGTAAGTTGCATGCCTAGTAGTAGTGTGTTAACGCTAAAATTTGAACACTAACACCCCGGTGTGTGAAGTGTAATTGTGAAAGCACCACCCAATAGATCGGGAAAGAATTACAAGCAAGTGATAGCGGAAAAGCAGTAAACAACAACAATTTTATAGTGGTTCGGCTTAAGGGTATAGCCTACGTCCACTTTAAGTACTTTTATTGATGATCTCGTTACAAGTTGATACAATTTTTCCCAAGTACAATACACTTTGAATTACAAGAGACTTAGAACAAATATTCTAAACTTCGATGGAGATGAGAGTCTTCGAATCCATATTGGATTTATGTGATCTCTTCTTGAAGTTGTTTGTAGCGTTCTTAGTGTCTTGAGAGCTTCAAGTGTTGAATTGGTTTTGAATGCAGCAGAGTATCGGCGCTTGAAGAGAATGAGCCAAAAGTCCTTTGAATGTTGGAGGTGGTCGCCTATTTATAGAGAGTTCTGGTCTGGAATTATTGCCAAGTCCTAAGTCGTGGCCGACTTAAGATAAGTCGTAGCCGACTTAAGATAAGTCGTGACCGGTCTAAGGTGAGTCGTGGCTGATTCATCTGGCCCCTTCACGGCTTCACAAGAGTTCATTTGTACAAGTCCTAGGTCGCCTCCGAGTCAACACACCTCTTCTCAATAATATGGCATCGGACTTATATTCAGTGGCCTTGGGTCGTGAACGACTTAACATAGGTCATAGGTCGGTCGTGACTTAGGTGTAGTTCATGATCTTGTCCCTGTTCTAAGTGGTAGATCGGTAAACTCTCTGGATGGTTAGGTCGTCTTCTATCTTAGGTCGGTAGCTATCTTAGGTCGGTAGCTATCTTGTTAAGTTTTAGGTCGGCAACTGTTTAGCCCTAAGTCGGTATCCATTTGGGCCTTAAGTCGGCATCTCCTTAGCCTGTTAGGTCTTAGGTCGGCATACCCCTTAGGCCTTAGGTCGGCACCCCTGTTAAGCCTTAGGTCGGCACCTCTTCGAGTCTTAAGTCGGCATGCTACTCAAGCTCCTTAGGTCGGCACCCCTGTTAAGCCTTAGGTCGGCACCTCTTTGAGTCTTAACTCGGCATGCTACTCAAGCTCCTTAGGTCCGTATCCCTTCGTGCCTTAGGTCGGTCTCCCTGATAAGGCAGTTAGGTCGGCAACCAGTTGAGTCGGTAGCCTTGTTAAAGTATTAGGTCGTCACACTTGTTGAACTGTTAGGTCGGCAACCCCCTTTTAAGCTGTAGGTCGGCATCCCTTCGAGTTGCTAAGTCGAAACCGGGGCAGAGTTAACAATTGCCCCTCGAAGTATACGCCTACCGGTTAGGTCGTGTGCTTCGATATCCTCTAACTCGGCCATTCTTTAAGTTGGTAGGTCGTACGCGACCTAACAGTTGAGTCGTAACATACCGCTTCATATCCCTCTACTGCAAGGTATAAGTCACATCTCCTTCTTCCTTCTCACTGCCTATTTCTTTGACTCTGCCATTAAAAATCTTCCGAGCTCAAAAAGGCGATTTAATTCCAATTATCCACCGACAACCTCTGCTATTCATTGCGTAAGTAAACCCTCTTCTTCGATTATAGATCATTCGTTGGCTCATGAATTCTGTTACTTAAACCGTTTGCTTGCACGATGTTCCATCGCAAATCTTATCACACCCATGGCCGATGGAGTTTAGGTTGCTCAGTTCGATTTCGACTGATCGATGGGACGATGAAGATGGTTTACTGATTTAGGCTAGCTGATTTTGATTCGTGCTAGGATTGCAAGGCGCTGACTTTGCAGAGGTTTCGAATTGATGTCTTGGATGATCCGAATGCATGAAATAGTATAAATGAAGTGAGAATTTTTTGGTTGAGGGAGTAGCTAACGGGTTAACGGGTTGAGCGGGGCGAGGTATTGATTTAGATGCGACCTGGTGATTTTAGGGGGCTTGGCTTTTGGCTGACCCAATCCTTAAATCGTGGCCGTGCTAGCACTTGAGGGAGATCTACCGACCTAACCTTCTGCCGATCTAAGCCTTAAAACTGTGGCTGAGTTAATCCTTCAATCGTAGCCGAGTTAAGCCTTCAATCGTAGCCGAGTTAAGCCTTCAAATCGTGACCGAGTTGACACTTAAACCGTTGCCGAGTTAACACTTAGAGAATTTCACACCACTTCTTGAACCAGAGCCTTCCTCTCTTACTATCCTCCACGACCTAAAGAACTGCCGCTTTAAGGAACCAGAAACCTAACCTTAACTCGCGAGAAATTCCTTGGGTCGTAGCCGAGTTAACACTTGGATGCCCAACTCGAATTCCCACTTAAAAGCATAGTTCCAATTTGAATTCTTAACTTGATCTAATGTACTAAACAGCTTAAATTCTGGATCGTTTTAACCTTGTTGCTTTACTTCATAGACCACATTGTCTCATAGGCTAACAACCTGCTGAAAACAACAATCACAAAGACCAAGGCGAATATATTGCCATTGACTGCCCACATCAAATGACAGATTAGTTGACATAAAGTAATCAATTTAAATACACTGTATGAAATGCTGTGAACCAATCAACTAAAGTGAAGTATTAATGCAAAGCATCGCTAACTTGAACTGATTTGCTTGCATCAACATTACACTTGCATATTAAAACAATGAATCTTGGACTTTATAACTGACAAATGCTTGCTAGTTTTTATTCCAATTACATTTGTTTACTACTTGATTGATTTTACACAACACTCCACACACTTTAGGAAACGTGCACCTTCATGTTTGAATATCCAGTTGTTTATGTAGAATGAATTCCCACCGAGAAGAAGAAGTGGTGACTCAAGAGGAAGAAATTTTCCCGATAGTTGTTCCCATAGAGAACCCTCCGGAGAGAACCTCGACTATTCTAACTTCGAGAGCGTTTATTCAGCTGCGCACTCAATTTGGCTTTGCTGAAAGTGATGTCCTACTCCCTGGGCCAAGTGATACTGCTGACAATCCTCCCCATGGTTTTGTTGCAGTCAATCGCCAAATGTGCTTAAGTGGGGCGATTCCTCCTTTTAACGACTTCCTTCGAACTCTTCTCCTTCGGTTGACAATCTCTCCGTTCCAACTTCATCCTAATGGCTATGCCATCTTGATGGGGTTGTGTGTTTTGTTTAGAAGAACTCTTGATCGCCTACCGAGTTTTGAAGAAATTCGTTATCTGTGCTCGTTTGCAAAGAGTAAAGATCATCCTTCCCTTATTATTGTGAGAAGTGCTAGAAATCGCAAGCTCATTTCCGATCTTACTGAAAGCGTTCATGGATTTTTGAACCAGTTTTTCTTTGCACGCTGTCCCCCAGGGTTTTACGCCATTTGGAGAGTAGGAAGTAAGATTAGTGTTTCTATTTTTTCCGTTTTGAAACTTTTTCGAGATCCGAACTTTCAGTTGCTAATTTCATTCTTTGTTCCTTTCAGCACTTCCTCTCCCTTCTAGAGATCCAATTCATAAGCAAGTTTTTGAGAGGTTGAGTGCCGTGGCCGCAGAAGAGAGGAGCATAAAATTTCTGTTGAGGGATGAATTTTTACATCAACATGGGCTTCTACACACTTCTCGCTCTATGCATGCTCATGAAGTTCCAACGGAAGTCCCCGATTCTCCGATAAAGACTCCTGAGTCTTCGCTAGTGAAGTGCTCCACTTCTGTTGATGTTGCGGGGCCATCTGATAAACTTGCCCCGGTTATTGAAGAAGAAGAGCCTCTGGGATCTTCCCATCATTCACAAGAATCTGGTGAAAAAGCTGAGAAATCCAGTCCTGTTAAGCAAAGCAGGGACGATACTTTCGAAGGACTGAGCGACCTCTTTGCTACTTCACAAGAGATCTTTAAAGACGATCCTATCACTGCCGGGATTTCTTCTTCAGTAGTTGAGGCTACTTCTATTTTGCAACAGTCGCCGTCGACTCAAGAGTTGACGCTAACTATTACACCCACAACCACTCCCCAAACAAAGAGTGGTTCGAAGATTGATGCGCGTAGTTTGCACATCACACACACTTAGAATTCCTGGCACTTTTATGCTCTCTATTTTTTTATATATTTGAAAAATTCTCAAGTTTTGTTTCTTTTTTATTTTAGATCCTCCGATGGGACATAGTGGATCCTATTACAATGATTTCCAGCGCTTCGGGGGCCGTGGCCAATATGATTACAGGCGCTACTTTTCCTCCTATAGAGATTCTGATGAAGAAAGGGCTGCCCGAAAGGCTCATGAAAGGAGGACTGAAGAAGAGCGTCGTGAAAGAAGAGAGAGGGAAGAGCGCTATGATTCTGCCCAAAAAGGCGATGACTCCCACAAGAGAAAATCTCATGACGATCGAGGAAAAGGTCACACGGGCGAAGACTCAAGCAAACGAGCCCGTCATAGTGAAAAGCAGGCCTCTACTACCCCTAAAAAAGTTGCTGCTCCTGCCTCGCTCGACATTCCTTCTGACTCTCCCGCTCTTGGGGAAGCAAACATTCAAACGATAATTAGCAGGCCCAAATTTCAAGTTGGACCAGGTCCAGCCACTTTGCAGAGCCGGTTTCCTCAATGGTGCCTAAAGGGGGTGAGGTTCGACCTAGACTTGGTCCCTATCGACAAGTCTGCCATGTTGCGCAATCTTGATGCCGTCAAGCTTGATATTGAAAGAATGTCGAACTGGCAAAAACTTGTTGACGAGCTTCAAAGGGTTAACCGCGCCAACATAGAGGCCATGCTCACTATGGAAAACGATAAGGCTGAACGGCAAAAGGTTCTTGAGCAACACAACACCGAAATGAGGAGCATTGCTTCTTACAATGAGGAACTTGAAGCAAAAGTTGAGGAATTGAAACATGAGCTTGCTGCTTCCTCTACTTCTTATTCTCAAAAAGAAGAAGTGCTCTTAAAACAAGTGAGAGATGCTCATGCTAGCCAAAGGGATGCCGAAGACAGGCTTGAAGCGCAAAAAAGAATCAGTGATGGCTATGTTACTCATATTGCAGAACTTCAGAAGAAAAACAACTCCCAAGAGGCGGAGATTCAAATGCTTAAGCTTCAACTCTCCAAGGCCGAAAGGGAGCATGATGAGGCTGTCGCCGGTAGAATCTCAGCTGAAGAATCTCATGAGGCGACGAAAAACAGCATCAGCTCAACATTATTCGACTTCTACTTGCACAGCGTCTTGGGGCGTGGAAGCCTCGCTTTTCTAGGTCCCAAGTATGAGATTACTTTAGCTGAGGTGTGGGAGGCCGCACTCGACATGCTTGGTGCTGAGGGCGCTGGTTATGACGAACCAGCTCTTGAAAGACATTACTTGGATGATGACGCTCGCGCTGCCCTCACCAAAGGAAGGGAACAACTTGCTAAATTAAGAACTGAAGTGACGGAAGGGGGCCAGCTGGAAAAAACCACTCCAACTACTCTAGTCCAGCCTCCTTCTTCGTCTGATATCAACATTGTCGGTTCCAGTTCCCATTTTGCATCTCCTACCAAAATTACTACCGAGATTACAAGCGTACAGGTTGGAGATGAGGGTGACGAGAGTGCTGACGTGCAAGCTTATGAAGTCGATATCAGGAAACCAACTTCTCCAGGTAGCTCCACTGTTAATCTCGCTACTGTAAACCTCACTCAAGTAGACTGCTCACTTGTTTCTCATGGATTCAATGAGCTTCTTGACTATTTTCTGAATCTTGATGAGCCTCCATCTCCTCTCTTTACTGACTTTAACCTCTTTTCTTCTGTAGAGAAAGTAACAAGCACCGCTCAGATTTCTCCTCCTCCGGTTATCCCTCCTCCGTCTCTTCAGGTGGCTCCTCCTTCTGCTTCACAGCCCGGGTCGCAAGAGGAGCAAATAGAGGCCCTTCATGGTTTAGACGATCCCATCGCTTCACAAGAACATAGAGACGAGGGACTTGAGGGAGGTGAAGTATCTCCAGAGCGGACTCCTTCTGATGACATAACTTTGTCTAAACTTGTCACTCCAGGAAGTGAGTCTTCCTCAAAGAGGAGGAAAAAGCGCGGAACGTCAAAGAGGAGGGGAAGATAATCACTGCTACTGAAGAAGAGCCAGAAGTTGGACCAGCTGCGCCTACCCCTCCTTCATCCCTTATGCCCACTGACCGACCTGAAAAGTTAGTCATTCGACCGGGTAAAGGGTCCAAAGGGGGTAAGAGGAAGTGAAGATTTTAGCTTCTTGTCTTTTGCATGTACTGGCCGAGAATTGTGCGGGTACCGGCCCCCGCTTTTCTTTATTTTGAAACCTGTACCTGCATTATAGTTGAATAAAATGATTCTTTGTTTGTACAGACTTTTGTTTGAATTTGAGAATGCATTTATTATTCATCTTTGCACAAGTTTATTCATATGATATTGCAGTGGGCTTATGGTATGTTGTTTGAGTATTACTTTACCGATGCAGCTGTTCCATCTTGAATGTAATTATACCATGTTGCCCCCATATCATAAGCTTGCTACAATATTTTATACTTTGAGGGGACTTGCACTCTTATTTGCTGGAGAATAATTATCTTATCCTTAGAGAAATTTTTGTAGAGTACAACTCCCTTCGTATAAGTTTTTATGCTTTGTCCTTTGAAGAATTCACTTTTTTCTTTTGCTCATGTTCATATTTTACCAAGTGAATTCTTTTATGCGGTAAAGCGGACTCTAAAGGGTACTTTAACTTCTTTTTTTTTTTGAGGAAGGTCACTTTCCAGAATAGGTAAATTACTCTTCCTTTGGGAGTTAAAGCATGCTCTTGATGAGGATTTTTTTTATATAGAAAGTTGTACCTCTGAGGAGGGATTTTTCACGTTTCAACACTTGGAAGTTTTATTTCAATCTCGGTGAAACGTGTACCTCCAAAGAGTTATGCCTTAGAAAGCCTTTTCACGTTTCAAAACTTGGAAGTTTTATTTCAATCTCGGTGAAACGTAGGTTTCCGAAGAGGTCTTTCTTCTTGATTGCGCCTCCGAAGAGGTCTTTATTTTGTTTGCATTTCAACTCTGGTGAAGTGAAATTCCGAAGAGCGGCTGTTACACTTCAACTCCTGGTGAAATGTGCCTCCGAAGAGGTCTTTCTTTTGTTTGCATTTCAACTCTGGTGAAGTGAAATTCCGAAGAGCGGCTGTTACACTTCAACTCCTGGTGAAATGTGCCTCAGAGAGGGTTTTCATTGCCTGGAAGTTACTCTCTCATGGTTGGAGGGTCATGACTCCTCCAATCTTTTTTGTTGAGTAGAGAACTTCCTTTTTTGTGGCATATGACCCATTAGAGGTCTTTATCCTCCGAAGAGTTGTGCCTCCGAAGAGGACTTGTGCTGCCGATGATGGTTTTTGGTTGTTTCCTTGTCTTCTTGCTTATGCCTTTTCAGCGATCCTCTTTTGTTGTTTTTTTTTTCTTTTCAAGTTTTCATTCCCCTTTTCTTGCAAGTAGCTTGTTTAATCCAAGGAAGTGTACTTCATTGTTAGGCAAGTTCGTGAGAACGGGCACTAGCTTCCTAATTGGATGTTTGTTTGTTCAAACAATCTCAATTTATTAGCAAGGGCTCGTTTCTATCGAAATCATAAGCCGTTCAATTGAAGTATTTCCTATCTAGGATTTGAATTCGGGGCCTTTGTGACTTGAAATTTGTTTGTTGAATGATGGTGAGAATGACTCGGTCTTATTATGCGCAAGTTTTATTTCCATTGTCTGCAAAAATTTAAATCGACATTTCAGCAATACCTTTTATGTACTTTTATATCGAAAATAAAGCAAACATGTAATAATAATAAGGAACACAAGATTTATAGTGGTTCGGCCAGAAATTTGGGCCTACATCCACTTGATATTCATTCATTATTCACTTGCATCAGTTTTACAATTGCTCTTAATTACAAGAATCATACATTCACAACTCTTTTACATTATTTCAACAAAATTTTCAAGTAAAATATGGACGCAAGTGATTGCTGTTCCATGCCCTTGGAATTTGATCTCCTTCAACAGTAGTGAGTTTGAATGTGCTGTCAAGAAGCTTCTGACCTATGACATATGGTCCTTCCCAATTTGGCCCAAACACACCTGTTGCTGTCATAATTCTCTTCAGGACTAGATCTCCAATCTCAAAGCTGCGTTGGCGAACTTTGGAATTGAAATGTCTGGCTATCCTTTGCTGATGAGCTGCAACCCTGAGATTAGCTTCATCCCTTTTTTCATCAAGGAGATCTAGCGCTTCAAGTTGTAGCTTTTCATTTTCTGCTTGATTGAAATGGATTCTCCTGTGTGAAGGGACCTCTGTTTCAACCGGGATCATTGCTTCCGATCCGTATGCTAATGAAAAAGGAGTATGCCCAGTCGCAGTTTTGTGAGTAGTTCTGTATGCCCATAGTGCAAGTGGTAGCTTATCGACCCAACCACCTTTTGCTCTTTCAAGTTGCTTCTTGATGGTTGATTTGATGATCTTGTTCACTGCTTCCACTTGCCCGTTTGCCTGCGGATGAGCTACTGTTGAAAAGCTTTTCTGGATTTTGAATCGTTTGCAAAAATCCTGGAATTCCTCGCTTTCAAACTGAGTACCATTGTCTGTAATTATTTTCTGAGGCACACCGTATCTGCAAATGATATTCTTGGTCACAAAACTTATCATTTTCTTAGAGGTGATAGTAGCCAATGGTTCAGCTTCAGCCCATTTAGTAAAATAATCAACTGCAACAATAGCATATTTAATCCCTGATTTGGCAGTTGGTAGCGGCCCAATGAGATCCATTCCCCAAATTGCAAACGGCCATGGACTGACCATCTGTGTGAGTTCGGTAGAAGGTGCTCTAGGAATTTTGGCAAATCTTTGGCATCTGTCACATTTTCGGGAGTAATCTGCAGCATCTCGATTAATTTCTGGCCAAAAATATCCGTATCGGAGAATTTTCTTTGCTAATGTTTGGCCACCTGAATGATCACCACATTCTCCTCCATGTACCTCAGCTAGGATTGTTTTGGACTCTTCCCTGGATACGCATCGAAGTAAAGGCATTGAGAATCCCCGTCTGTACAATCGGCCATCCTGAATTACATAGCGAGAGGCTTTCCTTAGTAGCTTCTGTCTCTCTCTCGAATTTTCTGGCAGAGAACCTTTGAGTAGGTAGTCTAATATTGGAGTCATCCACGACTCTTGTTCTTGAGATACATTCATAATCCAGTCTATATCCATCTCGTCTATACTTGGTGCTGAGAGGACTTCTACGGGGACCAATCCCAATAGTTGAGCTTCACCAGAACTTGAATACTTTGCGAGGGAATCTGCCTTCATATTCTCTTCCCGAGGAATGTGGCTTATTGAATAATGATCGAGCTCACACAGAAGTTCCCAAGTCTTTGACAAGTAAGCAGGCAGGTTTCCCCCTTTCGTTTGAAATTCCTTCTTGACTTGGCATACAATAAGCTGAGAATCACTGAAGATCTGTAATGTTCGGATGTTTAGTTCTTTAGCGATTTTCAGACCTGCAATAAGAGCTTCATATTCTGCTTCATTGTTTGTTGAAGGAAATTCCAATCTTAGTGCATAACATAATGACCGACCTTCAGGAGTTTCAAGTACCACTCCGGCTCCAGAACAGTAGTCATTTCTTGCGCCATCAACATACAACTTCCACTGGATTGGGGAATCATTGATCGCTTCTTCCTCACCATTACCTTTCTCTGTGAATTCTGCAATGAAATCAGCTAAAGCTTGTCCGTTGATTGCTTTTCGGGGGTGATAAGTGATGTCATATTGACTGAGTTCAATGTTCCACTTTAGAAGACGACCCGAAGTTTCAGGGCGAAACAGGACTTGCTTTAGAGGTTGATCAGTGAGTACTCTGATAGGATGAGCTTGGAAATATTGCCTCAACTTCCTTGATGCAACTAGTAGGCAATAGGCGAGTTTTTCCAACTTGGAGTAATTCAGCTCTGCCCCAGTGAGTCTTTTGCTGATATAGTAAACCGGATGTTGAATCCTTTTGTCTTCTCATATCAGCGCTGCACTTAGAGCATGAGACGATACTGCCAAGTATATAAGAAGATCCTCACCATTGCCTGGCCTAGAAAGTATTAGAAGCGTTTCCATATGATGGATCAACTCATCAAAGGCTTTCTGGCATTCGGGAGTCCATTCAAAGTTCTTCTTTCCTTTCTTTAGAGCATCGAAGAATGGGATGCATTTATCAGTAGCTTTGGAAATGAACCGACTCAAGCCGGCGACCTTTCCGTTAAGACTTTGCAATTCCTTCTTCGTTCTAGGAGCTTTAACTTCTTTTAAGGCAGTAATTTGAGCTGGACTAGCCTCAATGCCCCTAGCACTGACGATGAAACCTAAGAACTTTCCGGACTCGACCCCAAATGTACATTTCAGAGGGTTAAGCTTCATTCTGTATTTTCGGAGGACTGCGAACATTTCTGCTAAGTGTTCAATGTGATCCGCTGCTTTCTTAGACTTTACTAACATGTCGTCGACGTAGACTTCCATAGTTTTGCCCAATTGCGGTTTGAACATAGCATTAACAAGTCTTTGGTAGGTTGCCCCTGCATTTTTCAATCCGAAGGGCATAACTCTGTAACAATAAAGACCAACATCGGTGATAAAGCTCGTGTCCTCTTGATCTGGCTCATGCATCATGATCTGGTTATATCCGGAGTAGGCATCCATGAAAGATAACAACTCATGCCCCGCTGTTCCATCTACCAGTTGATCGATTCTGGGTAAAGGGAAGCAATCTTTGGGGCAGGCCTTGTTTAGGTCTGAGAAATCGATGCACACTCTCCATTTTCCATTAGCTTTTTTAACCAGCACTGGATTTGACACCCAATTCGGATAAGTTGATTCTTTGATGAAGTTATTTTCCATGAGTCGATCAACTTCTTCTTTTAATGCTGCTGACCTTTCTGGACCTTGGGTTCTTCTTTTCTGTTTCACTGGTGTAAACTTTGGGTCAATATTCAGAGCGTGTACTGCAACTTCTGGAGATATTCCACACATATCGGCATGAGTCCAAGCGAAGACATCCAGATTTGCTTTCAGGAAAGACATCAAGATATTCTGAATTGACACATTAAGCTGTGAACCCACATTCAACACCTTATTTGGGTCCTTCGGGTCAACAGGTACCGGAACTGTCGTTTCCACCGGTACTACTCTATTCTCCCCTGCACTGGCTTTTCTGGGATCCATCTCTTTCCGTGCCCCGCTATGCTCGCCAGTGCAGGGTCCGCTCCGTAATTGCTACAAGGCTGGTTCCTTGATGCGGACTGGGATTGCCGCATCCTTTCCCATTTCTCTTTTTCTTGACTCTCGCAGCTCTGTCAAATAGCACTCTCGCGCAGCATTTTGATCCCCTTTTATATCTCCTACTCCATTGTCTGTAGGGAATTTAATAGTGAGCACCACGGGGCTAGGATAGCTTTGAATGCTGCGAGTGTTGGACGGCCAAGGAAAGCATTATAAGCAGAAACCTCATCGACAATCACAAATGTTTGCTTGCGGACTACTTTCCTTTCTGCTTCCCCAAGTTCTACAAGCAGATCGATTGTCCCTATTGGTTGCTTTGGCTCCCCAGTGAAGCCAGCGATTTTCTGCGATGAAGCTTGTACATCGACCATAGGGATTTTCATTTGGTCGAATGTCTTCTTGAAGAGGATATTACATGATGCTCCACAGTCAATGAGGACTCTTCTGACAATGGCCGGTCCGATACCAGCTGAGATGACCAAGGGATCTAGGGTAGGAGCTTCGATACCTGTGGAATCTCTGGCTCTGAAAATAATATCATCACTGAAAGTTCTCTGTTGTTTCAGGGGCGTAGTGTCTTCTAAAACAAAGACGTCTTCTTCGGCTGGAACATATTTCAAAGCCCTGGAATATCTCTCCATTTCACCCCAGCTCTTGCCAGCTGGGTGAGGCCCTCCTGTAATGACATTGATAATGGGCCTTCCAGATTCATGCCCCGTAGCTTTCTCACCTGTCCTAGGCTGATGAACAGGAGCCTGTTGCCCCTGACTTGACGATGCAGGATTATTGCTATTCTTTTTCACAAATTGATGCAGCTTGTTTTCTCTTAGCAACTCTTCAATCAGATTTTTCAACTGGCGGCATTCATCAGTCTCATGACCGGGTTGATTATGGAAGCGGCAGAACTTCCCACTCTGTATAGCCTTTTTCCCGGTCCTCAAAGGGATAGGTTTAGGGAAATCAACAGAATCTTTAGTGGAAAGGTAGATGTGCTCCGGCGTATGTGATAATGGAGTATACTCTGATGGCTTAAAGGATCGGGGCTTCTTAAGATTACCCTGTTTCTTCCCATTATTATTCTCCCTTTTCTGCCCCACCGATTCATTCTTGCGTGGAGCGACAGTGTTATCTTCAGCTTTCTCCAACACTGCCTTTACCGGTAAAGGACGGCTTTCTAGGCGTATGAATTCATCTGCCTTTTTGTAGAACTTTTCGAGGGAGGTCGGCTCCTTCATGTTCAGCCATTTCCCAAATTCGCTTGACTTATCAATAGCCCTCATCAGATAAGTCAATATCATTCGCGGTTCAGCATTGTCCACCTCAGCTAGCGCTATATTAAAGCGGTTCAAGAAAGATCTGATAGATTCACCAGGATTCTGTTCTAAACTTGACAACGACATGATGTCCTTGGCCTTTGAAGCATATAGTCTGAACTGCTCCTTGAATTTTCTGGTCAAGTCTGAAAACTGATCAATAGATCGGACTGGCAACTTGGTGAACCACAGTAGAGCCACACCTTCCAGGTATACGGGGAAATATCGGCACTTTATCTCATCAGAGGCTCTGGCACCTGTCATGTGCCAATCATATTTATACAAGAATTCATTCGGATCACTTGTCCCTTTGTAAGCTGGGATAGTCGGAGGGACAAACTTCCTTGGAAATTCCGCCTTTAAGATTTTCTCAGTAAATGGAGTTTTACCTGGGGCGAAACCCCATTCTTTTTCATCTTCAACCCTTTGCATACTTTCTTTCATGATTTGCCGGACCATTCCAGAAAGATACTCCTCATCATGTCGAGTTCCAGATCCACCAACCTCAGGAAGCGTTTGCTCAAAGGGACTAGCAGCCCTTTCAGGAGCATTCCTTTCATTATCACCATGAATGTTGCCAGCATAATTCCTTTCATTACCAGCCGGTTGATTGTTTGCCCCAAGTAAATCGTTCAACTTATTCAGAATCAGAGCATTCTGGGCACTTTGAGCCTCTAATTGTGCATTCTGGGCGTTTATCTGCTGGTTTAGTCCTAGAATCACAGCATCCAACTCCGCTTTCGTAACTCCAACAGACGGAGTGGGTTGATTAAGTACAGGGGAAGCGGAGGTTCCCTCTTGAACGTTCCCAGATCTGACAGATCTACTTTTCCTTCCAGGAGCCATAATCTCAGATAGACTTCTGGTTTTCAAGGAAATTCTCTCTACAAATCTCTGTGAAGCAATGATGACAGTTTTCCTGAGTTCAATTCTCAGTGAAAGCACCAAAAATGTTAACGCTAAAATTTGAACGCTAACACCCCGGTGTGTGAAGTGTAATTGTGAAAGCACCACCCGATAGATCGGGAAAGAATTACAAGCAGGTAATAGCGGAAAAGCAGTAAACAACAACAATTTTATAGTTGTTCGGCTTAAGGGTATAGCCTACGTCCACTTTAAGTACTTTTATTGATGATCTCGTTACAAGTTGATACAATTTTTCCCAAGTACAATACACTTTGAATTACAAGAGACTTAGAACAAGTATTCTAAACTTCGATGGAGATGAGAGTCTTCGAATCCATATTGGATTTATGTGATCTCTTCTTGAAGTTGTTTGTAGCGTTCTTAGTGTCTTGAGAGCTTCAAGTGTTGAATTGGTTTTGAATGCAGCAGAGTATCGGCGCTTGAAGAGAATGAGCCAAAAGTCCTTTGAATGTTGGAGGTGGTCGCCTATTTATAGAGAGTTCTGGTCTGGAATTATTGCCAAGTCCTAAGTCGTGGCCGACTTAAGATAAGTCGTAGCCGACTTAAGATAAGTCGTGACCGGTCTAAGGTGAGTCGTGGCTGATTCATCTGGCCCCTTCACGGCTTCACAAGAGTTCATTTGTACAAGTCCTAGGTCGCCTCCGAGTCAACACACCTCTTCTCAATAATATGGCATCGGACTTATATTCAGTGGCCTTGGGTCGTGAACGACTTAACATAGGTCATAGGTCGGTCGCGACTTAGGTGTAGTTCATGATCTTGTCCCTGTTCTAAGTGGTTAGATCGGTAAACTCTCTAGATGGTTAGGTCGTCTTCTATCTTAGGTCGGTAGCTATCTTAGGTCGGTAGCTATCTTGTTAAGTTTTAGGTCGGCAACTGTTTAGCCCTAAGTCGGTATCCATTTGGGCCTTAAGTCGGCATCTCCTTAGCCTGTTAGGTCTTAGGTCGGCATACCCCTTAGGCCTTAGGTCGGCACCCCTGTTAAGCCTTAGGTCGGCACCTCTTCGAGTCTTAAGTCGGCATGCTACTCAAGCTCCTTAGGTCGGCACCCCTGTTAAGCCTTAGGTCGGCACCTCTTTGAGTCTTAAGTCGGCATGCTACTCAAGCTCCTTAGGTCGGTATCCCTTCGTGCCTTAGGTCGGTCTCCCTGATAAGGCAGTTAGGTCGGCAACCAGTTGAGTCGGTAGCCTTGTTAAAGTATTAGGTCATCACACTTGTTGAACTGTTAGGTCGACAACCCCCTTTTAAGCTGTAGGTCGGCATCCCTTCGAGTTGCTAAGTCGAAACCGGGGCAGAGTTAACATAGTGGTTATCTTTTAGCTGCATCTCTATGTTTTTAAGTGCTATTTGTCTCTAGTACAATAGCTACTTCACCAAGGAAGCTACTAAAATGTTCCATTTCTAAAGAAGTATGTTCCTACTTTGGCTTTTGATCACGTTAAGTACTTCAAGGGTGGTAGGGACAATCAACTTCACCTTAATAATTACTGAGGTATATATGTTCATTATCACTCATTTGAAAAGGAAACATTTACATATATTAACTAAGTGTTTGCATAGGAATTGGATTTCAATCAAGGGGATTGTACCTACTGGCTACTTCAGTATGCAAATATGCAAATAAAAATTGATCCAGGAGATTTAGCAAGGACCATCACTACATTAAACGTAATAACTTATACACATGATTTAAATACTTTCAATTGTTCTATTAAGTTATAACTCTTAATATTCATCAAAATTTACTCAACTCTCTTCACTAAACTCAGTGCACACAATGATATAAAATTTTAATTCTTGGGGAATATATGTGGTTTTCCATATATATTGCAGACCTAGGTGTTCACTGGTGGCAAAGATGATAGCAAAGAATCTACATATGGTTTTAATCCTGCTAAATCTCAATTTGGGTTTGGTTGCAGAAAAGGTTTTGGCAGTATAATAAAATGGTATGATGTTCATTTACACCTAGCAGATACAAAGTTTTTATAGGTAATTTGGATTAAGATGATATGATAATAGTATATAAAATTTTATATGTCTAGAATTCGCAGTATGCATTTGATTTTCTTCTTCTTGATCGATATAACAGTATTGCCCACAAATGATGCTAAAATGATAAATATAATGAATTGTGTGCTTCTTATTTACTTATGTGCATCTTTTTCGAAATAGCAGTATTATGATTTTATTTATTGTCAAACACTAAACAATAAGAAATTTCTATGGTCATTTTAAAAATGGTAGTAATCAAATTTTATTACTTTATTTATTGTCATTAACTTCTTTGGCCATGTTAAAAAATTATAGCAATCAAACAAAGAGGAATATGTATTCTTCTTGTTATTGCCAAAATTATTATACGTGCATTTCAAGCAATAGTAACCATTAACAAGCATTATGTCATCTACTTCTGATTTATTGTCATTAACTTCTGATTTATTTACAACCCAATACTCTTTGTTATATGAAACCAAAAGATAGAACTGCTTATTAATTATTTTGTAGCAGCCGTATATTTTAACAAAAATTAATAGTAGTTAGTTGCTAATAAGTGACAAAAATTAATAATAGCTATTCAATTCTAAATCTCGACCAAAATATCATAATTAAATCTAGTCCAAGATGTCGGGCGAAATACCGTAATATCGATCAAGATATGTGTCAAGCGAGATTTACGACAAAGCAACTTATTTTAAACCGCTTAAGCTTAAAAATGAAATCTCACCCAAGATAAGAAAAACTTAAACCTAAGTCAAGATACACCTAGAGTTAATTGCTCGCTACATGTAAATGCTCTTTAGATTTCAGTTATAAATTTGTCTACTATGCCTAATTTGTATTTTAAACACCATTGTTTTTTGTTTCATTTTTAGTAAAGACTTCAATTTGACCCTGTAAGCTTAATTTTTTTATTATTATCTGTTTTTCAAGATATCATGCAAACTTTTGTTTATTTATATGTTCTTTTGATAAATGTGCATCTTAACAAAAATATTTAGGGGATAAATTATGATGATATTTGCAAGAGATGTTGATCGTGATCGTAGTGTATAGGAGATAAAGTAAATTTGTTGGAAACATGGAATATTTGACTTTTGCATACTCTATATATTATTGGTTTTTGATTTTCTATAAAAGTTAAAATTGTTGGTCAAGAACTATATTTCATTTTGCATGTTTGATCTTATACATGTTTTGTTGAAATTTACTAGTTATTCTATTGCTCTTTTGTGCAATTCAGATGATATGTTTATTCTTTTTAAATTTTGAATACTTGAATTGAAAAGAATCATATGGGTGTGCACCGGTATAATCTGCGCTGCTTATGCTTTAGAATATAGACGTTGGAATGACATCATTAAACTTTAGTGATTCTGTTGCGACGTGTGCATGCTTTAAAAAGTAGGCATCATAGTGGCATTGTTAAAATTTAGTGACGTTAGTGCAATAGATATTTTATATTAGAATATTTCTATCACAACGGAATTACTAAATTTTAGCGATGCTATGGAGATAACATTTTTTGATGCCTTTGAGACACCAAACCAATTAGTGATGCCTATGTTTCTAAAACGTTTCTGGTGTCTCATTGGCGTCGCTAAAATAATTTAGTGACTCCAAAGAGACACCAAAAGCACGGAAGAAAACCACAGATTTTTAGTAGTGCAAGGTCTTTGCATCCATGTATACCTTCAATGGTAACGTAACGCCTCTTTCCGTACCTCGCTGGGATCAATAATCTACTTGGTATAATGCCATGTCCATAAGTACTAAGAACTCCCATTAGCTTCAGGCCACATGCTTCTTTAGGAAACATTATCGGTGTTGCGTGTCCATGTAGAACCTCCTATGAGTGAAATTTGCAGTAGAGTCGCCTCGGTCAAATGTCGACCCAGCTGAATAAATATTGTTTGGGTCCCATTTCCTATGTACATATACTTATTCAGTCCAGTAATGTCCAAGTGTCGCAAACATATAGAACTAATTTCCCAACTTATACTAACATCCATATATATAATATATATAATTTAACTTATAACTTGGGCCTGTGGCTGAGGTTCAAGTCGCGCCTATAATTCGGTACTCGATCGACCGCTGGTCACTTAAGAGGGTTACTGGTTGTTTTCGAATAGCTCTAGTGAGCTGTCAACCCATTAGGGTGTTTACTCTGTATTTTGATTTTCATTGTTTATTAGTCATCATCGTTCTCAAATCGATTACAGTAAACTTTACTTACAAACTACAAATTATTGTGGATCCAAATTTATGAGTCTACAATTTATAATCGCCTAAAACTTCATATTCAATTTAGATTCATCATCGACAAGGTTATATTCATTCATATTAAATTTTACATTAAGGGCATATTAAACTAGAGTCAATTCCTATCCAATGAATTTACATTAACGTGATCATTGATGTGTTCCAAATTAAAAGAGAGGGATCATAATAATAAAGGTTATAATTATTGTGAAATTCTCAGTCTAAATATATAGTGTTTCCAATTTAAGTTTAAAACAATTCTAGATCAAATAGGTTACAACAAGGCTGATTACATGTAATAATCTTACTAATCATAAACCCACTCACCTCAAAAAAAGCTATCCCTTCCTTAACATGGTTGGAATTGCCTCCACTTGGTGTAGATCTCTTCTTGGTTTTCTTTAATCTCTTCTGCTTTAATTTCTCTAGTTTAATTATTATTTGGTTTTGAAGTAATTTTGATTTAAGGGGAAAGAGATTTCACATTTTAGAGAGATAGAGCTTGGAAGTACAACAAGTAAGTTAAGGTTTTGACAATTAGCCTGGGGTTTTATTTATAGGGGTAGAAACTTACCTCGGCCATTGGATTTAATATTCGAAAATCCTATTCGCTTGGCTACTTAAAACCCTAGCTTGTTAATGAAAATCGATCGACCACTTGGCTTGGAGTGGTCGACTGCTAGGGGTCGACATGTCAAGCCCAGAGTGTCGACTGGTGGAGCATTCTTTGTTTACAATATTTATTTCCTTAACTAATTGTTTAATTCATTTCGATTCTGAATTTTCAAATGTTAACAAATTTTCATACTTGCTCCGATTTCAAAACATTTTATATTGAGATTGTTGCCATGAATGCAACTGTGTATGTTTCGCCAGATTCAGACTTTCATGAAAATCACATATTTATCCTTATTATATTTAAATTAAATTCTTTCGTTTAAATTTTCGATTAAATTTTTAGGATGTTACATTACCTCATGAAAAGGATTTCTCCCATTGAGCCTTCAAGGACGAAAAAATGCAACCTTACGTATGGAAATTAATAATTACAAGAATCACTCATCCATCAACCATTGGTAATCATTGTCCTTATTTCAAATCCAATGCAATTTGTATTCATATGTATGGAATGCATATTGTGACGGCTGTCTTATACCATTGGTACCAATAATAACCAAATAGTACGCTGTAGTCATGCCCAGCCGATATAGGATGATCGTCAGGGTTGAAATAAACAAATGCAGCATATAACCTGTCGTATATCTCCTAGCACAGGGAAAAAATATCACATATAAAACCGAAGAGAGAGTTATAATAATGTGAATTAATAATTAGAATGAAAAATCCATAGAGTTATACTTTAAATGTCACAGAGTTTATACAATGGAAACATACTCAACAACTATCTCAAATACAAGTAATAAGTAGTCACTACTTAAGCTTCCCAATGTTACATGGTGGAATAAGCGTGGAACTCATACAAATGTATAATACAAGATAGGTCCGTCCAGCTTGTCCTCCGAACAGCTGTTGTGTCTACTCACTTAAGAGTACCTAAGATAATAAGAAGCAAAGCATAAAACCTAGAGTTGGAAAATAGTCTGGTGTGTGCGGTAATGAATCTCAAAATACTATATAGGTAAATATTGTAAGAAACAAGAGTAAACGAACCATACCTTACCTGTTCCTACGACCATAGAGTTGCCACATAAAGGTATAATATGTTGCTCTATGGTATCATAAAGGTACAATACAACATAAAATAGTGGATGCCTAAATATCCCTATCTCTGGTGCACACTCCTAATGACATCGCGAGTGATAGCCCAGAGGGTAACTAAACAACCATAGAAACCATTAAAAATTCCCAATTATCACTTTTCCTTTATGCCCTAAATATATGATTGCTCAGATGACCTCCTTTCTGCCAAGGACTAATGGAAATCGCGGTTCTCCGTTGTACTCTTGTATCTCGCAACCTAAAGCTGGGCAATAGACCCAAGGCCACAGGTCCAGGGTATACAAGTTCCCCAATTGACCCCCTGACGTCCCCACTTACAATGCCCCTACTTTGGCTACAATGGGAAACGCTTCGAGTTATCAACGATTCCTTAGCACATTCATATGTGAGCTCTCATTTACTCCGATCGAATCCCGAGCCTTTGTTGCTCAGTTTAGTTTCCATTATCTAGGAACATGCCATGTTCCGCCACTCCATAGCTCTCACTACGATTCTCTTCGGTAACTACTCCCTACATGAGTCACAAACTGAAGTCTATGGAGTCTCAAATCCTTGATACCTACAACCACTATGAGTCACAAACCGAAGATTCATCTCTTTCATCGTGTTGTTACATCGTCATCCAACCTGATATAAACTAGCCACCAACTCCCGGATGATCTACAGAAACTATACACCACTCCCTAGAAGTTCCACAATCACTTAACCTATCATGTCATGTTGGTACTGACATCTTATATCAGTACCGAACTCCCTATTAGCCAACTAATGGTTGAGTTTTCTTCCATCCTTCCTTGCTTTTATTACTCCTTGTCAAGTGCTTTGACATCAACCTATCCACCCAAAACAAGTGGTCATAGAAACAAGTCTTCTCTCCGAAGCACCCAACGTCACATTCTACAAACAAGTTGTCAAAGCGTCAAACACATAACCAATCTCCAATCTATAACCATAGGCAATCTTCTCTAGATTCCTCTAGCTCTCACCAAAGTCGCCGACATCATGGACCAATAAACGAAAGCCGAGGCCGATATCTCATGTTGGTGCTGACATGTATACTTGAGGAATTGGAGCTCGTGGCTTTAACCCTATGCTCCTTCCATACTCTAGAGGCTTACCTCCAAGTTTCGTCCAATTCCGACAAATCATTGCATTCGATATGTACAATTCTCCATTATATCTTTTTATGCAATCACAACATCAAAACACAACATACGAGCATAGAGTAACAAGCAATTTCATCCATACAACCATGCAATCCATAGAAATGAGATAAATAAGTCAATTTCTAACATAGATCTACATATGGCATGAATTTGTGAACATGATCAGTGGTGATTTCTAATCAATCTAGATCTGGATTAACATGTAATTAAAGCTATAAAAGGTTTTATAGCTCAAAATAAAATGTGAAATCATGCATTTCCACCATACTAACATATATAGGATGGTGGGAAGGAGTAAAGCACTAACCAATTACCAAATTCAACCAATTTGTATGCAGATCTATTTTGAACAGAAAAGAAAAGCACACAATTCCAGAAAATTGATCATCTTGCCTTCTAGTTGATGATCCAATCACTAATCAATAGTCTAGTTTGATTTAGAGAGAAATTAGGTTGGATTAAGATGGATTAGGGCTAATTTTGGTTTGGACCTGATTTGGAATGGCATGGAAGGTTTCATTGGACTCATACAGACCATATTTATAGTGGCTCTCTAACTAGACTAATGTACCAACAAATGGGCTTCACTAATTACACACTAATTCTTACAAGCAGTTTTTAAAACTTAAAACATGCATATCTTCCCAACCTTAAGTTTGTTTTTCTATCATCGCAATTCTAAGAAATAGAAAATCATCATTTCAAAGAAATGAAACTAGTCTAAGACCCTAATACAACTCCTATGAAAAGTCATAGCACAAACAAGGTTTTCAGTGTCAAAACCTTCATATAGAAATTTGAAAAAAATTACTGGTGTGTAAAATCTCCTTAAGAGACATATCTCAAAATTATAAAATCATACGACCTCATATGGTCAAAATAAAAATGTTTTATGATCCATCTTTCACCATAGTTGTTTCATGTCGTACCCAACAATATGAAGCGTCATACGAGGTATAGAAACTTATGTTCCAACATTAACATCTTCTAGCTGATCTAGTGTAATCGTCACATCTGAGTCATGCAAAATCTTCATAGATAAGAGACCTGAAATGTTATGCACGCCTACAATCTTCTGAGGTAAGTCAACCATATATGCTAACTTACTGATCCCCTTGATTATCGAAAAAGGATCTACCAATCTTGGTGCCAACTTCCCCTTTCTTCAAAATTGAACTATATTCTTTAGAGGAGACTCCTTCACAAACAACATATCTCCGACAGAACACTCCAAATTTCTTCGTCTCTTATCTACATAGCTTTTTTGTCAGTCTTGAGCATCTTTCATTTGTTGCAAATGATCTTAATATTTTCTAAAGTCTAACTTATCAAATCTGGCCCAAGTATCAGTTTCTCGTCCACCTTCCACTAACATGAAGGAGTGTTACAAGGTTGGCCAAACAGTGCATCATACTGTGCCATAGTAATACTTGACTAAAATCTATTGTTCCATGCAAACTCTACCAAATGCCAATGATCATCCCATGACCCTCCAAAATCTACAATCCATGCTCACAGGAGATCTTCAAATATACGATTTGTTCTTTTGGTTCGCCCATTCGTTTGCGGGTGATAAACTGTACTAAGATGCAGCTCATTCTTAACATGTAACATCCCCTAATTGGAGGCCCAAAACAAATGGTTACAGACACTACAGTCATCGTTAATTCTCGTTGACCAAATTTGATAATGTTAGATACATTGATATAACAGAAACACATAATATGAGAAACTTTTAAAACCAATAAAAAAAATTCTCCATTCCATTTTAAATCAAATTTTAAATTCATTACATAATCCTAAATTCCTAAACCACGTTCAGAGAAAATATAGTTAGTACAACATACGCCAAGAGCGACATACGAAAGTTGCCCCCTAGATGTTTAGAGTATATACATATGCAATTAACAACTTTACCTTTACATCAAACATAGTAGAATTAAAAAGAAAGAACTCCTAATAGCTAGCTTGCATTTTGCTCGTCTCTAGAAGCTCATTCGTCTAAAGGAGAACTTGAAAATCCTCAAGTCTCAAACTACTCAAAATCAATTGAATCTGAAGCTAGTCTTCTCTTCTACTCATCATTAAATCTGAAGTCAGCAAAGATTCTGTCACAATGCAACTGCTAATTCTCAACTTCCATAGCATCCTCCATTTTCAAAAACGTCTACCCACTAAGACAGGTATTATCTCTGCTCAACTTAGCATAATTGTTTCCAATTGGAGCCACATGATTTGCTTCTCCAACATTCCCAACTACTCTAGCAGCAGCTCCTCCAACTTGCGTCAGATTAACGAAGAACTGATACATCATCCCTATATCTATTGGTGGATTTCCAGCACCTACATCAGCATCTACATTTTAATTAGCATTTTCCTATCAACCAGGGTCACCTATGGGGTCGAGCATTTTCATTTGTGTTGGTGCTTCCTCCACCGAGGTTTCCTCTTCAGTTTCCTACCTCCATTTCTTCCTTACTGGTAAATCCTTATACAAACCTTAGTAAGATATAGAAGAATGTTCTAAGAGACAGTAGAGTACGTACTTATATATATATATATATACCAAATACAAGCATGTTTATATATTGTTAACCCAAACCGCGATCTTATTTTCTAATTCATTGGATTATGTTTTGGAAAAATCTTTCAGGTTTAAATTTCCTTTTAAGTTTTCATAAACCGATGCTCTTATACCAACTTGTAACATCTCTCACGTAGAAGCCGAAAAAAATGGCTACATATACTACAGTCATCAATAGTTATTGATTCTCAGTGACCAAATGTGGTAATGTTAAATACATTGATATAACAAAAACACATAGATATGAGAAATTTTTAATACCATCAAACAAATTCTCCATTCCATTTCAAATCATATTCCAACTTCATTACATAATCTCACATTCAAAAACCACGTTCAGAGAAAATACAATTGTTACAACATATGCCACGAGTGACATATGAAGGTGCCCCCTGGATGTTTAGAATATATACATAGGCAATTAAACAATTTTGCCTTTACATCAAACACGACAGAATTAAAAAGAAAGAACTCCTAATAGCCAGCTTGCCTCCAGCTTATCTCTGGAAGCTTATGCAATAATTAACAAAGAAGCCCTTCCATTTAACAAAACAATTAAGACATTTAAGTCCTTTAGCATAATTAATTTAAATTTCATAGTAATTTTTTTAGGAAATATCCCTAAAAAACATTAAAATTTATTTTTAATATGTTATTTAATAGATATAAATTTCAGACCAAAATTCCTTCATATAATTGCCGAAATAAATTCTAAAACCAACTACTTATTTCTTCTTTTAAAAATTCATAATAAATTATCCATTGCTTATATAATTATGAAAATTTAAGCCCATCTCCAATATAGTGTTTTACATAACATATTGAATCCTCATGGCATTTGAAACCCAATATATACGATTTTAGCCTTAAGATTGAATCAAACGTTTGTTAATCGTACTTGTTTAAGTCAAACATATCATGTAATCCAAGCATATCATCAATAAAAATCATCATAAATGTTTTAAACTTAAAACCCAAAATCAAAGCTCTTTAAAAACAAAAATGAGATGGTTTTGATTATTATTCACCTTGCTTTGGATAAGGAACTTGAGATTTGATCTCGATTAGTTTTCCTTGCTTGATTCCTTATATTTAGTAAACTTTTTAATCTCCTTTTTCCCCTAGGTTGTGGTCGGCTTTGAGCTCCTCCTTTCTTATGCTTTAGAATTTAAAACATGTGAAATGAAAATGTGAATAAGGGTTTAGAAGTTAAGAGTTATGGTGGATGGCTATTTCCCATAATACCCTTACCTTATTCTCTTATTAGTTAGCGTATAAAACCATTTCCATCAACACATTCGTTTTCAGTTTATTTATTGAAGCACGACCTCTATTTAGTTTTGAAATCCCAATCACTTTATCTCTTTAATCTTTACATTATTCTATTTAGTTTGTCTTCTTAAATTTGAGGAATAATGGTATTTAAAATTAGAGTCGTTACATAACGCCTCTTGTATGCTCTTCCAAAACCTACTAGTAAAGAAGGAGTATTGGTCGATCATAATGCTCTTTAGCACATCATGAAATTGTGCTATCCACTTTACAGACAACTCTGCTAGCTTAGATGTCGTTCTATTTCAATCGATGGATATAAATGTTTCACTCTTGGTCAATCAATGTACTATGACCCAAATGCCATTGTACCATTCTCGAGTAATTGGTAGTCCATCTATAAAATCCATCAATTCCAAATTCCACTTTGGAACATCTAGGGGTTGCAAAAACCTTCTAGGTTTCTTCTATTCTGCCTTAACCAATTGGTTGTTCGTATGTTATGACATGAATTCTCCAATATCCCTCTTTATACCTTCTTAATAATAGGTTCACTTCATATCTCGATACATCTTGTTACCACCGGGATCGATAGTGAATCTGGAATGATGACTTTCTCTTAGCACTTCATCTTTCAATCCATCAACTTTAGGAATAAACAACCTCCCATCTTTATGAAGCCAACCCTCTCTGTTGAGTTCGTATTGCTCCATATCTTCAGATTCTACTCCTTCTATCCTTTCAATGATCTCCACTAGCCAAGTATCTCGCTCCTGGCTTGTACTGATCCTTTCAATTAGAGTTGGTCTGATCAACAAACTTGCCAACATCAATAGTTCTTGCTTACAATGGGGTTTGAAATAATATCCAGCAATGTACTTTATCTGCTACCATTCCAAGAACATTACTCCCAATTGGCATGTCTTTTACTGAATGCAGCGATGAATACATTTCCTTTACCCAGTGTATAGGAAATATCAAAATCATAGGAGGCTAGGAATTCCAACAGCCGTTGCTAACGAAGATCGATGTCCTTTTGAGAGAAAATGTGCTTAAACGATTTGTATTCCATAAATAGCTCAAATTTCTCTCCTAAAAGATAGTGCCACCACATCTTCAAAGAAAAAAAAATCGCCACAACTTAAAAAATCATGAGTTAGATGATTTCTCTCATGCAGCTTTAGTTGTCAACTGGCATAAGCAACAACTTTTCCTTTCTAGATCAATAACGCACCTAATTCTATACTGCAAACATCGATGTATATTGTCAACTCTACATATCTACTTGGAATAGTCAACAGTGGGGCACTCATCAATCTCTCTTTTAAAATTACAAATTCATGTTCAATCTGATTCTTCTTCGTCAAATTGGCAAATGGTGCCACTGCCTTTGAGAAGTCCTTTTTTACGCTTCTATAGTATCTTACCGATCCTAAGAAATTCTCTCCCCCATAGCATTCTTGGGCAGATTCCATTCTTGGATCACTATCACCTTCGCTTGATCCACTATTATAACCTACCCTGAAACGACATGACCCAAGAATCTCACTTCTTCCATCTAGAAGTGAATCTTAGAGAACTTTGCTCTAAACTTGTGCTTCCTTAATATCTCTAGCACCATTCTCAAGTGCATCTTGTCATCCTCTTCTATTCTAGAGTAGATCAGAATAACATCCAAGAACACAAACACAGACTTATTCAGCTTTCTGAAATCCTGATTCATGAGGTCTATAAAGTATGCTATAGCAACGGCTAATCCAAATTGCAATATCAACCACTTATAGAATCACGATGGCATATGAAACAAGGTAATAGGCACAATCTCCTTCGCTACTCTCGATTAGTGAAAGCACATTGTGAAATCCATTTGGTAGAACACCTTTGCACCATGCAGCCGATCAAATAAGTCATTGATATATGGAAGGGGATACTTGTTTTTCTTCATGACTTTATTCAGCTCACGATAATCCACAAAACCTTAAAGAGCGACCTGCCTTAGTTGTCAATACAACAGATACACCCTACTTAGATATGCTTCTTTGAATAAACCCCTTCCTCATTAGGTCATTTACTTGCACCTCTATTTCCTTTTGCTCTCTAGGTTTCATAATCCTCAAAGGCATAACTATTACCTTGGAATCCTTTACCAAGTCAATCTAAAACCCGATCTCTATATGCAGTAGCAATCCAGTCACTTCCTTGAAGATTTTCCGATACTCCCTAGCAACAAGAACTAAAGACAATCTCTATTATGGAATCTTAATCAAAAATAGAAAGCTAACCATCACCCTATCATCTGATAGGAAACTAATCTTTACCATTCACCCATCCACATCCCTGATTATCGCCAAAAGACTCTCATAATCAACTACAACTGCATACCTCTTTAGCAAGTCCATTCCAAAGATCATCCCTAATCTTAGAAAGTTCAAAATATGGAAATTGCAAACAAAAGAGTATCTATGACTCAATAGGACTAAACCGCTACATACCATGCACGGGCTAATCGAGCCTCTAATAGGGTTTTTGTGATAACCCAGATTTTTGGGACATCTGCTAATTGGGTAATTTACTAATTTTTACCCTTTGAAATACATATTTTATTTAGTTAAAAAAATATATAGAGATGAGTATTAAGTTTGATAATCTTCTAGTATAAAATATGATTGTTTAATTAAATAAATATGACTGTAAATAGAATTTGAACTTGAAATTCAAGAGATAAATATCTTAGAAATAAATTGGATTTAAAAAGAATATGTATATATGATTTTTTTTGTATATAATTATATTTTAAATCGTTTCTTTTTAAAAAGTTATGTAAGTATAATTTGTATATATACAAATTTTAAATTTACCAAAGGGTTTATACATTTTCTTTTGAAAATTAACAAGAGAGATAAAATTTAATTTGTATATATATAAAAATTATATAAAATCATATTTAAACATTTGAAAACATACAAATTCATGTGTAAGCTAATTACAAACACAAATTACAAGTGGAGGTAAATTTGTAACATAATTAACAAGTGTTAACATGGTATAATTTGATGTTACAAGTGGCATACTTGTTGTCTTTCAAGATTTAATTATATCAATAAGAATGAATTAAGAAACCAGGCTTCACTTCTCAATTTCTTTTATCTTCTCATAAACCTATAAACTTGAAAGAAAAAATTTTAAATCAAAAGAAGATAAAACCTGGCGATGAAAAACAAAAGCATAAAGTAAAGTCGCAGCAAATTCAAGTTCAAATACAACTCGATATCAAGATCAACTCAATAATTATCAAGCATAGATCATCTTAACAACAAAGCCGCAATTCATAATCAAGCAATTTCCAGGTTTCAGGAAGAAAACTTCCTCTGTTCTTTTAATAAGGTGTGTAAACATCTTTCTTAAAAATTTAAGTTAATAAAAGTATGATGAATGTGAATATCCTGGAATGTATGATATATAATATGCTTTGCATGGCTGTATAAATGAGATTTCACGTTTATATGTATGTGGATGTTTGTATGCATGTCTGGAATGAATATATTGCTTTGTTTATAGTTCTCAATTTCTAAATAAAATTTCAAAAATCAATTGCTCATCCCTTGATCTATTATATGGTATGATGTATAAACAAAAATTGTTTATTACAACAAGATTTAAGTGTTAAAAATATTTTTAAATCGAAATTGAACGCAGTTTTAACCAAAATGTAAATATTACAGTGAAACTTAAAAATGTCATGATTTCGACTTGAATAATTGGTGAATTCATGATTATAATCTGAATTGTCTTCTAAAATTAGGATTTTTAAGGAATGGTTCATAAATTTTAAGTTTGTAATTCAAGATAATTCGAGTGTTGAACGGAAAATGGGTTTCGAGAGAATTTTGGTGATTGGCCGCACTTGGGTGGGTCGGGGTCTCGGCTGAAGCGAGCCGGGTGTTCGTCGAGGTCGGCAAAAATGGTCGGAGGTATTTCCGTTACCTGTGATGGCCGGACGAGGTGGAAGTAGGGTTTGAACCCTTGTTTTGGTCGAGCAAGAAGATATGGTGACTGCGTCGCCATCGAATCTTCGGAAGTAATCGACCAAAGTGGAAAGGGAACTTGGGTCGTGGGCGAGGCTGTGGCCAGAATGATGGAGCTTTTGATGGTCGGAGTTGTCATGTTGGGGCGATGTTGGTCGGAGTTCTTTGTTCCTCGGGATTTGATCAGGTCGAAATCTCGATTTCATGGTTGTTTGGGATTTGAGTGGTTGGAATCGTAAGAGGGGTTGATCGATGACTTGGTGGAGGTCGTAGACGCCGGAGCCACGCCGACGATCGGTGCGCGTGCACCAGAATCAGTGCACAGTTTTGATTGGGAACGAAGTATTTACCTCGGGTTGAAGCTCGGGTAAAAAGAAGGTGGGGCTCAGAGTTTATTTCGAGTACGTGCGTGTTTCTAAAACATAAAAGTTTTTTTAAAATTTAAACTAAGTTTTGAAAAAAAGAGGAAGCTCGGGAAAAAGGTTGAGATAACTCGGGTGTTAGTTCTAGTAGATCTAGGATTTACTAGTGTAAAGTAATTTTTATTTTCAAAGTTTTAAATTTAACAAAGTCAAGTATAAAAACTATCAACTTAAAAACTATTTCCTTTAAATAAAAATTAAATATTTAATGTTTGATTAAAGTTGAGAAATTTATTTTAAGTTTTAATTAATTAAGTTAATCCTTAAGTTGTTTTTAAAAGCTTAATTAGTCACATAATTAAGTAGTTTTATTTAAAAGATATGATGTTTTAAACTTAAAGCTTTTTAAGAATGATAATTAATTCTGAAGTTTATTAAATTCTGATAGTGATTAAGAAGGTGATTAAGATAAATGAATTATCTTAAAATTATTCAGTGTTGGGTGATTTGTATTACTAATTGGTTAATTAATTGATTATTAATTAAATGTTAATTAATTAAGGATAGTAAATTAAAGGTAATTAATTATAAATTAAGGAGGATAATTAAGGGATGATTAATTAAGGTTAATTAATAAATATAATTAATTAAAAGGATAATTAATTAAGGAAAGTGATTAGTAGATCATTAATTAATGTAATTAATTAATTAAGGAGATTAATTAAAAGTTAATTAATGTGAATGGTTAAGGCTAATTTATCTATGTGGTAACTAAAGGTTAATTACTTAATGTAATTTAAGGATAATTAATCAAGGATGATTAATTAAGATGGATGATAAAAAAAGGATTAATTAATTGGGTTGTAATTAATTAATGTTAAGTAAGTAGGATTAAGGTAATCCAAGTGATTAAAGTTAGTAATTAATTTAATTGGAGATTAATTATATTAATTATGAATTATATATATCTATTAAATCTTGCTTATGAATGACTGAATGATATTGAATGGCTTGGATTGTTGTTGTCTCTGATGGGCGATTGAGATGTGGTGTGATATGATGGGTTGAACAGTAATATTGTGGGTCATCTATCGATGATGAATTTTTGCGTGGTACAATATTCTGAATATAAATTGATTTGTATCCACTTAAACAAATGTGTTAAATATGATATTGAATTCGAAGAGACCGAGGTCAGGTATCAGTAAATACCCTAAACCACTTCGATTAGTAATTTACAGTAATTCTTTATAGTTTGGTTAGAAGCAAACAGGCTAGAATAAAATAAGTTAAGTATAATGGATATTTAAACTAGGTAACGATTCTTGGATATTGTTTGAGATAAATGATTGACTTAAATAAGATTAGAACACGTAGGAAAGTACGAGTTACCCTGGTAATTCACTTAAGTTATATAGCTTGGTATTTCATATTATATGGGTTTACTCACACTGGTTTCCAGCCTGACCCGGGTGTTACTTTGATGTAATGCTCGGGTCAGATTGAGTATTACAGATTTTCAGGTAAGGACGTTCTGGAGTTCAGAAGGCGAGCTAGATGGCAGGAACGTATGGTGTATTCCACTGAGAGATATTGTTGTTTATTTGAGACAAGTTTATTCTAACAGTCTAGTTTATTATACTCTAATGAAATGTATGTAAAGTAATAATTATACCTTTCTTTGTAAATGCTATTATTTGTTATTATATTTAATCCGCTGCGAATGTGAGATGCTGTTGGTTTTTGCTCTTCTTCTACCTTCTTTCTTCTTTTCTCTAGCAATCTAGAATTTTCGGAGTCGAAAATTTTGGGTCGTTACATTTGGTAACAAAGCAAGGTTAAGCGAAAGCCTTGGCTCTGGTGGGTTTACTCATTAAGGATAGGGTCAGTAGTACCCTAGAATGAGCTGAGTGTATATATATGAGAGCGTACTTGTTATTTTCTTATATAAAGGTTTAAAAATGGTTTTAAAAATGAATGATTTTTATACAAGCTTATATTTTGATATATAAAGAAATTGGTGGTTCATTATTGAAATTGAATAAGAATTTAAGTGGTATAAATATATCCAAATAGGAATTGGATAATATGGACTATACAAATAAAATAAACTAGAAATGGATTCAAACCAGAAAATAGAGTGGTTATTGTAATATTTGTTTTCTAATAATGATAAAGCAAAATGAAATGTGTTAAGGAAGCAAACTTTTAGATAAGTATGACATGTAAATTGAAGCGGGTTTTAAATTATGAACTTTTGAATCCTAAGATTAAAAACACTTGAATTGTTTTAAAAATGTTAAAAGAAATGATAAATAATATTATTCAGAATATTTTTGAATGTAATCTTATTTTAAAATAAGAAGTTGTTTGAAAACATTGTTTGGAATTAAAAACCAAAGGTGGTTTAAAACTTGAGGTATAACCTGGTAAGCAAATTGGTAAATAAGAGAAAAAGTTGAATTATTCTAACTAAGTCAAATTTATTGGTTAGGAAGTACCTCTAGAATTAAGTCTTTGAGAGAAAAGGCTAAGAATGAAGAATGGAAGGCAAGACGCAGAGAACGGAGAGCAACTGCACGTAAGGAACGGGAAATAGCAATACATGAGTATGAAAATCGGATTAAGGAAAGGAATGGACCAGGACCTTATGATAATGTCACCTACTGCAGATGTTTCAACAAGGGTCATTTCGCAGCCAAGTGTGGTAAAACAAGGAAGGAACTAAAGGGTACATTTCAATGATTTCGCTCCGAGATATTATGCTTTAAGTGCCATAAGAAGGGACATTTCCTTAACCATTATCCTGAAGTGAGGAAGGTGAAGCGTAAACCAGTGGAACCAGTCAACGAGTCAACAATTTGCTATCATTGTAAAGGGTTAGGACACATGGCTAGGAATTGTCCCAAGAGACAAAAGAAGAAGATTAAGGTTGTGGAACGTCCTGTAGGAGGCGTGGAGGTTATCCAGATTGATGGAAGGGTAGAAACCTTTTGTGGAAAATGCTATAAGTGGGGACACCCTGTTGAAAAGTGCATGTTTGGGCTTTGCCCATTGAAAGGAAGTCCATAGGAAGGATTCTGGTAGAAAATGCTAGGACTCTAAAACCTAGGTGATGGTGTAGATATCTAGATTTATGACTTTGTAAGGCTTTTATTGTGATAATGGATGTGATGTTTGAACCTCTAGTGTGTAGTCTATTAATGTATGAAATATTTTATGGCAGTACGATCTATTATAAAACCACTTTCTTTTATTTGAAAATGGAATTTGAAATTAATTCAAACTGGAAATCGTTTGAGTATTGGTTTCAAAGCTGAAATTGGGTAATAAGCTTATTTTTTTTGAAAAATTAGATTGTTTGAAAAGGTTTTGAATTATGATTTGAACCTAGAAATAAGTTTGTGAAGAAGTAATGTTTAATTTGATTTAAAGAAATTAAATCAACATTTCAAATTTAACTCGAATTTATATAATTCGAGATGATTTATAGTGAAATGGAATTTGAATTAGTTCAAAATGAAATTTGATTTGAATGATTTGGAATTTTGATTAAAGTTGAATAAGTAAATTCAAATGGAATTTGATTCGAATTTGGGAAAGAAATTAAAGTTAATTCAAATTGAATTGGGATTGAATCAATTTAATGGGACGGGAAATTGATTGGAAATGGAAATTGGGAGATGAAATTAATTTAATTTGAATAAAGATTAAATCAGTTCAAAAGGAAGTGGAAATTTAAGTGGAATAGATGGGAATGGAGATTGGAAAGTTGAACAGTTTGGCTCTGGACTATTTTTAAAAATAAATTGTTTTAATAAGCTTTCTTAAGTTTATTTTTCCAAGCTACTTACTATACAATCTTTCTTTTTAAAGCCCAAACTATCTTATACTTATTTTACAATTATTTTTGGAACTATTTAACTATTTTACAACTGTTTTATAAACTAATTACTAATTTTCAACTACTTATGACTAATTACTATTTCACAACTATTTTACAATTATCTAACTACTTTACAATTATTTTATAACTACTTAACTATTCTACAGCTATTTTACAAACTAATAATTATTTTTCAACTACTTATCAATTTTTATCTTTTCAAGCTATTTTCTAAATATAAGCTGGTCAGAGTGCAAACTGTTTATGATTAATTACCAATTGAGATAAGAATTGAAGTGATAATCCAAATAGAAATTGAGGAAATTGTGAATAAATGAATAAGAATATAAGGGAATGTGAATAGAAAAGAGAAATTGATTTAGCTAATAATCAATGAAGATAGATACGTAGGATGTACGTATATTATTCTATTCGCATAACGATTTGATCCAGATTTGAACATGGAATTTTGAGATAGTATATCGATCTGAGTTGGGATTTTTCACTTGATTTTCGATGGCGGACCTAGATATGGATTTTTGATTGGTTTTAAAAATTCTCTATCATAGTTGTGGCTATGCAAGGAGAATGACGATTTCTGATCAAGAAACCAGATCTGAGTCCGCACTAGGAAGTCAGGTGGACGATACTAGTTCGGAAGAGAAATTGTGTGAGCGAGTGAGCGATTAGATTGATAGTGCATACAGATGATATGTGTTCATCGTACGGGTTTGAATGAAAGCGATATTGAAAATTTGTGGATAAAAATTGTAAAATGATTTTTGAAAAGGAAAGGTATATTTTGATAAATAAATGATGAAATGAAATGGATGTTGGATATTTCTATGAATAGAACCCATTTTATAAAAAAAAGTAATGTAGTGAATAACTTTATAAAGTAACCAAACTTGAATATTTGATTTGGCAAAAAAAAGTCATATATATGTGTTATATTGATAAACTCCCTTGTTGAATCTATTACCAGAAGAAAAAGGTTTTTGTAAAGTATTTGAAGTATAAAAAGGGAATTTATACAAGTATGAAGTGATCCAATGATTTTCAAGATTATACATACATACACACAAACACACACACACACACATACATACATACATACATACATACATACATACATACATACATACATATATATATAAAGGATCTTATGTGATTGATTTTGGGAAAAAGTTTTTGGAACCTTTTGATGTTGAAAGGCTTTTGATTTTTGGGAAAAATCAATTTTGGAGATTTGAAAAGCCTTGTTTGAGAATTATTGATTTTGGGATAATTGATTTTGTTTAGAGGAGATATATATGTGATTCATACAAAGGGTATGATTTGGAAGATAGTATATGTGTATAGTATAAAGTGTTTTGAGAATGGCATTGGGGAACAAGGAGCTCCCATAGAATGAACTTCTCATGAGTGCCACAGGGTGGTACTGCCTTGAGCCCCAAAGGTGGTTCTAAGGTTGATCCTATGAGGAAGTCTGGACAAACTGAAGTTCCTGAGAATTATTGGTGTCAACGCTAAAAATGTACGCTAACATCCCAGTGTGAGTTGTGATATAGCGAAAGCACCACCCGTTGGTACGGGAACTAAAAACAAGCAGAAAATAGCAGAAAATAGTAAAGAGACAGCAATTTTTATAGTGGTTAGGCTCAAAGTCAAGCCTACGTCCACTTAATCTCTTCTATTATTGATTTGATTACAAATTTCACAATAATTCTTCAATTACAACACCATTAAGGCAAGTCGTTGGAACTTTGATGCAGAAAAGCTCTTTGAATTCATGTTGAATGAACTTGATCTTTTCCCAAAGTTCTTTGATGTATCTTTTGCATTTGAAGTGTTGTAGAAGAAGTCATGAAAAGGGCAAAGTCTTGGAGTTCCTGAAATCCTTTTTCCCCCTTTCTCAATATGGAGTAAGCGGGGTATTTATATGGGAGTTTCGGAGTTAGGTCGGGTGGTGTCATAGGTCGTGAGCGACCTAGGGAGTTGCGACCTAGAGAGTTGCGACCTAAGAGCGATCCCAAGGTAGCATAATTCATGTCGTTAGCAACTTAATGGAGCCATCCTGGACGAGATATATGCTGTAAGCGACTTAGCATGTGTAGCACAGGAGTTATCTCGGCTTGCTAAGGTCGTAAGAAACCTAATGGAAGAGGCAGTGCGCATGCGGCTTTACTCTGAAGCTTGCTAGGTCGTCAGGTCGCTCTTTCCTTTACTCGTTAGGTCGTTGCCTTCATTGAGTTGCTAGGTCTTTAACTCGTTGAGTCGTGCCATGTTGAGCCGCTCTGTGCTTTAGGTCGTTAGGTCATGCCCTGCTATAGGTCGTTAAGTAGTTTATGCCTTGGATAGTTAAGTCGCTTATTCCCTTACGTCGTTGAGTCGAATAGATCGCTAAGTCGTGAATAAGAGAGGTGTTAACACTTGCCCCTCGAAGTATACGCCTAGGGGCTAGGTCGTGTGCTTCGATGCCTCTTAACTCACGCCATCCCGACTCGCTAAGTCGTGAGCGACTTATGAGAGAGCTAGGTCGTTCGCGCTGATTCGAGTTCCATTGCCCCTGTATATAAGTCGCTTAGGTCGCTCCTTCTTCTCTTCAACTGCTCTAACATTCTAACCCACCATTGAAGAATCTTCGAGCTCTCGAAGGCGAATTCAATCTAACCAGTCGTTGATCATCTTCACCATCACATTACGTAAGTGAATCCGATCATTATCCAACCATGACCATCACCGAATCGTGAATTCCCCATTTTCCAACCCTAATCCGATTTCATGTGCCGCATTTCACCACGAGTCATGTTACGATCGATCTTTGATCGTCATTGGACATGTTGTCATTGTAATTCATAAGAACACAGCAGTGCATCGGATCTTTGATGGATCTGAGGCGATTTGAATCGGTCTTGGATGATTTGGTGGTGTGGAGAGATGATGGATTTCATTGTGGAGATGCTAACGGGTTATCGGGTTACAAGTTAATGTGTTAGCGAGTTAGGCGAGTTGTTGAGTGAAGACGAGTTAGCGGGTTAAGGAGAGTTAGGAAGTGCCCGACTTAGGAGCTTCGAATGACCTAGGGCTTAGCAGTTTGGACATGAATCGCATGACTTAACTTAGTGAACGACTTAACGACTTAACATCCAAACTCTGAACGACATAAGGGACTGCGACTCATATGACTTGCGACTTAACTTGCCAGAATAGCACATGACTTAAAGCAGAATGACTTAAAGAATCAACACGACCTAATTTAACCCGCAGCATAACTTTAACTCGTAGGAACATGACTGATGAACTGCTAGAATTTGACAGAACTTGTTTGAATTTCCAACTTAAACTGCCAGAATGAACTGCTTGAACTTGTTGCACTCTTTCACAGATTGTATTAACTTTTAAGCTAACAACCTGATAAATACAACATTTGCAGATAAATAGGGCGAATATACTGCCATTGACTATCCACATCGAATGACAGATTAGTCGATAAAGAATAATCAACTTAAGGGAATTGTGTGAATGTAGTGTTGTGAATTAACCAGTTCAAGTGAAGTATTAAAGCAAAGATAAATTAATCAACTAAAGCTGATCTGTTTGCATCAACACACTACTTAGACTTAAAATAACAAGCCCTGAAACTTTATAATCGACAAACGCCAACTATTTTAATTCCAGTTATATTTGCTTGTCATTTTATTAGTTTTGCACAACACTTCACACTTTTAGGAAACGTGCACCTTCATATTTGAATATCCAGTTCCTTGTGTCGAATGGCTTCTCAACAAGTGCGAGAAAAGATAGTAGAGCGGGCGGATGAGGTTTTCCCAATAGCTGACCCTTTGGAGAATCCTCCAGAAAGAGTTTCAACTACATTGAACCAACGGGCTTTCAGGCAGCTATGTATTCAATTCGGCATTGCTGAAGCGGATGCTCTACTTCCTGGGGTAAATGACACTGCCGATAGGCCGCCTCCTAGCTTCATTGCAGTCAATCGTCAAATGTGTTTGAATGGAGTTATTCCCCCTTCAACGATTTTCTTAGATCACTCCTCCTTCGACTAACTATTTCTCCATTCCAGTTGCACCCTAATGGCTATGCCGTTTTGATGGGGTTGTGCGTACTATTTAGGAGGACGCTTAACCGCCTCCCAAGCTTCGAGGAGATATGCAATTTGTGTTCATTCGGGAGGAACAAAGATCACCCTTTCATTACTCTTGTAAGGAGTGCAAGAAACCGCACGCTGATTACGGATCTGCCCGAGGGCGCTCACGGGTTTTTAAACCAGTTCTTCTTTGTCCGTTGCCCTCCGAGATTCTACGGTATCTGGAGAGTAGGAAGTGAGACTACCTATCTCCGTTCACTTCATTTCTGAGCCTTTCAAAATTCAAGTCGTCAAGTGCTTACCTCATTCTTTACTTTTGCAGCACTTCCTCCTCCCTCAAAAGATTCTAGTTACAAATCGACTTTCGAAAGATTGAGTGTCGTAGCTATCGAAGAGAAGTATTAAGTTTCTACTGAAGGACGAATTTTTGCACCAATTCGGACTCTTGCACTCTTCTCGATCCATTCAGTCCTGTGATGCCCCCAGTTCTCAAGCAGAAGCGTCAGATGCCCCAGCCTCCGCAAAAGAATTCGCACAGAAGGAACCTATTGTAGAGGCTTCATTAGTGAAATGCTCCAATTCCTTTGACGGTGTGGGATTATTTGGCCAATCAAAACTTTCCCCAGTTATTGAAGAAGAGGAATTTCCTCAACATTCTGGGAAGGCTACTAGAGAAGCTGATGAGGGAGCTGAGAAACAAAGTTCCATTACGTAGAGTGTAAAGTGTGCTGAAAAGGGCACTGCTGATATGACCCATTCCGTCGGGCACGATGGTGATGATATCTTTGGAGGACTGAGCGATCTTATGGTGACTTCCCACGAGCTCTTTAAAGATGACACCATCACTTCTAAGCTTGTTTCTCCAGCAATTGAAGCGACATCCGTTTTGCGATCAATTCCATTAACCCAAGAGTTGACTCCTGCTGCAAAAGCCGACATCACTCCTAAGCCGAAGAGTGGTTTGTAGCTTGACACGCGTAGTTCGCACGCCACACACACACTTAGGATTTTTGGCAATTATGCGCACTTAGCTTCTTTATTTCAAAGATTTCTAAATTTTGTCTCTTCTTCACTTTCAGGTTCTCCCATGGGACGCCGCAGCTCATATTACGATGACTTTCAATGCTATACGAGGCGTGATTCTTATGACCCCAGGCACTATCTTGCTGCCCCTAGGGAGACTGATGAGGAAAGAGCAGCTAGGAAAGCTCGCGAAAGACAGGCTTATAAGGGGCGTTATGGAAGAAGAGATGACCGACATGACTCTTACCAGAGGGATGATGACTCCCATAAGAGAAAGTCTCATGACGATAAGGGGAAGAGTCATGTAGCTGAAGATTCAAGCAAGCGAGCCAAGCTTAGAGAAAAGTCTACATCTGAAATTTCTAAAGTGCCTGATGCTTCAATCTCTCTAGACATCCCTTCTAGATCTCCTGCCCTTAAAAGAGATGAAATTCAAGCAATCATTAATAGGCCTCCTTATCAAGTTGAGAAGCCTCCGTCTATACTCCAAAGCCGATTTCCGCATTGGTGTTTGAAAGGAGTACGTTTTGATCTGGACTTGTAACCAATTGATAAACAGGCCCTGTTGAGAAATCTCGACGCTGTCAAGCTTGATATTGAAAGAATGCCCGGTTGGAAAAAACTAGTTGATGAGCTTCAAAGAGTAAATTGTTTAAATCTCGAGGCTATGCTGACCATGGAAAGCGATAAGTCTGAGTGGAAAAAAGTTCTTGATCAACATGATACGGAGACGAAAAGCTTCACCGCCTATAACGAGAAACTTGTGGCTGAAATCAAGAAGCTTAAAGATGATCTTGCCACCTCTTCCACTTCTTATATTCAAAAGGAAGAGGTTCTTCAAAAGCAAGCAAGAGACGCCCATGCTACTCAACGAGATGCTAAGGCTAAACTTGAGGTGGGGCAGAAAATCGTGGAAATCTACCGCAATGATGTTGCTCAGCTGCGGGAAAAGACTAACTCTCAAGATTTGGAGATTACAATGTTAAAGGCCCAGCTTTCTAAGGCTGAAAAGGAGCGTGACGAGGCCATCGCTGGAAAAGCAGCAGCTGAACAATCACATGAGGCGACTAAGGCCAACGCCAGCTCCACTCTATTCGAGTTTTATGTTCTCAGCGTCTTGGGGCATGGCATTCTTTCATTTTTGGGCCCAAAGTATGAGGTTACCCTGGCTAAAGAGTGGGAGGCAGCAATTGAAATGCTTAGAGGCGCTGGCTATGCTGAGTAGGATCTTGAAGCTTATTATTTGGATAATGAGGGTCCTGCTGCCCTTGCCAGAGGGAAAGAACAACTTGCCAAGGAACGAGCCGAAGCGGCGGAAGGAGAGCATCTAGGGAAGGTACCTTTGGCCGATCCAACTCGTCCTTCGGCTTCGGTTGATATCGATATTATTGGCTCCAGTTCCCACTCTCCGCCTCCTGCCAAAGCCGAAACCGAAATTACAACTGCTCATGTCGAAGATGAGGCCCAAGACGACACTGAAGGCCAAGATTTTGAAATTGACGTGATAAAGCTAATCTCTCCAGGTAACTTCAACACTGATCCAGGTCAAGTGGACTACTCGTTTGCTTCACATGAGCTTGATGAACTTCTTGCTTATTACTTAAGCCTCGACGTGCCACTATCTCCTCTCTTTGCAAGAAATACTGATGTTTAACTCTTCTTCTTCTATAGTGAAAACAACAAGTGTTGTACAGGCTTCGCCTCCTCCAGCTGTTGCCCCTCCACCTCTTCAAGTTACTCCTTCTACTTCTCAACCGGGGTCGCAAGAAGAACAAATATGAGCTCTTCAAGACTTAGATGACCCGACCGCTTCCCAAGAGCAGAAAGCTGAAGAACTTGAGGAGGGTGAGAGAACCCCGGAGAAATTTACTGCCGATGATACAAAGCTGATTGATCTTATCACTCCGGGCAGCGAATCTTCTTCAAAGAAGAAGGTAAAGCATGGAATTTCAATGAAAAGGAAGGGCACTTCTGCTGGCGATGAGAAAGCGGAAGAGGACCCAATTGCACCTCTTTCTCCTTTTTCCTCGACTCGTTCAGGCCGACTCAAGAAGTTAACCATTAGGCCAGGCGAGGGCTCCAAAGGCGGCGGGAAGAAGAAGTAATGGGTCTGGTTCTATCCTTCTTGTTCTGCTTTTTTGCTTTTTGCTTGTATCTAAAGACTTGTATCGACCGAATATTGTGCGGGTACCGGCCCCCGCTTTTTGAAACCTGCACATGTATACAAATCTTTTATAGTATGGAATAGAATGACCCTTTTTACTTGTACAATATTTTGTCTGTATTCATAAATGCATTTATTCCTTATTTTCACACAAGTTTCTTTATTTTCTTTGTATGATATTGCAGTGAGCTCGTGGTATGTTGCTTGAGCATTGCTTTTATTAATGTAGCTATATTATATTGCCTCCATACCATGGCTTATTGCAGTCTTCTCCATTTTGAGAAGACTTGTACTCTTACTCTGGGGAATAATTCTTCCATTTTGAGGAAATATTATTCTGCTCTAGTAGAGTGTGCCTCGTATTGGAGAAGTTTTCTCTCTTCTTTTTTTTTTAAAAAAAGTTTTTACACTTCAACTTTCGGAGATGGTCACTTTTATTGTTGAGAAGTGGATTCCCCTAAGCGGTAAAGCGGGCCTCCGAAGAAGGCTTTGATTTGTTTTCCAGAAAGTTATATCTCATCATTAAGTGGGCTCACGGGACTGGCGTCAGATGCTTTATCGGATATTTGTTTGCACAAACGATCGCGAGCAGTTATCTGCGGCCTAGAACCTATTTTTTGAGAAGGTGCCCCTTCGGTCATTCCACCAACGACTTTGTCAAGAGATAACATTTCATTTTTGGGCGTGCCTCGTTAGAGGGCTTTATTTGGCACTTCAACTTTTTTGGGGAAGAATGTTCTCATTATGGAGAAATTGATCTTCCCTTGAGAGTAGAAGTGTGCCTCCGAAGAGGGCTTTTTTGTTTGCCTGAAAGTTACTTCTCGCACTTAAATGGATCCACGGGGCGGACGCAAGCTACCTAATTAGATGTTCTTTTGTACGGATGATCACAATTTGTTAGCAAGGGCCTGGTGCCTTCATTTTGGGAAGGTGCCCCTTCGGTGGTTCCACCAACCTTTTTGTTTGAGAAAAACATTTCATTTTTCGGCGTGTCTCGTTAGAGGGCTCTATTTGGCACTTCAACTTTTTTGGGGAAGAATGTTCTCATTATGGAGAAATTGATCTTCCCTTGAGAGTAGTAGTGTGCCTCCGAAGAGGGCTTTTTTTGGCACTTCAACTTTTTTGGGGAAGAATGTTCTCATTATGGAGAAATTGATCTTCCCTTGAGAGTAGAAGTGTGCCTCCGAAGAGGGCATCTTTTTTTCGTTTGCCAGGTAGGTTGCATCTCACAGTTAAGTGGATCCACAGAGCATACGTAAGCTACCTAACTGGATGTTTGTTTGCACAAACGATCACAATTAACTAGCAAGGGCCTGGAACCATCACTTTGGGAAGGTGCCCCTTCGGTGGTCCCACCAACCTTTTGGTTGAGAGACAAAATTCCATATTGGTTGTTTTTTATCTGCTTGCCCATGTCTTTTCACCATCTGCCCCTCAGCGATTCCTCGTTATCATTTTCAAGCACATGTTCTTTTCTTTTGCAAGTTGTTTGTTTTTTCCAGAGAAGTGTATTTCATTGCTAAGTGAATCCACTGGGCAGGCGCAAGCTACTTAACCGGATGTCCGTTTGCACAAACGATCACAATCAGTTAGCAAGGGCCTGGAACCTCCACGTTAGGAAGGTGCCCCTTCGGTGGAATCACCAACTATTTGTGAGAAGCAATTCTTATGTAGGAATTAAATCTGGAATTTTTGTGGCTTGACATTTGTTTGTTGAGTGATTTGTAGGAATCGCTTGGCTTTATGATGTGTTGAATAGGTAAGCTTTGTTTTGATGGCAATCCAAGAATGATACATCCAATATCATTTAACAAATTTAAGCATAGCTTCTAAGTAAAATATGGACGCAAGTGATTGCTGTTCCAGGCTCTCGAAATTGGAACTCCTTCGACAGTTGTGAGCTTGAAAGTTCCATCAAGAAGTTTTTTTATATGACGTTTGGCCCTTCCCAGTTTGGCCCAAACACTCCTGTTGCTGTCATGATCCTTTTCAAGACTAGATCCTTAATTTCAAAGCTACGTTGGCGAACTTTAGAATTGAAGTGCCTGGCTATCCTTTGCTGATGGGGCTTAGCCTCTTTCCTTCTTTCATCAAGCAAGTCAAGTCCATCAAGTTGCAGCTTTTCATTTTCAGCTTGGTTGAAATGAATTCTCCAGCGTGAGGGGACCTCTATTTCCACTGGAATCATTGCTTCCGATCCATATGCTAATGAGAATGGAGTGTGCGCAGTCGCAGTCTTGTGGGTAGTTCTGTATGCCCAAAGTGCTAGTGGCAGCTTATCGACCCAACCACCTTTTGCTTTTTGCAGCTGTTTTTTGATGGTTGATTTGATAATTTTGTTCACTGCTTCCACTTGCCTGTTTTCCTGCGGGTGAGCCACTGCTGAGAAGCTTTCTTGGATCTTGAATCGCCTGCAAAAGTCCTGGAATTCTTCGCTTTCGAATTGGGTACCATTGTCTGTGATTATCTTCTGAGGCACACCATACTTGCAAATGATATTTTTAGTCACAAAGTTTATCATCTTTTAGAGGTAATAGTAGCCAATGGTTCAGATTCAGTCCATTTAGTGAAATAATCAACAGCAACAATAGCATATTTGATTCTGGACTTGGCAATCGGCAAAGGCCCAATGAGATCTATCCCTCAAATGGCGAATGGCTATGGACTGACCATCTGTGTGAACTCGGTGGAATGTGCTCTTGGGATTTTTGCAAATCTCTGGCATCTGTCACACTTTCGGGAGTAGCTAGCAGCTTCTCGATTAATATCTGGCCAAAAATACCCATAGCGGAGAATTTTCTTTGCTGGAGTTTGGCTACCTGAATGATCCCCACACTCTCCTCCGTGCACCTCATCTAAAATTGTCTTAGCCTCTTCCTTGGTTACACATCGGAGTAATGGCACCGAGAATGCTCGTCTGTACAACCGGCCATCTTGAATTACATATCTCGGGGCTTTTCTTAGAGCTCTTTTGAGTTTTCTGGCAGGGAGCCATTAAGTACATATTCCTTGATCGAGGTCATCCACGATTCCTGCTCTTGAGGTACAGCCATAATCCAGTCAATATCCATCTCATCAGTACTTGGAGCTGACAAGACTTCCATAGGGACCAATCCCAATAATTGAGCTTCGCCAGAGCTTGAATATTTTGCGAGAGAATCTACCTTCATGTTCTCTTCCCGGGGTATATGGCTTATTGTATAATGATCAAAATCATCGAGAAGCTCCGAAGCCTTTGACAAGTAAGCAGGCAGATTTCCTTCTTTAGTTTGAAACTACTTCTTGACTTGGCATATAATAAGCTAGGAATCCCTGAAGATCTGCAATACTTTGATGTTCAGTTCTTTAGCAATCTTCAAGCCGGTAACAAGAGCTTCATATTCTGCTTCATTATTTGTCGAAGGAAATTCTATTCTCAATGCAGAGCACAATGACCGCCCTTCGGGGGTTTCAAGCACAACCCCAGCTCCGGAACAACATTCATTTCTTGCACCATCGACATATAATTTTCATCGGATCGGGATGTCATCAGTCACCTCTTCCTCAGTGTCACCTTTATCTATGTATTCTGCAATGAAATATGCTAAAGCTTGTCCATTGGTTGCTCTTCAGGGATGGTAGGTGATATCGTATTGGCTGAGTTCAATTTTCCACTTTAGAAGATGACCCGAAGTTTCAGGGCGAAATAGGACTTGCTTTAGAGGTTGGTCAGTGAGGACTTTAATAGGACGAGCTTGGAAATATGGCCTCAACTTTCTGGACGCAATCAACAGACAATAGGCGAGCTTTTCCAGCTTTGAATAATTCATCTCTGCCCTAGTGAATCTTTTGCTAATGTAATAAACCGGGCGCTGAACTTTTGCTTCTTCCCGTACCAATGCTGCACTGAGAGTATGAAATGAAACTGCTAAATATATGAAAAGATCTTCACCATTGCTGGGCTTAGAAGGCACTGGAGGCGTTTCCATGTGACGAATCAGTTCATCAAAAGCTTTCTGACATTCAGGAGTCCATTCAAAGTTTTTCTTTACTTTCTTCAGAGTGTCAAAGAAGGGAATGCATTTATTAGTGGCCTTAGAAATAAACCGACTCAAAGCAGCGACTTTCCCGTTGAGGCTTTGCAATTCCTTCTTTGTCCCAGGGTCTTTGACTTCTCTTAAGGCAGTAATCTGAGCAGGATTAGCTTCGATGCCCCTAGCACTCACAATGAAACCTAAGAATTTTTCGGACTCTACCCCGAATGAACAATTCAGAGGATTTAGCTTCATCCCATACTTTCGGAGGACCGCAAACATTTCTGCCAAATGATCCATGTGGTCTACTGCCTTCTTCGATTTCACCAACATATTACCAACATATACTTTCATAGTCTTGCCAATTTGGGGTTTGAACATGGCATAAACAAGTCTTTGATAGTTGCCCCGGCGTTCTTTAGTCCGAAGGGCATGACTTTATAGCAGTGAGACCAACATCAGTGAAGAAGCTCGTGTCCTCCTGATCTGGCTCATACCTCATGATTTGATTATATCATGAGTAAGCATCGATAAAAGACAATAATTCATGCCCGGCTGTTCCATCCACCAACTGATCAATCCTGGGTAACGGGAAACAGTCCTTGGGGCATATTTGTTAAAGTCTGAAAAGTCGATGCATACTCTCCACTTTCCATTTGCTTTTTTGACCAACACCGAATTAGAAACCCAATTTGGATAAGTGGATTCTCTGATGAAGCCATTTTCCATGAGCCGATCTACTTCTTCTTTTAATGCTGTCGACCTTTCAGGAACCTGGGTTCTACTTTTCTGCTTTACGGGTGTGAATTTTGGATCAATATTCAAAGCATGCACTGCGATTTCTGAAGATATTCCACACATGTCGGCATGACTCCAAGCGAATACATCCAGGTTTGCTTTCAAGAATGATATCAACATATTCTGAACTGTCACACTGAGTTGTGAATCCACATTCAGCACCTTGTTTGGATCATTCAGGTCAACAGGTATTGGCGCCGTTACTTCCACAGGCACCACTCTACTCTCCCCTGCACTGGTTTTTCTGGGATCAATCTCTTTTCGTGCACCACTGTGCTCACCAGTGCAGGGTCCATCCCATAATTGCTACAAGGTGGGCTCTTTGATGCGGAGCGGAGCTGCCGCACCCTTACCCATTTCTCTCTTCTTTGCCTCCCGTAACTCTATGAGATAGCATTCTCGCCCGGCATTTTGGTCCCCCTTCACAACACCGACGCCATTATCAGTGGGGAACTTCATAGTCAGGCACCATGGAGCGAGAATGGCCTTGAATGCGGCAAGAGTCGGTCGACCCAAGAAGGCATTGTAAGCGGAGAATTCATCAACAATCACAAAAGTTTGTTTTCGAACCACCTTCTTTTCCCCTTCTCCAAGCTCTAGAAATAAGTCAATAGTCCCAATAGGCTGTTTTGGTTCTCCAGTGAACCCAACAATTTTCTGTGAGGAAGCTTGGACATCAGCCATGGGAATTTTCATCTGATCAAATGTCTTCCTGAAGAGGACGTTGCAAGAGGCGCCGCAGTCAACAAGCACCCTTCTTAAAACGGCTGGTCCGATGCCTGCAGATATCACCAAGGGATCCATGGTGGGAGCCTCAACACCAACAGAGTCTCTAGCCCAGAATATGATGTCATCGTTAAAAGTTCTTCGCTATTTTAAAGGAGTAGCATCTTACAAGACAAAAACATTTTCTTCCGCCGGGGCATATCTCAAAGCGTGAGCATATCTCTCCATCTCACCCCAACTTCTTCCCGCTGGGTGAGGACCCCCTGTGATAACATTAATGACAGGCCTCTCAGATTCCTGCGCTGCAGTCCTCTCACCTGAGCCGGATTGATGAGCAGGAACTTATTGCTTCTGAGTAGATGAGGTTGGGCCACTTCTGTTTCTCTTCACATATTGTTGTAGTTCATGTTAGGAACTGAGTTGATGATGTTTTGATGACAACAACCTTATATAGTTATTATACTTTACTTTATAAAATATATACTAACATTTTCATATATATATATATATATATATGTATGTATGTATGTATATGTGTATAGGAAGTATATGCAGGTATCATCGAAGACTGATCAGTATAAAGACTCAAGCATCAAGATAAAGATTAGAGATTCAAGATTCAAGACTCTAGAGAATCAAGATTTCAAGATCTCAAGATAAGTGTCTAGTACTTTGTTAAAACTTCATAATAGCACTCTCATCTTTCTTCCAATTTTCTTTTGGGATGGAACCCAATTTCTATCGAAACCAGTGGCTTACAAACCCACGACAAGTAGCTTACAAACCTACGATAAGTGGCTTACAAACCCACGAAAATCAAAATCATTTAAACTACTTTGTACAAGTTCTCGAGTCCTATGGAGGAGCTCTGTAGGAAGGTTCTTGCAATTTCAGTTTGAATAGATTTTTCAAAATGTTTTTAAATCTGTTTTCAAAATGTTTTAGCTTTCAAAATCATGTTTTCAATTTTCAAACTTTGTTTTAGCCTTGAAATATTCCTCCATTCTGATTTTAAAAAACTTCTATTTTTAAAACATCAAAACTTATTCTAATTTTAAATATTACTTATATAATTAACGGTCTATATCAATTATATATATATATATACTTAAAATAATGTTTTATATTCATTCTCTATCTCAAAATATTGTTTAAACACTTTACTTTGCTTCAGAGAAGTTTCAACTTGTTTTAAATTCAAATGCTTTTACAAAACAACATCTCTACAATTTTTAACTGAGGGATGTCGACATAAGGGGGTACTCCATGTCGACATGGTGGCCGTTGGATTCAAAATTCAACTTTTCAAAAGAAGTGTCCATTCGTTCGAAAACCTTTCGCCAATGGTTATGACTGTTGTGCATCTATATAAAGGCTTCCAAAACGAATTTTTTTAACAACTACTCTCAATTTCTTCACTCCTTCTTCTCCGCCATTCAATATCCATAAAACTTCATATTTTCAAGGTCGTGCCATCATTCTGCCAAATTCTCAATAGGAAATCATTTAGATACACTTTCTATTTGATTCTCCATCATTCTACTAAAGATCAAAGTGCTATTTAGAGTTACAGGATTAATTTGTATTCAAAAAGTCCATAGAGTCTATCCATTCAAAAGGATTGTTATTAAGAAGTATTAGGGTGATCTTGTATCCCGTAAATCAAGAGAGTTTACCCCAGACTCGGAGATAGGAGGGTTCCTCAAGGCCTTAGAAATTGGGGGTTGTAATTTGGATATTGGCGTATAAAAATCTGTACAAGGAGATTTCCTTTGTGCAGGACTGGATGTAGGAGGATTCCGAACCAGTATAAAATCCGGTATGTTCTTTCCTTTTACTTGCTTTACTTTACTATTTGCATTTGTTATATGTTCTGTGATCATTCTGTGTTAGAATTCTATTTAAGATTTGTGTTGAAAGTTTTAATTTAGTCATATAGTTCATATATTCTTTAAAACACTATTCACTCCCCTCTATTGTTATTTCTGCCTTAAGATCCTTAATCCGCATCCCCAACAATTGGTATCAAAGCATTGGTTTTCATTATTTTCATAATCTGAAATTTTGAAAAGTTTTAATGGCACAACACACTAATAATGTCACTCCTGCCACCACTACTTCTGTCAACACAAGCACTAACACTAGTTCATTTGTGGAGGGTCAGTCTACTGTCAGACCACCACTTTTTAATGGCAGTAATTATGCATATTGGGCATGTAGGATGAAAATCTATTTACAATCCATAAGTTCAGATACTTGGAATATGACACAAACTGAATATGTTGAACCAACTACTAATTTTTCCCAGTGGACTACTGAGGAAAAGACGGTTGCACAAAACAATTCTAAGGCTATGAATATACTATTTTGTTCACTAGATAGGAATGAGTTTAATAGAGTCTCTTTTTGTAAGTCTGCATTTGAAATCTGGAAAACTTTGCAAGTTACTCATGAAGGAACAAGCAAAGTTAAACAGACTAAAATTTCCATATTAACTAACCAGTTTCAATTGTTTAAAATGCATGAAAATGAGTCCATTTCCGACATGTTTTGTCGATTTCAAGACATTGTACATTCAATTATTGCTTTAGGAAAGGGTTTCTCAGAAGAAGATCAAGTCATAAAAATACTCAATTCACTCACTCTAGAATGGGATCAAAAGACACTTACTATTGAAGAGGCAAACGATGTTAGTCAAATGAAGATTGAAGAGTTAATCGGTAATCTAATGTCTTATGAAGTTCAACTACAAGGGAGAAAAGAATCTAAGACAACGGAAAAGAAATCGATCGCATTCAAAGCAACAACTGGAGATTCAAAACAAGAGAGTGATGAAGAAATTGCTTTCATGACCAGAAATTTCAGGAAATTTCTGAAGTATAGAAAGATGAACAACTTTAAAAGAAATGATCAAAGAAATTCCAGAAATACTTCGGAGAACAACAATTACAACAACAACAACAATAATGGTGATAGATGCTATGACTGCAACAAAGCAGGGCACTACAAGATAGATTGTCCATATCCAGACAAACAGACATTTCAACCAAACAACGAGCAACTAAGGAAAAGAAAGAAGGCATATGTAGCAACTCTTGATGATTCAGATTCATCCAGTGACGACGAGAAGAAAACTGATAATTCAAATTTGTGCTTCACGGCTATTCTCGAATCGAAAGACGATCGGAGTTTGGATCTAAAAATAGGTACGCATTTATTTTGATTTTATTGGATGCTTGCTTGCTTTGATTTTGTTTGCAATTCCTTGAATTTTTAAATTCAAAATCACCCTTTGAAATTTGAATTTTTAAATTCAAAATAATATTATTTTAATAATATTTTAAATATTAAAATATTTTAATATTATTATATTTAATATTATTACTGGAATTATATATAGATATATAATATAGATTAGTTTTCTTAGGATTTTAGGAATTTATTAGATTTTAGAAATAAACACCTTCTTTCAAATTCAACAGGCACATGTCGACATGCCATGATACCCCATGTCGACATGCCTCTGAGAAATTTGATTTCAAAATTTGAATTCAAACTTTTGAATTTCCCTCCACCTTTTCACTTACTTCAAAATTCTGAAAAGACACCTCTTGACCAGAGAACATGACTTTAGAGAATCTATTTAATATACTTATCTTATCATCTCTTTTCACTTTATTCTCATAATTCAAACTTTCTTCATTATCTTCTATTCCTCTCAAACACTCATCAATGGCTTCCTCAAGTAACCCATCAACTATGAGGCTGCCCAAATCCATCAAAAATGATCTTTTCAATGACCCGGAGGCTATCAAAGCTTACATAAGTTATGTAAACTATGGTAAAGTCAATACGGGAAAATTTGCTATTTTTGATGATTTTCCTTCTTATGAAATCGATCAACTTTTTGAAGAAAACTCCATTCTTAGCTTGATTGATAACAAGCAAAATGATTTCGTTTGTTATCCAAACCTTGTCAAAATGTTTTATGCAAACCTAAACCGTGGATTTTATAATGGAAATGAAGATAAAATTTGGAGTAGTGTTAAAGGAACACTTATTGTTTTGGATTCCGATATTTTGGGTACTACTTTGGGTTGCAAATCTACTGGTATGAATCTCTCGGAATTTCAAATCAATGAAACCGATCGAGAGACTTTTCATCACATTTTTGAAAGCGATGACCACATGGATTTTAAGAATCGCTTTTTCCGCCCAAAAGCAAGAATTGTCAACCTTCTAATTCAACACACCATTATTCCTAGGTCGGGAAACTACAATAATCCCACCTCAAAAGTGTGTAAAGATCTTTTTGCTATTTTTGGAAAATATGATATTAATTGGGCACAAACTATTTTGGATGAGTTAAGACCCAAAAAATTTAATATAGGAGAAAACACTCTTTATCATGGAATTTACCTTACTCGGATTTTCAATTATTTTGGTGTGGATGTTAAAAAGGAAGAGTTTGTAAGTAGGAAAGTGTTCAATCATGGGAATATTTCCCTTATGAAAATCCCACTTATGTTTCAACCATATGAAACATTTACCGAAAAGGAAGAAAGACTTGCTCATGAAGAGATGGAAGAAGAGGGAGAAGAAGAGGAAGAAGAAGGGGTAGGAATGGAAATTGAAGAAGAAGAGGAAGATGAAGAAACATCTTTGGAAAGTATAGAGTATCCACATACCCCCGCCAATCCGTCCAACAAAACCATACTCAAGAACCAAAAGATACTTGCCCAAAACCAAAAGTTTCTTAAGAGATCTATTAGCAAGAAAATGGATAAAATCTCTACCAAGATCGACAAGTTCTTTGGGAAGATAGGCAGGAAACTTGGCTTGTCCTCATCATCATCTTCATCAAACTAATCCTAGCCATTATTTCTCTAGCTATTGTTTATCTATCTTTGTATTTTCTACTTTTTTAGTTAAGATTATGTAATGTTAACTAATATAAGTAATGCTATCTCATTCTCTGTCTTCCAGCTTTATATATCTCTGTTAGTTATTTATTTTAAGTTTATATAGGTCCACGAGTATAAAAATAAACTTAGAAATAAAAAATAACTCAACTTGGTCATTCTGTCTAGGCCATGTCGACATGCCACATCCCCCCACGTCGGCATATAACAGTCAGAAAGTAGTTACAATTTCTAACTTCAAATTCTTGTAACTATCAAATGACAATTCATTTTGAACGACCAATAACTCCTATAAATACCTATTTCATCCAGAAAAACTTCTCTACCTCCAATTCTGTTCATCTCCTTTCATACTTCAACTTATTTCTTAAATTATGGCTTCTCCAGTTAAGAATTTAAGTGAAAATCTTGAAGGAACTCTTACTTCTTTCAAGAATATTCTCTCTTTTATACTTAGAAATCAAAGGCACTTAGAATTAAGCCAAATGCAGATGATCAAAGAGCAAGAGAAACACTTCGACGCACTTTGTTGGATGATCTCAAGCCTTAGCAAAGACGAACCCGAAGCAAATCCACCGGTCACTCTCGACAAAGATAATTGGGATGTTATCAAAATTGATCCTATCTTTGGAGAAGATGGATGGGTGGAAGTCCCAAGGAATGTCTGATCATTATGTATGATTGTTTGTTTGTTTGATTTGATTTGACTTATATTTGATTAGGATTTGATTAAATTGTTTACTTAAGTTTGATTTGGATTTGGTTTGTATATAACTTCATATACTATACATGATTGGTTTGCTATGTATGATATTGATTTGATTGCCAATTTACACTTATATATGCTCACACACTTGATCACTTACACTCACTTGATCACTTATACGTTCACTTTACACTTTTATTCTATATATAGTTGATTATCTTAGAACAGGTAAAACTTTTATTCCTTTTTGCTGATGTCAAAGGGGGAGAAAGTTATAAAAATATATGTGCTTGGTGTAAGGGGGAGTCATGGAGTAAGGGGGCTTGGTGTAAGGGGGAGTCATGGAGTAAGGGGGAGTTGTAGTTTTAAGAAGAAATCATGGAGTAAGGGGGAGTTATGGTATGGTAAGAATGTTTTATAAATAAAGGTTGTCATCGTCAAAAAGGGGGAGATTGTTAGGAACCGAGTTGATGATGTTTTGATGACAACAACCTTATATAGTTATTATACTTTACTTTATAAAATATATACTAACATTTTCATATATGTGTGTGTGTGTGTGTGTGTATAGGAAGTATATGCAGGTATCATCGAAGACTGATCAGTATAAAGACTCAAGCATCAAGATAAAGATTAGAGATTCAAGATTCAAGACTCTAGAGAATCAAGATTTCAAGATCTCAAGATAAGTGTCTAGTATTTTGTTAAAACTTCATAATAGCACTCTCATCTTTCTTCCAATTTTCTTTTGGGATGGAACCCAATTTCTATTGAAACCAGTGGCTTACAAACCCACGACAAGTAGCTTACAAACCTACGACAAGTGGCTTACAAACCCACGAAAATCAAAATCATTTAAATTACTTTGTACAAGTTCTCGAGTCCTATGCAGGAGCTCTGTAGGAAGGTTCTTGCAATTTCAGTTTGAATAGATTTTTCAAAATGTTTTTAAATATGTTTTCAAAATGTTTTAGCTTTCAAAATCATGTTTTCAAAAATATTTTCAAACTTTGTTTTAGCCTTGAAATATTCCTCCATTCTGATTTTAAAAAACTTCTATTTTTAAAACATCAAAACTTATTCTAATTTTAAATATTACTTATATAATTGACGGTCTATATCAATTATATATATATATTTAAAATAATGTTTTATATTCATTCTCTACCTCAAAATATTGTTTAAACACTTTACTTTGCTTCAGAGAAGTTTCAACTTGTTTTAAATTCAAATGCTTTTACAAAACAACATCTCTACAATTTTGAACTGAGGGATGTCGACATAAGGGGATACCCCATGTCAACATGGTGGCCGTTGGATTCAAAATTCAACTTTTCAAAAGAAGTGTCCATTCGTTCGAAAACCTTTCGTCAATGGTTATGACTGTTGTGCATCTATATAAAGGCTTCCAAAACGAATTTTTTTAACAACTACTCTCAATTTCTTCACTCCTTCTTCTCCACCATTCCATATCCATAAAACTTCATATTTTCAAGGTCGTGCCATCATTCTGCCAAATTCTCAATAGGAAATCATTTAGATACTCTCTCTATTTGATTCTCCGTCATTCTACTAAAGATCAAAGTGCTATTCAGAGTTATAGGATTAATTTGTATTCAAAAAGTCCATAGAGTCTATCCATTCAAAAGGATTGTTATTAAGAAGTATTAGGGTGATCTTGTGTCCCGTAAATCAAGAGAGTTTACCCCAGACTCGGAGATAGGAGGGTTCCTCAAGCCTTAGAAATTAAGGGTTGTAATTTGGATATTGGCTTATAAAAATCTATACAAGGAGATTGCCTTGGTGCAGGACTGGATGTAGGAGGATTCCGAACCAGTATAAAATCCGGTGTGTTCTTTCCTTTTACTTGCTTTACTTTAGTATTTGCATTTGTTATATGTTCTGTGATCATTCTGTGTTAGAATTCTGTTTAAGATTTGTGTTGAAAGTTTTAATTTAGTCATATAGTTCATATATTCTTTAAAACACTATTCACCCCCCCCCCCCTCTAGTTGTTATTTCTGCCTTAAGATCCTTAATCCGCATCCCCAAAAGTTCATTCTGTCTAAACAGCTCTTCAATCAAATTGTTTAAATGGCGACATTCATTAGTGTCATGGCCAGGTTGATTGTGGAATCGACGGAATCTCCCATTATGCACAACATTTTTCCCAGGATTCATCTCAGGTGGTTTGGGGTATTCAACAGCATCCTTGGTTGCGAAAAAGATATTTTCTGGAGTATCAGTTAAGGGAGTAAAATCTGAAGGTTTAAAGTGGCGTATTTTCTTCGCATCTTTCTGCTTTTTTCCACCGTCATTCTCCGTCTTCTGGCCACCAGATTCCTTTTTGTTAGAAGCAACATTGTTATTCTCAACTTCAGTCACGACTACTTTTGCTGGCAGAGGAAGGCTTTCAAAGCGCATAAATTCATCGGCCTTCTTATAGAACTTCTCAAGTGAATTTGGCTCTTTCATCTTTAGCCATTTTTCGAATTCACTTGATTTGTCAATACCTCGCATTAAGTATGTCAGAATCATCCGAGGCTTTGCATTATCAACTTCGACCAAGGCTATATTAAAGCGGTTTAAGGAAGATTTGATAGACACTCTGAGGCTTTGTTCGAGGCTGGATAGTGACATAATGTCCTTGGCCTTCGAAGCATGTAACCTGAACTGATCTTTGAATTTCCGAGTTAGGTCGGAGAACTGATCCACGGATCGAACTGGAAGCTTCATGAACCAAAGCAGGGCCACTCCCTCCAAGTACATAGGAAAGTAACTGCATTTGATCTCATCTGTTGCTCTGGCACCTGTCATATTCCAGTCATACTTGTATAAGAACTGGTTAGGATCGCTTGTCCCTCAATAAGCTGGAATAGTGGGAGGAACAAAGTTTTTCGGAGATTCAGCCTTCAGAATTATTTCAGTAAAAGGAGTCTTGCTTGGAGCAAAACCCCAGTCACTTTCATCTTTCTCCCTTCTCATGCTCATTCATAATTTGTCGAATCATTCCCGAGAGGCACTCCTCATCGTTTAGAGGCCCTGCGGCACAGACGTCAGCTACTTTTTTGGAAGTTTTCCTGGACAAACGTTCACGAAGAGTTGGCTGCGGCCTTGAACCTTCGGCTTGGGGATGTACCCCTTCGGCGGTGCCAGCTGCCCTCTAAGGAGTACTTTTCCCTTGGGAATCATGAACATCCTCGGCAAAGGTTTCTTCATTATTTTCTGGTTGCTGGTTAACTCCAAGCAAAGCATTCAACCTTTCCAACATCAAAGTGTTCTGGGCTTTCATTTGTTGATACAACCCAGACACTACATCATCCAATTCCGCCCTTGTGATTCCAACACTAGGAGCCGCTTGATTTAATGTGGGAGAAGTGGCGGTGTTGTCGTAAGCATCTCCATATCTAGTAGATCTCCTTTTTCTTCCAGGAGACATAATTTCGGATAGACTTCTGGTTCTTAGGGAGAGTCTTTCAACAAATCTTTGTGAAGCAATGATGAGAGCACCCGTTTGGTAAGCGGGAGGTCCTGAGTTCAATTCTCAGTGAAAGCACCAAAGACGTTAACGCTAAAAATGTACGCTAACACCCCAGTGTGAGTTGTGATATAGCAAAAGCACCACCCGTTGGTACGGGACTAAAAACTAGCAGAAAATAGCAAAAAATAGTAAAGTGACAACAATTTTTATAGTGGTTCAGCTTAAAGTCAAGCCTACGTCCACTTAATCTCTTCTATTATTGATTTGATTACAAATTTCACAATAATTCTTCGATTACGACACCATTAAGGCAAGTCGTTAGAACTTTGATGCAGAAAAGCTCTTTGAATTCATGTTGAATGAACTTGATCTTTTCCCAAGATTCTTTCAAGTGTCCTTTGCATTTGAAGTGTTGTAGAAGAAGTCGTGAAAACGACAAAGTCTTGGCGTTCCCGAAATCCTTTTTTCCCTTTCTCAATATGGAGTAAGTGGGGTATTTATGGGGGAGTTTCGGAGTTAGGTCGTATGGTGTCATAGGTCGTGAGCGACCTAGGGAGTTGCAACCTAGGAAGTTGCGACCTAAGAGCGATCCCGAGGTAGCATAAGTCAAGTCGTTAGCGACTTAATGGAGCCATCCTGGACGAGATATATGCTGTGAGCGACTTAGCATGTGTAGCACAGGAGTTATCTCCGCTTGCTAAGGTCATAAGCAACCTAATAGAAGAGGCAGTGCGCATGCGGCTTAACTCTGAAGCTTGCTAGGTCGTTTGGTCGTTCTTTCCTTAACTCGTTAGCCCGTTGTCTTCATTGAGTTGCTGGGTCGTTAACCCATTGAGTCGTGCCATGTTGAGCCGCTCTGTGCTTTAGGTCGTTAGGTCGTGCCCTGCTTAGGTCGTTAAGTCGTTTATGCCTTGGGTAGTTAAGTTGCTTATTCCCTTACGTCGTTGAGTCGAATAGGTCGCTAAGTCGTGAATAAGAGAGGTGTTAACAATTGGGTAGCGAAAGTCGAGGGCGCTGATGCCTACAAAGGCATTTGGTTTATGTTGTGGCGACAATGTAACCCGATGTCACTGCGATCTACTGTGGACCATAGCAGAAATCGGGTGGAGGTGAGTGTCAACGGCTTACGTTTTAATTTTCCAGGAAGGCAACGTAACATCGGTAGATTATGATCTATGGTGGAGTGGAGATGTTTCATTCTTTTGGCAGCGAAATTCGAGAGAACTGATGCCTATAGTTATATGGGTTTTTGCTGTGATAGCAACGTAACCCCAGATGTAGCTACGATCTGTAGTCGGTTCCATGGTGTAATAAGGGGCACGAAGTGCCTACAGTTATCCATGGATTTTGCCGGGATGGCAACGTAACCATCGGGTTAACTGCGACCGTGGAGGGGGTGATGATTTCCAGAACATTCTCACCAAAGGTGTTACCTCTATTTCAAAAATGTTTTCTATATTTTCAACAAAAATGTTTTCCCAAGTATTTTCACTGGGTGTTTGATACGAGATTACCAAGTACTTATAGATTTATAATCCAATGCCTGAACAACGTATGACCGAATTTCCGTAAGAACAAGGATGGACTTGTTGAGACACCGAGTTATAAAAAGTACTTTAGAAAACTGTTTTCGGTAATATTATGTAGATTTTAAAGTTTTTAAAAAAATTTAAATGAAAAGGAGTTTATAGTTAAAGATGTCCAAATAATAATTTATCTGATTTTAAATATTGAATAAATTCTGTCTTCATTCTTTTCAAGGACGAAAAGATTCAAAGGGGAAGGAATGTGATAACCCAGATTTTTGGGACATCTGTTAATTGGGTAATTTACTGATTTTTACCATTTAAGATACTTATTTTATTTATCTAAAAATAAAAATAAAAATATACATAGATAAATATTAAGTTTGATAGTCTTTTAATATAAATATGATTGTTTAATTAAATAAATATGATTGTAAATAGAACTTGAACTTGAAATTGAAATTCAAGAGATAAATATCTTAGAAATAAATTGGATTTAAAAAGTATATGTATATATGATTTTTTTAGTATATAATTATATTTTAAATCATTTCCTTTTAAAAAGTTATGTAAGTATAATTTGTATACATACAAATTTTAAATTTATCAAATGGTTTTATACATTTTCTTTTAAAAAATAACAAGAGATAAAATTTAATTTGTGTATATATAAAAATTATATAAAATCATATTTAAACATTTGAAAACATGTAAATATATGTGTAAGCTAATTACACACAAATTACAAGTGGAGGCAAATTTGTAACATATTTTACAAGTGTTAACATGGTATAATTTGATGTTACAAGTGGCATACTTGTTTTCTTTCAAGATTTAATTATATGAATAAGAATGAATCAAGAAACCAGGCTTCACTTCTAAATTTCTTTTATCTTCTCATAAACCTGTAAACTGAAAAGAAAAAAAATTAAATCAAAAGAAGATCAAACCTAGAGATGAAAAACAAAAGCATACAGTAAAGTTTGGCAGCAAATTCAAGTTCAAATATAACTCGATATCAAGATCAACTCAATAATTATCAAGCACAAATCATCTTAACAACAAAGCCGCAGTTCATAATCAAGCAATTTCCAGGTTTCAAGAAGAAAACTTCCTCTGTTCTTTTAATAAGGTGAGTAAACATCTTTCATAAAAAATCAAGTTAAAAAAAATCTGATGCATGTGAATGTCCTGGAATGTATGATATATAATATGCTTTGCATGGCTATATAAATCAGATTTCCTGTTTATATGTATGTGGATGTTTGTATGCATGTCTAGAATGAATATATGGCTCTGTTCATATCTCTCAGATTCTAAATAAAATTTCAAAAATCAATTGCTCATCCTTTGATCTGTTATATGATATGATGTATAAACAAAAATTGTTTATTACAATAAGATTTAAGTGTTAAAAATATTTTTAAATAGAGCTGAACACAGTTTTAACCAAATTGTAAATATTACAGTGAAACTTAAAAATGTCATGATTTCGACTTGAATAATTGGTGAATTCGTAATTATAATCTGAATTGTCTTCTAAAACTAGGATTTTTAAGAAAGGAATCATGGATTTTAAGTTTGTAATTCGAGTGAATTCGAGTGTTGAACGGAAAATGGGTTTCGAGATAGTTCAGGTGATCGACGACACATAGGTGGGTCGGGTCTCGGCCAAAGCAAGCTGGGTGTTCGTCGAGGTCGGATAAAAATAGTCGGAGGAATTTCCATTGCCTGTGATGGTCGGACGAGGTGGAAGTAGGCTTTGAATCCTAGTTTTGGCCGAGGCTGAAGATATGGTGACTATGTCGCTATCGAACCTTCGGAAGTAATCGGTCAAAGGGGAAAGGGAACTTAGGTCATGGACGAGGCTGTGGCCGGAATGATGGAGCTTCTGATGGTCGGAGTTGTCATGTCGAGGTGATGTTGGTCGAAGTGTTTTGCTCCTGAGGATTCGATCAAGTCGAATTCTCGATTCCGTGGTTGTTTGGGATTTGAGTGGTTGGAATCATAAGAGGGGATGATCGATGACTTGTTGGTGGAGGTCGTAGACGCCGAAGTGACGCCGACGATCGGTGCATGTGCACCAGAATCAATGCATGGTTTTGATTGGGAACGAAGTATTTACCTTAGGTTGAAGCTCGGGTAAAAAGTAGGTGGGGCTCGGAGTTTATTTCGAGTACGTAAGTTTTCAAAAACATAACAGTTTTTTTAAAATAAAAAATATAAACTAAGTTTTAATAAAAAGAGGAAGCTCGGGAAAAAGGTTTAGGTAACTCAGGTGTTAGTTCGAGTAGATCCTGGATTTACTCAGGTAAAGTAATTTTTATTTTCAAAGTTTTAAATTTAACAAAGTCAAGTTTAAAATCTAGTTAAGTTAAAAACTATTTCCTTTAAATAGTAATTATGTATTTAATGTTTGATTAAAGTTGAGAAATTTATTTTAAGTTTTAATTAATTAAGTTAATCCTTAAGTTGTTTTTAAAAGCTTAATTAATCAGATAATTAAGTTGTTTAATTTAAAAGATTTGGTGTTTTAAATTTTTAATTAATCTTAAAACTTTTAAGTTAATGATAATTAATTCCAAAGTGCATTAAATTCTGATAATGACTAAGAAGGTGATTAAGATAAATGAATTATCATAAAATAATTAAGTGTTGGGTGATTAGGATTATTAATTAGTTAATTAATTGATTATTAATTAAAGGTTAATTAATTAAGGATAGTAAATTAAAGGTAATTAATTTAAATTAAGGAGGATAATCAAGGGATGATTAATTAAGGTTAATTAATAAATGTAATTAAGTAAAAGAGTAATTAATTAAGGAAAGTGATTAGAGGATCATTAACTAATGTATTTAATTAAATAAGGAGATCAATTAAAAGTTAATTAATGTGAATGGTCAAGGCTAATTTATCTAAGTGGTAATTAAAGGTTAATTACTTAATGTAATTAAAGGATAATTAATCAAGGATGATTAATTAAGATGGATGATAAAAAAATGATTAATCAATTAGGTTGTAATTTATTAATGTTAAGTCAGCAGTGTTAAGGTAATCCAAGTGATTAAAGTTGGTAATTATTTAATTGGAGATTAATTAAATTAATTTGGAATTATATATATATATATATATATATTAAATCTTGCTTATGGATGATTGAATGATATTGGATGGCTTGGATTGTTGTTGTCTCCGATGGCGATTGAGATGTGCTATGATATGATGGGTTGAATAGTAATATTATGGGTCATCTATCAATGATGAATTTTTGAGTGCTATAATATTCTGAATATAAATTGATTTGTGTCCACTTAAAAAAATGTGAGTAAGATGATATTGAATTCAAAGAGACTGGGGTCGGGTATTAGTAAATACCCGAATCCACTTCGATTAGTAATTTACATTAATTTTTTATTGTTTGGTTAGAAGAAAACAGGCTGGAATGAAATAAGTTACGTATCATGGATATTTAAACTGGGAAACGATTCTTGGATATTGTTTGAGATAAATGATTGACTTAAATAAGATTAGAACTCGTAGGAAAGTACGAGTTACCCTTGTAATTCAATTAAGTTATATAGCTTGGTATTTCATATTATATGGGATTACTCACGCTGGTTTCCAGCCTGACCCGGGTGTTGGTTTGATGTAACACTCGGGTCAGACCGAGTATTACAGATTTTCAGATAAGGACATTCTGGATTTCATAAGGCGAGCTGGATGGCAGGAACGTAAGGTGTATTCCGCTAAGAGATATTGTTGCTTATTTGGGAAAAGTTTGTTCTAACTGTCCAGTTTATTTGTAAATGGTTGTAATCTGATGAAATGTATGTAAAGTAATAACTACAGCTTTCTATGTAAATGCTACTATTTGTTATTATATTTAATCCACTGCGAATGTGAGATACTGTTGGTTTCTGTTCTTCTTCTACCTTCTTTCTTCTTTTCTCTAACAATCTGGAATTTTCGTAGTCGAAAATTTCGGGTCGTTAAAGTTTATCGCAATTAATGGCCGGTCTACTATCTTAAGTCCCAATCTAAATCTATCTACTAGGTCTAAATATGAATGAATGTGAAGCACATGTATTAAACAAAACTTGAACATGAACATCATTCATAGAAAGCATGCCTTGAATAACGACCCACTTCCTTTCCCCTTCGTCGAGGGAGCGCTCGACCAAGTCGGGACTGCATCCAATACATATTCCTGCACATTTTCTTATCCTTTACCGATTTTAGAAAATTATTCTTTAAATACCCGGGTTTATCATAATTATAGAACTTCTTCTTCTCATCCGTCTTGCGGTCTTTAATTAGATGACCTTTGTTGTTGCGTCCAAAGAAAGTAGGTTCCTATTAACCCTTCTTCTTACCACCCCTTCCTTGGGAATGCTTTCTCTTTCCATTCCACTTCTTTGTACCTTCACTACCTTGTTGTGGCTTTGGCACGCCTTTCTCGGCAGAAACAACAATAACAATCTTTGCCTTAGGGTAAAAGCACCAATGGTGAAGCGCCTTCCTTACATGCTTCTCAAATTGTTCATATATTGGGTCCCCTCTCTTTTCTCCCTAGTAGTCATCCAAACCAATGATAAATATCTCAGTATTTTTCAAGGGAGTAGTTAACCATAAAAATTCTCTTAAAGATAAAGTATGGAGGAAGACATATAAAAAGTGATGGATTCCACAAGAATTGGAAACATGGGTTATGCCAATGTTCAAAAGCTATGTTTTAAAGGTATTAAATTAGCTTTTGAAGGAATCGCAAGCTTTAGGTACCAATATAAATGACAAGCAGAACAAAAGTTATCAAAAAGGTAGAAAAGATGGCGAAGTTACCCTTCCCCCTCATCTAGACCTTTCAATGCAAATGGATCTGCTTGTATAAGAGAGGCTAGTAAGGGTTTGAAACACGTTTCAAAGGTATTGAATGATTGAGTCACACACCAGAACCAATTCCTTCAAAATAGTGGGTTTCGTCATTATCAATCTATTACTTGGATAAATGATTCCAACACACACCTTTCAAAATGATTGGAACACTTTGAAGGCATGATGAAAACTCCACATGAAGGCCTAGAGTCCTTTCGCAAAGACCCAGTCATCACCCACCATTCCTTTTAAGGTTATGTGAAAGTCAACTCATCACTCACTTGCAACAGAGAAGCAACACAAAGTGAAAAGTGCTGCTAGTCGCCTTTCAACGAAGTCAAAAGTAGTCCAGCAATAACAAAGTAAAAGGGGCACTCAAACTTTAATGGTAGAAGTAGGTTGTCGAGGTGATCCTTTCGACTAGGTCAAAAGGTCAGAGATGAAAATGTAGAGGTGTGAAAATGGATGAAGTAAGGCCCTTCGACCATGTTGAAAGGATGCAATAAGAAGGATGAAGGAAGGCGTTTCCACCATTTCAAAAGGATACAAGCGGAAGGTTCAAGGAAGGCCTTTCGACAGAATCGAAAGGATAGGCGTGAAAGGAGACCAACTTGCATCTATAAATATGAACCTAAGGGTCCGAATTTGGGGATGAGTTGTGGAATCCTACATTCTTTCTCTTATTTCTTAGAAAATCAATTCTTTGTAACATTAAAATAATTTGGATAAAAGCTCTCTTACTTGTAACTCAATTTGGATTAATGTTGAAAGAGGAAGAGCATGGATCCAATTAAGATTTTGATGATGAGAAAGATCATTTCAGCCACTAACTTGACTAATTACCAATTGCACATAATTCTTACTTATTTTCTAATCTCCAATTTATCTTATGCTATGCAATGGGATCAACTTAGACAACATGTATTCAAATAACATTATCATCATGTTATTGATATTAAATGCTAGACAAAGATGGTGATAGTGATTCGATAATAATAAGTTAATGGAACTTAAATTGTCTAATAAGTTATTCCATTACATACAGAACAAAAAACATGCATATTATACATTGAGACCACTTTGAAAAAGAAAAAACCCTTTCGACCTGATCGAAAAGGGTGTTTCAAATGGGATTCGATGTACTTAGCTATGCTAGTTTGACCGGTATCTTCGAAAGGTGTATTCATATTACAATACATATATCCCTTTCGAAGGACCTCATTCCAAAAGAGAAAAACAATATTATCGAAGGAAAACTCTCCATTTAGAAGTAGAATGTTCATTTCGATTCATTCGAATGGGGTATGAATGACCCTTTCGACTCAATCAAAAGTAATCATGAATGAGTTATTCTCTTCTTAATTTTTTTCAAAGAGTTGATGGTCTTCTTATCTAGAAATAACATTCCCATGAAGCTATCTTTTGAAGACGTTTTGCGCCAATCAATCTATTCGAAAAGGTTTTCGAGGAGATTGATCACTTTTAAAAAATTCTTCAAGATGATAGTGACATTTCTTGATAACATCTATGCTTTTAAACATCAATAAGATTACTTATGAACATTTATGGCATTAGAAGAAGGGCTTAAACCTCCGTCCTTGTGGTTACATATAGACTAATTAATGATTGTTTAACTTGGTGTGGGAAAACGAAATTTAAAAGGCTAAGTCGAATGGACAAAGAATCAACACATACCACAACATTAGAAGAAAACATAATGCCCACTTTAAACTTTAAGGGAGTTGTGCAAGGGCAACCGTCAACCCCATCTCAACAAGATAACAATGCAACAGTAATATAAGCACTTGGAACAATAATTGTTGGAGATGCAAGAGCTTCTCAAAGCAGCACTATCTCAAAAGTCTTCCAAGGTAGCATAACCAACGACTGGAGATGAGGTGATCTCTCTAAAAATAAACTTAAAGGCTTGTATCGACGAGGATAAGAGAAAAATAATGTTGACACCTTTAAAAAAGGAATCATCCAACTAAATTCGATCATCAGGGAAGGGTACTGGAAAAATCTCTTGAGTAATCTGGAAGCTTGACATCAAAAGAATATAGCCCAAAATGGAAGTTATCATGATACTGAAGCTTATTTGAAAGATGTAGCAAAAAGGCAATCAAGGAATTGCTAAATGCCAAAAGGGAAGAGGAATTCAGATGAGAGAGTAAATGAAGATGAACGTGTGGCACCTTTCACAGACGAAATCATGTCAACGTTATCCCATATTATGTGAAGGTCTTAACCTTGAAGTATCATGGAACTACCGACACCTGTGACCACTTGATGACTTTCGATAGTCAAATAGTTTTGTGTAATGCTTCAGGTGAGGTTCGATGCAGATGTTTTCGGTAATTCTTCAAGGGACCACCGCTAAATCGTATCGACAATATCGAGAAAAGACGCGCTATCCATGGAAACAGTTTTCTTATTAGTTCTCTACCCAATTCTGTATATGCAAGGATCCAATAATCGATTACACTGTTCTAGCAACATTAAACACAAACGGGGAGAGTCACTAGGTGATTACCTCAAGAGGTTCAACATAGAAGCATTAAATGATAAAGATATAAATAATAGGGATAAGCTCACTGCAGCCCATTCTAGGTTGATAGAGAATACACCATACTAGAAGCAACTCTTTATTCAGGCAGATAAATTCATTCGAATGGATGAATTATATCATGCTAAAAAGAAAGCTAACCGTAAAAGTAAAAGTGGAAGGTTTGGTTTACATCGAGGACATAAGAGAACAAGATGGAAGGATCCTAACACTAATTCAATTGCTTTAAACAAGTCATTGCCTTATATGTATGCTATGACTAAGGAGAAGGTTAACATTCCCACTTTATTTAAGGCCAAAAATTACCCTAAACGAGGAAAAAGGGAAGATTATTGTGCTTATCACAAAGCAAATGGCCACAAATCTGATGAATGTTGGGTGTTGGCTTGAGTCATTTAGAAACTAATTCGTGAGGGATGTCTGTAGGAATTCATCTGAGACAAAAAAATTCACTACAGAATGGTGATCGTCCGCAGAAGTTTCCTAACAATGTTGTCAACATCTTGGATGAAAAAGATCCATTAAGCTTAAGTCTACAATTAAATAGGATTGATGTAATCCATGGAGGTCCACACCCAACATTGACTAGAAAGGGGGCTAAGAATAAATACATTAAAGAAGCTAGAGAGGGAGTGTTTACTATTCAAGAAGAGTCCCTACTTAAAAATCCATGAATCAACATTCCGCTGTAAAATCTTGTTATTACTGCCCAAGAGCTGAAGAAGGAGATCCATCACCCTCATAATGACCCCCTCGTGATCATGGCTCAAATTGGATTGTCTATAGTGTCCAAGATTCTTTTGGACACAGGAAGCGCTGTGAATTTTATTTTCAAACAAGCCTTTGATCAAATGGGCATCACAGAAGACAATCTACAACCCAGCCTTGAACCAATCTTTCGGTTCAAGAATAAGGGATTGACCATCGTGGGACAAGTGAAGTTGCTAGTGCAGATAGGAGTGCCGCCATGCTGCCGAACTTTGAAACTCTCTTCATAGTGATCAACAAACATCATACTACAATGCTTCCTTTGGACGACCTACACTCAATGAAGTGGATGACTTTGTCTCAGCAACGTATCTGATGATAAAATTATTAACCATGATAGGTTTGGGCCCTATTCGTGGAGAACAATTCAGTTCCTACGAGATGTACATTGCGATGCTTGATCAATATAGAAGGGAGTACTCTTCTTACTGTGATTCTTCTATTTTTTGTCAGCCTTCGAATGATGGATTTTTACATCCAATATTCGAAGAAAAAGAAGGATCTAATAAAACTAAAAAACAAATGTTTGAAAAGTACATTTCCACCAGAAGTAAGAGAAAGTTGACTGATGCTAACTCCATAGAAGAAGGAGAAATCATCACAAAATTTGATTGCCCTGGGGAAGTGGAAAGGATAAAACATATAGAAGGTCTTGAGGAGACATGCATAGACCCAAATGATTCAACAAAAGTAGTCAAATGGGCAAGGAGTTGGAAAGCATTGATTCAGTTTCTTAAATTCAGCAAAGATGCATTTGCACGGTCTCATTAAGGCATGGTTGGGATTGATCCATTGGTTATGTGCCATGCACTAAACATTAATCCTGAAGCAACCCCAACCAGACAGAGGAAGTGACAATTGGATAAAGTGTGTCCTAACAACTTAGAAGAGGAAGTTTATAGGCTCCTTGAAATTGGATTCATTCGGGAGATCTTATACCCAAAGTGGCTAGCGCACCCAGTATTGGTAAAGAAGTTGAATGGCAAGTGGAGTACTTGCGTCGATTATACCGACTTAAACAAGTCCTGTCCATAAGATTACTACCCATTACCATGAAAAGATCAGTTGGTTGATGCAACTAGTTGACACAGATTGTTATCCCTTACGGGTGCTTATTTTGAATATAATCAGATACCTATGTTTAAACCAGATGAAGAACATATAAGTTTCATTACTTATTGGAAAATTTTCTACTACAAAGTGATGCCATTCGCATTAAAGAATGCAGGAGCTATCTATCAAAGATTAGTCAATAGAATGTTCATAGAATAGATCGGTCGATATATGGAAGTTTATGTTGAAGATATGCTAGAAAAATCTTATGAAACTAAGAGTCGCCATGAAGACCTGAAAGAAATGTTTGATGTCTTACGGAAATATCAGGTAAAACCGAAACCCCAAAAATGCTCTTTCGAGGTTCATTTTGAGAAGTTTTTAGGCTAAATTGTGAGTGCTCAAGGGATTGAGCTCAATCCGGACTAGATTCAAGCAATCAAGGATATGGTTGAGCCTAAAACTAGCAATGTAATGAACTTAAATGGTAGGTTAGTCACCCTAAGCAAGTTTGTTTCCTAGGTGACTGATAAGTGCATTCCGTTTCTCAATGTGATCAAGAGGAAGAAAAACTGTGATTGGGGAGAAAACTGTAAGAAAGCCTTTCAAGAGTTGAAAAATCATTTGGAAAAACCACCAATACTATCCAGTCCAGAGAGCAGTGAAGTCGTGTACATGTACATGGCAGTTTTAAAACATGCAGATAGTTTAATTTCGATTAGAGAGGAAAGTGCGACTCAACTTCCTATTTATTATGTGAGAAGGCGGTTAAAGGATGCTGAGGTTCGATACCTAGTTATAAAAAAACTAGCTTACTACTTGAGACTTACAACACGAAAACTTAGGGCATACTTCCGGGCACATCCAAGTAGAGTATTGACTAACTTTTCACTCAAACTAGTCTTCAGTGAGCCCGAAACTTCAGGTGGGCTAATAAAAAGTGGAATTGATATGACATTGAATTTCAACCATGGGAAGCTATCGAACGATAAGAATTTGCAGACTTTATTAATGAGTGTACAAACTTTATCCAAGAATAATCGAAAAAGGAAAATGATCAAAAACTTATGCAGCTGTTATTTGTGGATGGCGCATCGAATGAGCAAGGAGATGGAGTGGGTTATGTCATAATAATACTGATGGACACCTCCTATGCTACACAATGAAGTCTGTATTTCCCGCCAATATGAATAAATGGTGGCAAGATTAACTATGTCTTTAGAGCTCAAATCCCATGAATTCAAATCTTTAGTAATTCACAACTAATAGTAAACTAAGTAAAGCACGTACATTAGACTAAAAGTGCCAAACTATCTTTATATGTGAAGAAAACATTGAAGATGCTCGTTTCATTTGAAGATTTTTCTATATATCAAGTTCCAAGAGGAGAAAATTCTCAAGCAGATTCATTAGCAAAGTTGGCTATTCGAGGGGAGCTCTAGAAACTCGAATCGTGCCACTAGGGTACCAGGCAAATCCAAGTTTTGAAGAGGGAGCACGAGAACAAGGGAAGGGGTTGTTAGTCATAACTAGATCACAAGCCATGGCATAAGATAGGGAAATTAATGAAGAAATCATAATTGAGAGGATTAATCATCAAGGATAGATGATTGCTATGGTGACACTTGGATGTCGCCTATTGTTAAATATCTTTCTAAAGGGTATTGCCATCTGACAAAGTGGAAGCTAAGAAAATTAGGCAACATGTCTGACTTTCACAATAAGAGGTGGAATCCTTTACAAGAAAAGATATGCATTACCTTGCTTAAGATGTGTAAGTCTGGAAGATGGGATGAAATTATTCGTGGAAGCGCATGAAGGATTTTGCGGAGACCACTCCAATGGAGAAAATTTGAAAAGAAAATAATAAGATAAGGTTTGTATTGGAATTGAATGGCAAGTCAAGCTATTGAATATGGAAAGGATGCGAAAGATGCCAGAAATACTCAATGATCCCTCCATTGCCACCAAGATAATTAACTCTGATTTCTAGTCCATGGCCCTTGATATATAGGATTGATCAGGTATACCAATTTCCAAAGGTGGAGCAAAATATGCTATAGTCGCCATAGATTACTTTATTATGTGGGTAGAAGTAGGACCACTCCCTAAAATCACTTCTGGAAAAGTGCTTAGATCCGTCATTAAAAACATTATTACCAGATTTGGAATCTCCTCTAAGATTATATCAGATAAAGGAAATAATTTGAAAGTGAGGAGTTTTCTCAGTTTCGTCATAAGAATGGGATTATTAAAAGCTTCTCTTTCATGGCAAATCCAAAGGCCAATGGGGCTATTGAAGCTGCAAATAAAACTATTAAGACTATCTTGAAAAAGTGATTAAATAAAGCCAAAGGGAATTGGATAGAAGAATTTCTACTTGTACTCTAAGCCTATCGATCATCCACTAGAACTACAATGGGACATACCCTCTACTTTCTAAAATATGGGTGTGAAGCGGTGTTGCCTATTGAAATTGAGATATCCCCACATTGAAGAATCGCATATGCATTTGATCCAAAGTAGTAACTGAAGAAAGGATCGTTAGATTTAATACATGAATTAAGAGACAAAGCATCTATCCGAACTGTAGAATATCATAGAAGAATTTCAAAATACTACAATTTCAAAGTGAAGAAATGATCATTCTAAGATGGAGAATTAGGATTCCGAAGGTTGATGGCAAACATAAGAAATCCTTTAGATGGACCGCTAGGTCCATATTGGAAAGGTCCTCTAATTGTATGCAAAGTAATTTTCTCTGGATATATGCCGACTAAATGGCAATATGGTTCCTAGAACATGGAATGCAGAATAGTGCAACCATATTTTCTTACAATGAATGAACAATGTAGCTTTTCCTTAAGAGAAAAATCTACATGGTTGGGACTGAAATTCTTCTTGCACTTAGACAGTACCTTAAACGGTCAAAGCCTTTGTCCACGCCTAGTTAGCTAGGTCAAAGCGCTTCTTGGAGGGATGTAAAATCCCTTATTTAGAGGCCCAAAACTTAGTACTATAAATGCTACAGTCATCTGTAGAATTAGCTTCCGACGATTAAATACAGCTATATTAATGGTGTCTATAATATTTGAAGCACATAAATAGGAAACAAATACAGATTTCAAAACAATATTTCTTCATTACATTTCAAAACTAGGTATTCCGTATTATTAATACATAATCCCAATACGTTCCTAGGTATAGATAAAATATACTTATTACAAAATACGCCAAGGGCGGTATATTAAGATACCCCCTTGGATGCTCATAGTCATATAGTCATAATAGACTTAATACAAACACAGCGGAAATACAACGAAACTTAGAACTACAACTCCTAGATAGCCATCAGTTTGCCTCCTACATGCCTCTAGTAGCCTTATTTGTCACCCTACTAAAGTTAAAATGACCTTAACCCCTCGACCAACTGAAATCAATTTTGAGCACTCGAGAGTTTAAGAGGAAAACATAAACTTTAACTCAAACATAAAGCCTAGTGTGAATAATACTATACATCCCGGTTTAATATGTTAAGTGAGACCACGCACCTTAGCTGAACGGGCTTCCCCTCACTAACATCCTTTCAAAAATATCTTTGCAAAAACTTTTCCTGCAACCAAAGCTGGTTAAATAATGTAAAGCATCACTATGTAAATATACATAAATTTCAAGTAATATCAACTATCTTTTCAAACACATAAGTTTTGTTTGGCTAACTTTTAACCATTGGCTGACTTTGGCCTACTAGACAATATAAACAAGATTAATCTAATGTCAGTTAGACACTCCTCTTCTGGACTATTTGTCGTTAACTATCTGTTAAATACTTCGCTTCTGGGCGGTCTGTACCTAGCTTAATCGTCTCTCAGGTCTTCCTGATCCTGGTGGTTTTTGGGCTCACCAATAATCTATCTCTATACAAACATATATTCCTTTCGGTGTTTAATCATAATTTTTTAATCTACCTAACTAAGCCCTACATGCTACAATTCGGACAACAATTAGTTGGGGTTAAGAGCTAATGTATAAGGCACGACCCTATACGTGTCCCATCTAGTATTCTAATACCTAAGTCGTTTTTGCTTAGGGATACCCTTCCATAGTTTTCCTTGAAAACCTTTTCCAAATGATTAAAAATCTTTAAATCAAATAACACAAGGAAAAATAGGTAACCTTTATGCTTTATTCAAAATCATATTGCAATGTAATATATAAGATTTACTTAAACCTTAGTTGATGAAAACATTTAAACATTTGAAACACCCCTTTTGATTCCATTGAAAGTACCCCCTCCTAAACCTTTGAAAGCATCTCTTTCGAAACCATGTAAAACCCTTTTATTTATCTAAGCCAAGTGCCAAAACCTTTAATTTCGAACCCATACTTCAATCCTTTTTGAAACCATTGAAATCTTTCTTTATGAAAGCATTAAAACCTTTGACATCCTACTCTAAAAACCATTTCAAGCCTTTCGAAACTATTCAAAAATAGAACCTTTCAACTCTATTAAAAGCTTGGCTTTTGACCCCTTCGAAAGCTTAGCTTTCGACCCCTAAAAACCGTTCAACAATTAAAACCTTTTGAAAGCATTCAACTTCTTAAAATATAAACTTTTCAAAAGAATTAAACCATTAAATCATAAAACCTTCTGGAAGCTCTTTGGGTTCAATTTAAAACATGTGGAAAATCTTATTTTAAAACCTTTTGACGTAATTAGAAGCCTAGCTTTTGACCCCTTCGAAAGCTTTGCTTCGAAATCTTTAAAATGTTTCCATTTTAAACAATAGGCTCTAGCCTTGAAAACACCTTCTTTGAAAGCTTGTGTTATACTTCAATTAAAAAAACAAGGGTAAAGCATATAAGTTGAAAGCTTTCCTTCGAAAGCATGGGAGAAGCAACTGGTTTTGAAAACAAGTAAACCACTCGACCTTGTCGAAAGCATGAATTCGAAAGGTCGAAAGGCGGCGGCCAGGGAATTTTGACCCCTACAAAAGAAAGCTTACCTTTTGACCTCATCCAAAAGTTTAAACCTTTATTTCATTTTAAATGTTTGACCTGGCCTAAAGCATCCAAGTCGAATGGTTCTTTTCAAAAGCAAAGCAGGCGACTCTTTTGTCTTATAAAACAAACATACACCAACCTCTTAGGAAATTTTCCATTCTAATAAGTACCCTTCAACCTTGCCCAGTCTGTTAGGTACCAAGCTACTTGATTCCATAGCATTGGTCTTTGATCTTGTTGAGAGCTACAATACCTTTCGACCTTGCCGAAAGTCTGGGTCGGAAGGTTTGATGTTGAAAATGGCTGAAACATACTAAAAGCATGAATTTCCTATTTTTAACTTAAAAGAGATAACTTTTCAACTAACCTGCTTTTGTTCGTAAATTCTTATTAGTTAATAAAATACTTTGCTTAAAGATGCTGCCAATAATTTCAGAAACAAAATGATTTTGTTTAATAAAATGCCCATTCTCCTTAATCAAATATACAAAAAAAATTAAGTCTCGTACCTTAAATAATTTTATATATTCATCAAAGCACTTAGGGAAAATCTAGAAAAATTGTAGAAAATTTATTTTAGTATGTTTTCAACATATATGTCATCCGCCTTTTGGCAAGGCCACGACACCAAGGACTTGGTTAGAAACCAAGGATAATCCATCTCTAAGATCGGTTGTACACTGGTTAACTATGGATGCTAGAAAATTTGGTCCGAGTCCAGATCGAGCTAAATTAACATGGTACCACAAACAAAGCTATGGAAGGAAGAATTCCAAATTTCAAGCCAATCGGAGTTCGCATGCTCAAAATATGGATCAATCAAGTTTCATGAGGGGCAAGTTTTAATAGCATCTATCCAATCCATATCCATCACCTTTCAACCATGTTGTTCGTATCCATCGACCCACATGCATTAGTTTATATCAGTCGAACAAGGTCCTTCAGTTCGTACCCATCATTCATTAGTAAATGTCCATTTTTTATCGATCTCCCTCCATCCATTTCGAGCCAATGATCAATATGAAGAGAAGCTACCATCAATCGATACGAAGGAAGCAACATGGAGTCTCGATACGAAGCAGCATGCAAAGTATCAATATGGAGTAGCATCTAGAGCATCGATACAAAATAGCATACACATAATCGATACAAAGGAAGCAAGGTCAACTAAAGTAAGCAGTCTTCTGGCATGAAACTCGGACCTCTTCTGAAAGATCGCTTCACATCATCTTATCGATACACATGGCATCGATGCGAAGAACGATCGATACAAAGGGGTCGATACGTACACTTCAGCCAACTACAAAGCCAATCTTGGATTGATCATAACTCAAAATCGACGAGTCCTAATGCATTCAAATTTTCACCGTAGCTTACCTACCTCCTCAAGAGCGCTCATAATCGATCTCAGGCGAAATGGACGCCATTTTGATCGATACGAACAAGATAGGGATCGATCCTAATTGATCCCAAATGGCCCATGATTGATCTGATTGGCCCACCTACATGTGGGAAGGAGAATTTCAAGTTTAAAGGCAGATATTTCAGAACTACACCTATAAATATCACTCCAATGTCGATAAAAAGGACTTTTAGAACTCTATTACGCCATTACTCTATAAAATCTCCATTGTAACTTGAATACTAAAGTTATTCACTATTGTAATTAGTTAGCATTAATCAACGAACAACAAATTATTCAAAGGGGACGTAGGCAAAAATGCCGAACCGCTATAAGTCTCTGCCTATTTCTATTTTTGTTTGCTTTATTTTTCGAGTTTGTTAGATTAGCCTCTTGTTACATTTAAATTCTTCATTTTAATCTCTTGAAATACGTCCGAAGAGTGTTGTACCCAATTTGGTACAAACACTTTGGTGCTTTCATTGAGAGAAAACCTTATTTTTCTCATGCTCTTCGGATCTACTGCCGTTGTTGGATTGTTAAAATCTAAAGAGGATATCCAGATCTATCATCTAGTAGTTCCTTTCATTCTAATCAGATCGCTCCAGATCCATGGAAGAGCTACGTCCAACATGGTTACTACCAGAACTTCTTCAACTGCTGTGGATCCAAAAGGAAGGGTTAGTTAAAATCCCTTGTGCCTGAACATAAAAGGCCAAGCATCAACCGGCGCTCCAGATCCACAAGGTCCCATGACTAGGGAGGAGTTCCAGATCCTAATGCAGGAGCTAACTCAGAGCCAACAGCGGCTCACTTGGCAGATCCGTGCCAACACGAAGCTCGCAAACCAGTTGAACGAGGAAAGGCGAAGGAGTTCTAGAAGGGATCGTGCTTCCTATTCATCAACTGAAAGCTCAGCCTCCTCTGATTTTAAATATAGATTACGTGCCAAAGTTGACATTATAAGTAACCCGGAGATCTTCAATCTCATTTTCTATCCAAGCCTCTGCCAATCTAGCTTTGCTCTCAACCCTGGCCTCGGCCTCTTGAGCCTTTAAAATTGTTGCATCCCTTTCATCCTATAGCACTACTTCCTGATCGCATGCCTCTTGAGCAGATTTATTAGCCTCGTCCTTTTCCTTATCGTCCTCAAAAAATTATGCCCTTAACTTATTAAGCTCCTTCGATGCAGCTTCTCTCTCGGCCACGACTGTGGTGTTTCGGTGGACCATCTCCTCAACCAAGGAAAAATGCGACTGCCACCTTTTTTACATAGACTGATTTGCCTCATCGGATTTCTTTTGGGCATCCATCTCCGCCCTCCATGAAAATTCATTTTCATTTTTAAGCACTTCTATTATCTGAATCTTCTGAGCAAGGTCGGCCTCCACTTTCTCGATCACTTTGGCCCACTCGAAAGATACTACTGAAACATTGTCTGCAGTCTTAGACCACTCCTAATATTGGTCGTATGCATCATGTACGTAATCTTGAACCAACTTTTCGATGTCATTAAGGATTTGCTTCAAGTTCGGAGGGAAGTGAAAGACATCAAAACAGATGTTTGGAATGCCTTTTTCCAGTCTAGCAATTCTAATGGCTCCATCTCCAATAGGTTCTATAGCAGCCGACTCCGTAACTAAAGGAGCTTCTGCAACAATCCAACGGCGTTGTTCGCCAGATTTCGAAGTTTGTAGAGGAACTATTTTGATGTGAATTTTTGGCATATTGTTTTCTAGAGCCGAAGGGTTTTAAAGGACTTTTACGTGGTGGAGAATGCGACCAGGAACAGCGCCTACTTTGATGTTGCCTCTCCCTCTCAAAGCGCTCCTGCTCTTAGCTGGAGCGGCCACAGTCATACTCCCTTTCAGATTCATGCCCATGAAACTAAGAATCAAAGCTGGAGGAGCGGCACGTAGAAAGAAGACTATCGAGCATTGATCCTTGCCACACCATCATGTCTGTAAATTGAAAGGTGAGACAGAATCATTTATCTCCTAAAATTAAGAAACATGTGATTAGAAGATGTGTGGTGCCATGAAGTGTGTGTATGTGAAAACCCCCCAAACAGCCGGTTGTGGTAGCCTTGCTCGTAGGTGTTGGCTCCCTTATATCTGAAGTACTCAAGTCTGCATCAGTTTGCGACGGGGAGTGATGTCCCTCTAATGCTAGGTCTGGAAATGAAGACAAGTCATCTAGAATTGGGACATCCACCAATCCTTTTAATAAACTCTCCATTTGTGGAGGAAGAATCTCTGCACTTACACTAATTGTAACGGGCGAAGATATCATGACAGTTTTGATGGGCAATAATCTTGCTTCTTCTTTCAACTCTACAAAACGAAGGCTTTGTGGAGGCACAACTGCGGGCTCATCTCTAATGGGCACATTCTCATCATTGCCCTGTTTTGTAATCATGACTCCCGGAACTCTCCTTCCTCCATGCTTCGTGGGAACCATTCTGATAACTCCCTTCGATCCAATGCTTTGGCCTCTTTCTATAAGCTGAATAGCGATCAAGTTTTCATTGGTGAGAACTTCATTGACATCTCTAAGCTCAGCTGATACCGAGTGGAGTGTTCGTGAAAACCCTTAGAATAGCACTACTTTGGGCTGTGGGATCGAAGCTGTAAAAGAAGAAAAGTATTAGACTCAGCATCAACTAAAGTTACTCAGTTAACCAATAAAGAAGTTAGAACACTTACGCCTAACTAGCCACCATCTGGCGAATCCCGAGGGACACCGAAAGAACAACCATTTGGTTTTGGAGTAGCTTCGTTTATTCCAGGCTCCTGCCACTACTTTGCGATTTCTAACTGCTTCCAGAAAGGTTAAGGAAGGTTTGTCCCCGCGACTCTTAATGTTGAACATATATCTAATTTCTTCGATTGTCGGAGGATGGAAAAGATGCTCTATAAAGGTAATGAATAAGCTGTTGAGCAAAGCATATCCATTCGGATGTAATTGAGATGGAGAAATTCTAAAGAAGAGCAACACTTCTTGGATAAATTAATTGAAAGGGGGCGCTGTTCCGGCAATGCACATGTATCTATTACAAGAAGTATACCCTTCTGGGGGATTAGAGGCACTATCGTCCATGCTCGATACCAAAACATCTTCTAGTGACAATCCATGCCTAAGGCAAATCCTTCCTAGCATGTCTTCGGAGATTTTAGATCGAACTGAATCCTCCAGATTTAGAATGAAAACTACACCCAGCATCTCGTCCAGAGCGGGACTTACTACTTCAGTTGTGATCTTTGGAATTTCTATAACTAGAAGTAGATGAATTTGGATATCCTACAACTCCGAGCTTCCGTGATCCATAATTATTGAACTTAATAAGAATCATCATTAGATAGAAATTAATCTATATTCCCCCCGGTGTGAAGTGAGTGATCGTTTTGTGTAGTGCTACATAATACTTAAGATTTTAACAAGTTCGAATGATATTAAAATGACAAGACTTCGAGAATCAACCAGAGTGGCCATCATTGCTGACCATCCCAACCGTGCTATCTTGATTATGGTGAATGATCCATGTTAGGGTTCATTAAGTTTGTCAAGTTACAGTCCCATCGACGAGCTTCAAGGGATATATGTAGTTTAACAATTAAGTCCAGATATGCCAGGCTAAAGCTCGTTGAAGTCAAATGTTCACGTATACAAGAATTTCGTATCCACCGAGGTCCAACATGGATCGCTCCTTCAAAAGCCTATTTTCATATCGATCAACATCCAAGCTCTCGTACTAATCAACGTCCAAATGCTTCGTATTGATCGCTAGGTACAAAAGCTTCGTATCGATCGCATGGCCAAGGCTTCGTATCGATAACCCCAGATCGATATGAACTCCTACCACCAACAATCAACATGAAATTTCTCCCTCCATCATTTCAAGATCGATGCAAAACTGCTCCCTCCATCCACTATCGGTACGAAGGATTCCTCTGTATCCATCAACAATTCTTCTTCCCCAAGCTACTAAGCACCATTACTCCTTCCTCAACCTTGCTCCGACCAGACTTCGGCATCAACATCACCGGAATCGGCCACGAAATTGAGTGAATTGGCATTAAAACTCGAGTCTCATCATTTTAAAATGGAATTGATTAGTTAATAACCTAATTTAACCAATTGGCTCGAAAGATTAATGGGTTGTTCGATTTGAGATGAAGACAGTTTTCTTTTTCTCGTGTTCTAATCGATACGAAGGCAAATGGAAAAACGAATGGCAAGTAAGAAAATTTGACTAAGTATAAATGATATTTATATGAGTTCATATCAAAGAAAAAGACGTTTTGTACCCCAACTGTTAGACCGAGATAACTGGTTACCTCCATCGATACGAAGGTAGAACTTCATATTCACAAACGCAAGCATATCCAACAGATTTGTATCCATCTACGCATCGATACGAAAGTTACAGCGAGATTGCACTAGAACCACATTACTCCATTGATGAAAAATGTTTATTTCGTATCCAACAATTCAAATCACATCGATATGAAAGATACGATAATGTACTATTTGGATTACTAAGTTCCATCAATAGGCAGTGTCATTTTCCTATCCATCCGTTCGAAGACCTTAAGATCTCGTATCCATCAATATGAAGCATTTCAAAGGACTATCCATTTTGTACTGATTGTCATCGATATAGAACATGCATTCCAACTTCTCAAATCAATCAAGAAGAGGATCGTTACGAAGGGATGAATTAAAACAACCATCAAACGTAGGAACATCTCGAAATTCACATCGATTTAGGAGAGGATCATTACGAGATTCGATCCAAAGACAAACTAAAGGACTTGACAATGACCCATGAATGTACAAACGTGTACAGGAGTCATGTTAACTTACATGCCTGTTTGAAGAACTAACATTCAATTTCCAAAATTAACAGGAATTGAATGCTCATCTGGTGACAAGAAGAACAACGAACAACAAATCGCCAGCACTCGACACTCAGATACAACCAAACACTGCATGATCGTGGCAGTCGACAACTCAGCATTATACTACTGAAAATCAATCAAAGGTTATATCCATTAACGAAAAGACAACAACTATTCGACTAGTTGGATAGAACATTTTCAGAATGAAGATTGTAGCTTTTCAAAGCATGTCATGTCCAAAGAAGACGTACTTCATGAGGCAAATGTTATCCCGCCTTTTGGTAAAGCCATGACATCGAGGACTTGACTAGAAACCAAGGATAATATGTCTCGAAGATCGGTTGTACATAGGTGAACTATGGATACTGGCAAATTTGGTCCAAGTCCGGGTTGAGCTACAGTTAATACGGTATGACAAACAAAACCATGGAAGGCAGAATTCCAAATTTCAGGTCAGTTGGAGTTCGTACGCTAAAAATATGAATCGATCAAGTTTCATGAGGGGCATGTTTTATTAATATCCATCCAGTCTGTATCCATCACCTTGCAACCATGTTGTTCGTATCCATCGTCCCATAGGCATCAGTTTGTATCCATCCAACAAAGTCCTTCATTTTGTATCGATCATCCATTAGCAAATGTCTATTTTGCACCTATTTCCTTCCATCCATTACGTATCGATTAGCCAATGATCGATACGAAGAGAATCTACCATTAATTGATAAGAAGGAAGCAACATGGAGTCTCGGTACGAAGCGGCATGCAAAGTATCGATACGGAGTAGCATCCGAAGCATCAATAGGAAATAATATACACACTATCGATGCGAAGGAATCAAGGTCAACTAAAGGAATCGATCTTCTTGCATGAAACTCGGATCTCTCCTTAACAATCGCTCCATATTATATGATAGAAACGCATGGCACCGATACGAAGAACTATCGATATGAAGGTCTCGATATATACACTTCAGCCAACTACAAAGCCAATCTTGGATCGATCATAACTTAAAACCTACGAGTCCAAGTATCTTTAAATTTTCACAGGAGCATACCTACGTCCTCAAGAGCACTCATGATCGATCTCAGCCCATATGGATACCATTTTGATCGACGAACAAGATGGAGATCGATCCCAATTGATCCCAAATAGCCCCTAATCGATCTGGTGGGCCCACACATGTGTGAAAAGGAGCATTCCGAGTTCAAAGATACATATTCTAGACCTACGCCTATAAATAGCATTTCAATGCTGACAAAAAATAGACTTTTGGACTCTACTACGCTGTTACTCTGTAAAATCTCTATTCTAACTTGAATATTAAAGTTATTCACTATTGCAATCAGTTAGTATTCTTGAATAAACAACAAGTCATTCAAAGTGGACGTAGGTTACAAAGTCGAACCACTATAATTCTCTATCTATTTCTATTTCTATTTTCTTTATTTGGCGTGTTTTTTAGATTTGGCACTTTTTACATTTGAATTCTACATTCTAATCTCTTCAAATATGTCCAAAGAGTGTCGTGCTCAATTTTGGTACAAAAAATATAAAAATTCCAAACCCAAGTAATAATTATTTCAGCCGTAAATAATTTATAACTCAATAAATCATTTTCTTCAAGAAAATTAATATAAAATCCACACTAATTCAAAAAATAATGAAAACTGAAACCCATCTCTAAATTATCATTTATCATTTCTGGTCCACGTTTAAATTTCCAAGGCATTTGGATGTCATCTAATTGGGTTTTCATATCAAACATATCTTAAAAACTAATATAAACATGTATAATTCATCAACAAGCATGTATATAAATTTAATCTGCCAAAACGTGGCATAAACTTGCAAAAATATTTCTGATCTAATCTTAAAACTGAAAACCAACAGAAATTGGAATGTAGTAATCATTCACTTTAGCTTTGAGGTTAAGACATGTGAGATTTGATGTTGAGCAACTTGATTAACTTCTTTCCTTTTAATCCTAGCTTTATCTTCTTCTTGAGAACGATAATGGTGGCCGGCCTTAAGTGTTTTTAGTTTGGTAAAATGAAATGAACGTGAGTTTCATTTCCTAAGGGTTTAGGGTATAAGTCTCTCCTATTTCACGTTTTACTGTTCCTTCTTTCCTAAGACATTAGATCATGTTATTTCATTTGATTATTACTTAACATGGCACGGCTACCCTTAGCTAAATCAAAATCTCAACCTATTAATCTCGACATTATTTTATTTAATTTAACTAATTAAATGTCCTAAATATTGTTATAGAAATATGGGGTGATAAAGACGCCCTTCCTTAAAGAATTTTGTCCTCAAAATTACGATAAGGTACACAATCAAAACAAAAAGGTAAAGCATGACATCAAACCAAATCAGGATGAGAATCTCTAATCCTTCTCTCAGTCTCCCAAGTACAGTCTCTATCATCGTCACTCCACTGGAGCTTTACTAATTTGATTATCTTGCTCCTCAACTTCTTCTCATCTCTTGCCATAATCCGAAGTGGCTTTCTAACTATAGTCAAATCCGGCTCTATTACGAAATCTTCTAACACTAGATGCTATAGTAGTTTCAGGGTCTCTAACACATTTTCTAAGATGAGAAACCTGGAAAACATCATGGACTCCAGCCAAACTATTTCAGTAAGTTTAATCTATAAGGGAGTTTTTCAATACTCTCAACAATATGAAAAGGCTCAACGAATCTAGGTGCTAACTTTCCTGACTTTCCAAATCTAATCACACCCTTCATCGATGAAACCATTATAAACACATGGTCTCCAATAGAGAATTCCAAGTCTTTCTTTCTTATATCTGCATAACTTTTCCATCTAGACTGAGCTTCTTTCATTCTAGCTTGGATCAATTCAATCTTCTCTACGGCTTCTTTCACTAAATCTGGACCAAGAACCAATCTATCCTTGGTCTCTAACCAACATATGGGTGATTTGCATGGCCTTCAATACAATGCTTCAAACAGCGCCATCCTAATAATAGTCTGATAATAATAGTTATATGAGAACTCAAAACAATGAAGATGGTCTTCCCATGATTTCCCAAAATCCAATACACAGGCTCTTAACATATCTTCCAACACCTTGTTAACTTTTTCCATTTGCCCATAGGTCTGTGGACGGTAAGCGGTACTCATGTTGAGCATGGTTCTTAATGCTTCATGTAGACTCTTCCAAAACTCACTAATAAGCAAAGAATCTTTATCACTAATAATACTACTAGGAATCCCATGCAGTCTAACTATATTCTTTATCAACAACTTTGCCAAAATAGGTGCCGCCCTAGTTGACTTTACCGAAATGAAATGGGCACTTTTGGTTAGTCTATCCACTATGACCCATATGCTTTCATTTCCTCTACTAGACCTTGGCAACCCATCGTTAAAATCCATAGAGGTGGAATCCTACATCCACAATGGAACTTCTAATGGTTGAAGCAATCCACTTGGCTTCTAGTGTTCAGCCTTTGCTTTTTGGCAATTCAAGCACTGCTAAACACAAAAACCAATGTCTCATTCATACCTTCCCAGAAGAAACTTCTCTTCATATCCTGATACATCTTTTTTCCTTCGAGATGGATAGTGAACTTTGACCGATGGCACTCATCCAAAACGTCCTTTCTCATGTCTCCTACATTCAGCACAAACAACCTTCGCTTCTTTCTCAACTACCCTTTCTGGTCAAGATAAAATCTTTTAAGTCATCGCTTTCTGTTCCTTCCTTTAGCCTTTTGATCCGTTCAGCCAAAACAAGATCCTCCTCCTATTTAGAAACTCTCTTCTCAATCATTACCGGTCTACTTCTAAACAAGACAATACAACACTTCCTGCACTTGAACCTGCCTCGGATCTACACTGCACTCTACAAGCTGATAATGCTTCCAAATCTTTCCACACGGCAATCATTGTCAATACTGTATTCTGTTGTTTCCTGCTAAGGGCATCTGCTACCTAGTTTCTTTTCTGGGTGTATAGTTAATTTTGAAATCATAAGTAGAAATAAACTCCAACTACCTCTGCTGTCTCAGGTCTCCAACCACCTTGCTATCTCATGTTCAGCTCCATTTGAGAGAATAAGTACTTCAACGACTTGTGATATGTATAAAGTTAAAACTGCTCTCCCAAAAGATAATGCCTCCACACCTTCAACGAGAATATAATGGCAGCTAACTCCAAATTATGCGTAGGATACCTAACTTCATATGGTCTGAGCTGTCTAGAAGCATAAGCAATCACTTTACCTCTTTGCATCAACACAGCTCTCAAACCAATTGTACATGCATCAGCATAAACAACTAAACTCGGATTCCCTTTCGGAACCACCAACACCAGTGTATGGTTTATAAGGGTTTAAGCTCTAAAATGCTTCCTCACACTTACCAGTCCACAAAAATTTCATACCTTTCCATGTAAGCTTAGTTATCGGTGCCGCTATCCATGAAAAATCCTTTATAAACCTTCGATAATATTCAGCCAATTAAGAAAGCTCTTTATCTCAGTCATTGTCTGGGGTCTCTTAATCTGCACGAGAAGTGAAACTCGAATTACCGAATTGAAAAATCCAACAATAATAAAATTAATCGAGTCAGAATTTACCAAAAGTTGTTGCTCCATACGAGAACGATAATTTTATGATAAATCTGGAGCAAACGACGGTAGAGAGGAAGAAGTAAAAGATTCAGAATGTAGGATGAATTCATCATATTCTCCAAAATCAAGGTGCAAAAGATGACGACTCAGGAAGAGTTTTATTTGCAGAAGGTGTCGTCAACAAAGCCAGTTGCATCTGCTCGAGTGCAGCTAGGGAGTCAGAGATTTAGATGCTTGAGAAGGGATTTGGAATAAGTGGGGATGGTGTTGATTTGTCCTTAGAGGCTTCAATGATAGGATTATTGGGAACTTTTTCAAGAGATATGTGATTCTCCTCTTCCTCCACATTGATGATTTTAGCCACTTTCGCCAGAGGAGTGTCCTTAGAAGGCTCCATTAGTTATCTTTTGAAAGTTCTTTTGGATTTAGTGAAAGCCTCCAATATTTATGTAACTTCAGATAATGGTCAAAGAGGAACAGCACCATTAGAAGATACAATGGCCTGGGAAGAAGCCGAGACAAATTCAAGTGGACAAGAAGTCAGTCAAAATAGTTCAGAGAATATCAAGAACAAAGAAGTAAATACAAAACTAGTGATATACCTAAAGGGTCAGCACAAATAGGTGACACAGAAGAAAAGTGTTCGGCATCGCCTAAAGAGAGAAAGCGCTTGCTAGGTGAAGTGTGCATGACAGTGGAAGGATTTCGTAGGATTCTCTAGCCAAATGGAAGTAAAGAATGTTTTCTTAAGTTCGTAGGGGTTAGGAGTGTCAACCTGCTCCCATTTTGTTTTGAAGCTGCAATTAGAGAACCAACGGTCCTCCTGTCAACTTCGTTGAGATTCTTGGAAGATTCACCTAAGAAAGCAAGAGATTAGTTAATAGAAAATGTAAAATAAAGCAAAGACAATGGTCGCGTGGGGGAAGGCAACGGTCCCGCGAACATCAGCGAAGCACTTAGCAAAAAAGAACTGGTTTTCCAGTCCTTGAATTTATTGATGCTATCAGATATCAATTTCTTATAGGCATTGACTCTGTATATCTGCTTATTGAGACTCCTCAACCTTGCCAGCTTGGACAAAAAGTTTAGTACCTTAGCGTTAAGCGAAGGAAGACCCGATTCCAATGCCAACATCTCTAGAGATAGTAAATGAGTATAGAAATTGGGAGAAAGTTGTATTGGACCAACTCCAATAAGAGAAAGGTAGGAGAGCAAAAACTCGAGGAATGGAAGAAAGCCACCATGCAATATGTGGAATGCCGTGAATGCAAAATACCCTTCTAGAGGGTTGTCAGTGGTGTCAGTTGGTTTAGGAAGGATGGCTTCAATCCCGGTAATGCCAAAGTCTTTCAGTATGACATTCACTTCACTTTGAGACTCGATAAATTATTGCTCAACAGTGGCTTCGATCTTTGGAGAGCTCATGATTCTGCCAAGTGACAATGTTTTAATTAAAGTCTCTCAATCAATTATGAATTTTAAAAGCAATCAGGAATTCAAAAGTGAATAAGTTTGCTTAGATAGTTTAAGCAAGAAAACATACACAAGGTTTAGAAGATAGTGCAAAAAGTTTAATTCAAAAAAAATTAATAGTTAAAAACTTTCGGTAAAGTTGAAAGGTTTATAATGAAAGCTTTCAACAAAGTCGAAACGTTTATAATAAAGGCTTTAGTCAAAGTCAAAGGATTAAAGATCAAGCTTTTGACACTATCAAAAGATTAGCAATTCAAGCTTTCGACAGTGTCAAAAGAACAATGACTTCAACTTTGACCATCGTTCAACAACGTTGAAAAGCGAGTAAAAATATAACTTCCTAAAGCTAATAACAAAGCCGAAAGGAAGAGGTGGGACATTAACCCATTCATCACCTTTCGACAAAGTCGAAGGCTCTATGAAACTTATATCTACTCCAAATGTAATATAAAGTTAAGTGGCAAAACCTTTCGACATGATCAAAACCAAAACACTAAAATTCATAAGTTAGAAAATATTAATATTGTTTATATTAGCGAAAGGTCTAGTCAAAGTTATCAAAATATGTCATATCCATTAAAGTCGAAAGGTTTCAAGTTTGACTTATGTATGCATAAAACTTTTCGACAAAAATGAGCAGAAGCAACCTCAAAGTTGAAGGATTCCAACCCTGACGGAAGATAGTAATCAAAAGGTTTGAAATCCTTCAACATTGTCGAAAGCTTGTTGTCGGAAGGTTGCACCGCCTGTTTATCTAACCTTTCGACAACAATGTAAGTTGAAATAACAAGGCCATCCGACCCCGTCGAAAGATACAAAGAGGGAAAAACCATATTTGCCACCTCAATCTCTGTCAGCCGGGTGGAAGGGTCATTTTGTGATACCAAATTACACACGAGAGGGTTCCAGGTTACCATATTGGGTTTAACAAAACCCGAACACGATACTAAATGTAGTTTCAATTTATTCTTGAAAAACAAGTAAAATAAACCCATTAGCAAAACTGATTTCATCTTAAATCAATCTATTTTGATTTTGAAGTGGAATAAAAATTATCAACAATTTAAAAACCTAGGATTAAAAAAAATTAAAAATTAAGGACTCATGGTTCAAAGTTAAAACCGATTTGGGGATTTCCTTTATAAAAAACCATCTGACTTGAAATCCCAAACCACAAATGAACCTTGTTAGAAACCGGTTTGGGAGGAAATTTTTTCTGAGAACCCATCCAAAATTGAATCTCGATTTTAGATATAAAAACTGGAAATTTAACTGAAAACCAATAAAGGTGGAGTTTGGACTAAGATTCAAGAATCAAATTCAAAAGATTACCTATTGTTTGGAAGTGAGATTTGAGAATAATTGGAGAACCCTTTTATTCGTGCACGATAATTTTTATTTTAGGTAAAAGGGGAAGAAAGAGAAGAAGCGTATTATATAAGAAAAGTCGCCTAAATTTTGAACCATTGGATTAGAATAAAATGAATGTCTCAGATCAACTTGGGAAAGCCAAGAGGTAGGATATTTTATAGCTTTTGACAAAGATGACTTGGAAAGTCAAGGGCATCCCTTCAAATGGAAAGGGGCAAATATTACATAAAAATCAACCTTTCGACTAAGACAAAATGTCTTTCAACAAAAGAAAAGGAAACGGAGCATAGCCCAAACCTTTCGAAGGAGTCAAAGGGATGCAGTCATCAGAATTCATTAGCATCAAACCTTTTGAAGGAGCCGAAAGGTTCCCTCTATAGTATCCAAAGTGTTCTTACCTTTCGAAGGGGATGAAGGAGTTAAAGCAAGTGTTAGCAACTACTTAATGACCTTCTCGGAAGCATAACAAGCCATTCGAATCAGTTGAAGCACGTCCAGGATACCTTCTGACAATGTCGAAAGGTTTATAAAGAAAGCAGCACTCACAATTCAACAAAGAATGAAAGACAACCTTTAGACATCATTGAAGAAGAGCGACCTTCCGACAACATTGAAATGTTCACAATAAATAGGAGAAGAGCAACCATCCGACAACATCGAAAGGTTCATAATAATTAAACGAGGAACAACCTTATGACAAGGTCGAAGGTTTCACAACAGTATAAAGATGATAATCCTTTCGAAAAAGTGGAAAGATTCATGAAGACATAAAGAATAGGAAACCTTTCGACTGTATCGAAAGTTCAATAAAAGCAGATGAAAAGCAAACCTTTCGACAAAGCCTAAAGGTTCACCGCTGCATAAAAAATAGAGACATTCTGAACTAGTCGAGAGCATGGAGTCAAAAGGGTGGCCGCCTAAATCTATAAATAGGACCCAAGGGGTCCAGTTTTGTGGTGTCGAATTCTCTCATTCTAATCTTGTACTTTCAGAAAAAAACATTATAACCCTAATTGGGTATTGACTTGGGAATTAAATAAGATAGAGCTTTACATGGAAAAAGAATGAAGTCGTATACTCTATTAATTACTTTACTATTTGAATATATGGATTAACTTCTAATTTCAAGTTCAATAACACCGAAAGGTTCCCGTCGACAAGGTCGACAACACTACTGCTATAAGTAACTACTGCAACCTTTCGAAGCCAATAACCCCACTGATAAACCGTTCTACAAGGTTGATAAAACATTAGTCAAAACATCATTGGCAACCTCTCAAAGTGATTAACTTTGATTTCAAAACCTTTCCACTATGTAAAAAGTGCTTATGTTACAGTAATATCGATAACATTTCGAAGCTATAACCCAAGTGGTCTAACCTTTCGACTTGATTGAAGACTGCTCTTTAAGTAAAATACCTGGATTTATCAGGCCTAAATCACAAAAGACTATCCCCATACATTTTGACAAGGATAAAATCTACTTCCCATAGGTGAAAAAACCTTTAGACAGGGTCGATAACTTCTATATACCTATCAAGGAGTTTGATGTTCTACTTAAACCTAAAAGGGCCGTCATCCTAACCTTTCGATAAGTTAAAAACTAATCATAAAGAAACAAATTCAAGGAACTTCAACTGAGCTAAAAGGAAAGCTTTTGCAGGAGACCTCATTCAAGTCCAATTAAGATGAAAGGTTTTCTAATTAAAAGATAAAACTTTTTGACAACGTTGAAAGGTGTGACTCAAAATCCAATATCAAGTGAATCTAAACATAAAGGCAATTATTAAGGGTATCAAGCCCTTCACTCAAAATTTTCTATCCATACTACTTGGATTAACTTTGGGGAAGAATTTTTTAATAGCCTTTTAGTTGAGAAAAGGACTCTCTTGTCTGAGTTCCCATAAGCTTTTTGTGTTTTAAAAATATTTTCTTGAAAAAGTATGAGCAGGCTCCTTTCTGACCATAATCTTTAGAATTTTTTTGAAATATTGAAATCGATTAGTTTAAAGTCCTTTATGTGTGTTTGTTAATGCTATATAATATCTCAAATTGGTTACACAAACTAGCTTTTTGGAATAGATAGGTATGTTTTCTCCCAGACCGCGAGGCAATCGAAAATAGTTTTCTTGTCGAGAAATATTTGAGAAATTTCCTTTAAAATCATCTGTTAAAATTAAAGTCAGTATATATGGACTTTCCACTAAGTTGTTGTCCCCTAAGTTGTTGTCGAATTTTGCGGCGATTTGACATTCTTTGGAGGGTTGCCTTTGTACTATGTTGACTGAAGTATTGCTAGTTATCTCATGTCAGGAATTTGAGCTGTTTTCTTCAAGTATCTTGGAATTTGTTATGCTCTCAAATTATGTTGAATGCTTTGATCTTATTTTGTTTTACCTGAAATTACACTCGAATTTTGATCATTACATAGTTAATGCACAACACGAATTTAAGCTTGAAAGAAAATTCAAATAGAATTGATAGGATATGAAAAATAAGGAAGATAGTCCATACTTGAATTAATGTCGTGAAACTTCGTGGTTTGATAGGAATCTGGATTTTAGGTTCGCTGAATTCTTTCCTCTCAACTTGAATGAGACGTCTTTCAAGTTTCTTTTATGAACTCTTGTAAAAATCCTGACTTTCATGCCTTGAATTTTCTCTGATAGGACACGACATTCATTAGTTTCATGTCCACTTGCTTTAAGTCCTCGCGGTAACTTCCTCCTTTATTCGGCTTCAGGATGCTCCTAACCTTCTGAGGTGTAGTAAAATTCTCATTTCTTTTCATCCTCACAAATATGTTAGAGAAGGGTTTGTTTAGGACTGCATAATTTATTTTGGAATTCTTTCTTCGACTTCCCTTTGGATTTTCAATTACCCTTAGCCTCTTATTAAGACACTTAAAATTGGATTTTTCCTCCTTGGATTCCCGATGAAATTCTTTCTTAGCGTGATGCATTTCGTTCATTGGAATAAATTTCTTATCTCGGAGAAAAAATATTATGGATCTTTGCATCCATTAATGTAAAGATCCTTCCAAAATGGAGTTTGTTCGATTAACCATGATCGACCGCATAAGTTTTTCTCAATCAGTTGTACTTTCTGCCCTTAATGTGTCTGCATTGAATTTGTTCAAATACTCTCCAAGTAGTTCCCCTGGCTTTTGTTTGATGGTTTTTAGTAAGCTAAAGTCCATAGTTGTTTCTCCGAATATAAAAAATTGAGCATCGATGTCACAAGTAAATTGTTCCTAAGAATAAATGACTTCCATTCAGTAACTCCTACACAATTTGATTGCAGTTCCTTGGAAAGTAATGGGAAATTTTTTACAGCAAACTGCCTCTGGAGCATTGTATAAGTTAATCCAGTTTTCGAAGATGACAAGGTGATCATCTGGGTCAATTATTCCATTATATTTTAATGAGGGAATTTGGATGTGGGGGGGGGGGGGGTTGTTACCATTATTTTTTCAGAAAAGGGAGCCTTTTTCAGAACAACATATTCTTCTGGATTGAAGATCCCTTTTTCCCCAAACATATTCATAATTATTTGGTGTTGGACACTTTCTTGGTCAGCTTCAATTCTTTGACTACCCTTGTTGTTTCCATGGATTAGGCTATTTGATTGTTTAGAGATCTTTTTACTTGACTTTCTCTGTTTAACTCTTTATCTTCTGTCTTATTTGGAGGATGTAATTCACCCTCCATTTCCATAATCTCCATTGATTCTCGGGTTGGAGCTCTTTCAGAATATTCTTGTATTGCTATCGTTTGTGACCATTGATTCAGGACTCTGATCATATTGCTTCCCAACTTTGTTAAGGTCAAAGGTTGTCCAACTCCTATAGTCCAAAAGTTTGAATTTTGGACCATATGATCTTTCAAAGTAGACTGTAAAGTAGCCTCTTCACTTGGATTGCAGTTACTACTCCTTATTTTTATCATACTCCTCTTTTAGACAAAGTTCTTTATGCAATTGGTTGATGAGGAAAGTTTTCGAAGATCGTAGGTTCGATGTCCTTCTAGTGCCAAAAATATTGACAAAAAACTTGTCAACATCTCAAATTTGTAGTTGAAGTAAAAATGATGCTTTCACAACCTCCTTTTGAAATAGGTGAAGCTTGCTTGGGCTTCTCTGAAGAGCAAAAATGATTAAATCTTATCTTTATGACCTTAATGGTTTCTGAAAGTAACTGAGTCAAGAAGGTAACGACTCTGTCGAAAGCGGTATTTCCTAAAATTTGAATGATCTAAATGAGGGCTTATAGAAAATTAGGAAACTCAGGGTTTCAACTTGGTCGTAAAGAAACCTTTTGGTTGAGAAGACAACAAGATGACATATTAATAAAAGCGAGGAAATTTGTGCTACTAAACAAACACGATTACCATTATTTTCTTTTTATTGGATTCAATTGTAAAAATTGACCAAATTCTCGATTTAATTTGAGAATTAGAGTTTACAAGTTTAAGAATGGGAGAAATCAGATCATTTAACTGACCCCTTGGTTCATATTCATAGGTGCGTGTTTGGAACTTTCGACCCCAAGCTATAGACATGCTCGAAAAGTCAACCGCTTTGCTTTCGTGTATATCCACCGAGCCATACCTTTTGACCTAGTCAAAAGCGTTTTAGTTATCCTAATGTTGATGTTTGAGGTTAGGCCTCCTTCTTTTTCTTTGTTTTCTTTCGAGCTTGTCAAAAGAGGTTGCTTGATTACTTTCAACCTCGTCGAAAGGTCTATTTATGCACCTTTATCTCGAATGTTGATGTGCTACACAAGTTATCCTGAGTCCTAGCCTTCGACATTGTCGAAACGTGCTTTCTTTATGGCTTTTGGTAACTCCAACCATTTCGAAAGGCTATGTATGCTTTCGAAAGGGCTGATTACGAGGAAGACTTTTCCAATGTGCATAAAATGAGACAGAATCAAATATCTTAAGTGGTTTTGGATATGTGGAGGAAGTGCATTGCATATGGACTTTGAAAGACAACCTCAGACCTTGTCGAAAGCTCACTGTTAACCCTGCCAAATCCCCTTTTGACCTTTTCGAAAGTTATTGCTGGTGTGCTTTCAACTCCTTGTTGGAAGTTATGATTGACCAGACATCTTTGTGCTTTCTAATCTTTACCAATGCTCTTGTGTTCCTTCTTTCATATCTTTATTTCTGAGAATATTTTATGGATAACAATAGCCATACACTTTGGAATGGTGTATACAATCTTTTCCTCAGGCAAAAATCTTGCTTTCATAGCAGACTGGATTTTCTGGATGCATGGAAGTTGTGGTGATTGTTAAGGATTTGAAGCATTTCAAGGAGAAATGTGCCACTTGGTATCGTTGTCCATAAAAAGTCCGAGTACACCTGTATATTGACATAGGCCGGTGAATGCTCGACACTATGTACCCGCACAAGGGAGTTCTAATACACCATTAGACATTATATTCAACTTTCTAAACTTTTGAGGCGTGGAAATTTTGGAGTTTTTATATTTCTTAGGCGCCCATATTCCAATAGCTATCATCTCATCAACAATTTCTTTCTTAACATTTCAGTGCCCTCCTTCAGTCCATATCAAAAGGTTAAAACTACTACATGAGTGTTTTAGATTGTCCCTTTTTTGTCCGGTTAGTTGTATATTCGCGTTCATTTGGTTATTGAAAGCAATAACAATTTTGTCATACCAATATCCTAAATGCCCAGATCGAAAACCGATTTGGCTTAGCATATCCAAATGAACGTCAATGTCCATTTAGTGGTCCAGTCCACAATGTTTCTGGTATAAGAGTTGTGATTCGTTGGAAAACATTCTGGAAAAAGTAGAAAAAAATCCAAAAAAATAGAGATTGTAGACAAAAGTACAAATATACATTATACGCTAATGAAATTATTTAAATTAGATAGACGATCGTTAAAGTGGTTGGAATGCATAAATTTTTTAATTTTGTAGATTTAAAAAAGAAGTTGGTGAAGAAATGAGGAGGAAGAAGGAAATATACAAGGAGTTAAGCGGTGAACCGTTGTTTAATAAACTGTTGGCTCAGATGCATCATATGCCAATAGTTTAATTTCTACGGATCAATCGAATAGTATAAATGTGTGGATTAACTTATTGACGCGTTAAATGCTTCGATAACGACTCACGGGAAGTAAAATTTAACAATAAACGATGGCGGGAGTGCGTAGGAGAATGTTGGCAAAGCTGCTGAATTATTGAAAACTCCTACTAAATTAAGTAAATACATATAAACCCATAGTTTTCATGACCGCTTCATACCTCGAACCATGATGATTGAAGGTTTAAGGTTTTAATTGTTGAACCGGTCGAACCATCTTAATCGTGATTTATTTTTAAAAAAAATTGCACATTTAACTACAAACTATACACAAAAATATGGAAATAATAATGTTATGTACACAAGTTATAGATGGCCTTCAAGTTCTGCAACCGAAGTTGTGTGTTGTTGCAGTGCACAACTACAGCATTGTGTATAGTAGAGTAGTGCACAATGATAAAAGTTTAATGATGACAAACTTGAGGAATCTTATAGTGGTATTAGAGGAATTTGCAACAGTGAAGAACATAGTGATGAAATTAGTGGTTTAAATTTTGGAACGATTATGAATTTTGAAATATATATATTTACTTATTTTCTTCAAAGCAACGCAAAAGATGAAAATAAGAGAGAATTACATGATGAGAAAGTAAGAAATAACAAAAGAACCATGGTTCAACCAGGTAAAATTGATGGTTGGATCGTTGGTTTGAATGTCCGATCAAGGTTCATGAATGGATAAAGTCGATTAAGTTCCGGACCGTGATGGTTCAAGGTTCAGGATTATTCGAAGTTGGACCGAGGCACGATAAGGTCATGAAAACACTGTTAATAAACCTTGTAAAAACTTTGTTGACATTGGCAAATTGGTGGAGAGGCAGATCAGAAGAATGAACTCAAACAACGTTAAGTGAAGGGAAGGCAATGTCATGCACCATTTCTGCTTTAGGATAGTTGTTGTCTATTTTATTTTATTTTTATGGGATTATATTATTATTATATATATATATATGTGTGTGTGTGTGTATTCTTGTTTTCTATGGGAAATGAATCACGCAATGCTTCAGTTGTTTCATCTAGAAAACCGTCCAAGTCATTCCCAAATTAGCGCCCACAAATACTTTTGTCCCAGGGAAAAAAAAGACAACAAAAGAAATTAGTGCCCACATATGCTTTTGTCCCGAGGAAATAAAAGACAACAAAAGAAATTTTGTTTCAACAACTTTTACTAAATAAGATATATTAATAATTATTACATCGCTTATATTCACATGGGTGCACAGCATACAAGCACATATATGATACACGGCCGATCAATTGCCAAAAACATAAATATATAAGTACAAGTTCAAAACGTTTTTATGATATACACACACACATAACGTGCTGTTTTTCTTGTTCTGTATGGAAAATGAAGCTCGCAATACTTCAGTTGTTTGAACTAGAAAACTGTCCACGCCATTCTCAAATTAGTGCCCACATATGCTTTTGTCTCAGGAAAATAAAAGACAATAAAAGAAATTCTGTTTCAAAAACTTTTACTAAATAAGATGTATTAATAATTATAATTACTGCATCACTTATATTCACATGGGGTGCACAGAATACAAGCACGCATGGCCCTTCAATTTGCCGAAAATATAAACATACGAGGACAAGTTCAAAACGTGTTCACATGGTAAACTTTAAAACGTGTTCACACTGTAAACTTTGTAGTACTATTGGAAATTTGCATTAATTAATTTCTGACCAAAAACATAGATGAGAAAAAATAAAAAACGGAAACAGAAACATAACTGAAAAGCAGAAAAAAATGTATACAGCGGGTTAGGTTTGATGTACATAGAAACAGGTAGTTTGACATTGATCTAAGTTATTCACCATCTTAAACCTTTTAAAGCAACTAATTCTATTGCAAAATATATATCAACCATCATCATGGCACTGGCACTGTAACGGCCCGCTATTTTGGACTATTCGCATCCACACATGTCGGACTTGAATAATTCAAAATACCGAATTGTAATTTAAATTTGGAAAAACTCAGATATACAGCAAATAAATAATCACAGAACACTGACACAGAGAATAAATATGCAGCGGAAATAAAAGAGATACTAGTTCATGAAGCTACTATATAAATATATAAGATACCTCAGAGTTATACCAGATACAACGAAAGAGTAACATGATACATCAGTTACAAATCAGAATACATCACTGAAATCATCAAATACTGAAAGCAGAATAGATGGCTGGATCTTCAAGCAAAGCTCCAACTTCAAAGGTGAGTCTCGAATACTGGTACACTCAGTCTGACCCGAACGTAAAGCAAAACACAAGACACTCGAGTCAGGATTAATATTCTTATATCAATAAATCCAACTTAAGTGAAATAGCAATCGAAATACAAGTAACTCAAAGGACGTTGGAATAACCATCCTCTAAGGATCCGTTAAACTATCTACTAGGTAGTAATGTACGCTAAGTAGATAATGTCTATCAGTAATATAAAGTATTAAAATAGCGTTAAGGCGTTACCATAATCCCCCTTAACACATTTTTATAATGCCATAGTCTATACAGCACTGTAAACCCCACCGTAAACTAGTGGTTACCAGAGGGTACCCCATAGGTATAACACAAAACAAAACGTAGTGGTCGCGAATAGGATAATCAGTATGACAAGGTACATGAGGCGATACCAACTAGGATACTAGTAGTTGCGTGATCCAGACTGATGTTGAGCATAGCCAGCAGCTACCTCAACACCGCGAAACAACACTCCCAAACCGAGGGGTGCACCCAAATCGAATCACAAAAGTAATAGATATGGTATCGAAGAAGCGTGTCCGCTAGAGGTGGCGAACCTCAATGGCCCGGCGCGGCTCCTGTTTTAGTCATGTCAGGGGTCATCCAATATCGTTCTCTTTCTTCAGTCAACGCGTTCACCAAACCATCCACTTCATTCTGGATCAACACTCCGCGTATAATAGTTATTAAAGTGGTTTTCGGTATCGACAGAGAGTATGTCCATATCCGATCCTGGTCTCTTTAATAACTACGTATTATTACACCGATTGGTCGTTTAATATATTTCAAACAATCAATTTCAATTTAAATTAGAACTCGTAATAATATTCCATTTGTCTTTCTATATCAATTTCCATAATTTACATTTCAAAACTTCCAAATTATCATTTCAAATCTTACAATTCAATTTCAAATTTTATTTTAAACAATTCAAGTATTGATTCAAGTTCGTACATAAGTTTATTCCGAAATTATTTAAATTAATTAAATTTAACATTCAAATCAATTTAAGTTCATTTATCGATTTCATTCAATATTTGTTAAGTTAATTTAACATCCAAACAATTCTTTTTAATTTCCAAGTCATTAAATCAATCACTTAAGTTAACTTCATTATATCAAAACTTACAAATTTAATTAAATTAAATCTGTCAAATCAAATTCCTTAAATTACAATTCTTACATTAATTTCAATAAAACACATTTATTTCTTGTTAAGAAATTCAATTTCACTTATTCTTTACATAGTTACAATTCCAAAACTCAGTTAATAAAGAAACTGAATTTCATATATTCGAGAAATCAAATTTCACTTTAACTTACTTTAATAATCTTTCCAAACTTAAAAGGAACCTAATTTCATTTATTAACGAAGTTCAAATTCACTTATTCAAAAGTTAAATCTCTTATCATAAGATTCAATTTTTATTCACTTATCAGATACTTCAATCTTATTCAATTATTAAATAATTCCAACTTAATTATTTAATAATTTCAAAACTTAATAATTTCAACTTAATTAAAATTCAAATTTAATTATTAATCAATTCAAACTTAATTAAATGAATAATTCCAAATTTTAATTTCAATAATTAATTTTAAAACAATGCTCTTTCAATAACTACTATGTAAATATTCGTTTCGGATTTTAAATATTGACATTTTCCTTTCATTAAATTCAAATTCCAATTTTATTTCAAAACCTTATTCTTTACTCAAATAAAATCATTATTTTATTTAAAATCAAATTATTGACCAATCGGGATTTTATTTAATTTTCTATCCTAAGCCAAGTTCATTTGGGTATTTATCATTTCAACCCGATTCCATTTCAATTCAAAAATAAAAGCATAGCAAAGGGAACTTGCAGTGTGATAACATGGATGGTGTCAAAGTAAATAAACAAGCAATAACAACAATCAATAACAATTCGATAATCAACTCGAATAATCCCGAAATAATCGTATTAATTCACATTATTATTTGTGCAAATTAATATAATTAATTCTAGAATCCACACTATCATTTCATGTAGATTAAAGATTATTACACAATTATTTTATACGGTTTTTCCACTTGTCATTAAATTTCAATTTCATACTACAACAATCAATCCAATATACATTCAATGGTTCAAAGTGTAATTTATCACTATTCTATATGTCAATTAATTTAATAATTAAAGGGTCAAATTTAACTAATCAAATTCAATATATATGTCGGTTCAAATTTTAATTATCCTACGTCAAATTCAATTGCATAATATATATCACTTTATACATTACAACTTAACATCCAACATAACAACAATCAATCAATTATCAACCAAACTGGATATTTTTGCATACATAATAGATAACGGTGTCAGATGTCAAAGGTGAACTGATACATAAATAACAGTGCAATAAATTACAGCAGTATATTTCAATTGTCGCTCCAATTGAAATCAAATTTAATAAATAAAAGAATATTAATCGTGAGCGATTACTCACCTTTCAAGGCTAGAGAATAGGAGACGACACGGATATGCACACTAGTACGGACACTGAAATTTGAGTTACGGATCTAGGCACGAATTTGACTGACAAGCTGATAGATACGAAATAGGTCAAATCAGAATAGGATTGATGCGGATAAATTTTCACTAGTACAAAAAGTGCATATTGCTTCGCCTCATTTGCATCGGTTGAAGTAAAAACTGATACAAAAAGTGCATATTGGTTCAGTTGCATACGAAACTACTTTATATTATATATGCTTATATATATATCCATTTTAAAACCTTACAATACTGCTTTAAAATATAGTCACCTATATAACAAACTGTATATAATTCACTGTATAAAATGTTCATATATAAACAACAGAACTTCTCACATAATAATCAATTAAAACGAAGTCAACTTATAATATGCTAACCTATCAACTCAACGTGTTTATGTATTACTAAAATCATAACAGTGTAACCATTTTATAATATACATATAACTCAAAATATAATATTAGGTATACTTAAACAACAACAACAAAAAAACAGAGCTACTCACTCATGACCGGCAAAGAGGGACAAGATGGAACGGTGACTCCGGTCTGCTGCACATAGCGGAGGTACGACTTGGTGCTGGTGGGAGGGGCGAAGTTGACATAAGGAGGAGGAAGGCACGGGATGGTGGGTGCATGGTCTCGGCTGGTTAATGTTTGTGGACGGAGATGGGGTTGCTGGCAGACGTGGAGTAGCTGCAAGGTGCGTGCTGGGCTGCGGTGATGGGTTGTCGCGTGGGTAAGGGGAGATGGTGATGGTTCGGTAGGTTGGCGATGGATTCATGCTGAGGTGCGAGCATGGGCCGACGTGGGAGGTGGTACGCACGGAGGAGGCCGTGTCGGGACTGAGCTTGGTGGGCAGGCGAGCAGGTGGAACACGGGTCTGTGAAGATGAGTGGGGCGGAACGACGGGTCAAGGAGGCAAGGTCGGTGGAGTGGTTTCATGCGAGTAGGCGGGAAGAGTGGGTGGATTTGCTGTGGTGGAGGCGGTGCAATTTATGTAAATAAAGAAGGAGGAAGGTTTCTGTTCGTTTGTTTTAAAATATAAAACTAGGAGGAGAGAGCAAGAATTGGATCTGGGAGTAAGAAGGAATATGAAAGTGACAGAGCAAATTAAAAGGTAAGGAAGAAGAACCCTGTACAAGTGCTTATAGAATGGACGTATGGAGATGAATAGCCTACATGAAATAAATATTATTTCTCTAGTTTAAAAGTGATCAGTAAATATCAAAAGTCACGCCTACGAAGTAGCCAATATAAAAGCAACCAGTTGGAATAATTAATGCAATGAGAGGGTTGTAGAGATATATATACAGAGGGGTTTAGAGTCCCCAGGCCAAGCAATGATGTTCTCTGTAAAGGTGATGGCTATTTGATTTCTGAAGGGTCAAAGCTCCAAGAATTTTGAACGTTGGAAAGTTGGGTACCGGTTTGTGCTGCGTAACGGACCAGTTTGTACTCCGTTAATAATTATAATTTGCAACGCCGAACTCCAATTGACACAAATAAATATATCGTTTTGGTCAGCGCGACGAGACGGACACAACAGTATAAAGATATCCGTGATTTGATTGAATTATAAAATTCGAAATTTCTACTGAAGGAAAATGCGGTAAAACGTCGAAAAATAAGAACGACGGAGCTAAAGAAGTCCGAATTTGGAAAAACGAAAAATGACGTCTTGCTCAAAAGACGATATAGAATTTTCTATGTAAAAATATTTAGGTTTCGAAAATGGTTTATTTCATCGATTACTAACTGATTTAAATTGAAGTAAATTTACGCACGAAATGAACTTTCATATTTTCGGACGAAAATTTACCAGTTGCTATGTTTAATTGGACGCATTCCAAATATGAAGTTTGAATAGCATCGGAATTTGTTTGTGAAAATTCAAATTTCTATACTAATAAACGATTTTTTTAAAATTTTAAACTGGGTCCGAATTTCAGAGCCGTTACGTTCTCCCCCACTCAAAACTTTTCGTCCTCGAAAAGGAAAGAGGTAGGAGAATAGAACAACCAGAAGAAATAGACATGAATTACAAAATAAACAATAAATTTAAACCCTAGAATTTCAATTTAAATTAATTTATATTTAACAATTTAACTTTAAATTCAAGAAATTCAAGATTTTCATAAAATTGATTTGATTTCACATATATTAAGGTTAGTTACAAAAGATTCCTTTCAAATGAAATTCAATTTAAATTCAATTAATTCAAGATATTCTCTCAAGTTGATTTAATTCAATTTATTAACTTTCAAAACAAAATTTTCTTCTATTAATCATACCTGTTATTTATTTAACAATTTATCTCAAAACAAATTTCAAATTTGGGCCATCGTGCTTTGTTTTGAGATTCGTGCCTGGATTCTTAGCCTATTTCTTGTCAAATCTCTCTAACCTTTATAATTAAAATTTAAGCGTATAACAATTATTATACCCACTCAAATTTCATTTATAAAATCATTTTGCCTTGTATAATATCCAATGATCCTAAATTAACAATTTCTAAAATCAAAATTTTGAATAGTCCATTATTATAATCATATTTTATTCGATAAATTTAATACTTCCTTATTCCAAATTATTATTAAATTTATTCTACTTAATATCCTATTACATATATATTAAGTATATTTACATTTATTATAACTATTCAAATTTTTATTTAAAATTCCTTTGATAACATTTATATTGTATAATATTCAATTACATAATTAACTTTTGAAATTTTTTGGGTAAGTTAGATATAATGCAATTGAGTATTATCCAAATGAAAATTTTCAATTCAGTTACTTCAAGCTAAATATTTATAAAATAATTTGGCTTCATTTAAAATTATAAAATCATCCTTTAACAAATCTTAAGAATTAATTCCCGATTAGCTTCAAACAACTTGAGATAAAATAAATATATATATTCATAATATATCAAATCAAATTTAAAATATTCAATATATATTATAAATCAAGTCATGTTTAGAAATTCAAATCAATTTATTTTTTTCTTCAAAACAAACCGTAGCAAAGCTACCTAATAGCCTCTCCACTTCGAAACCCGAAAATGAATGTCGATGATGCGGCCGTCATCACCGAAATTATTTTCCAGCGACAAAAGAGAAGAGCTCAAATTTAAACATCTAAAATTCCTTTGAAAAGATTTCTATTCGAAAATACTTTAAGTAATATACCTTTTTTAAACTTTAAAGCCAAGTTTGAAATCACCGGAAATTAAGTTCTCAAATTCTAATTTAAATGCATTTGATTTCCAAATCAAAATATAAACAAGCTTTAATAAATTCATTTATTTATTAATTTTGACAACAAATTAACAATTTAATTTCAGAGAAATCTATACTTATATATAATATAATCATACAAAACTATTTTATTCACCAAATTCGAAAATACTATTGTGTCAGTTCGTTATGTTCAAGTGTTTTGGAAATCCTATCGATAGCGTTGATCAGACGAATCGATCGAAAACCCAAATCAATATCAACAACTCAAACAACACAATATATAAAACATTTTTAAATATTAATTTACAAATACACTTCCTCGCTCGACGATACAAGAATAGATTTCAAACAAGTATAGAGATTCAAATTTGATGGGAATCAATCAAAGAGAATTTTGATTCGGTGATAAGTTTGAAATAGAAGATAAGGAAATTCAATTAATAGAATCGGGAGATGGACAAGCTTATTTAATTCACGGGCAACCTAAACCGGGTCGACCGTAACTTCAAGAATAAGATCGATGCTGAATTCCGAGGTAAATCAACGTTCGATCTCAAGAAATTGAATTCAGGTATTGCAGGAGATAGATAGCATCGTAACCGAGGGTACAGAAATCTCCGGTAAATCAATGCTTATTGTAAAGGAGTTTCACCCATTTACAAATCATTCGGCATTTGGGAAGACCGCCGTTTCGTTATATGGATCATTCGAAGTGAAGTTATGGGATGCTCCAGAATTGAAAGAAGATGAATAGTGAGGGACACGAATCAATTTTGGAACCGCAGGGAACGTTCCAAAGTTCAAAGGAATCGAGTCAAAAGAAGTGATTGAAACTCGAATGAGAGTGATTCTGTAAATATATTTACCCTATATGCTAAGTTCTGCCTAGAGCTACCAAAAGCTCTGATACCAACTGTAACGACCCGCTATTTTGGACTATTCGCATCCGCACATGTCGGACTTGAATAATTCAAAATACCGAATTGTTAATTTAAATTTGGAAAAACTCAGATGTACAGCAAATAAATAATCACAGAACACAGACACAGAGTAATAAATATGCAGCGGAAATAAAAGAGATAGTAGTTCATGAAGCTACTATACAAATATATAAGATACCTCAGAGTTATACCAGATACAACGAAAGAGTAACATGATACATAAGTTACAAATCAGAATACATCACTGAAATCATCAAATACTGAAAGCATAATAGATGGCTGGATCTTCAAGCAAAGCTCCAACTCCAAAGGTGAATCTCGAATACAGGTACACTCAGTCTGACCCGAGCGTAAAGCAAAACACAAGACACTCGAGTCAGGATTAATATTCTTATATAAATAAATCCAACTTAAGTGAAATAGCAATCGAAATACAAGTAACTCAAAGGACGTTGGAATAACGATCCTCTAAGGATCCGTTAAACTATCTACTAGGTAGTAATGTACGCTAAGTAGATAATGTGTATCAGTAATATAAAGTATTAAAATAGCGTTAAGGCGTTACCATAATCCCCCTTAACACATTTTTATAATGCCATAGTCTATACAGCACCGTAAACCCCACCGTAAACTAGTGGCTATCAGAGGGTACCCCATAGGTATAACACAAAACAAAACGTAGTGGTCGCGAATAGGATAATCAGTATGACAAGGTACATGAGGCGATACCAACTAGGATACTAGTAGTTGCGTGATCCGGACTGATGTTGAGCATAGCCAGTAGCTACCTCAACACCGCGAAACAACACTCCTAAACCGAGGGGTGCACCCAAATCGAATCACAAAAGTAATAGATATGGTATCGAAGAAGCGTGTCCGCTAGAGGTGGCGAGCCTCAATGGCCCGGGGCGGCTCCTGTTTTAGTCATGTCAGGGGTCATCCAATATCGTTCACTTTCTTCAGTCAACGCGTTCACCAAACCACCCACTTCATTCTGGATCAACACTCCGCGTATAATAGTTATTAAAGTGGTTATCGGTATCGACAGAGAGTATGTGTAATAGCCCGCAAATCCGTACCCCTTGAGTTAACACTATTCTACAACAATCAACTCAAGTTGCACAGAATTACGAACCATTTGGGTTTAAGAAGAAGAGGTAGAATAAGAGAAAACAAAATCAACATCAGAATCTAACCATCGCAGCGGAATAAAATATAATAGATAATAAATAATCTTTACTCAACATCAAATATTTCTGTTTATATATTACATCATCAGAGTACATCAATCACAGCTCAACATCAATATCTTACAATGAATGCACAACAACTCAGAATACACAACTCAAATAGCGGAATATATATATAAATAAGCACGAGAATATGTGTCGTCATCCTGCTCGTCTCCTGAGCTCCACAGCAACTTGTCCTGTATCCTATAATACTCGGTCTGACCCGAGCATTACAGTTAAATAACACCCGAGTCAGTCTGGAATACCAGAGTGAGAAAATCACACCCAATTGATTATTAAGTTTCAAAAATCCTTTGAAAACAAAAGCATCTCGTAAGACCACGCCACAAATAAATATGTCGGGTTTTTACCTTACGATAGCTAAAACAATTTTTATAGAAATCCTCTGATATTATAATAGGGTCTATATACAAATACTTATAAAATAGCCGAAATTGTTACATCTATTAAATTCCAGCTACTAGCCACAAAAGTGAGTAATACAAACAAAACTCGTACAAGGCTCGTAGGGAAAATGGATTTCCAACAATGACTAGGCACTGGGGTACCACCTGTCACAGTACGGGACCTAGATCACCGTATCGAGGACTACTCCCTTCATCCCCTGCAACACAAGGCCGGAACCATTCCTTACTGAACAGTCCCGAACAAGATAAACCCCGTGGTTGGCGCGACCAACCACCCACTAAGCCGAAATATATAAGGGACATCTAGACAGGGGAATTATCTTGTCCTGCTTGGGCATGACCCACCTAACCTTGCTGCATATCCCCTGATTTTCAGTCATTCCCATTTGATGAGGCTTGAGGCTAAGCGTTACCTTTAGAACGTTATCACTTAGAATGCCCATCGCCCACCTGACGATGTTTCGCAAGCATTCGTCCATACAATTCCGTCCCGAGTTCGAACGGAACCGAAGGCACTACTCCTACTACATCCATTTGAAAATATCCTCAGGATTAGTAGCGGCTAGCCCTTGCTCTTCACTGCTCCATCTTCGACTCCGAACACGTTTTTCGCACGAAACGTACAAACTGGATCGAAGTGGTTTTCGAGAAATAAATATCGATCCCGGTCTCTTCGAAACGATCAGCGCATTTGGCCAATATTGATAGTCGGTTATTTAACTATCAATTAATATTCACACAACAACCATCAACCCATAAATAATTTTTCAAATTATTTATTAATCTCCAAAAATATCTTCACGAGATATATTTCTATTTTCAATCCTTGAAAACAGTTTCAAAACCATTTTTCTTCAGATTCAACTTTTCCAAATATTTCTATCTCCTCTGAAATCACTAAGCACAAAACTAGATTTAAAATAATCTAAAACACTTTACTAAGAAATATTTTTTAAAAAAAAAACATATAAATTAAAACTACTTTAATAATTTGTTAAAAATACATCTTATATGAATATTTGAAAATAAAGTTACTTAATAAAATATAAAACTAGATTTTCACCGTTGAAACAAAATACTAAGTCACTTTTTAAATAATTACTATTATAATAGATTTGAGAAAATACTTACTTAAAAATTTAAATATTAGAAATAATAAATTTTCCAAAACATACCTTTTAAAACATATTTTAAAACTATTAACTTATATTTAAAATTTACTTTAAAAACGTACTTGGTTATCCAGGGAGAATTCCAACTTCAAATTACTTAAATCAATTTTCCAAATTGATTTCCAATTCATTTTATTTGAAATAAGTTTCTTTAATTACTCAATTCATTTCATAATTCATTAGTTATGGACTTACTATTATTATTATTTTCCATTTTATTTAAATTCTTTTTGACTGAAATATTCCAATTTCAGATTTCCCCAATTTCTTTTTATTCTACTTAAATAATTTCAATCTTAAATTTTAAATCAATGTTTTCTTCTTTTAATAATATCACTGAAGATTTAATATTCATTAACTTTCTGTTTTATTCAAATTTTTCTTTTCTATACCCAAGATTTATTTATTATAATTTTACAATTACTTCATTCTTTTACCCATTCATTTTTTTTTCTTTGAATTAATTTTATAATTATTTTACTTACAATTCCCTTTTTTATTTCCTTTCCAAAAATCAGTTTATATATTTCCATGGTAATTCATTATACCAAATCATCCAACGTAACCATAACATTCAATATTCCAACGTAAATCATCACCGAACATCAAATCATCATAACAGGGGAATTAAATAATTTAAATAAATGTTGAGGGATCCAGTTGGATCCCTCCAACCTGTTTTCCCTACATCCACAGACGTTGGCATCACATAATATACCAATTTCAAAATTATACTATACTATATCACATCAATCAATTCAACCATACAATCAATTATTTAAATTCAATCATTTAAATTTGAATTTAAATTTAAACTGAGTGAGATTAACTCACCTCTGCATTTGCAATCCCAATTCGAAGCCCGACATGTTTTCTTCATAGTTCTAAACCTTAAATAAATATTATATGATCTATTAATATTTGAATTCATCGAACAATTGATTATTATTCATTTAATTTAATCCGACGAATGTTCTTTTAAACTAATGTTTTAATTTTAACTTAATCTCCTTTATATCTACATATACTAGAATAACCTATATACATTTAAATATATATCTATATATATCTATATATTTAAATATCTCCCTGTTTATAAATTTTACAACATTTCTAAAGCCCTATTATAATTTAAGCTTTATATGTATGTATTTCAGTATATACACAGAAATAATTAATTCACATACTGTAATTTAATTATCGAAAATTTGTAACATAATACCTCACTCGAATGCTAGCCTCTGTCCAACACGCCCACGCGTGCCCCTTATCTCCAACCATCGCTACTTCAAACTCCAAAACCTTCCATGCGCCGTCCATCTAGCTCCTCAGGTCGCACACTTGATTTAGCCCATGCCTAAACCGTTGCTTCGCCCTCATCCAAGGCTCCTGCCACCCATTCCCTGACCTTGTCGCCGCTCACCTTCAACTGCCTTCGTGATTCGCGACCGCCCAGTCAATCCTCGGCACAAACGAGAGCTTCGACCCAACATCTACGTTGAGAAGACCACCCCAAGTCGATTGCGATATTGGTTCGATCGCGACTTTCGGCAATTGATGGATTTTTTTTTCTAACTTCGTGATTTAATTTAGGAAACAGGAGAAAAGGGATAGGGTTTGAAAAGAAGAGAAGGGCTTCGGCCCTTAACGTGTTGCCCATTGTTTTCTTTTATTTTTATACGTGACTTATAGCTTCCACTTGAAGCCTCTTCCTTTATTCATCTATTTATTATATTATTATATATTTTTTTATTGTTAACTGAACGGCTGAAAGAAAGTTTGAGTAGACCAACATGTCTTTATATAAATTCAGCTGGTCGCTATATAAATTTTCAACGCGTTTACATGTCGTACACTCACACTGTACTCCAAAAGCTGCGAAATTTGAAATCCGATAACAATTCAATATTCCGGACCCAATGGAACAGGTTTCGTCGAAATCCGAGACTGTGCCTCAGAAGACTATTTATTTTAGTTTTTTTATAAATTCAATTTAAAACGATAAAATTTCAAAACTGAACAATTCGGTGTTAGATTAAATTTTAACACTACTATTATATTCAATGTTATCCATATAAATTTTATGAACTTTCAAATTATATTTTAACAGACTTAAAATCCCATATTTCATATTTTATCCAATTCAAATTATTAAATTTAATAATTTAATTATCAAATAAATTGTGATATCCGAAATTCAAGTTGAAATTACCTATTGAATATTTAAAATCAATTAAATATTCTGATTTTAAATACTCGAAAATTCCGGGTCGTCACATTCCTCCCCCTTTAAAAAAATTTCGTCCCCGAAATTACTAGTTAGAACGAATGATCTAATACCCGTTTACTTTCCTCAAAACCCACAATTCAACATCTTACCAACAATCGTCTTACAAAAGACCATCATCATTCTTATTAACCTCTCAGCTTTCTCAGAGTTTCAACTATACTATTCGTCTAACCATTCAAGTTTTAATTTAAATCCATAATTTGAATTATCAAAATTTTCTCAAAATTTTCTAACTCCCTAAATTCCCGAAAAATTTCGCCAGCGTCTCCTTTGCGCGACTAGCTCGGTACAACTACAAAAGGCCTCTACGGGTTCCCAAATCCACAAAGAAAACAAAAAGCCAAGCGGCTCAATCCAAATCCAAATCCAAATCAAATTTCATACCAAATTTAAATACATACATTTTGTCGGGCAATTCAAATTTATCTCTTGAAATCAAATCCAATTTCTTTTCCCTTTATACTACCTGCATATTCTGCTTAGTATTAATATCCAATCACAACATTCCAAAATCATTTTATCAACTTTCTTACCAAATGTCACTATTCATCCAAATATCAATTTAGAATATATTTGCAATATCCAATTTCCAACTAAGAATGCACCATTTCATACTTAAGTTAGTATAAGTATTTTATGTGTTTCTTATATTTATTTCACTCCGACTTTAGTTTATATCAATTTCTATTCAAATCGATTCTTTCATTTCCATATGAATTCAATTCATCTTAACTCTGCATATATAAATTTTATTTGTCATTCATCACTAATTCATATCATTATTCCAATTAGTTTTATTTACTAACTTATTTTAGTTTCCAATTTGAATTTGTTTGTCGTTAACAAAATTTTCCAAAAATTCCAAAAATTTTCTAACTTCCAAAATTTCTGAAATTTTTTGGCAGAGTCCCCTTTGTACGGAGGAGCTTTTGCAATTTGACAAAAGAGATAAATATATATACATCGACCCACATGGTCGGAAAAACCAAAAACAGTTCATATTTCCTATTTTAATTGCGTAGGCGTACCTTATTTAGCATTTTAAGCAAGCAGCTTATTATTTTTAGCATATAGCACAACCCAATCCAGCCTCACGGCTTCTAGGTACCTGTACTTACTCAGTTTAAACTTGTAAGTGCCAAATATAAGAAGTTTAACACATTTCACTTACTTGCAATAGTTAAAACATATGAATTCCAAAAAAAATTCACACCAAACATTTTCAATAAGCAACTTCTACAATTTCCATGTTAATTCAACTGTTCCAATTTATTTATAAACCATTTTTATGCAATTTGAATGGTTTTCAATCCATTCGTATACAACCTCATCAATTTAAAATGGTTTTAATCCCAATCACTTACATTTCATTTATTTTTAAGCAAACTGAGCTCATTTTTAATTCAATTGCTTTCAAAAACAATTTATTTTACTACTCTCACTCATAGAATGTTTAATTACCCCATTTACAACAAACAATAATTTATTCCATGCAATTTGACGAGATTTAGGTGAATAAATAAGTATTTATGTTTTATAACCAATTTAAATTGATTTCACTCTATTTCCAAATTTATTCACAATCCTATTATCCTCGCTTCCATTTCGGATTTGAATACATTCACTTGTATTTCATTTATTAACCCAACTAATTCATTCAAAACCATTAACAACTTAGGTTCCATCCACATTACAAATTAAATTTCCTTTTTATTTTAATCCATTCACAATCATTTATTTAGCTCGACACATTCCATTTAAATTTTATTTACAATTCATTTACTTACATTTACTTACATTTTATTCCATATTTGTTTATTCCAAACTATTATATTTAGCTCGAAGACAATCCAAGCTATTTCATTCAATAATCATTTTTCAACTTTATTTAAACCACATTTCACTTGATACTTATTTATTCCATCATTTATTTATCCAACATAATTAGTTTATCTACATTCACTTAAACCATTTCCATAAACTCGAAACATTCTATTTTCCCTATCGTCTCAAGTTATTTCAATCCTTCAATAATTTAAATAGTTTACCATTATTTATTTAAGAATTTTCGTTCCATTAAATATTATCGACAACTCACCAAATTTTATTTAAATTAAAATCATTATTACTTGATTTAAATCCAATCCACTATCAATACACATAGTTTTAAGTTGAATTCAATTCAACTCTCCTTCATTTCTTCAGCTTAAGTCAATTTACTTCAATTTATTCAAATTTTACACTTAAGCTCATTCTCATTTTGCAAATAAATTTCTTCCTTCAATTAAATTTGATTCTATCTCAATCCAATCTCATTTCAAACTACAAATTTATTTGATTAGTTATTATAAATTTAACTTTTATTTCAGTTAAATCTCATTTTAAAGTTTACAATTTCATTTGATTTGTTATTATCGAATTTAACCTTTCAGATTCAGTTCATCCAAATTTTTACATGGTCATTTTCCAATTTAGTTTCACTTAGTTGGATTTTATTTTCAATCCAAACCATTACTATTTTAATCCATTTCCATTTCTTTTTGATACATTCCCAATTATATTTACTTTGTTAACACTTCAAGTCGAATTTGAATTAATAACTCAAGTTCTAATTTTATTAAACTCACAAGTCATTTACATCAACTCATCGACAATTTAAGTCGAATTTCAATTGATAACTCAAGTTCTGATTCCACCGTTCACTTTTTAATTTACCATCCAATTTTATTAACTTACAATTCAACTCCATTAACTAATTTATTATCTAATTAGTTCTTCCCTTATCTATAATCCAACACTTGAATTTTTAATCCCAAATATAACTCCATTTAACTTTCTTAGTTCAATTTAGTTTATAATTCAAGTTTTGATCTTCATTTTATTTTCAATTCATCAAACAATATGTAACGATCGCGATTTTTCGTTGCCGAAAAATCGAACCGTTAGAGTTTTTGAAGAAGAAAGAGGTAGAAGAAGAAAGAAAAGAAAGAGAAGAGAAAACAGAAAAACAAGTAACAGAACGAGAAACAATATCAGAATCTCACAATCGCAGCGGAACAACATATAATAGATAAATGAATATCATTAAAACAAAAGAACTATACATTTTATACATACATCACAATACATCATATCATCAGAGTGTACAACAATAAAACAGCGGAAAGAATACTATATACAATAGATAATAGACTACGCTATCCAAGCTCGCCTCCAACATCTGCACAGCAACTCCCGAATCCAGAATAACCTGATAACCTAACTCTAGACTGCCCGTGTGGAAAATAGTGGGCACCCAGAGTTTAGGAAAGGAACAATAAACTCCAGGTCAGTCATGTGACTGGTGTGAGAACTCAAAACAGTTTATCTTTAAACACGCAACAAGAAAGTTTAAATTTTGAAATCCGCAATGCTTTTTGGAAAATGAAACTACCATAAGGCCTCCCGGCACACACACAATGCAAACGCACACATGGGGGAGATTTCTCCTTATGATAGTCAAACATGCTTACTACGAGAAAAATTCTTTGATATTATTACTAGTGCACAGTGGAAAATATTTCGAAAGTATAATATAAATCCTAGCCAGCATAGGTACCATGATACTATGCCTACTATAGCTGCCATGTTAAATGGCAGGTTCTACAACTAAAACCGTACAGGGCGCGTATTGGATGAATGGATTTCCAACAAATGGTCAGGCTAAGGAACTTCCTACTGCCACATGGGATCGCCTCTGGCGGGACGTCCCGAGAACTAACGTTACGGTTAGATCTCTGCCAACACAAGGCCGGGTTACCTCTGTAACTAGGTAACTACTACACGAATATGTCATCCCCCGGTCCTTTGGGACCTTTATCCGAGCGCTCGATACCAACAACACCACACAGAAATAGATATAGTGTTTCCACATGAGTAAATATCTGGGCTCCATACCATGATACCACCCTTTTCCAGAAGGGAATGACATACCCTAAAGGGCGCGACCCTCATAACCTTGCCGCATATTCCTGTTTCGACCATTTCCGGGGAGTGAGGTCCTGACGAAGTCTCGTCCACAAAGCTACGCTTTGTGTAACAAAGCCATGCTTCGGGTCCACAGATGACCAAAGCAATAATCACAAAGATAAATGATCAAACAAATGATCATATCACAAATGACCAACCAATGATCATCACACAGCAGCACTCAGCATGCCACATTACCAGATTGGGAAATATCGCTGATAACCTTCAACTACATAACCTCTGAGCTCGTACGTCTCAGAGAAGGGTGTTAAGCTAAGAGAATAAATTCTCCGCCACCAACAGAAATGTATTTGAAAGAAATCTGCTCTATCTCTCAAAATGTAATGTCAGACACGTAACCATACAAGTCTGTTCCGGGTTCGAACAGAACCGAAGGCACTTCCAAAGAAGCCCTTGCAATCCGGGTATTCACAATCCCGATAAAATTTCCCATCACAAAGGAAATCTCCATATCGTAGCTAACGATGCGGAGACAATCGATAGGTCATCCTATCGTTTTCACAAATACCCGGTCTTCAACACCGGTCTTCAAATGCAATCCAAACGACGTATCGCATATTCGGAATGGGATATACGACACAAAGGTCCTCTCCCGGCTAAACTGAATAGCGAGCGCTTATTTTAAAAATAAGTGTGCATTCAATTCCAAACAAACACAATCAATACCATCCAAGGGTAAATATTGATAGTCGGTTATTTAACTATCAATAAAGATGCGCCACATCATCAGATTCCAAATAATTTTTCCAAAATTATTAAGTCCCAAAATATCTTTACAAGATATATATACACAATTTCCAAATAATTGCCCAATTTATTTGCTTTACCAAAACACCTTCACGATATAATTTCCACACTTAACCATTTGAAAACCCATTTCAAATTAAACACCTCAACCATTTGAAAACAAATTTCAAATTACATTAACCATTTGCAAACCAATTTCAAATCACCTTAACCATTTGAAAACTAATTTCAAATCACCTTAACCATTTGAAAACTAATTTCAAATCACCTTAACCATATATACCTTTTGAAACAAATTTCAAACCACCAAATAAATCTTTACCGATTTATTTTAACTTACGTTCCAAATTCGTAAATTATATTTTCATATTTAAAAATAAATCAACATTTATTTTTAAACAAATTTCCCTTCCTATTATAAATTCCAACGTGAATTAAATCCCAAATACCCATTCATATTTGATTTCAAATCGATTCCAAAATATTCGCTTACAATTTACCTTTAAAGGGTGAATTCACAAAAACGTTCCATTCCATATTGGAAAATCATTTCTAAACTTATTTAAAAATAAGTAATTCACAAATCAATTTATTTTCAACAATTCGAAAATATTCCATATGCTTAAACCATAGTTAAGTATTAATTTCATTCCTTTAAAGAAATATTCTTTTATTCACATTTATTTGGGTTAAAAACGAATGTTGCGTAAAACATCGTTACGACAACCCAAAAACACTAGTACATGGATTTGAAATAAAAAATGGATACATAAATCCACTACTATTCAAAATATTCCCTTCTATTTCTCGAAATCGTCTATTTCAACAATCAATGTTGAAATCTATGATTTCGATACTTAACATATCTTAAAACGTCTTTAATTAGTTTTAAATTCCATTTAAAACGTTCTTTTCCAAAAACACGTTCATTTAATAAAATAATACATTCACCGTTCAAAAATAGTGAATACAACCCCTTTAACAAATTCCATATTCAATTTATCAAATTAAATTGATTTTTCGGATTTATAACAATGTCCATACATCCCATTTCTATTTATGAAACTTCGTTTTAGAAATCTCCTTTTATTAGTCCAATTCGATTTACATAACTCGATTATATACTAAAATCAATATTATAAGTTAAATACTTATAATATTATCTATTTACCCAAATCGTTCTTTTGAACTTCACCAATTTAAAATCTTATCACTTACAAGATTTCTTTATGGCTTATAATAATTTCAACTAATGAAATCTTCATTTATTAACAATTTCTATAAAATTCCCCTTTTTAATGCCCAAATCCATTTCTATAAGTTAATAACTTATAAACTTAAAATTTTCCAATAACCATTCGTTTATAAATTTCACATTTATTAATCTATAAATCCTAGTGAAATTCATGTTATACATCAACTTAACACTTTATAAATTTATTCTATAACTTCAATAAATTTAATTTAAAAACATCCATTTATAAAATCCTTTATATAAACCATTAATAATAATAACTTCCCAAAAACCAAATTTAACTATTTTATAAAAACCTATTATTGTTAAAAATTTCTTTTTAAGTTATATTTTATAAAAATATAAATTTTTTTTTACATAAAAACTTATACGTTGATTTATTTTAAAATTTGAATCAATTCAAAATTTTTTTAAATAAACCATATTCTTTGAGAAATCACTTTTAAACCCCTTTTTAATTCAAAACCGTTATTTTTAATTTTAAAAATTTGAATCCGATGATGCAACGACATCGAATGGTCAATCACGGGAATAAGTGTCATATATCAATATGGTTATCAACGATCAACATAATATTTATAAATAAACAAATATGTGAGGAATCCAGTTGGATCCCTCCAACCTGTTACCCTGCATCCACAGACGTTAGCACAATACCAATTCCACTTCAAGGTGGAATATCGTGGTATATGGGATTTTATAAATATCCGCTTAATAACGGCGCAATAGGGTCTCATCCGCTATACGAGGCGGGAAATCAAATCCGATATATACATATGCCAATATATATATATCGCTATATATAGTATATATCCTACTATATCTACTAGCACAATCAATCAACCATCAACAATCAATATTAACTATTCAAAATTTTAAACAAAACCCTTCGATTGAGTGAGGAGTTCTCACCTTGATTTTATTTCCGTTTTCGCGTTCGTTTCGAATAAAATTAAACGAACGTTTAATTTTACCCGAAATTCACACGAGCTCCAATCGACTCCAAACCAGCTGCATTGCAAAGAGCACACGAATACGATTCCAACGCAAAAAACCGCGTCTGAATCCGACCTCGCATGCAAAAGTTATCACGTTTTAAAGATTGAACGAATTTGAATTTTGAATTTAAACTAAAAATTAAAAGAAAACACCTCACCCATTCCTCACGCACGCGGGCCCCACTGTGTTTCCCTTCCGTTCTCATGCGCGCATCAGCTCCAGGTGAGGAATCGAACGCATGAACCCATTTGCACCCATTAGGGTTTGAAATTTGCAACCTCTCCGACGCATTGTAGCACGATCAGGATACTCCATTCCAAAGCCCTTGCCGCCACCTACCACCGCCCCCAAGCACCTGGAACTCGGCCCTCCATCAGGCCTCGAATTGCGTGAAAAACGCAGCCCCTTCCTGCACGATTTCCCGTTGACTCGAAGCTCCGTTTTCGATCATCTCCGTATGGATTTGAAGCTTTCATCGCCCTCTACAACTTTGTAGTTGAGAGTTTTTGCTAATTCCTTACGGATTGAGAGATCTTGAGGGATGAAATTCGAAAATTTCTGGCCATTAATGGAGAGGTGGCGGCTGGAGCAAGTGAATTAGGGTTTTGGAGTGGAGATTTACATATATACCCTTATTATTTTAATAATAAAATACCCAATTTAACACATTTGCAAACGAACTCCAAACGACGCATGCCGCCAGGCGATCCTAAGGTTTTTCCGCATTCCGGACACAATGGAATAGGTTTCGGAAGCTAATTCCATCGTATGTGTGAATTATGGCAATAAATGCTCAATTTAAATTTAAACCGATTTAAGCGATTTCTAGGCGTTTTGGCTTGTACCGGACAAACGATAAATCCGATTGACTTGAAATTTTAAATCTTGCAATAATATCACATTACGGATCCAATGAAACTGGTTTCGTCGAAATCCGAGACCGTTTGAAAAATGGCTATTTTAACTCGCTAAGTAAATATTAAAACGATATCGATGCGTTTCGAGCTGCCACGGTCAAACGACAACTCCGATTGCTACGAAAATTGAAATCCGATAATAACTAACTATTACGGATACAATGAAACTCGTTTCGTTCAATTCCGAGACTGTTCAAAAATTGGCTATTTTTCAGTCGATAATTAAATATTAAAATATTCAATTTTTACAAATTTACTCCAAATTCAATTTTACAAGTTCTAAAATATTTCTATAACTTTAATATGATATAACAAAATTTTTCAAACCATTTTCAATCATATTTAACCCAATATCTAATTATTTGTGGAATTTCACTATTAAATAAATCGATTTAATTGCAAAATTAAATCCAAAATTCAAAATAAAATTTATTCGACTCCAAAAATTCACTTATTAATATTTAAAATTAATTAAATATTCAAATTTAAATTATTAAAAATTCTGGGTCGTTACAATCTTCCCCCCTTAAAAGAATTTCGTCCTCGAAATTGCAAGTTAAGGAGAATAATCCTAAACCGTTTATTATTTTTCCAAAGCTAATTAGTTTTACTAACTTTTCAAAACAATCTTTTTATTAAGGATTTACTATCATTTCAATTAGCTTTCCCAATTCAATTATAAGTTTCAAACAACTTCGTTTACTTAACAATTTAAATTTAAATTTAAATTCAAATTTCAAACTTTCAAAATTTCTCAAAATTTTTCTAACTCCCTAAATTTTCGAAAAATTTCGCCAGAGTCTCCTTTGCGCGGCTAGATCGGTACGACTACAAAATGACACTACGGCCCCTCAGAATCAAAAGAAAAAAGAAAGCCAAGTGGCTGGAGAAGGAAATCACCAAATCTCATATAAAAACTGAAATACGTACCTTTTTGTCGAGCGTTACAAATTTTTTTTTTTAACTTTGAAATCAAAATCCCAATTCCTTTATAACCTGTATATCCTGCTAGCATAATATCTAATTATAATATTCAAACCAATTTGCCAATTCAATTATAAAATTTCCAATACATGCTTCTTATACCACTTTTAGTTTACTATTAAAGTTGCATATTCATTTTCATTCAACTTTGCATTCCAATTTTCATTTGAATTCAATTACATAGCTTTCAAATTTTACTAATTCAATTTCATTAACACTTAATGAATTTACATACAACCAACCAACAAGCAATAACGACCAATGTACATCCAATACAACCAAATTTATTTATTTTACTTACATTCAATTTGGTTCAACTGTTTTAATTCCAATTGGTTTTAACATTCAATTGATTTTCATTCTATTATTAAACTATTTTCAAATGAATTTACACTTGCATGCATCATTTCATATCAACTTATTCATATTCTATTGATTAACATTCAATCCATTCTTTAATTCAATTGCTAGTTCTCTTTTTTTTTTTTTACAAATAAAATTGAATTTCATTTATATAACTTAAGTTCACACCTTTAACAATTTCATTTACTCACTTTATTCACTTACTTTGATATTAACATCAATTCTTTCAATATTACTTAAGTTATATTCCATTTCAACTTTATTTACCTCATTTAATTCACTTGATTATTTAACTTTGATACAAAGGTCAATTTTTTTTATTCAACTTCACTTAAGTTATACTCCATTTAACATCATTTGTTCAAATAAACTTAAGCTTTACACTTATCAGTCAAGTTCGAATTTCAATTCTAAAGTTAATTCCATTTAACACTTACTTAAGACAACTTCATATCAACATTTAAATCCATATTCCATTTTACTTAACTTTATTGTTTAACCATTTCAATAATCGGTTTTACTTACATTTTCCATTCTATAACTTATACAATTTATTATTCAACTTCCAACATTTATTATAAGTCCAAAACCTTTTTCACTTATATTTATCAACTTCAAGTTGAATTTTAATTTTCAAATTTGTTTATTACAACAAAACTTCAGTTTTTAAATTCATTATTGTAGCAAATCCATCACATAGAAAGTCGAAAATGATACTGATGATGCTGCAGTCATCACCCTTATTATTTCCCAGTGACAATAGTGAAATCAATGCTAAATATTCTTTCAAAAATTTCCTTTCTATTCATAAATCACTTTTATAAACCTTTTACTTATATAATTTTACTTCTTATATACATACATGATTATCTTACAATTGTAAATCATTATCAATTATAATTTCATCTTATGATTCATTGGTTTATACCATTATTCTTTTTACAATAGTTTCTTTTATTAGCTTATTCAAACAACTTTTAATTATTTTATATATATATATATATATCATTTACAACAACCAAGCAATCAATTATATACACACTTCAATAATTCTTGAAAAATTATTTTCTTTTTATATATAAAATATAATCGAGGTAAAATTATTTCATTTACCCAATTTAAAACAATATTGTGTCGAATTGTTCTATTCAAGTGTTTAGAAACCCCTTCGATTCAGTTTTCGAGGCTGCGCCGACGAAGGTTCATATACCACTCAATAAACCAATCATCACAATATAAAACAATTTTATATTCACTAACAAATACGCACTCATATCTATTATTACACTCATACTCATTCTAGAGTACTGCTGACTCTATCTCTAATGAGTAATACCCAACAGAGCAGGTTGTCGCTTAACCATATGCTCTGATACCAAATGTAACGATCGCGATTTTTCGTTGCCGAAAAATCGAACCGTTAGAGTTTTTGAAGAAGAAAGAGGTAGAAGAAGAAAGAAAAGAAAGAGAAGAGAAAACAGAAAAACAAGTAACAGAACGAGAAACAATATCAGAATCTCACAATCGCAGCGGAACAACATATAATAGATAAATGAATATCATTAAAACAAAAGAACTATACATTTTATACATACATCACAATACATCATATCATCAGAGTGTACAACAATAAAACAGCGGAAAGAATACTATATACAATAGATAATAGACTACGCTATCCAAGCTCGCCTCCAACATCTGCACAGCAACTCCCGAATCCAGAATAACCTGATAACCTAACTCTAGACTGCCCGTGTGGAAAATAGTGGGCACCCAGAGTTTAGGAAAGGAACAATAAACTCCAGGTCAGTCATGTGACTGGTGTGAGAACTCAAAACAGTTTATCTTTAAACACGCAACAAGAAAGTTTAAATTTTGAAATCCGCAATGCTTTTTGGAAAATGAAACTACCATAAGGCCTCCCGGCACACACACAATGCAAACGCACACATGGGGGAGATTTCTCCTTATGATAGTCAAACATGCTTACTACGAGAAAAATTCTTTGATATTATTACTAGTGCACAGTGGAAAATATTTCGAAAGTATAATATAAATCCTAGCCAGCATAGGTACCATGATACTATGCCTACTATAGCTGCCATGTTAAATGGCAGGTTCTACAACTAAAACCGTACAGGGCGCGTATTGGATGAATGGATTTCCAACAAATGGTCAGGCTAAGGAACTTCCTACTGCCACATGGGATCGCCTCTGGCGGGACGTCCCGAGAACTAACGTTACGGTTAGATCTCTGCCAACACAAGGCCGGGTTACCTCTGTAACTAGGTAACTACTACACGAATATGTCATCCCCCGGTCCTTTGGGACCTTTATCCGAGCGCTCTGATACCAAATCTAACGGTTCGATTTTTCGGCAACGAAAAATCGCGATCGTTACACAATATTAATTTTTGGGCTTTTCATTCCATTTTAAATTTTATAAGTCACAACTTATATTTCATACAATCACACACATCCTAGGCTTGAATATATTAATCTTTTATTTTTAACTCAAGCCTGCTATTTATTCATAGCCCATGCATATTTTATTGCTATGGAGTTTTAATTCTCTTACTCGATATTCTTATTTATTTATTTCAATTCCAATCCTTATCCAATTTATTTTCCATTTGCTTAGGTGTGAATCTAATTCCATCAAATAATTCAATTGAATTCTTATTCCAATTCAATTTTATTTTGACTCAGTTTTATTTAACTTAATTCGATTTCAATTTAATTCGAATACAACTGGATATTACATTCAGCTTATTCAATTTATTTTAATTCAGTTAAAATTTTATTCCCAATCCAAGTCAATTTTATTTTAGCCTTTTAAATTTAAATTCCATCATTCTAAGCTTATATTTCCTTCATTTTCATTTACTTAAGTTAAATTTTATTTGCTGAATTAAAAATTTCAATCCCTTCTTATTAATATCAACTTCTCTTTATAAGTACATTATTTGATCACTTATTCATTCACCAATTCATTATTTAACCAATAAATGTTATATCCAAACATCTATTATTTTTAGTCCTTCCTGACTAATTTTTCCCATTCCACATAACTCCACAAAATTCAATTTTAAATTCCGGTTCTCAGTTTCACTTACACTGTTGAAATTTTGTTTTTCAACAAATTCCAAAGTTAAACAACCTTTCAACATTTCAAAATTCCCTTTAAAATCTTCTATATCCAAAATTCGTTAGATAAATTCAATTTATCTCTTTGAATTTCAAAACTCAACCATTTTTGCAAACAATTTCAATTCAAAACAATTTGGTAGCAATTTCACTTCTGGAAACTCAAAAATGAACATCGATGATGCTGCAGTCATCACCGAAGTTATTTTCTAGCGACCAAAAGAGTTCAATGCTTTTATTCTCTTTCTAAAATCCATCCAATATTTTTGAATTCCAAATTTCTCTAGATTTCAAATCCGATTCAAAAATATTTTTCAATATATAATATCTTTCCCAATCTTTGGAAATCATTTCCAAATTCAAAGGAACTTAAATCTCCAAATTCCGACCTTTTTAGATTTAAATTTAAACTTTTCTTTCGAATTTTATCTTACTTTAATAATTAATTACTATAATTTACATTATAGTTTACAGTTACAAATTCATTTAATATGAATTGTTTTCTTAGTTTTTAATTATGAATTCAATTCCTTATTCCATTATGAATCACATCATAAATTTCATCTATCATGTTAATTTATTCCTTAATTGTAACAACCCGGGATCTCGCATTAATTAATTTCGTCATTTAAACGATTAAGGTGCTGGCAAATTGCTGTTTGGAGTTTTTATTTTGGATTGAAATTCTTTTAATAATTTGCGAAATGTTGATTGGGCCTAAAAAAAAATCAATTTCGGCCCAATATTTCTTTAATATTCTCAATGTCGTCCCCATTCTTATTCTATTCGACCCGTTCCCAAACCTTTTTCTCATTCGTTTGTAAAACCCTAAATTAATCATACGAGAGAAAATAAAATGGCGGCCTGTTTTTTTCTCATTCGTTCAGAAGCAAAGGCTTCAGGAAATCGAAGCCGCCATCTCCGGTAGCTCAAACGCATGGTGATTGGTGTCGCTTGCCTGTCAATCAACGATCCTTCGTTGCGCTCGCGGCTACTTCTGTTCATCGAGACAAAGGTGAGTTGTAACATTCCTGGAATATTGGCCAAAATAATACAATAATTAATTTAATTTTGAAATTAAATTGTGGGATTATTTGTGAATTAATTAGAGATTTCCAGAATAAAACTTAAAATTTTAGTTTTTTAATAAAAATTTGATTACAAGTAAATAAAAATTTAATTGGCGTGAAATTTGGAAATTCTAAAATTAAAATATATTGTAAATAAAATTCTGAGTATATTTGAATTCTTCAAATTTAATAAAGATATTTGTTCATTTAATTATACAAATGAATTATAATTAATAAATAAAATGAACTAAGTTTAAAATAATATTGGCAATTAAATTTATTTTTGAAAATAAATTGTGAATTATTAGAAAACTTTCTAGAATAAATAGATAATTTGATTATAAATAGAAATTTATATTAGAAATTTAAGAATAAGTGATTTATAAAAACAAGTATTGAATTTCAAAATAAAATGCATTAAAAATAAAATAGAAATTAAAAAAGCTTGAGATTAATAAAATGATAGTAAAAGTTGTTTTCTAAATTTTTAATTATATTAATATTTGGAAGTGGTTAAAAAGAAAAAAATTAGTGTACTCATTTTTGAAATATTATTCTTAAGTCAAATTCCCTCAAATAAATAAATATAGCTATTGTTAATGTAAAATCAAAGTATTTAGAAGTCATTCTTTTCTTTTCATAAAAGATTGTAAAAAAATAAATAAATAAATAAATATATGTATGAATGTAAATTGTGTAGATATAACTTTTCTCTAAATAAATGTATGGATATGAATATATTTAAATGTACATAAGTGGTTATAATTCAATTTGAATTGAAATTTAAAATAAATATAAACATATACAAACATGCACATGAGAGATGGAGTGTAAGAGTTAACAAAATCAAAAGGGTATAATGATTTTATACAAATGGCATTCACCATATCTAATAAAATATGATAATAAGATTAAAAAATTACAAAACTCTTCATTTTCCTATGCACAATCATAAATCAACTCAGCAATCAATCTGAAGGAATCAAAGCAAAAATAAAAGCTTCAGTTTTCAAGTCTGGGAATTCAAAAACAAAAAGGATCAAGAACCTGGAAATTGAAATGAAGATGAAAGTAAAGTTCAAAGAAGAAAAAAAGAAAACAATTTTCAATCTGTAAGTCAAAACCAGGTTCAGGTTGAATCAAAAATAAATTCATTTCAGCAATCAATCAGAAAGCTACAAAACCTGAAGCCAAATGGAAATCAAAGACCTGTCTCTGCTTTCTGGAAGAAAAAAAAAAGAGATAAGTAAATTTTTCTTAAAACTTTGAATTTCATATTGTTAATCAGTGATAAAGCATAAGTTTAAAACAGTTGAAACAAAAATCAAAAATGCAGATTCAACTAGAAAGAAGATGCAAAGTGAAGTCTGCAGCTTGGAAAGAAGAAAAAAAAACAGTTGAAGCTTCAAACAAATTTAATCCTGTAAGTAATTTATTTATCTTTCTTTTGTATTGAATAAATTAAGAATAACAAAGGGTAAATGAAAATCTGTAACCAGAGATCAAGAAGTTCCCAAACCAGAGCAAAAGCAAGCATCAAAGAAACTGGAAAACAACAGTTTGCCTCAAATAAAAAGAAAAAAAAAGAAGACTGTAAGCAAATAAATTCTTTTGTTTGTTATTTATAAAGTAAGTGAACAAATACAACAGGAAGTTAAACAAAGCTTTGTATCAATAAACTCTTGCAGATCTATGCTTCAAAAAAAAGGAACTAAAGGAAAAATAATAATAATACAGTCTTGCTTCCTCTCTGTTCTTCTCTGCCTTCAAACATTAAGTCCAGGTGAGCAAACTCTAATTTTTTTTTTATCAACTTCTTTGATCTTCTATGTTTGTGATGATGATGACTGGAAATATGGTTTGAATGTTTATATATTAGCAAGTATAGATGTGTTTATATGGTGAATTAGGAGGTGCATGTTGTTGTCAGGCAAAAGCTTGCCTCTGTTTATACATAACAGAGTCCAAACAAAATATTAGAAAATTCAAAATCTTCTTATCACATCTCTTATAGGTTTAGGGATATATTGAATTGGTGTTTCAAGTTTACTATCAGAATCCTTGAGTAAATTCAGGAAATATAAAACAGAAATTAAAATTTATTTTTGTTGTAAATAAGGTGCAGTTCCAAATCAACTGCATTTTTATCTTGGTCAAGTTTTGTTGAATCCAGCAATGGATTTGGTTGAAAATGGTTATGAAGATAGTGTATCCATCAGGGATTTTGGAAAAATTAGAAATCTAGATTACTTGTCATTATTGGTGTTGTGAATTGGATATTGCAGTATAGAACCCTAGTTTATTGAGGGTTACAATTTTTGGGTCGATCTTAAACTACTCAGTGCATCGAGTTTGAAGCTTTTGGGAGTGATGGTGGATGGTGAGGTGAAGAAGCTATCACCGGAGTTTGGTCGATGGTGTTGGTCGGAGTTGAGAGAAACTGGTGTTGACAGGTTGTCACTGCAGTGGGGTTGATGTTGTGCAGGGTTGAGGAGATTGTTGGGGTTGCAGAATTTTGACTCGGGTTGGTCTCGAGATTTTTGGAAGGTAACTCGAAGTAGCAAGGGTAATGACTCGAAGTCATATAGAGTAGTTCAGTGTTTTGGGTTTCAGGTTTTATTAAACAGAAACTGTTCTGTTTTAGAAATTTTTAAAATAAATTAAATTTAAATCTGGAATTTGAACTTAGAATGAAATATTGAATCTGTAGATGAATTCAAAATGTTGAACTCTGATGTTGAAATAATTTAAATACAAAATTCAAATTTGGTTTGAAATAAAAAAAAATATAAAAGGAGAAGAACAGGAAATTGTTTCCAGTTTTTAAAATTGGATAAAATTACAAACTACAATGTTAGCATTGAAGTTTAAACTGAATATAATAATGAATTTAAATAAGTTTAAATTTTGTTCTTTTGAAATTATTCAAAATTTAGAAAATTTCAAAGTAAGTTTCTAAATAAAACAGAAATTGTTTCTGTTTTGAATGTAAAGGGTAAGTTTAAATTTGAAAGTGGAGATTTAAACTGGGTTTAAGTCTGAAAATTTGAATATGAATTCAAATTTTGTTGTCTGAGATTTGAAAGTAATTATGTTTTCAAATTTAAATTTGATTTTAAAATCTCAAGTATAAATGCATATGTGATTTGTATTTGGAATGGAAGGTTAAGTATTTAATTTAGGAATTCAAATGAATTGAAAACTGAGTTTTTAAATCTGGATTTTAAATTTTTAAACTTCAGTTTTAAAGTAAAGAATTAAATTTAAATTGCTTTCAAATGATTTACATTTGAATTGAAGGTGAAATTGTAGGAAGAGTTTTAAAGAGTTTAAACTAAATTGAAAATGGAAGTTATATTTCAGTTTTGAGATTTTAAAGCAATTTTTAAATTTATTTGAATTCAAGTTGAATTGAAATCTAAATTGTTTTAAACTTATTAATAAAGTATATGTTTCTTTTAAACATATAAGATTAAGGTGTATTGTCTTAAACTCTTATTTAAGACAAATTTGAGTCTTGAGTTTAAAGAGAATGTTAAATGGAATTTAATGTTAATTTAAAAACATTTTGTTTTCAAATGCATAATTTAAATAAGGAATGTTTATCTAAAGATAAAGAAAAGTTTAATGATTTGTAATTCATTTAAATTATTAAGGTAGTACAAATGGATAATTAATATAATTAATTAATTAATGAAATGGATAATTAATTAAAGTAATTAAGGGTTTAATTTGATTAATTAAAGTTTAAAATTAATTTTTCTTAGAATAATTAATTTGTAATTAAGAAATCATTAATTGAATGATATTGGATTTTAAATTAATAATTGAAGATTTATTAATTGAATAAATATGGATAGTTAATTAATTAGGACTAATAAATGAAAGTAATCATGTAGGTAATAAATTTAAAACCAACCAAATATTCATCTTAATTGTAGATGTTTGATTGCTATTGAATGTTGTGTGATGGTTGATATATTTGATATGTGATGTGATGCTATGTGATGTTTTGCACTGAGCTGCTATATTTGTGATGAATATACTGTCATATGAATATGAAAACCCCTTGACCCGTAAAACGACATTGAATTTCGATGCGACAGGGAGTCGGATTCCAATTGGTTATCCGAAACCCACATCGAATCGTATTAGTGAATCTTTGTGATTAATAGTTTACTTTATCTATGACTCTATGAATAATGATAAGCGTTATGGATTATCTCGCTTATCAATATGATCGGATCTATGATGATGATGTTGTGCACTATTGTGTTGAACCCCTGGACCACACTTATACACACACAAACATGGATTACACGTGGAAATGGGTTAAGTCACAGATTTTGAAATAGTTTTGAATATTGGATTTTTGAATCCAAAATAGTTTTAAAATTGAAAGTTTTTGAAAATGAGTTTCAAAAATAAAAGTTATTTTGAATAATTTGATTGAGTTTTGAAATTTAAATAATTTAATTTAAATTTGAATTCAATATTTGAAATTGAATTCTATAATTTGGGAACTAGGGTTAAAAAGGGAATTCAGCTTATAAATGAGTTTATATGGGTTCTTAAACCATTTTAAAGGTGACGTTTTGGAATTTAAATTCAACTCAAGATTTCAACTTGTATAAATTAGATTTGCTTTCTCATTAGAAATGGACTTTCAAGTTGTGTTAAAAGGGTTTCAAGTCTAAAAATGAAAATAGTATTCCAAGGTTTAGATAAATCTTTGGAAACGTGTTTTGAAAGCCATAAATCTTTAATTTAAAGTTTTAAATTGGGTTAATCCAAATTGAATGGGAATTGTTTTGAAATCTAGGGATAGATCTTTATGGAACTAGGTGAAACTTTGCGAAATAAATCTTTTTGTTTAAAGATTTAAAAATGGTAATTTGTTTAACCATTTGAAAGGAAAGTTTTGGATTTTATAAATTGTGACTTAACTAAAATCCCATATCCATATGTTTTAAAATTTGGCGCTTACTATTCGGTTTAGCCGGGAGAGGACCTTGTGTCAGATAGCCCATTCCGAATAGTGATACGACGTTATGGATAGCATTTGAAGACCGGTGGTGAAGACCGGGTATTTATGAGAACGATAGGATAACCTGTCGATTGACTCTGCACTGAGTTGCTCCGGTATAGAGTTCTCCTTAGTGATGGGAAGTCCGATCGGGATTGTGGATACCCGGATTTGCAAGGGCTTCTTCGGAAGTGCCTTCGGTTCTGTTCGAACCCGGAACAGACTTGTATGGTTGTATGTCCGACATTACACTTTGAGATGTTATCTGATCTCTATCAAATACATTTCTGCTTGGTGGCAGAGAATTTATTCTCTTAGCTTAACACTCTTCTCTGAGACATACGAGCTCAGAGGTTATGTAGTTGATATTTATCAGTGATATTCCCAATTTGGTAATGTGGCATGCTGAGTGCTGCTGTGTGATGATCATTGGTTGATCATTTGTGATATGATCATTTGTTTGATCATTTATCTTTGTGATCATTGCTTTGGTCATCTGTTGACCCAAAGCATGGCTTTGTGCCAAAGCGTAGCTTTGTGGACGAGACTGCATCAGGACCTCACTCCCCGGAAATGGTCGAAACAGGAAAGATGCGGCAAGGTTATGAGGGTCGCTCCCTTTAGGGTGTGTCATTCCCTTCTGGTAAAGGGTGGTATCATGGTATAGAGCTCAGATACTTACTCATGTGGATACTGCAGATCTATTACTTTGTGATACTTTGTGGTTGTTGTGAGCGCGCTCGGATAAAGGTCCCAAAGGACCGGGGGATGACATATTCGTGTAGTAGTTACCTAGTTACAGAGGTAACCCGGCCTTGTGTTGGCAGAGATCTAACCGTAACGTTAGTTCTCGGGACGTCCCGCCAGAGGCGATCCCATAGACAGTAGGAAGTTCCTTAGCCTGACCATTTGTTGGAAATCCAATCAAAACAATACGAGCCCTGTACGGTTTTAGTTGTATAACCTGCCATGGAATGTGGCGGTAACCTGCTATTGAACATGGTAGCTATAGTAGGCATACGACGAAATGTCGTATGTTGGCTAGGATTTATATTATACTTTCGAAATGGTTTTTTCCACACTTTGCACTTATAGTAATAATATCAAAGAGATTTTCTCGTATTAAGCATATTTGACTATCATAAGGAGAAATCTCCTCCAATTCTGCGTTTGCATTGTGTGTGTGGCGGGAGGCCTTATGGTAGTTTCATTTTCTAAAAAGCATTGCGAATTTTCAAATTTAAATTCTTTGCTTATTGTAAAAGACCAAATATTTTTGTTTGCTCACACCAGTCCCATGACTGACCTGGAGTTTATTGTTCCTTTCCTAAACTCTGGGTGCCCACTATTTTCCCACACGGGTAGTCTAGAGTTGGGGTTTTCAGATAATCTATAGTAGGTGTAGATTCGATAGCTTTCAGCCTTAGGATTTGGCAATCGCATTTTGGATCGAGTTGCTTCTCTTCATCTTGATTTGGAGTTCGAGCTATTTCTGGATTGGTGCTTTGGAGATGGAGATTACCGATGCTGGAGTTCTTTCTTTGAAGACTATTGGAGTTGTTGTTCCGTTGCTGTGTTATCTTTTCTTTCCTCTTGTATCATTACTCTGATGTATAATGATTCATCTATTGTATCATATTGTATCAATTATTGTATCAAATGTTGTATATCAAATGTATTATTCATTTCTTCCGCTGTGTTATTTACTTAATGTGTTATAAGCTCCGGCGAACCAGGTTCAACGTTTGGATCTGCGGCATTTGAATACGAGTGTCGTATTCGGTGCCGATTTTCGAAGGTCGAGTCAGGGTCGTCATAATTGGTATCAGAGCTGAAGGTTAAAACTTTAGCTCAGGAGTATAACACATTAAGTAACTCATTAGAGATGGGGTGAAGCATACCCTAGAATGAGTATATCCTTAAGATATCCGTTCGAATGCCTCAGTGAATTCTCTTACTATCCACTGATAGTAAGTATAAGTGCGAGAAGAGAACGAGATAGGGGACGGGGGAGTACCACTACAAATGGTCAATACCCTGCAACAGTGGAAATATCTTTTCTCTATCAATTTCCTTTGATTCGTCTTTTCAATTCTTTGATTACTTCGCAGCAGCTCGAGGAGTAGCTTCGGTGTGATGATGGCCCTACGAATCGTTGCAAGAAATTCTTACTTTGTATCTTCATCGGTTTCTTATCAGCTTTTCGATCTAAACTCTAATGAATTTGAAATTTATAATATTAAATAAATTGGAAATTTTAAATTAAGTTAAATTGGTTAATAGAGTGTAAAGCTAAATTTGAATTGTATAAATAAAACGATATCGGTTAAAACCAAATTTAAAATTGTAATTTCGTGTGTATATCAAAGTCTATATACTTTGGAGTATTCTGGCTTGAATTTGGTATCCATATCTAGCATTTGGGAATTGTTGAAAAATTAAGCCCATCTATCTATTCTCTAGGATCCGTTATATTCTACAAACGATTAGTTATCCCTTCGAACTAATCAATGCCCTTGCATATTCGTGGACCGGTGAGCCCGATTATCTTGTGAAATAATTATATGAGTTTGTTCTCATATTGTTAATATTCTGATTTGGAAAACCAAATGCAGAATAAATATTTCGATCTGATCTGGTCAATCATTTCTTTATCTATTATCTATTCTTTGTCGTCTCCTTGCAAATTTCGAGGACGAAATTTCTTAAGGGGGGGAATCTGTAACATTCCTGGAATATTGGCCAAAATAATACAATAATTAATTTAATTTTGAAATTAAATTGTGGGATTATTTGTGAATTAATTAGAGATTTCCAGAATAAAACTTAAAATTTTAGTTTTTTAATAAAAATTTGATTACAAGTAAATAAAAATTTAATTGGCTTGAAATTTGGAAATTCTAAAATTAAAATATATTGTAAATAAAATTCTGAGTATATTTGAATTCTTCAAATTTAATAAAGATATTTGTTCATTTAATTATACAAATGAATTATAATTAATAAATATAATGAACTAAGTTTAAAATAATATTGGCAATTAAATTTATTTTTGAAAATAAATTGTGAATTATTAGAAAACTTTCTAGAATAAATAGATAATTTGATTATAAATAGAAATTTATATTAGAAATTTAAGAATAAGTGATTTATAAAAACAAGTATTGAATTTCAAAATAAAATGCATTAAAAATAAAATAGAAATTAAAAAAGCTTGAGATTAATAAAATGATAGTAAAAGTTGTTTTCTAAATTTTTAATTATATTAATATTTGGAAGTGGTTAAAAAGAAAAAAATTAGTGTACTCATTTTTGAAATATTATTCTTAAGTCAAATTCCCTCAAATAAATAAATATAACTGTTGTTAATATAAAATCAAAGTATTTAGAAATCATTCTTTTCTTTTCATAAAAGATTGTACAAAAATAAATAAATAAATAAAAATATGTATGAATGTAAATTGTGTAGATATAACTTTTCTCTAAATAAATGTATGGATATGAATATATTTAAATGTACATAAGTGGTTATAATTCAATTTGAATTGAAATTTAAAATAAATATAAACATATACAAACATGCACATGAGAGATGGAGTGTAAGAGTTAACAAAATCAAAAGGGTATAATGATTTTATACAAATGGCATTCACCATATCTAATAAAATATGATAATAAGATTAAAAAATTACAAAACTCTTCATTTTCCTATGCACAATCATAAATCAACTCAGCAATCAATCTGAAGGAATCAAAGCAAAAATAAAAGCTTCAGTTTTCAAGTCTGGGAATTCAAAAACAAAAAGGATCAAGAACCTGGAAATTGAAATGAAGATGAAAGTAAAGTTCAAAGAAGAAAAAAAGAAAACAATTTTCAATCTGTAAGTCAAAACCAGGTTCAGGTTGAATCAAAAATAAATTCATTTCAGCAATCAATCAGAAAGCTACAAAACCTGAAGCCAAATGGAAATCAAAGACCTGTCTCTGCTTTCTGGAAGAAAAAAAAAAGAGATAAGTAAATTTTTCTTAAAACTTTGAATTTCATATTGTTAATCAGTGATAAAGCATAAGTTTAAAACAGTTGAAACAAAAATCAAAAATGCAGATTCAACTAGAAAGAAGATGCAAAGTGAAGTCTGCAGCTTGGAAAGAAGAAAGAAAAAAACAGTTGAAGCTTCAAACAAATTTAATCCTGTAAGTAATTTATTTATCTTTCTTTTGTATTGAATAAATTAAGAATAACAAAGGGTAAATGAAAATCTGTAACCAGAGATCAAGAAATTCCCAAACCAGAGCAAAAGCAAGCATCAAAGAAACTGGAAAACAACAGTTTGCCTCAAATAAAAAGAAAAAAAAAGAAGACTGTAAGCAAATAAATTCTTTTGTTTGTTATTTATAAAGTAAGTGAACAAATACAACAGGAAGTTAAACAAAGCTTTGTATCAATAAACTCTTGCAGATCTATGCTTCAAAAAAAAGGAACTAAAGGAAAAATAATAATAATACAGTCTTGCTTCCCCTCTGTTCTTCTCTGCCTTCAAACATTAAGTCCAGGTGAGCAAACTCTAATTTTTTTTTATCAACTTCTTTGATCTTCTATGTTTGTGATGATGATGACTGGAAATATGGTTTGAATGTTTATATATTAGCAAGTATAGATGTGTTTATATGGTGAATTAGGAGGTGCATGTTGTTGTCAGGCAAAAGCTTGCCTCTGTTTATACATAACAGAGTCCAAACAAAATATTAGAAAATTCAAAATCTTCTTATCACATCTCTTATAGGTTTAGGGATATATTGAATTGGTGTTTCAAGTTTACTATCAGAATCCTTGAGTAAATTCAGGAAATATAAAACAGAAATTAAAATTTATTTTTGTTGTAAATAAGGTGCAGTTCCAAATCAACTGCATTTTTATCTTGGTTAAGTTTTGTTGAATCCAGCAATGGATTTGGTTGAAAATGGTTATGAAGATAGTGTATCCATCAGGGATTTTGGAAAAATTAGAAATCTGGATTACTTGTCATTATTTGTGTTGTGAATTGGATATTGCAGTATAGAACCCTAGTTTATTGAGGGTTACAGTTTTTGGGTCGATCTTAAACTACTCAGTGCATCGAGTTTGAAGCTTTTGGGAGTGATGGTGGATGGTGAGGTGAAGAAGCTATCACCGGAGTTTGGTCGATGGTGTTGGTCGGAGTTGAGAGAAACTGGTGTTGACAGGTTGTCACTGCAGTGGGGTTGATGTTGTGCAGGGTTGAGGAGATTGTTGGGGTTGCAGAGTTTTGACTCGGGTTGGTCTCGAGATTTTTGGAAGGTAACTCGAAGTAGCTAGGGTAATGACTCGAAGTCATATAGAGTAGTTCAGTGTTTTGGGTTTCAGGTTTTATTAAACAGAAACTGTTCTGTTTTAGAAATTTTTAAAATAAAGTTTAAATTTAAATCTGGAATTTGAACTTAGAATGAAATATTGAATCTGTAGATGAATTCAAAATGTTGAACTCTGATGTTGAAATAATTTAAATACAAAATTCAAATTTGGTTTGAAATAAAAAAAAATATAAAAGGAGAAGAACCGGAAATTGTTTCCAGTTTTTAAAATTGGATAAAATTACAAACTACAATGTTAGCATTGAAGTTTAAACTGAATATAATAATGAATTTAAATAAGTTTAAATTTTGTTCTTTTGAAATTATTCAAAATTTAGAAAATTTCAAAGTAAGTTTCTAAATAAAACAGAAACTGTTTCTGTTTTGAATGTAAAGGGTAAGTTTAAATTTGAAAGTGGAGATTTAAACTGGGTTTAAGTCTGAAAATTTGAATATGAATTCAAATTTTGTTGTCTGAGATTTGAAAGTAATTATGTTTTCAAATTTAAATTTGATTTTAAAATCTCAAGTATAAATGCATATGTGATTTGTATTTGGAATGGAAGGTTAAGTATTTAATTTAGGAATTCAAATGAATTGAAAACTGAGTTTTTAAATCTGGATTTTAAATTTTTAAACTTCAGTTTTAAAGTAAAGAATTAAATTTAAATTGCTTTCAAATGATTTACATTTGAATTGAAGGTAAAATTGTAGGAAGAGTTTTAAAGAGTTTAAACTAAATTGAAAATGGAAGTTATATTTCAGTTTTGAGATTTTAAAGCAATTTTTAAATTTATTTGAATTCAAGTTGAATTGAAATCTAAATTGTTTTAAACTTATTAATAAAGTATATGTTTCTTTTAAACATATAAGATTAAGTTGTATTGTCTTAAACTCTTATTTAAGACAAATTTGAGTCTTGAGTTTAAAGAGAATGTTAAATGGAATTTAATGTTAATTTAAAAACATTTTGTTTTCAAATGCATAATTTAAATAAGGAATGTTTATCTAAAGATAAAGAAAAGTTTAATGATTTGTAATTCATTTAAATTATTAAGGTAGTACAAATGGATAATTAATATAATTAATTAATTAATGAAATGGATAATTAATTAAAGTAATTAAGGGTTTAATTTGATTAATTAAAGTTTAAAATTAATTTTTCTTAGAATAATTAATTTGTAATTAAGAAATCATTAATTGAATGATATTAGATTTTAAATTAATAATTGAAGATTTATTAATTGAATAAATATGGATAGTTAATTAATTAGGACTAATAAATGAAAGTAATCATGTAGGTAATAAATTTAAAACCAACCAAATATTCATCTTAATTGTAGATGTTTGATTGCTATTGAATGTTGTGTGATGGTTGATATATTTGATATGTGATGTGATGCTATGTGATGTTTTGCACTGAGCTGCTATATTTGTGATGAATATACTGTCATATGAATATGAAAACCCCTTGACCCGTAAAACGACATTGAATTTCGATGCGACAGGGAGTCGGATTCCAATTGGTTATCCGAAACCCACATCGAATCGTATTAGTGAATCTTTGTGATTAATAGTTTACTTTATCTATGACTCTATGAATAATGATAAGCGTTATGGATTATATCGCTTATCAATATGATCGGATCTGTGATGATGATGTTGTGCACTATTGTGTTGAACCCCTGGACCACACTTATACACACACAAACATGGATTACACGTGGAAATGGGTTAAGTCACAGATTTTGAAATAGTTTTGAATATTGGATTTTTGAATCCAAAATAGTTTTAAAATTGAAAGTTTTTGAAAATGAGTTTCAAAAATAAAAGTTATTTTGAATAATTTGATTGAGTTTTGAAATTTAAATAATTTAATTTAAATTTGAATTCAATATTTGAAATTGAATTCTATAATTTGGGAACTAGGGTTAAAAAGGGTATTCAGCTTATAAATGGGTTTATATGGGTTCTTAAACCATTTTAAAGGTGACGTTTTGGAATTTAAATTCAACTCAAGATTTCAACTTGTATAAATTAGATTTGCTTTCTCATAAGAAATGGACTTTCAAGTTGTGTTAAAAGGGTTTCAAGTCTAAAAATGAAAATAGTATTCCAAGGTTTAGATAAATCTTTGGAAACGTGTTTTGAAAGCCATAAATCTTTAATTTAAAGTTTTAAATTGGGTTAATCCAAATTGAATGGGAATTGTTTTGAAATCTAGGGATAGATCTTTATGGAACTAGGTGAAACTTTGCGAAATAAATCTTTTTGTTTAAAGATTTAAAAATGGTAATTTGTTTAACCATTTGAAAGGAAAGTTTTGGATTTTATAAATTGTGACTTAACTAAAATCCCATATCCATATGTTTTAAAATTTGGCGCTTACTATTCGGTTTAGCCGGGAGAGGACCTTGTGTCAGATAGCCCATTCCGAATAGTGATACGACGTTATGGATAGCATTTGAAGACCGGTGGTGAAGACCGGGTATTTATGAGAACGATAGGATAACCTGTCGATTGACTCTGCACTGAGTTGCTCCGGTATAGAGTTCTCCTTAGTGATGGGAAGTCCGATCGGGATTGTGGATACCCGGATTTGCAAGGGCTTCTTCGGAAGTGCCTTCGGTTCTGTTCGAACCCGGAACAGACTTGTATGGTTGTATGTCCGACATTACACTTTGAGATGTTATCTGATCTCTATCAAATACATTTCTGCTTGGTGGCAGAGAATTTATTCTCTTAGCTTAACACTCTTCTCTGAGACATACGAGCTCAGAGGTTATGTAGTTGATATTTATCAGTGATATTCCCAATTTGGTAATGTGGCATGCTGAGTGCTGCTGTGTGATGATCATTGGTTGATCATTTGTGATATGATCATTTGTTTGATCATTTATCTTTGTGATCATTGCTTTGGTCATCTGTTGACCCAAAGCATGGCTTTGTGCCAAAGCGTAGCTTTGTGGACGAGACTGCATCAGGACCTCACTCCCCGGAAATGGTCGAAACAGGAAAGATGCGGCAAGGTTATGAGGGTCGCTCCCTTTAGGGTGTGTCATTCCCTTCTGGTAAAGGGTGGTATCATGGTATAGAGCTCAGATACTTACTCATGTGGATACTGCAGATCTATTACTTTGTGATACTTTGTGGTTGTTGTGAACGCGCTCGGATAAAGGTCCCAAAGGACCGGGGGATGACATATTCGTGTAGTAGTTACCTAGTTACAGAGGTAACCCGGCCTTGTGTTGGCAGAGATCTAACCGTAACGTTAGTTCTCGGGACGTCCCGCCAGAGGCGATCCCATAGACAGTAGGAAGTTCCTTAGCCTGACCATTTGTTGGAAATCCAATCAAAACAATACGAGCCCTGTACGGTTTTAGTTGTATAACCTGCCATGGAATGTGGCGGTAACCTGCTATTGAACATGGTAGCTATAGTAGGCATACGACGAAATGTCGTATGTTGGCTAGGATTTATATTATACTTTCGAAATGGTTTTTTTCCACACTTTGCACTTATAGTAATAATATCAAAGAGATTTTCTCGTATTAAGCATATTTGACTATCATAAGGAGAAATCTCCTCCAATTCTGCGTTTGCATTGTGTGTGTGGCGGGAGGCCTTATGGTAGTTTCATTTTCTAAAAAGCATTGCGAATTTTCAAATTTAAATTCTTTGCTTATTGTAAAAGACCAAATATTTTTGTTTGCTCACACCAGTCCCATGACTGACCTGGAGTTTATTGTTCCTTTCCTAAACTCTGGGTGCCCACTATTTTCCCACACGGGCAGTCTAGAGTTGGGGTTTTCAGATAATCTATAGTAGGTGTAGATTCGATAGCTTTCAGCCTTAGGATTTGGCAATCGCATTTTGGATCGAGTTGCTTCTCTTCATCTTGATTTGGAGTTCGAGCTATTTCTGGATTGGTGCTTTGGAGATGGAGATTACCGATGCTGGAGTTCTTTCTTTGAAAACTATTGGAGTTGTTGTTCCGCTGCTGTGTTATCTTTTCTTTCCGCTGCTATTATCTTGTATCATTACTCTGATGTATAATGATTCATCTATTGTATCATATTGTATCAATTATTGTATCAAATGTTGTATATCAAATGTATTATTCATTTCTTCCGCTGTGTTATTTACTTAATGTGTTATAAGCTCCGGCGAACCAGGTTCGACGTTTGGATCTGCGGCATTTGAATACGAGTGTCGTATTCGGTGCCGATTTTCGAAGGTCGAGTCAGGGTCGTCATATGAGTGCTTCACACTCACATCTAGTTCGACGTCATTTGATTCTTTGTTTTTGAGTTCCATGGTTGAGTTTGGTTGGGAAATTTCTGTTTTCTTACTCTGACTTCGGTCGTTATTCTCGTTCTCTGTTTTCTGTAAATTTCCTGATGACTTCGATTTTGATTTGGAACTTCAGTGGCTTGAACATTGTTGTTGCTTGACCGTATGCTGTTGAGCTTTGCTCGAACTTACTACCATCGTTATGGTTCTCTGACATTTTGTGACTTTGTTCATTCGAAGTGTTTTTTTAGACTTTGACGTAGTTTGAACTGAAAGTGCTGTTGTCCTTGACTTGATTTTGTAGTTGTTTTCATTGCATCATCACAGTTGTAAGTAATTTCTGTTCATACCTTGATTTTATTACTTTATTTCGAGTTAGGTAACTCTTTTACTTTTGACTTCAGTGAATTCTTACTGACTTGTATTGTTTACATAATGAGTTGTTGATGCATCACTAGTTGATTTCATCTAGTTCGACGTTGTTCATTTGAGTCTCTATTTATGTAACATTAGCTGTTCATGATGTATACAAAAATTTATCGCATTATGTGGTCGATTTTGTTTCGTTGTTGATCCCTCCTTGACCTCGGCATTAACTTGATTTTCGGGAAACAATTTGGTTCGACACTGTTCTGAGTTGAAAATGCTGTACCATGATTTTCGAACTCATTTCGACTGTGAATTTGATATTGCTTTGAAATGCGGTTTAAAATCGCCTCTGTCTGGAGTTTGCAATTCATTGCTTATGTATTGTTGTGTGTGTGGTGCCATATTTGGGTGCCCTCACCTTCATACTGCTGTTTCCTTGTAGTTGTATGGCCTGGTTCACTGTCGAGTCCATTTGCACTTTGCATTCATGCTTTTACACTATCCAATTCCATTTTGTTGTTCACTGGACTACAATTGCTAGTGGAGTTGAACTTGGTCCATTGTCACTAGTCACTGCATACATGTTCTGTTGCTCCATGTTACATTGAACACCCCTTTTTAACTTACTTTGGGTTGCTGCTAGAGCTATGAAGTCTCTTCATATCTTTTGGAGTTTTCGTTGTTATTTAAAGTAGTCAGTGTATTTGTATAGGATGTGTATATTCATGTATATTATTCACGATAATGTACTTGTATATGTAACTTCCAGAGTCGACAGTTGTAGTTGTATCATATGTATTGTATCACATGTATATCAACTGACATCAGTTCCATATATATGAGAATTTCTGTTATATCTGTGTTCCGCATTTATTTTATCTGTGTTATTATTATATATATTGTCCTAAACTATTATGAACCATCGTAGTTCGTTTTATACTAGAATTGAGTATGTCGATGGGAGTAAATAAATATGAGATGAAAAATAAAAATATATACCACTCCTATCGAGATATCCAATAATAGTGTAAGGCCTAACTACGGATGGCCGCTCCTATTCAGCCTTATTCTTCGTGATAACAGGCAGTATTTCTATTAATACCCTTTGTTATTGTGAGCATAGAGGTGGGGCGTTACAGTTGGTATCAGAGCTTGGGGTTTATGGACATAATATAAAACATAACTTAGATGGAACAGGTGTTACAACTATATGTCGATGTTTTATTATGTTTTAAGTCAAAACTAAAGTTTTGAAATTATGATGAAATTTTTAAATAGCTTTATTTAAAAATAAAAAGTGAATTGGTGTTTTGATGATTGATTGAATTATGTTTTGTTTATCAGAGTGCGCAGCGAAAACAGTGCGACTGCTTCGCTGAGTACAGCTGATAATTATTTTGATTTAAAAATCAAAATATGAAAATGAATTTAATTTCATTATGTTGTTTAACCAGTGATTCTAATTTGTTGAAATTCTTGTTGATTTTCTTTGATACTAATCATATCTGATTAGATTTCTGCTGTTTTAAAATATATTCATCGAAGATATAATTGAGTAATTTCTTTGTTTATTTTGTAGTGCGCGGGCAAACATGAGTTGCACGTTACTGCTCTAATTTTACGTTGAACCGATGCTTGGTTATGAAATGTATTTTGTTGTCGTTATTTTATAACGGGATTTTAACACTTGTGCTAAACTGTTGAAGTACGGTGTTTTGTTGACATTTTTAATGAATGAAAATTCACTAGTGTTATATTTTGTTGCGAATTATTTTGATGAGATTTTGACGTATAAAAAAATTTCTGTCGAATTGACTTCAGTCATCGTCAAGTTTTAAAGTGGATTTTCAAGCGGTTATTCCGCAATTCTGATTTTGAGATCCGTTTTTACGGTGTTTTGAGGAGTACAATTTCCATATCGAAATTGTTTTTGATGTTGCTGTTTTGAGCACGGATTTTCAAATGGTTTAAAAAATAAAAATAAAAATAAAAATAAAAAATTGTTTTCAAAATTTTTATAGTTTATGCTTTCAAAAGAATGAGGAAGCGATTTAAACGATTCTGCAAAATCGAGGACTATGAACCCTTTCTTTTACTGATTCGCTTAATTCCGGACTTGTTCGTTTGAGAATGTAAATTATTACTTTTATGAAATAAATGAAATTGTTTTCAGAAGTTTTGCATTTTGCGCTTTCAAAAGAATGAGGAAGCGATTTAAACGTTTCAGAAAAATCGAGGACTATGACCCCTTTCTTTTACTGATTTGCTTAACCCCGGACTTGTCCGTTTGAGAATGTGAAATGTTATTTTTGAAATACAAAATTTTGCACTTTCAAGGAAACGATGAAGAGATTTAAACGATGTAGCAAAAGTGCGGAGTATGAAACCACACTTTTACTATTTCGGTTAATTCCGGACTCGTTAATTGAAACATTTGCTGTTTGATGATTTTGATGATTTTACACGTTCAAGGAAACGATGAAGAGAATCAAACGATTTAGTAAAACACGTGGTATGGGACATGTGCGTTTGCTCTTTCGATTAATTCCGGACTCGTTAATTGAATATATGATGATTTTCGTGTGCTTTCGAGCCACTATGTTGGACCTTCGGGTCATCTGCTGGACCTTCGGGTCATTTGTTGGACCTTCGGGTCATTTGTTGGGCTTTCGGGCCACTCTGATGGACCTTCGGGTCAAATACCAGTACTAGACCTTCGGGTCACTCTGCGGACCTTCGGGTCAATCTGATGGGCGCCAAAATTATGTTGAGTACTTGGTAGGCTTCGGCCATTTGTTGATGCACGTGCGGCGAACTAAAAACTCGCCATCTGATGGGATCGATCCAACCTTTTATGTTGATTTTCTAGAATATCTTAATTGATTTCTAGATATTTGTTGTTTCCAATTATCTGCAGGTAATTGGATATTTGTTGATTTAATTATCGCTTGAGATAATTAAATATTTGTTGATATGAGTTCTAATTATCGTTTGATAATTAGATATTTGTTGATTTTATTATCGCTTGAGATAATTAAATATTTGTTGATATGAGTTCTAATTATCGTTTTTGATAATTAGATATTTGTTGATTTAATTATCGCTTGAGATAATTAAATATTTGTTGAAATGAGTTCTAATTATCGTTTTTCATAATTAGATATTTGTTGATTTAATTATCGCTTGAGATAATTAAATATTTGTTGATATGAGTTCTAATTATCGTTTTTGATAATTAGATATTTGTTGATTTAATTATCGCTTGAGATAATTAAATATTTGTCGATATGAGTTCTAATTATCGTTTTTGATAATTAGATATTTGTTGATTTAATTATCGCTTGAGATAATTAAATATTTGTTGATATGAGTTCTAATTATTGTTTCTGATAATTTGTTGATTGTTGATTTGAGATTTGATTATCGTTTTTGATAATCGAATATTTGTTGATTTGATTATCATTTTTGATAATCGAATATTTGTTGATTTGATTATCGTTTTGATAATCGAATATTTGTTGATTTGATTATCGTTTTTGATAATCGAATATTTGTTGATTTGATTATCGTTTTGATAATCGAATAATTGTTGATTTGATTATCGTTTTTGATAATCGAATATTTGTTGATTTGAGATTTGATTATCGTTTTTGATAATCGAATATTTGTTGATTTGATTATCGTTTTTGATAATCGAATATTTGTTGATTTGATTATCGTTTTGATAATCGAATAATTGTTGATTTGATTATCGTTTTTGATAATCGAATAATTGTTGATTTGATTATCGTTTTTGATAATCGAATATTTGTTGATTTAAGATTTGATTATCGTTTTTGATAATCGAATATTTTTTGATCTGATTATCGTTTATGATAATTTGTTGATTGTTTATTTGAGATTTCTAATTATCGCTTGTGATAATTAGATATTTAAGATTTGATTATCGCTTGTGATAATTAAATATTTGTTGATTTGAGATTTAAGTATCGCTTGAGATAATTAAATATTTGTTGATCTGAGATTCTGATTATCGTCTTGATAAGTAGGTATTGTTAATTTTGCTGATTTTAAGATTTTCTAGTCTCTAATTGATTCTAGATTATGTTGGTTATGTTGAATTGCTGTTTTCTAATTGTCATATCAATAATTAGATATAGTTGTTTGTGATTTCTATATTCTAATTATCTAATTGATAATTGAATAATTGCTGATAATTGCCTTTATTCAGCTTAGTTGTTTTCTGATTATCTAATTGATAGTTAGATTTTGTTGAGAATTTGTGAATTTCTTTTATGAAATTAAAAGATTTCTTGGGCGTTAGCATTCTCGACTCTTTATTTTTCTAGCTTAACCAGTTTATGTTAGAGAAACAAGTGTTACTGACGCCTTTAATTATGAAAATTGCGGGGACGCAATTTTTATAAGGAGGGGAGTCTGTAACAACCCGGGATCTCGCATTAATTAATTTTCGCCATTTAAACGATTAAGGTGCTGGCAAATTGCTGTTTGGAGTTTTTATTTTGGATTGAAATTCTTTTAATAATTTGTGAAATGTTGATTGGGCCTAAAAAAAAATTCAATTTCGGCCCAATATTTCTTTAATATTCTCAATGCCGTCCCCATTCTTATTCTATTCGACCCGTTCCCAAACCTTTTTCTCATTCGTTTGTAAAACCCTAAATTAATCATACGAGAGAAAATAAAATGGCGGGCTGTTTTTTTCTCATTCGTTCAGAAGCAAGGGCTTCAGGAAATCGAAGTCGCCATCTCCGGTAGCTCAAACGCATGGTGATTGGTGTCGCTTGCCTGTCAGACAACGATCCTTCGTTGCGCTCGCGACTACTTCTGTTCATCGAGACAAAGGTGAGTGCTTCACACTCACATCTAGTTCAACGTCATTTGATTCTTTGTTTTTGAGTTCCATGGTTGAGTTTTGTTGGGAAATTTCTGTTTTCTTACTCTGACTTCGGTCGTTATTCTCGTTCTCTGTTTTCTGTAAATTTCCTGATGACTTCGATTTTGATTTGGAACTTCAGTGGCTTGAACATTGTTGTTGCTTGACCGTATGCTGTTGAGCTTTGCTCGAACTTACTACCATCGTTATGGTTCTCTGACATTTTGTGACTTTGTTCATTCGAAGTGATTTTTTAGACTTTGACGTAGTTTGAACTGAAAGTGCTGTTGTCCTTGACTTGATTTTGTAGTTGTTTTCATTGCATCATCACAGTTGTAAGTAATTTCTGTTCATACCTTGATTTTATTACTTTATTTCGAGTTAGGTAACTCTTTTACTTTTGACTTCAGTGAATTCTTACTGACTTGTATTGTTTACATAATGAGTTGTTGATGCATCACTAGTTGATTTCATCTAGTTCGACGTTGTTCATTTGAGTCTCTATTTATGTAACATTAGCTGTTCATGATGTATACAAAAATTTATCGGATTATGTGGTCGATTTTGTTTCGTTGTTGATCCCTCCTTGACCTAGGCATTAACTTGATTTTCGGGAAACAATTTAGTTCGACACTGTTTTGAGTTGAAAATGTTGTACCATGATTTTCGAACTCATTTCGACTGTGAATTTGATATTGCTTTGAAATGCGGTTTAAAATCGCCTCTGTCTGGAGTTTGCAATTCATTGCTTATGTGTTGTTGTGTGTGTGGTGCCGTATTTGGGTGCCCTCACCTTCATACTGTTGTTTCCTTGTAGTTGTATGGCCTGGTTCACTGTCGAGTCCATTTGCACTTTGCATTCATGCTTTTACACTATCCAATTCCATTTTGTTGTTCACTGGACTACAATTGCTAGTGGAGTTGAACTTGGTCCATTGTCACTAGTCACTGCATACATGTTCTGTTGCTCCATGTTACATTGAACACCCCTTTTTATCTTACTTTGGGTTGCTGCTAGAGCTATGAAGTCTCTTCATATCTTTTGGAGTTTTCGTTGTTATTTAAAGTAGTCAGTGTATTTGTATAGGATGTGTATATTCATGTATATTATTCACGATAATGTACTTGTATATGTAACTTCCAGAGTCGACAGTTGTAGTTGTATCATATGTATTGTATCACATGTATATCAACTGACATCAGTTCCATATATATGAGAATTTATGTTATATCTGTGTTCCGCATTTATTTTATCTGTGTTATTATTATATATATTGTCCTAAACTATTATGAACCATCGTAGTTCGTTTTATACTAGAATTGAGTATGTCGATGGGAGTAAATAAATATGAGATGAAAAATAAAAATATACACCACTCCTATCGAGATATCCAATAATAGTGTAAGGCCTAACTACGGATGGCCGCTCCTATTCAGCCTTATTCTTCGTGATAACAGACAGTATTTCTATTAATACCCTTTGTTATTGTGAGCATAGAGGTGGGGCGTTACATTAATTATATTTTTTTCAGTTATTATTTCAAACTTTATTCAATTATCTTACAATGATAATAATTTAATATTTATCACTTCTATCATCCAAACATCCATGTATAGCTATAATAATTAAGAAAATCATTTTCTTTTATATACATAAAATAAATTTGGGTAAAATTATTTCATTTACCTAGTTAAAACAATACTGTGTCGGTTTATCTTGTTCAAGAGTTTAGAAATCCTTATCGATGACATGGCGTCCCATACATCGACCAGAATCCATAAACACTCAACCGATAAATCAACACAATATAAAAACAATTTCATATTCACTAACAAGTACGCACTCATATCTATTAATACGCTCCAACTCATTATAGAGTACTTCAGACTCTAATTTAAATGAGTAATTCCCACCAGAGCCAAGGTTATCTCCAACCTAAGCTCTGATACCAACTGTAACAGCCCGTAAATCCGTACCCCTTGAGTTAACACTATTCTACAACAATCAACTCAAGTTGCACAGAATTACGAACCATTTGGGTTTAAGAAGAAGAGGTAGAAGAAGAGAAAACAAAATCAACATCAGAATCTAACCATCGTAGCGGAATAAAATATAATAGATAATAAATAATCTTTACTCAACATCAAATATTTCTGTTTATATATTACATCATCAGAGTACATCAATCACAGCTCAACATCAATATCTTACAATGAATGCACAACAACTTAGAATACACAACTCAAACAGCGGAATATATATATAAATAAGCACGAGAATACGTGTCGTCATCCTGCTCGTCTCCTGAGCTCCACAGCAACTTGTCTTGTATCCTATAATACTCAGTCTGACCCGAGCATTACAGTTAAATAACACCCAAGTCAGTTTGGAATACAAGAGTGAGAAAATCACACCCAATTGAATATTAAGTTTCAAAAATCCTTTGAAAACAAAAGCATCTCGTAAGACCATGCCACAAATAAACATGTCGGGTTTTTACCTTACGATAGCTAAAACAATTTTTATAGAAATCCTCTGATATTATAATAGGGTCTATATACAAATACTTATAAAATAGCCGAAATTGTTACATCTATTAAATTCCAGCTACTAGCCACAAAAGTGGGTAATACAAACAAAACTTGTACAAGGCTCGTAGCGAAAATGGATTTCCAACAATGACTAGGCACTGGGGTACCACCTGTCACAGTACGGGGCCTAGATCACCGTACCGAGGACTACTCCCTTCATCCCCTGCAACACAAGGCCGGAACCATTCCTTACTGAATAGTCCCGAACAAGATAAACCCCGTGGTTGGCGCGACCAACCACCCACTAAGCCGAAATATATAAGGGACATCTAGATAGGGGAATTATCTTGTCCTGCTTGGGCATGACCCACCTAACCTTTCTGCATAACCCCTGATTTTCAGTCATTCCCATTTGATGAGGCTTGAGGCTAAGCGTTACCTTTAGAACGTTATCACTTAGAATGCCCATCGCCCACCTGACGATGTTTCGCAAGCATTCATCCATACAAGTCCGTCCCGGGTTCGAACGGAACCGAAGGCACTACTCCTACTACATCCATTTGGAAATATCCTCAGGATTAGTAGCGGCTAGCCCTTGCTCTTCACTGCTCCATCTTCGACTCCGAACACGTTTTTCGCACGAAACGTACAAACTGAATCGAAGTGGTTTTCGAGAAATAAATCTCGATCCCGGTCTCTTCGAAACGATCAGCGCATTTGGCCAATATTGATAGTCGGTTATTTAACTATCAATTAATATTCACACAACAACCATCAACCCATAAATAATTTTTCAAATTATTTATTAATCTCCAAAAATATCTTCACGAGATATATTTCTATTTTCATGAAAACAGTTTCAAAACCATTTTTCTTCAGATTCAACTTTTCCAAATATTTCTATCTCCTCTGAAATCACTAAGCACAAAACTAGATTTAAAATAATCTAAAACACTTTAATAAGAAATATTTTTTTAAAAAAAAAAACATATAAATTAAAACTACTTTAGTAATTTGTTAAAAATACATCTTATATGAATATTTGAAAATAAAGTTACTTAATAAAATATAAAACTAGATTTTCACCGTTGAAACAAAATACTAAGTCACTTTTTAAATAATTACTATTATAATAGATTTGAGAAAATACTTACTTAAAAATTTAAATATTAGAAATAATAAATTTTCCAAAACATACCTTTTAAAACAAATTTTAAAACTATTAACTTATATTTAAAATTTACTTTAAAAACGTACTTGGTTATCCAGGGAGAATTCCAACTTTAAATTACTTAAATCAATTTTCCAAATTGATTTCCAATTCATTTTATTTGAAATAAGTTTCTTTAATTACTCAATTCATTTCATAATTCATTAGTTATGGACTTACTATTACTATTATTTTCCGTTTTATTTAAATTCTTTTTAACTGAAATATTCCAATTTCAGATTTCCCCAATTTCTTTTTATTCTACTTAAATAATTTCAATCTTAAATTTTAAATCAATGTTTTCTTCTTTTAATAATATCACTGAAGATTTAATATTCATTAACTTTCTGTTTTATTCAAATTTTTCTTTTCTATACCCAAGATTTATTTATTATAATTTTACAATTACTTCATTCTTTTTCCCATTCATTTTTTTTTCTTTGAATTAATTTTATAATTATTTTACTTACAATTCCCTTCTTTTATTTCCTTTCCAAAAATCAGTTTATATATTTCCATGGTAATTCATTATACCAAATCATCCAACCTAACCATAACATTCAATATTCCAACGTAAATCATCACCGAACATCAAATCATCATAACAGGGGAATTATATAATTTAAATAAATGTTGAGGGATCCAGTTGGATCCCTCCAACCTGTTTTCCCTGCATCCATAGATGTTAGCATCACATAATATACCAATTTCAAAATTATACTATACTATATCACATCAATCAATTCAACCATGCAATCAATTATTTAAATTTAATCATTTAAATTTAAATTTAAATTTCAACTGAGTGAGATTAACTCACCTCTGCATTTGCAATCCCAATTCGAAGCCTGGCATGTTTTCTTCATAGTTCTAAACCTTAAATAAATATTATATGATCTATTAATATTTGAATTCATCGAACAATTTATTATTATTCATTTAATTTAATCCGACGAATGTTCTTTTAAACTAATGTTTTAATTTTAACTTAATCTCCTTTATATCTACATATACTAGAATAACCTATATATATATTTAAATATATATCTATATATATATCTATATATTTAAATATCTCCCTGTTTATAAATTTTACAACATTTCAAAAGCCCTATTATAATTTAAGCTTTATATGTATGTATTTCAGTATATACACAGAAATAATTAATTCACATACTGTAATTTAATTATCGAAAATTTGTAACATAATACCTCACTCGAATGCTTGCCTCTGTCCAACACGCCCAGGCGTGCCCCTTATCTCCAACCATCGCTACTTCAAACTCCAAAACCTACCATGCGCCGTCCATCTAGCTCCTCAGGTCGCGCACTTGATTTAGCCCATGCCTAAACCGTTGCTTCGCCCTCATCCAAGGCTCCTGCCACTCATTCCCTGACCTTGTCGCCGCTCACCTTCAACTGCCTTCGTGATTCACGACCGCCCAGTCAATCCTCGGCACAAACGAGAGCTTCGACCCAACATCTACGTTGAGAAGACCACCCCAAGTCGATTGCGATATTGGTTCGATCGCGACTTTCGGCAATTGATGGATTTTTTTTTCTGACTTCGTGATTTAATTTAGGAAACCGGAGAAAAGGGATAGGGTTTGAAAAGAAGAGAAGGGCTTCAGCCCTTAACGTGTTGCCCATTATTTTCTTTTATTTTTATACGTGACTTATAGCTTCCACTTGAAGCCTCTTCCTTTATTCATCTATTTATTATATTATTATATATATTTTTATTGTTAACTGAACGGCTGAAAGAAAGTTTGAGTAGACCAACATGTCTTTATATAAATTCAGTTGGTCGCTATATAAATTTTCAAAGCGTTTACATGTCGTACACTCACGCTCTACTCCAAAAGCTGCGAAATTTGAAATCCGATAACAATTCAATATTCCGGACCCAATGGAACTGGTTTCGTCGAAATCCAAGACTGTGCCTCGGAAGACTATTTATTTTAGTTTTTTTATAAATTCAATTTAAAACGATAAAATTTCAAAACTGAACAATTTAGTGTTAGATTAAATTTTAACACTACTATTATATTCAATGTTATCCATATAAATTTTATAAACTTTCAAATTATATTTTAACAGACTTAAAATCCCAAATTTCATATTTTATCCAATTCAAATTATTAAATTTAATAATTTAATTATCAAATAAATTGTGATATCCGAAATTCAAGTTAAAATTACCTATTGAATATTTAAAATCAATTAAATATTCTGATTTTAAATACTCGAAAATTCCGGGTCGTCGCAGTATGTCCATATCCGATCCCGGTCTCTTTAATAACTACGTATTATTACACAGGTTGGTCGTTTAATATATTTCAAACAATCAATTTCAATTTAAATTAGAATTCGCAATAATATTCCATTTGTCTTTCTATATCAATTTCCATAATTTACGTTTCAAAACTTCCAAATTATCATTTCAAATCTTACAATTCAATTTCAAATTTTATTTTAAACAATTCAAATATTGATTCAAGTTCGTACATAAGTTTATTCCGAAATTATTTAAATTAATTAAATTTAACATTCAAATCAATTTAAATTCATTTATCGATTTCATTCAATATTTGTTAAGTTAATTTAACATCCAAACAATTCTTTTTAATTTCCAAGTCATTAAATCAATCACTTAAGTTAACTTCATTATATCAAAACTTACAAATTTAATTAAATTAAATTTGTCAAATCAAATTCCTTAAATTACAATTCTTACATTAATTTCAATAAAACACATTTATTTCTTGTTAAGAAATTCAATTTCACTTATTCTTTACATAGTTACAAATTCCAAAACTCAATTAATAAAGAAACTGAATTTCATATATTCGAGAAATCAAATTTCACTTTAACTTACTTAAATAATCTTTCCAAACTTAAAAGGAACCTAATTTCATTTATTAACGAAGTTCAAATTCAATTATTCAAAAGTTAAATCTCTTATCATAATATTCAATTTTTATTCACTTATCACATACTTCAATCTTATTCAATTATTAAATAATGCCAACTTAATTATTAATAATTTCAAAACTTAATAATTTCAACTTAATTAAAATTAAAATTTAATTATTAAATCATTTCAAACTTAATTAAATGAATAATTCCAAATTTTATTGTCAATAATTAATTTTAAAACAACGCTCTTTCAACAACTACTATGTAAATATTCGTTTCAGATTTTAAATATTGACATTTTCCTTTCATTAAATTCAAATTCCAATTTTATTTCAAAACCTTATTCTTTACTCAAATAAAATCATTATTTTATTTTAAATCAAATTGTTGACCAATCGGGATTTTATTTAATTTTCTATCCTAAGTCAAGTTCATTTGGGTATTTATCATTTCAACCCGATTCCATTTCAATTCAAAAATCAAAGCATAGCAAAGGGAACTTGCAGTGTGATAACAGGGATGGTGTCAAAGTAAATAAACAAGCAATAACAACAATCAATAACAATTCAATAATCAACTCGAATAATCCCGAAATAATCGTATTAATTCACATTGTTATTTGTGCAAATTAATATAATTATTTCTAGAATCTACACTATATTTCATGTAGATTAAAGATTATTACACAATTATTTTATACGGTTTTTCCACTTGTCATTAAATTTCAATTTCATATTACAACAATCAATCCAATATACGTTCAATGGTTCAAAGTGTAATTTATCACTATTCTATATGTCAATTAATTTAATAATTAAAAGGGTCAAATTTAACTAATCAACTTCAATATATATGTCGGTTCAAATTTTAATTATCCTACGTCAAATTCAATTGCATAATATTTATCACTTTATACATTACAACTTAACATCCAACATAACAACAATCAATCAATTATCAACCAAACTGGATATTTTTGCATACATAATAGATAACGGTGTCAGATGTCAAAGGTGAACTGATACATAAATAACAGTGCAATAAATAACAGTAGTATATTTCAATTGTCGCTCCAACTGAAATCAAATTTAATAAATAAAAGAATATTAATCGTGAGCGATTACTCACCTTTCGAGGCTAGAGAATAGGAGACGACACGGATACGCACACTAGTACGGACACTGAAATTTGAGTTACGGATCCAGGCACGAATTTGACTGACAAGCTGATAGATACGAAATAGGTCAAATCAGAATAGGATTGATGCAGATAAAATTTGTATCAGTGAATTTATACATAACTTATATATGAATATAAATCATATTTTAAATTCCAATATACTTATATTGAATGTATATGCATTTCAAATTCTATTATTCAAATAAAACACAAATATAAAATCACATATATACACTGTTATAAAAATCAAAAATTTAAATTATAAACCCAGATTAAAACTAGTATAACCATTCATTGCGCAACTTATATTATACAAAAAAAATTTTAAAAATCAACATTTATAACAAAATAATTATATAAATATACAATCAGCTAGGATTCAATAAACAAGATATGCGCACAATACGCTGTAACATATATATATATATATATATATATATATATATATATATATATATATCCAACTTAATGTATTATCATATAACCACATCTTAACTAAATACATACTTTTAACAAATGCATACTAATATATATACACTGACCGGTCATACTTGTATAGCCCGTAAACAATATAATATTACTTTTATAATATACTTGCTTCGCACTGAAAATCAAGACATCAACAAATATAAAATAGCTTAGTTAAATAATACATTTGTTACGGATCATATATTTAACGGTATGCAAAAGCAAATAATAAGGTTTTACTAGCATCAATTATATATTATTTTAAACACCTATAAACTCTATAAACTTATGTAACAATATATCAAAATACTAACCTGCCAGTATATCAATTTAGGTACAAACTAGAATAAATTGTATGTGTAACACAAGAAATAAATGTATACAAACCCACCCATCTAAGTTTTTAGAAAGAAAACATAACTGGTTCAGTTGCATACGAAACTACTTTATATTATATATGCTTATATATATATATATATATATATATATATATATATATATATATATATATATATATATTAAAACCTTACAATACTGCTTTAAAATATAGTCACCTATATAACAAACTGTATATAATTCACTGTATAAAATGTTCATATATAAACAACAGAACTTCTCACATAATAATCAATTAAAACAAAGTCAACTTATAATATGCTAACCTATCAACTCAACGTGTTTATGTATTACTAAAATCATAACAGTGTAACCATTTTATAATATACATATAACTCAAAATATAACATTAAGTATACTTAAACAACAACAAAAAAAAACAGAGCTACTCACTCATGACCGGCAAAGAGGGACAAGGTGGAACGGTGACTCCGGTCTGCTGCACATAGCGGAGGTACGACTTGGTGCTGGTGGGAGGGGCGAAGTTGACATAAGGAGGAGGAAGGCACGGGATGGTGGGTGCATGGTCTCGGCTGGTTAATGTTTGTGGACGGAGATGGGGTTGCTGGCAGACGTGGAGGAGCTGCAAGGTGCGTGCTTGGCTGCGGTGATGGGTTGTCGCGTGGGTAAGGGGAGATGGTGATGGTTCGGTAGGTTGGCGATGGATTCATGCTAAGGTGCGAGCATGGGCCGACGTGAGAGGTGGTACGCACGGAGGAGGCCGTGTCGGGACTGAGCTCGGTGGGCAGGCGAGCAGGTGGAGCACGGGTCTGTGAAGATGAGTGGGGCGGAACGGCGGGTCAAGGAGGCAAGGTCGGTGGAGTGGTTTCATGCGAGTAGGCGGGAAGAGTGGGTGGATTTGCTGTGGTGGAGGCGGTGCAATTTATGTAAATAAAGTAGGAGGAAGGTTTCTGTTCGTTTGTTTTAAAATATAAAACTAGGAGGAGAGAGCAAGAATAGGATATGCAAGTAAAAAGGAATATGAAAGTGACAGAGCAAATTAAAAGGTAAGGAAGAAGAATCATGTACAAGTGCTTATAGAATGGACGTATGGAGATGAATAGCCTACATGAAATAAATATTATTTCTCCAGTTTAAAAGTGATCAATAAATATCAAAAGTCACGCCTACGAAGTAGCCAATATAAAAGCAACCAATTGGAACAATTAATGCAATGAAAGGGTTGTAGAGATATATATACAGAGGGGTTTAGAGTCCCTAGGCCAAGCAATGATGTTCTCTGTAAAGGTGATGGCTATTTGATTTCTGAAGGGTCAAAGCTCCAAGAATTTTGAACGTTGGAATGTTGGGTACTGGTTTGTACTGCGTAACGGACCAGTTTGTACTCCGTTAATAATTATAATTTGCAACGCCGAACTCCAATTGACACAAATAAATATACCGTTTTGGTCAGCGCGACGAGACGGACACAAGGGTATAAAGATATCCGTGATTTGATTGAATTATAAAATTCGAAATTTCTACTGAAGGAAAATGCGGTAAAACGTCGAAAAATAAGAACGACGGAGCTAAAGAAGTCCGAATTTGGAAAAACGAAAAATGACGCCTTGCTTAGAAGACGATTTAGAATTTTTTCTATGTAAAAATATTTAAGTTTCGAAAATGGTTTATTTCATCGATTACTAACTGATTTAAATTGAAGTAAATTTACGCACGAAATGAACTTTCATATTTTCGGACGAAAATTTACCGGTTGCTATGTTTAATTGGACGCATTCTAAATATGAAGTTTGAATAGCATCGGAATTTGTTTGTGAAAATTCAAATTTCTATACTAATAAACGATTTTTTTAAAATTTTAAACTGGGTTCGAATTTCAAAGTCGTTACAGGCACCAACAACAAAACTTATTATAATGATAGTCGCACTCCTCTTAAACAGCTACACTGCAACTTGCTACCAACTCCCAACCCGACCCATGAAGCCCCAAACATCAAAACATAACGACCTCAGTTCTGCTGCTGGAAACGCAAACACCAATAATTGCGTAGAAACGTACAATCGTAATTTTATCCACGAACGTCATTATCTCTAACCACTAATATAATTAGTTCGCGGATACATCCATAACATTGGGAGAAATAATTAACCAAAAAAATATCTTCTTTGTTTTCGTTTAATTTCTAAAAACTGATGGTCAGGATCAGCATTTTACGTATACAGCAAACCATCTTCAATGTAGTTGTTTTTACACAATCATATTGGATGCAAATGCGTTGCACCAAAATATAAATATACGACTGTATGTTTATTGAAGAAAAAAAAACCAACAGGAGTATGACTAGCATCGACCATCCCCATTTAACATGGAATCGACGTATTTGCTTGTGCTAATCAAAGTGGAAACGCTGTGAAAATTAGAAATATATAAGGAGTTAAGCAGTGAACCATTGGTTACTGTTGGTCAGATGCATCAGTTGCCAAAAGTTTATTTTCTACGCATCGATTGAACAGAGTAAAATTTAACAACTCACTGGAAAGTAAAATTTAACAAAAACGGTGTCAGGAGTGCGTAGGAGTTGGTTGGCAAAGCTACCGTATAATTGAAAACTCCTACTATATTAAGTAAATGCAGATGAAACTTATAAATAGTTTGTTGACATTGGCAAATTAGAGGTGCACCATTTCTGCTTTAGGATAGTTGTTGTTTATTTTATTTTATTTTTATGAGATTATATATATAACGTGCTATTTTCCCTGTTTTGTATGGGAAATGAATCACGTAATACTAAAGTTGTTTCATCTAGAAAACCTTCAAGTCATTCTCAACTTAATGCACACAAATGCCTTTGTCCAAGAGAAAAAATGGCAATTAATTTTTGACCAAAAACATAATCGAGAAAAAACCAAAAACAAAAACAGAAACCTGGACGAAATAATATAGACACTGGGTTAGGTTTGCTGTACATATAAACACTTAGTTTGACACTTATCAAAATTATTCACCACCTTTGGCCTATAAAAGGTGGACTAATTCTCATGCAAAATATATATCAGGTATCATGGCACAGCTGACACTAATGGCAAGGCTTCTCATGATAATCGCAGTCCTCTTGAACAAATACACCTCCACTTCCTATGAAATCCCAGCCCAACCCATCAAGCCCCAAATAGCAACCCATCAACCCACCGCAAACACCAATAACTACGACTTCTACCTACTGGTCGTTCAGTGGCCTAAATGTTTCTGCCGAGGCGTCACTTGCCAAAACCAAAATTTACTCCCCAATGAATTTGGTATACATGGCTTATGGCCTGAAAGAATAGACCGTAGTAAACCTGCTTTTCTTTCAGGTGATGCTTTTGATGAGTCTCAGGTAAGTATATGGTTTGTTTATTTTTCCATCTACTACTGAAATTCAAATTCATGACATATTTTATGTATATACATACTTTGTTTTTGAATACAGATAGCGAGCCTGAAACCAGATTTAATGACTAAATGGTATAATGCAAGAGATGTGACATCTGCACGAGACGCCGAATCTTTGTGGAAACACGAGTGGGACTATCACGGGAAAATGACTAATTTTAAGCAGCCAGTTTATTTTAGTACGACGCTACAATTATTTGATCAGATAAACAATGCTTATTACTCTTTTAGGAACAAGTATCAACCCGGGACCTTATTCAATTTAAACCTTTTCAGAACTGAGTTTCAAAATTTGGGTATACCAGAAATAGTGTGCCAAAACAGGAATGAAGTGTGGGAATTGCGTTTTAATATCACACTCGGTTTCGCTTTCACCGGAGCCGTTGTTCAGGGTCGGGGTACGTGCGGCGGAATCGTTATGCTGCCCAATTGACATGTATGATTCGGTTATTCACTAGTCTTAATAAAGTTGGTTGTGTATTTCGGTTTATTTGATATGAAATGATGGTTTGTGTGATTTTTAAGACGGACTGTTTGATTACTACTATGTTTGGAGAAATAAAGTTCCATTGCATGCTTCTGAAAAAGCACAACTAGTTCTGGTGCAAAACATACGGTTTGATATTTTTCCATCTACCACTGAAATTCAAATTCATGAAATATTTTATGTATATACCTACTTTGTTTTTGAATACAACTTGCGAAACTGAGACCGGATCTAATGACCAAATGGTACAATGCAAGAGAAGTGACCTCTGAAGCATAAACAGGAATTTAGTTGTCTGCTTTGAAGCTGTTAGATTACTTTAGTCAGACGCTACCATTATTTGATAAGATAAACACAACTTATTACTCTATTAGGAACCGATATAAACCCGGGACCGTATTTAGTTTAAACCAATTCATAACTGAGTTTCAAAATTTGGGTATACCGAAAATAAGATGCATGAACAGGAAGCAAGTGTTGAAATGCGTTTTAATATCACTCTCAGTTTCGCTTTCACCGCGGCCGTTGCTCAGGGACGCGTTACGTGCAGCGGAATGGTTATGCTGCTGGATTGAAATGTATTATTGGGTTATTTGTTACGTGATTAAAAATACAGTTTAGCTGAAAATTATTAGCAATTGCGAGACTGTTTTGAGTAGAACAAAGTATTCATATATGGAAACGAACAAACGTAATTTTCTGTTACTAATACCCACTGACCTTTACTCAGAAGCTTTTATATTTTGGTGAGTGCGTAATTACGGTGATTGACTGACTGTAACAAAGCATTAGCAGATTAGAAGCACCTCCGCTCACATTTTGCCAGCACTGCATTTGTAAACTGTAATTTAATTCTAAACGTAAACAAAAAAATAATTTTAAGTCTCACCGTATCCTAAACTGTGTATGACAAATGAAGGCAAATGATACTCTTGCTTGAATAACGACTCCTTTCCTTTGTCCATTTGTAGAAATAATTTGTTTAGGTTCATGTGTCAATGAATCGTTGCTCCACATTTTGGTAAGAGTTAAATTTGTCAATTACAGAGCGCATGTTGTATATTTTAGTTAAATGTTCAATCGGAATATGCACTGAAAGTCATTGGACCATAGGTGTGTTGAAAAATAAAAGAATGATCTTTAACGCTACTTACACACACAAATATCAACAAAATAAAAGAGATATCACATGTGACTGTAAGTAACTTATAAAATAGAAAGTTACCATCATTTGAAAGCATAACGACGTAGAATTTCGATCATTGAATTTTTCATATTTAACTAATTTCAAATATTAACTGAATTTTGAAATTTAATAACTTATATTCAAATATAGAATTACTTAAATATCTAAATAATGAATTAAATATCAATGAATTGGATTTAACGGTCTTATTTAACTCCTTTCAATTAATAAATAATATTGGTAAATTAAATTTTTAAATTTATTTACAATAATAAATAGTTTAGATAAATATCGATAAGTGGATCGAAAATATAAAACGATATTTAAATATGTGAAATTATCGGTGCAGTGAACTGTCTCGGATTTTGACTTAGCCAGTTTCATTGGATCTGGAACAATGAATTGTTGTCATTGATGAGTTTCGTGACAATCGGACGTACTGTGTGATCGTACGAACTCAAAACGCATAACGATTAATTTTAAAGAATTAAAATAATATATTTGGATTTTAAAAGGCTAACTTTTGTATGTTATGGAATTAGGTCTAGAAAATAGTTTTGAAATGAGGGTGTTTAGCTAGGAATGCCAGTGAACACGCCTCAATTGTAGTTCGTGAATTTTGAAGGTGAATAGTGGCGGTTAGAAAATCTACGTAAGGACCTCACTTTCTCTTTTTCTCCCAATATCAGATTCATGCCTAACCATAGCCGCCTTAATCTAATGGCCACCATTGCTTCGGCCGCTAGAGGCCGTTTTCGATAAAGATCCCAGCTAGACAAATGTTCGGCTAGGTGAGTTGAGTACTTTAACCAGTTGGATCGTCGAACGGAGGAGAATGGCGACCTAGTTCTCGAGATGAAAGCGGCGTTGTTTTTGGGGTTTTCGGGCGATGGCAATGGTTTCAAAGTGGCAACTTAGGCGTCATTAGGTCGGTCTCGGTCTAGGGAGGTGGTGGCAGGGTTGCGACGGAGGTCGGTGGCTCGTGGCGGTGGCATCGAATTATTGAAGGAGGTGGCTGAGTGTCGATAACATGCCGCCAAGATTAGCAAAGTGTGGATTAAGGTTTGATGAAGGTTAATTAGTTGTTACTAATGCAATTAAGAAATTAATTACATTATTTAAATTTGAAATCTTAGTAAACCCGTAACTGTTTCATACGATGTCGAATTTGGACGCGGTCATTTATGTTGGACTCATAGGAATGTTTTCTTCATTTTGGAATGGATTTGGTTGATTTGGAGCTAGTTGAATTCTGAAGATAAAATCAAACGCCTTTCGATCTTAGACTAAATTGGAACACATCGGCGATAATTGGAATTTTAGTGAGTAAACTTGCGTTTAAAAAAAATATATAATATCTATGGTTCTATAAATTATTGGTGTATGCTTGGATGTTAGTATATTGTTGTTTCATTGACAGTTTGGTTGGATTCCTATTTTGAGAACGAATAACTTATTATCTAATTTGTAGTGAAACCATATAACTATTTATGTTGTTCGTAACCACTATTATGCATGGGACATTTGTAGAGAGACCCTAATAGGCTTCTGGTCAATATTAATTAATTTCCTTGTGTCGGTTATATTGTTGTTTGGTTGAAAATAATTGTGACTTTCTATTTGAATTGTTTAAATATCATTATAGCAATTTTCATTATACTGTCACTTATTGAATGTCATCACATAAACTTTTTTGTATGTGGACTTGAGCTTGTATTTTCACAAAAGTTAATATATCATTTTAATTAACGATATTTGAATTTTATTAATTATTTTAATTAGTAATATTTGGATTTAATTAATCGCTTTAATTAATGAAGTTTGAACTTAATTATTCATTTTGATTTATGATATTTAAATTAAATAATCGTTTTAACTAATGATGTTTAGGTTTAATTAATCATTTTGATTAATGATATTTGGATTTAATTATTATTTTAAGTAATGATATTTGAATTTAATTCACCATTTTAATGATATTTGAGTTTAATTAATTATTTTAGTTAATGATATTTGAGTTTAATTAATCATTCTAATTAATGATATTTAATTTAATTAATGGTATTTGAATTTATTTAAACATTTTTATTAATGATGTTTCCAATTTAGTTAATAATTTTAATTAATGACGTTTGAATCTAATAAATCATTTTAATTAACAACATTTGATTTAATTAATCATTTTAATTAATGATATTTGAGTTTAATTAATCATTTTAAGTAACGATGTTTTAAATTTAGTTAATCATTTTAATTAATGATATCTTGATTTAATTATTAAAATTAATTGTGTTTGAATTTAATTAATCCATTGAGATAATGATATTTATATTTAATTAATAATTTTAATTAATGGTGTTTTAAAAGTTAATTGACTGATTTAATAAAAGTGTTTAAAAGTTATTAACTGATTTAGTGTTTCAAAGTTAATGAACTAAACAAAGGTGTTCAAAGATAATTGATTGCTTTATTAAAAGAGATTATAAATGTGATTAGTTTTATTCATGATAATTAATGTTGTTTTAAAATTTAAAAAAGATTCTAAATTTGGTATATTTCACATGGGGAAAATTAATGTGGTTTTAAAGTTATAAAAGGATTTTGTAAATCATATTTCTGGTTTTTAAAATTTTATTTGAATAATTGTAAAAGCAATTTAAATTGAGTTACTGTCTTTCGAATAATAAATGTTGTTTTGAATTTATATATGGTAGTTTACAGATGAAAAAATCGTTTAAAAGGAATTGTCTAAAATTAAAATTAAGTGTAAATTATTTTGGTTTTATAGTAAGCAATGCATTAATGGCATTTATTTCTGACCCTTGTTTTAATACGCTTAGTTCACAGTTTGTCATTTTTAAAGAATATTTTAAAGAGTATTTTTAAAGTGTTTTACAATATTCGAAATGTGAAAATCAAGCCCAAAATTGAATCGAATGTTTTAAAAGTTTGATTAATTTATCAATGGTAAGTGTATGCGATTTAATTCGTATACACAAATCACTTTGTAATTTACTATAGTTGATTTTTCAACTATCCATTTTGATTCTGCCATCTTCTTAATATTTCATCACTCTATAATGATGTGTTGCTCGTTTGAGCTTTGTCAACTGTTCGTCGACGGAATTTCTATCGGTTTAGAAAATCGTCGAACGAAATTAAATTTAAAAATTACCGCAAGCGCACGGTGTACGAATGTAGCACGCGGCGAATACGGGTCGATCCGCAGGGAATTGATGATTTTAAAATTCTATTCAATCAAATTATACCAAAGTCGAGAATGTGATTAGCTAAAAATGTAAGAAACTAACAAAAACTAGCAAAAGAAAAATGGATAAAAATATGAGAGTTAAAAGAACAATTTAGAGATAAATCCACTCTCTAGATCATATAAGTCAACAAAATGAAGTTATGATCTCTCTTTTCTTGTCATTAGTGAATTAGTTGATGTGCTTATCATAAGTATGGTATATTTGTGCTATTAATTAGCTCAATATAAACCATCAAACTATAACACAACCACTAATACACATTTAACTCTCATGAAATATGACAACAAAGTTGAAGTAAAAATCTATTTTAAGCATAGCCTATTAACTATTGTTTAGAAATATAGGCTATCAAATTTCAATTTCAACATTCACTTCTTTGCCATAATCATATTTAGATGAAGAGGCAATTTGTGTTATGTTTGTTTAAGCATAGCCTATTTGTTATAAGCAACATAGACTATCAAATTCAAAGCTAAAACAACAAGTTAAACCACTTCAAAACATTTCATTTAAGCACAAAAGAGAGCATAAACAACAAAATATTGGATCTACATACTAGAGAGCTTCATTACCCCTAAATTGAAGGGATTAAGCTTTCATATTTGTTATCATATGAACAAATGTAGAAAACAACATTAACAAGAAGAGAAAAAGAGAGCAAAATGAAAGGAAAAATTATTCTACTTGCATAAAAGTAAATCTACACTACTAGCATGAAAGGAAATGAACATGTAAGTAAAAGAAAACACTAATTAACATTACATAAAATAAAAATAAAATTACATAAAATAAAAAAGGGCTAAGTAGCCATGAAAAGAGAAAGAGAGCTTTCTTTTATTTTTGATCTAAACTAAACTAAAGAGAAGGAGGCATAAAAAAGACTAAAGAGAAGCTAAGAGAGAGATCTCATACATGAAACATATGGGTATTTATACAAGTTTAAAACCCTAATTCCTATTTTTGGGGAATGCCCAAAATGCCCATGAGAAAGTGTGGAGGCCAAGTTATCATTAGCATGTTTTAATCCCCACTTAAATGTACATGAAGCCATTAAATCCATAAGCATGTGCATTAGCCTTTAATTTGTACATTAAGGTAGGTGGGTAGGTGGGGTCCTCCATGATCTTCACTTTGAATTATTTACATCTTCATTCCTTTGTATTGATTTTGTGCATGCATATCTTCATGAAACCACTTGTAAAAGTCACCAAATTTCCTATAAAAAAACATAGAAAATTCTAAGTAAATTTACACAATTTAATAAATGCACAAAAATGACCATTTCACCCTTGTATGAAGATGAATGTGTGACAATTTGGAATTAATGTGAATTTTGGTTAAAACAAGTTAAAATACCCAATATGATCGTTTATTTAATTTAAATAGATTAAATATGGCGATAAAAATGTGCACATTTACGTGCACATCAAATACCCCCACACTTATCTTTTTATTCGTCCTCGAATAAAGAAAAAACTAAGATAAATCCGTTTTCGTAGGGAGCACGATTGCATTGAGCGTATGCAACGAGCCGTTAAACCTCTGGGTGTCCCCAGTAGGACGAGTGTTGTCTCGTGAGGGTTTTCAGCGGATACTACCCACAAAATCCAAATACATGATGAAAATATTTACAAAATGCAAGATTTATTTACAAAAAGATGAATGCAAATTTTTGAAAATATTTACAAATGAAGGATTTATTTTTAAATTGACACAAATAAGTTAAATATAGGTTTTGGTTATTATCTTGAAATTTTATGTCATTTACTCGTCAAAATTTTCAACAAAAATCAAGTTATCATAACAAATAGACAATAGTTTAACTTGTTGTTTCGGTTGATAACAAAGTGTAATTATAAAATGGATCCTTAGTTGATTATCAAAGTTTATCAAAGTGGTATTTTCATTTCTTTTCAATAACAAATCAAATCAAATAAGTAAAAATAGTGTTAGGATTTCAATTGCTTGCTCTCTCATTATTTGCAAAAAAAAAAAAAAATGACACACCTAGCTCAGGTAAACTGAGGCCAGATATACCACCCATGCACTGCCTTTCGGGCTTATGTGAGGGAAGTACAGAGCATGGCGAGTGCACACACTTTCGTGCATACACCTATCGACCGTAGGTGGTTTTTGTTAAGTCTATTCTTTTTTTTACATGTGTTCCATACAAGCATAACCGTGAGGACTTTTAAATGAGTATGAAAGCACATAATCAAAGATTCTAAGTAATTCACCCATGCATAACCGTGAGGACTTTTAAATGAGAGTGAATACTTTGTTATTATTTTTTTATTCTTTTTATATATTTTTTTTAAAAGAGAGCGAGTTTTGCAAAATCATCTTAGCACCATTAACTTAGAAGAAAAAAAAAATGTTACATCCTTTACTTTAAATTCACCACTTTTAAAACAAAGATTTTCAATTAGGATGCATTTCATAATTAACACGTGTGAATCTACCTATATACAGGTTAAACCATTGTTATTTGTAATTTAACTTCATTTTTATTTTTGTTAAGACAAATAAAATTTCAAAAATTTTAATTTAATAAACCAAAACCATATATTTATCCTATAGTGTTTCTTTAAAAATAAATCAAAATGCTAAATTTTTTTTTTGTATTTTAAAATTTTGATATTTTTTTGAGTTTTGGAAGAAAAAAGAAAAAATGAAAATTTAATCATGAAAAATCAAAAAGAAAATGAGTCTCCCCCCACACTTGATTTTGACTGTGTCCCCACAGTCAACCCAAGTGGAAGAAGAAAAATAAAAACATAACCTTTATTTAAATGAAAATGAAAAGATGTTTATTTATAAGACATGAGAAAGTATACAGTCAAAAAGTAAATGAAACGGTCTTCTAAAGACCAATTCATTTGTCTCGTCAAATGTGCAAGACACAGCTTAAGCACGAAAAACCAAACCGTAAAAGATATCGAAGTTGAATGTTGATTTGGAAAAACAAATGTTGTTTTATTGAAAATTGAATGAGTTGTTTTGTTTTCAATGATTTTTGGGGTTGATAAAACAATTGATTGAAATTCACATTTATTTTCACCAAATTGAAATTCAAGTTTATCATTGAAAACTTCTTCCAAATTATTGATTTCAAAGTCAAAATGGTGATCGAAATCTTCCCCATCAAAATTTAATGACTCATTTTCGTAAATTTCGTAAAACTCATGTTCGTTAAATTCATCTTCCTTTGTTGAATTATCAACAACTTCATCGCATATATCCATTTCAAAATCCAAAGTTGTTGTATTCAAATTTTCAGAAAAAGGAAGATCGAAATTTAAATCGAGTTTCTCACCCTCAAAAGAATTGAAATCCAACACAATTACCGTCTTTTCAACAACTTCGTTAAGATCATCATTATCAAATTCAAAAGTTGTTATTTGAAAATCGTCGATGTGGGTAAAACGTGGATTATCACTTGACTCATCACACGTTGAGATTTGATTTTGTCGTTCACGTTGTTTCATATAAGTTTCAAACAACAAATCCGTGTGATCATCGTAAATTTCATTCATTTTTTCAAAAAAATCCAATTTATAGTTATTAAATTGAGAATTTTCGATTTGGATTTGTTGTGAACAAAAATTTTTACTCGTAACATGGTTAAGATTATTCCCTTTGCCAAATTCGTGTGAAAAGTTGTTCCCATTTTCATGTTGAGTTTGGAATTCATTTTGGAGTTCGAAATTAAATTGGCATGGGTTATAATCGTAATCGTTTGAATTTTGAATTGAATTCAAATTTTGAAATCCTTGACTCGATTTATTACACAAATCAGAATTACATAAATCATTTATCTCTTGATTTTGTCGTGTAGAAAGTTCGAGTAAAGATGAAATCATTTCAATGCTATTTTCAAGAGTCGAACGTTTGTCATCGTTTTGAAAATTTTGTTGTTCGAAATTTGAATTATTTACAAAATAGTTGTTGTTAAAATATCCATACGAATTTGGACTGAAATCATATGGATTATATTGATTTTCACAACTATTGTAAAATTCAAGTGGATATGGATATTCAGACATTTTCAAGAATGTTTTTTTTTTTTTGGTTTTTTTTTAAAGGAAAAATATCTACAAATAAAATTTATTATTAAAAAGGAAAATCGATTTTTGTTTTGTTTTTATTTTTCAATTTTTTTTTTAATTTTGGTTTTTCTAAATTTTTTTGGATTTTTTTTTTTGAAATTTCAAAGAAAAGGATTTAAAAATTTCAAAGAAAAAGGAATATTTACAATTTCTTTTAGTTTTGGATTTTGAATTTTTTTTTTTTTTTTTAAATATGCATGAACTAATGCAACTAAATGAATGCAAGGGTTAATTACAAATGATTTATCCTAAGTTAACACAAAATTGTATAGTCACACAGTGTCTTAAATCAACAAAAATATTTCTCAACCAGGTAACGGGCAGGGGTTATCGGTGCACCACGAATCACCGTAGCAATGCAGCCGAAGGTTTAAGTACCTTCAGAGGAACAACCACTATAATATTTACGAATCACCGTAATATTTATAAATGGTTATTGCTCTGCCGTAGCCTAGACACCAAGAAATTAAATTGTTCAAAAAAGACAAATTGTTAATATACAATTAAGTGCTATCGATGTCTAACCGTTATTCTTAATCAAAATCTAGGATGAAATGCAAAGCAGAAATTAAACGTGTATTAACAATGCAACTACGAATGGATTTTTGTTTTTGTTTTTTTTTTAAATGCAAGTAATCAACAATGCAACTAATAAAAACAAGAGATATATACAATGCAAGGCAAATAAAACTATTAGCAAGCAGGCAATTTTTTTTTTGGCAGCAGTCTTCCTTCTGAAATTCTGCTTTGGCAACCTGAAAAATAAAACAAGAATATGTACAATTTTTTTTTTTTTTTCTTCTGGAAAGGAAACTTAAAAGTAGGGTTTTACTTAAAAAAAAAAAAAAAATTGTTCAAATTTTTTTTTTTTTTTGGTTAAGAATGAAACAAATTAAACAAAACTAAAGTAAAACAAAAGAAAAGACTTTTTTTTTCAAAAGAAAACAAAAGAAACTAAAAAAAGTAATTAAAAGAGAAAACTTTTTTTTTTTAAGGAACAAGACAAAAAGGACTTAAAACAAATTAGACTACAAAAAAAAAATAAAAAAAATAAACTAAAAGCAAACTCTTTTCTCTCTCTTTTTTTTAACCTAATTAGGGCCCGGCCTAAGAAGTAAAGGCCCAAAACAAATTTCTCAACGGATAATTATATACAACATAGAGCACCCCTGAGTACTCCAATTTACAAACTCTCGCACCCAAAATTCAATTTCACGAATCAAAATCTCTTCTTTGTTTTTTTTTTTTTTTTGGTCTGAGAAAGTTGTGTTCGTGAATGTCTGCGATGGGTGATTGGGGTTCGAAGATAAATTGTTGGATGAAGGGTTTCGAAGACAAATTGTTCAAGGAGATGTGATTGGCGAAAGTGGTAAGTTTGGTCGCGGCGAATTGTTCTCTAGTTCAGGTTGGGGGTTCTGGTGATCGTATATGTTGCTGATGGAGGAGGCAGAGTTGATGGGGGAGAGGATGTTATGTTAGAGGAGATGTTGCTGATGGGTGAGGCAGTTGATTGTTGGAGGTAGGGTAATGACACTGTGAAGTTGTAGCTAGTTGATAGGAAGAATTGGGTGGAGTGATGGTTGTTGTGTTAAGGTGGTAGAAGGAACTGTTGACAGTAGAGGCTGTAGTCTAGGTAGCAGTTGAGATGTTTGATTGTAAGAAGAATTCTGATGTTGGAGGGCTGTTGTGGTCAGAAGGTGACTGTAGTTCGAGTGGATGTCTGAAGTTGCTGATGGTATGAAGATGTTATGTATTGTTGTGTGGTGTGGTTGGTGGCGACTGCGATGTCAGTTGATGCCTTCAAATATGCAGTGTCGTAGGGGAGATAGATGATGAGAATGGAAGGAAAGTGGCTTTATGGAGTGTCTGCAGTTTTGGTATGGGAGATGGTTTGAGGAGATTGATGGTTCGATTGTGAATTCGATAGTGTTGCGAATGATATGGAGGAGGTCGGTGATGTACTGTGGGGTTGTAGACGCTGGTCTTGGAGATTCTCGAGCTAGGTTTGGGTAATTGTGGCAAGTCGGTGAAGTCTTGGGTGCGGCGGTTGCTGATTCGATGAAGAGGAAGGTAAAGCTGTTTTTTTTTTTTGGCAGTAGTGGCTGTTGATGTTAGCAGGGGACAGTTTGCACTGTGGCTTGGCAAATGAGTTGGTCAGTGAATGAGGTGGAACTTTTTGGTGAGGAGTGTGATGATGGAATTGGTGGTAGTTTGTGATGTTGAAGGGGAAAGGAGAAATTTGTCGATGTGTGTGAAGAGGAAAGTGGTATGTTGTGAGAGAATTGAAGGTGTTGTCGGTTGTCAGTGGCAGAGGTGGTTTGTCTTGAAGAAGTTTGTTGTGTTAGTAGGTGGTGCAAGCGTATGTTTGTGTTGAGGCGGGGGGTGTTCAGGCTGTACTGGTGGTTGAAAGCTACTGTGATGTAGGCAGGTCAGGTGATTAATGTTGATATGAATGAAGGAGCAGCAACAGGGGTTGTATTGGTGGATGTTTGTTTCACTGCAGTGGTGATGTGGTGGATGAGCAATAAGGTGGTATTGGTAGAGTTGACAGTATGTTGTAGTAGAAAGTTGTTGCGGAATGTAATATGTTTGGAGGAAAGGTGAACTGAAGCGTATGTTTGAAATTGAAGTATGGAAGTTGTGAAGGTTTGTAGATGTATGTATGCAGAGAGGAAGTCGAAGGTCAAGGTGATGAAGGCTGCAGTTGGTTTCTGGTGTGGTAGACAGTTGGGCACAGTGAACTGGAAGGGGGCAGCAGTGATGTAATGGAGAGGGTAGTTTCAATAGTTGATGCCTGATGAGGGAAGAAGTGGAAATGCACAGTTTTGACAATATGCAACAAAGTTGTAAAACAGAGAAGTGAATTGAAATCAATAAGTTGTGAAACAGAGAAAGTTGAGGCAATCACAATGTAACTAGTGAAATGAAAATTGTAAAACAAAAAAATAGTGAATGTAATGATTTTTTTTTTTTTTGAACTTTGTATGTTTTTTTTATACACAAATGCCAATGAAAACTAGACAAACAACAAGCATACAAACAGGAATTGAAACCAAACTTAAACACAGATTTTTTTTTTCTTTTTTTTTTAAACTAACACACAAAACACACGCAAAAAAAAAATCAAACAAAAATAATTCGAAGAATAGAAAATAAAATCAAAACAATTCTCCGGCAACGGCGCCAAAAACTTGTTCGTCGACGGAATTTCTATCGGTTTAGAAAACCGTCGAACGAAATTAAATTTAAAAATTACCGCAAGCGCACGGTGTACGAATGTAGCACGCGGCGAATACGGGTCGATCCGCAGGGAATTGATGATTTTAAAATTCTATTCAATCAAATTATACCAAAGTCGAGAATGTGATTAGCTAAAAATGTAAGAAACTAACAAAAACTAGCAAAAGAAAAATGGATAAAAATATGAGAGTTAAAAGAACAATTTAGAGATAAATCCACTCTCTAGATCATATAAGTCAACAAAATGAAGTTATGATCTCTCTTTTCTTGTCATTAGTGAATTAGTTGATGTGCTTATCATAAGTATGGTATATTTGTGCTATTAATTAGCTCAATATAAACCATCAAACTATAACACAACCACTAATACACATTTAACTCTCATGAAATATGACAACAAAGTTGAAATAAAAATCTATTTTAAGCATAGCCTATTAACTATTGTTTAGAAATATAGGCTATCAAATTTCAATTTCAACATT